>CM035836.1:227049361-230045350 GCA_020510985.1 Pholidichthys leucotaenia
ATACAGGTGAGTGTCATTATTAGGTAAAAAAGGAGCATCCCCAGCAGGCTTCGTTGTTCACAAGCAAGGGCGGGTTGAGGTTCACCACTATGTAAACAGCTGTGTGGATAAATAGTCTAATAGTTTTAAGAACATTTTTCAATGTACAGTTGCATGGAATTTAGGGAGCACATCATCCATCCATCCATCCATCTTCTAGCACTTATCCAGGGATCCGGGTCACGGGGCCATCAGTCCAGACAGAACAGCCCAGACATCTGCCCAGCTCATATAGCACCATGATCCACATGATCCCTCCTGCAGGTGGTGAGCCCACTGGAAGGTGAACCCGTGTGCCTCCTTTTAGGTTCATGGAGGCATGTACCATCTGTGATGTTATGTTGGTGTTTGTGCCCGTGGCATGGGTAACATTTATGAAGGCGCCATTAATGCTGAATGGTACATGCAGGTTTTGGAGCAACATATGCTGCCATCTAAGTGGCGTCTTCAGGGACGTCCCTGCTTATTTCAGCAAGACAATGCCAAGCCACGCTCTGCACGCTTTACAACAGTGTGGCGTTGTACTAAAAGAGTGCGGGTACTAGACTGGCCTGCCTGCACTCCAGATCTGCCTCCCATTGACAATGTGTGGTGCATTATGAAGCTCAGAATACGACAATGGAGACCCTAGACTGCTGAGTAACTGAAGTTGTACGTCAAGCAAGAATTGGAAAGAATTTCCCCAACAGTGTTTCAACAATTAGTGTCCTCAGTTCTTAAATGCTTAATGATTGTTGTTAAAAGACAAGGGGATAAAACACAGTGGTAAAGATGCTCCTGTCCCAGTTTTTTTGGAACATGATGCAGGCATCAAATTAAAAAAAATAAATAATAAAAATGTAAGTTGAAAGGGATTTTAAATCGTTGTAATTTATTTTTTATTTATATTATACTCATTGTCCCAACTTTACCGGAATTTGGGTTTTAGGCTGACTGACTACTCAGTTGTTTTTGTCCAGGAGTCAGTAATGAACCAATTGTTAATCAATGGCAGCTTAATAAAACCCTTGTTTTGGTTTAAGAAGCTTGAGAAAAACTGTAATATCTGCAGTGACTAGCACAATCAAATATTACCTGCTAAGCATCTGTAAGGGTAATAATTTGAACAAAATACTTACTTTTTATTCCATTAATATTTGACTGTGATTTTATGCAAAATACATTAAGATGCCTCAAAGTGCACAGCACTGTTGCCACATGCCAGCCTATTTTTCATTGTCCCATTGTTTTCCAGTCCCCTTTTTGTAGAATCATGTGGTTTACCACCTGTTGCTTGGGTAGAATGCCTCTGTAGTAAGTGCAAAAGCAAGTGCACCTGTTGTCACAATTGTATCACGTAATTACAGCTTTAGTTGATTTCAATCATTATTTTTCCTTCACTCTATTCAAAACATCTCTGAGACACACATCCAAAACAGAGGGGCATAACACGCAGCATAATTACACAACTTTTAATTTAGCTTCAGTAATTAACATACAAGCAGCATCAACATTTATTCTCTGCATCTCTCATCTTGTTGTGGCGTCTTTTGCAGATTGCAGCACCTCTCTAATTAGCAATCACGAATTCCCTGCAACTTCCCGCTGGCTGCTATTGTCCCATGTATGTAACACAAACCACCCCCACTTACCAGCCATTTATTGGCACATCTTACAGCAAGTATATATACAGCTGAAACCAGATGTTTACATACACTGTATAAAAAGACCCATAACCTTTTTTTCTCACTGTCTGACATTAAATCAGGCTAAACTTTTCCTGTTTTAGGTCAGTAAGGATTAACAAAAATATTTCTATTTGCTAAATGCCAGAATAATGATTTTTGATGACTTTTTTATTACTTTCTTCATACTCAGAAGTTTGCATACATTTCCTTAGTATTTCGTAGCACTGACTTTAAACTGTATGACTTGCGTCAAATATTTTTTGTATCCTTCCACAAGCTTTCACAATAGTTTACTGGGATTTTGACCCATTCCTCCTGACAGAACTAGTGGAACTGAGTCAGGTTTGTAGGCCGGCTTGCTTGCACACGTCTTTTCAACTCTGCTCACAAATCAAATTTTCTTTGGGATTGAGATCAGGGGTTTGTGAAGGCCACTCCAAAACACTGATCCCGGTTATATGGTCACAATAAACTGATTTCTCGAAATAAAATGATAATGGCATTAATCCATTTTGTCATGTTTTCATGCAGTGTATAAAGAGGTTATTGGAGGGTAAACCACTTGAGTTAATGACCTCAGTTACGTGGCCTTTATCGGATGATTCTGTTTACATGGCCACTTGAGTAATCAGATAATTCCAGAAATCCAATCATAACTGGTTTATTCCACTACATGTAAACATGGTCAATGACTTTGTTGTCCTTAAGCCACTTTGTAACTAATTAGGCAGTGTGCTTAGGGTCATTGTCCATTTGGAAGACCCATTTGCACCCAAGCTTTAACTTCCTGGCTGATGTCTTGTGATGTTGCTCCAAAATTTCCACATATTATTCTTTCCTCTTGATGCCATCTATTTTATGAAGTGCACCAGTCCAGTCCTGCATCAAAACACCATCACCACATGATGTTGCCACCCCCATATTTCAGAGTTGGGATTGTGTTCTGAGCCTTGCAAGCTTCCCCCTTTTTCCACCAAATGTACTGTAATGGTCATTATGGCCAAAGAGTTCAGTTTTAGTTTCATCAGACCACAGGACATGTCTCCAAACATTAGGGTCTGTGTCCCATGTGCGTTTGCAAACTGCAATCTGTCTTTTTTTTTTACTGTATGTTGCTTTTGAAGTAATGGCTTCTTCCTTGCTTTTAGCCCATGTCGGTACAGGACTCATTTCACTGTGGATAATGACACTCTTTTTCCAGCTTCAGCCCGCATCTTCCCGAGGTCTTTTGATTTTGTTTTGGGGTTGATATGCACATTTTGAATCAAAACACGTTCATCTGTGGGACACTGAACAGCAGAATGTGGCACCTTCAGGAATCTGGAAATCGTACCCAAGGATCCACAGTTCTCCTTCTGATATCTTGTCTGATTTCTTTTGATTTTCCCTGGTTGTCACTCAAGGAAGCAGTGTGTTTGAGGTGTGCCTTAAAATACATCCACAGGTGTGCCTCCAGTTAATTCACATGTTGTCAATTAACCTATTAGCAGCTTCCAAAGCCATGTGATCATCATCTGAGCTTTCCCAAATTGTTCGAAGTCATAGTCTTCTTGGTGTATAAACTTCTGAGATATATATATACATATATATCATTGTGTGTATTTTATCATGTTTTTCATCAGTAACTATCCTGTCATATTCTGCCCTCTGGGCAGATGAGGATGTACGGGGGGACTTATGGACACAGGCAGGGTATGATGCAAAATGTTAACACAACATAACAAAAATAATTTTTTTGTAAGTTGTCTGTGTTTTTTCAACCGATTTAAGACAATTTTGCACCGCTGAATCCAAAAATGACATCCGTTTCTCTCGATCAGGTCAGGTTTTTATGCTAAGTTGTAAGCAGTTGTACAGTTGTACTGTAAATTGAATAGTAGACATTGATAAAGGTAAGTACATGTAAATTGAATGTTAAGTCATCATTGTTCAAAATTCAGAGAATTTCAAGAAATAAAAAAGAATTTTGCATCATATAAAGCAAAAATACCCATACATGTAAACAAAAATGTAAAAAACATGTGGCCATAGTTCAAAAAGTTGATCTGATTGAGCAAAACCAATGTGATTTTTGGATTCAGCACAACAAAATTGTCTTAAATCAGCTAAAAAAAAACTAAATTTGGTGTTGACCAGTGTAATTTATTAAAACAAACTCAGAACTAGGGAAACCATGGGATCAAATAACTGACACCAGAGACATCACAGGCACAAACTGACATAAATAGGGTAACTGATAATCAGGGGAAAAAGGTGACAGCTGGGATCACAATCAGGGGCTGAATAGTAACACACATGAGGAACAGTGGCTATGGGTACGGAAACAAGAGGAGCTGGAACAATAGGTAAAAAGAAAATACACAGACCCAGGACCAAGCAAGGGATGACACACATGAATTCAGAGGAACACAGAAGGCAATAAAGGCAAATGATAAATCGTAAATAATCACAAAACCAAATTAGGAGAGCACAGAGAGGACACAAATGAACATAAAGTGTGGGCAAGGACAGAAGGCCAAAGCCCAGATCATAACAGTACCCCCCTTTAAGGGGTGGAGTCCAGACACACCTACAAAAGAAAACACAAGGAAACACCAAAAGGGATGGGAGGAGGAGAACAAGGCATGGTGGGAAAAAGAAAAACAAAAAACGGGAATCTTCACACAATAAACCCAAGGAAGAAAATAAAAGTCCATCAGGTGGTCAGCCAAGGTTCCATGACCACCAGCAGGAGGAGCATATGGTGCATCCATATGCTGATAGCAAAAAGACGTAACAAAGACGAGATAGCAAAAACAAAGACGAGATAGCAAAAAGACGTAACAAACTAATAGTTTTTTGAATGCAAAAGATGCAATAGACTTACACAATGGTCCCCTCCGGCATACAACTAGGAACATACCGGTCGCTATGGAGGGTGAGAATATGTATGGGCACATAATCATACCATGTAGGATAACTAAGTAGACGGTTATGCTGTTTCATTCCATCTAGCAACAATGCTCTGCACTGTGTGTGTTTATATATTTGCATATTTATTCCATCTAGCTACAATGCTCAGCACTGGGTGTGTTTATATATTTATATATCTACATATTATTCCATCTAGCTACATTGCTCCGCACTGTGTGTGTTTATATACTTGCATATTTATTCCACCTAGCTGCAATGCTCCGTACTGTGGGTGTTTATATATTTACATATTTATTCCATCTAGCTACAATGCTCTGCACTGTGTGTTCATATATTCATATATTTATTCCATCCAGCTACAATGCTCTGCACTGTGTGTCTGTGTGTGTGTGTATATATATATATTTTATAGTAATACGTACATATGTTTATTAGCTGCTCTTGCTTGCTTGTTTTTTTTCTTGCCTTCTGATTGTTGCTCTGAGTGTTGCTATCCCTGTGCTGTTGCAATCCTGGAATTTCCCCGTTGTGGGACTAATAAAGGCTTATCTTATCTTATCTTATCTTATCCGGAAAGTATTCACAGTGCTTCACTTTTTCCACATTTTGTTGTGTTACAGTGTTATTCCAAAAAGGATTAAATGAATTTTTTCCTCAAAATTCTACACACAACACCACATAATGACAATGTGAAAAAAAACATTTTTTGACATTTTTGCAAATTTATTAAAAATAAAAAAACTAAGAAATCACATGTATATAAGTATTCACAGCCTTTGCTCAATACTTTGCTGATGCACCTTTGGCAGGAATTACAGCCTCAAGTCTTTTTGAATATGATGTCACAAGCTTGGCACACCTATCTTTGGGCAGTTTGGCCCTTTCCTCTTTGCAGCACCTCTTGAGCTCCATCAGGTTGGATGGGAAGCGTCAATGCACAGCCATTTTCAGATCTCTCCAGAGAAGTTCACTTGGATTCAAGTCTGGGCTCTGGTTGGGCCACTCAGGGACATTCACAGAGTTGTCCTGAAGCCACTCCCTTGATATCTTGGCTCTGTGCTTAGGGTTGTCGTCCTGCTGAAAGATGAACCGTCGCCCCAGACTGAGGTCAAGAGAGCTCTGGAGCAGGTTTTCATCCACGATGTCTCTGTACATTGCTGCATTCATCTTTCCCTCTATCCTTTCCCAGTTTCTGCCGCTGAAGAACATCCCCACAGCATGATGCTGCTACCAACATTTTCGTGGTTATGAACGGTGCCTGGATTCCTCCAAACATGACACCTGGCATTCACGCCAAAGACTTCAATCTTTGTCTCATCAGACCAGAGAATTTTGTTTCTCATGGTCTGAGAGTTCCTTCAGGTGCATTTTGACAAACTCCAGGTGGGCTGCCATGTGCCTTTTACTAAGGAGTGGCTTTGGTCTGGCCACTCTACCATACAGGCCTGATTGGTGGATTGCTGCAGAGATGGTTGTCCTTCTGGAATGTTCTCTCTCCGCAGAGGAACACTGGAGCTCTGACAGAGTGACCATCGGGTTCTTGGTCACCTCCCTGACTAAGGCCCTTCTCCCACGATTGCTGTTTAGACCACTGACCAGCTCTAGGACGAGTCCCGGTGGTTCCGAACCCCTTCCATTTTTGTATGATGGGGGCCATTGTGCTCATTCGGGCCTTCGAAGCAGCAGAAGTTTTTTTGTATCCTTCTCCAGCTTTGTGTCTCGAGACAATCCTGTCTCAGAAGTCTACAGACAATTCCTTTGAATTCATACTTAGTTTGTGTTCTGACATGCACTGTCAACAGTGGGACCTTATATAGGCAGGTGTGTGCCTTTCCAAATCATGTCCAATCAACTGAATTTACCACAGGTGGACTCCAATTAAGCTGTAGAAACATCTCAAGGATGGAAACAGGATGCACCTGAGCTCATTTATGAGCTTCATGGCAAAGGCTGTGAATACTTCTGTACATGTGATTTCTTAGTTTTTTATTTTTAATAAAATTTGCAAAAATCTCCATCCATCCATCTTCTTCCGCTTAATCCCCCGGCCAAGGGTGAGTTGCTGTGCTGCCACAGTGCTAACCTGTCATGGTGGATTACAAATGACAGCTCACGTGCACGATGCCGAACACAGGAAGGAACCACACAGAGGGGCATGTTTGACAGTTTTATTAAATAGCAAAAATCTAAAGCACACAGCTGCAGAAATATCACTCACCAGAGGAAGGGCCCTGTGGAGAGGAAAAGAGAGCAGTGACCTGAGGAGTGGAGTAAGGGAAATGGGTGAGCCAAATTACCACTTACTTGGGAAATCCAAGGAGGACCGGCAGGGACCCAGCAAGGAATAGATGAACCAGTAGAGTAGGGGGGAATGAAGAGCTGAAGGTGCCTGACCGGGTGGAGTAGGATGCTGTGGAACAGTGAGATGTGGGAGGAGAGTGCGCGCAGTCCGAGGGACACACCTACACGGTGGCAGCAACCTGAAAAAGAGAAGAGAAATAATGTTAACGGCGTGTTAACACTAAAGCTTGTAGAGAGCTTGCCTTATCTCGGGCAGTATACCCAGATGAGCCAGCGTTGACTGCGAGGAGAGATCCTCCTTAAGTACGCTGGTTGATGAGTGGGTACAGGTGTGTCTTCTGCCTCAGGTGCTGTGATGAATTAATGAATGTGAGGCAGGACGGGAGGGGCGCACTCCCGCTGCCCATGACAGCCCCCCACACACCCCCACACCCCCAGGAACGCCTCCTGGCGGTCCGGAGGGCTCCTCCGGGTGAACACGGTGAAACGCCCAGAGCATTCCCTTGTCCAGCACTCGCGACGAGGGGGTCCAGGATCGTTCCTCTGGGCCATAGCCCTCCCAGTCCATGAGATACTACAGTCCCTGGCCTCGGTGGCGAATGTCCAAAATCCGCCGCACTGTGTAGGTGGGGTGGCTGTTGATGATTCGAGGAGGGAGGCAGCTTGGGGGGGGGGGGGTTGCAGAGAGGGCTGGCCGAGAGGGGCTTGATGTGGCTGACATGGAAGGTAGGGTTCACCCGTAGGGTCGGGGGCAGCTTCAGCTGGACCGACGCGTCATGAATCACCCGGGAGATGGTGTGCGGCCCAAGGAAGTGGGGGGACAGCTTTTTAGATTTTTCTTTCAGTGGAATCTGACTTGCTGCCAGCCAGACCTGCTGTCCAGCGATGTACTTGGGCGCCGGAACCCATCTCCTATCAGCAGCGGCCCGGGTGCATTCCGTGGTGCGGGCCAGAGCGGCCCGAGTAGACCTCCAGATGCTTTGGCAGCGATGAGCGTGGGCCCCCACGGATGTAACCGAGACCTCCCTCTCGGCCATAGGAAGGAGGGGCAGTGTGTACCCTAATGACGCCTCAAACGGGGTGAGTCCAGTAGCAGAGGAAATCGCAGAGTTCATGGAGTTCTCCACCCAGGTCAGATGCGTGCTCCAGGATGAGGGATTATCGGCTGCTATGCACCGCAAGGCAGCCTCCAAGGACTGATTGGCGTGCTCCGCCTGCCCATTGCTCTGAGGATAATTTCCAAACGAGAGACTCACAGTGGTTCCCAGGATCCGGCAAAAGGCCCTCCAGACATGGGACGTAAACTGTGGACCCAGGTCAGACACGATGTCGATGGGGATGCCGTGGACCCGGATGACGTGGTCAGTGAGAAGGACCACTGTCTCCAAGGCCGATTGGAGTTTAGGAAGTGCCACCAGGTGCGCCACCTTGGAGAAGCAATCCACGATGGTCATGATTACTGTCTTCTCGTGGGAGGAGGGCAATCCGGTCACAAAATCCACAGCAATGGGGGGGAGGAGTCAGATTTGCCCCGGACGCAGGTCTGACAGGCTCTGACATACCCCCGGATGCCCCACCGCAACGTGGGCTACCAGAACACACTTTGGACGAAGTCGATGGTTCGGGAGATCCCAGGGTGGCAGGCGAACCGACTGGTGTGACCCCACTGGATGACATCGCTGCGGAGGGCGGCCGGGACGTACAGACGGTTCCAGGGGCACCCTACTGGCACAGGCTCCAGGGACTGGGCCTGGCGGACCCTCCACTCGATATCCCAAGTAAGGGCTCCAAGGACGCACGAAGGTGGTATGATGGTTTGGCGGGGGGTGGGGGTGGGGGTGGGGGTGTACGTCCCCGGATTCAAACTGGCGCAATAGTGTGTCTGGTTTGGTATTCCGGGTGCCAGGCTGGTAGGTGATCGTAAAATTAAACTGCTGGAAAAATAGCGCGGGCTAACCGCAAGTACTCTAAGTTCTTGTGGTCGGTCCACACGACGATGGGGTGGATGGTCCCCTCTAACCAGTGCCTCCACTCCTCTAATGCCAACTTAATGGCTAGGAGCTCCCTGTCCTACGTCATAATTCCTCTCGGCCGGTGTGAGCTGATGAGAGAAATATGTGCATGGGCGAAGCTTCTGATCGGGGGGCGTGCACTGCGACAGCACAGCGCCAACCCCTGAATCAGATGCATCCACCTCGAGGACAAATGGGAGTTGTGTGTCGACCTGAGCCAAGATAGGTGTTTCCGTGAACAGGCGCTTTAATTTTATAAACGCCTGTTCAGCTGCCTCAGTCCACTGGAAGGGGACGTTAATGGAGGTCAGCTGCGTCAAGGGCAGTGCCACCCCACTATAGTTCCTGATGAACCTGCGATAGAAGTTTGCGAACCCGAGGAAGCGTTGAAGCTCCCTACAGGAGTGAGGAGTCAGCCAATCTAACACTGCCCTTACCTTGGCCGGGTCGGCAATCAGCTCCCCCTCAGCCATGATGAAGCCCAAGAAGGTGGTGGATGTTGTGGAGAACTCACACTTCTTGGCCTTGACGTAAAGCTGGTTCTCCAAGAGCGGCTCTGACGTGGGCCTCATGTTCCTCTGGCGAGCGGGAGAAAATAAGAATGTCATCAAGATGGACAAACACGAATTGGTATAGCATATCGCGGAGGACGTCATTTATTAACCACTGGAAGACGGCGGGAGCGTTAGTAAGCCCGAATGGCATCACTAAATATTCAAATTGCCCTTGATGTGTCTTAAAAGCCATCTTCCATTCATCGCCCTCACAAATGTGGACCAGATGATACATGTTCCTAAGGTCTAACTTGGGAAAAAACCCATGAGCACTGAAGGAGCTCGGACACTGAATTAATCAAGGGCAAAGGGTACTTATCCTTGATGGTAATTGCATTGAGTTCCCGGTAGTCGATGCACGGGCACAACGAGCCATCCTTCTTCCCGACGAAGAAAAATCTGGCTCCGAGCGGAGCCGAAAATGGCCGAATGAGGCCAGCATTCAGCGATTCCTTAATGTATTTTTCCATCGCCTCCCTCTCTGGGCCAGAAATGCTATACAACCTGCTGGATGGCAGCCTCGCCCCCGGGATGAGGTCTATAGCGCAATCATAAGAGCGATGAGGTGGTGGCGACAACACTCTTGATTTGCTAAAGACTTCGCCTTCATCGTGATATGCCCACAGAACGAGGCTGAGATCCATCAGTTCGACCGGGGAGAAGGACACAGACAGAGATGGGGAACACTCCGCTGAACGCGTGCAGTGGGCCAGACAAAACCGGCTCCAGGAGAAGATAGTGTT
Organism: Pholidichthys leucotaenia; assembly: GCA_020510985.1. Lineage (NCBI taxonomy): Eukaryota > Metazoa > Chordata > Actinopteri > Cichliformes > Pholidichthyidae > Pholidichthys > Pholidichthys leucotaenia. The sequence goes on from CM035836.1 coordinate 227,059,591, forward strand.
TTTGTCCCAATTAATCATTGGGTTGTGCCTCCGGAGCCACGGGTAACCAAGAACCACCGGGGAAGATGATACGGGAAGAACCAGGACCGAGAGTTCCTCCCGGTGGTTCCCAGAAAGGAGGATGGGAATGGGCACCGTGCTAAGAGCGACCACCGCGACCTCACCGCCAGATATGGTTGTGATCCTCTGACCACTGGGCAATTTACGTGTGGGAATCCCCACCTGCTTGACAAAATCAGCAGACACAAAATTATCCTCTGACCCTGAATCAATTAGCGGCCATAACCCTCCTCTTGACCCCTGGCAATTGCATGAGGGCTGGAATTGAAAAATTATGGGGGGGAGTAGATTTGGTCCTGCCCGACAGACCCCCCATGGTTACTGATGGGCCACATCTTTTAGCCGCTGGCGGCATTCGTCCAGACTGTGTTTAGTTGAGCCACAGTACATGCACGCGCCAGCCCTTCGCCTTTGCCGGCGCTCGTCATCGGTCAGATGCCGAGAGAGCTCCATCGGTTCAGGCGAAGAGCTGGCACCGCCAGTGCCAGTAACCACGGCGGATACTCATTTGGCGTGCGGGCGAGAGGAGGACTCGTGCTCCTTTGCACACTCACGGTACCGGTTATCCAAACCCACTGCCTGATCTATAAGGCTATCGAGAGTGTCTGGGACAGGGTGAATTGCCAGATCATCACGGAGGTGGTCATTCAACCCATGGAGGAACGCACTGTGTAACCCAGTATCGTTCCACCCCGAATCTAATTCCACCACCCGGAACTCCACCAAGTACTCAGCCACTGACCGGGTGCCCTGGCGGAGCGTCATTAGGCGGTTCATTACATTGCCCTGACTCTCAGTCCGGCCAAATGTGCTAGTGAATGCGGCCTCAAATTGTTCAAACGTATATCGGCACCCCTCGGGGTTGTCAAGAGTAAACCATGCCCGCTCAAGGGCTCAATCCTTGAGCAACAGAGTAAAGAACTGGATCTTCGCAATATCCACTGGGTACTCCTCCCCAACCTGCTCCAGATACATATGAACTTGGATGAGAAATCCCTTACATTTCCCCACCTCCTCTGCGTACGGAAAAGGCGTGGGAACGGAGGTAGTTTGGCACACTGTATTGCACGGAGCAGGCTGAGGGAGAGCAGCAGGAGGAGGCGCCGCAGACCACAGCGTCATCATATTAGATACCTGCTGCGTCAGCGCAGTGAGTTGGCGCTCGTTTGCCGCTAAGCGGGCAGCTGACAGCTCCTGTGGCGATGCATCGGTTGAGCTACCGTCCTGGCTGGCTCGTTCTGTCATGGCGGATTACAAATGACAGCTCACGTGCACAATGCCAAACACAGGAAGGAACCACACAGAGGGGCACGTTTGATAGTTTTATTAAATAGCAAAAATCCAAAGAGCACAGCTGTAGAAACAATCACTCACCAGAGGAAGGGCCCTTTGGAGAGGAAAAGAGAGCCGTGAGCTGAGGAGTGGAGTAAGGGAAATGGGCGAGCCAAATTACCACTTACTTGGGAAATCCAAGGAGGACCAGCAGGGACCCAGCGAGGAATAGATGAACCAGTACAGTAGGGGGGAATGAAGAGCTGAAGGTGCCTGATCAGGTGGAGTAGGATGCTGTGGAATGGTGACATGTGGCAGGAGAGCGTGCGCAGTCCAGGGGACACACCTACACGGTGGCAGCAACCTGAAAAAGAGAAGAGAAATAATGTTAACGGCATGTTAACACTAAAGCTTGTAGAGAGCTTGTCTTATCTCGGGCAGTATACCCATATGAGCCAGCGTTGACTGCGCGGAGAGAGCCTCCTTAAGTACGCTGGCTGATGAGTGGGTGCAGGTGTGTCTTCTGCCTCAGGTGCCGTGATGAATTAATGAATGTGAAGCAGGACGGGGGTGTGTGCTCCTGCTGCCCATGACACTAACCACTCCGTCACCGCGCTGCCCGAAAATCTCTGCTGCTGCAAAAATCTCAAAAAAACTTTTTTCACATTGTCATTATGGTGTATTGTGTGTAGAATTTTGAGGAAAAAATGAATTTAATCCATTTTGGAATAAGGCTGTAACATAAAAAAAATGTGGAAAAAGTGAAGCGCTGTGAATACTTTCCGGATGCACTGTAGATAGATAAACTTTATTAATCCCCATTATATTATTAAACACACAAACAAGACCCCCCACAGATATAAATACCCCTTAACAGTTTAAAAACAATCACTAAATTGCAATATAATAAATAATAAAATACAGTTCAGTGCACAGTTCTGGAGGCTATGTGTGTATTGTAAAGCCTGATAGCCTCAGGCAGAAAGGACTTGCTTTGATGCTCCTTTAGACATCTGGGCTGCAGTAGTCTATTGCTATGGCTGCTCCATAGACTATCCAGTGTGCTGTAGAGGGGTGATAGACATTGTCCATGATTGCTCTGATTTTATACATGAATTCTGTCTCTAATCACCTCCTCCAATGAAACCAGCCTGATACCCACGACTGACTCAGCCTTTTTTAAGAGCTTATTCAGTCTGTTCTTGTCCTTCACCTTGATCCCTGATCCCCAACACACCACTGCAAAGAAAAAGAAAGCATGATGCATCTGGCCTACCAATGTTCATGACCCACCAGGCGGGGGAACAGAATACGTCGGGTGACCTACCAAAGTCCATAGACCACTGGACGGAGGAACACGGTGTGTCAGGTGGCCTACCAAAGTCCAAAGGCCACCAGACAGGTGAATATGGTGTGGCGAGAGCGCAGGGATCAGATACCAGATGAAAAAGAGTCTTTAACATGGGAGATAACAACACAGGGGCCTTTTGTTCAGAGGATAACAACACAGAAGCATTACACTGAGGAGATAATGACATGAAAATTTTACCCTCTGAAACTTTAACCTCTTGAGAAGGCAACAAGGAATTTTTGCACTCAGGAGATGATGATAACATGGAAATTTTGCATTCAGGAGATGATGACAACATGGAAATCTCAGTCAGGAGGAGTCAACATGGAGCTTTTAACCTCGAGAGATAACATGGAACCTTTAACTTCAGGAGGTGATAAGATGGAACCCTTACCCTCAGGAGGTGTGGACATGGAATCTTTAACCTCAGAAGATGACAACATGGAATCTTTAACCTCAGGCGATAACGATAACACAGGTACTTTAACCTCACGAAAAAATGACAACATCATAGAATCTGTGAGCTCAGCAGATGGTAACAGTGGAGCTCTTTGCACAGAAAAAAATAAAGAAGTTCCTCACTCTAGAGGTAACAACAGAGGAGCCTTTTGCTCTAGAGATGGTACCTGAGGGACCTTCGATGCAGGGCCTAATTCAGCTAAGGGGTGGTGACCTCAGGTGGCGATGGTAGAGCAGACTGCTCAGGCGGCCACATCGGGGCATTGACCACAGAGACAGGCTGCAACTGGGGAGTGTCAACCACTGAGACTGCCGGAGCTGTGGTTTGCACCTCGGGGAGAGCTGGAACAGATCCATGCACCTCGGGGGCTGCTGGAGCAGGTATGTGCCCCACAGAGGACACAAGTGTTGAGGAGTGCTCCTCAATCCCTAATGCAGCCACCTCAGACAGGGAAAAAGAGACACAAGTAGGTGTCAGGTCCACACAACAGCCAGCAGAAGAGCCCGGTGGGGAGAGCTCAGAAGTAGATGGAAACTGAAAACGTGTCTCCCCACTAGGAGCTAGACAAGTCCTTTCTATCAATGATGTTATAAATACTAAAAAGAGTGCTTGCCTTAACTCCTGTTTCTCTACTCGCAAAGACTCCCAGTGGCACTGTTGCTGGAGAGGAGATGACCACCACTGAAGTCACTGGAGGAACAGCAGATGAGGCGCTCTCATATGCAGCAGCGGGCAGGGGGACCCATGCAGCAGAGGTGGGAGCCGGCACTGCAGCTTGGGAGCGACGTGGAACCAATGTTGGTGGTTGACTGTGGCATGGGAGCGGCACTGGGGGCTGAAGATGACATGGGCTGGTACAGGATGAACACGGCAGCGTGGGAACAGCACTGGAGGCGGGGAGCGAAGTGGAGTTGGCACTGCAGCGGCCATAGGAGCTGGAGTGACAGTTGATGTGTGAGTCAGTGTAGCGGAACTCTGCAGGGCTAAAGCGGAATGGGGAGGAGTGTGTGGCTGAGGTGCCGGAGCCCGGGGATGCCTCCTCATCGGCACAGGCTGAAGAGCGAATGGTGAGCTCTCCTCCAGCTCATGGAGTGGCTGTGGAACCGGAGAGAGGCTGACTGTGGCTGCAGGGCGAGGAGAAGCTGAAGACGTTGGAGCCAGGGGACGCTGTCTCATTGACACAGTCTCTGGCGTCTTGGGCGAACACCTCCCCCGCCTGTGATATGGTTGGTGAGCGGTGAGGAGAAGAGAAGGCCGGAGTCAGGGGACGCTGCATTGTTGGCACAAACTCCTGTGCTCCAATTAAATTCCTCACCAGCCTGCAATATGTCCAGCGGAGGTTGGAGACAGTTGCCAGTAGTCCCGCCAGCTCAGGGTAGCTCCGCAGACCAGGGTGCACCTCCACAATCCCAGCTGCGGTGTTCAGGCTCTCCAGGGTTTCCTCTGGTGTGCTGGAGGCACGGGCTTCAGAGACAAAGTCCTGGATAAACTGGACTGCCCACAGCTCATCCACACTGAGACCACTGCCTGCCAACCTCCTTCTGCCTGCTGAGTCCAGGTATGCTGATGTCATATTCTGCCCTTCGGGCAGATGAGGTTGTTAAGGGAAGACTCATGGGTGCAGGCAGGGTACGATGCAAAATGATAATTTATTAAACAAACTCAGAACTAGGGAACAAAATAACAACAGCAAGGGGGCTGAACAGAAAACATAACTTGACAAATAAACTTACAAGGAACTGGACTGAGCACAAGGAAACCACTGGAACAAATGACTGACACCAGGCAGAGCACGGGTACAAACTGACAAAAATGGAGTAACTGATAATCAGGGGAAACACGGGACAGCTGGGATCACAATCAGGGGCTGAATGGTAACACACATGAGGAACAGTGGCTATGGGTACAGAAACAAGAGGAGCTGGAACAATAGGTAAACAGAAAATACACACAGACCCAGGACCAAGCAGGTGATGACACAGAAGACCAAGACAAGGGACTCAGGGGAACACAGAGGGCAATGATAAATCATAAATAATTACAAAACCAAATCAGGGGAGCACAGAGAAGACACACATGAACATATAGCGTGGGCAAGGAAAGAAGGCTAAAGCCCAGATCATGACACATCTATTCTTATTTAATTAAAGCCAGCATGATACTGAAGTAAAACAAGCAGTTGAAAGGAGGAGAGAGTGAGAGCTCAAGAGGGATTCAGAGACTCTTGATAGTGTTTCATGGAAGTTAATGGTCAGCTTTTTGTTCTTGAGAGACTGACAAGAGGGATTGTGAGTGCTGTGTAATCAAATGATGCATCGTGAGTTAATGGCCTATTCTTATTATTAGACTGATCTAAATGGGTATACTATAATTTTCAAAGAAAGAGTTTTGCTAGTGATGGGCAAATACTGCAAATCCATCACTTCACTTGGGAGCCAATTACAGGCTGGTAGAAAATACAGGTCCTGTCTTGAGCTGCTGAGGCATACTGACCATATAAAATGAATGGTCTAATGCTGCTATTTAATTTAAACTCTATATCTAAAAAAAAAACAAGCTTTTTCTTCATGAGAACCAATCATAACCAAATACTTTTCACATTGAAGCAGAAGGACTTCAGAAACAGAGTACTTGTTTGTGTACTCATATCAGACTTCATTCATCTTGTGTTTAAAATGATGGCCATGGAGTTATGAGGCTTTGAGCTGTTGACTGAGGGTTGACTGAGGATTAGGATCTGTCTGTATTTTAGTCATAATTTCTTGGTTTGTCATAGGATTAATAAGTAGTGAAAAAGCCGCATCACCATTGCTTATTATACAAAGATATAAAATTGTTTTGATGATATGTCTACTACGGTGATAAGTTGATTGTTTTGACATTTAAAGCACAGTATTTCCTTCAGTCTTTATCCCCGGTGTCTTTCATCTTAATATCTGCCATTCGGGATATCTGCATGGGCTCATTGTGTTATTTAATATCACTATGTACTCCACCGTGAGCACAAAGAAGTTGAACAAATTCTGTATCAGCGATGAAATTGCTTTTCTGTCTCTCAGCTTGATGTCTTTATTTTCTGTCTGCCTGATGGTGTTTACAGACAACTGATTCAGTTCGAGTAAAGACTTTAACAATTCAGTTCACGGCCCTCCTTCATCTTTCCTTCAGTCTAACGTTCAAATTTGAATCTCAGAAGAACCTCTTATTGCTGAGAGTAGAAACTTGAATCCTTACAGTTACTGTACACTTCATCCAGCAATGGACAGTGCACAAGAGAGGTTAAGAAGATAGTGCAGGCAGGGTGGACTGGGTGGAGACAAGTGTCAGGGTGATTTGTGACAGGATAGCAACTAGAGTGAAAGGGAAGGTTCGCAAGACGGTAGTGAGACCTGCTATGATGTATGGTTTGGACACATGGCACTGACAAAAAGACAGGAGGCGGAGCTGGAGGTGGCAGAGGATGCTAAAATTCTCATTGGTAGTGACTAGGAGGGCCAAAATTTGAAATGAGTATCTCAGAAGGACGGCTCAGGTTGACCGGTCTGGAGACAAAGTAAATGAGGCCAGGGTGAGATTGTTTGGACATGTGCAGAGGAGGGATGGTGGACACACTGGAAGCAGATGATCCACTGTGGTGACTCCTAAAGAGAGCAGGCGAAAGAATAAGGTCACTGGAGCAGGTACATAGTGGTGGTTATAAGACTTGTCTCATTTGCTCTTTTTCACTTGTACACAGTTTGGTTTTGGCAAATATATCTCAAAAACACTAAAATTTTACCTCTACCACTCTTGACCTCCTCATGCAGTATCACACTGCCACTTTCTTGGCAACCTATCTTATGCTTTCTCTGGATCCACATAGACACAAAGCAACTCTTTCTTGCCATCTCTATACTTCTGAACCAGTGCTCTTAAAGCAAACATTGCATCTGAAGTACTCTTTCTTGGCATGAAACTGTACTGCTGCTTGGTGATTGTGACTTCTCCTCTTAACCTGGCTTCAACAACTCTTTCCCATATCTTCATAATGTGACTGATCAACTTTACTGTATGCCTCTGTAGTTACAACAGCTCTGAACATCGCCCTTGTTCTTGAGAATCTGTACCACTACACTTTTTCTCCACTCTTCAGGCATCCTCTCACTCTCTAAGATTTTGTTAAATTATCTGGTTAAAAAGTCCACTGCCATCTCTCTTAAGTATTTCCATATCTTCACAGGTATGTCATCTGGACCAACCGGCTTTCCACTTTTCATTCTCTTCATAACTGCCTCATCACTTCCACCTTGCTAATCATTGGAACTTCCTGGTTTTCTGGATATCCTCATCCATCATTTTTTTTCTCATTTTCTCCATTCATCAGCTCATCAAAGTATTCCTTCCATCTTCTCAACACACTCTTCTCACTCATTAGTACATTACCATCTCTGTCCTTAATTAATCTAACCTGCTGCACATCTGCTCCAGCTCAATTTCTCTGTCTAGCCAATCGATGCAAATCCTTTTCTCTTTCCTTAGTGTCCAGCCTCTCATACAACTCACTATATGCTTTTACTCTTTAGCATATGCCTTGCCTTCAAGTACTCCTGTATACTTTCTTTGTTTCTGCGACTATCCCATTTTTTCTTTGTCAACCTCTTCCTTTGAATACTTTCCTGTACCTCCTCATTACACCACCAAGTCTCCTTGTCTTTTTTCCTCTATCCAGAGGATACACCAAAGACCTGTCTAGCCATTTCTCTCAATACTTTTTCTCTACTTGCCCAGTCCTCTGGTAATTCTACCCAGAGCCTGTCTTAACTTCTTCCTGAATGTTGTGCCACAGTCTTCCTTCCGTAACTTCTACCATTTAGTCTTTAGCTCTGCCTTCACTCGCTTCTTCTTCTTGCTTTTAAAAGTCATCCTACAGACTACTATCCAGTGCTGCCTTGCTACATTCTCCCTTGACCATCACCCTGCAGGTTCCTGTCTTTTTCAGATTCCTTCTTCTGCATAAGATGTTGTCCACCTGTTGTCCACCTGTGTCCACCTTCTACCACTCTTGTAAGTCACTCGATGTTCCTCTCTCTTCTTGAAATGTGTTCACCACAGCTATTTCCAACCTTTTAGCAAAATCCACAACAATCTGTACTTCCACATTTCTCTCCTTAACACCACACCTCCACCTCCAGTGCTTCTTGCCTTACTTCCCCTCCTTCAGGATTCTTGTCCACACATATATCTGGCTTCTTCTCTCCATCATATTAGCTAGCTCTCTCCCTTTACCAGTCACAGTCCCCACCTTTAAAGTCCCTACTTTCACCTCCATGATCCTGTCTTGCCTTTTCTCTCTCTGCCAACAAAACTGACCTGATTCCAATCAGTTTGGTGGAGGATAGAGCTTGGGGTACTGAAGAATCCATTAGATTTTTGACCGGGTCTGAATTAAGGGACAGGTCTGGATTTTTTGTAAATACTGTGGGAATGTGGGAAGGACGAGACAGGTTTCTCTCAAGTCATCTTTATTCACATTCACCAACATTGCAAAGAAGAAAGAGGACATTACAGTGAACTCTCGTCCTTAAATACCAGGACTCTTCACAGTTCACAAGTCACATGCATCACAAATCACATTATAATCAGCAGTAGCAATGCATCTCCTCTCTCTGATCTCACCCCCACAGTCTACAATGCATCCTCTCCTTAATCCTCTAATAACACCCCGCAGTCTCAAGCTCTGCATACCAAAGCTAACATCCTTGCCGCTTCCTGTTATCTCCAAGGAAGCTCTGCCTTTGTTCTGATCTAAAATGTGAGTCACAAAATAGGTCACATATGTGTGGCCCCCACACCAGCCCCCCCAACATTTTAGACAAACAAGAGAATAACAACATGCATGCCGTGATAGAATCAATACACATCAGTCCGCATGCTGTCTAGGCTTCAGTCTCCTGCTGTATCTGCTGTAGTTGGGATTCAACGTCTCCGCTGCGCTGTCACGCTGGGGGGGAAACCCTTTGTCAGTCCCTGCGGGTGTTCTGGGGAAACATTACTCTGTGAAGCCCCCCGTGGGGGTCTACCTTGCCGCGGGGCCCTTGCCAACAGCACTTGCTCATCCGCCACCACAAAAGCGGGTTTGAGTCTGTTTATGCCAACTTTTCTTTCCTACCCCCCAAATCTAGCAAAAACTGCTTGTCCCCTGTTTCCAGCACTCTGAACGGCCCGTCATAAGGCGGTCGCAATGGGGGTCGATGCGCATCGTGTCTGACAAAAACAAACTCTGCGTTCTTCAACGCTTTAGGCACAAAAACGCGCGGAAAACTGTGGTGCACGGGGCCAGGCATCGTGCTTGATTCTATGTTACTCCGCAACAGCTGCAACGGGGAGGTGTCTGGCGCCGGGTTATCTTGGAGAAACTCCCCAGGCAGCCGAAGTGGTTGCACAAACACAAGCTTCACTGGGGAGGCTTCTGAGTCCTCTTTAGGCGCAGAACGCAACCCCAATAAAATCCACGGTAACTTGTCTACCCAATTTGCATCCGTCAGTGACGCTCTGAGAGCCGCTTTCAATGACCTATGAAAACGTTCGCATAACCCGTTAGCCTGTGGATTGTATGCGGTTGTGCGGTGAATTGTGACACCCAGGCTGCGGGCCATAGTCGACCAAAGTTCGGACACAAATTGAGGGCCTCTGTCGGACGTAATGTCCGACGGAACTCCGAAACGCGCCACCCAAGCTGTTAAAAATGAGCGCGCTACCTCCTCGGCCGTGGTTGATGCCAGCGGAACCACTTCAGGCCAGCGCGTGGTGCGGTCCACCATTGTCAGAAGGTGTGTTCACCCCTGCGACGGCGGGAGGGGTACCACGAGGTCCACATGAACGTGATCGAACCTCTTGGCCGGAATGTGAAACGGCTCCAAAGGAGCCCTCGTGTGCCTGTGTACTTTGGCTCGTTGACACGCCGTGCAGGCTGCTGCCCACTCCTTAACTTGTTTGCAAAGACTCGGCCACACAAATTTCTCCCCTACCATTTTGACCGACGCGCGCACTCCCGGGTGCGCCAAAGAATGAATCGAGTCAAAAACACGGCGGCGCCACGCGGCCGGTACTACTGGACGCGGCCGTCCAGTGGAGACCTCGCAGATTGGGGGGGCATACCGTCTTGCAGCACCCTGCTCTCCAGCCTTAACCCTGTTGGTCCAGACTGGAGCGCGCGCACATCCGCGTCACTAACCTGCTCCACGGCCATGGCTGCGTAATCTACTCCTACGCTGACTGGGGCCGCCACGGCTCGCGAGAGGTAATCTGCCACTACATTCAGTTTGCCTGCCACATGCTGAATATCAGTGGTAAACTCTGATATCACGGCCAGCTGTCTCTGCTGCTGGCCTGACCACGGTTCGGAAACCATGGCCATCGCGAATGTTAGCGGTTTGTGGTCAACGAACGCGGTAAAAGAGTGTCCTTCTAGCCAGAATTGAAAGTGGCGGATGACCAAATGGAGAGCCAGCAGCTCCCTGTCAAACGCGCTGTATTTACGTTCGCTATCGCGCAAGGTCCTGCTGAAAAAGGCGAGGGGCTGCCAAACCCCGACTACATGTTGCTCCACGACCGCCCCTATGGCCACATCTGACGCGTCAGTGGTGAGCGCTATGCGGGCCATTGGGTCTGGGTGTGCCAACAACGCAGCCTTTGCCAAGGCTGCTTTCACCTCCGAGAACACTTGGTCCCGCTCCAGGGACCACTCGACCTTATCCGCAGGTTTCTTTTTTTTGAGCGTGGCATACAGCGGCTGCATCAGTTGTGCCGCGCGGGGGAGAAAACGGTTATAAAAATTCACCATTCCCAAAAACTCCTGTAACGCCCTGACCGTCTGCGGCTGGGGAAAATCTGCCACTGCGCGCACTTTGTCAGGAAGCAGAACTGCTCCTTCGGGGGAGACGTGGTGTCCTAAAAAATCGATCTGCGCCACCCCAAACTGACACTTCGCTGGGTTGATTATTAACCCGTGATCTCCCAACCTTCAGAAAACTGTGGCCAGGTGTTTTTCGTGTTCGTCTTCGGACACGCTGGCTACCAAAATATCGTCCAAGTAGACGAACACGAAAGGGAGATCGCGAAGCACCGCGTCCATCATGCGTTGGAACGTCTGTGCAGCCCCTTTAAGTCCGAATGGCATGCGTAAAAACTCAAATAGGCCAAATGGAGTTATTACCGCTGTTTTGGGTATGTCCTCAGCGCGCACTGGGACTTGGTGGTAACCGCGGACCAAATCTATCTTAGAAAAAGCACGAGCCCCTGCCAAATGAACGGAAAAATCTTGGATATGCGGGATTGGGTAGCGGTCGTGCGCTGTAGCGTTGTTTAACCTGCAGAAATCCCCGCAAGGTCGCCATGATCCGTCCGCTTTCGGGACCATGTGTAGCGGGGAAGCCCACGGACTGTTTGAACGCCTGATAATGCCCAACCTCTCCAGATTGGCGAACTCCTCGCGCGCTATGGCCAGTTTAACTGCGTCCAAGCGCCGAGCTTTTGCAAAAACGGGCAGTCTGGTAGTGGTAATAAAATGCTCCACCCCGTGTTTAGCGACTGTTGCCGAAAATGTGGGGTCCGTGAGTGCTGGGAACTGAGTGAGCAGTGTGTGGAACTTACCGCTTGCAGCTGTGACGTTGGCTTGTGCTGTTGGCGGGGCCACTCGCGCTGTACAGGGGATAGAATCAAAAGAAAGTGCATTAACCAGGCGCCTGTTAGCGAGATCAACCAAAAAACCATGTGAGCACAAAAAATCAGCCCCCAACATATTGAAATTCACTGCTGCTACAACAAAAGTCCACTCAAATGTACCGCTGTGTAGAGACAGAAGCAGAGTCTTCTCACCAAAGGTCTTAATCTCCGAGCCGTTCGCTGCTGTCACCCCGGGACCTCTGGAACCTGCTAGTCTGTCCACGTAGGAAGGTGTGATGAAACTCAACTGGGAGCCTGTGTCCACGAGGAACTGCCTCCCCGAGCGTGCGTCCAACAAGTAGAGCAGCTTGTTCTCCTCCCCAAGGGCCGCGGCTGCTACCGATCCCCCGGTCTTGGCGTTTCCCGAACGCTGAAACTGGCACGGTGGTACACACTTGTGTGCCCTCTCTGCGAAACGGCGATGGTAGAAACAAAGGACGTCTCCTCCGCGTTCCCTGGCTCTCGCCGCCGCCGTCATCGGTGGGTCTGCTACTGCTGCCCCTGGCCCCCTGCCATCTGCGGTTGTCGCGCCAAGTTCCGCTGCTGCAGCCGTGGCCGCGTGCTGTCTGCTGGCGTTGACAATTCGCTGCGCCTCCTGGGCCAGCACGCGGTAGTCCCACTGGGCCAACAATGGCGAACTGGTCAGGGTCGCTCTCGTCGCTGACGGCAGGGTCCTGAGGAAGAGGTGGGTGAAGATGAAGTGGTCGTCATCTGAGCCTTTCAACCTCAACGACTTCTCCATAAGGTTCCCGGGCATGTCACTTTCCAACTCAGTAAGCACCAGGAGCCTCTCTGCTCGCTCCTCAACCGAGGGGGTGAAGTGCTGGATGAGTGCAGCCTTCAACGCGCCGTATTTGTCGCTGTCCGGCGGCTGGTCGATCAGGCTGTCCACATGCTGGGCCGTGTTGTTGTCCAGTTTTGCGACCACGTGGTAGAATTTTGTGGTGTCTACCGATATCCCCCGGAGGTTGAACTGTGCCTCAATCGCATTGAACCAGGAGGGCGGATTGTTCTGCCAGAAGTCCGGTAGCTGGACTGTAGCAGCATTCGCTTGGCTGGGGGCTCCTGACGAGGCTGGCCCGGGGGAAATCTCCTCTTGCTGCATGCTTGTCTTGGGTCACCAGTGTGGGAATGTGGGAAGGACGAGACAGGTTTCTCTCAAGTCATCTTTATTCACATTCACCAACATTGCAAAGAAGAAAGAGGACATTACAGGGAACTCTCGTCCTTAAATACCAGGACTCTTCACAGTTCACAAGTCACATGCATCACAAATCACATTGCATTATAATCGGCAGTAACAATGCATCTCCTCTCTCTGATCTCACCCCCACAGTCTACAATGCATCCTCTCCTTAATCCTCTAACACCCCGCAGTCTCAAGCTCTGCATACCAAAGCTAACATCCTTGCCGCTTCCTGTTATCTCCAAGGAAGCTCTGCCTTTGTTCTGATCTAAAATGCGAGTCACAAAATAGGTCACATATGTGTGGCCCGCACAATACTATTGTAGGTTGGTTATTTATTTATTTATTATTCTACCATGCTTTTATTTATTTATTTATTTGATACATTTTGACATTACAACATGGCTGCACATGTAGATGCTGCGACTACTCTGCCCCGATAGAACGGTGTTTTCGTGTTTTTCATCTTGTGAGTCAGTGTTTTTGTTTGTCTTCATCGCGTCTACACACACAGCCGGGAGTTTCTCCTCAGCATCAGTAGAACCACATACATAGAGTTAGACTCTGCACATGCTGAAGAGCTACGGGATTGTGGACTGCTCCACACACCCACCCATGCATCTCGCCTGCAATGGAGGCACTATAAGCGGTGGGACAGAAAGCAGAAAAGGGATAAATGCGGAGGTACCCGATCTAGGCTAGCGGCTAACCCACACAAGCCAGCTGTCCTCACCATCGTACTGGCCAATGTACGCTCTTTAGACAACAAGCTGGACCACATCCTTTTACTACGCTCAGCCTCAAGGACTGTGAGAGAGTGTTGTGTTTTTGTGTTTGTGGAAACATGGCTCAGTGACAACACCCCGGACTCTTCAATCCAGCTAGATCGGCTGACATGCTACCAAGCAGACGGAGTTGTTGTCGAGGGAGGTAAGACCTGCGGCAGCAGGCTCTGTGTTTATATCAATGATGCCTGGTACCGTGATGCTGTTGTGGGCTGTAAACACTGCTCACCATTGCTGGAGGTTATGGTTATCAAGTGCCAGCCATTCTATCTTACGAGGGAATTTATGGCTATACTGCTTGCTGCCATTTATTTCCTTTCCAGCTCCAACAACAACAACAAAAGTGAGACACTGAATGAACTGTACCAGCACATCAGTGAACAGCACAACAGACAAGGGTCCTTAGAGGTACTTAAAGACTGCTTCACCACCACTGACTGGAACATATTCAAGCAGGCTTCCACCTACAACAACACCACAGATCTGCAGGAGTACACAGAGACTGTTACTGCCGACATCGCAAAGTGCATTGATGGTGTCACGGACACCAAGAACATCACTGTTTGGGCCAATCAGAAACCATGGCTCACAGGGGAGGTTTACAAGCTCCTGAAAATTTGGGACGCTGCCTTCATCGCTAGGGATGAGGTGGGCCTGAGAACAGCAAGGGCCAACCTGTCCCGAGGCATCAGAGAGGCCAAGAGGCAGTACTCCAAGCCCACACCGCAGACTTGCGACAGCTCCACCTCTCTGCTGAACGACTTCTTTGCTCACTTTGAGGCACTCAACAGTGCCCCTGCACAGAAGTCACCACCTCCTCCTGGCAACCAGATGATGAGGAGATCCCTTGGCACGACCAATGCACGCAAAGCTCCAGGTCCTGACAACATACCTGGTCGCGTATTGAGAGCCTGTGCAGAGGAACTCACAGGTGTCTTTACGGATTTCTTCAACATCTGACACAGGCTGTTGTCCCCACGTGCTTCAAAGCCACCACCATCATTCCAGTCCACAAGAAGTTGTCTCTCTCCTGCTACAATGACTACCATCTGGTCACACTCATTCTCATCATCATGAAGTGCTTCAAGTGAGTGGTCATGCAGCACATCAGGTCTGCCCTGCCCACCACCTTGGACCCATTCCAGTTTGCATACCAGTCCAATCGCTCAACCAATGATGCCATCTTTATTGCCCTCCACTCAGCCTTCACACACCTGGACACAAAGGACTCCTACGTCAGAATGCTGTTCATAGACTTTAGTTCAGCATTCAACAAAGTCATCCCCCTGCAGCTCATTCACAAACTGGATCAGCTGTGGCTCAACACTTCACAGGAAGTCCAACTGGCTTTTGGACTTCCTGATGGGGAGTCCACAGGCAGTATGGGTTGGCAGTAACACATCCAGAACCATCACTCTAAACACAGGGACACCCCAAGGATGTGTGCTGAGCCCCCTCCTCTTCACTGTACTGACCCATGACTGTACATGACACACAGCTCCAACCTCTTCATCAAGTTTGCGGACGACACAGCTGTGGTGGGTCTCATCAACAACAGAGATGAGACAAACTACAGGAGCAAGTTGAGCCACCTGGCCATGTGGTGCAGAGACAACAATCTCTCTCTGAACATGGAGAAGATGAAGGAGATTGTTGTGGATTTCAGAAGAACGCACATCCAGCACTCTCCCCTGACCATCAATAGCGCAGCTGTGGAGGAGGGTGAGCAGCACCAAGTTCCTGGGTGTGCACATTACAGAGGACCTCTCCTGGACCACCAATACTGTATCACTGACCAAGAGAGCTCGGCAACATCTCTACTTCCTCCACAAACTGAGAAGAGCCAAAGCCCCAGCCCCCATCATGTGTACCTTCTACAGAGGCACCGTTGAGAGCATCCTGACCAGCTGCATCACTGTGTGGTACAGTGCCTGCACCGCATCCTACCGCAAGACCCTCCAGCACATAGTGAGAACAGCTGAGAAGATCGTCAGTGTTTACATACTACAGCACCGGCCTTACCTGCAAAGCCCTCTGCATTGCAGGTGATCCCACCCACCCATCACACAACTTCTACAGTCTGCTACCATCAGGGAGGAGACTGTGGAGTCTCCGGGCCAGGACCAGCAGACTCAACAACAGCTTCATCCACCAGGCTGTCAGGAAGCTTGACTCTCTCCCTGCTCTGCCCCCTAGCCCCCTTCTCCCCCCCCCCGCCCACACACACACACACACGAATTCTGTACTCTGACTCCCCCCGCTCCCCTTCAACAACTGAACTCTGCCATCCCCAGGTACCGTTCACTCCCACACATGCACACACTGATTTCAGGAGCTTCAAAAACTGAACTATGTCATCCAGGAACTGTTCACTCCAACATCCACTGATCTCAGGGCTGCACCCGTCACTTTATGCAGCAATGGACTGCTCTTTTTGCACTATATGCCACTTTAATCCTCTATGTGTCCTGATATGTACCTTAAGTTACTACATGCTTCTTAATTTTTATCGTAGTTAATTATTTTGCGCACTCTTAGTATCTTTAGTTAGTTTCTGGTTGGGGGTTGGTTTTCTTTGCACTGATGTTTGATGTTCAATGTTTAATATTTGGTGTTAGATGTTATACTTTATATTTATATTTCCTACTTAGTGTTTACCTTGCTGCACCGTGGGTCTCAGAGTAATGTAATTTCAATTCTCTGTATGTGCTGTACATATGGCAGAATTGACAATAAAGTTGACTTTGATTTCAGTGATTCCTTTGACATATAAGTTAGCAAAGTGTATTAATGAATTAACAATGATGCCTGATCAGAGGTTAATGCTGACCTGTAATAGTGAGAGATGTATCCATTTCTTCTTTTTATGCATCATAATTTGTTGTATTTTTAAATATTATTTTTTTCTCCTTAAATTTTGTTTGTCCAATATTGTTTGAATAACATCATGCATTGTATGTAAGGGAAATTATAAAGGCAAACATAAGATAAACATGGCACATCAAAGAGAGTCAACTTGCAGTTCAGTTAGGGCTCCTTTTCGCTAAAAAGATAATCTGTGAATAGTTGCCATGGTTCCCAAGATGATCTGAAGAACTCTCCAAAGACTTGCATATCTAATTTTTAGATGTTACAAAACTGGATATGTAAAGTTTTCATTGTCGGGAAGACAAATGAAACTATCATTACAAAGATCTATATTTCTCTTTAAAACCCTGTGAAATCCCTGATTGCTCAGGGTAAATGTTAGTCAGTGTGCTCATCCAGATGGTGCTGTCAGAGGTCCTCCTGGGTCCAGTAGCGAAGCATCCTAATTCCTCCCGTTGGCCCCTGAGAGGTCATTATGGTAACTGTGGAGATGTGGAGGTGGTGTTCTCTGGTGATGTCTGGGAGGCTGTAATTGGTCCCATCTTGTGGATCCCTTTTAGCTCCTCAGCAGAACAAGCATACATCACTGATGGGACAGCATATCCAGAACATAACACAGTCTCTGGCTGGGAGGAAAATGGTTGCTCATCATTCTAACCTTCCCACTCTAGAACAGCCCTGAAGAATTTTTGGATGTATTGTTGTATAAGTTTTATAAATAGTAAAACCGATATGGGGGATAGCAGAATCAAATATCAGTGTTATCTATATCAATGATTATTGTACTCACAAGCTACGTGTCTGCAAAATTAGCAATTATTTTCTGTTGTAACACAAATTTACACTCATTGTCCATATAAGATATCTAATCAACCAATCACATGGTAGCAACTTAATGCATTTAGGCATGTTGACATGATCAAGACAATCTGCCAAAGTTCAAACTGAGCATCATAACTGGGGAGAAAGGTGATTAAAGTGACTTTGAACATGGCATGGTTCTTGGTGCCAGACTGCTGATTTACTGAGATTTCCAGCACAGTCATATTGAGGATTTACAAAGAACAGCCTGAAAAAGAGAAAATATCCAATGGGCATCACTTCTCTGGACACAAAGGCCTTGTTAATGCCAGAAGTCAGAGGACACAAAAGCAAAAGCAACTCAAATAACCAATATTACAACTTCCCCCGCAGTTCAACAAGGATTTTATACAGGATTTTACTGACTTCGCAGCAGGATTAATGGTGAACTACGATCGGTTTTTAATTGTTGGGGATTTTAACATTCACATGTGTTGTAAATATTGACTTTTTAAATCTCACTGATTGTTTTAACCTCTCTCAATCAGTTTCTGTTTCAATGCATGAAAAAGGGCATGTATTGGACATTTGTGCTATCCTTTGGTTTGGTCCTGAATGTCAGCAAGCTTTTTATTATTCACATCTTGGATAATTTTGTTGCTTTATTCAGAGTTTAATTTCCAATCTCACATGCTAAACTGTGTGATGTGGCATACTGGACTTGGACGGTTAACCCTTTAACTGCAGCTTCTTCTCTGAAGCCTTTGCTCTTCGTGTATTCCAGGATTATGACTGCAGTCTTGGTCCCAAATTGCTGCTGGACACTTGCAACTTGACCTGTCAACATACTGGACTTGCTGGCACTTTATAGATCTAAATGCCGTAAGCCAGCATCAGACCCATGGCTGAATGACTCTGCTCGCACTTTAAGACACAGTTGCAGACGAGCTGAGAGAAAATTAACTGCTTCAGGTTTCTCTACTTCCTTTGAAAGACAGTTGGAATACCAGAGGGTTATTAAAGCTGCAGAAAGTGGATGACTTCCGGGAAGATGGCGGAGAGACATAACACTTAAACAAAGAGCTCTCCCTAGCCGGATTAAAAATCATCGGTAAATGGCCAACTCGACATAAACGAATCAATAAACTAAGGGATGAAAACACGAAGGAACCGGGCACAAGGACAAAAACAGGGTAAAATTGAAGAATTCCTCTCCAACAACGCAGGAAAAACCGCTGTACGCAAAGCCCAAAAAAACGAGATGTCCACAGCAGAGAAAATGGAGGACACCAGACTCGACAACATGAACGCTGGCATCGCCAGTTTGGGTGAAGAGTTGAGAGAATTCAAGCGACAGCTACAACAGGATTTAGCGGCTCTTAAGGAGGAACTGAAAAAAGAAATTAAGGAGGAAATCATGGACCTCCGAAGAGAAATGGAGCGTAAATTAACGGAAAACATGGAGGAGCTGCGCTCCCAGCGGGCGTGTATGACAGAAGCGCAGACCCGAATTTCGGAACTAGAAGATTGGAAAAGCGAGGCAAACGAACAACTACAGACCCTGACGACGCAAACGCAGAGGATGCAGGAGAAAATAAACGACTTGGAGAGCAGATCCCGACGAAGCAATATGCGCATCTTTGGAATTCCGGAGGGCATTGAAGGCAACTCGATGACAAAATTCATGGATCAGTTCTTAAAAAAAGAACTGGAAATACCCGGAGAAACGGATCTGCAGATTCAACGGGCGCACAGAACACCGGCACAGAACCCGAAAACAAACTCTCCACCCAGGTCAGTTGTGGTAAACTTTGTGAAATATGACATAAAGGAAAGAATCCTGACGCAAGCATGGAAAAAAAAGATACGAATCGGCGACAAACAGGTATTTTTTGACCATGACTACCCGACAGAAATCGTGCAGCAGCGGAAGAAATATGCCAATATTAAAAAAACGCTGAAAGAGAAAAAAATTAGATTCCAAACGCCGCTAACGAAAATGAGGATTCATTGGGAGGAAGGCACAAGAACCTACAACACGGCCGAAGAGGCAGCGCGGGATATGATGGAGCGGGGCCTTGAGGTGAGCGTGCCGAAGGAGACGGCTGGAGCAGCGGCGGCCCTGAACGCACCACGACAGACGGAGTGGAGACGAGTGAACGGCGGAAGAAGGGGGAGAGACGTAGAGCAGCGGGCCCAGGACAAGCTACAAGGCTTTCAACTGAAAGCCTAGATCATAACAAAGATTAAGAAAGGCACAGAAGAAATGAAGGCCAAGAAGACAAGGTAAAAGAGAAACAGACGGCTAGGAGAGGTTTAAGTGATATTTGTTGGACATTTCTAGACTTATGACTATTACTTTGATAGTAATTAGAAGTCTAGGGAGGGCCCTTCACTCTGTGAAGACAAACCCCCCACCCACCAACAGGGACCAGTGGGCAGAAGAAAGGCCCAAAGTACGGAGGTCGAGTTTTTTTAATGTGTTTTTATATAAATATGTGTTATTTTTGTTGTTAAAGGGGCTAGGAGCACAAGTTAAAAAAATGGAAAAACATGAATATGGGTAAAAATCTTAAGATAATGACACTAAACGTGAATGGTCTGAACTCACCTGTTAAAAGGGAAAGAATAATAAGAAAATTCAAGAAGGAAAAAGCTGAAATTATATTTATGCAAGAGACACATTTGAGCAAGGCAGAACATGTGAAACTAAAGAGATTTGGCTATAAGAACTCCTACTACAGTTCATTTAAGGGAGGAGCAAAAAGGTGGGTTATGATACTAATCTCAAACAAAATACAATTTGAAAGTGAACAGGAAATCCAGGATAAAGAAGGCAGGTATGTAATAATAAAGGGAAGAATAGATGGTATGCAGATCACATTAGTGAACATCTATGCCCCACCAGAAAGTGACAAGGGTTTTTTTCAACATCTGTTTGATCTCATAGCAACACACAGTGAAGGAGTCCTAATTTGTGGAGGAGACTTAAATGCTGTCATGGATCATGAAGTTGACACAACAAGTGTTAAGAAGACAAAAAAACATGTAACAAAGTTCATAAGAACCTCACTGGCAGAAATGGGTATGGTAGACATATGGAGGGACCTACACCCACTCGAAAAAGACTATACACATTATTCAGCAGCCCATAAAGTACACTCTAGAATAGATTACTTCCTTATGAATGAAGGTGACAGACACAGGGTGAGAAATTGTTGGATTGGAGGGGCAGAAATATCAGATCATAATCCTATATACATGGAAATATATTTAAACAATAGAAAACGACAAACAACATGGAAACTTAACGTAGGACTGTTAAATGATGAGAAAATGAAAGAAAGAATAAAAATAAACATAAACGAATATATCCAAGAGAATGACAATGAAGAAGTGGACCCAACAATACTATGGGACGCACTAAAAGCCGTGTTAAGGGGTAAATTAATTGTTGAAACAGGAAAAGCAACTAAGACTAAACTGCAAGCGTATGAACAAAGATGTGAGAGACTAAGGGAATTAGAACGTAAACATCAAAGCACAAATGATCCAAAAATATATCAAGAAATTAAAGAAGAAAAAACAAAGATAAAAGAAACACAAATGGATGAAATTGAAAGGAAAAATAGATATCTAAAGCAAAAATATTATGAAACGGGGCCAAAAGCCACAAAACTGCTGGCAAAACGGTTAAGAAAACAACAAACAATGAATAATGTATACAAGATTAAAGACCCCACCACAAATAAAACCACAGTTAACCCAGAAAACATCGAAGAAATTTTCCATAATTTCTACCAAGAACTATACTCGCAACCTGAAGAAACAAATACTAAAGATATCAAAAAATTTCTAGACACATTGGACTTGCCATCAATAGGAAATCAACAAAATGAAAAACTAACAGCAGAAATAACAACACAAGAGATCAGAGATGTGATTAAGTCACTTAAAAATGGTAAATCACCAGGTAGTGATGGATACCCATCTGAGTTTTATAAACTGTTTATAGAAGAACTCACGACACAACTCCTAAAGTCATTTAATTGGACGCTGAACAACAACAAAATACCTCCAACATGGAACGAAGCAATCATTTCAGTTATTTTAAAACCAGGGAAAGATAAAGAACAATGCGGAAACTATAGACCAATCTCTTTATTAAATGTAGATTATAAAATATACACAACAATTATATGTAAACGAATAAAGACATTCTTGACGGAATTGATAGAAGATGATCAAACTGGATTCATAGAGGGACGCCAAACACATGACAATATCAGGAGAACAATACATATAATTAACCAGATACATAAAGAAAAGAAAAGCGCAGTAATAATGAGTTTAGACGCAGAAAAAGCATTTGACAGGGTTAACTGGAAATTCCTATATAGTGTACTGGAGCGCTTTGGATTTAACGAAAATTCAGTACAATGCATAAGGACGCTATATCAAGAACCTGTGGCAAGAATCAAGATAAACGGTAGCTTAACAGACAAAGTAAATATACAAAGATCAACTAGGCAGGGATGCTGCTTATCGCCCACCTTGTTTGCTCTGTTCATAGAACCATTGGCTCAAGCGATACGACAAAATAAGAAATTAAAAGGTGTAACAATAAAGGGGGCGGAACACAAGATTGGGCTATTTGCAGACGATATTATAGTTTACCTTGAACAACCAGATAAATCAATAATGGAAATGATGAACTTGATAGAAAATTTTGGAAAATTATCAGGATACAAGATAAACATAACAAAAACACAAATACTGACATTCCACTATAACCCTCTAAACCAGATAACTGATAAGATCAAACTAAACTGGAAGCAAAAAGAAATAAAATACCTTGGAGTGAACATACCTAAAGACCTAAGCAAAATATATAAAGCAAACTATGATAGGTTGGAACAAGAAATAAAAAAAGATATTGATAGATGGTCAATCTTAAATATGGATCTGAATTCAAAAATTGAGACAGTCAAAATCAGCATACAACCTAGATTACTTTACCTCTTCCAGGCTATACCAACAGAGATTCCAGATGCCCAATTCTCAAAGTGGGACAGGATGATATCGAGATTTGTTTGGGGAGGTAAAAAACCAAGAGTGAAATATAAAACCCTCCAATTACCAAAAGAGAAAGGAGGCATGGGCCTACCGAGTCTAAAGGAATATTACTACTCAGCACAAATAAGATATATCATATGTTGGTGCGACGAGGGATATGAGGCAAAATGGAAAGAAATGGAAAAGGAAATTGAGGGACTCCCAGTACAAAGCATAATAGGGGATAAAGATGCATATAAGCAAATCAAACAAATAGACCCAATCACTAAATTTACTTTAGAACTGTGGTATAAAATAGTACAAAAATATAATATAAGGGAAGACATAAAACTATTGAAATGGGTAGCATTTGACAGTCAGTTTGAACCGGCAAAACAAGATAGGGGATACAAAAATCTGGTGAACAAGGGAATCACAGCATGGGGCAATATCGGAAAAAAAGATCTCGGGAGCTTTGTAAATATCAGGAGAAAATTTAAATTAGAAAGATCGGAATTTTTCAGATATCTGCAGATGAGAGATTACTATATGAAGAAGATTAGGCATAACCTCCAAACAGATGTGAACGAGATTATACAACTTATTTTAAGCTCATATGCAGGAAATAAAATAAGAATTATTTCAAAACTATATCAGAAACTTATGACAAACAATCATACAAGTAACTATATAAAGGAGAAATGGGAGAAAGAGCTCAATTTAAACATAACAGAAGAAAGCTGGCAGGAAATATGGAAAACACAACACACATCAACAAATTCAAGGGCATGGAGGGAATTTGGATGGAAAAACCTGATTCGCTTTTTCATTACACCACAGATTCAAGGAAAATATACAAATACCCAATCTTTATGCTGGAGGGGATGTGGGGCTCAAAATGCAGACCACTCACATATGTTTTGGAAATGCTACAAAATATCATCATTTTGGAAATCTATGCATGTGACAATACAGAGGATATTAGGATATAATATACCAATGAACTGTAACCTGATGTACTTATGTGATCTTAAAAAAGACAGTGTTATACAGGCTGAGGACAGATATCTAGTTAAAATCTTGTTGATTGCATGTAAAAAAACTATCACAAAAAAATGGCGATCAGAAGTTCTTCCTGACCAAGAACAATGGACTGACATTGTTGAGGACATACGTATGATGGAAAAGCTAACATATCGACGAAGAATGCAAGAAGGAATATGGGAGAAAAAATGGCGGAAATGGACACACTACAAAGTGCAACAACGAGGCAGAAATTGAAAGAATAACCAAAGACACTGAAAAAACCAGAAGAATTAAGAGATGGAAACTAAAAACTTGATGCTCCAACATTTGCCCCCCCCCCCTTTTATTTTTTATTTTTTTTTATTTTTTATTTTTATTTTGTTTATTTTTTTTTTATTTTTCCCTACCCTAACCCCTTTGTTTTTTAAATGTAGAATGTGATCTGAATGCATTATATATGATGAAAAATGAATAAAAATCTAAGTTACAAAAAAGCTGCAGAAAGTGAATTTTTATCTGTCCTTGTATCAGTCAACAGCCATAAACCTCATTTTGTTTTTGATGTTTTGAACTCACTTAAATGCCCATGGCCATACTGGTGTTGTACCTTCTGATAATATGTGTGATTTTTTTTTTTTTTAATGATAACATTTCTGCTGTGAGGATATCTCTTTAGTATTCTGCATTAGATTCTGCTGTTTTTCTTTCACGTCCAGGAGCCTCGTGTATGAACAGTGCACACACACAAAAACATGGCATATGCTGGGTTTTGTGCACATGGTGGGATGTGTAAAGCAAACGTGATGCGAGAATCTGTGGGCCAAGCCGCAGAGTTTCCACTTATTTACAAAACTAACTACTACTGTTTGGTCTTCCCTTTTTGTCCATCCCCTCAGGCTAGGGTCATGACAGTGGTGGGGGCTTATCCGCCGATTTGTGACTTGATTGGTGCTGTGCCAATTTCTTTCCTTGTTTGCTGCTTATGTTTGGCTTGATTATTGGTGCAGCATTTGTTCGGGGTTGTCCACACAGTATGGTTTGTTGGATTTGGGTGAGGAATTGGAGGAGAGCATGTTTTTTGTCCTAGTTAAATTGGATCTTTAACTAGAATTGCATTATTCTAGTTTTGCTGTGTTGCACACTTTTATAAATACCCTTTTAAAGTCTTTCTCCTGCTTGTTAGGAGGTGAGTTCTGTTTAGCGAGTTCACCTCTGCAATTGTGTTATAGGTCAGCAGTGAACGTGGCAGAGCTGAGCTCGGGGAGCACCTCTGTACCTGTGGGCAGGGTGTCAGCTTGCTGATTCCTTTGCTTGCACCGCTGATTTAGTGTGCATAAGTACCGCCCATACAGTGGGGAAAATAACTATTGAACATATCAACATTTTTCTCATTAAACATATTTCTGGTGGAGCCACTGACCTGAGATTTTTGCCAGATAGCAGTAACAACCCAAGTAATCCATACATACAAAGAAATCAAGGCAACTGTGTTCACAAAACAAGCTATATTTAATAAAGTGGAATGGCACAGGGAGTAAGTATTGAACCCATGAAGAAAAAGAGGTGCAAAAAGACATAGAAAGCCAAGAAACCAGCTGGAATCCATCAGAATTTAGGAAGCTATCCCATCCGCCATCAGTGCAAATTAATTTCAGCTGGTTAAGTCTTGACTGATAGCCTTTTAAAAGGTCTGTGAATATCAGATTGTCACACCACAAAGAACTCATGATGGGTAGAAGCAAAGAGCTCTCTCTAGACCTTGGCAACTTTATTGTTGCAAAACATAATGATGCCATTGGTTACAGGTGCATTTCTAAACTGCTGAATGTTCCAATGAGCATGTTGGAACCATCATTCGGGAGTAGGAAAAACCATAAACTGGTCACGACCAGGGGCTCCTCACAAGATTTCTGACAGAGGAGACAAAAGAAGAGTTATCCAAGAGCCAAAGATCACTTGCGGAGAGCTCCAGAAAGACCTGGAGTTAGCAGGTACTGTTGTTTCAAAGAAAACATTAAGTAATGCACTCAACCGACATGGGCTCTATGCCTGCTCACCTTGCAAGGCTCCACTGATGAAGAAAAAGTGTGTTGACACTCATTTAAAGTTTGCTGCATATTTGGGCAAGCCAGTAAGATACTGGGAAAATATAGCCTGATCAGATGAGACCAAAATTGAACTTTTTGGATGCCACAACATACAATATGTTTGGAGAAGAAATGGCACTGCACATCAGTCCAAAAACACCATACCAACAGTGAAGTTTGGAGGTGGGAGCATCATCTTGTGGGGGTGTTTTTCAGCACATGGTACAGACAGACTTCATATAATTGAAGGAAAGATGAATGGACAAATGTACAGAGTCATCCTTGATAAGAACATGTTGCCATCTGCTAAGATGCTGAAGATTAAACAAGGGTGGACATTTCAGCAAGACAATGATCCCAAACACATAGCCAAGGAATCTCGCAACTGGCTCCAGAGAAGGAAAATAAAGCTGCTAGAATGGCCCAGTCAGTCACCTGACCTGAATCCAATTGAAAATCTATGGAACGAACTGAAGATCAGAGTTCATAAAAGGCACCAACGGAACCTTCAAGATTTGAAGACCGTTTGTGTGGAAGAATGAGCTAAAATCACTCTTGAGCAATGTCTACTCCGAGTTTCTCCATACATGAGGCGTCTGGAAGCTGTTATTACCAACAAAGGCCTTTCTACTAAATATCAAATGAATTGCACCAAGCGTGTTCAATACTGATTCCCTGTGTCATTCCACTTTATTAAATACAACTTGTTTTTTGAACATACAGTAGTTGCCTTTATTTCTCTGTATGTATGGATTACTTGGGTTGTTACTGATATCTGGTGAAAATCTCAGGTCAATGGCTCCATCAGAAATATGTTTCATGAGAAAAATGTTGATGTGTTCAATACTTATTTTCCCTCTGTATGTGACTTATAGAAGAGCTAGTTGAGGTTAGTTAGATTTGTTGCTATAACTGGGTAACGGGGGGAATATTTTTTTTCTTTGGGTTATACTGTATGGTGTGCACAAAATTTTGGTAATTTCTTGGGTTTGCTTATCTTGGATCCATGAAAAGTTAATGGTTAATGACTTCGGTGGAGGATTTATTTCAGTCTCCCTTGTTAAAATTACTTGATCAATGTACAAAGGATCAGCTTCTCAAAATAGCTGCTCATTATCACATTTAAGTAATGTAAGTGACAAATGTTTAAAACGGAGTATAAAAGCCATTTTAAAAGCAAAACTAATAGAATCTGGGGTTCTGAAAATGGAGGCTGTGCAGGTTAGTGGTAAAAAAATGGGTTTGAGCTTTGAACAGCGAAAGGAGTTGTTATTGTTGCAATTATGCATGATGAAGTGAAACACAGAAAAGAACATGAATTACAGCTAGAGATGGCAAAACTGAAGTTAAGGACTGAACAATCTCAACTGGAATTGGAGCAGTCAAAAATTAAACTGATCCTTGAAGAGAAGCTGACTTCTGTTGAAGGTGTTGGTTCCAGTCATGTACAACCAACCTCTGATTTAACCTGTAACCTTAAATTGATACCCAAATTTAATGAAAGAGATCCAGAACATTCTTTGATTTGTTTGAATG
Organism: Pholidichthys leucotaenia; assembly: GCA_020510985.1. Classification (NCBI taxonomy): domain Eukaryota; kingdom Metazoa; phylum Chordata; class Actinopteri; order Cichliformes; family Pholidichthyidae; genus Pholidichthys; species Pholidichthys leucotaenia. Next base: position 227,086,781 of record CM035836.1, read on the forward strand.
AGTAGCAGATTCATGTAATTGGCCTGGCAATGAATATACTATTATGCTCCAGTGTGTTGTTTTGGGTAAAGCACAGGAGGCATATTCAGCTTATTAAGTCCAGCAGACGCCAAGGATTACTCAAAGGCTAAAACAGTAGTTTTGAAAGCATATGAACTGTGATCAGAAGCCTATAGACAACGATGTTGGTCTTGGAGAAAAACCTCTAACCAGACCTATGTGGAGTTTACCAGAGACCTTTCTTGCCACTTTAAAAGATGGTGTTCAGCATCAGCTGTGACTGATTTTGATAGTCTATGTCCTCTAATTATTCTGGAACAGCTGAAAAATTCTATACCTCCTTCAGCTGATACATTCATCAGTGAGAACAAGGATATAACAAGGGCAGCCCCTCACAGTACCAGTAAATATACAGGGAACAGACATCGAGATGGTGACATCCTATAAGTACCTGGGTATTCATCTGAACAATAAACTAGACTGGTCACACAATACTGATGCACTCTACAAGAAGGGACAGCGCAGGCTGTTCCTGCTGAGGAGACTCAGGTCTTTTGGTGTACAAGGGGCGCTGCTGAAGTCATTCTATGACACGGTGGTGGCATCAGCCATCACTTTTGGAGTGGTCTGCTGGGGCAGTGGCATTACTGCAGCCGATAGGAAGAGACTGAACAAACTGATTAAGAAAGCTAGCTCTGTCCTGGGGCAGCGCCTTGATCCGATGGAGGAGATAGGAGAGAGAAGGACGGTGGCTAAACTGTCATCTCTGCTGGAGTCCGAGTTCCACCCTATGCAGGACATACTGAATGCACTGAGGAGCTCATTTAGCAGCAGACTACATCATCCCAGGTGCACAACCGAGAGGTTTCGTAGGTCCTTCCTACCAACGGCTGTCAGACTGTACAACCTAAGCAGGGCTGCTCGCAGAGATAGCAAAAAAGACGTAACAAACTAATAGTTTTTTGAATGCAGAAGATGCAATAGACTTACACAGTGGTCCTCTCCGGCATACAACTAGGAGCATGCCGGTCGCTATGGAGGGTGAGAGTGTGTATGGGCACATAATCATACCATGCAGGATAGCTGGGTAGACGGTTATGCTGTTTCATTCCATCTAGCGGCAATGCTCTGCACTGTGTGTGTTTATATATTTGCATATTTGTTCCGTCTAGCTGCAATGCTCCGTACTGTGGGTGTTTATATATTTATATATCTACATGTTATTCCATCTAGCTACATTGCTCCGCACTGTGTGTGTTTATATACTTGCATATTTATTCCACCTAGCTGCAATGCTCCGTACTGTGGGTGTCTATATATTTACATATTTATTCCATCTAGCTACAATGCTCTGCACTGTGTGTTCATATATTCATATATTTATTCCATCCAGCTACAATGCTCTGCACTGTGTGTCTGTGTGTGTGTGTATATATATATATTTTATAGTAATACGTACATATGTTTATTAGCTGCTCTTGCTTGCTTGTTTTTTTTTTTTTCTTGCCTTCTGATTGTTGCTCTGAGTGTTGCTATCCCTGTGCTGTTGCAATCCTGGAATTTCCCCGTTGTGGGACTAATAAAGGCTTATCTTATCTTATCTTATCTTATAACTCCCAGTGATGCTGCTCTTTTAGCTGATGACTATGTCTTGACTCACAAATGTCCTGGGGAGATGCACGATCAAGACAAGACGGGGTTTCATACCCTTGGATGTTTAAACCTAGGCCAGATCTAGAGCCTGCGAAATCAATTGGAGATGACACAAGTAAATTTGATGCAAACAAAGTTTGTAACACTGTCATCATCCAGGTCACTGGAAACATAACTGTCTAAATTTGAAGTCCAAGTCAAAACCTCATGCAACTGTTTCACATGGGAAATCAACTGCACTAGCTGCTCTGTTAAAACAGAGTTTAGGTTGGCAAAATTATGTGGTTGAAACTCCAGATTGTTGTAAATGTTGTAGAGTTTTAGCTCAAGTAGGTTCATTTTGTCTTCTTTTAATTATTTACCTTTTGTTCTTATTAAAGACAAAAATAGAAAGGAGATGTTTTTACCTTCTTTACATGTTTCAACTGTTCACTGCAGCCTTCGTCAGAAGTGTCAGCTGATTGCTGCCAGGTGTCATTTTATCAGCTGTCTTGGGGAAAAGATACCATGAACCGGGATGAGGGGGCCTTTATGCTTTCCCACACCTGGGACCACATTATCCAAAGACCATCGGATGGCAGAAAGCGGGGCTGGCTTGGTTGATCTAACAGGTCTGCTGGGCTGGCTCCGCCTACGAAAGTCAGCTGATAAAATGACACCTGGTGTGGCTTATATTATTCATATATCCATACCTACATATGTATAGACATAAGTGGGATGTTTAGAGATTACATATGTGGAATGACCTCACGTCTCAGAACAGGACAGGAGGTCTCGACCACCGGCAAAGATCAAGGAGCAGACGGAGTCGCTGCGGTGGAGACCGGATCGAACTTCCTGACCCCCCAGGGTCAGGTGGAGGAGAGAGAGGACAATGGAGAGGGATTACGTTAATGCGGGATGTCAGCTTTGATCTGCAATGTCTTTTATTGAGTGTGGGTATAATTATGAAGGTCTGACTACGCTCAGCCTCTTCATTCTGCTTCTGCATCGAGATGAGACATGTTAGGGAGGTGAAGCTGATAATAAAACTTGATTTATAAAATCACATCACTTCTTCATTTCAAGCTCCCTACACTTGGCAGCAATCAGCTGACACTTCTGATGAAGGCTGCAGTGAACAGTCGAAACATGTAAAGAAGGTAAAAACATCTCCTTTCTATTTTTGTCTTTAATAAGAACAAAAGGTAAATAGTTGTAGAGCTTTTCATGTAAACCTTTTAAAACCCTATTATAAAGGTTCCCATAGACAAAACGTGTATCCCACATGTCGTGAGGTGTTAAACCTGCTCTGGTTACTCATACAAATACTGTAATCTCTGTCAATGTGGGGACACCTGATGGGGTGCTTTACGCGTAGTGATGCAACATTGAGAGGTCGACAAAGGTTTGAGCATCGTGGTTGTGTGGCTAGCAAATCTGCAGCAGTTGTGTGATACTAGCATTTCAGTATGGACCAATATCTCTGAAGAATGTTTCCAGCATGTTTTTGATTGAAGCAATAGGGACACAACTCAGTAATAGCAAAATTTACCTTTTTAAAGTTGCTGGTGAGTGTAGATGTCACTGAGAGAGGTTATTGCTCTCCATCCTTATGCTTTCTCAAAAGTGTTTTTTGTTGTTTTTTTTTTTAAAGAGGGAAAACAATCTAGGTTTAATTATGAGTGCCTCTGTACCTCTATAAGGAATGGGAAAATGTGCTGAAGGAGCTGTATGCTTATTATGAATTTATGAAATGAAAATGTTCTACCCTATAAATAGAAAAGAACTGAAAGATAAGACGTAGATGCTTGGTCACACAAATGTGTGAATTTATACAGTGCTACTTGAATCAGTGCTTGGCGAGACATTGCGATTATCTCACATTCTAACTTTTGAGCTCCAGCAGCTTTTCTGTCGATCTTATTGAGGCAAAACTTTCACAGTGAGAATCCCTGATGATGCCAGAGTCACGTAGCACAAACAAAAGAAGGTGGACAAGCTGTTACGCAAAACATTCCTGGCCTGAAATTAGCAAGAGAATCAAAACTTTAGCCAAAGAAATCTGTTATTCAGATGAAAAATATTCTTCTGCAGGCAGAACACATTGAGAGGCCAGTGTGCTGAGTGGGCGTGTGCGTATGTGTGCTGCATACTTATTGTTCCTCTGTACTCTTAAGGCCACTGAAAGAAAACTAACTTACATGATTTTTATTTCTGACAGTGCATCTCGCTTGGCCCTCCTTCTGGCGGGGCGGGCAGTCAGTGAAGTCTCAAACACATTGCTGACTTGTTTGCTCTTTTGAAATTAATCCCATTTGGATAATTTCATATTTGCTAAATGGTTCTCAGAGCCGTGATTTCAGGAAATCAGTCAGTTGGACACCTAATGCATTCCTTGTATTGATTATAATGCCCCAGAGGCCTAGCTGAGAAATATGAAGTGTCAAGTACTCATTAATTCTAGACACGAGTTGGCAAACATCATTGACTCATTCCATTACACAGAGTCCACATATAATTGACCTTGTGACTCACTGCTTCTCACTTGAAAAGTCTGCCTTTTAGCAGTGGGAAAAAATAAAATTAAAAAAAAAAATAAATAAATAAAAAAAAATATATATATATGTATATGTTCTTTTTTTTTAATTTTTTTATTTTTTTACTTTCTCTGAGTAGGAAGGTTTTCTGGCAGTCTTATCTTTGCACCAGGATCTCGCCCCTGTGTGAAAGGGCTTTTTTTGCTGGATGTTCATTTTATGGCTTCTTAAAGCTAAAGCGTGAAGTAGCAGTTTTGATGGTATTAAAGGCCCAGAGCGTTTCAAACCGTGTTTATTCATATGCTCTTAGATCAAAGGCCTCTTTGTGTTTATCATAATTTTGCTTGGCATTTTCTGCAAAACTTCCCAGAACAGAGGGGCTGAGATAGAATAAAGAGAGAGAGGCAAAATAATTGGCTTAAAAAGTGGATGGATATTTCCTTTTATGTAGTAATGGAAAGAGACCTTAATTATAGTTGAGCACGAACATTTCCCAAAACTTGGATGTATCATTTTTCTTAAGATTCATAAATTCTGCTTCCTTCTTGAGCGAGCTCTGTTCTGCTCTTCTTTGAGGACAGTACAGTATATGGATATCTTCATGGATTAAATCTGTCAAGCGTCAAATGTCATCCCCAATACTCCAGGCTTAATCCCATACAGTCTACTCGTGTTAGCTGTAAACGACTTCTTTGAATCACGCAATCTTCAAAATATGTTCTCGCCACCTCACTGACAAGTATTTTGTCAGGGACTTCTCTCGTGAGAAAAACATTCACACTACTTGGCTTTCAAATGCCACTCCTTTGTTTCATGGTGTAGTGTAATGTTTGTCATCTACTACACACGTGTGGTGCACACCTTCATGGTGGATGAGCACATTGTGTGATTCACTGGAGCCCTGTGTACTGAATGATTAACCCATTTATCATTTACCACACTACCACCAGCAATAGCATCTTCAGTCTTGCTAGCATACAGTATAAGAGGTGCAGTAGGCAGAAATCTGAGAAATCAGAAGGAAACTGCCTGAATTATGAAATAAAGATCCCTTCCTTTAACACCCCCCTCCCTCGTTATCCTAAGTCACTGTATATTCATAGTGCACACCTACTGTATGAAGTACATAGAGCAGCCAATATTAAAGCATCTAGCTGACAAGAAATGTGTTTGGCCAAAGAAATTTTAATTGGAGTGAAACTTGGTGCAGGCTGAACAGAGCCCAGAGGAGATGCTGTGGTATACAATCGTTGTCCTTTCAAGCCACTTATATTACAAGTAACTATAGAATAAAAATGTATTGGTGTGTAAATGTAAACAAAAAATTCTGCCCACTGGAGCTTTAATTCTCTCGGGGAGTAAACATGATAAACTGTGAATTTCAAGTAGCTGGTATAGTAACCGGTTGGTTTAAAAAAAAATTGCATTTCCATTAAAAGAAATATTGCCATCGCAGAGATGAATGACAGTCCTCTGAAATTCCTTTACAGGAGTTAATGTAACTCCTACTCTAGAGAAGTGATTCCCCATAATTGCAAGAACCTTTCATGTTAATAGTGCAGTTGTTTCCAGGGCTGTGGAGAGACCTTTTAAGGACAGGGGCTTAAATGAAAAAAAAAAAAAAAGTGGCACATGGAACAAGATTTAACAGTATATATACAGTGAGAAAAAAAATAGGAGAATTTATTTAAAAAAAAAAACCAAAACTTTGTTAAATACCTTCTTTTGAAAAATCTTTTTTAAAAAAAGTTTACTTATTACCAAAAGTAAATCTTACCAATGTAGCCTATTCTAGTCAAATTTACTAAGAACTTTATTTTCCAGGTAAATAATTTACTTATGCATTGGTAGTAAATTCTGAAGCCCTCCCCATCCAGCTACAATGATTACCAGCCGGTAGCACTAACCCCCACTATAATGAAGTGCTTCGAGCGGCTAGTCATGCAGCACATCAAGTCCACCCTGCCTCCCTCTCACGACCCATTCCAGTTTGCATACAGGTCAAACAGATCCACAGAAGATGCTATCGTTGCTGCTCTCCATCCAGGCCTCACCCACCTGGATTAAAAAAACTCTTACGTGTGCATGCTGTTCCTGGACTTCAGCTCAGCATTCAACACAATCATCCCCCAGCACCTGATTCAAAAACTCAGACACTTAGGACTCAAAACCTCTCTATGTAACTGGGTGCTGGACTTTCTCACAGGGAGACCACAGAACGTTCGGGTTGGCAGCAACACCTCCCAGACCATCACACTGTGCACAGGCACCCCACAAGGGTGCGTGCTCAGCCCACTGCTCTTCACCCTGCTGACCCATGACTTCGTGCCAGCCTACAACACCAACCACATCGTCAAGTTTGTGGACGACACGACGGTGGTGGGCCTCATCACCAACAACGATGAGACCAACTACAGAAACAAGGTGAGCCAACTGGTCCAGTGGTGAAAAGACAATAACCTCTTCCTGAACATGGGAAAAACCAAGGAGGTTGTGGTCAACTTCAGGAGGGGTCACACGTAACACCCCCCTCTGATCATCGATGGTGCAGCTGTGGAGAGAGTGAGCAGCACCAAGTTCCTGGGGGTGAACATCTCTGAGGACCTCACCTGGACCAACAATGCCACATCACTGGCCAAGAAGGCCCAAACTCGCCTCCATTTTCTCCACAGACTGAGGAGAGCAGGAGTCCCACCCCACATCACGCAGTCTTTCCACGGGGGCACCACTGAGATCATCCTCACCAACTGCATCATGGTGTGGTATCGAAGCTGCACCGCCGCCTGCCGGAAGACACTACAATGCATAGTGGACGCAGCTAGCAAGATCGTTGGTGCCCCCCTGCCCCCACTCTCGGACATCTACTCCACCTGCCTCACCCGCAGAGCCATGAACATCACAGGTTGGCATTTGTGTCAACACTAACTGGTATTTGGAACTGTTCATAATTCTCTCCACCTTGACTACGGCCCCAGTTCCAGCTGAAGAAAACAGCTCTAAAGCATGATGCTTCCACCACTATGCTTCACTGTAGGTATGGTGTTCTTTTGGTGATGAGCAGTGTTGTGTTTGTGCCAAACATAACTTTTGGAATTATTATTATTATTATTATGTATGGAGAAGACAGGCGATTGTTGTCACATGTACTAAACAGCCAGTACTTGCCAGAAATTCCTGCAGCTCCTTCAATGTTGCTGTCGGCCTCTTGGCAGCCTTCCTGACCAGTTCTCTTCTCATCTTTTCATCAGTTTTGGAGGGTTGCCCAGTTCTTGGTAATGTCATTGTTATGCCACATTTTCTCCACTTGATGATGACTGTCTTCACTTTCCATGGTATATTTATTGCCTTGGAAATTCTTTTGTACCCTTCTCCTGACTGATACCTTTGAACAATGAAAGCACCAAGGTGCTGATGCCTTGGTGCCAGAACCTTGTTAGAGGTATGTATTCTCAGATCATCACCAAAATGTTATTGGTTCCTTTCTAGCCCAAGGACCACCTCTGGTAAAAATTTCATCCATATCCATCCAATAGTTTTGGAGTACACACATGCACAGTGAAAATAATCTGCAGTTCACATGCCTATACTGTTGGTGGCAGCCAGGAGCCACCAAAGTGATTTAAATAGCTGCAGTTCAAACACAAAGAAGAGCACGGTGGCAGCCATTTTAAATGGTGGAAGCAATGGAGGTAAGAGAATACAATGTCAAGACGAACAGGAGCTTTTGCTGTTTAGTGGCAGAGGAAGAAAACAGACAGGCAAAAGGACGGACATTTGTTCACCCAGTATTGGCGGATTGCTGAGTACTTTCCTTTGGCGGGAGTTTCTGGGTGCATGTACAGTATCATTCCATTGACAGTAAAGGTGAGCTATTTTTGTTTTTGTTTCAAAAGCAAATTGTTATTTTGAAATTCTGGCAAATTGAAAGTTTAGAAAATATGGTGATATAATGATACAAGCCTTTAGTTCCATTTAATTTTGACCGGGTGAGCTGAAACAGAGAGGCAGACAGCTACAACTACAGACACATTGAGTGATTACTGTATGCCTCTCTGTTTCACCGAGGCATAATGAGATTCCTCTGATGCTTTAGAAGCTCTCTGCGGACCATGGCTTGTGCTGTAAAATGTGACTACAAAAATGTCAGGAAAAGCCTACAGAACAGCTGAACTTTATTTGGGATTAATCAGAGGCACTTTAAATGGTGGCAGGTGTGTGCTGACTCACATTTAACATGAGTTTGAATGTGATTAATTCTGAACGCAGCTACACCCCCAGTTATAACAGGGTGTGCATATTTATGCAACCAGGTTAATGTAACAGTTTTATTTTAAAAAAAAAAGAACACTGGACTAAAAACTAATTAAAATCCAAGATGTTTCGATGTGCGCCCACGTGCGCATTGAAGTCCCCCAGTAGGACAATGGAGTCTCCAAGAGGAGCACCCTCCAGTACCCCAGTCACAGACTCCAAAAAGGGTGGGTACTCTGAAACATCATTTGGTGCATAGGCACAAATGATGGTCAGGACCCGTTTCCCAACCTGAAGGCGCAGGGAAGCAACCCTTTCGTCCACCGGGGAAAACTCCAATATAGAGGCAGCAAGGTGGGGCGATACAAGAATACCCACCACTGCTCGTCGCCTCTCGCCCGGGGCAACTCCAGAAAAGGCCAAGCTCCAGCCCCTCTCCAGGAGACTGGTTCCGGAACCGGAGCTGTGTGTTGAGGTGAGGCCGACTATATCTAGCCGGTATCTCTCAACCTCGTACAGCAGCTCAGGCTCCTTCCCCACCAGAGAGGTGACATTCCACGTACCAAAAGCCAGTTTAGAAAGCTTGGGATCAGTCCGCCAAGGTCTCCGCCTTTGACCGCCACCTGATCCACATAGCACCGGACCCCCATGATCCCTCCTGCAGGTGGTGAGCCCACTGGAGGACGGACCCATGTAACTCCTTCGGGCTGAGCCCGGCCGGGTCCCATGGGTGGAAACCCGGCCACCAGACGCTAGCCTTCGAGCCCCTCCCCCAGGCCTGGCTCCAGGGTGGGGCCCCGGTAACCCCATACCGGGCAGGGTACACTGAATCCTTGATATACAATTCATGAGAGTCTGTTGGATCGTTCTTAGTCTGGCCCTTCACCCAGGACCAGTTTGTCTTGGGAGACCCTATCAGAGGCAAATTGCCCCGGACAACATAGCTCCTGGGATCACTGGGGCACGCAGTGAAACCTGGAGGGGGGTGATTGGGAGGAACGGCCTGCCCGATCTGAACCCGAGTGGTGTTCAGTTATTAGACTTCTGTGCTAACCACAGTCTGTCCATAACGAACACCATGTTCAAGCATAAGGGTGTCCATATGTGCACCTGGCACCAGGACACCCTAGGTCGCAGGTCGATGATCGATTTTGTTATCGTGTCATCAGACCTGCGACCGTATGTCTTGGACACCCGAGTAAAGAGAGGTGCAGAGCTGTCAACTGATCACCACCTGGTGGTGAGTTGGATCCGATGGCAGGGGAGGAAGCCATTCAGACCTGGTAGACCCAAACGTATAGTGAGGGTGTACTGGGAGCGTCTGGCTGAGGCCCCTGTCCGGGAGGTCTTCAACTCCCACCTCCGGAAGAACTTCAACCACATTCCGAGGGAGTCTGGAGACATGGAGTCTGAATGGGCCATGTTCTCCACCTCTGTTGTTGAAGCGGCGGCCCAGAGCTGCGGCCGCAAGGTGGTCGGTGCATCTCGTGGTGGCAACCCCCGAACCAAGTGGTGGACACCAGTGGTGAGGGGGGCCATTAAGCTGAAGAAGGAGTCCTATCAAGCTTGGTTGGCTTGTGGGACTCCCGAAGCAGCTGAGGTGTACCGGCAGGCCAAGCGGAGTGCAGTTCGGGTGGTTGCTGAAGCAAAAACCCGGGTATGGGAGGAGTTCGGTGAGGCCATGGAACAAGACTTTCGGTCAGCCTCAAAGAGATTCTGGCAAACTCTCCGGCGGCTCAGGAGGGGAAAGCAGCTCCCCGTCCACACTGTGTATGGTGCGGATGGGACACTGTTGACTTCGACTGGGGACATCGTCGGGCGGTGGAAGGAATACTTCGAGGATCTCCTCAATCCCACTGATACGCCTTCCACAGAGGAAGCAGGGTTTGGGGACGAGGGGGATGACTCGCCTATCACAGGGGCTGAGGTCGCCAAGGTGGTTAAAAATCTCCTTGGTGGCCGGGCCCCAGGGGTGGACGAGATTCGCCCCGAGTACCTCAAGGCCCTGGATGTTGTTGGGTTGTCATGGTTGACACGCCTCTGCAACATTGCGTGGAGGTCGGGGGCAGTGCCTTTGGCATGGCAAACTGGGGTGGTGGTTCCTCTCTTTAAAAAAGGGGACCGGAGGGTGTGCTCCAACTTTAGAGGGCTCACACTCCTCAGCCTCCCTGGGAAGGTCTATGCCAAGGTACTGGAGAGGAGAGTCCGGCCGTTGGTCGAACCTCGGATTCAGGAGGAGCAATGTGGTTTTCGTCCTGGCCGTGGCACATCGGACTAGCTCTTTACCCTCTCGAGAATTCTCGAGGGTTCGTGGGAGTTTGCCCAACCAGTTTACATGTGTTTTGTGGACTTGGAGAAGGCATTTGACCGCGTCCCTCGTGGATTTTTGTGGGGGGTGCTTCGGGAGTATGGGGTATCGGGCTTGTTGTTACGAGCTATTCGGTCTCTGTATGACCGTTGTGAGAGTTTGGTTTGTATTGCCAACACTCGGTCGGAGTCATTCCCAGTGAGAGTTGGACTCCGCCAGGGCTGCCCTTTGTCACCGATCCTGTTCATAATTTTTATGGACAGGATTTCTAGGCGCAGCCAGGGAATGGAGGGTGTCATGCTTGGTGACCACAGGATCTCATCTCTGTTGTTTGCAGATGATGTTGTCCTGTTGGCTTCATCCAGCAATGACCTACAGCTCTTGCTGGGACGGTTTGCCGCTGAGTGTGAAGCGGCTGGGATGAGAATCAGCACCTCCAAGTCCGAGTCCATGGTCCTCAGCTGGAAAAAGGTGGATTGTCCTCTCTGGGTTGGGGACAGGCTCCTGCCCCAAGTGGAGGAGTTTAAGTATCTTGGGGTCTTGTTCACGAGTGAGGGGAGAATGGAGCGAGAGATCGACAGACGGATTGGAGCAGCATCTGCAGTGATGCGGACGTTGTACCGGTCTGTTGTGGTGAAGAGGGAGCTTAGTTCTAAGGCAAAGCTGTCGATTTATCAGTCAATCTACGTTCCTACTCTCACCTATGGTCACGAGCTTTGGGTAATGACCGAAAGAACGAGATCGCGGATACAAGCGGCTGAAATGAGCTTTCTCCGTAGGATTGCTGGACTCACCCTCAGAGATAGGGTGAGGAGCTCAGTCATCCGGGAGAGGCTCAGAGTAGAACCGCTGCTCCTCCACATTGAAAGGAGTCAGTTGAGGTGGTATGGGCATCTGATTAGGATGCCTCCTGGACGCCTCCCACTTGAAGTGTTTCAGGCACGTCCCACTGGGAGGAGACCCCGGGGCAGACCCAGGACTCGGTGGAGAGACTATGTCTCCCAGCTGGTCTGGGAATGCCTTGGTATCCCCTCTGAAGAGCTGGAGCAGGTGGCTGGGGAGAGGGAAGTCTGGGCTTCTCTGCTTGAACTGCTGCCTCCGCGACCCGGACCTCCGGAAAAGCGGTAGAAGATGGTTGGATGGATGTTTCGATGTTCCTCCAAACACCATCATCAGTTGTAAGGCTGCAGTAGGAAGTATTTCTGGGCAATAGATAACCTACAAGGGAGTTCACCTGACAAAAGGACATGAAGTCAAATGACTTGTGGGAAATGTAGTCCATGGTGTGTGACCAAAGAGGAGAAAGGAGAGAAACACCTGACACCTGGATGTTTGAAAATGAACTTACACAGACAGGTTATTGTAAGTTTTTTTATTTTTTATTTTTCCCCTTAAAATATTTCAGTTTGTTTTTCAGTTAGGTTGTTCAGGTTATAGGTCACATTAATGGTGGAAAAAATTTTGAGTATGTGAGGGTGGTGCAGGACATGCATGAGGACAGCGAGATGGTGGTGAGGTGTGCTGTAGGAGTGACAGATGGAATCAAGGTGGGGGTGGGATTACATCAGGGATCAGCTCTGTGCCCCTTCTTTTTTGCCATGGTGATGGACAGGCTGACAGATGAGGTTAGGCAGGATTCTCCGTGGACCATGATGTTTGCAGACTACATTGTGATCTGTAGTGAACGTAGAGAGCAGGTGAAAGAGAACCTGGAGAGGTGGAGGTATGCTTTGTAGAGAAGAGGAATGAAAGTCAGTAGAAGCAAGACAGAATACATGAGTGTGAATGAGAGGGAGGCAGGTGAAACTGTGAAGATGGAAGGAGTACAGGAAGTGAAAGTAGATGAGTTTAAATACCTGGGGTCACCCATCCAAAGCAATGGAAAATGCACAAGAGAGGTAAAGAAGAGAGTGCAGGCAGGGTGGAGTGGGTGGAGATGAGTGTCAGAGGTGATTTGTGACAGAAAGATTGAAAGAGAAGATTTCCAAGACGGTAGTGAGACCTGCTATGATGTATAGTTTGGAGACAGTGGCACTGACAAAAAGACAGGAGCTGGAGCTGGAAGTGGCAGAGTTGAAGATGCTAAGATTTTCATTGGGAGTGACTAGGAGGGAAAGGATTAGAAATGAGTATATCAGAGGTAGAAAGTAAGAGAGGAAAGGCTGAGATGGTTTAAACGTGCATAGGAGGGATAGTGGATATATTGGACAAAGGATATTGAAGATGGAGCTGCCAGGCAGGAGGACAAGAGTAAGACCACAGAGAGGATTCATGGATGTAGTGAATGAGGATATGGAGAGGGTTGGTGTTACAGAGGAAGATGCAAGGGATAGGGTGAGATGGAGGTAGATGATCTGCTGTGGAGACCCCTAAAGGGAGCAGGCGAAAGAAGAAGAAGAAGGAATGAATGAAAATTTTAGCTGAAAAAAGTAAAAATAACTAACTCAAGAACAAAGAAGGCTTGGGTCATCAAAGTTGGTACGCAGGTTAACCTTGGAATCCTGACCTCAAGCTATGGGTTTGGGGTCAAAAGATCAAATGCCAAGGTTAAAATCCCCTATTCAGTGTCACAGTAGAACAAATAAAAAGCTAGGGTCACCAAACTTTGTATGCTTGTACACTTTGTGGCCCTGCGCTCTGACCATGGTTTTGGGATCAAAGGTCAAGGTCAAAATGCCATATAAACTATATCTCAAGAACAAAGAAAGCTAGGGTCACCAAAGAGTACACAGTTTCACCTTGGGATCCTGACCTCGAACTTATGGGTTTTTGATCAAAAGGTCCAGGGGAAAAGTTAACATTCCTATTCATTTTAGAAAAAGTAAAGCTAGGGTCACAAAACTTTGTGCACAGAGTTTCACTGGGTTCTCACAGCTTTCTCTCAAAATTTCCATTGAGAATTTTCTTATTTAAATTGGCAGGGGATTTTTTTTAACCCTTATTTATTTAGGGGAGGTCCAATGAGGTCAATTTTTCAAGGACACCCTGTTCATATTCACACAGTTACACATTCACACCTGGAAGCTGCTCAGTACAACCACAGACTGACCTGCGGCCACTGAGCAGCTCCACTTAAGCTGCTTGATTTTCAATAAAAAGATTCCATTACTTTTTGACAGAAAGCCACATTCTAATGGTATACCAGCCAGTGAATCAGCTTTCATTTAAAAATCTCTGGAGTTTGTCTTTTTTTCCCTGCCAAGTGTGAATTAACTGTCAGCTGTGGTGTTGAATTGTTCATTTCTCCTTCACCCAATAAACATTCAATCTGAATCATTACTGAATCACCATAAGCAGGGAGATGAATTTTATCCCTCGATTAGATGCCCTGCAATATGACATTGATTACCTAATTGAGTCTTACTTGCACACTACATTTTCTGTCGACATAAAAATAGATTTGAAAGCTGGCCATTAGTAAATGTGTTAAACAGAAGCCTATAGAGTCATACAAGATTTGATATTAAGGTTTGACTGTGAAAAGGTTATAATTTTCTTTGCATTTCCAAATTGGTTTGGAAATATCTTTTTGGCATATCCCTTGTCTATTTTCCAACATGTCAGTGTCAATCCAAAGTTGTTGTTGTTTCCGTATTTTGAAGCATCAAAAGCTTGCCTCAACGTTGATAGTAGTTTAGCACGGTATATGCCGTCTTTGCATTGCCAACAGTTGGTTTTCCTGTCATCAGCATACCTCAGAGAAGTTGCTCTGACACACCAGGGTCTTTGGTCCTTATATCACTGCTCATCTCTTTGTGTGTGGATACCCAGAAACATTCAACATGCCAGGATTTGCTAAGAGATTTTTTTTTTTTTTTTAATTTCACCCCTTTTTTTATTCTGTTTTTGCAGATCTGTAAATTTGGATTTCAGGATACTGTTTTGATGTATCTAGATCTTGTAGAAAATGTTCCTTTTTAACTGCTGATTGCACATTTCATTTATTCCCCTTGGACATGGAAATCTAATGTCCTTGAGGTTTAATGCTACTGAATCAAATGGCCTTAGACCAAAACCAAAGTGAGGTACAATTTTTAGTATTAAATGGATAGACTTTGGTACTTCAGTTCTCTCTTTTTATTCTTTAGATAGTTTTTTATTTACAATATTTATTTCTCCTGCTTTAAACCTCAGTAAAAACCATGCCACTTGGGCCTAGTAGGATATCTTTATTATACATTTTCCCATAATAAACTGAATTTTACCAGGTCAGTGTATTTTTATACTTATCAAAAATTGCTAAAATGTGTGTACCATTTTATGGATTATAAGGTAAGATAAGATAAGCCTTTATTAGTCCCACAATGGGGAAATCCCAGGATTGCAACAGCACAGGGATAGCAACACTCAGAGCAACAATCACAAGGCAAGAGAAAAACAAGAGCAGCGAGTATACATATGTACATATAAATATAAATATATATATATATATATATATATACATATATAGACACACAGTGCGGAGCATTGTAGCTAGATGGAATAAATATATGAGTATATAAACACACAGTGCGGAGTATTGTAGCTAAATGGAATAAATATGTAAATATATAAACACACACAGTGCGGAACATTGTAGCTAGATGGAATAAATATATAAATATATAAACACACAGTGCAGAGCATTGTAGCTAGATGGAATGAAACAGCACAACCGTCTACTTAGTTATCCTACATGGTATGATTATGTACCCATACATATTCTCACCCTCCACAGCGACCGATATTTTCCTAGTTGTATACCGGAGGGGACCACTGTGTTAGTCTATTGCGTCTTTTGCATTCAATACTATTAGGTTGTCATGTCTTTTTGCTATCTCTGCGAGCAGCCCTGCTTAGGTTGTACAGTCTGACAGCCGTTGGTAGGAAGGACCTGCGAAACCTCTCAGTTGTGCACCTAGGATGATGTAGTCTGCTGCTAAATGAGCTCCTCAGTGCATTCAGTATGTCCTGCATAGGGTGGAACTCGGACTCCAGCAGAGATGACAGTTTAGCCACCATCCTTCTCTCTCCCATCTCCTCCACTGGGTCAAGGCGCTGCCCCAGGACAGAGCTAGCTTTCTTGATCAGTTTGTTCAGTCTCTTCCTATCGGCTGCTGTAATGCCACTGCCCCAGCAGACCACTCCAAAAGTGATGGCTGATGCCACCACCGTGTCATAGAATGACTTCAGCAGCACCCCTTGTACACCAAAAGACCTGAGTCTCCTCAGTAGGAACAGCCTGTGCTGTCCCTTCTTGTAGAGTGCGTTGGTATTGTGTGATCAGTCTAGTTTATTGTTCAGATGAACACCCAGGTACTTGTAGGATGTCACCATCTTGATGTCTGTTCCCTGTATATTTACTGGTGCTGTGAGGGGTTGTCCTTGCCTGCGGCAGTCTACCACCAGCTCCTTAGTTTTCCTCACATTGATCCGGAGGCAGTTCTGATGGCACCAGTCCACGAAGTCCTGGATAAGCCCTCTGTACTCAGCTTCATCTCCGTTGGAGGTGAGGCCAACGATCGCAGAGTCGTCAGAGAACTTCTGTAGATCGCAGTGTGTTGTGTTGTGTGAGAAGTCCGCAGTATAAAGGGTGAACAGGAAGGGAGCCAAAACCGTTTCCTGGGGGGCCCCCGTGCTACTGATGATCGTGTTGGACACACAGTGCCGGGTTCTCACAAACTGAGGCCGGTTTGCGAGGTAGTCCAGGATCCATGATGACAGGTGCTGGCCCACCCCTGCACACAGCAGCTTGTCCTTCAGGATCATCGGTTGGATGGTGTTGAAAGCACTGGAGAAGTCAAAGAACATGATCCTCACCGCATTCCCGGGCTTCTCCAGGTGGGACAGAGAACGGTGAAGGAGGAAGATCACCGCATCCTCCACCCCAATGCCATGCTGGTAGGCGAACTGGAGTGGATCCATCGCTGGTCCCACCAGGGGGCGGAGGTGAGCAAGGAGCAGTCTCTCCAGGGTCTTCATCATGTGGGATGTCAGGGCCACTGGTCTGTAGCTGTTCAGATCTTTAGGGTGGGAAGTCTTTGGTACAGGTACCACACAAGATGTTTTCCATAGCTGTGGTACCCTCCCCAGCTTCAGGCTCAGGTTGAAGATGTACTCCACAATCCCACACAGCTGGTCTGCACAGGACTTGAGGAGCTTTGCGCTGATGCCGTCCGGTCCCGACGCCTTCCTCGCCTTGATCTTCCTCAGCTCCGTCCTCACCTGGGTCTTAGTGAGGGTCAGGTTGGGGGGCTGTGTGTTGGGAGTGGGGGGTATTGGTGGAGTGGGGAGTGGGCAGCAGGACTTGATGTCTTCAGAGGCAGCAGTGGTTGTTGTGCAGTCAGGGGGGAGGGCGGTTGGTCAAACCTATTGAAAAACAGATTCAGATTGTTCGCCCACTCCCTGCCCCCCGTGGCCTGGGGGGAGGTATTCTGGAGCCCAGAGATGGTTTTAAGGTTTCTCCAGACCCCGCTGATGTCGCTCTGTTGCAGCTTGTCCTCCATCTTCTTCCTGAAGCTGTCCTTGCCTTCTCTGATCTTTCTCCTCAGCTCCCTCTGTACGGACTTCAGCATCTCCCTGTTCCCCGACCTGAAGATCCTCTTCTTCTCTCTCAGGAGTGTTTTTATCTCAGGGCTGATCCAGGGTTTGTTGTTTGAGCAACACCGTATGGTCTTGGTGGGAACGGTGTTGTCCACACAGAAGCTGATGTAGTCCATGATGGTGTGAGTGAGGCCATCAATGTCCTCACCATGTGGATTGCAGAGCTGCTCCCAGGCGGTGGTTTCAAAACAGCCCTTTAGAGTGTCCATTGCCTCCTCAGACCATAACTTCACTGTGCGCATGACCGGAGGTTGTCTGTGCACTAGGGGTTTGTACACCGGCCGGAGATGAACCAAGTTGTGATCCGATCTCCCGAGTGGGGGGAGTTGTGTGTTGGAGGTGTACGCCTCCTTAGTGTTTGTGTAGATTAAGTCCAGTGTTTTATTGTCTCTAGTGTGGCATGTGACACACTGGGTAAACGTGGGTAGAATGGGAGACAGTGAAACATGGTTGAAATCGCCTGAGATGAGGAGAAGAGCATCTGGGTGTTCTGTCTGCAGCCTGCCAATTACTGAGTGGATGACGTCACGCGCTGTCCCAGCGTTCGCCGTCGGATTTGCATAAATAACAATGCAGATCACGTGTGAGTATTCCCTCGGGAGATATGTAGGCCGCATGCTAACAGCTAGCAACTCGATGTCTTTGCTGCAGTGTTGTTGTTTAACAGTGATATGTCCCGGTCTGCACCAGTTGTTGTTAACATACATTATCACTCCACCGCCCCTTGCTTTGCCACTGTCTGGTGTTCGGTCTGCCCGTATCGCGTGGAAACCCTCCAGTTCAATGTTAGCATCTGCTGCTAGTCCTGTTAGCCAAGTCTCTGTGAATAGGAACAGGCTACACTCCCGGTATATGCTATCGTAGTGGGAGATAGCCACTAGCTCATCTACCTTTCCCAGTATCGATCGTACATTCCCCATAACAACTGATGGGAGGGTGGGTCTGTACCTTATATTTCTTGCCCGCCGTCTTACTCCAGCACGACACCCACGTCGTTTTCACCTCAGTTCTCCCGGTATGTCGAGTTTTTCCGTTAGCACCGAGTGGCGGTTGAGTGCTAGCAGCTCTTCCCTGCTGTACCGTCTCCTGCTATAAACAGTGGCTCCGTCCACCGGCTCGGGAGACATTTGGGGCGATCTGTGTGTCCGTGATATATATGGAGTGTAAGGTGTCGCCGGATCAGAAAGTTGTCACCAGATCAGAAAGTGAGAGGAAGAAAAAAAAAACAACAACTCAGAATTGAGCCGCTGTTGCAAAAGGCAGCCGACTCGTGTGGCGCCGGAAGTTATATCATTATTTGATAATGATTATTGATATTCATTATTATTATTATTCATTTATTGATATTCATTAATTGATATTCATTATTTGATTACTGAGACCCAATCAAACCAGGGCAGATAGGCTTCTTTGGAAATGAAATCAAAAATTCCTCTACATCATGGTTCAACTCAGAGTCCACAGTTAAGACTTTTTACCTCCAGCCAGGTGAAGACCAAGGGGTCGAAGACCAAGTGGGATTATGTTATGGGGCAGTCTGTCGGTAGGTCCGTCTGAAATCAATTCCTCCTACAGTTTTGTTCCAATTGTTTTGAAACTTGGCGCCAGGGTTTGATATGCACTGATGATGTGCATATTGCAATTTGACTCTGATTGGATGACCTTGAGGTCAAGGTCAGAGGTCAGATTTGACCTTAATCTTGTAAACGCAATAACCACTGAAAGAAATGATGGCGACTTTTCAAATTAACAGTAGTTGTATCTAAGACACATCTTGAATGACTTACACCCTGACCTTACTATGGGTTCGGGGTCAAAAGGTCAAAGTTAGCATTCCAGTTGTACTATTACTGTAAAACGAGTAAGACTTCACTCTATTGATTTTATAGAAGAATATCAGACTCTCACCACACCTGGTGGTGCGGTGACATGCACAAATGGAGTCAATGAGGCTGCAGTTATCTTTGTGACCATGGGGTGTCACTAAAATCTGGGTTTCTAAAAGTTTTCCACAATACTTTTAAAGTTGGATTAGGCACAAATCTGGAAAACTAGAAAGAAATCCTCTAATAAGAAAAACAAAGAACTGCCTGCTTTGTAAGCTCCCCTCCTTCCCTATCCTAAGACACTCCCTGTTATAGAGCAGCCACTCGTGAAGCTTTTGGCTGAGAAGGCCTGTGATTGGTCAAAGACACCATCACGGGTGTGAAACATGTTCCATGCTGCACAGAGCCCAGCAGAAACGCTGTGGTGCAGTTGTCATCATAGACCACTCACGCTATAAACTGCTAGAGAATAATCATTGTTTTATTTTCACATTTAAACCAAATTATTCTGCCTACTGCAGCTTTAATGTACAAGAAAAATTTATGAATACATTTTAATGTTCATGAACTGAATATCAGTGTTTGGTCAAAGGAAAAGACATGTTTAAAATACTAATCTGAGTAATATAACATTGATAGTCTCTGTATTTCTGTGAATTGTTTGACTATAAACAATAGTCTCGGCGCCACACCAGTCGGCTGCCTTTTGCAACAGCGGCTCGATTCCGAGTTTTTTTTCCCTTCCTCTCTCTTTTGATCACTTTTTTTTTTCACCCCACTTATATCACGGACACACAGATCATCCCAAATGTCTCCTGAGCCGGTGGACGGAGCCACTGTTTATAGCAGGATACGATATAACAGGGAAGAGCTGCTAGCATTTAACCGCCACCCGGTCCCACTGGAAAAACTCGACATACCGAGAGAACTGAGGCGAAAACGCCGCGGCTGCCGGGCTGGAGTAAGGCGGAGGACAAAAAATATAAGGTACAGACCCTCCCTTCCATCTGTTGTCATGGGAAATGTACGGTCGATACTGGGAAAGTTAGATGAGCTAGCGGCTATCTCCCGTTATGATAGCACTTACCGGGAGTGCTCTCTCCTTTTGTTTACTGAGACGTGGCTAACTGAACTAGCAGCAGATGCTAACATTGAGCTGGAGGGTTTTCACACGATACGAGCTGACCGAACACCAGAGAGTGGCAAAACTAGGGGCGGTGGAGTGATCATGTATGTTAACAACAACTGGTGCAGACCGGGACATATCACTGTTAAACAACGACACTGCAGCAAAGACATTGAGTTGCTAGCTGTTAGCATGAGGCCTACATATGTCCCGAGAGAACACTCACACGTGATCTGCATTGTTGTTTATGCAAATCCGACGGCGAACGCTGGGACAGCGCGTGACGTCATCCATTCAGTAACCAGCAGGCTGCAGACAGAACACCCAGATGCTCTTCTCCTCATCTCAGGCGATTTCAACCACGTTTCACTGTCTCCCATTCTGCCCACTTTCACCCAGTATGTCACATGCCACACTAGAGACAATAAAACACTGGATTTGTTCTACGCAAACACTAAGGAGGCGTACACCTCATCACAACTCCCCCCACTTGGGAGATCGGATCACAACTTGGTTCATCTCAG
The DNA here is from genome assembly GCA_020510985.1 of Pholidichthys leucotaenia. Classification (NCBI taxonomy): domain Eukaryota; kingdom Metazoa; phylum Chordata; class Actinopteri; order Cichliformes; family Pholidichthyidae; genus Pholidichthys; species Pholidichthys leucotaenia. The sequence continues at coordinate 227,107,570 of CM035836.1, forward strand.
ACCGGTGTACAAACCCCTAGTGCACAGACAACCTCCGGCCATGCACACTGTGGAGTTATGGTCTGAGGAGACAATGGACACTCTAAAGGACTGTTTTGAAGCCACTGCCTGGAAGCAGCTCTGCGATCCACATGGTGAGGACATCGATGGCCTCATTCACACCTTCACGGGCTACCTCAGCTTCTGTGTGGACAAATCCGTTCCCACCAAGACCATACGGCGTCACTCAAACAACAAACCCTGGATCAACCCTGAGATAAAAACACTTCTGAGAGAGAAGAAGAGGATCTTCAGGTCGGGGAACAGGGAGATGCTGAAGTCCGTACAGAGGGAGCTGAGGAGAAAGATCAGAGAAGGCAAGGACAGCTTCAGGAAGAAGATGGAGGACAAGCTGCAACAGAGCGACATCAGCGGGGTCTGGAGAAACCTCAAAACCATCTCGGGGCTCCAGAATACCTCCCCCCAGGCCACGGGGGGCAGGGAGTGGGCGAACAACCTGAATCTGTTTTTCAATAGATTTGACCAACCGCCCTCCCCCCTGTCTGCACAACAACCACTGCTGCCTCTAAGAAATCAAGTCCTGCTACCCACTCCCCACTCCACCGACACCCCCCCCCACTCCCAACACACAGCCCCCCATCCTGACCCTGACCAAGACCCAGGTGAGGACGGAGCTGAGGAAGATCAAGGCGAGGAAGGCGTCGGGACCGGACGGCATCAGCGCAAAGCTCCTCAAGTCCTGTGCAGACCAGCTGTGTGGGATTGTGACGTATATCTTCAACATGAGCCTGAAACTGGGGAGGGTACCACAGCTGTGGAAAACATCTTGTGTGGTACCTGTACCAAAAACTTCCCACCCCAAAGACCTGAACAGCTTCAGACCGGTGGCCTTGACGTCCCACTTGATGAAGACCCTGGAGAGACTGCTCCTTGCTCATCTCCGCCCCCTGGTGGAACCAGCGATGGATCCACTCCAGTTCGCCTACCAGCATGGCATTGGGGTGGAGGATGCGGTGATCTTCCTCCTTCACCGTTCTCTGTCCCACCTGGAGAAGCCCGGGAATATGGTGAGGATCATGTTCTTTGACTTCTCCAGTGCTTTCAACACCATCCAACCGATGATCCTGAAGGACAAGCTGCTGCGCGCAGGGGTGGACCAGCACCTGTCATCATGGATCCTGGACTACCTCACGAACCGGCCTCAGTTTGTGAGAACCCGGGACTGTGTTTCCGACACGATCATCAGTAGCACGGGGGCCCCCCAGGGAACGGTGCTGGCTCTCTTCTTGTTCACTCTTTATACTGCGGACTTCTCACACAACACAACACATTGCCATCTACAGAAGTTCTCTGATGACTCTGCGATCGTTGGTCTCATCTCCAGCGGAGATGAAGCTGAGTACAGAGGGCTTATCCAGGACTTTGTGGACTGGTGCCATCGGAACTGCCTCCAGATCAACGCGAGGAAAACTAAGGAGCTGGTGGTGGACTGCCGCAGGCATGGGCAGCCCCTCACAGCACCAGTAAATATACAGGGAACAGACATCGAGATGGTGACATCCTACAAGTACCTGGGTATTCATCTGAACAATAAACTAGACTGGTCACACAATACTGACGCACTCTACAAGAAGGGACAGCGCAGGCTGTTCCTGCTGAGGAGACTCAGGTCTTTTGGTGTACAAGGGGCGCTGCTGAAGTCATTCTATGACACGGTGGTGGCATCAGCCATCACTTTTGGAGTGGTCTGCTGGGGCAGTGGCATTACTGCAGCCGATAGGAAGAGACTGAACAAACTGATTAAGAAAGCTAGCTCTGTCCTGGGGCAACGCCTTGATCCGATGGAGGAGATAGGAGAGAGAAGGACGGTGGCTAAACTGTCATCTCTGCTGGAGTCCGAGTTCCACCCTATGCAGGACATACTGGATGCACTGAGGAGCTCATTTAGCAGCAGACTACATCATCCCAGGTGCACAACCGAGAGGTTTCGTAGGTCCTTCCTACCAACGGCTGTCAGACTGTACAACCTAAGCAGGGCTGCTCGCAGAGATAGCAAAAAGACGTAACAAACTAATAGTTTTTTTTTTTTTTTTTTTTTTTTTTGAATGCAAAAGATGCAATAGACTTACACAATGGTCCTCTCCGGCATACAACTAGGAACATACCGGTCGCTATGGAGGGTGAGAATATGTATGGGCACATAATCTAACTAAACTAAATAGATAACTAATTGATTATAACTAATTGATTATAATAGATTACTAATAGATAACTAAATAGACGGTTATGCTGTTTCATCCCACCTAGCAACAATGCTCTGCACTGTGTGTGTTTATATATTTACATATTTATTCCATCTAGCTACAATGCTCTGCACTGGGTGTGTTTATATTTATATATCTATATATTTATTCCATGTAGCTACAATGCTCCGCACTGTGTTTTTATATATCTACATATTATTCCATCTAGCTACATTGCTCCGCACTGTGTGTGTTTATATACTTGCATATTTATTCCACCTAGCTGCAATGCTCCATACTGTGGGTGTTTATATATTTACATATTTATTCCATCTAGCTACAATGCTCTGCACTGTGTGTTCATATATTCATATATTTATTCCATCCAGCTACAATGCTCTGCACTGTGTGTCTGTGTGTGTGTGTGTGTGTATATATATATTTTATAGTAATATGTACATATGTATATTAGCTGCTCTTGCTTGCTTGTTTTTTCTTGCCTTCTGATTGTTGCTCTGAGTGTTGCTATCCCTGTGCTGTTGCAATCCTGGAATTTCCCCGTTGTGGGACTAATAAAGGCTTATCTTATCTTATCTTATCTTATCTTATCTTATCTATAACTAGAATCTGGAAATGAGCAGGAGTTTTTGGCTTGTGCATTCATGATTAATTTCTGTGATTGGAGCCTGGTGTTCCAGTGGTTTAAATTCTTTTTTTCTCATTAATCTATACCCAGTACCCCATAATGACAAATTGAAAACAGAATTTTAGGGGTTTTTTTTGTAAATTTGATTACAAATTTATTTACAACTTTTTTTTTTTATTTACAGTTGCTGCAATGCTCTGATTTAGGGAAGGCTATAAAAAAAAAATTCTGCTGCACTGAAGGGTCCCAAGACGACAGTGACCTCCATAATATTCAAATGTTAAAGTTTGCCACAACCAGGATTCTTCCTAGAGCTGGTCGCGCGGCCAAACTGAGCAAGTGAAAGAGAAGGGCCATAGTGAGAGAGGTGACCAAGAACCTGATGGCCACTCTGACTGAGCTCCAGAGATCCTGTGTGGAAAAGGGACCGAGTTTCGGAAGGACAACCATCCCAGGTCTGGGCTTTATGGCAGAGTGGCTGGACGGAAGCCTGTCCTCAGTGAAAAGCACATGACAGCCCACTTGGAATTCGCAAAAAAACACCTGAAGGACTGAAGCAGGCTTTTGTGAAGCTTCTGTCTAGCCACTCTGCCACAATGTGTTGAGGGCTGCAGTGATGGTTGCCCATCTGGAAACATTAGGTAGAACATGGCTAGCTGCTAGGCTAGTCATGTTTCAAATTTCAAGTGACTACATGACATATAAAACAACGTTTAATCTTAAATATCTGTACAAGTACTGAGATACAATTTCTTACAAATGTCTTATCCGTAATGATCATTGTACACACATAACTTGGGATTGTTTCATTTTCAGGTATTGCATGTAGTTTGTGTGTGTTTTGCAGGGGAGCTGTACATCGGTGGCGTGACAAAAAGCATGTACAGCAATCTGCCCAAACTGATTGCATCCCGGGATGGGTACCAGGGCTGTCTGGCCTCAGTTGACCTGAATGGGAGACTCCCTGACCTGATCGCAGATGCCCTCCACAGGGTGGGCCAGGTGGAACGAGGCTGTGATGGTGAGTAGGAGACACAGAATTGTTGGCAGTGTCACCTGTCATGTGTAAATGTTCTCCATTTTCTAAGGGAATCCATTTTCCATTTTTTTAATATAGCTATTTTTTTAAATATTTGTTTTCATGAAAATATAGTCCTGTTCACCTTTAAAGATGGAGTAGATGACAACAAAATCAAAAGATGTGATATTAGCTATCAACTCATCAGCCAACTTCATATTTTAAACATCAGTATTGGCCCAAAATTTCACAGTTGTTGCATCCTTAGTAAAATCACTCCTGTAATGTAACTGGGTATCATTTTCTGCCACTCATAAACGGAGCTACAGCCCAGTAGCTATCCCCAAATTCTTCCGTGGCTGGATCATACTGTATGTCTCTTCTACGCCCTCTCCGTGGCACCATAAACCCTGCATGAGGGAAGCATCTGTCCTCACTAATGTTGTTGTCAGGGCAGCTACTCTCAGTTGCACCTCACCCTCACTGACTTCTGCTTCATCAATCTTGCATTTGTCACATCTCTACCTCCGCTGTGTGTGGTTTGCCACCGCCTCTCAGGCCGCGTGGTTGCAGTGTCAGGTAGTTAATCCAAACTATACCAGTCGATTTAGGCTTCCACACAAGCTACTCTTAACCCCATAACACCCCCCTCCCCAAACACACCGTACACATCAATGGCATACAGAGCCGCAGAGAACACAGACTTGATTTCCCCGAGGGCCACATTGGCTCGATGCAGCACTGATCGAGCTTCCTTTTTTTTTTTTTTTTTTTCCTCTTTCTTTTGCTCCCTAATGCTGCTACTTGTGCCAGCCAGGCTTATTACCTGCCTACAGTTATCCGCCACAATTACTTCACTCCAAACAGAGTTTAAAACAGCATTAAGCTATCATATCGACTCCCCCAGGCCTCCAAAGGTGGATGCTAATATTAGTTAATGATTGGATATGCCTGAGACTTGAGCTCCCAAAATTGACTAGTTTTTTTCTGGGTATGGTGGACCTTTTTGACAAATATTACTCTGCCTTATTCCTGAGGCTGCTGCACATCTGTGTATCCCCTCGTTGATATTGAAGGAATACATCAAAGAATGATTCTGACTAGTTATCTAATTTAACCATAATGAGGTTCAGAATATCATTCCCAACTATTTGACAGAGATGCGGAACACTATTTACTATTCAAGTTTCTTCTCTGCAGTTACAATCCAATTTCTAAATAGTTTGTTTTGCTAAAGCAGTTACATTACTGAATGTGACTTTTGCACATTCTCTGTTGTCCTGGGTATGGGTCGGAGCCAGAGTCTGCACCCTCTTGGTTCGGAGGTTATTATTAGCTTGCAGACTGGGGATAGTGAAGGTCCAGTCTCCCCAGACCTAAGGCCAGACAAAGGAAAGAACAGCAAACTTGCTCTTGTAGCTCCCTTCTGAGTTAATGGTGTACAAAAACAGAGAACATGATGGGCGGTGGGGGGAGAGTGAAGCTGAGGGAGGTGAAGATTAGGGGCATGAACGGCGTTGCTGACTCACAGTAGCTGAGACAATAGAAGACTGAGAAACTGTAGATACTTTTTAAGCCAATTCTGGAAAAAAGCAAGGAAAGTTTGGTTGAAACATTCATCTGTTAAACACATTATCAGGCAGATGTTTCAGCTGCAACTGAGTTGGCAGCAACAAAGAAATGGAGATGCATGTTCAGGTTTTCCCCTCAACATATCGGGCAGCACATGGAGCGTCCTGCTCCAACAAACCCGAGGCACCTAAATAACAGGTTCTCGGGGAGTGTTACAAAGGCAATGTTTGGACAATCAGTAGTTTAAAAGAAGAGCAAATAAATGCTTTGATGACGTGCTTAATTACAATTTTGTACTTTGTTAGCGCCTCAAGGGAATCTTTTATTCGTGGGAAATTAATGGGCCAATTACCGCAGTTAACGACAAATGACAAGCAAATAGCAAGTGGACAACTTGGAAGTGAAAGTTAAAGCTCATGTATTTTTTTTTTCTTTTGTTCAGTTTTGGGGGTCTTTTTAATTGAGCCATTTGTAAATGGCACAGTGAGATGTCTGTTTATCTATGATGAAACAAATTAGTCTGGCACTGAACCATGGTTCTTTGAAAATGGCTGTGTTTAATTGAGATTTTAATGAGACCCCACCAACACAACAACCGCCACTCACGTTTATTTTTAGAACAATTGTCTTCCCTCTGATTTGATCTGTCCTAATCCAATCATGTCTTAGAATTCATTCAAATCTTCTGTTTATGAAAACCATGAATTGAAATTTGATTTTCTTCAAAACTGAACAATATACCTCGACTTTGCCTTCTTTAACTTCACTCAGTTGTATTAGCTTTTAACAATCCATAGTTAATAAAGACACACTGTAAAATCCAATTAGTTAATCATACTTAGATAAAGCAAGCAAACCACTTCCCTTGAATGACATGAGGTGGAATAGAATTTGTATCTTGTTGTTGACCATTTCTCTGCACAACATACTGTGATGTTTCAAGGGTTCACACAAATAATGAGAGAAGATTTATGACACAACAGGCATTTACAGTATTCTCCACTGACTCATTACACAGAACAGAAGGGAGTTCATTCACACAGACACGCAACTCACTGACACAGAAATAATCTCTCACACACAGGGAAAACAACACTATCACAACTGGTCTTGTAACACAGTTATAGTGGCACAACAATAACGCTTAGAACACACGGATAATAACAGTCTTTGAATCCTCCCTGGCACAAAGCATGCTGGGAGAATCCCCGCCCTTTTCTCACAGCCCCGACGTGACACTGTCCCCCCCTGGACTGGTTTCTGTACCCAGAATAATAAGTCCAACTCAAAAGTCCAATACAAATCCGTCCAGGTGTCAGGGCAACTGCCGTTGTTGGCGACTAGCGTAAACGGGCCAGTTACAGTCCACCTGAGCTTCAGCCAGGGTCCCCAGTCGAGATGGAGCCTCTGGCTCGGCCACCCACAGGGCAGCTGGCTGGTATGGGGTGAGGCGGTCGCACCACCACCCGGTTCCTCTTCTGCAGCCTGACTCTGTATACTACCTCTGACAGTCTCTGTAGGACCACACACGTTCCCAATCAGTGGCTCGCCAGCTCTGGTGACAGTCCCTTTTTCCGCTCCGGGCAGAAAACCCAGACCTGATCTCCGGGTGCAAAGTCCTTCACCTGGCAGCGGGAGTCGTACATTTGCCTCTGCCGACTCCCCACCACTACCAGAGCCTCCCGAGCCAGTTTGTGTACCGTGTACAGACGTTCTCTTAAGCAAAACAAATAATCCAACCCCAGTTGGTCGTCCACCTCATACCGCTGCAAGGGGGCGTGGGCTTGCTGAGACGGTCCTTTCTTAGCCATACAGCTGTCACAGCGGTGGACATGGAGCTTTACGTCCTGACGGCATTCTGGCCAGTAGAACTGGGCCCGAAGATTAGATTAGATTAGATTAGATTCAACTTTATTGTCATTACACATGTATGAATACAAGGTAACGAAACACAGTTTAGCATCCAATCAGAAGTGCAAAGGACAGCAGTGCAGTATATACGGTAATTAACAGTATGTGCAATTTAAGCAAATATATGCAAATATATGCAGCAGTGCAGAAAGTTAAAAGTACTGTTATGTGCAAATAATGTGCATTAAGTTAGATGTAGTTATGTAGTTATGCAGTTATGTACAGGTGAGGATGGTAAAAGATGATTGTAAGAGAGTCAGCGGGGAACTAAGTTCAATAACGTGACAGCTGTTGGAAAGAAACTGTTCCTAAACCTGCTGGTTCTAGTCCAAAGGCTTCTGAAACGTCTTCTGGAGGGGAGAAGCTGGAGAGTCTTGAGAGAGAAGATGCTGCAGAGTCTTCTTCACACCGAAGTGGCCCGCCCCCACTGACCCATGGACCAACTGGAGCACCTTGGGGCGGAGCCGTTGGGGGACCAGCAGCTGCCAGACGTGACGCTGCCCAGCTGGAGACTGCCACTGCCAATAGACAACACCCTCATGGCAGCAGAGGTTGGACCACTGGGAATGCAGGGCCTTGGTCTCTGGGTCCAGTACAGACACAGCCTCCCAGGTGGGCCGTTGGTCCGTGTCCAGACACTGCCGGACCCAGGAGACGACAGGACTCCATCCTGCTCACTCCAAAGCTGCTGTGCGCTGATTGCCTCTGTGACGTCATCGCTGGGGAGAGCTGCCTGATGATCTAAAGAAAAGCTGTGAGCCGCTGCACTATCCTGGGCCATAGCAGTCTGGAGAGCCTGTGAGACTGCTGGGCCACTATACTTGGCCTGCGCTGACAGCACCGGCCCTTCAATCGCGTGGGTCCCCTGGTTCCTCATCTGGCTCTTGCCACAGAGCATGATGGTCTGAGCCCCCAGATGGAGAGAACAGCTGGCGGTGTCGATCTTTGCACGCTATGCTGCAAGCAGATCTAGTCCAATGATGCAGGGGTCTTGGATGTCAACCAGCCAGAACAGATGGTTTGTGTTCTGATCAGCCACCCCCACCACAAGGACTCGTTGCCCTCCCAGTCTGACACGCTCACCAGTGGCTGTGGTGGGGCAGCACCTGGTGGGTTCCAACCCTTGCGGTCCAAGTCTATCTGCACCGGGCAGCGCCCTGGACCGGACCAGGGAGATGGTGGAACCGGTGTCGATCAAGGCCCCGATTGGTGTGCTGTCCAGGCTGCATTGCAGGTACAGCCCTGGTGTGTGTCCATGTCAGCCCAGCCGTGCATCAGGGAAAATGTCTGTGGGAGGCAGCAGGTCCCCATCTGTGCCACATCGCTCTAGGATTAAAGCTGGTGAGGAGGCTGGTTGTTGCGGGGTAGGTGTAGGGCAGTAATGCCCAATGTGTCCTGGTTCCCCACAACGGAAGTATCCCTCCTCACGCTGTCATTGTTGTACTCTCGCCAGCCGCGCAGCTGTGGTGTGGCGCAATTCCAATTCCTCCTTGTCCTTGCTCTCAGCTGCGGCCTGGAAAGCTCTCTGTCTTGGTGATGACACGTCAGCTGCACCCGCTCCGCTTCTGCTACGGCCGTCTCCTAGCTGCTCACTGCGTGAATCCGGATGTTTTCTTGGTGCCTGGCCAGGCAGAGCCCTTGGATGTTCTGTAGGGCGAGCTTCTCCACTGCCTCCGACTCAAAATCCGGGTAGCTGCGCTGTGTCAGCAGCTGTACGTCCGCTGCATAGGCTCCCAGGTTCTCTTGATTGTCTTGCCGGCAGCTAGCCAGCTGTTCCCGGGGTGATCAGCATGGGTCACTCTCCCAGAGTGCTTCTTGTAGCGCTGGCCAGCTGTGACGTTCCTCAGACCGGATATCAGACAGTGTGCAGAGAGCTCCACCTTCCAGCGCCAGTGTGACCTGAACAGCTGTCTCTTCAGGTGTCCAGCCATTCAGCGCAGCGGCCAGTTCAACCTGGACCAGGTAATCGTCCAGCAGGGTTTCGCCACCAAAGCAAGGAAGTTTAGCCGGTTAGCGAGTTGGTGGGATGGTGGCCTCCCTGTCAATCACTGCCCTTGGTTGCAGTGGATTCGCAGGCTTGTAGTTCCCCTGTTTGCGCTCTCCGTCCTGCCTTGAAAAAGGCAGAAACCGGGGTACGGTTGCTCCGTCTTGTCCGGTTCCCAATTTGTCACGGCGAGCATCTCTGAGGGCTGGCGTGTCTTGTCTGTCGTCCATCTCCATCTCCATCTGGACAATGAGTTGCTCGAGTTGCCAAATCTCTGCCTTGATCCTTGCTTCCATCTCTCAATAATCCTACTTCTGGCACCAGTGTGACGTTTCAAGAGTTCACACAAATAATGAGAGAAGATTTGTGACACAACAGGTGTTTATTCTTCACTGACTCATTACACAGAATAGAGGGGAGGTTATTCACACAGACACTCATCTCACTCATGGTGACACAGACATATAATCTCTCACACACAAGGAAACCAACACTATCACAGCTGGTCTTATAACACAGTTACAGTGGGGTAAAAAAGTATTTAGTCAGCCACCAATTGTGCAAGTTCTCCCTCTTAAAAGATGAGAGAGGTCTCCAATTTTCATCATAGGTATACCTCAACTATGAGAGACAAAATAAGAAAAAAAAATCCAGAAAATAACATTGAAGGATTTTTAATGAATTAATTGGTAAATTCCTCGGTAAAATTAGTATTTGGTCAATAACAAAAGTTCATCTCAGTACTTTGTTATATACCCTTTGTTGGCAATGACAGAGGTCAAACGTTTTCTGTAAGTTTTCACAAGGTTTTCACACACTGTTGCTGGTATTTTGGCCCATTCCTCTGTGCAGATCTCCTCTAGAGCAGTGATGTTTTGGGGCTGTCGCTGGGCAACACAGACTTTCAACTCCCTCCAAAGATTTTCTATGGGGTTGAGATCTGGAGACTGGCTAGGCTACTCCAGGACCTTGAAATGCTTCTTACGAAGCCACTCCTTCGTTGCCCGGGCGGTGTGTTTGGGATCATTGTCATGGTGAAAGACCCAGCCACTGTTCATCTTCAATGCCCTTGCTGGAGGAAGGAGGTTTTCACTCAAAATCTCACGATACATGACCCCATTCATTTTTTCCTTTACACGGATCAGTCGTCCTGGTCCCTTTGCAGAAAAACAGCCCCAAAGTATGATGTTTCCACCCCCATGATTCACAGTAGGTATGGTGTTCTTTCTCCTCCAAACATGACAAGTTGAGTTTTTACCAAAAAGTTCTATTTTGGTTTCATCTGACCATATGACATTCTCCCAATCCTCTTCTGGATCATCCAAATGCTCTCTAGCAAACTTCAGACGGGCCTGGACATGTACTGGCTTAAGCAGGGGAACACGTCTGGCACTGCAGGATTTGAGTCCCTGGCGACGTAGTGTGTTTCTGATGTAGCCTTTGTTACTTTGGTCCCAGCTCTCTGCAGGTCATTCACTAGGTCCCCCAATGTGGTTCTGGGATTTTTGCTCACCGTTCTCATGATCATTTTGACCCCACGGGGTGAGATCTTACGTGGAGCCCCAGATCGAGGGAGATTATCAGTGGTCTTGTATGTCTTTCATTTTCTAATAATTGCTCCCACAGTTGATTTCTTCACACTAAGCTGCCTACCTATTGCAGATTCAGTCTTCCCAGCTTGGTGCAGGTCTACAATTTTGTTTCTGGTGTCCTTTGACTGCTCTTTGGTCTTGGCCATAGTGAAGTTTGGAGTCTGACTGTTTGAGGTTGTGGACAGGTGTCTTTTATACTGATAATGAGTTCAAACAGGTGCCATTAATACAGGTAACGAGTGGAGGACAGAGGAGCCTCTTAAAGAAGAAGTTATAGGTCTGTGAGAACCAGAAATATTGCTTGTTTGTAGGTGACCAAATACTTATTTTACTGAGGAATTTACCAATTAATTCATTAAAAATCCTTCAATGTGATTTTCTGGATTTTTTTTTCTCATTTTGTCTCTCATAGTTGAGGTATACCTATGATGAAAATTGGAGACCTCTCTCATCTTTTAAGTGGGAGAACTTGCACAATTGGTGGCTGACTAAATACTTTTTTGCCCCAATGTATAATGGCACAACAACAACGCTTAGAACACACGGATAATCACAGTCTTTGAATCCTCCGTGGCGCAAAGCATGCCAGGAGAATCCCCGCCCCTTTCTGGCAGCCCCGAAGTTACAGTACAGTTTCTTTTTCACTTTTCTTAGTTTGGCTTTACCAAGACATTTGGTTTGTATGCTGTTTCTGAGTAAGTCTAACTAACTGGATTTTACACTGCAAACTAACTAACTAACTAACTAACCTGCACTTATATAGCGCTTTTCTAGTCACAAAGACCACTCAAAGCGCTTTCACTAATACTAACCCTCTATTCTAAGGGCCTATAGGAAACAGATATCTAGGGACAATTTAGAACAGCCAATTAACCTAACATGCATGTCTTTGGATTGTGGGAGGAAACCGGAGCCCCCGGAGTAAACCCACGCAGCACAGGGAGAACATGCAAACTCCACACAGAAAGGTTCCAACCCCTGCCAACCTGGGGATTCGAACCAGGAACCTTCTAGCTGTAAGGCAACAGTGCTAACCACTGCACCACCGTGCTGCTCTCTTTTCAGTTCAAACTCTTTTCAGTTCATGTATCAATGGCTGGTCAAATCCTGCAAGAAAGGATAGTATTGCTAATTTTGCTAAGGAGAGAAAAGGGAGCACAGCTACTCTAGATTTCACTTCAGGATTAGCTAAAAATAATAATGCACTTCTTATTGGTGGATATCTGTGCAGTTTTCATTACAGCACTCCTCTTTGAAATTTTATTCATGTGATTTGTTTTTAATATTTTGATTAAAGGCACTTATCTTATTTGTTTTCTTTCTCCTTCAGGACCGAGTACCACCTGTACGGAGGAGTCCTGCTACAATCAGGGGGTGTGTCTCCAGCAGTGGGAGGGCTTCACCTGCGACTGCACCATGACGTCCTATGGAGGATCATTTTGCAACGACCGTGAGTGGATTTTGACCTTCTTTTTTTTTTTTTTTCCCGGCTTTGTTTGAAAGTGCGTGGCTGGAGTGGCTGGTGTTGGGAAGCTGTTGGGCAGTGAAGAGCTGGTGATGGTGTGGAATGTAGAGCTAACGCTCCCCAGGCAACAGGTCGCGTGAATTCATACAGTGTCATTTAAAGTCAGTTACAGCAGTGAATGGTTGAGTTCTGCTGAATAACTCGTTACAGATTAGTGCGAATGTTCTGGCTGTCATTTAAAGCAGTGGCCCCCAACCTTTGGTGCTTTAGGGGTAGCCCGGCGAAAGCGTAACGTTACTGTTTGGCGCAAATCTTGCATCTCCAAAACAGACGTTTTTTTCAGAAAATTAGAAGAACTGTATTTTCTAATTGATTTGAGTTTTCTAAGCTTTTGTTATGCTTATAAAGACATACAGGGGTGACCACTAGAATGAGTTTATACATAAAGCAGTGCATTTGTATGTGATTAAAACAACAACGACAAAAAAACCCCTCATCGCCAGTGGTGTCACTGTGGATGAGTGTGTAGCCTCACATTCCGGTGTGACCTCATTAACACGATTGCCATCCAGTCATGGTAGCAGCTCTATCAGCGCCCACACCGACACAGAACACAACAGCTATGATAAACACCATAGCTGTGTTTTTTGCATTTATGCAGCAAAATACCAATTCTCAATTTTGTGAATTTGTAGTTCCTCTTTTTGCATATTAATATAAAAAATTAAATGAGTTTAATGAACAGCATTTTTTTTGTTGTGCATTTTACAGGTAGATTTTTGTCTTCTTTTTTTGTAACTTTTTTCTTGTAAATTAGCACATTTCTCATTGGAAGTTTGACTTTTTTTTTCCCCCTAATAGTGTTTTTTTCCCTTTAAGTTCATAAACATTTGCATCTTTTTTTTTTTCCTTATAAATTTGCAACTGTTTCCTTTGAAATTTGCAACTTTATTTTGTGACTATTTCCTTGTTTGTTTGTTTTTTTTGGGGGGGTTGCAACATTTGGTTATGATTTTAGGGGCTAGTTTCATGTATTTTACTTGGATAACTTTTTTATCTAGTGAGAACATTGATCCTGAGGAAGTGTAAATTTAATGTGAACTGGATTTATGATCCAAAATTTGACATAACTTTAGTTGTAGTAAATAAGGTTAATTGTAATTTGGTATCATGCATTCACCATTTCATAAATGTGAGGTGCTAAATTTTATCACATGACCCTAAAAAGGTCTTGGAAAACCTTGTATTTTAACTTCCTTACAGCTGTAGATACCCTGGCACTCCTCTGTAAGCTTAATTTGTCATTAAATCAATACATTTTTGTATATATAAAGATTTTCTCTGTGCCAGTTGAACAACAGTGTCATCCCAGTGTTTAAATAGCAAATCTGCAGTTTAAACACTGAGATATCTGCGAACAGTAAAAACACACATTAAAGTGAAATATCTAAGCATTTTTAAACAAGAGCAGGTTCAGCGGGGCCACACAGGTTGCACTACACTTGTCACGCATTCCTCAAATGTTCTGTTATTCAAAGTAAAGCCTGGCAGTACTCAGGGTTCCTCACAAGATTGGTTCCCGAGGTAGAGCTAACACATGCTGTGAGGAGAAACGGTGATTTGAACTGCGTTTCCCTGCCATGTGGTCACCTGCTGAGTGCCTGGAAGCCAGAGAGTGTGAATGAAAGGACGAATGAAGATGGGTCAAAAGGATTTATCACAAATATCTGGTTTACCCTCATGTTTTTAATTGCTGCTCTGCTAGGCTGTCACTTTGTATCATCTACGATTGAAGAGCACAGTGCTGAAATTGCATAAATGCAGTGTACTAGTAACAATAAGAGGCTTTAAAGAAATCCATAGTGTCTACTGAACATTGTAAATGACTTCATTAACAAAGTCCTGACACGAAACTGTGTCTTAAAATGCCTGCTGAACCTGCAACTGTAGCTCCGGTACACCTGACCTATGAGCTGGGACATATTAACAAATGTTGGTGTCAGTGTGCCCACATGTTTCATTCTCTTTAAGGTGTACGACAGCTGGAATTACATGTAACAACCAAACGCTTGTTCAGGTGGATTGTGCCTGTGGCTTCCCTCAGTTTGGTAACACAGAGCTGAGGTTAAATTACCATTCAGCACTATTCATGTGCTTGATGTAAACAGGGTGACAGGCTAGGAGACTTGTTTTCATATTTTTTATTTTTTTTTTTGCTTATGAAGCAGTTGGTGCTGCCTTCCTGTTATTTTTAAATTGACCCATGCTGTGTTTATGACAGGGTTTATCTTTGTGCGTTGCGTGGTTTTTATGCCGGCTGCCATGTTAGCTACAGAGAATATGACCTGGCATGACAGTGAGGGGCTGATTACCAAGGTGTTCCTCTGGCTTTTGTGAAGTCTCGAGCAAGGAGGAGGCGATAACTGTTCTGTCGGCATGACAGCTACGGCAAGATAAGCGGAGAACCTTCGCTCCTTGAGAGAGGGGAGCAAATGAAAGAAAAGAGTTGTTATCTGTGGGGGCCGTTAGCAGCTTTACTCTGCTGGTTACAAAGATGACGGGTGGATGTGTCAGAAACCAGGGAACGTATGTCAGCATGTGTTGTGTGAAAAGATCTAGGAGGTGTGTGACTGTTTTGGCAGAATGTGTGCGGATTGTTGGCTGCTGTTCAAGTTCACCCAGCCATAAATTAATACTTTGCTACACTGTGTTTTGGAGAGAGGTTGGCATACAAAAGTGCAACATGTGCACAACGTAAGCACCAGCTGTGGAAACAAACATGTTAAAATTAGATTATTTTGTTGTCATTTGAATTATGTACGTTGAAACATGATGCCACTACTGCAATGATATGGAGTGGTTATTAGGGGTGGGAATCACCAGAAGACTCAAAGTGTGATATTATCTCAATACTTGAGCTATCATACATGAATATCCTGATCTTGCAAAACATTGTGTGTAGGGCTGCAACGATTGCTTGAATAATTTGAGTATTACAAAAATTCCTGGATTCAAAAATCTATCATTTGAACCTTCATTTAATGTAGCATTTCCAGTCTATTTGACTTTTTTCCAGTCCCGCTATGTAAACAAGAGGCGGGTTTGTTTAATGGCGCGATGTCATGGATTCAGCGGACCAGGGAGAAAAGTGACAGACCCACGGCAAAAAGGAAGAAAGTCAGAGAAAACGACAAAAAGTCTGGGATCATTTTAAGCTCAAACTGAAGGAAAACATTGTGCTGTGTACATTGTAAAGCTGAGCGGCGAGCTAGCATACCACAACATCGTCATTAAAGTGTCTCAGCAGATGATATCCAGCCACATCATGCATGACCATATGTTAGCTATGTTGCGAGTTGAAGCGGACGCTACAAAATGGAACTTTATGGTGTAACATAGCGTATAAAGTCACATTCTATGCAGTAAACATTGCAATAAGCATTGCAATAAATACCTTTGTTGCTGAATGTTTGGTACAATTGCTACTGCTCTTTAGGAAAGAAAGTTTTGCGCGTTGGTGAATGCAAGTTTCTTCAATACCAAAAAAGTACCTGATTACTCACGTAATCATTTGATTACAGTGACAAATTACTCAATTACTAAAATATTTGATAGCTGCAGCCCTAATTGAGTGCATTGAGTACTGCAATATCATACAGTATATTGTAATGGACAGAAAAAGCATCCTATTTTTACCTTTTCCAAGGAGGTAATGTGCCTGGGCTGGTTTGTGTTTTTGTCCATCTGTTTGTTTATGACCAGGATTACACAAAAACAACTGGACAGATTTTTATGTACCAAGGCTCCGCTCCACTCCACCAAGGCCTCATTTCGCAGTGTTGAAGAAAGTGAAAAAGTTAATCAGAATCAGCGTTCTGACCCGGATCACCTCCAAAACTGAATGAGTTAATCTGTATCCCAAGGGCCACCTCTGATAACAAAATTGTCAAAACCATCCATTAGTAATCCTGGTCACAAACAGATGGGCAGACAGACACACCCCTTGGTGGAGGTATGCACTCTCTGAGTTCCCTCCAGTTACTGCTATGGTACCCAGAATGTTGAGTTTGTATTTGCAACCTTCATTAATATTCATAATAAAATGTTGTGATATGGTCATCTCTGAATTGGTACAGTATAGTTGCAGTGAAGTATTGCAATATTACACTGTCTAATCCCCCCACCTCACCCTATTATACAATAACATAGTTTCTTTAATCATGAATGTGTTATGCACAATTGTACAGTATGTCAACCTCTCTCACATTTACCTGAATTTTTTGTACCCTGTACTTTTTTCCTTACAGGTTCACATTCTCTGATTTCCCCTTCTGCAATCATTTCTGCAAGCTTGAAACTCTGAAAAAAATCTTATTTTTTCTCTTGACCTTGACTGGTCATAAGTTGAACTTTTAGCTTCTTTCCTTCATCATCCAGGGAGCCTTCGCGTCCCTTAACTTTCACCACACAAACAGCCTTTTTCCTCGAGGCTTTTTATCAAGCTTACAATTTCAATGAACATGACCGCAATCAGGACATTTTCCTTGAACCTGCACTGAAAAGCCAAGGTAGGACTTATTATATACAATACAGTGTGTTAGAAAATGATGTTCCAGATTTTGCTGTTTTGACATGTTTGCACACACAGAAAACTTGCAATTTTCACTTAGAATCCTAAAGATAAGGTTGCACTAGTTTCATCACTAGAGTAAAATCACAGTTGTTCATTTGCCTGTCTGATGCTGAAAATTTTCCTATGTGAACATATAGGAAATTTGAAGCCTTTCAAGGTTTTTGGGGTTTTTTTTTTCTCTGCCATAAAACTTGTCAGCATGAATGATGCCCGTCAGACTGTGTTAAACAGGTGGTAGAATTCTTTGTGTTTTTCATGGTCATCATAAAAGGCATAACTGGATGCTGTCATAAAATGGGAGAGAAATAGTGTGTGTGTGTGTGTGTGTGTGTGTGTGTGTTTTGAGGGAATACTCAGCCTGCCATGTGGCCACAATTTGCATTTCCAAACAGGAAAAACACCAAGAACATATATAGTATAGCCATGAGACTGAGCCCATTTTCATCCATCCATTTTCTACCACTTTTCCGGGGATCCAGATCACGGAGGCAGCAGTCCAAGCAGAGAAGCCCAGACTTCCCTCTCCTCAGCCACCTCTTTCAGCTCTTCAGAGGGGAGACCAAGTCATTCCCATAGTCTCTCCAGCATGTCCTGAGTCTGCCCCAGGATCTCCTCCCAGTGCCCAATGCCCAAACCACCTCAAGTGGCTCCTTTTGATGTGGAGGACCAGTGCCACTGCTCTGAGCCTCTCCCAGATGACTTAGCTACTCACCCTATCGCTAAAGAAGAGTCCAGCAACCCTATGGAGAAAGTTCATTTCAGCTGCTTGTATCCGTGATCGCATTCTTTCGATCATTACCCAAAGTTCATGACCGTGTGAGTGCAGGAATGTAGACTGAGTTGTAAATCAGCAGCTTTGCTTTACAGCTCAGCTCCTTCTTCACCACAACAGATCGGTACAATGTCCACATCACTGCAGATGCTGTTCCAATTTGTCTGTCAATCTCCAGCTCCATTTTCCTCTCACTCAAGAATAAGACCCCAAGATACCTGAACTTCTGCACTTGGGGCAGGACCTTGTCCCCAACCTGGAGAGGAAAATCCACCCTTTTCCAGCTGAGCACAGTGGACTCAGATTTGGAGGTGCTGATTCTCATGCTTCACACTCAGTAGCAAACTGTCCCAATAAGACCTGTCGGTCATTGCTTGGTGAAGCCAACAAGACAGCATCATCTGCAAACAGCATAGATGAGATCCTGTGGTCACCAAACATGACACCCTCCGTTCCTACGCTGCACCTAGAAATCCGGTCCATAAATATGAACAGGATTGGTGACAACGGTGGACAGCCCTGACAGAGTCCAAGTCTCACTGGCAATTAGTTTGATTGTTGGCAATACAAATCAAACTCTTGCAATGGTTGTACAGATACCGGATAGCTTGTAGCAAAGAGCACAATACCCCATACTCCTGAAGCCCCCCCCCCACACACTCACACACACACAAGAAATCACTAGGGATGTGGTCAAATGCTTTCTCAAAGTCCATAAAACACATGTAGGCTGGTTGAACAAACTCCCACAATCCCTCCAGGATCCTTGATAGAGTGAAGATTTGGTCCAATGTCCCACGGCCAGTACAAAAATCACATTGTCCCCCCTGAATCTGAGGTTTGATCAATGGTCAGACTCTCCTCTCCAGTATCTTGGCATAGACCTTCCAAGGGTGGCTGAGGAGTGTGATCCCCCTACAATTGGAACACACCCTCCAGTCCCCCTTCTTGAAGAGGGGAACCACCACCCCAGTTTGCTATGCCAAAGGTACTTTCCCCAACTTCCACGCGATGTTGCAGAGGCATGTCAACCAAGACAGCCCAAGACAGAGCCTTGAGGTACTCGGGGTGAATCTCATCCACCCCTGGGGCCCTGCTGAGTTTTTCCAGGGACTACCAATGAAAAATAGCCTTTTGGCTAATTCTGACACATTTACAAAACTGATCATTAATGTGCACTGTTCCTGCTAAATAAACCAATAAAAAAACACTTCTGTGACCTCAGCCCCTGTGATGGTAGAGTCATCCTCCTCATCCTCAGGCTCTGCTTCCACTATGGAAGTTACTGGGGCCCTGCCCTGGAGCCAGGCCTGGTGGTGGTGGTGGTGGTGGGGTGCTCAAGGGCAAATGCCTGGTGGCAGGGTTTCTGCCCATGGGACCTGGCCGGGCTCAGCCCAAACGAGCCACATGGGTCCGCCCTCCAGTGGGATCACCACCTGCAGGAGGGATCATGGGGGTCCGGTGCTCTTTGGATTGGGTGGCAGTCAGAGGCAAAGACCTTGGCAGTCCAATCCATGACTTACTGAACTGGCTTTTGGAACATGGAACGTCACTTCTCTGGTGGGGAAGGAGCTTGTGCTTATGCACAAGGTTGAGAGATATCAGCTAAATATAATCAGGCTCACCTCGACGCACAGCTTGGGTTTTGGAACCAGTCTACAGGAGAGGGGCTAGAGCTTTGCCTTTTCTGGAGGTTTCCCAGGTGAGAGGCGGCAAGCAGGGGTGGGTATTCTTGTATTCCCCCCGTCCGGCCTCCTCTATTTTGGGGTTGTTATCAGTGGATGAAAGCGTTGTTTCTCCTGGAGTCACACCCCTCCAGTCACGACCTGGAGGGGTGTGACTGGAGGAGCGGCCTTCCCGATCTGAACCCGTGTTCAGTTATTGGATTTCTGTGCTAACCACAGTTTGTCCATAACAAACGCCATGTTCAAGCATAAGGGTGTCCATACGTATGTGTACCTTGAACCAGGACACCCTAGGTCGCAGGTTGATGAACAATTTTGTTATTATGTCGTCTGATCTGTGACCATATGTCTTGAACACTCAGTTGAAGAGAGGTGCAGAGCTGTCAACTGATCACCACCTGGTAAAAAGTTGGATCCAATGGTGGGGGAGAATGCCACTTGGACCGGGCAGACCCAGTGTATCATGAGGGTGCACTGGGAATGTCTGGCTGAGAAGCCCCTTTCTGGGAAGTATTCAACTCCCACCTCTGCAAGAACTTCGACCACATCCTGAAGGAGACTGGAGACATGGAATCTGACTGGGCCATGTTCTCCACCTCTATTGCTGAAACGGCTGTTCAGAGCTGTGGCCGCAAGGTTGTCAGTGCTTCTCTTGGTGGCAACCCCTGAACCAAATAGTGGTTGCCAGAAGTGAGAGGGGGATCATCAAGCTAAAGAAGGAGTCCTATTGAGCTTTGTTGGCTTGTTGGACTCCTGATGCAGCTGAGTTGTACTGGGAGGCCAAGCAGAGTGCAGCTTGAGAAGTTGCTGACGGTACAACTTGGTTGTGGGAGGAGTTCGGTGAGGCCATGGAGAAAGACTTTCAGTCAGCCTCAAAGAAATTCTGGCAAACAGTCCAGTGACTCAGAAGGGGGAAGCAGCTCCTTGTCCACACTATGTATGGTGTGGATGGAGAGCTGCTGACTTTGACTGGGTATATTGTTGGATGATGGAAGGAATACTTTGAGGATCTCCTCAGTCCTCCTGACACGTCTTCCATAGTGGAAGCAGAGCCTAAGGATGAGGGGACATTAAACTGAATAATAGTTTACTTCTGTTGCTTTTCATTTTAAGTGTTTGGTAAGAAGTAATTGTGTTCTTTACTTTTATCAATTTTCATTTCTTTGAGGGGGAGTCTTGTCTGAGTCTTATGCGTATTGGAAATGTATGTGGGTCTATCTAGACTACACAGCTCTATTGGAGCAACAACATGCCAACATAGATTTTTTTTTTTAAATATGGCAAACAAATGCTCCTCCGTGGACTGCCACCTTATCATAGTGAAGGGGTTTGTGTGCCCTTATGATCCCAGGAGCTATGTTGTCTGGGCAGCTTGCCGCTGGTCGGGTCTCCCATGACAAACAGATTCTGGGTGATGGGCCTGACGAAGAGCAGTCCAGTGAATCCTCATGAAAAAGGTACACCAAGGACCCAGTGTACATCGGTCTGCCCTACAGTGAGCTCATCACCTGCAGGAGGGATCATGGGGATCATGGTGCTATATTAACTGGGCGGCAGTCTGAACTTCCCTGCTTGGACTGCTGAACCACAATCCTAGATACGTGGTAGATGATGGATGGATGGATGGATGGATGGCAAATAAATGGATGTAGTCATACAACTGCATAACAACCACAATAATACATTAAGAGGTAAACATTTTTCAGCAGAGAGCACTGAAGTGCACTCTTATTGAGCAGTTATTTATGAATGCACATTCACGCTACAAAGGAGAAGATATTACACAGAGACAAAGAAGAGAGAAATTTAATCTTCGGCATCTGTCAGCACTAACAAATAAAACCAAGAAAAGAGAAGAGATACATCATTTAACTACTAATATTAACCACTGCACATCAAGTGAAGCATATTAGTGACCTGAGATGTACTAAAATTTTCCTTTTCAATGGTAACTCCAAAATTATTATTATTATTCTTCTTCTTCTTCTTCTTCTTCTTCTTCTTCTTCTTCTTCTTCTTCTTCTTCTTCTTCTTCTTCTTCTTCTTCTTCTTCTTCTTCTTCTTCTTCTTCTTCTTCTTCTTCTTCTTCTTCTTCTTCTTCTTCTTCTTCTTCTTCTTCTTCTTCTTCTTCTTCTTCTTCTTCTTCTTCTTCTTCTTCTTCTTCTTCTTCTTCTTCTTCTTCTTCTTCTTCTTCTTCTTCTTCTTCTTCTTCTTCTTCTTCTTCTTCTTCTTCTTCTTCTTCTTCTTCTTCTTCTTCTTCTTCTTCTTCTTCTTCTTCTTCTTCTTCTTCTTCTTCTTCTTCTTCTTCTTCTTCTTCTTCTTCTTCTTCTTCTTCTTCTTCTTCTTCTTCTTCTTCTTCTTCTTCTTCTTCTTCTTCTTCTTCTCCTCCCTGTCTAGCAGCTCCATCTTCAACATCCTTTGTCTAACACTATCCCTCCTCTGCACTTGTCCAAACCATTTCAGCCTTGCCTCTCTTTGCCTCCATACCGCTCAACCTGAGCCGTCCCTCTGATATACTCATTCCAAATCAACCTTTTTCCTAAAGTTGTTC
This sequence comes from Pholidichthys leucotaenia, assembly GCA_020510985.1. Lineage (NCBI taxonomy): Eukaryota > Metazoa > Chordata > Actinopteri > Cichliformes > Pholidichthyidae > Pholidichthys > Pholidichthys leucotaenia. The sequence goes on from CM035836.1 coordinate 227,129,642, forward strand.
CTTGTTAATGACAATGAAACATTTTGAATTTACTTTTGCATTTGAACATGATCTAAACAGAGTCATTTAAGGAGCTGTTGGAATTTTTTCCCCACCACTTGGTGTTACATTGGAGATCCGCTCTCAAACCCCAACAAAGCTGCTGGTTGCCTACACTTCCTAACATCTACCGATGCCGCCCATCTCCAGCTTTGTATTCCTGTGCCAAGCAAAATCAGAATTCATGCCATTGCAACCACCTGTAACACATTTCCAGGGTTAATTTAGAATAGAATAGAACTTTATTGTCCGCCAAGTGGAAATTTGTCTTCGGTTCACCACATACACATCACAACACATACTTAAATGATAAAAATTACAACTATCATCAAAAACATTCATCTGCAAAGCAGGAAATGATATTTCATAAACATGTTCATGTCTTCTTATTCAGTAACCTAACTGCATTTGGCACAACAGATCCCTTAAACATTTCTGCTTACTAAAGGAGCTCAGTATCATCGCCCTGAAGGGAGTAACTGAAACTCAGCATAAAGAGGATGGTTACCGTCACTAACAACAGACCGAGTCTTTTTGGAAACAGCACCAACATACAGCTTTTCTAATGATGATGGTGGCTGCCCTATTAGTTTTCCAGACATTTTAACAATTCTGTCCAGTTTCCTTTTGTTTGTCACAGTAATGTTACCATACCAAACTGATATATTAAACACCAAAACACTTTGAATCAGAGCAACATAAACCCTTTGCAGAACATCTGAGCAGACCCCAAAGCCTCTCACATCAAAGCCCACATAAGATTATTAGGAGTTGGTTAACATTTAATAAGAGGAATCAATAACATTGGAGCAACCTTAAAGTAACCAAACCCTAAAGTAACTAGGATGATGACAACCACCAGTTAACAATAAAAGGAGCCACATACAGTAAGAACTGGAAGTGTGATATCAGTGTTTCACATAATAATGGGTGTAAACAACATGATTATAATCGCAAGCTAACCATGCTGACACGAATAAGCAAGGTATGCTGCACAGATAAGCCAGACAACAAATGGGAGTAAGATATATGTTTTTTGGTTTGTGTCACTAGTTCATCAGAGCCCAAACATGTGTTTGGAACAGGTAAATGTTTAATGACAGTTGTTAGCAACACCACAGCAGTACGAAGGTAACCATACACTGGTGACTGTAATGAGCTCTTAAGTTAATAGATCAAGTTAAACACAGCATCTTACCTCAAGAGGTGGTTTCCTTGCTGCAACTCAACAGTCTTGAAATCAATACAAGGAGAAGGCAGGAGGTGAGTTCTAAGCAATGGCTAACAGCACTCTCCATTAACAGTATAAGAGCAATTCCTTTATTTTAATCCACAAGTCTAAAATACTGTATAAAGCATCTTTAAAAAGGCACTAGAATAATTTTGGATACACCGTTGTACTATTTTTTCCTACCTCCAGTTCACCTTTCCTCTTCAGGGAATCAACTTTTTAAAGTTCAGTTTCTTGAGTTGAACTGTCTTATCTTTTTTTCTGGTTCTCTTACAGCACCAGACCAATTTTACTCGAAATGTCTTTTCCAAGGCTAGCTATCTGATTGACAGGATGTTGATATTAGAAGTGATAACTGTACCCAGAGAAAACACTGTTCGCTCCCCAGAAGACGGAAGGGTGAGTGTTGCTCACTCTGACTGGAAACATTGTCAAAATTCTCCGAAGCCGTGCTGCTGAAAAGTGCAGCAGTTCGAAGTGAGGGGGCTTTGTTTGTTTGTGGATCTCTAAGGAGCTGTAATCCCTGAAGACAAACTCTCATTTTGGTGAATGCTAATGTTTTTACTTCTGCTGTTGACCAGTTTACCCTGGTTAGATCTACTGCACTAGCTCTCTGGTTGGGTAGATGGGGTGATCCTGCCTTTCTGTGAATGGCTGGTTTAAGTCTTTGTCATTTTAAAATCTCTTAAACTGCATTCAACTGACTGCATTCAACTTTGCCCTCCCTTTTGCATCACTGTTGCTAACATTAGTTGCCCCTGGCTGCCTAGATCACCGGTGGGCAGGGGTGTGTGGTGTCAGTGGTTGATAGGATGTAATCGGTCCCTGGAGTATAATAAGCACAGAACATACATAAACAAGTGGCTATAACTGCTAGCTTCAGCTAACCACCTTGACTCACGGTCTGAAAAAATAAAACTCTCAGCTAAAATTTTATCTACAATGAAATACAGCTGGGAAAATAAGTATTGAACATTTTTCTCATTAAACATATTTCTGATGGAGCCATTGACCTAACATTCTCATCAGATATCAGTAACAACCCAAGTAATCCATACATACAAAGAAATCAAGGCAACTATGTTCACAAAACAAGTTATATTTAATAAAGTGGAATGACACAGGGGATAAGTATTGAACACTTGAAGAAAAAGAGGTACCAAAAGCCATAAAAAGCCAAGAAACCAGCTGAAATCCATCAGAATTTAGGAAGCCATCCCATCCTCCATCAGTGCAAATTAATTTCAGCTGGTTAAGTCCTGACTGATAGCCTTTAAAAAGCTCTGTGAATATCAGATTGTCACACCACAAAGAACTCATGATGGGTAAAAGCAAAGAGCTCTCTCTAGACATTTGCCATTTTATTGTTACAAATCATAATGATGTCATTAGTTACAAGTGAGCACTGTTGGAGCCATCATTCGGAAGTGGAAATAACATCATTTTACAATAAACCGGCTGTGACTGGGAGTGTCTCGCAAGATTTCTGACAGAGAAGTCAAACGAATTATCAGAGGAGTTATCCAAGAACCAAACACCACTTGTGGAGAGCTTCAGAAAGACCTGGAGTTAGTAGGTGCTGCTATTTCAAAGAAAACAATAAGTAATGCACTCAACTGACATGGGCCCTATTCCCGCTCACCTTGCAAGACTCCATTGCTGAAGAAAAACCATGTTGAAGCTCATTTAAAGGTTTGATGACACGATTTTGACATAATATGACAAAATAGGTTGGTCTGTGCAGTTTTAAGTTGAACAGGGTTTTTTTTCACGCGAATGTCCGATGTTTTTGAGAGCGCCACGTCACAAATTGCGTCAGTGGCTGGAAAACCCCCCGACCATGTTGTAACTTCAGTGACAGAACACAGCGCTTGGCTTCCCATTGTACACGTAGGATGGAAGCGGTAGAAAACATCGACGATGGTTCCAGCACATGTAGTCTGGAATTGGCTTGTGTTGTCCAATCTTCAGACGATTATAGTTCAGAAAAACTGGATGATAATGAAGAATCTGGGGGCATCAGACCTTATAGGTTTGAGCCGTGCCAAGTGGGCATTGTGCCTAGTGAGTCAAACTCAGAGAGTGACGGTGGAGAGGCACACATGCCCGCTGCAGCAGCAGCGACAAATACACAACAGGAGAACACCGAGTGGTATGCTTTTGTTACAGGTATTGCAACAAATTATTTGTTCATAAATATAATTTATTTAAACCCAATTTTTCAATAAAATCATAGCAGTGTATTCTCTGTGGCTCAGGCATCGGGTTTATTATGTATTATCTTTTGAGCTCTTGTTGTTTTTATGTTTTGTACATGTGGTTTATGTGCCGTTTTGACCCACTTTCAGGTGGGCACTGTCCAAGATTCACTGGTCCGACCATGCCCCCTCTCTCATTGACAGTCAGCTGTTCATGGTTTGTGTGCATCATCTGCCATGTTGTCAGCCAACCAGTATTGCCAACACTATCATGATGTGTTAGCCACTCCACACAGCCGTGGTTCTGTTGCAACCCTTGAAGCGATGTCGGCCCTGGGGCGCAACCGCGGTTAACACGTCTCCTCTCCATGCGTTTGCTGGGCGATGTCACCCCGAACGCCAACTGTAAGTGTTTCTGTTTATTTTTGTAAGTCTTCACCTTTTTGGGAACTGTTGTCATCAGTCTTATGTTCAATACATGTGCTGTGGTGAATCCTGTGTGTAAATCCATTCATCCTTCACCTCCTCGTGCGCTCCTTGTCATGACCCTCTGTGCGCTCTTATGCAGCGCACGGAGGGGGAGGATGAAATAATGAGGATTTACGTGCAGGGTTCACCACAGCACATTTAATACAGAAAGACAGACAATTCCCATAAAGGTGAAGACGTACGAAAAACACAAACACACTTACCAATGGCATTCGGGGGAATGAATGAGAGGAGACGTGTTAGCCACATGTGCGCCCCAGAGCCGGCATCGCTTCAAGGACGCACGAGAACCACGGTGAACATGGAGTGACTAACATGTCGTGAGAGTGCTGAAAATACTGGCAGACTAACAGCACAGATGACAATACTATGGACCAGCAGTGCGTGACTGGCAAACGGCTGCTAAGTACACGCACTGCTGGTGCTGGTGTGATGAGCAGCACCTGGGAAAGGACCGGGAAAGGTGATCAGCAGGAGTTTGAATCAGCTGTGGATAATGATAGAGGGGACGTGGCCCGACCGCCAAGCGTCAGCATGCACTCACAGAAAGTAGGTCAAAGTGGCTGTCTAATAGCTGCCGGCCAGACAGTGGCTAAGGAGAGGAAAGCACACTGAAATACATACTATACATACATAAACAGCTGCACCTAAACCCACAGAGAGGTCTGGACCAAGCCGGGGGAAACCAAGCCAGCTTGGCTCCTGACACTCCTCCTGCGTAAAAGTGCACAAGGAGCGCCTGAGGAGGTTTATGATAGCTGGAGCTGAAGCGTGTGATGTGGTCTTTCACGGTCTGCTGTTTATCTAAGCCTGCGACACAACGTGAAGGCATAGCCATAAAATTAAAACAAGAAACCAGAGAAACTGTGAGCTATAAAGCTGCTGTCATTCCAGTCAACAACACCGGAGTCCGTTCTCCCACTTACGTCATGGGGGTGCCGCCCTTCATTCAGTGGGCGGCACCACAGTCCAGTCAGCGGCTGCGGTTTTTTGATGAACTAGTTTATGCAGGCGCAGTTGTAAATATTATATTGATCATCGACAGTGACTTTTGGGTTTACACAACATGCTAAAAAATGTCAAAATTGTGTCATCAGACCTTTAAAGTTTGCTGCACAAGCCAGTAAAATACTGGGAGAATATACAGGTACATCTCAAAAAATGAGAATATCATGAAAAAGTTCAATATTTTTTGTCACGCATTTCAGAAAGTGAAACCCATATATTATATAGATTCATTGCACAGAGAGTGATATATTTCAAGTGTTTATTTATTTTAATTTTGATGATTATGGCTTACAGCCCATGAAAACCCCAAATTCAGTTTCTCAAAAAATTAGAATAGTACAAAAAATTAATTTTAAAAAACAGTTTTTTTAATATAAATGTTGGTCAACTGAAAAGTATGTCCATGTACACACTCAATACTTGGTCGGGGCAAATTTTGGATTAATTACTGTACCAATGTGGCGTGGCATGGAGGTGAGGGTGATCAGCCTGTGGCACTGCTGAGGTGTTATGAAGGTCCAGGTTGCTTTGATAGTGACCTTCAGCTCATCTGCATTGTTGGGTCTGGTGTCTCCCATCTTCCTCTTGACAATATTCCATAGATTCTCTATGGGGTTTAGGTCAGGAGAGTTTGCTGGCCAATCAAACACAGTGATGCCATGGTCATTAAAGGCGTCGGCCGGACGAAATTACAATATCGCTAAATCATATCTTAAATTTGTGTGTGAGACGAGCTAATTTGAACCGCACATGTTTTGGTGTCAACAAATGTCGCATAAGGTGACAATGCGCTATTGAAGTATGATTTCCTTGAGAGCTGTCTGTCTGCCAAGCGATCAGCGGCTAAAATGGCCACTGACTGTGTGACGTCAGGTCAGGGAGCGACCTGAGGAGGAGGAGGAGCACGCTGAGGAGCACGCGGTGAGTGTTTATGAACTTCCCCTGCCTGGGAAAATCAGAACCGCATGGGTGAATTTCGTTCAGAAAACGCGAAAAAATTGGAATTATGTCGCAAAATCACCCAACATGTGCATTAGACATTTTGTTGACAGCGATTTTGAGAATAAGATGCAATTTGAAATGAAATTAGCAAAAAGATTGCTGATAAAAAAATCGGCTGTTCCAACTATATATCCGTTCATTTCAAAGTCCCACTCTCAGACAAGTGTCAGTGACAGTGGCATGAAAAGCAAGGGTGATCTACCGATGCGATCTGCTGTCAGAAAGATAAGTAAACAGGGTAATTTTTCTTTTTTAAATATTCACTGCCAATATTTACTAAAATTATTTACAAGCAATGAATTTCATTGCCTTAAAGTCCTCGGACGGTGACATTTTTTTATTGAACCAATAAACTGATTGTATGAAAATATTCCATTCTGGCCATTCCCGTGATTTAAAATGTGTCACCAGCCTCCATAAATGACTTTATTTGTTAACAACTTATCAAATATTAGAATTTTAGGGTATTCATACTAATCAAATATGAAATATTCAGTGCTGTATAGGGAGGTGGTTGTGCCTGTTTGCTCAAGTTATATTTCTATATATGTAATCCAATTTGACACCTCTGGAATGAAATTATGTTGATCTACTGTTTTTGCAGATGTTATCCACTGTCACTCAACCTTCAAATACTGTGGATTTTTTTTTTAATTTGATTATTCAGCAATTGTCCTCATTGCAGTCATCTATGTGAGGTAACAAGTCACACTAAAGGCTCTCTGTTGGTGATCAAACAACATTGTCCACATTGTGTTGAGGATCTATCCTGGCACAGCCAGCCGATGATCAGGGACATCCCAGCTGGTAACATACAGCTTTCATCCGCCATTCTCTTCACTGGGGCGTCATATGTCAAGGTCCTCAGAGTTCTAAATGCAGCCGGTATCGTTGGAATTTCCACGACCACTTACAAGGAGCTTTCGATTTCTAATTTTTATTAAATTAATTTTATTTCAGAATATGTGGATGATCTGATGAATACTCTTTTCGACAAAACCTTGGTTGATCCAACCCACGTATTGGAGCAGTGGCACTCTGTACAAGCCAGAGTTCCAGCAACATTGAGTGCCAAATTTCAGCGTCCCATCAAAGCTGATGCTGTTGAGCAACATGTATCTAGATTTTCAAAATCAAACATGTAAAAGTAGAATAAATTTCCAATTAGCAATGAAAGTTCAGCTTTCAATTGTTAGGGAAGCAACATATTTTGCTAAGACAAAAAAATATAAGCCTAAGATTTTTAGAGAAATGTGCTTTTAAAAATTGCACACGAATTTTACACCATAAAATGGTAGAAAAATTACTCTAATGTATATGAGATCCGACTTTGATGAATGCTGAAATATTAGAATTATAAAATTGACATGCACATTAATAAACTCAATATATGATTTTAAAAAACTTTATTTAAATAACATTGATCACAAATCTAATCTTGGTAGGCAAAAACCCTTGTTGTGATCAGATGGGAATGTTTCTCTGATGAGGCTCACAGCACAGGCAGGCAACATAACCCTCACTTCTTCACCTTCAATACCTCCTGGCAGCACCGAGATTCAGTTGATGTTGGCATAATGTTGCATTTCTCACAAGTGCACCTGTTAAAAAAAATGGTATAATCAGATGCTTATAATAAACTAATGGCTCGTGGGAGTGCTATATAAATTGGTCTATGAAGTTTGATTAGAAAATATTTAAAACATGTAAAAAATTTTGAGCAGAAAGAGAATGTTTATAAGTCGCCAAGTAAGGCAGCGAGGGAAAAATTGGCAGTTTTATTTTGATAATTAAGTGTGTGACCATGCATATCGCCTAAAAAAAAAAAATTTCAAAGCATATTTTACCAATATAAATCGGCGAGCCTCTCGTCCTCTCGTTCTGCTCCGGTCGCTGTTTCGTCCGCGTCTTACGCCGCACCCTCGGGCTCGAACAAATACGGCTGAATAACCCCATCAGCACCACCCAAAACTACTTCATCATCAGATTCGTCAGTTTCAATATCATCACTTATATTGCGGTCGTCATACTCGATAAAATAATCGCTGTCCGAATCACTCTGCTGTCGTTCAGCCATTTCTGCAGGCCGGTGATCATCCATTTCCTGCAGCCATTTCCTGTTTCTCCCTGACTTGACGTCACTGCTGCACGCCCCTATCGAGAGATGGCGGTACTGCAGCATCACTAAGTGAAATATGGGCTATTAACAAATAAAGTCATTTATGGAGGCTGGTGACACATTTTAAATCACGGGAATGGCCAGAATGGAATATTTTCATACAATCAGTTTATTGGTTCAATAAAAAAATGTCACCGTCCGAGGACTTTAAGCCAGGTTTTGGTACTTTTGGCAGTGTGTGTGTGTGTGTGTGGGGGGGGGGGGGCAAGTCCTGTTGGAAAATGAAATCAACTTCTCCATAAAGCTTGTTAGCAGAGGAAAGCATAAAGTGCTCTAAAATTTCCTGGTAGATAACTGCGCTGACTTTGGACTTGATAAAACACAGCGGACCAACAACAACTGATGACGTGGTTCCTCAAATCATCACTGACTGCGGAAACGTCACACTAAACCTCAAGCATCTTAGATTCTGTGCCTCTCCACTCTTTCTCCAGACTCTGGGACTTTGATTTCCAAATGAAATGCAAAATTTGCTTTTATCTGAACAAAGGTCACCTGTTGGTGTTTGTCCACTGTGTTTTATCAAGTCCAAAGTCAGCGCAGTCGTCTACCAGGAAATTTTAGAACACTTCATGCTTCCCTCTGCTGACAAGCTTTATGGAGAAGCTGATTTCATTTTTCAGCAGGACTTGGCACCCCCACACACACACACACACACACACACACACACTGCCAAAAGTATCAAAACCTGGTTTAATGACCATGGCATCACTGTGTTTGATTGGCCAGCAAACTCTCCTGACCTAAACCCCATAGAGAATCTATGGAGTATTGTCAAGAGGAAGATGAGAGACACCAGACCCAACAATGCAGACGAGCTGAAGGTCACTATCAAAGCAACCTGGACCTTCATAACACCTCAGGAGTGCCACAGACTGATCACCTCCAATGCACGCCACATTGATAAAAGTAATTAATCCAAAAGGAGCCCCGACCAAGTACTGAGTGTGTACATGGACATACTTTTCAGTCGGTCCACATTTGTATTAAAAAACTATTTTTTTTAATTAATTTCATGTAATATTCTAATTTTTTGAGAAACTGAATTTGGGGTTTTCATGGGTTGTAAGCCATAATAATCAAAATTAAAATAAATAAACACTTGAAATATTTCACTCTCTGTGCAATGAATCTATGTAATATATGGGTTTCACTTTCTGAAATGAGTGACAAAAAATATTAAACTTTTTCATGATATTCTCATTTTTTGAGATGTACCTGTAGTCTGGTCAGATGAGACCAGAATTTAACATTTTGGATGCCACAGCACACAGCATATGTTTGGAGGAGAAATGGCACTGCTCATCAGCCCAAAAACATCATGCCATCAGTGAAGTTTGGAGGTGGGAGCATCATGATGTGGGGGTGTTTTTCAGCACATGGCACAGAAGAATCAGAATCAGAATCAGATTTATTGCCATTGTTCATGTAGTACACAAACTAGGAATTTGTCTCGGTGCAAATGCTGCAACATTAAACATGATAAAATAAAAGAAATAAACTATACATGCAATAAAGTGTAGAATAAGAATGAGTAATACTAGTCAGCAGTTTTAGATATATTAGCGAGCAGCAGATATTGTGGAGAACCATATAGTGCAGTCGGTAATGCAAAAAGAAAACGGTGATGATTGACATGAGTCTGGTTGAGCTGCTGTACATAGTGCACGAGAGTCAATAAGTCACTTAGTGTTCAGCAGTCTGATGGCAGAGGGGAAGAAGCTGTTCATGTGACGGGAGGTTTTAGTCTGAATGGACCGAAGTCTTCTACCTGAGGGGAGAGGGGTAAACAGTACGTGACCAGGGTGTGAAGGATCGGCTACGATCCGGCCAGCACGCCTCCGGGTCCTGGAGATGTACAGATCCTGGAGAGATGGGAGCTTGCAGCCGATCACCTTCTCAGCAGTGCGCACGATGCGCTGCAGCCTTAGTCTGTCCCTGGCAGTTGCTCCTGCGTACCACACGGTTATGGAGGTGGTGAGGATGGACTCGATGATGGCTGTGTAGAACTGCACTAACATCTTGCTGGGTAGCTTGAGCTTCCTCAGCTGCCGCAGGAAGAACATCCTCTGCTGGGCCTTTTTGATGAGGGAGCTGATGGTCGGCTCCCACTTGAGGTGCCTGGTGATGGTGGTGCCTAGGAAGCGGAAGGAATCTGCAGTGGTGATGGGAGAGCCTGTGAGGGTGAGGGGGGGGCAGAGGGGTTGTGATTTTCCTGAAGTCCACAATCATCTCCACTGTCTTCAGAGCGTTCAGCTGCAGGTTGTTGTTGTTGCACCAGGATGCCAGCTGGGCCACCTCTCTCCTGTAGGCGGACTCGTCGCCGTTGGAGATGAGCCCGATGAGGGTGGTGTCGTCCACAAACTTGATCAGCTTGACAGACTGGTGGCTGGAGGTGCAGGAGTTGGTATAAAGGGAGAAGAGTAGGGGGGAAAGTACACAGCCCAGGGGTGATCCGGTGCTGATGCTAACAGAGTCTGAGACAGTCTTTCCCAGCCGCACATGCTGCCTCCGGTCCGTCAGGAAGTCGGTGATCCACCTGCAGAGGGAGTCAGGCACGTTGAGCAGGGACAGCTTGTCCCGGAGCAGAGCGGGGCGGATGGTGTTGAATGCAGAGCTGAAGTCCACAAACAGGATCCTGGTGTAGGTTCCTGGGGAGTCCAGGTGCTGCAGGATGGAGTGGAGGGCCAGGCTGACTGCGTCGTCTACAGACCTGTTGGCTCGGTAGGCAAACTGCAGCGGGTCCAGGAGGGGAGGGGTGATGGACTTGAGGTGGGGCAGGACCAGGCGCTCAAAGGACTTCATGACTACAGAGGTGAGCGCTACAGGTCTATAGTCATTAAGTCCAGTGATCCGTGGCTTCTTGGGGACAGGGATGATGGTGGAGGATTTGAGGCAGGTCGGCACGTGGCATAGCTTAAGGGAGGTGTTAAAAATGTCTATGAAGACAGGAGCCAGCTCTTTCGCACAGTGTCTCAGGGTGGAGGGAGACACGCCGGCCGGACCAGGGGCCTTGCACGGGTTCAGTCTGGAGAACTGTCTGAGCACGTCCTGCTCACTGATGACAAGGGCAGGGGGGGAGGAGGGGGGAGGCTGCCTTTGATGAAGTAGGGACCGTGGAGGCAGTGGAGCTGGGGGGAGGGGGGAGTTGGACACAGCTGACGAGGTGTCAAAACGGGCATAATGTTGGGACAGTTTTTGACAAAGGGCTTTGTCATCCTGACCTTTAGGAGCCTGAGGCCGATAGTTGGTGATTTGCCTCAGTCCTCTCCACACAGAAGCCGAGTCGTTAGCCTTGAACTGCTGCTGGAGTCTCTCAGAATACACAGATTTAGCTCTCCTCAGTTCTCTGTTAAACCGATATTTAACCTCCCTGTAGCAGTCCCTGTCTCCACTTTTCAACGCTGCTTCCTTCTCCTTCCTGATCTGTCTGAGCTTAGCAGTGAACCAGGGCTTGTCATTGGAGTACCTCACCCTGGTGCACGATGGAAGAATGCTCTCCTCACAAAAGTAGATATATGAGTTCACAGTGTCCATGTACTCATCCAGATCATGCGTGGCTCCTTTAAACATGCCCCAGTCAGTTATTTCCATGCACGTTTCCAGCTTCTCCTCAGCTTCACTGGTCCATTTCTTCGTAGTGCTCACAACAGGTTTAGTGAGCTTCAATCTCTGTCTGTAAGTGGGAATGAGGTGGACCATCACGTGACCAGATAGTCCGAGCGCAGCGCGGGGAACAGTGCGATACGCCTCCTTCACTGTGGTGTTACAGTGATCCAGCGTGTTCTCTCCTCTGGTGGGGCATTTAATAAACTGTTTGTAACGGGGGAGATCGTGGCTCAGATTGCTCTGGTTAAAGTCGCCAACCACAATAACCAGAGAGTCCGGGAAAGTGCGCTCCGTATGTTGAATGTGATCTGCGAGCGCGCGCTGAGCTTCGCGCGCGTCCGCGTCGGGCGGGACGTAAACAGCGGCGAGGATGAATGAAGCAAACTCCCGCGGGGAATAAAATGGCTTGCAGTTAATAAAAAGAAATTCTAGGGCAGGAGAACAGTGTTTGGAAATTACCGTTACATCAGAGCACCAGCTGCTGTTGATGTAAAAGCAGACTCCTCCTCCTGAGGATTTACCGGAGAGCTCTGTGTCACGATCAGCACGAAACAGCTGAAATCCCTCGAGGAGCAGCGCGCTGTCCGGTGTATTTTCCCTGAGCCAGGTCTCAGTAAAACAGAGGGCAGCCGAGGAAGAGAGGTCCTTAAAACGCATCAGCAGTCTCAGTTCATCTACCTTGTTAGAGAGAGAATTGGCATTGGACAGAAATATGCCAGGCAAAGCCGTGCGCGTGCCTCTCCTGCGGAGCCATACGAGAGCGCCCGCTCGTCTTCCTCTCTTTCGCCGTCTCACTTTTCGAGCCAAACAATGAACCAGATCGGCGGCAGGAGCTAAGAAAACTGGGAGTAGGTCCGTGGGAGTGAAAGTCCTGATATTTAGAAGCTCTTCACGGGTATAAGAGCAGGCAGACACACAATTGACAAACAAAAACAAACAAAGGGCGCAGTGAAGCACCATGGCGACCACTGTGGGTGCCATCTTGGTGATGGTAGACAGACAGACTATAATTGAAGGAAAGGTGAATGGACAAATGTACAGAGATATCCTTGATAACCTTTTGCCATCTGTCAAGATGCTGAAGATGAAAGGAGGGGGGACATTTCAGCAAGACAATGATCCCAAACACATAGCCAAGGAAACTCTCAACTGGCTCCAGAGAAGGAAAACAAAGCCGCTAGAATGGCCCAGTCAGTCACCTGACCTGAATCCAATTGAAAATCTATGAAACGAACTGAAGATCAGAGTTCATAGAAGACACCCACGGAACCTTCAAGATTTGAAGACCGTTTGTGTGGAAGAATGGGCTAAAATCACTCTTGCGCAATGCCTGCGCCAAGTTTCTCCATACAGGAGAATCTGGAAACTGTTATTACCAACAAAGGCATTTCTACTAAATATTAAATTAATCTCGCCAAGCATGTTCAATACGTATTCCCTGTGTCATTCCACTTTATTAAATATAGCTTGTTTTGTGAACACAGTGGTCTTGAATTCTTTGTATGTATTGAATACTTGGGTTGTTACTGATATCTGGTGAAAATCTCAGGTCAATGGCTCCATCAGAAATACACTACCGTTCAAAAGTTTGGGGTCACTTAGAAATGTCCTTATTTTTGAAAGAAAAGCACTTTTTTTCAATGAAGATAACTTTAAACTAATCAGAAATACACTCTATACATTGCTAATGTGGTAAATGACTACTCTAGCTGCAAATGTCTGGTTTTTGGTGCAATATCTACATAGGTGTATAGAGGCCCATTTCCAGCAACTATCACTCCAGTGTTCTAATGGTACAATGTGTTTGCTCATTGCATCAGAAGGCTAATGGATGATTAGAAAACCCTTGTGCAATCATGTTAGGTCTGCAATGCTGTAATGGCTGCAAATGGAGAATTCTTTGATGAAAGCAAAGTTTGAAGGAAAAAAATTATTATTTCAAATACAAATCATTATTTCTAACCTTGTCAATGTCTTGACTATATTTTCTATTCATTTTACAACTCATGGTGGTAAATAAGTGTGACTTTTCATGGAAAACACAAAATAATTGTCTGGGTGACCTCAAACTTTTGAACGGTAGTGTATATTTAGTGAGAAAAATGTTGACATGTTCAATACTTATTTTCCCCGCTGTATTTGGTCAAGTGTTGTTCGATGACAAGGATTCCACCCAGCCAGCATGCCCATGTGGGCCCCACCAAAGGTTATATATGGGCTGTCACTGGGTCTCATGTGGGTTTGTCCATCGATTCCATGTTGGCCCCATCTGTGTTTACCCACATGGACTTTAACTGTTTACCTATTTTCAACTGATTTTCTCATAAATTTGCTTTTTTTTTTGTAAATTTGTGACTTTCCCCCCTCATTTGATGTTTTTCTTGAAAATTTGAAACTTTCTTATAAATTTGCGACTTTCTTTACCGTAAACTTGTAACTTTTTTCTCATAAATTTGTTAGTTTTTCTTGTAAAATTGTAACCTTTTTATTGCATGTTTGCTCACTTTTTCTTTCAGTTTTGGAACGTTCTCATAAATTTGCCACTTTTTTACTGTAATCTTGCAACTTTTTCTTCATAAATTTGTTACTTTTTCCCTTGTAAATTTGCTATTTTCTTGTAAATTTGTGAGTTTTCCCATAAATTTGTGACATTTACTTGCAATTTTGGAACGGTTTCAAGAATTTTCAATTTTTTTTACTGTAAACTTTCAAGTTTTCCTCATAAATTTGGCACTTCTTTGCATAAATTTTCAAGTTACTTACTCATATATTTACTACCTTTTTTTGGTTAATCTGCAATGTTTTCTGATTTTTTTCCCTCATAAATTTGTGACTTTTTTCTTGTAAATTTGCTGTAATTTTCTTGTAAGTTTGTAACTCTTCAAGTAATTTTCCATTTTTTTTCTTGTAAATTTACAACTTTTTCTCCTAAATTTTCACTTTTTTCTCATAAATTTTTGACTTTTTTCTAGTATATTTGTCACTTTTTTCTCATAATTTTGCTATTTTTTGTAAATGTGTCACTTTTTTTCTTACAAATTTATGAAAAGTGAAAATTTATGACTTTTTTGTGTAATTTTTTGCATATGGCACAAGTGTTACTGGAACCTTCTCACCCATATTAAACCCATGGGGGGCCCAGGTGGGTTTAAAGTGGGTAAATATGTTAGCTGCTCACCTGTACCACAGATAAAGCCCATGTGGGCAAACACAGATTGCACCAACACGGAACCCACAGACAAACCCACATGGGACCCAGAGGACAGCCGACATTAGCTTTGATGGGGCCCACATGGGCATGCTGGCTGGGCAGTGAGGGTGAATAGACTTTATAGAAAATAGCAGTTAAAACCGGTTGGCTCCAGGTCGGTTTTGTCCTCCTTCCTGCTGAGATGAGCTGTGCCTGGACACAGTTCAACTCGGCGGGGAGAAGGACCACCTAACACACTAGTGCTAACAGTTAAGTGTAAAATCGTTGTGAAAATATAACAAAATAAGCTAGAATGATATGAGACATATTATCTCCTGTGGATTAGTCAACCAGGTGGAAACAGGGATGTCTGTTAGGGTGACTGAAATCTAAAGAAGTACCTTGTACCACTGTTGGCTCATAAGTTCACACTTGTGGTTCCCGCCCATCTACATGTCACACAGTTATGCTGGCCAGTAATAGAGCAGTGGGCAGTTTATCAAGGATGGTTACTGGGTTGGGTTTACCATTTTATGATGTCCGGAGGAAAACTTGGAATAGTCAAAATGGCTTCCAGGAAAAAAACAATATCAAGTCTGTGTGGTTGTTGTTGTCCATGCATCCATCCACAGTTCACAGGAATCGCAACATCTCCTAGGTAAATGCTGTGATGATCACCACACTCAGTCATAAACATGATTAGGTGGGTCAACATCCAGGTTGTGCTCATCGTCAGTGGTCAGGAGATCTGGCCACTTACTTGATTTCTGAAAAATCAATACTCTCACTAGGCAGTTGCCCTAATTCTCAGCCATTTCATTCACAGTATTATCAGGTGGGTCTGCATCAAGGTTTTGCTTAATGTCAAGGTCAAAGGTCAGTAGATCTCAGTGCTTATATGATGTGAAAACTTTCAGTCTTCCTAGGCAATTGCCCTACTGTAATTCTCAATAAACTCATACACCGTAATCCTCAGGTTTGTCTGCATCCAGGTTGACCTCAAGGTCAAGATCATTGTCAAAGGTCAGGAGATCTGGGCCTTTATGGTTTCACAAAAGTCATTACTCCTCCTAGTCAATTGCCAGAATGTTTTGCAAACTCATGCACAGTGATCCTCGAGTGTTTCTGCATCTAGGTTGTGCTCAAGGTCAACGGGCAGGAGATTGAGTGCTGTCGGGGTAATTTCGTCAGGCCAGAATGAGCTCCTCCGTCAATGACAGTCTGGTTTATTACGGACTTTAGCTTTTATAGCATTGACACACAAGTACACTCCGGTGGAATTTCATATTAAACACGTCTCTTTTCTAAAACCCCCTTCTCTTCTGCCCTCATTAACAGTTAGAAGCAGACAGTTTATCCTACCCCAGCAAAGCACATCAGGTCCAGCTGAGAGTGGAGATTGTTTTCTATACTCCAACACTATGTTCATCAACACAGCTGTATTGGTGAAGCAACAAATAAAAATAGGGCATCTTATACCTCATCTCTCTCTCACACACACACACACACACACACACACACACACACACACACACACACACACACACACCAGAGAGCATTTGTTATTCCGCAGCAGACTGCAGTGATTGACTGGTCTATTTGTCTCTGCGTAGCGTATAAGTGGGCCACTTGGTATTCTGCCTTATTCATCTGGAACCAACTCAGACAGAGATGCTGTGTAAGTGCGTGTGGTACGAGGGCTTTGTTTCTCACTCATTCTTTCATTCACTGTTTGTGTGAGTGAGAGTGCAACCGAGAGAAAACAAAATGGAGAGGGACAGAGGAGGAAAACCTGAGAGGAGAGGAGCTAGATGTGCAGCTCTTTGTTTAACTGTATGCATTCACTGGGCATATGTGCAATGAATCCAGCTGCCAGTGCATCGTGCTGCCAGGCATACTAATTGAGCGCAGAATGCAATAGTGTTTGCAGCACTGCTGATTTCGATCTTCGTCCTCTCCCAATAGCTCATTTCTGTTTTGTGTTAACATTCCCTCAGTCAGCATAAAAAAGTGTTTCAGTGCTTCTTTTGCAGAGCTCTGTTCTATGGAGTCAACATGAATGTTTGACTGACTGAACATCGTCGTTTCTCCCCCATATTTGTTTTCAACGCAGTGCTGTATCATAGTGTTCTCAGCAGTACAGCGCACCGAGTAGTTCCATAAAAGACCACATTTGGTTTTTGACAAACCACACCCACCTTTATCCGTCAGTTTTCTTAAAGGTTCTACAGTTTGTAAAATGCTGTTTTTTATGGGTTTTGACCTATAAAATACATCCATGTATACTGTTTTAAAAAATGCTCATTTCACAAACAAATATACTTGTTTTATTTTGTTAGACTTTTAAAGAAACAACCAGATATCAATCCCAGTAATTCAATTCTCTAAGTTCACAAAACAAACTCGACCTGACTGCCTTGTTAATTGTGATTGTCCCAGTGAGAAAACCTTTACCAAACCAGATTATAGGCTCATTAATATTAATAAGCAGGCTGAAACTGACTGCTATTGATAGAACTTTAAAGATGGCATATTTAAAGAGCTGT
Organism: Pholidichthys leucotaenia; assembly: GCA_020510985.1. NCBI lineage: Eukaryota > Metazoa > Chordata > Actinopteri > Cichliformes > Pholidichthyidae > Pholidichthys > Pholidichthys leucotaenia. Next base: position 227,147,133 of record CM035836.1, read on the forward strand.
AAAACAATGCAGAGAATGTTCTTGGTCTTTAAAATAGTGTACATATGTCATTTAAAGAGGTGGGGAGACTGGCCTGAAGTTCCCTAATGATATTGATTACTCATGTGTGAATAGCCACCTTGAGGAAGAGTAAGAAAGTGTCTCCGAAAGGTGTTTCTTGAAAATTTGCGAAGTTTTTCTCCTAAATGTATGGATCTTAATGTGCAAGTTTAAAAAAAAAAAAAAAATTGTTGTAAATGCACAACTTTTTCCTCAAAAAAATTTTACCACATAAATTTGCAACATTTTTATCATTATTTTATTGTTCTCATAAATTTAACATTTTCTTGTACATTTGAGACTTTATTCCTCTAAATTTGTTAAAATTTTATATTTCAGACATTTTTCTTTTAACTATTGTTTTTCATAATTTTTTGGCTGTTTTTGATCACATTGTGACTTTTATCAAATACTTACACTACCGTTCAAAAGTTTGGGGTCACTTAGAAATTTCCTTATTTTTTTTTTATTTTTTTTTTATTTAAGTTTTTGTAAAGGGTATACAGGTCATTACAGCATTGCATTGTTTACATTTTCATCACATGTTCCCTTATTTTTTGCTATTTGACAACATTGGTAGGATAGTTATTACAACACCCCCCCCTTTTTTTTAAAGTGAAAGAAAAAGTGAAATTAAGGAGAATTAAATAAAAACAACAAAAAAAACCAAAGGAATAAACAAACAAACAGAACAGCAAAAAACAAACAAACAGAAAATTAAGTAATTAAAAGTAAAAGAGCATCTGAGTAGCATTGGAACAAAGAGTGGGACCATTATTGAAATGGTATTTGTCAAAGATTAGATCTAATGGAAGACACATATGCGATCCAGGGTTGCCAAAAGTTCATGAACCCATCCATGTCCTGTCTCAGTGCGAATGTCAACTTTTCCATGGAGTAAATGTCTTGAATCACGTTAATCCAATCTTCAGGTGTAGGACAGTCCTTCAGCATCCATTTTTAGTTAGGGCTTTTTTACTTGCCAATATTAAAACATTGAATAAGTATTTATCTCCTCGTCTTTCCAGTGAGTCCGGTAGTAAACCCAAATACAAAGTTACAAAAGAAAAGGGAACTGTTATTTTGAATATTTTCCCCAATATTGTCTGTACGTTGGTCCAATATTGGTGGATAACTGGGCATGACCAAAACACATGAAAATGATTTGCAGTCTTTTCACCACACAAGCGCCAACAGTTCAACCCCTTATGGGTAAATTTGTTTTGTGCAGGTGTTCTGAAAAATCTTACCAAGTTTTTCCATCCAAATTCTCTCCACTGCAGGGATGAGGTACTTTTCCATTGCTGTTTATTTAGCTTTTCCCATATTTCCAATTGTAAAGTGAAATTCCCCTCTTTTTCCCATCTCTCTTTTATTTTGAAAGAAAAACACTTTTTTTCAATGAAGATAACTTTAAACAAATCAGAAATACACTCTATACATTGCTAATGTGGTAAATGACTATTCTAGCTGCAAATGTCTGGTTTTTGGTGCAATATCTACATAGGTGTATAGAGGCCCATTTCCAGCAACTATCACTCCAGTGTTCTAATGGTACAATGTGTTTGCTCATTGCATCAGAAGGCTAATGGATGATTAGAAAACCCTTGTGCAATCATGTTAGGTCTGCAATGCTGTAATTGCTGCAAATGGAGGATTCTTTGACGAAAGCAAAGTTTGAAGGAAAAAATTATTATTTCAAATACAAATCATTATTTCTAACCTTGTCAATGTCTTGACTATATTTTCTATTCATTTTACAACTCATGGTGGTAAATAAGTGTGACTTTTCATGGAAAACACAAAGCAATTGTCTGGGTGACCCCAAACTTTTGAACGGTAGTGTACATGTGCAGTTTTGTTGTATATTTTTACCTGCCAAGGGACTGCAGATGGAAATTGGTGACGAGCTAAATCTAGTACAAAGCATTTCTTTGCTTTATGCGATTAATGCATTTTGTACATAGTGCCAGGGGAGCAGGATCTGAGATCATGCTCCACTTGCATCATCTCTGGTAAGATAAGATAAGCTAAGCTAAGCTAACATAAGATAAGATGAGATAAGATGAGCCTTTATTAGTCCCACAACAGGGAAATTCCAGGATTGCAACAGCACAGGGATAGCAACACTCAGAGCAATAATTGAGAAGATAAGATAATAAGAGCAGTGAATATACATATGTACACAGAAATATACTCAGTGCGGAGCATTGTAGCTAGATGGAATAAACAGCATAATGGTCTATTCAGTTACCCCGCATAGTATGAATATGTATCCATACAGTATATTTCACATTTGAATCAACAGTGTTGTTGCCACCCTCAGTAATAATTGATATTGTCCTAGTTGTATAATGGAGGGGACGATTTATTTTGCAAGGTTATTATGTTCTGTACATTCAATACGACCTCTATGAGCAGCCCTAGTTAGGTTATAAAGTCTGACAGCCGTAAGTAGGAAGGACCTGCAGAACCTCTCCGTCGTGCACCTAGGATGGTACAGCCTATTGCTAAATGAGCTCCTCAGTGCGTTCAGCATGTCCTGCATGGGGTGGGACTTGGACTCCAGCAGAGATGACAGCTTAGCCACCATCCTTCTCTCTCCTATCTCCTCCACTAGGTTGAGGTGCCGCCCCAGGACGGAGCTAGCTTTTTTGATCAGTCTATTCAGTCTGTTCCTGTCGGCTGCCGTGATGCTGTTGCCCCAGCAGACCACTCCAAATGTGATGGCTGATGCCACCACTGAATTGTAGAAGGTCTTCAGGAGCGTCCCTTATACACCAAAAGACCTGAGCCTCCTCAGGAGGAACAGCCTGCACTGTCCCTTCTTGTAGAGCGTGTCAGTATGACACAGTATGGTCAGTGTGACCAGTACAGTTTATTGTTCAGATGAACACTCAGGTACTTGTAGGATGTCACCATCTCAATGTCTGTTCCCTTGATTTTTACTGGTGCTGTGGGGGGTTGTCCTCACCTGCGGCAGTCCACCACCAGTTCCTTAGTTTTCCTCGCATTGATCTGGAGGCAGTTGATCTGGAGGCAGTCTCCATCAGAGATGATGCCGATGATCGCAGAGTCGTCAGAGAACTTCTGTAGATGGCAGTGTGGTGTGTTGTGTGAAAAGTTTGCACTATAAAGGGTGAACAGGAAGGGAGCCATAGCTGTTCCCTGGGGGGCCCCCATACTGCAGATGATAGTGTTGGACACACAATCCTGGGTTCTCACAAACTGTGGCCAGTTTGTGAGGTAGTCCGGGATCCACGATTACAGATGCTGGTCCATCCCTGCGCACAGTAGCTTGTCCTTCAGGATCACCGGTTGGATGGTGTTGAAAGCACTGGAAAAATCAAAGAACATGAGCCTCACCATGCTCCCAGGCTGCTTCAGGTGGAACAGGGAATGGAGTAGGAGGAAGATCACTGCATCCTCTACCCCGATGCCAAGCTGGTAGGCGAACTGGAGTGGATCCATCGCTGGTCCCACCAGGGAGCGGATGTGGGCAAGAAGCAGCCTCTCCGGGGTCTTCATCAGGTGATACTGTATCTTAGTCTAGTCTTGTCATCCTGAGTTAGTCTTAGTTTAGGTTCTCTTGGTTTGAGTTTTCCTGTGAGTAGTCTTGTATGTTTCATGTCTAGTTAGGCTGTTTGATTATTGGGTTTGTTTTGCAGCAACCCCTGTCTTGGTTCGTTTATGTAGCTTACTTCCTGTTTGTGTTCATGAGCCTCTGCTTTACCCTTTTGTGTTTATGCAACTCCAGATTAGTTTGATTCCTTGCACCAGAGTTTTCACCTATCACTGTGTAATCATTAGTTTCCCGAAAAGTTCAGTTTCGTCTGTCAGTGTCTTGCGGCAACATTATTCCCTGTTGTGGATATTCCTTGATCCATTTCTGTATTCACAGTCTCCTTCCTGGTTTGTTCTATTATTTATTCACATCTTCTGTTCTTCAATCGATTCCTCTAGTGTTAAAGTTTATTTTAGTCTTGGGTTTTTTGGTTACTGAGACACATTTTTTTTCCTTAGGTAATTCAGTATTCAGGCAGTCTGATTTCCCGCTTTAAATAAATCATTTGTAGCTAGTTTACTTCCCAGCACTTGGGTCCTTCTTGCTTCCTTCCTTCCTGCCTGCCTTGCAATACCTGGCACATAGTCGCTGAAAGAAATACACAATAAACATACTTTTTTACTCATAAATTTTCAACATCTTTCTCATGAATTTGAAAGTTTTTTTTTTTCTAATTCCCCTGTGAGTTCAAATAGAACAATAATATCAACACAGATCTCAGAGATAAGGTTGTAAATATTGAAAATTAGTTACTAGACTCTGAGAGCACATTTCTAGCAATTTTTTTTAGTGAAATCAAAAGTAGCTCAGAGGACAACCAAAACAACTTTAGTAAAAGTTTGTTTTTTCTTGCTCAAAAATGGCATGAATTGCCTCTCAGGGCAAAGAACTGAGACCCACGCGCTGAACTGCAGTTAGTGGAAATTATTATACAAGTTCCCAAAAAGTGCACAACACAAAATCCAAACACAGACACTGAGAAAAAACTTACAGACTGAGATGACTTGAGACAAACTCACCAGAGCAGGGTTTGAGCTCTGGTGGCGATGAAGAAGAGAATTTTAACCAAGACTGCCGCAGTGAAAAAAAAACACAACATGACAGTCTTAAATAGCAGGGAACAAAATGAAACAATAGGCAGCAGGTGGAGGGAGCATGAGCGGGCAGGTGACCTATTCACGGAACCACTCACAGCTGAGATGACTAGAGAACAGACTGTGAGCAGATGACAGGGTGGGAGTGTCTGGAAGAGGAGGTAGGGCACTCGTGTCACAGAGAAACAAAATATGATTCCTAAACTACAGAAATTGACAAAAGAGTAACAGTAACCCACCGTGGATGGGAAGTGGGGGGAACAGGCTTAGGAAGGAACAAAAACACAAACCCCGCTCAGGACCCGCACCCACACAATACCAGGCCCCGAGGCCCCCTAGGCCAAGAAACCAAACAGTTCAGGCGGCCGCCCGAAGTCCCATGCCTGACAGACGACGAGGTGGTACAAGTCGGGTGGCCTGCCAGAGAATAAGGGCCACCCAACCCAATGGCACAGTCCATCAGGCGGTCAACCAGAGTTCTTTAGCCACCTAAACAGAAGGGGTGGCCCAGGAGGTTGCTCCCCCATGGGGAGGCCCAACAAAGGGAAGGAGAGCCGGGGAGGGGAAACCACAACGGCGTCTGGCACAGGAGGGGGAACCAGGATGGCATCTGGCACAGGAGGGGGAACCATGACAGTGTCTGGCACTGGAGGGGGAACCACGACGGCATCTGGCAAAGGAGTGTGAACCACGATGCCCTTGGACTGGCCAGCAGCACCCTTGGTGATCCCGGATTGGGACAAAGTTGCACCCGCTCCGGGCTTGAGCAACGCTGCACCAGCAGTGGCTCCGGGCTGGAGCTATGTTGCACCAGCAGTGGCTCTGGGCTGGGAAATAGCTGCACCCTCGGTGGGTCCGGACAGGACCAAGGCTGCACCCTTGGTGGACGCTCCATTGTCGGCGCAGACTTCAGCTCGGTACCAGTGCTCCCTCTCCATCCAGACTGTGGCTGCAGGGTTGGGGCCAGGTCCTCCAGGACTCCAGGCACCTCTATCGTCCGGCGGCTCAACTCTGGAACCGGCAGGCACTTGGGAAAAATAGGAGACACGGAGAGAGCAGGTGAAAGGCTTATAGCTGCAGCAGGCAGTGAGAGCTCAAAAAATGTGCTCAAGTAAGAGTAAAAAGTTTCCTGCAATGCCCCCCCCCCCAAAAAAAACAGACTAAGAATTTAATGTGCTATCTCACTCTACACTTGAAATTCCTTCACTTGACTGAACTATGTAATTCTATCTTTATTATATTCTTGACACAAAACGTTGAAAATATATCCAATATAATAAAAATGTCAAAACTGAAACCCGGGGGGGGGGGCTTTCAGCTTTGATATTTTCAACAGTTGGTTTGTTCATCTTTTTAAAAGCATTTTACAGTTAGTTGTTTGGCATGCATGACATGCTATTTACTCATTTTTGCAAAGTTGTAATTTTTAGGGTAGGACCTATTATATTTTTCATTTTAAAGGTCCAGTATTTTTGAAGTAGCCTGTTGTTCTCTGCTTTTGCGTCACGGTGTGGCATGGCAGCTGCGCAGAGCAAAGGAATGGACAGGGTGGTGGAAGCTGCTCTGAGGATTGTGGGGAGCAGCTTACCCACCGCCACCTACATCTGCAACACCAGATGCAGGGAAAGGGCCTCCTGCATTATGAAGGACCCCAGTTACTGCCCCCACACACTGTTTCCCTCTCCCCTCATGCAGGAGGCTGAGGAGCACCAGCAGCAGAACCACTAGATTGAGGAACAGCTTCTACCCAGATTCTGTAAGAGTGCTGAACTCTGGTGGTCCCCTGTAGCCCACTCAGCCCTAATCCCCACATCAGCATCGAAAGAACGGACAATGCACAATAACATCCCCCACCACATCACTGTGTATTATACCATATATGTAAATCCTCAAATGCAATATTTATCAAGGCGCAACATCCACTCAGGTATACAGACATTAGACGCTTTATACATGTGGTCCAGTACTTATACACTCAAGATACTTTTATCACACTTATTCTCAAGTTTATTTATATTTATATATTAATACTTAGAATTAGTTGTCTTTACTGTGCATCTGTGTTAGGTGGCTTATCCAGGACCTTAGTATGAATTTTGTTCCACCCCATGTGTGGAACGACAATAAAGTTCTTGAATCTTGTATCTTTAATCAGTCGTTTTTCTAATCAGTTCCTCCAGAATTTCGCGGGATGTCTTTATGATTGTTGCAGCCCAAAAAGCCTGAATTAGCGGGAGCTTTTTAAAAAAGATGCAATAAAAGTTGCAATGCTTTTAGACTGTTTTTTGCACTAAAAGTTGTGGGAAGAATTATAAATTTTAAAGCAGATGGTTTTTTTTTCAGTTTACTGCAGTGATATTCTATATAACAACACAAAAAAAGCACATGATTGTCAAAAATTTCCTATTACAGTGATTTGTAAATTAAACAGAAACTTATGCTATATAGAAAAACTCTTTTGTGCAACAGCAAATACGGACTTTAACACAATATCCATCACAACAGCTAAATTGCACTGAATCATGTTAAAGAGTATAGATTTGGAAATAATTAGCAGCACCTCCATTTGAAAACTCCCTATGGTCCCCAACCACTACGAGCGTAGAGGAAAAGATAAATAATTTATTCTTTTGCTCTGTGTCGTCTATTGGAGTCTGTGTTTTTCTGAAAAAAGTTACAGACAATATTCTCTCTCTGTCATGGACATATAAATTGGCAGCGAGCCCAAAGTGTAGTAATGTAACGTGTTTATTTGACCAATGGAAAAACACAAAATGTCCAGGTACAGTCCACACAGAGTTATGGATTAGACTAGTGATTTTCAACCTATGTGCCGCGGCACACTAGTGTGCCATGAGAGATCGTTAGGTGTGCCGTGGGAAATTATCCAATTTAACTTAATTACTCGAGTGAGTGGCTATGTTTACATGGACACAAGTAACCGGATTAAAAGCCTGATCGGAATAAAAATGCTTCATGTAAACATGGCAATCTCAATATTCTAACCCGATCATGCTCATTCGGATCAAAATTTCATTCCGATTGAGAGGGGTGGGTTATGCCAATTGTTAATCCGAATGGTGCGCATGAAAACACTTATTCCGAACACAGGGCAGAAAATATGTTTACTGCGCATATCTGTACACCAGCCGCACGTCGACGTGACGTATTTCCGCCTTAGCAGCAGCTAGCGGAATACATAGCGGGAGTAAAACAAAACTGGTCTGTATCGTCCTGCTGTCTCCCTCTTTTCGTCATATGCAGAAGTATGTACTAGCTTCATTACGGAGACTAGCAGAAGCAAAAGTACAGTCTGAATAACACGATACAGGTCAATTTCGACACGAAGCAGGGCTCGCTAATACCGGAAGCTGCTTCTTCTTCTACTATTTTTTGAATGTCGAAATGTCAACCTGCGCATGTCAAAATGATTTATTCCGTTCAAACCTGCGACACATGAAAATGCATATCCTAATCAGATCAGCTTTTTCAGGATCCATGTAAACAGTAAAATTCTGATCTGAATTGTAATCATATTGAAGAAATTTTGCCCATGTATCTGTGGCCCATACAGCTCAGCATCAGTTGTTGGAAACGACATGACTTTACAGGAGCAAGAGGAACTCATTGAACTGAAACAAGATCATGGTTTAAAGCTAAACTTTGCTGATCTTCCTTTGGACAGTTTTTGGTTGACTGCTGCCAAGGAGTTCCCCATTCTGGCCAACAAAGCTATTTCAACATTGCTCCCATTTTCCACGACATATCTGTGTGAGCTGAGCTTTTCAAGCTTGACTGTGATAAAAACTAAAAACAGAGAGAGACTGAGAGCTGTTGAGGAAGAGCTCCGTGTGTCTCTTTCTTCCATTCCTGCCAGGATATCAGCTTTGTGTTCATCTAAACAGGCCCAGGGTTCACACTGAGTGAGAATAAATACATTTAGAAACTGTATCGCTATCTATATTTTATTATTTTTACTGTGTTAGGCTATAGAGTGTCATTTTATGTCATTTTGGTTGGTGGTGTGCCCCAGGATTTTGTCAATGTAAAAAATGTGCCGTGGCTTAAAAAAAGGTTGAAAAACACTGGATTAGACAACCAGCTACAAACCTTGTTGGCTGAGAGGAGAATCCCCATGTGCTCAGAACAGGAGCGGAGAGGAAGGGCAAATAATTAATTAAGATGAAGACTCACATGAATGTCGGAGCGGAGCTCTGGAAAAACAACACCATAAAGTCCAAAGGGGAAAGAGCCAACTACAAGCACGCCTGGTTGTCCAATGTTGACTTAAGCTGTCACACTGACTGATCACACTGCCTCCCTATAAGTACACAATACACTAACGAAGACAAGTGGACACAGCCGTGTGGCAAGCAGGTGTGTGACTGATTGGAACTCTGTATGTGTGTGTGTGTGTGTGTGTGTAAGCGTGCGTGCGTATGTGTGCATGTGGTGAAACCATGCAGCCGGTGAATGTCTGGTGAGAAGAGGAGGCGTGGCTGTAGGACTGGCAGAGAGCAAGGCTCAATCTGCCAGCTGGAAATAATAAGAATAATAATCAAAACCTACAGCTACAGGTCGTGGACGGGGTTGAAAACAACCCCGAACATGACATTCTCTTTCCATGCCTGACTCCTACCTGTCTGTCTGCTGCACTTCGGTCTCGACACACACACTTGCCTCTTCAGACACACATCTTTCATTTATGGTGGGCGGGGGAAGGGGTGCATTTGTTTGTCCAGACTGGAGATTCACAGTTTTAAAGCTCATTGACAAGATGTATTAATGATTTTACCTTTAAAGATGTATAAAATGTTCAAACACTGGCTGTAGTGTTAGATTTGCTCTTGTGTTTGTGGTTTTACGGTGTCTTTCTTCACACGCACTCCCATGACGGGGTGCTTTTGGGGCAGGCGGTCATTTTTCAACACAATCCTAGTGCTTCGTACATGCGGTCAGGACAGAGATGTGGCGAGACATCCACCGGCAGGCTGCGGGAGATGGTGTTGGAAACCTCGTGAGTGAGTGTTTTTTTTAAGTCACACACTTTGTTTTTGCTAATATGTTCCGTAATATTCACTGTAAACACGGACATGAATGCGGTGCAGCGATGCATTTAGTTGGTTAGACTGAGCGATTGTGCGCCAGTCAGACAAATTTGAATGGTGAAATTGGTGGAAGTTGAAGAGGACTGGCCAAAATTGTGGGAAAGTTGCAGTGATTGGACAAAGTTGCAAGGTCACGTAATAGTTGCGCTGATTGGCTGATTTTGTGTGAATTGACGCGATCACAACATCACGAAATACTGGAGGGACTGTCTAATGCCTTTCCAAAAAGATCTCATCTTACTACATCACTAAAAACGGAACTTTTTATTGAACATCTGCTCTTGGGCTGTGCGATATGACGATATATTTCAGGCGGCACAATAAAAATGTCTACCATTTCATATAAAACTGTATCGTTTATATTGGGATTTAAAAGACACATACCCCATTTCTACTTGTCACTGCCTCGCATCTTCCCCGAAGTGCACCAGGTGTGTGGATTCCGGTGGTTAGCACAGCAGCTAACTGTAAGCTAATGTTTTGGTCATGTAGCAGCTACTTCTGTCTGCCAGGGATGTGGGAGTTTTTCCCACCGTGCTGCATCAGAGAGGATAGTCCTCTAACCTCGTTTTAACTGGAGGCAGGTCACATTAACACCATCTATCTCTTATTATAAAACAGCAAATGCTAAATGACGATGCTAACGTGTCGCTAATAGGAAACATTATAGTGTATCAGACCATCGTTTCTTTGGTTTAAATTACTGCCAAGTTTCTTAATTTTGTTTGAAAAATTTGAAAAAATATTACTAAAGCTGCAAAAGTGCGTGACAGCGGCCGCATACACACTAAATATATAGTAATTAAATTAAAACATGTCGGAGAAACAAACTGGCTCTTCATGTAACTTACTTGATTTCTTGATTATAGTCGAGTAGCGATAATGAATAAAGTTAGTCATCTCAAATGCACATTAAAACAATTTTATAACAACACTGCAAAATTAAGAGAGGAAAAAAGGTGCATAAAATTAATGACAGATGAATTTGTACAATTGATTTTTTTCAGTATGCAATTTAAAATGTAAAACACGAGATGATCCTTTTGATTGGATATTATATATAAACTATAGAATTTATAGAATGTGTATATCATGATATATATTATCATCAAATAAGATTACTTATCTCGTGATATGAAATTTTGATTATATCGCACAGCCCTAATCTATGATTCCATATGTCTCGGCTTTACTATTTAAATGGACTGAGCTTGCTTATTCTACCAGCTAAAGTACACCTACTAAATGATGAATTTCTTGCTTTTGCTACCCTACTGTTAATGCTTGTTAAGCTCGATAGGTTTAAGCAGGTGTTGTTCACGCAGACGTCTTTTTGCCTTACTTCTCACTGAATGCTATGAAACTTGATGTGTGAAATGCATTCACTTTCATCTTATTCAGTGACTCTACAGTTGATCATTGACTTTGGTCCATCACAATAAAAGAAAAAAACTAAGATGGCTTCAGGTCCTCGCTGCAACATAAAATCCCCCTCCCTGCTTGTGTAATGCACCTGGTTTAGGCTTAACATCGATTGTCAGGCCACTCGTTGTGATGAAGGTCAGACTGCTTTCACAATGGACTCTTTGCTCAACACAGCTTGGATCAAGACAGGCTTAAGCAGAGGCTTTACCCCTCTCACATTCTCATCACCAGCTGAAATCACTCAGCCCAAACACGGGTGGAATGAGTAAGCAAAGCTGCAAACCTCTTAGAAACGAAAAAAGAATCCCTCAATGCCTCTTGATCCAATAAGGGAAATCAACACTTCTTACCAAAGAAGCCATCGGGGAGAAAGGCCATCATAAAAAAAAATGGCTCTTGGAAGGTGACTAGCAGGATTTTTACTTTTTTCCCTCATACGCTCTGAAATTCAGTTTTAATTTTTGCCTACATTTGTTATTCATTCCTCCCACCTCTTCTGTGGTTGCCATCTTCTCTCTGCTCTGCTTGCCAGCCGCTATCCGGACCTGGCAATTAACCGCCACCTCATGATGCCAGACACACAATGTGAGTCTGGAATAATGACTCTTTCTTTCTTTATTTATTTATTTATTGGCCATGCCCATAAATAAACACACAGACACACTAACAACAAGGCCCGTGTCTGCTCCTCAGTTGTGGGATGCTTTTTAAAAATGAGATGGAGAGAGACCAGGAAGGTTACAGCTATCTTCCCGTTTGCAGACACCAGGGGTGAAAGCATGGGCAGAGAAATGAAAGTATGGATGGAAAGCAGGGGAAAGGAAAATATGGGTGAGTAATGAAATAGCATTTGGCCATGCAAAGGCTATTTTGGCTGCCCAAAAGAGGGTACCACTAAACATATTGGGCTTCAGAAGTCACCATTTCAAGAGCTGGAAGAGAATCGGTTGAGGATGGGTGCCCACATTATGTTGCCTGTGAGTGAGTGCAATCACTTGTTAAGACATATGGCTGAGATGGAAATAAAGGTTTTGCAATTATGGTCAACTCTCTGAAACACTCGCACACAGGTGCATCGCAGTAAATTAGAATGTCATCAGAAAGGTTTATTTCACCAATTCAGCTCAAAAAATGAACGTCATATAGATTCATTACACACTGAGTGATATATTTCAAGTTTTTATTTCTTTTAATTTTGATGGTTATGGCTTGTAACTAATGAAAACCCCAAATTCAGTTTCTCAAAAAATTGGAATATTACATAAAATTAATTTTAAAAAATTGCTTTTTAATAGAAATGTTAGCCGACTGAAAAATGTGCCTGTACACACTTAACACTTAGTCAGATCTTCTTTTGCATGAATTACTGCATCAGTGGAGCTGATCAGCCTGTGGCACTGCTGAGGTGTTACAGAGGCCCAGGTTGCTTTGATAGCAGCCTCCAGCTCATCTGCATTGTTTGGTCTGGTGTCTCTCAGCTTCCTCTTGACAATACGCCATAGATTCTCTATGGGATTTAAATCAGGAGAGTTTGCTGGCCAATCAAGGACAGTGATACCGTGGTCATTAAACCAGGTATTGTTACTTTTAGCAGTGTGGCCAGGTGCCAAGTCCTGCTGGAAAATGAAATCAGCATCTCCATAAAGCTCGACAGCAGAGAGAAGCATGAAGTGCTCTAAAATTTCCTGGTAGACGGCTGTGCTGACTTGACTTGATAAACTACAGTGGACCAACACCAGCAGATGACCTGGCTCCCCAAACCATCAGTGGCTCTGGTAACTTCACACTGGACCTCAAGCAACATGGATTCTGTGCCTCTCCACTCTTCCTCCAGACTTGGGGACCTTGATTTCCAAATGACAGGGCTTGGCATCCGATTTGGAGAGCAATGTCATCTGCTGTTGTTGGCCCTGTGTTTTATCTCAGAATTGAGTGAGTCCATTTTTTCGTCTGCTTGATCTAATGACAAAATTTTCTTTTTTTTTTGCTTCTTATAGTCAGAAGGTGGGCATTTTCAATAAAAATAATTTTGTAACATATGAATTTAGGGTCTCAAATTTAATCCACTATCCTTAAAGAGATCTTAAAAACTCTTCAATTGAACTCATAAATGTTGATCCCATTAAGAAGGAAATGTCAACTCAAGTTAGCTTTGAGAAAGACTCTAATACTTGAAACAGTTTTGGCCCTATATTTATGGTCATCAGCGAACTTTTGCGCCAGACTTCCCACCATATGCCAGTGTTTTTGTTTCTGCCAGCACAATGGCTTTTTTTTTTTTTTTTTTTAACACTTTGCGTCATGCCACCTAATTACCAGTAGACAGTGCGCCTGCTTTTGGATGGGAGGTGGGGAGTCATTTCAAAGAAGTGTGACAGCACGCAATCTCATCCACACCGCTATTATGGTGCATGTTATGCCAATGTGCTTTTCAGGAAAAAGGAGGTCTGTTGTCAGAAGAACATTGTTTAGTGCTATTTCAGTTGCATGCTTTGAAATTTTGCAGCTCCGGAGCTCATGACGAAACAGCATGTGCTGGGATTTTCTGTTATTTTAATGGAGAGTTGGAACATCCATCCAGCCATTCATCCATTCATCTTCTACCAGTTAATCCTTTTTGGTTCACGGAAGGGCTGGAGCCCATCCCCAGCATCTTTGGGCGAGAGGCAGGGTACACCCTGGACAGATCGCCAGTTCATCTCAGGGCCAACACAGAGAGACAGACAACCATTCACTTTCACATTTATACCTAAGGACAATTTAGCATCCCCACTTGATGCCAATTAACCTAACCTGCATGTCTTTGGCCTGTGGGTTGAAGCTAGAGTACCCGGAGAAAATTCACGCAGACGCGGGGAGAGCATGCAAGCTTTACACAGAAGGGTCACCGATGGTCGGGTGGTGTCAAACACATGACCTTCTTGCTTAGCTGCCACAGTGCTAACCACTGCGCCACCGAGCTGCTCAGAGTTGTAATATGTCATAATATAAATGCCTGTCATTTTATTTATGTAGTTATAGTTTACTGGTTTATTTGTCAGGGACCATGTACAGAAAAAAAAAAAAACATTAAACGCAGGGTAGTGATGCTCTGTACCAGATTATAGCATTCTCACTAATTTCCATCTGTAGTCCCTGAGGCAGGCAAAAAGATTTTAAAATAAAAACAGCACATATAGATATACAGTCGTGTGAAAAAATTAGGACACCCCATTAAATATTCAGTTCTTTATTAAGAAATGTTCACATATGTCTAACCTTGTTTTTGTTTTTATTTGCATTTTTTAACATTTTAGCCATTTTAAGTGGGAATGAATGTGGGGGTGTCCTAAAAAAGATGGAGATGAAGATTCCTCACTATTTGTTTAGAATTACATTTTACAGAAAATTTGAAAAAGTCTTTAATTCATTTTTAATTGTTTAGTTGTATTACATGAATCTCCCAGTATTTTTAATATTGATATTAAATATCCATATTTCCAAATATGTTAAAAAAAAACCACAGGCTTATTCAGGGTGTCCAAATTCTTTCACGACTGTAGATAAGATAGAATGTATTATATAGATATGATGATACATTCAATAGTTTTGTTTTATTCCATCCACATTGTCATTGTAATTGTGGGTTTACCTCTGGAGTCTATAGATTAGGCATTATTGTTTGATTTTTTTTTAAGGGAATGAATGAATTAACAGGGAGGGTGTGTGTGTTCCTGTGTGGATGTGGTGGATGCAGAAGGAGGTGGTGGGATTTTAAACTGCAGACCTCTTCTGTTAAAATGTTTTGTCCACTAATCTGTTGTTTGTTGAGTCATCCTGTCACATCATCATATCTCATGTCCGTTTGTGCTCGCACATCCCGATTAATGAAAAGAAGACACACTGAGCCAAAATGAAGACACAACAGGGTTTATAACTACGCAGAGTGGGAAAAAATTACGTGGGTTTATGATTCAGTTCTCTACTGGACCACAGCCGGATCAGTCTGCTCTACCGGCAGCTGTCGCCATGACCTCAGAGAAGAACAGGTATGTGTTCCCAAACCTGATATTTGTTACCTAATGATGACAGCTTTTACAATGTTAACCTCATTCACTGTCATTCTTTTAAAAGAATGATTCAAAATTAAAATATCCCAACAGTTGTATTGAATTAAATCTACAATCTTGCATTCACCAGAGCAGATTACTACAGTTTATGCCGAGATTAGTGACTCGCTCTTTTTTAGTTTAAAAGAGAAGCTCTGATGAATGATAATATAACTGAAGGAATTTTACAACTCTCTCAAACTCATGGACAAAGAGAAAGACTGGTGTTATCTCTGAATTGTAGCCGACAGCTCTCATCCATGGGCAAGCAAGGATGTGGAGTTAAAAAGCTCCTTGCTTTTAAATGCATTTTCACTTTGTGAGTGAGCCTGCATTGTCCTCAGTGCAAAAAGAAATTATCATTGGATTACGTTTTTGATCTTGGGCACCTGTTTATTAAAGGGAGTGAGAGCAAAGGCAACAATTGGTTTAGTTCACGTTACACCCCAAACACACCTCTGAATAATTAAGAGCATTAGCACAGCCTTTTTCGACTTTGCACCAGGTGGAAAATTTGGTTTTGTGCAGCTGTGATAGCAAAATGTACTTGGAAACACTTATAAACGCGTCCTGTGCCTCAGGCAACAACTGACCACATCACTGTAATACGGCCCTTTGATATGAGACTCTCATATTAAAACCTTCAGTGTTAGAATAGTTTAACTCGCAGTTTTTGCAGGTAAGTTAGCCTGCCTGTGTCTTGAGGTTAAAAAATAGATACTTTCATTTGGTTCTGATGATTTTTTAAGCGGTGAAGATTTTTCACCCAAGCTCAGTTTTAATTAAAGATTTTCTGAGTTTTTAAAACTACAATGTGTGTTCAAGGGCAATTAACTGGTCTTTGTAATTGCACCAGGACCACTGCAGCCTTTTGCATGCATTATCAAAGGCCATACTCACTTCACTCTGGAACAGGAGCAAGTCAGGTGGGAAGAATACATTTGTGTGTTTGTAAAAATGAAAAAGAGCATCATAGCATAAAGGAGGGCTTAGGCAGGGAAAAGCTATTATTCCTCACATTTCACATGAATAGATTTGTTCCTTCTAAACTTTGTAAATAGCAGCTGACTAGTGCTGATATGCTGGAGGGAACTGAATCCAGTGGTGCAAATATCAGTCAGACGTTGGGCAACCAAACTGATGAACACATACAGTAACTCAGCCAGGGGAACTGCTGTTGCAGTCAGGTGCCACAAGTCTTTCAAATTTCTCAATAGACTCATCAAAATCACTTCTTTTTTTAAAAAATTAGCTTTTCCTAATGTAAAATACAAATGTTAATTTATTAGAAAAGCTTTATTTGCTCGGATATTTTAGTTTTTTTTTAATTAATTATACTATAGTGCATGAATTTATAAATTTGATATAGTACCAAATACAGTGCCAGAAAGTCTTCACAGCGCTTCACATTTTCCACATTTTGTTATGTTACAGCCTTATTCCAAAAGGGATTAAATTCATTTTTTTCCTCAAAATTCTACACACAATACCACATAATGACAATGTGAAAAAAGCTTTTTGAGATTTTTTAAGAATTTATTAAAAATAAAAAACTCAGAAATCACATGTATATAAGTATTCACAGCCTTTGCTCAATACTTTGTTGATGCACCTTTGGCAGGAATTACAGCCTCAAGTCTTTTTGAATATGATGCCTCAAGCTTGGCACACCTATCTTTGAGCAGTTTTGCCCATTCCTCTTTGCAGCACCACTCAAGCTCCATCAGGTTGGATGGGAAGCATCGGTGCACGGCCATTTTCAGATCTCTCCAGAGATGTTTAATTGGATTCAAGTCTGGTCTCTGACTGGGCTACTCAAGGACATTCACAGAGTTGTCCTGAAGCCACTCCTTTGATATCTTGGCTGTGTGCTTAGGGTCGTTGTCCTGGTGAAAGATGACCCGTCGCCCCAGTCTGAGGTTAAGAGCGCTCTGCAGCAGGATTTTATCCAGGATGTCTTTATACATTGCTGCATTCATCTTTCCCTCTATCCTGACTAGTCTCCAGTTCCTGCCGCTGAAAAACATCTCCACAGCATGATGCTGCCACCGCCATGCTTCACTGTAGAGATGGTATTGGCCTGGTGATGAGCGGTGCCTGGTTTCCTCCAAACATGATGCCTGGCATTCACGCCAAAGAGTTCAATCTTTGTCTCATCAGACCAGAGAATTTTGTTTCTCATGGTCTCAGAGTCCTTCAGATGCCTTTTGGCAAACTCCAAGCGGGCTGTCATGTGCCTTTTACTAAGGAGTGGCTTCCGTTTGGCCACTCTACCATACAGGCCTGATTGGTGGATTGCTGCAGAGATGGTTGTCCTTCTGGAAGGTTCTCCTCTCTCCACAAAGGAAGGCTGGAGCTCTGACAGAGTGATCATCGGGTTCTTGGTCACCTCCCTGACTAAGGCTCTTCTCCCCCGATCACTCAGTTTAGACGGCCGGCCAGCTTTAGGAAGAGTCCTAGTGGTCCCAAACTTCTTTCATTTATGGATGATGGAGGCCACTGTGCTCATTGGGACCTTCAAAGCAGAAATTATTCTGTACCCTTCCCCAGATTTGTGCCTCGAGACAATCCTGTCTCGGAGGTCTACAGACAGTTCCTTTGACTTCATGCTTCGTTTGTGCTCTGACATGCACTGTCAACTGTGGGACCTTTCCAAATCATGTCTAGTCAACTGAATTTACCACAGGTGGACTCCAATTAAGCTGAAGAAACATTTCAAGGATGATCAGTGGAAACAGGATGCACCTGAGCTCAAGTTTGAGCTTCATGGCAAAGGCTGTGAATACTTATGGACATGTGATTTCTTAGTTTTTTGCATTTAATAAATTTGCAAAAATCTCACAAACTTTTTTTACATTGTCATTATGGGGCATTGTGTGTAATTTTGAGGAAAAAATACTGAATTTAATCCCATTTGAAATAAGGCTGTAACATAACAAAATGTGGAAAAAGTGAAGCACTGGAAATACTTTCTGGATGTGCTGTATGCTCCCTAACCAGATTTGAGCAGTTACATTTACTCAAGTACACATAATCTGGGAACCTTTACACCAAATTGTGCTTTTGTAAGTAGTTTTATAGCAGGATATTGTTTTACCCTTGAGTACATTTTTCAAATTACAGATTTGAGAACTAGTTTAAAAGGCTCTTGTTTATACTGTAATAAACATAAATCATCACCTTCAAATTCTTGTACTCTTGCTTTACAAATTTATTCATAGAAGTTGCAATTATATGTGACAAAGAAATATTTTTTCACTAGCTGTTTCAAATTTATTAGAAGGTTTTTTTAATAAAATAGATGTATATTTAGGGTTTTAAAAATACAAAGATTTGTGAGAAAAGTAATAAACTTACATGAAAACATGTATAGAGAAATTTCACAAATATGAGAATAATGTACAAAAATAACCACATATTTTCAAAAGAAAAATACACAAAATAAGGTAAGAGGAAGTAATTTTTCCCCCAAACACAGTATATAAGAAAGAAGACAAATTTAGAAGAAAAAATTCAAACTCACCCTTCTGTGTGGAGTTTGCATGTTCTCCCTGTGTCTGCGTGGGTATACCTGGGTACTCCGGTTTCCTCCCACAGGCCAAAAACATGCAGGTTAGGTTAATTGGAGACTAAAGTGGCCCTAGGTGTGAATGTGTGTGTGAATGGTGAAGAGATTGGTGGCACCGTGGCTGCCTCATCCATCCAGGTGCATGCCCTGTAATTTCCCGATTGTGGGACTAATAAAGGATTATAAAATAAAAATAAAAAAATTGGCAAGAGTAAAATAGTTACTCAATAGTCAGGTAGCCTTTAAGTAGATGTTTTCTTACTCTTACTTTCATACTAGGGCACCACAAGTCATTGATTTTTTTTTTTAAACGAAACATTGTTCTCAGTGACAATATCTGCATTTCAAAAATTGGGCATTGAACTGTTGATCATTTCCTGTATTTCTTGCAAGCTCAATTAAAACTGGGAACACTGTTTCTCAGCGTGACTGACACCTGCAATAGAAACAGATTCACAGTTTGTTGTTGGTAATGCTGAATAGCTGAAATAGCTGGTGTATTTGGGATGGCTGCACTCCTAGAATACATGAGATATTAGAAAAAGCTATGTGCATATGAGGTTTGGTCAAAGGAAGCACTTCTGTGGAATCCAGTCAAATTTCTTTATTGTCTCCTCCGTTAACTTGCACACACAGTCATACACCATCCTATATTGAAACACCAAAAACTCAACTGAGACGGACGTTGTTTCCTTAAGGCATCGGCACAGATGAAGACTTTTACACAAGCTGACATGGTGGATCATCAGGACTGACATGGACACTCATAAAAACACCCACACCTTCCAGCTGACAGTCTCTCCTTCACCTTGTCTTTGTCCTCTTCCTCACGCCCTCTAGCCCTCTGTCCTTTACGTATTTCTTGTACTGCCCTTATTAATCTTTTTTCTACATGCTCCCAGTTATGTCAGGGGAAAACATGTGACTGGAAACAAGGTTTAAGAATGAGAATTATAAGGAAGGAATTTCCCTCCTTTCCTTAAGTCTATTCAACATTGACTCTTTGAAAGTCTTCATTCAAATGAAAAATTAAAAAAAAAATCAACTTCAAAAATGCAACAAATATTAGGGTGATTTTGAATAAAATTGTAAATTGGCTAACTCTAGTTAAAACCCAATGAGGTGATTTTACTTTGAAAACCATGCAAAACAATTACCTTAAAAAAGGTAAGTGGACAAATAAATCAATTGTATGTTGTACAAAGAAATGTGTAATTTTAACATGCAATTTCTATTCCACTTAGTTTTTTTCAGTGTATTCTGTTGGCATGCTTTTTTTATAACTAAGGTTTACTAGTTAGATTTTAGAGTACACACAGAAAACAGAGCAGTGTTTAAATAAGCAGTTTATCCATCAAACATTTCTTATATCTCAATAATTAAGAAATGATGATGAGAAAACACATTATTTCATGTCTGTGATTGAAGTAGAGCCTTGGATTGCAGTTTGAAATCATTTTCCATTTATTAGTCAAAAACAAGTGCTGTGAAATAAGGTTAAGGTCAATATCTTAAGCATTTAAAATATTATGAATATTTACCTGTTGAGCTTTTGAGTGGGATTTTAAAGGGAGGAATCAAGCCACAATCGCTGTGCTGATCAGGGATGTGTTCCCCAAAACGATTGTTGCTAATTAAGGTAGCACCTTCTGTGGTGTGAACTATGCAGCAGCGACTCAAAAGTGTTTCTCAAAACCAGCAAAGTATAGCAGTGCTACTTACATCATCCAACAACACAGGTGTTTCCCAAAACCACAGTTCCAGCAAACATTCCCAAACACTGTAGTAAAGTTGCGTCATTGTTGGTTAGTTGAACGATGTGTAGCCAAGTGGATGGGCATTTAAGCCCCAAATGGTGACGTCCAACCGGGGGTTCAAACCCACAACCTCCAGCTCCAGAGTCCAGTTACTCTACCTGTGTCACCAAGAGGGTCAACCCGCTTGACAAGAAAAGTAGGAATGTTTTTATTGACTCTGCTACATATTTCCCTCCAGATTTTTGATATCACCTCAATGTCAGAGGTGCATTTAAGCTTTCAGGCCTCATGGCCACCTTCAGACACTAGCGGGATATGGAGAATGGAGCTAATACGCCACCAGTAAGTCCTGCCAACAGTGCCAATTGTAGCCAAGGGGACGGACGGTTATGCCCAACTGGTGGCGTCCAAATGGGGGTTTGAACTCACAACCTCCCGCTCCAGAGTCCGGCACTCTACCTGTGTCACCAAGAGGGTTGACCCACTTGGCAAGCCAAGTAGGAATGCTTTTATTGTCTCTTCTACAAATGCATGGTACTATTTTGGTTCAAGGCTAGCCTCCATTGTAGTTTGGAAAACGCACCCCAGTATAGGCAAAGTAGTATACTGTAGAGTGAGGCTGATGTTGGAGGATGTAATTACCAGCCACTGCATCTCTTTGAACTCTTACTGTATCCTTGAGCAGGAATACTCTCTTCACATGATCTATTTTGTTAGCAAAAAGCTTAAACTGGGTTTTGAAGATATGCAAATTGTTTGAAGTCAAGATTGAACTCACCAGACAGTACCCCATTCACATTACCTCTTTAAAAAGGGGAAACAAGGGCTCAATGGCAATACTGAAAGTACGTTTGTTTTGTAACAGCTGTAAAGCAACTATAAGCAAGTAATGTATAAGAACATACAGTGTGCCTAGGACATTAACACTGGGAAATTTCAAATGGGTTATGTGTTTAAAGAAATTTCTGTTGCTCTGTTTGTCTCTTGACAAAGTAAACATAATAATCTCCTAGCATGCCATAAGTCCTTTTTCATGTCAGAGGCTGTGCCTGTGTGAGCGCAATAAGTTTAAATATTGGATGTGCATACTATTACAGTATTGCAAGTGGAATCAGTAGAATGTGATACGTCCCTTCAACCTGGACAATGGCTTTTTATAGTGTACACTTGCAGCTTTTTCTGTCTGTGGAACCAGTAATGGAATTGCCCAAGTGGAAATGCAGTGGCCATTTTAAAACGGGCCCCTTATCTGTTGCCTAGTGAGGTGATAAATGATGGTGAACAAAGTGGGTGATGAATCAGAAATACCCCTCACTCCTATGCCCTTAAAGTGCAATATGAATGGGTGATTCATAGACTGAACATGTGATATTTCAATAGACACCTCCCCCCAGCTTCTGTCTGTTCTGATGCTGTCACTGTCTGACACAAAGAAGTTTGTATTTATAAGTTTTTCTGTTGTACCATTTACAGACAATTGCTTTCACTTTGGTAGTATCATTTTAAATTCCTTTTTGTATTTATATTCATCAGATGCAAATGAAGGTCAGTTAGGGCCTCTTTACACAGCAAGGAGATCATTGAGAGATTGAGCCAATTTTTGTTGATGCTTATGATCATTTGGGAGAGCCTTGTCTTTTTTGGACTAAGTCAAAACTTTGAGGAGACTATGGCAGCTGTGGAGATTGCTGATGATCATTGATGGATCAAAAATTGGTCAGATTTCTTGATGATTTCTCAATGATCTCCACCCCTGTGTAAAGGGGATATAATGAATCTGTGCAAAGCCATACTGGGCACCATATGCATCATATTAACCATGAATTGATTTGATAAATTAGACATTTGTTCGATCATTCTATCAATATGTTTTCTGAGAAGTAATTTAGAAACATAATTAACTACATGATAAAAAGTACAGACAGAGTTAGAGAACGAATTAATAATTCTGAGAGCTGAATATGACAAAAAATCAGCGAATAGAGCTGCCTCAAGTCTTCTAAGATTGAAGCAATCTTTTTATGAACAAGGTGAAAAATCAGGAAAATTATTGGCATGGCAGATTAAACAATTAGAATCTAAAACACCAATTACCAGTATTAATAAGTAACGGACAGGTAGTTGTAGATCCTTTAGAAATTAATAGAGCCTTTAGAGATTACTATGAAAAATTATATGATACAAAAAATGAAACTGACTTAACAAAACTAAATGGGTTTTTGGACGGACTATCTATACCGTGTATTCCAAATGAAAACAGGGAGATACTGGAGTCTAAAATTAGTCAAGAAGAAGTTGGGCTAGCCATTGATAATATGAAAGCAGGAAAAAGTGCAGGACCAGATGGTCTTCCAGTTGACCTCTATAAAAAATTTAAGAATAAATTAATAAAACCTTTTTTGGAAATGGTTTTAGAAGCATTTCAAAATAGTAATTTACCATCATACATGAATAATGCCTTAATTATACTGTTGCCAAAACCAGGTAAACCCTCTAATAAATGTGACAATATGAGACCAATAAGCCTATTAAATGCTGACCTTAAGATAATCTGTAAAATTTTAGCCAGACAAATACAAGAAATATTACCAAATATTATTAACCTAGATCAGAATGGCTTTATAAAGGGAAGACAAGGCTTCCATAATGTAAGAAGATTATTCAATATTATTTATTCTAATAAAGAAGCACCGGATACAGCTCTCCTATCATTGGACGCCGAAAAGGCCTTTGATAGGGTCGAATGGCCCTTTCTTTTTGAAGTCTTACAAAGGTTTGGATTTGGAAATAATTTCATAAAATGGTTCAGATAATATATAATAATGCTACAGCAGAAATCCTAACAAACAGCAATATCTCAAAATCAATAAAAATCAATAGAGGATGTCGACAAGGCTGTCCACTTTCACCTTTACTGTTCACTATGGCAATTGAACCTTTAGCGATGGCAGTACGTTTACATCCGCAAATATATGGAATTAAGGTTGGACCAACAGAACATAAAATCTCCCTGTATGCTGATGACATAATTTTGTTTATGTCGAATCTTAAAAAATCAATTCCGACCTTGTTGAATTTAATAAAGAATTTTGGGGAAATATCAGGATATAAAATAAATAAAACTAAATCTTCAATATTAATGCTAAATGAGTCCCAGAGAAAGCACCCAGCTTCTGAGGTAAATCAATTCAATGTTGTAAATCAGTTTAAATATTTAGGAATTCAAATTGTGCCCAAGCTGGAATCAGTCGCCAGTGCCAACTACGAAGCCTTAATGACAGACATTAATGAGTTAATTCAGAGATGGATGTCACTACCAGTGTCGATGATTGGGAGAATCAATATACTTAAAAGTAATATCTTACCCAAAATACTTTATTTATTTCAATACATTCCTTTACCACCACCTTCAGATCTATTCTCAAGAATTAAAAAAAAGTTAGTGGAGTTTATATGGAACAATAGGAAGGCTAGATTACGTCTGTCCTTACTATATTTACCATTTGATCGTGGAGGTCTGAAATGTCCAAACTTTATGTTGTATTACTGGTCAGCACAACTGAGGTCTATGACATATTATTTTTCATCAAATGATCTCCCTCACTGGACTGAAATGGAATCATACAATTTACCTTTACCTCTTCCCATATTCATATATTCAGACTCGGCAAAAAAATTACAGAAACAAGTTAAAAATCCATTTGTAAAACATATGATTAAAATATGGTGTGAAACTAAAAAATATTTAAAAGAACCACACTTACTGTCACAATTTAGTCCAATATGGGGTAATCAATATTTTAAACCAGGGAGAGCGGATGCTGTATTTAAAGTATGGAATTTAAAAGGGATCCAAAAAATTCAAGATTTATATTTGTCATGTTCAGATAACATAATGTCTTTTGAAGAGCTGAGGATCAAATTTAATCTTAATAGAACACATTTTTTTAAATATCTTCAGATTAGGAACTTTATTCGATCAAATCAAAACAATGCTCTCACTCGACCTATTTATTCATCCTTGGAAAAAATCTTGACGAAAGATAGTAAGAGAAAGGCTATTATTTCAGAGTTTTATAACTCATTGACATTATCTTCAAGTGAAAACTCACAGAAAAGACTGAATTATTGGAAAGAAGACCTGCAAACTGAAATCTCAGAGGAACACTGGGAATTGGCTTGTACAGAAGCTCAAACCAAATCAATAAATGTACGTCTAAAATTGATACATTTTAAATGGTTAATGCGGATGTATGTTACACCGGTGGAATTAAATAGATATAACAAAAACATACCAGATACATGCACAAAATGTATGGAAAGTAAAGGAACCTTATTTCATTGTTTATGGGAATGTAGGAAAATTAGATTGTTTTGGGAAGAGATGAGGGGAACAATTGAAAAAATAATTTCAAAACAAATCATATTGAATCCTAAATTGTTTTTGTTGGGTCTGCATCCAGAAAAGCACAACTTTAATAAAAGTGAAAGAGCATTCATAGACCTCAGTTTGCTTAACGCCAAAAAATGTATTGCTCTATTGTGGAAAAAGACTCATAGACCAGATGTAACTCAGTGGTTAAGACAGATGTTAACAAACCTTCCACTAGAAAGAATAACATACATACTGAAATCAAAGGAAACTGTGTTTGAGAATATATGGAGACCTTTTATTGATTATGTAAAGAATTTAAACATAACTTTTGAAGAAGAAGGTGAATGATGTGTGTGGACCTTATAAATTCCAAACTGGTGAATGTATAATATGTTTACTTATGTAATGGATTGCCTAGACTAAACAGAAGAGCATTGTTGAAGACCTGTTCCTGTTAGTGGTTGTTGGTGTGTTTTAGTACATTTTTTTTATTACTTTAGTGTTAGTGTTTGATTGTTTGTGTTATGTTTGTAAAAAAGGTTCAATAAAAATATTGTGGAAAAAAAAAGTACATACAGCCTTGGATTCTTTATGGATAGATTGTATCTTGGAGAGATATGATTTTGTTCGTAATGATTTCTGTGAAGTGCTCTGCAGACGCTATAGGTATGATGCTCATTCTGTGTTTCTTTTCTTTACAGCATATTTCTTTGTGTCTTAAATGCATTGTTTTCAAGTTTGCAGTCAAACACAACCATAAACACACAAATGCAGACACTAGAGAGAATAGTGCTTCCTGTTATGTGTCTCTGGGAAAATGCTCATCAGACCCTAGCAGATATTTACATTCTTGTTGATCTGGGAACTGAAAACTGCCAAAGTTATTTATTTATATATCTATATATATATATATATATATATATATATATATATATATATATATATATATATAAACAGCTTAGGTTTGGGACACAGTGTAAAATTTTAAGAAGACAGAATGCCCTAATTTTCAACTCTCATATATTGCTGTTTTTTTTTTCATGATAGAACAAAGAAAAGCTATTAAATGTTGAAAGTCATATTTTACTGTTTCATGAAAACTATTAGCTCATCTTGAATTTGATGGTAGCAACACTTTAACAGAGTTGGGACAGGGCCATGTTTACCACTGTGTAGCACCCCCTCGTCTTTTAACAACAGCCCATAAATGTCTGGATACTGAAGAGACCAGTTGCTGAACCTTTGTGAGAGGAATGTTTGCCCATTCTTGTCTGATACGATTCTGGCAGTCCTGGGTCATCTTTTTCACATTTGTGTTTCATGATGCATCAAACATTTTCAATTAATGGAATGTCTGAACTGCAGGTAGATAATGAAGATAGTTTAGCAAGCATACTTCTACTACAAAGCTGTGCTGCTGTGATAGATACAGTATGCAGTTTAAAATTGCCTTAGTGAAATAAAAAAGCACTCCTTGAAAAAGATGAAACCTAGATGGTGTATCTTATTCTTATGCACAATAAAACTTAAATATACTTTTCAGCTTTGAAGCTTCTTTTCCAGATGTGCAAGTTGCCAGTTCCATTGGCACAAAAGCATCCTCATACCATCAGCGGTGCAGACTTTTAAAGTGCTGATAATAAGCTGGATGTTCCCTCCCCTACTTAGTGCAGAGGATGCAGCATCCATCACTTCCAAAAAGAATTTCAATTAATCATTCCACAGAGCTGTTTTCCACTTTACCTCAGTCTATTTTAAATTAATTTTGGCCCAGAGAAGAAGGCAATGTTTCTGGATCATGTTCACATATGGTCTCTTCTTTGTATAAGTTTTAACCTGCATTTGTGCATATACAGCAAACTGTGCTCACAATTTCTGAAAATGTTTATGCCCATGCAGTGATTTCCATGACAGCATCATGTCTGTTTTAATGCAGTGCCACAGGAGGGCCAGAAGATCCTTGGCATCCAATATTGATTTTTGCCTGTGCCCTTTGCACACTAAGGTGTCTCCACACTCTTAGGGCTGTATTTTGACAGTCTACAGCTGGCTTTTGCGCACCAATTTGCATCTTGTGCCAGTGCTTTTGTTAGTTTCTGTCAGCGCATTGTCTCTTTGTTATGCTTTGTGTCACACCATCTACGCGCGTCCAATGTCAAGTCAAATTCCTCGTGTGTTTACTTGTAAATATACTTGGCAATAAAGCTGATTCTGATTCTGATTCTGATCTAATTACCAGAGGACAGTGGACCGACTTTGTGTTGGGAGGAGTGGGATCATTTAAAAGAGGTATGGCAGCAAGCAGCATTATGTGCATTGGTATTTTGGTGCATTTTATGACAGTGCACTTTTGACCTGAAAGCTGCAGGTCCAGACGCCATAAACTCAAGGGTCCTCAAGTCCTGTGCAGACCAGCTGTGTGGGATTGTGGAGCACATCTTCAGCTTGAGCCTGAAGCTGGGGAGGGTACCACAGTTGTGGAAAACATCCCTTGTGGTGTCCGTGCGGAAGACTTCACACCCCAAGGACCCGAGCAGCTACAGGCCAGAGGGCCTCGCATCACACCTGATGAAGACAGTGGAGAGGCTGCTCCTTACCCATCTTCACCCCCTGGTGAGACCAGCAAAGGACCTGCTTCAGTTTGCCTACTAGCATGGCATCTGGGTGGAGGATGCAATGATCTTCCTCCTGCATTGTTCTCTCTCTCACCTGGGGAAGCCTGTGGGGCACTGTGAGGATCGTGTTCTTTGATTTCTCCAGTGCTTTCACCACCCTTCAGTCAGTGTTCCTGAGGGACAAACTGCTGTGGACCAACTCCTGTTATCTTGGATCCTGGACTACCTCACAGACTGTCTACAGTTTGTGAGGGGCCAGGACAATGTGTCTGACACAATCATCTCATGTACCCCCCTCCCCCCCAGGGAACAGTTCTTGCTCCCTTCCTGTTCACCCTCTACGCTGTTGACTTTTCCTATAACATGTCACACTGCGACTTCCGGTTATGGCTGCCACGTAGGACGGACGTGTCTCGCTCTGCTCTGCTCCTGGAGAAAAAAAAATCGGCAAATAACTCTCTCATTTGGGACAGAACGTATCCCAGCATTTGGGCGAGGATATGTCGGCGAAGCCTAAGGCTGGAAAACCAGGAAAAGGAAAAAGCGAGCCGCCGAAACAGTCCAAATTAACGGACTTTCAGGTCTGTGACGCAGCAAACAAAACTCCATATATGGCGGAGGAGGCTGGCGGCGGTGCGATGTCTGCGGGGAATGGCGCAGATGCGCTGATGGCTGCCATGAGTTCAATGAGAGCGGACTTTTCCTCTAGATTTGATGGGATTATGACAGCGTTGGAAGGAATAAGAAAGGAATTGGGTGACTGTGTAGAACGAACGGCGCAGATGGAGCTCCGTCTCGCTAGTGCTGAAGATGACGTCACCCGTCTTCAATTAAAGGTGCGCACTTTGGAAAAAAAAAATAAATCTCTGGAAGATAATATTTTGGATTTGGAATCTCGGTCGAGACAGAATAATTTGAGGCTGGTGGGTCTTCCAGAGGAATCAGAAGGTCGGGACGTATGTTCCTTTCTGGAAAAGTGGATTCCAGAGGTGCTGGGCAGCGAGGAGTTGCAATCAGCAGTGGTTCTGGAAAAAGCACATCGTATTGGCCCACGGAGAGATAAGGGACCACCGAGGACCTTAATTATGAAGTTTCTTAGCAACAGAGACAGGATGAAGATCTTCAACGCTGCACGTGCTAAAGGAGAGATTAAACACCAGGACCAGCAGGTGCGGTTCTACCCAGATTTGGCCACAGGAATCCAGCAATTGAGGAAGCAGTTTGATCCCATACGTAAGGAGCTGCGCAACCTTGGGATTCGTCATGGTGTAATCTATCCTGCGAGACTGCTGACCACGTATGAGGGCAGAACCCACATCTTCAAGACCCCAGAGGAGGCGCAGGAGTTCATCAAGAAGATCAAAGAAGAAGAAGAGACTGGTGGGAGCTAAGCATGAACAAAATATAAGGTAGAATAATTAAGCATTTGCACAGGCATCTGACTGACTTGAAGTAAATAGTAAGTTTACAAAATATAGATTGTATTATATATTAAAAAAACAAAACAAAAACAAAACAAACAAACAAAAAAACTACGATGTACAAAGTTGTTAAAAATTTTGGAGTTAAGTTGGAAAACTACAGAGGAGAGTTAATGTTACGTCATTAAAAGCAGTAGAGTTAGGGTGATTGGGAGGATGAAGAAGGAGTGGCTTAGGCTGTTCCCCTTGGGTGTGGAACGGTCGATGGCTATATCGGGAGACAGAATTTTTCTTTTGATTTTGGGGGGTTTGCCACAAGTGTGGGAAGGGGAAATTTGTTTGTGTGTAGTTTGTAGGATGAATGTTCAACCACTCATGTTTTTGCTTCTCTGTATGAGCATGTTTACACTGCAAGGTAATCCTAAACTCTCTATTGATCATGGACCAAAGTGTTAATCTTAATTTAACTTCATGGAATTGCAGAGGTCTACAAAATTTAAAAAAACTTAAACAAGTTATGAATAAAATAAAGGACATGGGTTCAAGAATTGTGTTTTTACAAGAAACTCATCTGATAGAGGAGGATGTTAAAAGAATTAGGAGTAGATGGCAGGGAAGTGTATTCACCTCTTCATTTTCATCCCGAGCCAGGGGAGTTATGACTCTCATACATAAATCAGTTCCTTTTCAGGTGAAAAATGTAATTGGAGACAAATTTGGAAGATATGTAATCATTCAAGGTTCTTTGCTATTAGAAAATATAAATCTTGTGAACTTATATGGTCCCAATATAGATGATCAGAAGTTCTTTGCTAATTTATTTCTCATCTTATCATCACTTACAGGGCAACATATAATAGCAGGGGATTTTAATTGTACATTGAATCCAGGTGTGGATAGATCAACAGGACTGGATTGTACGCACATTGGATGTAGGATGACTATTAATCATTTTATGAAAGAATTGAGATTGTTAGATATATGGAGAGAAATGAAACCACAAGTTAAAGCCTATTCTTGTTATTCCAGTACCTACAAGACATTCTCACGTATTGATTATTTTTTGATTTCCACAGAATTAAGGTCCAAGATTCAAAACTGCTTTTATGATAACATCGTGATTTCTGATCATGCACCCTGTTGTCTAATATATGTAGATAAAAAATTGACAAAGGAATCAGGTAGATGGCAATTTCAGCATAAATGGCTTCAGGATGAGGAATTTGTCAAGTATATAGAAAAACAGATAGACGAGTTCTTTGACATCAATACTACACAAACATCAGCATGTGTAAAGTGGGAGGCTTTCAAAGCTTTTATTAGGGGACATATTATTAGTTATACAGGATCAAAATCTAAGAAGACTCGAGAGGAGAGAGCTAAATTGGAACATAAAATAAAAAGTCTTCAGGAAAAAGTGTATGCAGGAAGTGACCCAAGGTTGGAGAATGAATTACTGATTTTGAGAGCTGAATACGACAAAAAATCAGCGAATAGAGCTGCCTCGAGTCTTCTAAGATTGAAACAATCTTTTTATGAACAAGGTGAAAAATCAGGAAAATTATTAGCATGGCAGATTAAACAATTGGAAATTAAAACACCAATTACCAGTATTATAAGTAACGGACAGGTAGTTATAGATCCTTTAGAAATTAATAGAGCCTTTAGAGATTACTATGAAAAATTATATGATATCAAAAATGAACCTGATTTAACAAAACTAAATGGGTTTTTGAATGAACTATCTATACCGTGTATTCCAAATGAAAACAGGGAGATATTGGAGTCTAAAATTAGTCAAGAAGAAGTTGGGCTAGCCATTGATAATATGAAATC
Source organism: Pholidichthys leucotaenia (assembly GCA_020510985.1). Lineage (NCBI taxonomy): Eukaryota > Metazoa > Chordata > Actinopteri > Cichliformes > Pholidichthyidae > Pholidichthys > Pholidichthys leucotaenia. The sequence goes on from CM035836.1 coordinate 227,178,024, forward strand.
AGGAAAAAGTGCAGGACCAGATGGTCTTCCAGTTGACCTTTATAAAAAATTTAAGAATAAATTAATAAAACCTTTTTTGGAAATGGTTTTAGAAGCATTTCAAAATAATAATTTACCATCATACATAAATAATGCCTTAATTATACTGCTGCCAAAACCAGGTAAGCCCTCTAATAAATGTGAAAATATGAGACCAATAAGCCTATTAAACGCCGACCTTAAGATAATCTGTAAAATTTTAGCAAGACGAATACAAGAAATTTTACCAAATATTATTAATCAAGATCAGAATGGCTTTATAAAGGGTAGACAAGGCTTCCATAATGTAAGAAGACTATTTAATATTATTTATTTTAATAAAGAAGCACTGGATACAGCTCTCCTATCATTGGACGCCGAAAAGGCCTTTGATAGAGTTGAATGGCCCTTTCTTTTTGAAGTCCTACAAAGGTTTGGACTTGGAAATAATTTCATAAAAGGGGTTCAAATAATATACAATAATGCTACAGCAGAAATCCTAACAAATAACAATATTTCAAAACCAATAAAAATCAATAGAGGATGTCGACAAGGCTGTCCACTTTCACCTTTACTGTTTACTATGGCAACTGAACCTTTAGCGATAGCGATACGTTTACATTCACAAATATATGGAATTAAAGTTGGACCAACAGAACATAAAATCTCCCTGTACGCCGATGATATAATTTTGTTTATGTCGAATCTTAAAAAATCAATTCCAACCTTGTTGAATTTAATAAAGAATTTTGGGGAAATATCAGGATATAAAATAAATAAAACTAAATCTTCAATATTAATGCTAAATGAGACCCAGAGAAATTACCCAGCCCCTGAGGTAAATCAATTCAATGTTGTAAATCAGTTTAAATATTTAGGAATCCAAATTATGCCTAAGCTAGAATCAGTCGCCAGTGTCAACTATGAAGCCTTAATGTCAGATATCAATGAGTTAACTCAGAGATGGATGTCACTACCAATGTCGATGATCGGGAGAATCAATATACTTAAAAGTAATATTTTACCTAAAATACTTTATTTCAATACATTCCCTTATCACCACCTTCAGATCTATTCTCAAGAATAAAAAAAAAGTTAGTGGAATTTATATGGAACAACAGGAGGGCTAGATTACGTTTGTCTTTATTATATTTACCATTTGATCGTGGAGGTCTGAAATGTCCAAATTTTATGTTGTATTATTGGTCGGCACAACTGAGGTCTATGACATATTATTTTTCATCAAATGATCTCCCTCACTGGACTGAAATGGAATCATACAATTTACCTTTACCTCTTCCCATATTCATATACTCAGATTCGGCAAAAAAATTACAAAAACAAGTTAAAAATCCATTTGTAAAGCATATGATCAAAATATGGTGTGAAGCTAAAAACTATTTAAAAGAACCACAGTTATTGTCACAATTTAGTCCAATATGGGGTAATCAATATTTTAAACCAGGGAGAGCGGACGCTGTATTTAAAGTATGGAATTTAAAAGGGATACAAAAGATTCAGGATTTATATTTGCCATGTGCAGACAACATAATGTCTTTTGAAGAGCTGAGGATCAAATTTAATCTCAATAGAACACATTTTTTTAAATATCTTCAACTTAGAAACTTTATTCGATCAAATCAAAATAAAGCTCTCACTCGACCTATTTATTCATCCTTGGAAAAAATGATGATGAAAGATAGTAAAAGAAAGGGTATTATTTCAGAGTTTTATAACTCATTGACACTATCTTCAAGTGAAAATTCACTGAAAAGATTAAACTACTGGAAAGAAGATCTGCAAATTGAAATTTCAGAGGAACAATGGGAATTGGCTTGTACAGAAGCTCAAACCAAATCAATAAATGCACGCCTTAAATTGATACATTTCAAATGGTTAATGCGGATGTATGTTACACCGGAGGAGTTAAATAGATATAACAAAAATATACCAGATACATGCACAAAATGCATGGAAAGTAAAGGAACCCTATTTCATTGTTTATGGGAATGTAGATTAATAAGAATGTTTTGGGAGGAGGTGAGGGTAACAATTGAAAAAAATAATCTCAAAACAAATCATATTGAATCCTAAACTGTTTTTGTTGGGTCTGTACCCAGAAAAGCATAATTTCAATAAAAGTGAAAGAACATTCATAGACCTCAGTTTGCTTAATGCCAAAAAATGTATTGCACTATTATGGAAAAAGACTCATAGACCAGATGTGACTCAGTGGTTAAGACAGATGTTAACAAACCTTCCATTAGAAAGAATAACATATATACTGAAATCAAAGGAAATTGTGTTTGAGAATATATGGAGACCTTTTATTGATTATGTAAAAAATTTAAACATAACTCTTGAAGAAGAAGGTGAATGATGTGTGTGGACCTTGTAAATTCCAAACTGGTGAACATAATATGTATACTAATGTATTGGATTGTCTAGACTAAACAGAGGAGCATTGTTGAAGACTTGATTTTGTTGGTGGTTGTTGGTGTTTTTAGGGCATTTTTTTTTTTTTGTAGTACTTTAGTGTTAGTGTTTGTTTGTATCATGTTTGTTAAAAAAAAAAAAAGGTTCAATAAAGATATTGTGGAAAAAAACATGTCACACTGCCACCTGCAAGGAACTGGTGGTGGACTCCCATAGGTGTAGACACTCCCCCACAGCACTGGTAAACATCCAGGGAATGAACATCGAGATGGTGACATCTTAAATACCTGGGTGTTCACCTGAACAATAAACTGGACTTCTCACACAAACAGGAAGGGGCAGAGTGTTCCTTATGAGGAGACTCAGGTCTTTTGGAGTACAGGGAGTACTCCTGAAGCCCTTCTACGACTCTGTGGTGGCATCAGCCATCCTGTATGGAGTGGTCTGCTGAGGCAGCAGCATCATAGCTGCTGACAGGAAGAGACTGAACAGGTTAATAAAGAAGGCCAGCTCTGTCCAGTGGAGGTGATAGGATAGAGGATGGTAGTTTAGCTATCATCTCTGCTGGAGTCTGAGTTCCATCCCATGCAGGACATGCTGAGTGCACTGAGCTGCTCGTTACCTACCTTCTGCTGTTAGACTTTACAGTCTGTGCTACTCATAGGGGCTGCACATAACACTACTTCTTTGAATAAATAAAGAGCATTCCTTTCCATCCACTGTTATTATCTTTATTATTTAAGGCCACATCAATACTGTACTCACTGAACTGTGAAATACACTACCAGTCAAAAGTTTGAACACTTCTACCAAATGAAAATGAATGGGTAGTTGTGTCCAGACTTTTCCTTGGTAGTGTATACTGTTATATATATTTCTGAATAATATAATTTAATAATAACTAGCACTGTAAATACCCTTTTACTTATTTTTTAACTGTAAAAACTATTTTACTTTTTTAACTTCTTGCACTCTGGATATACCATTTTTGCCCTACTTTATCATTTATTATTGCTCTGAGTGCTACTATCCCTTTGCTGCTGCAATACTGTAAATTTCCCCATTGTGGGACTTATCAGGAAAAAGGAGGTCTGTTTCAGAAGTGCATTGTTGATGGTATTTCAGCGGCATGCTTTGAAATCCTGCAGCTCCTACTGACAGGAGCACATGAGGAAACACAGCATACACTGGGATTTTATTTTATTTTATTGGACAAAAATTTAACAATTATAATCTAATCACCTGTCAATTAATTATAATAGGGTGATACACTTAATATTTTTTTTTAAATTCCATCCACTTAATAGTTTTTTTTTTTTTTCATCCACATTTTCAATTTAATCGTGGACTTACAGTTGGGAGTATAGCCTATAGATTAGGCATTAGGCTGCGCGTCCACCAAACGCGTTTTTTGTTGCCCGACCGCCCTGAGCTTTTTTTTTTTTTTTTTTTTTTTTTTCAGCGTTTGTGTTCTACACTCTGGAAAAAAAAAAAGATCTATGCCCTGTATTCCAGCAACAGCTTGTCACTCTCAGCTCAGCACTTCCGCTTTTCCTATGGTCAGACTTTTTACTGATTTTTTTAATAGCAGTCTCTAAATAACAATGGACAGGAAATGTATTCTAGGAGGTCTGGATGTAAAACTATGATGACACGGAAAGCAGGAGTCTGAGTACAGACTAGTACCGGTGTCCTATGTTCCGCCCACGCAGCAGTTCTGATTGGCTGCTTAAGGTCTGACATTGACGAGCTCAGCTGCAGTCTCTGAAAAATTGAACTTTTTTCAGCTCTGAGCACCCTGAGCGCCGCGACAAAAAACGGCCACCGCCGAGAACGTTTCAACACCGAGGGCACTAAGCACTGTAAACGCTGGACTACATAGAGAATGAATGGAAAATAGCTGCCCAGAGTGGAAAAACGTGTTTGGTGGACATGCAGCCTTAATGCATTCATTTTTTAGGTGAATACAATGGATATAAAAAGTCTGCACAACCCTCTTCAAATGTTAGGTTTTTGTGATGTAAAAAAAAGAGACAAAGATAAATAATTTCAAAACTTTTTTCCACCATTAATGTGACCTATAACTGTACAACCTAATTGAAAAACAAACTGAAATCTTTTAAGGGGAAAAATAAAAAAAATTACAATAACCTGTTTGCATAAATATGCACACCCTTTTATAACTGGGGATGTGGCTGTGTTCAGAATTAACCAATCACATTCAAACTCATGTTAAATGGGAGTCAGCAAACACCTGCCGCCATTTAAAATGCCTCTGATTAACCCCCCAAAAAGTCCAGCTGTTCTAGTAGGCTTTTCCTGACATTTTTGTAGTCACATCTTACAGCACAAGCCATGGTCCGCTGACAGCTTCCAAAGCATCAGAGGGATCTCATTGTTCAAAGATATCAATCAGGAGAAGGGTACAAACGAATTTCCAAGGCATTAAATATACCATGGAACACAGTGAAGACAGTCATCATCAAGTGGAGAAAATAAAATACGGCACAACAGTGACATTATCAAGAACTCGATGTCCCTCCAAAATTGATGAAAAGACGAGAACTGGTCAGGGAGGCTGCCAAGAGGCCGACAGTAACACTGAAGGAGCTGCAGGAATTTCTGGCAAGTACTGGCTATCTAGTACATGTGACAACAATCTCCTGTCTAGGGTGGCAAGACGGAAGCCTTATCTTAAGAAAAACATCCAAGCCCGGCTACATTTACAAAAACACATTTGAAATCTTCCAAACGCATCTGGGGAAATGTGTAATGGTCCGATGAAACCAAGGCAAAACTTTTTGGCCATAATTCCAAAAGGTATATTTGGCACAAACACAACACTGCTTATCACCAAAAGAACACCATACCTACAGTGAAGCATGGTGGTGGTGGCATCACGCTTTGGGGCTTTTTTTCTTCAGCTGGAACTGGGGCCTCAGTCAAGGTGGAGGGAATTATGAACAGTTCCAAATACTAGTCAGTGTTGGCACAAAACCTTCAGGCTTCTACTAGAAAGCTGAAGATGAAGAGGAACTTCATCTTTCAACACAGCAATGACCCAAAGCACACATCCAAATCAACAAAAGAATGACTTCACCAAAAGAAGATTAAGGTTTTGGAATGGCCCAGCCAGAGTCCAGACCTGAATCCGATGGAACATTTGTGGGGTGATCTGAAGAGGGCTGCACACAGGAGATGCCCTCACAATCTGATAGAACTGGAGCATTTTTGTAAAGAAGAGTGAGCAAATATTGCCACATCAAGATGTGCCACGCTGATAGACTCCTACCCAAAAAGACTGAGTACTGTAATAAAAGCCAAAGGTGCTGCAACATAATATTAGTTTAAGGGTATGCATATTTATGCAAACAGGTTATTGTAAGTTTTTTATTTTTCCCCTTAAGAAATTTCAGTTTGTTGTGCAGGTTATAGGTCACATTAATTGTGGAAAAAGTTTTGAAATGGTTTATCTTGGTTAGAAACAAAGTAATTGAGATCTGTCAGTCTGGAAAAGGTTATAAAGCCATTTCTAAAGCTTTGGGGCTTCAGCGAACCACAGTGAGAGCCAATATTCACAAATGGTGAAAACATGGAACATTGGTGAACCTTCCCAGGAGTAGCCACCCAACCAAAATGACCCCAAAGCGCAGCAATGACTCATCCAAGAGGTCACAAAAGAGTGTTGGACCTGCCCACAGTGTTCATGGCTCCACCATAAGAAAGAGGCTGGGCAACAATGGCCTGCATGGCAGAGTTCCAAGACGAAAACCACTGCTGAGCTAAAAGAACATAAATGCTTGTCTCAGTTTTGCCAGAAAACATCTTGATGATCCCCAAGACTTTAGGGAAAATACTCTGTAGACTGATGAGACAAAAGTTGAACTTTTTGGAAGGTGTGTGTCTGTAATATAAATGTGTTTTTAATGTGATCTGATTTGTTTGTGATGTAATCTGATTTGTTTCTCAGTTGTTTTTAATATGTTTTAACAATCCAGTTCTCTTCTCATGGTGGATTTATCTTAAGGCACACCATGACCTGGGCAGTATGACCTAAGAAACTGTTACTCCTTACAGCTGTTACTCCTTCCAACTATGCTTATAAAACAAAGGCGCCTTTATTCCTCATATGTGTGTGTGTGTGATGGAGCAGGTGTTCGTGTATGTTTTGGGAGCCGGGCAAGGAGTTGTCTGGGGGGCTGGGACTGGCCCTCCCCGCTCCCCATGCAACTCTGAGAATGTGGGAGGGAGGCTTACTCGGAACAGAGATGGCCACTCTGTCCTGCACATAGCCTTTCCTTTAAAAACAGGGGTTTTCCCTCAATACGGAAGAGTCTGCTGTGAGTTTTTTGCGCAAAACGTCCAGCTGAGAAATCATACGCTCTTTCTGGACTGCCGGCTCCCAGTCATCTGTATCACGGTAAGAGCTAATGGAATGACATGAAATGCATTAATTCTTGTGTGAAGGAAATGTGTGACATGCAATGATTTCTCTGTGTGTGAAGGAGATACTGTGGGGAATAAAAGATACAGTTTATTCTAGCAGTCTGTCTCAGTGTGAATTCCTTTCCTGTGTGCCGACTCCTCACGAACCTGTCTAAATATTTTCATAAAACAGTGTCCCGTTACATCCAGCATGAAAGTAACACAGCATTTCAGAAAAGGAACATCATACCAACAGTAAAATATGGTGGTGGTAGTGTAATGGTCTGGGGCTGTTTTGTTGCTTCAGGACCTGGAAGACTTGCTGTGGTAAATGGAACCATGAATTCTGCTGTCTACCAAAAAATCCTGAAGGAGAATGTCTGGCCATCTGTTCGTGACCTCAAGCTGAAGCACACTTGGGTTCTGCAGTTGGAAAATGATCCAAAACACACCAGCAAGTCCGCCTCTGAATGGCTTAAGAAAAACAAAATGAAGACTTTGGAGTGGCCTAGGGGGGTGGCAGTGGCTCAGGAGGTAGAGCAAGTCGTCCAATAACCACATGGTCGGCGGTTCCAATCCCGCTCTCCCCAGATATCCTGCCGTTGTGTCCCTGGGCAAGACACTTCACCCCAATTGCTCCTGGTGGGTCTGGAAGCATCATGTTAGGTAGCATGCCGCCATCAGTGTGTGAATGTGTGTGTGAATGGGTGGATAGCAGGATCTGTAAAGCGCTTTGGTCATCAAGAGTTGAGAATAAAAGCGCTATATAAGTGAGTGCCATTTACCATTTAGTCAAAGTGCTGACCTGAATCCAATTGAGATGCTGTGGTATGACCTTAAAAAGGTGGTTCATGCTCGAAAACCCTCCAATGTGACTGAATTACAACAATTCTGCAAAGATGAGTGGGCCAAAATTCCTCCACAGTGCTGTAAAAGATTCATTGCCAGTTATTGCAAATGCTTGATTGCAGTTGTTGCTGCTAAGGGTGGCCCAACCAGTTATTAGGTTTAGGGGCCAGTCACTATTTCACACAGGGCCATGAAGATTTGGATTTTTTTTCCCCCTTAATAATAAACACCTTCATTTAAAACCTGCATTTTATGTTTACTTGTGTTATCTTTGTCTAATATTTAAATTTGTTTGATGATCTGAAACGTTTAAGTGTGATAAGCATACAAAAAAAGGAGAAATCAGGAAGGGGGCAAACACTTTTTCACACCACCGTAACTACCAGACTGCAGTGGGACTGTCTGCCCTATGCCAGGGAAAGAGCTGTCACTGCGGCACTAGAGAACAGACGGCAGATGCATGCAAAACTGACATTCGTCATTATCCCATATGACAGTTTTTTTGTTTGTTTTTTACAATTTTTTTAACCTCATTCACTGTCATTCTTTTAACAGAATGATTCCATATGAAAGTATCCTGACAATTGTTTTTTTTTTGTTTTTTTTTTTTTTGTTAAAGTCCCGTAATTTTGCATTCAGCAGAGCAGGGAATATTAACAGACCTCAGGCCCGGGATCTGTGGGAGGAACAGTCACTCTTCCATGGTTTCTCGGAGGAGTACATGAACTGAAGGAATTTTTACAACTGTCTGCCAAAATCATGGACAAAGACTGGCATAACCTCTGAACTTTACAGCTCTCATCCATGCTTAATTATGATTACCTCTCCCCATGTGACCAGGGTAGTGGACCAGGAGGTTAAAAAAGCTCCTTTTTAAGCTGTTTTGTTTCAATGACCCTTAACATCATTTCACTTTGTGAACTTTGTGTCCTCATATTTAAATGCTGTTTGTATTAGACTCTTGCCTTGGATCTTGTGCCCCTGTTTATTAAAGCCAATGACAGCAAAGACAGTGATTGTTTTATTCCACTTTATGCCCCAAGCATAATACAGTGGGGCAAAAAAGTATTTAGTCAGCTACCAATTGTGCAAGTTCTCCCACTTAAAAGATGAGAGAGGTCTCCAATTTTCATCATAGGTATACCTCAACTATGAGAGACAAAATGAGAAAAAAAAAATCCAGAAAATCACATTGAAGGATTTTTAATGAATTAATTGGTAAATTCCTCAGTAAAATAAGTATTTGGTCACCTACAAACAAGTATATGAGTATAAAAGACACCTGTGCACAACCTCAAACAGTCAGACTCCAAACTCCACTATGGCCAAGACCAAAGAGCTGTCAAAGGACACCAGAAACAAAATTGTAGACCTGCACCAGGCTGGGAAGACTGAATCTGCAATAGGTAAGCAGCTTGGTGTGAAGAAATCAACTGTGGGAGCAATTATTAGAAAATGAAAGACATACAAGACCACTGATAATCTCCCTCGATCTGGGGCTCCACGCAAGATCTCACCCCGTGGGGTCAAAATTATCATGAGAACGGTGAGCAAAAATCCCAGAACCACATAGGGGACCTAGTGAATGACCTGCAGAGAGCTGGGACCAAAGTAACAAAGGCTACATCAGAAACACACTACGCTGCCAGGGACTCAAATCCTGCAGTGCCAGACGTGTCCCCCTGCTTAAGCCAGTACATGTCCAGGCCCATCTGAAGTTTGCTAGAGAGCATTTTGATGATCCAGAAGATGATTGGGAGAATGTCATATGGTCAGATGAAACCAAAATAGAACTTTTTGGTAAAAACTCAACTTGTCGTGTTTGGAGGAGAAAGAACACCATACCTACTGTGAAGCATGGGGGTGGAAACATCATACTTTGGGGTTGTTTTTCTGCAAAGGGACCAGGATGACTGATCTGTGTAAAGGAAAGAATGAATGGGGCCATGTATGGTGAGATTTTGAGTGAAAACCTCCTTCCATCAGCAAGGGCTTTGAAGATGAAACGTGGCTGGGTCTTTCAGCATGACAATGATCCCAAACACACTGCCCGGGCAACGAAGGAGTGGCTTCGTAAGAAGCATTTCAAGGTCCTGGAGTGGCCTAGCCAGTCTCCAGATCTCAACCCCATAGAAAATCTTTGGAGGGAATTGAAAGTACGTGTTGCCCAGGGACAGCCCCAAAACATCACTGCTCTAGAGGAGATCTGCATGGAGGAATGGGCCAAAATACCAGCAACAGTGTGTGAAAACCTTGTGAAGACTTACAGAAAACGTTTGACCTCTGTCATTGCCAACAAAGGGTATATAACAAAGTATTGAGATGAACTTTTGTTATTGACCAAATACTTATTTTACCGAGGAATTTACCAATTAATTCATTAAAAATCCTTCAATGTGATTTTCTGGATTTTTTTTTTCTTATTTTGTCTCTCATAGTTGAGGTATACCTATGATGAAAATTGGAGACCTCATCTTTTAAGTGGGAGAACTTGCACAATTGGTGGCTGACTAAATACTTTTTTACCCCACTGTAATTAATAGCAGTAGGACAGCCTCTTTCCACTTCCAAATGGATTTGAAAACACCTATTAATGCACTGTGCGCCAAAGACAGGTAACCATTGAAAAGACATAACACTGTCCTTAGTATGTACTGCAGATGACAAAATTTTCAAACTACACAATTTCACATTGAAATTATTCTGAAATTGTTTCACAATTTGTAAACTCAATTTTTTGCAGATTGCTGAACCTCTGCCCATCTTTACTTCCATCTCTAAGTTACTCTTTTTCTACCCACTAATGTTAAGTGGCCTTTAACCCATTAATTAATTACATGTTCTTTCAGCTGTTCCTTATGAGTACCACTTACTTTAATGGTCTTTTGTTGTCCTTGTCTCAACTCTTTTGACAAGTGTTGCTGCCGTCAAATTCACGATGAGCTAATATTTTTCTTGAAAAAGTAAAATGCCTCACTTCCACAATTTGATATGCTTTCTATGTCCTGTTGTGAATGTTGCATTCTGTTTTTTTTGTTTTTTTTTTTTTTTTTTGGGAGGGGGGTAGATTTTACACAACACCTCTTATGAATTGGAGTTGCGTTTGCAACTTTTCCAGCTACGGTATTTTATTCACTTGTATCTATAATTCAAAGCTCTCACTTTCCACGTAAGTCTTGTCCAAATCTGTACTTCAGTTATTTTATAATGTTGTGAAATTCACTTCAGGGGTTTGCATCCTTGCTTACATACACAGTGTAACTGAGGAGTGCCAGAGACCGATTGAAGCCAGGCATATGAGCATAACAAAGTAGACAAGTGTCCTTGAGCAAAGCAGAAACCACATTAATAACCCTGTTGATGACAGCCCACTTCTGTATGAATGCAGTCATTCTAACTGGAGCTGAAAATGTATCTCTGCAGAATTGATAATACATGCATTTCAGCAAATTTGTTATCCAGCATTCATCACAGAATGAAGATGAATTTTAATCACATTTTGGATGCAGAGGAAGATGCTGTTGGAGCATTCGACCTGTCTCCATGAATCATCCCATGGCTGAATACCTGGCCCTGTATTCTCTCTTTCTGACTACAGATGTATCCATAGTGTGTATGCTGGCCAGAAGTAAGTTAGAACCTCTTTGCCACTTTCTTGTTTCTATCCTGATACATGACACTTCCTGTATTATTCATGACAGGTCTGTTCCTTTGTAAAAAGAGTATCTCAGACCGCCCCGCCGACTGCCATGTTTCCGAGGCACCATAGGCAGGCCTGACAAAACATTTCTACTGTATAAGCTTTTAAAAGCAAAAGTGGGCGGGAAATAAGCAGGAAAAAATGACAGTGAAACAAAACACTATATCAGCATTAAACAAACCCCACCCCACCACACACATGCACATACAGTCAGGGAGAACAAGCCTGGTGAATAGTGCCTAAACAAACAGGACTTGAAAGCTAATTCTGCACCCACATTTCCAAAAAAGGACGAAATGTGCTTACAGCAGCAGTGCTCTTGAATAATGCATTTACATTGTGCTTGTCGATTTTTATGGTGCTTTGTCATGCTTACTTCCTTCAGTTTACTCAGGAGAACAACTTTCCTGCACTTTTACAACCTAGTACAACTGATCACCATTATATGGTGTAGTGGAATATGTGGATGGTAATAAAGGATGATCCCTATTAACAAAAACATATGATCAACCCTTGTATAGAAGGAGGCACCAGCCTATCATAGGTAGACAAATTCACTAATACCACAAATAAATCCATCTCAATAAGGAGTTCATAAGGCTTTTCTCTTCCTTTAACATTTTAATAAAAGTATCAGCAGGGATAAACATACATTCATGTGGCTTGGAAGACAGCGTAAAATCAACGAATGTCAAGAACAATCAAGCTTACATCCCTAAAAGTATAAAAGTGGGGGGTTTTTTGGGGTTTTTTTTGGACATATGTGGAACCACAGAATGAACAGGTAGATGTAAAACTGACAAAATTGTGAAAACCTACGAAAACTATAAAATAACATCAAAACAAAAATGTTATAAAAATTGGTTACAGTAGTAAGAAAAATAATGATGAAAAAAATGGTGTATTACAAGAAAAAATAATTCCAGTGCTATTCTAAAAGGAAATGGACATTAATGTAAAAAGAGGAGCTAGGGTTTTGATAGAAATTTTGAGCCGTAGTGAAACACTCTGTTTTTATATTGGGGCAGTGATTGCTCCCTTTTCAGGATACTGGAGTAACCCTCTTCCTCATCAGTCCACCAGAAGAATTTCAGCTTTGACAGTTTTATTGCTCTCTGGCTTAGAGATGTCAGTGAGAGAACTGTTGAGCACCTACAGGTACACTAAAGGAATGTCACCTTCCTAAACGCAAACTGTGAAAGTCCAACATTGCCCCCAATGGATGAGTGAAATACTTTACCCTCAGAACCCAATACTCAACCTTATCCCTTGAAAGAATTAACTATTGTTTCATCTCCCACAGATTCAAGTGTTTTTCAGGTTGAAGCATTCCAAGTCACAGAAAATTATGGACAGATGCTAGTGGACTCAAAGGGTTTGGTATGAAATATTAAGGAACTCATGTCTTAATATGTTGATTCACAATTGGGCTACTTCTCACTTTTCATATTAAAAATCTCTCAGGTTTACCAGAGTTGTGAACTAACCAGTCAACTTCCAGTCTTAAAGTTATCCCCTTATTGGTCAACTTTACGACCCTGTCTCAAACAAGGAAACATGGTGTGATTGGTGAGAAATTTGCGCTAATGGGCAGGGCCAATCCTAATCTTCAAATGTAATTGGTCAGTCTCTGCTGTCAATTGTAAACAGTGGGCAGATCAAGCTAACACCCAGGATTTTGAAGGAGTCTCCTCAAACATTTTGTCCTCAGTCAATGCCTCTCCTCTTCCAAGAGTCAAACTCTATGTATTTTTCTGTAAATCTCTTCTCTTTTTGTCTTAAAATTCAATTTTTGCTTCTCCATTTCTCTTCTAGGTCTACACCATGCAAAGACGATTTATTTTGTCTCTACAAAATTATTTCTATATTTTTTTCTTACGTGTTTATTTCTCTCTCCTAAATTATAACACTGACTTGCAATTTTTTAATCCTATTATTAAATTTCCATGGCTCCGATTGAAGTTTGAAGTATAAGACTCTACTGGGACTCTGTATTTTGATCATCCATCAAGTTCCACCTCTGGAAGAACTTTGACCACATCCCAAAGGTGACTGGAGAGATGAAATGTGAATGGGCCATGTTCTACACCTCTATTGTTGAAGCAGCTGCTCAGTGCTGTGATCATAAGGTCGTCTGTGCTTTTCATGGTGGCAGCCCCCAAACCCAATGGTGGATGCCAGAGGTGAGGGGGGCCATCAAGCTGAAGGAGTACTACTGAGTTTGGTTGGCTTGTGGGACTCCTGAAGCAGCTGAGTTGTACCGGCAGGCCAAGCAGAGTGCAACTTGAGTGGATGCTGAGGGTAAAACTCAGGTGTGGGAGGAGTTTGTTGAGGCCATGGGGCAAGACTTTCAGTCGGCTTCAAAGAAATTCTAGCAAACTGTCTGGCAACTCAAAAGGGGGATGCAGCTCCCTGTCCACATTGTGCATGGTGCAGATAGAGAGTTGCTGACTTTGACTGGGGATATTCTTGGATGGTGGAAGGAATACTAAGAGGATCTCTTCAATACCACTGACATGTTTTCCATAGTGGAAGCAGAGCCTGATGACAAGGGGGACGACTCGGCCATCACATGGGGTGAGGTTGCCAAAGTGGTTAAAAAACTCTTTGGTGGCAGAACCCCAAGGGTGGATGAGATTCGCCTTGAGTACCTCAAGGCTCTGGATGTTGTGGGGCTGTCTTGGTTGACACACCCCTGCAACATCACGTGGACGTTCAAGGAGGGAAACCAGAGAGCGTGTTCCAATTTTAGTGGGATCACTCCTCAGTCTTCTCAGGAAGGTCTATGCCAAGGTAAGAAGAGGAGAGGAGAGTCTGGCCATTGGTCAAACCTCGGATTCAGGAGGAGCAATGTGGTTTTTGTCCTTGCTGTGGCTCATCGGACCAACTCTTCACCCTCTCAAGGATCCTTGAGGGTTCGTGGGAGTTTGCCCAAATATTCTAGATGTGTTTTGTGGACTTGGAGAAAGCATTCGGCTGCATCCCTCATGGTTTCTTGTGTGGGGTGCTTCGAGAGTATGTGGTCTTGTTGCTACGAGCTGTCCAAACTCTATATGACAATTGTGAGAGTTTGGTTCATACTGCCAACAATCTGTCAAACTCGTTCCCAATGAAAGTTGGACTCGGTCAGGCTGCCCATTGTCACCGATCCTGTTCATAAAATTTATGTACAGAATTTCTAGGTGCAGCCAATGAATGGACTGTGTCATGTTTTGTGACCACAGGATCTCTCCTCTGCTCTTTGCATATGATCTTGTCTTGTTGGCTTCGTCAAGCAATGACGAAGTCTTGCTGGGATGGTTTGCTACTGAATGTGAAGTGGCCGGGATGAGAATCGGCACCTCCAAATCCAAGTCCATGGTGCTCGCTAGAAAAGGGTGGATTGTTCTCTCTGGGTTGGGAATGACGTCCTGCCCCAAGTGGAGGAGTTCAAGTTTCTCAGGGTCTTATTCATGAGTGATGGGAAAATGGAATGGGAGATTGACAGATGAATCAGAGCAGAGTTCTAAAACAATACTGTTGATTTACTGCTCAATCTATGTTCCTACCCTCACCTGTGGTCATGAACTGTGGGTAATGACATCACACAGATACAAGTGGCTGAAATAAGCTTTCTCCATAGGGTTGCTGGATTCACCCTTAGAGGTAGGGTGAGGAGCTCAGGGCGCATTCACACAGCCATTGTTTGGTTCGGACCAAAGGAACTCTCGTCCGCTTCCGTGGATAGTGTGGTTCGTTTGGTGCGGTCTGAACATGCATTTGAACTTTGGTCCACCTGAAAATGGGGGTCTCTGTTCACTTGCAAATGAACCCTGGTGTGCTTTGCTTACAGTGTGAATGCAAATGGACTATCCAGTGGACCAAAGGACGGAAGTGCCCCTCGGCTTTTGTGTAATCATAGCAACACGTAGTCTGAGAAGAGAAAGTGGCCTTTACCGTAGTGCATTTTGATTAGAAAATAACAATAAAGACAACCGCGCGAATCCAAGAAATCCTTTTACCGGAGAAAGCCGAGGAGAAAAGTTAAAAAATGTCTCGTTTGTGGCAGACAAATAACCCAGCTGAAGGGAAGGGACTTCCATTTTCGATCCTGGCCAATCAGTGAGCTGGATTTTTCTTCTTTGCCAAGATTTCTTTCTTCCTGGCCAGTGGTAGTTTTGGCTACAGCGCCCCAAATGAGCAGTTGTAACTGTGTGATGTTGTCCAGGCAGTTTGGTCCACTGCAGTGTGAATGCGAACCAAACCAAATGAAGGTGCGAAACTTCTCGGCATTTCCTGCCCAGTCGAACCGAGACCCCTGGACTATCCTGGTGGGAATGCAGCCTGAGTTATCTAGGAGAGGCTCAGAGCTGAGGTGCTGCTTCTCCACATCTAAAGGAGCCAGTTGAGGTGGTTTGGACATCTAATTAGGATGCACCCTGGACGCCTTCCACTTGAGGTATTTTGGACTATGTATCCCAGCTGG
Organism: Pholidichthys leucotaenia; assembly: GCA_020510985.1. Classification (NCBI taxonomy): domain Eukaryota; kingdom Metazoa; phylum Chordata; class Actinopteri; order Cichliformes; family Pholidichthyidae; genus Pholidichthys; species Pholidichthys leucotaenia. The sequence goes on from CM035836.1 coordinate 227,193,917, forward strand.
TATGGGGATGCCTGAGTGTCTCCTCTAAAGAGCTGGAGGAGGTGGCTGGGGAGGGAGAATTCTGGGCTTCTCTGCTTGGACTCCTCCCTCTGTGACCCGGATCCCCAGAAAGGGGCAGAAAATGATCGGATGGATTGATGTTTGTCCAGACAACATGAGTTGCATCTCACTGGTTGATGTGTTTAACTAGTGGATTGTCTTTTCAAGAAGTCAGCTAGCCAGTAAACTGTTTCCTTTACCCTCAACGCTAAACAGCGAAGCATGCTTCAAGAAACATTTGGGGAGAGAAATAAATGGTTTAGTTGCTGTGTACAGTATGTGTTTACTTTTCAGTAACAACACCTAGTTTATAGGTTCAGCACAAGCTCCTTGAAGTAATCTAGAGGAGCCCGCACCTCATTGGCATGAAGTTGAGAGGCCCTTAACTTAGTGCCAAATGTGATTTTGTGACAGAACGCCACCTTCTTGAAAGTATATGCAGTGCTACCAAAATACATTTCAAAACATTCTGTATAAACAATGAAAGGGAAGCTTAGAAACAAAATCTGGACACATGCCATCACTGGTACTACTGATACTACACTCATCCTGCTATGATCAAGCAGTCACTAGTATTATTTGTTTCCACTGTTTCTTCAGTACTCGCCATTTTGGGTTATCCTTTAAATTCTATTGACGGTCCATAATTTGGTCACCACATCACTGCTTTTTTCCTTCTGTGTGTGGGGAGCACTTAATTCTAAGATGTGAATCAATTAAAAAGATCTTGAAATCAGCAACTGTCAGCATTATTCTCCAATATTAGTTTGGCACATTCGTCAAACTGACACCACTTCCTATTTTGGAAGCCAAGTTTCACGAGGAGCACAAGTCATCTAGATCACTTACTGACAGCATGCAGGCAGAACTCTGGTCATTGATTTGGGGAAAGAAATGTTTTAATGAATCTTTTTAAAGACCTGATAGAATTTGCACATCACTGTAGAGCACTGTGATTTGCCTGAAGGTGGTTTAAATCTCCCTGAAAAGCTGTAAAAGTGAAGCTGTACAAGTGAAGAGTGGAAATGATTTCCAGCCCGTATACACAGCCACCAGCTCCTGCAGTCAAATTTAGCTGTCCTAATTCCTGTTGTCACCTCTCCACTCTTTGCCAGTATCTTTTTCTTTATCTTGCCCCCTCCTTAACATATCCCATTTTTCCTGGCAGTGATATAAATGTTATTTTGCGTGCAATCAGTGGAGTGTGTGTTCTTGTAAATTACTGTTCATTACCTAGGCTGTTAGGTTGACCCAAGTTATTAACCTCAGATTATCAACCTCTCTAGTGTTTTAGCGGAGCAGGAACTTAATGGTTAAATGTTGTGCAAAAATGGACTTTAAATAGCAACTGTTTAAACAAGAGTAGATAATAAAATTTTGCTTGTTTTCACAACGGCATTGTAGAAATAATGACTGACATTTCCAACATTATGCCCTGAAGACTCTTGCAGTTTCTTGCTTTTGCATGAAAGTTATAGATTTTGTTCTTCATGGAAAACCATAAAACGCCATTGTTACTCAATAACATTTTTTCCTCCCCTCTGTGATTTTTTTTTTATTGTGAGCTTGATTTTCCAATAGGACCCTTTACAGACAACAGGTTAAATTATCCACTACTTGCCACAGATGGAGCATGCATGAGTAGTCTGCATGCAGGCACTGAGGATGTTTCAATCTCACAGCCCATCAGAGTGACTTTCCCTCGTGTACAGCTGCACACGAAAGCGCACATCATCACCCTCCCTTTGGGTGTGCACACACGGAGGCAGACACACAGTCTAATAAATATCGCCTCCCTACTTTGTGTCATTCCACTCCCCGGAGAGAGGCGCGTTATCGACAAGCAGCCCAGCTTTACCTGATCAATAGTCTTTCTCCACTTCTCTTTTTCTGACTCTCCTTCTCAGCTCCCTGTTCTGTGATCTTGCAGCTGCATTACTTTGGATCTTGTGCATATATCCATGAAACTACAAAAGCTCTCTTGGCTTTATTTTTAGCCAATTTCCCTGTACCGTGCACACTGGAAGCAGGAAGAACAAAGAAGCAAGGACTTCTGCATGCATTTGTGCATCTCAGGGATTTTCTGTGGCAAAGGTGCATGATTTCTTACCTCCGATTTGCACTGCCAGCCTCCGTCAGCAGACCCGCAACGTGTTCCTGGGAAGAGGCCAAGGGGTCACTTGAAACCATTTAAGGATAAGGTTTTGCTTTGCTCTGCAGGTCTCTCTTTCTCTCTTATGAATAGTCTTTGAAGCCTGAAGCCCCCTGGTTACATCCTTGCATGTAGACATAATGCATACTTGAAGATGAGACGGCTTTGCTTGCTTCATACATATTCAAAGACAATGGGTTATCTTGCGACTCATACTGCCTCCAGTTTTGAAATTCTTCATGATTCAGTGAAATCCATAATAACATCTGAATTAGCACATATTTATAGACATCCATAATGATGTTATAATTGCTAGTAATGCAACTGCTGTTTCTTATGACTGAAAGCAATGAAAAACAAATCAGAATGTGTTTTCATTTAATCAAAATAGTAATAGGATGATCTTTGTGTCAAAAGTCCTCAAATAAGAGCAGTTTTGTCTAATTTTTCCAGTTCAAAACTATTTTTACATAAGTAAATGTGTATTTTTTTCTGTGAACTACTTAATACCTTCACTTTTCTTAAAATGCCTTTTATTGACAGCTAGTGTACTGCAAATCAATGATACACTGAATACACAGTTGAAACCAGAAGTTTACATACTCTATATAAAAAGACACATACAAGGGGGGCTGAAAAGTTCACAGGCTGAAAGGTTCATAGTGGTCAAATTTGACCAAATGTGGTTTATTTTTCAACTGCAGGGATTCAAGCGCTGCTGCACCAATGGAAGAAGTGTGTGGACCGAAGGGGAGACTATGTTGAAAAATAAATCACATTTGGTCAAATTTGACCACTGTGAACTTTTCAGCAGATTAAGTTTTCAGCTCCCCACCCCCGTAAACATTTTGTTTTTGTTTTTTCGTCACTGTCTGACTTTAAATCAGACTAAACTTTGCTAAATATTTTTTTTGTATTTGCTAGATACATTTTTAGATAAATTTTTATTGCTTTCTCCAAAGTCAGACGTTTACATACACTAAGGTTACTATGCCTTTAAACAATTTGGGAAAGTCGAGATGTTGATGTCATGGCTTTGGAAGTTTCTGATACTTAATTGACAACAATTGCACTAAATGGGGGCACACCTGTAGATTTATTTTAAGGAACACCTCAAACACACTGCTTCCTTGAGTGATGTCATGGCACAATCAAAAGAAATCAGCCAAGATATCACAAAGAGAATTGCAGACCTCCACAAGTCTGGTTCATCCTTGGGTACAATTTCCAGATGTCCGAAGGTTGCCATGTTCATCTGTTCAAGTAATTATACACAAGTATAAACACCATGGGAATGTCCAGTCATCATACCGCTTAAGAAGGAGATGGGTTCATGTCCCAGATATGAACGTGTTTTGGTATGAAGTGAGCGTATCAATACAAGAACAAAGTAAAAGACCTTATAAAGATGCTGGTTGAAGATGGTAAGAGTGTCATTATATACAGTGAAACGAGTCCTGCACCTACATGGGCGGAAAGGTCACTCAGTGAGGAAGAAGCCATTACTCCAAAAGTAAATTAAAAAAGCCAGATTACAGTTTTCAAATGCACACAGGGAGAAAGACCTTAATTTTTGGAGACATGATGATGAAACTAATATTGAACTGTTTGGTCATAATGACCATTGTTACATCCATCCATCCATCCATCCATCCATCCATCTTCTACCGCTTTTCTGGAGGTCCGGGTCGCGGAGGCAGCAGTTCAAGCAGAGAAGCCCAGACTTCCCTCTCCCCAGCCACCTGCTCCAGCTCTTCAGAGGGGATACCAAGGCGTTCCCAGACCAGATGGGAGACATAGTCTCTCCACCGAGTCCTGGGTCTGCCCCGGGGTCTCCTCCCAGTGGGACGTACCTGAAACACCTCAAGTGGGAGGCGTCGAGGAGGCATCCTAATCAGATGCCCATACCACCTCAACTGACTCCTTTCAATGTGGAGGAGCAGCGGTTCTACTCTGAGCCTCTCCCGGATGACTGAGCTCCTCACCCTATCTCTGAGGGTGAGTCCAGCAATCCTACGGAGAAAGCTCATTTCCGCCGCTTGTATCCGCGATCTCGTTCTTTCGGTCATTACCCAAAGCTCGTGACCATAGGTGAGAGTAGGAACGTAGATTGACTGGTAAATCGACAGCTTTGCCTTAGAACTAAGCTCCCTCTTCACCACAACAGACCGGTACAACGTCCGCATCACTGCAGATGCTGCTCCGATCCGTCTGTCGATCTCTCGCTCCATTTTCCCCTCACTCATGAACAAGACCCCAAGATACTTAAACTCCTCCACTTGGGGCAGGAGCCTGTCCCCAACCCGGAGAGGACAATCCACCTTTTTCCGGCTGAAGACCATGGACTCGGACTTGGAGGTGCTGATTCTCATCCCAGCCGCTTCACACTCAGCGGAAAACTGTCCCAGCAAGAGCTGTAGGTCATTGCTGGATGAAGCCAACAGGACAACATCATCTGCAAACAACAGAGATGAGATCCTGGGGTCACCAAGCATGACACCCTCCATTCCCTGGCTGAGCCTAGAAATCCTGTCCATAAAAATTATGAACAGGATCGGTGACAAAGGGCAGCCCTGACGGAGTCCAACTCTCACTGGCAATGACTCCGACCGAGTGTTGGCAATACGAACCAAACTCTCACAACGGTCGTACAGAGACCGAATAGCTCGTAACAACAAGCCCGATACCCCATACTCCCGAAGCACCCCCCACAAAAATCCACGAGGGACGCGGTCAAATGCCTTCTCCAAGTCCACAAAACACATGTAAACTGGTTGGGCAAACTCCCACGAACCCTCAAGAATTCTCAAGAGGGTAAAGAGCTGGTCCGATGTGCCACGGCCAGGACGAAAACCACATTGCTCCTCCTGAATCCGAGGTTCGACCAACGGCCGGACTCTCCTCTCCAGTACCTTGGCATAGACCTTCCCAGGGAGGCTGAGGAGTGTGATCCCTCTAAAGTTGGAGCACACCCTCCGGTCCCCTTTTTTGAAGAGAGGAACCACCACCCCGGTTTGCCATGCCAAAGGCACTGCCCCCGACCTCCACGCAATGTTGCAGAGGCGTGTCAACCATGACAACCCAACAACATCCAGGGCCTTGAGGTACTCAGGGCGAATCTCGTCCACCCCCGGGGCCCGGCCACCAAGGAGATTTTTAACCACCTTGGCGACCTCAGCCCCTGTGATAGGCGAGTCATCCCCCTCGTCCCCAAACCCTGCTTCCTCTGTGGAAGGCGTATCAGTGGGATTGAGGAGATCCTCGAAGTATTCCTTCCACCGCCCGACGATATCCCCAGTTGAAGTCAACAGTGTCCCATCCGCACCATACACAGTGTGGACGGGGAGCTGCTTTCCCCTCCTGAGCCGCCGAACAGTTTGCCAGAATCTCTTTGAGGCTGACCGAAAGTCTTGTTCCATGGCCTCACCGAACTCCTCCCATACCCACATTTTTGCTTCAGCAACCACCCGAGCTGCACTCCGCTTGGCCTGCCGGTACACCTCAGCTGCTTTGGGAGTCCCACAAGCCAACCAAGACTGATAGGACTCCTTCTTCAGCTTAATAGCCCCCCTCATCACTGGTGTCCACCACTTGGTTTGGGGGTTGCCACCACGAGATGCACCGACCACCTTGCGGCCACAGCTCTGGGCCGCCGCTTCAACAACAGAGGTGGAGAACATGGCCCATTCAGACTCCATGTCTCCAGACTCCCTCGGAATGTGATTGAAGTTCTTCCGGAGGTGGGAGTTGAAGACCTCCCGGACAGGGACCTCAGCCAGACGCTCCCAGCACACCCTCACTATACGTTTGGGTCTACCAGGTCTGAATGGCTTCCTCCCCTGCCATCGGATCCAACTCACCACCAGGTGGTGATCAGTTGACAGCTCTGCACCTCTCTTTACTCGGGTGTCCAAGACATACGGTCGCAGGTCTGATGATACAATAACAAAATCGATCATCGACCTGTGACCTAGGGTGTCCTGGTGCCAGGTGCACATATGGACACCCTTATGCTTGAACATGGTGTTCGTTATGGACAGACTGTGGTTAGCACAGAAGTCCAATAACTGAACACCACTCGGGTTCAGATCGGGCAGGCTGTTCCTCCTTATCACCCCCCTCCAGGTTTCACTGTCATTGCCCACGTGCGCATTGAAGTCCCCCAGTAGGACAATGGAGTCTCCAGGAGGAGTACCCTCCAGCACCCTAGTCACAGACTCCAAAAAGGGTGGGTACTCTGAAACATCATTTGGTGCATAGGCACAAATGATGGTCAGGACCCGTTTCCCAACCCGAAGGCGCAGGGAAGCAACCCTTTCGTCCACCGGGGAAAACTCCAATATAGCGGCAGCAAGGTGGGGCGATACAAGAATACCCACCCCTGCTCGTCGCCTCTCGCCCGGGGCAACTCCAGAAAAGGCCAAGCTCCAGCCCCTCTCCAGGAGACTGGTTCCGGAACCGGAACTGTGTGTTGAGGTGAGGCCGACTATATCTAGCCGGTATCGCTCAACTTCGTACACCAGTTCAGGCTCCTTCCCCACCAGAGAGGTGACATTCCACGTACCAAAAGCCAGTTTAGAAAGCTTGGGATCAGTCCGCCAAGGTCTCCGCCTTTGACCGCCACCTAATCCACATAGCACCGGACCCCCATGATCCCTCCTGCAGGTGGTGAACCCACTGGAGGGCGGACCCATGTAACTCCTTCGGGCTGAGCCCGGCCGGGTCCCATGGGTGGAAACCCGGCCACCAGACGCTAGCCTTTGAGCCCCTCCCCCAGGCCTGGCTCCAGGGTGGGGCCCCGGTAACCCCATACCGGGCGGGGTACACTGAATCCTTGATATACAATTTATCATGAGAGTCTGTTGGATCGTTCTTAGTCTGGCCCTTCACCCAGGACCAGTTTGTCTTGGGAGACCCTATCAGAGGCAAATTGCCCCCTGGACAACATAGCTCCTGGGATCACCCATTGTTACATTTGGAGGAAAAAGGTAGAAGCTCTCAAGCCTGTGAACACCATCCCAAATGTGAAGTACGGGAGTGGCAGCATCATGTTGTGGAGGTGTTTTGCTGAAGGAGGGACTGGTGCACTTCACAAAATAGATGGCATCATGAAGAAAGAACATTATGATGGAATACTGACGCAACATCTAGAGACACCAGCCAGGAAGTTAAAGCTTGGGCACATATGGGTCTTCCAAATGGACAATGACCCAATGCATACTGCCAAAATTTGTTAAAAAGTTCTGATCTCAATCCCACAGAAAATTTGTAGGCAGAGCTGAAAAGACGTGTGAGCAAGGTGGCCTACAAACCTGACTCAGTTACACCAGTTCTTTCAGGAGGAATGGGCCAAAATTCCAGCAAACTATTGTGAGAAGCTTGTGTAAGGACACCCAAAACGTTTGACCCAAGTCATACAGTTTAAAGACAATACTATCAAAGACTAAGGAAATCTATGTAAACTTTTGACTTTAAAGAAAGTCATTAAAAAAATCTCTAAAAAATATTAAGCAAATATGAAAAAAAAAATTGCAAATATAAATGATTTTGGTAATTCTAACTGCTATAAAATGGCAAATGTTTAGTCCGATTTCATGTCAGACAGTGAGGATTAAAAAGGTTTTGGGACTTTTTATGCAAAGGTGTCGTTTCAACTGTATAATGAAATAAGGATACATTCATCTTAACTGGAGACAAGAAAACTACTGCCAATACAAGACTTTAACTAGAAAAGCACTCATAGAGCACATACCTCCGCCAAGGCTCCTTCCGTTTCTCATGGATCACCTCCAAAATATAATGGGTTTGTGTGTAGGCCTGTAGGCACTTGTGGTGAAAATTGCATCAAAGTCTGTCCATCAGTTTTGGAGTATTGTTGCTAACACACTGTGAGAAGATAAGAGCCTTGGCTGAGGTATGCATTCTCAGATCATCACCAAAATATGATGGGTTCCTCTCTAGGCCAAGAACCACCTCTGTTGAAAATTTCATCCAAATCCATCCAGTAGTTTTTGTGTAATCCTGCTGCACAAATACAAAGCCCTTGGTGGAGGTATATACTCTCAGATCATCACCAAAATCTAAACATCTGTTCCCCGTGCCATTACACACCTTTCCTGAAAATTTCGTCAAAATCCGTTCATAACTTTTTGAGTTATGTTGGTAACAGACAGACAAACCCCGGTAAAAAAACATTACCTCCTTGGCGGAGGTAATTAAAGACCAAGATGCAACGTAGTGGGCAAACTTTCACTGCAGAACACAATTAAGAAGAAGCAGGGATGACAGAGTGGTGGAGGAAGGAGTGCAGGCCCACTGGTCCCCCTGAGGGCCCAGCCAAAGGTTTGTGTAAATACATAACAGCACTGCAGAGAAGGAGTTCAGTGTCTTCTTCTGAACCACAAAATCAAAGCATTTTAACAGCTAGAGCAGCAGGAAAGCCTTCTCCTCCCACCCCCTCTTTTCATCTTTTAAAGTTGCAGCACACAGGGAATTGTCTGGACGGGTTTTAAAATTATTGTGCGATTTGCAGTTTAACTTGCATTTGAATTGCATTTGCTTTCACGCTACACAAGCTGGAGACATGGAACTTTGCACCTTGTTTTGGAGATATATTCTTATATGTAGTGTATTTAAGAGGAGCAAAAGGTAGAAGAGGGGAAGGGTAAACAGTTTTTAGTTTTTTGGTTTTTTTAAAATATGGCACTGTGCTTAGTTTCGGTGTGCCACTCTCCACCCACGCTCATCACTGGTGGCATTTGGGGCTGTCAAGGACCAAAAAGAGGGAAAAAAAATCCTTACTTTTGATGCCTAGCCTAGCTGAGGTGATGAAATATTGAAGCAGTTTTCAGCTTGCAGTGCAGTCCCCACTCTTCATATATTCTGCTTCAAGATGAAAGGCTGACCCCCCACAACTGCTACACTGTACGTCTGTACCTCACTTCACCCCTTCCCATCAATTACTCTCCCTTTGTCTTCCTGTTCTGTCTGTAACTTGCTCACCTTACCTTAGAGTGGTTTAGGTCCTAACATACTGATTTTTCTTCTTTGTGTGTATGGGAGTAAGGGCCTCTTTACACAGCACAGAGATTGTTTAGAGATTGTGCCAATTTTTCATCTTTGGGACCATTTGGGAGATCCGTGTGCGTTTTGGACTGAGTCAAAACTTTGAGGAGACCATGGCGACTGTGGAGATCACTGAATATCATTGATAGATCAAATATTGGCCTGATCTCTTAACGATCTTTCAGTGATGTTCACCCCTGTGTAAAGGGGGTATAAGAGAAAATAGCCACTTACAATAAGTGGATGAAAGTACAATGAGCAGTGTCTGTGCTGTTCAATATTTAACTGATGCACATGTTCATCCATGTCAATTTTCACACCGAGTGCCTAAATGCACTTTGGCTGATGTGGCTGGCTCTAAGTAAATGTGTGGCTCCACCGCAAACACTTTGCTAACACTTCAAGCCACATTTAGAGGAGGTAAGGAAGTCCACACTGTACATATGACAGTGATAATGTGTCTCCTACAGTATATCTGGGCTGCACCAGTTGGGTGTGTCTCTAGCACAGGAATCATTGCCGTCTCTGTACTATGCAAATTATTTTTTCTAAATTTTGCTGTGTGTATGATGGTAATTTTGACCATTTCAGCTGGCATGTGGAAGTGTGGAAAATTCAGTTAAAATACACTGTAAAAGCATGATTATATTAATTACTGCAGTAGATTAGCACTGGGTGTTTGCAATGAGTCCATACTGTCGCAGAACCATTGGCAAAATATAGTCCAGTTTGTTAAGTTGATAAAGCGTTTGATCACATTTCCTTTCCAACCTGATCATTGTTAATTTGGATTTATTTTAGCTAGCGTTGTATTCAAAACTACCCCAAGACCAGACCGCTATCAGAGTGTACCAAGACCAAGACTTAAGGGGCCAAGCACCAGTTGAAACCAAATCAAGAGTTACATCCAAGCTCTTGTTAAGTGTTTTTCTATTGGTAGGACTTGGGTAGGTGCTGGGGTTGGATGTTTGGGTGGGGGTGGGTTGGGGGCCGGTGTCTGGGCCCTCTAGATAGGTGTGGCCTTGTCCTTCCTGCTTGCTCCCTTTCGCCCTCCCGGCCCCACTTTTCCTGCTTTGAATGTTCACTCACTCCCCCCTTGTTTGTGCTTTATATAAAAAGATTAAAGCATTAGAGCAAGTTGCAAAAGGAATACATAAAAATTTAAAAGCAAACTCACAAGTAAATTAAAGAAAAACAAAAGAAGGCTAAAATAGAATACGACAGAAATAAAAATTTACAGTGCATTATAGGAGATTAACAATTGTTCTACTGAAAGTCCATGGCAAATAGAAGAGTTTTTAACCTGGATTTAAAGCAGCTGAGAGCTTCAGCAGCCCTGATGCTTTCTGAGAGTGTGTTCCATATGTTAGGGGCATAAAAACTAAACGCTGCCTCACCATGTTTGGTTCTAACTCTGGGCATGGATAGTAGACCTGACCCTGATGATCTGAGGGCTCTGGGTGGTTCATAATGGACTAGTAGATCTGAAATATATTTTGGCCCTAAACCATTCAGAGCTTTCTAAACCAACAGCAGTATTTTGAAATCTATTCTTTGACAGACAGGAAGCTAGTGTAAAGATTTGAGAACTGGAGTTATATGATCTACTTTCTTGGTCTTAGTGAGGACGTTCTGAACTAACTGCAGCTGTCTGGATTTTTTCTAGGGAGACCTGTGAGGACAGCATTACAGTAGTACAGTTTACTGAAGATAAATGCATGGACAAGTTTTTCTAGATCCTGCTGAGACATCAGCCCTTTAATCCTCGCTATGTTCTTTAAGTTATAATAGGCTGATTTCACTATTGTCTTAATGTGGCTGTTAAAATTCGGGTCTGAGTCCAGAACCACACCCAGATTTCTGGCTTGGCTGTTCATTTTTAGCATCGTTGATTGCAGCTGAGGCAGGGTACACCATCTCGCCCAAAGAAGCTGGGATAGGCTCTAGCCCCCCCGCGACCCGAAAAGGATTAAGCGGAAGAAGATGAAGATGAGATGATTGCAGCTGAGTACTAACTTTGAGTCTTTCTTCTTTGGCTCCAAAAACTATTATTTTGGTTTTGTCTTTGTTTAACTGAAGAAAGTTCTGGCACATCCACTCTTTAATTTGACCAATGCATTTGATCAGGGTTTTAATTGGACCATAGTCTCCTGGTGAGACGGTTATGTAGATTTGTGTATCATCTGCATGATTATGGTAATGTATTTTGTTGTTTTTATAATTTGAGCTAGTGGGAGCATATAGATGTTGAAAAGCAAAGGTCCCAAAATGGAACCTTGGGGAACTCCACAGGTTATTTTTGTTTGCTTGGATTTGGAGTTACCTATAGACACAAAATAGTCCCTGTCTTTTAAATAGGACTCAAACCAGCTAAGTGCTGTACCAGAAAGTCCCACCCAGTTTTTTTCAGCCAGTCTAGTAAGATGTTATGGTTGACCGTTTAGAATACAGCTCTGAGGTCCAGTAGAACCAAGAGTGAAATGTTGCCATCATCTGTATTGGAATGAATGTCATTAAGGACCTTAACTAGAGCTGTCTCAGTGCCTTGGTGTGGCCGAAAACCTGACTGGAAGACATCAAAACAGTTATTTAATGTCAGGAAGTTGTACAATTGTTGAAAAACAGCTTTTTCTATTATTTTACTAAGGAAGGGGAGGTTTGATATGAGCCTATAGCTGTTCATGAGTGAGGTGTCTAGGTTGCGCTTTTTTAGAAGTGGCTTGATAACAGCTGTTTTTAAGCACTGAGGAAAGACACCTGAATGCAGAGACATATTTATGATCTTTAGTAGATCTGAAGCAATACAATATGAATTTTTTTTTTTAAAACTCTGTTGGGAGGGTATCAAGGCAGCATGTTGTGGATTTCAAGTGGTGTATGATGTCATCCAAGATTTTATGATTGATTGGAAAAAATTTTGCCATGGTGTTTACATCTTCTCTGCATGGACACAGAGGAAGCACATGTCCAGCATCTGCCATAGGAGCACTGACTGACTGTCTAATTTTCTGAATTTTGTCAGTAAAGAAAAAGGCAAAGTCATTGCAGGCATGGTTGGATAGAAGTTCAGGAGCTACTGACACAGGGGGATTTGTTAGTCTGTCAACAGTAGTGAACAAGGTGTGTGCATTATTGTTCTCGAGAAAGACCCGAGAGAGACCAAGGAGGACTGATTGCAATCACGTGATAACAAGGACGTGTGATGTACTGGCTCTCCATCTGGACTTTTGTGCTCTTATAATTCATAAGTAGCCTGTTAATTTTAATTCTATGAAGTGTTTCTATGTTATGCCAAAGATTTTTCCTTCTCTGACGCAGTGGTAAAGGAGTAGACCTCAGAAAATAACGGACGACCCTTAAATAGTTTTTAATGTACAAACAGTTATTAAATACAATAGCTACAAGGACTTTTCCTTGTGGACTGGATCTGGCATCCATCAAAAATAGACTCCTTGCGTATTTTTAGTGATCTGAATCCGATGAGCCTGATTCATTCTGCAGTGATCCAGACCAGGTGTAGAGTAGAACATTAATTAGAATGGGAATGATTTGCTGTGGAGACGGGATCGCTGCATGAACTCTAAATGTCCGATTTTCTCTTGAAACTATGTTTTTTTTCATCATGGCATACAGTGATGCTATTCCTTTCCCCAACGTCAGTTAGTCAGAGGCAATGAAATGTGTAGACTTGGCATATAGCAGCCATTTGAAGCAACACAGCAGCAAAGTTCCATGAAGAGGAATGTCTTGCTGTGATTTACAGCAGTTTTGCATCTTTTTTTGTCTATGGAATAAATGAACATGTAAGAATACAAACGATATAAGAAATCTACATCTGTGTACAGGACCTGTTCTCATTCATAATGTACAACTTTTCCAGATAAGTTCCCAGATACTTTATAGAAATGATAATACAGCAGTATAGTAAATAGCTGAAAATATTTCAATAGCGAGTATAATGTTTTTCACTTTTTTGGAAACCACGGTAGGCCTTTAATCACAGCACGTATATAAGGTGAAGTGATAGAGGGCAGACTGCCAGTGAAGCACATCAGGAGGGAATGATGAAAAAGTGAGCGGTAGATGAGATCTATACTGTAGGAGGAGGAGATTGTTTCCTCACTCACTGCCGTCTCCAGAGAATGAACCAACAGTGGAGTTGGAGAAAGGAGCTCAAAACAACTGCGCACACACACACACACACACACACACACACACACACACACACACACACACACACACACACACAAGCACTCACGCGTGCACATGTCCACTATGGTCAGAGTGGTAACAGGTAACAAGCGGAGGTTTACACCGCTCCCTCTACCCTCCTCTCTCTATTCCCCTTTCACAACCTTAATTCCTCTATCCCCCCTGCTTTTATCCCTGCTTCTTACTTTTTTAGTCTCCTTCCTTCTTGTCATTGCTCCTGTGGCCTCGCTCTGTCCTTTCCTCTCCTTTTATGACTCATTTCCATCTTTGAAGACTTCCTTCATATGTATATTCCTTATTCCTTTAACGTCTTGGCTTCCTTTTCATGGTGTTTCTTTTAATGTTTTTTTTTCCTTCCATTTCCCTGGTAAATAAAATAATTTAACCAAATCTTAATTTATTCCCCTTCCTTTCTTCATTTTTGGCTTTTTTATACCGTCTCAATTTCTTACGTCACTCATCCTTCATTTATTTATCTCTCTGTTCTTTCTAGCTTCTCCATTCTTTATTCTTGTCAGCCATGACATTGATATCATAGCAGCAATCACTTTAAGAGTGCACGCACAGTTCTTTCAAGTTTAACAGTGCACCGCAGTGGTGGATTCTGGGAGCCATAAGGCGTTGCCCCCTTTGTCTATTCAAAAAGAGTAAAAAGAAGAGCCGTGGTGTCGCAAGGGTGCAATGGCTGAGGGACACAGAGGCAGAAAAGAGGGTGAAAAAAGGGAAGATACAGTTAGCTTCATATATATGTTTGGACTCTGCCATAAAGAGAAAAATTAATGAGTGTAAATACAGACAGTTCACTACAAGATGCAAACCACTAATCCACCTCAAAAACAGAAAGGCCAGATTATACTTTGCCAATAAAAAAAAATCTAAAGAGCCAGCAAGGTTCTGGCTTTTGAGCCCCTGAAATTAGAAGATCTTTTTTTTTATAAAATTGGTTGGAATTCCTGAACCGTAACTCCAGTTTGGTTGTGAATACCCTCAAATTAAAGTTGAGAATCTGCACTTTGAGCCCATATTGATTATATAACTGTATCTTGAACATGTTGTGGTAAACAGCTAAAATAACAGCATTTGTGTCAGTGTCCAAATATACAGAATATGGACCTAACTGTACGTATATGCATCACAATTCAGCATGGCTGGTCAGACTGTATGTGCATGCCGGCTGGAAGTTCAAAGTCAGTGTGGGAAAAGATAAGTAAAAAGAGCAGGTGATTTGGATTTAAGATGCAGTGAGGATCCTCCGCAACCAAGAATCACTCAGGCTTTGAACTCTGTCTTTTTTCTAGTTTCACATATTAAGTAGCTGTGGGTATGTGTGTGTAGTAGTGGGCTGTAGACTGTTGCAGAGAGAACAAGAGAGCTTCCGTGTGTGTGTGTGGGGGGGGGGGGGGGTGAGTGAGTGAGCGTGCAGGGTAAGTGATGAGAGTGAGGTGCTCAGCTCTAACACTAATGAGTCTACACTCTTCACTTGAGCTCTAGTAAAAATCACTCTGCTTTCATCATCTTCATACCACTTCTACTTACTTTAAAGCTACTACTGAGTAATCTGCCGCTGCAGTGATGCATGTCTGTGTATCTCACACCGAAATTTCACATTTTTTACCTCATTCTGGCAAAGATTAAAGGTGCTAATGTGATTGCACAGTGTCTGTCCATATGTCCACATTTCATGGGAATTGCTATTCCTCCAAGGCAATTGCCCCAACGGTCACGTTAAAGGTCAGAGGTCAGGAGATCTAAGCACTTGTGTGATTGCAGAAAAAAAAATACTCCTCCTCCTCGGCAATTGTCTCAATACTCACCAAACCCACGCACAGTGATCCTCACATGGATTGCATCCAGGTTGTGCTCAAGGTCAGCAGTCTGGAGATCTGGGCTCTTACTGTATGTCAGTCCCTCCGGGATTTCGCGGGATGTTTTTATGATTGTTGCGGGCCAAAAGGCCTGAATTCACGGGAGCGTTTTTAAAAAGTTGGGATAAAAGTTTTGATGTTTTTAGAGTGTTTTTTGCACTGAAAGTTGTGGGAAGAATTCCAAATTTTAAAGCAGATGCTTTTTTTCAGTTTACTGCAGTGATTTTCTATACAACAATACAAGAAAAGCACAGGATTGTCAAAAATTTCCTATTATAGTGATTTGTAAGTTAAGCAGAAACTTCTGCTATACAGAAAAACTCTTGTGCAACAGCACATACAAACATTAACGCAATATCCATTACAACAGCTAAATTGCATTGAATGCATGTTAAAGAGTAGAGATTTGGAAATTATTGGCAGCACCTTTATTTGAAAACTCCCTACAGTCCCCAACCAGTCGGTACCGAGCGGAGAGGAGAAAATAAATAATTTATTCTGTTGCACTGTATTGGCTATTGGAGTCTGTGTTTTTCTAAAAAAAAAAAAACAAAAAAAAAAAAAAAACAGAGAATATTCTCTCTTTCCACGCCTACCTGTCTGTCTGCTGCATGTGGGTCTTCACAAACAAATATCTTTCATTTACAGTGGGACGGCGAGGTGGGGAGGGGATGGATGAGGGGTGCGTTTGTCCGTCCAGACTCCAGACCAGAGATTCACAGTTTTAAAGCTCATTGACCAGATGTAGTGATGATTTTACCTCTAAAGGTGTATAAATGTTCAAACACCGGCTGTAGTGTAGTGTACTCTCCTCACGCGCGCTCCCGCGACGGGGTGCTTTTAGGGCAGACGCATGTTTTTCAACACAAACCCAGCGCTTCGCACACGCGGTCAGGATGGAGACGTGGTGAGGCGTCCATGGGCAGGCTGGGGGAGACGGAGGAAGGGACGGTGTTGAAAACCTTGCGGGTGAGTGGGTTTTTTTTAAATCACACACTCTGTTTGCTGATGTGTTCCTTTACTCGCTGTAAACTATAAACTCACTACTCACTGTAAACACAGAAGTGAACGCGGTGCAGCGATACATTTGATTGGTTAGACTGAGCGTTTCAGCGCGTTAGAGACAAATTTGATTGGTGAAACTGGTGGACGTTGACGAGGATTGGCCAAAATTGTGGGAAAGTTGCGGCGATTGGACAAAGTTCCAAGGTTGTGCAATAGTTGCGCTGATTGGCTGATTTTGTGTGAATTGGTGCAATCGCAACATCGCGAAATCCTGGAGGGACTGGTATGTGATTTCATTTTAAAACCATGCACCTTCTCCTAGGCAGTTGGCCAGATGGTCACCAAACTCACTCACAATGATCAGCAGATGGGTCTGCATCTAGGTTGTGCTTAAGGTCAACAGTAAGGAGATCTGGTATCTAATGTGACGTCGGAAACAGACACTACTCCTCCTAGGCAATCGCCCTGATTCTCAGCCAACTCATACACAATGTTCCTCAGGTTAGTCTGCCTCCAGGTTATACTCAAGGTCAACGTTCAGGAGATCTGGGTACTTACGATGTGATTTCTTTTGAGTAAATTGTTACTCCTCCTAGAAAATTGTCTCCATGCTCAACAAGCTCATGCACAGTGATTCTCAGATGGGTCTGAGTTTAGGTTATGTTTAAGGTGAAGGTCAAAGATCAGGGGATCTGGGCATTTATGGTTTCATGAAAATCGCTACACCTCCTGGGAAACTGATCCAATGTTTGCCAAACTTGTACACAATGATCCCCAAGTGGGTCTGTATCCAGGTTTTGCTCACGGTCAAGTTCAGGGTCAAAGGTCAGAAGATCTGAGCACCGGGGTGGTTTCTTCTGACTGGAATGAGCTACTCCGTCATTGATGGTCTGGTTTTAAAGAGCCAATATAGGATTTCTTTTAACTTATCAATCTGTCCAATTCTGAAATTATTTCTATCATTTACGTTCATTCCCCTGAATTTTAAAATCAAAAATAGTTTTCTAAGTGTAGTGATTCATGCAGTAATTAGAAATGTGATGTTCCCAACCTGACACTTGAGAAGATGGCTGTTTCAACTAATGCAATAAAAAATGTCATGATCATCATTTATGAAATATTTTTCTTTAATAGAATAAGTCCAGCGTATCAGCGTATCGTATCAGCGTATCCCACTGATACGCCTTCCACAGAGGAAGCAGGGTTTGGGGACGAGGGGGATGACTCGCCTATCACAGGGGCTGAGGTCGCCAAGGTGGTTAAAAATCTCCTTGGTGGCCGGGCCCCGGGGGTGGACGAGATTCGCCCCGAGTACCTCAAGGCCCTGGATGTTGTTGGGTTGTCATGGTTGACACGCCTCTGCAACATTGCGTGGAGGTCGGGGGCAGTGCCTTTGGCATGGCAAACCGGGGTGGTGGTTCCTCTCTTCAAAAAAGGGGACCGGAGGGTGTGCTCCAACTTTAGAGGGATCACACTCCTCAGCCTCCCTGGGAAGGTCTATGCCAAGGTACTGGAGAGGAGAGTCCGGCCGTTGGTCGAACCTCGGATTCAGGAGGAGCAATGTGGTTTTCGTCCTGGCCGTGGCACATCGGACCAGCTCTTTACCCTCTCGAGAATTCTTGAGGGTTCGTGGGAGTTTGCCCAACCAGTTTACATGTGTTTTGTGGACTTGGAGAAGGCATTTGACCGCGTCCCTCGTGGATTTTTGTGGGGGGTGCTTCGGGAGTATGGGGTATCGGGCTTGTTGTTACGAGCTATTCGGTCTCTGTACGACCGTTGTGAGAGTTTAGTTCGCATTGCCAACACTCGGTCGGAGTCATTCCCAGTGAGAGTTGGACTCCGCCAGGGCTGCCCTTTGTCACCGGTCCTGTTCATAATTTTTATGGACAGGATTTCTAGGCGCAGCCAGGGAATGGAGGGTGTCATGCTTGGTGACCACAGGATCTCATCTTTGTTGTTTGCAGATGATGTTGTCCTGTTGGCTTCATCCAGCAATGACCTACAGCTCTTGCTGGGACGGTTTGCCGCTGAGTGTGAAGCGGCTGGGATGAGAATCAGCACCTCCAAGTCCGAGTCCATGGTCCTCAGCCGGAAAAAGGTGGATTGTCCTCTCCGGGTTGGGGACAGGCTCCTGCCCCAAGTGGAGGAGTTTAAGTATCTTGGGGTCTTGTTCACGAGTGAGGGGAAAATGGAGCGAGAGATCGACAGACGGATTGGAGCAGCATCTGCAGTGATGCGGACGTTGTACCGGTCTGTTGTGGTGAAGAGGGAGCTTAGTTCTAAGGCAAAGCTGTCGATTTACCAGTCAATCTACGTTCCTACTCTCACCTATGGTCACGAGCTTTGGGTAATGACCGAAAGAACGAGATCGCGGATACAAGCGGCTGAAATGAGCTTTCTCCGTAGGATTGCTGGACTCACCCTCAGAGATAGGGTGAGGAGCTCAGTCATCCGGGAGAGGCTCAGAGTAGAACCGCTGCTCCTCCACATTGAAAGGAGTCAGTTGAGGTGGTATGGGCATCTGATTAGGATGCCTCCTGGACGCCTCCCACTTGAGGTGTTTCAGGCACGTCCCACTGGGAGGAGACCCCGGGGCAGACCCAGGACTCGGTGGAGAGACTATGTCTCCCAGCTGGTCTGGGAACGCCTTGGTATCCCCTCTGAAGAGCTGGAGCAGGTGGCTGGGGAGAGGGAAGTCTGGGCTTCTCTGCTTGAACTGCTGCCTCCGCGACCCGGACCTCCGGAAAAGCGGTAGAAGATGGATGGATGGATGGATGGAGAATAAGTCCAAAAAGGATTTGTCAGATTTTATTCCTTTCCAACTCATGCGGTGTCATGGGGGTGTGAGTAGATTATGTCAGTTTGTCCATTTTCCCAGACTATCAATGTGCCTGTATACGTATTAGCCCAAGATTTTTTTTCATTTTATTAACAAAAATCTATTTAAAAAGCCTTAACTCACAATATTAAAAAAGTACCAAAGTGATCAAGAATATACACTACCGTTCAAAAGTTTGGGGTCACTTAGAAATTTCCTTATTTTTGAAAGAAAAGCACTTTTTTTCAATGAAGATAACTTTAAACTAATCAGAAATACACTCTATACATTGCTAATGTGGTAAATGACTATTCTAGCTGCAAATGTCTGGTTTTTGGTGCAATATCTAGATATGTGTATAGAGGCCCATTTCCAGCAACTATCACTCCAGTGTTCTAATGGTACAATGTGTTTGCTCATTGCGTCAGAAGGCTAATGGATGATTAGAAAACTCTTGTGCAATCATGTTAGGTCTGCAATGCTGTAATTGCTGCAAATGGAGGATTCTTTGACGAAAGCAAAGTTTGAAGGAAAAAATTATTATTTCAAATACAAATCATTATTTCTAACCTTGTCAATGTCTTGACTATATTTTCTATTCATTTTACAACTCGTGGTGGTAAATAAGTGTGACTTTTCATGGAAAACACAAAATAATTGTCTGGGTGACCCTAAACTTTTGAACGGTAGTGTACGTACAGTACGTAGTGATTAAAATGTGCTCCAAACTCTAGATATGTGTACCCAGTCACAGGGGGAAGCACAAAACCAGTGTGCTCCTGGTGTCGAGCCCAAACCCGGGTAAAATCAGGAGGGTAGCGTCAGGAAGGGCATCCAGCATAAAGTCAGTTTGTGGACCCATGATCTGCTGGGGCAACCCCGAATAGGGAGCACCCAAAAGCTGTCCGTGTGTGTGTGTGTGTGTGTGTGTGTGTGTGTGTGTGTGTGTGTGTGTGTGTGTGTGTGTGTGTGTGTGTGTGCGCACACAGCAGACAGGCAGTCAAATAGAAAAACGGCATGAACACATAACTTTCCTGACAGAGATGACAAAGATGCAAACAGTAGATGCGAACTTCCACACATGCATTCATTCTGAGGTCAGTGGCCACAAGCTGACCAAGCCTTCTTTTTCCAGACTGTAAAATAAGAACAACTCTAGAAATCAGCTGAGGAATAGCACATGCAAAGTTCAAGACAGTCATTCATTTAGAGGTCAAAGGTCAAAGTGATAGCGTTGGCGTGGGTCTGCGCCTCCGGAGTCGTACATGGTTTTGCTTGCAATTGAAGTTCACCTTTTCACCTGACACTTGCAGTTTTATTGGTGACTGGATTGCTTCACTTCTTGTAGAACATTTCACAACCATGCCCACTCTCAGTGATTCATTATAGGCTTTATTTGTGCATGACAATCAGCCCTCAAGGCAATTATGTGGCGGCAGGATGCCTGGCAAACAGCTACTAAATTATTAATAACAGCTTTAAATGAGATTGCAGTAGTATGCATGGGCTGGCTTTTTTACATTCAGTCACAGTGGGGATAATTATTTCAAAGGTGAAACACAAAGAAAATGGCCAAAGAAATGGGGAGGGATGCAAGAGATGGGAAGGAAATTGGGATGTAGACAGCATGGGGGGGGGATGAATTGCATCATTAAAAAAGTAGCCAGTGCATATTGATTACTCGGATCCTGAGATAGGATTGTTGGAGGAATTTCCTGGGAGTGAAGCTGTCCCCAGGCCAGAGTGAGCAATATCAAGGGCAAGGGGCAGCCAGAATGAGCTTTCACACATGGAAAACGTGCAGGAGCAGAAAGTCAGACATAAGCAGTCATTAATCTACAGAAATGCAAATGCAGGCATTCACTTGCCGCTACATTGAACACTGAATATATACACAAGCAGGCATGGTCATGGTTTTTATCCAAAATCACAAGACCCCATATGCACCCCACTGGCACATGAATATAGACATTTAATTTGCAGATCCTGCGTACTTTGAAAAATGTTTGAACCATTTCCCTTTTTTATCTGTGACTTCCATTTATGGTATTTCAGCCAAGAAGAAATCTACAATTTTAAGCCAGTGTTAAGGTTCCACTTGTGATGACTGCAAAAGAAAGTAATCTATCAATTCCAATTCCCTTTTTTAAATCTAAATAAAAATGTCTGCAGCCCTGTACAGTAAATGGTGTTGGTTTGTAGAAGTATCTCCTGTTCAGAACAACTGTATTTATTTATCAGTCCAAACAGAAAACCAAAATCTGTAATAAATGACAGGTAGATGTCACTATTTCTAAAGCAACTCCTGACAGCATAGCGAGCTAGAGTGTACGAGGTGGGGCTGAAAAGTTCATTGTGGTCAAATTTGACCAAATGTGGTTTATTTTTCAACTGCAGGAATCCTAGCACTGCAACACCAATGGAAGAAGTGTGTGGCCTGAAGGGGAGACGATGTTGAAAAATAAACCACATTTGAGCAAATTTTACCACTATGAACTTTTCAGCGCCCCCCCCCCCCCCGTACAGGTGCATCTAAATAAATTAGTTATATAGATCCATTACACATAGAGTGATATATATTTTCTTTTAGTTTTGATGATTATGGTTTGCAGCTAATGAAAACCCAGAATTCAGTTTTTCAAAAGTATGTCCATATACAGTCAATACGTTCCTTTTGCATGAATTACTGCATTGATGCAGCATAACATAGAGGTGATCAGCCTGTGGTACTGCTGAGATGTTATGGAGGCCCAGGCTGCTTTGATAGTGACCTTCAGCTCGTCTGCATTGTTGGGTCTGGTGTCTCTCATCTTCCTCTTGATAATACCCCATAGATTCTCTGTGTGGTTTAGATCTGGAGAGTTTGCTGGTCAGTCACGCACAGTGATGCTGCGTTTCAGTAAACCAGGTATTGGTACTTTTGGCAGAGTGGTCAGGTGCCAAGTCCTGCTGAAAAATGAAATCAGCATCTCCATGAAGCTTGTCAGCAGGGGGAAGCATGAAGTGCTCTAAAATTCCCTGGTAGACGACTGCGGTGACTTTGGACTTGATAAAACAAGTGGACCAACACCAGCGGATGATATGGCTCCCCAAATCATCACTGACTGTGGAAACGTCACACTGAACCTCAAGCAACTTTGATTCTGTGCCTCTCCACTCTTCCTCCAGACTCTGGGACCTTGATTTCCAAATGACACAACTTGCACCTGATTTGGGGAGCCATGTGTACACTTCGTTTTATCAAGTCCAATGTCAGTGCAGCCATCTACCAGGAATTATTGGTAGTATTGGTTAGGGCGCATGGACATACTTTTCAGTCAGCCAATATTTATATTAAAAATCTACTTTTTAAAAAAAAAAATTAATCTTATGCAATGTTCTAATTATTTGAGAAACTAAATTTTGGGTTTTCATTAGCTTCGAGCCATAATCAAAATTAAAAGAAACAAACAGTTAAATATATCACTGTGTGTAATGAATCTATATAATACGAGTTTCACTTTTTGAACTGAATTACTGAAATAAATTAGCCATTTAATGATATTCTAATTTATTGAGTTTCACTTGTACTTTTTTAAAAATATTTTTGAACTGGATTACAAATCTTGAGATTGAAATTTAAGCCTATTTATGAGTGAATGATCCACCCAAGTTATCCACCTCTTTCCACCCTGCCGTGCAGAAGAAAATTCCATGAATAGAGTTTAGCCTCACATCACGTCAAACGTCAGCTCAGACATTTTTGAGATCCAGCTTTGTCAGATGACACACGCCTTCAGAATCAGAAAGATGACAACAAATGCTGCTTTAAAGTGAAAGTCGGTCAATTCTGCCGTCTTGTTCTCCCACAGGTAGGTTTTCAGTCAAAGACGTCAAGTTACAAACGGCTGTATTTCACTGCCTGGGAGAAACTGTTTTCAATGCAAAACAGACACACATGTGCAGCCACATGTCCCTGTGCTGTCAAAACAGGTATGCCCGCTCATTCACTCGTATGTCCTCTGACTCAGTCTTGTCTTTGCTGAATTTATCAGCCAAATCCTTATGTCTTTGCTTGTTCAATACAGAGATAGAAAATCAAAGTCCCCCCCTCCCCTGGGGGGGATCAGGCAAGGGGAGTGGCAGCAAGAGAGAAACACAACTGCAAAGTAGACAGGACATTAAAATGCATGGCTGCCCTTGCCCGTTCAGATAAAGCTCACAATACGCTGGCATCAAATCTCATCAAATAGTCATCAGAGGTATATAGCAGGAAGAAGTTCTTAGCACTGCATCCAGTCGCCCTGTCCATAAAGCTGCGTGTACTTGTGTGAGGGAAAAAGTGTGTGTCAGTTTGTGTGGCCCTGACCTTCCTGTGGGCCAGTCCATGTCCTTGATTTCAGTGTTGGTGCCTTTTGACCGGCACTAATTGTGTAAAGCATTTGGACACACACCTCAGCTGTTCACTCTAATGCTGAATTTCCCCCAAGGTCACTCGCAAACAGCTACACCTCCCTCACTTTCTCTTTGATCGCCACAATGTCCCTTTCTGTTTCCCTCCTCTTCCTTTACCTCTTGTCTCATTTCCTGTCATGTACGGCACCAGTTTTGAATTCTTAAAGGGGCGTTATGGCAATACCTTCTTTCAACCGCCCATTTTTCAATCAGCTGTGGGCACCTTTCTGTGCTTGATGAACCTATCCCACAGGAGTATACGGGATGTGTGTTTATGTGGAGCAGAGCGTTGTGGAGAAGAGGAAATAGGTTGTCGATACTCTCCCTGAGCTCAAGAAATGTCAAAAATGTCAAAGACAAGCATATAGCAGGTAGCTTGACAGACACTGTGTGTGCTCCCTTAATGGTGTAATGCCTTGATAATCGATGAAGAATAGCTTTAAATCAACACAGGCTCAAAGTCATATTCCGGCATTTTAACAACAAATCCTGCTACGGTAATCAGCCTTTGCAATGAAGGTGTGTGTGTGTGTGTGTGTGTGTGTGTGTGTGTGTGTGTGTGTGTGTGTGTGTGTGTGTGTGTGTAGTGTTTTCCCTTACCTGGGAGGACTTAATGGCGTGTACAGTGTGTTCCACTCTTTTCTGCAGATGTTGAAATATGCCTGAGGTGGCAAAAGTCAACGTCTGAGATCAAGGATAATTTAGTATTCTGATGTCTGGAGATGTGACTCATGTGATCTGGCACCTAGTGAAAGAAAGTCTGTGGCAAATCGAAAAAAAAAAATACCTCCAGCAAGGATGTACTTATCGAGTTCTTTACAGAAAATTATTTGAAAAGTGGTTGCCTAAGTGAGACTGCTGTATGTGTATTGCCTCTTTCAAAATGTGGAAATAACACAAATGGCTTAATACGGGTTGGTGCAACTCCATCAGTGTTGTTAATTTGCATAGTGTGCATATTGCAATTTGGCTCCAATCGGACGATTTTTGTGAGAGTTTTGGGGCCAAAAGGTCAGATGTCAAGGTTGGAATTCCCTATGCCATATACTAAAGAAAGAGTAAAGCTAGGGTCACCAAACTTTGTACACAGGTTCACACTGAGACCGTGAGCTATGACTGGGGGTTTTGGATTGCAAGGTCAAAGGTCAAGGTCAAAATTCTATAGAAACTATATCTCAACAATAGAAAAAGCTTGGGTCACCAGCATTGCTACACAGGTTCACCTTGGAACCCTGGATCTGTACGTTAAATAGTTTTGGAGATATGCAGCAATGTATTGCGCACTAAAGCAAAAAGAACTGCGATGCCCTTATTTAACTTGAGATCAGTAGTTAGTCTGCCCATCGCATTGTTTGATAGTCACAAGTATTGCAGTATACCAAGACTTTCAGGGTCAAATCATGAACAAGACCCTGTGTATGTACGTCTTTGGTCTTGATTTGATTTCGACTTTGTCTTGACCCCTTAAAGTCTTGCTGTTGATACACTCTGGTCTCAGTCTAGTCTTGGTGTGGTCTCGACTACAACACTAACAGTCAATAAAAATAAAACTCCAAGACATTTGAAACCTTCATCCTGACCCATTCTATATCATTCATTCATCTTCTTCCGCTTAATCCTTTTCAGGTCGCGGGGGGGCTGGAGCCTATCCCAGTATCTTTGGGCGAGAGGCAGGGTACACCCTGAACAGATCGCCAGTCCATCGCAGGGCCAACACAGAGAGACAGACAACCATTCACTCTCACAGTCATACCTAAGGACAATTTAGAATCCCCAGTGTGATGCCAATTGACCTAACCTGCATGTTTTTGACATGTGGGAGGAAACCGGAGAAATCCCGGAGTAAACCCACGCAGACACGGGGAGAACATGCAAACTCCACACAGATCACTGTTGGTTGGGGGCTGGGATCGAACCCAGGATCCCCCGGCCAAGGGTGAGTTGCTGTGCTGCCACAGTGCTAACCACTCCGCCACCGCGCCGCCCATTCTATATCTAACTGGGGAATAACTTGCACGTGGTATTGTAATCAGAACAGAGTTCCCGTAGTTTTTTTTCTTTGTTTTCTAATTTTAATATTTGTGTGGATTTTACTTCATCTATGGCTCTATTCAGAGGAACAATAATGCAGAAATTCCCTTAATCATTAATTAAAAATTGTCCCATATTTCCAAGCCCCAGAATATCTTTCTTTACAATTGTAACTACAGTACATTTTCTGAATGCTGACATTTTAACTTTGTAAATAAAACTAATAATTAAATGGCCTATTCTGCAACAGGTTTTTGCCCTTTCATGGTGGCACTCAAGCAGCCGTAAAGCCGGGGCTAAGTTCAGCTGAGCACAAATACCAGAGCAAGGCAGGGGGGAATAAGTGGGCTGAAATGTCCCTGCATGCGCTGTTTTTTTTTTTTTTCCTCTCCCTTGATGATTGATGGCGGACATTGTTGGTGGCTTTTAGTCACAAGCATGTAATTGCTTTTTGATATTGTTACAAATGAGAAATTGCTTTGTCCCATTACCAGCACAGGAGATAAACAATAGAGAGGCATCAGCGGAGTAGGATGATAAGACAATGTTTACAGAGGAAAAGCACCAACATTCGCATTCCATTTATTTGAAGTGAGTTATAATGTGCACAGAGAATGAGAGGACAAAAGAGAGTCTTGAGAGAGATGGATACAGTATCTTCAGATGTAAATTACAACAAATGTCTGTCCACCATCATTTTTCAAATCTCTGCTTGGAGAAAAAAACACTGAATAATGCCGTCTTTCCCTTTCCAAAAGAATGATTATTGGCACAGGATGTGTAACGAAAAAATATATAGTGGCACTTTTACACCGCAGACATTAATGCTGTCTATAATTCGGCAAAATGTAATTTAATTTTACTTTAAAATAAATGGATAAAATGACTTTAAATAGACTATATTGATTTAGGGGCATGGTCAGTTACTCAGTGAGAGCCCATCTTTGACCTCAAGATGTTTAATTAATGGACTCTTTGCTTTTACATCTCAGATCTTGTGTAACCAGTGTCCTGGAACATCACTCATAACTCCCACATATCCCCGAACAAGAGCCCCGCCGCCAGCTCTGCCACCTGCACTGATGGGAGAAGCAATACTAATCTTTAATCAATTACTGCATCTATCACTTGGTCTATGCGTGCAATACTGATGGATGATGGGGACTTGGTTGTTGCTCAGTTTGAGATGGAGTTTTAACACTGGACTGTAGACCGTTTCTGCTTTTAATCAGATGCACGCACATCTTCTTTCCCCTTTTGACATTGTCCTTATATCATTTATACTCAACTATCAGCTCACACAAAAACACGTCATGCATACTAAGAGCCTTTATGACAATAATAAGCTGTCGCTGGGATTGTTGATCTCCTCTCTTGAATTGGCTGTGTTTATGACTGTACCTGGGGCATGCCTAATAAGTCCAGTCATGGCAAGTCTGGGTCCAAAGAAGAAGAAATGAAGTTACAACTCTTTGGTAGAAAATGTGTTCATACCTATAGTAGAAAAGCACAACAGTCCGTCTATGTATATGTGAAGTATTGTTGAAGAACACAACGACTCATGCTTACTGGATAACATACAGTAAAAAAGTATTTGTTGCCCCACATTTCAACATTTTTGTGTGTAAATGATTCAGATTGTAGCATCAAACCCACACCTTACAGCACAAAAATACAGTTGGGTCCATAAATATTTAGACAATAGCACTTTTTGGACATTTTGTTTATTTACACCACAACAGTCAATTTTAAATGAAACAATCAAGATGTGATTGAGGTTCAGACTGCACTTAATTCTGCTTAAATCTGCTTTGTCATAGGGGACTAGGCCTCACCCACTCATAAATCTGTCTGTCAACAGTCCAAACACTTTTGAGCCTCTGAAAATTGTGGACTTTGCATAGAAATTGGAATTCCTAACTTAGGATGAAATGTTCTTTGTTAAACCCCTCAAATTAAAGCTGAAAGTTTGTAATTTAGCCCAAATAGTTATGATGAGTCCAGCTGTGCATTTTACAAGGTGACTTCCACTTAATTTTTGTAGTTCTGCTCATCCTCCTCCTGCACTTCCTCCTTGCCAGTCTATCTCAGTAATACCACTTTGACCATTTATTCCTGTGTTGCACTATTGATTTGTTTTTAATTCATTCTTGCGATGTGGTTCGGATAAATCACAAGTTGGACCATATGCTCCTTTGAAAGAGAATGTTTTCATCTAGCTTTGGAAATGGAAATACCCCATTTATTTATTTTTTTTGAAATGAAAATGAACATTATAATATCCTGCAAGATGCTCCTCCTGCACATCACAGCAACACCAAATGTCAGGCTGAACATTGTGTGGATGAATAAAGTCATGTTTTAAATCAATTTTTTGTACACACATTTTCAGCTTGTGCTGCTCCATTGACATTTTCTACTTAGGGTGTTTTCACACCAGAAAGTCCGCGCCAAGGTTCTTGTTTTGTTTTTTTTTTATGTTGCATTTGGTCTGGTTAGGTTTGGTTTCACGCTGTTCCTTATCCAAGTCAACTACACAACTTTATGTGGCGCAACTTACAGCTTGTTGTCATGACAATGCCCTGTTGTCGTGATGACATTTGTGTTGTTGGCACAAACTGGTAGTTAGCAAGCATGCTACTCACCCTCCAATGTGTTTACTGCAGCTCTGGACACATCGGTAACCATACGTTACCTTTAAACTCAGGAGGTCTCCATCATATTAAGAGGTGAACTAGTTTAGTTAGGCCAGAATATGAAGGATGTCTGTCCTTCTCATCAGCCATGAGGATGTTCAGGTTGCATTGCTCCTCAATTTTTTATTTTTTTTTTTATAATCTCTGTTGCACCCTCTCCAAAAATATCTGTTAACTTTTGGTAAGTGATTTTTTAAAAATTGAGTATTTATGCTTCTGAAGGCCATGTTTTCAATTAAAAACTGGGTCTCTTCCTCTTACCAAGTGATACTGCAACTCATTTTCCCTTTTTGGTTGCCTTAACTTCCTTTGTTTGTTCAAAAAGTTGGAACCTTTCTGAAAATGTCGTTCACAGTCCAAAGGACCCGGAATTTGATCTGGACCAAGACCAACTCTTTTTGCCAGACCAAATTTCAGCTCTTTTCGGAGTTCAAAAGTCCAGACCAAACGGGTTAGGTGTGAAAGCCCTCTAAGGGCGTATTCACATGGCCACTGTTTGGTCCGGACTAAAGGACCAAAGTGTGTATTCCATGGATAGTTCGGTTTGTTTGGCACTGTCTGAATGTGCCTGGAACTCTGGTGCAGCACCAAACAAGCGAACTCTGGTCCCCCTGAAAAGGGGGGGGGGTATCTCTGTTTGCTTGCAAACGCAGTCTGGTGCGCTTTGCTTGCTGTGTGAATGCAAACGGAGTATCCAGCAGACCAAAAGGCGGATGTGCCCATTGGTGTTCGTGTAACCACAGCAACAGACAGTGAGAAGAGAAAGTTGCGTTTACTGTAAAGGTGCCTTCACATCAAATGCGAACGGGCAAATTTTTTGCACAACACGATTACATTATAACTCAATTTAAATACATGAAAAGATGTTAATTCACCATCTGGGTGAGATACAGACAGACGAAGTTCCCACTCACCTGAAAAAGTTATCCCTGTTGAAAACTTGATGTGTGTTTCCTGGCAGCACGACCGTGGTAGGAATCCGTGGGTAAATAAATCCAACATTCCAATTCAGCTGAAGAGCTCCTGGTTCTTCAGCCTCCATTTTGGGTAGAAAATAACAATGAAGTCACTTGCACAGAACCAAGAAATACTTTTACCGGAGAAAACCGAGGAAAAAAATTTTAAAAAATGTCTCTTGGACTTGGAGTAGTGACGAGTGAGGAGTAAGATGCAGGCTCTGATAGATATTTGGTCTGAGAACCAGATTTCTCAGCTGCTTGTGGCTACACACAAGAATACCGATGTTTTTAAAACGTTTAGCGACATGATGGAAGCACGGGGGGTTTATACAGACAGTGGAGCTTTTCGTTTTATTAGTTTGTGGTGCATAAACACCTTACTGAAGGGAACGGTGTCATGCTCAGAATTGCTCGCTTGCCGAGAATTGCATCCCATCATCAAATAAACATAATTTAAAGCTAATTTACAAGAGGTAGTAACAATTTTTACTTCTAAAAATGTATAATGGGTACTTCTAAAAATGCACAAATGGTTACAAGCCTGGCTGTAGTGTTACATTTTATAGTTTTGGTGCATGGGATGCAGTTCTTGGCAAGCGAGCAATTCTTGGTATAACACCGGTCAATCGATGAGCCGGATCTCTCTTCTTCGCCGAGACTTTTTCTTCCTGGTCAGTGGTGGCTTCGTCTACAGCGCCTCAAACGAGAAGCTGTTGTAACTGCGTGATGTTGTCCAAGCAGTTTGGTCCGCTTGAGTGAAGTGCTGTATGAATGCAAACCGAACCAAACGAAGGTGTGAAAATTCTCGCCATCCCCCGCCGAGTCGAACCGAGACCCCCGGACTATCCTGGTGAGAATACAGCCTTAGTTGCAACTTGTATTAATGGACTTAAGACTGTCAAGGACTGTTTTTTGTTTCTTTTTTATAAAAGTTATTTTTTAAGCTCTGCATAATTGCAGCTGTAGTTTTTGCTGTGCATTGATTCTTGCAGCCATGCAATGGTGAAAACTTGTTTGTTAGTTGCAGCTCTCAAGGGTAGCAAAGCTCCCTGCAGAATATACGCCCTAACCTTAGTGACGGAGACAAGCTGGTGTACAGTGTCTCTCTACACTCTAAACATGCTCCCTTGTCTCCCTTGTGTTGTAAGCTTCCCATTGGACTCCCACCCTTGCCCTTGGACATGGAAAACAACTTTCCTAATTGATGGGAACACACTGTGTGATGCAGGCTGACGACTACAAGTCAGTGTTTTGGTGCTCAAAGGCGATGCCTTCCACATGGGGATTTTTTGGGGGGAGTTTGCATGTTGGAGGCAAGAGCAAGCCACTGATTGCATGCCAATTAGCTTGTCATAGAGTAAATAAGGAGCAC
This sequence comes from Pholidichthys leucotaenia, assembly GCA_020510985.1. NCBI lineage: Eukaryota > Metazoa > Chordata > Actinopteri > Cichliformes > Pholidichthyidae > Pholidichthys > Pholidichthys leucotaenia. The sequence continues at coordinate 227,224,565 of CM035836.1, forward strand.
AGTTTGAGTTTGTAATAGAGGATTGTGGGAGCAGCAGTTAGGGGAAGCCATTTTTGCATTCTCCATCTGAGCTTTCGAGATTTTTCTGTCTTACACAGAATACTAATAAAGCCGCTAGCCACTCATAGCATGGTGGGAGAAACTACAGATGAAATATGGAACTAAAGTTGTTTGTTTATGTGTCCTCAAATCCAAGGTTACTTGTCATTTATTCAAGTGGTGCGCAAAGGCTTTACAGATTCTGTCAACCGTGGACTCGGACCAACAACCACAAAGTTATTTTAAAGCATTTAAACATTTTTTTCTTTTTCATGTTGTTGTGAATTTGCAGTGTAGTTATTCATTTTTATAATGAACATCTTCACATTTGACTCTCTAAAGTTGACTCTAAACATGAAATGTGCTGCAGGGTCTCAACACGTCTTACTTTAGCTTGCTGTTGTCACAGAAGCCAGGCGATAATGAAAAAGGGCTGAAATGGAGTCCTCCCCAGTAGACCTCACAATCACATCACACAGCACTGCCAGTTAATGATACTCACTGGGAAAAAAAAATCACTAGATTGCTTCCATTGCGATGAGAAATGCAAAATAGCTGAAAACAAGTCCAAATCCCAGTTGTACCCGGCCTGCTCTGTACGTGCAAGAGAACGAGGTGTTTTGCTTGCGGCCTACACACATGCACATGCACGTAGCCTTTAACTTGTATTTTGATCAGTCATGTGTGCAGTATTCATTGTGATCTACTCTCAAGTGAATGGCATGTCTGAAGTGTTTAATCACTGATTATTCTGTCACTCAAGAGCAGCTGTCTCTGTGAGCTGGGGGGTAGGTGGGGAGTGTCGGTAAGAACAATTGTGTGTATTTCTCAGGCACATGCAGTGAGGCATCAGGGCTGCATCTCAGCGTGGTGTCTCACGGAGGGGTGACTGTTGGACACGTCAACTTTTCTGATGAATGTTGGCGAAAGTCAAGCTAGTATCTCATGGAGTGGCGAATGCTGAGGAACGTTCCTGAACCCTGTGCTTTTTGGATTTCGTCAGGGTTCGTAAAGTGTTGCCAGACAGTTTGCACACAGTTGTTAAGGTCGCTAACAGTTTTGTGATAAAGTCTTAAACAGTTGCTAGAGTTCACTACTAGGCGAGTTAAAAAGAACTTTATTGACACGCATTACCACCGTTTGCAAGTGTTTTACACCCAGATTTTATTGTTATTTGAGATATAGACATGGACAGGTTTGTTAATAACTTTGCGTTAAAGAAAGAAAATCCCACAATGGTACCTGAAATAATCTGAAACTGAGAAAAGTGATAATAAAAAAATTCTGAAAATGAGGTAATGAAAATCAGACATTGCTTTTGAATTTTGGTTTAACAGAATCATTTTAAAAACAGACTATTTTTATTTTACCTTTATTTATACAGGGAAGGTCCGTTGAGAGGACACGGCTTGTACTAGCAGGGGTAAGCTGTAAGCCTTTGTCATTCTGCATGAACCCGCCAACCTTCAGAAGGATTGTAGTGGGGTTCCATGCATGCATATGTTTTCACTTTCATTTCAAGTTGATACAAAAGTTTCTCTTTTGGTGCCAATTTGAAGTTTAGACTCTATAGAACAATTTACGTTTGAGTGTCAAGATGAGGGGCAACTTGTAGTCCATTCATTTTGCCCATTATTATTTTTTATATCATTTTATAGCATTATATCATATCATATTATATATATTATAGCATTATATTTATTTTATATCAGAGTGATATTTTGTTAGATATGGCCACGATTGTACAAAAATAGGACTGTGGGTTTGGTAACTCACTGGCAAATTTGGTATTCAGGAGTGACTGCTTGGATATTAAACATAAATCTCTATAAATGCAAGAAATCCCTGTTTGTTTTTCTGTCTGTTCCACGCACATCTCTTGAACCGTTTGTCAGACTGGTCTAAGATTTTAAACATGCTTTGCTGAGGTTACATGGGTGTGCATCTCTGAATATGGAGTCACTCAGTCAAAATATGTCATTTTTATCAATAAAAGTTTAGCCACTGCTTTGTCACCGCTGTCTCTTCATGCCCTTCAGTGTGTGTGGGGTGTTGGATTGACTCCATGCTGATTGGATAATATGTGGCCATCACGGCCATGTTGATTGGATTATACACGACGTCACGACCATGCTGATTGGATAATACATGGCATGACAACCAGTCAACACCACAGCGTTTCACAAACAAAAAAGGAAGTGAAAAGGGTCGAATTTGACAAGAAAGAGAGAATAATGAAGATGTAATGCTTAAAAAAAAATACTGTAATGTTGCCGTAATTGCGTATGTCTAAAGGATAATTTGGGGAATGCCAGCGGGGACCTGGGGGTCTGCCTTCTCCAATACAGCGGGTGGAATGCGGTCCTTCGCATTGAAGCAAGTCCAGCCCGCCCGGTCAGCAGTAGATGGGAGTCCTTTTGCAGGATCACGACTCGCCGTCATCAATGGAGCTCCTCTTGGTGTGCTCGCACAGCTGTCTAAAAATTAAAAGTTAATAATTGTGGAGCAAAATGCCCAGATCAACTGCATATCATATGTGGCCACATCCACGGTTTGACTAAATGACAACCGTCACCAAAGTGGACACAAAAATGCTCAAATAACGAAATAGATAATTTTTATTTAAATATTTACTGATAAATGGGCAACACTGATGCAACAGTTGCAGCCAAACAGGTCATTCTGCTGTGTATAATATCGCTGTTTTGTACTTATAATATTCCTAAACTATAAAAGGATGCACTAGAATGGGTCTCAAATATTTGTAAACGTGCCCGGTCAGTGGTAGACGGCAGTCTTGCACTGATGCAACAGTTGCAGCCAAATGGGTCATTCTGCTGTGTATAAAAAAAAACAAAAAAACATGCAAGTTAGGTTAATTGGAGACTCTAAAGTGAACCTAGGTGTGAATGGTGAAGGGATTGGCACAGTACCGTGGCTGTTTCATCCATCCAGGTGGATACCTTGAATTTCCCTCTGGGGATCAATAAAGTACACAAAATACAAATAAAAAAATAATAATGTTTGGTGTTTTGTACTTATAGCATTGCTAAAATATAAAAGGATGCACTACATTGGGTCTCAACTATTTGTAAATGTGTCCTGTTATAGCACTGCATGAGTTTATTGACGACAGACTATAAACTACACATATAAACTAAATTATAATGGTGACTGAACAACTCCCGTACCCCAAAGTGCAAGATGCACTAGTATGAATATAACTCATAAAAGATCACACAAATAAGTGATCTGACAAAAAATAATCAAGTGGTTCTTAAACAGTGGCTAATATTGGATGTCCCATTCATTTTCAGTTATTCTGTAATTAATATTCACACAAACAAATAAATCTCACTTCAGTCCCTTTCATATTTGTTAAAGTCTAACATGTGTGATTGCCTACATATAGGCTACATGTCTGTATTCCACTTTCAAACACAGCTTACATTTGGGCCTGTAAAGCCTGATTGGGCTACCTGTTTCAGACAGGAATACTTGCTTTCTACGAGCAATGCACTAGTTTAATAAATTCATAGAATGTTGGAAAATTGACAACTACATTTTAACAGTGAGGGGGACTAAAATATCAGTTTAATTTAGGATTAACTGTATTCAAAAGTAGGATGAGAAAATTTTGAGATAATACGAGCAATAAGTGGGGTGTTTCCCAGAATATCGGCACTGAGTTTCAAAACAATCTAGATGTAAATGCAAGAATAGTAAAAGGAATAAAGTGCCAACAATGCCAACACCAGACAATACCAATAGGTCATCAGACTTCCCATGTTGATATAGAATGTGCTTTAATGGCTCATTGAACAATAACAGAACAATATAGACATTTCATTTTAATTACCTTGAAAATGTTTTAAACAGAAATAGCAATAATTTCTCACAGACATGTTTTTGGATCCAAATTCAAGCTATTTTTTGCATTTTCACTTGCAAAAATGTATGCACTTGAACTTGACTTTCATGCACTTTGACAGAGAGCATTGGTATGTGCAAGAGCACTTAACATCCAGATGGAATACTTCCTTGGCGGGGGTCAAAAGGGTCCAAACTGGAAGCAGCTTATTGCCTTCTTCTTTCCGCCCATGACCAGTGGGGTCGTTGACAGGTACCATGGATGTATGGGCTGTTGTTCAGATACTGGCTTGGTAGACATTTCTCATAAGACGTAGAGCCAGTGTGTCGCAAGTTGGAGGAATTCTCTATACATCCATGGTTTTCTGAGAAAAGAACTTCATTCGGAGAAGGTCAACTTCACTGTCCTCTTTTGACTTGCTGGAATAGAGCTTACAGACAAAGTCATTGTGATACTTGGAATAGAGTGTCATGAATTGCTGCAAACTCTTCCATGATGGAAAGTAGTTCCTGCATTAACTTGAAGTAATATCGCTTTACCTTACAGGAAGATGTGCTGTCTGATTCAGTGAATGCATGGAAGAAAGCCATAGTTTTACACTGTGTTGGACCCAGGTTTGTGGCTATGGCATTGAGGAAGACCATTTTAGTTGACTTTCCTGCTTTGAAAGAAATCCCAATTGCTGCAGATGGATTCCGAGCCTGGATGTGGTGGAAATGTAATTACAGAGTTCATGAATTCTATGTACAGTATGAGTCTATATCCCACAATAACACATCCCAGTAGAATCACAGTTCACACTGCTACACTTATTGACAACCTGTTTGTTAATATTATTGATAAGAAAATAGAAAGTGGATTATTGATAAATGATATAAGTGACCATTTGCCAATCTTTGCACTTATCCATGGCCACACGGGGGCCAATACAGAAAAAATTTTAAAATCTTTCAGATACAAATCACAAAATGCAATCAGTTCTTTTAAAGAAGACTTGCTGAAGCAAGACTGGATAAAAGTCTATGTATCAGATGTAAATGAAGCCTATGACACATTTATAAACATTGTAACCACTCTTTATGAAAAAAAAATGTCCATTAGTAAAGAAAAAGCTTAAACATAAATTTGTCGATAAGCCATGGTTAACCAAAGGATTACAAAAGGTGTGTAAAAAGAAAAAATCATTATATATAACTTTTCTAAAGAAAAGGACAAAAGAAGCAGAGCAGTGGTATAAAACATACAAAAATAAGTTAACATATATAATGAGATGTAGTAAAAGAGACTATTACAGTAAAGAACTGGAGAAAAACAGAGACAATATTAAAAATACATTGACAATACTTAACAATATTCTTGGAAATAAAAACAGAAATACAAGCTACCCAACCAATTTTTCAAAAAATAATAAAACGACTCAGAGTGTGAATGCAGTTTCACCTGCAGATGAATTTAATAACTTTTTTGTTAACATTGGTCCTAATTTGGCTTGAGAAATACCCATTACGACACCTACGGGTGATACAATAAGCAAAAACACTGCTATAAAAGACTCCATTTTCATAAAGAACATAGACGAGAAAGAGGTCATTGAAATTGTTAAATTGTTTAAAAGTAAAACATCTACGGACTGTGATGGTATTGACATGCTCTGAGTCAAAACTATTATTGAATGCTTAGTGAAACCACTGACGTATATTTGTAACCTGTCTCTCCAAACAGGTATATTTCCCAATGCAATGAAAATAGCTAAAGTAATTCCGATATACAAGACGGGTAACAGAGGGGAACTTTCAAACTATAGACCAATTTCACTATTGCTGCAATTTTCCAAGATACTTGAAAAAATATTCTGGGAGAGAACTGACAACTTCATAATGAAGAATAATTTATTGTGTGAGCAGCAATATGGGTTCAGACACAAGAGGACAACTGCATTTGCTCTAATGGAATTTATAGAAAAAATATCAACTGCCGTTGAAAATAGAGTACTCAGTTGGGGTATTCCTGGATCTTAAAAAGCATTTGATACAGTGGATCATAATTTATTATTAAAGAAACTACAAAATTGTGGTATTGGGGGGTAGCACTGTCCTGGTTATGTAGTTACTTAAAGAATAGATATCAGTATGTATGTGTTGGTAACAAAAACTCACAGTTACTGAAGGTTACTTGTGGAGTTCCACAGGGTTCAGTTTTGGGGCCATTGTTATTCAATATGTATATAAATGATATATGTAAAGTTTCGGAAAAAATGGATTTAATATTGTTTGCCGATGACACTAATCTATTATGCAGTGGAAGCAATTTGGAACAACTTTTGGATACACTCGGAAAGGAATTAGGAAAGCTTAAACTGTGGTTTGATTCAAACAAATTAACGCTCAATTTAAGTAAGACAAAATTTATAGTTTTTAACAACCATCACAACAACTTAGTATCTAAACTCAGTGTAAATGGTGTACAGATTGAAAGGGTATCCGAAACTAAATTTCTTGGAGTAATAATTGATAATAAACTGTGTTGGAAGTCACATATTAATTATATTAAAGGTAAAATATCTAAATCAATTGCAATACTACACAGAGTGAAATATTTGCTGAATCAGCCCACACTGTATACTTTGTATCATTCATTAATACTCCCATACATGACATATTGTACTGAAGTATGGGGAAATACATATAAAACAAACATATATCCAGTCTTTATGCTTCAGAAGAGAGCTATTAGAATAATAAACAAAGCAGCTTACAGGGAACCAACAAACCCACTTTTTCTTAAATTAAAAGCTCTCAAGTTGAAAGATCTGGTTGACTTTAAAACTGCAGTAATAATGTTTAAAGTGAAGAATCTGTCACTGCCCACAAATATCCAAATGTTGTTCCAAATAAGGGAGAAACAATATCATTTCAGAGGAACATGTATATTTCAAAAACCTTCAGTGAGAACTACCACCAAGCAACACTGTGTTTCAGTGCAAGGAGTCAGATTATGGAACGATTTTGGACCTGAATTAAAATCATGTACAACGCTTGGACAATTTAAACAAAAACTAAAGGAAGAAATACTCCAAACATATATACAAGATGACATGTAAAATCACATACGGATTGTCATATCCAGTCTGTGTTGTATTGTTGCTTAGTTTGTTTTTTTTGTTGTCACATTTTGTCTTAGCTTTGTTCCGAATTGTAATCGCTCTTGTTTTGTTTTTCTTTTGAATTCTTGGATGGAATATGGGTGGGCAATATAAGCTGCGGTTTCAGCCATCACCCATTTCGGATAACTTATGTTGAACTGTATAATCAGAGGAGTTATTGTTTAATTTGACCTTGTTGGATTTTTTTTCCCCCTATGTTATATTATTCTGTTTATTTTTTAATCTTTACTTTTAATCTATCCAAAATAAAGATTCATTCATTCAAATTGCTCAAATGGAATACTACAACTGATGATGTTTCAAGTGCATGTAGATGAAGTACAAAAACACGGGTGTCGGCTTCCTCATGGTTACATCTTTGCATTGGTTTGCATTGATTAACTGCTTCCAAAATGATTGACTTGACTACCTGCAGTGATGTAGACATCCTCAGCCGAGAACTGTTTGAATGTGATCTTTGTGGACAGATATGAGAATGATTCTTTCATGTTTTTGGTGTTTGCCAGTTTTCTGGAATTTTTGCAGAACCGGATACTCGTTCACGAGTGCCAGTTCCTCATTTTTCCCTCGTAGCTCCTTTAATTGTCAGTGGATGATATTGGTCCAAGGCAAACGCGAGGGGAATGAAGAACCTTATATTTTATGGTCTAATCGTTTTTGTTTCATTTTCATTAAATTGGTCACAAGCTAAACCCAGATGTATGCATGATTGACCATCCAGTTTTCAGTATACCAGGAGTTATGAGGCATAAACTTGGCATAAATAACTAAGACACATAGCAGCCATCTTGGATTTTTGCACACTGGAATTCCTAAAACATATTTTTGCACTACTTTTGGTTACTTGTGTATTATTAAATAAAATATTGTAATACAATTGTGTTTTGAAGTCAATTTGAAAACAATAATGAGCTTTGGAAAAAAATAAACATAATTCAGAATGTCTGATAGCAGTCATTTTAGAAAGTAGTCCACAGAAATCACTGTTATGATCTGCGTGCCCAACACTCAAACTAAAATTGTTCTAAACACTCATATTGTCAAGCTTGCACACAAAAAGAAACTTTTGCATCAACTTGAAATTACTGGGTGTTGTGGCACCCCACTATTGTTAACACTTGCGGGCCCTTGGCCTGCTTCTCTCCCACAGCTTAAACCGTTTGACTACATTTTTTTTCTGAGTTATGAGTTTTTCAGCACTTAAATACATTGTTCTTGTTTTTATGTGTGTGTTCATTTAAAAAAAAAAGCCATGTTTGCGGCACAAAATCTCGGACCATTTTCATCTCGGAGTGCTTGGTAGAGTAAATCATTTGTGTGCTGATCTAATTTAAGAGCACTAAGGTTCTGAGGTTTAAAGTACTAAAGCTCTATTTTTTGAATCAGGATGTAGTCTACTAAGAATAGTCCACAAATAGTGTGTCCCCACTTCAGATGTAGAAAGTTTCACCATCAAGATAAGACCCGGAGTTAACTAAGTCACACTTTCTGTTGCTGGAAGAGCCAAGGCAGCAGAGTTTGTGTCCACACACACACACACACACACACACACACACACACACACACTCATGAGTGGAAACAGAGAAGCATTTAGAATACGCAAAGTCTCTGTCGGATAAAAGCAGGTATGTGCTTAAAAAGAAGACTAATTAGTCTTATTTTTATTATTCTTATTATTAATCTTGAATTGAAAAATTGTAGGTAATCCCTTTTGTTAAAATCCTGCCCTCCACGATGTAGCTTTCAGCTTCGCGCGGTCTAGCTGTAGTGTTAGATTAGTTCAAGGTGATTAAAGGCAGGTGAAAGTCTCGGGCCTTCACAGTGCATAGGGGCGTAATGTGCCAAATTTGCTTCAGGCCAGCTCTCTCTTCAATACTGTATGTTTTTTGTTGGTGTTGTTATAGAGACATGATTTGACTATGTCAATGCACTAAGTGAATATTATATATACAGTACACATGATTTTAAAAAATGATATCATACAGTGTATATATATATATATATATATATATATATATATATATATATATATATATATACACCGTGGGGCAAAAAAGTATTTAGTCAGCCACCAATTGTGCAAGTTCTCCAACTTAAAAGATGAGAGAGGTCTCCAATTTTCATCATAGGTATACCTCAACTATGAGAGACCAAATGAGAAAAAAAAAAAATCCAGAAAATCACATTGTCTGATTTTTAAAGAATATATTTGCAAATTATGGTGGAAAATAAGTATTTGGTCAATAACAAAAGTTCACCTCAATACTTTGTTATATACCCTTTGTTGGCAATGACAGAGGTCAAATGTTTTCTGTGAGTCTTTACAAGGTTTTCACACACTGTTGCTGGTATTTTGGCCCATTCCTCCATGCAGATCTCCTCTAGAGCAGTGATGTTTCGGAGCTGTCGCTGGGCAACACGGACTTTCAACTCCCTCCAAAGATTTTCTATGGGGTTGAGATCTGGAGACTGGCTAGGCCAATCCAGGACCTTGAAATGCTTCTTACAAAGCCACTCCTTCGTTGCCCGGGCGGTGTGTTTGGTATCATTGTCATGCTGAAAGACCCAGCCACGTTTCATCTTCAATGTCCTTGCTGATGGAAGGAGGTTTTCACTCAAAATCTCACGATACATGGCCCCATTCATTCTTTCCTTTACACGGATCAGTCGTCCTGGTCCCTTTGCAGAAAAACAGCCCCAAATCATGATGTTTCCACACCCATGCTTCACAGTAGGTATGGTGTTCTTTGGATGCAACTCAGCATTCTTTTTCCTCCAAACACGACAAGTTGAGTTTTTACCAAAAAGTTCTATTTTGGTTTCATCTGACCATATGACATTCTCCCAATCTTCTTCTGGATCATCCAAATGCTCTCTAGCAAACTTCAGACGGGCCTGGACATGTACTGGCTTAAGCAGGGGGACACGTCTGGCACTGCAGGATTTGAGTCCCTGGCGGCGTAGTGTGTTACTGATGGTAGCCTTTGTTACTTTGGTCCCAGCTCTCTGCAGGTCATTCACTAGGTCCCCCCGTGTGGTTCTGGGATTTTTGCTCACCGTTCTCGTGACCATTTTGACCCCACGGGGTGAGATCTTGCGTGGAGCTCCAGATCAGTGGTCTTGTATGTCTTCCATTTTCTAATAATTGCTCCCACAGTTGATTTCTTCACACCAAGCTGCTTACCTATTGCAGATTCAGTCTTCCCAGCCTGGTGCAGGTCTACAATTTTGTTTCTGGTGTTCTTTGAAAGCTCTTTGGTCTTGGCCATAGTGGAGTTTGGAGTCTGACTGTTTGAGGTTGTGGACAGGTGTCTTTTATACTGATAACGAGTTCAAACAGTTGCCATTAATACAGGTAAGGAGGGGAGGACAGAGGAGCCTCTTAAAGAAGAAGTTACAGGTCTGTGAGAGCCAGAAATCTTGCTTGTTTGTAGGTGACCAAATACTTATTTTACCAAGGAATTTACCAATTAATTCATTAAAAATCCTTCAATGTGATTTTCTGGATTTTTTTTTCTCATTTTGTCTCTCATAGTTGAGGTATACCTATGATGAAAATTGGAGACCTCTCTCATCTTTTAAGTCGGAGAACTTGCACAATTGGTGGCTGACTAAATACTTGTTTGCTCCACTGTATATATACGTATATATACACACACACACACTGTATGCCAATGGTTTGCCAATAGCTTTGCCAACAATCTAAAAAATGTCCGGATTTCGTTGAAAAGTGAAAAATAAAAAGGCATCAGAGACAGGCAGCATGCACACCTAGTAACTTATGACTAAAACCAATGATGACACCAGGTCTGACTACACTGTTCTCTAGAAGGTTAAAGGGCAAGTACAGCCAGCTCTTAAATTGTAAGTGCTCTAGTAAGCCTGGTGGCACAAATACACCGACAAGTACCCGCAGACATGTAACCTGCCCCTCACAAAATATAGGAAACCTTGCCAAAATAGTATCATGTTTCAGTTATGACCAGCAAGGAAAAAGTGTCAATGAGTTATTAAGTAGTTGTAAACATGATATTTGAAAGACTTGAACACCATTATCATTGACACCTACTACTACGTCTGGAAGGCTGTTCCACATTCTTATTGAACAGTGAAGGAAGCTCCTATCCAGTGTAGTTGTTCTTGCAGTAGGCATAGCCAAGGTAGAATCAGGTATGGATGCACTGGCTCTAGTAGTTCTCCGAGACATGTACTTATCTGGTAGTAATGCTCGAAGGTCTGTTCAGCAGTGAGTGGTATGCATTTTGTAGAGCACTGTAGCTGCAGCAACTTCCCGTCTATGCTGGAGAGTAGTGATGGCCTGTTCCTTGCAAACAGTGATTTGGTCTACTCTAATGATTCTTAGGACTTTTCGTTGAATTGAGTCAAGTTGACCGATGACAGATGGAGAGGCACTCATCCATGACAAAGAAGCATGTTCCATCACACTTCTGATCTGAGCTTTGTAGTATATGGTTGCCCTTCCTACCACATCAAGTTTGCTGGCAACTTTCCTCAGTGCACCTAGTCTTTGTCCTACTCTTCTTGATATATTGGAGATATGCTTAGTCCATAGAAGTTTGCTGTGAACTGTGACGCCAAGGATACTGAGCTTCTTCTCTACTGACAGTTTGGTATTTCCAAAGTGTAGATCAAGAGAGGTAGGCTTCCTCTTTCTAGATATTACCATGGCTTTGCATTTAAAAAGTGTAAAAGTTTAAAAGTGTATTTGACTTTTGAGAGACAGACCCCCACCACCAAATCCCCAAAATTTATATATATACACACAGTGCGTCCAGAAAGTATTCAGTGCTTCACTTTTTCCACATTTTGTTATGTTACAGCCTTATTCCAAAACTGATGAAAGTCATTTTTTCCTCAGAATTCTGTCTCTCAAAAGTGAAATACACTTTTACAACTTTTACACTTACATATTACATACAATATACAGTGGTGTGAAAAAGTGTTTGCCTCCTTCATGATTTCTCATTTGTATGTTTGTCACACTTAAATGTTTTAGGTCATCAAATAAATTTAAATATTAGACAAAAGATAACACAAGTAAACACAAAAGGCAGTTTTAAATGAAGGTGTTTATTATTAAGGGAAGAAAAATCCAAACCTACATGGCCCTGTGTTGAAAAAGTGACCCCCCCCCCTCCCGTTAAAACATAAATTAACTGGGGTTTATCACATCTTTGGAAAGCTCAGTTCAATTTCTCTAGCCACACCCAGGCCCGATTACAGCCACACCTGTTCTCAATCAAGAAATCACTTAAACAGGACCTGCCTGACAAAGTGAAGTAGACCAAAAGATCCTCAAAAAGCTACATCATGCTGCGATCCAAAGAAATTCAGGAACAAATGAGAAACAAAGTAATTGAGATCAGTCTGGAAAAGGTTATAAAGCCATTTCTAAAGCTTTGGGACTCCAGCAAAGCACAGTGAGAGCAATTATCCACAAATGGCAAAAACATGGAACAGTGGTGAACCTTTCCAGGAGTTGCTGGCTGACCAAAATTACCCCAAGAGCGCAGCGACGACTCATCCAAGAGGTCACAAAAGACCCCACAACAACATGCAAAGAACTGCAGGCCTCACTTGCCTCAGTTAAGGTCAGTGTTCATGACTCCACCATAAGAAAGCGACTGGGCAAAAATGGCCTGATGATCCCCAGGACTTTTGGGAAAATACTCTGTAGACTGATGAGACAAAAGTTGAACTATTTGGAAGGCGTGTGTCCCATTACATGTGGCGTAAAAGTAACACAGCATTTCAGAAAAGGAACATCATACAACAGTAAAATGGGTGGCGGTAGTGTGATGGTCCGGGGCTGTTTTGTTGCTTCAGGATCTGTAAGACTTGCTGTGGTAAATGGAACCATAAATTCTGCTGTCTACCAAAAAATCTTGAAGGAGAATGTCTGGCCATCTGTTCATGACCTCAAGCTGAAGCACACTTGGGTTCTGCAGCAGGACAATGATCCAAAACACACCAGCAAGTCCACCTCTGAATGGCTTAAGAAAAACAAAATGAAGACTTTGGAGTGGCCTAGTCAAAGTCCTGACCTGAATCTGATTGAGATGCAGTGGCATGACCTTAAAAAGGCGGTTCATGCTCGAAAACCCTCCAATGTGGCTGAATTACAACAATTCTGCAAAGATGAGTGGGCCAAAATTCCTCCACAGTGCTGTAAAAGACTCATTGCCAGTTATCGCAAATGCTTGATTGCAGTTGTTGCTGCCAAGGGTGGCCCAACCAGTTATTAGGTTTAGGGGACAATCACTTTTTCACACAGGGCCATGTAGGTTTGGATCCCCCCCCCCCCCCCCCCCGTAATAAACACCTTCATTTAAAAGCTGCATTTTGTGTTTACTTGTGTTATCTTTGTTTGATGATCTGAAACATTTAAGTGTAACAAACATACAAAAAAATGAGAAATCAGGAAGGGGGCAAACACTTTCACACCACTACACACACACACACACACACACCCATATACTATATACATATACATATATATATATATATATATATATATAATTTTATGTATTTTTTTTTTTTTAGGATAAATTAGGAGCAAATCCTTTGGACTAAACAGCCCAATTATTGGACTGTTTTTTGGTTAATATGGTCAGGCACAGCCCAGTTTTCAACAACTCTTTTCTGGTTAAATATGGTCTGTACTAGATGGACTAAACACAAGACAATTTTTGATGACTATTTTTGGGTTAAACATGGTCCATATTAGACAGGTTGAATGTTGGAAAAATCTCTTCAACCAGTAGTCAAAGAATCAAGCAGGAATAAAGTTTCAGCAAATTTAATTACACTGGCCCATGGAGAACAATACAATAACAGTCTCAGAGCCTTTTTGTGCATCATTCTCATTCAAACACACATCGCTCAGTCCTTTAAGCTCTCCGCTATCTGAGTGGTGAAGGAGAAAATGCCCATGATGATTGGTTCAGTACATCTGGTCAGAACTCGATGTACAGATTATCTCTTTCTCAGCAACAGTCAGACTTTCTCAGCACCAGTCACACCAGTCCAATACATGCGTACTAAAACAGCAATAACATGTACAGCTGCATCAGCGTCTTTAGCACTTTCACACAGATTCTGAGACAAAGCAAATTACAAATATGAAATTTTTCCAGCATTTTCCCCCTTTTGATGCCATGCAAGGCATCATAAAAGAGCAATTTATGGCATCTAAAACCTCATCTGGCAGCTATGCTAAGCTGCAGTGCATTGATGTGCAACAGACACTAACTAGCTAGTGACGGGGAAAGTCTGCCATCAACCCAGGCACCGGCTAACATTTAGTCCTTTAGGAGGTAAAATAGAACATTAAAACTTATTAATTAATGGTAAAAGTAATTATTGATAACAACATTAAACAAACATTAAAACATTAAAATCAAAATGATAATAAAGTAAGATGATTGTATAATAAGGATATAATAAGGTTATATGTGTCATTGCTGCATGTGTCATTGCAGCTTGTATAAAAACAAAACATAAAAGATGAAAACAAAACAAAAACTAGAAAAGCACTCTGAAAGCGCAGACCTCCGCCAAGCGGCGCGGCACAGTTCCCCCCATACAGTGTTTTGTGTGTACGTTTTCAGATTGCTTGACCATGAAAACATATGACTAGCAATTGGATTGACAGTGATAGGATTAGTGGTTCAGTAGTTCTTCACGAAAATTACATTTTCCGTAATGGCGGCCACAGTTCTGCCCATACAGTGTTTGTGTGTACGTTTTCAGAATCCTTGACCACGAAAACATATGACTAGCAATTGGATTGACAATGATAGGATTAGTGGTTCAGTAGTTATTCACGAAAATGGCATTTTCCGTAATGGCGGCCACAGTTCCCCCCATACAGTGTTTGTGTGTACGTTTTCAGATTCCTTGACCATGAAAACATATGACTAGCAATTGGATTGACAATGATAGGATTAGTGGTTGAGTGGTTATTCACGAAAATGGCATTTTCCGTAATGGCGGCCACAGTTCTGCCCATACAGTGTTTGTGTGTATGTTTTCAGATTCCTTGACCACGAAAACATATGACTAGCAATTGGATTGACAATGATAGGATTAGTGGTTCAGTAGTTATTCACGAAAATGGCATTTTCCGTAATGGCGGTTTTCTTCTGGATGGTGATCCGGATCATCCCCAAAATTTAATCAGTTCTTCCTTGTACCATTTCCAACAACGCCTGAAAGTTTCATCGAAATCCGTCCAAAACTTTTTGAGTTATCTTGCTAACCAACAGACAAACAGACAGACAAACAGACAAACCCCAGCAAAAACATAACCTCCTGGCGGAGGTAATAATAACAAGATATAAAAACAGAAATAAAAGTAACATAAAAAAAATAAAAATAGTGTTTCAAACTCCATAAACGTATGTACAGGTAGTACATTTCAACTTCACATCATAATCATGCAACTTCTTTTGGTTTTTCTGCATGTCAACCAAACTTTTACTCTGTACTTGGGTCATGGAGAGACACCTTGAGCTCACACTATTTGTTCATCATTCCCATCATCCCCAGCAACTGCTGCATGGTACATCACTAAATTAACATGCACAAGTCTCATCATCATACTACAGATGCAGGGAATGGCACAAGAAAAGACCAGGAATATCACTACAAAAATCGCTAACAGGTTCATGATGAGGCTTCTCCATGAAGAGAACAACCAGCTTAACCAGGTATGTTCATCAGTGATATTGTCCTTGGCTATGACAGCCTGCAAAGCAATCAAGTTCTGTATGGCTGAGGCAATCATGTGACCATCTGCATTATTATCAGGGATAAAAGTACAACAATAATCCCCCACAATTGCGCACACACACCCTCGGGTGACAGTTATTTGATCAAGAACCATTCTATTTTGGGTCAGCATAAAGTCTAAGAGCTGTTAACTCCTCATTTATACCAGAAAAAGCAGACAAAGAAAAATTCACAAATTATTGTAATCTATAACTATTTGTTTCAGCCCATAAGGTGTTCTTAGCCACTCCCATCTAAGGGAACAAGGAATTAAGTACCTCCTGCCCACTGGTTTCTAACTTGAATTCTTACGGCACATTTGTGCCCCAGATGGGATCATGTGGTGAAAAAGAAACATCTCTCTTCACCCTGCCCGCCTGTCCTGCCAACAATATGATGGTATGGTCAGTCACCACTACGGGGGCACGCGCCCCTTCCCAGTTCATGGGCAGGTGTGAGTAGGCACGATGACCACACAGCCACCAACCCCCTGTCACCATATTTGTGCCATACTTGTGAGAATCACAAATTGTGGCAGGCACAGATACAGAGCTCCTTCAGGGTGACATCACCTTCCAGACTTCTAGACTGACAATAAGGATCTTCAGGACAGCTTTTGCCCACTACGCCGGTCCTGCAGGTAGCAGTACAAGGACGAGATGTACTATGTACCGTTGCACACCTGGAAAAGGATAAACTGTCCAAAGAGACGTTTCCACATCCTTTTAGACAAAAGGAAAAAAAATCCCCGGCGAGGTTAATCTTGCCTTCACCGAGTAAGGGGTGTCATCATGTCTCCGGTCAGTGGAGTCATAGACAGTGTGGCAGGTGTGGTTCAAGTTAATGCTTGCTGTACTATTTCCATACATCTGACAGTTCCATTGGTTTAGCAGTAACAGATATTTTACCAGCTGAGAGTGGGAGCAAAGAACACATATAACAATTTGAACGATTAGCTGTTTTGGCTGTGTGGTTAACATACTTTTGCCACACATTACCAGCATAAACATGGTCATCATAGCCTGGTCTTTCTAGTCAGTTGTGATGCGTATGAGTAACACACCTAGCCCTGCGATAAATAGGTAATGGTGTCCCTAAAAGTAACCAAATCAAAAGTGCTACCACAAGCATGATGATGATGAAAAAACAGGTGTACCATTCACATCTTTCTGCTGCCAACCTTCTCTCTCTTGCATTTTGTCTCTCCATGATAAACAACAGTTGTTTTGCTATACAAGCCGTTACTGGGCGTACCATCAGCCGAACACTTGTGTAGAGAAACAGTTAAACAGTCTCTTGCTGAGGTTTTTGAATGGGGTAAGGTTTGCAATGTGTCAGATGCACCCAAGAATCACATCCTTCGACTTTCACGGCTGTTGGTGTCGCCAGGATGACCTTATGTGGTCCTTGCCAGGGAGTGTCGGTCCAGTTTTTCTTTTTGATAGCTTTGATGAGGACCAGATCCCCCGGTTTGGCTATGATGGGTGCATCCCCGTGTTCCTTCCTGGGAAGAGCAGCATGTACAACATCTGTCAGTCAACATTCTTTGCATGTAATCAGCTAAACACTCTTCCTCATCACCTGAATTAAATGGCCATAATGGTAGGAGTAGGTAAGGCTTGCCGTATATTATTTCAAATGGAGACAGCCCCCCTTTTGAGGGCATTACCCTCATGTAACTAGGGGTAGGCAATATATCCAATTTTGTCCTGTTTCTGCCATTGTTTTCTAAGCCTTTCTTTAATGGTCCTATTTGTGCATTCCACACCAATCCTGCAGATTGTGGATGGTAAGCTGAGTGGTTTTTCAAGTTAATGTTAAGTGCTGTGCCTAAGTGTGATATAACCTGATTTACAAAATGTGTTCCATTATCTGAGTAAATCTTTTCAGGTATTCCAAATCTTGGTACTACTTCCAGCTAAGAGTTTCTTTGCTACTATAACAGAGTGCAAGGGAAGGCTTCTGTCCATTTAGCAAATGTATCAATAATAACCAAACAGTAGTTCTTCCCTTCACATTTATGTAGTTCAATGAAATCCATGCAAATATTTTGAAATGGATAAGTTGTCAGAAGTACCCTTCTGAGGTCTTAAGTGTCCCTGAACATTGTTTTCTGCACAGATTAGGCATTTTTTTGAGTAGCAAATTGTAACATAGAAATCATCATACCCCCTGCTGCTACATGGGAAAGCCCATGTAACAGAACAGCAGTCTGGTGGAATAATTTGCATGGCAAAATGAGTTTATTGCATCATTTGTAGAGTTTGGAAGTGTTGTCAAATGTTGCTCCCTTTTTTTATCCACCGGTAAATTTCAGCTTGTCTACGTTATTGCACATGTCACATGATAGCTGTTCTGTCAGTGTTAGAAGAGGAGATGCTGTGGTGTGGTTTCCTGTATGACCTTGTGCAGCTGCTTTTGTGGTGTTGTCTGCAAAGTGGTTGCCCTTAGAGATTGGATCTGTGTCACTGGTGTGTGTGGCACATTTGCACATGGCCAATTTGGAGAGAAGTTTTACACTGTTTAACAGTTTTAAGATGAGAGCTTTGTGTTGGATTGGCTTCCTTGTTGATGTAATCATGCCTCTTTTTTTCCACTGTTTTGCAAAATGATGGATGGTAGAAAAAGCATATTGGCTGTCAGTATGTACTGTGAGTGCTTTTCCCTGGCCTAATTTACAAGCCTCAGTTAAAGCAACTAATTCAGCTGCTTGTGCAGAATAATGTGATGGGAGGTTTTTTTTTTTTTTTTTTTTTTTGTGCCTGTAAAATGGTGTCATGGGTGACCACTGCAAAACCGGACAAGTTTGAACCAGTACAGTCACATTTGGAGGAGCCATCAACAAACAATATGAGACCAGAGTCCTCCAAAGGTGTGTCCTGCAAATCAGGGCGTGACAATGTTTCACTTTTTATTTCTGCCAAACAGTCATGAGGTTTGCCTTGTGTTGAAATTGGCGAAAAGCTTGCTGGATTTGTTACCGTGTAACGTTCAGTGGTTAGATGAGGCTCTGATAATAACGTTGTCATGCATGCAAGGTGTCTGCATAGTGAGACAACTGATATTTTACTTTGTGACAAGACACATGTGTGACCTTTAGGGTCAAGGGATGAACAAGAACGAACCCTGCTGAGGCCTGCACCGCCATAGAGGGAGCTATAACAGCTTGCACACATGGCGGCACTGTCTCCGCCACAGGGTCCAACCTTGTGGAACAAAATGCTATTGGATGCATTTTTGTACCACTTGGTCGGAGAAGGACTGACATCATGTGTCCCTCTCTACAATCAACCATTTGCACAAATGGTATTTTGTAACTGGGGAGTACCAGGACGTCAGTACTGAACAAAAGTTTTTCCCTGCTGCTTTCAGTTCCTCTATCACTGGTTCAATGCCCTCCAGGGCCTCAGGATGTAGACAATACTGTCTTTTGTATGGCCTGTAGTGCAATTTCACATTTATTTTGTCCATCTCTGCATTTTTATTTACCCTACATCTGCCTGTCCTGTTGACCACAGAGAATTTGGAATTTGTGAGAGTATATGTTCCTCTTCTTGTGTTAGTGTAAAAAGTGATCAAATGACTGAGTTGGGAACATCAATGTGGACCTCTTTTTGCACTGTGGTCACTCAGTTCAAGGGCAGTGAGTAGGTGTCAAGTTCTGAGGAATATTGAACCTTTGGGCTGGAAGTTTTCTTCCAAGACTGACCGCATTCCTCTGCTGTGGTCACAAACTGGCCTACATCCTTCCAGTGCATGTGCTTGGGTTTGACCAATGAGATGTGGGGAGCCTCCCAGTGTTTAAAATGCCTGCTCTCCTCATCAAACAACACTTCAGATGCTCCCACATATCCCCTTGGTGGTCAGTACAGATTTTCAATGACCAGTCTGGAGGATGGATTTGCAAAGAATGTTTTGGACTCAAAATTTTGCGTAGCTTTTGTGTGCAGGTCTCTGATGTCACTGAGTGTGGTCCGGCCAAAACCAAACGAAATGAGTAGCAGTACCTAGGCACATTGAAATCCTGCAATCCATTTATTCCATTCCATTTATATATATATCTACATATTATTCCATCTAGCTACATTGCTACGCACTGTGTGTGTTTATATACTTGCATATTTATTCCACCTAGCTGCAATGCTCCGTACTGTGGGTGTTTATATATTTACATATTTATTCCATCTAGCTACAATGCTCTGCACTGTGTGTTCATATATTCATATATTTATTCCATCCAGCTACAATGCTCTGCACTGTGTGTCTGTGTGTCTGTGTGTGTGTATATATATATTTTATAGTAATATGTACATATGTATATTAGCTGCTCTTGCTGATTGTTTTTTTTTTTTTTTTTTTTTTTTTTTTTCTTGCCTTCTGATTGTTGCTCTGAGTGTTGCTATCCCTGTGCTGTTGCAATCCTGGAATTTCCCCGTTGTGGGACTAATAAAGGCTTATCTTATCTCTTATCTTATCTTATCTTCCTTCCACATGTGGAAAATGTGATGCTCTCATACCATTATCCATTGGGATTATGGCAGTGTTGAGGGCTGTAAGTAGATCCCTTCCCAAAAGGTTGACAAGGCATGCTTCAGACAATATGAAACAACCTTCTGCCATGTCACCGATGACAGGGTCTTTTACCTTGACATTTTTTGAAAAGTGCTCTGTTTTTAACTTGCCGTTTGAGGCTTTTACAGTTATTTTTTTCATCTGATCTTGTAAAATTGTGAATGTCTGCGCCTGCTATTACCAATCTGCATGCTCCTGTGTCACATAGAAACTTTATTGGAATGTCCTGAACCTGCAGCATCACTTCAGGTAAACACTGCATTGTCAACATCAGATCAAAGTCAGGTAAATGGAAAATGTCTGTTATGTCTGCCATCTCTGTTATGTCAGTGTTAGCGTCAACAGTTGCACTTATCTTTGGTGTGGTCAGTCAGGCAGTCGAGCCATGAGGTCCTCCGTCTCCTCCCCGCTGCTGCTGGCATTTAGGACATTGCCTCTGCCGATGGCCCCTTTGTCCACATTGATGACAAACGTCATGTTCCCTTGCCGCGGCCAGCCCACCCCACGCCTCCTTCCGTCCCCCCTCCACCACTGAGTTCCAGTTCCGGTGCCACCCTGAAAACTAGAATCGGGGGAAGCCCCCCCACACACACCCAGGTCAGCAATCACATAAACAGGAGTTGGTTTTTCTTTCAGTTTTTTCTTCTCCTTTTCTTTCCTTTCCAGCCAGTAAGGTTCTACACCTGAATCATTATCAGCCTTAGTTAAACCAGAATGGCTGTCAAAAACCTCTTGTAACCTGGTTCTATAAGCTTCCACACCTTCTTCTTTACCTTGTTCTGTGGTTTAGATTGTCCTGTATAAGCTGGATTTGAAAGTTTAATCATAGGATATTGTTCATTGACAACATGTTTCATAATCTTCTGTTTTATTGACCATATTGATGGTGAGTGTGGAGTGGATATGTGTGCATATCTACTTAACTCTTTGGCACCCAGGTGTGGCTGCTCCCGGGTACTCCACTCCTTCTTCACTTTGGGTTTGGCTTCAGCGGGTAGAGGGGTGGAGATGAGCGGAGGCGAGGTGACGTCAACCACAGCCCCCCCAGCCTGGAGGTGTTCTGGTGATGTCGGGGCATATGGGCTGAACAGCGGGGGGATATGGAGGGGAAGGAGCAGAAACACGGCCCCTTGCCTCCATGTCAGACTCGTCATGCACCATAGAAGAGACAGAACACATATTAGTCAAGTCCTTTTTTTTTTTTTTTTAACCATGGTCAGTTTTTCAGATTTATCATCAGATTTAGATTTTACCTTTGCAAAGTCCAAATCAGCCTGCCGCCTTTTTTTTTTTCCATCTGAAGCCACTGTTGCCCCTCAGTTGGAGAGATAATGCAACTGTGAGCCAGAGAATACAATTACACTGCAAAAAGTCAAAGTTAAGTCAAATAAAATAAATTAATGCTGTTTATATGCCTCCAGACAGCCCCAGCCCAAACAATTAAAAAAGAAAAATCAAATTTTCTTGCTCTGCTGGCAGATAATTTTACTTAAAATAAGAAAAATGTCCTGGTAATAGATAATGTTAGTTAAAAAAATTAAAAAAAAAAAATCTGTGAACAAAGCAAGATTAAATTGCTTAACACAAGTAAACTATCATAAAGCAAGCAAAAATCCCACATAAAACTGTACAACAAAAGAATTTACTGTCAAAATTATCTTGAGGTAAAAACAAGCATCTAATACATGTCATCTTACCAAAATCCCCAGTTCAGTGTGACCTTATTACTGCCTTCAGCACAAGCACAAGTTAATCCTTTCACACACATACACACACATACAAACCATAGCAAGCCCCAAATAAGCACACACACATTAGTAAACAATCCCAAAACCACTTAATAATAAGCAGATCTGGCAACCCAAGGTCCGCCGTCCATCATCTTCCGCCACCTTGGAAACACATTCATTTTTGCCATCTTTCCCACTTACTGAGCACCATCCTCATCTCTCCTGTGTACATATTTGCCATCTTCCGTTAAAACAAAAATCTCATTCTTGTCCTCTCGCGCTCCACAACAGCATGACACGCATCCATCCATGACACGTGGGCTGCACGGTGGCGCAGTGGTTTAGCACTGTGGCAGCACAGTTTTACCCTCGGCCGGGGGATTGCGGGGATCACGAGATCGTGGGTTCGATCCCAGCCCCCGACCAACAGTGAGCTGTGGGGAGTTTGCATGTTCTCCCCGTGTTGCGTGGGTTTACTCCGGGATTTCTCCGGTTTCCTCCCGCCCACCAAAAACATGTAGGTTTAGGGCGCTCGCGCATGCAGCGACCAGCAGCCAGTGGCTTGTCACCAGACTGCAAACCAAGTCTACCTACGGGTACAAATAAGTAACAAAAAAAAAAAAACAAAAAAACAAAAAAAACCAAAAAAAAAAAAATCCTCTCTTCCTGCCTCGTCACAAGATCTCGCTCTCTTCCTGCCTCTCGCAATCTCTCCTTCTGCTGTAACAATTGCCCATTTTTTCATCAAAGTAACCAGTAAAAACGTTATTTATTAAAAACACACAAAAAAAACACGAACATCCAGACAAACAAACTGCAGTTATTTATTTTAATTTATTTATTATTTTATCTTAGTTTAAAGGCTATTTTATTTTAAGCTTATTTTGAATTATACCTTAAGGTATTTTGGTTGTTGTTATCATATTAAGATTAATTCTTATTACAGTATATTAAAGTTCTTTCTCTTTATTTTAAGGTTATTTCTTGTTATAACCTTTATTTTCTCTATTTTTTTTTTCCTTTTTCTCTCTTTCTTGGCCATTAATATCACTCCGTGGTAACCTGCCGCTGTATTCTTCCGCGATATCCTTCTGTGATATCCTTCTGTGCGCTGTTTACCCGTTTACTCAGTAGAAATGCATTTCACTGACGGACTCGAACCGGGGTACCGTTAAGCTTTCCTGAACAGATTTGGACCTACAGTATTTTAACACTTAACTCTTAATTCTTAACTTTTTACGGATATTTTCAGACTGACCGTGGATTTGAATCGGGGCGAAACATTTTTAAAATCATTAGTAATTAATAATTAAATTTACTCATTTCAATCCTCTGCCTTGGGTAGACCCCATCACCTCCCGCTCCAGCAGAAGGATCCTCCGTTGCCTCACTTCGAACACACTGTCTCAGTTGGAGCCAGTGTGGGAGGTCTTTCTGTTGTCATGCACGTACTTGGTGGGATCCTGCCACCGTGGAGGAAGGGTCTTGGGGTCCCTGTTTGAAGTGCCAAATATGTTGGAAAAATCTCTTCAACCAGTAGTCAAAGAATCAGGCAGGATTAAGGTTTCAGCAGATTTAATTACACTGGTCAGTGAAGAACAATACAATAACAGTCTCAGAGCCTATTCGCGCATCATTCAGATTCAAACACACATTGCTCAGTCCTTTAAGCTCTCCATTATCCAAGAGGTGGAGGAAAAAATGTCTATGATGATTGGTTCAGTACATCTGGTCAAAACTTGTACAGATTATCTCTTTCTCAGCAACAGTCAAGACTTTCTCAGCACCAGTCACACCAGTACAATACATGCGTACTAAAACAAAGCGATAACGCATACAGCTGCATCAGCATCTTTAGCACTTTCACACATTTTTCTGTCATTAAACAAAACCCAATTTTCAACATCTATTTGTGGGCTAAATTGAGGCTTGGACTGATGGACCTGATTTAGCCCAAAATATGTTTAAATTATGGCTTGGGCTGGGGGGGGAAAGGTATTTAAAAATGCATAACTGTTGTGTCAGCTTAACCAAAATGAATTATAAACTCAACAACCATACATATTCACATTATGCTAATCTTTTTAACAATCTATCAATTTATATATCTACATATTATTCCATCTAGCTACAATGCTCCGCACTGTGTGTGTTTATATATTTACATATTTATTCCACCTAGCTGCAATGCTCCGTACTGTGGGTGTTTATATATCTACATATTTATTCCATCTAGCTACAATGTTCCGCACTGTGTGTTTATATACTCATATATTTATTCCATCCAGCTACAATGCTCTGCACTGTCTGTGTGTATATATATACATATATATATATATATATATATATATATATATATATATATATATATATATAGTGATCCCTCACTTATCGCGGTTAATGGGTTCCAGAACCGACCGCGAAAAGTGAAAAACCGCGAAGTAGCGTCACCCCTAATGACGTCATCCATAAATAATACGTACGTTCATTCTCTCACTCTCTCTCTCATATGATACGTGTGTGTGTGTACGTGTACATATATACGTAGATGTAAATAAAGTGTACATAAATATGTTTTTAGAACTCTTTTATTCTTATAACAAGATACGTAACTCAAGATGAAGATGATTTACTTCACAGGTTAATGAGAGCTTTACTGCTCCTCAGGTGACGCCTCATCGTCAGGTGCTAGAAGCGCAGGATCATCGAGGGCAGCTTCCGATAGAGCTGGAGAAGCTGCAGGAGGCGGCGTAGTGGCTCGACGGGAAGACTATTTTGCACAAAATGGCACAAGAGAACAGCAAAAAGTTCCACGCTGCGAGACTACGTAACACGAGCGATAAAGAGCAATGAATGCGGTAAATTCCTTCCCTTCATGGCCGCTCGGCAGGGAGAGGAGGTGGGTGAAACGTCTCGGCCAATCAGCTTGCGAGATTTCCAAGCCGAGCCAACACGAGAACAGCGAACAGAGAGGTGGATTTTTTGAGTTGTGCGGCTCTCCGTGTTGATACCTGATGGTCTAATGTAGTCTCCCTGCCTTCTGCTAGCGCCCGCCCATTATTTCTCAATTTTGAATTTTTGATGAATATTTTTGAAAAATCCGCGATGCACTGAGGGCGCGAAAGGTGAAGCGCGAAGTAGCGAGGGATCACTGTATATATATATATATATGTATATATATATATATATATATATATATATATATATATATATATATATATATATATATATATATATATATATATATATACTGTATATTTATAGTAATATGTACATATGTATATTAGCTGCTCTTGCTTTTTTTTTTCTTGCCTTCTGATTGTTGCTCTGAGTGTTGCTATCCCTGTGCTGTTGCAATCCTGGAATTTCCCCATTGTGGGACTAATAAAGGCTTATCTTATCTTATCTTAAATCTCCAGAAAAATCTATATAATTATCGTTATATATATTGACGATGTTATTAGATTACTTAAATGTATGTGCCCTGCAAGTCCTAGGCATGATCATACTACCACATCTGATTTACAGATAATGAGAAGACAATTCAAAATATCTTTATTATGAACATCCTTCATTTCAGTCAGCTGCAAAATTGCATTATTCTGATCTTAATTAGAAATCTTGCACTATGAACTTTAGAATAACCTGCAATTCCTCACAGTGGCACACACAACTCACTGTTCAGGTTTGTGACTATGGAAAATCACAAACATTGTTTTTTTTCTTTCTGTCTTATTATGTCCCCCCTAAAGCATTGTTAAATGACTTTAGATATTACATATTATGCCTGCTGCTTTCCTGTTTTGTTTTTTTTCCTCTTTGTTTCCTGTCCTAAAGCTGAACTCACCTTTAGTTTTGAAGAAATAAGTTGGAGTGTATTTTCAGGAACTGGTCCCTGGTGCTGAATTCAGTTCCAAAGCTAAAAGCTTTTGTTGCTTTCAAAAAAAAGTTATGATGATATTTGGAAAAGGATTTAGGGAGGATGAATAACAACATTGCATAATTCCGAGAAGACGGTAGCTGGAGATTTTGTTTCATAAAACCTGTCAGAAAAAAGGGGGGAAAGATGAAGAACAGGAGTATATTTGAAACAGCAGCCTTGCATGTGTGTCAGGGGAAGTGTGGTTGTTGTAACAGTTGAGCCAGCGAGTATGTGACCTCTGCCACAGTAAAGGCGGTGCCGAGGGAATAGAGCAGATGGATGACTAGCTGGTGTCTCAGCATCTCTCCAGTCCACTCCTGGCATACTCTGTCCATTTGTCAGCATGAGGGGAAGCAAGAGGAAAAGCATGTGGGAGGCACAGAGAAACCTCAGTAATATGCCGTCACTCCCGCCACAGATTTTTTTGATCAAATATTTCAATATATTAAGCTCAACCAGTATTTTTTTCAGTTCCATTCAACTTAATTTGCATAGTGCCTAATCTCAACAAAAAGTCATCTCAAGGCATTAATGCATGACTCACATGATAAATCACACAGAGAAGCCCCAACAAATGATTCTGTATGAGCAAGCATATAGGCGACGGTAGCAAGGAAAAAATTCTTCTATAGGAAAAATCCTCCAGCAAAACCAGGCTCAGGGACAGGCAGCCATCTGCCGCAACTGGCGTGAGGAGTGAAGGAAGAGAGGAGAAAAGAAAAAGTAGACATATAAGTACAATGTCTACAAAATTTTGTCAAAAGCTTTGTTAAATAGAAAGCTTTCAGCTTGAATGTACTGTACAAACAGAATGTCTGTCTTAGGGACTCGGACAAGTAACTGGTTTCATAAGAGAGGATCCTGATGGCTGAAAGCTCTACCTGCCATAGAACATTTAGGACCAGATTTACTTATGTGCTCCGCCACCGCAAAACCTTTTGGTGTTAGAAAACTACTGTCAAGATTTACTAAAGGGCAGCGCAAAGTTAGCACTGGAAAGGCATGGACAATGTTAATTTTGCACCTGCCCTCATCACATATGTATTTGTAGGAGTTGTCAGGTCAAAGTGCAAATTTGAGGGAGGAGTATTTAAATGACTGGCGCAAGGTGATTTACTGAGGTTTGCAATTGTCGAAGTTCTACTACTTGTGCCAGGATTTAAAGCCCCAAAAAAGCAACTCATTTGCACCTGACATGGCAGTGATAGCCGGTGCCAGGAGGAGACACTGCTGAGAACAGAGGGTGTGTGGCAGAAGAGAATTTTCTCTCTGCGTATTACTATATTTGGCATGACAGACGACCAGATTATATGAATATAAATAATCTCACTGAGATCAGTTTTCTACTGAACTGGACATAAGCCGGCAGAGGTTTTTTAATCTCATTTGTTTACATATAGCCTACTAAATGAATTTGTATCCATAAAATAGGCCTAATGTCAGTGTAGCCCTTCCTGCATGGAGTAGACATACAGATGTGTCAGTGAACGGTCACTTTTTTTTTCTTTTCTGCTGAGGTTCAGACTTGGAGTCTGGAGTTTCCTCTCCTCTCCATCCATTAGACAAATCTTTGAAAAGTACCAAAAGCTCTTCCACATTGTAAATTTTCTTTGGGTTTTTTTTTTTCCTCTATCGATATTTCTATATTTGTTTCTTTTTGCTATATGGTGCATAAAATGGTGATTCAGTTCCCTCAGTATACACACTGGAATATTAGGAGGAAAACAACAGCAAGATTATTTAAAAAAAAAAAAAAAAAAAAGCACAGACCCATGGAAACATTCCCTGAAATTGCAGCATCATAGTAAGTCCATTTATAATGAAAGCACCAAGGTGCTGTGCCTCGGTGCCTGTGGCATTGTAGCATGGGCGGCTGTAAAAAAGTGGCATTCCGACGTCTACTGGCCCAGGATAGTTGTTACAATACTTTTTTTTTGCTGCAGCATTGACAGAAATGGTGAGTTAAATTTGTGTTTATTTCAAAAACAAAGTGTTATTTTGAAATTCTGGCAAATTAAAAGTCACGAAAATTTGGTGATACAATGATACAGGCCTTTAGTCCCACTTAACTTTGACTGGGCGAGCTGACACAGAGAGACGGACAGACAGACAGACTGACTGATGGACAGATACACACAGCCACAAACAGATGCACTAACCAATTACTGTATGCCTCCGCTTCACTGAGGCATAATAATAATAATAATAATAATAATAATGCATCAGATTTATATAGCGCTTTTCATAGAGACTCAAACACGCTTTACAATGGATACATTATTCATTCACTCCACAGACAATGGTAGTGGTAAGCTACTGCTGTAGCTACAGCTGTCCTGGGGCAGACTGATGAAAATGTGACTGCCAGTCCGCGCAAACAGCCTCTCTGACCACTACCAAACATTTATACACACTCTGGAGGCAAGGTGAGTAAAGTGTGCCCAGGGACACAATGGCAGGATGTCTGGGGAGAGTGGGATTTGAACCGCCAACCCTCCGGTTATTGTGCAACTCTCTCTACCTCCTGAGCCACTGCCACCTCGAATTATGGGCATAATTCTTATTTTTGATTTTGATTTGATTTTGCGTACTTTATTATATGACTATAGCTGCGACCAGCTGTGGTCATGTGATCCAGTTATTGTAGTAACTCCATACATGGCCATAATTCCTTATATGGTTATAACCATGACCTGCTGTTGTCTGAATGGCAGCAGTCTCTGCTGTGGCTGTCCAAGGAATAAGTGAAATCGTGTGCATTTAATTTTATTACGTTCCAGACTTCAGAAAACATAAAACCCACATATTTATAAAAAGTTGTGGACTGGGAGAACTGTAGAGTTTGTTAAAGCAAAGTTATTCACATTATAAAACCCCAAAGGTCAATCAGAAGATCTTGATGGTTCTAGTGTTAATAAAATACACGTTGGTCAAAGAATAAATTTATTCACGAGTAGTCCTTTTAAAATTAGACAAAAAAATACTTCATTTATACATATTAAAGAGTCTGCCTTGTGAAATCAAAATCAAAATCCTGAAATATGACAAACAAAAATAAACCATTTAGTGGATTTTGCACTTAAATAAAGACTTAAAAAACCTCCTATATTATGCTCCTCCAAACTGGCTGTGCCAGTGTTGATGACCCGCTTCCTCATCAGGTGTGCCTGTGTGCAATTTTGTGTTGCTCTTCGTGGATGGGTGGTCATTATTAGCATGAAGAAACTGCATCTTTGTTTATAATTTTGCATGTTGTTAGTAGATCACTTGCAAAAATTGGCCACACCCTTAGGCGCTCTGTCTAAATTGCACACTTGCTAATTTGAACTGCTTTAATAAATCTGCCCCTTAGAGGCTTTAGGAAATACTACAAGTCCTGAATTCTGACAGCATAGTGGCCTGTTTGGGTGATAAGGGATGATCAGGACTCAAAGATAACTTGGATATGCTGTACATTTTATAGAGCCTTATATGCCAGGAGGAGGATTTTAATTTTAATTCTAGCTTTCATCAGAAGCCAGTGAAGGACAGCTAAAGCAGAACTATGCAAAATTGTCACCTTAAACTAATGTCTCCATAATAATTTTGTTGGTACATAATTTTTGAATGTCACTTCCCATATCGCCTGAGTGAGCCGGCATTGCCTGCAACTGTTCTTCTGCAGGAATGCCGAAAAGACTACAACTATGGTGACTGTGACCTGAGTCCCAACAGCCAATCACAGGGTGCTAAGTTGTTGGTGGCTACAGTGGTGCCCTGTCATTGGCTCTGGTTATATGGTCGCAATAAACCAATTACTGACAATAAACTGATAATGACAGTAATCACTTTCCTCATGTTAACATGCACTGAATAAACAGATTACTGGGGAGGGTAAACCACTTGAGTTAATGACCCCAGTTACATGGCCTTTATCAGATTATTCTGTTTACATGGCTGCTTGACTAATCAGATAACTACAGACATCCAATCATAACCGGTTTAGTAGTGTACATGTAAACATGGTCATTGTCTGTTGGGACTGAGGTCACAGTCACCATAGTTGTATACATTTCAGTAAATGTACATAATGCTGCTTTAATATGGGGAAATGTGATTTCTCTTCTTAGTGCCTGGCAGTACTTTTGCTGCAGAATTTTAGGTAAAAGTAAACAGTTTTTAGAGATTTGGTTGATGTGTGAATTACAAAACAATCCTCAAAAAGAATCATTCCCAACAGTGGCATTAGTAACTGAGGTAAAACCGTCTAAACTGCGTATCTGACCAGAGGCAGCATTTTTAACATTATTATTATATGATAACTTCAATCTTGTCTAAATTATTGATCATCCAGTTGCTTATGTCTTTAAGACGTGCCTGGAACTTTGCCAAATGGTTTGTGTCTTCTGGGTTTATTAATAAGAATGACAGTGTATTGGATGCATAAATATAGAAATGTATGGATTTTTTATGTTCTGACATTCCTTAAAGGGAGTGTATAACCCTGTTTGACTCCATGAGGGAGTTCTGTGTGTAAAGAGGATTCATCATGGATATGAACAAACTGAAATCAGTCTAATGATGAATATAATTTAAACAATTGCTAAGATGTCCTTTAAGTGTGGGAGTGTTCCAGTCTGTGAAGTAAATCAATGTGATTGACAGTGTCAGAAGCTGCACTGAGATCTAAAAGCTTAAGTGCACAGACAAGTTCATTATCAGATGCTATCAGTAAATCATTAGAGCTGTTTTGGTGCTGTGAGGAACTTTGAAACCTACTGAAACTTTTCAAATAGATGTTTTTCTTTTTAAATATTCCCATAATTTATTAGTAACAACTCTAGGAGATTAGAGATTGGCCAATAGTTAGCTAAAGTAGATGGATCAGTTTTTTAAAGTATAAGTTTACAGAACTCTTGAAGGCCTGGGGTACATAGCTTGTAGTAAATGATATGGTGTTAATGTCTAAATGTAGAATACTAATGATGGTGGAATGGTGGAAGTTATATTTTTACATCAATATATTTTACAGCTTTCCAAACCAGAGAGTTCAGCATTTGAAGATGTTACCTCAAATGGGGTGAAAGATTCCAGCACACAGCTCATAGTAGGAGAGGGGAGATGGCAGCAAGTTGACAGAGAATATGAGAACATTATAATATATCCACTGGGGAAAAGAACTGGAGACAAGCCAAGGGAAATGTGCCTGCACTCTGTTGAAAAATGAGCATTGCTGCGTCATGTCCATTTAGAGTTCAGACCCATTTTGGTGTCCTGTGAGCTGCAGATAGATAAAGTACCTGACTTAATATTGTAGCTGTGAAGCATCAAACATAGCAAGCCTTTTCATGAATGTTTTACATCCCATGCTGGAGCCAAAAGCAATTGGTTGGCTCCGCTGTGTGTTTGCACCAAACTGACAGATCTGAATAGAGACAGCACTGTCAGAAAATTATTCATTTATGTATAATTTTTTGTTCAAACTCTGCAGCTCCAGCTCTGCATTTTAAACTTGCCCGACCACATGAATCCCTTAAATTTACTTCATCCTCCTGACAGGAAACTGCTTTATCATCGTCATCTCTTGATATATTAAAAACACATGCCAAGCATACCTCTTTGAATCTGTTTGTCTGCCATTTTTTATATATTAATTGACTGACATGGTGAAACCACATCAAGCAATGAACACGTCTTTATCTCTTTCACTGCCAGTGTTGACTAATCTGCTGCAGCCTTTTTATGGTTCTGTTGTGAGTGGAAGTGCACATCCAGAGGATCTTTTAGGTTAACCTAGCTCAGCAAGTCAGAGGCACTCATGAGGTTCTGCATGCCTTAGGCTTTGCTGTGTTCTCTGTGCTTATATTTATATGTGTGTATATTACTATTGTCAAGCATCCGTGTGCTTTATCCATATTTTCTGGTCATCAAATTATGCCAGCAGGCATACCATTCAAGCACATTGAAGTTATATGCAGACATTGTAATTGTTGTGCTATAGTAGCTGTTATTCATCAGAAAAGAACAACAGTTTCATATCAAAACACTGATACACAAAGACAGGCGAGGTAGCATTGTCATGCCTTCAGGGTAATCAGCAACACAATGGCACAGTAGAGAACAGCTCAAAAAGCCCTCATAAACAGCCCTTAGCAGCAGGGGAAAAGTGTTTTGTTTCCTTTTCCACATTTTCATGTGTAACACAGTAACATTAGCGGTGTTGTGTGAATATCTTCAGCTGCTTGATTTGTCTTTACAGAAAACGACAAACTAACAGATCAGTGCAAATTTCATTTTAACTGGTATGTGTGTGTTGTAGTTAAAAACTAAACTGTGTTGTCTTAAGTGTGCCTTTTGGGACTCTTGTGGAAGAGATTAAAGGTTATAGAGTCTCTCGTGAGAAATAACCCATGTGGTGGGTGAATACAGTATGTCTTGCTCAGCAGTTCTCCAGCTGGAAAAATTGTTGTTAAAGAGTTCTTTGTGCACTGAAGACCTCGAGGTGTGTGTAGAAGAACAACAATAACAACACAGTTGACTACATGGTTATATTTGGTCAGCTGGTCACAGCCTTGGATGCAGCATATTGTCAGCATTCTGCAAAAAACATTTTCAAGCATGTCTTTCAAACCGTTGGCTATAGAGAATGGGCACTGACGTCATGCTGCCCTGTGTTCTGGGCCATCATCGCCATTGTCATTGTCACACTTCTTTGTTTACCTAACTGCTAATGGGAACAATGGAACAGTTCAATGGAACAGAGCAAACAGAAAATTACAGGCATTTCTAAGTCCCAGTGGTGAAATGTTGGATTTATGTTCAGATTTGTCATATGATACTTGATAAGTATAACTGGACATGAAATACTAAACAAGTGATTTAATTAAGCCAAATTAAGTGTGATTTAATTAAGCCCGAAGCTCCCACTGGTGCACCAAATTAATAACCAGTATAATTACTCGTACATGCTATCAAAACATACTAAATCAGGACAGTGGTTTTTTTTTTTTCCAATTGTTTGTCAAAGTTTAGCCCACAATGTTTACAAAACAAGAGCAAAAGTGTATTTTAGCGCAAACGTTAATGTTTAGAAAGGATTTCAAACCTGTTTAGGGAATTAAACGGATTGTGGGACAAGATGAAAGAATAAATACTGCCTTGAACTGGACATTTTTAATGTTACCTGAAAAAGGAGAAGCTACTGAATCTAACAATATTGTGTGGCACTGGACACAAAACGAGACACAAACACACGTCAGCACCAAATAAAAGTGCAAGCCCGCACACACAAATGCACACACACACACTCACACACACAGTGCCTCCTCTTGTGAATATGAAAGCTATTCAGTGCCAATATGAAAAAAAAAAAATTGATGGTAATTATGTAAAATGTCACAAGCATTTTGCAACCCGCTCCGTTATAATGGATGACAAAGAACAGCAACCATTGAACTATACAGATCGGTTGTGTATTCCTATATCCACCACTGATCTCCACTGAGTTTGACATGGGGCAACAAAATTAAAAGCCTGCTGGTCACTCTCTAATCAACCGTCATCACCAGCTTCAAGCTGACAGGTGCATTCATGTGACATCAGCAATCTGAGGACATGAAGCTTGATACACCAGAGAAGAGCATTGTTATCTGCGGACAATCAGACCCATGTCTCTTTCAAGTTTGAAAAAGCCATGGAGGGTTGTTGAGGTGTTAATTTATGCTAATGGAACTCATGACTGTGGCTTGCCAATAGTTTGGAAGCAGCTTAAGAGCCACAGCAAGGGTGTTTTCCCACTCACTCTCCAACAGCACACACAATGTTGTGATGTGGTTCTTAGCAGTCAAACCATAATAACCTAGCTTTGTTGTACTTTTATCATAGCATTTCATTTTTTTTATAAACTTCCTGTAAGTCTAGTTTCACAGGTAGAAAGGGTTACAACTGATTGAACTGAGAAATGTAGATTGGAGCAGAAGACACACTGAGGGGCCATAAATTCTACATTATATCTTGACAAGCTAACACTGATGTATTTGATTTTTTTTTAGTATCTTTTTTGCTAGAGATGGACTGATCCAATATTTAATATTGGCCAGGTAAGAATGGTGAACTGGGTGTTGAGGGGCAAAAAAGAATAAAAACTGATCCATTACAACATAAAATAAATCAAAAAATGCCTCACCTGGCTGCAGCTCTGCTATGTGTGCATGCGTACATACGTGCATTTGTGTGTGTGTGTGAGAAAGAGAAGTCTGCATGCAGACATGTAATGTTAAGCTGGGATTGTGCTGCACCATTTGCTGTCCGCTCAACAGTGAGGCTTGTGTAACGAAAATTCTGTCAACATCTTCGGTCAGCTAGGCTCCGCGGACCCATCCGTGGCTGACCACGGGCAGCCCAGATTTTGTGACCACGCTTCCTGGGCGCGTTGACTGTGCATGCGAAAGATTGAATCTCCTATTCAAGAGGTGACGCTTCCGACACAGCAAACAAAGTCCAAGTAGATGAATGAGAGGAAGAGGAAGATGAGAATAAACATGCATAAATCATTTTGCTGCAGCAGCAGTTTAAGCAGAGAAGAGCACTGAAAAAGGGTAATTCCTCCTCTTCCTTGAAATGACGACATTGTTGTTTCTACAAAAAAATGTGCATTGATCTTGTTTTTCTTAACTTTTACATAGCTGGCAACAAATGATTAGCGCAGTTGTGCTACCCATAGGGCTGTGGTGAAACTACAAGTGACGGTATGTGCATGTGTCAAACGCTTAGCCTAGTAGATAAAAAAAAAATTAAGCATATACACAACCAGGTGCGCATCAGCCTCACACCCCCCCCCCAAAAAAAAGCATATCTCATTTGTTTAGAATAGGTCAGTCATATCCTATTAATATATACGGAAAACTGACAATTTTTTCTTGCTATCAGCTGATTTGGAGACCCTGAGAAATTTATCATTCCAAAAAGTTTTATTAAACCTGAGGACCTTGTTTTGTGTCCCTTGTTTTGTATCAACGACACAAAATTTGGCCTTTGGCTGAAGGACTATTAGGAAGAATTCAGAAATCTGTATTTGTGGACTAACTCTGATTTTTATTCACAGTGTTCATGCTTCTTACCATGCTTAGATGATCAGCTAATCGGTACCTCCTTAAGTAGACTGAGGTGTCTTTGTGTTGAATTTCAACAGGTACTCAAATTAAATGGCTGCCATACATGTAGAGATGCTAATTTATGGAAGATTTTGCAATGGTCTCTTATTTTTTTCCCCAGAGCTGTATATCATTTAAAAAAAAAAACATCATGAAATGGAAGACTTATAGACAAATGGATAACTGATTTTATCTGCTCTGTGTATTTAACACTTCATAAAATCCTTGTAAAACATTAGACTGACAGTGAATGCTCTTGCTATGGAGAGTATTGGGTGTCCCCGGTAGTGCTAAAATTCGCCTTTGGGAAAATAAAAACACTTTGAAATAATGTGAAACAAATGGATTCAAGAAAAGTTTACATCTCTCCAGCGTCTATGATGATGAAGTGAGCTGTTAATTATTTAGGAAGTTATTAAATTAGTTTTAAAAAGTGTTTTATATGTACATGTTAAGGTGTACTACAGCAGGGATTTCTTCTGAGATATTTCCTCAATCATTGCATGTTATAGAAAATTACTAAAATATAATTCAACTTTTAACAGCTGCAATCTAAACATGTCTGTGACTGTTTATTAAGGCTTTATATTCTTAATATCAGACTCATCAAAATTATACTGGATATAAACTCACATCTTTTTTAAATTTTCCTGATGTTTTTACAGTGTTCAGACTGTACTTTGCAATTTATTAACTGATTTAAAAAAGCAATTACATTAATTAGGTGTTAATTAATAATAATGTCCTTCTTACAGTGATATATATATTCTCATTATCAATCTAAATTTTAATCAGTTGTATTAATGCTGCTGTTTGGCGGGATTAAAATTAATACAATGACCTTTCTGCTCGTAACAATCTTATGCTGATATATAAATGTTACAGCTTAACATCTTCTATTAATATTTTTATTAAAATGGAGATAAATGTGAATTTATATACTTAATAAATGGCAGAATGTATAAATAAAGCATAGTTTTATAACTTTAACATCTCCAACCTTAAACACTTGTAGAAATACCAAGGAAAGGACAACACTGAATTTATTCAGGCCATAAGCTGCATATTGGTTTTATATTGGTATCGGCGGATACACAGATTTAAAATATCGGGTTGAATCTGGCATAAAAAATTCTATTATTACATCCCTATTTTTTACTCTTACATTCTAGCAGAAGGAAGTAAATATACTTTTTGTACATGGGCGATTGAGAAAGTTATGTTGTGTACAGGTGTTATTGATAATTTTCTGGCTTCTGTTGATAAAGTGAGCAGTTTACTCTTTGGTGCATGTAAGCACAGATTCCTTAAAGTGTACCTGTGGTGGTCGTGCAAAAAAAGATATTATATTGAGCCCCTGGCTCACTTTCTAGTTCAATTTCAAGGTAAAATTCAAGTTTAAGGCAATTTGATATAAATCCATTGCTGATCTGCTGGTTCAGCTATGTCAGCAAAACATGGGTACAGCCATACTAGCGGCTACAGGGACTTCCAGAACGCTTCCTGTGATGTAATTTTGTTGACACCGCGATCTGGATCAGTATTGGCTGAGCCTCGAGTACCCGGATGTGGAGCGGCTTCGGGGATATTCAAATTCAAACGTTTATTTCAAACTCAGGGTTCATATTAAATGCAGAACTAAAACGAGTAGAAAATAAATAAATAAATGTTTAAATTCAGCGAGCCGTCTTTTCTGATCTCAGCTCGTACAAGGACGATGTTTATAAAACTGCGATCTGAGTACCCGGATGTGCAGCAGCTTGGGGATATTATACAGAGCAGCAGACACTCGGCGCTCTTGTAAAAACAAAAACATACAATGCGATATGGATATCGCAACATGGCGGAATGTAAAGCCTTTGGATGTCTGAATAATAAGCGAAAAAAACAAAAAGACTTTTTTTGTGTACCGAAACCCAGCTCACCTTGTCAGAAGATCGGAGCGGAAACAGGGCACAGACGAATAATTTCAGACGAAATTGCGTTGTGTGCGAGGACTGTCATATCCGGCTCTAGGGAGCCGGGCAATCAGAGCCAGGGGCAAGCCAGTGAGTCGTGATATTTTATTCAGGGTAAAGGGGAAGGGATGAGGAGAGCACAGATACTCATGCAGAGGTACACTCACAGGTTGCACAGCGCAGAGGTAAGCAGCTCGTACCGGACGTGGGGGTAGCAAGACGTACATATTCACAGTGGGATACAAACACAGGAATGCTGCAAGAGGAGTATAAGCTGACACCAGACGAAGGGGCTTCAGCTTAGCAATGTGTTTATGTCGCAGCCCCGAGTCATCGAGGCTGCTCCTATTTATCCTCATTGGCAGCGCCCCAGCTGATGAAGACTAATTGGCCCCAGCCGTCCATAATGCTGCCAGCTGGGGGCCAGCTGAGACGCTGCTCAATGGGAAGCAGGGATGAGGGA
Source organism: Pholidichthys leucotaenia (assembly GCA_020510985.1). NCBI lineage: Eukaryota > Metazoa > Chordata > Actinopteri > Cichliformes > Pholidichthyidae > Pholidichthys > Pholidichthys leucotaenia. The sequence continues at coordinate 227,262,207 of CM035836.1, forward strand.
AAACATGGGCTGAGTGCCGAGACGGCATCTCAACCCATGGTGACAGAGCCCCTCCCTCAAGGTCGGGCTCCTGAACGACCAGGAACATCCCAGTGCCCCCCCCCCACCTAGGGTGGGAGGAAGGGAGGCGGACCGGAGGGGAAGAAGCCAAGGGAAGGACAACACCAATGGGGCAATGTAGGGTAGCGGGAAAGAAAAACCCAAATACAATACTGACAAAACAGAATAATTAACCCAGGTACAGATGGGGAGAAGAACTGGGTCAGCACGCCGGTTACATACTACCCAGAGAGTACCAACCATGTGTGACCCAGAGCAAGGAAAAAAGAACCACCAAAAAGGTACAGGGCAAAAAATGCTGAGTACGGTTAAATAAAGGGGAACCTATACACAGTGCTAATTTAAGTACATACACACACACAGTCACCAAGAAAAGTGAGGGTGACTGGAACAAATGACAATTATAGAGCATGGTGTTACGGAAAACAAGGCACATGACTCTAATGAACCAACAGGACAAAAAAGAAATACTGAGTGCAGGCAAAGAAAAACCCACACACACGAATATATAAATACCCAGTCACCTAAAGAAATGAGTGACTGGAATAAATGGATAACTGCAGAGCATGGTGTTACGGGAAACAAAACATAACTCTACAATACAAAAAACGAGGCTAAAAACATGGCACAAAAAGTAAAATGCTGAGCATGAGCGATGGAAAACACAGCACTATAAAAACGAATCCACCAACAGGACAAAACATTACACCCGAGTGACCTTAATAACAAAAGAAAAAGTGACACCCGAGGTGAATGGCAGGCAGAGTCCAAAAATGGCCAAGATGGCTCCGGAGATCTCCCCGCCCATTGTCCAGCTGGCGAATCAGGGGAAGAGAAGTGTTCGGACGGCGAACTCTGGACCCAGATCCCAGGAATCCAGTCCACCGGCAGCCGAACCAGGCTGCCCAGAGGGAAACAGACCAGTGGGGGGAACCAGATCACCGAACCGAAAGTTCTGTGGGTCGGGTCGTCGACCCGCATCACTCAACCACCAGGACCGTTGAGACGGGCGAAGGATCAGAGCGGATCCCGGTGGAAGAGGCTCAGGGGAGAGCCGATGACGAGGGCGACGGACGTCAGGCCGCAGGAAAACGGCCACCTCCTCACCGGACCTGGACAATACTGGGGCAGCACCCACGTCGGACCCCGATCGGGCCTCAGGCGAACCCACGTTGGACCCCGACTGGGTCTCGGGCGAACCCACGTTGAATACTGCACCAGAACCGACCTCCAACGTTGAACCCGGACCCTCCAGCACCACGAGGAACAGCAACTCCTTGCCGGTGACCCTGGAAGAAGGCTCAGAAGAGAAAACAGAACCGGGATCAGGATCACCGGCAGCGCCAGAACCCGGCGAGACGAGCTCAGACGCAGCGGACGGCTGCACCCTGCTCGTCTCCCCTGGAGATAGGCTGAAGTGCTCGGGGATAAAAAGAGAGAAAAGAAAGGAGAGCACTCGCCTGATCTCGGGTTCTGACGCCGTCCAGGACTGCGAAGATCCAGGATCCGTTGTCAGGAGGTCGTTGTCAGGCTCCCATCTAGCCGCGTCGGGCCCCGCAGCCAGCACGATGGTCAGCGCAGCTTGAGATCCCTCCAGCTCAGGTAACCCCGCCGACGATCCACTCGGCGTGAAGCCAGAAGAATCTTGTCCCGCTGGACCGAACCGCTCCTCCGTGGAGACCCGGGGACGCTCAGTCGTCGGCGTAGACTCCACGCAGCAGTCAGTCCCCCTCCTCCGTCCGCAATGTAGCTGCGGAACCACAGGCCCTCTCCATATCCCACCACGTTGACCCGGAGCCGGGGACCGCTCGGCGGAGAGAGACACAGAGGATGCGGGATTAGGCATACAGGTTACAGCAGGTGGGGAGAGTTCAGGGAGCTGCGAACCCTGAACTTCTCCTCCAGGGATGTGACAGAGCAAATCATTAAGCAGGTGTGAAAAAACAATGACTTGCCTGCCCCCTGGAGGTTGAGTATCGCCTGCTGTAGTGGATACTGCTTCTTCCTCTCCCCGCCCGGCGATAACGGAGGACCCCCCGGGAATTCGTCTGAGGGTCGCTCGCGTTGTCTCCAGCAGAGAGCTCACCAGGCCGGGATTCCAGGCACACACAGCGGTCAGGAAGCGCGTCGAGGAGGAGGGGGAAACAGCCGGGGTGAGCCAGCCCGAATGTCCAGGAATGACAGCGGGGGAACGAGGCTCAGGGGACGAGGCTGTAGAATCTCCACACTGACGAGGCGAAGGGATGACAGCTGCGTGGGAGGAACGGTCCTGACGATGACCCAGAACTGGATCCGGACGAGGTTCGTGCAGAGGTGACTCGGCGATGTGATGACAACTACTCCCAGGGGACGAAGCGAGGGGGAAACCCAGGATTCGCCGCTCCAGATCGGAGATCGAGACGAGGAAGTCGTCGAGCACGGGAAAGCTTCGTAGCCCTGAAGTTCTCACCATCAATCTCACTGCCGCCGCCACATGCCTGAAGGTGGTGACAGGAAACACAGTAGAGCTCGCGACAGCCACTCGACCCCGGACATAACTGCTGTCAGCTGCGGCTCCTAGAAGGGAATCCCGAGTGACGTGGCGCAGGTCGGGGGAAGTCCTCTGGTTGGCGCGAACTCCCGGACTGGAATGGCGGCAGGAACGGGACTCCGAAGCGGGGAAAGACGTCGCCCACTTCGACTCCCTGCCGGGATTTCCATCCACCCCGTGGAGCTTCTCTCGCTGTGTACCTGCAGCGTCTATCCTGGCACTGTCCTCCAGATGGTACAGAGAGTGAGGGTGACAGTCCAGGAGTTCCTCAGCACGGCCCGGATGCCAGCGTCTCGCGTTGGAGGCGTCGTGCAGGGTGAAGAACGTCCCGTCGACAGCCTCCGAGATGGACCTCAGCTCGTCGCGCTGGCGCCGGAAGTGACTCCTGGGAAACGGCATGCTAGCAGCGCTGACACCCGGACAGAAAGGTACATTTCCACGGCGACTCACGGCCGCCGGTAGCTCTTCTGGCTGCGACATACTGTCATATCCGGCTCTAGGGAGCCGGGCAATCAGAGCCAGGGGCAAGCCAGTGAGTCGTGATATTTTATTCAGGGTAAAGGGGAAGGGATGAGGAGAGCACAGATACTCATGCAGAGGTACACTCACAGGTTGCACAGCGCAGAGGTAAGCAGCTCGTACCGGACGTGGGGGTAGCAAGACGTACATACTCACAGCGGGATACAAACACAGGAATGCTGCAAGAGGAGTATAAGCTGACACCAGACGAAGGGGCTTCAGCTTAGCAATGTGTTTATGTCGCAGCCCCGAGTCATCGAGGCTGCTCCTATTTATCCTCATTGGCAGCGCCCCAGCTGATGAAGACTAATTGGCCCCAGCCATCCATAATGCTGCCAGCTGGGGGCCAGCTGAGACGCTGCTCAATGGGAAGCAGGGATGAGGGAAAACATGGGCTGAGTGCCGAGACGGCATCTCAACCCATGGTGACAAGGACTACTTCGTCACTTTAACCCTCAGAAGACCTTTCTGGCTCAAACCTGTAGCCATGTTGGACAAATTCTTCCTCAGAGTCCGACAATTCAGCCATAATAGAATAAAAACACTCACAACCGCACCCTAGTCTCTCATACAGGCGGAGCATTGACTGTTGAGTATCAGCGAAGTGACGTCACATCCGCATGTGTCATGGCTGCGCCCACAGTTTTCATTGGCTGCCCATGGCCAAGGTCCTATTTGAATATATGTCTGGTGGTATATGGCTGGCAAAAATTATTTACCAAAATAAGAAATACTTTTTCATAATGTTTTCAAGTCAAATGTGTCTTCACGACCACCACAGGTACGCTTTAAGTTCAATTCCTGGTGGCGAGAACATGTTGGGACACAAGTGAGTGCAGTGGACGCATTTGTGTGCAAACCCTACGTAGAGGGTGAGCACTGAGTGAGCGCATGCAGCCCCAAAAAAGTGAACACATGTACAAGTACACAAGTGGTTGCAGTGAACTGCGCATGTGCCAGGAAACTCCTGTCAGGTGGAACTACTGAGCAATCCCTATCTATGTGGAGCAATCCACCAAAACTTGGAGAATGTGTGTTTGACTTTTTGCCTGTATGTTTGCTTCCTCTGCCACTAGCAGCAAAAGCTCCTGTTCTTCTTGATCATCATCGTATTCACATACAGCCATCGCTTCTGCCATTTAAAACGTTCTATGTAAAAAGCTGTGTTACATCACCTTTCCTTTTAACAACACTCAATAAACATTTAGAACTGAGGACACTAATTTCTGAAGCTTTGTCGGTGGAATTCTTTCTCATTCTTACTTGATGTGCGACTTCAGTTGCTCTACAGTCCAGGGTCATTGTTGTGTTTTGCACTTCATAATGCACCACACATTTTCAATGGAAGACAAGTCTGGACTGCTGGCAGACCAGTCTAGTTCCTGCACTCTGTTACTACTAAGGAAAGCTGTTGTGACGTGCAGAATGTGGCTTGGCATTGTGTGGCTGAAATAAGCAGCAAAAGATGTTGCTTGAATGGCAGCATGTGTTGCTCCAAAACCTGTGTGTACCATTCAGCATTAATGGTTCCTTCACAGATGTGCAAGTTACCCATGCCATGGGCACTAACACACCCCCATGCCATCACAGATGCTGTTTTTTTTTTAACTTAACACTGTTAACAATTTTTTTGGTTGTTTTCTTCTTTAGCCTGGAGGACACAACATCCATGATTTCCAAAAACAACTTGAAATTTGGACTCGTCAGACCAAACCATATTTTTCCACTTTGCTTCAGACCATCTCAGATTAACTCGGGCCCAGAGCAACCGGCAGCATTTCTGGGTGTTGTTGAAACATGGCTTTCACTTTGCATGGTAGAGTTTTAACTTGCACTTGTAGATGTAGCAATCAACTGTGTTAACTGACAACGGTTTTCCAAAGTGTTCCTGAGCCCATGTGGTAACATCCTTTATAGAATGGTGTTGTTTTTTAATGCAGTGTTGCCTGAGGGAGTCAAAGGCATTCAATGTTGGTTTTCGGTCTGGTTGCTTACTTGCAGAAATTTCTCCAGATTCTCCAAATCTCTTGATGATATTATGGACTGTAGATGATGAAATCCATAAATTGCTTGCCGTTGTATGTTGCTAAATGTTCTTAAACTGTTGGAGTATTTGCTTATGCAGCTGTTCACAAAGAAGTGAACCTTGCCCCATCCCTGCTTGTGAATGACTGAGCCTTTCAGGGATGTTCCTTTTATACCTAATCATGACGCTCACCTGTTTCCAATTAACCTGTGGAATGTTCCAAAAGGGTGGTTTTTGAGCATTCCTCAACTTCACCAGTCTTTTCTTGCCCCTGTCCCAGCTTCTTTGGAATGTTTTGCAGGCATCAAATTCAAAATTAGTGAATATTGGAAAAAAAATAGACTATAAAGGTTATCAGTTTAAATATTAAATACCTTATATTTGTATTCAATTGAATATCAGTTGGAAATTATTTTTAAATCATTGTTTTTTAATTTTTAATTTACATTTTACACAATGTCCCAACTTCATTGGAACTGAGGTTGTAATACACCTTCTTTTCCCATCTACAATAGCCTGCACTCATACCAGGAAGGTCTTCATTTACAGTTGTGTTGTTCGTGGCTTTTACACTTACAGTTCAACAATGCTGTGTGAGGTTATGCACTTCAAGCTGTGTTGAGGACCTCTTCAGTGAGTCAACAGCTGGAGGACAAAGCTAGCAGCTGCCATTACTGGCTTTCTGCAGGAGTGCAGTGCTGCTTATTTCAACCTTAGTGGCTCACTGTTATGGAATGACTGATTTTTCTTATAAGTGGATGTGATTACCTTCCCTTTCCTGGAAGAAAATCCTGGAACAAATCTATTTGTTCTGCCCAAATGCAGAACAAATAGATTTAAAAATCCATTTGTCCCTGCTACCATTGGCCTCTTGAACAGCGGTATATAACTTCCATGTAACTTCTGTCTTTGCAGTATGCAAATCTTGGATATGTGTTTTTAATTTTATACTGTTGCTGCTGTAGAGAAATTCAAGACATACTGCTCATCCATAAGCCTGAAAAGTTCCATCCTTGTTTCATCACGCCACAGAACAGAATCCCAAAACCTCTTTGGGTTATTTATATAGTTTTGAGCAAATTGGAGTTGACTTTTCTTGTGCTTTTGGGTCAGTAGTAGTGCACATCTTAGAGTTTGGGCATGTGTAGCCCTTGTGTGCTTAGTATATGCCTTACTGTGACAACTAAAACCTCAGTGCCTGCTGCCACCAAGTCTTGCTGCAGCGCTTTTTCAGTCAGTCAAGGGTTTTGGACCACCTGCCTTCTCAGGACTCTGGTGGTAGTCGTCGATAGCGTCCTCTTTCTGCCATGTCCAGGTAGTGTAGCCACTGTTCTTTTAACTTGCAAACTAACTGCAAACTGTATCTCTAGTAGTATTCAGTGCCTTGCTATCTTTTTGAATCCCCTTCCTCATTTGTGCAAGGCAATGATCTCTTCTCTGAACTTTTTGAACAATTCTTTTGACTTAGCCATATTTCTAACGTGCAATCAAACCTCACCATGAACAGTCCAGGTATTTGAGGTGTTCTGTCTCACCCACACCTGATACAACTAATGAAGTCCTTGATTGGTTGCATCAGGTGTGCTTGACATGACATCAGATTTGCAAATGTGTGCTTTTATGAGGAATTCTTTTCAGGGGGTTGAATAATTTTGAGACTGCAGTAGTCATTGAAGTAGGATTTAAGGTGTTTTCACACCAAATGCGAACGGGTGGCGCAAATCTATACAAAGTGAATGGGAAGACACGAGTATGTACGAATTTGTGCACTCGCATGCCACCGGACGCGTGTTAGGTGCTGTCACCGGAGTAAAAATATCACCACTGCAGAGTAAACTAGTTTGAAAATGAAACCCACTCACCGGGAGACAGGAGGACCGGGAACTCTTCAGCTGAATCGGGATTTTGGAGTTCTTTACCCACGGTTTCCAGCCACGGACGTCCTAGCAAGCTAGCAATGTAAACACCCATCATCTGTGAAGTTTTGGAGGCTTGAGACAACATTTTCAGGTGAGCCCCCCTTCAAATAATGTAAACCTAAGCATGACGTTATTTTGGGAATTTCCACAGCAGGTTAAACACAACTGCAGAAGTTTTAAGGACAACTTCGTCTGTCTGCATCTCACTATTCATGTCTGTTTGTGTGTTTACATTGAGTGATAATGTAATTGTGCCGTACGAAAAATTTGCCGTTCGCGTTTGGTGTGAACACACCTTAAGTGTTTGATTTTCATAAAATCATTGTAAAATTAGTTTTATTTAAACTGTTCTTGTGTGTTTTTTAACTGCAAACACTTGAAAAATTGTAAATTTTGCCAACAAACCTAAAATGCAATGGGTTGAATGATTTTGATTGTAAATCCTTATTAGGTTTGGCTCCAGTGCCTGATAGCTGAAGCTCTACCTCTCATAGTAGTGGAGTAGTACTGTGTGTATGGAACATGCAGACTTGTACATATTCTGGTCCATCCTGAACCAGACGTTGCTTGACATTTTATTTATTCCCATTTATTCCTTTTTGTCTGGCCTCAACCATTTTGTCTTTCTGTGTCTCTTCCTCACTCCATTTCTGTGTCTTTCTCTTGTTTCCTCTCCTCTGCTTTAAATCAATGGCTTCCACCAGCTAAACCCATCTTATTGACATTTTTGTGGGCCTGGAGTAACAGAACACTGGTCAGAAAAGAATCACCCTCCCAACTCAGCCCAGGATATAAATAGAGCCATCAGTTTTGAGACGTCGCATTGCTATTAGAGTTACAGTGTCATGTTTCACACTTACATTATTATGATCAGTAAATTGCCTGTCATAGTTATTTGAGTTCCTGCAGCTTATTTAAAGATAAGCATTTTTTTTGGTTCTCTAGGGCTATTCAGACTAATGGATATTGAGCATATTAATACGTTTCTGCTCATTCCACTGTGTTTACATTTTGCCACGTCAGCCTATTCTATGGAAATAAGAGTAGATAATTTGAACTGAAAACCTCTGAACTGGAGGGAAGAAGTCAAGCTTTACTTTCTTTTTCATCCACTTTGTCATGAGAAAACAGCTTTCTTTCCAAGTTGTAATTTTCAATCATATCTCACAGTACGCAATAACCAACTCCCGTGCAAGCTGGCATATCTCGAGTTTCATTTGCCCTATCCTGTGTTTGTCACACATGCATGAATGAGGAGAAAATACAGAGCATGATGACCTCCTTTTCTTCAGAGGCTGAAGCCTGTAACACTGGGAGTGTGATGACAGAGAAATGTGACAGCTTCTTCCACGGTAGTGTCAATAAACACACAGGGTAAGGTGACATTGACAGCATGATTGTCAGTCACACAAAAAAACAGGAATAATACATAAGCTACAAAGTCCACAGACACATTATAGAAGGTCTGGGGTTAAGGTAAGGAGAACAGACTGCAAACTATATTTCTGAAAGCCCACTCCATATTTTATTTATTTATTTATTTTCTTTATAAAATGCATGCTAGGATTAGGAATGGAATCATTTTGTAGAATAAATAGCTGATAAACAATGTTATTTTACTGCACCAAAATGGTTCCACTTTGATCTGACTTTGATATTCTTCTGCGAGCACTTTTCTGCCTCTGTGATTAAACGCCATCGATAAGCCATCACAATCTGCCAGAATTCCACTGCACAGGCCAAGTTTCTGAATGGCCAGTTTCCTTTATAAATGCTTCATAAAATAAGAGTAATATTTTTTTCCAATAAATCAACTGTAGTAATAAGAGTCACTTTAATAATTTATGTGCAGGGAGAGTCGAACGTATTGATGGTGTAGCATATTTTAGGTTTTCATGAATTGCAGAAGTTTTTTTGTTGCTTTTACAGGGAATGTTGATGAATATTCTAATAGTTTTATTCAGTGATGGTGATGTATCATTTCCTGCTAAAAGTTGACAATGGACACACTCTTCTTGCTTTTCATCAAATTGGAAAAAAAAAATCTTTTTTGGCCATCAGTACTGTTTCTGCTTTGCTGAAAAATATCCGCCAGATGATTACTCCCATTATTTGCATTTTGCTTACTACGAGTATAAAGCACTTTCAGGTAGCCACAGTAAAGTACTGCCTGGGAACTCTATTAGGCCTTCAGTGGCCTGTCACGGTCGAAGAGTCTCATTGGTTTCAACCTAACCCTTGTCCCTGTGTCACAAATACAAATTAAGAGGCTCGTGCCACACTCACGGGGACCCATCTCAATCTCCTTCCTCACGGCTTCATTTAATGACTTCATGATTCATCTATGGGAATTTCTTTTTTTTATGGCACTAGGTGACCTCTGGCCAGGGACATGCCTTAAACTGGTTTGACTATCTTGGACAGACAGTGACTCATGTAAAGAGTTGAGGAAGTGTGATTTAAAGCCCAATGCTTATCCCTTTCTTTCAGGCAGGATAGAGGCTAAACTGGATGGGCTAAAAGGCCAAATCAGTATCACTACAAACAGAACCCTAAAACCCCAACGCTATCACCCATTTTTTTTTCCTCAAGTATGACCGCTTAGTGCAGAATTCATTGTCTAAGTTGGCACATTAGGTCAGTTAGTCTCTACCACTAATGCTCAGCCTGACCTATTTTTTTTTGCCTCTTTGAGTAACAAGATATCCACTCAGTCCAAATCTGGTGTATGTAAGGCAGTGTTTTTCAACCAGGGTGCAATGGTATGTTCAGGTTTCTGTGGGTAATTGTTAGAGGTGGGACAAAAGATCAATTCAGTGGTGGGCAACTGTGTTCACAAAATGAGTTACATTTAATGAAGTGGAAATACAGGGAATAAGTATTGAACACATGGAGAATAAGAGGGGCAAAAAGGCATAGAAAGCCAAGAAACAAGCTGAAATCCACCAGAGCCATCATTCAGAAATGGAAAGAACATCATTTTACCATAAACCGGCCATGACCAGGAGCTCCTCACAAGATTTCTGACAGAGGAGTCAAAAGAATTATCAGAAGATTTATCCAAGAGCCAAAGACCACTCGCCGAGAGCTCCAGAAAGACCTGGAGGTAGCAGGTACTGCTGTTCCAAAGAATTGAATAAGTAATGCACTCAACCAACATGGGTTCTATGCCCACTCACCTCACAAGACTCCATTGCTGAAGAAAAAGCGTGTTGAAGCTTGTTTGAAGTTTGCTGCACAACATTTGGGCAAGCCAGTAAAATGCTGGGAGAATGTAGTCTGACCAGATGAGACCAAAATTGAACTTTTTATATGCCACAACACACAGCATGTTTGGAAGAAAAATGACACTGCACATCAGCCCCAAAACACGATACCAATAGGGAAGTTTGGAGGTGGGAGCATCATGGTGTGGGGGTGTTTGTCAGCACATGGTACAGGCAGACTTCATATACTTATCCTTGATAAGAACCTGTTGCCATCTGCCAAGATGCTGAAGATGAAACGAGGGGGGGCATTTCAGCAAATCAATGATCCCAAACACACAGCCAAGGAAACTCTCAACTGGCTCCAGAGAAGGAAAATAAAGCTGTTCAAATGGCCCAGTCAGTCACCTGACCTGAATCCAATTGAAAATCTATGGAACGAACAGAAGATCAGAGTTCATAGAAAACACCCACGGAACCTTCAAGATTTGAAGACAGTTTGTGTGGAAGAATCGGCTAAAGTCACTTCTGAGCAATGTCTGCACCTAGTTTCTCCATACAGGAGGCATCTGGAAGCTGTTATTACCAACAAAGGCTTTTCTACTAAATATTAAATTAATTTCACCAAACATGTTCAATACTTCTTTCTTTTACCAGCTTCATCAGGTTGTTGGACAGGTTCCACCGCACAGTATCACCATCATTCTTACCATTCAATGCTACCCTCTCCTCCAGAGATCTGCTCCCAGCCCAGTCTCCCAGTCCATCTGTTGGCACTACCTTTGCTAACCCATCTACGAATGACAATGGTAACTGTTTTCTTCTGCTCTGTCATTCCCACAATCTCTGCTTAGCCATCACCTGGTTGCCTTGGAAACTCATCCATCACTGGACTTGGTACAGCCTGGATGGCAGAACCCAAAAGGCCGTCGACGACATCATCATCCCCCGCTGCTAGAAGTCATTTGTGACAAATTGCCATGTTTTCAGAGGAGCAGAGCTTGGTACCACTGACCATTACCTGCTGGTCATGCAGCTAAAGCTGAAGTTACAGGCCGATCCTTCTGCCAAGTACCAGTCAAGCCTGAACTCCTCCCAGCTCCGCGATCCCAACATTGCCACTGGGTTCCAATGTTCTATCCACAACCGCTTCAGTGCTCTGGCCACAGACAAAGTGGACGACTGGGAGATTTTCAAGAAAAACATCATCCAGTCTGCCTGCAATGCCCTAGGATGTTCACAATCTTCCCCAAAATGCCCTTAGATCTCTCGGCGGACTCTGGACATCATTGACCGTTGTCGAAAGGCCCGCCTCCGAGGTGACCTGATGGTGTACCGCAGATTAAACCATCTACGTAATGTGGCCATAGGAGAAGACAAAGAGAGGTACTGGTTGGAAGAAGCAGAGTGCCTGGAATCGGCAGCCAGAAATAACATGAGCTGTTCTATGCTCTGTCAAGCATGCAAGGGCCCACCCACCAAGACAGCCCAGGTGAAGGACATCAACGGCAGTCTCATCACCACTGAGACAGACTGCCTCAACCGCTGGAAGAGCACTTCAGTCACCTCCTGCATCATCCTCCTGTTCCCGTTGACCCCAATCTCTTAGCCATTGCCAATGCCACTGCTTCCTACGATTCCTGCGGGACCGATCTAGTCACCCCCAAAGAGGTTGCGGCTGCCCTGACCAAGATAAACAACAGGAAAGCTCCTGGAATTTGTGCTATAACCACCGAAATGCTGAAGATGGGCGGAAATTGCACAATCCAGTAGCTCACCCACATCATCAATCATGTTTGGGTGACAGAGCAGCTCCCCAGTGACTGGACCAGGGGCGTCATCCTCCCTTTCTGGAAGGGAAAGGGCGACAAACTTGTCTGCAGCGTCAGGGAGGCATCACCCTTTTGTCCATTCCTGGTAAGCTCTTCACCAGGATCCTCCTCAGTCGTGCCCTACCAGCCATCAGAAGAGGCCGTCGCCCTCAGCACCTCAGCAGGCAGGCTTCATTCCCAACCGCTCAACCTCAGACTACATCTCTGCTGTTCGCCTATTAATAGAGAAGGCCTATGAATTCCGCAAGGACTGCCATTTCTATATACAGTGGTGTGAAAAAGTGTTTGCCCCCTTCCTGATTTATCATTTTTTTTGTATGTTTGTCACACAAATGTTTCAGATCATCAAACAAATTTGAATATGAGAAAAAGATAACACAAGTGAACACAAAATGCAGTTTTTAAATGAAGGTGTTCATTATTGGGGGGGATCCAAACCTGCATGGCCCTATGTGAAAAAAAGTGATTGCCCCCTAAACCTAATAACTGGTTGGGCCACCCTTAGCAGCAGCAACTGCAATCAAGCATTTGTGATAACTGGCAATGAGTCTTTTACAGCGCTGTGGAGGAATTTTGGCCCACTCATCTTTGCAGAATTGTTGTAATTCAGCCACATTGGAGGGTTTTTGAGCATGAACCACCTTTTTAAGGTCATGCCACAGCATCTCAATCGGATTCAGGTCAGGACTTTGACTAGGCCACTCCAAAGTCTTTATTTTATCTTTCTTAAGCCATTCAGAGGTGGATTTGCTGGCGTGTTTTGGATCATTGTCCTGTTGCAGAATCCAAGTGTGCTTAGCTTGAGGTCACAAACAGCTGGCCGGACATTCTCCTTCAGGATTTTTTGGTAGACAGCAGAATTCATGGTTCCATTTACCACAGCAAGTCTTCCAGGTCCTGAAGCAACAAAACAGCCCCAGACCATCACACAACCACCACCATATTTAACTGTTGGTTGTTCCTTTTCTGAAATGCTGTGTTACTTTTACGCTGGATGTATTGGGACACACACCTTCCAAAAAGTTCAACTTTTGTCTCATCAGTCCGTAGAGTATTTTCTCAAAAGTCTTGGGGATCATCAAGATGTTTTCTGGCAAAACTGAGACAAGCCTTTATGTTCTTTTTCTCAGCAGTTGTGTTCGTTTTGGAACTCTGCCATGCAGGCCATTTTTGCCCAGTCTCTTTCTTATGGTGGAGTCATGAACACTGACCTTAACTGAGGCAAGTGAGGCCTACAGTTCTTTGGATGTTGTTGTGGAGTCTATTGCGACCTCTTGGATGAGTCATTGCTGCGCTCTTGGGGTAATTTTGTTTGGCCGACCACTCCTGGGAAGGTTCACCACTGTTCCATGTTTTTGCCATTTGTGAATAATGGCTCTCACTGTGGTTTGCTGGAGTCCCAAAGCTTTAGAAATGGCTTTATAACCTTTTCCAGACTGATAGATCTCAGTTACTTTGTTTCTTATTTCTTCCTGAATTTCTTTGGATTGGAGCATGATGTCTAGCTTTTGAGGATCATCCGGTCAACTTCATTTTGTCAGGCAGGTCCTATTTAAGTGATTTCTTGATTGAGAACAGGTGTGTCAGTAATCAGGCATGGATGTGGCTAGAGAAATTGATCTCAGCTTTCCAAAGATGTGATAAACCACAGGGGGGCAATCACTTTTTCACACAGGGTCATGTAGGTTTTGATTTTTTTTTTACCCTTAATCATAAACACTTTCATTTAAAAACTTCATTTTCTGTTTACTTGTGTTATCTTTGTGTAATATTTAAATTTGTTTGATGATCTGAAGCATTTAAGTGTGACAAACATACAAAAAAATTGAGAAATCAGGAAGGGGGCAAACACTTTTTCACACCACTGTAGCCTTTATAGATCTTAAGTCTGCCTTCGACACCGTGGACCATGCTTCTGTTCGGAGTATCCTGCAGACCCTCAGAGCCTAGCCCAAGATTGTAGCCCTTTTTTAGCGGCTCTACAGCAGCTTGGAGAGCTATGTCTGTGTGAACGGAAAGGAGTCCGGCTGATTTTCCATCAACAGCGGGGTCCGACAAGGTTGTGTGGCCGCTCCTGATCTCTTCAGTTGTGTCATAGACTATCTGATGACCAAGGTCTGTGAGCGGGTCCCTGGCATGCAGTTTGGCAACTACCATCTGGCTGATCTTGAATATGCCGATGATACCATCCTGTTCAGCCCATCCTACAGCCAGCTGAGCAATGCTTTGGTTGTCTACCACCAAGAGGCAATGAAGCTGGGCCTTCAGGTGAGCTGGACAAAGACTAAGCGAATGCATATCATCAATGGCCCAGACCCACCCCCCGTTACAGCTTGGGAATGATGTCGTCGAGTTTGTCAATTCCTTTGCGTATCTGGACTCCACAGTGACCAACAGTGGGGTCATTAAACCAGAGATCAACCACAGATGTTCCCTCACTGCATCAGCCCTGCAGAGACTATGGAAAGCTCTCTGGCAGTATCGTTCAATCTCCCGAAAGATGAAGCTCTGCAAATACAATGCATCAGTCCTCTCCATCCTACTCTATGGATTAGAGACATGGCCGCTGAATAAGACTATGGCCTCGAGAGTTGATGGGTTTGATAGACGGATCTTCAGAACCATCGAGAACATCAGGTGGCCCCAGTGCACTTCTAATGATGTGCTCCGAGCCCGCACACATCAGCCTGCAGCATCCCACCTTATTACACAGCGGCATATCTGCAGGTTTGGCCATGTCCTCCGCCTCCCACCAGAACACCCAACAAAAGCTATCCTCATGTTTGACCTCAGAGCCTCAGGGTGGAAAAGACCTCGAGGCAAGCCATGCACCAGATGGTTCGATGTGGTGGAGAGAGACCTCCGACAGTTCGGAGTTGCTGTTGACGACGCAGAGGAGCTGGCCCAAAACCAGCAATGTTGGCACGCACTGGTTAACCTGATTGGCTCTACGCATGGTGATGGCCACCCAGCCCTCACCCCGCAGGAGTAGTAAGAAGAAGAAAAAGATGTTCACTACTTATTCCCTGTGTCATTCCACTTTATTAAAAATAACTGGTTTTGTGAATGTAGTTGCCTTGATTTCTTTGTATGTACAGTATGATTACTTGGGTTGGTACTGATATCTGGTTAAAATTTCAGGTCAATGGCTCCATCAGAAATATGTTTAATGAGAAAAATGTTGACGTGTTCAATGCTTATTTTCCCCGCTGTGTATATCTCTGTGGCAAAAGCGCTCATTGTGGGGGGAAGTCATGTCTTGTGTCACGAGATTTGCAGCCAGCTTTGAAATTAGGAAACAATGAACTCAAATGTCAGGCCTTTTGTTGGATTTTTGAACAAAGATGGAATGAAAGACATTGACATGACACACAACCCACAAGAATCGCTGCAAGAAAAACAAAACAGAACAAAACACTGGGAGCATGCGGGCCAGCACACGTCACAGAGCAGCATTAGCAACAGCCAAGCTAAAAAGACACCAGCATGGAGCTTGCTTTTTCTCTGAGCACCAAGTAAGTACAGTTTTTTATGAAGTGCTTTTCACAGACATATTGTCGCAAAGCATCGTACAATAAAATGGAATAAAAGGAAGTTGATAAAATAATTTCCATCCATCTTCTTCCGCTTAATTCTTTTCGGGTCATGGGGGGCTGGAGCCTATCCCATCATCTTTGGGCGAGAGGCAGGGTCCACTCTGGACAGATCGCCAGTCCATTGCAGGGCCAACACAGAGAGACAGACAACCATTCACTCTCACAGTCATACCTAAGGACAATTTAGAATCCCCAGTTTGATGCCAGTTAACCTAACTTGCATGTTTTTGGCATGTGGGAGGAAACCGGAGAAATCCCGGAGTAAACCCACGCGGACACGGGGAGAACATGCAAACTCCACACAGATCACTGTTGGTCAGGGGCTGGGATCGAACCCAGGATCCCCCGGCCAAGGGTCAGTTACTATGCTGCCGCAGTGCTAACCACTCCACCACTGCGCTGCCCTAAAATAATTTCAAAAACATAAAATACAAAAACAAGTTAAAATACAAGATTAAAATAATTTAAAAACATCAGACTTACCATTAAAAAGTAGTTGAATTGAAACTCAACGGAAAGCCTTGTTAAACAAAAAAGTTTTTAGCTGCTTTTTACTGTAAGAGTCCATAGAGTCACCTAAACATAGCTGGAGTGGGAGTTTATTCCCAACAACACTGTCCACTGCCTCCCTGTGTGCAGAGACGTGTCTCAGTGTAAAATGAAACCCCAAGAATACTTTATTATATTAAAGAGATGTCAACAGTTTTGCTTTGGGACATGATTTGAGGTTGAATAAGATGGAAAAAATTTGAAATATATGGGATCGTGATATTTGATATCACAATATTGTGTTTATCGTTGAATCGTGATTGGATCTTATTGTGACCCAAGTATTGTGATCTGAATTGAATCACTAGGTCCCTCGCGATTCCCACCCTTAGAAATGATCTAATTTCACTTCTTAATTGGTCCAAAAATACAAATAATTTACCATTGTGGTGCTTGGATGCATGGGTGCCTACAGAACCCATGCAAAACAATGGCAAATTATTTGCAATTTTTTGGACCAATTAGCAAGCAAAATGAGAGAATTTCCCACAAAAAGTTGAACGTATTGGGGCACCATGGTTGAAAAACACTGATGTAAGGTATGGCAGAGGTGATACTGACCCATGTGAAAAGGACATACAGTAAGAGAAGCCTGACAGACAGTGTATAATTTGTACAAATTATTTCATTGATTTCTAAGCATGTTTACTGGTTTTGATTTGGCTCTGTTGGTTAAATGCCTTATTGGCAATGACACGGTGGCTCTGAAAGACAAACCACAACAACAAATAAAGTATGACAGCAAATAACAAATCACAATAGAAAAGCAAATAATACCGCCATTAACTCAAGCTAGAAAAAGATGGGTTTCTGGTTTTGACATGGATCACTGATGATTGGATGGATGTCCAATGTTTCACATGTAAATATGTGTGCTACTGAAGATTGACTACAATTATTAGAAGTTATTTTGATGCGGGGCACAGGTTTTTAGCAGTCCTTTTGCTGCAATGAAAGCAATGCGTCCTAATATTTCTGATACCTTAACTGCTTCTCTTCCCATATATCCCAAATGAAAGTGCACTGTGCATTAAATTCTTTTTTAAATAACAGATAATGGGCCCATCCAGTCATCAACCATCCTAACTGTCAGCAGCAAGTGCCCACCATTTCCAGTTTGAATTAATGCCACTGTGATTTCTGTTGTGATTGTTGTTTGCTGCGTGAAGTTAATTTGTTGTTGTGATTTGCCGTACAGGCTCATAGGACAATAATAATGAACATATATAATTTACCATGCTTTTACTTTTCTTGCAATTTTGTTGCAGTTTAAAGGGCCTGCTCCTCTCAGTGTCACAGTCCTTGATGCTGATTTCCTCTGTCAATATGTGTTGATCTAAACTCCCCTAAAGATATAATACATGATGCCCTTTGCTGACCTTAATAGACGTTTGGAGTAAAAAAAAAAAAGATTAATTCCAATATGGTTATTAAGTGTAAAGCCATCTTAAATCCCTCTGCATCTGTCTGAGAGCTTCCCCTGCAGAAACTTGTCTAAAGTTGACACTTGTGAAATTACTTCTATGTAGCTACGCACGGTTAAAGCTGCTGTACATACTACCTCCCTATGGATTTAAACCCACGTCGTCGACCATTTTTTTCCCTGACAGCAGCTTGCCATAAATCTCAGATGCAAACACAGAAGATGCTACATAGTCCCCTGTGCCAGCGCAGCATTTGTTGAAACTCTGTTTTCAGCTCTTAAAAGCCACAGCTTTTCACTCGGTGCACAAAAGTTTACATTCATGTCATCAAAGTAGAAAGCAGGGTGAAGCGTCTCCCCTTTGAAATGCAGCCTGCTTTCTCGCAAGCTTCTTCCATCTCCTGCCATATTCCTCAGCTTTCCTCTTTGCTGGAGATACATTTTGCCACCTTGGGAGTCTTTTTTCACCTCACCCTTATACAGGTGCATCTTAATAAATTTGAATGTCACTGAAAAGTTAATTTATTTCAGTAATTCAATTCAAAAAATGAAACTCATATATTATACTGTATGGATTCTTTACACATAGAGTGATATATTTGAAGTGTTTATTTCTTTTAATATTGATGTTTATGGCTTATCGCTCAGGAAAACCCCAAATTCAGTTTCTCAAAAAATTAGAATGTTACAAAAAGCAGATGACATGGATCCTCAAATCATCACTGACTGTGAAAACTTCACACTAGACCTCAAGCGACTTGGATTCTGTGCCTCTCCACTCTTCCTCCAGATTCTGGGACCTTGATTTCCAAATGAAATGCAAAATTTTCTCTCATCTGAAAAGAGGTCTTCTGCTTGTGTTGGTCCACTGTGTTTTATCAAGTCCAAAGTCAGCACAGTTGTCTACCACAGACTTTTAAAGCACTTCAAGCTTCCCTCTGCTGACAAGCTTTATGGAGATGCTGATTTCATTTTCCAGCAAGACTTGGTACCTGTCCACACTGCCAGAAGTGCCAATATCTGATTTAGTGACCATGGTGTCACTGTGCTTGATACGCCAGTAAACTCTCCTGACCTAAGCCCCACAGAGAATCTACGTACTAATGTCAAGAAGAAGGTGAGAGACATCACACCCAACAATGCAGATGAGCTGAAGGCCGCTTTCAAAGCAACCTGGGCTTCCATAACACCTCAGCAGTGCCACAGGCTGATGGCCTTCATTCACCAAGTACTGTGTACATGGACATACTTTTCAGTCGGTGAACATTTCTGTTAAAAATCTTTTTTTAATTGATTTTATATAATATACTCTGCCTCTCGCCCTAAGATGCTGGGATAGGCTCCAGCACCCCCCCACCCCCACCCCCCCGCGACCCGAGGAGGATTAAGCGGAAGAAGATCGATGGATGGATGGATTCTAATTTTTTTGAGAAATTGAATTTTGGGTTTTCCTAAGCTGTAAGCCATAATCATCAAAGCTAAAAGAAATAAACACTTGAAATATATCACTGTGTGTGTAATGAATCTGCATAATATATGAGTTTCACTTTTTGAATTGAATTACTGAAATAAATCAACTTTTGGATGACATTCTAATTTATGGAGATGCACCTGTAGAGCATGGTTCACGGGAGCTTTCACGCTTAAAATATTGGTCCGGACAAACTGAAAAGTGCGAAGGTCTGGACCAAATGGGTTAGGTGTGAAAGACCCTCAGTCTATTGCAGCTGCCAGACATACTTCTTAGCACAGGGAAGCAGTTCTCTAAGTGATGTATTTGCTTCTCCAACATGTTACAAACAGTTATGTCTCCAAAACATGAGGATATCACGCAAGTTGTTATTGTGTTTGTTTGTCTTCAGTGTGCAAACACATGCACATGGTAAGTGAAGTTCCCCAACCATCTATTGGTACAATCTATAAGCTCTGTATTCTTAGCGTCCTCTAATTGCTCTGCCTGTTCTCTAATACCCCTCTAGCACTGGTGTTTGCATTCCAATGATTCCTATCCCCTACTGTGCATCCCTCCATATCTATTCTCAGCTAAATAATGAATTTGTTTGATGCTTGTCCTCTCTCCTCTGGCTAACCAGCTCCAGCCATTTTAATGTGATTCCTTTTAATGTGTTCTTGCTCTTCCCAGCAATCTGTAACCCTTGGAGATAATTGTGAAGTCATTATGTGGACTTGTTGTCATTATGCAGGCTGTCATGGCATGATTGTTCCACCTTGTACATTTTTTACAAATAAGGGAAAAGGGTATGCTGAGGGTAAAGATGCTGTATTCCTAACCTGAATGTACAATTAAATAAAATTATGTAATAATTATGCGCTGTATAAAGCATTGCATGTTTACATCATTGTGCATTTAGGGGCGTCACATAACCAAGGTAATTTGATGTTTTTGAGGAATATCTCATCTTGTTGTGGTGATCTGAGCGCTGAGCTAATCCGTGCTCGAGTCACTCAGTATTTTCCTTTTTATCCTTATAATTTTTGCCCTGATATTATTGGTCTTCCCGGGGCTTTTACTATCACAGTGCCGCGGCCGTACTTCCGGCTTTCAAGTCGAGCCGGCACTGTCACAGCTGATTATGATTTTGGTGATTACGTTTTCTCCTCTCCTTTTTGGTTCGCTTGCCTTTGTTTTTAGTATTTTAGGGAGCAGCTGAGGCTCACTCCTTGGCTGCAACCTCGTCAATGTTAGACTGGAGTCCCGTTCCAGCGTCAGGTTCTGCCCTCGCTACTATTATCTTTAAGTGTTTATTCTGCAGCGTCAGGTTCCGCCCTCGCTACTCTCTTGTATTAGTGTTTGTGCTCTTTATTTGTGTTCCTAGTTTAGTGTATGTGTTTTGTCCCACGTGGCTCATTATTTTGTGTTTTTGTAAATAAACAAGCAAACTCTCTGTCAGCATTTGGTGCCTCATTTATGCCCTGAAAAGGGGTAATTTATGACAGCAGGTCGCAGCCAAGTGAGGTGCCAGCCGCAGTGAGTTTGTTTTTTTGGGCTTCATTTTCCTTTTTCTGGGCGCCTGTTTTGTTCGGAGGTATGGCATCATCAAGGACCTGGTATCCTATGAGCCTGGGTTCCGACCTTGTCCCGCTTCTGATGGAAATTGATGACCTCCTGTCCAATGCTCGTTTGTTTACCCCCTCCAAAACTGCATATTGGTACCTGGACCTCGCAGGAAGGGCAATAAAGTGCCATCCTCGCCTGACCGCGCGTACAGAGGGCAGGTAGAGGATGTTGGCATTAGTGGCTCTGCATCAGAAGAACTGGGAGCTGATGGAGAAACTGGCCAAGAAGCCTCCATCTCCTCCCCGGAACACGGTCATTCCAATGGGAAGGGAGTCTGCTGTCCGAGCCAATTCTGCGCAAGTTTCCCGTCCGGATCCTGCCCCGGGCCGCCTAAGGAACTCTGCCTCTCAGCCAGCTGTTTTTCCCGTGCCACGGCAGAAAGTGAAGACAGCAGCCTCAGCCTCTGGGTCATCTCTTCCAGCTGTTCCGTCTGCTCCCCGTCCCCGGATTGCCTCGGCTGCTCCTCCCTCCTCCTCGGCATTCTACTCAGCTGCTGTGAGCCCTGTGGTCCCTTGTCTAGCTCCGTCTGTCACCAATCCCCTGCGAGGTTCCCATCCAGATCCTGCCCCGGGCCACCAAAAGAACTCCACCTCCCAGCCCGCTGTTTTTCCCTCGCCATGGCGGAAGGTGAGGACAGCAGCCTCAGCCTCCGGGTCATTTGTTCCCGCTGTTCCGTCAGCTTTCCTACCCCGGACGACCTCGGCTGCATCTTTCTCCTCCTCGGCGCTCTCTTCAGCTGCTGTGAGCCCTGCAAGTCCTGGTCTGGCTCCGCCCACCATCGATCCTGTTTGGACGGCTCCTCCTTGTCCTCCAGAGGGGCCCTCCGTTGCCATCTCTTTGGGTGAGGGAGGAATCAAGCCTGCTGCAGCAGTCACCATCATTCCCTGGGAAAGCAGGCAAGTGTTTTTTCATTCTAAATCTCAGTTTGATGAATTACCTTGTCTGATTCCTGGGGGTGGAGCTCAGGGTTCACAATCCACTGAGCTCCCACCACCTGCTGCAGCCATTGAAATTGTACCTGCTACCTCTGTGTTTCCTCCCTTTCTCCCTGAGCGTCCCCCAGTGCCAGGAGTAGACCTCCGGACGGAGGAGGAGCCTGCGGCCCTGGAGAGCCTTGTTCCAGCCCCGCAGCCATGTCATGGGCAGAGGAGGAGAGCTGACTGTCATATGGAGCCTGCGCCGACGACAAAGCGTCCCCGGGTCTCCGTGGAGCAGCAGTCAGTCCCAGCAGGCAGTGGATCCTCTGCCACCAAGCCGAGGGGGCCATCGGAGTGGGTTTCAGCACCAGGGGGTTCTCGGACTGTGGAGACCATCATGCTGGCTGCAGAGGTGACGGCAGTCAAGTGGGAACTGGGAATGGACCTCCTGATCGTCGAACCTGGATCGTCGGAGTCCTGGAGCTTGAGATCAGGCAAGTGCTCTATTTTGTCTTCTTATTTTCTGTATTGGAGCATTCTTGCCTGTCTCGGGGAGGAGAGCCAGTTGCCGCCCGCCACTGCATCCGAGCTCGTCTCGCCGGGCTCTGCCGCTGCCGGTGACCCTGACCCTTGTCCTTCCTCTCTTTCTGAGCCTTCTTCCAGGGTCACCGGAAATGAGTCAGCTCCGCTCAATGTTGTTGAGGCTCTGGGTTCGTGTCTGGAGGCCGTCCCAGGCGCAAGGTTGGCCCGATCGGGGTCCACTGTGGGTGCTGCGCTGGTCCGGTTTGAGAACGGTGAGGGAGCTGCAGATCCTCCACTGATAGACACCGGACTGGTTTCCTTTACCCCTCCCTTCCCCTCTATTCTGCACCACCGGACGCCACTGGGGTCCTTCTTTTACGGTTCGGCTCCCTTTTTTTGAAGCTTTCAGTTGGGAAGCCGTCTCCGAGCTCACCCCTCCTGTCTGGGTGGTCTAAGCACTTGGGGCGGCCGCCTGAAGAACTGATGCTCTGGTTCTGCGACTTGGGTCGGCTGCTGGAAGGACCGTTTTGTTGGTGCTGGGACTTGGTTCGGCCGCCTGAGGAACCCTTTTGTCAGTTCTGGGACTGGGATAGGCCACCAGAACCTTTTTCTTTAATGTGGGGTCTGGATGCCGGTAGGCCACCTGAACTGCCTTTTTTTCTCTTGCTGTTAGTATTCCCTATATTGGTTTATTCGTGGTGGGGTTTTTTTTTCTTTCCTTTCTCTCGGATATTGTTAAAGTGATGTTTTTTCTTTTTTCTCCTTGCCTTGTTATCTGAGTTGAAGTGTACATATATTTTTTTGTTTTCACCTATTTATCTGGTTTTGGACATTTCTGTGAAGAAGGTCTCATTTCATGTTGGGGTTGGTATTTCGGCATTTTTCATTTGTTTTTGTAATTTTTGGCCACGCTATTTTGTGCCCGAGCCTTGTTGTTCATCATTTGATCTTTGTGGGGTTTTTTCTGTATTTTGCTGTTAGACATTTTTATGTCTGTTTTCTTTCAGGTTTCTCTCCCTCCTAGCCCGTTTTCCCCTCCGCCCACCCAAGGTTGATCATGATAGCTTTCTGGTTGGGGGGGGGGGCGCCTTCCTGGATGTCACTGTGGACACCTGGAATGCGTCCCTTGAACGGGGGGGGGGGGTACTGTGGTGATCCGAGCGCTGAGCTAATCCACGCTTGAGTCACTCTGTATTTTCCTTTTTTTCCTTATAATTTCTGCCCTGTTATTATTGGTCTTCCCGGGTCTTTCACGGTGACAGCGCTGCGGCCGGACTTCCGGCTGTCAAGTCGAGCCGGCACTGTCACAGCTAATTATGATTTTGGTGATTACATTTTCTCCTCTCCTGTTTGGTTCGCTTCCTTTGTTTTTAGTATTTTAGGGAGCAGCTGAGGCTCACTCCTTGGCTGCGACCTCATCAACGTTAGACTGGAGTCCCTACATCCAGCTCCAGTCCTGTTCCAGCGTGAGGTTCCGCCCTCGCTACTATATCTTTAAGTGTTTATTCTACAGCATCAGGTTCCACCCTCGCTACTCTCTTGTATTAGTGTTTGTGCTCTTTATTTGTGTTCCTAGTTTAGTGTATGTGTTTTGCCCCACGTGACTCTTTATTTTGTGTTTTTGTAAATAAACAAGCAAACTCTCTGTCGGCATTTGGTGCCTCATTTATGCCCTGAAAGGGGGCAGATATGACACTTGTAGCATTTGTTGTGTTTCTCAGTGCAAGTGTTTTGGTTACAAAACAAAAGTTTAAAAAAAAAAACTTACTATAAACTCAAACACATAGATAGGGGTTTTGTTTTGACAGGCAGGTTTTTTCTTAGCTAAACAAGGTTATTGTGAATACAGTTTCCTCATTATTCTGATGTCCGAAGTATTTGGTATGTGTTTTAAAGGTGTCGATGGATACTGCAAAGACAACAACCACACATGTAAGATTACAATATTGATATTTTGTTAATAATACACATATGATAATGCTATGAAAGGTAATTCAATTTCCCTATTCTTACGTTGTGCTTTTGAAAGAAAAGCAATGGACCATAATTCCTGACTGGCATAGTTGCCAATTCTGCTTACTTCCATTGAAACCTGCCTGATTTTTTCTTCTAGGCTTGTTTTCCTGGTTAGAGTCATTTGTTTTTCATGCTAAATCTGACAGCACTACAAACTGAAACTTAATGCTGCATCATTATACTGGACGGGATGAATCTCTGTTCTCTTCATTCTTTTAGTATTTCATTTTGAAAGCACTCCAAATTCCCACTCGGAAATGCGGCAGGTCCCCAGTACCAAAAAAAAGTGAAATTTGGTCCACAAAATATGGTGAGCCACAGAAACCATCTGTTAAAGCTCCAAATCTTTATCCACAGAGCAGTGATGCAGTAAGAGGTATATACAGAGATCTAGTTATGATGTAATTATAGTTCCATGTTGACAATTACAGTATTGTTTCTCCTTGTTTTTGATATTGCACCTCTATGTCCCCTGCTCTCTTCAGATGAGTTTTATTCATGGCAGGGGTTAAGATGTACAGAATATGGAGCTTTTGTTTTTCAGTTATTTGGCTGCTTTTTCACAATGCATTAAGAGTAAAGGTCCTAACACAATGACTATGCCTTCCTGAATATTAACAAATGCACACAAATACATTACATATGCAGGTTTCACAATCATAATAGTACAATCACAGCCTTAAAGATAATGGACAAATAGTCAGGGACTAGCCTGAATACACAGTTGTATACCTGTATATTTGGTGCATACTTCCTGTTTGTGTACTCACAGTATAAGCATGAAAACATTTGAGATTGAAGTCTTTTCAAATCATACTGTATAACTGATCAGTATTGGATCTTTTGAAATTACGTTTTGGTCTCTGACAGATCAGAGGACAGTCATAAAAGTTGATGTGGGTCCAAAGGCACCAAGTACAGTATGTTTTTACACACACACACACACACACACACACACACACACACACACACACACACACAGAGAGCATGGTGTGAAAAAGTGTTTGCCCCCTTCCTGATTTCTCATTTTTTTTTGTATGTTTGTCACTCTTACATGTTTCAGATCATCAAACAAATTTAAATATTAGAAAAAGATAACACAAGTAAACACAATCCTCTGCTGGATGAGGCAGCCACGGTACGGTGCCAATCCTTTCACCATTCACACACACATTCACACCTGGAGCCACTTTACAGTCTCCAGTTAACCTAACCTGCATGGTTTTGGCCTGTGGGAGGAAACCGGAGTGCCCGGGGTAAACCCACGCAGACACAGGGAGAGCATGCAAACTCCACACACAAGAGTCACCGATGGTCAGGGGGTGGGATCGAACCCACAATGGTCAGGGGTGGAATTGATCCTGTGACCTTCTTACTGTGCTGCCACAGTGCTAACCACTATACACTAGCAGCAATACCTGGTGATTGCAGTGTTTAATCCTGATGATACTACAACAGTGATGTCAAAGACCTGCTGACCAGCCTCGGCCCCTCCCAGAGCTCAGCTGGGCTGCTCTCAATATATGCTGCGTTGACCCGACATGCACCGCTCCAGAAATGTAGCTACATGTTATGGCAACGTTTTGAATAGCATGAGCCTCTATATATTTGTGCCTTTCCCAGATAGCACCGTACGTGCGACAGTGTCGGTATTACATAACATCGTGTGTAGTATTTACTTAAAAAGTTGATGCTTCGAAATGGTAATGTGTTCTTTTAGTGTAGCATGCAAAGAGGGTTATTGCTCCAGTATTCCTACGTTCTCAAGGGTATATAAAGCATTAAACATGCATGTTTTCATATCAGGTTTTTATTGCATAAAGTAAAATGCACCACAGGCTGATAATAGCATACAGACATGGAGAAAATTGTTGGTACCCCTCTGTTAATAAAAGAAAAACCTACAACGGTCACAGAAATAACTTGAATCTGACAAAAGTGGTAATAAATACAAATTCTATGAAAATTAACCAGTGAAAATCAGACAGTGCTTTTGAATTGTGGTTCAACAGAATTACTTTAAAAAACAAACTCATGAAACAGGCCTGGACAAAAATGATGGTACCCTTAACCCCTTGCACTCCGGTCAATTTCCCTAAAAACGCCAAAAAATAACGTGCCCAAAGTAAATCGAAAGCTGTTCTTCAACCCTTTGCAGCATCTTCATGGGGTTGGTCTCATTTAAAAGAAAACACTTTGAATTTTTTGGCAAAACAGTCATAATCTCTCTACGTGCTCCGGCCACTGAGTTACAGTCATCTAAACATAGTGAACTTGAAGAAAATAAATTTGGCCTGGGTGTTTTTTTGGATACAAATGCTTGCAAATAACACACAGCTTCAGATCCGGTCTGGAAAAAGCAACAGAAATGTAGAACCAAGTGTTATCCAGCTGAGGTCCAAATTTTGTAACAATACCACAAAAAATGAATATTACACAGCTTTTTCCTCAGGTAGTTCCCAGGCGTTTTTGAACTGTGCCAAATTGTGCCAAATGGCACAGTTTGGAAAAACGTCTGTAACTTTTGAATGATTCAATATAGAAGCTTCATCTTGGGCTCTAATGAAAGGTGACACTCAGGGCTGTGTGTGTGTGTGTGTGGGGGGGGGGGTTGTCCCCCCCCCCCTCGCTACAGAGGACGGACATCGCCCGTTGCGCCACAGTCCGTCATGCAGCGATGACGCACAGCTGTAATTTACCGATCGGTCAAAAGTCATTTTGATTACAATTTTCAGGGATAAAGAATAATTTAGCTTAGAACACTTACCTCTTCACAGCAGAAGCGGAGCTGGCGAACTTCTTCCTCATTGTCAGACGAACGCGACGCTGGTCTCGCGACCCGATCAAAACATAATTCCATTATTGTGGTTTTGGCGAACGATTTTTCAAAACAAATAACAGTAGTAATTTAAAAAAGACTGGCGAACGCGTGTGTGTCACTCAGACTTCGTCGTCGGCCTCCGTCGGTCTATGATGACCATGAAAGAGAATCCTAAACGTCTACGTCTACTCTGCTGGAATAAAAACAAAAAAAGCACCGCCTGTGGCCGAACATTCCGATGTGCGAATGGCAGTCCCTGTCACACAGGTCACACTTGTGGATGGTCTCTGTGCTGCTGGGTCTGTGGGGTTCTTCCTGCGGGTCCTTTTTTTCAACTGCTACAGCAGTCAGTCTCTCTTCACCCAGCCTTACAAAAACAGCTCGCGAACTTCTGTGCTTCAATTGGCTCGCTGCATTCACAGCGTTGGTAGGCGGGTCCTTCTTGCTAGGTTTTCAGTCATTGGTTCTTCAAGGTTTCAGAAACCCAATTCAAGGCTCTTATTAGTCGAATGAGAGGTCAATCATATCCGATCTGTTCGCGGCTGTGTCTGTAGTGGGAGAACGGAAATGCAGCTTTTTTTTCCCAGTGCGCTCTTAGGACGCAGCGCCCTCGTGCGTCCTAGAGCGCACGAGAGTGCCCTCTGTGTGCTGTAGTACACAGAGACCTGCCCGTCCGCGGTACACCGGAGTGCAAGAGGTTAACTTAATATTTTGTTGCACAACCTTTTCAGGCAATCACTGCAATCAAACGATTTCTGTAACTGTCAATGAGGCTTCTGCACCTCTCAGCAGGTATTTTGGCCCACTCCTCATAAGCAAACTGCTCCAGTTGTCTCAGGTTTGAAGGGTACCTTCTCCAGACGGCATGTTTCAGCTCCTTCCACAGATGTTCCATAGGATTTAGATCAGGGCTCATAGAAGGCCACTTTAGAATAGTCCAATGTTTCGCTCTTAGCCATTCTTGGGTGTTTTTAGCTGTGTGTTTTGGGTCATTATCCTGTTGCAAGACCCATGATCTGCGACTGAGACCAAGCTGTCTGACACTGGGCAGCACATTTCTCTCTAGAATACCTTGATAGTCTTGAGATTTCATTGTACCCTGCACAGATTCAAGACACCCTGTGCCAGATGCAGCAAAGCAGCCCCAGAACATAACAGAACCTCCTCCATGTTTCACAGTAGGGACAGTGTTCTTTTCTTGGTATGCTTCATTTTTGCATCTGTGAACATAGAGCTGATGTGCCTTGCCAAAAAGTTGTAGTTTTGTCTCGTCTGTCCATAGGACATTCTCCCACAAGCTTTGTGGCTTGTCAACATGCAGTTTGGCAAATTTCAGTCTGGCTTTTTTATGATTTGTTTTCAACAGTGGTGTCCTCCTTGGTCGTGTCCCATGAAGTCCACTTTGGCTCAAACAACAACGGATGGTGCGATCTGACACTGATATACCTTGACCTTGGAGCTCACCATGAATGTGTTTAGAGGTTTTTCTGGGATCTTTTATTACCATTCATATTATCTGTCTTCTCCTGCGGCCACATCCAGGGAGGTTGACTACAGTCCCGTGGATCTTAAATTTCTGAATAATATGTGCAACTTTAGTCACAGGAAAATCAAGATACTTGGAAATGGTCTTATAGCCTTTTCCTTTAACATGCTTGTCTATAATTTTCTTTCTAATCTCCTGAGACAACTCTCTCCTTTGCTTTCTCTGGTTCATGTTTAGTGTGGTACACACCATGTCAACAAACAGCACAGTGACTACTTGTCACCCTTTAAATAGGCTGACTGACTGATTGCAAGTTTGTAGACACCTGTTAATCAGAGGACACATCTTGGTTGAACATGTCCCTATGGTCACATTATTTTCAATCTTTTCTAGGGGTACCGTCATTTTTGTCCAGGCCTGTTTCATGAGTTTGTTTTTTAAAATAATTCTATTGAACCACAATTCAAACACATTGTCTGATTTTCATTGGTTAATTTTCATAGAATTTTTTTTTACCACTTTTGTCAGATTCAAGTTATTTCTGTGACCATTGTGGCTTTTTCTTTCATTAATAGAGGGGTACCAACAATTTTGTCCACGTCTGTATAGGCTTTAAACACATAAATTACATTTACTGTATATACCTCATTTATTTAATGTATAACTTTACTCTTCAGTCATGATATAGTCAGGGCTTGACATTAACACCCGCTCACCCGACCCTGGTGGGTATATTTTCGCTATGGCGGGTAAGACAGCAAAGTCCACTAGCCACTTTGGTGGGTTGTATTTTTCTCAAATGACATCTAATTAATAAACCTATCGCAAAGTGAGACTACAAAACTACAACTCCCATAAGCACTATCTGTGCACACACAGTGTATTCTCATTGATCCACTGTCAGCCAGCTGCAGCCCAAGAGTCCAGCTCTGCAGGTTGGCTCATTTTCTTTCCAGTCTGGAGAAACAGCGATGAACAGACAGCAGCTGGTTTCAGTGATCAGATCACGGGGACAACTGCCCCCGATCTCCTGTTGTTCCAGTGGTGAGAATAACCTGTGCTCTCCCCTCACATCAGCTCCTACCTCTGTGGTTAAATATGATTATTTTTAGAGCAAAAAGGTCCCATTTACTGTTCGCAATTGTGCAAATTTAAGTTTTCATATGACAGAGAGGAAAAAGTGACTCAACTTTATGTTGCTGTGAAGAGCAATTGAAGCTTCTTCTGAGGTGAACTTTTATCTGTGGTTATCTATGATATCTGTGATTTTCAACTATTTCATGGAAATAAAACCTCCAATTATGTATTTTTACTAAAAAAAA
This sequence comes from Pholidichthys leucotaenia, assembly GCA_020510985.1. Lineage (NCBI taxonomy): Eukaryota > Metazoa > Chordata > Actinopteri > Cichliformes > Pholidichthyidae > Pholidichthys > Pholidichthys leucotaenia. The sequence goes on from CM035836.1 coordinate 227,292,030, forward strand.
AATGGCCAAGTCCAAGGGTCCAAGTTTTTCTCTGAATTTACAGCTTTCTTTTTAGTAAATTTCTGACTTTTTCTACTGATTAGAATTGTTCATGTAAATCTGAGACATTTTTCTCCTAAAGATGAGACTTTTTTTCTCATCAGTTTTCTTTTTCTTTTTTCTAGCGAAAACAGGTAGTGTCCATTTAGATTAAATCCATCAGCTATTACTAATGGCATCGTGCAGCCCTGAAGGGGTGTCCCAATTCATAGGGGTAATTTTCAACCCTACCCCTTGGCCTTTGATTTCAAGGACCAAGGGGTGGAGGTGGGCAAAGGGGAAGAGGTACAAATGAGAATTAGGACAAACTCCAAATCTACCTGTACTTCACTTTGATATTGTGAATATTTTTCTCGTCTGCTTTACAGTATTTACTTCTGCTAACAATTAAACAGTGTTTCTCTTGCTATTTTTATGCATATATAGGGGTCATTTACATTTAAAAAGGGTGTAAATTTATTTCAGGTAAAATTTAACATGCAATAGTCAAATGTGATCATATTAAACATAATTTGGATACTGGTTAAATTTTTGTTCTATGTGATGGTTTTTTTTTTTTTTTTGCCGATCTGGACAATGCAACCGAGTTGCTGTGAGGAGAAGCCCCCAGTCGCCCCACCTGGCAGCACTCTGTGAGCATGGATTCTTCTATTGACTTCAACTTTAATGCCAAACCATTTTATTTATTTTTTTTTAATTGGTTTATTTCAGTCTGAGTTGTCTGCATTAACTGCCATTACAACACGGTCCACTCGGTAAACTTACATTTATATCTAATTCTGGAGGGTCAGAACAAAATAAAGCATTTTTCTTCTGACCTCCACCTTGATTATTGACACCTCAGTATCACACTCCATGAATTTATTTATTATTTTGATGTTGCACTTTCCCGCAGGATTGTCGATCATTGTTTGACAGAAGAGTGACAGAAGGGCCGTATACGGTCATTTACATAGTCATCAGTGGGAAGAGCCAAGGTGGAGTAAAGAGATTGTCTATCTATCACTATGCTTTTGCGATCACAAGGTCAAACATCAAAGTCAAAATGTCATATAAACTTCACCTCCACAGCAACAAAAGAGGCTGAGGGGTAACACTGGCAGTCGCCAGTATTTTTTTTTTCTTGAATTTATCCTTTCTAAATGAAATAAACTTCTTAATCTGTTGGCTTAACTTTTCTTTCTTGCATTTGTAATATAAATATTGTCTAAGAGAAAAAGAAGTTTGAAAAACAGCCAATTTAATTCAGCTTTCAATTGTTTTTGTTGAGCCAGCTGCAGAGCTAATCTATATTTTGGATATGTAGATGTGATTTCCCATTTACAGCTGTGGCTTTAGTGTTTAACTCTGATGTTTGATGCAAACATCCAGCAGATGTACGGCACTAACATCCTTTTGGGGGGGATTTAAAGGAAAGACAGAACCCTTGAATTGAAAGATGTGTCATTTTCATGGTAGAAAACAGCAGCATATTAAGCATATTAACAACCACAGACAGAATATATGAAAAGGGATAATTGTTTTATGGAAAGGGATAATTGCTTTATGAGGACCTAGTCAAGTGTACCTTTGAGAGACACCGGCCAATTAACCACATTTTTCTCACTGAAATGTCACTATATCTAGATTGACATGTGAGCAAAGGTTACTTGTGTTTTAGCTGACAGAGAAATCACTGCTTCAAACAGATGTGCTCTAACATAGCAACTTACATAAATATTAATCTTTGACTTTATAGTGCTTGATGCATATAATGCAGTGTTTTTCAGCCTTTTTAAGCCACAGAACCTTTTTTACATTGAAAAAATCTTGGGGCACCCCACAAATCTAAAATGATATGACTATTACGGCAAATCTAATGACAAATTAGTCTTGTAACTTGTTTCTACATGGTGTGAAACGCGATGTGATGTGAATTCAGGTCTGCACGAGTTGGATTTTGTTCACCTTGGGGCAGGAGTTTGCTTGATGCTTGGTCGCGAAGTCCATTCCGTGTTTGTGTCCCACCGTTGCCAGGAGAGTGAATTAGTTTAAAGATGAGACAGTCACTTACCTGGAGACAGCTCTTGTCAGATGCAGACTTCTGCGAAGGGGGTTTGTTTCACAGCAGACATGCTTTTCTTGGCACAACACCGGTGCAGCTCCATGGCATGTTGTTGGGGTCGACACTGGGATGTGGTTTCTGGGGGAGGTGGGGACATTTCCATGACAGATGCGTGCACACATCATACCAGATGCAAAATATAAGATTCTAAATGTTTCCCATTGGCCTACAAGTGCACCCGACTCCGTTATTATTCTGCAGTGGGGAAGTGTCGTGCGCATGGTGATAGTGATGGCTGGATGATCGGTAAGTGACTGATCAGCTATCACAATGCAAAGCACATAGGATCAGATGGATATAATTCTTATTTTTACTGCTTTAACATGAAGTGTTTTGCTTTGCTTCTTGATTTCAGTGCAGAACTGGGGAAAAGGAATAAGGAAGAAGCAGGCTGTATTTCCACATTAAATAGTGAAATATTAATAAAAGTCAATTTTTTTATGCACCCACTTTAAGGCTCATCTCACATTTAGAGGGCATGCATCCTGTTACATTTGGCATAAAACTAAGACAGAATTTCATCAAAAGAGCATCAGAGCAACAGTCAAACAGGGTGTGATGGTCTGGGTGAATACTTTTTCACATAGGTTTTGATAGCTTTTTCCCCTTAGTAAATGAAGATGTCATTTAAAGCGTGCCTTTTGTATTTACTCAGGTCATCTTTGTATACTATTAAAATTTGTTTAATGATCTAAAACAATCAAGTGTGACAAATATAAGAAATCAGGAAGGGTGCAAATACGTATGTTTCACAGCACTGTATATCTGCAGAAATTACTTGTTTTCCACAGTCATCATGGATATACATCATTTTTGAGTCCATTGCTACAGTAGTTTTAGTTGAGCAGCATGCTTGCTAAGCTAATTGGCTCTCAGTAGCTTTCAGCATTGCTGGATGGAGACACTTTGAAATAATTATCACTGTGTGCAGTCCAAAGGGTTGATTAGGATGATAAATCCATTCTCAACTTATCTTGTTTGTCATCTTGTGGGTCAAGGCTCTTAGGTTAGGCACAAAGAGCAGTGACCTGCTACTGTATATAAACTAGCTACCAGCCTCCTCACTATCCTTTTACCTTCTCTGGCTTCTTCTTGGAATTTTCAGATGAAACGACATTTCAGACTTAGCATGAACATAGATAGAGATAGATATCTCCTGTTTGTGAAGCCTGTTTCCTATCAAATAGCTCCTCACTATGATAAGAAGACACACTACACAGCATTATCTTTTATGTGTTTCTCCCATTATAAGAAGTCCAGTTCGATTAAACTGCATTCATCTTCAACTACTTAATCCTTTTCGGGTCATGGGGGGGGTGTTGATCCCACCATATTTGGTCAGGCGGCAGGGTACGCCCTCGCCAGTCCATTGCAAGGAAATTTTAAACACAAAGTATATAAGAACCAATCAAAATAGCTCATTCCTGTCTAACAAATGAAGCATTCTCTTTACTCCAAACTAAGTACATCCAGTACTTTCGGCTTCATACCACTAGCTCTTCACACTCTTTGCTTTAAGTCTGTTAGATTTGTTTCCTCATCAGACTGTAGTGTTTTGATACAGTAATTATAGTAATGAACAGAAAAGCTGTTAATCAATATAATGTACTCAGTTTATACAGTAATAAAGTAACCAAAAAGGCTGGTTTGGCTGGAGAATTGATTACATTCCCCATAGCCACTGGAAGGCTATTTGCTGTGAATGCACTCCTCCGGTTATCCATTGAAAGGGGTAAATGGCTGACCCTTTGAGGGAGAGTGCAATCAAAAACCCTATTGAAACTCATTTGATTCAAGTGATTGCTCCAAATTACCAAAAGCATTATCTCTGCAAGAATCTCTGTTTGCTTTGTGAAGCAGAAATAATTTTAGTGTGTAGTTCCAGAGGAAAACACCATGCCAAATTTGCCATATTATAAATTTATCTGAGAACTGATTTTTGTGGAGCTATTTTCCCACTGTGGCGTGATCTTTGAATTATTTTTACACAGACTCAGTTTATTCAGACAACAATGGGCTGCCACATCACATCTAGTGGGCATGAAGATGAAGCCGTTTTGGGCCTGACAGTCATTGGCAGAAATGGTGATGAGAATGAGAATCTGACATATGCCAAAGATAAAGCTGAAAACAGGGAAAAGGTCAGATGGAGAAACATGCAAAGAATTCTCTCCAGGCAAATATCAGACTCACAGCTCAACAGATGTTTTAAGACAAATCATGTTGTGGCATCAAAGCAGCTTGGGGCTCAGTTCCATGGCTGAATGTGTCTACGACGATGGGGGATCGCCTTGTTCTTGGCTTCTGACCGAAGTCTTAGTTCTGGTGATTGGTTTTGATCATTTTTGCTGTCGGGAACCCTTGCATTTACTCTGCTTTTGTCCTCATGTTTGTGCATTTCCTGTTTGAATTACACCCATCAAGGTGGTTGTGTTTTCCCCACCGTTTGCTCGTGTGTGTGTGTGTGTGTGTGTGTGTGTGTGTGTGTGTGTGTGTGTGTGTGTGTGTGTGTGTGTGTGTGCATGCGTGCATAATTAAAAATTAATGGATATCATTTTCAGGACAGGTTGGAAGTGGAGCAAGGACCAGTCTGTTGTATTTTTGGGGTTATCGGAATAGCTATAAGCCTCTAAGAAGTTTTTTAAGGATTCTGAAAGGGGGAATGAATGCAGTGCTTATTTGATATTTTGATGTTCACCGGCAGAGAGCAGTCCCTGCCGACGGCTAACTGGCTGATCAGTTATGAGGGAGAACATTTGCTGCCTTGATGGAGGTTTGCACTCTGTTTGCTGTCTTGTTTAATAATTGTTTTCCTCATGGGTTTATTTTTTTTTCACTCGTAGCATTAACACAACATTGTATGAATATGATAATAAGTAATTAATAACTGGAATTAATAATTATGAGTAATTATTGCATTACCTTATGATAACACTAGGGCACACCACCCACACTTTGGGCAGAGCTGTGGGGACTCTATGAACAAATAATTAAGCTAAGGAATTTGGCAGTTACTAAGCATTAATTCATAATTGGTGAATCTTTGGAGATCTTTGGAGATCGTCACTTCCTTGTGGTAACGTATCGTCACTTCCTGTTTTGCTGTCTGCCTGTGTGGTTTGCTCTCCAGCTCTCGAGCCACTAGCTATGGCTACTAGCTCTCCTTCCTCTCCTCCTCTGGTGTGCTCTCTCTGTCAGATGTTTAGCTACACCTCTGCCTCTTTTAGTGATAACGGTAAATGTAATAAATGTTGTCTTTTTGAGGCGCTCGAGGCGAGGTTGTCTGATTTGGAATCCCGGCTCCGCTGCATTGAAACACCGTCTGCGCCAGTTAATCTCGACGGACGCCCCTTAGCTGCAGCGGAGCTAGCTAGCTTAGGCCCCCCTGTCACCGGTTCCCCGGCTCTCCTCTGCAGCGAGGAGACTGGGTGGGTGACGGTGAGAAGGAAGCCTAGTCGCAAAGCCCCGGTTCACCACCAACCTGTTCACGTTTCTAATCGTTTTTCCCCGCTCAGCGACACACCCGCTGAGGAAAAAACTCTGATCATTGGCGACTCTGTAGTCAGAAACGTGAACCTAGAGACTCCAGCGGCCATAGTCAAATGCATCCCTGGGGCCAGAGCAGACGACATCGAGTCAAATTTGAAAATGCTGGCTAAAAGTAACTGTAAATATTCCACAATTGTTATTCACGCCGGCATTAATGACATCCGTCTCCGGCAGTCGGAAGTCACGAAACTTAATGTAGAATCAGTGTGTGACTTTGCAAAAACGATGTCTGCCACTGTAGTATTCTCTGAGCCCCTCCCCAATCTGACCAGTGATGACATGTTTAGCCGCTCGTCATCCTTGAACCGCTGGCTGTCTGTGTGGTGTCCTAAAAATGACGTGGGCTACATTGACAATTGGAGCTCTTTTTGGGGAAAACCTGGTCTTATGAGACGAGACAGCATTCATCCCACTTTGGATGGTGCTTCTCATTTATCTAACAATCTGGCATCTTTTTTATCCAAATTTCCAAAACCTCGACAACTCAGAGTTGGGACCAGGAAGCAGAGTCGCAGTCTTACACGCCTCTCTGCAGCTCCTCTTCATCCGCCACCCCTCAGCTTAGCCCCTGTCTTCCCCATCAGAGAATCGTTGTCTGCTCCCTCCAAAGTAAATAAAAATATAATGTATAAGCATCCCAAAGTGATAAAGCAAAATATTGGTAAAACTCAAATTAAACATAAAGCCTCTAAATTGAATGATTTGGCCTCTGTTCCTCCTCATAATTTAAAAATTAAATGTGGTTTACTAAATATTAGGTCTCTAACTCCCAAGTCTCTGTTAGTCCATGATCTGTTAATTGATCATCAGATTGATTTAATTTCCCTTACAGAGACTTGGTTAGGACAAGAGGATTATGTTGGTTTAAATGAATCAACTCCCTCTGGTTATTTAAACTGTCAAAATCCCAGAAGTTCTGGTCGTGGAGGAGGAGTAGCATCAATTTACCATTCCAAATTACTAGTTAATGTAAAGCAAAAAACATGTTATAATTCCTTTGAGGGCCTGGTCCTCAGTATTGGGCACTTTAGCAATTCCAGGTTAAACCCAATTTTATTTGCCATAGTTTATCGTCCCCCATCAACCTATTCAGAATTTTTATCCGAATTTCCTGATTTCTTAGCTGATTTAGTGCTGAAATCTGATAGAATAATTATAGTAGGGGACTTTAATATACATGTGGATGTAGATAGTGACTGCCTTAATGTGGCTTTTAATTCAATATTAGACTCGATTGGGTTTTCTCAGAAAGTAGGAAATTCTACTCATTACCTCCACCATACATTGGACCTTGTTCTGACATATGGCATAGAAATAGAAAATCTTGTAGTGTCTCCTCATAACCCTGTACTGTCAGACCATTGTCTGTTAACCTTTGATTTTACTATTTCTGACTATTTGGCGCCTAAAGAAAAATATTATCACAGTAGATGCCTCTCAGATGATGCTGTTTCCAAATTTATGCAGATTGTTTCCTCTATGCCATGTGTCAACACAACGGAAATAAGCTATAGACAGCTTGCTCCTTCTGTAATTGATAACATGGTGGATAGTGTTTCAGCTTCTCTGCATCAGGCTCTAGACTTGGTGGCCCCCTTAAAAAAGAAAAAGTCTAATCAGAGATTTTTAACTCCTTGGTTCAACACAGAAACTCGTAGCTTAAAACAGAAGACTCGTCAATTAGAAAGAAAATGGCGCTCTACTAATTTAGATGAAATCTATTTAGCTTGGAGAAATCATCTTTTAATTTATAAAAAATCTCTTAGAAAAGCTAGAACGAGTTATTACTCTGCATTAATAGAAGAGAACAAGAATAATCCCAGGTTTCTTTTCAGTACTGTAGCCAGGTTGACAAAGAGTCAGGACTCTGTCAATCCTAGCATCCCCTTAGAGCTTACTAGTCAGGACTTTATGAACTTTTTCAATAATAAAATTTCATCCATCAGAGATAAAATCAATCAGATTCTTCCCACAGTTAACTTAAATACTGTAACTACTACAACTCCTTCTATTGATGTCTGTCTTGATGAGTTTACTCCAATCGACCTTTGTGAGTTAGACAAAATAGTTTCCTCATCCAAACCTTCAACTTGTCTTTTAGACCCTATTCCTACCAGGTTATTTAAAGAAGTCTTCCCACTTATTGGTAGCTTTATTCTTCATATAATCAATTCTTCATTAACTTTAGGCCATGTACCGCAGGCTTTTAAAACGGCTGTAATTAAACCCTTACTCAAAAAGCCAACGCTAGATCCAGGAGCTTTAGCTAACTATAGACCAATCTCTAATCTCCCTTTCATTTCAAAAATCTTAGAAAGAGTTGTTGCTATGCAATTATTTGACCACCTGCAGGGAAATGGTTTATTTGAGGAGTTTCAATCTGGGTTTAGAATCCATCATAGCACTGAAACAGCCTTAGCGAAGGTCACTAACGACCTCCTCATTGCATCTGATAATGGACTAGTTTCTGTACTTGTCCTTTTAGATCTTAGTGCAGCTTTTGATACTATTGATCATAATATTCTACTTGATAGATTAGAACACTATGTTGGACTTAATGGAACTTCGTTGCAGTGGTTTAGATCTTATTTATCTGATAGGTTCCAGTTTGTTCATGTAAATGATGAGTTTTCTCTCAGCTCAAAGCTTAGTCATGGAGTTCCACAGGGATCTGTGCTTGGCCCTACTCTTTTTAGTTTATATATGCTTCCGTTAGGCAACATTATTAGAAAGCACTGTATACATTTTCACTGTTATGCAGATGACACACAATTATACCTGTCAATGAAGCCAGATGATACTAATCAATTAGCCAAGTTAGAAGCCTGTCTTAAGGAAATCAAAGTTTGGATGACTTGTAATTTCCTGCTATTAAATTCAGATAAGACTGAAGTCATTCTTGTTGGTCCAAAAAACCTTAGAAATTCCTTTCCAAATCAAACTTTCAGTTTGGATGCAGTTACTCTTTCTCTTAATAGCTCTGTGAGGAACCTTGGAGTTATTTTTGATCAGGATTTGTCCTTCAATTCACATATTAAATTTGTTTCTAAGACTGCCTTCTATCATTTGCGTAATATTGCCAAGATTAGGAGCATCTTGTCTCAGAGTGATGCTGAGAAGCTGATCCACGCTTTTGTTAGCTCGAGATTAGATTATTGTAATTCTTTATTATCAGGTTGTCCTAAAACATCTTTAAAAAGTCTTCAGCTGATCCAAAATGCTGCAGCAAGAGTTTTAACAGGTGCTAGAAAGAGAGATCATATCTCTCCGGTTCTGGCCTCCCTTCATTGGCTTCCCATAGAGTTTAGAATTAAGTTTAAAATCCTTCTTCTTACTTACAAAGCTCTAAACAATCAGGCTCCTTTTTATTTAAAAGATCTGATACTACCGTATCATCCTAACAGAGCACTACGCTCCCAAAATGCAGGTTTACTTGTAATACCTAGAATCTCCAAAAGTACAATGGGAGGCAGAGCCTTCAGTTATCAAGCTCCTCTCCTGTGGAATCAGCTGCCAATCTGGATTCGGGAGTCAGACTCGATCTCTGTTTTTAAGAATAGGGCTAAAACCTACCTTTTTGATATAGCCTACAATTAGGGAGGGATCATGTGTTTTCTGAACCCTCCCTTAGTTATGCTGCTAATAGGTTTAGTCAGCCGGGGGACCTCCAGTAATGCACTGGGCCTCACTCCTTTCCTCACTCTCTATGAAATATTTTTTTTTTGCTGGTCATTAACATTTGTTTGTTCTCTCCCATAGATTGAGTCCCCATCGTGCTGTTTGCTCTCTACATGTCTGTTCTTTTCTTCTTCTCTATCCCCTCACCCCCCAGCCAGTCGCAGCAGATGACTGCCCCTCCCTGAGCCTGGTTCTGCTGGAGGTTTCTTCCTGTTAAAAGGGAGTTTTTCCTCTCCACCGTCGCCAAGTGCTTGCTCACAGGGGATCGCCTGATTGCTGGGGTCTTTCTGCAACTGTGGGGGTCCTCCCTACAGTTGATAGTGCTATGAGATGACTGTTGTTGTGAAATGGCGCTATATAAATAAAGTTGAATTGAATTGAATTGAATTGAATTAGCAATTATTTTATCAGTCTCATAATCAGTGTGTCAGTTCTTGACACGGAGTCATTCAGAAGTCTGGACAAAAAAAAATACACCTGTGCTTAGTTTAGTAGTTTTAATAAAGAGAACCAAAGTGACAATAGACATTTGTATAGCTCGTAAAATGGAGAGATAACCAAAGGTAGCATGAATAGTGGTAATTTTGCATATATACATATGCTGCCATTCTTTTCCACCTATATTATTGTATAGGTTGCGTTCAATTGTGTCTTGTTTCTCACCACCTTCTGGTTGTTAGTATTTCCACGCTCTTCTTGCTTTTTTTTAAATACAGCATTGCTCTAGTTTTGATTTTTAGTGTCTATCATTTAATAATCTTTCAGCCTGGTGACAGCTACTATTGGATATGTGAAATTTTGACAAGAATCACCCAAAGGGAAGCCTGTGTTTCCTCATTTCAGCTGAACTTTTGGAAAATGAAGAGACATTATTGTTGGTAAAGGTTTGCTTCTATAATGGTATTTATGTAATAAAACATTACATTAAATTTTAGAGAGTATATAAAAATGTAGTCCTATTGTTGTGTTGTCATTGGCATTGTCACCTAAAATAAGAATAGAATAGGCTTTATTTATCAGCACAACGGAATTGTGGGTGCTCCACCAGGCTACTATAAATAAATAAAGCTGAAAGCTGAACTGTCGTCCAGAGGGAAGCAGGTCGAACAGGTGGTGGGCGGGATGTGAGAGGCCTGTGTGATGGCCTTGATCTTTCTGAGACAGGAGGATCTGCAGATGTCTTCCAGGGAGGCCAGAGGGCTGCCGATGATTTTTTGGGCGGTGTTGATGACCCACTGCACAGCCTTCCTATTCTCGGCTGTGGAGCCGGTGTACCACACACCCAGACAGTGGGTGAGCACACGCTCCACTGAGCAGCGGTAGAAGGTCAGCAGCAGCGTCTGGTCCAGGTTGCTCTTCCTCAGGACACGGAGGAAGTGCAGCCGCTGCTGGGCTTTCTTCACCAGGGCCTTAGTGTTGACAGTCTAGGAGAGGTCAGAGGAGATGTAGGTGCCCAGGAACCTGAAGGAGGGGATGTTTTCCACACAGTCACCATTTATGTGGGAAGGGGGGGTGTCCTGTCTGTTCTTCCTGAAGTCCAGAATGAGTTCTTTGTTTTTTTGAGGTTGTTTGCTTGGCACCACAACAGCAGATTCTCTACCTCTGCCTTGTATACCTTGTCATCGTCATCAGTGATGAGCCCAATCAAGGTGGTGTCGTCCACGTACTTCACACAATGACGGTGGTTTGATGGGTTGGAATACAGTCAAAGGTGTACAGGGAGTACAGTAGAGGGCTTAGCATGCAGCCTTGGGGGGAGCCAGTGCTGAGGGACAGAGTGGAGGAGTAGTGGGGTCCAAGTCTGAATGTTTGTGGATGGTTGGTGAGAAAGTTCTTTATCGAGGAGCAGGTGTGGGGGGGATCTGGAGGAGATGCAGTTTATTGATCAGAATGTCCAGGATGATGGTGTTAAAAGCTGAGCTGTAGTCCACAAAGAGCATCCTCACGTAGCTCCTTGGGTTCTCCAGGTGGCTCAGCGCTCTGTGCAGAGTGGTGGCGATGGCGTCTTCCGTAGACCAGTTTTTTCCTGTAGGCGAGCTGGTGGGGGTATAAGGAAGGGGGAAGACAGTCCCTGTTCTGCTGGGACACCAGTCAATCAAAACACTTCATGACTACAGATGTGAGTGCTATGGGTCTGTACTCATTCAGGCTGTCAGTTGCGTCCTTTTTGGGGATGGGGATGATGGTGGAGGCCTTGAAGCAGGAGGGGACGGTGGCGTGTGTCAAGGAGAGGTTGAACAACTTGGTGAGGATCCCTGCCAGCTGGTCTGCACATGCTTTGACCACCGCTCCTGGGATGCCGTCTGAGCCGGCAGCTCTGTGGGGGGTCACTGCTTTCAGTTGCCTCCTCACTTTGTGCACCTGTAGAGAGAGGGGGGGAGGGGAGGGGAGGAGAGACAGACAGGTTTGGGGGGGAGGTATACTCAAACCGGGCTAAGAAGCTGTTAACCTCCTCTGCCAGAGTAAGGCTGTTGTCTGATGTTGGGGGGCCCTTGCCCCTGTAGTTGGTGAGGGCCTAGATGCCTCTCCTCATCTGTCGGGGTTGTTGTCTGAGAGGAAGCCCTCCACCTTCCTCCTATAGACGTTTTTAGTGAGTTTTATACCTCTCCCCAGGTTAGTTCTAGCAGTGCTGTACAGAGAGCTGTCCCTCTGTCTGGAAGCTGAGTTGCGAGCTCTGATCAGAGCCTGGACGTCACTGGTCATCCAGGGTTTGCGGTTTCGAAAGACCCGGATGTGTTTGGTGACGGTCACATTTTCTACACAGCATTTGATGTAGAAAAGGACAGATTCAGTGTAGGAGTCCAAATGAAACAGAAGAAGACATGTTTTTTAGTTCCTAGTTATGCACTCATTTTTTTTAGAGTTGTAATTCCATGTATTGACTGAGCTTCTTATGTACTAGTTCTCTCCATTTTGTTTTTGCGATTTACTGACAAATGAAATGAGAAGTGTTATACTGTACAAAAATGTGTAAAATAAATTAATGGATTGTTCCCATCTACAGCCAGCATTCATTTTACTTCCTGGAGAGGCCTCTAAATGTGTCTGCTATTATACCAGTAAACTTGTTCCTGGATAAAAATGTTAACAAAAAAAGTGCTTTTCAAGGGAGCTGTTAGAGCCACCATTATACAGTTGTGCTCATAGTGGTTGGGTGAAGCCATTTATTATCAAACAATTGTGTTTGCTCTTTTTAAATCCTAATAACAGAAACGACCCAAATGACCCTGATCAAAAGTTTACATACCCTAGCTCTTAATACCGTGTATTGCCACCTTTAACATCAATGACAGCTTGAGTCTTTTGTGGTAGTTGTGGATGAGGCACTTTATTTTTTCAGATGGTAAAGCTGTCCATTCTTCTTGGGAAAAAGCCTCCAGTTACTGTAAATTCTTGGGCTGTCTTGTTTGAGATCTCCCCACAGTGGCTCAATGATATTGAGGTCAGGAGACTGAGATGGCCACTCTAGAACCTTCACTTTTTTTCTGCTGTAGCCATGACAGGTTGACTTGGCCTTGTGTTTTGGATCATTGTCATGTTGGAATGTCCAAGTGCGTTTCATGCGCAACTTCCAGGCTGATGAGTGCAAATTTTCTTCCAGTACTTTCTGATAACATGCTGCATTCATCTTGCCACCAATTTTGACCAAGTTCCCTGTGTCTTTGTAACTCACACATCCCCAAAGCATCAGTGATCCACCTCCGTGTTTCACTGTAGGGATGGTGTACTTTTCATCATCGGCCTTGTTGACTCTTCTCCAAATGTAGTGTTTATGGTTGTGGCCAAAAGTTCAATTTTGGTCTCATCACTCCAAATAACTTTGTTTCAGAAGTTTTGAGGCTTGTCTCTGTGCTGTTTGGCGTATTGTAAGCAGGCTGCTTTGTGGCATTGGTATACAGTAGTAATGGCTTTCTTCTGGCGACTCGACCACGCAGCCCATTCTTGTTGAAGTGCCTCCTTATTGTGCATCTTGAAACAGCCACACCACTTTTTTTCAGAGTCCTTTATGTCAGCTGAAGTTATTTGAGGGTTTTTCTTTGCATCCCGAACACTTGTCCTGGCAAATGTGGCTGAAATTTTTGTTTGTCTACCTGACTGTGGTTTGGTTTTAACAGAATCCCTCATTTTCCACTTCTTAATTAGAATTGGATATCTTTTTATATCCTTTTCCTGTTTTATAAAGTTCAACTATCTTCTCCCGCTGGTCCTTAGCTAATTCTTTTGCTTTCCCCATGGCTCGGAATCCAGCAACATCAGTGCAGCACTGGGTGAAACATTCATGGGTCTGTCAGGAGCCCAGAAACTCCCTGACTTTTTATACACACACACTAATTACAAGTCAACAGATCACAGGTGAGGATGGCTACCTTTAGTAGCCATTTAAACCGGTGTGTGTCAACTTGTGTGAATGTTATCAGGCCAAAACTTTCAGGGTATTTAAACTTTTGATCAGGGCCATTTGGGTAGTTTCTGTTGTCATTATAATTTAAAAAGAGCAAACACAATTGTTTGATAATAAATGGCTTCATCCAACCACTAACTATGAGTGAAAGAAATGTTTTTGTATTATCATTCATTTTTCCTGAAAAATGGCCCAAAAATCACAAATTCTGCCAGGGTATGTAAACTTATGAGCACAACTGTGTCTCATTTAATATTCATTTTTAAATTTTTATTCCAGTTACAGTTTATCTCTCCCATATGCCTACAGTCTTCTTGGCTCCTTCATGTTTTCCCTTTGTAGCCCAAATGCTCATGTTTGTCTATTTCTGGGGCATGGCTGCATGACGATTTTGCAGGTGCGATGTAATCAGTTCCAGAGAATAAATTATTTAAAAAAAACTAAACTAAATTATGGGGAAAAAAATCATCAAAAAAGATTGAGGAGGGGGTTGGTGTATCTGTTCTCGTGACAGGAAGCTGATTGACACTCAGCCATGTCCTTGCTCCTTATGACACCAATAGGGATAGGCAGGGGATTTATATCATATGTGTGGGTAGGGGTAATGTAATATAATCCTACAGTGAAGAGGTCTCTAATCAATGTCAGTGCTCTTCCTGTCAATGGAGAATGGCACTACAATCATGACCACAGCTTCTACTCTCATCCAAGAGTGATTACAGTAAAGGAGAACCAATGAGAAGTGGGGCTTTATCACTCCTATTTGCACTTTTCCCCATTTCTGTCCACTGTCTATATTTGCAACTTACATGGGAATGTGCAAGAGGTAGGGAAAAATGTATATCTACTGTAGCCCCAATTCCAAACTGTATCAAATCTAAATAAACACACAATGAAATGACTTGCAAATCTCATAAACTGTTATTTTATACTTAATGGAATATAGAAAACATATCAGCTGTTAAAAGTGAGAGGTTTTACTATTTCATAAAAAAATATTGGCACATTTTGAATTTGGCAACAATACATCAGCCAGCCTTTTTCAAATTGGGGTTGTGTTGCTTGAAAGAACTTGAAAGATATCCTTCAATGAGAGTTAGTTTGCACGTGTGTTTGTTTCATCTCTGATTTGCATGCCTCCAGACACTAGTTGTATCAGGCGTGATGTTTGCTTGACATTTGACTCATTGTTGAAAATTTTGCAGGTGTGCATGTTTACTCTTTATTAACCTTTGGGAACCTACGATTATCTAAAACACCATTCTTCATGTAGGCTTGCTAAGATGTCGGTGAAAGAAATACATTTATAGGGATTGAAGGCATAAAGAGCCTGGCAATTTCTCCCTTTTTACTGCACGAGCAGGCGTGCTGTTTAATCCTCAGAAACAGGAGCAACAAATAGCAACGGCAACTCCCTCTCCTTTCCCTCTAAATTAGGTCCCTCCTCAGCTGCCTAGACAGGTACCTGATAAGAAAGCCTGTGAACACAACCATAACTGCCTAAACAGATCACACATGAAAATACATATTGTGGTGAATTATGTCCCTAGAGTCTGTGACACACGTCCCCTCAGAATTTACCACAATGGAAAAAAAAAAAAAGTCAATGTGGGGGTGGGGGGCAAACTACTTGACCATAACAACTCCACCAAACAAGATGGGGAGCAGGGTCACCTACATGAGGGGCTGCTGAAACTGGTTTAGATGGGAGAGGGGGGGGCTCCCCCGGCAAGTGGGCTGTGCCAGAGAAATAGGCCTGTCTGCATCCAGGTGGGCAGGCTTTAGGCGGTCCACTGAAATTTTCTCTGGCTTGCCTCCAACATCCACAGTAAAGTGTTTCTCTCCCAGTGCCAATACACGGAATGGACCATCATCAGGAGGTTTCAAAGGGCCACGGTGAGCATCATGCCAGACAAAAACAAATTCCGCCGACTGCAGACTCGCAGGAAAGTGAGATTGAGGGAGCCCGTGCTAAACAGGGGTGACTGGCACAAAGGTTTTTTTATTCTCCAGGAGCGTTTGGCGTTGAGCAGCCACAGACCAAGGGGTTGTCGTGTTGGGGACAAAATCTCCTGGGACATGTAGTGGCTGACCATAAACTAACTCGGCAGACTTGGAGATCCTCTGTAGGAGCAGTTCTGAGTCCCAGCATGACTCACAGTAGCCTATCTGCCCAACTGCTCTCTATGAGGCTGGCCCAAAGAGCATTCTTTATAGAACGGTGAATGTCTTTGCATAGCCTATTAGACTGTTGGTGGTATGCAATGGCATGGTGGAGCTTTACCCCCAGGCTCTGTGCTACAACGTTCCATAGCTCTGAGGTGAACTGAGAACTGCAGTTGGAAGAGAAGTCAGTTGGAGTGCCAAATTGGGCAACCCATGTCCCGATAAAAGCCCAACCCACCTCATCAGATGTAGCTGACACCAATGGGATAGCTTCTGGCCATCAAGTCATCCTGTCCACCATGGTGAGCAAGTAAGTGAAGCCGTGAGAAGGGCGCATGGGGCCAACAAAGTCCACATTAACATGGTCGAAACACCTTTCTGGCACTTGAAACTCTGTCAGTGGGGCCTTGATATGACATTGCACCTTGCAACGCTGGCACTCAATGCAGGTGTTAAGCCCAGTCTCTCATATCCTTCTTGAGCCCATGCCAGACAAACTTTGCAGCCACCAGTCTCTGGGATGGATTCCGGCCAGGGTGGGAGAGGCCATGGATCATGTCAAAAACTTCCCGTCTCCAACTGGTGGGAACAATGAGCCGGGGCTTGCCAGTGGAAATATCACAGAGGAGGGTTGTTCCTGTATCATCAAAATGTGCATCTTTTAAATGGAGCCTGGTGACCGCCATTCTGAATGCTTGCACCTCTGGGTCAGTTGCTTGGTCCTCCGCCATGCAGACATAGTCCAGTCCTAAGTGAACCGCTTCCGTGACGGCCCGGGAAAGATAATTGTCTACAAGGTTGCTCTTGCCAGCAACGTGCTGTATGTCCGTGGTGAATGCTGAGATGTAGAAGAGCTGTCTCTGTTGGCAGCCTGGCCATGGCTTGGCCACTTTAGTCATGGCAAATGTCAGCGGTTTGTGGTCTACGAACGCCGTGATATTGCGGCCTTCCAGCAGGGTACAGAAATGACAAGTCAACAGGTAGAGTCCAAGCAGTTCACGATCAAAGGTGGAATACTTCCGCTCACTGGAGCATAACTGTCAGCAGAAAAATGCAAGGGGCTGCCACACTCCGTTGACCCACTGTTCATGAACTGCCCCGATGGCATAGTCAGAAGCATCTGTGGTAATGGCTATGGGGGCATTGGGTGATGGGTTGGCCAGCATTGTTGCACTTGCCAGGGCCAACTTGGCATCTTCAAATGCTTTCTCTCTCTCAGCGGACCACTCTACTGTGTGGCGGGAGCTCCTGCTTTTGAGGGCCTCATACAAGGGACACATGAGTTGTGCAGCACGGGGAATGAAATGATGGTCAAAATTAACCATGTCGAGGAATTCTTGCAGGGACTTGACAGTGAGTGGGCGTGGGAAATTTGTAATTGCAGCCTCCTTTGATGGGCGGGGAACTGCGCCATCTTTAGTGACTCGGTGTCCTAGAAAATTGATGGTTGACAGCCCAAACTGGGACTTGGCCACGTTGACAATCAACCTGTGCTGACTGAGCCACTCAAACAGGGTCCTTAAGTGGGACAGATGTTCTGCCTTGGAAGTGCTGGTGACTAGTATGTCGTCTAAATAGACAAAAATAAAAGGGAGGTCCCTAGCATCAAATTCATCAGGCGTTGCAATGTCTGTTTAGCATTTTTGAGGCCAAAGGGCATGCGTAAAAACTCAAAGCCCACATGGGGTGATCACCATTGTCTTTGGGATGTCTTGTGGGTTGACAGGTACCTGACGGTATCCCCGGATCAGATCTACCTTGGAAAAGATCACCTAGGTGGGCAGAAAAATCCTGAACATGTGGGACCAGGTACTGGTCAGGGGTTGTTGCGTTATTGAGTCTGCGGTAATCACCACATGGATGCCATCCACCCCCTGGCTTTGGGACAAGGTGGAGCAGTGATGCCTAGGGACTGCTGGAGTGACAAATGATGCCAAGGCACTCCATATTTTCAAACTCTACCTTGGCTACTGCTAGTTTGGCAGTGTCTAGGCGCAGAGAGCGTGCATAAACTGGTGGGCCAACGGTGGCGATGTGGTGCTCCACCCCATGCTTGGTAGCTGCAGATGAGAAGGTAGGCTGTGTGAATTTAGGGAAAGTAGCAAGTAGCTGGAGAAAATCATTGGGGACAGAGAGAGAGCTAGACAATGCGCTGGAACTTGGGCCGCCTGATGTGCATGCATACGAACAGAATGTGGTGGCGTCAATCAAACCGTGTTTTTGACATCAACCAACAATCCATAGGCACACAAAAAACTGCCCCAAGGAGGGGTACAGCTACATTGCTCATGATGAAGTCTCAGCCAAATTGCTGCCCGCCAAAGCATAACTGGACATACCTGGTGCCATAGGTGTGTATGGGGCTTCCGTTTGCTGCTTTCATAGGAGGGCCATAGCCCCCAACCAGGATGTCCAGCTTCAATGCAGACAGGACACTCTTCTGTGCACCTGTGTCACACAGGAAACGGTGGCCGGAGTTGGTATCATGAATAAATAGCAGCTTTCCATTTTGGCCGACAGTCATGGTCACTACTGACTGCTAGCCCCAGCGTTTCTGGCTGCATTGAAATTTCATAGAGGGCGGCACTGCCCGGTTTTAACTCCAAACCTTGCATGCTAAAAACACCAACCAGATTCACGTCATCGCTTGGGGGGGCGTAGTGACAGCAGCAACTGTCATGTCCATGGGCAGCGTAAGGGTAATAAAGCGGCCGCGCAATGTTGTGCCCTGCCAGCAAAAATTTGTCTGCTTCCTCAGCCAAAGCACGACAGTCAGTGATGGCACTATTAACTAAAGCAGCTCGTACTTGTGAGGGTAGCTGTCACAGAAAAAGTTGAACAAAGAGGAAACCTGGTTCATGCTCACCCAAGAGATCCAGCATCCTATCCATCAGTTCAGATGGTTTACTGTCGTTGAGGCCTTGTAGCGAGAAAATCCGGCTGGCTCGCTTCGCATCAGAGTTCAAACGTTTTAAGTAGGTGGGCCTTGAGTGATGCATATTTATCCTGCTGCGGGGGATGTTTGAGCAGGCTCACCACTCTGGCTGCTGTAGAACTCCCAAGGGCCGAAACCACGTAATATTTTGTGTCATCAGCTGTGATCTCCCATAGGGCAAACTGACCCTCCGTCTGGGCGAACCAAACTGAAGCCGATGACTCCCAGAACTCCGGTAGCTTGAGCGAAACTGCATTAGCTGTCATATTCATTAAGAGATGTTTGTGGATATGTCCAACAGACTGACGATGGGGTCACCAATGTAGGAATTGCAGGAATAAAGAGGCTGGCAATTTCTCCCTTTTTACTGCATGAGCAGGTGTGCCGTACAATCCTCAAAAACAGCAGCAACAAATAGCAACAGCAACAACAACTAGCTCTCTTTTCCCTCTAAATTAGGTCCCCCCTCAGCTGCCTTGATAGGTGCCTGATAAGGAAGCCTGAGAGCACAACCATAATTTCCTAAACGGATCACACATGAAAATACATATTTTGGTGAATTATGTCCCTAGAGTCTGCTACACATTTTTATAAAAAGACCAAAGTTATATTATGATTAAAATGCACTTAAATCTCAGTGGGGTGTGGGATATTTTCTTCATTCTCAAGTATTAATTGATGCCCTTGTGTCTGTTATATTGCATCATGTCTGAATTGTGAATTGGATTGTCTGCCCCTGTCTTTTCAAATATACTGTAACATGTTTTCCAGTCTACCCTCCATGCTCTGTTTTTTAGTTGTTTCTTAGTTACACTCTTGTGGCCCTGTCATAGACTTAAATCACTTCAGTGGCGTTTGTCTTCTCATCGAATGGTCTTGTAACACCATAGGCTACCTCTGTGCCCTGGGTGGAGCACTTTATATATGGATGAACTTCTCTGCTGCAGTTATAAACTGATGGATCTCATAACAAAAAAAAAAAAAATGGACTGAGTCCAATGTTAAGAAGCAGAGTCATGATTTGATCTTAGTCAGCAGTTATCACCAAAACATCCTGTTTGTCCACGAGGACTTCAGAATAATTCTATGACTAATTTGCCTATTTCTGAGCATTTCAGATGCTGTTTTCATAAATTTGGGGTTGACTGCTAAGAAAACAATGACTATGAAAAATTAAACACATGATTTTTTTAAACAATACTTTCATTGATAATGTCATCTGAATCCTGCATCGAAATCGTCGAAGTGAACTTCATTGGCAAGGCAGTTAGGTCTTTCTTGGCCAAAAGACTCCATCTGCTCTTTGTCCCCATAGAGGTAATTCGATACGTGATGGATTCAGCCTTTGTGTCTGTGACTTTTCAGCAACAGTGTAAGCACACTGCCCTTCTGTCTTTCTTTCTTCTTTGGCCTCATGCCTGCTATACTCTGGCCTCACCCAAAACCTCCCTCCATCTGCCTATCTGCTTCCTCTTCCTTACCTCTTTCCATCCCTCAACTTTCCCCCAAGGGATTCAGGAAGCTAATGGCTTTGCACCAAAGACTCATCATTAATCAAGCCCCCATTAGCTAAACGCATACAAAACTTTGGACTAATTGAAACAAGGAAGGAGGAGGGAAGAGTTGGAAGGTATTATCATCCTATGTTATTATGGGAAAAGACAAAGTAGGGTACTGAGGTGGAGACACAGGTGTTGTATACTGTCCCATCTCGAGATTTTATCTGTGGCACCTCTCTGTTGGCTCTGGATTATTGCACAATGTAAACCTGACGTGAACATACAGCAAGGACAGTTAAAGCAATTGTAACGTGAAAACCTAAAGAGTCATAATGCAAATGGTTTGTTTTTGCTCTTGCCATTTGTGCCCTGCTACAGAGCAGCACAAACATTACCCCCAAATACAACAACAAAGTCCAGTGGATGAGAAATCACCAAAAAAAATTTGTTCTTAAATTTTATCCAAGTTAGCTGGTCTTTCAAATTTAGTTCCTTATCAGGGGCTTGTCACACCAACAGGTCTGGTATAACTACTAAGTGAAGCAATATTTCTTTAGAACAATCCAAGAACTTAATGTTGAAAAAAAAAACAAACAAACAAAACATCAGCCTGTTCTTAACTATTCTGTCTTTATAATTCACTGTTATGTGAACTATCATTGTCACCTAGCAACCTGCCTTACAAATGTTTTCTCATTTTTTCTTACATCAATGACGGATTACAATAAAAAGGGCATTTTCACAAACTCAGTACCCCTGCACAGACAATCAACAGCACAGACTTGAATTTAAATGAGGTCAACCAGGCAATAAGTAGGTCATTTTTTATGATTTCTGCAGCCTTTGCTAAGGAAGAGATGAAAAAAAAATCCTGCTCAAGACAAAGTAAGATGTTTAGTTGGCCAAACATAGAACCCATTAAACTGTTAGGGCTCTTTTGTAAAACACATCTACTTTCAAGAAATGTAATTGTTTTTGGAGTCTTTATGCACTAAAATCAATCACTTGCATGGGAAGAGGAAAATGTGGTCACTGACTCTTCTTTGGCAAATTTAATCTGTTCAAATAACTTATGTACAGTACATGTTCTCAATGTTGTATGCAATGATAATGGATTCTGTCCAAAACTGCTTATCCCGGTGTGATACCTTCATATTTTTAGGCTTGCTTCTGACATAGTTGTAAGATTTACACCTCAGAGTAAATATGAATTACTGTTCATGAGAGGAAGTGATCTGTTCATGATACTGCACAACCTTGACTGTAACTTGACTTAACTCTCCAGACTGTATCTAGTTAACTGTTGCCAAGCATCTCAATGAGCATGTTATAGAATAAAATTGGATTATTCGCATTTCACAGTGTCAATTTACACATGTCCAGTGAAATAATATTGTGCAGTGCAGAAGTCATTGTTTTTATTCAAATCCGGTCCTCGTGAGCAGGTCATGTCTAGCCAGCTGCTAGTTAGTTTAAAAGCTGCAGTCAGGGAGTCATGGATGAAGCCATGATTATGGTATAATCACACAAGTATTACAAGTGGCTGATTAAGATGGTAAATCAAACTTCTGTTCATCCATTTTGTTGTTGGCTTGTCCATAGGTGGCAGTTAACAGCTAACTGAGATTTAGCTTCGGTCTTTCCATGTTAGTTTCTGCACACTTTGCCTGCATCTTCTTGGCATCTCCAGATGAAATACAGTCCATCTACATATAGGTATTCCAGTTGGATTATTGGAATGATAAATCCAATTTCAACTTGTCTATTTAGATGGGAACAGAAATGACTTAAATGTTTACAAGCCACCTGCTAGCACATCCAGGTCTCCATTTTGAGGACTATCTCTTTTCAGACAGGTCCCCTCGGTGGATGCTTTGGTATACAACACACCATTTCAATTCTCATATATTATGAGAAGCCACTGACAGGATAATTTACAAATCCTAATTCCAGTGAAGTTGGCATGTTGTGTAAATCTGTCTATAAATGCAAGGATTCTCTGTCTGTTCCTCACATATCTCTCGAACCATTTGTCAGACTGACCTTAGATTAGATACGTGTTTTGTTAAGGTTATGAGAGCGTGCATCCCCGAATTTCGGCCTCCCTGGATATGTTGAAGTTTATGAGGGGAAATCTTTAATGAATGTCCTTAGGGGAGCTATTAAATGAACACAGAGGTGGAAAAGGTATAACCACTGAGAGTTGGGGGCTGAAATTCACAGAGCAGGCTCTGGAGGCCGGTGAGATAAAATGATAAAAAAAATTTGGGCCTGATCCAAACTCCAGAACTGGGTCTTCCTTAGAAGAACTTATAAGGAGTTGTTCAGAACGCCTTATAAGATAAGGTATGGTCATGTGACTGGAATTCTATGGTTGAACAAAACCTTATCAGGAGTTGTTCAGAACTCCTTATAAGAACTCCTTAGGTGTTTTTAATAGATGCCAGCTATTCTTTGGTGCAAGCATCACTTCTATGATATCACTAGTCCACATACGGGCACTGCACTAGTAAAAACAAGTTAAAATGATTTAAAAATACTTTTCAACCTACAGTTAGAGCCATAAATATTTGGACACTGACTCAAGTTTCGTTATTTTAGCTTCACCTATATTCAGTTGCATATAGGTTGAAAAGGATTTTTAAATAATTGTATTTTGTTTTTAATTTACATTTTACACAATGTCCTAGCTTCACTGGAATTGGGTTTTTTGAACACCTCTGAACTGGAGTGAAACATATCCAGCGAAATGTTCAAGTTCTGCTATCATGCAGTGTAGTCACAAATCCTTTTTGTCCAATCAAATGGCTTGGTCAGGGGAAAAAAACTAAATTGTTGTATAAGAAATGACATAAGATACAAAGTGAGCTTAAGCTATGGTCACAGTGATTCTTACAAACGATGGGTTCATAAGAATCTCCCAGTTCCTACGAATTCTTGAGTTCGCAGACATTTGTGGAGGGGGGCATATTTTCTTACAGCTGCCATTCAATTCGCACAAGCAAGTGGGGCATTCTTGAGAAATGAGGTGCTTTTCTGTCATACAGTGGAACTAAAGTTATTACATTCTTTGTAAGGATTCCTTGGGATCTTGCTACTACATACTTACTGCCATCTTACGAAAATTTTTATGCAACTCACGGCATTCTCAAGTCGCTGGTAGGAAGATCTTATGGCTTTCGGCACATTTTGTCAGTACAAATGTTGCACGGATGGCGTACTTCTGCCTTATAAGCACCTCACTACTGCCTTATGCACGCTGTGTGAATCTCTGCACAAACAGGGATCTGTATGCCCTTTCCTACGACTGCAGTAAGGGGCCCTCAAAAAAAAGGTGTTCTCAAGAACATTTTAAGGTGTTCTTGAGGCATACTTATGGCCAACATCTTGCGTAGTTCATAGGTTGTTATGCCTCAGTGAAACTGAGAGGCGTACGGTAGTCAGTTAGTGCTTCTGTTTGTGGCTCTGTGTGTGTGTGTGTGTGTGTGTGTGTGTGTGCGTGTGTGTATATATCTGTCCGTCTGCCTCTCTGTTTCAGCTCGCCCCGTCAAAATTAAGTGGACCTAAAGGCTTGTATCATTGTATCACCATATTTCCTTGACTTGTAATTTGCCAGAATTTCAAAATAAGGCTTTGGTTTTGAAATTAACACAATAATAGCTCACCTTTTACCGTCAATAGAACGGTACTGCACATGCGCTCGGAAACTCCAGCCAGAGGAAAGTACTCAGCAATCCGCCAGTACTGGGTGAGCAAATGTCTGCCTTTTTTCTACTTAATGGATGTGGATGAAATTTTTGCTAGAGATGAACCCATAACATTTTGGTGATGATCCCAGAACACATACCTCCACCAAGGCTCTTATCGTCTCACAGCGTTAGCAAGAATACTCTAAAACTACTAGAAGGATTTGGATGAAATTTTTTACCAGAGGTGGTCCTTGGGCTAGAGAGGAACCCATAATATTTTGTTGATGATCTGAGAACGCGTACCTCCATCAAGGCTCTGCTGCCGAGGCCTCAGCACCTTGGTGCTTTCATTCCTATGGTATTCGAACTGGGGCTCTACAATGAGGTTTTTTTGGGGGGGTGGGGGGGGTGTTCGTAGACATCTTGGACAAAACAGCCCTGGCCACTAACTTATGAATGGTCTACGAACACATGATTCTCCTATACAGCCACCTTAAGAAGGCCATACGAATTGGTACAAAAATCATTTGTATAGTGTTTGCACTTACGAATTTCTGTAAGGGTATTTCTTACGATAGCTTTAGTGGTTAAGTTGTTTTCCTTGCATGTTTGCATGTGGTATATCTTTTCAGCAATAATGAAGTCTTTGTTTCTGTTAAAAACTATCAGGTTAATAAAAACACCTTTGCTCCACCAGCCTACTAATAGTATTTTTAATAGCATCTGCTTGTGTTTTGTTGCCTTTTTGTTTCCTCGGCATCGTTTGAATCCTCAAAGATCCTTTGATTAGCTTTGGTGCTCTGTGCTACTGTTTATGCCTCTACACTCGTGCCCCCTTGTTCCGCCAGCATACCTACCTCACACACATGTGCACAGGCCCACACGGCTAATTATTTATGTATTTATTTATTTTACCCCCTCATTACGACTCAGGCCAATCTGTTGAGTTTGGGGAAACCAGACAACAATTATCCTTACTTGAGACTCAGCAAGCTGCACTCCATTGAAGAAAGTGCTCTTACACAGAGACACCTTATTCTTAGAGTTGGATTGTCCTCATCAGACTATCCTGTCTTTGGTCACATTGAAAGAGAAGAGAGAAGAAAACACTAACAGGGCCAATTTAATAGGTTACAAAACAAGAGTATTGGTGTGCGGGTGGAAGAGAGGAGGTATCTAAAGATGCTGCAATGTGATGTATCATTCTGCCAGCAGTAATGGCAAGTTGGAAGCTGAAATGATGGCACACAGCTACATCTTTAGAAGCGTCTGAGAGGCTGCCTTTTTTTCTTCGCTTATGAAATTAAAGAAAAAAAAAATCACTATTGCTTCTCTATTTTTTTCAGCCAGTACATGCTATATTCCAGGAGCTGATGACATGGATCATCTACTGAGAGCAGATGGGGGGGCACGTGCGCGCTTGGGCTATTCTGTGATACTACTACAGCAGATCCAACATCTTTTTATATGTCATTAAATGTGGCTTTATTCCAAACAGGTCTTATTTATTTATTTATTTAATGTGAATCTTGTTTTCATTCATGGATCAACATTAAAGGAACAGGATATGCTGCAGCTCAAATTCAAAACAGTGGGGAGTGTTTTATGTTTAATCTCTGGTGTCGTCTCATGTTTTTTTTTTTTAATATATATTTTTCAGGACATAAATTTTGTCACAGATAGTTCCTTTAAGGAAGAGGGTGGGGTATATTTTCCTCTTCCCAAAGTAGTCATTTTCCTGGGTTTCCACTGTTGCAGGCTCTGATTCTTGCATGACAGAGACTCTGGCAAGTTATGAAAAATATATGAGGGGGGTGCAGGACTGCATGCCATTTCAGGACCTCCCATTATGACTGTGAATCAACGCATTCTCCGCAGCTCTGAATAATTCATGCTGTGAAAGGATCTGCTTATTCAGACCTTTTTTCTACCTACCTGATGTAGGTATGGATAAAAGCAGTCAGCACTTGTCTCAAAGTAGTTTGAGAACAGAACAGCCACAAAGGTCACGTTCAAGGGACTTGCCGGGGGGCGGGAGGGAGGTAAATGTTTAAGCTTTGCAAATACAATATAGTATATTGAAAGACAAAGGTTGTTTCTGAAAAAAATAAAAAAATAAAAATGCATTTGCAAGAAAATCTCAGACTTAAATAAAAGTATTTCAGTGACTTTGCACCATACAGCATTTGACTTGCAATGAGAAGAGGAATGAGCTGGAGAGGATGGAGGAGGGGGAGTTGGGGGCAGGAAGGGCTGTTCCGGTCGCCCAATTTATTTATTCCAGACACTCTCAGTGTCCCATTACTCACACAGGAGCCTGAGAGCTCTTACTCATTGAAACCCAGTTAAAGCCCTGTGTCAGCAATAGAGAGAGGCTGAGGGAAGACAGCACAGAGAGAAAGAGAGAGAGGAAGAAAGGGCAATTGACAAAGCAGAGGTGAGACAAAACACTCATCCTGCTCTCACTCCCATTTTTCCTGAGTGTGTCTGCTGGTAGTTGCTATCCAAACCTCCATTAGCCTCCATGAATAATGAAAGGGAACAATGAGTGTGTTAGCACAGAGCTATTTCCCCCCTTTCACTGCCAAGACCTACACCCCGTGAGCAAGTGGGTGGGAATATAGGTAGACAAGGTTGAGGAATTAGCAAAGACCTAAAGGAGAAAATTAGAATTTGTTTTGGAAACACTTCCTCTATTAATCTTGCAACCTGATGGCCTTGTGTCAGGAGAGCCATTGTTTATTGACCTTATCTGTTTAAGGTAAATTGGGCCAGAAAACTTTGGTTTGGCTGGTAGAGGAAGTTTTAGATTTAGTTTGTTTTTTTTGCAACACAAACACAATCAAATAAATAAGGATTCTTGGATACCAAGGGATTTATTTTAATTCTTACTATTAATGTTATTTCATTTTCTAGATTGTGCAATTCACTGATACTATACATGAATAATTCTTCCAGATGTGGCATTAGAATAACTGACAGTGAGGCAGTAATCATGGAGGTAATAACAGTGGCCGATTGTCAGCAGAATGTTGCAAAACTGAATCAATGCTGCCAACTCCTCAGTAAGGAAAGTAGCTATTGGCTGTCCTAAAAGTCACTAGAAGTTGATAAATGGAGTCATCACCTAATTTGCATAATTGGTCATTTGCATGTAATTGTAATGGACACTGTGGGAGAGAAGAATAATGTCATGGGAGAGACAAAAGTGAGTAAAAAAACATCCTAAATATGTTTAGAACTACAAATTAACTTTTTTCTGTTGATTCTTGGTTTGTTTGTTTTAATTTTGCTATTTAAATAGGCCATCAATTCTTAAAATAATTTCAGGACTTTAATGCTTTGTCTAGACCCACATTACATAAATCAACTTTGTCCTACATTGTTAAATGTTAGAATATCAAATTTTATCAAAAGACTGTTATGTGGGGTGGAATTGCTAGCACTACGTCCAATCCTCCTCCTTTATCTGGGCTTGTGATAGTACAGGCAGTATGCCCGTGTATCATCTCCAATAAACAGCTTCAACCAGCCTTTGAATTCAGGGTTTGATTCCCACTCCTTTCTGTATTTTTGAGCGTACAGTTTAGAATGCGACATGACGAGCTAGCTAGCTAGATATTCAGCTTATGTCACAGAGAGACAGACACACAGTGGACGAGGTGAGTGTGTCACTGAGGCTGTAAGTCAAATGCAGTGATTTATTAGTGTGACACTGACAGTGAAAAAACATTTACATCCCGCTCTGTAAAACAGGGTGGGATTGGGATGGGGGGGGGGGGGGTTGCACGCGCAATTCATTTGCAGTCTGGATGCGAATGGCGTAGGCCTCCTGTCTGACTGCAGCTGACTGCTGCACGAAGCCACTGTGAGACTGACCGCTTGTGAGTGCTTTGGGATGGGGAGAGGCTCACGGTAGCACCCTCTGCTTGTTGAGGACAGTAACTGCAGAGCAATAGTGCTTTTACGTCAGAGTCTCCAAAACACCAAAAAAAGTCTCCGATAATACCAGGGAAAGTTGCTAGATTTGTCACTAGTTGCTTTTGCCAAAAAAAGGTCACCAAGAAGATTTGAAAAGTTGACAAATTTAGAGAGAAAGTCACCAAGTTGGCAACACTGAACTGAATGACAAGTAATTAAAGGAACAAAACAAAGAGCTGCGGATGTTTACCCCGATACTTAAAGGGATACTTCATCAAAAATCGAGTTGTTTTTTTCTTCTTAAAGATGCAATCTGGTGGATCTCAATCTTCTATAAAAACAAATCTACATTGTCTAAAATGGTATCTTATGCCCTTTTTCTGCAAAAGTATGTCATTGTCTTACAGTTCCATGCCAAAATCTTTTAAATTTTCCTCCTCCTTCAAATGCTAGGATCTTTGCACCCACATCCTACTAGGCTAATGCCCAGTTATATGCACAGTGGCCCAGCATAATGACTGAAAGTGCATATTTTTTTAGTTCCAGATACTAATCTATTAATGTTTGTGCCTTTGTAGAACCACTGTGATGTGTAAGTTGTAATGCACATACCTCTTGTCCCTTGATTTCAAGGGCCAAGAAGTAGTGGTACAAATGAGAATAAGGACAGACCCTAAAAATGGATTTCCCTTTATAAGAGGTAGAGTATCCACCCCACACCTGGGAGGCAAGGGTTCAAATCCTGGCCGGGTCATGCCGAAGACCATATAAAAGTGGAACTTCCTGCCGTCCAGCTTGGTGCTCAGCAATAATGGAATGGAGGAGGGAAATTTGTGGCGGCGCCTTACATGGCAGCGGCCCTCTGATTCTACACTTGGGGTGTGTGTGATTAACACAGTAGATAGGTAAAACACAATCTCATTCTACTGTACATGATTGGATGTACAGTTGAATGACAATAAAGGGTGATTTAATGATTTAATTTAAATTTAATAATGTGGCGGAATGATGTGACGAGACATGAGAGCTGCCAGTTCAGAACTTTATTCAACTTCAACAACAAGACTGACCCCCTGGCGCCAAGGTGCATACATTTATATTTCCTGCCTCCTCCCCCTTGGTGCCAAGGCGCATACGTTTACATCTCCTCCCCTTTGCGCCAAGGCACATGCATTTAAATCTCCTGCCCCAGGTTCCAAGGCACATGCATTTGCACCTCCTGCCCCAGGTGCATACATTTACATCTCCTGCCCCCTCCCCCTACTCCCCAAGTCACTGGGTGAGAGTGGAACCTCCTGGTGGTCCACCACACAGCCCCCCCACCCCCATCCCTGAACACTCAGAAGGGGCCTTTACAGTCCAGTACCTTGGGCTTGAGCAATTGCCTGTAATGGCTGTAATGTGGAGCAGCCGGGCCGACCAAGGGACCCTCCGGTCAAGGTGAGAAGGGAAAAGACTCAGTCTCCAGCGAAGAGTCCTCTGAAGGGGGAAAAGGTGGGGAGGGAAAAGACTCGTTCTCCGGTGAACAGTTCTCTGAAAGGGGAAAACCAACCTGTGGACCCACCGCAGGTGGGCATCTACGCCGTGGAACCTTGGCCAGCACCACCTGCCCATCTGCCAAAACATAGCGGGCTTAAGTCTGTCTATACCGATGGTTTCCCTGCATCCCTCAAAATCCAACACAAAATGTTTTGCCCCCGTTTCTAAAACTCTGAAAGGACCATCGTAAGGCAGACGCAGCGGGGTTCTGTGGGCATCGTGTCTGACAAAGACAAACTAGGTATTCTCCAAGCACTTCAGAACAAAAATGTGGGGAAAACAATGGTGCCCCAGCCCCAGAACGTTACTTGCCTCTGCCCTAGGAAAAAGGCACGCAGACAAGTCGTGCCGGGCACGGGACCTTCTGGCAAAAATTTCCCTGGGATCCTCAACAGTTGACCAAAAATAAGCTCAGCTTGGGAAGCTGCCAGATTCTCCTTGGGTGCAGAGCGCACCCAAGGAGAATCTGGCATATGGCTTTAAGAGACATGTGGAACCTCTCACACAAACCATTAGCCTGTGGATTGTGTGCAGTGGTACGGTGAACTTTGACCTCCAGGCTCTCTGCCATAGCAAACCAGAGTTCCAAAACAAACTGGGTACCCCTGTTGGAGGTGATGTCCGATGGGGAACCGAAACGTGCGACCCAGGATGACAAAAACGCACAGGCAACGTCGGCAGATGTGGTGGAAGCCAGCAAAACTGCCTCTGGCCAACGCGTGGTGCGGTCCACTATCATCCATACCGCCCTGCTCTCCAGTTTAAGGCCCATACCCGTGGAACGGTGCGCACAAATGTCCACGTCCCCCGGTTGGTCTGCGGCCATGGCAGAAAAATCAGTAGCCATGTAGACTTGAGAGACCTGCGCGGGTGACAAACAGTCAGCGTTGCTCAAACGTTGAGCTTACCGACCACATGTTGAATGTCGGTCATGAACTCCGATATTACAGCTAGGTGATGTTACTGCCGCACTGACCAAGGTTCCAAGATTTTGGACATCGCGTAGGCTAGAAGCTTGTGGTCGACAAATGTGGTAAATACGTGACCCTCGAGCCAAAACTGGAAATGAAGCATGGCCAGGTAGAAGGCCAACAATTCTCTGTTGAAGGTGCTATTCTTATGCTCGTTATAGCACAGAGTACGGCTGAAAAAGGCGAGAGGTTGCCACGAACCGGAGACATACTGTTCCACCACTGCTCCTACCACGATGTCAGACACATCTGTAGTAAGCGTGATCTGTGCTGACGGGGATGGGTGGGCCAGCAAAGCTGCATTGGCGAGTGCAGCTTTGGCACCTGCAAAATCCTGGACCCGATCGGGGGCCCAATCGATGCTATCAGCGGGTTTCTTCTTCTTAAGCACGCCATACAGCGGTTGCAGCAGCTAGGTGGCCCGGGAAAGGAAACAGTTATAAAAATTGACCATTCCCAAAAATTCCTGCAGCGCCCTCAAGGTCTTCGGACGCGGGAAATCTGACACCGCCCGCACTTTATCCGGCAGCGGGATCGCGCCCTCAGATGAGATGCAGTGGCCCAAGGAATTGATCGCCGGCAACCCGAACTGACACTTTACCCGATTAACTATCAGTCCATGTGCTCTCAGCTAACGGAACACTTGTTTTCAGATGGGAGAGGTGCTCCTTCTCAGATGCGCTAGCCACCAGAATGTCATCTAGGTAGACGAACACGAACAGCAAGTCACGGAGCACTGTGTCCATCATCCTCTGAAAAGTCTGAGCTGCGCCCTTCAGCCTGAACGGCATGCGAAGAAACTCGAAAAGGCCGAAAGGTGTTATCACCACTGTCTTTGGGACGTCTTCAGTGCGAACCGGGACGTGGTGGTAGCTGCGGACCAGATCCACCTTGGAAAAAAATGCACATTCCGGCCAGGTGCACCGAAAAATCTCAAATGTGCGGATGGGATAACGGTTGTGCTCAGTAATGTTGTTCAAGCGACGGAAATCACCGCACGCTGCCACGAACCATCGGACTCGGGTACCATGTGCAGCGGGAACTCCCAAGGGCTATTGGAGCACCTAACAATCCCCAAACATTCCAAGTTAGCAAACTCTTCCTGCGTGATGGCTAGCTTAGCCGCGTCCAGATGGCGCGGGCATGTGAAAACCGGCGGGCCTTTTGTAGTGATAAAATGATCAACCCCATGCTTGGTCAGAGTAGCGGAAAAGGTAGGCACGGTAAGCCCGGGAAAATCAGAAAGCACATGATACACCTCCCCTGGGGCTAAAAAAAAAATAGCATGTGTTAAGGGCCCAGCTCCCCGAGTCATACAAGGCAGTGAAGAAAAAGACATAGCATCCACCAAACGTCTATTAGCAACATCTACATGGAGACCATAAGCACACAGAAAGTCAGCACCTAAGATAGGAACTGAGCAGACAGCTACCACAAAGTCCCACTTGTAGTTGGGCCCATGAAAACACACAGTCACTGACCTTTCTCCAAAAGTCTTGATAGGGGAGCCATTTGCAGCAGTTAATGCGGTAGTCCTTGGCAGCCAGCAGTGGTGAGTTGGCCAAAATTGTCCGCACCAAATCTGGCAGTTTCCTCAGGAAGAGATGGGCGAAGAGAAAAGATCTGTCATCTGTGCCCAGCAAAGCCAGCATACTTTCCATTAACTCCACAGCCGAGCCACCTTCTAACTCAGAGTGGGAGAGGAGCTTCTCCGCTCTCTCCCCGTTGGAGATGGTGTAACGCCGTAACAGCAGCTGTTTGAGAGCGTCATATTTCCTCTGGGGTGGGGGGTCTCGGAGCAGGCTCATGGCATGCTGAGTGGAGCACAGGTCTAGCGAAGCCACCACGTAATGGTATCTTGTGTCATCTGTAGAAATTCCATGGAGAGCAAACTGAGCTTCCACGTGGATGAACCAGGCAGCCGTGTCATGAAACCAGAAGTTCCAGAGCTTGATGGCGAATGAGGCCGGGGTCTCGGGGGGAAACCCTAGCGTGGGTGTTCCCGAAGAGGAGCTCGCTTTGTCTTCCAGGCTCAGCATTTTCACATCGTAGGTCGCCAGTGTGGAGGAATGATGTGACGAGACACGAAAGCTGCCAGTTCAGAACTTTATTCAACTTCAACAACAAGACTGACTCCCTGGCGCCAAGGCGCATACATTTATATCTCCTGCTTCCTCCCCCTTGGCACCAAGGTGCATATATTTACATCTCCTGCCCCAGGTGCCAAGGTGCATGCATTTACATCTCCTGCCCCAGGTGCATACATTTACATCTCTTGCCCCCTCCCCCTACTCCCCATGTCACTAGGTGAGAGTGGAACCTCCTGGTGGTCCACCACAATATAAGAATTTAGTCAGATTTAGTCGACTAAATTCTTATGATATCTAGTTCACTAAAACTAGACTAAAACTAAAATTGTTTAGATAACCAAATTATGACTAAAATAACTGACACTTTAGTCAAAACACTATGACTAAAATTAGATTAAAAAATTGCTGTCAAAATTAACACTGGCTTGCACTTTTGCTTGCACGTCACCGACCATGTCCAGACCCTGACAGGGAGGCCAAAACAGGAGAAATTTGATCTCTCTTTCTAGTACCTGTTAAAACTTTAGCTGCAGCATTCTGGATCAACTGAAGACTTTTTACAGACATTTTAGCACAGCCTGAGTTACAGTAATTTAAACTAGAATTAACAAAAGTGTGGATTAGGGCGCATTCAGACCGCCACTGTTTGGTCCAGACCAAAGGATCAAACAGTGGCTTCCATGGATAGTTCGGTTTGTTTGGTGCAGTCTGAACGTGCATTGGAACTCTGGTGTGCACCAAACAAGAAAAGTCTGGACCTACTGAAAACGGGGGTCTCGGTTCTCTTGCAAATGCAGTCTAGTGTGCTCTGTGAATCCAGTGTGAATCCAAATGGTGTATCCAGGGGGCCAAAGGGCGGAAGTGCCCCTCTGCATTTGTGTAGCCATACCAGCACATAGGCTGAGAAGAGGAAGTGGCATTTAAATGTACATTTTGGGTACAAAATAACAATAAAGACAACCGCGCAAATCCAAGAAATCATTTTACTGGAGAAAGCTGAGGAGAAAAGTTAAAAAATGTCTTGTTTGTGGAGGACAAACAACCCAGCTGAAGGGAACAGATTTCCGTTTTCGGTCCTGGCCAATCGATGAGCCAGATTTTTCTTCTTCGACAAGATTTTTTTCTTCCTGGTCAGTGGTGGTTTCAGCTACAGTGCCCCTAAAGAGTAGTTGTTGTAAGTGCTTGACGTTGTCCAGGCAGTTTGGTCTGCTGCAGTGTGAATGCAAACCAAAGCAAACGAAGGTGTGAAAATTCTCAGCATTCCCTGCCCAGTCGAATCAAGACCCCTGGACTATCCTGCTCTGAATGCAGCCTTAATGTTCTGAATCTTGGCAATATTATGCAAATGATAAAAGGCAGTTCCTCACAGAACTCTTAGGAGATAGAGTAATCCCATCCAAACTAAGTGTCTGATTTGGGAAAGTATTTCTAATGTTTTTGGGCCAGCTACAATAGCTTCAGTCTTGTCTGAATTTAATAGTAAGAAATTTCAAAGTCATCCATGCTCTGATTTCCTAAAGTCATGGCTCTAATTTAATTAATTGATTGCTATCATCTGGCTTCATTGACACATACAGTATAACAGTGGGTCATCTGCATAACAATGGAAAATTATGCAGTGCTTTCTAATATAATTATAACTAATGGCAGCATACAGACGTGGACAAAATTGTTGGTACCCCTCTGTTAATGAAAGAAAAACCCACAATGGTCACAGAAATAACTTGAATCTGACAAAAGTGGTAATAAATAAAAATTCTATGAAAATTAACAAATGAAAATCAGACAATGGTTTTGAATTGTGGTTCAACAGAATTATTTAAAAAAAACAAACTCATGAAACAGGCCTGAACAAAACTGATGGTACCCTTAACTTAATATTTTGTTGCACAACCTTTTGGGGCAATCACTGCAATCAAACAATTTCTGTAACTGTCAGTGAGACTTCTGCACCTCTCAGCAGGTATTTTGGCCCACTCCTCATGAGCAAACTGCTCCAGTTGTCACAGGTTTGAAGGGTGCCTTCTCCAGACGGCATGTTTCAGCTTCTTTCACAGATGTTCAATAGGATTTAGATCAGGGCTCATAGAAGGCCACTTTAGAATAGTCCAATGTTTGGCTCTTAGCCATTCTTGGGTGTTTTTAGCTGTGTGTTTTGGGTCATTATCCTGTTGCAAGACCCATGACCTGCGACTGAGACCAAGCTGTCTGACACTGGGCAGCACATTTCTCTCTAGAATACCTTGATAGTCTTGAGATTTCATTGTACCCTGCACAGATTCACGATACCCTGTGCCAGATGCAGCAAAGCAGCCCCAGAACATAACAGAACCTCCTCCATGTTTCACAGTAGGGGCAGTGTTCTTTTCTTGGTATGCTTCATTTTTGCATCTGTGAACATAGTGCTGATGTGCCTTGCCAAAAAGTTCCAGTTTTGTCTTGTCTGTCCATAGGACATTCTCCCAGAAGCTCTGTGGCTTGTCAACATGCAGTTTGGCAAATTCCAGTCTGGCTTTTTTATCATTTGTTTTCAACAGTGGTGTCCTCCTTGGTCGTCTCCCATGAAGTCCACTTTGGCTCAAACAACGACGGATGGTGCGATCTGACACTGATGTACCTTGACCTTGGAGTTCACCATGAATGTGTTTAGAGGTTGTTC
Source organism: Pholidichthys leucotaenia (assembly GCA_020510985.1). Classification (NCBI taxonomy): domain Eukaryota; kingdom Metazoa; phylum Chordata; class Actinopteri; order Cichliformes; family Pholidichthyidae; genus Pholidichthys; species Pholidichthys leucotaenia. The sequence continues at coordinate 227,327,271 of CM035836.1, forward strand.
TGGGCTCTTTTGTTGCCATTCATATTATCCATCTCCTCCTGCGGCCACATCCAGGGAGGTTGGCTACAGTCCCGTGGATCTTAAATTTCTGAATAATATGTGCAACTGTAGTCACAGGGACATCAATCTGCTTGGAGATGGTCTTATAGCCTGTACCTTTAACATGCTTGTCTATAATTTTCTTTCTAATCTCCTGAGACAACTCTCTCCTTTGCTTCCTCTGTTCCACGTTCAGTGTGGTACAGATCATGTCAAGAAACAGCACAGTGACTACTTGTCACCCTTTAAATAGGCCGCCTGACTGATTACAAGTTTGTAGCTATCTGTGATGTTAATTAGAGGACACATCTTGGTTGAACATGTCCCTATGGTCACATTATTTTCAATCTTTTCAAGGGATACCATCATTTTTGTCCAGGCCTGTTTCATGAGTTTGTTTTGTAAAATAATTCTGTTGAACCACAATTCAAAAGCATTGTCTGATTTTCATTGGTTAATTTTCATCGAATTTTTATTTATTACCACTTTTGTCAGATTCAAGTTATTTCTGTGACCATTGTGGGTTTTTCTTTCATTAACAGACGGGTACCAACAATTTTGTCCATGTCTGTATATATATATAAACTTAAAAAATGTACCTTTTGTAGTGGAATTATGGGTTTTATAAGTGGTTTATTGTTGGTACAGTATAAGTGGTAATGTAAAAATGAATGTGAGTAGGAATGAAGATTTCCTTTCTTTACATAAACATATGCTCTTTGGGGCACCAGTCCAGATAATGGACAATTTTATTAACAATTCTTTATTTGTACCAATTATGAATCATCCATCCATCCATCCATCTTCTACCGCTTTTCCGGAGGTCCGGGTCGCGGAGGCAGCAGTTCAAGCAGAGAAGCCCAGACTTCCCTCTCCCCAGCCACCTGCTCCAGCTCTTCAGAGGGGATACGGCCTTCGGTGGGGCCCCGGTAACCCCATACCGGGCGGGGTACACTGAATCCTTGATATACAATTTATCATGAGAGTCTGTTGGATCGTTCTTCGTCTGGCCCTTCACCCAGGACCAGTTTGTCTTGGGAGACCCTATCAGAGGCAAATTGCCCCGGACAACATAGCTCCTGGGATCACTGGGGCACGCAAACCCCCCCACCACGATAAGGTGACGATCCATGAGGGGGAATTATGAATTAATTATGAATCAGTCTCAAAAAAAAAAAAAGAGACCCTTGTGAGTTCTTGTCTGCTTATAATCAAGAAGATGGACATGAAATCAAACAATAACTACCATATGTCTTTCAATAGTTAAATAAGAAATGTCAAAATAGGTTAACATATTCGGATGTCTTGAGACAGAGAATTCAACATGTATCATCAGCATCATAGACTGTTATTGAATTACTGAGCATCACATGTGAATCAAACATTTGTGGAACCAAATAAACCATAGTTTAATTTGGCAATATACTGGGAATTGGAAAACCATAAAATAGCATTGGTTAAGAAAAGTGGATGCAATTTTATGAAGAAAATGATGAATAAACTATTTATAAAAAGGAAAATTGGTGTTATTCTGAAAAGGAACGTAGATTAATGAAAAGACAAAATGCATTTTGAAATTCTGATAGGAGTTTGCATGACATTAAGTTTAAAGAACTTACACCAGGGATTCTGAAGAATTAAGTTTAAATTGAGCAACAGACCATCAGCCAAGCAGAGTCATTGCATCTCGGTAGGTAGCAGGGGGTCCATTTGAATCTTGTTCCATCTGGACTGGCGTGGACCCTGTTGGAAGACTGGCAGACAGGTTCTTTACCATGGTAATGGCCTACTCCCGAGATCGCAACAGGCTGGTTCTTCAGCAAACTGGGCGAGGTTTCCTCTTATGCACTGAAAAAGGAATTTGGTCAGGTTGCCAAATTCCTTATAATATTTGTTTATTGTACAAAGTCCAATCAGAAAGTCAAACTGAGACAAAAACATGCCACAGATCCATTTCTTTCGATATATTGTGGCTTGAATGAGTTGTTTTAACCTTAGTAAAAATCAAACAAAATCTTCTTACACAGTAATTTAAAGAAAAGGATTAAAATAAGAAAAAGCGAACTTTAAAGAAAAGATCTAGAATTTTCACAGTGCATGGGAGACTCTGGGCCTACTTGAAGATAGAAAAGAAAGGGGGGAGCAAGAAATCCTGCTCCTTACAGCTTGACTGTGCCCAACAAACTGTGACAAAGGGAAGTTTTTTTTTGGGGGGGGGTGGCAGAATTTCACTGACTTTCATGAAAACTGAGGTGGACCAATTACATGGAGTTTTTTTTTGTTGTTGTTGTTTTTTTCTGTAGCAGTCATAAACAGCTAAAAAAGGAAATTCAGTGAAGCCTGGACCCCTACTGGTCAGTCAAAGTCCAGCTATGGTCTCCCAGAGAGAGAGAAGGAGAGAAATCTGAGATGAGCAGTGAGGTTCTCCTAAACACGTATATGCTGCTGAATAAAGCATAAATTCTTTAAATTTTAGTGACTAACATATCTATCTTGATAAAAGGAACACACACAGGGTCTCTACATTGTAAATATGATTAATTTCTTTATGATAAGCATGCAAAAATTAATTTCTTCCTGAAAATAAACATATCAAATCATATCAATAAAAGCATTTCAAACCATAATTGTCCATTCCATAGTTCAGCCAAGTCTTCAGTAGCGGATACTGTCTTGAGAGAAAGAATATGAATTAATTTATTGTCCACAACTGCAAAGAGAGGAAAAAATTAAATATTCCTGAGCCGTCCACCAGATGGCACTGTAAAACTGTCTGGTTGTTTAATGAAGACTCTTGACTTCCCAGCCTGGAATATATCAACCATGAACTTGTCATTTTGGAGCATTCCTTTTGCCAAATGGAGAAAAGGGAGAATGACTAAGTCCTGGAGAAGGGATTAACTTCCAGTTTATGGCTGATGGGTTGTGTTACAACTCTGGTCCTTGGGTGAGAAAAGCAGTTCATGATCAGACTTTTGAGTTGAAACAGTCTTCTTCAGCAAAGAATGATATTATAAATTGGAACCAAAAGGGCTTAACGTTACACACTGATGACTCCAATGCATCAACATGTTGAAACCATAGCTTCACTTTAGTTCTTCACTGTGATAAATGCAAATAATATAATAAACTGTCACAATGGCAGTGACAAACCCACATTTGCTTATCTCTTTCTTTCAGGAAGAGAATGTTCTTTTGTAGTTTGGAATGATCTATTTTGGTGCACTTGGATTTTTTTTTCCTGTGTGAAAAGAATTGGAAGCAATGGGTAAACAACTCAAGTTTTGAAAAAAAAAAAAAAAAAAAAACCTCACGTGATTTGGACCAAAGCAAACAAACTTAAGTGTGAAACCACAGTAAAATCCATTCACAGTGGACTTCCTGTTATGGCCGCCACGTAGGAGGACGTGCTTCCCTCTACTCTGCTCCTAAAAATAAAAAAAATCGGCAAATAACTCTCTCAATTGGAACAAAACCTATCCCAGCGTTTGGGCGAGGACATGCCGGTAAAGCCTAAGGCTGGGAAATCAGGTGGAGGAAAAACTGAACCGCCGAAACAGTCCAAGTTAACGGACTTTCACGTCCGTGATGAAGCAGAAAAATCCCCAGATATGGCGGAACAAGCTAGCGGAGGAGCAGTGACTGCTGGTGACGGCACAGATGCGGTGCTCGCTGCCATTAGTTCAATGAGAGCAGACTTCTCCACTAAATTTGATGGGATTATAGCAGCGATTGAAGGAATGAGAAAGGAATTAAGCGACTGTATGGAACGGGTGTCACAGGTGGAGCTCCGAATTGCCAGTGCTGAGGATGACATCACCGGCCTACAATTAAAGGTGCGCACATTGGAATTAAAAAATAAACGTCTGGAAGATAATGTCCTGGATTTAGAATCCCGGTCGAGACGGAACAACCTGAGGCTGGTGGGTCTCCCGGAGAGAACGGAGGGTCTGGATCCATGCTCCTTTTTGGAAAAGTGGATCCCAGAAGCACTGAACAACGCGGAGCTGCAGTCATCAGTCGTCTTAGAAAGTGCCCACCGAATTGGCCCACCGAGAGATAATAAGGCAGCACCGAGGACGCTGGTTATGAAGTTCCTCAGCTACAGAGACAGGATGACGATCTCCAACGCGGCACGAGCCAAAGGAGAAATTAAATACCAGGATCAACAGGTGCCGTTCTACCCAGATTTGGCCACAGGAATCCAACAATTAAGGAAACAGTTTGTCCCCGCCCGTAAAGAGCTGCGCAACCTTGGGATTCGTTATGGAGTGATTTATCCTGCAAGACTGCTGGTCACGTATAAGGGCAGAACCCACATCTTCAAGACCCCTGAGGAGGCGCAGGAGTTCATCAAGAAGATCCAAGAAGAGACTGGTGGGAGCTAAGCATGAGCAAAATATAAGGTAGAATATTTAAGTATTTGCACAGGCATCTGACTGATCTGAATCATATAGCAAGTTTACAAAATATAGATTATATTATATATTACAAAAAAAAATCTATGATGTACAAAGCTGCTATAAAATTTTGGAGTTAAGTTGGAAAACTACAGAAGAGAGTTAATGTTACGTCATTAAAAGCAGTAGAGTTAGGGTGATTGGGAAGATGAAGAAGGAGTGGCTTTGGCTGGTCCTCGTGGGTGTGGAGCGGTCGATGGCTATAGCGGGAGACAGAATTTTTTTTTTTTTGATTTTGGGGGGATTACCACGAATGTGGGAAGGGGGAATTTGTTTGTGTGTAGTTTGTAGGGTGAATGTTCAACCACTCATGTTTTTGCTTCTCTGTATGAGCATGTTTACATTGCGAGGTAATCCCAAACTCCTTATTGATCATAGACCAAAGCGTTAATCTTAATTTAACTTCATGGAATTGCAGAGGTCTACAAAATTTAAAAAAACTTAAACAAGTTATGAATAAAATAAAAGACATAGGTTCAAACATTGTGTTTTTACAAGAAACTCATCTAATAGAGGAGGATGTAAAAAGAATTAGGAGAAGATGGCAAGGAAGTGTATTCACCTCATCATTTTCATCCCGAGCCAGGGGAGTTATGACTCTCATACATAAATCAGTCCCATTACAAGTGAAAAATGTAATTGGTGACAAATTTGGAAGATATCTAATCATTCAAGGATCTTTGTTATTAGAAAATATAAATCTGGTGAACTTGTATGGTCCCAATATAGATGATCAAAATTTCTTTACTAATTTATTTCTTATTTCATCTTCACTTACAGGGCAACATATAATAGCAGGGGATTTTAATTGTACATTGAATCCCGGTATAGATAGATCAACAGGACTGGACTGTACGCACAATGGATGCAGGATGATCATTAATCATTTTATGAAAGAATTGAGATTGCTAGATATATGAAGAGAAATGAAACCACAAGTTAAACCTATTCTTGTTATTCTAATACCTATAAGACATTCTCACGTATTGACTATTTTTTGATCTCCACAGAATTAAGGTCCAAGATTCAAAACTGCTTCTATGATAATATTGTGATCTCTGATCATGCACCCTGCTGTCTAATATATGTAGATAAGAAACTGACAAAGGAACCAGGTAGGTGGCAATTTCAGCATAAATGGCTTCAGGATGAGGAATTTGTTAAGTACATAGAAAAACAGATGAGTTCTTTGATATCAATACTACACAAACATCAGCATGTATAAAGTGGGAGGCTTTCAAAGCTTTTACTAGGGGGCATATTATTAGTTATACAGGTTCAAAATCTAAGAAGACTCGAGAGGAGAGAGTCCAATTGGAACATAAAATAAAAATTCTTCAAGAAAAAGTGTATGCAGGAAGTGATCCAAAGTTAGAGAACGAATTACTGATTCAGAGAGCTGAATATGACAAAAAATCAGCGAATAGAGCTGCCTCGAGTCTCCTAAGATTGAAGCAATCTTTTTATGAACAAGGTGAAAAATCAGGAAAATTATTGACATGGCAGATTAAACAATTAGAATTTAAAACACCAATTACCAGTATTATAAGTAACGGACAGCCAGTTGTAGATCCTTTAGAAATTAATAGTGCCTTTGGAGATTATTATGAAAAATTATATGATACAAAAAATGAAACTGACTTAACAAAACTAAATGGGTTTTTGGACGGATTATCTATACCGTGTATTCCAAATGAAAACAGGGAGATACTGGAGTCTAAAATTAGTCAAGAAGAAGTTGGGCTAGCCATTGATAATATGAAATCAGGAAAAAGTGCAGGACCAGATGGTCTTCCAGTTGACCTCTATAAAAAATTTAAGAATAAATTAATAAAACCATTTTTGGAAATGGTTTTAGAAGCATTTCAAAATAGTAATTTACCACCATACATGAATAATGCCTTAATTATACTGTTGCCAAAACCAGGTAAACCCTCTAATAAATGTGAAAATATGAGACCAATAAGCCTATTAAATGCTGACCTTAAGATAATCTGTAAAATTTTAGCAAGACAACTACAAGAAATATTACCAAATATTATTAACCGAGATCAGAATGGCTTTATAAAGGGAAGACAAGGCTTCCATAATGTAAGAAGACTATTTAATATTATCTATTCTAATAAAGAAGCACCGGATACAGCTCTCCTATCATTGGACGCCGAAAAGGCCTTTGATAGGGTCGAATGGCCCTTTTTTTTGAAGTTTTACAAAAGTTTGGACTTGGAAATAATTTCATAAAATGGGTTCAGATAATATACAATAATGCTACAGCAGAAATCCTAACAAACAGCAATATTTCAAAATCAATAAACATCAATAGAGGATGTCGACAAGGCTGCCCACTTTCACCTTTACTGTTTACTATGGCAATTGAACCTTTAGCGATGGCAGTACGTTTACATCCACAAATATATGGAATTAAAGTAGGACCAACAGAACATAAAATCTCCCTGTATGCCGATGACATAATTTTGTTTATGTTGAATCTTAAAAAATCAATCCCGACCTTGTTGAATTTAATAAAGAATTTTGGGGAAATATCAGGATATAAAATAAATAAAACTAAATCTTCAATATTAATGCCAAATGAGACCCAGATAAATCACCCAGCTCCTGAGGTAAATCAATTCAATGTTGTAAATCAGTTTAAATATTTAGGAATTCACATTGTGCCTAAGCTAGAATTAGTCGCCAGTGCCAACTATGAAGCCTTAATGACAGACATTAATGAGTTACTTCAGAGATGGATGTCACTACCAATGTCGATGATTGGGAGAATCAATATACTTAAAAGTAATATTTTACCCAAAATACTTTATTTTTTTCAATACATTCCTTTACCACCACCTTCAGATCTATTCTCAAGAATTAAAAAAAAAAGTTAGTGGCATTTTTATGGAACAATAGGAAGGCTAGATTACGTCTGCCCTTACTATATTTGCCATTTGATCGTGGAGGTCTGAAATGTCCAGACTTTATGTTGTATTACTGGTCAGCACAACTGAGGTCTATGACATATTATTTTTCATCAAATGATCTTCCTCACTGGACTGAAATGGAATCATACAATTTACCTTTACCTCTTCCCATATTCATATACTCAGACTCGGCAAAAAAATTACAGAAACAAGTTAAAAACCCATTTGTAAAGCATATGATCAAAATATGGTGTGAAACCACAAAATATTTAAAAGAACCACACTTACTGTCACAATTTAGCCCAATATGGGGTAATCAATATTTTAAACCAGGGAGAGCGGATGCTGTATTTAAAGTATGGAATTTAAAAGGGATTCAAAAGATTCAAGATTTATATCTGTCATGTTCAGATAACATAATGTCTTTTGAAGAACTGAGGATCAAATTTAATCTTAATAGAACACATTTTTTTAAATATCTTCAGCTTAGGAACTTTATTCGATCAAATCAAAATAATGCTCTCATCCGACCTACTTATTCATCCTTGGAAAAAATTTTGACGAAAGATAGTAAGAGAAAGGGTATTATTTCAGAGTTTTATAACTCATTGACACTATCCTCAAGTGAAAACTCACAGAAAAGATTGAATTATTGGAAAGAAGACCTGCAAACTGAAATCTCAGAGGAACAATGGGAATTGGCTTGTACAGAAGCTCAAACCAAATCAATAAATGTACGTCTTAAATTGATACATTTTAAATGGTTAATGCGGATGTATGTTACACTGGTGGAGTTAAATAGATATAACAAAAACATACCAGATACGTGCACAAAATGTATGGAAAGTAAAGGAACCCTATTTCATTGTTTATGGGAATGTAGAAAAATTAGAATGTTTTGGGAAGAGGTGAGGGTAACAATTGAAAAAATAATTTCAAACCAAATCCTATTGAATTCTAAATTGTTTTTGTTGGGTCTGTATCCAGAAAAGCATAACTTTAATAAGAGTGAAAGAGCATTCATAGACCTCAGTTTGCTTAATGCCAAAAAATGTATTGCACTACTGTGGAAAAAGACTCATAGACCAGATGTGACTCAGTGGTTAAGACAGATGTTAACAAACCTTCCACTAGAAAGAATAACATACATACTGAAATCAAAGGAAATTGTGTTTGAGAATATATGGAGACCTTTCATTGATTATGTAAAGAATTTAAACATAACTTTTGAGGAAGAAGGTGAATGATGTGTGTGGACCTTGTAAATTCCAAACTGGTGAATGTATAATATGTATACTTATGTAATGGATTGCCTAGACTAAACAGAGGAGCATTGTTGAAGACCTGCCTTTGTTAGTGGTTGTTGGTGTTTTTAGTACATTTTTTATTTTTATTTATTTATTTTTTATTTATTTATTTATTTATTTTTTAAAATTACTTTAGTGTTAGTGTTTGATTGTTTGTGTTATGTTTGTAAAAAAGGTTCAATAAAAAATATTGTGGAAAAAAAAAATTCATTCACAGTGCATACAACAACCAATCCAGTCGATAGAGATCCCGGCCTACAACCCACTGGACCAGCATTATTTGAATTGTCGATCCCAGGTTGACTGGTATCCTACACTCACTGTATTAATACCACAATAGGCCAGGCTTGTTTCAAAGGCATGAGGAGTACCTACACAGTATTAGGCTATGTCACGCTGTATGTTTTTATCTTTTATTATATCTTGACAAACAAAATATACAACCATTGTCAAAAGAAAAATTTGCATTTGATTTTTTTCTACAAAATGTCACAGTCTCAAACACTTTATCATAACTTCTACAACCTCATCTCTTTGATAAATATCTCTTATCAAAACTGCCAACACCACACTGCCTGCTCTTGTTATTCTGGAAAAAATTTGAAATAGTTCAAATAAGACTGCAACAGCTGGCCTTAGACCTCTACTCGGGAAAAAATGTCAGTACAGACCAAGCGCAAACGATGATGGAGGCAGGAGTGATAGTACAAAGAGGAATGAGATAAAGGCTGAACAAGAGGAAGAGAATGTAATAGGGGGCTGAGAGAGGTAAAGATTGGCCATGATGAAATAGAGATGTGAAGTCGACCAAAAAGACAGAGCAGGATAGAGAAGCTCTGAAAGCAGATGTGAACACATGTATTTATAAGTGCCTTCACTCTCACTTCTGGTGCTTCCTTTAAATAACAGCAGACAGAGATGTGAATATGCACCACAAATAGAGGCAACACGGACTTGTCAGATACACCCTATAGCCTCTTTTCCACTAGCACCTACTCAGCCCTTCTCGCCTCGACTCTACTCAGCTTGACACGGTGTGATTGGTTTTCCATTTCAACTGAGTACCACCTCAAGTGGGTGGGGTTGGGTTCATTACAGGAAGGCAGTCCGTTATCCTGTTATGTTCTTTAAATTCTGATGTTTTCATTGATAAATAACGTAAAAGATGCTTAAAATCACAAAACACCCACCATCTTCCCCATGAGCAGCCATCAGCTCAGAGACCTTCTGGTGTACTTTTCATTTTGGGTTGCTCCGCCACAGCAGAGCCAACAGGGCTGAAAAGTTCATAGTTGCCGAGTTTGACCAAATGTAGTTCATTTTTCAAGCGCAGGGATCCAAACACTGCAACAGCGATTGAAGAACTGTGCGCACCGATGGGGAGACTGTTGAACAATAACCGCATTTGATCAAATTTGACCACTATATGAACTTTTCAGCCGGGGTGCCAGCGGAGCTTTCTGAAATGAAATACCAAGTCTTCGAGCTGATGGGTGCTCACAGGGAAGATGGTGAGTATTTTGTGACGGTGTTGATTTGTGAGTAGCCATTTATTTTGTTGATTATCACAGAAATAATAAAAACTGGGCAGCGCGGTGGCAGAGTGGTTAGCATTGCGGCAGCACAGCAACTCATCCTAGCCGGAAGATCCTGGGTTCGATCCCAACCCCTGACCAACAGTGATCTGTGTGGAGTTTGCATGTTCTCCCCGTGTCTGCGTGGGTCTACTCCGGGATTTCTCCGGTTTCCTCCCACATGCCAAAAACATGCAAGTTAGGTTAATTGGTATCAAAAACTGGGGATTCTAAATTGTCCTTAGGTATGACTGTGAGAGTGAATGGTTGTCTGTCTCTCTGTGTTGGCCCTGTGATGGACTGGCGATCTGTCCAGGGTGTACCCTGCCTCTCGCCTGAAGATGCTGGGATAGGCTCCAGCCCCCCCGCGACCCGAAAAGGATTAAGCGGAAGAAGATGAATGAATGAATAATAAAAACTCACGGCCAAATTTACAAATGGCGGTTTTGAATCTTGTGAAGACATTGCTCTCATCCAGTGACGTTACACCCTGGCCAATCAGTGACCTGCAATCCGTTGGCGTCACATTTTCAGCTCGACTCAGCATGGTTGGAACCTCACTGAAGTAGGTCCCAAAAAAGTACCAGGTACTAATGGAAAACAATACAAACCGAGTAGAGTCGAGGCGAGTAGGGTTGAGTAGGTACTAGTGGAAAAGGGGCTTTTGTTTGAATGGATGTCAATTACTTCTAATGTGTAGCACGGCTGCATCACCTGTCATGAGGCAAAACTTTTGGGATCTCAGTGCACCTGCTCATTCATGTTATTGCTGTTCTCTTTCTCAAACGTGAATAAGTTACAAGTTTAACGTTGCTATAACTGACATATTTCCATAAAATTAACAGGAAGAATACTCACCTCGGGGGAGAAAAAATGACCTATGCCCTTTGTGACGATGATGATTGTTTCATTGAGATACTTCCCACCTTCTAGCTTGGTGATCAGCATAATAGAACGGGGAAAGGAAAAAGTTGTTTGTGGTGGCGCCTTGCATGGCAGCGGCCTCTCTTATTCTAGATGTGATTAACATTGCAGATAAGAGAAACATAATTTTGTTCTACTGTACATCAGTGGCTGTATGGACTGAATGACAATAAAGTTGGCTTCTTCTTCTAATAACTCCTAAACTACAATATTTGATTCTTAAAGCTTATGTAACGTGACACCTCGTGTGTGATATGCCAATGACATCAGTGTCATTCCTGCATAAGCACACACCAAGCATTTCAAAACTGTGCATGGCTGGCCTGATGCAATACTTAACTACCCCATGCTACCATGCCACAGGCACCGAGGCATCAGCACCTGTGGTGCTTTCATCTTAAAATATGTTGTATGTGACAAATATCAAGACTTCAAATTTGAACACCAGTCTGACTCAAGTCAAGTCAAGAATCAAGTCCCACTTTTGTAAATTTGTATATATTCTCCTCTTTTGTTAGCTCATGCTCCAACATACATTCACACTTCATGTGCCAAAAGCAGCAAGCTGAAGCAAAGTGCAGCCCTGACTATTGAGAGCAGTCTGAGCCTGTGGACTTATAAAAACACTCTGATGTGCAGCTAACAAGCCACAATCACTACAATTAGATGTCAATAGCTATACTTAATGTGTGTTTACGTGCTCTTTTATTCCTCCAGTTCAATATGACTACAAGTGTGGCCACACAAACCTCCACAAAGCACAACACCTCCAAAGAGCCAGATAAACCGTTGTGATCCTGACAGTGGCTTTGGTGATACTCCCATTATGTCTCTGTTGAACCCCATCTGTAGCTTTGCTCTGCACTGCGTTGCTGCTTGATAATCTTGGTGTGTTGCGGTCGTAGTGACATTGATGGTTAGGGTCCATGGTTGGATGTCAAGCACCACACTCAATTGCTTATCTCTCATGTTACCCAGTGCAAGGGCTGCTCACATTTCATGCTTGGCCATGCGTGTTCTCTCTCAGTCCATCCTCCATTCTTCGCTCTTTCACTTATTCATCTGGTCACTAAGGAGGGGGTAGGATGAAAATGAAAGTGGCAGATTTTGGACACAAGCACTGCCTGCTTTGTGTTTTTTTTTTTCTTTTCTTTTTTCCTCCAACTTAGCATTTTTGACATTGCCTCGCCACTCAAACTGCCTTACTTTAGTTCTCCCACTTTCTCTTTCCTTTAATCTTTTTTCTGCCATAAGTTCAAAATGTGTATTTTTTCAATCTTTATTTCCATCGGAGACATGCTGTGAAAAAAAGCTCTTTGATGGTGAGCTCGTGCATACATCCGATTCCAGCTTATACTTAATATTTTACTTTTAAGGCTTCATGGATGTTTGGGTGCTGACAGTATGACAGAAGCTCAGGTGCACACACTCCCACACATTCATGTTAATGTTTGAATCTTTTTTTTTTCTTCTAGTGTACATCCTCTTGGAAAAATTGTGATGTCTGTCCGGCCCTGTGAATGTCAGCTTAGATTGTGAAGTTGCTGATCATAAAGTTTTTTTTTCCTTTCTTGATTTGCCTACAGTTTATATAGAGGCAAAATGTAAGTTTGATTATGATCTGTCAAAGTCTGTTTTTACTGTACATTTCACTGTATGCTTAAGGAAACTTAATTTTTCATCACATGAGGAGCAGATAAATTGGTCTCAACTTTGTACTACATATACAGGAACATATCTGATGCTCTAAGACAGTACAATAATACAGTACATGGACATTCTGCCCATGGAAAACCCACTAAATTAAAGAGTACAAGCATCTGTGGTAACAGCTTTTATTGTACAACACCTTACTGCAAGCTATACTATAAAAGTCTTGTTGAGAAATTAAACATGCTGTTGTTTATTATACTGTTATTAAAAACTGTGATTCTGTTACTCTCCAATTACTTTTGCTAAATGAAATGGTGTTTTGTAAGTATACTGGGTGAAAACTCAATCAAGTCAACTGGATTCTGTCATGAAGCTGAGCGCGGTGTTTCACCAAGCTCAGGCTCTTAATTTATTTCTGAATATTTTCTGTATTTTTCCAGCTTTGTGTTGTTTTCCTGTGTGTTGAGTTACGATGTCTCCTTGGTGGTTTATCGTTCTGTTAATTATTCATGTCTTTAGTATTAATATTATTTTGTCAGTTCCTGTAGTTTAGGAATTATATTTTGTTTCTATGTAACATGACTGTCTTACCTCCTCTTCCAGACACTCCCACCCTATCATCATCTCACTGCCTGTTCCCTAGTCATCTCAGCTGTGAGTTGTGGTTTAATTAGGTCACCTGCCCGCTCATGCAGCCCACACCTGCCGCCCATTGTTTCATTCTGTTCCCCAACTATTTAAAGACTGTCTGATTGTTCTCTCACTGCGGCAGTCTCAGTGAGAATCCTCTCTGTTCGCCACCAGAATTCCATCCCTGTTCTGGTACTAATCTGTAAGTTTATCTCATTTTCTGTATTTGGATTTTTGCCTTGCTGAACTCTGGCACTTTGTGTGCTTTGTTAATAAAAATCGCAAACTGCAGTTGGCACGTGGGTCTGTTTCTCTCTGCCCAGAGGGGTGATTCATGACAAATTCAAGTATTTTCTGTTTGTCACCATCCATCCACAATTTAGCTTGAGGAGAAATGGTGGCTGGAGGTGTTTGAAATCGACCTCTGCATATCAGTAATTCTTTCACATGGTACCTTTGGAAGATAAAGGATTGAGTAAGTGAAAGTTTTGGTATCATTGTAAAAGGAGGGGGGGAAACCAGATTATTTAATTTCATTGGGTTAACCCAGCCAAAGTCATGTGCACAAGCCAGAGTACTTCTAGTGCTGGTTCCAAGCCTGGGAAAATGGGGAGGGTTGTGTCAGCAGGGGAATTCAGTGTACAACTTTTGCCAAATCAAAAATGCGGATCATGACAAATGATCAATGAAAAAGCACAGAGAAGATCAGAAGCAGCTGCATTGTTTATGGATCTAGAGAAAGCATATGATCGGGTGCCAAGAGAGGAAGTGTGATACTGTATGAGGAAGTCAGGAGTGGCAAAGAAGTATGTGATTGTGGTGCAGGGCATGTACGAGGATAGTGAGGTGGGCTGTAGGAGTGACAGATGGATTCAAAGTGGGGGTGTGATTACATCAGGGATTGGCTCTGAGCCCTTTCTTGTTTGCCATGGTGATAGAAAGGCTGACAGATGAGGTTAGGCGGGAGTGTCCATGGACCATAATATTTGCAGACGACATTGTGATCTGTAGTGAGAGTAGGGAGCCGGTGGAAGAGAACCTAGAGAGCTGGAGGTATGCACTGGAGAGAAGAGGAATGAAAGTCAGTAGAAGCTAGAAGACAGAACACGTGTGTAAATGAGAGGGAGGCAGGTGTAATGGTGAAGATGAAAAGAGTAGAGGTAGGGAGGTAGACCTGGGGTCAACCATCCAAAGCAATGGAAAATGCACAAGAGAGGTGAAGAAGAAAGTACAGGCAGGGTGGAGTGGATGGAGACAAGTGTCAGGGGTGATTTGTGACAGAAGGATAGCAGCTAGAGTGAAAGGGAAGATTTACAAGACAATAGTGAGATCTGCTGTGATGTATTGTTTAGAGAAGATGGTGCTGACAAAAAGACAAGAGGTGAAGCTGGAGGTGGTAGAGTTGAAGATGCTAAGATTCTCATTAGGACTGACTAGGAGGGACAGGATTAGAAATGGGTATAGTAGAGGGAAAGCTCAGGTTGAGCGGTTTGGAGGCAAGGTAAGAGAGTCAAGGCTGAGATGGTTTGGACATGTGCAGAGGAGGGATAGTGGATATATTGGACAAAGAATGTTGAAGATGGAGCTGCCAGGCAGGAAGAAAAGAGGAGCAGCAGAGAGAAGATTTGTTGATGTTGTGAAGGAGGACATGGAGACGGTTGGTGTGAGAGAAGAGGATGTAAGGGACAGGGTGAGATGGAGGCAGATGATCTGCCGTGGCGACCCTTAAAGGGAGCAGCTGAAAGAAGAAGAGTTAGTTAATTACCTTCCACAGCATGTGGGACACCATGTGGTGTAAGGGGCGGTGCCTGTCTCCGTTTCTCTGACCCTAGGCCACACAGCTACTGTAAGCAGTGAAAGCTACAGTGGGTGGGGGTGGTGGGTCAGTCCTCTGGTACCTTTGTATGTAACTTTCCTTTCCCCATTCTGTTATGCTGAGCACCAAGCTAGAAGGTGGAACGTATCAATTTAATATGATCTTCGGTATGACCCGGCTAGGATTTGAACCCCGGCCTCCCGGGTGTGGAGCGGATGCTCTACCAACTAGGCCACCACTCCGGTTTGAAAGAAGAAGAAGATGATTCTATTTCCTTGGGTATCAGTGACAGCATGTGGGGCAGTTGTAAATATTAAATTTTGTGAAATTGCAAGTCCAACTTGCATCAATAATTAGTGTGACGTTCAGCAGATGTGTCCCCAGCTCAAGACAGTTAATCTTTATAAGCATGCCACACCTGGCTATGCCAGTGAAATTTTGCAAAATTGGTTATAATGTATTTAGCTCCTGTCTTTTTAACATTTGAAATCTGTGATTTCCTAGTAGCGGAATATACTGACTGTACCCTTTTCTTCTCCGCTCCATTTTATTTTTCTCACTGCACCCCTCTCACTGTCTTTGTCCTGCTATCTGTCTTGGTCCACAAGTCCTTGGCTTTGTAGTGTCACATCTTCAAAGTGCGAACTAGGATAGAAAGAACCCCTTTGGTTTGATTACAGACGGGTCAATAATGATTGCTGCAGGTTTCGGTTCCTTTGAGAAACTGGAAAAGTATGAGGCGCAGTGTGCAGGTGTCCGCGTGTGTG
This sequence comes from Pholidichthys leucotaenia, assembly GCA_020510985.1. NCBI lineage: Eukaryota > Metazoa > Chordata > Actinopteri > Cichliformes > Pholidichthyidae > Pholidichthys > Pholidichthys leucotaenia. Next base: position 227,343,362 of record CM035836.1, read on the forward strand.
GGTTTGAAGTGCTGCAAAATGCCTGTGTGTATAAGTGGTTGCTGTTAGATGTGCACTATTGTGTATCAGCTGATAGACTCAGAGAGAAATGAACAGCTGTGTTGCGATCTGCCCTGAACCTTCCTCCTGCCTGGTGTTTGCTAGGATGTTGTGCCTGAATGCTGCCGTTAGTTATTGCTTACAGGGTTTTTGTTTGTTTGGTTTCTCTCTTTGTTTTTTACTTGCAACCAATTTTTCAAAGCATTTCCAAAGCATGAAGTAAGAAAAAACCCCGGCTTTTATTGGTTCCTAGAGGTCAATGGAGGAGGTCAATAGGTGTTCAGTGCCTGTGAAGATGAGTTATAAATGGCTTTAAATAACCCATAATCATGCTTTGATTCCTCCAGCCTTGTGATAAAATCCACTTTTCATGCTCATGTTGAGTGACTTCCCCTCCCCGACCTCAGTGCCCCCAGAATGACCCTCATCTTTGATTTCTATGGAAGCGACCCATTTAGCCACCGCGCTTCAGTACTGCTCATCTTCAAAATTCTCCAGGCTGCTTTTCCAACCCACCAATCTAATTTACAGTGATAATGATCAAGAAAATTTAAAGTGGTCTCCATTAGGGGAGTTGGCTTGGGACACGGAAAAGGGTTTGCCACAGGTGGAGGGTTGAAATGGAAGACAAAGATGGAGACAGATGTGATTAAAGGTGTAATGGGGAGGAGAAGGACCTAGGAGAAAGGGCATTTCTGGTTCTTGAGACACTAGGAGGCTGTGAAATATGAAGCCCAAAAAGCAAAGTGACAGAGAAAAATGGTCCCTCCCCTTCTTTTCTTTCCTCTTGCTTATCACTGTGAATCAGCCCAGTGTCGTCAGAAACTCCTACCGGTGCATGTCACTCCTTATGAGCACTGCTAAAGAGGCCTTGCAGACAGGGCAAAGTTAAAACAAAAGTGATTACCTCTTCCAAGCAATGTTTAATCAGTCTTCTACTATGCTTTAGATAACTTTTGACCCAGGCTCAATAGGAAATTAAACGATTTCTCTGGTAATGGAGAATTCAGGTAGTACTTTCCTGAAGGACATTTATGCCCTTAATTACATTCTGGGTAATTCTCCATTACCAGGTCAACACCAATAGCCTCATTTGTTCAAAAACCAGGGAAAGAATTACTAGCATTCCTGTCTTGATTGGTTTCTCTGGTGCCCTGTGACGTCACCAACCTTTTCTGTGGATAGTGGGTCACCATTGAAGCCCTGGCATGCATTAAAGGGAATGATGCGAAATGGCTTGTCATTTAACGAAAACTCCTAAAATGTGACTTTGTGTTTGAAACTTTTATCACTTAATACTTTGCTTCTTACATTAAATACCCCAAAAACTTTCTCCATGAAGCCTGGGGTGCTTTCCTTTTGTCTTCACTGCAGAAAGCAGCCATGATGCATTGATAGTAATTTATTTGAAAATGCATTATTATATAGCAAGATCTTCTGAGAGCGCCTTTGGGGGTTTACACGCTTTCTCATTCACTCTGAGGATAAACACTGCTTTGCGCTGACAGCATCTTCATACTCTTGGCTCTGATTAGCATTCAGCCTTTGCAGCCTTTTTTCGGGTCCAATGTCTAGACAGTAATTTCATGAATAAATACAATACATATCACCTCTATTTGGCCCTCGTGATTGATCTGTAAGCCGTGTATTGATATGATGAATACAATGAAAAGAAATGCTGCTGTGCATAGCATATATCAGACTTGAAAAGAAAACGACAAAGGTGATGACTGTGTGTGGGCCCTCACTGTCAGCAGTTCTGCAGAGCAGGTGCATACACTACGTGTGCACACACGCTTCTGTGCTTATATACAAATGCATGCCAATTTATAAAATATGGAGTTATAAATTCACACTCTGCTTACGCACACTTTATGATACACAATTGTGAACGCGTCTGTAATAGAAGTGGGTCACAACAATGTAAAAAAGACCATTGATTTAATACAGCTGCAGGACTAACTACCTCTTCAATCATTGTGTGACTCGCGACTATATACATATTGATTTAGGAGGGTTGGGGACATAAGCCAACAGCAACATCATTTTAATGATGCTCAACTGTTTTCCATGCTACAAAGTCAACATAAATAAGAGCTATGATAAGGTGCTCTGACTCAGGGGGCTTAGAAACTGCACATCCTTCATATCGTAAATGTGTTTGATTTTTGTGAAATTTGGAGTTGGATTCGATGGCATATACGCCTAATCTTCTGTATTTTTATGTGTGGGAGATTGCACCATTCTTCCTCATAGTAGCTGTGAACCTTTAACTACAATTCATAGAATGCAAAAATACAGTTACTGTTGAACATCATAGTGTAGAGAATGTGGAAGGACGAGGCTGAGTTTATTTCTCAAGTCAGATTTATTCACATTCTCCAACATCATCCAAAAACAGAAAAAGAGTGAATCCCCCAACATCTGTCCCTTTTATACCCAGGACATCAAAACACACAGTCACATGGTACTTAATCCCAGTAACAATGTAACTTCCTCCCGATCTTAACACCCCCCACCTCCAGTCTCTGGTCGCTGGGCAAAATCCCCCACAGCTGTCTCTTTGCATGCCAAAGACTAGACTTTCACACCTTCGTGTTATCTCCAGAGCGGCTCAGTCCTTTGTTCCGTCTCAGATGTGAAGCCTAAGGTGGTATACGTATGAATCATGCAGTGATATACATATGTGCATATATGTGCCCCACATGACCCCCCCCCCCCAAACGTCTAAGATGGAACAACGTAATAACAGTCTGCAAGTCATGGTAAAATTATTACACATCAGTCCACATGTCGCTTGGGCTTCAGTCGCCTCCCATATCTGCCGTAAGCGGGCTTAACCACTTTCGCGGCGCCCTCCTGCTGGGGAGCTGCTTCCTGAGGATGAGAACTGTTAGTCAATCCCTGTGGGTGTTCTGATGAATGCTCCTTAGGGGGTCTGCCGCGCCGAGGAGCCGTAGCCAACAGCACATCCTCGTCAGCCAACACAAAGGCGGGTTTGAGTCTGTTTATGCCAATCTTTTCTTTCCTGCCCCCCAAATCTAGCAAAAAATGCTTATCCCCTGTTTCCAGCACTCTAAAAGGTCCATCATAAGGTGGTCGCAACAGAGGGCGATGCGCATCGTGTCTGACAAAAACAAACTCCGCATTTTTTAGAGCCTTAGGCACAAAAACGCGCGGAAAACTGTGGTGAATGGGGCCGGGAAGCATGCCCGCTTCCGTGTCACTCTGCAACCGCTGAGCCGGGAAACATTCTGGCGCAGGATTATCCGGGAGAAATTCCCCGGGCAGCTGGAGTGGCTGCGCAAAAACTAACTCAGCGGGGGAGGCTTCTAAATCCTCTTTAGGTGCAGAACGCAACCCCAATAAAACTCATGGTAGTCTGTCCACCCAATTTGCATCCGTAAGCGACGCTCTGAGGGCCGCCTTCAATGACCTATGGAAACGTTCGCATAACCCATTAGCCTGCGGGTTGTACGCGGTAGTGCGGTGGATCGTTACCCCCAGGCTGCGGGCCATCGCTGACCGAAGCTCGGAAATAAATTGAGGACCTCTGTCGGACATAATGTCCGACGGAACTCCAAAGCGCGCTACCCATGCCGTTAAAAACGCGCGTGCCACCTCCTCGGCTGTGGTTGATGACAGTGGGACAACTTCTGGCCAGCACGTGGTGCGGTCTACCATTGTCAGAAGGTGTGTGCACCCCTGCAACGGCGGAAGGGGGCCTACGAGGTCCACGTGGATGTGGTCGAACCTCTTAGCCGGGATGTGAAACGGCTCCAAGGGAGCTCTCGTGTGCTTGTGAACCTTGGCTCGTTGGCAAGCCATGCAGGCTGCTGCCCACTCTCTAACTTGCTTGCGCAGGCTCGGCCATACAAATTTCTCTCCCACCATTTTCACCGACGTGCGCACCCCTGGGTGCGCCAGAAAATGAATCAAGTCAAAAACGCGGCGGCACCACACGGTCGGTACCACCGGGCATGGTCGTCCCATGGAGACATCGCAGATTAGGGGGGGCATACCATCTTGCAGCACCCTGTTCTCCAGCCTTAACCCTGTTGGTCCAGACTGGAGCGCGCGCACGTCCGCGTCGCTAACCTGGTCCGCGGCCATGGCTGCATAATCTATCCCTACGCGGACTGTGGCAGCGCGCCCTTCCGCATCGCTAGCCTGCTCCGCGGCCATGGTTGCATAATCTATCCCTACGCGGACTGGAGCTGCTACGGCGCACGAGAGACAGTCTGCCACTACATTAAGTTTACCCGCTACGTGCTGAATATCGGTAGTAAACTCTGAGATTGCCGCCAGCTGCCTCTGCTGCCGGCCCGACCACGGTTCTGAAACCTTGGCCATTGCGAAAGTCAGCGGCTTGTGGTCAACGAACACGGTGAAATGGCGTCCTTCCAGCCAGAACTGGAAGTGGCGAATGGCCAAGTGGAGAGCTAACAACTCCCTGTCGAATGCGCTGTATTTTCGCTCACTATCGCGCAACGTCCTGCTGAAAAAGGCGAGCGGCTGCCAAGCCCCGGCCACCTGCTGCTCCACGACCGCCCCTATGGCCACATCTGACGCGTCAGTAGTGAGCGCTATGCGGGCCGTTGGGTCTGGATGCGCTAACAACGCAGCGTTTGCCAGGGCTGTTTTGACCGCCACGAATGCTCCCTCTCGCTCAGGAGAACATTCGATTTTGCTTGTGGGTTTTTGTTTTTTAAGCGCGGCATACAATGGTTGCATGAGCTGTGCTGCGCGGGGGAGGAAACGGTTATAAAAATTTACCATTCCCAAAAACTCCTGTAACGCTTTGACCGTTTGTGGCTGGGGAAAATTTGTTACTGCGCGCACTTTGTCAGGCAGAGGAACCGCTCCTTCTGGAGAGACGTGATGCCCCAAAAAATCAATCTGCGTCGCCCCGAACTGACACTTCGCTGGGTTGATTATTAACCCGTGCTCCCCCAACCTCCGGAAAACTGCCGTGAGGTGGTTTTCGTGTTTGTCTTCGGACGTGCTGGCTACCAAGATGTCGTCCAGGTAGACGAACACGAAGGGGAGATCGCGCAACACCGCGTCCATCATGTGTTGGAACGTCTGCGCAGCGCCTTTAAGCCCAAACGGCATGCACAAAAACTCAAAAAGGCCAAACGGAGTTATTACCGCTGTTTTGGGTATGTCCTCAGTGCGTACTGGGACTTGATGGTACCCACGGACCAAGTCTATCTTAGAAAAAATGCGCGCCCCCGCCAAATGAACGGAAAAATCTTGGATGTGCAGGATTGGGTAGCGGTCGTGTGCTGTAGCGTTGTTCAACCTGTGGAAATCTCCGCAAGGACGCCACGAGCCGTCAGCTTTAGGGACCATGTGCAGCGGGGAAGCCCATGGGCTTTTCGAACGCCTGATGATGCCCAACTTTTCCAGGTTGGCGAACTCCTTGCGCGCTATGGACAGTTTAGCTGCATCCAAGCACCGAGCTTTTGCAAAAACAGGCGGTCCAGTGGTAGTAATAAAATGTTCCACTCCGTGTTTAGCGACAGCTGCTGGAAATGTGGGAACCGTGAGTGCTGGGAACTGAGTGAGTAGTCTGTGGAACTTGCCACCTGCCGTTGCGACGTTGGCTTGTGCTGTGGGCGGGGTCACTCAGGCTGCACAGGGAATAGAATAAAAAGAAAGTGCATTAACCAGAATCAGAATCAGATTCTGATTCTGGTTAATGCAGAATCAGAATCAGAATCAGGTTTATTGCCATTGTTCATGTAGTACACAAACTAGGAATTTGTCTCGGTACAATGCTGCAACATTAAACATGATAAGATAAGAGAAATAAACTATACATGTAATAAAGTGTAGGATAAGATTAAGTGATACTGGTCAACAGTTAAAATATATATTAGCCAGCAGCAGATACTGTGGAGAACTATATAGTGCAGTCGGTAATGCAGGAAGAAAACAGTGATGATTGACATGAGTCTGGTTGAGCTGCTGTACATGGTGCACGAGAGTCACTTAGTGTTCAGCAGTCTAATGGCAGAGGGGAAGAAGCTGTTCATGTGACGGGAGGTTTTAGTCTGGATGGACCGAAGTCTTCTACCAGAGGGGAGGGGGGCAAACAGTACGTGACCAGGGTGTGAGGGATCGGCTATGATCCGGCCAGCACGCCTCCGGGTCCTGGAGATGTACAGATCCTGGAGAGATGGGAGCTTGCAGCCGATCACCTTCTCAGCAGTGCGCACGACGCGCTGCAGCCTTAGTCTGTCCCTGGCAGTGGCTCCTGCGTACCACACGGTTATGGAGGTGGTGAGGATGGGCTCGATGATGGCTGTGTAGAACTGCACTAACATCTTGGTGGGTAGCTTGAGCTTCCTCAGCTGCCGCAGGAAGAACATCCTCTGCTGGGCTTTTTTGATGAGTGAGCTGATGGTCAGCTCCCATTTGAGGTCCCTGGTGATGGTAGTGCCTAGGAAGCGGAAGGAATCAACCAGGCGCCTATTAGCAAGATCAACCAACAAACCATGTGAGCACAGAAAATCAGCCCCTAACATATTGAAGCTCACTGCAGCTATAACAAAAGTCCACTCAAATGTACGGCCGTGTAGGGACAGAAGCAGAGTCTTCTCATCGAAGGTCTTAATCTCGAGCCGTTCGCTGCTGACGCTCCGTGACTTCCGTGACCCGCCAGCCGGTCAGCATATGTGGGCATGATGAAACTCACTTGGGAGCCTGTGTCCACGAGGAATTGCCTCCCCGAACGCGCGTCCGTCAAGTAGAGCAGCTTGTTCTCTTCTCCGAGGGCCGCGGCTGCTACCAACCCCCGGCCTTGGCGTTTCCCGAGCTCTTGAACTGGCACGGTGGTATACATTTGCATGCCTTCTCTGCAAAGCGGCGATGGTAGAAACAGAGGTCGTCTCCTCCGCGATCCCTGGCCCTCACCGCTGCCGTTGTCGGTGGGTCTGCTACCGCCACCTCTGGCCCCCAGCTGTCTCGGGCCGTCGCGCCAAGCTCCGTCGCTGTTGCGGTGGTCGCGCGCTGTCTGCTGGCGTTGAGAATCCGCTGTGCCTCCTGGGCCAGCGCGCGGAAGTCCCGCTGGGCCAACAACGGTGAACCGGCCAGGGTCGCTCTCGTGGCCGACGGGAGGGTTCTCAGGAAAATGTGGGTGAAGAAGAAGTCGTCGCCGTCTGAGCCCCTCAGCCTCAGCATGTCCTCCATCAGGTCGACGGGTGTGCTCTCTCCCAAGTTGTTCAGAGCCAGGAGTCTCTCCGCTCTCTCCTGGACTGAGGGAGTGAAACGCTGGATGAGCGCAGCCTTCAACCCGCCGTATTTGTCGTCGGCCGGTGGGCGCTCCAAAAGGCTCTGCACATGTCGAGCCGTGCGGTTGTCGAGCTTGGCAATAACGTGGTAGAATTTTGTGTCATCTACCGTTATCCCCCGAAGGGCGAACTGTGCTTCGACCAGGTGGGACCAGGAGCACGGGTTGTCTTGCCAGAAGCCTGGTAACTTGACTGTGGCTGCGTTCGCCTGGCTGGCTCCTGACGAGTCCGGCTCGGGGGAATTACTTCTGCTCATGATATGTCTTAGGGTCACCAGTGTAGAGAATGTGGAAGGACGAGGCTGAGTTTATTTCTCAAGTCAGATTTATTCACATTCTCCAACATCATCCAAAAACAGAAAAAGAGTGAATCCCCCAACATCTGTCCCTTTTATACCCAGGACATCAAAACACACAGTCACATGGTACTTAATCCCAGTAACAATGTAACTTCCTCCCGATCTTAACACCCCCCACCTCCAGTCTCTGGTCGCTGGGCGAAATCCCCCACAGCTGTCTCTTTGCATGCCAAAGACTAGACTTTCACACCTTCGTGTTATCTCCAGAGCGGCTCAGTCCTTTGTTCCGTCTCAGATGTGAAGCCTAAGGTGGTATACGTATGAATCATGCAGTGATATACATATGTGCATATATGTGCCCCACAATAGTACATAATTAAAACACCCTCTACAACCATTCACAGCAGGGTTGGAATCAAACTACAGACCAATGCAAAGTTCTCTCAATGGCTGAAATGATTCCCTGATGTTGAGATTTTCTTTTCTTGAAGGCATAGTAACATATTTGAGTTTTGTCTTTATTTACACTACAGGTAGCATTTACTGTACGTAGACTGCTGTTGTTGTTTTTTTCATCCTTATTCCTTCTTTTCTTATATACTGTATTGCACACACCACTAAGAGAGAGAGAAATGGCATTTCAATTCTCCTGCAAGACCTGTACTTATAGAAGTATTGGCAAATAAAAATCTTTGAATCTTTGAAATTAGGGCAGTTAAGTGCAAACTACTTGAAGACACAGAAGACAGAGTTTTTCACTGCTCAGAGGGAAAAAAAACAGTGCGTGGGTTTATGATTCAGCAGATAGTCTATTTTTAACTACCGGACCCAATTATTTTTTCCATTACTGTAATAATGAAATTAACTTGGAAATGCACCCTGTGCCTCAGACAACTGATTATGGACTGCACCACTGTAATATGGCCCCTGGTCTCTACAGTGTGTCCTGGGTCTGCCCAAGGATCTCCTCCCATTGGGATGTGCCCAAATACCTTACATGGGAGGGGTCAACGAGGCATCCTGATGAGATGCCCAAACTGCCTTAACTGTTTCCTATCAATGTGGAGGAGTAGCGGCTCTACTTTGAGCGTCTCCTGGATAACTAACCTCTTCAACTGCTCTCTAAGGGTGAGTCCAGCCACCCTAGAGAGGAAGCTCATTTCAGCCGTTTGTATCCATGATAGTCATTCTTTCGGTCATTACCCAAAGTTCATGATCATAGGTGAGGGCAGGGAAAAAGCCAGTGGGGCATAATTAATTTTCAGATCCCCTAATGTAACATCCTGAAAAAATAGTATGCCTTTCTTTGTCAAATTACTACCTTAAAAAAGTGCACCTTTAAAATGAGCTGATTTCTTGGCCAATTTTCATGAAGTTGTGTTAAGCTCAGATATCATTAGCATTAATTCAGAAGATCTGAGTCTACCAGACTACATTGTCAGATTTCAACATTTGGTGTTTGCAGTGTTCTCATGTATAGCTGAGCATCTGTGCCCCTTCGAGTAATATTTACATTATTTGTACATGACGTCTCAGTGGGCATATCATATACTTCGGTAATTTCAATCATTCCTTGATTAATGTTTGTCCACTGCTGAGCTGAGTTTGATTGATACAATGTGATGATGAGAATGTGCCCGCCCTGCAGTAAAAGCCCCAGATTAATATCATGGGCAAATTCTCCATAATTATGTACTGGAATGTCTTTGGCAAGACTTGTCATTAGAGTGGCATTGTGACTGCTCTGTATAAGATGAAATGCTGAAGGCATTTTGAGAGGGAATATTGAATAAAGTGAAACAATGGGGATATGCTGATTTAAATTAAACTGCTAATGAAATGGTTCAAATTGTCTCATCAAAGTCTTATGAGGAAACGTTTCATCTGGGTTTCCTCCGTGATTAATGCAATAGAATAATTCATGGAGCACAACCTGCCCCCTCCTGGAGGTGGTAGTTGGTACACACGTTGCTTCTGGACCACAGGGATGGCAGCGTGGAATAGGAGAGTCAGAGGCTGGGGAGACCTGACACCCGAAGATGACTGCTGAGCAATGGCGATCACAGGCGGAGGGAAAGGACCCGCAGCGACCACAGGTGAAGGGAGAGAACCCGCAGTGACCACAGGTGACGTAGCACCCACGGTGGCCTCGATCAAGGTGGAGCGGCACCCACGGAGACCCCGGACTGGGGCGTAGCACCCACGGAGCCCTCGGTCGGAGGGGGAGCATCAGCCATGGAGGCCCCGGCCTGAGGCGCAGCACCTGCGGAGTTCCCGGGCTGGGGCACAGCACCCACGAAGTTCCTGGGATGGGGCACAGCACCCATGGAGTTCCCGGGCCGGGGCGCAGCACCCACAGAGGCCCCAGTCCGGGACGCAGCACCCACAGAGACCTTGAGTGGAGAGGGAGCTGGACCCACAGAGACCTTGGGCGGAGAGGCTGGACCCACAGCGGCCTCGGGCGGAGTAGGAGAACCCACAGCGGCCTCGGGCAGAGATGGAGAACCCAGGATTGCCTCGGGCGGAAAAAGAGAACCCACGATGGCCTTGGGCAGAGAAGGAGAACCCAGGATGGCCTCGGGCGGAAAAGGAGAACCCACGACAGCCTCGGGCGGAGATGGAGGATGACCATCAATAGACCCACACGAGGACTCGAGCAGGGGAGAAAAAACATATCAATCAATCAATCAATCTTTATTTCGGATAGATTAATAGTACAGATTAAAAAAAGAAACAGAATAATAAAACAAAGGGGAAAGAAAATCCGACAAGGTCAAATTAGACAATAACTCCTCTGATTATACAGTTCAACATAAGTTATCCGAAATGGGTGATGGCTGAAGCCACAGCTTATATTGCCCACCCATATTCCATCCAAGAATTCAAAAGAAAAACAAAACGAGCGATTACAATTCAGAACAAAGCTAAGACAAAATGTGACAAAAAGAAACTAAGCAACAACACAATGCAGACTGGATATGACAATCTTTATATGATTTTATATGTCATCTTGTATATATGTTTGGAGTATTTCTTCCTTTAGTTTTTGTTTAAATTGTCCAAGCGTTGTACATGATTTTAATTCAGGTCCAAAAGCGTTCCATAATCTGACTCCTTGCACTGAAACACAGTGTTGCTTGGTGGTAGTTCTCACTGAAGGTTTTTGAAATATACATGTTCCTCTGAAATGATATTGTTTCTCCCTTATTTGGAATAGCTTTTGGATATTTGCGGGCAGTGATAGATTCTTCACTTTAAACATTATTACTGCAGTTTTAAAGTCAACCAGATCTTTCAACTTGAGAGCTTTTAATTTAAGAAAAAGTGGGTTTGTTGGTTCCCTGTAAGCAGCTTTGTTTATTATTCTAATAGCTCTCTTCTGAAGCATAAAGACTGGATATATGTTTGTTTTATTGCATTTTGTGATTTGTATCTGAACGATTTTAAATTTTTTTCTGTATTGGCCCCCGTGTGGCCATGGATAAGTGCAAAGGTTGGCAAATGGTCACTACACCGGGTTACTACCACAGGCAGCAGTGGAGCCCGGTGAGGAGAGACCAGAAGCAGTTGACTGCTGCGACTGGCTATCCCCACCACAAGCAGGACAAGAAATCTCTAGATATGATGGGGTGGTAACAGAACAGAGCACTTGCCTTGTCTTGGACTCCACTGCCGTCCAGGACTCCATCGATCCTGGCAGGGGTGACTCGAGTCCCTCCGTCTGGGCTTTCTCCCTCGGCGTGGTCACAAAAAACACAGACAGACACAAAAAACACACCGTAGAAAAATAACCAGCAGTAGTGGAGCCCGATGAGGGTAACAGGAGCATAGGACATCTGCACCTTACCCCCCCCCACCACCACCACCACCACCACCACGAGCCAGACAAGATTTCTTTGAATCTGCGGAAGGAGAAACAGAACAGAATACTTGCCTGGACTCGACCTCCACCACCATCTAGGACCCCGGCGAACCTGATGCGGCAACCCCAGCAGCGGGCGTGATGGTGGGTGCAACCCCAGGACCTCCAGGCGAAGCGACCAACACAGGTGGCTCATCTGACATGGCAGCTGGAGGTTGCCTCACTGCTGGCACCAAGTCCAGTGCAGCTGAAGCCAGGAGACACTCTGCTGTTGGCACAGGCTTCAGGTCACAGGAGGTGCTCTCCCTCCATCCAGGTTGTGGCTGCGGGGCTGGAAACAAGTCCTCCAGGACTACAGGCTCCTCCATCGTCCGGCGGCTCCATCCTAGCACCAACGGACACTCAGGGGAAATTGGATGAGACACGGGGGTAGCAGATGAGGAATTAATATTGGCAGCAGGCGGTGAGAACTCAGTGGGCTGCAAGAACTGAGTCTCACCACCGCGAGTTAGGCAAGATAGTTCTGTATTATTAGGGAGTGAATGAAAATGCACTTGGCTTTCCCCCCGGGGCATGATGGAAGCTGCTGCGGATGAACCAGATGTAGTTCTCCCTGGAGCGGCGGAGGTCATCTGGCGAGGTGTCGGAGTCCGGGGATGCTGGATCGTCAGTGCAGACTTCAACGTAAGTAAGCCCCTGGCCCCGAGGAGCGGAGCCAGAGAACGCTTTACTGATGGCACTGGGTCCTGCGATGCCAAAACCAAAGGATGCTCACTCGACGGCATTGGCTTCAGGACACAGAGGACGCTCTCCTCCCTCACTGAGTGTGGTTGTGGAGCCGAACAAAGGCCCTCGGAATCCACGGACCCATCTGTTGTCCGGTGGCTTTCTCCCAGGACCGGTGGACATTTCGAGGAGACAGGAGAAGCAGGTGAGGAAATGGTAACAACAGCTGTAGGTGAGGACTCAGTGGGCGACAATGACTGAGCCTCACCACCAGGAATTAGGCAAGAAGATTCAGCAGTGAGAAAAAGAGAATGAATAAGCACTTGCCTGAATTCCCGGGCATGATGGTATCAGCTGCTGTTCCAGAGCCAGACAATGTCCTTTCGGGATCTCCGGGGGCTGTCTGGTGGGTGGGTGAGGACACGGGCACCTGGCAAGGTGGATGAGCCTTCCGCTCCCGGGAACACTTCTTCGTCAGCCCAGGTTGCGCCGAAGGGGAATCCCTCACCTGCTCACAGAGAAGCCGCTGGGACTCGACCATCGTGGCGAGGAGAGCAGTAAGACCCGGGTAGCTCAAGAGACTGGGACAGGCCTCGATCAGCCGGGCCCCGCTGTCCACAAATCCCAAGGCGACTTCGAGAGTGTGGGTGGTTCGAGCCTTAGAGGCAAAATTCACGATGCGTTCTGCCATCCCATACTCCTCCTCACTTAGTCCAAATACCCGGAAGTCCATGGTGGCCATCACACCCAAAAGACTCCGAACAAAAACAAAAATGCAGGAGGGAAAAACAAAAGAGCAAACTCACAGCTGCTGGTGCCCACACTGGCAGCACTCTTCTGTCATGATCTCCCTTTTCAGGGCTGGATAAAGGCACCGAATGCCAGCTGTGAGTTTGCAAATTTAATAGTGAACAAACACAAATGCAAGAACAAAAACTTACAAAACTAGTAGAAGCAAGAGGATACAGGAGAAGCCCAAAATAGCAAACTGCTAGGCAAGAGAAATTGCCAGCTTAACCCAGAAGACAAGGCGTGGGAAACACACTAGCATAACACATAATTAAATAGAGTAGAATAAGGAGGCACTTACGTCCTAGTTGTTGAGAAGGGTGTTGTGCCGGACAACTGTGCAACAGCCCCTTTAATAAGGCAAGGGAAATGAGAACAAATGGGAACAGGTGCATGGAACGGGAGCAAGGATAATTAACTAAAATGCAAACAGCTGAGGACTACCGCGAAACTAGCTAAATGGTAAAGGAAGTAAACAAAGGACACTATCAAAGTAAAAGCACGGAGGACATAACAAAAGAATACCAAGCCAGATCCAGCCAGAAGACAAAAAGACAATAATAATACACCACCATGGTAAAGCAGGATAGGAATACTTAACAATGATAATAAACACAGGATGAAATATAATGGACAAGGCAGGAAGGTAATAGACGAATAATAATCTTAAACAAGACTGAAAGCCCAACCAAGATACAATAATAGAATAACTCAAAACCAACAGAAACAAAAGGGAAAACTCAGAAAACACAACCCGTACACAATACAATAATAACCAAAGTGAACAAAAGTACTGAACACATGCTGGGAATAACCTGACAGCATGAGCACGACTCCCTACCCATGCTCCGCATCATGACAGATTTGCTCTTTTGCATGCTGTCTAGACCTAATTTTGGCCACAGATAAGTCTTTGTTCTGAAAGTCTACAGTTTCAGATTGCATCCCTGCCCCACTGAATTGTATTCCTTCAGTGGATTACCTGCTATGATATATCACACAGGGAGTGAAAGGTGGGGGACACATTGTCTACAAGTGCTGAGAAATGAGAGTGACACATTGAGGAAATGGCCTGGAAAATTCAGAATAGTGTCATACTATTATGATGCCCATTTTGCTAAAGCAAGATGGAGTACAAAGAAGCCTTCAAAAAAAAAAAGCAGCAGGAATAGAATTTTCTTTAGACTGATGGGGGAGTTGCACTAATGGTCACAGAGCCAATTCAGAAGAACAGAGGTCACAAAGGGCACTATAATGCAGCACGTGTGTGTGTGTGTGTGTGTGTGTGTGTGGGGGGGGTGATCTTACTGATTATTACCTTTTTTGTCTTGAAAGAGCAATGAAATGGAGAAGCAGAAAAGGCTTGATGCTTTCAAATGACGCTCTGACTACAGTACAGTGAAAAAAGGTCTTGCAGCACAGATATTAAACCACTAGTCAACCTCCACATGCACACAGGAGTTTTCTCTTGCAGCTGCACCAAGACCCAGTATTAGATAGGTAAATATTAACATTCCTATTTTGGCATTTCCAGGAATTAATTTTAAGTTATATATGTACTCGAGAATATAAATAAAAAATATAATGTAAAATATAATTTTTGTAATATAAAGAAATATTCCTGTGTTGTTTTACAGCTCATTAAAGATTGATCATTGATTGATCATTGATTGATCATTGATCGTCACTTCCTTGTGGTAACGTATCGTCACTTCCTGTTTTGCTGTCTGTCTGTGTGGTTTGCTCTCCTCACTCTCCTGAGCTTCGGGTTAGCCACTAGCGATGGCTACTAGCTCTCCTTCCTCTCCTCCTCTGGTGTGCTCTCTCTGTCAGATGTTTAGCTACACCTCTGCCTCTTTTAGTGATAACGGTAAATGTAATAAATGTTGTCTTTTTGAGGTGCTCGAGGCGAGGTTGTCTGATTTGGAATCCCGGCTCCGCTGCATTGAAACACCGTCTGCGCCAGTTACTCTTGAGGGACGCCCCTTAGCTGCAGCGGAGCTAGCTAGCTTAGGCCCCCCTGTTAGCGGTCCTCCGGCTCTCCTCAGCAGCGAGGAGACTGGGTGGGTGACGGTGAGAAGGAAGCCTAGTCGCAAAGCCCAGTACACCACCAACCTGTTCACGTTTCTAATCATTTTTCCCCGCTCAGCGACACACCCGCTGAGGAAAAAACTCTGATCATTGGCGACTCTGTAGTCAGAAACGTGAACCTAGAAACTCCAGCGGCCATAGTCAAATGCATTCCTGGGGCCAGAGCAGACGACATCGAGTCAAATTTGAAAATGCTGGCTAAAAGTAACTATAAATACTCCACAATTGTTATTCACGCTGGCATTAATGACATCCGTCTCCGGCAGTCGGAAGTCACGAAACTTAATGTAGAATCGGTGTGTGACTTTGCAAAAACGATGTCTGCCACTGTAGTATTCTCTGGGCCCCTCCCCAATCTGACCAGTGATGACATGTTTAGCTGCTCGTCATTCTTGAACCGCTGTCTGTCTGTGTGGTGTCCTGCAAATAATGTGGGCTACATTGACAATTGGAGCTCTTTTTGGGGAAAGCCTGGTCTTATGAGACGAGACAGCATTCATCCCACTTTGGATGGTGCTTCTCATTTATCTAACAATCTGGCATCTTTTTATCCAAATTTCCAAAATCTTGACTACTCAGAGTTGGGACCAGGAAGCAGAGTCGCAGTCTTACACGCCTCTCTGCAGCTCCTCTTCATCCGCCACCCCTCAACTTAGCCCCTGTCTTCCCCATCAGAGAATCATTGTCTGCTCCCTCCAAAGTAAATAAAAATATAATACATAAGCATCCCAAAGTGATTAAGCAAAATATTGGTAAAACTCAAATTAAACATAAAGCCTCTAAATTGAATGATTTGGCCTCTGTTCCTCCTCATAATTTAAAAATTAAATGTGGTTTATTAAATATTAGGTCTCTAACTCCCAAGTCTCTGTTAGTCCATGATCTGTTAATTGATCATCAGATTGATTTAATTTCCCTTACAGAGACTTGGTTAGGGCAAGAGGATTATGTTGGTTTAAATGAATCAACTCCCTCTGGTTATTTAAACTGTCAAAATCCCAGAAGTTCTGGTCGTGGAGGAGGAGTAGCAACAATTTACCATTCCAAATTACTAGTAAATGTAAAGCAAAAAACATGTTATAATTCCTTTGAGGGCCTGGTCCTCAGTATTGGGCACTTTAGCAATTTTAGGTTAAACCCAATTTTATTTGCCATAGTTTATCGTCCCCCATCAACCTACTCAGAATTTTTATCCGAATTTGCTGATTTCTTAGCTGATTTAGTGCTGAAATCTGATAGAATAATTATAGTAGGGGACTTTAATATACATGTGGATGTAGATAGTGACTTCCTTAATGTGGCATTTAATTCAATATCAGACTCGATTGGGTTTTCTCAAAAAGTAGGAAATTCTACTCATTACCTCCACCATACATTGGACCTTGTTCTGACATATGGCATAGAAATAGAAAATCTTGTAGTGTCTCCTCATAACCCTGTACTGTCAGACCATTGTCTGTTAACCTTTGATTTTACTATTTCTGACTATTTGGCTCCTAAAGAAAAATATTATTACAGTAGATGCCTCTCAGATGATGCTGTTACCAAATTTATGCAGATTGTTTCCTCTATGCCATGTGTCAACACAACGGAAATAAGCTATAGACAGCTTGCTCCTTCTGTAATTGATAACATGGTGGATAGTGTTACAGCTTCTCTGCATCAGACTCTAGACTTGGTGGCCCCCTTAAAAAAGAAAAAGTCTAATTAGAGATTTCTAACTCCTTGGTTCAACACAGAAACTCGTAGCTTAAAACAGAAGACTCGTCAATTAGAAAGAAAATGGCGCTCCACTAATTTAGATGAAATCTATTTAGCTTGGAGAAATCATCTTTTAATTTATAAAAAATCTCTTAGAAAAGCTAGAACGAGTTATTACTCTGCATTAATAGAAGAGAACAAGAATAATCCCAGGTTTCTTTTCAGCACTGTAGCCAGGTTGACAAAGAGTCAGGACTCTGTCAATCCTAGCATTCCCTTAGAGCTTACTAGTCAGGACTTTATGAACTTTTTCAATAATAAAATTTCATCCATCAGAGATAAAATCAATCAGATTCTTCCCACAGTTAACTTAAATACTGTAACTACTACAACTCCTTCTATTGATGTCGGTCTTGATGAATTTATTCCAATCGACCTTTGTGAGTTAGACAAAATAGTTTCCTCATCCAAACCTTCAACTTGTCTTTTAGACCCTATTCCTACCAGGTTATTTAAAGAAGTCTTCCCACTTATTGGTAGCTTTATTCTTCATATAATCAATTCTTCATTAACTTTAGGCCATGTACCGCAGAGTTTTAAAACGGCTGTAATTAAACCCTTACTCAAAAAGCCAACGCTAGATCCAGGAGCTTTAGCTAACTATAGACCAATCTCTAATCTCCCTTTCATTTCAAAAATCTTAGAAAGAGTTGTTGCTACGCAATTATTTGACCATCTGCAGGGAAATGGTTTACTTGAAGAGTTTCAATCTGGGTTTAGAATCCATCATAGTACTGAAACAGCCTTAGCGAAGGTCACTAACGACCTCCTCATCGCATCTGATAATGGACTGGTTTCTGTACTTGTCCTTTTAGACCTTAGTGCAGCTTTTGATACTATCGATCATAATATTCTACTTGATAGATTAGAACACTATGTTGGACTTAATGGAACTTTGTTGCAGTGGTTTAGATCTTATTTATCTGATAGGTTCCAGTTTGTTCATGTAAATAATGAGTTTTCTTTCAGCTCAAAGCTTAGTCATGGAGTTCCACAGGGATCTGTGCTAGGCCCTACTCTTTTTAGTTTATATATGCTTCCGTTAGGCAACATTAATAGAAAGCACTGTATACATTTTCATTGTTATGCAGATGACACACAATTATACCTGTCAGTGAAGCCAGATGATAGTAATCAATTAGCCAAGTTAGAAGCCTGTCTTAAGGAAATCAAAGCTTGGATGACTTGTAATTTCCTGCTATTAAATTCAGATAAGACTGAAGTAATTCTTGTCCAAAAATTCTTGTCCAGTAATTCTTTTTTCTTGCCCAAAAAACCTTAGAAATTCCTTTCCAAATCAAACTTACTCTTTCTCTTAATAGCTCTGTGAGGAACCTTGGAATTATTTTTGATCAATATCTGTCCTTCAATTCACATATTAAATTTGTTTCTAAGACTGTCTTCTATCATTTGCGTAATATTGCCAAGATTAGGAGCATCTTGTATCAGAGTGATGCTGAGAAACTGATCCACGCTTTTGTTAGCTCGAGATTAGATTATTGTAATTCTTTATTATCAGGCTGTCCTAAAACATCTTTAAAAAGTCTTCAGCTGATCCAAAATGCTGCAGCAAGAGTTTTAACAGGTACTAGAAACAGAGATCATATCTCTCCGGTTCTGGCCTCCCTTCATTGGCTTCCCATAGATTTTAGAATTAAGTTTAAAATCCTTCTTCTTACTTACAAAGCTCTAAACAATCAGGCTCCTTTTTATTTAAAAGATCTGATGCTACCGTATTATCCTAACAGAGCACTACGCTTCCAAAATGCAGGATCACTTGTAATACCTAGAATCTCCAAAAGTACAATGGGAGGCAGAACCTTCAGTTATCAAGCTCCTCTCCTGTGGAACCAGCTGCCAATCTGGATTCGGGAGTCGGACTCGATCTCTGTTTTTAAGAATAGGGCTAAAACCTACCTTTTTGATATAGCCTACAATTAGGGAGGGATCATGTGTTTCTGAACCCTCCCTTAGTTATGCTGCTAATAGGTTTAGTCAGCCGGGGGACCTCCAGTAATGCACTGGGCCTCACTCCTTTCCTCACTCTCAATGAAATATTTTTTTTGCTGGTCATTAACATTTGTTTGTTCTCTCCCATAGATTGAGTCCCCATCGTGCTGTTTGCTCTCTACATGTCTGTTCTTTTCATCTTCTCTATCCCCTCACCCCCCAGCCAGTCGCAGCAGATGACTGCCCCTCCCTGAGCCTGGTTCTGCTGGAGGTTTCTTCCTGCTAAAAGGGAGTTTTTCCTCTCCACCGTCGCCAAGTGCTTGCTCACAGGGGATCGCCTGATTGCTGGGGTCTTTCTGCAACTGTGGGGGTTCCCCCTACAGTTGATAGTGCTATGAGATGACTGTTGTTGTGAAATGGCGCTATATAAATAAAGTTGAATTGAACTGAATTGAATTAAAAGGGCTCATTTGTACTTTTTCCCAGTTAATATGCCTCTGTGCAACAAAGGCATACAGTAATCACTCAATGTGTCCGTGTGTGGTTGTGTGTTTGTATCTGTCTGTCTGTTACCAGCTTTTCAGCTTGCCCGGTCAAAATCAAGTGCAACTAAAAGCTTGCATCATTACATCGCCATATTTTCTTGACTTTTAATTTGCCAGAATTTCTAACTAACTAACTAACTAACCTGCACTTATATAGCGCTTTTCTAGTCACAAAGACCACTCAAAGCGCTTTCACTAATACTAACCCTCTATTCTAAGGGCCCACAGGAAACAGATATCTAGGGACAATTTAGAACAGCCAATTAACCCAACATGCATGTCTTTGGATTGTGGGAGGAAACTGGAGCCCCCGGAGTAAACCCACAATTTCAAGCTAAGCCTTTGTTTTCAAAATAAACACAAATTTAACTCACCAATATACCCTCAATGGAGCCACAAAAAAGAGGTATTGTAATAACTAGGCCGGGCCAGTAGAGGTCACACCGAGGCAGCTGCACCTTGGTGCTTTCATTAATATTCATGAGCCTCTTATCTGATTGGGCAATATTTTTTTCTAGTGTAAGAACAGAAAATCCAAATGAAAAGTACCAATAATCTGCTAACTGCTAACAGTAACTGTTAATGACCTCTCTCAGATCAGCCGGTATTTGTGCAAAAAGCAGAACAGCAGCAAATCTGGCAATAAAAATATACCACCAACACAATCATACACAGCAACGTGCACACATCTTACTCGTTTCAGCAGCAACTTCAGCAGGGACAAGCTTCAGTTATTCAGCCTTACTGATAATTTACTTAGGGGTTGTGGTACTGAAGCGCAGCTTAACAGTGTGGAGACAGCAGCGTCCCTGAGAAGTAGCTTCCCAGCAAACTTTGTTTTAGTCAAGTCGTAACCTGACGTTGGCTCTGATCCTAACAGTCCTTGCTGACCCCTGGCTCTGAGTGGATCCTCTTAGGGCAGATAAACCTGGAGTGTGGGGAAGTGGTGATGTATGGATCACCGTGGTCGAATATGACCATCTTTGGTGTTTGTTTACCAATATCTGAAAACCTGCCATGTCCAGGATAATATTGCCAGTAGTACAGTGGTGGGGGTTAACTGAAGCAAGGTTTTCTTCTATTGATGTAAGGAAATATAACCTAGAAAAGGTTGACCGACTTCTGCCAGAAGGTGTTTTGTTGAGGTGAACAAAAATGTTAACATGTTCATGGAAACCATATGACTACATGACCAAAGAAAGCATTTTAGAAGGTTAAAACTTTTAACTTCCTGTGAAAGGGATGTTTAATGAAGATTTTTAACTGTGGATTTTGTAAAGCAGCTCCATGAATAAAACAATGGCACTTCAACTTGGAACAGTTGGTCAGTTTTACCTGTTTTTGTCAAATCTTTGACTGGATGTCAGTCCAACATTAACATCAAAGTCAGCCATCTCAAATGTAGCCCCAGATTTAAATATGTAAAGCCATTATGTAATAAAACTATTGCATGGGGCAGTGAAGCAGGGCAGGCCAATGTGTTGACGTGCTCATGCTGCTTCAGATGGCCATCTGGCCAGCTGCCTAACTAATGGAGACAGTCTGTAACAGTCTAGTTGGCATCCTTGCTTCGTTGGGGTCAAAAAGAACGAGAGTTCTCAGTATCCACAAGTGCAAGGATGTATGCTGTAAAACAATACTGTCTTGTCTTTTCAGTGACAAGGCTGTTTTATGTTTGCTACCAAGAAATTAAAGACTACAGAGCTGTATTCTAGTCACTCCCCTTGATCATGTATTCAACACAGGTAACTGCTTCTGCCTTGAGTCATATCCAGATCAGAGAACCTGATACTAAAATCAAATTAAACAAAATTAAAATGAGTCTTTTATAGGCCTAATGAATGGAAAATGCAATGGCTGCTTTTTGCTGCAGGATGTCAAAAAGTCATGAAGCAAAGAAAAGAGTTTTTGTATTGTACAATCATAGATTATATCAGAAAGCAGTTCAGTCATAAAGGGCACATTTGGGTACGTGAGTGAATAACTGTTGAAGCATGTTTTTACCAATGACAGGTACTCATAGATTACCCTTCAAGAAAATGTCCTTAGGGTTTTTGCACCCAGGATTGTTAGTACACTGAACAAGAACTCAATAAAGCTGTCCTCCATTGTGAAAGAAAGCATTTTATATGTAAAGAAAAACAAGAATTGCCTGAGTAATCAGTTCCTCACTCTTCCCACACTCTCCCCACCAGAAATCATTGAGTATCAGCCTGCGGGGCTCTTTTAAAACTTGAGAAAATTTGTCACAATTAGAGTAGTGCATGTGTGGATGTCCAAGAATGAGTGTATGCATGAAATGCCTGGCACATCTCAACGTGTCTTAATCAATGCCAATAGCCCAAGTGAACCCCTGCAGCTCTGGTGGGCTGGTGGCTGCTTGTCGGGTAAGGAGTAAATACACGCTAACATACAAATTCAAACACTGACACAACTGTGAATGCCATCTGGCTATAACGGGCCCCCGTGGTAGGGCTGGCCCCTCAGAGGCGTGCTAAGGAAAGGGTGGCCGCTTGGAGAGTGATGAGGAGCAATGAAGGGAACAAAACATTGCAGGGGACGAAGGAATGGGTTTTGAATGTGCAAGATTTTCAACTGATAGGCCTCCACCTGCCCACTACTTATTTGCTAATTGGCCATTGAGCTGTTGATGCTGTGATGTTGTGCCAATACAATAGCAGGGTGCCAGCACACATTCTGACTGCCATATTTTCTCTCTGTCTCCTTCTCTTTCTGCTTCTATTTACTCACATGCATGTTGCTGTCCTGCCTTGTCCTGCCACTGTTTCGGAGCACACAATCTAAGGAAACCACCCATAAATGGTAAATGGTAAATGGCATTCACTTATATAGCGCTTTTATTCTCATCTCTTGATGACCAAAGCGCTTTACAGATCCTGCAATCCACCCATTCACACACACATTCACACACTGATGGTGGCATGCTGCCTAACATGGCGCTTCCAGACCCACCAGGAGCAATTGGGGTAAAGTGTCTTGCCCAGGGACACAACGGCAGGATATCTGGGGAGAGCGGGATTTGAACCGCCAACCATGTGGTTATTGGACAACCTGCTCTACCTCCTGAGCCACTGCCGTCCCCCATAATGGAAGGATAACATGATCTGAAAACCTAAATCCTAATGGGATAAATAAATGCCGTATGAGATAACTTATGGTCTCCATTCTCTTCAAAGTAATGGTCCTATGGGCTTCAGTGACTCCAAAAGTCCCCACCACGGACATTAAAAATGTTCAAGCAGTGCATCACTGTTGCTGTGGCTTGACATCTGGCATCCTTGATGGAGTTTAAGTCAGGTTTCCCATGTTTAAAAAAACAGTCTTGTTTGCATGCTAATGAGGTTTGTGAGTGCATAATGCACAGGCAAGCAGAGTTATCTTTCGACAGCTGCAGTCTCTTCATTCTTGGAACTACATTTTAAGGTTCACACTTTTGTAGCATAACTGGAATTGGAAACTTGGTGAAGCTCAACTCAGTTTAACTGAAAGTGTTTAATGGGTTAGTGTTTGCATCTGTGTGCCATTTCGGTCTCTCTGCACCACCACTTCAACCCAACATCCCAGAGGCCGCTCAAAAAAATATTTGTTAATCAGGTCAATGTATGGAGTCAAAGTCTCCTTTGCAGGCAATGGTTAAGTTGGTAAAACAGAAATTAAAAAAGAGATTTTCTTTGTTTTGTTTTTGTTTTTTTTATTTTTAGTTTGTTCATTTGCCCTTCACATGAGATTAGTTGAATTTGTGCAGTCCAAGCCTTTGTAGAAAAATACTAATTTTTCTAACCAAAATTCAGAAGTGATAAATTTGTATTAAAACATTTTGTAGAAATAATGTTCACAGTTCTGTAGTACATTTCAATACTTTTATTACTTCTATGCAATATGTTTAAGCAAGAGTGAGTGCGGTATCAATGAATATTTTAACATCGGGATTTATCATCCACGTTGGGCATACTACGAATCACCGCCAGTTAAAATATTCATGATACTGCAATGAGTTTGTGTAATAATGCTTTTATACATTAGTTCCACAAGTACATTTTATTAAATGACAGCAGTAGTGGAAAAAAATATTATGATGTTTTTCCAGTTATTTTGCACAGCTGAGAAAAAAGTAGTCCATTCTAAATGTAGCCAGTAACTGTTGCTAAACATCTCAATCAGCATGAAGACGTCTATTGTCGTTTCATACACATGTAAACAAATTAAATACTTTCAAGTGTAAAAGTCAGTGTTTATAATACATACCATTCACCTTTTGAGTCGGTACTGCAGAAGGGCTGAGATCGAAAAGTGACCAATGCCAGTGGCTAGTTAGCATGCTAGCAATTTGGCTTCGGCACATTTTGCTCACTTTTTCTTGGCATTTTCAGATGAAATAAAGAGTCCATTTCCACAAAGGTATTATAGTTTGTTAACTGAGGGAATAAATCCAACTCTAGCACTGCCTATTTTTTAACAGACTTGAAATAGCTCAAGGATGTTTACAAGGGTAGACTGAATAAAGTTTTTTTTTTTTTTTTTTTTAAAAAGGGTTGGCCTTCCGTGTCACAGGATAATTTCTTTTCAAACAGCACTTCACTGTGGAAATTAAGCTATCCAACACAGTATTGCAATTCTCATAATACAGTGATAGAAATGACAGACTGGTCAATAAATAACTAGAATACCTTTGAAGCGAAGTGATACAGATCAACTGATAGCAAAGAATGAATGTTTATATAGCAATGTATAGCAATGGGGGGTAGCTGCTTTTAAATAGTACTAGCAGAATTCATATAAGTGGATTTGTCATTAAATCAAAATTGTCTGCCTTTAACAAATCAAGCTTTTTTTTTTTTTTGAAGTGGAGAGACAACGGAGAAAATGTGCCCTTGGGGACTTAAAGCATCAGTTAAAAAGGCAGGGGAGGAAGAATATGATTATGGAGCTGGGCATTGAAAAAATTGGCAAATTGAATTATTTAAATGTACACATTGTAATCACAGCCAAGGGAGTGAAAATAAAGTGATGAGAATCCAAGTGAGGCAGAGGGAGAGAAGTGCAGGGTAGTGCACGTGATGAGATTCTACCTCATGTCATATCCATGCATGCACCAAATCACTTTCCCAGTAGATTAAAATGTAAGATCTTTCTCTAAGTTTGAAAGTTTCTCAGACCTATAGACCTGATTGACTTTAATACTGTGAGCTTTTCTGTTTGTTACCTCTTGGCAAGGGCATAGCTTTGGTTCAAACATTGGAGGGGGTTGAGATCTCTGCCCATATAAGGATTTTTTATAGTCATTTTATTATAGGACTGTCATCACATCAGTATAGGCAGTTGTTTCCAATGTCCTCGTTTTCATTTTTTTTTTTTAAAGGAAAGGGATTTTTTTAAGCAAAAAATGACATAGATTTGGGATACAAGCAGCTGAAATGAGCTTTCTCCGTAGGATTGCTGGACTCACCCTTAGAGAGAGGGTGAGGAGCTCAGTCATATGGAAGAGGCTCAGAGTAGAACCACTGCTCCTCCAGATTGAAAGGAGCCAGTTGAGGTGGTTTGGGCATCTGATCAGGATGCCTCCTGGACACCTCCCACTTGAGGTGTTTCGGGCACATTCCATTGGGAAAAGACATCGGGGCAGACCTAGGACTTGCTGGAGAGACTATGTCTCCCAGCTGGTCTGGGAATGCCTTGGTATCCTCTCTGAAGAACTGGAGCAGGTGGCCGGGGAGAGGGAAGTCTGGGCTTCTGTGCTTAAACTGCTACCTCCAAGACCCGGACCTCCGGAAAAGTGGTAAAAGATGGATGGATGGATGGATGGATGGATGGATGGAAAATGACAGTATACTGTATGTATCCTAGTGTTGAGGAAGAACACAAAATCATTAACTTTGTTAAAAGGATAAGGCTAATTTACCTCTTTATTTTGGTATTCCCATATTAGTAACAGTTGTAAAAATTATTTTTCTGATTTACCAAATTTATAATTAGCCTTGTAATAGTCTATGCCACTATGAAGCAGCAGGCCTACTTAATACCTATTATTTTTTAAGTATTTCAGCATTGGCAGAAATGAAGTTTTGACTATTGTTACCTGGTCATGTGTGCCTCCTGTGCTTCCTCTTTCTCTAGTCATCAGTACTGTCTTTCTCTCCTTCTGGACACCTGTGCTGATTCTCTGGTTACCTTTACCTCCTCTCTCCTCTCCTTCTTGGTTCACCCTGCTGCTGCCACATTCTTGCTCCTGATATAAAAAAAAAAAAAAAAAAGCTCAGTTAATGTTCAAATGGTGTAAAAGAGGTACTTCTTGGACAGTTCTGGAGGATGTAATTCATGCTAGATTTTCCAATGCCAAAAACTTGGAAAGATGTAAAATATTTAGTGGTGTTGGCGTTATCAAGTCAATCGTCCATTTAACGCTTTGCCCCCATTAACGGCGACAAATTATGTGATTTCTTTTAACTGCAGTTAAGGGCAGAAAGCGCAAAGAGTACTTTTTTGGCCTAGCTGCACCCAGTATGGAAGTCGCTGTGGTCATACAGACACTGTGCACTCCATGCAGACATTGCAAAGTCAAACAAGCTGGATCACAGCCATGGAAATCCCTAAAACGCTGTCATGTTTAAGTTTACAGTGTTATCTGTCAGAGCTTTCACCTGGATAATTGTCACAGCCTCCTCCAAAACTTCATCTTATTGTGGGTTGTTCTTCTTTGGAAGTCTGCTAGCTGGCTTGCAGTATAAACAGCTATGTGCTACAGATGTAGCGGCTGTCAGCAACTGACATGGACAGACACTTGTCTGTTTCACCTTTATAGCTTTGGGTCCAACTGTCAGTAGGTGAGGACCAGTCATGACATTTAACGGCACCAGACACCAGTCACCAGCCATGACATTTAACGGCATTTTATGTTATTTTAATGGAGAGAGTTGTAACAGTCAAAATATAACCACCCATCATTTTATTTATATGATCATACACTAAATAGGTTTTTTTTTATTCCATCCACATTCTCATTTTAATTGTGGACTTATCGTTGGAGTCTATATAGGCATTATTGTAATCTTTTTTCAGAGGAAATAATGAATGAATGAATGAATGAACAGGGAAAAAGCGCATGCAGAAGTAACTACATAGGAATATAAAAAGAAAATGAATACTGAAACGTATGCCCAGGGGAGATGTGTTCACTCCAAAAACAGGCCCAGAATGGCAGGAAGCCTCCACAAATGCTGATCTTTATATGAGCGTCGCCTAACGCTGATGTCAGCTGACCTGTGCAGAGTATTTGTTTGCTTAAGTTAACTAAGTTGGCAACAGCTACACATACGCTAGCCTAAGTTGACAAAAGTTTGGTAGTGCTGAATGCAACGCAAATGGTAGCAAAAGTTCATAAAAGTTGGTGTGCACTGGATTAAAAAAAACTGCTCACAAATGTAATTTCACCGACATTTGGACTAATTTCTCTGATTTTTCAAAGCATCTGTAAAAGTCGGTCCCAACGCTATAGTGTGAACCCAGCTTTAACTTAGGCAGACTTAGGTAAACTCTGCATAACTTAGCCCAGTGCTCAAGAACCTTTACAAACTGAGCACAACTTTCACCAACGTGTATTTCTAAAAGTTGGCAAATTTTCACCATACTGAAAATGTTCAAAGAACACAACTTTAGCCAGCATTTGCCAACGAACACCAGCAATCATTAACTTTTGCCAGCAGAGCTATATATTGGTCAAAATGTCAGTAAAAGTCGGTCCAAATGCTGTAGTGTGAATCCACCTTTAACAGTGCAATCAGTATTAACTTAGATTAATTTAGCCACTGAATGAGGCTTAATCATCATTATTCTTAAATCATTTTATTTTGTCATTAATCAGTTGTGGTGATTAACACACTGGCCGGGTCATGCCAAAGACCATATAAAAATGGAACTTCCTGCCGTTCAGCTTGGTGCTCAACAAAAATGGAATGGAGGAGGGAAATGTTTGGGGCGGCAATGGCTCAGGAGGTAGAGTAGGTCATTCAGTAACCAGAGGGTTGGCGGTTCGAATCCCACTTCCCCAGCCATCCTACCATTATGTCCTTGGGCAAGACACTTTACCCACCTTGCCTCCAGTGTCCATGACAGTGGGTATGAATGTGTATAAATGTTTGGTAGTAGTCGGAGAGGCCGTTGGCGCAGATTGGCAGCCATGTTTCTGTCATTCTGCCCCAGGGCAGCTGTGGCTACAGCAGTAACTTACCACTACCATTGTCTGTCTTCTGAGTGAATGAAAAAAGGACTCACTGTAAAGCACTTTGGTATCTTGAAAGGCACTATATAAATGTAATCCATTATTATTATGACAGGACTAATGTTTTTTCATTCATCAATTTATAATTTCACCACTTGCTACCATGTGGCTATTTCTCACCAAGCAGATGAACTAAGGACACTACTGTGATTTAGTCAGCTTGACTATGACAAAAGTAAAAGTTATCCTGCCTGCAGAGGTATTATGGACACAGCATACTACACCTTAGGTGTGCTGTTTTCATTCATGAAATAGTAGTAAATCTGTGAGTAGATTTGTGATTAAATCATCCTGGTATTAAAAACTGACTCTGAATTCATTATCTAGACATTTAATTTTTTGCAATGACATTCAGTTTTCAAATTTAGAATTCAGGTATTTGTCCCCCCCCCCCCCCCAAAAAAAAGAGGAAAATAACAAATTTACCAGAAAAAAAAACAAAACATGCAAATTTAGGAGAAAATACTATATATTCACATGAAGAAAATAGCAGCTTGATAATAGTCAAAAAAATATTTAAAAACTCAGAAATTTAAATGATTTTGCAAATATGTAAGGAAAAGGGGGTTATTTTCCATGACAAAAATTGCAAATTTGAAAAAAAAAAAGTTACATTTTTGTGAGAAACTCTGAATTTAGGGGGAAGACAACATGGGGGAAATATTGCATATTTATACAAAAAGTAGGCAAATTTACAAGAAAAAAATGTATCTGATTTACAAGAAAAGCTGTAAGGCTATGATAAGAAAAAGTTGCAGACACAAAAAGTGACATTAGAAATGTCACAGTGCTAGATAAAACGCAGATGACGTTCAGTAAGGCAAGGCAAGTTTATTTGTATAGCACATTTCGTGTGCAAGACAATTCAAAGTGCTTTACATAAAAACATTAAAGCATAAGAGCAAGCTGAAAAAGGAATACATAAGAATTAAAAAGCAAACTCACAAGTAAATTAAAGAAAAACAAAAGCAGGCTAAAATAGAATATTTCAGAGATAAAAATTTACAGTGCATTGTAGGAGATTAACAATTGTTCTACTGAAAGGCCACAGCAAATAGGAAAGTTTTTAAGCTGGATTTAAAGCAGCTGAGAGTTTCAGCAGCCCTGATGCTTTCTGGGAGTTTGTTCCATATGTGAGGGGCTTAAAAACTAAACACTGCCTCACCATGCTTAGTTCCAACTCTGGGCATAGATCTGACCCTGATGATCTGAGGGCTCTGGGTGGTTCACAATGGACTAGCAGATCTGAAATGTATTTTGGCCCTAAACCATTCAGAGCTTTCTAAACCAACAGCAGTATTTTGAAGTCTATTCTTTGACAAACAGGAAGCCAGTGTAAAGATTTGAGAACTGGAGTTATATGATCTGCTTTCTTGGTCTTAGTGAGGACTTGAGCTGCAACGTTCTGAAACAACTGCAGCTGTCTGATGGACTTTTAAGGGAGACCTGTGAGGACAGCATTACAGTAGTCCAGTTTACTGAAGACAAATGCATGGCCAAGTTTTTCTAGATCCTGCTGAGAGGTCAGATCTCTAATCCTCACTATGTTCTTTAAGTTATAATAGTGAGATTTTACTACTGTCTTAATGTGGCTGTTAAAATTCAGGTCTGAGTCCAGAACCACACCCAGATTTCTGGCTTGGCTGTTGGTTTTTAGCATCATTAATTGCAGCTGAGTACTAACTTTGAGTCTTTCTTCTTTGGCTCTAAAAACTATTATTTCGGTTTTGTCTTCATTTAACTGAAGAAAGTTCTGGCACATCCACTCGTTAATTTGACCAGTGTATTTGATCAGGGTTTTAATAGGACCATAATCTCCTGGTGAGACGGTTATGTAGATTTGTGTATCATCTGCATAATTATGGTAATATATTTTGTTTTTTTTTATGATTTGAGCTCGTGGAAGCATATAGATGTTTTAAAGCAAAGGTCCCAAAATGGAACCTTGGGGAACTCCACAGGTTATTTTTGTTCACTCAGATTTGGGGCTGCACGGTGGCGCAGTGGTTAGCACTGCAGCAGCACAGTTTACCCTTGGCCGGGGGATTGTGGGGATCGTAGGATCGTGGGTTCGATCCCAGCCCCCGACCAACAGTGATCTGTGTGGAGTTTGCATGTTCTCCCCGTGTTGCGTGGGTTTACTCCGGGATTTCTCCGGTTTCCTCCCACATGCCAAAAACATGCATGTTAGGTTAATTGGCTGTTCTAAATTGTCCCTAGATATCTGTTTCCTATAGGCCCTTAGAATAGAGGGTTAGTATTAATGAAAGCGCTTTGAGTGGTCTTTGTGACTAGAAAAGCGCTATATAAGTGCAGGTTAGTTAGTAGTTAGTTAGTTAGATTTGTAGTTACCTATTGACACAAAATAGTCCCTGTCTTTTAAATAGGACTCAAACCAGCTAAGTGCTGTACCAGAAAGTCCCACCCAGTTTTTTAATCGGCAGAAAAAAGATTCAACAATATTTGGAGCCCCAAAAGTTGGTAGTGAGGACAGTTCTAACTTTAAATGAGTTTATAATATGCTTTTAGTTGACACAGTGATGTGAAAAAGTTTTTGCCCCTTTCTTGATTTCTCATTTTTTTGGATGTTTGTCACACTTGAATGTTTCAGATCATCAAACAAATTTAAATATTAGACAAAGACAAGTAAACACAAAAAAATGCAGTTTTTAAATGAAGGTGTTTATTATTAAGGGGAAAAAAACAAACCTACATGGCGCTGTGTGAAAAAGTGATTACCCCCTAAACCTAATAACTGGTTTGGGCACCCTTAGCAGCAATAACTGCAATCAATTGTTTGCGATAACTGGAAATGAGTCTTTTAGAATAGAATAGAATGGAAAAGAATAGAATAGAATGGGATTTATTGTCATTGTACAGTTGTACAGCACAATGAAATTGTGGGTGCTCCACCAGGAGCAATAAAGTAAGTGAAAAGAATTTGAAATAAAACAATTACAGAACACATGATTAACCATACGACTGAAGTAAAAGTAAAAATAATAAATAGCCCACTGGTGTATACACAGGTACTGTCATGAACCTCCCTGTGCGCTTTTACGCAGTGCACGGAGGAGGAGAAGGGGGAATTCGTCCCCCCCCCCCCCCCCCAGCAGGACGAACCCGGGTGGGAGGTAGGGGGAACAGGAAAGGAGGGAACACAATACCCCGCTCAGGGACCACAATTAACCCCCCCAAGTCCAAAGGCGTGGAGGCTTGGGAGACCGCCCCGAGTCCCAGGCCCAGCAGGCAGTCTGACGAACAGAGTCCGGTGGCCTGCTGGAAAATATGGGCCACCTGGCCCAGAGACTCAGTCCCTCCAGTGGTCGGCCAGTGTTGTTAAGCCACCAGGGCCAGCGGATAAAGCAGGAGGCAGCCTGCCCACCGGGAGGCTCCCTGGTGAGTGACCGGACCATAGGAAGAAAACCCCCACGGCATAGGACACGGAGGAAAAGAAGGCTACGGCGTCCTCAGGCTGACCTGCAGCGTCCTTGGTGGTCCCGACTTGGGACACCGCTGCACCCTCGGTGGACCCCGACCAGGCCAACGCTGCACCCACGGTGGACTCTGACCAGGCCAACGCTGCACCCGCGGTGGACCCCAACTGGGCCAATGCTCAACCCTCGGTGGACCCCGACCGGGCCAACACTGCACCCGCGGTGACTCCCGGCTGGAGCTCTGCAGCACCTGCAGTGGCTCCTGACTGGAAATCTGCAGTACCCACAGTGGCTCCCGGCTGGACCTCTGCAGCACCCGCGGTGGCTCCCGATTGGAGCTCTGCAGCACCCGCAGTGGACTCCAGCTGGATCTCAGCAGCCCCTGCGGTGGGCCCTGACCAGACCAACGCTGCACCCTCGGTGGACCCCGACTGGGCCAATGCTGCACCCTCGGTGGACCCCGCACCGGAGCATGGCATCCATGACAGGTTCGAGCAGGAGCGCAGCACCCACGTTGGGCTGATCCTGGGGCGCATCCCCCACTAGGGTCCAAAGCCAACATGCCACACCCACGGAGATACAGCCTGTGGAGGGACCCACACAACGGCCTCAGGCAGCAGGGGAGCTGGACCCACGACGTCGTCAGGCAGCAAGCCCGGTTCCAAGGCGACCCCTGGTGACAATGGCACCTCTCTGGCGACCCTAGAAGGAATCTCAGCAGCGGGAGAAGAAACCAGGTTATTAGGGTCACCAGCAGCGGTGGAGCCCGGCGAAGGGAGTTCAGAAGCAGCTGTGTGCTGCACCTGACTCTCCTCACCTAGAGCCAGACGAAATCTCTCTAAAACTGACATTAGAAACACGAGAGAGAAAACTTGCCTGAGCTTGAGCTCCACTGCCGTCCAGGACTCCGTCGATCAAGACGATGAAGACTGGGGGCCGGCCTCCAGGAGGTCCAGCTCAGGCTCCCAATCCACTGCGGTCACCTCCGCAGCTGGCAAGATGGTAGTGGCAGTCCTACAGTCCTCAGATGAAATACCTTCCCTGGACATGAATCCAGCGAGGAGGCTGAGGGCTGGCTCCGTGCACGCTCTGGAGCAGGATCCTCCAAGGCCTCAGACTCCTCCATCATCTAGCGGCTAGGTTCCAGGGTCGGCGGACAGTCAGGAAAAATTGGAGGAGACATGGAGAGGGGAAGAAAAGAATTAATGTTTGCAGCTGGAGGAGAGGACCCAGCGGACTGCTGAAACTGGGCCTCTCCCTTGGGAGACGGGAAAAATTCAGTGTTATTAGATGGTAGAGAATAAAAACATACTTGCCTGTCATCCCGGTCTCTGATGTTCCCAGATGCAGGCAGCAGACAGTCATCCCTCTCCGTGTCAGCGGTGACGTGGGCCCCTTCGAAGGCTTGCAGAAGAGCCATCTCCACAACGACGGAGGTGGGCATTCCCGGGGTGACCTCAGCGGACCTCACTGCAGCTGGAGGGAAGAAGGCTGCTGGGGACGAGGAGGGCTTCTCCCGACATCTGCCTGCAGGATGATGCTGTCCGTCGGAGGCTGGAGCTGGTTTGACCGGAGCGGGAGTGAGCGTAGTACTCTGGCGTGAAGCAAGAAAGCCGGGAGCCTGGAAGTGCTTCCCCTTTGGCACGAGCCCGGTCTTACTAGGGGACTTTCTCTCCCTCCCACCGTTCTCACGTCGCAACACTGCCAACAGATTCATCCTCTCAATTCCCTCAGTGTGTTCAGAAAGCTGAGGCCATTGCCTCCGCCAGACCCGCATACCACAGGATATCCTCCGGGGTGGAGTATTTGCTTGCCGAGGAGATGAGCCCATCAATGTTCATCAGAGCTTGACCGCACAGCCACCCCAGACTCAAAGGATAACTCCGGCTCGTGGTTTCCATGACCAACTCCAACACAGATGAGTAGGGGAAAAAAGAAAAAGCAGTTCAAAAGAAAAAACAAATGTGTGGGTGAACCCGCTAAATCTTGGCTGGCTGGACCATTCTGTCACAGACCTCCCCGTGCGCTTTTATGCAGCGCATGGAGGAGGAGAAGGAAGAATGGATTTATGCGCTGGAATTCACCACAATACATTTTTTAAACACAAAGGCAGACAGTTCCAAAATAAAGACTAACAAGAAGGATGCTGTGTACACAAAAATGGCTGACGCAGCGAGCGTACAGCAGGCAGACCACTGTGTACCGTGGCCACAAACAAATAATACAGGTAACATATAAGCTCGGGAGAACTAGGAGGACTCTAGGAGGCTCGACTAGCTACGGAGGAGCAAACTGGGCTACAGCCTAAGCGTAGCAGTAATACTGCACGGAGAAACGCCACCAGATCACACACAATCCCTCACAATCCCAGCACACACAATCCCTCATTGACACAGACCGTCATACGGCGATTAATGACCGTATGACAGCACAGTGGTCCAGCAGTGTTTGACTGGCAAAGGCCGTCTAAGTACAAACACTGCTGGCACCACAAATTGGGCACACCTGGGCGAGGCGCGGGAAAACTATTACCAGGGAGGAATCAGCTGGCTGTCAAGAGGGAGGGGGCGTGGTCAGACCGGTGAATGTTAGACAACGCCCACATTAATGTGGGTCAAAGAGGCTGCCTAACAGTCACAGGCCAGAGTGGCGGCTACAGGCATGGAAAAGAAAAAGACAACAGACATAAAAACAACAACCCAAAAGATAACACAATACACAATAAACCCGATACCTGAGCCACAGAGAACGGTCAGAACCGAGCCTACAGGAAAACACCAGCTCGGTTCATGACAGATACGGTAGTGGCTTCGTGGGTGGAACTATGTACATAAGAGTGTGGAGTGCAGAACACATAACTGAATAAAATGGCCCAAGGATTATGGAAAATATGTACAGTAGTGATTTCACGGATGGGTCAATATACATGAAAGTGAGGAGTGCAAAGACAGGTGAGTTATAGTGATAATGAAAAGGTCCTCAGATGTGTGCAGCATTCAGTGTGAGTGTTCAGAGGGAGGGGGTGGGGCTTCTGACTGTTTGCAATTCGGATGGGATGGCCCAGTGGAAGAAATTGTTTGTCATTCTGGAGGTGTGGGACCTGATCGATCTGAACCGTCATCCAGAGGAAAGCAGGTCCAACAGGTGGTTGGAGGGATGTGAGGGTTCTCCTGTGATTGCCTTGATCCTTCTGAGACAGGAGGCTCTGGAGATGTCTTCCAGGGAGGGCAGAGGGCTGCCGATAATGTTACAGCGCTGTGGAGGAATTTTGGCCCACTCATTTAGTCTTCATTTTGTTTTTCTTAAGCCATTCAGAGGTGGACTTGCTGGTGTGTTTTGGATCCTTGTCCTGCTGCAGAACCCAAGTATGCTTCAGCTTGAGGTCATGAACAGATGGCCGGACATTTTCCTTCAGGATTTTTTGGTAGACAGCAGAATTCATGGTTTCATTTACCACGGCAAGTCTTCCAGGTCCTAAAGCAGCAAAACAGCCCCAGACCATCACACTACCACCATCATATTTTACTGTTGGTATGATGTTCCTTTTTTGAAATGCTGTGTTACTTTTATGCCAGGTGTAATGGGACACACACGTTCCAAAAAGTTCAACTTTTGTCTCATCAGTCCACAGAATATTTTCCCAAAAGTCTTGGGGATCATCAAGATATTTTCTGGCAAAACTGAGACGAACCTTTATGTTCATTTTTCTCAACAGCGGTTTTTGTCTTGGAACTCTGCCATGCAGGCTATTTTTGCCCAGTCTCTCTCTTATGGTGGAGCCATGAACACTGACCTTAACTGAGGCAAGTGAGGCCTGCACCTCACTGACCTCTTGGATAAGTCATCACTGCGCTCTTGGAGTAAATTTGGTCAGTTGGCCACTCCTGGGAAGGTTCACCACTGTTCCATGTTTTTGCCATTTGTGGATAATGGCTCTCACTGCGGTTCACTGGAGTCCCAAAGCTTTAGAAATGGCTTTATAACCTTTTCCAGACTGATAGATCGCAATTACTTTGTTTCTCATTTGTTTCTGAATTTCTTTGGATTGCAGCATAATGTCCAGCTTTTGAGGATCTTTTGGTCTACTTCACTTTGTCAGGCAGGTCCTATTTAAGTGATTTCTTGATTGAGAACAGGTGTAGCAGTAATCAGACCTGGGTGTGGCTAGAGAAGTTGACCTCAGCTTTCCAAAGATGTGATAAATCACAGTTAACTTATGTTTTAACGGTGGTGGTGGGGGGGGGTCACTTTTCCACACAGGGCCATGTAGGTTTGGATTTTTTTTTTTTTTTTACCCTTAATAGTAAACACCTTCATTTAAAAAACTGCATTTTCTGTTTACTTGTGTTATCTTTGTCTAATATCTTTGTCTCTGTTACTTGTGTTATCTTTGTCTAATATTGAAACATTTAAGTGTGACAAACATACAAAAAATGAGAAATCAGGAAGGGGGCAGACACTCTTTCACACCACCATACATACATACACACATGTATATTCAGTTCTGAAGTGACCATACAGGAAAAGCAACAGGCTGGAAGAGGTGACAAATGCTGCAAGAAAAAAAAAATGCTGGAAGAAGCATTGCAACTTTTTATTTTTCAATTTATTTATATTTTAGTGCTCTCTTTATTGCAAATGGACCCTTAAACACCAACAAACTCAAAAGGTACAGTGCTGTGATAAATCTTGTTATACTAGGTTCTAAATCACTATACAGTGATAATAAGCCATCAATATCTCAGTGTTTGAGCACTGCCTAATTTGTCTAATGCTGTCTCGTGATTAAATAAAATAGGAACGGAATATTAGAAATGTGATTTTAAGCTCAATAATTAAATTCCACATAAATTGGTGATACTGTATTGTTGTGTTTTTGAACTCATTTTAACACATTATGCATGTGGATAACATTTGGAGTGCTGTACTTTCCTTAATGAGATATTTTAAAAATTTTTGTCTGATGAAATGCATCTATTCTTTCATTCATCTATTTGGTGTTTATTTCTTATATATTCATTTAAATACTCTTTTGTGCATTTGTGGTATTTGAAGAGGATAGAAAGATCTGAAAATGATCTGCAGGGAAAATAATCAATTTATTTTAACGGGGATATTTAAGAATAGCTTTCAGAGTGACTTAGTAATCAAAAGTGGTAAAACTTGCCTTTTAATTGAATTTTATAATTATCAAAATAATGACATTTTAAAAATACATAACAGTAACTTGTATTTTGTGGGGATGACAAGCAATATTTAAACACATTTATATTTAAGGACCAGTGGTAGGAGTAGATTGTGTTTGCACTTGATAAATGTTCGGCACTGCAGTTAATGAACAAATCAATTCTGATCACATTTCATGAATGATTAATACAATGTAAAGACCAAATCTGCATAATCATTTTTCAGATCAGCTAAATCCTATCAGGCATCACATTTATTCTGTGGTGTACCCCCATAGCTTTAACTCACATTAGCAAAGTAGCAGCCAGCTAACTTCAGACAACAATTCATGAGCTAAATCAATGATATGATATTTGCCTCCTTTTGGACAGACGGGTTTGTCCTTTTATTTGACAACCAACAAGTTAAAGTGGTTTGTTGTCCTTGTGGAGCTCTTTTTATTCTGTCTCACTTGTGAGCTGAATGCTGTCATAAACCTCCATGCGCTGAGCGCACGAGTGAGAGAATGAATAAACCCAAAAGCGAGAGAAGATTGTGCACTTTTATTAATAACACAAAGGAAATCACAAGTCCAATCTCACCAAGTAACAGTTCAGCTCAGCACACAAAAATACAGCGGGGTGTAATGGCAGGATGAGGCCACCATACAGGGTGCTCTACAGCCCGGTCAGGAAGCCTAGTGCTGCGGGACTGTTTAGCAGAAAGGAAAGGCGATAAGCCTAGCGCTGCAGGGCTGCAAACAGCACAAAAAGAAAGGTGGAACAAAATGACACTTACAGGGCTGGAACGATCCGAGCAGTCTGGTGGAGGAGGATTGTAAACTGAGGCAGCCGCGGACACCTAGGAATAGATTGTCTGGAGATGTCGGGCTGAGAACGTGAAGGGAGTGGTACGTCATTCACGGAGAGCATGCTGCCATGAACGAGAGTGAATGCCCCGACAATCTCTTTGTGGTAAAACTTGACCCAGTGGAGGAGATAGGAGAGAGAAGGATGGTGGCTAAACTGTCATCTCTGCTGGAGTCCGAGTCCCACCCTATGCAGGACATATTGAACGCATTGAGGAGCTCATTTAGCAGTAGACTACATCATCCTAGGTGCACAACCGAGAGGTTTCGCAGGTCCTTCCTACCTATGGCTGTCAGACTGTATAACCTAAGCAGGGCTGCTCGCAGAGATAGCAAAAAAAACGTGACGACCTAATAGTGTTGAATGCAAAAGACGCAACAGACTTACACAAATGGTCCTCTCCAGTATACAACTAGGACAATATCAGTCGCTACGGAGGGTGACAATATGTATGGGTAGGATAACTAAGTAGACGGTTATGCTGTTTATTCCATCTTGCTACAGTGCTCCGCACTTTGTATATACAGTGGGGCACAAAAGTATTTAGTCAGCCACCAACTGTGCAACTTCTCCCACTTAAAAGATGAGAGAGGTCTCCAATTTTCATCACAGGTATACCTCAACTATGAGAGACAAAATGAGAAAAAAAATCCAGAAAATCACATTGAAGGATTTTTAATGAATTAATTGGTAAATTCCTCGGTAAAATAAGTATTTGGTCACCTACAAACAAGCAAGATTTCTGCCTCTCACAGACCTGTAACTTCTTCTTTAAGAGGCTCCTCTGTCCTCCACTCGATACCTGTATTAATGGCACCTGTTTGAACTCGTTATCAGTATAAAAGACACCTGTCCACAACCCCAAACAGTCAGACTCCAAACTCCACTATGGCCAAGACCAAAGAGCTGTCAAAGGACACCAGAAACAAAATTGTAGACCTGCACCAGGCTGGGAAGACTGAATCTGCAATAGGTAAGCAGCTTGGTGTGAAGAAATCAACTGTGGGAGCAATTATTAGAAAATGGAAGACATACAAGACCACTGATAATCTCCCTCGATCTGGAGCTCCACACAAGATCTCACCCCGTGAGGTCAAAATGATCACGAGAACGGTGAGCAAAAATCCCAGAACCACATGGGGGACCTAGTGAATGACCTGCAGAGAGCTGGGACCAAAGTAACAAAGGCTACGATCAGTAACACACTACGCCGCCAGGGACTCAAATCCTGCAGTGCCAGACGTGTCCCCCTGCTTAAGCCAGTACATGTCCAGGCCCATCTGAAGTTTGCTAGAGAGCATTTGGATGATCCAGAAGAGGATTGGGAGAATGTCATATGGTCAGATGAAACCAAAATAGAACTTTTTGGTAAAAACTCAACTTGTTGTGTTTGGAGGAGAAAGAACACCATACCTACTGTGAAGCATGGGGGTGGAAACATCATGCTTTGGGGCTGTTTTTCTGCAAAGGGACCAGGACGACTGATCCGTGTAAAGGAAAGAATGAATGGGGCCATGTATGGTGAGATTTTGAGTGAAAACCTCCTTCCATCAGCAAGGGCTTTGAAGATGAAATGTGGCTGGGTCTTTCAGCATGACAATGATCCCAAACACACCACCCGGGCAACAAAGGAGTGGCTTCGTAAGAAACATTTCAAGGTCCTGGAGTGGCCTAGCCAGTCTCCAGATCTCAACCCCATAGAAAATCTTTGGAGGGAGTTGAAAGTCCGTGTTGCCCAGCGACAGCCCCAAAACATCACTGCTCTAGAGGAGATGTGCATGGAGGAATGGGCCAAAATACCAGCAACAGTGTGTGAAAACCTTGTGAAGACTTACAGAAAACGTTTGACCTCTGTCATTGCCAACAAAGGGTATATAACAAAGTATTGAGATGAACTTTTGTTATTGACCAAATACTTATTTTACCGAGGAATTTACCAATTAATTCATTAAAAATCCTTCAATGTGATTTTCTGGATTTTTTTTTTTCTTATTTTGTCTCTCATAGTTGAGGTATACCTATGATGAAAACTGGAGACCTCTCTCATCTTTTAAGTGGGAGAAGTTGCACAATTGGTGGCTGACTAAATACTTTTTTGCCCCACTATGTGTATGTACAGTATGTATATCCACTGCTCTTATTTATATTTTCTGTATCTTCTTAATTATTGCTCTGAGTGTTGCTATCCCTGTGCTGTTGCAATCCTGGAATTTCCCCATTGTGGGACTAATAAAGGCTTATCTTATCTTATCTTATCTTTCCTCTGGTGCGGTAAACATATACTCCAGAAGCTTATGAGGAAAGGGATTGCCAGTGTGAAAATGCATGGGCAGAACTGATTGGCATCTGGTGTGTGAGAGTGTGTGTAAATGAGAGTGACTGGATCGTGTGCTTGTGTGTGTGTGTGCAAGTGTGGGTGTGTGAGCACCCGTGACAGTGCAGCTGATGGAACTAGGTCAAAGTATAACCATGAGTCAGAATCGGGTTTGGCCTCCAAACCCTGATTCATGACAGCCCCCCCCCCCCTCCCCAGGGGTAGAGACCAGACACCCCAGTACCATCAGCAAAAAAGAAAAGAAACAACACCCCTTAAGGGACCCCCCCCCCCCCCCCCGGCAACAAACACTAACCCAGGGTGGGAGGTGAGGGAAAACTGGTTAGGAGAGAAGCAACTAGTGAAAACACAATCAGAACAAAAAATAGAGTAAGGAGCAAAACCCCTCCTAATGACCCCCAACCTGGAACACTAACCCCCCTTTCCCAAAGTCCAAAATTCAGGGGGTTGACCTGAGTCCCAGGCCCCCAGTATGGTGAGGAGTGGTAGATCGGGTGGCCTGCCCCAGTCCCAAGTCCAGCAGGCAGCCTGTAGGATAGTGTCCAGCGGCCTGCCTAGGCCGATGGGCCACCCAACCCATAAGCCAAGTCCTTTGGGTGGCCGACTAGCGTGGTGGAGCCATCAGGACCTGAGAGGAGGGCGGAGAGGCAGCCTCGAAACTTGAGAACCTTGGCGGCAAAGCCAAGGAATGGGAGCTCCCCTGCCGTTCGAGGCTTGGGGCCGGGGGACCATAGCACCCGCAACGGTCCCGGTCTGGGACGTGGCTGCACCCGCGATGGTCCTGGTCTGGGACGTGGCTGCACCCGCGGTGGACCCTGGCTCAAGCCCTGCTTCCCCAGCGGTGGACCCTGGCTCAGGCCCTGCTGCACCCACGGTGGGCTCCGGTTGGAGTACCGTTGCACCCGCGGTGACCCCCATCAGGGGCCTCATTGCTCCCGTGGTGGCCTCCCCAGCGAGGGAGGTGATGCTCCTCACGTCCTCTGGCGTTGGACCCCGATCCTCGGTTGCCTCCAGTAGCTCTCCAGTGACCCTGGCCGAAGGCTCTGAACCCCAAAGAGAGAGAAACCGGGTCAGGGTCACCAGCAGCGGCAGAGCCCGGTGTGGCAGCCCCGAGGGCTACTGTGAGCTGCCCTGGGTCCACCTCACCATAAGTCGGGCAGTGTGACATTACTATTGGCACTTCTGACATAATGGAGCACACTTGCCTGACTTCTGGCTCCACCACCGTCCAGGACTCCGGCGATTTAGGCTGCGTAGATCTCTCCAGTCCGTCGGGTGCTGCACCCTCGTCAACCTCCCTCAGGTAAACTGGACCCTCCTTGTCATCCATGGGCAACCCCGGTTGCAGCAGCTCCTCTCCGGCGACCCTAGGAAGGAGCTCGAAGGAGTCGGGAGAATGGAGACTGTTAGGGTTGCCGGCAGCGGCAGAGCCTGGCAAGGAAAGTTCGGATGCAGCTGGAGGCTGCACCCGACTCTCCTCCCCAAGAGCCAGGCAAGAATTCTCAACACATGACAGGTGAATGATAGGAGAGTTTACTTGCCTATGCTCGAGATCTACCTCCATCCAGGACTTCGACGATGATGTTGGGGCCCAATCGGCTGGAGGTCCAGTCCGGGGAATGGCTCTGCCGTGGCGGCCCCCACAGCAGGCATGATGGTCTCAACAGTCGTGGTCTCCTCCAGTGGAGCCCCTAATGCGGGTAATCCTCCCGGCATGAAGTCTGGAGGTGGAGACCTGGGTGGCATTGTGTCCACAGAGACTGACGCGGGAGGATGCTCCTTCATTGGCACCTGCTTCCGGTCGGTCACAGCGCTCCTCTGGGTGTAGCGGATCTGCGCGGTGCGGTCCTCCAGCACCGTGCATTCCCTCCTCCCCCGATCAGCGAGCTCCATGGCTGGTGGACGCTTTCAGGCAAGGGATGGAGACACAGAGGAAATAGGTGAGTTAATCATAGGAGCAGCAGGGGGAGAGCACTCAGGTGACTGCCCAGCCTGAGGCTCTCTCCCGAGGGACAGACAAGGCTTATCCTTAATGACTAAGGTTACATGAAAACCCACTTGCCTGGACTCCCGGGTCTGAAGTTGGCGGCTGCCGACGGCGGGTTGTCCTCCCTCTCCATGCCCATAGGTCTTCTAGGCTCCTTGGTGATTGACAGAGGAGCCGGCCCGAACGGCACAGAGGTGGGCGGGTCTGGAGTGGCACAACACAATCCCTCCGGCGGCTGGGGTGAACGACCCAACGAAAGGAACTGTGGCTGAAGCTGAAAAGGCGTCTGCTGGTTTGACAGCTGGCACCGAAGGGGGCTTTGCTGCAGCAGCGATCGGGCTTGATTTCCGATTAGGAACCACCGATGAGATGACGGGCATCCTCCGTTGCTTAGACCTAGGATTAACCTCCCGCGGGGTGGTTGACTCCTCCTGCTCCTCCTGCGTCTGACGATCCTCTCCCGGGGCTGGCGGGGAGTGAAGGGAGACAGAAGACAGGGAATGAGGAGCTGTGACAGCAGCTGTTTGGGGAGCTTCAGCGGGTAACAATTTCTGAAGCTCCTCCACAGAAATCTAATTAATCACCTCAGGAGACATAGCAAGAGAATGGAGATGAACTTGTCTGAACTCCTGACTGGTGATAATGTCCGCTGCTGCCTCTGTGTCCTGCTTCGTCCTCCCAGGAGTAGGACGAGAAATCCGGCACGGGGAGGGGCGCTCCGGCTCGGGCGGTGAGCAGCGGGCTCCGGTCCTCTGGGAGCGCATCGTGGGAAGGCGCGGTTGAACTCCGATGGCTCCTCCTGTCATCTCCTCCAGCTGTCGGCGTGACTCGTGGACCGCGGTGAGAAACGACATCAACCCCGGATATCTCCAGAGACCGGGGCACATCTGGATCACCCTGACCGTGATGTCAAACAGCAAGAAATTCTCTTCCCGGGAGTTGGTGGCTTGAGCCCAGGGAACGAATACCACAGCTCGATCAGCCACTCCACACTCCTCGGGGCTCAGTCCAAAAACGGAAAAATCCATGCGGCCGACTAGGAGGAAAAGCACTAAGGAGAAAAAGCGAAAATACACTCATGCAAAAAGAAAGGCGGAACAAAATGACAGTTACAGGGCTGGAGCGATCCGAGCAGTCCGGTGGAGGAGGACTGTAAACTGAGGCAGCCGTGGACACCCAGGAATAGATCGTCTGGAGATGTCGGGCTGAGAACGTGAAGGGAGTGGTACGTCATTCACGGAGAGCATGCTGCCTTGAACGAGAGTGAATGCCCCGACAATCTCTTTCCTCTGGTGTGGCAAACATATACTCCAGAAGCTAACGAGGAAAGAGATTGCCGGTGTGAAAATGCATGGCCAGAACTGATTGGCATCTGGTGTGTGAGAGCGTGTGTGAATGAGAGTGAATGGAGTATGTGCTTGTGTGTGTGTGCGCGTGTGGGTGTGTGAGCACCCGTGACAGTGCAGCTGATGGAGCTTGACAGGAGGAGGGAGGCGTGCCCGAGCTGTCAGGAGGAAACTAGGTCAAAGCATCACTATGAGTCAGAATCGGGTTTGGCCTCCAAACCCGGATTCATGACAGAATGCATTCTAGATGTAGACAAGCGTCCTCACCTGCCACCCTTACAAATGACTCTGAGTATTCACCAGAAAAGGTGCATGGACCGGTTGGGCAATACCAAGTCTGCAGGGAAGGGGGGTACATTGTTTGATTATTAGAAATGTTACTTTTCGTTGCTTGCAAATGAAAAAATGACAACTTCTTCATACTCACTTGGAGATATTTTTATTAATTATAATTATATGATTATTGGGGGGGTTATATTGGCTGGATTTGATTTCTTTTTTTTGGGGGGGGGGGGTTACCCCCCATCCTCCCCATAATGCCCCCTATGCCTCTTGGTAA
Source organism: Pholidichthys leucotaenia (assembly GCA_020510985.1). NCBI lineage: Eukaryota > Metazoa > Chordata > Actinopteri > Cichliformes > Pholidichthyidae > Pholidichthys > Pholidichthys leucotaenia. The sequence goes on from CM035836.1 coordinate 227,386,716, forward strand.
TCAGCAGCAATAAGAAAGTGAATTAAACAGTGATGTGACCCAGGCCTGGTTTCTAAATAGTACATCCACTGATTCATTTATCTGACCTATAGTTGGATCTCACTGGCAAACCAGTCCCAGAGATCCATTTCCCCTCCTGATTGAATTTCAGCTCTGTCGTTTTGTGTGCCATTAATCCTATGTGCTTCTTTATATTTCCACTCCCGCTGTACTCCCAATCATCCTAGATTAGCAATCCTCCATTATGCGTTCTTCTCTCACTTCCATAAGCATTCATCCCCTTCTGTTACATGCAAGCAGTGCTGCCTATCTCTTGGTGAACAAAAGAGCATTACTGCCCAGTTTCTGTTATTAGTGTGGAAGCCTAATGACTTTATCAGACCCTGTCATAGAGTGATTCTTGTAAACCCATGCAGTGCATAAGTGGGACCAGACGCTGGGCTGAGCCAAATAAAGAGTGTAAAGGTCTTTAATTAAATCTGTCATCTTGGCATTTGATAAGCACAGTAGGGTGTTATTGCTGCCAGCTATAGAGCCTGATGGTGGAGAGAAGATTGAAGCCAACTGTTGGTAGCTATCTTCACCACTGCAAATGAGGGGGAGAAAAACTCATCCCAGTAAAGTGTGGAGACACATTTATATACACAAAGATCCACTTGTCAGCCTTTGCAGTAAATTAATTTTACTTAGTAAATTAAGAGACAAAGAATAGAGTAGGCAATTTATTGAAAACTGCATTTAAACTCAATACAGGTTGTTCATCAGTCGATCAACAGTTTAAGAGCATAGCCCCCCCCCCCAAAAAAAAACAAACAAAAAAAACCAAAACAGACCTAAATAGTGAGTAGCCCCACTGTTCTTGTTGATCACTTCAAAAGTTTGGTTTAGCATGCTTGATGCGAGTGTTTCCAGGGGACCGGTGGGAACGTTGCCCCATGTGGTGAAGATGGCTTCACAGGGCATCCATGGTCTGGAACTGATGTCAGTTTTTGTGAACTTCCCTTGCCAACACACACACTTCAAAAAGTACTGGAATAATGAGGCCAGTTTCTTTGTTTTTGCTGTACACTGAAAGTATTTGTGTTTGACATCAAAAGATGAATATGAGGCAAGAGATCAACATTTCCTCTTTTATTTCTAGGTTTTTTTACATTTAGATCTGATACACAACTTAGAAGACAGCACATTGTGCTTGAACCCACCCATTTTTCATGTGAGCAAAATTATTGGAACGTGTGATTGACAGGTGTTTGTTGTTGCCCAGCGTGTCCTATTACATTGATTATTATATAAAAAATTGTCATAAATAGCCTTCAGGGCAGGATTAAAGGCACCAAACGCTGGCTGTGAGTTTGCACATTTATTAAGGCAGAACAAAAAACACCACAAAATAATGAGAGCAAGCTAGCCCAAACACAGAACAAGGGCAGGATTCAACAACGAGATAATAATAAGACAAGGAACGCTCGTCTGAGACAACCTGAAGAAGCGTGGAATGCACGTCGGTTGGATACAAATGAAAAAACTCGAGAACAAGATACAAAGAAGCAGAGAACTTACGTTCGTAGTAGAGTTGAGAGAAGGGCGCTGCGCTGGACAATAGTGCACAGCCCCTAAAATAAGGCTAGAAACAAAATGAAACAAGTGGCAACAGGTGTGGTTCATCTGAGCGGGTAGGAGAAAACAAAGAAACAATTTAGACCAGCTGGGAATAATGAGAGAAGAGGGAGCGATCGGCGCTTACAGCTGACAGGGCCACACCCACACAGAGCAAAACCCCAGAAAGCCACTGACAGCTTTCACCCCCGAGAGAGAGAACACAAAAGAATACAAATATTTTGAGATGGCAGAAAATAAAGACCAGTAACCTCAAAAATGTAATGAACTATAATGAACATAAACAGGAAAATAAATCATGCTGAGATACAATACAGGATACGTGACAAAGCAACTAAGGATAAAATGACAGGAAGGCAACTCAAAATGACAACACAGTACAATTATGAAAAAAGGTAGAAAGACTGAGCCCGGTGGAACCCCCCGCACTCAGATCGTGACAAAAAATAGTGCTGAATATCTACTCTCAGTTTCAGATTTGGGCTTTGCCTGTGCAGACTGCATTTACAGTGGTGTGAAAAACTGTTTGCCCCCTTCCTGATTTCTCATTTTTTGTTTGTCACACTTAAATGTTTCAGATCATCACACAAATTTAAATATTAGACAAAGATAACACAAGTAAACAGAAAATGCAGTTTTTAAATGAAGGTGTTTATTATTAAGGGTAAAAAAACCCCATCCAAACCTACATGGCCCTGTGTGAAAAAGTGATCCCCTCCATCCCCTGCTAAAACATAAATTAACTGTGGTTTACCACATCTTTGGAAAGCTGAGGTCAACTTCTTTTGCCACATCCAGGTCTGATTACTGTCACACCTGTTCTCAATCAAGAAATCACTTAAATAGGATCTGCCTGACAAAGTAAAGTAAACCAAAAGATCCTCAAAAGCTGGACATTATGCTGCAATTCAAAGAAATTCAGAAACAAATGAGAAACAAAGTAATTGAGCTCTATCACTCTGGAAAAGGTTATAAAGCCATTTCTAAAGCTTTGGGACTCCAGCGAACCACAGTGAGAGCCATTATTCACAAATGGCGAAAACATGGAACAGTGGTGAACCTTCCCAGGAGTGGCCGGCCAACCAAATTTACCCCAAGAGCACAGCGACAACTCATCCAAGAGGTCATAAAAGACCCCACAACAACATCCAAAGAACTGCAGGCCTCTCTTGCCTTAGTCAAGGTCAGTGTTCATGACTCCACCATAAGAAAGAGACTGGACAAAAATAGCCTGCATGGAAGAGTTCCAAGACGAAAACCACTGCTGAGCAAAAAGAACATAAAGGCTCATCTCAGTTTTGCCAGAAAATATCTTGATGATCCCCAAGACTTTTGGGAAAATACTCTGTGGACTGATGAGACAAAAGTTGAACTTTTTGGAAGGTGTGTGTCACATTACATCTGGCATAAAAGTAACACAGCATTTGAGAAAAGGAACATTATACCAACAGTAAAATATGGTGGTGGTAGTGTGATGGTCTTGGGCTGTTTTGCTGCTTCAGGACCTAGAAGACTTGCTGTGGTAAATGAAACCATGAATTCTGTTGTCTACCAAAAAATCCTGAAGGAGAATGTCCGGCCATCTGTTTGTGACCTCAAGCTGAAGCGCACTTGGGTTGTGCAGCAGGACAAGGATCCAAAACACACCAGCAAGTCCACCTCTGAATGGCTTAAGAAAATCAAAATGAAGACTTTGGAGGGGCCTAGTCAAAGTCCTGACCTGAATCCGATTGAGATGCTGTGGCAGGACCTTAAAAAGGCAGTTTGTGCTTGAAAACCCTCCAATGTGGCTGAATTACAACAATTCTGCAAAGATGAGTGGGCCAGAATTCCTCCACAGCACTGTAAAAGACTCATTGCCAGTTATCGCAAACACTTGATTGCAGTTGTTGCTGCTAAGGGTGGTCCAACCAGTTACTAGGTTTAGGGGGCCATCACTTTTTCCCACAGGGAAAAAGTAGGTTTGGCTTTTTTCCCCTTAATAATAAACACCTTCATTTAAAAACTGCATTTTATCTTTACTTGTGTTATCTTTGCATAATATTTAAATTTGTTTGATGATCTGAAACATTTAAGTGTGACAAACATACAAAAAAATGAGAACTCTGGAAGGAGGCAAACACTTTTTTCACATCACTGTATAGCTAAAGGTGTAATCAACATAAAACCAGAGAGCTGTCTATGGGTGAAAAACAATCAAGTGTGAAGCTGAGAGATGATGGAAAATCAATTGGAGCCATTGCACAAACATTGACCATAGCCAGTACAGCCATTGGGAATGCCCTGAAGAAAAAATTTGATTTTGATTTTTGATTTTGTATACTTTATTGATCCCCAGAGGGGAAATTGAGGGCATCCACCTGGATGGATGAAGCAGCCACGGTACAGCGCTATCCCTTAACCATTCACACACACACATTCACACCTAGGGCCACTTTAAAGTCTCCAATTAAAAATCACTGGTGTACTGAAACTATGGTCACAAATACCCTTACGAATGGCTGCAAACTCTTTACGAATGATTTTTGTACCATTTTGTATGGCCTTCTTAAGGCAGCCGTAGGAAAATCCAGCATTCATAGACAGTTCGTAAGTCTGTGGCCAGGTCAGTGGTCTTGTCCAAGATTTCTACGAATGCCCCACAAAAACCCCTCATTGCAGGGTGGCCATACGAATGCCTTCCAAACAATATAAGAACTACACAAGATGGCTTTAAATATGCCTGAAGAACACCTTAAGTTGTTCCTGAGATTGCCTTAAGTTGTTCTCGAGGGCCCCGGAGATTCGCACAGTGTGCGTAAGGCAGTAGTGAGGCACTCATAAGGCGGAAGTTGGTCATTTGTGCAACATTTGTGCCGACAAAATGTGCTGAAAGCCATAAGATATTCCTACCAACGACTTAAGTGTGCCAAGAGTTGCAAAAAATGTTTGTTAGATGGCAGTTAGTACGCCATAGGAAGATCCCAAGGCATCCCAAGATGATGTCAGTGGGTCACAGTCTTGATGCAACTATTGCATTCCATTATAAGTATTGCAATCTTCTAAACTGTATATCAGATCCAGACGTGGAATTAAAAGCTGGAATGATAATCTCTTGTGTCATAGTCATCTTTTGATGTAAAATCCAATTTTTTTTTTCAGTCCATAGCAAAAACAAAGAAATTGGCCTCATTATTCCAGTACTTTTTGAAGGGAGTGTTTGTGTGGGTGTGTGGTTGTTAACAAATTTCTATCTAGGATTAATACTACTGGTGGTACAGTACCTTTCTGTGAAATAAGACACATGGACAAGTTTTTGCTTCCATTGCACATCAGTGACATTGTCACTTGTTCACTGGTTGTCTCTTTGCTTCAGTTTTTGTAGATACTCTGCAAAAACCTGCTTTCACAATCCTGCCCTTGTCAAAGTTGGTTAAATCCTTATGCCAGAACTTTTTAATACTACCAGCACATCTTCACTAACTGGCTGCTTACTTGTTCACTGCTATAGTCTACTCCTTGCCAGGTGCCATTGTAGTGAAATAGAAATGCTGTTCATATTGTTTGTCAGGGCTTTTTATATCCGAGTTGATTGGTAGCTATTATGCTAGCTTTAGCTCTACTGTATATCTATTGTGTCTACGGTTTGCCGGACACTGCCTATGTGCAGTGGACCAGCCTGTTTCCCACCTTGTCTTCTGGATTCCAGTCAGTGGTCATATTAGCCGTGACAAACAAAGACTTAGTTATCCTGACGCAATCAAAAGGGACATGGGGCTTGAGATGTAGGAGGTGTCAAGGCTGATGGAGGACAGGAAACTTTGGGCCCAATATGTTGCTGCAGCTTCTTTTGCTCTGTCCACGGACGACAGATGACAGATGATGATATCAATAGCAGGCCTGAAATCTGTGGCGATACCTTATGCTTCCTGGCTTGATTATACAGTGATTCCCCCTTCTCTCCGAGGGTTTATTCCATGTAATTTCTTTCAGTCCAATGCTCCAACCCAGTCTTTTTTTTTCTTTCTCTTTCGTTCTAATGATCCATTCTACAATAAAAGTATGGTTTGCTTTAAAATTTGCTTGAAGAAACATTGATTTACAAACTAACATACCTAGGACTAAGGGCCATATTACGATGATCTAATCAACAGTCCATATAGTCTATACTCTTACAGTATATAGCACCTTTTATGCAACAACGTGCAACTCAAAGTGCTTTACACTTCATTCATTCATTCATTTACTCATTCATCTTTATAACCACTTAGTCCTTTACAGGTCATGGGGGGTGGGGGGATAGATGTAATGTACATGCATATTCACACCTTTAGAACGCACTATTGAAATAGTGGTTGATAATGTGTTGCTGACTTTAGACCAGCTTTTTGTTGATCAGTTGCACACTGACAGAAAATGTACTGCAATACGAACATGCCAAACTGCCGAGCCTTACCCACTTGAAATGAGTCTCCTCCTGCGAGCGCAAATTCCAAACACTGTCAGCTGCTAAATAGGTGGCAAGGGCCAAAAAACAGATGACATGCCAACAGAAAGTAATGAAAGCACCTGTGCCAGGAGTGAGGCATGGCACAAATGCTGCATTAGATTGTTGTAATAGAGCTCTTAATACTTCTTTTAACAGTTTCTAACCTGTTATGTTGTCGTGAATGTTGTGAATATAATTGCACCAGTAATGTCAGCTTCCCTTTAGTTGGTGTTTTAGTAAAGGTTATGTAACATTATCATCACAAGCTAGTGATGCAAACCGATTGTGAGTGTAACTTACTTAATTACCTCTGCCAAGGAGGTTATGTTTTCATCGGCGCTGGTTTGTCTGTTTGTTTGTCTGTCTGTTTGTTAGCAAGATAACTCAAAAAGTTATGGACGGATTTTCATGAAATTTTCACAGATTGTCAGAAATGGGGTATCCTACAGATGATTAGATTTTGGTGGTGATCCGGATCACCATCCACAAGAAAACCGCCATTACGCAAAATGCCATTTTCGTGAATAACTACTAAACCACTAATCCTATCATTGTCAATCCAATTGCTTGTCATATGTTTTCATGGTCAAGGAATCTGAAAACGTACACACAAACACTGTATGGGGGGAACTGTGGTGCTAAACCGCCATTACGGAAAATGCCATTTTCGTCAATAACTACTGAGCCAGTAATCCTATCATTGTGAATCCAATTGCTAGTCATATGTTTTCATGGTCAAGGAATCTGAAAACGTACACACAAACACTGTATGGGGGGAACTGTGGCGCTAAACCGCCATTACGGAAAATGCCATTTTCGTCAATGACTACTGAACCACTAATCCTATCATTGTGAATCCAATTGCTAGTCATATGTTTTCATGGTCAAGGAATCTGAAAACGTACACACAAACACTGTACGGGGGGAACTGTGGCGCTAAACCGCCATTACGGAAAATGCCATTTTCGTCAATAACTACTCAACCACTAACCCTGTCATTGTGAATCCAATTGCTAGTCATATGTTTTCATGGTCAAGGAATCTGAAAACGTACACACAAACACTGTATGGGGGGAACTGTGGCACTTGGCGGAGGTCTCTGCTCTCCGAGTGCTTTTCTAAGAAATTGCAGTCCATAGAGCTTGTGTCTTTAAGTTAAATGTGTTTTTTTCTGTTTCTCTTTATCTCAGGTGACAAAATTATTTAATGTAATAACCACTCATTGCAGGTCATTAAGTCTTTGGGAGAATGATACAGAGTCCTCAAGACTAATTGTTATATTAGCTTTGTCACCCACTCCCACTTTTGCAGTGATGTTCCATGACCCCCTTCCTAATTAAAAAGATCAACAATTCCTTTACTACTCTAATAAAATCTGCAGCACAGTTTTTATTCCCATTTTGATTGGCAATAGCAGGTAGTGATTAAAAATCATTTTCAAATACTCAAAGCAGCCTTCTGATAACCTCAACATGTTAACCCTTTAAACCTGCTGCTGCTGCATCTGAACAGATCAACCTGGTCTCAGTAAAAAATGTATCTAATAAACATTTTCCCACCCCTCTAAAAACGTACATTTGCACGTTAAATTTAAAAAAAAGTACCTTGGTATATTTTTACAAGTTACTCACTGCGCGTACAGTTCTCACCGTGCATGCGCAGAACAACACATCGTTTGGTTTCCCAACACTCATTTGCTTGGTGGGAGGGGGACGGTGGACGGTTACTTACACAGCTCTTTCAGCAAAAACACACAAGTCCGACTCCCACTCTCATCTCTCACTGACCTTTTTCTTTGTTTTTTCCCTGTTTTTTTTTTCCTTACTTTGTTTTTCACTCCACTAATGAAAGGTTCCTGTGAGGTTAGGGATTAAAGTATGGGTTAGTTAGTCGATTCTGAAAGTGAAAGTCAAAAAGTGAAAGTGAAAAAAGTGGAAAAAAATGCCATTACAGACCTTTCTTAAAGCTGTAAATGCCACGTACCCACTGCACGTCAAAAAGATTTTTGATGTGCCTCTCTACGTTTTCTCTGTGACAAAACATGTAACTGAATGGTTTTTTTGCTGAGACTGGGCTTGAACAGATATGTTGTAGAGCTGGACCCCATCAGTCACATCCTCCTAATGAGCCCTCATGTAGCCCCATGATGGGAGGCCTGCACTTGGTGGTTGATGTCCGTTATTGAGTTGCAGCACTAGTTGGTGTCAGAGGAGCAAAATAACAAGGGAGAACAGAATGGTGAGAGGTATAGAATTTTCAAGTACATTCCAAGCACCCCTTTCTTAGCATCCATATTTTCTCTTTTTCCTGGTATTCCCTCATTTGTCTCTCTGTCACACGGGAGTGATAGTGAAGTGGTACATCACCCTGTGTCTTATTCCTCTTTGCCTGTTGTGTGTATTACCCATTTTCAAGCATTTCAGATGACCATGTTTGGAAAAAAATGTATAAATTGTCCACTGGAAAATGCTTGACATTATGTTTATATGTCATTTAAAAAATACTTTGCAGATTGATTTGCCAACTGCAGAGACGATTGATGTAGTAAGACACTCAGGAGTTGCTACATTCTGTGTACAGGCTGGGTCCATAAACAATAATTTGATCTTCTGTCTTCCTATATATGAAGTATAACAGCTTTTCAAGTGTATGTCTACTTTTGTATTGGATAGGCTGAAATAAGGTATTTATTCTCAAACATCAGCTAGCTAATATACAGTATGTACACTAACTTTAAGGCTTTTGATCAAGTAAGTCCTGGCAATCCTGGAGATGCTCCCTGATAACCAGACTCGGACATTTCACCAGATATGCATCACTCTGCTTCAACAACTTCTATAAATTTTCAATTACAGTAACCTAACTTTTGGCAACTTCCAGTCTTTTGTGAGGATTTTTATGCTGTGCTATGTGAGGTGATGTTTGAAAAGAGGCAGCCTTCACAACAAGATATTGTACTGTTGTTGCTGATAGTTAGTTTGGTTAGCATTTTACTTTTAGTTAACCCAAAGTTAAGATTGAAACCTTGCAGCATACGGTTTCTTGTCATGAGCTGGGTTCTGGAGGTTCTGCCGGACCCAGCTTCTTGGCTCCTTCTCTGTAATTGTATATTTATTTGTTGTATTTTTTATGCCTTTTTGAGTCGTTATGCTGCCTTCTATTTTCTTTATGTTTCAGTTTGTTTCAGCTATGTCCTGTTTCATTTGCTAATTATTATCTAGTCTGTATTTGTTTATGTTTATCTCATATTTGTTCTGTGGGCTGACAGCTGTCAGACAACATTTCCGGGTTTGTGCTTTGTGTAGCTGTCATCTGTCAGACTGCCAGTCCAACCGCAACTCTCTCATCACCACCAGCTGATCCCAATCACTATTATGGTTCCCTCTTTCCCCGCTCAGGTGAACCCACACCTGTGACTATTTACATTGTTTCCCCTGCTAGTATTTATACGCCGGCTGTTCATTCTGTCTCTGCGGCACTATTGAATGAATCTTCCCACAAATATTCCTCTGTATTACTCCACGTTTGCAGAGCGATGCCGTCTCTGGAACGCAAACTGTAAGGTTTCCTCATTTATATCTTTGTGTGTGTTTTGCATCGTTTTTGGGTTTTTTTTGGGGGGGGGTGGTTTTCTGTTCTTTATCTTAATAAATGTCACGAATGCAATTCAGCACCTGAGCCTGTCTTCATGCCCCAAAGGGGCATACGTGACAGAATAGTGCTGCCAGATTAAGACCCAGCTCTTGCGTTTGTGAATTTTTTCCTTTTTTGTGTTTTTTTTTTACTCACCTGCTTGTTGGAGCTCGTCATGTCCCCAGCTCGCCGGCCTCACCCCATCAAAGGAGGATGTGCAGCCTGGTGCGGGGTCCTGGTGCAGCCACAACAACCTGCAGCTGAATGCTCTGAAGACAGCGGAGATGATTGTGGACTTCAGGAAAGTCACATCCCCCCTGCCCCCCCTCACCATCACAGGCTCTCCCATCACCATTGCAGATTCCTTCCGCTTCTTGGGCACCACCATCACCCGGGACCTCAAATGGGAGCCAACCATCAGCTCCCTCATCAAAAAGGCCCAGCAGAGAATGTTCTTTCTGCTTCAGCTGAGGAAGCTCAAGCTACCCACCAAGATGTTAGTGCAGTTCTACACGGCCATCATCGAGTCCATCCTCACCTCCTCCATAACTGTGTGGTATGCAGGAGCCACTGCCAGGGACAGACTAAGGCTGCAGCGCGTCGTGTGCACTGCTGAGAAGGTGATAGGCTGCGAGCTCCCATCTCTCCAGGACCTGTACATCTCCAGGACCCGGAGGCGTGCTGGCCGGATCATAGCCGATCCTTCACATCCTGGTCACATGCTGTTTGCCCCCCTCCCCTCAGGTAGAAGGCTTCGGTCCATTCGGACTAAAACCTCCCGGCACATGAACAGCTTTTTCCCCTCTGCCATCAGACTGCTGAACACTAAGTGACTTTTGACTCTCGTGCACTATGTACAGCAGCTCAACCAGACTCATGTCAATCATCATTGTTTTTCTGCTGCATTATTGACTGCACTATGTGGTACTTCACATTATCTGCTACATGCTAATTTTTTAAAACTGCCTTGACTAGTACTACTCATTATTACTAGTATTATTATTATTATTATTACTTATTATTACTTATTTTTCTACACTTATTGCACGTTTCTAGTCCTTTAGTTTTTTAGTTTATCCCTTTTTCTCATTATGTTTTTAATGTTGCAGCATGGCACCGAGACAAATTCCTAGTTTGTGTATTACATGAACAATGGCAATAAATCTGATTCTGATTCTGATTCTGGTCTCTGACCGTGGAGGAGGAGTGAGCGGCGGACTTCATCCAAGGCTTTGTGGATGAGGTATCTCCGCCCGAGGACCCAAGAAAACCTGGGAAAGCTTGAATGGAGCAGTGGGAATTCTTCAGGCACACCCCAGCCTGTGGAATTATCCACAATACACAGAACTGCTGTCCATGGTCTGTGCGCTCCAGCAATCGTTTCATGGATTAATGGTGGGGGTGTTTCTTGCAGAGTCGAGGTGGAGGCGCTCTCTACAGCTGACGTCCTTCTCCCCTCTCGCTTCGTCAGCCTCATCTCCAGCTCCAGCATTTGTGCCATCAACTCCATGAAGATGACGTCGTCCCGCTCCGGACCGCCACAGGAATCCTCCCGCCGCTTCGGCAGCCATTTCCCTCACGCCGAGCCCAACTAATCCTGCACCAAGTTCTCCCACTTATTCTCCTTCGCCTGCGGTCCTGCCAGCCTCCCCCTCCTCCTTTCCTGTTGCTAATCCCGTCACCTTGACATGTCCTCCTGCCGCCGAGAGGTCCTCCTTGTTTTCCCCGGCTATGTCCACCTCAATGATTACAGGGGCGGCTCCTCCACGATCCTCAGAGGGGCCCAAGCTCACCATAGGAACGGAGAGGGATGGCTGTTCGCCTGCTGCAGCAGATAACATCGTTCACCGGGATGACAGGCAAATTTTATTTCATTCTATGTCAATTTATGATGATATACCTTGCCTGATTCCCAGTGATGAGGCTCAGGGTCTGCAGTCCTCTGAGCTCTCTCCACCAGCTGCAGTAATCAATTGCTCACCAGCCCTCTCCGTGTCCTCTTCCCCAGTTCCTGAGTGTCCACCAGCCCCGGAGCAGAACCGCCGGACAATGGAGGAGCCCATGGCCCTGGAGGATCCTGTTCCAGTGCCAGCGGTGAGCCAACTCCCAGCCGCCAAACAGGATAAGCCACCAGTGTGGGTCACTCCGACTGGGGCCGAAAGGTCTGCAACTACCATCATGCCTGCCACAGAGGCTGCCGCCGCAGAGTTCAAGGCCAAACTGGACCTCCAGAGGGCCAAGCCCAAAGTACCATCATCGCCTGGATCGACAAAGTCCTGGACAGTGATGGAGCTCGAGCTCAGGCAAGTGCTGTCCTTCGATTTTCTCTTATCTGCCCTAGAGCAATCTTGCCTGGCTCTTGGTGAGGAGAGCCGGGTGCAGCCACCCCCTGCATCTGAGTTCACCTCGCCAGGCTCAGCCGCTGCCGGTGACCCTGATCCCTCTTCTCTGTGTGTTCTGTCTGAGCTCTCTCCCAGGGTCACCGGAGGTGTTCCAGCGCAGCCAGAGGTCTCCGTGGGTCCAGGTTCGCTGCCCAAGGTTGTCGTGGACCTTCCTCCTTCACCCTTGTCCGGTGTCCCATTGGTGGACCGCCTCCTTGGCCTGGTGCTCTTGTGTGTCAGTCTGTTCGCCATGGGTGTAGCTCTGGCCCAATCCAGGTCCACCGTGGATGCAGCTCTGGCCCGGTCCAGGCCCACCATGGGTGCAGCATTGGCCCAGCCTGGGCCCACCGAGGGTGCAGCGCTGGAGTTGGCCCAGCCCGGGCCCACCAAGGGTGCAGTGTTGGCCCAGCCTGGGTCCACCGAGGGTGCGGCTCATCTCCTCCCTGGAGCCACTGAGGGTGCTGCGGTGCTCCAGCCTGGAGTCACCGCGGGTGCAACCAGATCCCAGCTCGAAGACGTCGTGATTCCACCTCCTCCTCTGCCAGATGACGTCATAGTTTCCCCTCCTCGGGTTTCCTTCCCAGCATTGGTTCTCTTGGTGGGGGAGCCACCCCCCAAGCCATCCCTTCTCTTCAGGCGGCTGAAAAACTCCGATCGACCGCCTGAAGGACGGAGCCGTTGGGTTGGGTGGCCCACGTTCTCTGGCAGGCCACCTGACTTATGCCATCTCACCATCCGTCAGGCCTGGGGCTTTGGTCGTCCCCCTGAACTTTTTAGCTCCCGGGTCTGGGGCCCTGAGAGTTTTTTTTTTTTTTTTTTTTGCATTGTGCCCTCCGAGCCTGTTTCCCCCATCACCCACCCTGGTGGGTTATTGTTATGTCCCTTCTGTGGGGGCCAGGATTTTTCTTTTTCTTTTTGGTGTTACCCTGGGGTGTCTGGGGACAACCCCTTGAGTGGGGGGTTCTGTCATGAGCTGGGTTCTGGAGGTTCTGCCGGGCCCAGCTTCTTGGCTCCTTCTCTGTAATTGTATATTAATTTGTTGTATTTTTTTATGCCTTTTTGAGTCGTTATGCTGCCTTCTATTTTCTTTGTTTGTGTTTCAGTTTGTTTCCGCTATGTCCTGTTTCATTTATAATTATTATCTAGTCTGTATTTGTTTATGTTTATCTCTCATATTTGTTCTGTGGGCTGACAGCTGTCAGACAACATTTCCGGGTTTGTGCTTTGTGTGGGTGTCGTCTGTCAGACTGCCAGTCCAACCGCAACTCTCTCATCCCCACCAGCTGATCCCAATCACTATTATGGTTCCCTCTTTCCCCGCTCAGGTGAACCCACACCTGTGACCATTTACATTGTTTCCCCTGCTAGTATTTATACGCTGGCTGTTCATTCTGTCTCTGCGGCACTATTGAATGAATCTTCCCACAAATATTCCTCTGTATTACTCCACGTTTGCAGAGCGATGCCGTCTCTGGAACGCAAACTGTAAGTTTTCCTCATTTATATCTTTGTGTGTGTTTTGCACCATTTTCTTGGATTTTCTGTTCTTTTTCTTAATAAATGTCACGAATGCAATTCACCGCCTGGGTCTGTCTTCCTGCCCCGAAGGGGCGTACATGACAGTTTCTGCTGAAGCCTGACAATGTAATGGATGCTTGTGAATATATTTCATCTCAAGAGGCCGAATAAAGAGGCAAGCAGAACACAAACAAAAGCAGAGACACCATTTGAAAGCTGACTAAAAGGCCACCCGATCAAAGCAACTGGAACAATGGACTCTGTAAAAGGTTGTATATCAATGATGACTGGTGTACAATGGCAAATTTTGTTGAACATGTGTATAAAATGAAAATAAAGCTATTATATTCTATATTATACTCAACTGTGTTAGTTAGCAACATTTAGGAGTAGCTGTTGGGAACTAATTGTTTTTGCACAGTGATACTAATCTTAATGGGACAACATATCAATAAATAAGTAAAGGGCAGTATTTTATAAAATAAAGCAAATACAGAATTTAAAGTTAGAGTAATTCTATGAAACAAAGTAACCAATCTTATCAGACACAATGCTTCCAAAAGCTGGTGCACAATAGACATTTAAAACTGTTTTCCTTTGTATTCTTCTTTCATTGAGTGTATTCAGCTGCTGTGTGCACTGTTGTGGACAGCAGCGGCGGTGGCTTCTGTGTGCAGAGCGTGTAACGAAGGCTGACACATGGAGGAGGCAGCCGTCACCCTGTCCATTAACTCTGAAATCCTGATTCCAGTCAGCTATACAGCAGTAAAGGCTCTGCACTTTTGCTGCACTCCTTCCACACTGCACAGACACATGCACGGTCCGTTCAAACACAGGCACAAATTCACAAAAATATGCCCCAGTAGTGCGTGAAACTGCAGAGAACTGGGAGAAATTATTTTCCCACCAACCAGAAATCCGTGTTTATTTCAAGGATTTCTCCCCTGGATAAGGGATGACACAGGAAGGAGCAAACATCTAAAAGTAGGATTATAGCCAGACTGCCTCCCGTAGGGAGAAAATGATAAAGACCTGAGTCTAAGCTGGGATCTGACATTGGTGGATAGGATTAACATGACAAGTACAACTGTTGAGGGATGATTGGGACTAAAGGACACTTGGCATTTATCAATCTGAACGTGATTGTATAGCATGCTCAAATCCCATATCATCTCTGAGCTATGCAGATATGCATGGAAACCTGGCTGTGTGGGAGAATTACTTGATCATATCTGGTTATATGGAGCAGTGCATCCATTCAAGTGATATGTTTGCTTTGTGTTATATTTAGATGAGTGTTTAATGGTTTACTTTAGAGACTAAAGAGACTGCTTTTAGTAATTGTAAATGCTTCATATGCATTTATATCACTGCAGCCAAAATAGATGATTTAAACATCCATCCATCCATTTGCTACTGCTTTTCCGGGGATCTGGCTGCAGAAGCAGCAGTCCAAGCAGAGAAGCCCAGAATTCCCCCTCCCCAGGATGTGCCCGAAACAATAGCTGCCACAGGTCTGTGGTGGACCACTCCCAGTTACACAGGGTGAGACTGGACATCCTGGCAGATAACCACATCTGTCGCAAGGTCTGTGGTGGACTGTGCCAGTCGGTGCATTGTGACATGCACTACACAAAGAGCAGAGATAAACAAATCTATCATCTGGTCAGTCACTGCAACAGATACTGGAGTCAGTTTGTCTTGGCTTGTCCTTGCCACTGAAATTACCTTTATCTGACAAGAATGTGCTGCTAGTCCAGCAAAAGCTAGCAGTACTCAAATACTTTGCAAGCAGTTTCATGAAATGGTCAATCAGAAAGCAACTCATACCGGCTCGGACGCAGCCCGGGCTTACAAGGTCCGCGCTGATCTGTTCACACTCCGACAGGCAGCGAAAAGTAAGCTAGGAGCAGGAAGACAAAAGAGGAAAACAGCAACCTTGTGTGTAGCAGAATGGAATGTACACACTCTGTTGGACAGAACAACATCACAGTGCCCAGAAAGACAGACCGCGCTTGTGGCCCTGGAAATGAACAGGTACAATGTAGACATAGCTGCCCTTAGTGAAACAAGATTGCCTGGATATGACAGCTTGGAAGACCATGGGTACATCTTCTTTTGGAGTGGGAGATCAACTCAAGAAAGGAGAGAAGCAGGAGTGGGCTTTGCAGTTAGAAAGGCGCCTTCATGGCTGCCGCGTCATTGGAGGCGTTTATCGAGCGCGCCCAATGTCAAGTCAAATTCCTCGTTTGTTTACACTGTAAACATGCTTGGCAATAAAGCTATTCTGACTCTGACTGACTCTAGAAAGGAGATAGCAGCAATGCTTGATGAGGAACCGGTGCCAGTCAACGACAGGATAATGACTATGAGACTCCCACTACAGCGGAAGAGGTATGCCACACTCATCAGTGTATATGCCCCAACATTGACCAACACAGAGGAGGTGAAGGAAGAGTTCTACAGTGATTTACATGAGACTATCAGGCGTGTACCGACTGATGACAGGCTGATACTCGTTGGAGATTTTAATGCCAGAGTTGGTTCGGACACCGAGAAATGGAAAGGAGTGCTAGGCAGTCATGAAGTAGGCAAGTGCAATGCTAATGGAGAATTTCTACTTGCACTATGTTCAGAGTACAACCTTGTGATAACCAACACTCTATTTAAGCACAAGGACACACACAAGAAGACATGGATTCACCCAAGATCCAAGCACTGGCACTTATTAAACTACATCATAGTCAGGCAGAGAGACAGAAGGGATGTATTGGACACCAGAGCAATGAGAGGCGCGGACTGTGGCATTGATCATGTTATGCTGAGATCTAGATTAAGGATTTGCAGACGAAAACAGCACTGCAGGACTGGTGCAAAGCCACCACGGAAGCTAAACACTAGTGCACTGAAAGGCCAAAAGAAGCAGGAAGAACTTACGCAGGAAATGGATGGAAACTTGAAAGCCTGGGACAGCAACAACTCAGAGAATGACATAGAAGAGAAATGGGCAACACTGAAGGATACGGTGTATCAGACTACGAGTGATGTATTAGGCTACCCTGAGAGGAAACATCAAGATTGGTTTGATGAGCATGATGAACACCTGAAGAAACTACTAGAAGCGAGGAATACAGCTAGGCAGGAGAACCTACAGTGTAACACAAGGTCGAAGAAGAAGAAATACTCAAAGGCTCAGAGTGAGCTACAGAAGTGCACCAGAGAGATGAAGTCCAACTGGTGGGATGAAAAAGCGGAGAAACTTCAAACTGCAGCAGACAGGAAGGACATGAAAACATTCTTCACAGGTTTGAGAGAAATCTAAGGCCCTAAACCAAGAGGATTGATCCAACTAAAGGCTATGGATGGTGAAACGGTTTTGCAGGAGAAAGACACGATCCTGGACAGATTTGCAGACCACTTTGACCAACTACTAAACAACCCTTGAGATCTCACTGAAGAGGCTCAAGAAGCTCTAGTGCAGTGACCAGCTGTATCAAGTCTGGATGAACCACCAAATTTTGATGAACTAATGGCAGCTATCAGGACAACACAGGATGGTAAAGCTCCAGGAAGGGGTGGAATTCCAGCAGAAGTGTGGAAATTTGGTGGTGTTCAGCTGACCAACTGCCTGCACAAGCTCATCCAAGAGATATGGAATGCCCAGAAAGTACCTCAAGACTGGAAGGATGCAAGTATTGTGCCTTTGTTCAAGAAAGGTGACAGGAAGGATTGTGGAAATTACCGAGGTATATCACTACTAGCCACTGTTGGTAAGATTCTCTCATGTGTACTACTTAACAGACTCAGTGAACACATCTCGCAGAATGTACTACCGGAAACCCAGTGCAGCTTTAGAAGTGGAAGAAGTGGAATGGACATGATTTTCTGCTTGAAACAGGTTCAAGAAAAGTGTATCGAACAGAACATTCCGCTTTATGTAGTCTTCATAGACTTCAGTAAAGCCTTCGATACTGTTTCACGACAAGGACTTTGGCAGGTACTCAAGAAATATGGTTGTACAGGGAAGTTTGTCAGCCTGGTCAAGGCACTCCATACAGGTATGCAAGCAAACGTGGCAATGAGTGGTTCAGTATCTAAAGACTTTTCAGTATGCAACGGGGTGAAACAAGGGTGTGTGCTGGCACCTACACTCTTCTCACTATATCTGGCAGCCATGCTTGAGGTGGCCTTCAAAGACACTTCAGAAGGAGTATACATTCAAACAAGGAAAGAAGCAGACTTGTTCAATGTGGCACAGTTTAAAGTCAAGAGTAAGACATCGATAAAGATAGTAAGAGAAATGCTCTTTGCCGACGACAGTGCTCTAGTTGTACACAGCATGGAAGATATGCAATCTTTAGTGGAGAAATTTGCAAGAGCAGCTAGCCAATTCAGCCTCCAAATCAACATCAAGAAGACAGAGTGCCTTTATCAACCACCAAAGTTCCAATTATCAACATCACTACCAGAAGAGATCAGCATTGGTACAGAGCCACTAGTCAAGTGCAAGACTTTCAAGTACATAGGGAGTACTGTTTCAGAGAATGCTAGGCTGGAGGATGAACTATCTCTCAGAATGGGAAGAGTGAGCGCTGTGTTTGGAAACTTGAGGGAGAGACTGTGGAACAATCGACATGTGTCTATCCGTGTGAAATGCAAAGTGTACAGAGCGACAGTACTGGCTACTCTATTGTATGGTACTGAAACTTGGACTGTCTACAGAGTGCAGGTGAAGAGACTCCACGCGTACATGATGAGACACCTTCAAGCCATAGTGAACATCTCATGGAAAGACAAGATAACCAACATAGAAGTGCTGAAACGAGCTGGTCTACCATCAATGGAGGACATGCTAATACAGATGAACCTGAGATGGCTCAGACATGTTGAGAGGATGGACCACCAGAGTCTCCCTCGGCAGTTACTCTACTCACAGTTATGCGAGGGCAAACGCAATCAGGGTAGACCAAGGCTCAGATTTAAAGACACTGTAAAAAGAAACTTGGAGAAGTTGGACATAGACAAGAGTTCCTGGAAGCAGAAGGCTAAGGACAGAGCTGTGTGGAGGAATCTGATCAGACCTAAATGAAACAGTCATTGTTGTCCACAACAGACTGCTATGATGATGATGATGATGATGACGCTTGTTTTATGCACGTTCCCCTTGTTTTACATAACGGGAGGGTTGCGCCGCCTCCCTGTAACTGTTCCCACCCACATCAAGTGGTACTCCATGTGCAGTGGGATCACAAGCAGGCCGAACTGTACCGTACTGTACCATACCGAAATGGGCCGAAGTGACACTAGTGGAAAAGGGGCTTAAGGTGCCTAAACCACTTCAACTGGTTCTTTACAATGTGGAGTTGCAGCTGCAGGGGGAGGGACTCAATGGCAAGCGCTTGGTGGCCTGGTTTCTGCCCATGGAACCTGGCTAGGCTCAGCCTGAATGAGCCACATGGGGCCGCTTTTCACTTGCAGAAGGGATCATGGATTGGGTCCAGTGCTATGGGGATTGGATGGCAGTCAAAAGCAGAGACCTTGGCGGTCCAGTCCCCAGCTTACTGAACTGGCTTTTGGAATGTGCAAGGGATTTAAACAGAAAATTTAAACTCTAATTGATCAGATATAGAAACTCAAATTAAACTTTTAACTTCTTGAATTTAAAATATTTTTCATACAGTTGTGATTAGGGTCAGAGACTTTCAAAAATGCTATTTCCTTTATCAGTGCAGGGAGTTCCAATGTCATTATCGTGGTAAATTACAGTTTTTCTCAGTGGCTTTGGTGTATTTCTCAGAACAGAATTGAAATTTTCAAAACTACTAGTTCAACCTCCACACCCCCAAGTCACTTATACTCATCATAAAAGCAATTTCTCATAACGTGCACTGTACTCTGCATACATACGTTATAAAACTTCAAAAAACATAATGCAATTAAAAACAGTACAGAAAAGTTGTTAAAATATTGAAAAACATCAATTTGTTTAAATTTTATTGGCCAGCCAAGTTGTACAGTTTCTCTTTGGGATGTATTTTCAGATTTACTTTCTGATGTCGTGATCCAAACTTGTTGAAATTTCATAGTCACATTAGTATTATTAAGAAGAACACAAAATTACATGTGATTAAGTTCATGTTGCAAAAATCATCTTCATGAAATGTCTATCAGTCTTTGTTTTTTTCCAATGGAACATTTCATTAGTGTGTGAGAAAGTCGATGTGTAACCCAAAGCGTGGTGTAGGGGTTAAGACAATCTTCACTCATGCTGGAGAATGGGTTTCAAATTCTCCTGGCAAAGTGTCATTCTTCTGAAGTGCAACATACTTCTTCTGTGCATTTGAAAATAATTTGTGGCCTGCATTTTGATTTAAATGCTGTTCTACTGCTGCTGGCAATCCTTGCAACTGAACATTTATCAATTGAGAAAGTTAGAGTGTGAGGTGAAGCAGTTGTGTGGTGTTGTGGTTAAGGTGATGCTGGAGATCCCAGGTTCTTGTCAGGGAGATCTCAAAATAATGTTTACAAAATGTTTTTGATAGTACACCAATGTTTGGCCGAGTGAATGTGGGTGTACAATGCCTGCAGCATCTCTTTTTTTGGTGCAATCACTGGGGGGACGGTCCCAGCAGCGAATCACAGGGCACAACTTTGGTTTTGTCCATGGTTGTGGAACAAGTTACATTGTGCTGCTTGAAAAACCAATGTGTATCACACCTTAAGACCTTGAAGTCTACATCTGCTTGGAACCCAGTGATGCTGCTATATTTGGTATTGTTAATTGCCACTGTTCTGCTGTTTGTACAAATGCCAGCTGTGGTGAGATGGGACATTTGATTTTGTGGAGAAAGGAATAGGTGAGGCAACGAGCTGAACTACACAAGGCTTTATTCTTTCTCCAACAACATAACACCAAACAGCGAACCTGGGTCTCTGTGCATTCCCATTTTATATCTTTAATTCCATGCATCGAGACCCGGAGCTTCCGACCATCATACATTGTTGTTTAACTAAGGGATGTGTGGCACATTAACATAACATAATGCCGGCGCCGCTACAACACCCTTCTTCTCTCAGTGGCACCAGCGGCTCTTACTCTTCCCGGGGGTGCACAGACCTACAGCCTCGTCTGATACCCCCCGGTGACACCTCCTCCTTCGGTCCATTGTTCTCCCATTCTCTGGGTGGAGAAAACCCCCATACCATGCCCCCACACAGCTCCCTCCCGAACACTCAGAGGGGGGACTAATCCCCCTGTCCTTTGGGTTCGAGCTGGCACCCATAGCGTCTGTGGCGGGGGGTTGCCGATCCAGTAGAACCGTCCTGCTGGTGAGGTGTACTGGAGGGCACGTCAGTCTGTAGAGGGAAAGGGGGAGTGGGGAAACACATCAGCTTCGTGAGCGCAGGTCCTGCCAAGGGGTCACCAACTTGTGGAGCCACCAACAGTGGGCGTCCGCGCCAGGGTCCGGTGCACATTACGCCTGCCGAAAACAAACCGGCTTTCTGCAGACTTCTTGGGAAGAATGTGCGGGGAAAATAATGGTGGGCTGGGCCACGTCGCTCCCAGCCTCCATCTGTGTAAAAATTGCATGGGCGGATTGGCCTCAGTATGAGGTTTTCCAGTAGAAACCCTTCAGGAATCAGCAGTGGCTGCGAAAAAACAAGTTCTGCTGGAGAGGCTGCCAAATCCTCTTTATGTGTGGAGTGCAGCCCTAAAAGAATGCAGGGCCAGCGTTCGACCCAATTTGCGTCCATGAGCGCACTGTCCATGTCCGCTCACCAAACGTTATGATCGTGGGTCCGTTGGCGGCTGTAAGCTCGGGACTGCTGCTCCCTGCCCCCCTGTCTGCGTTGACCGTCAGGATGAGGCTCTTCTGGGAGCCGGTGTCCACCTGAGACCGTCTCCTCGAACGTGTGTCTGTGACATACAGCCGCTTGTTTCTTTTGCCAGCAGTCGCAGCTGCTACTGACTGCTGGCTGTGCCGTTTCCCGACTTCTTGCATTGGCATGGCGGCATGCATTGCTGAGCGTTTGAGCTGAAATGGCGATGATAGAAGCAGATCGCCCCATTCCTGCATCTCCTGGCGTCTGCTCTGGCTACCACCAACGGCTCCTCGACCTCACTGGAATCCCTCCAGCTGCTCCTGGAGCAGGCTTGTTGCCTGTTGCGTGGCACGTGCATCTGGCGCCGCAACCATGTAGTAGTATCTTGTGTCATCCATAGTTATCCCACGGAGTGCAAACTGGGCTTCTATGTTCGAAGACCACGCTGCCAGGTCATGAAGTCAGGAGTCCGGTAGCTTGACTGCAACAGCACACGCAGCGCTGGTGCTCTACCTTCGTGTAGTCTTTGGGGCGGTGCTCGGCTCGCTTTCCATGACACGTCTTGGCGTCACCAGTGTGGAGAAAGGAATAGGCGAGGCAACGAGCTGAATGACACAAGACTTTATTCTTTCTCCAACAACATAACAGCAAACAGCGAACCCGGGTCTCTCCACATTCCCCTTTTATATCTTTAATTCCATACATTGAGACCCGGCGCTTCCGACCATCATACATTGTTGTTTAACAAAGGAATGTGTGGCATATTAACATAACATAATGCCACTGCCCCTACAACACCCTTCTTCTCTCAGCGGCACCAGTGGCTCTTACTCTCCCCGTGGGGTGCACAGACCTACAGCCTCGTCCAATACCCCCCGGTGACACCACCTCCTTCGGTCCATTGTTCTCCCCTTCTCTGGGTGGAGGAAACCCCCACACCATGCCCCCACAATATAACTTTAGTAGGCAGCAGTGCTTGTCACTTGTGATCGGCCTTACTGTGTGTTATTCAGAAAACCTTGACCAAATCAGCTTAGAGATACATTAACATTAGTGACCACACTGAAAACCAGTGCTTTTTTGAGGAGCTTTAAAATAACACAGTTTTGCCAACATACATGTCCTTGAATATGTCAAAATTTCAAAATTAATCCTTGGAAAATGCGCAATATATCTCCATCAAAAAAAATATATAGGTCCTTCTGATTCTCCCATTGAACTCTTTTGGCATCGACTTGGGTAACATATTTCAGCCAGCGTACTGGCGCCACAAAACAGACGGGAACTGATCTTGGCATTGCAGGAGGAGTGACTAAATATCCCCTAGGACAACATTAGATGGCTCGTGAGGTCCATGCGGAGGCGTATTACTGCCTGCATTAATGCAAATGGAGGCTGGATTCCATATTGAACTTTGTTTTTAAGGCAGACGTTTTGTTGTGTTTTCGGAAAGTCAGGTTGCTTCCTTTTTGTTCAGTTCTGAAAACTGTTGACGCCCAGATTTTTACTTGTCAATATCTGTTATTGTTTTGAAGAGGTCTAAAAATAATGTGTATCCTTTAATTGATCATTTCCATAAAAATCTGTAAAAATATCAAACTTTTCGAGAGTGTTGTGTTTTCATTGGCAGTAAGTATATACAGTATATGCCATTTTCTAAAATTGAATTTCTGAAATAAATCAACTTTTCGAGGCCATTCTAAGTTATTGAGATGCACCTGTATATGAATTGCAGCAGTGATGAGTATTGCCTACAGTTGGGAATTTCTCTCCCAGGTTTGATTATTCTTTGATATTGTACCTTTGTGTACAAAAGTCATATTGGAACCCAATGTATTTACTGTATTTTTCAGCTGACTTGTTGTCTTGTATACTTGTCTGATCATGTCTGACAGAATATGTAATTATTATTATTAAAAGTTTAGCCATCGCTCTGTCTCCTCATGCCCAGGCTTCTAGAAGTGTGGGCAGGGTTTTGGATTGGCTCGGTGCTGATTGGATAAAACTCAGTACCATGAACAGTCACCAGAATGCTCCATCAACTAAACAGGCAAATGAAAAGTGGCAAATTTGACCAGATAAAGATAATAGTGAATATTTAATGCTTAAAAATTATAATATAATGTTGCAGTGATTGCACAGGAATCCATGATGAATCCATGATTTGGCATATGTGGAGAATGCGATGCACGTGAGCAGACTGGGAGGATCGCCAGCAGGGACTTGGGGTATTCACAGACCTTTTTAAAAGCTATCAGCCAGGACTTAACCAGCTGAAATTAATTTGCACGGAAGGGGGATGGGATGGCTTCCTAAATTCTGATGGATTTCAGCTGGTTTCTTGGCTTTCTGTGCCTTTTTGCACTTCTTTTTCTTCATGTGTTCAATACTTATTCCCTGTATCATTCCACATTATTAAATATAACTGGTTTTGTGAACATAGTTGCCTTGATTTCTTTGTATGTGTGGATTACTTGGGTTGTTACTGACATCTGGTGAAAATCTCAGGTCAATGGCTCCATCAGAAATATGTTTAATGAGAAAAAATGTTGACTTGTTCAGTCCTTATTTTCCTCGCTAAAAATGAACTCAGTGTTTTCACATCTACATAGGTTCTTGCCTTGTGACTTTTCCTGTTGTAATTGCACCTCGGCATCAATGCATGTGTTGCAAACTATTTGCTATTAGGAGCAGATAAAGATTCCAACTAGAATCATGCATTACTTGTGTACAGGATAAGACGGAAACAATTCTCTCTCCAATCTGTTCCCTGCAGGTTTCTCATTGTTGTTCTGTGTTAATCTTAGTGATAAGCAGCAGGGACTCAGTGCCCCTATCTGGCATTTAAATCAATACGCACTTCCATTTATCAAGAATAGAGACTCAAAGAGCATCAGAAATTGTTTACGCCTTAAATAAGCTGCTGTACAGTGCTCCCTGTCCAGCTCCGTTGATCTCTTCCTTTTTCACCATTTTCATGCGTATGCCCACTAATTCCTTTTCCTCTTTATGTGGTCTTTGGATAAATTAGATGTGATTCAGCACTCATTTTAAACACTGGGGTGTCTCATACCCTGGAGCTCAGCAATCTGCCTCCCTAGTATGATGATGGCTCTTTCTTTCACTCCTCCTTTTTTTTTCCCTGCTAACTTTCTCTTTAGTGCTGTGCTCCATTTCTCCCTGTGCATTTGTTGGGCTTTCATAGCATAGAAATTGTATTTTAAATACTTAAATCCTTGTCAGAATTTCCCCCTGTGTGCAAGAGATTACCGTTAGCCAGTATTATTCTGAAATAGCTTAACCAGGCGCTCTCCCTCCTCACGAACCTTTCAGCATGTACTCTGATTATTACCTTTACAATGGAACGTAGAATTGAGTTTTTTCATGTAACAAAAAAAACTGTAAATCACTGTCTGAAGTTGTTGCAAAGCAAAGAGTAATAATTTTAAAAGAAGCAAATGTTTTGCTGTGAGTGTTAATAAAAATCAGGAGCCGTCACAGGTTGGGGATTTGTCACAGTGAGTGAGTTGCACCAATACTTCATTCCTCTGCTAGAATGCACCAGAAGCATCTCTTTTGTAGATAGTTTTGGCTCAGCAAGCGCAACTCACTCCGGGGCCAGTTGTCCATCGCTTCAGGTTAGAGGGCTCCTCATAGACATCAGTGAATGTGGAGGGATGAGATGGGGACGAGCCCATCTGGCCCAGACAGCTGGGTCCACAGCTGGAGGGACAGACATTTGACAGCTGACTCGCCACACTGTGTTGCAGGCTGCAGAGATGGATGGATGGATGTCTGGAGGGGCAGGAAGGGATGCAGTGGAGGGAAGATAAGTCGAGGTGAGGGAGGGAAAGTGATCGGGAAAGCTCGCCAGACGACCAGTAACAGTCTTCGTTTGCATTTCTGTGACAGCAGAATTGAGGTAGAAAAGGAGAATGCATTTTAGTTCATTGCCTAAATGACATCTACAGAGCTTGGCAGGTGTCAGGGGAGAATTTGTGCTTAACTTGTTGCACTGAATTGCAATGCTGCTCTTGGTTTGATAAATTTTGTGCTCTAATAAGCATTTGCAATGGTTCATTTGCACTTATTAGCATAACATGGCTTTAAACACTAACAGATATGTATATATGTTGGTTCTTATTATAAGAGTCAAATAGAAATACAGTACAACCATTAAGTTAAAATCCAAATTATTCTAACTGAAACATCTAATTGAAATCATACTGTCTTGAATTATAGTCTTGTAAATGTCAGTGTTTGTTTTGCACTACATTAGGCTACAAACATGCAGTTAGGCCAATGGGAAATATGTTAGAATAATTTTGAGCTTAAATTATTCAAATTATTCAAAGTCAAATAATCAGGCGGAAAGTTGAATTTATGTACATTTATAACAAAAATGTAAGGAATCACCCCATTGGCCACCTGGGGGAGAGGTTACAAGGCATGACATTCAGACACACCTAGAATCTCTAAAGGATCCATTCTTCTAAGTCTGATATATATAGGTATGAGAAAGGAGAGGGAGGATGAGGATAAGGGAAGGGACAGAACAGGACAGTCCTGGTAACTGAGCTTATCCACGTGGACGTCAGACACTCTGGAGACATGGGTCATGAAGACATGAGATCCATAAAACTAACAGAATGTCCATGAAACACTAATCTATAAGATGAGGAGTTCCTGTGCATTTCTGTGACCTGAAACAGGACATGTCAAAGAGATTATAATGAATGGCTTAGATCATTCCTTACGCATGTACTAACCCTGTACTGATCCTCAGTCTGAACTCTCTGAAATTGCTCACAGAAACAGGCCAAGAATATATAAACTTATCCTATATGAAATGTACATATAAACCTTAAACATGGCATATGAAAGGTATGATACTTCTCAAATATAATAATGCATTATTAATATCAATAGTATAGATAATATGGAACTTTTCTATCATATTCCCCCCTTGATGCTTAATAAAGCATCAGGATTAAAAGAAAAATAATAAAATAAATGAATTAATATAAGGATATGTGTAAGAATTTGCATGCTGTTATATGTCTTTGCAAGTTAAAAACGTGTATAGAATATATCATAAGTGAATATGTGTGATGTGACCAAAAGTAATCTCAGACAGTGTCAAATAAGAACATAGAAAATAATATGAAACAGCCTTAAAAACAGCCTTAAATTATATTGCGACCTTCAAAAACATCCACAGGCCAGTATTGCCCCTCTCACCATCCTCATCATCATATTAAGGACTCACACAAGAGAAATCTGAAGTTATACAAATCATTACCAAGTTTATGATGAGACTTCTCCATTAAGAGAAACACTAACTTCTATGAGTATCTGAGGTATTAATATGATCATTTGCATCATTTTCATGGATAGAAGTAATACAATAATCTCCTATAATAGGGCCTACACCCCTACGGGTGGTAATTAGTCAATCAAGGACCATTCTATCTTTTGTCATAATTTTGTAAATAATTGTAGTCTACAATTTAGTGTTTTAATCCCTAAGGTATTTTGGTTCTACTCTCACTCAAAGAAACAATGAACAAAACCTCACTCCTGTACTTTTCATCTGAAATTGCATTCATGCTTCATGAATGGCATCATATGGTAGAAAAGCATCTCTCTTCACCCTGCCCACCTGCCCTGCCGACATGATGAGGGTACGGTCAGTTGCCAAAATGGGGTACACAGATCTGCCCAGTGTCCAGCCAGATGTGAATAAGCCCAATGACTCAATGACCTTTGACAATGTAGATCCTTGGTATAACACTTGCTCGCTTCGTTGGTCAAGCAGGGTAGCAGTACAGGGGAGAGACACACTGTAAGCCGTTGCATACTCAGAGAGTGTTAAACTGTTGAAAAGGGGACATCCCCACTTCAAAAAGAGGAGTTCCCTGATGAAATTAACCTTGCATTCGCAGAGTAAGGAGTGTCATCATATTTCTAATCAGTGGAGTGATGTGTTGTGTCAGGTGTGATTCAAAATGAAGTTTGCTATGTTATTTCTGTATATAGCCTCTCATTAAAAAAAAAAAAACCCAAACAGCCTGTAGTAGCTGCATTATTTTAGCAATAAAGATATTTTGCCTAACTGTTAATGTTATTAAGGAGCAAACATAACAATTCTCTACAGTGTATAAGCAATGGAACAGCTTAATAACCAATATTAAGTATTACTAGAGGATGATGAGGATGATAAGATAACAACACTAACCACACCTTTCCTTCCCTTGTGTTTTTTCCCTTGTTATGATAAACAAACAGCCTGCTTCTCTGTTAGCAGAGGTTGTTACTGGATGCCAAGTCATCAGCTGACACTTGCATAGAGAAACAGTTAGACAGCCATTTGTTGTTTTCCTTTTTTTTTTTCCAAGTAAGTATACTATATATACACTACCGTTCAAAAGTTTGGGGTCACCCAGACAATTATTTTGTGTTTTCCATGAAAAGTCACACTTATTTACCACCATGAGTTGTAAAATGAATAGAAAATATAGTCAAGACATTGACAAGGTTAGAAATAATGATTTGTATTTGAAATAATAATTTTTTCCAGATACTCAACCTGCTCAAAGGAAGGTCAGTTTTATAGCTTCTCTAACCAGCTAAACTTTTTTCAGCTGTGCTAACATGATTGCACAAGGGTTTTCTAATCATCCATTAGCCTTCTGACACAATGAGCAAACACATTGTACCATTAGAACACTGGAGTGATAGTTGCTGGAAATGGGCCTCTATACACCTATGTAGATATTGCACCAAAAACCAGACATTTGCAGCTAGAATAGTCATTTACCACATTAGCAATGTATATTAGATATTAGAGTGTATTTCTGATTAGTTTAAAGTTATCTTCATTGAAAAAAACAGTGCTTTTCTTTCAAAAATAAGGAAATTTCTAAGTGACCCCAAACTTTTGAACGGTAGTGTATATATATATATATACATATATATATATATATATATATATACAGTATATATGCTATATATATATATATACACACACACACACACACAGACGTGGACAAAATTGTCAGTACCCCTCTGTTAATGAAAGAAAAACCCACAATGGTCACAGAAATAACTTGAATCTGACAAAAGTAGTAATAAATAAAAATTCTATGAAAATTAACCAATGAAAATCAGACAATGCTTTTGAATTGTGGTTCAACAGAATTATTTTAAAAAACAAACTCATGAAACAGGCCTGGACAAAAATGATGGTACCCCTAGAAAAGATTGAAAATAATGTGACCATAGGGACATGTTCAACCGAGATGTGTCCTCTAATTAACATCACAGGTATCTACAAACTTGTAATCAGTCAGTCGGCCTATTGAAAGGGTGACAAGTAGTCACTGTGCTGTTTGTTGACATGGTATGTACCACACTAAACATGGACCAGAGGAAGCAAAGGAGAGAGTTGTCTCAGGAGATTAGAAAGAAAATTATAGACATGCATGTTAAAGGTAAAGGCTATAAGACCATCTCCAAGCAGCTTGATGTTCCTGTGACTACAGTTGCACATATTATTCAGAAATTTAAGATCCACGGGACTGTAGCCAACCTCCCTGGACGTGGCCGCAGGAGGAGACGGATAATATGAATGGTAACAAAAGAGCCCAGGACAACCTCTTAACCCATTCATGGTGAACTCCAAGGTCAAGGTATATCAGTGTCAGATTGCACTATCCGTCGTTGTTTGAGCCAAAGTGGACTTCATGGGAGACGACCAAGGAGGACACCACTGTTGAAAACAAATGATAAAAAAGCCAGACTGGAATTTGCCAAACTGCATGTTGACAAGCCACAAAGCTTCTGGGAGAATGTCCTATGGACAGACGAGACAAAACTGGAACTTTTTGGCAAGGCACATCAGCTCTATGTTCACAGATGCAAAAATGAAGTATACCAAGAAAAGAACACTGCCCCTACTGTGAAACATGGAGGAGGTTCTGTTATGTTGTGGGGCTGCTTTGCTGCATCTGGCACAGGGTGTCTTGAATCTGTGCAGGGTACAATGAAATCTCAAGACTATCAAGGTATTCTAGAGAGAAATGTGCTGCCCAGTGCCAGACAGCTTGGTCTCAGTCGCAGGTCATGGGTCTTGCAACAGGATAATGACCCAAAACACACAGCTAAAAACACCGAAGAATGGCTAAGAGCGAAACTTTGGACTATTCTAAAGTGGCCTTCTATGAGCCCTGATCTAAATTCTATTGAACATCTGTGGAAGGAGCTGAAACATGCCGTCTGGAGAAGGCACCCTTCAAACCTGAGACAACTGGAGCTGTTTGCTCATGAGGAGTGGGCCAGTTACCGGTGTGGTGGCTCAGTTGGTAGAGGATCCGCCCCACACCCGAGAGGCAGGGGTTCAAATCCCGGCCGGGTCATGCCGAAGACCATATAAAAGCGGAACTTCCTGCCGTCCAGCTTGGTGCTCAGCAGTAATGGAATGGAGGAGGGAAATCTGTGGTGGCGCCTTGCATGGCAGCGGCCCTCTGATTCTACACATGGGGTGTGTGTGATTAACACTGTAGATAGGTAAAACACAATTTCGTTCTACTGTACATGATTGGTTGTATGGTTGAATGACAATAAAGGGTAATTTAAAAGGTTGTGCAACAAAATATTAAGTTAAGGGTACCATCATTTTTTTCCAGGCCTGCTTCATAAGTTTGTTTTTTAAGATAATTCTGTTGAACCACAATTCAAAAGCACTGTCTGATTTTCATTTGTTAATTTTCATAGAATTTTTATTTATTACCACTTTTGTCAGATTCAAGTTATTTCTGTGACCATTGTGGGTTTTTCTTTCATTAACAGAGGGGTACCAACAATTTTGTCCACTTATATATATTCAGCAGTCTCTTACTGAGGGTTTCAGGTGAGGTAAAACGTTAGATACACCCAAGTGTCACGTCCTTCGCTTTCCGCGGCTGTTTAGGTCAGCAGGATAACCTTTGTGCTGTCCTTGCCAGGGAGTTTTGGTCCAGTTTCCTTTGATGACCAGATCCCCTGGTTTGCTCAAGAGATGGGTGCACCTCCTAGGGTTCCTTTGTCACATGGTCCCTCCTGGGAAGGGCAGTATGGATGACATCGCTGTCAGTTGTCATTCTTTACATATAATCACCCAGAAACCCTTCCTCATCACCTAAGTTAAATGGCTTCAATAATAGGGTTTGTCATTCACAATCTCCCTATTTTCTTATTTGAATATTATACTAATCTTGTAAATTGTTGATGGTAAGCTAAGTGGTTTCCTAGGTAAATGTTTGGTACTAATAAATTAGGAACTGCATTTAAATGTGACATGATTTGATTTACAAAGTGTATTCCATTTCCATTATCAAAGTAAATCATTTCAGCTATTTTAAATCTTGATATTGTTTCAATTAAGGGTTTCAGTGTCACCATAGCAATATTTAAATTAGTGCAGGGGAAAGCCTTTGTATATTCAATAAATGTGTAAATAATTTCTCAACATTTTTACCTTCACTCTTATTTAGGTCAATGAGATCCATGCAAAGGTTTCGAAAAAACTAAGTTTATGCAGGGAAGATCAAATTATTTTGCTTTGAGCTCCCTAAAGAATTGTTCTCTTAACTGAGTAAGAATCTGTATTGTCTTTGTAGTAGATTCTAAATTATGTCCCACAGTAAACATAAATTCAGCACAAATTGGAATTTTCTTAGATATTTGGAACTTTTCTCATAAATTTGCATGGTTTTCTTCTTTATCAGTTTACCTTGTTTCTGATAAACATGATATTTCTTTTTACAATAATCTGCAGATATTTTCTTAAATATCTGGAAATTTATTGATGTAACTTTTAACTTCTCCTATTGAATGTTGTGATTTCATTACCAAGTGGTTTCATTTATATTTTTCTCTTCATTATTGATCATTTATTGATAATTTTTATGTACTATCTATTTTTCTGAGGATTGCTAATTATTTTTGGTAATTAATTTCTTTGGTACCCCCCTTTTGATGCATGGAGACGCACATGCAGCAAAGTACGTGGGTATTTGCTTGATGGGTAGTGTCTTTTTACTAGAAGGAAGCATGTTCAGAATCAGAATCAGAATCAGAATCAGCTTTATTGGCCAAGTATGCACAACACATACAAGGAATTTGACTTTGGCTAAAAGCTTGCTCTCATTGTTCAGGTGGAGGATTTAAATAAGATTTAAATAAGGATTCAATGACAACAGAGTATGTACAGTAAATTACAGTCTGTCCACGTTTCTATAAAAGGATGCAAATATATACAGGAATATATGCAGTTTTTTACTCAGACTATCCACACTTTGCAGAAATATATGAAAAGATATACAGTCACACAGTATTTCAATGTGAACTCAGATTCAGTGATATAATGTGAATGAAGTAAAAAGCAGTGTGAGAGTTATGTGCAATGTAAGAATGGATGAAAAGTCATGAGTACAGCAACAGGTAGGACTAGGTGAATGTTAGGAGTTCATCAGAGTGATGGCTTGAGGAAAGAAACTGTTCCTGTGATGGGTGGTTTTGACCTTCAGTGATCTGTAACGACGACCAGAAGATAGAAGTTCAAACAGTTTGTGGCCGGGGTGTGATGGGTCAGCACAGATGTTTCCCGCACGTTTCCTGGTTATGGACCGATATAAGTTCTCAATGGAGGGTAGGTCGGTACCAATGATCCTTTCCGCAGACTTAAAGATCCGCTACAGTCTGGTCTTGTCCTGTTTAGTGGCAGATCCAAACCAGACAGTGATGGAAAAGCAGAGGACAGATTGGATGATGGCGGTGTAGAAGACAACCAGCAGCTCCTGAGGCAAATCAAATCAACTTTTATGTGTTACATACAGTTAATTTAGATGAAAATTTGTGAGTAGTATAGCTCCTTCAAAATGAGGTTTCAATAGTCATAGCTTCTTCTGTGCGTGTCGTCTCTTGACTTTGTCTAAAAATTAATATAGCTGTCCGTGCAGATTTGATGTGATTTAGCATTTAGAGTGACCATTCTGAGTTAGTCACTTAGATCACATCTGTCTGTCCAATTGAACACAGACAGGTTGAATTTGTGTAAGTGAATCCTTGTGAAAGGTCGTGTCACACTCCTTCAGTGAATGGAAAGGTGGACATATTGCCTAATTAGAATTTGGCTTAATTTTGTACAAGGAATGCCTTATTTTATATATTCCTTGGCAAATTATGGGGTGGATTGTAGTCCTGAGGCCTAGCTCGGCCACGGCTAAGCACCAGGAGCACAGCAAACACATTCCTTATTACTGTCACATTTCTGAAATGTGATATTGTCACACCATTATGTGGTGAGTGGCATCAGATGTATCTTGCAATGTAAAGTCATATGAACACTACATTTTTAAAGTCAAAGTCATTTAAATTGTTATGCTTTATGTCATTTGCAATGTAATTTGTTCTACTTAGCTTCAAAAATGCTTGTCAACTGAGAGGTCCTTTCCCCTGTGGTCACTGTCATCCCCCTTCCAGCCAATGAGCCCGTCACCCACACACCCACTGTCCAGCCTCCTTCCATCTCCCACAAAGATCAAATGTTGGTGCCATCCTGCAAAGAAAAATTTGGGGAAACCTCACGGCTTCCCCGTCCTTACGTCAGTGTTTACTGTACATCAACAGGAGTGCAAATTCTATCACCTCATAAATTGATTTTACTAATGTTCCAGTTATCATCATTATTTTGTGTCCCTTAAATGTTTATCCCAATTGTTTATCCCACTGTTTATTATAACGTGTAATGTTAAGAAGCACAAGTGAATTATTGTTTTTTATTATTTTATTACATATTGTATATGTCACCAAGGATTTATTAAATTGAAAGGTAATGGTGATGTTATGATTCCTTGCTAATTTGGCAAATCTAATTCCTGGTGAAAGCTAAAAAAATTTGTGAATGCTTTCCCTTTTCTGTTGAAAAATGAAGAATGAAGAATAGCAGAAAAGCCTTTAAATTACACCTAAAGCTTCCACAATTTGAATGTGTTTTTGCTATTCACAGCAAGTATTCGCTAAATATTCTGTGAATCAGTAAATGTTTTACCAATTGACATGGGTAATCACTAGTTTAGGATTATGTTTTAACAAAACAGTGTCATATATTCGAAGCCTTAAACCAATGCAGCATTTAGAATTAGTATCTGCAGGTGTAGACCTAATCTCTGTTTTCAGGAATTTATGGCACAGGACCACAATCTGTGGTTTGTTTGGGTTTTTTTTTTATATGTCTTAAAACCCGTCAGACCTTGAGCGTCCTTCTTTTTATTACAAACATCTGAGTCCTTTGAAGGCTGATTCCGTCTGTTTACCGTTACCTTATGTAGGTCAGTCTGACACAAGCTATATTTTTTTCTTCTACATGATTAGAGTGAGGATCAAAATATAAATAAGATTGCATATGCCATTTATTAAAAAGTGAGTTTAGTGTTATTGAAACAATGCAACAATATGACATAGATAGATAGATAGATAGATAGATACTTTATTTCGAACAAAAAAAGTATAACAAAAACAAAACAAATGACAAATGCAATAAAGTAATAGTATACACTGTTCGAAAGGGAGAAAGAAGAAGTGAACACTTATTAATTCCATCTCCTCTTTTCCATAAATACACCCATGTGAATTATATACAAATTACCACCTTTAAGACCCCAAGTAAACAATGTACTGTATTTTTTACAAATCAACATTAACACCCATCCATCCTAACATACATTGATGTCCATACATCAAAACCACCCTCAAACAACACAGAAATACACAGTGCTGTCCCACCCACCATTCCATAGTGTCCCATAATGTCCCAGAGTGAACATAATGAATCATACATATAAATACTACCCTTCTAACATATATCCTTTCAGCAAATAATGTTTATACCTCTTTTTGAATTGATTACTGTTTGTACATAGTTTCAGTTTCGGCTCCAGACTGTTCCACAAATCCACCCCACAGACACATATGCACATACTTTTCTTGGTTGTTCATATCTTGGGTTTTGTAAAGTTTAAGTCTCCTTTCAAATTATGATCATTGTCTCTTTTTTTAAATATTTTTTGTATATTAGTTGGGAGTTGATTATTAATTGCCCTGTACATTACTTGTGCTGTCTTAAATTTAACTAAATCGATTAACTTTATGACATGTGACTTTAAAAACAACGAATTGGTATGGTCTCTATATCCTACATTGTTTATTATCCTTATAGCTCTTTTTTGTAATGTGCATATTGACTGTAGGTTGGTCTTGTAGGTGTTTCCCCAGACTTCTACACAATAGTTAAGATAAGGTAAAAACAGTGAATTGTACAATAAGACCAATGATTTATAGTCCAAGATGTGTCTTGTCTTCCTCAGTATGCCTATACATTTTGCTAACTTGGCCCAGATGTGACTGATGTGAGGTTTCCAGCAGATTTTATTGTCTAGCGTCACCCCTAGAAACTTATTTTCCTTTACTGTTTCTATTCTGGTATCATCTATCGTTACCATTATTTCATGATTTATTTTATAATTTCCAAACAACATAATCTTTGGTTTTTTTAGATTTAGAGATAATTTATTTTTGTTGAACCACTGCGTTAACTTTTTCATTTCAGTTGTGACCACCTCTAAAACCTGCTGCAAATTCTCACCAGTGCAAAGGATATTTGTGTCATCCGCAAACAAAATAAATTTCAGAATTTTTGATACTTGGCATATGTCATTTATATACAAAATAAAGATACAAAACATAGAATTACATAGAATTACCAAAACCTGTGTTTGATAGTCAGTAGACTCTGGCAAATCATATGCACAAACACAGTAATCATCAACCTCTTCTGTGCTTTGAATCATGTAATATAATGTGTAGACAAAGCCTTCAGTGATTAGGCATTATTAAGTGGCAGCATGATATTGTAATATTCATTTAATTTAATCATTGTCATGCTGGTAGCAGTGATTAAGATGCAAGCAATTGTACTTAACTTAGATGTTCTATGCGCCTGTGGTCTCGATGAGGGAGGCACGGACAGTGGCGAGAGGCCGGGTCCCAGAGGCTGGTCATTAGTCCTGTGTCCTTTTTTCCCTGTAAAGTTCACTGTTATGCTTCAGTCAGAGAAATAAGGCAACTGAGTCAATAAAAGTCAGTGAGACATCAAAAACCTGAAAAAAGTAGCTCAGTGTTTTTCATTTTCCAAAGAAAAACTGGAGGAAATGAAAATATTGGCTTTAAAAATATGTAAATGGTTTATCACATACGCAACATTAGAGTCAAAACCCACAAAGTTAGACTGAAAAAAAAGTAAAACCCCAAAACTTTGCAAAAATACCCATACATAGATTTTTTTTTCTTCTCACTCCTCTTTTCTCTTCTTCTCACTCACTCACTGTTAAACACAAGGGCACACACACACACACACACACACACACACACACACACACACATGCTCTCTTTTTACGTTATCTCCACACGGTCAGATCTGTTCACACAATAAAGACTTTTAGGTTTATGCCAAAAACCAAAACAGCATGAAAACTGCTTCAGTTAATCTCCGAAACTGGCAACTTTTAGTGGAAAACACGCACATGTGGCAACCTCACACTGGAGCAGATTACACAGAGACAAAACAAACCAGACTGCAGTAACTTTTATCCAGCGCTTCAACAAATTCTCAAAATAAAATCTACCAGTATTTCAATGGTCACGTAATCCCTTTGCTGTTTGCCGAAAGCCCCAGTAAGACCTCCTCCCCCGGTCTCACCATAGTGGGGGAAGCCGCATGGATGATAAGCAGACACGGTAAGGGCACGACTCTTCCGTGAAAATCTACTTTTCTGGGATCACGTAAACTCTTCCACAAGACGTCGAGAGCCTAGTTATTTAAACAATAAAACGTCCGTGGTTAAAAGAGCATGAATCTTTCCATTTTTTCCTTTGCATGCAACTTCCGGCACCTCCACTGCACTGACAGGATGCAGACAACAGCAGACCCCTGGGAGCCTCCCCGGGTCTTGCGATAATGCTCACCGTTTGCAGAGGAAAATCTCGTTCCTCCCAAGGGATTATTGCAATATCGCTCACCGTGCGCAGGAATGACTCAGCGATCAAGCCGTAATAATGCATCCAAACAGCATTCACGATGTTCAGTTGGTCCAGGTAATCTCACTATCTTTTATCCATAAACAACAACAACAAATGTACTTACATCCAAGCCACCTGTAGGATTCTCACATCCGTTACCCAGTCAGTTCCAGCGCCCCGGTCTGAAATGCCTTCACTGCAGTAACACTGAGCCTTTTTTTTTTTTTCACTCAGCCTGGGAAGGTCTTTTTTATCAGCTGTGCACTTGCTGAAATCAAGCAGAGGCGCTGGAAAGACGGAGATATGTGGATCCACTGTTCGAAGCACCAAAATGTTAGAATAATTTTGAGCTTAAATTATTCAAAGTCAAAAATCAGGCGGAAAGTTGGATTTATGTACATTTATTACAAAAATATATAAGGTGTCACCCCAATGGTCACTTGGAGGAGAGACTACAAAGCATGGCATTCAGACACACCTAGAATCTCTAAAGGATCCATTTCTTTAGGTCTGATATAGGTAGGCGAAAGGAGAGGGAGAATGAGGATAAGGGAAGGAACAGAACGGGACAGTCCTGATAATCAAAGCTTATCCGGGCAGACATCACAGACACTCTGGAGACAAGAATGTAAATCTAACAGAACGTCCATAAAACACTAATCTATATAAGCTGAGGAGTTCCTGTGCATTCCTGTGACCCGAAACAGGACATGTCAAAGCGATCATAAAAAGTGGCTTAGATCATTCCTTACGCATGTACTGATCCTGTACTGATCTTCAGTCTGAACTCTCTGAAATTGCTCACAGAAACATGCCAAGAATATATGAACTTATCCTATATGGAATGCACATATAAACATTAAACATGGCATATGAAAGGTATGATACTTCTCAAATATAATAATACATTATTAATATCAATAATAATGTAGATAATATGGAATTTTTCTATCAGCCACACACTGTCAAAATACCCAGTGCCTGCAGCAGCAAAACAACCCCCCAAAATCAGTAAACCACAGCAATGTTTGACTGTAAGGACCGTATGAAAAGCAATGCTATGGTAAGAGGCCCAGGTGATCTCCACTGGTGACATCCATCCATCCATCCATCCATCTTCTACCACTTATCTGGGGGGTCCCAGTGACAGGGGCAGAAGTCCAAAACACAGTATAGTCCAGACTGCCGCCCGGTTCACATAGCACAATGATCCCCATGATCCCTCCTGTAGACGGTGAGCCCACTGGAGGGCAGATCCATGTGGGTACACTGGATCCTCAGTGTAATTTTTTTTTTTTTTTTTATTGGGATGGGGGCAGTTCCACTGGACCACTCTTGGTCTAGCACTTCATCCAGGACCAATTTGTCTTGTGTGACCCTAACAGGGGCAAGTTGCCCCCGACAACATAGCTCCTGGGATCATCAGGGCACACAAACCGTTCCACCATGATAAGGTGGAGCTCCACAGAGGGGCCCTACTGCTGAAATAAAAACATAAAAAATGCCAGTCACCCAAAATTTAACTGGAAGAATGACTTTCAATGCAGTTCAACTCAACTTTATTTATATCGCACCATTTCGCAAAAACAATCATCTGACTTGTGAGACAGATGAGGCTAAAACTGGCTTTTTATCCCTCACTGATCGAAGACCAAAGGGGGATTATGTTATGGGGCAGCCCGCCCGTCTGTCCTTCTGTCCCACTTTTGTGAAATCGTCTCCTCCTACAGTTTTGTTTTGACTGTTTTGAAACTCAGTACCAGGGTTTGATGTACACTGATGATACGCATATTGTAATTGGATTGATCGGATGACCCTGAGGTCAAAGGTCAGAGGTCAGTTTTTCCCTAAATCTTGGAAACACAATAACTACTGAGAGAAATTATGTAGGCTTTTCAAATCCATGTTATAGCTGTATCTAAGACACATCGTAGATGACTTGCACCCTGACCTGACTATGGGTTTGGGATCAGAAGGTCTATGGTCAAAGTTAGCATTTCATTTGCACTATTACTATACAAGGAGTAAAGCTAGGGTCACCAAACTTGCTACACAGGTTCACTCTGTGAGCCTGATTGTGACTATGGTTTTGGGATTGCAAGGTCAAAGGTCAACATCAAAATGGCTTATAAACTATATCT
Organism: Pholidichthys leucotaenia; assembly: GCA_020510985.1. Lineage (NCBI taxonomy): Eukaryota > Metazoa > Chordata > Actinopteri > Cichliformes > Pholidichthyidae > Pholidichthys > Pholidichthys leucotaenia. The sequence goes on from CM035836.1 coordinate 227,425,415, forward strand.
CAACAACAAAGAAAGCTAGGGTCACCAAACTTGCTACACAGGCTCACCTTGGGATCCTGACCTCTTACTATGGGTGTGTGGTCAAAAGGTCAAATGTCAATGTTAACATTCCCTTTGCACTATAGAACAAGTAAAGCTACAATCACCAAACTTGGTACACAGGTTCACACTGAGACCATGGCCTCTGCCTATGGGTTTGTGGTCAACCGGTCAATGATCAAAGTTAGCACTCCCGATGCTCCCTCACTTACGTGTAAAGGTCTCTAGGGTCACCAAACTTGCTACACAGGTTCACCTTAGGATCCTGATCTACAGCTATGGGTCATATACAACTATACTGTATTTGTTATATATTCATGGATGATAGGTTTATTATAATTTGGTTCTGCCCCAAAAATTAGTGTATGGAAAACTTGAAACCTGCTGTCCTTCAGTGACATATTGGGATCATCAGAGAAAGCGGAGGCTGGGAATACTACACTCACCAGAGTGTTCTTGTTGGTATAGTACGTCATTCTACTGTTTACTGAAAAATGAAATGAAGCCTTCAAATAAAAGAACACAGTTATTGTGACATGAAGTGACTAATTTCAATTTTTTTTCTTTCAAAGGGAATTCTAGCAAATATTAAGCTATGGGTTCATTGATTATTTCTAGTCCATTTTGGGAGTTTTATGCTTTCTCTACTGTTTGTGTTCTAATGCAAACAAAGGCAAAAAAAAAGAGCAATGATTTTGTTGGAGAGGTAGTGTACAGATCCCAGTATTTTTAGCCATGACTGTATAAAGCACATGTGTCAAACTCATGGCTGGTAGTGCTGACTCATATATTGGGGCTCCTGATCCAGACCGGGAGAGTCTTCTAAGCGGACCAAGACACCTTTTGATACAGTTAAAAAAAAACAAAGATGCCTGTTTCGTTGTGACAGGGGAAAAAAAAAAATGTTGTAATGGCTGCCAGCCGGACAATTTATGGTGTAGGAACAGCCCTGGATGGAGTGAGGTATAGAGCTGTCTTACACATCCGGGTACTTGGTGGGCAGTGCTCTGGCAGCCAACATTTAGAGGTACTGAAAAACGGTACTTTAACAATATGTCACATCAATATTGTGATGAACTTTCACCGCAAGATTGGACTGGATATGATGAGAAACTTCAAATTTGTGATCTTGAAAAGTGTCCCTACCGTCCACCAGCCAGTATGTGGAAGAACAATCCAGCAGAGTTGCCATTGGGTGGGTGGATTTAAGCTGCCAGTACTTTGTTTCAGCTCTACAGAGCTCCAGTAAATCTGTCTGCAGGTGAGTGGCAGTCTAGTTTTTAAAGTAGTTTAATTCTGTCATGGAGTGGTAAACTGGAACCAAACATCAGACGTGAGTTTAAACAGTTTTTATTGTGAGCTGGTCACCCTGACACAGCTCAAGGGCTTAACAAAAAATAATAAGTGCAGCTCGGAAGCAGCAGCAAAAAACTATGGCAAAAACACGGCAGATCAGGACATGACAAGATTATAAAGACCAGGCTGAAGCATGTAATCACACCAACACGACGAGGAACCCGAACAGAACAGAAGTGGAACAGAACTTAAACAATCAAGGGGACAATCAAGACAGCATGGAACAGGTGGGGAGACCAATCATGACTGACAGTGGACACATGAGGAAACAGATGACAGGATGAGCGGGGCTACACACACAATCACAAACAGAGGAGACACAGAACATGAACAGGGGTTCAGGGGAGGTACGACCATGACAATAATAACGCAAACAATGACCAAACTAAACCCCTGATCATAATGAAAATAATAATAATAATAATAATAATAATAATACTCACAGAACTAAGAACAGAATCATGAATCTAACAAATAATAATAAATGCAGAAAAGTCAAAGAAGTAAACTCAAGGCAAGGACGTGGGTTGGAGCCCATGCGCTAAAGAAAAGAAATACAAGCTACAAATCAGGATGAAGACATGGGACCCAGCCCACGACCTGACAAATTCCAGTGTTGGTACTTTTACTCTGAGGTTGATCAGTTATCACTGCCAACTCCCTCAGATGCGAATTTGCATGTTTTCCTCATGTTTACATTGACTTTACATGTAGGCAAATGACACTTAAGCTTAAATAAGAGTCTATGGTTTTGGTAAGCAGACAAACCTTTTATAAAGTTGTGAGAACAGACGTAGGTGGGTCACATCATCCCTCAGCCTCGACATCTCATTGCTAAAACCCATTCCCCTTCAGCAGGATTAGCCCACAACAACCTCCTTTGACAACCTTTGCTGGCCGATGGGAATTTAAAAAAATTATATTTCTGCCAGCCATTATCATCTTTTTATGAGATGGTGGCGGCTGCATGAACCAGTGCTGCACTATTTTGGCATATTCCTGATTTGAAAATAGCTGCCCATTCCATAGAGATACATTGAGATCTGGGGTTTGTTTGTACCGTGCTTTGCTGGTAAGGCAAAGGTCACATGATTGGTGACGGCTCTATTTAACGAGGCCCCGTCAAACCAAGGCAAAATGCTCAGTGGAGGCAGGCAAGCACAAGAAACCACACTGTGCTACCCACCCAGAAGAGGGAGACTGAAGAACCACAACCTGGAAAGGGCACCCGCATTCCACCTTTGATAACCAGGGCCCCCGCCCGCACCATGCCACGGCACACCGTCCCATCACATTCCACGGACCAGCGATCTAAATATGATGCAAAACGAAAGGCAGGGAACCACCATCAAACAGCAGTAGGGTTGTTTCAAGTTTTTGTAAGAAGTTTGATATTCATATGTTAGAAATTCTGTGTATTTTTGTCTAAAGGACTACATAACTAAATATAATTTCATAGTGTTGGATGAAAATAATTTGAAAAACTGAAGGAACCATCATAGTGAACCATTTGTACCTAAAATCAGTGCCAAAACATAAATCTGAAGGTGGTGTATGAGGACTGAAAAAGTATATTGCGAATGAATTTACACACTGTTACTTGCCCATTTCACATAGTGGACATCCCAAGGCTTCAGAGAAAAAAAAAATGATGTTGCTTTACTGTGGGGGTGAATGGGGACCCTGTTGGGCTCCTGGACTGTAGCCAGTTGATGAGTGAATTTAGTTTTAGACCGCTACACCACTTTCATGGGTGAAAAGTGTATCATAATTGAACATTTTCAGCAATATCAAGTTATAGTTTTATTCTAGAGACATTTATCTTTAATTTAGTGTATCATTTGAATGGGTTTGGTTAAAGTAATTTGAAAAACTGAAGCAACCATCATTTCACATGATTAAGATGTGTGCCCCCGGCTTCTTTTTCCAAGCAAAACAGGAGACCCCCACCCACACATTATTTTACTAGTTATTTTCCCCACCCCGTCTCATGTTTGTTTCTTTTGCCAACTATGCACATTCTATTTCAACGCCGCTAATTGCCCAAACAAATCCTGGCTTCTGCCACCTTCTCTAACCCTTCTCTAACCCTTCTCTAAACCTTCTGATTTTTACCTTTCTGTTGAAACTCTTTCATTAGTCCTCTCCATTTCTGTTACCACAAAATCATATGCCAATGAGATGAATTTAACCACATATTCTTATATTCAGTTTTTAAAGCTTATGAAGCCACAATGCTGTTAGTGGATTTCTTTGTCTCTAATGTATCCATCAGCCCTCTATAAAAGGCTTAATATTTTCTTCGCCTTCTCCAAACCACTCTGTTTTGTGGCTTCCTTTGAAGTCTTTGTTGGGTAAATGTATGCATCTGATTACAGGCAGGATAATTGATGCCGGCTTGGTAGGAAACCAATAGGTTTTAATTACAAAACCTCCCTCAGAGCAGCATATTAAAGTAAGTAAATAAACAGTATGAATCACATTACAAGCCGCAAAGTGGCTGTGGGCCCATGCTACTGTCTGTTTCTGCCCGAAATAGCACAGCACTGTAGCAAGATTGTAAACTGTTTGACCAAAGGTCATTTGGGTCAAGTGGGGCAAATCCCCACCAGCTGGCAACAGAAGGAAACTATGCCTGCTCGCCTCGGTGCTGCTGTTTGTGTGTTGTTTTGTTTGGCAATCATGATGGCCAGCACCATGCTATCAACGCTCATGCCAGAGTGCAAAGGTATGTCATGCAGCTTTGCTCCAGCAGAGGGACTGAGCTGTGGCTGCTGTACTGATCTGTTTTAAAGAATCCGACAGTTTAAGCTTTGCTTCATTTCCCAGATTGAATCTCAGAAACAATCAAATGACATATTTCCATTTCATACATATGGATGTAAAATAGGAGTTTTGTCTGAAGTGGTTTTGTTTGTTCTCTGTTGCAGTGTCATGCTTTCAATATACTTCCAATAAATTAAATGATTTAAAATTCACATACAAATTTTCGTGATAAAGTCTTCATTGTCGTTAGTGAGACAATGGCTTGGCGGAGGTGTGCACTCAGAATGCTTGTAGTTATGAATATTCTTCGGTTAAACTTTTGCTGGTGGAATAGAAGAAGAAGCCATCTCTGTTGTCATTCAGTCCATCATGTACAGTAGAACAAAATTGCGTTTCTCCTATCTACAATGTTAATCACATGTTGAATCAGGGGGGTCGCTGCCATGCAAGGCGCTGCCGCAAACAACTTCTCCTTCCCCCATTCTATTACGCTGAAGATGGGAAGTACCATTTTTATATGGTCTTTGGTATGACCCGGCCAGGACATGAACCCCCAACCTTCCGGTTGTGGGGCAGATGCTCTATCAACTAGGCCACCACTCCGGTAGTGTTCCAGGGAGGCCATGAGCTTCAAATGCCAGGGCCCCAAGTGCAATTGCTATGGAATCAAACTTGCCAGATGTTGTTCTAAACATGCCCACTCATAAAAATCACCAATTATTAGCTTGCCAATTATGTTTTGTTTTTTTTTATAATTGAAGAGAGGTGGGTAGAGTAGACAGAGGTATTGCTCAAGTAAATGTAGCATTATTGCCTCATGATATTCATTACTCAAGTGCAAGGAAAAGTAGGCACCAAAAAAAGCAGTATATTAAATAGCCAATACTGCCACTTACATATACAAACAATAGTAAATCATATATTTACTGCTTAACCAGAACAGAAAAACAATGATTTCACATCTGATAAGTTACTCAGAGTAGGATGAAATTTACCTTAGTAAATGTATAGTTTGTTCTCCAAAGGTTTACTCAGCTAAGTAAAAAGTATCCTGCACTGAAAATACTCACCAAAATGCATTTTTTTGTGAAAAAAGATACTTGAATACAGTGGCTTGCAAACGTATTCATCCTCCTCAGCAGTTTTTCTATTTTGTTATATTGCAGCTTGATGCTCCGTTCATTTAAATTCTTTTTTTTAATTCTCACATTAACACTCGGTACTCTATAATGATAAAAGATTTTTTTGTAAATGTATTTAAAAGGGAAAAAATGTTGAAATATCACATGTGCATAACTATTTATACACTTTGCAGAAACACTTGAAACTTACCTTATTTTTTTTATGTAGCGATATTTAATTTATAATTATGATCAGGAATAAAGATTATTTAATTTGTATTAAAAGTGTATGTGTGTGGGGACAGATGTTGTGTCTGTCACTGCAAACACTCATACCTAGAGAGTAACACACTTATCTTGGGGCACCAGCTCAAGAAATGTGAGCAATTTGTTAATTAATTTTTATCTTATACCTGTTTAATCAATTAATCAGTCTCAAAATATTAGTGAATTTGATACTGGGGCTTCGAACAATCACAGAAATAGAAATAAATTACTCAGACGACTTCTCTCATTTTACAGATTTATTTAAAAAGGAACTGATTAAATGACATTGAAATAATTTGTAAGCAGGTGAAATGATCAACATTGAGCCATCATATTAAATTTGTAACTAAGGATAGAGTAACAATGTGAGCACATCTATAAAACCATGGACTTTAGCATGAATTTGGAAGAGTTGAAATGAAAAATTGTGAATAATATTGGACGTGAATTTATGAAGAAAATTATAACTGATTATAGGAAAAAATTCTGAATTATTCTATGAAAGGAAAAATGTAATTTTAATGAAAAAATATTAATTGCTCTTTAATTCTGTAGCTCTGATCAGAGTTATAAATTAGCTTTAACTCTGAGACAAATCATGGCATACTTCAAGTGATGGACATTAAACAGCATTAACCAGCAGATGAAACAAAAAATCTAACTCACTTGAATTCTGGTGCGTCGCTGTGGTGTTGGGGTTCTTATGGGCTTCGAGCCGGGTCCTTAGCTGAAGCTCTATTTGCAGATTAATAGGAAATATCCACCAGCAGATATTTCTTTACCAGGAACCAATAGTAGGGAGCTGAAAGTCGGCGAAGGTGATGGCTGCTGCTGCTGCTGGCCGCATCATATGCCATGCGGGAAACTCGAGGAATTTTTCAGCGACGTTCTCGAGCCCGGATATGAATGGGGTTGGGTTCAAAGTCTGATTAAAGTCAAATAATTAGAGAGGAAAGTTAAAAATAATTAAATTCAAGCCACAAAATGACTGGAGACCTTCTGACATTGTGGAGTTGAGAATAGCTTCCAGTATGGAGACAAATGATCGGTCAGTCTCTTGAAAAACACAAAACACATGGTGGATTTAAGAAAAACGTTTAAAAGGAGAAAAAAAAATAGAGAATGCCTAGGAACTGGAGTTTAACACCGAATCAAGATTTGAGCTCAGGAAAGAAAGAGTTAATTCCCAGATGTTTAGAGAAAACATTAAAACACACAGACGCTTACACAGCACAACAATGGAGGATCACACGAATCTGCTCGAATGATAATAACAGGACAACTTTCGCGGACTTCCAGGGATTGACAGAAGCCCAAGCCAATAGTCTTCCTTCGTGGGCGGGTTTTATGAACTTTAGTCCAATGAACAAACAGTCCTTTGTAACAACTAATAATATTGAGAGAGCTGTTGCTAAGCAGACACTGGCAGATACCAGTCATATGACTTAAGGAACGTTTTGGCAACCTGATACACACATCTTAATACTGAAAATCCATCAATATACTTCTGTATAAAATGTAAGCTACTTCAGTGATTCATGACTACTTCAGTAGGCATGCAACTTTATAGCTAGTGCTTTTACATTAACATGCAAGAATAAAATTAATTTAAACATTTTAACATGCACATATTTAAAATCGAGGATTAATAAGCATTTCAAACCCAAATGATTGTCCACACCAAACATCAGAGTCCATTTGCTTTTCCATGGTGTCCTGGAAATTATTACCTCCGCCAAGGAGGTTATGTTTTCATCGGCGTTGGTCTGTCTGTCTGTCTGTCTGTTTGTTTGTTAGCAACATAACTCAAAAAGTTATGGACAGATTTTCATGAAATTTTCACAGATTGTCAGAAATGGGGTATCCTACAGATGATTAGCTTTTGGTGGTGATCCGGATCACTGTCCAGAAGAAAACCGCCATTACGGAAAATGCGATTTTCGTGAATAGCTACTGAACCACTAATCCTATCATTGTGAATCCAATTGCTAGTCATATGTTTTCATGGTCAAGGAATCTGAAAACGTACACACAAACACTGTATGGGGGGAACTGTCGCGCTTGGCGGAGGTCTGCGCTCTCCGAGTGCTTTTCTAGTTATGAGAAATGAAACTTGGAAAGAGTTTAATGTTCAGTCAAAAACTTGGTTCAGCATGTAAAGTCAGCCGTGAATGTCTATCCCAGAGACGTCCACAAGGGGTAGTGGAGAGCTCTGGATAATCCTAGGGCTGTAGGAAATGCATTTAAAGTTTATGGGATGCCTGTTCTTTGTCAACGTTTTATTAGCCCATAAAACAGTCTGGAGTAAGAGGGTTTCCTGTCATGAGCTCCCTGTGCGCTTCTCCACAGCACATGGAGGAGGAGAAAAAGGACGAATGGATTTAAGTGCTGATTTACACCAAACACACATTTATTAACACAAAAATGAACATACAGGAAACAAGACAGCTCGGGTACACTAAGAGTCCTCCAGGACGCCCAACACACACACCGGAGGATTACACTGGACAATTAACCAAAGCGTAGCAGCACAGTGGTGAACAGAATCACAAGCAGTTACTCACAGTGAGGGGGCAGTCCGAGTAGTCACAGCGTTTACCAGTGAGCACACACAGAAATAGTCCTTCTGGAGACGTGACTGTTAGATGGCGGAGAACAGCCATCTAATGCGCACAATGGTCCAGCGGTGTTTGTCTAGCAAAGAGCTGCTTAAGTACAAACACCGCTGGCCTAACAAATTGAGAACACCTGGGCTAGGCGTGGGAAAGATGATTACCGAGGTGAACAGCTGATTGTCAGAGAAAGATGGGGCGTGGCCAGACAGGCCAGAGTGGCAGCTACAGGTATGACCAGAAACCATGCACAGACATGGAAACAACATGAAATCAAAACATAACACCACATGATAAACCCACTGTCTAAGCCACCAGGAACGATCAGAACCGAGCCCACAGGAAACACGGGCTCGGTTCATGACAGTTTCCAGTTTACTTATGATGTGAACTAATCCGTTCCTTGCACGAGATGGAATCCTTATCTCTTGTACCTCTTTACAAAGCAATGTGTTCTCCACAGTGGTCCTGAGATGAAAAAGCAATTCTTGACTAGCCTTTTCCTGGGTGAAACAATGTCTTTAAGATGCAAAGTCTATTTTATAGATGAGCCAAAGCCAGATGATGCTACACTCAGGTGCCTCCTATTTCTCTTGATCATTGCTGAGATATTTTTGCACACTGTTTGGGGTCCACCTATGGTCAACTAAATTGATTGGACATGATCTGGAAAGACACACACCTGTCTAAAGAATGTGTCACAGCTAGCAATGCATATCAGAGAAAGCCATGAGGTCAAAAGAACTGCCTGCAGAGCTCAGAGACAGGGTTGTTGCAATGTGCAGATCTGGGGAAGACTACAAAAAATCTTCTGCACTAAAGGTTCCCAAGAGCGCTGTGGCCTCCATAATACTCAAATGGAAAAGCTTGGCAGAACCAGGACTCTTCCAAGATCTGGTCACCCAGCCAAACTGAGCAAATGAGGGAGAACATAACAAAACAGAAAGCCTGATTAACTCCCCCTGTACTTCCACATATGGGACCTTAAATGAGAAAAAAATCTCCATTGAAGTGACTAGCAAGAGAGAAATTATCTTTTTTTTTTTCCACAATATCTTTATTGAACCTTTTTTTTTTTAACAAACATGATACAAACAATCAAACCCTAACACTAAAGTACTACAAAAAAAAAAAAAAAATGCACTAAAAACACCAACAACCACCAACAAAATCAAGTCTTCAACAATGCTCCTCTGTTTAGTCTAGACAATCCAATACATAAGTATACATATTATGTTCACCAGTTTGGAATTTACAAGGTCCACACACATCATTCACCTTCTTCTTCAAGAGTTATGTTTAAATTTTTTACATAATCAATAAAAGGTCTCCATATATTCTCAAACACAATTTCCTTTGATTTCAGTATATATATATATACTTATTATACTTATAGTTATATATCTACATATTATTCCATCTAGCTACATTGCTCCGCACTGTGTGTGTTTATATACTTGCATATTTATTCCACCTAGCTGCAATGCTCCGTACTGTGGGTGTTTATATATTTACATATTTATTCCATCTAGCTACAATGCTCTGCACTGTGTTCATATATTCATATATTTATTCCATCCAGCTACAATGCTCTGCACTGTGTGTCTGTGTGTGTGTGTGTGTGTGTATATATATATTTTATAGTAATATGTACATATGTATATTAGCTGCTCTTGCTTGCTTGTTTTTTCTTGCCTTCTGATTGTTGCTCTGAGTGTTGCTATCCCTGTGCTGTTGCAATCCTGGAATTTCCCCGTTGTGGGACTAATAAAGGCTTATCTTATCTTATCTTATCTTATCTTATATGTTATTCTTTCTAATGGAAGGTTTGTTAACATCTGTCTTAACCACTGAGTCACATCTGGTCTATGAGTCTTTTTCCATAATAGTGCAATACATTTTTTGGCATTAAGCAAACTGAGGTCTATGAATGTTCTTTCACTTTTATTGAAATTATGCTTTTCTGGGTACAGACCCAACAAAAACAGTTTAGGATTCAATATGATTTGTTTTGAGATTATTTTTTCAATTGTTACCCTCACCTCTTCCCAAAACATTCTTATTAATCTACATTCCCATAAACAATGAAATAGGGTTCCTTTACTTTCCATGCATTTTGTGCATGTATCTGGTATATTTTTGTTATATCTATTTAACTCCTCCGGTGTAACATACATCCGCATTAACCATTTGAAATGTATCAATTTAAGGCGTGCATTTATTGATTTGGTTTGAGCTTCTGTACAAGCCAATTCCCATTGTTCCTCTGAAATTTCAATTTGCAGATCTTCTTTCCAGTAGTTTAATCTTTTCAGTGAATTTTCACTTGAAGATAGTGTCAATGAGTTATAAAACTCTGAAATAATACCCTTTCTTTTACTATCTTTCATCATCATTTTTTCCAAGGATGAATAAATAGGTCGAGTGAGAGCTATATTTTGATTTGATCGAATAAAGTTTCTAAGTTGAAGATATTTAAAAAAATGTGTTCTATTGAGATTAAATTTGATCCTCAGCTCTTCAAAAGACATTATGTTGTCTGCACATGGCAAATATAAATCCTGAATCTTTTGTATCCCTTTTAAATTCCATACTTTAAATACAGCATCCGCTCTCCCTGGTTTAAAATATTGATTACCCCATATTGGACTAAATTGTGACAATAACTGTGGTTCTTTTAAGTAGTTTTTAGCTTCACACCATATTTTGATCATATGCTTTACAAATGGATTTTTAACTTGTTTTTGTAATTTTTTTGCCGAATCTGAGTATATGAATATGGGAAGAGGTAAAGGTAAATTGTATGATTCCATGAGAAATTATCTTTTGATCCCGATAGAATTTTGCCACGAGTTACACATATGATGTTTGTCAATTTAAAAGTTTTTTTCCACGCAATTAAAGTTGTCAGTTGTCATATAATATAAGAGTAATATTTAGTTTTTATGAAACCGCTTAGTGGACTGTATCCCCAATTGTCTTGGACTATACATTTCACCAAACACAATTACAGTGGTTCCCCTCTCAAAGCTTGCCTCCTGTTTTCTGGCCGATGGAAGAAGGATCCAAAGAAGAGAAAAACAGCACAAATGTATTTTGAGAGCTGGAGCTAATCCACGGGACTGTTAATTACTTCCTCCTGGGTGCTCTTTAAAAATGATGACATAACATACATGAGTCTGTGTCTGTAGTCTTTCAATTTATGTATTTTCACAATCTTATACCTTAACAGTTAGACAACAACCTACACCATTATTTATGGGGAAAATTATCTTTTAAATTGACAAGCATCATGGGCTGTATTACAACAACGTCGTCCATAATCAGTTGTCACTGACACAGAACACGTTTATCATACCAGTGAAAAAACAAATTTTCAACCGGTTACATGGTGTAAAAGAGGCTGGTCTAATTACTCAGAGGTGTGTTTTGGATAATCCAATCCAATGCACTTCTGCCCATCCCTTTAATGCAGAGAAGCGCATTATCCGAAGTGAACTCTGATCATGACAGCTTGTTTAAAATGGGCTTTGCACTGGCCAAAGGGCATGCATTTGAGTAAAAATGCACATGATAGTAATGCTGCTTGGTAATAAGGAAGACATCATTGATGCCCAGTTAGTTATTTTAGAGAGAACAAATGAGGAAGCGATAATGCTGGGCTGAAAAATCACCTGAATGGTTTAATGTAGTGCGCACAGTTGCAACACACAGACATGAATGGGTTTGAAAATCAGGAAAAGGGGATGATGCCTGTGCAAACTTTCATAAAATGGAAGGATCTTTAATGATGGAGTGGAAGTCAGCCTAGCCCATGGGGAGATGGAGTGCTCCCTCTCCATTTGCTTTTGCCAATTGAGGGTCTTCCCCATCTCGTGAGGGGGTCTGCCAAGATTTGTGGTTCTGTGGCCCAGTCCCTCAGGAAGGAAGAGATCTAGCATCCCATCTGCCGCTAACCCGATGAAGCTAGCCCGCTCTCGGCTGTCCCTCCTGGGGGCCAACAGATGGCTATTGAGGCACCCGCAGCTTGAGAACCCCGACCATAGGAGCACGGTGTGAGTGGCTGCAGGCAGATGTGGATGCATCTCCCTTTTCTCTGGGAAGTTACAGTAAAACACAGTAAAAGTAAAACACCATTCATTCCTTCATTCCCCTAAAACTAAACACATTAACGCCTAATAAGTCCGTGATGAAAACAAAAATGTGGATGGAATAAAAATCGTAAGACTGACATGCCTCCCCCCATGTACCGCATCCACACCAGAACACACACATGCTCCCTGTTCATTCATTCGTTCCCCTAAAAAAAACACACATTAATCACACATTAATGAAGTCTAGAGACTCCAATAGTAAGTCCACAGTTAAAATGAGAGTATGGGTGGAGTAAAAAACCAATTTAGTGTATCATCATATAAATAAAATGACAGGAAATTATGTGTTACAACGGTCTCCATTAAAATAATAGAAAATCCCAGCGCATGCTGTTTCCTCATGAGCTCCAAATCTGCACAATTTCAGAACATGTCACTGAAATAGCATTAAGCAAAGCACTTCTGACGACAGACCTCCTTTTTCCTGATCAAAAGCGCATTGTCATAACATGCACCATAACACTGGTGCACATGAGATTGCACGCCACTGCACCGCTTTCAAAATTACTGTCCTCCTCCCAGCGCAAAGCAGGCACACTGTCTACAGGTAATTAGATGGCTTGATGCAAAGTGTAAAAAACAATGTGCTTACAGAAACTAACAAAAACACTGGCATACGGCGGGAAGTCTGGCGCAGAAGTCTGCTGATGACCGTCAAAATAGGGTCCCATATGTGTAACTTGTGGCAAAATTTGATTGGGGCCAAAAGATAATTTCTCTCTTGCCATTCACTGCAGCAAATATTTTTTTTTTTCTGATTTAAGGTCCCATATGTGGAAATAGTTGAGGCAGGACTTAAGTTCTTGATAGGAAAAAGGCTGAGGGGGTGAATATTTGTGCCAGCCATTGAACATGTACTTGAGTAAATGTAACTACTGTATTCACTACCTGCCTCTGTATACTGAATTATAGCAGTTGATTCAGATTAGGCGTTAGCCAACAAAACTGTCATTCTTAGAGGGTATCAAACATGAAGTAGATTCATAGTTTGGTTCAAGATAATTACAAATGTTTTAGAAACATTGGATGGATTCCTGGTTGAGTCACTCAACTTCTATGAACATTTATAATTATTGTTTATCAGTGGTGGACCCTCAGGGCCAACAAAGCCTTCTCTGCTGGCATAAATACTATCATAGTTACATTTACAACCTTTACAACATATTTGTTCCATGAGGATGTATTAAATTATTCCCAATAGTCTATTCTCTTCATTTTGTAGCTTTTCTCTTGGTTGCATTCCTTCCAGTAGTGTAATGGTAAATGGTAAATGGCATTCACTTATATAACGCTTTTATTCTCATCCCTTGATGACCAAAGCACTTTACAGATCCTGCTATCCACCCATTCACACACACATTCACACACTGCATGCTAATGCATGCTGGAGTTTTTTTGTCCAATCATATTTCAGCCATCTGTGTTGCCAGGGTCAAGCAAATCTGCCTTGGTCCTTCAGGAATTAACAGTGTGGTTCTGTAGGTTAAATTAACTGTTAAACTTATCCTGTAGCTTTAACCAGTCAGATGTCTTCTGTACACCCAGGGGTACGCATAGAAGGCATCCGAGAACGTTGGCATTTTTACATCTTTTGATTGGATGGTTAGACTCCTCCACCCACAATGCAGAGGATCCTAGCTAGCAAAATGCCAGTGCAGGGACTTGCTTAAGCAGCTACAATATACTGTATCTGTTTAAATATAATAGCTGCTTTTCCACCCACATGGCTGACAGGGGAAAATGATTTGGTTGCTGATATTTAAGAAAATCAATGTTCCAGATGGACTTTTCAAGGAAAGCTGGTCATTGTGAAGAGAGGTTGGCCAACCTTGAAGCTAGCAGGCCCGTCTCAGCCGGGGAAAAGATTTGTCTGTCACTTCCATATTAGCCACAAGCGGTATCCTTGGATTGCAGCCTCCGAGGAGTGCTGCAAATGATCTTGCTGAGAATGTCTGTTGTTTGCAACTGATGGAAGTAGATACTTGGAGCCAGACAGGGTTTGCAAACTTGAGCATTCTACTGTCACACCATGACGATTTAGGCGGCGTTTGCCAAATGTATAAAAATTGGTCTAAAACGCTGGGGTGCGCAAAAATTTTCACTTTTGGCTGTATGCATCGCGTATCCATAATGACTTGAACATATAATTAAGTAATAGTAACTTATACCAACTAATGCTTAGCGTGTTGCCGACATTCACAACTTAGGCGCAACAACAGTATAACTTCTGCATAGCGCAGTCATGCCAAACTACCGTTGCCTCCCGATCCATGAATCCTAGTTTTGGGAGAGATAATCTCTGTTCAGCCCAGATGATTCTCCCCTCCAGAGACCACGGCGGGGGGGCGTGACTGACCTGGCAGAGCTGTCAAATCTGTCAGGTAAGTTGTGCCTAAAACAGCTGATATGACACGTCAGGAGCATCAGATAACAGTTGTCACAACCTGGCTCAAAGGCACGCAAACTGATGGTGATAAAAAAGTGATAAAAAAGTTTTCAATAAAGTGAAAAAAATAAAACCAAGCTAATACATAGTGTGCTTTTGCTGGGAGGCACAGCCAACAGCAAACAGCTGCACTCTACGCTTCAGGCGATCAGCTGATTACTCCTCCTCCAGTGTTCTGACATTTTTGCATATCTATCAGGAAAACACAGGACAGATGATCGTAAAGACTTAAGTTAAATGTGAAAAAATCTGACAGGTCCCATGTGTTTAGCTCTTTGTGTGTGTGTGTGTGTGTGTGTGTGTGTGTGTGTGTGCGCATGCACACGTGCCCACGCATGTGTGTATACACTGCAGGCAGAGAGCTTGTATGGGTTTTTCCTGTGAACCAACGCTGCAAATGTGGGACGTATCACGCTGTGGGATATGTCATGTAGGACGCTGGATGTGTCGGAAAATTTTCAGCATGCTGAAAATTAATTTTCAGAGGAGCTCGGCAAACAACGGCGTATACCAGCGTGCTTCAGCGTGCTCTTAACTTAAACAAAACTGAGCCATAACTGATTCACGTACCCCAGCGTATTCTCCAAATTTTTTCACACATTTTGCAAACACTGCCTAAATTGTCCAGGTGTGACAGGGCCTTAACCAAGGCAGCAGCGAGGCGCCAAAGCACAGCCACCAGCTGGAGAAGCAACAGTACTTTTAAACCTTTGAGAAAACGAGTGGATCTGCAGCTCAACGAACAAGTGCGCAGGGAAACTGAGCTCTTCAATGAAAAGATAGATTTTTAAAACTATAATTTTATAGTTAAAGTTATCTTTAACATGCTTTGTGTGGACGGCCCTACAGGTTATTTTTATGGCGTTTGGTATGAATGGCACTTAAATCGGGCAGATCACCGCTGGAGGCCTAGTTGTAAAATACACGGTCCGCCACTGTTGTTTATAAAGGAGATGTTGCCTTTCTCGTGTTGACTATCCTGTCATTTTTGTAATGTGTATTTGGGATTTTTTTCAGCATATTTGCAAATTAATGTAACTTCATTCAACTACTTGTTGTTCTTCACAAGTAATTTCTGGTAGCAGGTCTGGAATATGGCAGCTTACAACTGGAAACACTAATACTGCACTAATTGTTTAGTCTCTCAATTTGGATCCCAGTCAAACACATTTATTTCCCAGTTTGTAGTATCCAGCAGTGTACTTATATAACTGGCCAACATAGCGGCTGAGTCTGGAGGAAGTTTCCCAACAGTGCACTTACATAAGTGGCTAACACTGGGCCTCAGTGTGGGAGAATAGCATAAACAGGAGACTGGAGTTAAAAATTGATGACTTGCTTTTTTGTGTTTTGCTCTTTCCCCCCTTCTGCTCAAGCATAGAGATTCAACTTGCCCTAGTTTCCTGACCTCACCCAACTGAAAAAAAGCAAGCTTGGTTTTTTTTACTTACTTTTTCAGTGTCAGTGCTTCTTGCATCGTTGAGTAGAGCTGTATATTAAGATTGTATATATAGTATAGTCCCACTGATGTTTTTGATTTACTTCCTTTGAAAAAAAAATTAAAAACAAACAAAAAAATCCCCCCCAAAATCTCCACTCCCTTTAGACCTCTGTTATCTCTGCTTCTTAACATCAAGTGGTGTTTGAGGTCTAATTAATTAGCTGTATAATGGCAAGAACGTTTCCTCAGGACTAGGCAGCAGAGTCAAGGCTTTGATCCTCCTTCTGTCTTTACGCTAACCCCACTTCCTCGACACGACCTCACTTTCCCTGCGGGATTTTGGAGTTTTCATCGGCAGAATATTTAGCACTCAAACCACCAAGTACTTTGGCCTTGGAGACGTTACACAATACTAGCGATGACATGACAGTAGTGGATGTGCGCCTGTGTGGGATTAGTATGCATGCATGCTTGTCTGGAGTGATTGTTCACCTGTGTGTGTTTGTGTGTTCTGTATTCCTTGTTTTCTCTGTGCCGGAGGGGAGCACAGCAGCAGGTGTTGGCAGTCCTCTGTGTTTTTCACCATAATGAGTTCCCAGTCCACATGCTGTCCTCTGAAGGAAACATCTATAGTTTCAGTGACAGTCTCATAATAAACAGCAGTGCTTTCTCCATACATCTGAAAATGGTTTGAGCTGAACGTATTATGAAGTAGTGATTGTCAAAATGGTTTGTTAGAGTTGGGACTTTTTTAACTCTTCTTGTTAACAAAAAACTTAAGTTGTGTGCATTTATAATACGTACATGTCGCTGTCATATGTTGTCATCATTATGCTTTTATTTCTGTGCTCTTGTTTTAATCAACATGACATTTTTATTAGAGCAAAATATTGCAACTCTATTGAATATTGTTGAACCAAGTTGTACCTCTCTTCACTCATTCATATACCCTGAACAGAGTTTCTTTAAAACAACTGTAAGATAGAAAGTTTTTTTTGTGATACCCTTAGTTATTTGATTGGTGCCCTTGATATAATTAGTCTTCACAGAAGTAATAGCATGATGGCCAGTTGCTAGCTAGACATTTCCATTGTTCTGAGACATGTGAACGTCAGAAACCACATCAGCCCTACACAACAAACAGTATGAACACCGCACACAAATATAAATAACCATCACAATGATAAATTAATTATTTTATCCTAGACATTTTTTAAATCATCTACTGGGATGTTTTGTTGTAGTCAAGACCAAATTGAGACCAGAGGGTACTGAGACCAAGACTTTAACCACTGTGCATGTACATCTTTGTCTCAACTTGTGTATGACCCCTTGGTCTTGTCTTGACTACAACACTACTGAGATATCTTGGGAGGGAATACAAACTCCCGGTTAACCTCACCCTCCAGTTGGTCTGCATTTGTTACTTCCCTCTGGCATCTTGTGGCTAGTCTCTGCATGGCCATCTCAGGAAGCCTTTATCTAGACATGAAAAGAGGCTCCTCCTTAAAGAGTTCAGTTATTATTACAAGGTTACAAGACAAACAACAATTCATCACCAGGAAAAAAAAAATAACAAAGGATTCCCTAGTCATGTCACAAATACAGATTCAGTGTTGCTGCTTCTTTTGCACTTTGGTTGCTTTTCAAGTATGCCCACTGGACTGTTGCAGTTTGCTTGTCTTTCATTTTGTGAGTCTGAATACTGTGTATTGTTTTTGATTCCAAAATAAATGTTTCCACTTACTCTGTGTTTGTTGGTGTCTGAAGCATGCTGTATTCTGTTAGTCCTTTGTGGATCTTTTCCAGGGTGGTGATGTTGCACTGTATATTGATGACCTATATAGATGTAAGCTTGTAAATGAAATGTCCTCAGCACTACCAGGGATTCTGGAATGTGTTACTGTTGAGATTGACCTAGACAAAACAAAAAATCTAATCATAAGCTGCATATACAGAACGCCGGGAACTTGCATTGAGACATAAATAAATGAGACAGAGATAAATTAGTCGAGCTGTACAATAATATTACTAGTAAGAAAATGGTAGCAATTTGTGGAGATTTCAATATTGATCTACTTAATCCACATCAACAAAATGTAGTTACAGAGTTCACGAACTCTATGTACAGCATGAGTCTATATCCCACAATAACACATCCCAGTAGAATCACAGCTCACTCTGCTACACTTATTGACAACCTGTTTGTCAATGTTCTCGACAAGAAAATAGAAAGTGGATTATTGATAAATGATATAAGCGACCACTTGCCAATCTTTGCACTTATCCATGGCCACACGGGGCCCAACCCAGAAAAAATCTCAAAATCGTTCAGACACAAATCACCAAACGCAATCAGTTCTTTTAAAGAGGACTTGCTGAAGCAAGACTGGACAGAAGTCTATGTATCAGATGTAAATGAAGCCTATGACACATTTATAAACATTGTAACCACTCTTTATGAAAAAAACTGCCCATTAGTTAAAAAAAAGCTTAAACACAAATTTACTGACAAACCATGGCTAACCAAAGGACTACAAAAGGCGTGTAAAAAGAAAAATTTATTATATAAAGCTTTCATAAAGAAAAGGACAAAAGAAGCAGAGCAGCGGTATAAAACATACAAAAATAAGTTAACATATATAATAAGATGTAGTAAAAGAGACTATTACAGTAAAGAACTGGAAAAAAACAAAGACAATATTAAAAATACATGGTCAATAATCAACAGTATCCTTGGAAATAAAAGCAGAAATACCAGCTACCTAACTAACATTCCAAAAAATAATAAATCGACTCCGAATGTGAATATAGCTTCACCTGCAGATGAATTTAATAATTTTTTTGTTAACATTGGACCTAAACTGGCCCGAGAAATACCCACTACGGTGCCAACAGGTGATTCAATATGCAATAACACTGCTGTAAAAGACACCATCTTCATAAAGAACACAGACGAAAGAGAGGTCATTGAAATTGTTAAATCGTTCAAAAGTAAAACATCTACTGACTGCGATGGTATTGATATGCTACTAGTCAAAACTGTTATCGAATGCATAGTGAAACCACTGATGTATATCTGTAACCTGTCTCTCCAATCAGGTATATTTCCCAATGCAATGAAAATAGCTAAAGTAATTCCGATTTACAAGACAGGCGACAGAGGGGAACTCTCCAACTACAGACCAATTTCACTATTACCACAATTTTCCAAGATACTTGAAAAAATATTCTATGAGAGAATTGACAACTTCATACTGAAGAATGATTTATTGTGTGAGCAGCAATATGGGTTCAGACACAAAAGGACAACAGCATATGCCTTAATGGAATTTACAGAAAAAATATCAACAGCCATTGAAAATAAAGAGTATTCAGTTGGAGTATTCCTGGATCTTAAAAAAGCATTTGATACAGTAGATCACAATCTATTATTAAAGAAACTACAAAATTGTGGTATTAGAGGGGTAGCACTGTCCTGGTTAAGAAGTTACTTAAAGAATAGATATCAGTTTGTATGTGTTAACAACAAAAACTCAGAGCTACTGAAGGTCACCTGTGGAGTCCCACAGGGTTCAGTTTTGGGACCATTATTATTCAATATGTATATAAATGATATATGTAAAGTTTCAGAAAAAATGGACTTAATATTGTTTGCTGATGACACTAACCTGCTATGCAGTGGAAACAATTTAGAACAACTTCTGGATACACTCGGAAAGGAATTAGGAAAGCTGAAACTGTGGTTTGATTCAAACAAATTAACGCTCAATTTAAGCAAGACAAAATTTATAGTCTTTAACAACCATCACAACTACCCAGTACCCAAACTCAGTGTAAATGGTGAAGAGATTGAAAGGGTATCCGAAACTAAATTCCTTGGAGTAATAATTGATAACAAACTGTGTTGGAAGCCACATATTAATTATATAAAAGGTAAAGTATCCAAATCAATTGCAATATTACACAGAGTGAAAAATTTGCTGAATCAACCCACACTATACACCTTGTATCATTCATTAATACTCCCATACATGACATATTGTAATGAAATATGGGGAAATACATATAAAACAAACATATATCCACTCTTTATGCTTCAAAAGAGAGCTATTAGAATAATCAACAAAGCAGCTTACAGGGAATCAACAAACCCACTTTTTCTTAAACAAAAAACTCTCAAGTTGAAAGATCTGATCGACTTTAAAACCGCAATAATAATGTTCAAAGTGAAGAATCTATCACTGCCCGCAAATATCCAAAAGTTGTTCCAAACAAGGGAGAAACGATATCACTTCAGAGGAACATGTATATTTCAAAAGCCTACAGTGAGAACAACCACCAAGCAACACTGTATTTCAGTGCAAGGTGTCAGATTATGGAACGATTTTGGACCTGAATTAAAATCATGTACAAAGCTTGGACAATTTAAACAAAAACTAAAGGAAGAAATACTCCAAACATATTTACAAGACGACATGTAAACTCACATAAGGATTGACATTTCCAGCCTGTGTTGTGTTGTAGCTTAGTTTTTCTTTTTTCTCTGTGACACTATGTCTTAGATTTGTTTTTGAATAGTAACCGCTTAACTTAGACTAGCTCAGTTTTCTTTTTCTCTCAGTCATATTTTGTCTTAGCCTTGTTTTAAATTGTAATCGCTCTTGTCTTGTTTTCTCTTTTTTCTCCTTTGAATTCTTGGATGGAATATGGGTGGGCAATATAAGCTGCGGCTTCAGCCATCACCCATTTCGGATAACTCACGTGGAATTGTATAGTAGAAGGAGTCTTTGTCTAATTTGACCTTGTTGTTATATTATACAGTTTCTTTTAACCTGTAATGTACTATCCGAAATAAATAAATTCATTCAAATTCATTCATTCAAATCTTTTCTGTTCCCTGGCTGCTGTTTCTTCAGGCCTGTATGTTCCTCCATGTGGCTTCTTCTCCTCCCATAAAAAGCATGGGAGCAGACACACTATTACTACCATCTACTGCATGCCTTCCACTACACTCAGAGGGCCAAAAGAAATTCTAAATCTAGGCACAAGCGGTGATCAACGGGTTCCAAGCAGATGTAGACTTCAAGGTCTTGTATTGGTTAGCAACACCATTTAAAAAGGTCTGAGTTGTTGTTAAACTGCGCAGGAGGCGCATGCTGTACTTCAGCTGGTGTTCAGAAAACTAAGGTCGTACTCTTACTGGTGCTGGTTGCCTTGTTCCGTGCTGAGGTGACATGGCATGCTCAGCGGGAGTCTGCACCGGCCATACTCACGTTGTGTTTTGTTTAGCACAGTTATTCCTGTTCTTGTCAGTCACAGGCAGTGTGTGTCATGCACGTGGGCGGAGCACAGACTTAAAGCGACCTACATTTTGACTGGTGTGTGGATGGTGACAACTGTCAGTCAGCTGAGAACACAATGTGCATTTTAAAAGTTAATTAAACATTTGTAGTTTTTGAGCAGCAACAAAATATGTCTAGCAAAATGGATATTTTGTAGGCTACATTAAATTGAGGAGCATCGGACACCCCATCAGGGCTGCATGACATCGTGGCCTTAAGGTAACTAGAAGACTTTCTGCCAGAAAAAAAAAAATCAAAGTAATGAGGAAAAAGTCTCACATTTACATGAAAAAGTCTAATATAGCTATATGTAGAGACGAAAGCAGAAAAAAATAAATTTATGTGGGCAAGATAAGGCACATTCTCAAGAAAAAATAACATACAAGAGAGCTACAGTTTAAAAACAAACACCACAGAGACAATTTTTGGCAGTAGTGGTGAGTTTGACTTCCTTTAAATTTATTTCTAATATTAAGTTTTGCTGTCACCACCTTTCCCTGACAGCCGCAGTGGCATGCCATCGGGCTCCGTGAAGCCGGGGCAGATCTTGCTCTTCAGCGTCCCGGTGCTATTCACTTTTTATTTTTTCACCTTCCCACGTTTATATTGTAGGCTATTTATATTGTATTGGGAATTTTTTTTTTCCCCCCAAGTGAGTGGAAACAGTTTCTGGATCATCTGCTTTCTCTGACACAGCACCACACTGGTCTCAGGTTTCCTCCACTGTTCATGCGACTGCCGGAGCTCATCACCCAGGTTGTCGGCAGAGAAAATGCTCATCAACAGAGTTTCCAGCACAGAGCTCCATTGTTTTCACCTCTTCCGGAGGAAAGTATTCTACATTTAATGAACAGACACAAACGGCCTCAGCCAGTAGAAGAGGGAGAGAGGTGGAAAAAAAAAAATCTACCAACTATTTTAGTTGATAACTTAGTTAAAATATAAGCACATAAACTTAACCCAGTCTCATCATCAGCTGAGGCTACTGCATCAGGAGCAGCTGGCAAAAGAGCTCTAGATTTGTGGAAAAAAAAAAAAATTACTGTATATGGGGGGAAAAATGGACATTCACACAAAATAAATTGGTCAAGCCAGCTTCAACTATTGGGGATGCTTAACAACCTCCAGTCAGCTTGTTAATAGCAATGTTACAGTGACAGCCTTATACATGCGCACGCACGTGCTCGTACATGACCTTACATAACCATTTCATACATACGTTACATACATAACCCTTCCAAAGCTGGAGGAAGGTGCTGTTCTACAGAATGGTAGGGAGCGATCTCACTGACAAAGGTTTCATACTTTAAGGGTCAAACCTCTGTCAGCACAGAACTGGCACTACAGTGAGAGTAGGCCCTAAGACTTCCCTGGCAAGATTTGAATCAGGGACCTCCAGCATACTAAGCTATCACCTTAACCACACAGTGGTTTCAGTTCACGCTCTAACTTTCTCAATTGATAAATGTTTGAAATGATTCCCAGCAGCAGTAGTACAGCATATAACACTTAATGTGTGCTACACATTGTTTTCAAATGCATAGAAGAGGTATGTTGCATTTCAGAAGAATGACAATGTTGCTGGGAGGATTTGAAACCCAGTAACATCCGTCCATGCATAGGACCAAAAACAAAGAGATGGGGAGAACAGGTTTAGAAGGGTAAATACTGTATTTGGAGCCTATTAGGTCATGCAGGACAAACCTGCCAGAAATATTTTGCATGGCTACATTTACATGTGTGTAATAGACCGAAAATTATGCAAGTTGACTGTTGTGTCTAGACCAGTTTGCCAGAAGCCACTGCTGTCCATTATTTATAAATCAGTGTCATTCCATTCAGTCAGCCTTCACTTTATGATTTTGGTCTGGTGACTATTAATGTGTCTGCACCAGAAGGCTTAGGATCAACATATTTTTTTTATAGGACTACAGTGAAGAAATCTTATGTATTACAATTTGATTTGAGGTAAAAATTAAAAGTTAAAGCATGAAGTTAAAGGTAAAGTTAAAGGTTGTAGGTCTGAACATGGTTGGATTAAAAGGGTTATGGGTGGGTGGTCATTTTTGTAAACCTTTTTCCAAGTTCAGCATGTTAGTCTTTGCGCCAGATGGAAACGGACATCTCGTTCATTCTAGGTGTCACATCTCTAAAACTTACAGCAGCATCCACAGCAACTCTTATCTCCTATGAGAAACCACTTGGTAATGATGCACATACAGCGGGGAAAATAAGTACTGAGCATGTCAACATTTTTCTCATTAAACATATTTCTGATGGAGCCATTGACCTGAGATTTTCACCAGATATCAGTAACAACCCAAGTAATAAATACATACAAAGAAATCAAGGTAACTGTGTTCACAAATCAAGTTATATTTTATGAAATGGAATGACACGGAATAAGTATTGAACACGCTTGGTGAAGTTCATTTACTATTTAGTAGAAAAGCCTTTGTTGGTAATATCAGCTTCCAGACACCTCTTGTATGGAGAAACTAGTCACAGGCATTGGTCAGGAGTGATTTTAGCCCATTCTTCCACACAAACTGTCAAATTTTGAAGATTCCATGGGTGTCTTCTATGAACGCTGATCTTCAGTTCGTCCCATAGATTTTCAGCTCGATTCAGGTCAGGTGACTAACTGGGCCATTCCAGCAGCTTTATTTTCCCTCTTTGGAGCCAGTTGAGAGTTCCTTTGGCTGTGTGTTTGGGATCATTGTCTTGCTGAAATGTCCACTCTCTATACTTTTGTCTGTTCATCTTTCCTTCAATTATATGAAGTCTGCCTGTACCATATGCTGAAAAACACCCCCACACCATGATGGGATGTGCAGTGCCATTTGTCCTCTTAACATGTTGTGTGTTGTGGCATCCAAAAAGTTCAGTTTTGGTTTCATCTCACCAGACTATATTCTTCCAGTATTTTACTGGCTTTCCCAAATGTTGTGCAGCAAACTTTAATAAACAAGCTTCAACATGCTTTTTTTTTCAGGCATAGAGCCCATGCCAGTTGAGTGCATTACTTACTGTTTTCTTGGAAACAACAGTACCTGCTAACTCCAGGTCTTTCTAGAGCTCTCCACAAGTGGTCTTTGGCTCTTGGATAACTCTTCTGATAATTTGTTTGACTCCTCTGTCAGAAATCTTGCGAGGAGCTCTTGGTTGTGGCTGGTTTATGGTAAAATGATGTTCTTTCCGCTTCCGGATGATGGCTCCAACAGTGCTCACTGGAACATTCAGCACTTTAGAAATGCACCTGTAACCAGTGCCATCAGTTCTTTGTGGTGTGACAATCTGATATTCACAGACCTTTTTAAAGGCTATCAGTCAGGACTTCAACAGCTGAAATTAATTTGCACTGATGGGGGATGGGATGGCTTCGTAAATTCTGATGGATTTCAGCTGGTTTCTTGGCTTTCTATGCCTTTTTGCACCTCTTTTTCTTCATGTGTTCAATATTCATTCCATGTGACATTCCACTTTATTAAATATAACTTGTTTTTTTAACACAGTTGCCTTGATTTCTTTGTATGTATGTATTACTTCTGGTAATCTGGTGAAAATCTCAGGTCACTGGCTCCAACAGAAATATGTTTAATGAGAAAAATGTTGACGTGTTCAATACTTATTTTCCCCGCTGTACATGTGCATGCAAAGAAATGAGTTATAGGTCAGACATTGTTCTCGCCATCATTGCAGAAGACCGGTACTCTTTTACTGTGGTGGCCATTTTTTTTTCTTTCCTTGTCTTTAGCACAGAGTTCCTGTCCTCAGCTATGATTTATCTAACACACAATCTCCTTTCATTTCTTTCTTTCCAGCTCTCTCTTTTTTTTTTTTACCTCTCAGCCTCTAAAAGTCTGATGGGTTGTCACTCATCACTCTGTGGATGGGCTGAACAGTGGAGGTGGTGGTGTCAACACCTACCTTGTAAACACAATGACTAGAGAAAAAAAATGATGCAAGCTTTTCTAATTGATAGCATAGTTCTATCAAAAAAAAAATTGGAGGAGTTTGAATTTGAGTAACCTTGAAGTTGAGGTCAACGTTACAGGTCAGTTTTTCCATAAATTTTGTAAATGTAGTAACTTCCAGAGGAAATAATAAGATAAGATAAGATAAGATAAGATAAGCCTTTATTAGTCCCACAACGGGGAAATTCCAGGATTGCAACAGCACAGGGATAGCAACACTCAGAGCAACAATCAGAAGGCAAGAAAAAAAAAAAAAAAAAAAAAAAAAAAAAAACAAGCAAGCAAGAGCAGCTAATAAACATATGTACCTATTACTATAAAATATATATATATACACACACACACAGACACACAGTGCAGAGCATTGTAGCTGGATGGAATAAATATATGAATATATGAACACACAGTGCAGAGCATTGTAGCTAGATGGAATAAATATGTAAATATATAAACACCCACAGTACGGAGCATTGCAGCTAGGTGGAATAAATATGCAAGTATATAAACACACACAGTGCGGAGCAATGTAGCTAGATGGAATAATATGTAGATATATAAATATATAAACACCCACAGTACGGAGCATTGTAGCTAGATGGAATAAATATGCAAATATATAAACACACACAGTGCAGAGCATTGTTGCTAGATGGAATGAAACAGCATAACCATCTACTTAGTTATCCTACATGGTATGATTATGTGCCCATACATATTCTCACCCTCCATAGCGACCGGTATGTTCCTAGTTGTATGCCGGAGAGGACCATTGTGTAAGTCTATTGCATCTTTTGCATTCAAAAAACTATTAGTTTGTTACGTCTTTTTGCTATCTCTGCGAGCAGCCCTGCTTAGGTTGTACAGTCTGACAGCCGTTGGTAGGAAGGACCTACGAAACCTCTCGGTTGTGCACCTGGGATGATGTAGTCTGCTGCTAAATGAGCTCCTCAGTGCATTCAGTATGTCCTGCATAGGGTGGAACTCGGACTCCAGCAGAGATGACAGTTTAGCCACCGTCCTTCTCTCTCCTATCTCCTCCATCGGATCAAGGCGCTGCCCCAGGACAGAGCTAGCTTTCTTAATCAGTTTGTTCAGTCTCTTCCTATCTGCTGCAGTAATGCCACTGCCCCAGCAGACCACTCCAAAAGTGATGGCTGATGCCACCACCGTGTCATAGAATGACTTCAGCAGCGCCCCTTGTACACCAAAAGACCTGAGTCTCCTCAGCAGGAACAGCCTGCGCTGTCCCTTCTTGTAGAGTGCATCAGTATTGTGTGACCAGTCTAGTTTATTGTTCAGATGAATACCCAGGTACTTATAGGATGTCACCATCTCGATGTCTGTTCCCTGTATATTTACTGGTACTGTGAGGGGCTGCCCATGCCTGCGGCAGTCCACCACCAGCTCCTTAGTTTTCCTCGCGTTGATCTGGAGGCAGTTCCGATGGCACCAGTCCACGAAGTCCTGGATAAGCCCTCTGTACTCAGCTTCATCTCCATTGGAGATGAGGCCAACGATCGCAGAGTCATCAGAGAACTTCTGTAGATGGCAGTGTGTTGTGTTGTGTGAGAAGTCCGCAGTATAAAGAGTGAACAGGAAGGGAGCCAGCACCGTTCCCTGGGGGGCCCCCGTGCTACTGATGATCGTGTCGGACACACAGTCCCGGGTTCTCACAAACTGAGGCCGGTTCGTGAGGTAGTCCAGGATCCATGATGACAGGTGCTGGTCCACCCCTGCGCGCAGCAGCTTGTCCTTCAGGATCATCGGTTGGATGGTGTTGAAAGCACTGGAGAAGTCAAAGAACATGATCCTCACCATATTCCCGGGCTTCTCCAGGTGGGACAGAGAACGGTGAAGGAGGAAGATCACCGCATCCTCCACCCCAATGCCATGCTGGTAGGCGAACTGGAGTGGATCCATCGCTGGTTCCACCAGGGGGCGGAGGTGAGCAAGGAGCAGTCTCTCCAGGGTCTTCATCAAGTGGGACGTCAAGGCCACCGGTCTGTAGCTGTTCAGGTCTTTGGGGTGGGAAGTTTTTGGTACAGGTACCACACAAGATGTTTTCCACAGCTGTGGTACCCTCCCCAGTTTCAGGCTCATGTTGAAGATATACGTCACAATCCCACACAGCTGGTCTGCACAGGACTTGAGGAGCTTTGCGCTGATGCCGTCCGGTCCCGGCGCCTTCCTCGCCTTGATCTTCCTCAGCTCCGTCCTCACCTGGGTCCTGGTCAGGGTCAGGATGGGGGGCTGTGTGTTGGGAGTGGGGGGGTGTTGGTAGAGTGGGGAGTGGGCAGCAGGACTTGATTTCTTTAGAGGCAGCAGTGGTTGTTGTGCAGTCAGGGGGGAGGGCGGTTGGTCAAATCTATTGAAAAACAGATTCAGGTTGTTCGCCCACTCCCTGCCCCCTGTGGCCTGGGGGGAGGTATTCTGGAGCCCCGAGATGGTTTTGAGGTTTCTCCAGACCCCGCTGATGTCGCTCTGTTGCAGCTTGTCCTCCATCTTCTTCCTGAAGCTGTCCTTGCCTTCTCTGATCTTTCTCCTCAGCTCCCTCTGTACGGACTTCAGCATCTCCCTGTTCCCCGACCTGAAGATCCTCTTCTTCTCTCTCAGAAGTGTTTTTATCTCAGGGTTGATCCAGGGTTTGTTGTTTG
Source organism: Pholidichthys leucotaenia (assembly GCA_020510985.1). Lineage (NCBI taxonomy): Eukaryota > Metazoa > Chordata > Actinopteri > Cichliformes > Pholidichthyidae > Pholidichthys > Pholidichthys leucotaenia. The sequence continues at coordinate 227,453,593 of CM035836.1, forward strand.
AGTGACGCCGTATGGTCTTGGTGGGAACGGATTTGTCCACACAGAAGCTGAGGTAGCCCGTGAAGGTGTGAATGAGGCCATCGATGTCCTCACCATGTGGATCGCAGAGCTGCTTCCAGGCGGTGGCTTCAAAACAGCCCTTTAGGGTGTCCATTGTCTCCTCAGACCATAACTCCACAGTGTGCATGGCCGGAGGTTGTCTGTGCACTAGGGGTTTGTACACCGGCCGGAGATGAACCAAGTTGTGATCCGATCTCCCGAGTGGGGGTAGTTGTGATGAGGTGTACGCCTCCTTAGTGTTTGCGTAGAATAAATCCAGTGTTTTATTGTCTCTAGTGTGGCATGTGACATACTGGGTGAACGTGGGTAGAATGGGAGACAGTGAAACATGGTTGAAATCGCCTGAGATGAGGAGAAGAGCATCTGGGTGTTCTGTCTGCAGCCTGCTGGTTACTGAATGGATGACGTCACGTGCTGTCCCAGCGTTCGCCGTCGGATTTGCATAAACAACAATGCAGATCACGTGTGAGTGTTCTCTCGGGAGATATGTAGGCCTCATGCTAACAGCTAGCAACTCAATGTCTTTGCTGCAGTGTCGTTGTTTAACAGTGATATGTCCCGGTCTGCACCAGTTGTTGTTAACATACATGATCACTCCACCGCCCCTAGCCTTGCCACTGTCTGGTGTTCGGTCAGCTCGTATCATGTGAAAACCCTCCAATATAGGCCTTTCATACACATACCATAGATATAGCTATGAAAAACCTTTGGTGAATTTGAATTTGGTGACCTTGACCTCAAAGTCAGAGGTCAGATTTTTCATAACACTTGTAAACACCAGAAGGAAGTGAGGGAGGCTTTTGATATAGATACCATAGTTGTATCTTTGAGGAATCTCAGACGAGTTCAAATTTGTTGACCTTGAACTCAAGGTCAAAGTCAGAGGCAATTTTACCAAATTTTACCAAAAACATTGTAAACCTGATAACTCAGAAATGATATAAATGTTTCACACTGATACCATAGTTCTATCTTTGGGAAATCTGAGATGAGTTTGAACTTTGGCAACCTTGACCTCAGGTTAAGGTCAAAGGTCAACTCTCAAAACACCTTGTAAACTGTGATAACTTGTAAAAGAAATGACATAGGCTTTTAACATTGATACCATAGTTCTATCTTTGAAAAATCTTAGGCAGTTTTGATTTCAGGTGACTTTGAACAAAAATTTGGCCAGCCAATGCTCTTAATGCCAGCAGGCTGATGGGTACCACTGGCAGTAACCAGTACTTTTCTCTCTATATTCTCTGAGCCTATTGTCTACATTCCTTTCTATATTGCTCACGTATTTCCCCTCCTCATTATATCGAACTCGATTGTTCCTCCTACTCATCTTGCCATTATTTTTTTTCCTGCCATCCACACCTGTCAATCTTCTTTTTTCTTCCTCTTCCCCAGAATTCTCCCTTTTCCACAAAAATAGCTGAAAATGAGTAGACGGTGTGCATGAAGTGGGAAAAAAGGCATGCATAGTGGACATTTGAGGTGTAACCCCAAAGAGGACAGAGAGGTCTATCTGTATAGTATAGGGGGAAGTTTAGCTTGTTTTCTAAGTGGCACATGGGCTCATGCAGCATGTTATGCCCCTGCATACTAAAGAGGGTGTGCTTGCCGCGTATCAATTGGTTTCGAAATCTGCGGCATCTGTGTGTGCAAACAACAAACCAAGCATGTGTGCCTCACATCCTTGGTGCGTGCGTGCTCTCCTCCTTCAATTTTCTCCACTTATTCCCCTCCCACTCCCACCCTCTCGCTCTCTCGCTCTCTCTCTCTCTCTCTCTCTCTCTCTCTCTCTCTCTCTCTCTCTCTCTCTCTCTCTCTCTCCTTGCTTCCACCAGGCACACAAACACTCTCTCACTGTCTATGCTCTGTCCTATGTATGATAGCCACCATCTGTGTATTGAAAGGATTCAACTGTGTTCACCTTCTCCTCCCCCCCCATTTTTGCCCTACCCGGTGCTGAACCGTGCACGTCCGTGTGCCATTTGGAAGTGTGTGTGTTTGGGGGGGGGCGCGGATTGGCTGGCTCGAATCAGAGGAAAAGGAGACGGGAGAGCTGTGCGGGCAGGAAGGATGCGCTCGTTGCTGCAGCTTCTGATTCAATTAGCATGAATTTCACAGCAGAGCTAGTAGCGGCAGCATCATCAGACTCTCTCAGCGAGCCAACGGCTGCATCTCGCGTCGGAGCTCCATCGAGAGGACCAGAGGCTACTCCTCAACTGCTTCCCACCCTAGAAAGCGGTGTTCAATCAGGGTGCAGAGATACGGAATCCTATTCTTAAATGGTGAAGAGCAGCACAACTACGACGGGGCTTAACTTTGAAGTCTGAAAATGACAAGAATGTTGTGAGGAACTGACCATCGACCACTCCAATGTCATGTTTTAATCCCGTTAAGGTGTCTTCTCTGGTATTGTTCTGCGTCTCATGACCCACACTGGTTTATATCGTCAGAAAAGAGGAGAGGAAAATCAGCGCTGCTGTACTTGTAAATAGCCCACCGTTTTCGTCCTCCTCGATATTCACGTTTTTTTTTTTTTCCTTTGGTCCTGTATTCTCTTCATCTGTCTCTTGTTTTCCTGCTCTCAAGTGAAGACTGAAAGCGTTAAGAGCACCTTCAGGGATTTGAAGCCCCAAAACAGGATTTGGTCGCCACTTCATCACAGCACCCTTTTCTCTTTGCCTCTCCCTTTTGCATTCTGGATTTTTACTCTTGTGTATTTTGTCATTCTTTGGGTCTCAAATTAACTTGTCCCATAAAAGCTCTGAAAGGATAGTAGGATTTTTTTTTTTGGTCTGGATGGAGACTTGGATTATGGGTAAAGAATCCCTCTGAAAATATCTCTAAGGGGAGTTAAACCCTATCGAGCAATAAACTCAGAGAGCTGTACGCAAGATATATGGAGCCAAGGTGGAGCATCTTCTTTGTTAAATATTTGCTGCTGAGAAAGGGAGCTGAGTACTGAGCAGAAGAGGTTAAGTTTCAAATAAAAGGTTTAAGTACCTCTGAGAAGAGTAGGAGTTGTTTTGGTTTTAAAGGATCTAGTCAAACACTTTTGGATATCAACTCTAGACTGTTGGAGGGTTTTTTGGGGTCTTTCACACCTGGAAGGATTTTTTTCCCCTCATTTTTTATGGTTTTTATTTTCAGTTGTTCTTTGGATTTTCAAAACCAGGATCTTTTATTTTTTCTTTCTTTCTTGGCTTACATTTTACTTTTTTTTTTTTTCTTTTTCCTCTCCGGGCTGGAAAGCTTGGGATCATGGGCCCTGGATTCATTTGAGATGTTCACTTCCTGCGTTTGTCGTTTGAGAGGGAGGGGCCTCCCTTTCCTCTCAGGCCCTACCCCTATGGAGCAGGAGGTGGAAGTGGAAGTGGATGGAGGGTTGCTACTTGTGTCCAGGCCAGCCACAGCATCACCTGTGGTATGGGCCAGTCCCGCCTTCCTGTTCAGGTTGGTGCTTTCTCTGGCCCTGCTGGTGTTCCCATGCCCGGCCGTGGCTGCCAGAGTCTCTTCCTCCCTCAGTACCACCCATCATGTCCACCACTTCCACAACAAACACGGTACTGCGCCCATTGCCATCAACCGGATGCCCTTTCTTACACGTGGGGGCCATGGTAAGATCCTTGTGCTTTTTGCTTTCCTAGAATGTGTTCATTGTAATCACCTGATTATAAACCAGCTACATAAATTGATGTGATTATGATCGAGAGAGATGACTTGGACTGAAAGGGCAGCTGGGTTTTAGAATTCTTCAAGAGGCTTCTCTGTGGTGGTAATGGGTTCTCTGTTGAGAGTATATACCCATGCTTGGCTATTTGTTTATCCATATAATGATCTTTGTCATGTCTGGAAAGAGAACAGGAGCCAGGCCTGGGCAAGTGGTCTCATTGCCTCAGCTCCCCATAGGCCAGTGCTTTGATTCATGTCCCTGAGTTGGTGGATGATATTTCTAGAAGCTGGGCCTTTTTTCAGCACATCCCCGCCCTGCTGGGTTCTGCTACTTGCCTTTTCAGTTCAGCAGCCATCCTGGGTCTTCAGATGTGTTGAACTGTGGCCAGTTGAAATTAATTTAATCACCATCCGTAGTGCAACTGTCGACGCATGACGACAAACACTGAAAGAGAACAGCCTTAACTCGTTGCAGAGATGCTCAGCCTCATACGCTGTTTGTCACTGTACATTGTATACCCAGAAAAAACAATCCACTGATAATTGCCTGAGCACTCTTTATTTTGTCCTACTTTTCACAGTCTGTCTTTGGCTCAGTGCTCTATGGTGCATCAGTTGCTGCGCTGTTCTTAGCATAAACTGTCAGGGATGAGGCAGAGTTTCACACTGATGGTTCCTTTGATGTCTTTCAACCCCAGATTTTTTTTACTGTGATTTTTCTTCTCTCTTTTTTCCTTGGATATGTATTCCCCTTGACGGTTTTCAAAAAAACCATGTACATATGTTGCTTTGACAGGAGATGCTAATAGCTTTTATCGATTCCTCAGCATGTCCGTGCTCCTGTTGTTCTATTTGCATTCACTAAGTTATTCTCCTATGAGCCCTGATTCTTTCTGTGTGTTTGTCTGTCACACTCGACCCTTCTCTCTTCTCTCTTACTGACTTAAAATTTTAACCAGTAATGGCCTCTGTCGGTCGATGTCGACCATTCTAAGACAGATTAAAGCCCTGAGGAATCAAAATCTAGATACAATGAGATGCCTTAAGCTACAGTCACAAAGATTCTTACAGTCGATGGGTTAGTAAGAATTTCCCAGTTCCTACGAATTCTGCAGTTCGCAGACATTTGTGGAGGGGAGCATAGTTTCTTACGGCTGACGTTCAAATCGCAAGAGCCAGTTGAGGCATTCTTGGAATATGAGGTGCTTTTCTCTCGTATGATAGCCCTACAGTTATTACATTCTTCGCAAGGGTGCCTTGGGATCTTCCTACAGCATACTTCCTGCCATCTTATGAAATTTTTTGTGCTGTTCACGATGCTCAAGTCGTTGGTAGGAAGATCTTACAGCTTTCAACACATTTTGTCAGCACAAATGTCGCACGAATGACATACTTCCACCTTATGAGCGCCTCATTGTCACCTTACACCCTGTTTGTATGGAGATTCATACAGCATTTCTTACGACAGCTGTAAGGGGCCCTCTAGAAAAACTTAAGGTGTTCTCAAGAACAACTTATGATGTTCTTGAGGCATACTTACAGCCAACATCTTGCGTAGTTCTTACATTGTTCCTATGGCATTCGTACAGCCACCCTATGACGAGGGGTTTTCATGGGGCATTCATACAAATCTTGGACAAGACCATCGACCTGGCCATGAACTTACGGTCTACAAACACTGGATTCTCCTACAGCCGCCTTAAGAAGGCCATACAAAATGGTCCAAAAGTCATTCATACGGTGTTCACAGCCATTCGTAAGGGTATTTGTGACTGTAGCTTTATACACGTTATGATAATTTCAAATGTTCCATTTGCATTAGATGCAAAACAGAGATTCTGAAGACACTGATACTAAGAGTCAGAGTGTCTTACTGGTTTAGATTTCTTTCCATTCTATCATGATGTAACTTGTCTTACTTTACATCAAATTTCTGGTCTTGCCTCTAAAGAAACAATAACTCGTGGTATGTTAATAACCATAAGTGGTGTGGTGGCCTAGGGGTAGAGCATCCACCCCACAACCGGGAGGTTGGGGTTCAAGTCCCGGCTGGGTCATGCCAAAGACCATGTAAAAGTGGAACTTGTTGCCGTCCAGCTTGGTACTCAGCAAAGATGAAATGGGGGAGGGAAATGTGTGCGGCAGTGGCTCAGGAGGTAGAGCGGGTCGTCCAATAACCAGAGCGTTGGCAGTTCAAATCCCGCTTTCCCCAGCCATCCTGCTGTTGTGTGCCTGAGCAAGACAATTTACCCACCTTGCCTCCAGTGTCCATGACACTGGGTATGAATGTGTATAAATATTCGGTAGTGGTCGGAGAGGCTGTTGGCATGGATTGGCAGCCACGTTTCCGTCAGTCTGTCCCAGGGCAGCTGTGGCTGCAGTAGTAGCTTACCGCTACCATTGTCTGTCTGTGGAGTGGATGAATAATGGATTTTCATTGTAAAGAGCTTTGGGTTTCTTGGAAGGCGCTATATAAATGCAAACCATTATTATTATTATGAGAGTTGTCACTTTACCAGATTACCATTACATTACTGAGGTAAGAGAATTCACAGCAGCAATATTATAACAATGTTTATGAAAAAAAAATGGAATACAATAATTTTGAAATCTATAAAATAACACTACCCTACTAAATAATTTACAAATTGTTTATAAGTGGTTTATTAAGTGGGTTATACATACTTTGTAAAGTATGAATAAGCAAATAAAAAACAGCTCTAAGACATTTCTTGCATTGATACAGGCTCAGCATTAGTCCATTTGACTTGCCTGGAAATTCTTTAAGTGTTTAAATGCTTAAAATGCTTGCAAATATCTGAGTTTAAATCTAGCTAATGAACAGAAAGACTCATCTAAACTCAATCTTGAGCTTTAAGAGACCAGATAAGTGGAGGGCCACTATTTGAAGAAGCAGGCCCCATTTGGCCATTGTTTAGAGCTTATTCATGATTTATAAAGTGTTTTCAATCTAAATAAAAACCTCCTTATAAAGTGTAACCTTTATTAGTGTAGTTTTATTGTGGAATGGTGTGTAAATTTAAACACAATCAGTAAAAGGTCGTGAGAAAGTTTGTAACCAAGTGCTTACAGAAGCATCCAAGAGCAGTTTGACAACCACTTTCAATGCTATCGATTCTGCATTATTACTAGATATTTTAACAACACTTTTGCAGCCTTAACCTAATGCTACAAAACCTTCAATTATAGCTCCCATCAGCTAGTCAACGCTTCTTCCTTATTTGTCTTGTTGGCACCTCTGGCTGACTTAGAACAGTCATTTCAGTATCTCTTTACAGCATTTGAGATTGTTTCATTGTATTGTGCACCTTTATTTTCATGTTGTAACAGAGGAGCTGCATGCAGGCCGTCGTTCTCTCCTAAAATGAAGGCACCAGCTACTGCCATCTCTTTATTTTCCTGCCTTTTTCTCCCTGCCTGCCTTGGCTAATTGGATTGCACCTCTCACATCTTGAGTTGCTTAGCTATTTAAATTGACATAATTAACATAAAAATGTTCTCTGGCTCTCTCTGTGGATTTATGGCTGTTAGAGAATATTGGCCTGCAGGAGAGGAATGGTCTGTTTGCCCTGTGAGAAAGAGAGACTAAGGCTACATTTCTGCAGCAAACTCAAAGCTTCAGGCTCAAGTCAGGATCTTGTGAGTGTCAGTCATCTGTCCCCATGTGCTGAAAGTTTGAAAGTCATACATATGAAAGGTATGTGTTGAGCAGAGAAGCTGCTAAAGCAAGACCGGGACATTATTTGGTTGACTGGTTGGCTGTATTTGCTGCTTTTTTTATTCCTTGGCAGTATGCTGTAGCAGTTACTAATATACGCCTACACAGCAAACACTGCAGATTCTCATTTGGTTTGTATTGTTTTTAGTAGCACACTTCCAGGGTTTTTATTATCTGCTACAAGACAGCACATGGACTGGAACAGCACTCTTGTGCTGGGAGTCAAATACGGTCACAGTCATGAATATACCTGGCGTATCAAGTCCTTGTCTGAAATGCCAGCTCTCCACATATTGTCAACTAAGTGGCACAGGTTATTACTAGTGCTAATACCCTACTCAGTGATAAGAGTCCACTTGCTGCAGAATATTTTCAGTAGGCAGTTTCTCAACTGGCTGCCATTGTCATGACACTGTAGTGGACCCTTTGCTCTCACAGACTCGTATATTCACCTTGGTCAGGTCTCTAACATTGGCTCAGAAACGCTCCAAAAGCCTTCTATCTGCCTGCATACCAAACAAGTGCCTGGTGCCTACTACAAATCTAGTCACATATAAGTCAATAAGCTGTCACTGTGGCCCTGCACCTAGTCCTGGGTTTTAGTATATCAGAAACATGAGATTCAAGGCTCAGGCCTTATCTGTTGCTCTCTTCCCACAGTGTCATTATTATGCTGCATCTGTCTGGACGAGCTCCTGCAGGGCCGTGCTCTGCTCACTTGCTGCTTCACACACACACACACCCGTCTATGAATACACAGCAAACCATACTGTATACCAGAGGAGGAAAATGTAATCTTTTCAAGCAAGACATATGAAACACAGTTGTGTAGCAATGGGAAACTTGTTTATGCAATGTGTGGTGAAGAATTCAACTTCCTGTACACAAATTTTTGAAAGTATACCATATATGATACCTACATGGGACAACCTTTATTAGCCAGTGAAACCAAGTATCGAGCTCTAGTGCTAAAAACCTCTGAGTCATGTTTGCAGTGTTGGATTTGAAATTAATAATCTGATAAATGAGTTATGTAGTCAATATCTAGTTCATCCAATGGGCTAGTAGGATATTATTAGTTTGTTACCAAGGACAAAGCAGACTAGTGTGTCCTTTTATACAGTTTTAGGTTTCAGCTCCCAATTTAGTAGTTACCTTCTTGTCCAGTTATGGTCAATTTGGGGTCTACGAGACTGTGATTATTATAAAACTAAAGTCTAGGCTTTAAAATGCCAAAGGATAATACTATGCAAAATAATTCTGGGGGTGTGTTACTCTTCTGTTGTTTTAAATCTTCATGGCTCATACATTTATGATTAAGACATTGCTTTAAAGGGCAGCACGGTGGCGCAGTGGTTAGCACAGTGGCAGCACAGCAAGACAGTCATGGGATCGATTCCACCCTTGACCATCGTGGGTTCGATCCCACCCCCAGACCATCGGTGACCCTTCTGTGTGGAGTTTGCATATTCTCCCCGTGTTTGCGTGGGTTTACTCCGGGCACTCTGGTTTCCTCCCACATGCCAAAAACATGCCACTTAGGTTAATTGGCATCAAAACTGGGGATTCTAAATTGTCCTTAGGTATGAATGCGAGAGTGAATGGTTGTCTGTCTCTCTGTGTTGGCCCTGTGATGGACTGGCGATTTGTCCAGGGTGTACCCTGCCTCTCGCCCAAAGATGCTGGGATAGGCTCCAGCCCCCCCCCCCCCCGCGACCCGAAAGGATTAAGCGGTAGAAGATGGATGGATGGATGGACATTGCTTTAAATGCTTGCTTCATGGAGAGATGCACACTCCCTTTATAGACAGTGCTTTTACACCTACCAGTTTTAGTCTCTTTCAGTCAGACTTTAGTTTGTGTTCTCCTTCAGTGTTCTTTATTTTGTCTGGTGAAAACACATCTGTGTGAAAGCACATTTTCACCCACAGGACATCACTAGTTTCGCACACTGCTCTGGTTTGATCTTGGTCCATTCTTCATGCAGTCTCTTCCACAGTTCAGTAACTGTAGTAGGTTTCTTAGCCATTGCTTTGTCACCAAGGATTTTCCAGATATTCTCTATGGTGTTTAGATCTGGACTCTGGGCTGGCCATTTCATTGTTTCAATATTGTTAGAGTCAAGGAACTGTTTACAGTGTGACGGGGGCATTGTCTTGCATGAAAATTGCTGACTGATTGGAATACAATTGCAGTGAAGGAATTGCATGTCGCTGAAGGAGGTTCACAGAAACATTTGCATTCACCCTGCCATGCAGCTGTACAAGAGGCCCAACTCCTGCTGCAGAAAACATCCCCCAAACTATGACACTTCCTCCTCCAGATTTAACTGACTTTACACACTTAGGCTTCAGTCTTTCCCCAGTTTGACACCAAGCATATTTTTTCCCATCAGTCCCAAAAAAATTGAACTTACTCTCTTCACTGAAGTGTACTCTGGACCAGTTCTCCTCTGTCCACACAACATGCTCTTCAGCAAAGGCAAGTCTAGCCTGTTTATTCTTTCTGCTGATGAGCGGTTCGATCACTACAGAGTGAGCTTTGAGTCCGAATTGTCTTTAACGGTGAGACACTGTGTAGAGACAGATCCTTGCCCTGTTCAGTAGTAAACTGGTGAGAAATTCCAGCTGCAGTGTTGATCTGATTCTCCATTGAGAGTCTTCACATAATCCTGTCCCCTTAATTAGAGCAGTGTGAGAAACTAGTGATGTCCTTTGGGCGCAGGTGTACTGAAGTCATTCAAATGATAATTCATATTTTATTGAACAAACCTCCCAATGAAAACTTTTTTTTTTGCTAAAATTAAAAAAAAAAAAACTCAAAATGCACTGTTCCAAATTATTATGCACAACAGAGTTTCAAAACGTTTTGTTGGTTGTAAAGAACTGAAAATGGTCATTTGTTGAATTTGCAGCATTGGGAGGTCATATTTACTGAAATCAAAAGATATTTCAATCAACAACATCTTAACAGGCCAAGTTGCATGTTAACATAGGACCCCTTCTTTGATATAACCTTACAGTTTTACAGTTCTTGTATCCATTGAACTTGTGAGTTTTTGGAGAGTTTCTGCTTGAATTTCTTTGCAAGATGTCAGAATAGATGTGAACTGTCTCCCACCCTCATAGAGCTTTTGCTTGAGGATGCTCCAAAGGTTCTCAATAGGGTTGAGGTTGGGAGGATGGGGCCACACCATGATTTTCGCTCCTTTTATGCCTTGTTCGAGTACCCCGCGACATGGCTCAGACAGCTACAAAAAGTCCGTGGGTAACCGACCATCACGCCGTTTTCACCCATATGAGAAGAAAGTGGGGTACCCTGCCCCACCCGCTCCTAGGGTGCAGAAGGTGTAGCAGGGGAGTCATCAGAGGCCATAAAGCCATCAGAAATCACACAATTCCACCATTAGAAAGGACGACAGACATGGCTGGTGAAATATGAAGGACTGAATGCAAGGCACAATATTAGAAACATATGCCTTGAAATGCAATATCTTATGTGTAATCAGTGAAACAAATGGGTATTCATTGTTTTATCAAGTATGTAATCGACAAAGGAATCATTGTAATCAATCTATGTAACCATTATGTTGTAGAGAGAGGAATGAGCAGACGAGGCAATGAGCTGGAGCAGAGCAGACTTTATTACTCTCTCTATCATCAGTCAACAAGAATACTAACCCAGGTTGCTGGCATCTCTCTTTTATACCATACAAACTCACCTCGCGACCTGGGGGGTTCACATCACAATACATACATTCACAATAACAATTCCCTTTGTCACCCAGCCTGTCGGCGCATTATTATGCAGCCCGGAGGAGAATGCATATTATCATGCGGTCTTATGGAGAAAACCACAGTCTGTCCTGCATATCCGTTTCACAGCTTTTAAGCATCTCCTCCTGTGTTATTCAGTCTGAGTAGAGAACGTATTGTCCGGGTCCCCCACAATGTATATTTTTGGCATGCACAAAGAAAGGTTTATGTGCATTCAGATTGTGAAACAGATTGTGAAATATGTTTTGCAGACCTGTTGACTGGAAAAGAGTCTGTTGTTATGGCAACAGTCTGGTGAAAGGGTAATTGAAAGTAGCCATTAAATTTCATAGAGACAAGCTAAGTTGAACAAACCTAACAATGAAAAATGATGATGTGAGCCGAACTGAGGGGGAAGAAGTGTTGAGATAAGTGAAACCAGATGGTCATAAGTACATGGGGTACATGTCACATGGCTGTATACTGGAAAATGTGAGGGGGACATGTGCAGATTATGAGGTAATTGTTATATAAAGTTTGAATTAAACCAGTCACAGTAGCCAAAGGGCCTGGGGAGAGAAATAGCTGAGTGGCTCCCACTGAAGGGGGCCAGGGGGCCGCAAGATTTCTCCCCTCAAGCGGGAGGCTTGGGGCATTCACCATGGGAGCTCCTCTCCGTTTCCCTCCTCGCCGAGGAGGGGTCCTCTGGAGGGTATGGCCAGCGATTAATCTTCCTTTTTCTCATCCCACAAGATTCCTTTAGACATTTATCCACAAATTGATCAGATGATTTTTTACTAGGTTTTTATTATTCAAAAGTTCTCAATTATTTTGGGTTTTAGGAGTTTTTCAAATTTTTGATTATTTTGATTTTGTTTTTATCTGATTTTGAGTTAATCTTGAATTTTCTGTTTTTGATTGAATTGACTGTTTTTATACAAGTATAACCTTTTTGGCTGCGCTTTGCAAACTTTCAATAAATTCTACAGCATATTAAAAGACAGTAAGGGAGTCTGTGAGTTCAGTGCTTCAGTGTCCATCTTTTTCTGGTTTTTCAAGTGGGTATTTTTCTACAAGAGGTGTTACATTTTTATGAGCTTTTAAGGGTTACTCTGTGACGGTAATTTAAAACAGACCCTCTATAGATCAATTTTTCCTGATCTTAAACATCTGCCCAGATTTAGCAAAAGTAACGAGCCCAAGAAGGAGCTGCCGTTGATACCAGGGAGTATCTGGGGCTGCTGACTGGACAGGTCACTTAAGGCGCTTTTCCACTAGCACCACTCAGCCCCGGTTTGAAAACCCGGCTCTACTCACTTCGGTTCGGTTCAGCCTCAGTTGCTTTTCAACTACTGCTGGCGCACCTGCTGGCACACCTGCTGTGGGTGGGATTTGTTGAACAGCAGGCGGCGCCACACCCTCGTGACGTGAAACACACGCGACTGAATCCTCCACAACAAACATGGCTGATGACGAGGAGAGAAGGAAGGAGGAATGACTGTGACATGAAACTGGTTAAATCTATGGTGCTGATTTGTTGTGCTCTGCACAATCTGTGTGAGACTCATGGAGAGACGTTTGACACTACATTGGATGATGCAGTAGATGAACCAGTGGTGGCAGCGGCACAGAGAGCAGAGGAGCAGGGTGGTGATATTGTAGCGAACTCAATATAAGCACCCTACTTGGCTTGACAAGTGGGTTGACCCTATTGGCGACACAGGTAGAGTGCGGGACTCCGGAGCGGGAGGCGTGAGTTCAAACCTCCCGGTGGGACGTCGCCATGTCAAGCTGCACGTTACAATATAACATGTGATGCAATACTTGTCTATTTTGTCCACATTTATATGCATACATATTTCAAAAATGTTTTTTGTAAATAAAATGTTGTGCATGGTCCATCTACCTGTCCTCTTGTTCATAACGCTTATCTGTTAAGAAGGTGCGAAGCCATCAGCCTAATGATGAGTCCACACTTCTGTTGTGATAATTGCTCACACTGAGCGCTCTGACAGCCCCGCTGTGGGGGTCACACACGTGTTCCTCCCCACACTCTCAATTTTTTTTCCTGTATATTTTTCTCTTTAGCGTACAGAAATGGCAATACGCCCGTATTTGCTAAAATTGCATTTCCCCCGTATTAAAATACGGCGAAACCGTATCACTTGACAGGTATGTAATTACATGCAGAAACACCGCACAGGCCATCTTCACAAAAATCCAGCTTTACAAGCCACTTTTGCTTAGGTGGAAATGCAAATTGAACTATAAATCATGTGCTGATACATGTCATATTTTCCCATGTAAAGGTCTCCCACTTTTACTTACAAATTGATTTTTAATTTTTGGGAAAAGGAAATATAAATTTTGCACTTGTTGGTAACAACAGTTGTGTGCAACAAAAACACAGTTGTGTATCCTTGTCCAATCTGTCTACTGTTATTAGTGCCAAATTTTTGCTAGATTCCTTCTTAATTTATTAAATTTTGACTGGTGATGCAACATTCAACTTGCACGTACTTACCTTTATCAGTGTCTACAAGTTCAAGCACACCTGTACAACTGCTTATAACCTAAAAAAATGTACCCGTTCAAGAGAAATGGATTCAGCATTGCAAATTTGTTTAAAATTAAAAAAAAAAACCTACCAAGACATTACGTTTCGTTGTGTTGTTAAAAATTAAATTACCATTAGAAGGCTATACACCTGACCTGATGAGCAGCAGCATGTGGAGTGAACAGAGAATGGAATGTGTATGTAATTATTGGCTTTTCTCATACGGTGTCATAACAGATAAACCAGACTTTTGATGCAAACAATACAATTTTATTCCAGAAGCAAAATTTACAAACAAAAAAACAGACTGGGCGATGACATCTCTGCAAGCTCTTCCCTTCGTAACGCAGCGTCCTGTTCCAGGGCTTCATGCGCATCTGCCCGCACATCTGCAGCCACCTGTCGCAAATGCTGCATGTACTCCTGATTCTTGCCGCTGGTCATGTTGCCGTTCCAAGAGCCGCATCTCTTCGTCATGCATGTTGACCATCGCAGATGTAAGGTCAGCGATGGGAGTTGTCTGTTTTCGTCTTGCCTAGATGGAAAGACAGAAAGGCATGGTCGTTAAAGCTGGATCACTACATATATTATGGAATTACACAGGTGAAAGTCTGTGGTGGAATGTCACTATTATATTATGCTTCATTGCTGAATATAAGCTGAACTGTCATGTTGCTGCCCCTCAGTAGAGCAGATTTTGCAACACGCAGGGTGCTGTCTTCAGCTGCAGCCCCCCTGCAAAACTAAAAAGGATTAAGATTAAGAATATGGATGGATGGATGGGTAATGTTTAAAATAGTTGCTTGTAGTGTGGCCGCAGAAATCTGAATGGGTTAATACAGTCAGCTGACACGAAGCATTTCAATGAAGCATGTTGATTTCAACGGCAGTTCATGAGCTTTAGTTGTTTTTATAAAACAGGAATTACAACAGCATGTCAATCACCACACCTAAAAATGGTTGTGGAACACCGATAAGTGAAGACCAAAGAATAACCTTTTTGTACATTTAAAAAGACATTTTCAATTAATTAATATGCAGCTACAGGAAATTGCATTAATCAGTTTGGTACATAACTTGTTAGGCTCCAGCCCCCCCGCGACCTGTAAAGGATTAAGCGGTAGAAGATGGATGGATGGATGGATTTTCGACCCTGGTTTCCGCTGCTGGACCTGTTTCAACCAAAAAAAAAAATCGTGGTTATTGTGCCTTACCGGCACTTGAACGTGATCCAGATGGAGCTGGTGATGTGGAGCTGATCCAGCTGGCGCTCAGCCAGACGCACACGCAGACGCAGCGCCAGGAGAGTCCGCTGTGTCCATCATGTCCGCTGAGGTGGACCCCTGTGATATGAAATGCGATTCTAGAAAGAAAATGCACGCAATTTAAAACTTAACACCAAAGTGCAACATGTACACAACACTCTCAAGTTTTTAACCGGAATACAATAAGCGTAATTCAGCGTTTTGTTCGCGCTAATACTTAACACAAAGCAAGCGTGAATCTGCAGTTGGCTGCAAAACAATACGCAAGCCTCAGTAACAACCATTACCCACAATCTAACAACCTTCCTATTTCTTAAAAACAGTGAGCTTGGCATAGAACGGATCAAGTGGCGAACAGATGCGCAATATCAAATAAACACTCACCATCCACGGTTTCCAAGGGCCGTGACCGTGACGGTGGCCGTGACAGTGATGTGTCGAGCCCAATGTCTCTCAGCGAACCACTTCCACTCCTTCCATCCGCTGAACTTCGAGCAATGTGGTCCTTCACTGCTCGGTAATCGCTTTTCAGCTTTTTCAGCTTCTCCCGACACTGTTTGGCAGTACGGATGTGCCCTTGAGAAGCCATCTGCTCGGACACCTGCATTTCGAGTAGATCCGTCCAACTCGCGCTGGATGCGATCGTTGCCTAATATAGAAAGAAAATTGCGCACCTCCTAATATATAATATTAGGAGTATATTATTATATAAGTATATTATACAGTATATTAATATAATATACCGTATTAAAGGGGCGCACTGTGTTCACTGCTGAACAATTACAAATGGCGGTCGTGGAGTAAATTCAGCAGAAAAAGTCGCTTTCATGACGTTACAACCTGACCAATCAGCGGCAACCAGTCTCTTAAAGTCATATCACAGCCATATTCAGCCCTACTCAGCCCGGTTAGACCCTGCCCTGGATCAGGTACGAAAAAAGTACCTGCTTAACCGGTGCTGGGGCTAGTAGAAAAGCGCCTAAAGCGGGCTGAGTGGTGCGGTGTAGGGCTAAGTGAGGCTAGTGGAAAAGGGCCTTTAGTCAGAGCTCTGAGTACAAGTAAGAGGAGGTCACCTGGTAGATGGAGGCAGTGGAGCTGGGCTAGTCCTTCATACACCAGCCACACACACACAGTGACAGAAATTCCTGTGAGGGAAATCCCTCTAGGAACTGCAGCTGGTGAACCTAACCTCCAACTTGGGATACAAGGTCAAAGGGTCTTCGACAGCCTATAGCTACCAATGAAACAGAGGTATTCTTTGCAGCATGAGATGGTGCATTGTCGTGCATGAATATAATTTTACTGCGGAAGGCACAGTTCTTCTTTTTGTACCATGGAAGAAAATAGTCAGTCAAAAACTCTATATACTTTGCTGAGGTCATTTTCACACCTTCAGGGACCCTAAAGGGACCTACCAGCCCTCTCCCCATGATTCTGGCCTAAAACGTGAGTCCGCCATCTCCTTGCTGATGTTGCAGCCTTGTTGGGCTGCACGGTGGCGCAGTGGTTAGCACTGCGGCAGCACAGTTTACCCTTGGCCGGGGGATTGTGGGGATCGTGGGATCGTGGGTTCGATCCCAGCCCCCGACCAACAGTGATCTGTGTGGAGTTTGCATGTTCTCCCCGTGTTGCGTGGGTTTACTCCGGGATTTCTCCGGTTTCCTCCCACATGCCAAAAACATGCATGTTAGGTTAATTGGCTGTTCTAAATTGTCCCTAGATATCTGTTTCCTATAGGCCCTTAGAATAGAGGGTTAGTATTAATGAAAGCGCTTTGAGTGGTCTTTGTGACTAGAAAAGCGCTATATAAGTGCAGGTTAGTTAGTTAGTTAGTTAGTTGGGACATGGTGGCCAGCCACCATCCATCCACTACTCCATCCATCTGAACCATCCAGGGTTGACAAGCATTCATTAGTAAACAGGACTGTTTAAAAATTAGTCTTCATGTATTTCTGGGCCCACTGCAACTGTTTCTGCTTGTGAGCATTGGTTAGGGGTGGCCAAATAGTAGGTAGTACGATGAATTTGTCTGGCAGAAACCTTCCTTATTATGCCTTTATCTACACAAACCCATCTGTGCTCTGAATCAGCCACAGATTTCTTCACAGTACGGTGATCATGCTTAAGTTTTCGTGAAATATCTAATATTTTCATATTTTGTCCAAGGCATTGCACTATTTGATGCTTTTTGGCAGCAGAGATCCTTTTTCTTTCCCATTTTGCTTGAAATCTATGGTATGCTTAATAATGTGGAACATCCTTCTTAAGTAGTTTTCCTTTAATTGGCCTCACCTCACAAACTAATTATGACAGGTGTCTGAGATTGACATCAGTGATCCAAAGAGCCCTGAGACACAATACCATCCACATCCACAGTACATCTCCAGGACCCGGAGGCGTGCTGGCCGGATCATAGCCGATCCCTCACACCCTGGTCACGTACTGTTTGCCCCCCTCCCCTCTGGTAGAAGACTTCGGTCCATCCAGACTAAAACCTCCCGTCACATGAACAGCTTCTTCCCCTCTGCCATTAGACTGCTGAACACTAAGTGACTTATTGACTCTCGTGCACCATGTACAGCAGCTCAACCAGACTCATGTCAATCATCACTGTTTTCTTCCTGCATTACCGACTGCACTATATAGTTCTCCACAGTATCTGCTGCTGGCTAATATATATTTTAACTGTTGACCAGTATCACTTAATCTTATCCTACACTTTATTACATGTATAGTTTATTTCTCTTATCTTATCATGTTTAATGTTGCAGCATTGTACCGAGACAAATTCCTAGTTTGTGTACTACATGAACAATGGCAATAAACCTGATTCTGATTCTGATTCTGATTCTGATTCACAAGTTTAATTGAAAAATAAAAAATTGAATGTTTATGACACTAAAATCATATTTGCATAATAATTTGGAATGTGGTGTATAAAGGTGCTTTAAAGATAATTATCAACCAGTGTCTTTATTCAGACTTAATGAAAAGACCACAGCAACGTACTCACAATTTGTCAATGATTAGAGATTTCTATTGTTGCCGTCATCGGATATTGATCATCCACTGTGAAGGATTAAGAACTGCCCTCTTCAAAAACCCTTTTTTTCTTGCTTTCAAGACACTGACCGATGGGAACTTTCTATTTGTAAAGCAGTTCATTACTGTCTGTTCAGATGCTGGGAAGTCTTACCCCATTGCTCTGATTACAGCTAATTGGAGAATCTTGACTGCTGAACTGTGGCATCTCGCTAGGCTGTCTGCCTGGTAGTAACTGACCCCTACACACATCTAATTCTATGCCTTTTGCTGTTTCACGTCAGGCTTCTCTTTCAGAACCTGGGGAATAGTGTTCTTTTTACAGGTTCAGAATTTAATGACCTATCGAAATTATAGTATTTTTTTGCATATTTCCAGCACATCCATCAGCACCCTAGCACTGCAATTAGAGAGGGATAGCTCTGAGTCGCTGGCTGCCAACATCATTGCAAATCACAGCCAGTAAGCTTTGCCCAGGACATGTTTATATGTGTGATCACCGCTGTCTCGCCCCAGTGGCATGGCCAGGGTTCTGTTGGTTCCTGTGTCAGCACATCTATGCTCGCAGGTGTCCACATCTCTATGCACACCACCCTTCTCTTTTTTTTAAGTCTCTGGACTGGAGACAAAGGAAATGTTTGCCATGCTGGGTAATCCACACCTGAACATTGTGATGCATAAGGCTAAGGGGATTAAAAGCTAATTTTGATGCAGGCTGTCTTTGATGTTTTAGATGGGGAGCTTCCAAGAGATTTTACTGCTATGTGGATCACTTTGTCCTTGGCAGTGGACAGAATATTTATCAGCTGGGGGGTTTCTAGGAGTGTGTCTGGTGTATGTCTGTTCATCTATCTATAAATGCAGCAAGTCTCTGTGTGTGTGTTTGTCTGTCTGTTCCACGCATATCTCTTGAACCGTTTGTCAGACTGGTCTCAGATTTTAAACGTGGTTTCCTGAGGTTACGTGGGTGTACATGTCCAAATGTGGAGTTGCTGAGTCAAAATATGTAATTTTTATCAATAAAAGTTTAGCCATCACTGTGTCTTATGCCCAGGCTTCTAGAAGTGTGGGTGGGGTTTGGTTTCAGATTAACTCGTACTGATTGGCTAATTCGTGCATTACGGCATCAGTAACCACAGCGCTCCGTGTGCAAAACAAGGAAGCGAAACGCGACAAATTTGACGAGAAAAAGATAATACTTAAGATTTAATGCTTAAAAAAATTATACCATAAAGTTGCTGTAATTGCATAAGTCTAATAGATAATTTGGCACGGGGAAGGGGGGGTGGAGCAGCAGCTGAACCGCTGGGACCACGGGTAAAGCAACAGCCGAGACTCCCATTAACCGGGCAGGCTGAGCTTGGCTCCCTGTAAAGCACTGCAATCCACCGGTTGAGCTGCTGCTTCTCCCACTGGTGTCCAACCGGCCGCTCCACGATCATTCGGGGGGAGGCACGCCCAGCCTGCTCAAGTCAGCGGTACACGGGGGTCCCTTTGCAGTCTGATTGGGATACCTGTTTCAGACAGGAATATTTGCTTTCTACGGGCATGATGGCACTCCTCTCAGTGTGCTCGCACAGTTATTAAAGTTAATTATTAAAAGTTAATAATTGTGGAGCAGAATGCCCAGATCAACTACATATCATATGCAGCCATATACACGGTTTGACTAAACAATGACTGTCACCAAACTGGACATGAAAACGCTCAATAACTCATAAAAGATCACACACATAAGTGATCTGACAAAAAAATAAACAAGCGGTTTTTAAACAGTGGCTAATATTGGATGTTCCATTCATTTTCAATTATTCTGTAATTAATATTCACACAGTCAAATAAATCTCAGTTCAGTCCCTTTCATATTTGTCAAAGTCTAACATGTGTGATTGCCTGCATATAGGCTACACCTCTGTATTCCACTTTCAAACACAGCTTACGTGGCCAGACACGACCTGGCTCAAAAGCACACTAACTGATGGTGATAACAAAAAAGTTATTTTCAATAAAGTGAAAAAAGGATAATGCATGGTGTGTGTTTTTTCCCTGAGGCTGATTTGTGGTTCCAGTGATCAGCTGATTGGATCCACCTTTTTTTTTCCAAAGGTAAAAAAAAAACCATGGGAGAAGGCTCTATAACCAAAGGCTTGAAACCTTTGCACTCGGTCTTTGCCAGTCACGCCCTCAAGGTTGAGATCCTTTGGCCTCATTATCGCCCCAGCGTGACGATATAAGCACCGTCTCAATCTTAGCATTAAAGTTTTAAAAAACCTTTTAACTGCATGAGTTTATTGACGATACACAGAAGAAATTCAGTATTACACTGAACTCCATCACTGAACAGTGATATAAACTAAAATAATTAACCCCTTGACGCCTGTTGTCGCGAATTCACATCAATCCAAAAAAAAAACAAAAAAACAAAAAAACAATGATTTTCAATTATGAAAAAAAAAATTGTTCACAATTGGAAATAAATTCAGGTGTCAAGGGGTTAATAATTATAATGGTGACTGAACAACTCCCATTTCCCAAAGTGCAAGATACACTATTATGAATACAAGTGATAAAAAAATCACACAAATAAGTGATCTGACAAACAAATAAACAAGGGATCTGAAACAGTGGCTAATTGGATGTCCCATTCATTTTCAATATTTAGGTATTCTGTAATTAATATTCACACAATCAAATAAATCTTAGTGCCATTTACTCCTATTTATATTTGTCAAAGTCTAACGTGATTGCCTGCATATAGGCTGCACCTCTTTGTATTCCACTTTCAAACACAGCCTACATTTGGGCCTGTAAAGCCTGATTGGGATACCTGTTTCAGACAGGAATACTTGTGTTCTACGGGCATGCACTAGTGCTGTATAAAATGTAAAAGAAAGAGGAATGTGCATTTGTCTTAACAAAATACAGACAACCTAAGAAAACTAATTATTTAGATAATACAATAGTTCAGAGTTTTTGTTAACCTTGACGCCTGAATTTATTTCCAATTATGAAAAAAAAAATTTCACTTGTGTTTTTGCTTTCAAGTAGATGCTAAATTAAGTTGAAAAAGTTAATTTGACTATAGCACATAAAATAGATATAATTTTAGGTATGATGCAAATTAGCGACAACAGGCATCTATGGTAAAAAAAAAATGGTAAAAAAGCACCTGTTCCCATCTCAAGTATGAAAAGTCTTTTATTTATGCAACAAAGTTATTTCCAGTATTTTCAACTCTCGTGACTGCCAAACTATCATAAACCACTACAATGAACTATAAAAAACACATTATAAACACAAAACACAAGCAATGAACAAGAATAAAAACCTGCTGGAAACACCTCTTTCCTCCCACTCAGTTTGACTGTCCTTTCAATGCGAAGAGTGTGCATTGTTTCAGTTTATTTGTGGAATTCCCGAAAGCAGTTGTGGTTTTTGTTGAGGCACAGATGAATGTTGCACTTTGCACATTTGTACACAGTCTGGCCCTTGCATTGTGGAAGTTTGCAGCGTTGCCGCCCATTTTCCACCTCTGGCCAGTGTCCCACAGCATCTGTGCGGTCTTCCTGTGCAGGAATGGCCTTGGCTGGACCTCGACGTTTCTTCCTCTCAAACTGCTGTTCAATGTCAGATGAAGGCCGCCCCCTTTTCTTCTTCGTCAGGTCCTTCCCTTCCATGCAGAGGGCCTGTGCGATGGACGATCTGAATTCCAGCAAATCCTTCTGCTTCTTTCTGAGTACACCTAGTGACTCACAATCACGCTGATACAACAACCAGCTGTTCACTATTACCATATCCACGAAGTGAAAAAACAACCGGTGGTAGTATTTTTTGGACCTGATGTGGATGCGGTAGTAGGCGATCAGTGCATCAAGAGCATCAACGCCACCCATGAACTTGTTATAAAGGCTGATGATGCTTGGGCATTCCACAGACACATTCCTTTCAGTTTTCTATCCCATCTTTGTATCATGGAAACGGTCTGGGCGCTGGCAAAAGTGCTGGCAACAATCACGCCTCTGTTGTCAAAACACTTGACTGCTCTAATGTCCACGTTATCCACCATGGCCTGCTGCTCTTCAAATGTCCCTTTTCCCTTCTTCTTCATCTCTGAGTCTGCACTGAAACTGCACCCATGCAGACGATTTTGCTGCACGGTCCCAAGGGCTGGTATCCCCTTGTTTGCAAGAGCAACAAACAGATTCAAGGAGGAAAACCAGTTGTCAAAGTACAGCATGTGGTTGACATTACTATGGATAACTTGTGCAAGCTTTAGCACAATGTTTCCACTGGCTCCAATGTCTGGTTGGCCTGGTGCAGGATCAATTTTCCTTGTGTATATATCAAATGAATGCACCAGACCTCAGCTACAGCTATCCTCTCTCACATCCAGTATGCTATGTTATTTATTGTTCATGTGAACTATGGAGTAGAGTTTTAGAATGGCAGTTTCTAAAGAAAATGTGTGTGAGTGTTGAACACCATCTAAATACGGCACCTTATTTGCGGCCGTTGTGGCCGACGGAGGTTATCCATTGTGGCTGAATGTAGCGAATTAGCATCACACCGAAATCGTCTAATATCTTCAAAAATATTTGTCATAGGTACTCCACTCCTTCGTGGTAGTGATAAAAGTACACAATAAGCTTGTACATATTTTTATCTTAGTACAACTTACCTGAGATTGGACAATTTTTCCACGATTGTCTTCTGAAAATGCAGACGTGGCACAAGGTGAGCGTAGCAATCAGGAAATGGATGGTGCCCCGTCTCTGACCGTTCCTACGAGAAACTAATGCTTGCAAAAGGTTCCTAGGTATGTGTTGGAAGTGCATCAACCGGTAGTGGAGGGATACGGACGGTATTTTGGTTGCATTTGGAGCGGAAGCGGATTGATGCAAATTCGCGACAATCGACGTCAAGGGGTTTTAAACAGGAAAGAATTCTACAAGTACATTACGTGCTGTGATTGAATTCTTCAACTTGCCCCTGGTAGGGTCTCCCAAGGCAAACTGGTTCTGGGTGAAGGGCCAGACTAAGAGCAGTCCAGTGGATCTCCATGAAAAATGTCACATCAAGGACCCAGTGTACCCAAAGGAGGCACATGGTTCCGCCCTCCAGTAGGCTCACCACCTGCAGGAGGGATCATGGGGATCACGGTGCTATGTGAACCGGGCAGAGGTCTGGGCTACTCTGCTCAGACTGATGCCCCCACAACCCGGATTCCCGGATAAGCGGTAGAAGATGGATGGATGGATGGAATTCTGTTTTGAAGAGTGGGGGAGTTGTTTAAAATTTTCTGTTTTATAAATGCAGATTTCCTTTAGTTGTGTGGCTGACTCGAATGTTTTTGAAGGACATTGCAGACAGTTCTAAGCAGATCTTTTTCCACTCTTCAGAGACATGTTTTGAGGTTCTTTTTCCGGAGGAATGTGATTCAGTGCAGACAGCATACTTGACTCGATGATAGGTTAAGTATTTATTGATCTTTATTTATTACCTCCGCCAAGGAGGTTATGTTTTCATCGGCATTGGTTTGTCTGTCTGTCTGTCTGTTTGTTTGATTGTTAGCAAGATAACTCAAAAAGTTATGGACGGATTTTCATGAAATTTTCAGAGATTGTCAGAAATGGGGTATCCTACAGATGATTAGATTTTGGTGGTGATCCGGATCACCGTCCAGAAGAAAACCGCCATTACGGAAAATGCGATTTTCGTGAATAACTACTGAACCACTAATCCTATCATTGTCAATCCAGTTGCTAGTCATATGTTTTCATGGTCAAGGAATCTAAAAACGTACACACAAACACTGTATGGGGGGAACTGTGGCGCTTGGCGGAGGTCTGCGCTCTCCGAGTGTTTTTCTAGTTTATTTATTGATCTTTAGAAAGTTTTTCTTTCTTTCTTACTTTCTTTCTTTCTTTCTACAAGATATAAATGTATCATACATGCATACTGCTCATACACCACTTCTGTGCTTCAGGACATCAGATTGTGATGTCTTAAATAAGAGTCACATCTACCCCCTTAATCCAAAATGTCTTTTGCATTGTTTGAATTGTCAAGGAGTGTAAATATTCACTGATAAAACTGATGTCTAGTCTGAAGGACCAGCTGTGTACTCTACTATTCAGTGCAAGATTAGATACAATTTTTGTTCTTTGATTATTTGCATTTTTAATCATTCTTCACCTCCTTGATTCTGTTCTGGTAGTAATTGCATTATTTTATGTGTATGCTACACAGAGGATAGGGTTGCGCATTGAACTTTAATGGTCACAGGTTTGCATGAAAATTACAAAAATATTTGGGACTTGTGGCTTCACCAAGTTTCTAAGCTCTCTAAAATTGTTTCTCTCTTTGTACACTCGTCAAAATTAGTCACCCAGGACACCAGAGCCCCAGCCCCAGGTGTGTTTGTTGGGAGCATCGTGGAATGTGGGCAGGAGATGGAAAGTTAACCTCAGTCACCTCCAGCCATCAATTCATATAAAATTCAGACAGGGCCATAGTTACAACTGCTCATACGCCACCTGGGCCATCTTTCAGTCCCAGCTGTGGTTTTGTCTGTGTCAAGAAGTTTTTGAGGCAAAAAAATCACGTCTTAGAAGATATTTTATGTTTTTGTATTGCATCAACAAAATGAACACTGCATGCACAGGTGCACATGGAACACTGCTTTAAAAAAAAGAAGCTCTAATGATGTTCTTGTAGTTAAGCACAGTTATTTTGCAAATATTCGTCCACTAGCAGTCATACTGTGAAAAAAAACTGTGTGGATGTTAATTCTTTAGTTGCAGCAGCTGCCTCTGCCCGTCCTTTTCCCCAGGTCCTTGGTAATCATGGCAACACATCTAGCGATGATCTTGAAATAACTGGAGCTGAATTTGATATTGACCTTCTTGTGTAACTTAAAGATTGTCCCGATTATATATATTTCTTTACTTTATTGTTGTTATTACATACTGTATAAATCCCATAACAAGTAAATCAAATACCAGGCCTGGTTCTGGATAGTTCCTTTTTCCATTTCCTTGTCATTCTTGTTCACATTGGTAGGTAACATGAAACCAAATACAACAGTCATTTAACTTTTGCCCTAGCATCCCCCCTCCTACCCCTCCTCCCCATGGCTTTCTTTTGCATTGTCATTTCTTCTACAAATTTCTGGTTCCACAGTCTCATTCCTTATTAAGAACAGGCCTGCTTTGTAGTCCTGCGTGTGGTGTCTGGCTTGACCTTTCATGCATACTGATTAGGTCAGCTGGCACAGTTCAGACAAGAAGGGTTACTAGCCCTTTGAGTCTAGAGGTTGAAGCACCATCTTTGCTTAAAACCACCCAGTGTGTGGCACCTCTTGACTCCAGCCCTGTCCTTGTCTTTCACCAGTGGCCCATATCACTGGTTACTGTGCTAATGACAAGCTGCAATGTTTGATAATCACGACTTTATCTCTGGGCTGTGTGAGGAAGTCACTGCGTGTGTTCATCTGTGAGCTCATCTGAGTGCTCTCCTTTGAGAGTCAAGTCACACCCCTCCTCTTTCAGAGAGCGCCATTAGTATTCATGATTCTTCCTCCACATGAAGTCCAAGGTGCACAACCACATGCATGGACATGCGAATCATGTTGAGAAACAGAGACGGGCCTCAGGTGTTCTGGCCTGTAAAGATAAGCTCACTGGTTTGACATTTCCTCTCTTCCAATAAACTCAGCCTTTCCATGCTGTTTTTACACCCAAGCATATTGTGAAAGGGAACATGTGAAATTCAGGAGTGCCAGACTGCACCATCCAAAAAACTGCCAGCACCAAAAAGGGAGCATGTGTTTCACCAACTTCAGATAGTTCAAAAGTTTCCTTCTTTTTTAACTTCTCAGTCACTTGCTTGGCATTTTTCTGGAGTGTATGCCAGGAAATCAATGTCTCAGGTAGCAAGTGTAGCAGTTCCAGTCTGGATTCATATAGTTTGATATAACAAACTCAGCTCAGGAACATATTCCAACTGTACACTACCCAGTTTTTGTCCTGGCTGGCATACAAGTTTCTCTGTGATGGGTGTGAGGGGGACTCTTTCACGGTGTTTTTACCTTTCTGTCAGCTCTAAGCTGAAGTAGGCCCTGCGGGCTTGTCACCTTCTCATTTTAGCTATAGTTGCCAGCTGCAGAATGGCAGCTTTTGTTGTACTACACAGTAAGGGCAGCACACCTGAACACGAGGACATGAGAAGAGATACTCTGAAATAGGCTGCAATGATTACTCGAATAATGCGATTACAAAATATTCTCGATTCAAAATTTATGTGTCGACGTGTCGTCTAATGTAGCACTTCCGGTCTATATGACCTTCCGGTGCGGCCTTCTTCCAGTCGCGCTATCTAAACAAAACTCAGATTTGTTTAACGGCGCCATGTCAGAGTGACATAGTGACGGGCTGGCAAAGATGAAGAAAATTTTTTTTAAAAAACAACAAAAGTAGCTCAAGTCTGGAATTATTTGAAGCGCAAATTGAAGGAAAACATTGTGCAATGTGTACACGGTAAAACCGAGTGGCGAGCTAGCATGCTACAATGTCGGATGTTACAGTGTGTCGGCAGAAAGCATCCCACATCATGCACAGCCAGTGCACCCAAGGCAAGGTACGTGATTGAGATTTTAAATTAAGATGAATAGAATGTAGTCAGCTACGCTAAATATGCTTATATGACCAAAGAACATATAGCCACCGCCGTTAGCATCTAGATGCTAATGGATTATAATGGCATCCGCTAGCAGATGCTAACGGCTAGCCAACGGAACTTTATGGTGTAACGTACCGTTTAAAGTTACGTTCTATGCAATAAACATTGCAATAAGCATTGCAATAAATGTGTACCTGTGTTATTGAGTGTTTGTTACAATTACTACTGCTCTTTAGGAAAGAAAGTTCCGCAAATGTTGGTCAATGCAAGTTTCTTTTAAAAAAAAAATATCAGATTACTCGAGTAATCTTCGATTAGTGTGCAGTTACCCGAGCCATAAAATAGTCATTAGCTGCAGCCCTAGTCTGAAATATCCTGCAAGACTGCCTCTTCACTACAAATTAAACACAGTTATATTATGTAATCAGGTTGATCAAGCCTGTATCTCACTGAGCAAGCATACGTTGAAACGTCTTTTTTACGTCATTGTCAGAGGTACAAAAGATGTCTCCAGAGGGTGCGGATGAAAGTTTTTACGCCGTCTTTTTTGGACCTCTTCTGTATATTCAGGTTTGACATCTACAGGACGTCCGTACAAGGTTAAAATATAGTCACTGTGGACTCCCATTCAACGTCTTATAAGGACCTAATTTCAACATAATTTATACATAAAAAATGTATTGTAGCTTATAATACTAACTAACTAACTAACCTGCACTTATATAGCGCTTTTCTAGTCACAAAGACCACTCAAAGCGCTTTCATTAGTACTAACCCTCTATTCTAAGGGCCTATAGGAAACAGATATCTAGGGACAATTTAGAACAGCCAATTAACCTAACATGCATGTTTTTGGCATGTGGGAGGAAACCGGAGAAATCCCGGAGTAAACCCACGCAACACGGGGATAATAATAGAGAATAATAGAGAGCTGAAGTCACGCCCCCTCTACTTCCTTAAACTGAAAAAAGTTCTCCATTGAAATGAATGGCAAGAGCGAAATTATCCTTTGATCCTGATCAAATTTTGCCACACATCTGATGTTTGTCAATATAAAAGAATTTTCCACCTAAATAGCACTAAACACGATTACAGTTTAGTGATGTGGAATGAGGGGAGTTGTTGTCCACTAGTCGTTTAAACAAAATCTAAACATTTCAGAATCAGAATCAGAATCAGATTTATTGCCAAGCACATTTACAAGTACAAGCAAACATACGAGGAATTTGACTTGACATTGGGCGCGCACGAAAGGCGCATCCCAATGACGTGGCAGCCATGACGAGGTGCCTGTCATACAGGGGGGTTAAAGAGGGGGGAGGGGGGAGGGTAGGGAAAGACACAATAGGCAGAGAGAAAAAAGCATTGTTGATCAAAATAAAGCTCATTTTATGACCAAAATTTTGATTACAAGAAAAAAACTCTCAAATGCACAATTAGCAGACAATAGATCACACAATGACAAAAAGCAAATTGAGAGAGTCAGTGTATGTATATTTGTGTCAGTTTACGTGTATCAGTCATTCATGTAATGTTGAATGCAGTGTAATGTAGGTGTGTCATTGCTAGTGAACAGCAGAGGGCACCCTCTGGCAACGGATAGATATTATTCAGTCATGTGTTCTATAGTCCAGACACATGATAACGCTGTCCTTGGAGCTCTGTCTGCTGAAACAACAACAATTGTCGAATGTTTGGGTTAGCCACTTCACCAGCCTTATCTTCATCGAGGAGGAATGTAAACAGAGGCACCAAAACACAAGGTCAAATCTGCACAGTGCACTCAGAGAATAGAATTTCTCTCTCTTCGATTCTGTGCTTCATAATTTCGTACAGGCTTGAATCATGCTTTAGATCATTCTCTGGAGAGCACTCAGCGATCCCCAGATGTTATCCACCTACCAAAACATAGGTAAACATGTCCAAGAGAGTCCGTTCTCTCTTCAATGCATGCCAGGTGGTAAATTTCATGTTAATCCTATTTGCCGCTGACAGTCAGTGCTCCCTCCAGCTGGACGAATTGTTGAATTTGTTGAGGGAGCTACGCCGGGGTCCGTATTTCATTAGCTCACCCAAATATAATTTCGATACACCAGGAAACTCCAGGGCCAAACAGAAAAATCCTATGATCATTTCAATCTTCAGTCGAATCACACAGACACATGAATTCCAATGCCATGAGTCTTCCTTGGGCTCCCCCGACCCGATCATCTTCTTTTAAAGTGGTGACAATCGCATATAAGCCGCTTTTCCAGATCCATAATTTCCATTTGGATTAAGATTCAGCCAGAAGAAGAGCGAAAGACAGACATCGTAAGCAGGGAATAGTAGAGGAATAGTAGAGGAGAGGAGAGGAGAGGAAAAGCGTCTGCTCTCTCTAGAAGCCGGAAGTGTCATTATACGACACCCAACAACTTTATTTACGTGGAAAATTCTTTTAAATTGAAAAACATCATATGTGTAACTCGGGGCAAAGTTTGATCAGGATCAAAGCATAATTTTGCTCTTGTCATTCATTTCAATGGGGAATTTTTTCAATTTAAGGAAGTAGAGGGGGCATGACTTAGGGTCTCTATAAGCAGCCAATACATGAAAAATGTGCTACATAAATATACTATGAACACTACACACACGCAAACATCCACATTATATTTCTCCAGGTATAAGGCATGCAAGATGACCACAGCAAATGTCAATAGAAATGAGCAAATTCGTATTTGTTCTTTGAAGCATGAACCCTCTGTGCTTAATATTCAAGAAAATCCAGACCTTTTCAAACAAAACAAATTGGATTACCTTTTCATAATAGCACATACAAAATTCAATGAAAGTTATCGACCTGGCAGTGAACTCAGAAAAGCAAGAAAAGTGGTCTTAATTGAAAATGTATTAGGTGAGATTTTTTTGTGAGATGACTAATTTATATGTGGAAATGCTCATCCGTGTGGCTGACTTGATATATTGTTGTAAAAGTGTCTCTCGCTTTACTTTGCTCTGCCAATTTGGATCTCGTGAAAAAAAAAATATAGTGAGGACAGCTACCTTACACATAATGTGTGCTCTATTTCCCACCTTGTTTTATCACAGCGAAGTCCAACACAGCATTCAGAACACAAATTTAATCTCTTGAAAGGAGAGAGCTTAGAAGGGTGTCGTAAAACTCCGGTACATAAAATGTACCGGAGTGGTGGCTCAGTTGGTCGCGCATCCGCCCCACACCCAGGAGGCTGGGGTTCAAATCCCAGCCGGGTCATGCCGAAGACCATATAAAAGCAGAACTTCCTGACGTCCAGCTTGGTACTCAGCAATAATGGAACGGAGGAGGGAAAATTTGTGGCGGCGCCTTGCATGGCACCCCTCTGATTCTAGATGCAATTAACATTGTAGATAAGAGGAATGTAATTTCATTCTACTGTACATGATTGGCTGTATGGATTGAATGACAATAAAGTTGGCTTTACCTTTAATGTTCAGGCATGAGATTGGCCAAGGACAAAACAGCAACAACAAGTAACAAGTAAACATATTATTTATATTCCAAAAACTTGAAATCCAGAATAATTTTTAAAAATCACACTCCTGAATATTGTGTATGTCCCCCCCCCCACTTTTTCCTGGAGCATGTTGCAGGTCCTCCGCAGCATGTCTTCGGACAGCATCCTCTGTCGCCTCTCTTTGCACGACTTCAGTACAGCATCTGGAAAAGTTGGAAGATAAAAAAAATTTTAGCTTTGCAAAAATTAATTGTATGCGAGATTTGTTACAACAGTCTATTGTTAATTGGTCCAGGCCTGCTTTGGAGCACTTTGGATTGGATTATCCAAAACACACCTCTGAATGATTAGACCGGTCTGTTTGTGTCATGCGCCGGTGGAAAGTTCATTTTTACGCAGTTGTGATAAGGAAATGAACTTGAACACACCCATAAACGCATTCTGCATCAGTGACAACTGATCAACCGACCCCATCATCGTAATATGACCCAAGGTGTTCTCAAGAACAACTTACAGTGTTCTTGGGACATGCTTATGGCCAACATCTTGCATAGTTCTTACGTTGTTCCTAAGGCATTCGTACGGCCGCCCTATGATGAGAGGTTTTCATGGAGTGTTTGTAGAAATCTTGGACAAGACCATCAACCTGGCCACGAACTTACGAACAGTCAATGAACACTGGATTCTCCGACAGCCACCTTAAGAAGGCCATACGAAATGGTCCAAAAATCATTTGTATGGTGTTCACAGCAGTTCATAAGGGTATTTGTGACCGTAGCTTTAGTAGGAGTGTGCTTCAAATCCAGGTTCTTCTATTATTGGGAGATGGAGAACAGTAATACACTGCTGGACAAAACAGTCTTCAGAATACTTGACATATCTTCACATTTCTCACCTGTGGAGTCTTTTTCATACAGTTGGTTAGCTCATGAGCATATTTACACAGCCTGATGGGAAACACTAATATGAAGTTGCAGTGAAGAGTGGCACCTCTTTGTGCTGTGATTTTGAACCTCTTCAACCTAGCATTTGACTATTTAGAATTCTTTTTAAGTCATCATGATTGTCCATTTTTGTCCATAGAGTCATAATGCAGAGCACGACTGCCAGTGTTGGAGTCTAAACTACTTAAATGCCCAATTAAATCGTAATTTCTTGTGAATTTACAAAACTTTTTCTCTCTTCTCTTTTTGACAAAACACAGTCATAACTCTCAATACATGCACTTGACAGTGGTGCCATGAATAAGTCTTTCTGTGTCATAGTAATAGTCTTTAGCTATATTTTATTTGGAACAGTTTTGCATTTTTGCATAATGATCATTTAGCTTATACATATATAATTAAGGAATATTACATAAGAGCGAGTGCGGTATCAATGAATATTTTTAACTGCCGGTGATTCGTCGCCGCTCCGCGTCAGGCGTATGACACATCACCACCAGTTACAGTATTCATGATACCACGCTCGCTTTGGTTGAATATTGCTTTTATACAACAGTTACACAAGAACATTTTATTAAATGACAGCAATAATGGACAAAATATTTTGATTTGTTTGTTTAACCAGTTATTTTGTACAGCTGAGAAAAAAAGTGTCCCTTCTAAATATAGTCAGTAACTGTTGCTAAGCGCCGAAATACATACCAGTCATCTATTGAGTCAGTACCACAAATCAAAGTGGCTAATGCTGGTGGCTAGTTAGCATGCTAGCAGTTTGGTTTTGGCACACTTCACTTGCTTTTTCTTGGCATTTTCAGATGAAACAAAGAGTCCATCACCACAAAGGTGTTGTGGTTTTCAAATCAAGTCAATAAATTCAACTCTAGCCTGTCTGTTTTGTTTAAACAGATGTAAAATATGTCACCGGATGTTTAAAAGGACAGGACCGCCAGACAGAGAGGGTTGGATTGAGATGGTCTTGTTGCTTTTCAAATAGCCCCGCACTGTGGAAGTTAAGGTATCCAACCCAATATTACAGTTCTCACATATGAGAAGCAACTGATAACAACTTTAATTAATTTAAAGATTATCAAAACACAGCTGAAGCGGAGTGATTGTTATGACCCGAGCATCGGTTCTGATCGCGCTCGGGTTAAAGTTATGTCTCGCTGCCGGCCTTGACAGCTGCGGGCGGTATTCTGGCCTCTCCGGGCTCTTATTGTGAAAGTGCTCGGTGGGGCTTCCGCTTGTCAACGGTCGGTCAGCTGTGTGTCATCTGTCATTAGTACCTGGTTTATTTAAGCTGAGTGCTGGCGTCGTTAAGACGCAGCAGTGTCTGATCGCATCTGGTCACGAACCTGACCGCTATCTGTTCACCCATCGTCACGTTGCGGATGCCTGGACTGAATTCACACCTCGGCTGCCTAGGGCTTGACCGTTTTCACCGGCACCAGTAAGTGAGCTGTATTAGCCTTATTCCCTCCGGTGTTATTTGTGTTGTAAGTCCCTGCTTTAGCAGCCCGAGTGCTATTAATTACCAAGCCTGACTGTGTGTGACTGTCTCCTGCTTTGGACCTGTAGTGTGCTGTATAGCCCTATGCTTCCTGTTCTGCGAAGACTCTGTCATTATCTCAGCAGCTTGTGTTAACACCTTTTCACCGTAATAAAACTCACTGAAAAACTCACTGGTGACGTTGTGTGCATCTTATGCTGGCTCGTGAGGGCCAGAGCATGACAGTACACTGCTGCGCCAAACAGCGTTTTACGGTGACGCCATTTTGAGACACTTTTCACCAGTGAGTTTGAGTTTTGGACGTTGTTTGTCCCTGTCTGGGACCTGTGTATGTGAGGAATGCCGTCACCGAAGAGTCACGTGCTGACGTGTGTTTTGGAAGCCGTGGATGAGTTACTCATCTCCGCTTCCATGTTGGACTACGACCACGGCATACATTGGTACCTGGACGCCGCCGAAGATGTACTCTGTAATCTCTCTCCCCGCTATGCCAACCACCCGGAAGTCGACGCGAGGAGGGAGGACATCGCCGCACAACGCGAATTATTCCTGATGATGGAGGAGGAACGCGGCATGGAGCAGGTGAAGAGGCACTCCTACTCTTCGCCTCGGGATCCATTTCGGGAGTTCGCACCATCTGGGGGCTGGTGAAGGCGTCGGCGTCACGGCCGGGCGCATCTTCGGCAAGCTCCAGCTCCGGATCCAGTTCCGGGCCGCCGGGATGACCCCCTCAACCAGCCAGCTGCTGAGAGTGAGCTGAGTCCTGCGCCGGTGGGCTCCGTTCTTGGATCCTTCAGCATCCAGCGAACGAGGGAAGAAGCAACGTCCGCTACAGCTGATAACATCCTCCCCCCGGGAGACAGGCAAGTCCAAGTTCACTTTCCTAGTAATAATAGTGATCTGTCTTGTCTGACTCCTGGGGGTGAAGCTCAGGGTTCGCAGCTCCCTGAGTTTCTTTCCCCAGCTGTAGCCATGTATATTAAACCTGCTGCCTCTGTGTCTCCTCCTGCGGAGCGGTCCTCGGCGTCAGTCCCACGCCGTCGAACGAGGGGGAGGCCTGCAGCTCTGGGAGATATCCCGGTCTTGCAGCCTTGTTTTGGACAGAGGAGGAGAACGGACTGCAGTGAGGATCCAGAGCCGACGAGAGAGCGTCCCCAGGGTTCCTCAGGGATGCAGCCCGAGTCAGCAGGTCCAGGGTCCTCTCCCTCCACGCCATGCAGGTTATTGGCGTGGACGCCAGCGTGTGAGGATCCAGCTGCGGAGACCATCAGGCCGGCTGTGGAACCCGACGCAGCCGAGTGGGAGCCCGACGACGAGTTTCTTCCTGAACCTGGATCGGCGAAGTCCTGGACGGCTCCAGAGCCCAAGTGCAGGCAAGTGCTCTTTCTTGTTTTCCTGTATGGTGTGTTAGAGCATTTTTGCCTGCCTCATGGGGAGGCGAGTGAGGGGCAGCCGGCTGCTGCACCCGAGCTCGTCTCGCTGGGCTCTGGCGCTGCCGGTGGAACTGATCCCGGTTCTCCCTTGTGTTCTGAGCACCTCCACAACGTTACCGGTCCGGAGCCAGTCAAGGTCACGGGACCGGGGGTTCCAGGTTCGGAGATGGAGGTCGTCGCCGGAGCAGTCCTGACCTGGTCGGGGTCTGACGTGTGGGCCGTGGTGACCCGGTCGGGGTCCGACGTGTGGGCCGAGGAGACCCAGTCGGGGTCCGACGCGTGGTCCGAGGAGACCCAGTCGGGGTTCAACATGGGTGCAGCGGTGACCCAATCTGACCGTCTGCCCCCCCCCCCCCCAACCTCCCACCCTGGGGGGGCAGGTTGGTTCCTTGGGGCGTCCGGAGTCCGCCCGTGGAGGGAGGGTACTGTTATGACCCGAGCGTCGGTTCTGATCGCGCTCGGGTTAAAGTTATGTCGCGCTGCTGGCCTTGACAGCTGCGGGCGGTATTCTGGCCTCTCCAGGCTCTTATTGTGAAAGTGCTCGGTGGGGCTTCCGCTTGTCAACGGTCGGTCAGCTGTGTGTCATCTGTCATTAGTACCTGGTTTATTTAAGCTGAGTGCTGGCGTCGTTAAGACGCAGCAGTGTCTGATCGCATCTGGTCACGAACCTGACCGCTATCTGTTCACCCATCGTCACGTTGCGGATGCCTGGACTGAATTCACACCTCGGCTGCCTAGGGCTTGACCGTTTTTACCGGCACCAGTAAGTGAGCTGTATTAGCCTTATTCCCTCCGGTGTTATTTGTGCTGTAAGTCCCTGCTTTAGCAGCCCGAGTGCTATTAATTACCAAGCCTGACTGTGTGTGACTGTCTCCTGCTTTGGACCTGTAGTGTGCTGTATAGCCCTATGCTTCCTGTTCTGCGAAGACTCTGTCATTACCTCAGCAGCTTGTGTTAACACCTTTTCACCGTAATAAAACTCACTGAAAAACTCACTAGTGACGTTGTGTGCGTCTTATGCTGGCTCGTGAGGGCCAGAGCATGACAGTGATACATATTTGGTAAAACATCCAAGTGTTACTATCGGGGAATATTGTAACTCCTGGAATCCCTATTGTCTAATCAGATTGCTTGGTTGGAGCTAACTGTTATATAAAATATTCTATTAAGCAGGTGAAGTTTTTTTCTTTTTTCTTTTTTATTCATTGCATTCAATCTTTCTCTGAATGATTGTGGAATGTGAAATGATTGCATAAGAAAAAAGCAAAAATAAAATGGCTCACACTAATGTGCATATGAGGGAAACAAAAAGATTTTACTCTTTTTGCAAAGAGAGCACGTGAAAAAAAAACCCCATTCAACTGCAGCCTGTAGTAGGCCAAGACTGGTGCAGTTATATAGCAGATTTCCTTCGTTTCAACTGTTTCTGCACCAGTATGTATTTGCAGTAGCTCTTTGAAAGATGAGCTAAAAGTTGTATTGTGCTCAGAGGTGGCACGGTTACTAAGTAGTGAGTGGTGGAGCGGTTCTCTCATTCCCACCTGATTTTTTTCTACCACGCTGCATGGAAGAAGTATAGGCACATCAGTGGGAGTGTGCCGTGGTGTGGGCAACGCCTTGGCTTTGCAGACAGCATAGTGGACAGGAGCTGTTCTTCACAGAAAGCACTGCTGTCAGCCCAGTTTAATTATTTAGACATCACATATTAAAGAGATGCAACTTGAGGTACCACTCCAAGAATTTCAGTCTCTACTGGGAGTGCCTGATATTAATAAACAGAATGACTTGTATTATGCATGACTGGTGTTTGAAAACCATCATCTCTGCCCATCTCATAGAGGTTTTAGAAGCCAGAGAAGACATGAGCTTTACGTGAATGTGTCACCAAGGTTTGAGTGTACCAGAAAGAAGGATAAGCGGGGGCTTGTATTTTCACCATCTGAAATAATGTCAGAAAGTGAAAGCTCCATGTGCACCGAATCACATAAATCCACATGTACACATACGCACACACCCAC
Source organism: Pholidichthys leucotaenia (assembly GCA_020510985.1). Taxonomy (NCBI): domain Eukaryota; kingdom Metazoa; phylum Chordata; class Actinopteri; order Cichliformes; family Pholidichthyidae; genus Pholidichthys; species Pholidichthys leucotaenia. The sequence goes on from CM035836.1 coordinate 227,489,757, forward strand.
ACAGATTCTACTGTTGGAAAGTAACTTTGTTCAGGGTTCAAGTGACCTCCGAAGTGCTCGGCATCCTGGTCTGACATATCTGTGTCAGACCTGTGATGACTGACACATGTAGCATCCATCACCATCGTTCCCCCGTCACTACGGTTAATGTGCCCACAAGTCATCCCCTGCATGCTGCTTCTGCATCAGTGAAGCAGACAGGGGAAGATGAGGTATCTATTGGAAGTGAGAAAGAATGGTGGAAGGGTGGAGATTAATAGAGTATGGAGAAGAAGGAGAGCTCACACAGCAGGGAAGTGAGGGAGAAGGAGAAGTTTGTATAAAGAGTGATAGAGTCTCTGTATGGAATGTTTGAAGCCCTAACTCCTCTTCTAGCACACAGTGCCTTGACACACTTACATCTGCTCCCTCGGCCCTTCAGGGAGCTATATGGCTGAACCAAGGCACTACTGGAGCAGAACCAGAGATAGGCGAACCCCTGCTACTTTCCACTCTCCGCTGTGCTGCCATCTTATCACAACTCATCAGTCATTTCAGTGTGGAAATAGGTTATTCACAAGTGTGCCCAGGTGGCTATCTTATTTAGGGCTAACCAAAGCCGCACTCAGTTTCTGGGGCCACACTATGTTCTGTTTTGTCTATAATCTGTATTCCAATAACGAGGCCGGAGGTGCAATTTCTATTGCACTCAACTTTATTATGTGACTCACAGAAACAAGGTGCTCCTGTACAGGCAGAGGTGAAGGTCAAAAGAGACCGTGCCTCTTCCACATCACCCTTTTATACTCAGGGTGGCAGCAGAACTGGAAAGGTGAAGCCACCACCCTCACCACACAATAATACGTTAATTTAATATGAAACACCCCCCCCCCCCTTTAGAAAAGTCTAAAACACATGCACACTAATTAGGCCCTCCCAAATGTAATACCCGAGTCACGCTCTAATGACAAACAAATAAGACAATTAAAGAAGACAGTTACCCTGGGTGGTAACTGTCCTGTTCATCTCCCAGAATACTAGGCCATGAATCGTCCCAAACTGCATCGTCGACCACTCGCGGATCCGGCCGGTCTCATGGTGGGGGAATCCACTTCATGTCGTCGTTCCCGTCGCTCAAACTTTTTACAGACCCTGAGGAAATGATTTAGGAGTCCACACTTGCCACAGCGTTTGCCTTTTGCCGGACACTGTCTCGCCTTGTACCGGTGCTTGGTAGACCCGCAGCCAAAACACTTTGGTGATCCCAGGGCGGATCTAACTGTTATAGCGGTAGCATATTCTTCTCTGTCTTCTGCGCTGTCATTGCTATCCGGGTCTACAGCCTGCGGCACTGATTGTGAGTCGGGTTGCCCTAGCGCTGTTCTCTCACCAAGGTCCCGTGACAGTTTATCCGCTGCTTCAAACTACTGGGCTATCTCCACTGCTTTGGCCAACGTCAGTTCATCGGAATGGGTAAGGAGTCTGGACCGTGCTGTTGCACACAGCGTGTGCTCTGCCAACTGATCGTGGACCATTTCTTCCTCTAAAGTCCCAAACTGGCAACACCCAGCCAGTTGGCACAGGTCAGCAACATACCGCTGCACCGACTCTCCAGCCCGCTGGCGGCGCTGTCAGAACTGGAACCTCCGGACTATGACATTCTCAGGGGCGTAAAAGTAGCACGGCATTACCCCAACCACATCCTCAAAACTGTCGCTCACTCCCAGTGTGCTAAGAATGCGTTGTCCCTCCATGCCAAGATTATGGACCAATATTGCCAGTGCATGCAATTTCTCCAATTCACGAGGTTCAATGCCACCAGATAATCCTCGAATGCACCAAACCACCACGGCTTCGCCGTTTTGCCAGGAAACTACAGAAATGGCCGAATGCCCAAAATACCTTTATCCATACTTTTATCCTCGTCGCCAAATGTTATGTCCATAATCTGTATTCCAATAACGAGGCTGGAGGTGCAATAGAACTCAACTTTATTATGTGACTCACAGACACAAGGTGCTCCTGTACGGGCAGAGGCAAAGGTCAAAAGAGACCGTGCCTCTTCTGCATCAGCCTTTTATACTCAGGGTGGCGGCGGAACCGGAAAGGTGGAGCCACCACCCTCATCACACAATAATACGGTATTTTAATATATAACATGTTCGTCCAAACATAGTGTTGGTTTTTTAAAATCAGGATAGTAAAGAAGATATTAAGTTGTAGGATATAGTGCCATTATATGATTGGATAATACCTCATGGTCTGGAAGAACAGTACAAGTCAATACCAGGAGAGATTCAAGTGGAAACCCATAACTTGAATTGGCTGTAAACTTGATTAATTGCAGTCGAGAATGGTGCAAGTAGAGCATTCATAATGGAAGTGGTCCTGTGAAGGCCTATCTTGTGCCATCCTGTACTTACACAGTGAGCAGAGTCTATAATCTGTCTGTGATAACTGTAATGTGGGGGCCTTTATCTGCCAAGGGGGAAACCAAAAGGCTTATCTCATAGCCTGCATGTAAGGCAAATCACTCGGTCCCCCATCCTCTACCAGCTTCCCCCTGCACACCTCCTTCTCATCTTCTTCCACATGACAGCTAATGTTTCCTCATTGGGCAGATTATTGACTGCCAATGGCAGGCCATGTGGGCAGGCTAAGAGGCTCAGTCTGGTAGCGAATTTGAAAATGGATTGTTTCTGCTGAATCTCCAATTTTAAAATCCCCACAAGTGTAGAATGTCTCTGCGAAAAATATAACACGGGTGAAACATGACATTCCATCAGCTTATTTGTTTATGCTGGAGGACTTAATGGCCTCTTAGCCAAATAAATTGAATCTGGCACTGAACACTTCTCCTACATACGGTGTATCTACTGTTAATTTGACTCTCCAAAGTAATTTAAGCTTCTCAAAATGTTTTCAATTAAACTCAGGTACCTTATGTCCTGAAACCTTGGAACGATCCTCATTCATTGCAGAGCTATCTGCATATTCATCAGTCAGGATAATGGCTGTCCACTGCATAGACTGTCCTGCCCTTTTCAGCTTTCAGAGTGGGCTACATTTACCCACAAACAGGCTTAAATTTCAGCTGTCATGAAACCAAATGCTACAGAGGCCAAGTACTATTGTATTGTTTGTCAAGGGCCCTGCTTGGTTGTGTTATATTTTTAGTGCTGGTGGCTCTTGTAATGATCAGATTACATGCCTGCTTGATTTATAGTTGCCAAAACAAACACCCTTGCAAGATGTCAAAGACAAATTGCGACAAGACGGATTTGGGGGAAGTAACAAAAGTCATTTGGTCTTTGAGGCATTGCATCAGCAGTCAGACATATCTACATATCCGGCTCCAAGTAGATCGATAGTTCACGTAGAGCGAATTAAGGCTACACCCTGGCACTGCCAAACAAGCCACTTCTGCGTGTACACCATTTCTCAAATGCAGGTAACTATGCTTGACCTTCCCATGTCTACTTGTCTTCAGGTCTGTCTGCATTTGAAAAATTGCTCTCACAGGAGCCTTGCTCTGTCTGCCAATGATTGAGTGTTGTTTTAAAAAACCTTTTATTCTTGATTAACATCCCTTGCTGTGCCATAGTTTTTTTTTAGTTTATTTTTCCCCTCTCTGTTATTAAAAGCTTGAAAAAGAGAGTGTGTTTGGACAGACTGGCCACTGGAATAACCCTTGTATGGCCTGTTGTCTGCATTTGCTTGACGCTTTCGTCCTGTTGATCGTCAGCTCCCTACCTGTCCTGCTTTGTCAGTTTCCTCCCCCCCATCCGGCCCCACCCCGTCTTCCTTCCTGAACTTGCTCTTTGGACTCCTATACAGCACAGAGAAACATAAACCTGTCCAGTTATCGATTGCATTCCACTCACAGGTAGTGGCTATTGTCCATAAGCCGTGCTTTGAAGATTAAAAGGTCAGCGCTATTGAAGAGTAATAAACCGGATTGATGTTGGGCTGGAGTAGAAGCTTTTAAGTGCTAGATAATGGATGCAATATAGCTAACTCATCAACAGGAAAGTGAAAGTTTTTGCTATTTTTCTGATACTGAAAATCTAAGGTAGCCTATTGTGCATTTTCCAGACATTAAGTTCTGACTAGGGCATCTGTGCATTGTTTTAAGAGCAAAAACAGTTTTCTTGTTTGGTTGTCTTGTTTTACAGCTCATCAAAGAAGCTGCTTGTAAAGCTCTGTCTAAACCAAACTATTTTTCAGCCTGCTCATTAATATTAATGAACCCCTTATCTGATTGTGTAAATCTGTTTGTGTGTGTTTTTAAGGGCCAATCACTAGTAAGTAGGCAGTTGGAATGTGTTTGTGTTGTTAACTTAGAGGCAGGGCATGTTAAAAACCCAGGAAAACCAATGTGCTTGTTTCTAAAGTAGCTTGACTAGATACATACAGTCTGTATTTCTCTGTGAAGTGAGTGTTTTAATAATTTAATGGCACACACGACTCCCATGGCTGCATTTTATAAGATTAAAAATGGAGAAAGCATCATTTTTCACATTAATGGCCCTTTAAATTCCTTTATGGCCTTTAGATCTTCAGCCCTGCATCGTTTTTTTGGAAATAATGCCAGTTCTTTCAAAAATATGAAAGATCTAAGGGATTCCTTGACTATTTTTTAACACTGAGATGTCAGCGAAACAGTCTCAAATGATGTTTAGGATTCACAAGATGGTAAATATACTGTATCCCATCAATAAATGACTCATTTCATTTGTGCGAAAGTAACTGTTGCTTTAGCACACAGAAAAACACACAAAATGGACACTTGCTAATTATGTCTGCTCCCTCAAGAAACTTTGGAAGTGCAGTTTAACCGTGTTAAAAGCGAAGTGTGCTTATCGTAATTTAAAAATGGCATATCTTTTTAATTAAGACCTTGTCTCACTAGTCTGCCACCAATCAAATTAATTACACAGTGTAACTTTAACCTGCAAAACATTTGTTCTGTGGTGTCAAATCTAAGGAAGCAATTATACAGCGGTCACTGTCACTGGTACATTTGCATGATCGGGCTGCCACACGTACAGTGTCCCCCCCCCCACACACACACAGTAGTGGCTGAAGATGAGAGATTGGTCTGCTCGTATCACGGTAGCCATGTGAGTCCACTTGGATTGGTAACAGAAATAGCACTATGTATTAAGAGCACTGTTACTGTCTGTGCAGCACAAGGCCACGTAGATGGAAGGACAGCAGCACAGGGAGGATTGATGAATGCAGGCACGGTGGGCAAGCAGGTGAGAAAAAGGCAGCGCTCGCTCTCTTATCCCTCCCCTTTTCTTTTCTCTCAGTGCCGCGAGGTGACCTCTAACTCTGTGATATGAAGAGAATGTCACGCAACATTACCCCTCCCCTCACCCCAGAAGCAGATAAAGTTATATTTTTTTTTTGTGCTTTGCTGTAAAGAGAAAACAATTCTTTGCCTCTTTGATTAATGCCTGGTATGTGGGCATTCAGCACACCAGGAGGCTGTAAAAAGGATTGGTATCCATTTGTACATTTGTTGTCTTGGATCTGCCACATGTATTAATCAGACTGGTGACATGCTCATGGGAGGGCCAGAGCATGTAGCTTTCTCCCTCAGGATGTCAGCTCTAGTCCTTGCTCATTGGTTAACGTGGCCCTCCTTCCTCCACAAGGGACCATTGTTTCTCACATTTCATACTTCACCACTGCAAGATTGTGTCACCACAAAGATTATCTCCAGAAGCTCAGAAGTGGGCATTTTAATTGCGACCATTGCAATCAATTGCCTTACACACAATTAATGCAACATGTTCTCTTTCTCACCCATATGCCGCCAATGGCAAAATCACCATGCTTATGTGATGATTGCGATTGACATAAATAATCATGATTAATCTTTATTAAAATGCCCACCATGTCTCTCTGACAAATAGGTGGGGCAGTCTGCACCCCTGAGCACCCCACTACTATCTCAAAGACCACTTGTCTCTGTGTGCACCCTCTGCTTTCAATATCAGTCAGCTAGTCGGTTGACCATTGTCCTTCACATACAGTAAAATCATCTAAGCATTTCACAATGATTGTGGGGCTTTTAATCGTGATAATTTAGGATGTTAACAATTAATCGACTTTTGGTAAGAATTTAATTGACTAAATTAAATTAATTGTCAACTAATTGATAACGCGGCAGTCCTTTTCAATTGCCATTTATTCAAAGAAACGTGGTGGAGTCGCCAATCCAGGCAGGGGCGCACATGCTGCTGTTCTACCACAACCAAAGAAAAGAGCAGAAGAAGACGCCAACTTCCGCAAGTCTCGACTCATTCACCGTGGCACCGCGTCCAAAGCAGTGCCGTGCGGTGAGGGTCATGGCTGGTGAAGCACTGACGCTTTCAGAGTCAGATTTGCATATATATGAATCCAAAAGATTAATCTTAAATTCAACATGCAGTTGAAAGCATGCATAGTTTTATAATCTGCTAATCTTACATTTTTAAAATCTGATTTTATAAGTCATTTTATTAAAACTGTAAGGTATTTATTGAATTACCTCTTAATGAAATGCACAGAAAAGGCAGTAATAAAAAGCACGTTTTCATATTATATCTCTCCTAGAGTACAGACAAAGTGCAAAGACCCCTGGTTACACAAATATAATGTGTTAAATTATTTTACAAACACATTTTTTCAGCACAAATTAGTGGCTCAGAGAGCTGCATCTCTCGGTGTTGCAGCTCCACAATTTACACTCATTTTCTGCAAATTTCTGTGTTGATAACAACAATGGATGCATGGTCTTACCTTTACTTGTGAATGAAATAAATTTTCCTGTCCTTCTGGACAAAAATCATTGTGGCTTTGTTAAAAAGAAATGTCCTTATCTTCCGTTCTTATGGTGCTCAAGCACGCGGCCCCTCGTTGGGGCAATGGTACTGACCGTGATTTTTAATTAAAGTTTTATGTCAGATCAGTAGGACTAAACATGTTGTAAACACACAAGAAGGACATTATATAGCCTATGGAAAGTGAGGACACACAATAAAAGTAGCTCCAAACAGTATTGTGATGACATACAGAAAGAATCCCAGCGTCTTCTGGGCAAGAGGCAGAGTGCACCCTGGACAGATCGCCAGTCAGGTCCAACACAGAGAGACAGACTGTCACATTTATACCCAAGGACAATTTAGAATCCCCAGTTGATGCCAATTAACCTAACCTGCATGTCTTTGGCCTGTGGGAGGAAACCGGAGTACCCAGAGAAAACCCACGCAGACACGGGGAGTACATGCAAACTCCACACAGAAGGGTCACCATTCGTCAGGGGGGGGTGAGATCGAACCTGTGACCTTCTTGCTGTGCTGCCACAATGCTAACCACTGCTTCACCGAGCTGCCCTATGCAAGAGATGTCTGGGACAAATGTCATAGTTGTCGGTGTATGTCCAGATATATTCATCATTGTGGAATAATCCCCATTGGAAAAACAACTATATACTGGGAGAAATGGCATTCCAGTGGCATAGATACTATATGGGACCTATATAGTGATGGAATATTCTTATCTTATGAAAATTTAATGGCCTGAAAGGTAAGAGTCAGTTTTGGAGAGACCTACAGATAAGAAATTGTGAGACTTTTGTTTTCAAAAGTGTTAATAACAGCTTTATCTCTTTTTTCGACCTGCCCCTGGAACGCCGCACAGCTTCATAGTTCTATAAAGCCGCTAATAAATGTATAAATAATGACAGTACCAACATGAAAAGGCTTTGGCAGAAAGATTTAGGAGAGGAAATTGAGGATCAGAATCAGAATCAGGTTTATTGCCATTGTTCATGTAGTACACAAACTAGGAATTTGTCTCGGTACAATGCTGCAACATTAAACATGATAAGATAAGAGAAATAAACTATACATGTAATAAAGTGTAGGATAAGATTAAGTGATACTGGTCAACAGTTAAAATATATATTAGCCAGCAGCAGATACTGTGGAGAACTATATAGTGCAGTCGGTAATGCAGGAAGAAAACAGTGATGATTGACATGAGTCTGGTTGAGCTGCTGTACATGGTTCACGAGAGTCAATAAGTCACTTAGTGTTCAGCAGTCTAATGGCAGAGGGGAAGAAGCTGTTCATGTGACGGGAGGTTTTAGTCTGGATGGACCGAAGTCTTCTACCAGAGGGGAGGGGGGCAAACAGTACGTGACCAGGGTGTGAGGGATCGGCTATGATCCGGCCAGCACGCCTCCGGGTCCTGGAGATGTACAGATCCTGGAGAGATGGGAGCTTGCAGCCGATCACCTTCTCAGCAGTGCACACGACGCGCTGCAGCCTTAGTCTGTCCCTGGCAGTGGCTCCTGCGTACCACACGGTTATGGAGGTGGTGAGGATGGACTCGATGATGGCTGTGTAGAACTGCACTAACATCTTGGTGGGTAGCTTGAGCTTCCTCAGCTGCCGCAGGAAGAACATCCTCTGCTGGGCTTTTTTGATGAGTGAGCTGATGGTCAGCTCCCATTTGAGGTCCCTGGTGATGGTGGTGCCTAGGAAGCGGAAGGAATCAGCAGTGGTGATGGGAGAGCCTGAGAGGGTGAGGGGGGCAGAGGAGTAGTGAGTAGTGAGGATGACAGATGGTTTGGCATTGTGGAAGTATGTGGAAAATTTGTGAAGGAAGCTAAAGGGAAGTTAATTCAGCAAAAAATATTGTATAGATATTACCATACCCCATTGAGATTGTACAAAATGAAACTGACAAAAGATAACATGTTGGAAATGTCAAACTACAATAGTACCATTTTTGCACCGTCTCTGGGAATGTTCCTAGTTGTTTGAATGGTATGGTTCAAACATTCCCAGGACTCCTGCTCTTTGTTTGCTGGGAAACAGATCACAAATACCAAGCATTTCAAAAATTGAATTTTCAGTCATTGTTGTTAGTTTAGTCACTGCACCAAGGATTATACTGAGATGCTGGAGAACAGCTAAAGATGTTCTGTCTGCTAAAGCATAAAGGTTAAAATGCTTTTCATTCTTCCTGAGACTGAAAACAGCTGGATGAAACAATGAACCCGGTTATTTGGCCACAATAATCCAATAACTGGGAATAAACAGATAATGTGAATAATCAGATTTGATGTGTTTACATGCACTAAATAAGCTGATTACTGGACAGTAAACTACTTGAGTTAATGTCATTTCTCATTATCTGATATGTCATTTATCTTATTATTGTATTTATATGACTACTTGATTAATCAGAAATTATAATTGATGTATTTGTGTGCATGCACAAGATTTAAATACAATTTGTGTTCCACTGGACTCTTCTAATTTTTCCTTTCTTGTCACACATTATTAGGGCACACAAGATGGAGAACTAGTACATCATGCTTTCTTGTTGTTATCATGTGATTGTGATCAGTCTTCCTCAGTCTGTCTCGATCTCTTTCAAGCTCTTGTGTTATTTTATATAATTCTAGTGTGATCTTATCATGCAAACCTTGTTCTGATCTGTACTGCTTCAAAACACAGATCCAGCCTGTGGGGAGGGACGCAAGGCGGGAACCTGATTGTGTCCTCAACGGGCTGCAGCCATAGTCAGTGTAATTTAGGGATAAGTCGAGATCAAGATGAGCCTGAGATGTGTATATACACAGTGGTCTAGATCAAGAATTGATCTCTGCTCATGTTTGTCTTGTCTTGTTCTTGACTTGGAGTTTTGGGGCTAATTAATTGTATCATTTTTCTTTTGATATCCAAACACCATACAAGGGTTAAATGGTCTCTCAGTCTGGTTCAGTATTCACTTATCAGTTGTCAAATGCGAATTGCGCATTTGTGGGTGTGACCCAGTCAATTTTTTTATTACAGGCGTTGGGGAAAACGGCCTGTGTGCCGGCGAGAGGTGCAAATAGGCTGGTCTAATTATTCACAGGTGTGTTTAAGATAATCCAATCCAAAGTGCTTCTGCCCATCCCTTTAATGTGCAGAGGCACATTATCTAACGTGAACTGCGATCATGATGGCTTGCTGAAGACGTGTGTGCATGAGTGAAAATGCATGTGATACTAGCACTGCTTGGCATTAAGCAGGCATCAATCACAGTTGATGCCTAGTTATTTTAGAGATAACAAATGGGGAAGAGATGATGTTAGGCTGAACCATCGAGCTGAATGGTTTAACATAGGGTGTACAGATGCAACATGCAGACATGAATGGGTTTGAAACTTCATGAAAAGAGGACAATGCTGGTGCAAATGTTCATAAACTTCTGCACCATTTTTTTCTCTGTGCAGTGAAAAACTGCTGTTTCCTCAAATGATCTGGAATAGTCTGTGTTATACTGTATATTACAGGGTGTAAGTGCATAGTTTGTATTAATTAGTTAGTTTGAATTAATACATCTAACAGAGAAACAACAGCTGAGTGTGCATTTTTTATTACCCGAGTCATGACTCGCATGCACGCGCCTGAATGGACAAAAGACTGATCGAAGGAGATGACTGAGAAAACACAGACATAGATTATATGTGAACAGCATAATACTTTGTAACTCTGTCTAATACTTTTGCATAATACTTAAACACTGACCGGTGAGGGCACGGAGCCATGGGTCAGTCCAGACCCAGTCAGAGGCTGCACCAGCTGAGGCAGATGTAGACACACTTCTTGTCTCGCTTGGAAGTTACAGTGAAAAGTAAAACACGCACACTCCCTGTTCATTCATTCATTCATTCATTCCCTTAAAAAATAGCAGATCAATGCCTCATAAGTCCGTGATTAAAATGAAAATGTGGATGAAATAAAAATCTTAAGACTGACTATTTTCCACCATGCCTCCCCGGTGTGCCACATCCACACCGGAACACACACATGCTCCCTGTCCATTCATTCATTCCAGTAAAAAATTCATACATTAATGAATAATCTATAGAGTCCAACAATTAAGTCCACAATTAAAATAAGAATGTGGATGGAATAAAAATGAAAATGGTAGTTAATTATATTATAACTGTTTCAATTCTCCATTAAAATAACTGAAAATCCCAATGCATGCTGTTTCCCCATGAGCTCTTGTCGGTGGAACCTGCACAGTTTCAAAACACACAGCTGAAATAGCATTAAATAATGCACTTCTAACGACAGACCTCCCTTTTCCTGATCAGAAGCGTATTGTCATAAAATTCACCATAATACCAATGCGCATGAGATTGCATGCTGCCACAACTCTTTGAAATGAGCATCCTTCTCCCAGTGCAAAGCCGGCATACTGTCTGCTGGTCATTTGGTAGTGTGACGCAAACCATAAAAACCAGACGATGCAGAAACTAACAAAAGTACAGACGTAAGGCGGGAAGCCAGCACAAAAGTCTGACTGTTGACTGTCAAAACAGGGCCCTTGGTCTCACTACTCTGGTCTCAGTTTGTTCTTTGTTTGGTCTTGACAACAGTGCTAGCAAATGGTCTGATGGTTTAATCTTTCTTAGAATCTACCCCTTGAGAACGTTGTGGAAACGTGAGTGCAACACTGTAAGAATTTCTTTTTTGCCCTGTTAGAAAACTTTTGGGGGGCAAATCCACATACTTACTGAGCAGACACTGCCCTATATGATGGCATGATTTGTGGAATTTCAGTTTTATACCTAGCAAAGGTGTGCCAGCATGGCAGTTCTTGTTACCTGACTTGAAGGGTTTTCTGTCCCACTACAAGCCCACACTGACAGTAATGTAATGTGAAGACAGTGTCACATTTAAAAGAATTACCACTGTTTTAAGAGGAGAAAGTGACAAGTCACAATGCTTAATCAATTAATGAGACAAAGTAAAGTCCGCAGATGACTTTGATAGTTCATGAGAAACGTATAAAAGGGCATCTTTGCATCCTTGATTAAAGTGCCACCATGACAGTAGTGTAGGATCACAGTTTGCAGAACTCCAAGGTTGTTTCAGGCAACCGCCTGAAAAACAGGCCAGAGATTTGATTTTCATGCTACACAATGTAAATGGGAGTATAGGAGTGCATCTTGGAATGCATAATCATTACACGACCATCAATCCTGCTGTTGATCTGCATGACAAGCATTATCTCAGAGGCCCCAATTAAAACTTCTCCTGATTCATTAACAGTATTTAACATGCATCAGAACACCTTACTCTTACTTTTCCTACACCTGTGAGTGGGGCTTCTTGGTTTATGTCATAAAACCCAGGAAATGCAATTTGCTAATTTCCTTTTTTGACTGAAAAAAGCATAGTGTATTTTTTTTTCTGTGAAGTGAGTATTTTAATATTCTAATTAAGAATATTAATTAATTAATATTTAATTAGTTACATTTGACCCATTACAAGGTCAAAACCCATAAAAGCACAATTTTACACAATATGGCCTTGGTAATTTACATACAGTATAATGTGTGGATTCAAAACAAATTGGATTGATTTATAACAAATGCATAAACCTATTATGACACTGAATTCCATTAACTTTATTCATGAGATGATTACTTTTTGTGTAGTTTATGTTTGAGTGAGAAATTGACACCACTTCAACTTTTTTAATGTCCCTTAAATAAAAATGGATGGAATATTGTTATACAAATAAAACTGGTAAAGAACTGAATAAAACTTGAAAAGTCTGAAATATATATATATTTTTAATGTATTTCTGTTGCAGGGTTGCTTTCTAATAAAGTGTCATTAAATTGGTCAGGTTTAAATTAAATCACCCTTTACTGTCATTCAATCCAGCCAGTCATGTACAGTAGAATGAAATTGTGTTTCTCTTATCTACAGTATTAATCACACACACCCATATATAGAATCAGAGGGGTCGCTGCCATGCAAGGCGCTGCCACAGATTTCCCTCCTCCATTTCATTATTGCTGAGCACCAAGCTGGACGGCAGGAAGTTCCGCTTTTATATGGTCTTCGGCATGACCCGGCCGGGATTTGAACCCCTGCCTCCCGGGTGTGGGGCGGATGCTCTACCAACTGAGCCACCACTCCGGTTTCCTCCCATTTCTGTGTTTTTCAAACTTGCCTTCCTCGTCTTGGCGGTAGGTATCAGTGACAGTGACTTAGCGTCACTGTTGTCCCCAGTCACCATAAAAGCCTCCTCTCCAACATACTATCAATGTCTTGATGCTTTCAGGTTGATTGGGTGTCTCCATTGATCTGACTGTCTCTGTTCCATCCTCTCCTCTCCTGGGTGATTCTGCTGTATTTGCCCATAGGTGATGTGGAACCAGGAGGTCTTCAGAGTTGTGGCAGCAGCAGCAGCTGTCACCAGCACAGTGGACACTGTTAATTGGCTCCCATGGGGCAGTTCCCATTGTTGAGGAAAGCCCACGCAGGTTGAGTTTATAACCAATAGTGCAAGCCACAGGGTTGCATTGCTTCAGTTGACACTCAAAGCAGTAGGTAATATATTTGGAAATAGCTCTAATTTATTGTGTTTAGCTAGCTGATCCCACACTTTTTTCTGTCATGGATGCATTGAAAAACATATCTGGTTTCTCTGTGTACTCATGCAGCAGTGGGAGCAGTCCTGCTAGCTGTGAGCATACAGCAATCTAAAAGCTTTCTGTAGTTTCTGTTTTTCAGATGTCACCAGCCACTCTAATGGGGATCTCCCAGAGCTCACAATTTCCATAGTTTGCAGAGATCTCAAAACCACTTTCTGACTTGCAGCAAAAATCTAGCTTGTCTTCTGTTTTTTTTTTTTTCTATAGTTTTCTGTCTTATATCATGTCTGCCCCTGTCATGTACCTCTTACTATCAATTTCCCATTGCTTTCTCCTTTTCTCTATGTGCCTTGCTGGCTTTGTGTAGCTCAGTGTCATGGCAGAAGGATGAGTCAATGAATCAGACATTTGCATTTCCTTCTCTCAGTCCCTCATTTTTATTTCTCAGCTCTGTCATTTAGCCTGCAACCACTTATTGTCACATGCCCCTAATGCCCCAAGAACCTCTGGTTCTACACCTTCATCTTAACTCTGTCATTTTACGCCCTCATTTTCTGGTTTCCTTTCAGATGCAACCTCTTGCAGTACTTGTTATGTTGGTAATAAGGAGCCAAGGACGAAGCCAGGTGTTGAACTAAACACACATTTATTGAGAGGTACTTCACAGCACACAGGTGCAGCCGTCAGGCAGAGAGGTAGCAAAGAGACCGCCCCTCCTGCCCACTGCCCTCTTATAGCTGCAGGTGGTGGTGGAACCGGAAGGTGGAGCCGCCACCCATACCACACAAATAAAAGTCCAGACGCTAAAACAACATCCCCCCCCTTCACAAAAGCCAAAAACACACACACAGTTTGGACCCACCCCAATTTGGAACCTGAATCACGTGCTAAAAGTAATAGGATAACACAATACAAATGGCCTAACGCAGTCTTTCCAAAATAACTAAAACTAGGGGGAGATGGGTAGACTGCCACCTCACCCCACACGACGAAGCGGGTTATTCTGCCACTTGTACTTCAAATAAGTCCACTTAAAACAGAATACCAGCATGTCCTAACCTAAACATAACATTAAATTAATCCCCATGAACATATACAAATATCAAATACATAGAGCAAAACATTCTATAAAAACCAAATAAGCCGTACCCCATGACCATCAAAATATACACACATGTACAATGTCTAAACCAGATACCAACTATAAGAACAGGCCCATACCCCCCCTTCCCTTTTTAACTGTCCTCCCATCAGTCTGCCCCAGAAGGAAAATTGCCTCCCGGGTCGCCGCTGGCTGTCTCGACCCCGACGCGCCTCCTCTTCGACACCACCGGAGGAGTCCCATGTCCAAGCCCAAGTCCACCAGTCTTCTCTCAGGCACGCCACCGCTCATTCAGGTGCCTCCATCAGCCATCTGACAGTTGGAGATAGGAGTCCTCTCGTCTGGCCACCACATGCAGCCGCCCTTGGTGCTCCTCCATGCGGCACTTGGCCCAAATCTGCCATGACCGTGCCTCCTCCCGGGCCCAGACCACATCCGCAACACCCAGAGGGGCCCTACTCGGCTTGCAGTGTCTCTGCTTGGCACATCGTTCTACCGTGCCAGACGGTCCTGCCCCAACAGCTTTTACCTTCGCCGCTGCCATCGCCGTTGTGGCCCCCTGTTCACCGGCCCATTCCAGCCGAGATCCATGAACAGCTGGAGCCAGCCTCTCAACATCACCCACCGTCACAGTCATCCCGCTGTGCCACCCAGTACCCTCGTCCAGAGCGACTTGAACTCTGGCACAGGGACCCTCCTGTGATGGTCCTGGGCGATGTTTTTCTTGCTCACTATCCAGGGTGCCAGGCATGTTCTCATCCAACAAAGCCCCGTCTTCCATTCTCGGGACTGGCCAGTCCCACAGACCACAGCTCGGCCACTCCTCCCCAGCACTGCTTTTAATGGTGAAGCCCAGACCATAAAACAGATCGCATCCCATTATGTTCTCACCACGGGTTGTCATGGTGAACCTCAGGTTTCACACCTCGGCCAACTTGTACCGGGCCGTCAGTCTCAGCGTTCCCACCGTGGCCAGTCTCCCTCCACCATAACCGCAAAGCGGCGCTGGGTCACCTCCAATCCTGTAATGTGGGAAAAAATACCTCATGGTCGCCCAATTCAACACGGAGCCCACCACTCCCGTGTCAGTCAACAATGGCACCACCACCCCGTCCAACTCCACCATGCAGTACGTGCATCTGTTGGTGCTCGGGGACACAGCATGGACAACCATGGGGGTGAGAGAGTCCTCCTTGCATCTCTGACTTCCTCGCTTGAACTTGCGGCATGCCCTGGCGAAATGATGCAAGTGTCCGCACTTGCCGCAGCGCTTTCCTGTCGTCGGACACTCTCTGGCCTTAAAATGGTGCATCCAAGACCCACAACCCATACATACAGGCGTTCCTGGGGCAGACCTCATTTTCACAGCATTGGCGTCATCCACATCACCCTTCACCCTGTCATTGCTGTCCGGGTCCACAGTATGCACCGTCATCTGTGATCCTAGTTGTCGGTGTAGCACACTTCTCCTCAGCTCCCGTGATAGTTTATCTGCAGCCTCCAGCTGCTGAGCTAGCTCGATGGCCGTAGATGCCGTCAGTTTGCCAGAGAACATAAGCAGTTTTGACCTAATAGCGGGGCAGCTGGTAAGTTCCGCCAACTGGTCGCAAACCATCTCCTCCTCCAAAGGTCCGAACTGGCATTCGCTGGCCAGCAGTCTCAGGTCTACCATGAACCGCTGCACAGACTCACCAACCCATTAGTGGCACTGTTGAAACTGAATTCTGTGGACAATGACGTTTTCCGGGGCACGAAAATGGCGCCCCATTAGCTCAATCACTTCTTCAAAGCTATCACAGTCACCCATCATGCTCAAAATTCACTGTCCCTCCACTCCGAGTTTATGGACCAACAGTGCACGTGCCCTCAATTTCTCCAGCCTCCCAAGGTTTAGCGTTACCATGTACGTCTGGAACGCGGCGAACCACCTCGACCAAGGAATGGGTGGCTCACCGAGAAGCTCCAAAAATGGCCAAACAAGTGTAACACACATGTCCATACCTGCTTTTGTCCTCGTTACCAAATGTTAAGTTGGTAATAAGGAGCCAAGGATGAGGCCAGGAGTCGAACTAAACACACGTTTATTGAGAGGTACTTCACAGCATACAGGCGCAGCTGTCAGACAGAGAAGTGGTAAAGAGACCGCCCCTCCTGCCCACTGCCCTCTTATACCTGCAGGTGGTGGCAGAACCGGAAGGTGGAGCCGCCACCCGTACCACACAAATAAAAGTCCAAATTCTAACACAACAGTACTACCCCTTTTTGATTTTTTTTTTATCCTCGATTTCTGATTCTGATGCAGCACAGGGTCTTTATTTTTATTTTTTGGCCCCCTCATTTTAGCTGATACAATTCTAGAACTAGTTTCCCTCTTCTGTCTCTCAGCTCATTTGGTCCTGCTCAGACTGAGTTTGTGGTTTTGTTATCAGATGCAAAATAAATAAATCACTGACCCCGGTTACATGGTCACAATAAACCGATTACTGGGAATAAACCGATAAGAGTAATACTCAGTTTTGTCATGTTTACATGCACTGAATAAATGGATTATTGGAGGGTAAACCACTTGAGTTAATGACTCCGGTTACATGGCCTTTATTGGATTATTCTGTTTACATGGCCACTTGAATAATCAGATAACTCCAGAAATCAAATCATAACCAGTTTATTCGTGTGCATGTAAACATGGTCAGTGATTCTGTCTCTCCAGCTATTAAGTGAGATGTAAGTTGACAAAGACTAAAGCTACGGTCACAAATACCCTTACAAATGGCTACCAACACTGTACGAACAATTTCTGGACCATTTTGTACATCCTTCTTAAGGCGGCCATAGGAGAATCCAGTGTTCATAGACCTTTCGTAAGTTCGTGGCCAGGTCAATGGTCTTGTCTTAAGATTTCTACAAAAGCCCCAAGAAAACCCCTCATTGTGGGGCAGCCGTACAAATGCCATAGGAACAACATAAGAACTATGCAAGATGTTGGCTGTTAAGTATGTCTCAAGAACATCTTAAGTTGTTCTTGAGGGCCCCTTACAGCGGTTGTAGGAAACGTCGTATTAATCCCTGTTCATTCGGAGATTTGTACAGTATGCGTAAGGCGGTAGTGAGGTGCTCATAAGGCGGAAGTACAGGATGTCATTTGTGTGACATTTGCTCCGACAAAATGTGCCGAAAGCCATAAGATCTTCCTACCAACGATTTGAGAGTGCCATGAGCTGCACAAAAATTTTCGTTTGATGGCAGTGAGTATGCTGTAGGAAGATCCAAAGCCACCCTTACAAAGAACGTAAGAAATCTAGGGCCATCATATGATGGAAAAGCACCTCATTTCTCAAGAACACCTCAAGTTGCTCTTGCAAATTGAACGGCAGCCATAAGAAACAATGACCCCCTCCATGAATGTCTGCGAACTTCAGAATTCGTAGGAACCGTGAGATTCTCAAAAGACTCTTGTTCATGAGAATCTTTGTGACCGTAGTTTTAGATGGATAAATAGATGAAGGGATGGGAGACAAAGGTATGCAGTCAAAGCCGTTTGGAGAAGATAAGTTGAGTGTCATAGAACACTGTCAATCTTGCTAATGGCTAGGTCTTATCATAACTGAGTGATTGGAGTTTTGGCAGAGATGGCCTTTTTTTTCTTTTCTATGAATGGAAGAGTGAATCAGTGGTGTAGCTAAAAAACACAAACAAAACTTTTTCCTTTGATCTTAGAATGAATTTGCAAAAATAATGTGAGTAAAAGAGCTACTGTCAGTCACAAAAAGTACATGTAAACAGTAGCAGTACACGAGAGTCATTCGAGCAGCAACAAAGCCTTGGTGTATTAGCTAATGATTAGTATTCATTCACCCGTCTATTAAGTGGTACCCAATTAGCACCGAGCAGCAAGGAAGAAGCAACTTTACCATTTGATATTTTCATAGCCTCTGGTTCCCTGGCATTTTCGACTGATTTGTTAATTAATGTTGGTGGGGAGTGAGGATGATTGACCTTTTAGCTCAGTTTGTTTCCTCGCCACATTTGTATCGGGGGGATGTATTTCCCCCCATCGTTTTTTTCCTTGCATTGAGTATAAAGCAACAAGGGAGGGGGTTGCGCCTATGGATATCTTACAGTCTGAATTATACAGTCACTGAGATTGGCTGATTGTACATGTGCCGCATACAAATCCACGCAAGCATCCATACACCAGCAGCAGAGTTATGCATCCATGTCCTTTCTTGTTAGCAAATGGTGCACACACAGCAGATACACACCTGCTCTGATACACCTGCATCCAAACGTACTATAACATCTAGCCATTATGGCAGTTACACAAGTACAGAACAGTGTGCCCATATGGTTCATTGCTTTTAAAATGTAAAAACAAAAAAAAAGTGAGAGTGGGGCCAGCAGTGAAAGCAGGATTGTTTTGTCTCCCTGACAGATGTTGTTGTTGCTGATAACGAATACAGTTCATTTAACTTGAACAGTGTTTTTGACAGCTTTCCAGGGAGGTGCCCAAAACAAGAGGCAAGCAAATGTTTTAATTTTAGTCATATGCAGTTAAGCGGAAAAATAATGCATCCAATGTTCTGTTCCAAAACATAATGATACAATGAAATGTACAATTCCAAATGGAGTCTTCCAATAGAGATTTTCTTTCCTTCTCATGATTGCATCTTCTATTCAGTGTAGGGAACTCAAGCTGCACTAGGAATGAAGCCAGTGAGCTGGTGCCAAACATTGCACTTCCTTCAATGGCCACTTGAGGTCGGCTTCTCAAGTAAGTCAGTACCCCCAAATTACCACATTAAAATACACAAACGCCTAAAAATCTGTGTGGTCATTTCTTCCTTCATGACAGCTGTTCTAGGATTCACAGCTTCTCTGCCATGTGTGGTATTGTCCTATTGGAGCATTTTAATGCAGATATCTTTCAAATATTACTGTATTGGTGTGTATTTTTGCTGTATGAATTAGTGTTATAACAGCTGTCCTAGTCAGTGAAATTCTAGGAATACTACCTCTGTGTATTGTACTAGGGATGCGCCAATGGTGAAATTCTGGGTCGATACAATGTTTAAAATAATAATTTGGCCAATATACAACAGCCATTACTGATTGTTTCTTTTATTACTCCACCAAGAAGGTAATGTTTACATGCTGATTTGTTTGCTTGTCTGTCTGTTTGATTTTTAGCAGGATTATGCAAAAGCTATTGGACAGATTTGATGAAATTTTCAACAGATCTAGCACTTGGACGATGGATGAACACTTGAGATTGTGGAGGTGATCTGGGTCAGGATTCCTATTCTGGATCCCTTTTTTTCCCATTTTATTTACATTGCGAGATATGGTCTTGGTAAAGGTATGTGCTCTCTGAGTGCCCTCTGTTCACTCTGTAATGCAAGGAAAACAACAAAATATGCATTATAACGAATAACTGAACTGAAATATTTTAAAACAATTCAGTCCCAGATGTAGTTTGATGGAGGGAATCTAAAATATGATATTCAGAACAGCGTGAAGAGCTGTTTTTTTTCCTTATACCTGTTCCGTACAAATATTTTCTAAATATTTGCATTTCGTAAGAGAATTTTTAAAAATGTATTTTTCCTCGTGTGAGAGCAGTGATTTGATTCAAAGATGTACGTAATTCATAAAACCAATGCCACACAACAAGCACACCAGATAAATATCAGCCACTGCCATCAGTGGATCGTAGCTTATTTGTCAATAGCCAGATATTAATCAATAAAGAGAAAGCTGGCTGATTCTGATATTTTTGGGTGTATCCCTACCTAAAGCTGTTTTATCATTGTGTGAAATAATAATGGAGACACTGATACTGATTAAGATATATCTCTGCATCACTGTGTTGCTTCTGTGTTTATGTGCACAGCTTGTCAGTTGAAGTTGCTGATGTTGGGGGCTTATGCTACACCGGCTGTATTTCTGCTACGAAGTGGTATAGATGGCAAGAAACTTTGTGTATGGGCGAGATGACATGAGAATAGTAAGCTAATGCCAGTGATCACATGATGACAAACAGTCATGGTCTTCTTCTAGATGCCCTTTCATCACTTCCTTATGTGCTGGATGCAGCATCTGTAAAACGATTGATACTGTAAGTTGTGAATTTTGCAGCTATCAGCTGCATGAAGTAAGATGCAATAAACTGCATCTACTGCAAACACAAGCGCTGTTTATGGTAGCTATAGCAGCTATGGCAGCTCGGTGACGCAGTAGTTAGCACTGGGACAACACAGTAAGAAGGTCACAGGATCGATTCCACCCCTGACCACCGTGGGTTCGATCCCACCCCCTGACCATCAGTGACCCTTCTTTGTGGAGTTTGCATGTTCTCCCCATTTCTGCGTGGGTTTACTCCGGGTACTCCTGTTTCCTCCCACAGGCCAAAAACATGCAAGTTATAGGTTAATTGGAGACTCTAAAGTGGCCCTAGGTGTGAATGTGTGTGTGAATGGTGAAGGGATTGGTGCCGTGCCGTGGCTGTCTCATCCATCCAGGTGGATGCCCCGAATTTCCTAACTACAAAGATCCCACATCCAGTGGAAATGAAGGGTCGGTCAGATTTGCATGTGTGAATAACCCTAAATACCTGAGAATACCATGATCCACCAGCAGTGCTGGTTATTACAGGTGTTGTGAACCCACGGGAAGATAATAGTACATACAGGATACCACTGGGTGCTGGGACACTGAAACGCTATTTACATTTACTTATATTCACAGTTTTTTAACTTTAATTCGCTAATATAACCCCATAGAGGTGTATGCCAGGGAACAAATCAAGTGCACCCCGGTGCTCTCTCCCCGTGGCTCTCTCTCCACACCAGTGGTGGAGACGGCTCGCCAGATCAGTTGCCAAGTCCTGTCATTTTGAAATCAAGGTCCCAGACTCTGGAGGGAGAGTCGAAAGGCACAGAATCCAAGTTGCTTGAGGTCCAGTGTGAAGTTTCCACAGTTACTGATGATTTGGGGGAGCCATGTCATCTGCTGGTGTTCATCCACTGTATTTTATTCCAGAGTTATCAACCAGGAAATTTTAGAGCATTTTATGCTTCCCTCTACTGACCAGCTTTATGGAGAAGCTGATTTCATTTTCCAGCAGGACTTGGCACCTGCCCACACCGCCAAAAGTACCAATACCTGGTTTGTTGGTCATGGTATCACTGTGCTTGACCAGCAAACTCTCCTGACCTAAACCTGTGATGAAGAGGAAGATGAGAGACACCAGACCCAACAATACAGACGAGCTGAAGGCAGCTATCAAAGCAACCTGGGCCTCCATAACACCTCAGCAGCACCACAGGCTGACCGCCTTCATGTAACACCACATTGATGCAGTAATTCATGCAAAAGAAGCCCTGACTAAGTATCGAGTGTGCACATGGACAGACTTTTCAGTCAGCCAACATTTTTATTAAAAATCAATTTTTTAAAATGAATTTTATGTAATATTCTAATTTTTTGAAAAACTGAATTTTGGGTTTTCTTTAGTGATAAGCATAGCCATCAAAATTAAAAGAAATAAACACTTGAAATATATCACTGTGTATGCAAAGACTCTACATAATATATGTTTCATTTTTTTAACTGAATTACTGAAATAAATGAACTTTTTGCTGACATTCTAATTTATTGAGATGCACATACATGTGTGTGTGTGGGGGGGGGGGGGGGGGAGGATGTATATTGCTTAAACTTTATGGGGCATCCACAGTAACCCTTGAGTCAGCTGACCCTGGGCAGCACAGCATGTGATGGGAATGGACGCTTCACATGGAATGGAGGATGAAGGGGTCAAAGTTTGGGGCTCAGCATGAAAGCAAACTCAAGCTTGTTATGCTGTGATCAGAGAAATGAAATCCACTTTGAAGTGTTGCCTTATGAGAAGGAAGCTTCAGCGGTGAAGTCACACAGTGTGCGGTTGGTATTCAGAGAAATCTAAAACTAGCATGATAAATACGGAAAACACATGCTGTTCATTTTTCTTAGAAGAAATTTATAACGTTTTTCAAGAAGACATTTTTAGTGGCGCTTCTTTGTGACAGAATGAAAGTAGTTTTCCAAAGATAGGGATAATAACCAACTGGATGAATGCGACCCAGTTGTGGATGGAAGCTGACGGAGCATCTAACCTTGACGTCGTTAAAGCTTGGGTGTGGCAGAGAAAGAAGAACACCCGTGCTTGTCTGTCAGGAGGGAGGAAGCTAACGGCTTCAGCTCGTCTGCGCTGTGACCACCATTAGCCGTCTCTAACCTTTCCTGGCAAAAGAGCATGCATGCTCAGTTCACTGTCCCGCATAAATAAATGTTTAACAATACGAAAGGTCTGAAGCCCTGCTAGCAAGCCCCTGGAGGTTGCGCAGTTAATTATGTCTAACAATATGCAAACATTTTTCAAGCACCACTATTAAGATGTTTAACGCTGGCTCAGATAATAGCATAATACTGACTTTGATGTAGCACCTCTTCACTAATCCAGAGTATAATCATTGCCCAGCCTAATGAAGTACTAACATCATCACTGACACTTGATGAGACTGAGAGACAGAAATACCATATTTTGGCTTTTTTGGCACCATGTTTTGGTGTCACAGTCTATATACAAAAGTAAGAAGTTAGAGTTGGGGTCAGCATCACTGTAGAGCATTTCATGGTGTGAAATGATGTGCAAGCAGTTCCAGCCTAGACTTACCCTCTGGTGTCCATACATGTCCACAACCAGTGCTACCTTTGCTTTTTGTGACTTGAAAGAATTCCAGTTTTTAACTGCATCCTGAAAGCTGCTAAATGGACAACTCGGTTAAAATAAGGGGATAAGGACCTGTACTTATACAGTGCCTGATATGCATGTCTTTGTATTGCGGGAGGAACCCGGAGCCCACGGAGTAAACCCACACGGCACAGGGAGAACATGCAAGCCCCACATAGAACGGTTCCCACCACTTCCAACCTGGGGATTCAAACCTGGAATCATCTAGCTGTGAGACATTGGTGCTAACCACTGTACCACCATACCGCCTATATTGTCGTAGGGTATCATCAATAATTCTCCCAGCGATCTCATTTCTTTATTACTGAAAGTCAAGCGAACAGTGGCGTTATCTGATGGCATGCAAATCCACCCTGAAAGTCGGCTCATCATCAAGACGTGTTCAGCCACCTAAAGTCCAAAAGCTGTTGCATGTCAGCCCTAGAGAGCAAGATGGATCATGTCAGTCGAGACCCCAGACATTTCTATTCATGCCACCTCTCTCTATAGAAGCTAATGGGTTTCCCCTGCAGTACATCTTTATTGTCTAATGCACAATAATGTCTCGGATGTTTTATGAGCTCAACCTAGCAAGCAGACAGAGAAGAAAGTAACGCCAAGGCTGATCGATGGCTAGGTAGTTGATGGATAGAACCATATGGAACAGGAAAGTTGATAGGGGAAAGGGGAAAAACACTGAGCTCTGGTGCAGAAAGCGACATTAGATGCTTAATGCTGTTCTGCCAAGATACATCGGAGCATAATGCATTGCACAAGGATTCCTCTGTCTTATCTTTCGCAAATTATGCTCTGCATATTGGGATAGATTTAGACACATGGGCCTAGGGCTAATAGTAAAATCAGATGTGGTTATTCTTCATTTCTGCTACATATTTAAGCAATATCACATAAGGGAGGTTGCAGCAGAGTGAATATATCAAAGCCTGTCACCTACTGTGGAGTCATACATATCCTGTTAAACATCCTAGTGGTTTGGTAGCAATTATAAACACTATTGAAATGCCCATTGTCCAATCAAATTGCATGACTGGAACTAACTGTTATGTAATATACAGCATTTTCTGGATTTAGAGGATCCTTTGATGAAAATAATTTGCAGTAATATGGCGTAAAGTCTTCCCATCCACATATGTTAGCCAGTGACAACACTGCACAATGTGATTACCAGATGTGGGTACGCCGTGGGTTACATTTACTGAAGTACATGTACTCAAGTAACTTCTTCACAGCGACCAGTTTTTATTGCAGGATAGTTTTTTTTTAACTTTTGCTTGAGTAAATTTTTCAAATACTCCAGTTGTACTCTTTGAGTTACTTTTGATTTCATGGATTGCAAAAATGTCATTTTAGTGAATTTATAACTTTATTTAATTGAAACCAGAACCGGAGTGGTGGATTAGTTGTACAGCGTCTGCCCCATAACCGGAAGGTCGTGGGTTCGAGCCCCGGCCACGTCATACCAAAGACTATATAAAGTGGTACTTCCTGCCTTCCAGCTTGGTGCTCAGCATAATTGAATGGGGGAGGGAAAGCTGGTTACCTAGCCACAGGGAGAGCACAAGCCAGTGTACTCCCTGTGCCGGTCCCAAGCCTGGATAATTGGGTAGGGTTGTGTCAGGAGGTACATCCGGTGTAAAAATCTCTGTGAAATTAACATGTTAATCGTTGCGATATCAGGTGACGATACGCTGTGGCAACCCTAAAAGGAAACAGTTGAAAAAATAACCATTTAAATCAGTGCTAAATTATTGTTCTTCTATTGTGGCTCAGAAAGTATTTAATTTATTCTTGTCAGTCAACACACCTGGCTCAACTTTACAGGCGCTCTTTCCTGCACCAGCTTGAGCCAGCGGCATCACCATCTCCATCTTTCTTACTCTCCCACCTCCTCAAGGCACCTGGATGTGAGCCCAGTGATGTCTGTGGGCTGTCAGACAGACACCCCAATTTATAGGTGTTTTGCCGACTTAAGCCGATGACATCTCTGGGGGATTTGTTGAACTACCTCCACTTTCCGTCGCTTGGCTCAGTGATCCCCCAACATGCCGGTTCCTGCTGATGGTCCCTCAAAGTCTGTTCTGCCACTGTTGGTTGCGGTTCATCCAGCTCCACCTGGATGAAGCATCTGTCTGCCTGGTAATGCTGGCTTATCAGCCGCCTCTTATCTGCGCCTTCAATGCCTGTCCGCCCAAGACTTTGCCATAGTGACTTCTCAGAGAAGCGTTGGCAGCCAGCTTCCACCGGCAGGTTCCAGGCCTTCCACCCTCTCTGCTGGCAGTCACGGATGAGGGCTTGGTATTTTGTACACTGAAGCTCATGTGCCTCCTCCATCCGCTTTTCCCAGGGTACAGTTAGCTCAAGTAGCTCTTCTGTTTTGGCACAGAAAGTTTTGACTGTATTATTGTCGGTGTCTACTCTTACTTCATCATCGTGAATGAAACTTCCATACCGGATCGGTCGAGGCCAGGATTAACAGCGACCACCAACGGTGCTGTTAACCGATAGGGTGCCGGTGTAAATTGGGCTGCTTTGGTTCGAAGATTGAGGAAGCGGAGAGGGGGGAGTTGTGATTGGAGGCAGACAGAGAAAAGGAAAGGCAGGAGTGTGGAGGTGAGATTAGGGATCTCAAATGTAGGGATTATGACTGATAAAGGCAGAGAGCTGGCTGTAAAAATGGAGAGAAAGAAGGTAGATGTACTGTGTGTACAAGAGGCTAGATGGAAAGGAAACATGACCAGAAGCAAGGGAGGTGGGTTTAAATTGTTCTACCATGATGAAGATGGGGAGAGAAATGGAGTAGGGGTAACCTTGAAGTAAGAGTATGTGAAGAGTTTTCAGGAGGTAAAGAGTTACTCAGACAAGATCATGAGTTGAAGCTATAAACTGAAGGTGTGATGTTGAACACTGTTAGCATATATGCAGCAGAAAGTTGGATGTCGAGCAGAGGAGAAAGTGGCGTTCTGGATGAAGTTGGATGAAGTGGCACAGAGTGTTGCCAGCAGGGAGAGAGTCGTGATTGGAGCAGACTTTAATGGACATGTAGGGGAAGGGAACAGAGGTGGCGCTGAGTAGGGGTGGAGTGGGTGGAGACAGGCGGCAGGGGTGTTAACCTTCCTGTGTGGATTGTGCATGTTGTCCCTGTGCTGTGTGGGTTCACTCTGAGGGCTTTTGTTTCCTCCCACAATCCAAAGACATCCATGATAGGTTAATTGGTGATTCAAAATTAGAATATAGAATTAGTGTAGCTATTAGTTAAGCACTTTGAGAGGTCTTTGTGACTAGAAAAAGCTCTATATATGTACAGATTCTTATTGCTTATCCCTTATTTCTGACAACAAGACAGCAGCTAGAATGAAATGGAAGATACAGTGGAAGATGCAGTGGGTACATGGCGATTACAGCTTTAAGAAAGGTGTGTAACGACTTTTCTTGTTAGGTTTTTTTTTTTTTCACTTTTATTGTGTGTGAGCATGGAGCAACTAACCTAACTTAACCCATACTTTAATGCCTAACCCTAACCTCACAGGAACCTTTCATTAGTGGAGTGAAAAACAAAGTAAGGAAAAAAAAAACCAAGGAAAAAAATGAAGAAAAAGGTGAGTGAGAGACGAGAGTGGGAGTCAAACTCGAGTGTTTTTGCTGAAAGAGCTGTGTAAGTAACCGTCCACCATCCCCCTCCCACCAACCGAATGAGCGTTGGGAAAGCAAAGTAAAAGATGCGTTGTTCTGCGCATCCGCGGTGAGGACTGCGCACTGAGTGAACTTGTGAAAATGTGGCGAGGCACGTTATATTTTGATTTAATGTTGATATATGCTGTACGTTTTTAGAGGGGTGGGAAAATGTTTTTTAGATACGTTTCTTACTGAGACCAGGTTGGTTCTGTAGACACCCATACACCCATACACAACAATGGAAAATTGTTTGCCATTTTTTGGACCAGTTAACAAGTGGAATTAGACAGTTTCCCACAGAAACTTGAACATACCGGGGCACCCTTGTTGAAAAACACTAATCTAGAGACTATGGGCCCTATTATGATGGTCAACAGTGGACTTTTGTGCCACTCTTCTGCCTTGCAACAGTACTTTTTTTTATGCTTTGCATCATGTCATCTCATTAACAGTAGACATGGCGCAGGCTTTGCGGTGCGGGGAAGGGGCTCATTTCGAAGAGGTGTGGCGGTGCGCAGTGTCATGGTGTCACCACACCGTATTGTGGTGCATTTTATGACAATGCAAGTTTGATCAGGAAAAAGGAGGTCTGTTTTCAGTAGCGCATTGTCAGTATTTTTTCAGTGGCATGTTTGGAAATCTCGCAGCTCCTACTGACAGGAGCACATGAGGGAACAGCATGCATTGGGATTTTCTGCTATTTTAGTAGAGAGAATTGTAACAGTTATAATCTTATTACTTGTCATTTTAATTATTATATGATGATACACTTAACCCTTTAACTGCCCCAGGTGCCATGTGGCGCCTGGGGCAATCCAAGGCAACTCAAGCCCCCCCCCCCCCCCTCCCCAGTGGTCAAGAGTTGTAAAAAATTTTGTCAATAAAATAGTTCAGATTTCCAAGGCTATAACTTAAAAGTCACAAGAGATAATGGCTTACTGTCAATTAGAAAGATGTAGAATATAATCCAAAGTTTCAGATAGGAATAAATTTACACATCTGATTTGCATAATGTCGGGGCAGCTATATAAATTACATAACTCAGTCAAACGTGGACTTTGGACACATTTACATAAAGAATGGTCCGGGTTTTTTTTACGCCGATTTGTCTACAGGGGTATGTTTTTATCTAATCTTCAAAGTATATGAACCAGAAAATCAATAAAATGTCCAAAAAAAAAAAATTCTCTCTTACCTGTTACTGGGAAGGGGACTCGCCCGCCCATGTGACCGGTCCGTTTTCGTCCATCATAGCCAATGTTTTTGTGTTTGCTCAGCCATTTACACCATGTACCACATCTACAAACTCTTATGATTACCCCACCTGAATTTCATTTGTATTACGTTGCTATTTTTCCCGTTTCATGCAGTTTCCGTCATCATCGCGGCAGCGATGACCAATCATGAAGGCATACACATTGGTGTGTGAGCTCAAAGCGGAAAAAGGAAGAAGAGTAATGAGGCTTTCTCCTTCTTTGCTATATTCCATGTCAGCTATGATTCCTTCGGCGCATGTCTGCCACCTTCTAAACTGTCAGATCAATAGAGATTAGTACAAATTCTCAGTATAGCCGGGGGACGTCAATAAGTTGGCACGTGCAGTTGCTGCGCTGTGCCACTGGGGGTGCGTGACCCATCCATTTAATCTGGGCAGTTAAAGGGTTAATAGTTTTTCATTCCATCCACATTTTCATTTTAATCGTGGACTTACTCTTGGAGTATAGTCTACAGATTAGGCATTTATGTATTTTTTTTAGGAGAATGATGGAATGAATGAACAGGTAGTGTGTGTGTGTGTGTGTGTGTGTGTGTGTGTGCGTGTGTGCGTGCGTGCGCGTGCGGTACATGGGGGATACATGGTCGGATACTGTCAATCTGAAGACTTTAAATGACAAACCTCTCTTCTGTGACAAAATATTCTGTCCACATACTCACCTCTCATGTGTTTCATCATATCCCATCATCATATGTCATGTGCATGATGATGGGATACATATCCATGCATGATTAACTGACTGCTGAAAAACACACAATCAACTGTTTTTTGGGGTTTTTTTGATAAATAACATAACAGATAAATATGAATGATTTGAAGACACAGCACAGTTTTACATTGCACAGTGAAAAAAATGGTGCATGGATTTACAATTCAGCGGATAGTCCTCTTTTTAATTTAACTGCCGGGCTGACTGGGAAAAAAGCTGTCACCGCAGCCCGGAATAAGACATTCAAAACCAACATTCATCATTATCAAATTATGACAGTGGGGTTTTTTGTTTTTTGTTTTTTTACAGTTTTTTAAACATCATTCACTGCCTTTATTTTCACAGAATGATTAAAAATGAAAATATCCTGACAGTTGTTTTGAGATAAAACACAACAATTTTGCATTCAGCAGAGGAGATTAACAGACCTTGGCTGAGATGAACACCTCACCATTTCTTGGTCTAAAAAGATGGGGTGAATTTCACGTTTAATTATGATCAAATCTCTGCAGCATGAGCAGGGCTGGGGAGAAGGAGGTTAAAAAGCTCCTTGCCTTTAAATGCATTTTCACTTTGTGAATGAGCCCACTTTGTAGTCAGCGCAAAATGGATTTGTCCTCCCATGTGCTATCATATTAGTCTTAAACCTTTGATTTCATGCTCCTGTGTATTAAAGGAAATGGCAGCAAAGACAGTGATTGGTTTATTTCTCGTAATGCCCCAAACACACCACTGAATAATTAAGAGCATTAGGACAACCTCTTTGCACTTTGCACCCAGTGCAAAATTTGTTTTTTATGCTTCTGTAACAGCCAGATGAACTTGGAAATGCCAATAAATGGGCCCTGTGCCCCAGACAATTGTGACTGCACTGCTGTAATACAGCTCCATAACTTAAAAGAGAAATCATGGTTCTCAACATACTGTGTGGGAGAAAAAAAGGGAAAAAAAACTCTACTGTGGATGATTTAAACCCAGAGCCTTCCATGCAGTTTTTCTCAGCACTTTAACCAGTGTGCCATGCTGTGGTGGATGGTTGAGTTTCGACGATGGCATGACTATTAACCCTGGTTCAGGTTCCCTCTCAGCTCCCCAGCTCCACTGACTACGCCCTCTCTTTCTTTGTCAAGTCCTCATCAGGGCATTAGCAGCCTTCAAAGTCACTGGTCTTTAGCCAGCCAATCCTCTTAGTGCTAGGAAAAGGATCTCTCTCTGACAAAATGCTGACATTCGCAGCAAGAGACCTGTCAGATGTGTGTGAGGTGGGAGTGTGCCTGTCTCTAAGAAGAAGCCTGCTTTTTTTATTTAGAAGCATGCTGCACAGTTAACGGGAGATTATTCTTAAGTCAGACACCCATTACCACCTCAGTGTAATTAATTTTATATTACTCTACATTTGCGTTCATAATGGATAAAGCACAGCTTTGCGCGTGCATACAAGGGTCCCCCATCCAGGGTAAATGAGTCTCACGCACCGTAGCCTCTCTTGGCCAGTATTTTCAAAGACTGTTATCTTGTTGATTTAGCCCCTGATGGTAACAATTGCTCTCTTGAAATTTGATTGCCAAAATGTTGTTTGTGAAAGCCCAGGTGGCATGTGGCCCTTAAATACAAGGGTCATTTCATAGGTATACCTTTGTCTGAGGGGAAGTGCTGGAGTAAATCCCAGTTTTCATGATTCAATAACAGCAATTATAACTTTGAAGTCTAAAGAATATGTGCTTTATCGTTATCAGGGTTGCTTAAATAGATCTGTCTGCATTTTTGTTGCTGATATCTCTGGGTCACAGGCAGGCATTTTGGGGATTAATGGTTTTAGGTTTGGTTGAGTCAGTGTGTTTACGTGGCAGACTGTTGGAATAGTTTATGGTTTTTGCTTTGTTTCCTTCATTTGTCTTGATTATATTTCTATTTTGGCTTCTGTGAAAGATGAACGCAGATGGCAAGAAGAAGAAAAATAAAAATAGAGATGCTGGGTGAGAAGACAGCAAGAAAGAGAAGATATAAAGGTTGCAGAAGGCAAAGATGAGAATTGAATGCAGCTTCTGTAAACGAAAGAGCCACAGAAATAAAGGCAAAGGCGGGTAAAGAAAGGAGTCAATGAGGGCGAAAAGTCATCTTTGTTCTAATATTCTTTTTGTATGTTTAAAATAAAGAACCGTGGCCTCAGTCTGGCTTGATAGATTTTAGAGACATTGTAGAATAATGTAAAGAAGGTGGGAAGAGTAAGAGCTTATTCTAAAGAGACTTGTTTCTTCAACATACTTTATCATTTCAGAGACAGTCAGGCAGCTGTGACATGGTTTTTCGGGGGGGGGGGGATGTGGAAAAATAGCAAAACTTCAGCAGCGCAATGTGGAAGCTGAGCTTGATGAATGTGCTTTCGATACATCGCAAAGAAGACCTGCATATTTCATAAGCATAATGTTTATTTTATCACATCCATCTCCAACTCTTGGCTCATATTTATCAGTGTTGTTGCATGACCCCTGTTTTTCTTTTTTTGTTGTTCAGTACCAAGTCTTGCATTTATACACTGTTTGCTTGTTTGCATTTTTCTCTTTATCCCAACAGGTTCAACATCCTGTTCAAGCACTGTTGAAATTTGTAAGAGTGCAAATTACAAATTGCAAATTTACAAATATAAATAGTGCTTATTTGTTTATTTTCTCAAAATTTTGCTGCTTGGTGTCACCATAATTATGGCAGTTGCTGTTATTATATGTCTGTTAGCATCCTCCTGCACATTCATTCCTTACTAATGAAGCCATTTGGATGAATGGTAAAACATTTCAGAGTAAAAGACATTTGAATCCTGTTGACTTGACTGAGCTTTCGTGCAGGATACTCAGGGCCTGCTCTCACTGTAGTGCCGGTTCTGTGCTGACCCAAGTTTGGCACCTAAAGTATGGAACCTCTGTCAGTGTGATCGCTCCCTGCCATTCTGCAGAACAGCACCTTCCCCCAGCTTTGGAATGGTTGGAACAGGTGGTCTAGTGGAACAGAACTAACTAACTAACTAACTAACCTACACTTATATAGCGCTTTTCTAGTCACAAAGACCACTCAAAGCGCTTTCATTAATACTAACCCTCTATTCTAAGGGCCTATAGGAAACAGATATCTAGGGACAATTTAGAACAGCCAATTAACCTAACATGCATGTTTTTGGCATGTGGGAGGAAACCGGAGAAATCCCGGAGTAAACCCACGCAACACGGGGAGAACATGCAAACTCCACACAGATCACTGTTGGTCGGGGGCTGGGATCGAACCCACGATCCCACGATCCCCACAATCCCCCAGCCAAGGGTAAACTGTGCTGCCGCAGTGCTAACCACTGCGCCACCGAACGAATGCAAATGATTGCTCATGTACAAGCACATGCACGCGCACTTATATGGCTGTCACTATAACCTCGCTACTGACAAGACGATCAGAGGTTGCCAAGAAACCCCAATAGTTGCAGCTGGTTTGTCCTATTTTTGTTGTGTGAATATGCACCCCCCCCCCCCACACACACATAAATTTTGCTTTTTTTTTCTCCAAATCTAGAGCTCTTTGGCCAGCTATTCCTGACGCTGTGACCTCAGCCATTGATGTGGCTGGGCTAAGTTTATCTGCCTGTATTTTAAATAAATTAGCAACTAAAAAAGTTGGCAGACCACTCTCCACCTCCCACCAGTTGAGGCTGTTTATGTCGGTTCATTAAATGTAGGATATTTTCCTACAGAAGAGTTGAAAACAACGGAGCTCCGTGCTGGAAGCTCTGCAGACGGGCTGTGTCTCTCCCGACAGCCCAGATGATGAGCTCCACCAGCCGCATAAAAGCAGAGGAGGCATCAGCCCTGGCTTCATGGAGCTCCATCGCTGCAAGCGGTTTCAACTATTCAATTGTAGGCTACCTTAATTTGAGGATATTTTCAACCATTAATTATTTTGTTGCCACTCTTCACCAATTAACTACAAACCTTTAATTAATTTTTAAAATGTACGCCTCCAATTGCAGACCACTGTGGCTGTCAGGAAAGTTGGTGACAGAAAAACCTAATATTAAAAACAATGAAATCAAACTCACCATTGCTGCCAAAAATAGTCTCTGTGCTGTTTTTAAACTATACAGTGGTGTGAAAAGTGTTTGCCCCCTTCTCATTTTTTTTATATGTTTGTCACTTAAATGTTTCAGATCATCAGACAAATTTAAATTTTAGACAAAGATAACACAAGTAAACACAAAATACAGGTTTTAAATGAAGGTGTTTATTATTAAGGGGAAAAAACCTACATGGCCCTGTGTGAAAAAGTGACCACCCCCCCCCCCCCCATCCTGTTGAAACATAAATTAACTTTGGTTTATCACATCTTTGGAAAGCTGAGTTCAATTTCTCTAGCCACACCCAGGCCTGATTACTGTCACACTTGTTCTCAATCAAGAAATCACTTAAATAGGACCTGCCTGACAAAGTGAAGTAGACCAAAAGATCCTCAAAAGCTAGACCTCATGCTGCACTCCAAAGAAATTCAGGAACAAATCAGAAACAAAGTAATTGAGATCTATCAGTCTGGAAAGGTTATAAAGCCATTTCTAAAGCTTTGGGACTCCAGCGAACCACAGTGAAAGGCATCCATCCATCCATCCATCTTCTACCGCTTTTCCGGAGGTCCGGGTCGCGGAGGCAGCAGTTCAAGAAGAGAAGCCCAGACCTCCCTCTCCCCAGCCACCTGCTCCAGCTCTTCAGAGGGGATACCAAGGCGTTCCCAGACCAGCTGGGAGACATAGTCTCTCCACCGAGTCCTGGGTCTGCCCAGGACTCGGTGGCAGACCCAGGACACAGTGAAAGCCATTATCCACAAATGGCGAAAACGTAGAACAGTGGTCAACCTTCCCAGGAGCGGCCGACCAACCAAAATTACCCCAAGAGCACAGCGATGACTCATCCAAGAGGTCATAAAAGACCCCACAACAACATCCAAAGAACTGCAGGCCTTGCTTGCCTCAGTTAAGGTCAGTGTTCATGACTCCACCATAAGAAAGACACTGGGCAAAAATAGCCTGCATGTCAGAGTTCCAAGACAAAAACCACTGCTGATCAAAAAGAACATAAAGGCTCATCTCAGTTTTGCCAGAAAACGTCTTGATGATTCCCAAGACTTTTGGGAAAATACTCTGTGGACTGACGAGACAAACGTTGAATTTTTTGGGAGGTGTGTGTCCCATTACATCCAACGTAAAAGTAACACAGCATTTCAGAAAAGGAACATCATATTAACAGTAAAATGTGGTGGTGGTAGTGTTGTGGTCTGGAGCTGTTTTGATGCTTCAGGACCTGGAAGACTTGCTGTGGTAAATTGAACCATGAATTCTGCTGTCTACCAAAAAATCCTGAAGGAGAATGTCCGGCCATTTGTTCGTGACTTCAAGCTGAAGCGCACTTGGGTTCTGCAGCAGGACAATTATCCAAAACACACCAGCAAGTCCACTTCTGAATGGTTTAAGGAAAAACAAAATGAAGACTTTGGAGTGGCCTAGTCAAAGTCCTGACCTGAATCCGATTGAGATGCTGTGGTATGACCTTAAAAAGGCGGTTCATGTTTGAAAACCCTCCAATGTGGCTGAATTACAACAATTCTGCAAAGATGAGTGGGCCAAAATTCCTCCACAGTGCTGTAAAAGACTCATTGCTAGTTATGGAAAACGCTTGATTGCAGTTGTTGCTGCTAAGGGTGGCCCAACCAGTTATTAGGTTTAGGGGACAATCACTTTTTCACACAGGGCCATGTAGGTTTGGATTTTTTTTCCCCCTTAATAATAAACACCTTCATTTATAAACTGCATTTTGTGTTTACTTATGTTAGTTTTGTCTAATATTTAAATCTGTTTGATGATCTGAAACATTTAAGTGTGACAAGCATACAAAAAAGAGAAATCAGGAAGGGGGCAAACACTTTCTCACACCACTGTCGCTCTCTTCTACGCTATTTTTTCTTGTGAATGTACCTCCCCACACACATAAATTTAATGTTTTCTGCAAATTTACAGCTTTCTTTCTAGTAAATTTCTTACTTTTTCCACGTAGAAGCTATATTAGATGTTTTCATGTAAATGTGAGACTTTTTTCTGGTAAATTTGAGGCTTTTTCCTCATCAATTTTATTTTTCTTTTTAGAGGAAGGTCCTCTATTTACCTTAAGGCCAAGATGCAATGCAGCCCTGAAGGGGTGTTCCATGCTCCTTAATTTACTGAAGGCTACAAAATATCTATTTTATTGTTTTATTTTGTGTACTTTATTGATCCCAGAGGGGAAATTCAGGGCATCCACCTGGATGGATGAAGTAGCCACTGTACGGCGCCAATCCCTTCACCATTCACACACACATTCACACTTAGGGCCACTTTAGAGTCTCCAGTTAACCTAACCTGGATGTTTTTGGGCTGTGGGAGGAAACCGGAGTACCCGGGTTAAACCCACACAGATACGGGGAGAACATGCAAACTCCACACAGAAGGGTCAGTGATGGTCAGGGGGTGGGATCAAATCCACGATGGTCAAGGGTGGAATCAATCCTGTGACCTTCTTACTGTGCTGCCACAGTGCTAACCACTGCACCACCGTGCTGCACCTATTTCAATACATATTTTCATGCTGCTTGTGAATGACAAACTCAAAATTTTTAATAATTTTTAAAATGAATACTGTGTGCACAGCTGACTGTCAGCACACCTTGTTGTGAAAACACAAGTCACTTCAAGTGTGTGCTCTGCCCGTGTGCATGACACACGCTGCATGCGTGTGACAAGAAAAGGGAGAACCATGCACAGCAAAATGCAAAGAGAGTATGGCCAGTGCTGTCCCCCCGCTGAGAGTGCCATGTCACCTCAGCATGGAGCAAGGCAGAGTACGACCTTACCCACCCGAATGATTGAGATTCTTCATCAAACGAGGGCATAACTGTTTCCATGGTGACTGACAAGTTTTGCATTCTCGCCATTTCACTATGAATGGCCAAAAGGCCCGGCGAAAACCCACGCAGACACAGGGAGAATAACTCCACACAGAAAGGTCACTGCTAGCCAGGGCTGGGATTGAACCCACAACCTGCGCTGCAACAGTGCTAAGTGTCTGTTTGCTTGCTTGCTTGTGTTTTTTTAGCTTTTGGCCAAACAAGCCTTTGGGTCAAACTTCTGGTATTAAAAGCTCCTGCGGTACAGCATGTACAGCCCAAGGTTGGACTGGGTCTAACTTTGTGTTTAGAATCTGCCCGAAACTGGAAGTAATGGCTACACTTTGAAAATGGCACGATGCCTGTGCCAAGGAAAAAATATATGATTACAGAAGCTAAGGGCTGCTGATGGACTCTGATCATTCCAAGTCTGATCTGTATGAAGGAAATGAGTCTGGCGGGTCAAATAAGTATCACTGCGTGGAAAGCACTGCCGCTCTCAGACTCATCAGCAACAACTTTGGGGAAGATGGTGGTGCTGACACTGAAAAGCCACATCAATATTGAGAAATGTGAGGGGAGTGATTCTTTTTACGTCTTTATTCAGCTGATATTTCTACCTGGGATAGGGGAAAAACACAACAAAATGTATATATGAAGTGTCTGTCAATTACTGTTTTTGATTTTTTTTAAAAATGACCTACTTTCAAATGTTTATTTTTTATGAAAGGATTTGATGCCACATGCCGGTGCTGTCTGGAATGCTAAACTTGAAACCTCTGGATGAGAAAGAGTTAATAATTTCACATTATGTGGATAATAGTTTGGGCAAGATTTTTTTTTTCTTTTCCATTAAAACGAAACTTTGCCTGTGTTCACATTGGTAACTCGAAAAGCACCCAGAGAGCGCACACCTCCACTAAGGCTTCTTCCGTCCTTCATGGATCACCTACAAAATGTAATGAGTTTGTGTGTGGGCCACGAGGCAGTTCTGGTGAAAATTTCATCCAAATCCATCCAGTAGTTTCTGTGTAATCCTGCTGCACAAATACAAACAAGGTCCTTGGTGGAGGTATGCACTCTCAGCTCATCACCAAAATTTAATGGGTTCATCCTTGGCCCAAGGGCTACCTCTGGTGGAAAATTTCATCAAAATCCATCCAGTAGTTTTTGTGTAATCCTGTTAACAAACAAATGGACAAACCACCCCGATTACATCACCTCCTTGGTGGAGGTGATAACTTGACCTCGTATGAATCTATCAGCCACCTTCATACTACATATACAATACATAGTTAAGTTCAAAATTTGCCTGAAACACGTGTGCACCAATGTGTAATTGCATCATCACCGACAACCAAAGATGTCATACTAGTGCAGGGGTGCCCAACCTTGGGCTCCTGGAGCATTCAGGTTTCTGCAGGAAGTTTTCTAATTTCACTTCTTAATTGGTCCAAAGATTTGCAAATAATTTGTCATTGCTGTGCACGTGTTCTGTAGGCACCCATGCACAACAATAGCAAATTATTTGCAAATCTTTGGACCAATTAAGAAGTGAAATTAGAGAATTTCCCACAGAAACCTGAATGCTCCAGGAGCCCCAGGTTGGGCACCCCTGCACTAGTGCATCTCTCTGAATTAGAATATATGATTTGTACCTTGGGTTCAAAAACTCTAGCCATAATCGTCAATGTTAAAAAAAAAGCTTGAGATACAATATTTCATTCTGCATGTAATATACAATACATTATATGAAAGTGCATCTTTTTGAGTAGTATCGCAAAAAATAACTTTTTTAACAGTATTCTAAGTTCCTCCTACTGGAGTGGTGGCCTAGTTGGTAGAGCATCCGCCCCCACAACCGGGAGGTCGTGGCTTCAAATCCCAGCCGGGTCATACCAAAGACCATATATAAAAAAATGGTACTTTCTGCCTTCTAGCTTTGTGCTCAGCATAATGGAATGGGGAAAGGAAAGTTATCGCACAGAGCTACCAGAGGACTAGCCCCCCACTGTAACTTTCACTGCTTACAGTAGCTGTGTGGCCTAGGGTCAGTGAAACGGAGATAGGCACCGCCCCATACACCACATTGTATGGAAGGGATTAACTTAACTCTACGTTCCTGAGATGCACTGGTATCTGTGCAACAACTTTTTTGCTACATAATGAGAAATTGATAGATTTTTAGTAAGGATGCACCAGATGCACCAGTATCAATGTTGAAAAAAATTAATTGGCCAACAGCTGATGCCAAGTGTTTCTTTTGCTCTTCTTTTAATCTATTTCATCCTCATTGCAAGGGAGACAGACTGCTAATTGTGATGCTAAACTCTGATGCTAAGAGATTATATCAGCACCATAAGCATGCACACGAGGTAAAAGGTCATCGATTTCAATCTCATGAATCGGATATATATCAAGTGTAGGACCACATATCTGTATCTGATCTGAGAGGTTGATTTTTCTGAGATTTTTGATAAGATTTGTACATTCATACAAACCTAAATGAATCAGAATTTTCTTCACATTAGGATAAATAATAGGAAGTCTTTTTGAGGCTTGTAGTGTAAATACAGCCTAAGTAAGTTCAACAGTGCGGTATTAGAGAGTGAGTTTTGGATCACAATGCAAATGCATGGTGCTTTCCCACATATCTATTTTGGTTGATAGTCCCTGTGTGTTTCCATCATAACAGAGTAAACAAAATAATCAGGTGTCCTTCTGTCTAATTTTGCTACCACTTCTGCACTGAATGTTTCTGAAGTAATGAAAAAGAATATGACTAAAAGAAATTACTACAGTATGTATAATATATTCATACAAAGTAAAATGCACGGATTCCATTTCGAGCAGTCCATCTGAATTAGTTCCATCTTTAATGGAGCTATGATTTTATCCATTCTCTGTTATGAAAAATTTAGACCTCACCTTTACTGAGATGGTGGGAGTATTATTTTGGAACCTGCTTTAATCTCTGGCTAGCTAAAAAAATGTGTACATTGTCACATACATCCATTTCCATCTCATATTCAGAGCACTTTTAAAAGTCTCCCCACTGTCTCAGCCAAAGGGTGCATGTGGCATTGCAGGGACTGCTACATTGCTCATTAATTTCCAAGCTGTGCTTAACGCACTTGGTCCTCTGTGGGGAAGATCATATGTATATTTATGAGTTTTTCAGGAGCCAGGAAAGAAGCAGGAAAGTAAGGGAGGTAGCTGGATATGTGTTAGAGAGAAATGAAGAGAAGCAGAGGTGATTACACAAGGAAAGTTGAGGTATTGCCATTGGTGTAGTTGGAAAATGGAAAAATAATAGCAGACATATGTAGTAAATCCAAAACATGCTTTAAAAGTGCAGTAAGATAGGAATTGCAGATGAGATGCTGCATTTTATCAAGGCGACAGACATCGCAAGTCCTGTGCAGCAATATTTCCTGTTCACATGGCATACTTGGTTAAGCTTGCTCTCCTGCAGAGCGTCAAGCTCATCAAATTAAGTGCTTGGGGAATCGCTATGATGACAACACAGCTGGTATTGTCATCAGGGACAAGTTTTGTAAACATGTCCCACCTTTTGAGTTGTGTTTCATATTCATTGTTATTATTATTCTGATTATTCTACTAGTCTTTGGTCATTTTGGCAGTGGTTCATGTGTTATTCCCTGCCTCGTCTTAGTTTCTGAGTTTTGCTCTTATTTTGAAGTACTTCCTTATTCATTCCTTCTTAGTTTTATTGTGGTGAGTATAGAGGGATGATCTAGAGGTAGTGTATGTGGCGGTAATGCACCTGTAAGCTGGTTGCCAACTGCCAATCAAATCTAAAAGAAGAAGAAGAAGTTTTATTGTGGTGGTTCTCTTTCCTGTTTAATTGTTATGCCTTGTTTGTCTTGGGTCACGTGATCTTCTCTACACGGGCTTCATCTGGACATGCCCCCTTTGCACGACACAGGCTTCTGGTCTTCAGTGTCAGATATAACATCACTATTGATTAGACCCTAAATTTTTCTTGATGGTGAAATCTTTTGACAGTAGAAAATGCAGCGCTCTCTTTATGGGATGCTGGTTTTCAATGAAACTTTGAATTAAAACCAGTTTTAAGGCCAAAAGAGCAAAAGTCTACAGTTTTTCATTCTAATAAGAAATAATTATAGCTGGTCTTACTATTTATCACACTTTCAATTGCAAAGAAGGACTGAAGGATAATCAGTAGGTTACTGACTATGGAACGGATGGTTAGAAAGTAATTCATGTGTCTTTTATAAACTCAGATCAAGAATATACACTGGTTCTCCATGATCAACATCAACTGCTAATCAAGTGGGCATCTACATAGTCAATGCTCTGTTTTCCATTATATCTTTTCAAGTCAACACATTTGCAATCAGTACAAATTCAGATCACAGGACTTCACTATTCTCTTTCCCATTTATTTCATACAGGTTGAATGACTCATATACTACAGTACGAATGGTAAATTGATAGAACTTCATTACCTGACCAAACTATGTTGTCAGTCATTACTATTTTCTTTATTCTCAGTGGTCAGCCTTGGGTAGGACTTTGCTATTGAGGTCTTCTTTTGAAGCTGTTTTTTTTTTTTTTTTTTTTGCTCAATATTTAGGCCAGAGGACTGGTGATATAAGTACAGAGGAAAAAAATCTAACTCAGCCACTGGGAGGAACCCAAGCCAGTGTACTCCTAGTGCCAGTCCCAAGCCCAGGTAAATGGAGAGGTTGTGTCAGGAAGGGCATCCGGCGTAAACCTTTGCCAAATCCAACATGCGGATCTTCACGAATGAGACTTCCATACTGGATCAGTCGACAGGCGGGTTAACAACAGCTGCCACCAGCGCTGTTAACCAACAGGGTGCTGGTGGAAATAGGGCTCCTGTACTTAAAGCAAACCTTCCATCTGTAGAACTCATCTTAAACTGTACTGCTTCTTGCTCATTGTCACTTCTCCTCTTAACCTGGCTTCAACAACTCTTTCCCATATCTTCATGGTGTGACTGATCAACTTTATGCCTCTGTAGTTACTACAGCTCTTAGCATCACTCTTGTTCTTAAAAATTGGTGCCACAACACTTCTTCTCCACATGGCATCCTCTCACTCTCCAAGATTGTGTTAAACAATCT
Organism: Pholidichthys leucotaenia; assembly: GCA_020510985.1. Lineage (NCBI taxonomy): Eukaryota > Metazoa > Chordata > Actinopteri > Cichliformes > Pholidichthyidae > Pholidichthys > Pholidichthys leucotaenia. The sequence goes on from CM035836.1 coordinate 227,530,816, forward strand.
GATTAAAAAGTCCACTGCCATCACTCCTAAACATCTCCATACCTTCATAGGTATGTCATCTGGACCAGCCGCCTTTCCACACTTCATCTTCTTAACAGCTGCCCTCACTTCTGCCTTTCTAATCCTTGGAACTTCCTTGTTCACTACCTTCACTATTTCTTTCATTCATCAGGTCCTCAAAGTACTCCTTCCATCTTCTCAGCCCACTCTTTTCACTTGTTAGGACATTACCATCTCTGTCCTTAATCAGCTGAACTTGCTGCACATCCTTTCCAGTTTGATCTCTGTCTTTCTAGCCAATCGGTACAAGTCCTTTTCTCCTTCCTTACTGTCCGGCCTCTCATACAACTCACTGTATGCCTTTTCCTTTGCTAGTTTTTTTTTTTTTTTTTTTTTTTTTTTTTTGTCATGCCCCTAGACTCCAATTTCTCTTGTCTACATTTTTGTCTCCCTATCCCACTTTTTTTGGCCACTCTCTTCCTTTGAATACTTTACTATACCTCCTCATCCCACCACAAACTCTCCTTGCCTTCTTTCCTCTGTCAGGTGGATACACCACATACCTTTCTACCAGTTTCACTCAAGAGTTTTGCTGTACTTTCCAAGTCCTCTGATAATTCTTCCCTACAACCCACAGCCTATATCAACCCTTTCTTGAACTCTGCGCAACCTTCATCCTTCTCTAACTTCCACCATTTATTTTTTGGCTATACCTTCACTCTCTTCCTCTTCTTGGCTTCCAAAGTCATCCTACAGACTACCATCCGATGCGGTCTACCTGCATTCTCACCTGATACCACCTTGCAATGTTCTATCTCTTTCAGATTTCTCCTTCTGCATAAGATGTAGCCTACCTGTGTGCAGTTTCCTCCACTCTTGCAGGTCACCCTGTGTTCCTCATTTTTCATCAGATATGTTCACTACAGCCACTTCCATCCTTTTCCAGAATCAACAACCACATTTTTCTCCATAAAACCACACCTACCCAAGACCTCCTCATCACCTCTGTTCCCTTCACCTACATGCCCATTAAAGTCCACTCCACCCACCACTCTTTCCCCCCTTTGAACACTCTCTACCCCATCATTTGACTTTACTGCAAAACTCCTCTTTCTCTTCTACCTGACATCCAACTTGTGGAGCATACGGACTGACAACATTCAGCATCACACCTTCAATTTCTAGCATCAAACTCATGAGCCTGTCTGACTCCCACTGCAAATCCTGAACACTCTTTACATACTCTTCCTTCAAGATTACCTCTAGTCCATTTCGCTTCCTATCTACACCATGGTAGAACATCCACATCCAATGCCCCTAGCCTTGCTTTCCTTTCATCTGTTTTTTTGTACACATAGTATATCTACCTTTCTTCTCTCCATCATAAAAGTCAACTCTCTCCCTCCATTTAAAGTCCCTACTCTCACCTCCAATCTTCTCCCTCTTTAGGTGTTTTTTTTTTCCACATCAGCAGATGTTTTTTTAAGAATAGCAAACTCAAAAGGTATGAGTGTTGTTTTTTTTTAAGTCAAAGTAGTTCTACACCTTGTCCCATTAGTCTCATTGCTTGAACTCCAGTTTTGTTAACTTGTGGCTTTTGTTGAAGTTATTAGCATCAGGGTTCACTTACTTTTTCCACCAGCACAGTGAATGTTTAATGGATGTGTCCAATAATAATATTATCAAGGAAAAAGAGAGTCTGGAGCACACTGTCCAATTCGCAGGCTTTGTTAGTGCAAGGACTAATATTTCAACACCATTTGTGTCTTCTTCAGAGTCGCACTATACTGAACAAAATGGCTGCCATTGCATAGCCAGAGTAGACCATGTGTGAGAAACACACTGGATAATTAAAACCATATAGGTTCAACTCCACTGGCTGATGGAGTGAGGTGGTGTTAGCACATACATTTGATCCACCCCAGCCAATGATAGACACACCTCTGAAACAATAGTAACATGGCATATCAAAACTTCTTCATCTTCAGCGTATGAATCCAGTATGCCTACCTGCACAACAAAGTCATAATGATATCACCACCTCTAGGGGGAAGCAAAGTTTTCTCAGTTCCTCAGATTTTAAGTGAAGCTGGGGAACCATGGTTGGCCTGAACATAATGATGAGCATAATCCATATTTCTAGTGCCAAATATCGTCTTATGTTCTTATATTCTTACTTTTAAAGCTTTTTTTGTTTGTCCCACATATGCCAGGCCACATAGACACTTTAACATGTCGATCACATGGGTGCCATTGCAGTTGATGAAAGATTTAATGTAATGTTTTTTACAAGTCTGGCTGTGTGAAACACGTTTGGTGCCTGGTCAGTTGGACCACTGAACACAGTGACCACTGTGATAATAGCCTGTTAGAGGAGCCTGTGAACAGGAGACAGAATTAAGTTGTTTCCCAATGTCGGAACTCACCAGTCTGTCTTTCAGATTGTGACAATGTTTAAGAAAAATCAGAGGAGAAGTAGAGGAACTGTGAATCAAAGTTGGATCACTTTTAAGAACATTCAAATGTTTAAGAATTTTTTTTAACTTTATCTGCTACAAGTGAGAATTCAATTGAAAAAGTTACCATGGAAGAGGTTGTGATACTTTTTTATGATAATAACTGTCTGTGTGTCAGCCCCCTTGATACTCTGAAGAAATATATTCTAAAGGATAGCCTCTTTGTTGAAAATGTTGTTTCATCTCAGCAGCTTGTAACTGGAACTCATTATAAGTACTACAGTTTCTTCTCAATCTCAAAAACTGTCCCAATGGAATGTTTTGAATAAGGTTTTTAGGATGATGGCTACTGGCCTGTAGAAGAGTATTTTTGCTCAATGGTTTACAATAGATGGTAGTTTCAATCGCATTATTAGTACCTTTGTGGAGAAAATGGACAAATGTATTATGCTATCAAGGTATCCTACAGAATAATGTCAGGCTGGCTGTCAGCCAGCTGAAGCTCAGTAGAAGATGGGTGACAGTGACTCTAAACACTGAAGTAAATCTACTACAGTGTGGCCTCCTCCAGTAATGATGCTGTCGAATGACCTCAAGAGAGCCGTTCACACCAGACATCCTAAGAAAATGCCTGAGCTGAAGCAGGTCCATAAGGAAGAACAGTGCAGCTACTGGAAGCTCTTGTGCAGGTTCTTGCTGTCAAAGGATATTCAACCAATTGTTAAATCCAAGGGTTCACTGACTTGCTCCACTAGCAATGTTTAATGGATGTGTCCAAAAAGACATAAAATAAATGTAATTGTTTGTGTGGTATTAGTTTAAGCATATTGTGTTTGTCTATACTTGGGACTTAAATCAAACTTGGATCAAATCATATTTTACCATCAGTTAATGCAGAAAACCAGGTAATTCCAAAGGATTTACATACTTTTTTCTTGCTACTGTAGTAGTCTCATTAACCCAAACCCAAGCTGCAGGCTGGGGCCATTTCCTTCCTTTCCAGCAGCCATATACCAATGCCCCCCCCCCCGTGTTGGGTTATGGGTCCTCCATGCCTGCTGTTCCAGCCCCTGGCACAGGTTTTCCCCCATAGCAACCTCAGGCTTCAGAGAGGCAATGCTTTCAAATCATGATCCAAATTAACTGTGACAGGAATCTAATGCATGGCTGAGAAACTCTTTCTTTCAATCACCCTCTTTGTATTGCTGGTTATTTTGTTCAAATTGTTTGTAAACATACGCAAACACATTTCAGTTTCGGGGCGGTTACAAATGTCATTTTGAAAATATCAGGAAGATTGATTTTACATGTCTGCACACATCATGTGCAGCATTCTTTCTTGTAATGCATCACAGACTGAGGGGCTCTTCACATCAAAATCTGTGTCTCCATAGGCTAAAGTACTGAGCAGTTCCGCCATCTTCACATTACAAACCACATTATTCAATTCCGATTTTTTTTTTTCAGATCGGATTTGCCTGTTCTTGCAGTTGACATTCGTAATTATAAGTGACTTTTACCTGACTCCAATGTGAAACCATGCATGTGCACATTGATACATCAGCAGCAGCAACAACAGTCTATCCACTCTAGGACCACATATAAAAGTGGCTCAGATCTGATTTGAAAATTTGTTTTTAGTCAGCGTTGAGCATTCAAACAGTCCTTTAAAAAGTCAAATCAGCATCACAAATCAAATCTGAGTCCCTTCAGACTGGTAAACATACCTTTAGTGTCATCGGTGTTACTGGTATTATAGCTATTGTGGTAACACTTTACGATAACACTACCCATATAAAGGATTCATAAAGTTTATAAGTAGCTGAATAATTTAGGTTGTAGACATTTATAAATCCATAATAAACTTTTGTAACACATGAAATAAAAAGGGAGTTTTTGACCTGTTTCTTGCTTACACTAAGAGTAATGAGCCTACACATGAATGTTCTCTCAAACCTTTGACAGTGGTTTATGTAGATCACTATATTTTCTCATCAGCTATAATTTCATCATCAGATGCTGTATTTGCCAATAAATTTGTAGCATTTAAGCACTGTAAGCATTTCAAGCCAGAGTGTCTCTTGATCTTGCCAAATACTAAGCCTACATTGATGTATGGAATATGTTTGACTGGGGGGGGGGGGGGGTGAAAAGTTCATAGACTAAAAAGTTCATCGTGGTCAAATTTGACCAAGTGTGGTTTATTTTTCAACATAGTGTCATGATTCAGGGCAAGTGAGGCTCAAACGCAGAGCTGCCAGAATGAACACTCAGACTCGGATGTAAAAGTTCACCAGTTTATTGTAAAAATAAAACTAACACACAACTCTAAATAAAAGCGTAGAACTAAGGAAAAGCGCAACACAGAAACACACACTTAAATGATACAAAAACCAGTGCCCACTGGAGCGCGCGTAGCCTATGGGAAAAGAGCAGACAGAGGTTATTAGGGACAGAATCTCCCAAAGAGGAGAATAATAATGGGGAAAGCACTCTTACTCTATGAGCAGAGGTGCCCGGCAGGGAACTCCTGCGTGGATCGGGGGAACAGGGAAGACGGTGACCTTGGTGGACGTCCGGCATCTACTTGGTCAGGCGAGCGTGATCAGCCCCGGAGTACACACCGCGAAGGTGGCAGCAATCCTGAAGAGACAGAAGGACAACGGGAGTGAATGAACACAGGTCAACCAAGAGAGAACGAGATAAACGGCTTAGATTTCACAGGTGGCAAACCTAACGATCCAGCGATGAGCTCTTCACACGCTGGCTCTTAAATATGCTGGTTAATTAGGGAGCGGCAGTTGTGTAATCACACAGGTGCAGGAGGGGAGGTGGAGCACACTCGCCTGATCATCACACATAGTCTCTCCTTCGATCCGCACACTTCTTCCATCGATGTTACAGCACTTGGATCCCTGCTGTTGAAAAATAAACCATATTTGGTCAAATTTGACCACTATGAACTTTTCAGCCCCCCACCCCCACTCCCGTGTAACCTAATGAATAATTAAGCAATATTCCATGAGAGTGAGTTAACTATCATGATTATAGTGACGTATCACAGCCATAGTTTTTTTTTTCCACAATATCTTTATTGAACCTTTTTTTTTTTTTTTTTAACAAACAATCAAACACTAACACTAAAGTACTACACAAAAAAAAAAAAAATGCACTAAAAACACCAACAACCACCAACAAAATCAAATCTTCAACAATGCTCCTCTGTTTAGTCTAGACAATCCAATACATAAGTATACATATTATGTTCACCAGTTTGGAATTTACAAGGTCCACACACATCATTCACCTTCTTCTTCAAGAGTTATGTTTAAATTTTTTACATAATCAATAAAAGGTCTCCATATATTCTCAAACACAATTTCCTTTGATTTTAGTATATATGTTATTCTTTCTAATGGAAGGTTTGTTAACATCTGTCTTAACCACTGAGTCACATCTGGTCTATGAGTCTTTTTCCATAATAGTGCAATACATTTTTTGGCATTAAGCAAACTGAGGTCTATGAATGTTCTTTCACTTTTATTAAAATTATGCTTTTCTGGGTACAGACCCAACAAAAACAGTTTAGGATTCAATATGATTTGTTTTGAGATTATTTTTTCAATTGTTACCCTCACCTCTTCCCAAAACATTCTTATTAATCTACATTCCCATAAACAATGAAATAGGGTTCCTTTACTTTCCATGCATTTTGTGCATGTATCTGGTATATTTTTGTTATATCTATTTAACTCCTCCGGTGTAACATACATCCGCATTAACCATTTGAAATGTATCAATTTAAGGCGTGCATTTATTGATTTGGTTTGAGCTTCTGTACAAGCCAATTCCCATTGTTCCTCTGAAATTTCAATTTGCAAATCTTCTTTCCAGTAGTTTAATCTTTTCAGTGAATTTTCACTTGAAGATAGTGTCAATGAGTTATAAAACTCTGAAATAATACCCTTTCTTTTACTATCTTTCATCATCATTTTTTCCAAGGATGAATAAATAGGTCGAGTGAGAGCTTTATTTTGATTTGATCGAATAAAGTTTCTAAGTTGAAGATATTTAAAAAAATGTGTTCTATTGAGATTAAATTTGATCCTCAGCTCTTCAAAAGACATTATGTTGTCTGCACATGGCAAATATAAATCCTGAATCTTTTGTATCCCTTTTAAATTCCATACTTTAAATACAGCGTCCGCTCTCCCTGGTTTAAAATATTGATTACCCCATATTGGACTAAATTGTGACAATAACTGTGGTTCTTTTAAATAGTTTTTAGCTTCACACCATATTTTGATCATATGCTTTACAAATGGATTTTTAACTTGTTTTTGTAATTTTTTTGCCGAATCTGAGTATATGAATATGGGAAGAGGTAAAGGTAAATTGTATGATTCCATTTCAGTCCAGTGAGGGAGATCATTTGATGAAAAATAATATGTCATAGACCTCAGTTGTGCCGACCAATAATACAACATAAAATTTGGACATTTCAGACCTCCACGATCAAATGGTAAATATAATAAAGACAAACGTAATCTAGCCCTCCTGTTGTTCCATATAAATTCCACTAACTTTTTTTTTATTCTTGAGAATAGATCTAAAGGTGGTGATAAGGGAATGTATTGAAATAAATAAAGTATTTTAGGTAAAATATTACTTTTAAGTATATTGATTCTCCCGATCATCGACATTGGTAGTGACATCCATCTCTGAGTTAACTCACTGATATCTGACATTAAGGCTTCATAGTTGACACTGGCGACTGATTCTAGCTTAGGCATAATTTGGATTCCTAAATATTTAAACTGATTTACAACATTGAATTGATTTACCTCAGGGGCTGGGTAATTTCTCTGGGTCTCATTTAGCATTAATATTGAAGATTTAGTTTTATTTATTTTATATCCTGATATTTCCCCAAAATTCTTTATTAAATTCAACAAGGTTGGAATTGATTTTTTTAGATTCGACATAAACAAAATTATATCATCGGCGTACAGGGAGATTTTATGTTCTGTTGGTCCAACTTTAATTCCATATATTTGTGAATGTAAACGTATCGCTATCGCTAAAGGTTCAATTGCCATAGTAAACAGTAAAGGTGAAAGTGGACAGCCTTGTCGACATCCTCTATTGATTTTTATTGGTTTTGAAATATTGTTATTTGTTAGGATTTCTGCTGTAGCATTATTGTATATTATTTGAACCCATTTTATGAAATTATTTCCAAGTCCAAACCTTTGTAGGACTTCAAAAAGAAAGGGCCATTCAACTCTATCAAAGGCCTTTTCGGCGTCCAATGATAGGAGAGCTGTATCCGGTGCTTCTTTATTAAAATAAATAATATTAAATAGTCTTCTTACATTATGGAAGCCTTGTCTACCCTTTATAAAGCCATTCTGATCTCGATTAATAATATTTGGTAAAATTTCTTGTATTCGTCTTGCTAAAATTTTACAGATTATCTTAAGGTCGGCGTTTAATAGGCTTATTGGTCTCATATTTTCACATTTATTAGAGGGCTTACCTGGTTTTGGCAGCAGTATAATTAAGGCATTATTTATGTATGATGGTAAATTATTATTTTGAAATGCTTCTAAAACCATTTCCAAAAAAGGTTTTATTAATTTATTCTTAAATTTTTTATAAAGGTCAACTGGAAGACCATCTGGTCCTGCACTTTTTCCTGATTTCATATTATCAATGGCTAGCCCAACTTCTTCTTGACTAATTTTAGACTCCAATATCTCCCTGTTTTCATTTGGAATACACGGTATAGATAGTTCGTTCAAAAACCCATTTAGTTTTGTTAAATCAGGTTCATTTTTGGTATCATATAATTTTTCATAGTAATCTCTAAAGGCTCTATTAATTTCTAAAGGATCTATAACTACCTGTCCGTTACTTATAATACTGGTAATTGGTGTTTTAATTTCCAATTGTTTAATCTGCCATGCTAATAATTTTCCTGATTTTTCACCTTGTTCATAAAAAGATTGTTTCAATCTTAGAAGACTCGAGGCAGCTCTATTTGCTGATTTTTTGTCGTATTCAGCTCTCAAAATCAGTAATTCATTCTCCAACCTTGGGTCACTTCCTGCATACACTTTTTCCTGAAGATTTTTTATTTTATGTTCCAATTTAGCTCTCTCCTCTCGAGTCTTCTTAGATTTTGATCCTGTATAACTAATAATATGTCCCCTAATAAAAGCTTTGAAAGCCTCCCACTTTACACATGCTGATGTTTGTGTAGTATTGATGTCAAAGAACTCGTCTATCTGTTTTTCTATATACTTGACAAATTCCTCATCCTGAAGCCATTTATGCTGAAATTGCCATCTACCTGATTCCTTTGTCAATTTTTTATCTACATATATTAGACAACAGGGTGCATGATCAGAGATCACGATGTTATCATAAAAGCAGTTTTGAATCTTGGACCTTAATTCTGTGGAAATCAAAAAATAATCAATACGTGAGAATGTCTTGTAGGTACTGGAATAACAAGAATAGGCTTTAACTTGTGGTTTCATTTCTCTCCATATATCTAACAATCTCAATTCTTTCATAAAATGATTAATAGTCATCCTACATCCAATGTGCGTACAATCCAGTCCTGTTGATCTATCCACACCTGGATTCAATGTACAATTAAAATCCCCTGCTATTATATGTTGCCCTGTAAGTGATGATAAGATGAGAAATAAATTAGCAAAGAACTTCTGATCATCTATATTGGGACCATATAAGTTCACAAGATTTATATTTTCTAATAGCAAAGAACCTTGAATGATTACATATCTTCCAAATTTGTCTCCAATTACATTTTTCACTTGAAAAGGAACTGATTTATGTATGAGAGTCATAACTCCCCTGGCTCGGGATGAAAATGAAGAGGTGAATGCACTTCCCTGCCATCTACTCCTAATTCTTTTAACATCCTCCTCTATCAGATGAGTTTCTTGTAAAAACACAATTCTTGAACCCATGTCCTTTATTTTATTCATAACTTGTTTAAGTTTTTTTAAATTTTGTAGACCTCTGCAATTCCATGAAGTTAAATTAAGATTAACACTTTGGTCCATGATCAATAGAGAGTTTGGGATTACCTTGCAGTGTAAACATGCTCATACAGAGAAGCAAAAACATGAGTGGTTGAACATTCATCCTACAAACTACACACAAACAAATTTCCCCTTCCCACACTTGTGGCAAACCCCCCAAAATCAAAAGAAAAATTCTGTCTCCCGATATAGCCATCGACCGTTCCACACCCACGGGGATCAGCCTAAGCCACTCCTTCTTCATCCTCCCAATCACCCTAACTCTACTGCTTTTAATGACGTAACATTAACTCTCCTCTGTAGTTTTCCAACTTAACTCCAAAATTTTTAACAACTTTGTACATCATAGTTTTTTTTTTTTGTTTGTTTTGTTTTTGTTTTGTTTTTTTAATATATAATACAATCTATATTTTGTAAACTTACTATTTACTTCAAGTCAGTCAGATGCCTGTGCAAATGCTTAATTATTCTACCTTATATTTTGTTCATGCTTAGCTCCCACCAGTCTCTTCTTCTTCTTTGATCTTCTTGATGAACTCCTGCGCCTCCTCTGGGGTCTTGAAGATGTGGGTTCTGCCCTCATACGTGGTCAGCAGTCTCGCAGGATAGATTACACCATGACGAATCCCAAGGTTGCGCAGCTCCTTACGTACGGGATCAAACTGCTTCCTCAATTGCTGGATTCCTGTGGCCAAATCTGGGTAGAACCGCACCTGCTGGTCCTGGTGTTTAATCTCTCCTTTTTTAGCTCGTGCAGCGTTGAAGATCTTCATCCTGTCTCTGTTGCTAAGAAACTTCATAATTAAGGTCCTCGGCGGTCCCTTATCTCTCCGTGGGCCAATACGATGTGCTTTTTCCAGAACCACTGCTGATTGCAACCCCTCGCTGCCCAGCACCTCCGGAATCCACTTTTCCAGAAAGGAACATACATCCCGACCTTCTGATTCCTCTGGAAGACCCACCAGCCTCAAATTATTCTGTCTCGACCGAGATTCCAAATCCAAAATATTATCTTCCAGAGATTTATTTTTTTTTTCCAAAGTGCGCACCTTTAATTGAAGACGGGTGACGTCATCTTCAGCACTAGCGAGACGGAGCTCCATCTGCGCCGTTCGTTCTACACAGTCACCCAATTCCTTTCTTATTCCTTCCAACGCTGTCATAATCCCGTCAAATCTAGAGGAAAAGTCCGCTCTCATTGAACTCATGGCTGCCATCAGCGCATCTGCGCCATTCCCCGCAGAAATCGCAGCGTTGCCAGCCTCCTCCGCCATATATGGAGTTTTGTTTGCTGCGTCACAGACCTGAAAGTCCGTTAATTTGGACTGTTTCGGCGGCTCGCTTTTTCCTTTTCCTGGTTTTCCAGCCTTAGGCTTCGCCGACATATCCTTGCCCAGACGCTGGGATACGTTCTGTCCCAAATGAGAGAGTTATTTGCCGATTTTTTTTTTTCCAGGAGCAGAGCAGAGCGAGACACGTCCGCCCTACGTGGCAGCCATAACCGGAAGTGACCACAGCCATAGTTAGTATAATCATGTCACCATAATGACCTTGAATGTAATATTGCTTTTATACAACAGTTCCACAAGCACAATTTATTAAATGACAGCAATACTGGACAAAATATTATGATTTGTTTGTTAAACCAGCTATTTTGCGCAGCTGAGAAACAAATAATCCTTTCTAAATGTAGCCAGTAACTGTTGCTAAACATCTCAATCAGCATGAAGACGTCTGTTGTTGTTTCAGATGCATGTAAACAAATTAAATATTGTCAAGTGCAAAAATAATAAGTGCTTGAAAAACATACTTGTAGAATCGTACTGCAGAAGACTGGAGATCAAAATGTGGGGCACAACACCGGAAGCTAGCCAATGGCGCATAGTTAGCATGCTAGCGATTTCTTTGGCACACTCCACTCACTTTTCTTGACATTTTCAGATGAAACAAAGAGTCCATCAGCACAAACATATTTTGGTTTTACTGTGTTATCCTCATTTTTGCTTTTCTCCAGATTGTCCAGGTCAGCTGATGAAACTCTTGCACACCGGGAGGTTTCCATGGAAATAGCGTGGCTTCTTTCCTCCTCCTCTTCTGATGACCATTCATAATTGAACACAACTGTTATATTTGGAAAAATGTCCATCGTTTTGCCGTGTTTCATTAATGTTGCCTTAAAGTGCCAATCAGGAATCAACAGTAAATAATGGTTAGTAATTAACGGTTACTAGAACACCTTTGAAGTGGAGTGATACATATCCAGTGAAATTGGAGTGCAGTTATCGGGGATTTTAGTAATTCCTGGAATCCCTATTGTCCAATCAAATTGCTTGGTCGGAACTAACTGTTGTGTAACTTCTTATAAATTAGTTCTAAATCCTTTGTCAGGGTAGTCTTATTGTAAAGTGGTACTACTATTGTTACTACAGCTGCTACAGAATAATCTTGGTGATATATGAGTGTATCGCTTTGAATTTTTTTGGAAAGACAAAATATACAGCCGTGGACAAAATTGTTGGTACCCCTCTGTTAATGAAAAAAAAAAACCACAATGGTCACAGAAATAACTTCAATCTGACAAAAGTGGTAATAAATAAAAATTCTATGAAAATTAACCAATGAAAATCAGACAATGCTTTTGAGTTGTGGTTCAACAGAATTATTTTAAAAAACAAACTCATGAAACAGGCCTGGACAAAAATGATGGTACCCCTAGAAAAGATTGAAAATAATGTGACCATAGGGACATGTTCAACCAAGATGTGTCCTCTAATTAACATCACAGGTGTCTACAAACTTGTAATCAGTCAGTCGGCCTATTTAAAGGGTGACAAGTAGTCACTGTACTGTTTGGTGACATGGTGTGTACCACACTAAACATGGACCAGAGGAAGCAAAGGAGAGAGTTGTCTCAGGAGATTAGAAAGAAAATTATAGACAAGCATGTTAAAGGTAAAGGCTATAAGACCATCTCCAAGCAGCTTGATGTTCCTGCGACTACAGTTGCACATATTATTCAGAAATTTAAGATCCACAGGACTGTAGCCAACCTCCCGGGACGTGGCCGCAGGAGGAGACGGATAATACAAATGGTAACAAAAGAGCCCAGAACAACCTCTAAACACATTCATGGTGAACTCCAAGGTCAAGGTACATCAGTGTCAGATCGCACCATCCGTCGTTGTTTGAGTCAAAGTGGACTTCATGGGAGACGACCAAGGAGGACACCACTGTTGAAAACAAATCATAAAAAATCCAGACTGAAATTTTCCAAACTGCATGTTGACAAGCCACAAAGCTTCTGGGAGAATGTCCTATGGACAGACGAGACAAAACTGCAACTTTTTGGCAAGGCACATCAGCTGTATGTTTACAGACGCAAAAATGAAGCATACCAAGAAAAGAACACTGTCCCTACTGTGAAACATGGAGGAGGTTCTGTTATGTTCTGGGGCTGCTTTGCTGCATCTGGCACAGGGTGTCTTGAATCTGTGCAGGGTACAATGAAATCTCAAGACTATCAAGGTATTCTAGAGAGAAATGTGCTGCCCAGTGTCAGTCAGCTTGGTCTCAGTCGCAGGTCATGAGTCTTGCAACAGGATAATGACCCAAAACACACAGCTAAAAACAGCCAAGAATGGCTAAGAGCAAAACATTGGACTATTCTAAAGTGGCCTTCTATGAGCCCTGATCTAAATCCTATTGAACATCTGTGGAAGGAGCTAAAGCATGCCGTCTAGAGAAGGCACCCTTCAAACCTGAGACAACTGGAGCAGTTTGCTCATGAGGAGTGGGCCAAAATACCTGCTGAGAGGTGCAGAAGTCTCATTGACAGTTACAGAAATCGTTTGATTGCAGTGATTGCCTCAAAAGGTTGTGAAACAAAATATTAAGTTAAGGGTACCATCATTTTTGTCCAGGTCTGTTTCATGAGTTTGTTTTTTTTAAAATAATTCTGTTGAACCACAATGTAAAAGCATTGTCTGATTTTCATTGGTTAATTTTCATAGAATTTTTATTTATTATCACTTTTGTACAGATTGAAGTTATTTCTGTGACCATTGTGGGTTTTTTTTTTTCATTAACAGAGGGGTACCAACAATTTTGTCCACGTCTGTATATGACAGTAAGGGAACATTTAACATCGTTGGTTTGGTTTGGGAACAGAAAGGAATTTGACTGGATAGAAAAGACTCAATTTATCGGGTCTGCATATCCTGTACTCTTCCAAAGTTACACAGTTTGACTTTTTGCATCCATCCATCCCTCCCACCCTTCCTCACTGGAGGGAGGGTGGGAGGGAGGTTAGCTGAATTCAATGGCAATTCTTCCCCACCCCTGCCATTGTGTCATCCCTGCTCTCCACTCCCTTCCAAATGGCTGCCTGTTTTGCAGTTGCACCGTCTGCCCATTCAGCCATGTTAGGAAGCACCTGCTAAGACTGGAGATGAAGGAGTGGGGAGAAAGGGGAAAATAATCCTCCGAGCCTTGACATGGGTTTGCCACACCAGGTCAGGATGGTCTTTGTGAATGCAAAGAGTAGCTCCACAGATGTCGTTACCGGCCAGAGGGCTTTTGACAGGCTGTTCTCCAGGAACCCTGCTGGACCTCTGGATGGTTATACAGGCAGGGAGTGGATTTCTAAGGTTTAATAGGTGCATTTATGTCTGTATTTGTGCCCTTTTACCTGCTTCCAATGGCTTTTATGTCTTGATGCTTTAGCACAGTTAGGATTGGCAGCCACTTTTCCATCAGTCTGCCCCAGGGCAGCTGTGGCTACAGAGGTAGCTTACCACTACCATTCTCCATGATGTGAATGAATAATGGACTCATTGTAAAGTGTCTCTGAGTGTCATGAAAAGCGCTATATACATAAATGCAATCCACTGTAATTCAACAACAGCTTCTGGTAATGCAGTCATCATCAACAGCTATTTTTTCATAGAAATGTTGCTTCTGGAAAACTTATTTTAGAAACCATCTCTTTGGGGAAACATTTAAATGATCAATGACACCTACTGGAGTCTCATCTCTGTGTGAGTTCTCAATTCATAATTTCCTCCAAAATCGAAAAGGCAAATGGCTAAAGACACCGATTAATAAATAAATGCAGAAACATATAAATAGATAATTATCTCCACAACTCATTAACATTATGCACTTTACCCCCTGTGAAGCTGCACAGCTCTTAATCCAATCCCTCGTCTTTTCAATTAACCCCAGATGAGGAAAGGTGGTGAACTTTCTATCCCCTCTAGTTTTTCCAACATACACACTGAAAAATATCTTTATGTGTACTTAGCCTCCTTCGTAATAGCAACTGGATTCATTTAAAATGGGTTTTCCTCGTGGAAACCTAGTTTTTGGCTCTCATACTGCAAGAGGTCCTCGTGGCTCGGCTTTGTAAACTGACCGGTGTCCCCACACACTCAGCCCGTTTTTGTATATTTCTCCACCACAATGCCCATTCTTTCCACTTGCTCCCTGTTCTGCTTCTGTTTATGTTTGCTGAGCTCCGCACTGACAGCACTTGATTAAAATGGAGGTGAGTAGAAAGAGAAAAACAATGGGGCAGACAAAATCTCACACACACCCGTAACAAACGCATGTGTGGAATCTCTTGCAGACAGCCGCAGCAGGTGCTATCACGGAAACTAATGGGGTGGTGCAAGGGTGCCACAAGTCCTTTTCATGTGTCCAATTAGTGGCTGCCACAGATGCCTCTTCCACAAAAGCAAGCCTATTACAGCTACGGGGCCGTTTGAGGGGTTGAGGCAAGATGAGTGCAGATTGCATATTTTTGCTGTGCAAAATGTTTTTTCATGAAGCATCCCCGGTTGCTGAGCTTTATTATAGGCATAGCATGTTGATAGCATGCAATGCAAAAGAATATTAATGTCATTGTTACCACACAGTAACCTGCTTCTTATTATTCCCTTTGGGAGTGAGACAGGGGCTGAAACCTCCATATGCTTTATAACTTGTAAATTTTGGCAAAATGTACTGGAAGACAGTGTACTTACTCATGCAATGCTGGTTGCAATCCAACAAAGGACCTCCTACTTAGTATGCAATGTAGCATCTTCTTTGACCGTCTGGTAGAGGTTGTTCTGTTGGTACAAGAGCTGTGTCTCCCACTACCACCGGTGCACAGCGTAAACAAACTCTTTGCGCTGATGAAAAGGCCGCTAAGTGGGATGCCTTTCACAGAAGGTTTCCTTTGGTTTTAATATGGAGGAATCTGCTGCGGCTGTTCTCATTTTGTAGACTGAAAAATAGTTGAAAATGTAATCAAGTTGTGGTTTGGGGAGAGGAGTGGAGTCGTGGTAGGGTGCCTTGGGAATTCTTTGGTCATGGCAGTTATGCTTAATTAACTAAATATTGGCTGAAGAGAATACAAGCGCCCACTCTTAGCAGCAGCAGTTAGGCCAGATTACAGTGTAAGTCTGCAGGCTGACTACGGCTGTTTGTTGCACTATAAATCATCACAGGTTCAGAATAATAGTAAATGTCAATGGTTATTTTGAATTGTATTATATACCTTCTCCTTTGAATGCTGTATTCACATTTAGTGTATGCTTTAGGCTAAATGTGGCATTCATTTAATTTGAGTTCCATCTGCATTCAGTCCTATTTCACATTTTAATTCTTCTAAAGATGTCACATCACATACAGTATTTCCAGGTTGCATTGGGAAGTTGCATTCACCGCATTCCAAAATGCAGGCTCATCACTGCAAGGCTGTGCTCACACATATTGTACACACAGACAAATGCTATCAGGCAAGAGGGTAGGTTGTAATTTGCTGGAAATGTAACTGGCTATGCTCCTGTCCAGAGAAGTGAAACATCCAACCTAGTTAGTTAGTTACAATCAAAGAAAGGATGTCTTTTAAAACTGGCTTTGCAAAATCAATGTTCTTCTCCATAAAGTGTCAAACAAAAGAACCATGCAGTTTGCTTTGAAGCACAACAATGCTGCCGTACTGCACCTTGCAGTCTAATAGTTTAGTTTAGTTTATTTGAAAAGGGACAATGCAATTTCATAAAACATATGATTACACATGGTTAAAAAAGCCAGAATTAGCCAAAAGGCTAGTTTTCATCTGTAGTCCCCTGGCCATGTAAAAAAGCAGTAAAATAGGAATAGGAAAAATAGGAAAAATAGGTACCTCACATTGGACCCTGCGCCTGATAGTCCTGTATCGTACAGCAAGTATGATGTATCTATCTATACGGGTCATCACCTGCGATGTATATAAAGTTATCTAGGCAGGTTTATTTTCCTGGGTAATTCCTTTGTCTGTTCTGCCGTGTGTGTTTCTGTCATTTTGGTCGTCAACTGTCATGCTGCTGTTACACTGTAATTTCCCAGTTTGGGATCAATAAAGTATATATCTATCTATCTATCTATCTACACTACCGTTCAAAAGTTTGGGGTCACTTAGAAATTTCCTTATTTTTGAAAGAAAAACACTTTTTTTCAATGAAGATAACATTAAACTAATCAGAAATACACTCTACACATTGCTAATGTGATAAATGACTATTATAGCTGCAAATGTCTGGTTTTTGGTGCAATATCTACATAGGTGTATAGAGGCCCATTTACAGTAACTATCACTCCAGTGTTCTGATGGTACAATGTGTTTGCTCATTGCGTCAGAAGGCTAATGGATGATTAGAAAACCCTTGTGCAATCATGTTAGGTCTGCAATGCTGTAATTGCTGCAAATGGAGGATTCTTTGATGAAAGCAAAGTTTGAAGGAAAAAATTATTATTTCAAACAAATCATTATTTCTAACCTTGTCAATGTCTTGACTATATTTTCTATTCATTTTACAACTCATGGTGGTAAATAAGTGTGACTTTTCATGGAAAACACAAAATAATTGTCTGGGTGACCCCAAACTTTTGAACGGTAGTGTATCTATCTATCTATCTATCTATCTATCTATCTATCTATCTATCTATCTATCTATCTATCTATCTATCTATCTATCTATCTATCTATCTATCTATCTATCTATCTATCTATCTATCTATCTATCTATCTATCTATCTATCTATCTATCTATCTGTCTGTCTGTCTGTCTGTCTGTCTGTCTGTCTGTCTATTCATCCCTCCATCCAGCATTTGTAGCAGACTTCTTTCTAGCTCTAACATGTCAAGAGAATAATATGAAATACTGAAGGACCGTGTCAGTACTAAAATAATTCTCATCTGCAGAACGTATATAGCTTCTAGTTTAATCTAACAAACATATTTTTGATATGCAAATCACTCCTTACCACCAACTAGCATTTATTTATCAGCAGTGAAGCTGGGATCTTTTCTTATGAAATTAGACTGACCGTGTTTTGATTTTGATTAAGATTTGGTTTACAGCTGTGACTGAAAAATCATACTAGACTCATGGCAATAGGTTCCTTGCACATAAAAGTGGCTTTTTTCTTGGGGCTCATTACTACTAATTATCCCACATAATTTCATAGACAAATTGAAAAAAACTACTGATTTCAGTGACACTGTTTTTATGGGATCCACAAATAGGCAGCATTCTTTTGAGTCTTTCAAGTCCAAACTGAGAATGCTTCTAAAGATCATGTGATGTCTTCTAGTCCAACCAAATGCCATCTTTTTCTCTTTTTTTAATCTATGCCGCTGGAACTGACTCCTCTATGTTGCTCCCTTTGAGCTGGGGTGTAACATATTAGGGGCTTGTCCAGGCTGACACTACAGTGTCAAACCTGGTGATAAAATACATGTAAATTGAGAGCCAACTCATTCATAGTTACTGTGTCCAAGGAGATTATTTATTCAAAGCGTTGTTAAAAGATGAAGAAGTGACTGAGCCTAATAAGCTTTTTGGGGAAAGTTTGCTTATGTCATAAATGGGTAGTAGATAGGTATTCCATCCATCCATCCATCCTCCACCATAGGGGGCGGACTCACATGACTCCTTTGGGTACACTGAGATCTTGTAACTTTTGCCCATGGAGATCCACTCAACCACTCTTGGTCTGGCCCGTCCACCAGGACCAGTTTGCCTTGGCACAAACCGTACCAGGGGTGCTGTGGAAATACAATGCATTGCGCATGGAGAGAGATCAGCGTGGAATCAGAGAGCATGGTTGTTTTCTGCCCGCAATTTGATCCCCCAAGTGAGAGTGTGTGGCTTTTTTGTAGGGGAGGATTTGAGGTGAAAATAGTTTCACACATGGGCAAAAGGACAAAGAATTTACACTACAGAAGGCAGGCAGGAAGCCACAAAGCAAGAACAGGAGTAAGGTGTTTGAATACAGTGGTCAGGAAATTACACTATATTAAAAGTTTCCACTACAGGGGCAAGTTGCCCCCAACAACACAGCCCCTGTGACCATTAGGGTGTGTAAACCCCTTCACCATGATAAAATGGGAGGGGGATTATGTATTTGACTTTTGCAGAAGTGGGGTTCTTTTTAAAATGAGAATGTCAGTTTAAAACCTGTACTGTACACTGTTCATTACAGTAGAACAATTTATACGTACATCTCAATAAATTAGAATGTCATCAAAAAGTTGATTTATTTCAGTAATTCAGTTAAAAAAATTAAACTCCTATATTATATAAATTAACTACACACAGAGTGATATACAGTGGTGTGAAAAAGTGTTTGCCCTCTTCCTGATTTCTCATTTTTTTGTATTGTCATGCAAATGTTTCAGACCATCAAACAAATTTAAATATTAGACAAAGATAACACAAGGAAACACAAAATGCAGTTTTTAAATGAAGGTGTTTATTATTTAGGGTAAAAAACAAAAATCTAAACCTACATGGCCCCATATGAAAAAGTCCCCCCCCCCCCGTTAAAACATAAATGAACTGTGGTTTATCACATCTTTGGAAAGCTGAGTTCAATTTCTCTAGCCACACTCAGGCTTGATTACTGCCACACCTGTTCTCAATCAAGAAATCACTTAAATAGGACCTGCCTGACAAAGTGAAGTAGACCAAAAGATCCTCAAAAGGACATCATGCTGCGATCCAAAGAAATTCAGGAACAAATGAGAAACAAAGTAATTGAGATCTATCAGTATGGAAAAGATTATAAAGCCATTCCTAAAGCTTTGGGACTCCAGCGAACCACAGTGAGAGCCATTATCAACAAATGGCGAAAACATGGAACAGTGGTGAACCTTCCCAGGAGTGGCCGGCCGACCAAAATTACCCCAAGAGCGCAGTGACGACTGATCCAAGAGGTCACAAAAGACCCCACAACAACATCCAAAGAACTGCAGGTCTCCCTTGCTTCAGTTAAGGTCAGTGTTCATGACTCCACCATAAGAAAGCGACTGGGCAAAAATGGCCTGCATGCCAGAGTTCCAAGACGAAAACCACTGCTGAGCAAAAAGAACATAAAGGGTCGACTCAGATTTCATCCTGAAGGAGAATGTCCGGCCATCTGTTCGTGACCTAAAGTTGAAGCGCGCTTGGGTTCAGCAGCAGGACAATGATCCAAAACACGCCAGCAAGTCCACCTCTGAATGGCTTAAGAAAAACAAAATGAAGACTTTGGAGTGGCCTAGTCAAAGTCCTGTCCTGAATCCGACTGAGATGCTGTGGCATGACCTTTAAAAGGTGGTTCATGCTTGAAAACCCTCCAGTGTGGCTGAATTACAACAATTCTGCAGAGATGAGTGGGCCAAAATTCCTCCACGGCGCTGTAAAAGACTCATTGCCAGTTATTGCAAATGCTTGATTGCAGTTGTTGCTGCTAAGGGTGGCCCAACCAGTTATTAGGTTTGGAGGGCAATTACTTTTTCACACAGGGCCATGTAGGTTTGGATTTTTTTCCCTTAATAATAAACACCTTCATTTAAAAACTGCATTTTGTGTTTACTTGTGTTAACTTTATCTAATATTTAAATCTGTTTGATGATCTGAAACATTTAAGTGTGACAAACCACCACTGTATTTCAAGTGTTTATTTGTTTGTTTGTTTTTTTTATTATTTTGATGGTTAGGGCTCATGAAAACCCAAAATTCAGTTTCTCAAAAAATTGAATATTACATAAAATTAATTAAAAAATATATTTTTCATAGAAATGTTGGCCTACTGAAAAGTATGTCCATGTACACACTCAGTACTTGGCCGGGGCTCCTTTTGCATAAATTACTGCATCATTGCGGTGTAACATGAAGGCGATCAGCCTGCGGTACTGCTGAGGTGTTATGAAGGTCCAGGTTGCTTTGATAGTGACCTTCAGCTCATCTGCATTGTTGGGTCTGGTGTCTCTCATCTTCCTCTTGACAATACTCCATAGATTCTCTGTGGGGATTTAGGTCAGGAGAGTTTGCTGGCCAATCAAACACAGTGATACTATGGTCATTAAACCAGGTTTTGGTACTTTTGGCAGTGTGGGCAGGTGCCAAGTCCTGCTGGAAAATGAAATCAACATCTCCATTAAGCTTGTCAAGAGAGGGAAGCATGAAGTGCTTAAAAATTTCTGCTAGATGAATGCGCTGACTTTGAACTTGCTAAAACAGTTATTTTCCACTTCACTTAGTTTTTTTTTTTTTTCAGAGCTACTGGTTTGCATGCGTTTTCTAATTTAGGTTAACTAATTGTTGGGTGCTGCTGTGTGGATAGGTTTTGCCTGCATCTGATAAAATTCTTTTAAATGAGTTATAAATCTCCACTAGGCTAGTCAAAGGAATGCATATCACCACTAAGAAACACTAAAGGGAACTATGCAGTTGTTATTTTCCTTTTCTTTAACACTGTACATGAAAAGATGAATACCCATTTAACACAAGTACCCTTTTGTTATTATGCAAAACAGAGACAAACAGCATACAAAACAACCCCCTACTCACTCGTTTCCATGATGTAGCAGCTAGTCACATCTAGCCTTTATTACCTGAATATTGGATTTGCCAGAATGCACTGCAGACTAATAACATGCATTATAATGGAGTATTCCCATGATATTGCTGTTCATTTGTTTGTGATATAGTCAGGATGGAATCCATTATGCAGCAACCCGTCTCCAACAAGCAAGTTATTACTCTAAGCTGGTGCAGCAATTTAGTCTCTGTTCTCATTCCTGCACATTTCCAGAAGTGCATATACCAACACAGACACTAATAAATGTCAACCAAAGTTAAAATTGTTATAAATTTATGAAAATATTTTATTCTGCATATATTTTGCAGTGTGCTTTAAAGGCAAAGACAAGACATATGAATAAGTGCAGTTTGATGTAAATGAGGCCCGAGTAGCAGTTTTCATCTGCAGGAGGTATAGCCTTGTTCATAGTAGCTGTGAGATAACAGTGCTTACAAATGAAGCTTTTTAACCAGGCAGAAGCAGCTGAGGAAAATGGAGAGTGCAGCTGTATGTGTGGAATGGATTCATTCTTTGTGGCCTGAATCATTTGGAAAAAGATGACTCTTCATACCCCACTTTTGTCCTTCATTCACTGTAATTGTCATGAATTGCCCTTAGGGCCAGGAAGGTGAGACCCACGCACTGAACTGTGAGTTTGTGAGGTTTATTGAAAATAACAAAGCATAAGTTCAAACTGTGCTGTAACACAAAATACAAACAACGAATAAACTTACTATTGAAGTGCACCAGAGCGAGGCAGGGCTCTGGTGGAGACGAGGAGAAACTCCAACATGACAGCAGCAACAAGAAAAGAAAGTGACTGCCCTTAAATAGGGTCAAAAACAAAATTACACAATCAATGACAGGTGTGGGTCACATGAGAGGGCAGAAGGAAACAACGATTCATAATTAGGACCAGCTGGTAGCAGTGAGAGGGAAGCGTAACTGAAGCTGACAGCTGACAGGGCAACACCCACACGGAGCACCATGCCACTGACAGCTGTCAACCAGCGAGAGAACAACAGTAAAGATATAAAGAATAAAATATCAACCAAAGCAGACTAAGATATAAATGCAAATTAATACAGAATAAAAGTGTAACAAAACTAAAACATAAGCAGGAAAATAGCAAACAGTACAAGAATACAAAAACCCAAAAAGCACAAAATACAACAAATATATAAATATAGAGAAAAAACCATGAAACTGAGCAAAGCGGAAACCTCCTGTGCTCAGCTCATGACAGTAATGTGCACTAGCTGCTAAGCCTAAATAAGTTAGACCTTGCCATACACTCCAGTGCCTCAGGTGCTGCTCTGTGGTTGTCCCTACAAGAAATCTTTCTCGTAGTTATGGTGTTTCTGTTTTGTATAAGATTACTGTAATATATGGTACCTGTAAGCGTCTATTGGTCCATACCAATTCCAGCATACTGCTGGGGAACAGAACTTTAATTATCTTCTGTCCATTAAAAAACACATATATGTGAAATTCCCAAAGTAACTAAGTAGCCTACAATCAAGAATATGCTCTCAATTGAAAGTTTTGGGTGTATTCTGCTAGGTGTGGTCTTTGTTGCCTACCAGGTCACTTTTTTAAAGTGGCTTTCTTTGGTAGCCTTTCTATTAAGCAGTAATGTCACGTTAAATGTCAGGTAGCTGAGAAACTGTTTCCCCCCATGAATCTTCAGGTAATATACTCACACAGCTACTCCACCTTTGAATATTTCTTCCAGCCGGCCGTTTTGCCTTGAGGGTCCTCAGCTCCTTGTGGTCCCCTCATGCGATCGATAAGAAGAGGCCGGGGCAGACTTTCGATCATTTCCTGGCCTTTGCACATTCCTGCTTCACGTCAACTGTTGCACAAATGCACCCACACACATGGTAGACAGCCTTCCCTTGCACTATGCCCCTTTTCTCTCAGTTGCTCGCTCTCTCTCTCTCTCTCTCTCTCTCTCTCTCTCTCTCTCTCTCTCTCTCTCTCTCTCTCTCTCTTTCAAGCTGCTCCATTCACACATTTACCCTTTAATGCTAAACTTTGCTGTCAAATCTCCATGGGCCGCCGGAGCGCAAAGACAAATGTTTCCCGTCGAAATGAGAATTGATTTTCCCAATGGCCTCTGCAATCAGCGGTTCGTACATTTTCATTTTGATAAAAAGTATTGAGGGGCATCATTGCAGTAATGACCGTCCCTGTGGGGAGCTGAAGGGCACTTGGGGAACTGAGGGCTGGAGTTTTTTAAACGGAATCGGTGCTGACCAGAATGTTGTGTGGTTGTTAGGAATGCGACATATAAGCCGGGATCTCTGTTGCCTGTTTATGCATTCCTGACATACCGCAGTTTAATTTCTCATAGGTGATAGCACAAGAGCATTGTGGTTCAGGCTTTTAGAACTCTGAAGAGGGTACTTGCATCATAAATGTAACATTTTTTGCAAATAATGTAAGCCTACAAAGATGCAATCTAAAGCTACCTTTAACACATAGAGAACATCAATGCGACTACACAGTAATATGAAAAAACCCCACACATAATGGCATTGTACACCACACAGCTGAAATAATGAGGAGGAGATGCGGGAAAGCAGACATGGAGGGCAGGAAAGGGAGCCAGACTTAATGGCGTATGCACTGACGAATAGCGAGGTAAGTCAGGCTATAAAACCATGTGCTGATATACAGGCTGAGTCTTGGCACGATCCCCTGCCAGCCGTTAGCAGTCACTTTCCACCCAACTTCCTCATTTTTTTCACTCTTATTTCTTTCGTCCTGCCTTCTGTTTTATTGTCCCTGTCATGACTTGGAGATCTATGTTTTTATTTTTGTGATGGGAAGTACAAGCAGAAGCAGACTTGATCTTTGATCATACTTTAGCTTTACGGTCATCTTACGCTGGATGATTCTGTGCACACACAGTTTGTTTTACCTGGTGGCGTGCATGGTTTCAATCAGCTGTGAAAACCTGTTCTATCATCCTTAGCCAACTTCCTGATATGTGCTGCCTCTCTCCATTAATGGAGGAAAACAAAAACATCTTTTAAAGTTTATGCATCCAATATCATTATATGCATGTAATAAATCCAGCCCAATGGACAGTTTTATTACACCACAATGGAGGTAATTTAATTCCAACTACCATCTACTGTATATGCTAGTAGTAAAGCAGTACCTCCTACATGTGGATGTTTGTTTACTCTGGGGAGAGCTGCAGTCACCATGGCTTTGAGGATGTGCCCCCACTTTAGAAGGATTCACGGAAGAATGGTTTGGCTTGACTGATGAGAGGCTTATGGTGCCTAGGATACATCCCTTGTGGGAATGTGATCATTTTGAAGTTATTGGCATCAGTTCCCTTCAATTTTGTGTTAATCATCCAATACTCCAGCTCTTACTCTTTCAAACAAAGCCTCTTGGGAGCCACAGAGCTCTATATGTCCATTTTTCTGTTAGACTTGAGTATAGCTCAAGTAAGTTCATTTTGTCTTCTTATAATTATTTACCTTTTGTTCTTACTAAAGAAAAAATAGAAAGGAAACTTTTTACCTTCTTTACTTGTTTCGACTGTGCATTGCAGCCTTTGTCAGAAGAGTCAGCTGATAGCTGCCAGGTGTCATTTTATCAGCTGACTTTCATAGGAGGGGCCAGCCCAACAGATCTGTCAGATCCACCGGGCCGGTGACTTGAGTATCTTTGTATTCTCTCCAATTCAGACAATTTTTTATTATTATTAACTTACACTACAGCTTGACATAACTCCTGAGTTTTTTCCACGGTCTGAATCTAGAGGTTTCACCTTTTTTTCTTTTTTTTTTCTTTTTTTTTTTTGATTAACTGGCTCTTTTAAGCTAAAGTTTTGTTCTGCACATGCATGGAGTTTCTTTGGTCACTGCCAGGACTGTGTCCCTAAGAATTCATCATTCCATTTTCTTGGCCACTTATCCAGGTCAGGATCATGGGGACCTATCCCAGCTGTCATACATTGTGATAGGGGGGTAAGACAAACTCCAGACGAGTCATCAGTTCAGTGCAGGTCCACTGGAGTTAGTCATGTCAGAAAAATGGCTTAGGCATTGTAGTGTAAAAATGTACAAAGAACGAAGATGTAAATAGAGTAAGTAGACAACTCATATGTTGCCTATGTAGATGCAAAGGTCATATCAGTCACCCGCATGCACCATCTTGCAAGTACTTAATATTACAGTAGAGGAAATAAGTATTTGATCCCCTGGTGAATTTGTAAGTTTACCCCCTTACAAAGAAATAACCTGGTCATTGTCATACTGAAACACCCATCCACAACCCATCTTCAGTGTTCTGGCTGAGGCCAGGAGGTTCTTATCCAAGATTCTACAGCACATGGCCCTGTTCATCGGCCCCTCAATGTGGTGAAGTATTCATGTACCCTTAGCAGAGAAACAGCCCTGAAACAGAATGTTTCCACCTCCATGTTTGACAGTGGCGTTCTTGGGGTCATATTCAGCATTTCTCTGCCTCCACACACAGCGAGTTGAGTAGATGCCAGAGAGCTCAATTTTGGTCTCATCTGACCACACCACATTGTCCCAAGCCTTTTCTGAATCATTCAGGTGTTCATTGACAAACTCCAGACGAGCCTGTACATGTGCTTTCTTGAGCAGGGGGACCTTGCGAGCACTGCAGGATCTCAATCCATTACAGCAAAGTGTGCTACCAGCGGTTTTCTTGGTGATTGTGGTCCCAACTCCCTTGAGATCATTAACAAGCTCCTGCCATAATTCTGGGCTGATCCCTCACTTTTCTCAGAATCATCTTTACCCCATGAGGTGAAATCTTGCATGGAGCTCTAGAGCGGGGGTGATTGACTGTTATATTTCTACCACTTTTGAATTATCGTACCAACAGTGGTCTTTTTCTCACCAAGCTTCTTACTGATGGTCTTGTGGCTCACTGCAGTCTTGTGCAGGTCTGCAATCTTGTTTCTGACGTCCTTTAACGGCTCTTTAGTCTTGCCCATGGTGGTGGAGAAGTTTGAATGGAAGAGATTGATTCTGTGATAGGAATCTTTTATACACATAACGGGTTGAGAATAGGAGTACGTTCCTGAAGAGTTATGTGCCTTATGGATTCATGACCAGTCTGTGTGGGTCAGGATTCTTGCTGGTTGGTCAGGGATCGAATACTTATTTCACTCGATCAAATGCCAATTAATTTATAACCCTTATTTAATTTTTTTCTGGATTTTTTGTTGATATTCTGTCTCTCTCTGTTAAAATAAACCTACTGTAAAAATTTCTTTGTAAGTGTGTAAACTTACAAATTCAGCAGGGGATCAAATAATTCTTCCCCCTACTCTACATATACTGTACTGTATATCCCAAGACCCAATACAGGTAAATACAAATCATGAGCAGAAATTAGAAGAGACATGGCAAAGGTTAATACAGAAAAATGAGAGGCTGTGCAAAGGAATCATCTTCACTGAAAGTACCAATTTAATCAACTCCAGTACACTTGTATTATTACCAACATTACACTTATTTAAGTCTACACTTAAAATTTGTCTTCATAGCGTTCCATATTCCTTATAACTTATACCATTCCAGCTTACTTATATGATAACAATAAACACAACAAACCATTATTTGGATATCCTGTTATCACAGTGCTCCAAGAGCTATCAACAGGACTGTATTCAGTACCAGCAGGGTGCCTAAATTTGCCTTCAAAATGTTAGCTGTGAGCACTCTAACCTATTACTGTATATCTCTGTGTTCTATACATGCCCCAGGAAAGACTGTAACACATATGATATCCTAGTAATGCAGTTAATTGTGATTAAGTCGGCAGCGTGAATTTGTCTGGAAAGTAAAATGTTGCACTTTTATATGTGTTTAGAGACCTCGTGTCGGGATTTAGCTGTGTGCTTTTCGTGAAGGGATTTTTATTCTGTTTTTATTTAGTTGAACTGTCATTTGCAGTTGTGAATTTTCCTACTGATTTTTATAGCTTCCCAATATAAGGTTTATTTCTAATGTTCAGTGAATATAAGCTACTATATTTTTGAATTTATGAAGGAAAAGTATTTTGTGGCAATTAAATTGCCACATGCACTAATTTCATGGTGAACCATTTACAAGAATGTGAAAACTGAAACATTTCATGTTGACTTATTTTATTGTTAAAAAGGCATCAGTACAGATTTCATGATGTAATAACTACAGTTAAAAGGAAGAAAAATTTAGATATTTGACTTACTGATAAATTTCTGAGCCTGTCTGTCAACAGATCAGGTTTTATAATTATCCTGCGATTCCATGTCGATTGTCCTTTGGAGCCATCCTGTGAATTTGATGGCGAGCCTTCCCATTATGATCTACAGTCACCAACATACTTCATGGATGCTGGATAAAATCAGCTGCACTCCTCGTGTGGTAGGCCCCTTTTCTCTTCAGACTCTGGACATTATAGACATGTTATTTTGTTTTAACATCCCGGGCACTGTGGACATATTCTTGTGGTTCTGTCTGTTTTCCTAATGTTTTGGACTTGATCCAACCTGCTACTTTCTCATTCCCAAAATTGTATATCAGTGCTGAAGTGCAGGGAATCCTCCCTAAATGAATGCTGTTTGCACTTGAATTGATATTGATTTTACCTGTGAACTGTGAACCTAGAAGTGAAGTACAGACCTTGAATTTAAGGTTCCACACCAAATTCAGGTATGGAGGACGTGCACGAGGCTAAAAATGAAACCCAAGATGAATCTGAGACTGAGATAAAGGTACCATTTTCTGAGTTGGTGATTATTATTCATCTGGTAAATCTGCTATTGTAGATTGTGAATGTCATTTTATTTCGCTTTCATGTTTTTATTTTTTATTAAAGCCACCAAATATTCAGCTTTACAATCCTGCTTCTGCGTATCATTTAAATGCTCCACTGTGCTCCAGCAGCCAAACCTATTGGTCCAGTTAAGTTATTTGTACTGATCATTCCTTTTGAAGTGTCACAAGGTACAAATACGGGTTACACAGCAGCATATATGTTACATCTGCTATTCCCTGTGGTCAAAAATAATATTTCCAGTATGTATTTTAAGATGTATGCTGAGATTGGAATAGACTGAGGGGAGAGTTTGTGTGGATGTGTGTGGGTGGTATATATCACTGTTGAGGAGTGAGAGGTGGGAACATGCTTCCTCTTAGCCTTTATTTCCCTTGACATTTCCGTTACATTGGCCCAGTTTACTTTTTCTTCTCGGTTTCATCATGAAAAGATCCACTGGCCATGTTCTCCTTTTCCCTGTTGTAGTATTCAGCTTCATTCCTCTACTCTCAACAGAAAATTAGCTCCTTTATAGCTTTTGTAATTCTCAGCTTTGCGTAGACTGATCAAATTTACAAAAATTGGGAGTACTCACCCCCGTGGCTTAATGCGGTGTGTGTCTCTTGGTAGGCTGGACTGTTTAGACTAATTGAAGCTCAGCATGGTGTTTGATAAACAAGCTGTTCCCTCTGCTGCATGCAGCTAGTAGAATCTTTTTTTTTGAATTAATAATGGAACAATAATGTAATCCATGTTTCAGTGTGTTGCTGAGGATGTAGCACTTAGTTGGAACAAAGAATTAAAATTTTACAGATGTGGAGATTTCTTGACGTTTACAATGCTGCAGAAGGTTAATAATAATAATGCATTGTGACGTGTGTGTAAAAAGTAGTCCTGTTCAATTAGATAGTGTGTGTGTGTGTGTGTGTGTGTGTGTGTGTGTGTGTGTGTGTGTGTGTGTGTGTGTGTGTGTGTACACAGAGCAGGGAAAATAAGTATTGAAGACGTCAACATTTTTCTCATTAAACATATTTCTGATGGAGCCGTTGACCTGAGATTATCACCAGATATCAGTAACAACCCAAGTAATACATACATACAAAGAAATCAAGGCAACTGTGTTCACAAAACCAGTTGCATTTAATAAAGTGGAATGACACAGGGAATAAGTATTGAACACGCTTGGTGAAATTCATTTAATATTTAATAGAAAAGCCTTTGTTGGTAATAACAGCTTCCATACGCCTCATGTATGGAAAAGCTAGGCACAGGCATTGCTCAGGAGTGATTTTAGTCCATTCTTCCACACACATTGTCTTCAAATCTTGAAGGTTATGTGGGTGTCTTCTATGAACTCTGATCTTCAGTTTGTTCCAAAAATTTTCAATTGGATTCGGGTCAGATGACTGACTGGGCCATTCTAGCAGCTTTATTTTCCTTCTCTGGAGCCAGCTGAGAGTTTCCTTGGCTGTCTGTTTGGGATCATTGTCTTGCTGAAATGTCCACCCTCAGTTCTTACTTTTACACTCCTGCTCGGTCTCTCAGGTTAACTGATCAGCTGCTCCTGGAGATACCAAAATCAAAGATGAAGCTCAGAGGGGACAGAGCTTTTTCTTTTGCTGCTCCTAAACTTTGGAAGTCTTCCTTTGCCTATTTGGCAGGCGCCTTCACTGTCCACTTTTAAAACTTATTTTAAAGTTAAAAAAATTAGTTTTAGAACTCTTAAAACTCATTTTTACTCCTTTGCTTTCAACCCAGCACGAGACATCGATTGTACTTGTTTTATTGCTTTTATTATATGATTGTCATTTTTACTTGTTTTCTTTTATACCTTTTTAGTTGCATTTTATTCCCTTTTATGTCCTTTTCATTTTTTCTATTCCTGATGTACAGCACTTTGTATCAACTGCAGTTGTTTTTAAAATGCTTTAGAAATAAAGTTTGATCAATTGAGTTCATCTTCAGCATCTTGGCAGATGGCAACAGGTTCTTATCAAGGATGTCTCTGTACATTTGTCCATTCATCTTTCCTTCAATTATATGAAGTCTGCCTGTACCATGTGCTGAAAAACACCCCCACAACATGATGCGATATGCAGTGCCATTTCTCCTCCAAACATGCTGTGTGTTGTGGCATCCAAAAAGTTCAGTTTTGGTCCCATCTGACCAGACTATATTCTCCTACTATTTTACTGGCTTCCCCAAATGTTGTGCAGCAAACTTTAAACGAGCTTCAACATGCTTTGTCTTCATCACTGGAGTCTTGCGAGGTGAGCGGGCATAGAGCCCATGTTGGCTGAGTGCATTACTTATTGTTTTCTTTGAAACAGCAGTTACTTCTAACTCCAGGTCTTTCTGGAGCTCTCCACAAGTGTCATTTGGCTCTTGGATAACTCTTCTGATAATTCTTTGACTCCTCTGTCAGAAATATTGTGAGGAGCTCCTGGTCATGCCTGGTTTATGGTACAATGATGTTCTTTCCACTTCCGAATGATTTCTCCAACAGTGCTCACTAGAACATTTGGCAGTTTAGAAATGTGCCTGTTACCAATGCCATCATTATGTTTTGCAACAATAAGGTTGCGAAGGGCTAGAGAGAGCTCTTTGCTTCTACCCATGAGATCTACTTTTTCACACCACTGTATATGTACAGTATATATATATATATATATATGCATAACATGCACCATAATACTGGTGCGTATAAGACACGGTCACACCTCTTTGACCATCAAAATAGAGCCCTACATGTGTAACTCATGACAAAGTTTGATCAAGATTAAAAGACAATTATAAGATAAATTCTCTCTTGCCGTTCACTCATTCTTTCAGTGGAGATTTTTTCTGATTTAAGGTCCTATATGCGGAAGTAGAGGGGGCGTGACTTAGGCGGTCTATTAGTGTTGTGTCCATGCATTGAACGAGACCTGTGTTCGTGATCACTCTGTTCCAAACACAGCTGCCTGACCGCTACTAACAACTTGACCTTGCTGCCACTGAAGCTCGGAGAGCGTGCTCATTGCCTGTATATCACCAGTCCAATTACATGCACTAATGTTCAGCTGCTGCTGCAATGTTCAGCTGCTACTGAAAGTCGCTGGATTTACCCAGCCACTCCCACAGCAGGACAGCCTGGTGACATGCAGTTGATATAAAAAGTCTACACACCCTTGCTAAAATGCCATGTTTTTGTCTTGTAAAAAAAAAATGAGACCAGGATAAATCATTTCAAAACTTTTTTCCACCATTAATGTAACCTATAACCTGTACAGTTCAATTGAAAAACAAACTGAAATCTTGGATTATCCAAAACACACCTCTGAATGAATGAATGCATCATGTGCCGGCGGAGTGTTCCTTTCTACGCTGTTGTGATAAGGAAATGAACTTTGAAATGCCTATAAACGTGTTCTGCATCAGTGACAACTGACTAACCGACCGCGTCACTGTAATACGGCCCATAGTCTCTCCAGCGTGTCCTGGGTCTGCCCTGGGGTCTCCTCCCAGTGGGATGTGCCTGAAACACCTCATGTGGGAGGCGTCCAGGAGGCATCCTGATCAGATGGCCGAACCACGTCAGCTCAAGATGCATCTAACCATTTTGCATTCGAACGGAAGTGAATCCTTTTGCAGGTGAATCGAGAATATTGAATCATAAGGCCACTGATGATTGACAGCACTCATTAATTCAAAACATAACTACGTTAAAGTTTAGCCCAAGTAATTGGATTGAAAATATTTTTCACTGAATGCAATACAATTCCAACATTTCTCATCAAAATAAAGCCTCATGCTTTTTTAATGCATAAAACCTGTTCATTTGCTTAGCTGTGTATTTCCACTTAAAGTCCTGCTGTTTCCAGTTGTACTGTAGTGGCTACAGTCAAGTACCAAGCTGGTTACAGACTGCCAAGTGCCACTTTACAGATTATTCAGCGTCTGCAGGATAGTTGCCCAGTCGCAAAGTGCAGGATGAGAGTAAAACACAATAAAAACCTGTGGCGAATGGATTCATGCTTTCTCAGGTTGTGTATGAGGGGCTCTTGTGGGCAACTGTCAATGCTCTGTCAGTGAAACACTGAAGGCTGTCATTCACATTTGATTGAAGCTGACATGTTGTTGGCGCTTACCCCGCTGCCCTCTCCTGATATGTGGAATGGGCCTCGGTCTGTTTGTTGGACAGTTTCCATTAGTTGGACGGTTAGGTGTATTAGAGAGTGGCCCTGGTGGATTACAGTGTTGATAGTCTGTCAGTCTGTTTCACTCAAACGCCAGGCTTCACAAAGGTTTCGCCTCCATTTTCCTTGTTTATCATTCTCTCGCTGATCGAAAGCTCTGAGTGGAGTCTACACAGAAACAAGTCATTTATAGTAATCACCGGGAACATGAAGTATGTGACACTCTCTGCCTCTTTGTAGTGCATGATTGTATGTCAAATCACATTCGGTATAACTGAGTGACACACAGTTTCATGAAACCAGGTTAGTTAATTAGTGTTTTTAGGGCTTTACTAAATGAATCTTTGTGAAGCAACTACAGTGCATTTTCCTGGGTATCATCTTATGACAAGTGTATAGAAACATTGGTTTGGGTTTTTTTTGAGTTTCTCAATAAAGGCAAGAGTTCAAATCTGAATCATAAAATTAATTATCCAGACTTTTCAGAATGAAATAAAAATCTCTCCATTGAAATACAGCTAAACCTTTTACACAGCTTAAAACTCACTGCAACATGCGTACGCAGCAGTCAGATCCCTGTACTGAGCTAACTGGGAATATAGAAAAAATAGAAATTGTACCGTAGGCACTGGCTGCATATGTGACTACCTACTGAAAATGCTTTGTCTCCATTTTTTCACATTTGCATTGGGTGAATATTCATCATAACTTATTACATAAATCTGCAAATAGCACAAAAATTGCCTCTATTTTGGGCTGCTTTACTATGGTAAAATGGTCTCAGTTCAAATTGTTTTGGTCAGTATTAGAAGATCTCTCACTGTTAACACTCTGTTTGGTCAAAGTGTCTTAGGCCTAAATGGACATTATTTTCATGACATGGCTGAATTTCTATTGTAAGCCAAGACATGTGGTGCACATACTTTTTTTTAATTCTTTTTGTCTAAGCCTCAAGTGACCAGTTATTTAAGTGGCTAAATGAAACATCAAATATTTGTGGCACATAGTATATTTCAAAATCCTGTACTGTGATGTGGATGACTACAATCAAATTACAGCCTATCATAATAGAAACTTGCATCCGTTCCCAGATTTTAAAAGGTTTATAGAAAAGTACTTTGACAGATTCATTGTTGTGTAAATATGAAAATGGCGTGTGTGACTCCTCACATCCACTTCTTCACTTGAAGATTATGCAAAGCCCAAATGATGAACCGTCCAATGCTAACTTTTTGATTGCTGCAGTTACTGTGGTTCAGCTGCAATGTGAGTTCTAGTTTAAAATGTCGGACCAAATGCGATGGCTGTCACAGCTGTTATACTGGTCCAGCAGCACTTCAGCAGTGTTTAGTTTTTAACCATATCCATCAACCCTCACTATTAAGTGTTTTCAGCTGACTGCTGTATCTGTCAGCTAAATCAAAGTCTATCTCTTAATGTGACGTTAAAGGCTGGTTCTTACACTCAGTGAGCCGTGAGTGTGTGTGTGACTCTGTTTTCTCAGATTCTTGCTTCTTGGGTTTGTTTTTGTGTATGTTTTATGTGTGTATGCTTTTTTTTTTTTTTCCAGGATGTGTATTTACAGTTAGAGACAATAAGATTGAATACCTCTGGGACATTTTTTTTTTCATTTTTAGTGGCTTTTACATTATGTTGAGATGGAAAAGATTGAACTAACAAATGCACAGCAATGACCCAGTGTGTACGAGGATGGAAATTAATTCACTTTTAAGCAATTCTGGTTGAGTGGCAGGCCTGCTGAGAGGCCTTGATTTCCCCACAGTGTCGTCGCTCCATCTTAAAACTAACCTCATACATAAAAAGACCACCAATTAGGACTTAGTTAGGGCTGCCCACTGTCCTGGATTATGGTTCCATAATTGAGTGTGCTGGAGGTCACTGCACTTACTCCATCTCAGTTGGGGAGATTTTATTTGGAAGCGGCCTTGCCAACAGAAGGTGATGGCTTGCTAATAGCTGCCAGCTCTAGGCAAAAATTGCCTGTCATTGAAGGTAATTGGGCACGCAAGCCACTTTTTTTTTCACTGTCACTCTGTCTGCATTTGTACAAAATGTAAAAAACTAAAATGGGGGAAATATTACTGCCGGTTATTTCATCATGCTGTTAAAGTGAACCTGACACTTGAATGGTGTATGATTGAATAAATCCCAGACAAGAATTCAAACTCATTCCAATGCATACATCCTGTGTTATAGTACTGTACTGTGCAAAAGTCTTGAACCACCCCTCATTTATATACCGTATGTTTATATATATTGCTAGGAAGATGGGAAATAGTTGCAGCTATTTATTAGGGGTGGGGGAAATAATCATTTTTCCAATGCATCTCAATTTGGACATGAATGATTCTGTGTCGATGCATACTGTAAATGTCAAGATTCCAATTCTTAAACATTAATTAATTAATTTTGACCGAACGAAAAAAGTGGGACCCGGAAACGTGAAACTGTAGCGTTGGACAGTTTATGGTGCAACTCACATTTCCAGCCCGGCACTGAGCGTGACTGAAAGCAAGCCGATCCACAACTTCAAAAACACGAAACCACACCAGATGGCCCCGGCCTTCGGTGTCCTCCAGACTGGTGTTGGCAGTCAATCCAGTGGTTTGTCTGGCTGTGAGGAGGATGAAGGAAAAACTGTTGAGCTGATAACGGAGCATCTGTCAGCACCCTTCTGATCTCTGTCTTACCTTGTTCAGAAGAGAGCGCAGTGGAAGCCGGGGCCTGGTTGAAGCTGACTGATGGGACGCTCAGCAGCCTGGGAAGACTGCTCCCTGCCCAAGTTTTCTCATCCCTGACCCGGGGAAATTGCGGTCAAAGCCCATGGAAATGAAGGCAGCCAATGGGGCACTTCAGCAGCCTGGGAGGACTGCTTCTATTGACATAGCAATCGCGGGTGGGTTGAGTAGGTGCCGAAGACAGGTGTGACTGATTATATAAGCACTGACTGCCAATTTAGCTTAGCTTGTTTGGCTAATTTTCTCCTGGTTGTACTAAAAATTGCACAGTAATCCAGGTGCTCTTCATGGAATGTTACATTTTCATGGAAACAGTCTTTAGAGGTGACTTTTGACGATAAATTAAGTGACATCGTCACACACGTCAGCATCTCCAGTCATGCAAACATTGAAGTAAAAGACGTGAGCGTGCGGTGCAGGGATGCATTTCATTGGTTAGACTGTTTGTGTGGGTGTTTGAGCACAACTCGGGGACAAATTTGACTGGCAACATTCTCGGAAAATGGCAATGATTGGCCAGAATTGCAGGAAAGTTGCAGTGATTGGACGAAGTTGCGTGATATGGTGCGATCGTAACATGGTGAAATCCTGGCGGACCTGATATATTGCTTTAAAAATATCAAGTTGTCACATATAGAGGGCCAGAAGTGACAATATGAAATAAAAAAATAAAATAAATAATAATAAAATTAATCCATGAACACACTGAAGCACATGAACCATGAAGTAATTAAAATATATAATGAAATAATAGTGTTTCAATGAATTAAACAATAATTTAAATAATACTTATATACGTATTTAATACATTAAATATTTCCAATTTAGGTAACTGACACTTGTTTAATGGAAGATCTTTTCATTTCCAATTATAAATAATTCATTACACATTTGTGTAATTAATTATTTGTGTATTTACTTACTTCATTTAGTCATTGCTGAAAAACAGAATAAAAAAAAGATGCATTGAGAATTGCTATCGGCTCGAATCGTGAGGTGCCTAAAGATTTCCACCCCTGCTATTTATGTAGCTTTTATTTAGTTTATTTTACAATTGTGATGAGCTTGAAAGTCAATATTGGGTATGACCACCTTTATTCTTCAACAAGGGCTGAATCGTCTTCTGTAGTAATGTTCCAGAATAATTCCCCTGGCTCCTTGAAGAAAATCCCAAAGTTCTTATTTGGATGGTGGTGGCCTTTTATGTTGTTCTCTGTGTACACATTTCAAATTCACTCCAATATACAGTGGGGCAAAAAAGTATTTAGTCAGCCACCAATTGTGCAAGTTCTCCCACTTAAAAGATGAGAGAGGTCTCCAGTTTTCATCATAGGTATACCTCAACTATGAGAGACAAAATGAGAAAAAAAAATCCAGAAAGTCACATTGAATGATTTTTTAATGAATTAATTGGTAAATTCCTCAGTAAAATAAGTATTTGGTCACCTACAAACAAGCAAGATTTCTGGCTCTCACAGACCTGTAACTTCTTCTTTAAGAGGCTCCTCTGTCCTCCACTTGTTACCTGTATTAATGGCACCTGTTTGAACTCGTTATCAGTATAAAAGACACCTGTCCACATCCTCAAACAGTCAGACTCCAAACACCACTATGGCCAAGACCAAACAGCTGTCAAAGGACACCAGAAACAAAATTGTAGACCTGCACCAGGCTGGGAAGACTGAATCTACAATAGGTAAGCAGCTTGGTGTGAAGAAATCAACTGTGGGAGCAATTATTAGAAAATGGAAGACATACAAGACCACTGATAATCTCCCTCTATCTGGGGCTCCACGCAAGATCTCACCCCGTGGGGTCAAAATTATCACGAGAACGGTGAGCAAAAATCCCAGAACCACATGGGGGGATCTAGTGAATGACCTGCAGAGAGCTGGGACCAAAGTAACAAAGGCTACATCAGAAACACACTACGCCACCAGGGACTCAAATCCTGCAGTGCCAGACGTGTCCCCCTGCTTAAGCCAGTACATGTCCAGGCCCATCTGAAGTTTGCTAGAGAGCATTTGGATGATCCAGAAGAGGATTGGGAGAATGTCATATGGTCAGATGAAACCAAAATAGAACTTTTTGGTAAAAACTCAACTTGTCGTGTTTGGAGGAGAAAGAACACCATACCTACTGTGAAGCATGGGGGTGAAAACATTATACTTTGGGGCTGTTTTTCTGCAAAGGGACCAGGACAACTGAGCCGTGTAAAGGAAAGAATGAATGGGGCCATGTATCGTGAGATTTTGAGTGAAAACCTCCTTCCACCAGCAAGGGCATTGAAGATGAAACGTGGCTGGGTCTTTCAGCATGACAATGATCCCAAACACACCACCCGGGCAACGAAGGAGTGGCTTCGTAAGAAGCATTTCAAGGTCCTGGAGTGGCCTAGCCAGTCTCCAGATCTCAACCCCATAGAAAAATCTTTGGAGGGAGTTGAAAGTCTGTGTTGCCCAGCGACAGCCCCAAAACATCACTGCTCTAGAGGAGATCTGCATGGTGGAATGGGCCAAAATACCAGCAACAGTGTGTGAAAACCTTGTGAAAACTTACAGAAAACGTTTGACCTCTGTCATTGCCAACAAAGGGTATATAACAAAGTACTGAGATGAACTTTTGTTATTGACCAAATACTTATTTTACTGAGGAATTTACCAATTAATTCATTAAAAATCCTTCAATGTGATTTTCTGGATTTTTTTTTTCTCATTTTGTCTCTCATATGTAGTTGAGGTATACCTATGATGAAAATTGGAGACCTCTCTCATTTTTTAAGTGGGAGAACTTGCATAATTGGTGGCTGACTAAATACTTTTTTACCCCACTGTACCTGTTGCCACTGATTTTCAGTCCAGGTCTTGTGTAATGTGGCAAAACTCAGTAGCAAACTGGACAGTGGTCATGGTACAAGGACTAGACTGAAAATAATAGGGAAAGAAAAACAACCAATGTACAAAGAAAAACTTTGAAAGGACTTTCAGAAAACCTGCAGTGCTGTGGCTCTAGACCACTTTAAAAATTACCCGAAGTCTCGGTCCTTGGAAGCTCAACATTTTTTTCACAGTACTGTATTTCGTGGTTAATCGTGTAATGCAGCTTGATGGCTCACTGATTAGCACTGTGACAGCACAGTGAGCTTGATCCCAGCCCTTGGCCAGAGGTGACTTTTCTGTGTGGAGTTTGCATGTTCTCCCTGTGTCTGCGTGGGTTTTCTCCAGGTACTCCTCCCACAGGCCAGAGACGTGCACATTAGGTTAATTGGCATCAACTGGGGATTCTATATTGAGCTAAGGTGCTCATGAATGTGAGAGTGAGTGGCTGTCTATCTCTGTGTTGGCCCTGCGATGGACTGGCGATCTGTCCAGGGTGTACCACGCCTCTCGCCCAGAGATGCTGGGATAGGCTCCAGCCTCCCCATGACCCAAAAGGATTAAGCGGCTGAAGATGAATGAATCATGTCATGCTCAGATTTCATCTGGTGTAGTTGGGTGGTGTTTCGGGGTTTAGGCAGATTATTTTACTTTTGTCTTGGTTTTGCTAAACAGCACTAATCACTTCCTTGAACACATCTTTCTCTTCCAGCTTTTTGATGAGCATTGTTGACCAGCTGGAATGTCATCATTGTCTTTTCACTTTCTCAGATGCTCTTTTTTGTCTTGCATTATTTAATTTCAGCTGCAAAACCAATAAATTTATGTGTACAGCGCTGTTTTATCATCATTTTCTTTTCTTCAACCTAAGACTTCTTTCTGCATTCAGTTCATGGCTGTTTCTTGCCTGCTAGTGGCACGGGGTTAGGTCTGATAACCATGGGGCAAAGCTATTGGGGGAAGTTAAGAAGAGTATGAAGAATTGTCAGTAGGCAAACACTGAAATTCTAGAGGAATGAGCAGGGAAATTCATAGCAATTGCAGTTCAGCTTTAGAGGACCAGGATGCAGTGAAGCAGAGAAACAGCAGCTTAGGCTCATCCATGTATAATTACACAGGCGTAGCCATTTACTGTGATGAAGCTCATCTATACAGCTTTGGGAAAAAATACCAGACCACTGTGAAATATTTCCTCAATTACCATCTCTGCATGTATGGCAACCACTCAATTTGAATATTTGTTGAATTCCAACACAAGGACATGTGGTTTGCGTGCCCTAGTGATCCCAGGAGCTATGTTGTCCAGGGCAATTTGCCTCTGGTAGGGTCACCCAAGACAAAGTGGTCCTGGGGGAAAGGCCAGACTAAGAACGATCCAATAGAATCTCATGATAAATACTAGAACAAGGATTCAGTGTACCCCACCCAGTATGGGGTTACCGGGGCCCCACCCTGGAGCCAGGCCTGGGTGAGGGGCTCAATGGCTAACGTCTGGTGGCCGGGTTTCCGCCCATGGGACCCGGCCGGGCTCAGCCCGAAGGAGTTACATGAGTCCACCCTCCAGTGGGCTCACCACCTGTAGGAGGGATCATGGGGGTTTGGTGCTATGTGGATCAGGTGGCGGTCAAAGGCGGAGACCTTGGCGGTCTGATCCCAAGCTTCCTAAACTGTTTTTTGGGACATGGAATGTCACCTCTCTGGTGGGGAAGGAGCCTGAGCTGGTGCATGAGATTGAGAGATACCAGCTAGATATAGTCGGCCTCACCTCAACACACAGCTCCGGTTTCCTGAACCAGTCTCCTGGAGAGGGGGTGGAGCTCGGCCTATTCTGGAGTTGCCCGGGGCGAGAGGCGATGAGCAGGGGTGGGTATTCTTGCATCCCCCCCACCTTGCTGCCTCTATATTGGAGTTTTCCCCGGTGAACAAAAGGGTTGTTTCCCTGCACCTTTGGGTTGGAAAACGGGTCCTGACCATCATTTGTGCCTATGCACCAAATGATGGCTCAGAGTACCCACCCTTTTTGGAGTCTCTGACTGGGGTGCTGGAGAGTGCTTCTCTTGGAGATTCCATTGTCCTACTGGGGGACTTCAGTGTGCATGTGGGCAACAACAGTGAAACCTGGAAGGGGGTGATTGGGAAGAATGGCCTGCCCGATCTGAACCTGATTGGTGTTCAGTTATTGCACTTCTGTGCTAACCACAGTTTGTCCATAATGAACACCATGTTCAAGCATAAGGGTGTCCATATGTGCACCTGACACCAGGACATCCTAGGTCGCAGGTCGATGATTGATTTTGTTATTGTGTCATCAGACCTGCAACCGTATGTCTTGGACACTCGGGTAAAGAGAGGTGCAGAGCTTTCAACTGATCACCATCTGGTGGTGAGGTGGATCCGATGGCAGGGGAGGATGCCATTCAGACCTTGTAGACCCAAACGTATAGTGAGGGTGTGCTGGGAACGTCTGGCTGAGGCCCCTGTCCAGGAGGTCTTCAACGCCCCCCTCCGGAAGAACTTCAACCACATTCTGAGGGAGTCTGGAGACATGGAGTCTGAATGGGCCATGTTCTCCACCTCCATTGTTGATGCAGCAGCCCAGAGCTGCAGCTGCAAGGTTGTCGGGGCATCTTGTGTTGGCAACCCCTGAACCAAGTGGTGGACACCAGTGGTGAGGGGGGCCATTAAGCTGAAGAAGGAGTCCTATCGGGCTTGATAGGCTTGTGGGACTCCCGAAGCAGCTGAGGTGTACCAGCAGGCCAAGCGGAGTGCAGCTCGGGTGGTTGCTGAAGCAAAAACTTGGGTATGGGAGGAGTTTGGTGAGGCCACGGAACAAGACTTTCGGTCAGCCTCGAAGAGATTCTGGCAAACTGTCCGGCGGCTCAGGAGGGGGAAGCAGCTCCCTGTCCACACTGTGTATGGTGCGGATGGGGCACTGTTGACTTCGACTGGGGATATTGTCAGGTGGTGGAAGGAATACTTCGAGGATCTCGTCAATCCCACTGACACGCCTTCCACAGAGGAAGCAGGGCTTGTGGACGAGGGGGACGACTCGCCTATCACGAGGGCTGAGGTCGCCAAGGTGGTTAAAAATGTCTTTGGTGGCCAGGCCCCGGGGGTGGATGAGATTCGCTCTGAGTACATCAAGGCCCTGGATGTTGTAGGGCTGTCATGGTTGACACGCATCTGCAACATTGCGTGGAGGTTGGGGGCAGTGCCTTTGGTATGGCAAACCGGGGTGGTGGTTCCTCATTTCAAAAAAGGGGACCGGAGGGTGTGCTCCAACTTTAGAGGGATCACACTCCTCAGCCTTCCTGGGAAGGTCTATGCCCAGGTACTGGAGAGGAGAGTCCGGCTGTTGGTCGAACCTCGAATTCAGGAGGAGCAATGTGGTTATCTTCTCCGTGGCACATCAGACCAGCTCTTTACCCTCTCGAGAATCCTCGAGGGTTCGTGGGAGTTTGCCCAACCAGTTAACATGTGTTTTGTGGACTTGGAGAAGGCATTCAACCACATCCTTCATGTTTTTTTGTGGGGGGTGCTTTGGGAGTGTGGGGTATCGGGCTTGTTGTTACGAGCTATTCAGTCTCTGTACGACCGTTGTGAGAATTTGGTTTGCATTGCCAACACTCGATCGGACTCATTCCCAGTGAGAGTTGGACTCTGCCAGGGCTGCCCTTTGTCACCGATCCTGTTCATAATTTTTATGGACAGGATTTCTAGGCACAGCCAGGGAACGGAAGATGTCATGCTTGGTGACCACAGGATCTCATCTCTGTTGTTTGCAGATGATGTTGTCCTGCTGGCTTCGTCCAGTAATGACCTACAGTTCTTACTGAGATGGTTTGCCGCTGAGTGTGAAGCGGCTGGGATGAGAATCAGTACCTCCAAGTCCGAGTCCATGGTCCTCAGCCGTAAAAAGGTGGATTGTCCTCTTCGGGTTAGGTACATGCTCCTGCCCCAAGTGGAGGAGTTTAAGTATCTTGGGGTCTTATTCATGAGTGAGGGGAGAATGGAGCGAGAGATTGACAGACGGATCGGAGCAGCATCTCCAGTGATGCGGACGTTGTACCGGTCTGTTGTGGTGAAGAGGGAACTGAACTCTAAGGCAAAGCTGTCGATTTACCAGTCAATCTACGTTCCTACCCTCACCTATGGTCACGAGCTTTGGGTAATGACCGAAAGAACAAGACTGCGGATACAAGCGGCTGAAATGAGCTTTCTTCGTAGGATCGCTGGACTCACCCTCAGAGATAGGGTGACGAGCTCAGTCATCCGGGAGAGGCTCAGAGTAGAACCACTGCTCCTCCACATTGAAAGGAGCCAGTTGAGATGGTTTAGGCATCTGATCAGGATGCCTCCTGGACGCCTCCCACTTGAGGTGTTTCGGGTATGTCCCTCTGGGAGGAGACCCCAGGGCAGACCCAGGACTCACTGGAGAGACTGTGTCTCCCAGCTGGTCTGGGAACGCCTTGGTATCCTCTCTGAAGAGCTGGAGCAGGTGGCTGGGGAGAGGGAAGTCTGGGCTTCCCTGCTTGAACTGCTGCTGCGAACCGGACATCCAGAAAAGCGGTGGAAGATGGATGGATGGATGGATGGATGCTGTTTAAAAATGAATATGTGTTAGTTT
This sequence comes from Pholidichthys leucotaenia, assembly GCA_020510985.1. Classification (NCBI taxonomy): domain Eukaryota; kingdom Metazoa; phylum Chordata; class Actinopteri; order Cichliformes; family Pholidichthyidae; genus Pholidichthys; species Pholidichthys leucotaenia. The sequence goes on from CM035836.1 coordinate 227,573,469, forward strand.
TCTTGTATTATTTGATCTAAACGCACGTCTAAACGCAACATGTTTTTTCTAGTTTTGGCTAGTTTTCATTGCAGCCATCTACCAGGAAATTTTAGAGCATTTCATGCTTTCATGCTTCCCTCTGCTGGCAAGCTTTATGGAGATGCTGATTTCATTTCCCAGCAGGACTTAGCACCTGCCCACCATGCCAAAAGTACCAATACCCGGTTTTATGACCATGGTATCAGTGAGCTTGACTGGCTAGCAAACTCACCTGACCTAAACTCCATAGAGCAGTGATCTCAAACTCATTCCATGGAGGGCCAAGACACTGCAGGTTTTACCTCTACCCAGTATCTTCAGCAGGTGTTTTCACTGATCAACAATCAGCGGGAAGATATTCAGTGAAATCACCTGTTGAAGACACTGGGTGGAGGTAAAGCCTGCAGGGTCTTGGCCCTCCATGGAATGAGTTTGAGATCCCTGCCATAGAGAATCTATGGAGTGTTGTCCAGAGGAAGATGCGAGACACCAGACCCAACAATGCAGACGAACTTAAGGCTGCTATCAAAGCAACCTGGAGTTCCATAACACCTCAGTAGTAACCCAGGCTGATTACCTCCATGCCATGCTACACTGATGCAGTAATTCATGCAAAAGGAGCCCCGACCAAGTATTGACTGCATACTTGGACATATTTTTCAGTCAGCCAACATTTCTATTAAAAATCAATTTTTTTAAGATTAATTTTATGGAATATTCTAATTTTTTGAAAAAATAAATTTTATTGTTTTCATTAGCTGTAAGCCATAATCATCAAAATTTAAAGGAACAAACCCTTGAAATATGCTGATTGATGCCATCAATTATTTATCCTAAAGCATCAAAAAAGCTAGCTCTGTCCTGGGGAAGCGCCTTAACCCAGTGGAGGAGATAGGAGAGAGAAGGATGGTGGCTAAACTGTCATCTCTGCTGGAGTCCGAGTCCCACCCTATGCAGGACATACTGAACGCACTGAGGAGCTCATTTAGCAGCAGACTACATCATCCTAGGTGCGCAACCGAGAGGTTTCGCAGGTCCTTCCTACCTACGGCTGTCAGACTGTATAACCTAAGCAGGGCTACTCGCATAGATAGCAAAAAAACGTGACGACCTGATAGTATTGAATGCAAAAGACACAACAGACTTACACAATGGTCCCCTCCAGTATACAACTAGGACAATATCGGTCGCTACGGAGGGTGACAATATGTATGGGTACATATTCATATTCATACTATGTAGGATAACTAAGTAAACAGTTATGCTGTTTATTCCATCTAGCTACAATGCTCTGCACTGTGTGTTTATATATCTATATATTTATTCCATCTAGCTACAATGCTCCGCACTGTGTGTTTATATATTTATACACTACCGTTCAAAAGTTTGGGGTCACTTAGAAATCTCCTTATTTTTGAAAGAAAAGCACTTTTTTTCAATGAAGATAACTTTAAACTAATCAGAAATACACTCTATACATTGCTAATGTGGTAAATGACTATTCTAGCTGCAAATGTCTGGTTTTTGGTGCAATATCTACATAGGTGTATAGAGGCCCATTTCCAGCAACTATCACTCCAGTGTTCTAATGGTACAATGTGTTTGCTCATTGTGTCCGAAGGCTAATGGATGATTAGAAAACCCTTGTGCAATCATGTTAGATCTGCAATGCTGTAATTGCTGCAAATGGAGGATTCTTTGACGAAAGCAAAGTTTGAAGGAAAAAATTATTATTTCAAATACAAATCATTATTTCTAACCTTGTCAATGTCTTGACTATATTGTCTATTCATTTTACAACTCATGGTGGTAAATAAGTGTGACTTTTCATGGAAAACACAAAATAATTGTCTGGGTGACCCCAAACTTTTGAACGGTAGTGTATATTTATATCTACATATGTATATTTGCTGCTCTTGTTTTTCTTGTCTTCTTGATTGTTGCTCTGAGTGTTGCTATCCCTGTGCTGTTGCAATCCTGGAATTTCCCCATTGTGGGACTAATAAAGGCTTATCTTATCTTATCTTATCTTATCTTATCATGGCACTGGTCAAAACCCTCCTTCCTGTCACTGACTCAACTCTGAGCCTGTGGGGTGAATTATTCACAATTACCCTCTCTCTTCCTCTCTGCTGCAGACCTACAGAACTTTCTTTTCCTTAAGACTCAATTAGTTTTTACACTAAAGTGGCAGATAAAGCTGTCTCCAATGTGCACACACAATTGCAGGTTCACTCTGGCTTGACTTCCATTGGAGATTCATCGAGCTTTCCTTAGGCCCACCCAGAGAATACAAGACATAATCTTACTGCTGAATCACTTGGAGGTGGATATCAGAGGGTTGACATTTGTTTGCCAGCCATAAGGTTGATTGCTCAAAGCTACAGCTAAATCAGAACATCAGTGACCTGAGTCCAGCTCTGGATGAGAACCATATTTCAAATAGAACTTTTTATGAAGAACCACCTGGAGATTAGAAGAAAAAGCAAACTTGTATGTAACCTCTGCGGGGGAAGGCTACCATGGGTGTTCTTTGCATAGAGACAATACCGGCAGCATTTTGAAGTAGCAGTGCATGGGTGACAGTGCAGTCAAAGTGCATAGAGAGCTGATGAAGAGACGTGTGATGGTGGGGTGTCTGGGTTTACCATTAAAGTCGATTGCAGTCAGGACAGACTGCACTGTGTGGCCTTTTTGTATTGTAAAGCAAGGAGGCGGGCTTTTCACTTTCCCCTGGACCCACGCTGTGCCTGGTGTTTTGAAAGAACACCAACACTTGCAGACATACACACACCCTGCATCCACCCACCACGTAATGTGTGCCGATTCTTTTTTTTTCCTCCCCTGAAGCCCATACACCATGCCTACACACTACTATTAAATCTCACTGTAACAGCAGAATCAGTCTGATAGTGATTAAAATTTGATTCTTTCATGTTGTTTCTTCTGAGATTTTTTTAAGGATGACATTCCCTTTATTTCCAGCATTCCACTTTTATTATTTAACTCAAGCTAAGTAGCTTTGCATAATTAATAGTCTAAAATAATCCTTATCTATTTTATACTTCAGCAATACTACACAAGAGGGAGTGTAATACCGGGGATATCACAGTGTAGATATCTCTCTTTTCTAGTCCTAACAACGTTGAGTGTAATATTGCTTTTATAAGACAGTTCCACAAACACAATTCAATTCAATTTTTGATTAAATTCAACTTTATTCATGTGACACCACTTCACAGCAGCAGTCGTCTCATATGTAGCACTTTTAAACTGTTGAGGAAAACCCACCCCAACAATCAGGCGATCCCCTGTGAGCAGCACGTGGCGACGGTGGAGAGGAAAAACTCCCTTTTAGCAGGAAGAAACCTCCAACAGAACCAGGCTCAAGGAGAGGCGTTCATCTTCTGCGACTAACTGGGGGTGGTGACACAATTTATAAGTAATAAACAACAATAGATCATTATTTATTTACTTAATGTAAAATTGTTCAGAAAAGACGAGTATCACCCTGTGAAAACAAATAGTTCCTGCTCTTACTGAATGTTGCAAACTAACACAATCATTATGTCAAATATAACAACTTTGCTGTCATTTTACACATATGTTTAACAATATTTGGATTGTGCATCAGTCATTGTCTACATACATAGTTTTTCCCGAGTCCATCAATGTCACTTTGGCCCAGTAGTGGGCTAGCTAGCTATTTGTTTACGTTGTCTTTAAAGAAGTAAAGCGGAAGAAGCAGGCATTGTGCTGTTTGGGTTTAACAGAATCTTCAAGATAATTAATTTAAAAGTAATTGCCATTTCCAGAGCCGACTATTAGCATGAATCTGGAACAAAGATCATAATATCAGGGTTGTGAAGGCAGTGTCTTTTTTAAAAAGTGCCTCAACTGTGGAAAATAGACAACATAACATTGCAATTGTCACATTATGGGAACAGCAGTTAATTATTATGAGAAATCTGCGAAGCAGAGATATAAATGTTAAACATTCGGGTAAAGTTATTGTAGAGTATAAATAATCCTGGAATTGTTCAGTCAGATTGCTCAGTCAGAAAAAAACTGCTGTATAAGGTGCCTTGGTGAAGCCCCTAAGTTAACCATAAAGCAACATTATCTGCATTTCACGCAGTTTTTTTTTTCTTATTTGCTGCCCCACGCAAATAAAACATTTGGACAGCAGATTGCTTGGGTTGCTGTGGTCACAGCTAAGCTTTTTGGCTGAGATAACTTCAGCAGATCTTTCTACTATTTAGGCACAGATCCCACATTAAATTGTTAGCAGTAGAACTGTGTTTCCTAACAGTTGTATGTCAAAATGTCTTGTATCTGAACAGCTTGAGAGTGCCAGAGATGAAGCTTCATATTTTATGTTGTCTCTGATAAAATTACTACTCCTTCTAAGTCTTAAGTAGGAAGACAGGACAAGCTCCTGACAAACTACCAAGCTTCTGTTCTGAGGAAGAAAAGAAATGACATCCTGAAAGAAATTTCAAAGGGGAGTCGGTGACATGATCAGCACGGAGAGGTCAAATTGGTGTGGGACAGATGCACACACCATGCTCTTACCAGCATTTGGCAGCAAGAAAATGGTAACCACAGGTGTTCTTTTTATTAATATATAGAATGCCCATCTGGTATTGATTATTTGTTTATGCTTTTGCTCCATAAGATTGTGGAAGAGGAATTTTGGATTCCAACCCTCAACTGTAATTTAAGGACTTTGGTTCACTCAAACTTGATCAAACTGGTTCTGAATCTTCCATCATTAACTTCACATGGATGTGCCTCCTGTTAATGGCAGTCCTTTCATTCTGATGCTTCAGTTTTTCTTGATAGAAACCAATCAAAACACTCAAAAATGCTATTGACTGGATGAGTATCTTCCTATTATTGAGGGAAGCAAATGTCATACTAGTTACTGGATGACACATTGGTTATCCATAATATCCCTGTTACACAGGGGTGGAGATCGTTGAGCAGTCAACATTGTCCAGATCTTCCAATGATCTTTCAATGACTGCCCATTGGTTGTCAAGATCTTTCAGTAATCTCTGTGATCTTCCAGTGATCTCCATGATCTCCTCAAAGTTTTGACTCAGTCCAAGACACACAAAGATCTCCCAAACATTTACTTGAGAAGATCACTGAGAGATTAGGACAATTTTTAATCTCTCAACAATCTTTGCGTTATGTAAAGCGGCCCTAAAGGTTTTGACATTGTGACATAGAAAAGATGGAAGGTGGCAGTGTATTCAGAAGATAAACAGGAAAATCATACCAGATTTGCCATTTGTTATTAGGAAGATAGTTTCCTCTCAATATGTTATTTTTCTTTAAAGACATTCTCTCCTGTCCTCTTTAGGACACTGTGATTCCCCAGTGCCAGGACTACTGTGTTTGTCAGTGTGTTAATGGGGAGCACGGATCAGGTAGCGCTCAGTAATTTACCTAAGGTCATTCCCATTGTTGTATGCATTGTAGTACTCAGCAGATTCAGGCCAGACCCCTTGGTGAAGTCAGTGAAGCACTTGTCCTTGGTGGAATCAATTGTCTTCCACCAATTTGGACATTTTTGTGACACATTGCACTGAGAGGCTCTATATAAAGGCCAGTGTGTTGTGACTTACCTCCTTACCTCATTCAGAGTTCTGCCATCTTGTACTTTTGGAGTCGGGAGTCTGTGCAGTTGTGGCTGTGAAGCAAAACCAACAGCATCTGGTTCCTGCCTATATGATAGCCCCATCTACACAGCAGCCCATAGACAGCTTCTTCAAATTTGACCAGTTGTGAATATGCTCAATCTTGACCCCACCCATGTTTTTATAGTGTTAAATCACTAATTAAAACTGAACTGCTTAGAAAAAATAGTACTAGAACCAAAATCAGCACGATCAGAACTACCTACAAGGACAGAATACTAAAGACCTTATAACAATGTTACTTTGTGCCTTCTAGCTTGGTGTTCAGCATAATAGAATGACTGAAGGAAAGTTGGTTATCCAGCCATGGGGGAATACAGGCCAGTGTAATCCCTGTTCCAGTCCCAAGCCCAAGTAAATGGGGAGGGTAGTGTCAGGAAGGGACTCCTTGCCAAATCAATACACGGATTGTTGTGATATCAGGTGATGATATGCTGTGCGACCCTGAAAGGGAGCAGCCGAAAACGAAAGGAAAAAAGTAGATGCATCTCCAGATAAAAGGTCACTTCAACTTGGCAATTAGACAGCCTGCATTGATTTATCGAATGTCTTATGACTGACTGATAATCCTTATGATTTATAAACCATTTATAACCCAATTTACATAATATTTAGTCTTTATCACAGTAGTCTTAATATAAAGTGGTACCTATCATTATAGACTAATAACCTGACCTCATAACTTTGATTATACATGAACATTCAAGTGCCATGGCTCCTTTTATGTTCTGCTACCAATGAGATGAGTCTGAATTTTTTTTTTTTAATCTCTTCCCATAGTATTATTTTGTTCTCTTCTCAGAGCAATAATGTGGGCATAAAGTTTTACACCACAACAAAGATTAATTGTCTGTAACTGATGTAGCAGAAGAAAACACTGAGTTGTTTTTTTTTTTTTCTAGGATGATAATTTGATTAAAAGACCCCAAACTACATTTAAATTGATCCACTGATTGTGAGCCTTCTGTAATGTTCTCCTGGAACATGTAATGACGAGGCGCACACACCGGGTGTCAGTTAGGACTTTTTACTTGTCACTTCAAGTGCAACTAACAACTAACCACACATTGGCACATGTACATCTCCTTTTATAGTTAGGTCATGGCCGGGGTCATACTGCCCTCTAGTGGTGACTCCATATGAACTTCACATATCAATACATCTCCCTTTTTTTTTTAAGTAAGGTCATGTCCAACTTTTCTCCATGGCCCTTGAGGCTTCTCATGGGGCCTCATAGGCTCCTTTGGCTGTTGATACCTGTGGCGCTGGCAAGTGTCACAGCGCTGCACATATGCCTCAATGTCCTTGTGCATGTTGGGCCAATATAAAACATCACGTGCACGTCTTTTGCACTTTTCAATACCCAAATGCCCCTCATGCACTAATTTAACCATTTCTGATCTCATGGAGGTAGGTATGACTATCCTTGTACCTTTTAACAGAACCCCATCTAACACAGACAGTTCACCTTTAAAGTGTTGGTAAGGCTTGTCAATCATAACCTGTCCTGGCTGATGTATCTGTTCCATTACTCTTTTTAGTTTCTCATCTTTTTGTGTTTCTTTCACTATCTTCGTCCATTTTGCATCTGACACTGGCATGTGTGCCTTAATAGAGTCTACATGTATTTGCACAGCTTCCTCTGTTGTGCTGCTGGTGTTGCTCAAGCTAGCCCTACTCAGCGCATCGGCTACAATTAGTTGCTTGCCTAGTGTAAACTCAAATTTCAAGTCATATTTCTGTAATCTTAACATTAGACGCTGGATGCGCGGTGGTGCGTCACCCAGTGGCTTCTGTGAGATCGCAATCAGTGGTTTGTGGTCTGTTTCTAGTATTACTGACCGTCCATACACATATTCATGAAACTTCTCACATCCAAACACTGCACCTAGAGTCTCTTTCTCTATTTGCGCGTAATTTTTTTCTGCGCTTGTCATGGTGCGCGATGCGTATGCGACTGGATACCACTCTGTGTCATGTTTTTGCAATAGCACAGCTCCTAGGCCGGCTTTGGACGCATCTGTGGACACTTTTAGCAGTTTGTCCTGATCATAGAATTTTAACACTGGCTCCTTTATTAGACTGCTTTTGAGCCACTCCCATTCTCTGGCATGCTCTGCCATCCACTGCCACATTGTATTGGTCTCTAACAAGCTTCTAAGAGCTATTGTGTTAGCTGATAAATTTGGAATAAATTTCCCCATGTAATTGACTAGTCCTAGGGCTCTTTGCAAGTCATTTTTGTTCTGCGGTACTGGCAGCTCTGCTATGGCCCGCACTTTTTCCGGATCTGGTTGCACGCCTGCCCCAGATAATTTCTCTCCCAGGTATGTAATCTCCCGTACCCCGAATTGGCACTTACTCTTATTCAGTTTCATACCTGACTTTTGCGCCTGTGTGAGAACTCTTGCCAACCTTTCGTCGTGCTCCTCTTTTGTTTTTCCCCAGACTACCACATCATCAAGAAAAACTCCCACCCCTTCTATTCCGTCAAACAATTGCTGCACAGTTCTATGGAAAATTTCAGGGGCTGAGCTAATCCCAAACGGCATTCGTAGAAAGCAATGCCTTCCGAATGGCGTGTTGAATGTGCACAATTTAGCGCTTTCCTCATCTAGCACTATTTGGTAAAACCCAGATTTGGCATCTAATTTTGTGAAGTAATTTGCTCCACTCATTGTGCTGGTTATGTCAGACTTTGTTGGTAGCCTGTAATGCTCCCGCTGTATTACTTTATTTAGATCTTTTGGATCTATGCACAATCTCAAATCTCCATTTGGCTTCTCCACTATAACTAGGGAGTTAACCCATTCAGTTGGTTCTTCTATTTTTCTGACCACTCCGTCTGCTATCAGTGAGTCTAGTGTTTCTCTCAGCCTCTTTTTAAGAGCTATTGGCACTTTTCTTGCTGCATGTATGACTGGCTCTGCATTCTCTTTCAGCCTAATTTTTTGTTTGCCTGGTAGGCGGCCTATTCCTTTGAACACCTCTTTGTATTCTTTCACCCAGTCAGTGTGTTTGTGCTTACTTGTTGTAGCCTCTGTATTTTCTCGTGTTGTCACTTTGTCTGTATCAATGACATTCACCCTTTTGATCAGACCTAGCTGATCGCATGTTTTTAAACCCAAAATTGCTTGTCTATTTCCATCAACAAGTACAAACAATGCATTCACTGTTTTACCTTTGTTTGACAGTGTAACCCTGCACATTCCTTTAGTGGGTATTGGCTTATCGTCATATGTTCTCAGATTAATCTTTTTATCTCTTATTTTCGGTTTGTTTTTTAGTCTTTTAAATTCTTTCATTGGCAGGATGTTTACCTGCGCACCTGTGTCGAGCTTCAGTGACATGTCTGTGCCATTCATCTCCAGGCACACTATCCATTCGTCAGCGCTCGTCTCTCCCTCGATGGCGTCCACGTAAAACTGATCCTCCTCGCTGTCGCTCTTTTTCTCCACGAGTTGCACCCTCCTCTTTGAGAAGCAGGTCTTTGCGAAGTGATTTTTTCCGCCACACTTGCGACATTCCTTCCCGAATGCTGGACACTGTTTCAGCGCGTGTTGCCTTCCACACCGCTCGCAGTTCCCGCGCACGCGCTCTGGGTTTGCCTCCCTTTTTCTTGCCTGCAACGTTCCTTTCGGCTTCGCGCGCTGCACTGCACCGACCTCAGCAGTCTCTTTTTCCTTGCTGCTAAAAGTCTTTAATTGTGCCTTTATACTCTCAGACGCTTGGCAAATCAGTATCGCTTTCTCCAGCGTTAAGTTAGTCTCTTTCAGTAATTGCATCCGCAATTTGTTGTCTTGGACCCCTATTACAATTTGGTCCCGTATCATTGACTCATTCAATGTTCCAAAGTTGCATGACTGACATTTCAACCGTAGGTCTGTGACATACAGCTCGATGGACTCTGACTCTTTCTGAAGTCTTTTTCTGAACACATACCTCTCGTACGTTTCATTCTTTCTCGGTGTGCAATAATCGTCAAATTTCTTCATTACGGCGTCGAAGTTGCCTTTTTCTTCTTCCGTGAAGATGAATGTGTTAAACACATTTAGCGCCGCTCGCCCTGCTACTGTTAGCAGTAATGCTATTTTCCTCTCCTCGTCACGGAGACCGATAGCAAGCGAATAAAGTTCAAAACTCTGTTTGAATACTTTCCAGTTCTCGTTGACGTTACCGGTCAACTTTAACTCGTCTGGCTGTCGAAGAGCGTTCATCTTCGCCGTCGTTTCGTAGTTTTATCCTGGTATCATGTAATTTACTCCTGGTACCATGTAATTTACTCCTGGTACCATGTAATGTTCTCCTGGAACATGTAATGACGAGGCGCACACACCGGGTGTCAGTTAAGACTTTTTACTTGTCACTTCAAGTGCAACTAACAACTAACCACACATTGGCACATGTACATCTCCTTTTATAGTTAGGTCATGGCCGGGGTCATACTGCCCTCTAGTGGTGACTCCATATGAACTTCACATATCAATACACCTTCTATTGTGCAATCTGTGGAGATGACTGAATTTATCACAAAGGTGCAATAGCCTGTACAACCACTGAAATACAACTAAATTATTTATTTGCATTGTGTTGCGGTAAACAATGCGTTGCTTTGTATTCTCAACCAAATGTCCCGGCCTCCACTTTGAGTGCTTTTGTTGCCGCACAACAATTCCACCTCTCCCTGTCAACAGAAGACAGTCACTATTCACTGCACCTCAAGAGGTTGCTTATCAGGGCAAACAAAAGCCCTTTGAAGCTTTTAGATATGTTAGAATATGTTCTTTGTGTGTGTGTGTGGGGGGGGGGGTTGCTTTCCTGATTGGACACAAGCCATCTATTCTCTCAAGGTGTACATGAAGAACACCTTGAAAAACTATTGTAGAGTCCATTCTATTTCATCAAATAACAATTGTTAGGGCCCCTATTTGCTATTCTCTTGCTGATCCTGCTATCCATCCTTCAGGCTCCCCCCGCCGTTTCCTTGAGTGTACTGCCCACTACGTATCCTCTGCCTTGCCCTTTGCGGGAGGTGGGGGGGGCACTGGAAGCAGAAATAGTCACTCATGTTATCGCATGCTGCAGTCACACGGCCGTGTTCACTTCTTGTCTCTCACTCCATCAACCTTTTGTCTTTTAAACAAAGGGGCTGAGTGTTAACCCTCTGAGAGTACTGCGCTGACCCACTACCTCTATCTTCCACCTCTCTATGGTCAATTTTTAGCTCTGTTATTATAAAAACTGATAATAGCAGTGCGATCATGTAGATTCATGCTGGCTAAATGTGAAAGATAGTCGCTGTGGTGCGATTTAATCCGAGTTGTTCAAGGATGTTCTATCTGCATTTTCTCTTTCACTCCTGTCCTCCATTCCTCTTTTCAGATGTCTAATTTTCAGGCTTAGGTAACATGCTCTCGAGGCTCACATGAAACACAGCTGAGTTATAATAGAAGCATCCAACAGATTTGAATAGTGTAATATTGAATGTCTTATTATCTTCAGGCTAAACCTGTTTTACCTTGAAACGAGTACAAATAGATTACAGTGCCTGTCTTTCTCCTTTAGCATGTAATTACTGTTGACTTATTAAAGACTGAAGCTAATTACATTATCAGGAATGTGATCTTCTTTCAAATTAATTTTGTCACCACACTGGATTAGCCACTCCGTGAGTGTCAGGCTCTGGCAGAAGTTTAATGACCGCACAGCCATGCTGCCCTTTATTTGGCATTATAAATACTTACATTGTGTTGGATTTATTGCCGGTAGAAGTTTTCTTTGACTTTGTTTTACAAATTTACTGCAGTGCCTTGGCTTAGCTTTACATGCTCATTTCAATTTCTCATCCCTACTAGAGTCTTATGTATTTGCAAGATTGATTCCTGCAAACTGGGAAAGTGCATTTAATACTGATACCATTGTGATATATTGGCCCCAATTATGGCAATCTCTGTGGAATCATTAGTTTATGTCAATGTTTTTACAAAATTATTCAGCGGATTGGCAATCCCATCCCATTGAGGGTTTCACCAGATCTTTTCCCAAAGCTTCAAACACATTCATGTCTGTGTGTTGCACAACGGAGCAGAACAAATCAGGCATGCATCTGTGCATGCTACGTAAATCTAAGTTAATTTAACTTCAGCTCAGTTGTTCAGCCCAATTGTTCAGTCATATCCTTGTCATCCTTTCCATAAAATAGCTGACTGGGCATCAACTGTAATTAATGAATGGCTTAATTCCAAGCAGTGTTACCATCACGTGCATTGTCTTTTTGCTCACGGGCATGCTCTTTGACCAGCACAAAACTCATCTTTTAAACAAGTCATCATCATCACCTTAGATCACACATCCCAGCATATTAAAGCATTGGATTGGTCTATTGTATGTTACAAACAAAACACAATCCAGAATAATTAGGCCAGCCCCTTTGCGCTTTTTGCATGGCACAGATGCCGTTTTCCCACTGCGGCGGTACCAAAATGGACATGGACATGCCATAAATGTGCTCTGCGCCTTGTAGAATAGACTGCTGACGTGATCGTCGTGATATGGCCCAAAATCTCTTCTTGTGCAATGCACCATTTACAAGGGTGTAACAGAGGTGCACATGGTGCTTCCTGCTACATGGTTGAAGATAAGCACATTTATTTCATTGAACTATGTATATATCCACTTGAAAAAAGTGTACAAAAAGAGAGGAAGCAGTACACAGGACTTTGCTGATGATTGCTGTTAATATTTAACTTCTGATTTTTGCATCGCCGTTTCACAGGAAGCATTTTTAAAAATCCAATTAAGCAATGTCACATGGGAGGAAGAGTGCCATTCCCCAATATTTTTACAGCTGTTATTTGCCAAGGTCATGAGGCCAAAGACTGAGTTACATCACCATTAAAATGTCATAATATTCATTTATAACACGTGACCTCAAGTGTGATATTGTTTCTGCACAATAGTTCCACAAGCACATTTACTAGTTGACAGCAAGCAGCAGATTATCATTTTGTGTTTGTTTATTTAATGATTTATTTATTGACAGAAATGAAAGAAACCACTGGCACGGCACAAAGGCATGTTTAGATTGTTGTAATAGGGCCCTAAGTCTTGGAAACTGGTTTAAAATGGTTTTTAAAAGTAGTTATGAGACAATGTGTTTGATTTTTTTTCTAGCCCATATGCTTGGGTAGTGAATGGGTTGAAATGACAGCCAGGAAACATGCCATTGACATGAAACCTAAATAGACCACCGTATTGCAAAAATATCATAATAAAAATCCTGTCAAACATTGTAGCTTCTGAAATGTGTTGAGAATTTCCTTCACTCACATTCTTGGTAGTTATCATAGGTTTTTTTCTGAAAAGTTGGTGATAAGTAGACAGAAGTCATTTGGGATGCAGCTTTTATCCACATCCTTGTGTGCCCACGTGCAGCTGCTGACGGGCCAGAGTGGAATGTGTCTGGCACCGAGATTGATCAGGTGCACCATCAGAGCTGACAGGTTGCTGATTGCAGACAGTTGTGATCACGCCAGTCAGGTGCAGGGCACAAATGAATACTTAAACACACCACCGCACACACTCACCTTGTAGGAAATACATTTAAAAAGGACAGCAACAACAAGGCCCCACATGGCACGACAAAGTATTGAAACTGTATATCAAAGGATTCTGGGATTTACTTCAACAAATCAAGAGTGCAAACATTGATAATGCTCCACTGACTTTTGGCATATTTTTGATGGTCAAAAGTGCAGTGTTATTGCCCCATTGCCCTACGGTAAACAAGCAATGTACTGACTTTGCACCAAAGCACACCCCCTTTAAAAAGACGGCATTACTATGAGCGCAAAGAATGTGCAAAGTCGTTTATGTCAACGATGGTGGCGCAAAGTGTAAAAATGGGCAATGCATGGCCAGAAGTTACCAAAACCGTTGGTGGGAGGTGCAGAGTGTTGTGCAGATTCACATCTATGATCATCATAAAGAGCCCACTGTGTGAGATTTTAGGGAAAAAAAAAAAAAAGAAAATAGCCTGCTGAATTTAGTGTGAGAGGGAATGGCCCTCTCTCTGTGCTGGCCCACTGATGCGTACAGGTTGTACCCTGCCTCTCGCCCAACGAAGCTGGGATAAACTCCACCCACAAATAGGATTAGGCGGTTAAGAATCATTATATTTGGTGTGACTTGTCTCTCAGGTCACCTTAGTCCTCCACATGTGCCAGTCTGACTTTAAACCTGCCACAAATGAACAGGGTGCTTTAAAATGTAGCCTCAGCAGGAATATGAATAAGGTCTCCAAATTATAACTCTAAACACCCTTTTATGCCACTAAAGACAGATCCCTTTCAGCACAAGGAAGAGTACTGAAGGCAAGCAAATGAGCTCTTTAATCAAACTTTACCTCCTGTGGCTGCAGTGGATTCTGCTGCAGTCAGTGTGAAGCAGCTTTCTGCCTGTGATATGACGGGTTTATTCTTGTGCACACTGAAAAATGTGATTCTCTGCATCCAAACCTGGGGTTTAGTAGGCTTATTTACTATATTAGGCTTTACTCTACTGTAAAGCACACTCCAGGAGGCTGGTGGGAACGTTGCTCCATGTGGTGGAGATGGCTTCATGAGGGGCATCCACAGTCTGGAACTCACACACGTTTTTTTAAAATGACCCTTACCTTCTGTTAAAATCCCGATTCTGTGATTGAAAGATCCAAGAATAAGCCGGAGAATTCTTCAATTCAAAGATGCAACATTTATTTAGAGGTCACATGTAAAGCAAGCAGCGCTGACGCAGCTCCCTTTGGAGTGTCGCCAGACTAACCTCGACTTCCGGGTGCAATCTACATTCATCTTCTTGGGTTGGTTAGACCAACCCCATACAATAGGATGGGCTTGTCCGCAACCATCTAACTCTGACGTGAACAGGCCATTCGCTATTCACATTACTGTCTCTTAAAATGTACTATCAAAAGTGTGTGTGTGAGTGTTGGTTTGGGTGTGTAACTAATGTAATAGACCTGACTAAAAGAAGTGAGAAAGAGAAGAAAGAGGGCTCTATAGCTCTGCCTAATTCCTGTTTATCAGAGTTTAACACAACATATTTGTTCATAAGAATGCAAACAGAATATGTATAGAATATGTGTAGGGCATAATGTGAGATTACCTACAGAATTATTATTTTGGCACTCTAACTTTTCATAACCCTTTCACCCACCCCCTTTGACATGATTTTATCATGTCAACCATACATGGTGTGAGAGACACTAGCGGTTATCAGATGGTGAATAAGGTAGGTCCCTACATTGTGTGTCGACCCAGTCAATCAACCCAAGATAGGCTTGCACCATTGGCTCTGATACCCTTGCCTCCCCCCTTGTGGACACCCCCAGCGTGGTGCAGCGATGTCTAAGAGGGCGTACCGAGGCAACACGTCCTTGTCCAGATGAACTGCAGTCACATAATTGTCCTTGTTCCCCAAGTCCTGCACCCCCACCGAGGTCTCCTCCTGATCATCATGTGAATAGTTCTTTGTCCAGTGGAGTGGATCATGTGGGGGTCATAAGGTCGAACAGGGTCAATCCACAAAGCCCACGAAACATTTTGTCCACCAGTTGACCTTTGCCAGGGCTCACATTGTTCAGCTGCAGTCATCACACGGTTGCGACAGGGGTTTGACCTTCCTCTGTGTCTGTTTCCTGTATCCGCAGCTGTGGAGCACAGTCCCATCTTGTAGACACACACCGGTACCATTAGAAGCAAAACAACTGTGTGCCCACACTCTCAGAGGCACATCTCGTCCCATGAGGTTTATATGGCAGTCTGGTGGATGCAGCAGAGAGTAGCCAACATCCAGTCCAGCCAGTGAACAGTTCAGTGGTGCTGTCCCAGGAATGCATCCACCGGTCTATGATTAGTTGGACAGAGGTAGAGATGCCGGTGTTGATGAAGATCGAGCCCCTGTGCCCACCGTAGCTTCTACTGTGAGGGGTAGCGTTGGAAAATGCCATCTCCTCTGTGTGGCTGATCTGGCTCCACCCCGGATGCTGGAAGTGTGGTAGGTGCATATGGGTACCAGTCCATCCTTCCTCTAGGGACTGAAGTCATACAGTCACTAGCTCTACAACCTCCTTTTCTACATCGCAGACACACGTCGTGATGGTCTGGTGCCCCCACCGCATGTACCTTCCCTGCACCCTACACCTTTGCTTGGGTGCCGATACAAAGGGCTCAGCCAGGACAGGCTCAATAATGGCCTGAGGGGTTGTCACTGCAATGGCTGGAGCCTGTACTGTTTTATCCTTATTCACTACACCTGTAGTTGACAATGTGCTGTTGCAAGTTATCTCCCATTAGCCTTGAGCGTGTGATTGTCGGCTATGTGTAAGCTACGGGCAGTGGTTGTGTTGTGATGAGTGAGCTGCGTAATGGGACCTATGTTTTCAGCAGTAAGTTTGTTATGATGAGTGAGTTGGGTGATGAGACCTATGTGTTACAGTGTAAATAGGTAGTAAACAAAATCGTTAAAAGTTAGGAGACATCCTTATCCATGCTTGTTGTATTCGGGCCTCTAGAGCTTCTAACCTTCACAATTATCCTGACTACCTAACGGTAATTAGCATGATGTAAATAATAACGCAATAATACTATAAGTCTCACACCCCTACGTGCGTGTGGTGAGCTATGTGTGATTCATGTATTATCAGTAGCACATTGTGTTTACAAATAATCCGTAACAGCGCAATGGTCTTCCTCGTCATCTTCCTCTGTCTTGGGGTCTTCAGCGCCTCCTCTGGACTCAGCAATTGGTTTCTATGAGGAGGTATGAGATGTGCAAGATTTGCTGATGACTACCACTGTGGAAAATTGCATTTGGAGGTTTAGCTCATTTATCAATATATGTGATCCTGTCATACAATGAGCACAAAGAGTTAGAGCTTCATTAATTCCTGCAGGCCCCGCATCATCAGGGTGTTTCCTAAAGGACTGATGACATTATGACATCTGCTGCTTTTGGTTTTATGACCTGGTTAACACCTTTCTGGGCTTCTGAATGTATGATCTATAGTGTCATGCTCTGCTCCTTTTATTAGATCTACATCTGTTTAACCTTTTACCATAACAAATTTAGAATTTGCTTCAAATTTTGTCATCCCCTCGTTTGTGAAGGAGATTTTTGGGCATCAATGTGCACAGCCTTTTGTGCTGTGGTTACCCAGTAAAGAGACAATGCGTATGTTTCTAATTAAGGAGAATATTCTATCTTAAATTCAGGTGTTGGTTTTCCATGGATGGCTGTATTTCTCAGCAGAGGTGACAAAATGTCCAACATTTTCCAATCCATGTGTTTGGGTCTAACCAGCGGGATGTGTGGAACACCCCCATAGGTTGAAATGTCTCTTATTGTCTTCAATTAGGACTATGGATAGGTCAAATAAAAGACATCTCCTTTCTATTTTATTTTTTGTCTTTTATATGAACAAAAGATAAATAAATAAATAGGACAATGGATGCTTCCACACATTTTCTTGTTTACCAGTCCAAGTTTTATGACCAATCTGGAGGATGGATTTGCATATAATGGTTGTTCATAATTTGGATCAGATCCGTTCAATTGCCGATAGTACATGGAGTACAATGCTACTTTTAGAGATGTTGATAGGTATTCTACTGGTAGCTTGCCATTTGCAGATTTTAACTGTTACATTTTCTGACTTTGAAAAGTCCTGTATGTCATTCCCCAAAGTTACTACTTTACATGTACCTGCACCATACAAATTTAAATGGAATATGTCTGCTATTTTCTAATAATTTAATGTTTGCTAATTTTCTGTATATGTGTAGAAGTGAGTCCACTTATCTGTTTTAGTCTTAAGCATGTAGTCCAGTTTTTCTGTGGTGGATGTGGATCATGGGCACCTCCCCCCTGCCAGCAGCCAGTCTCACCACCTGTCAATTTCCATTGCGGGGCGCGCTCCCTCCTTGTCCACTGGTGTCTTCCCCCTCCTCCTTTTGGCTTCCTTTTATAAAAGAAACAGATTCATGGGGAGCCTCAGGCTCCCCATGTGTCAGCAATGAGTCAAGTAAGGAACTGATTCAAAGCCTTTATTTAATTTTTGCTAATTAATACAAGCTGGAATGATAAGATTAACTCTCCACAATGCAAACAGATATTCTTTGTACTGCTGTAATTGAATGCTGTGTGGATTTTTTTTGTGTTGTACTGCATACACCTTCATGCTGCTACTCATTTTGCCACTCAATGTTTAACTGCCAAGATTTCTGTTCAGTGACATCCTGTGCATACCCTCTACTGGGGAGGAACATAAGAATGTGTGTTAGATTGACTTTAAATAACTGAGTATACAGTGAAGCTGTAATCTTTGTTGTGATTGTTTGCTCATTATTCACAATTAAAAGAAATGCACTGAAAGAATGGATACCTAATGCCTCATTTCCGCTTTAAGTACTTGGAAACATTTAAGATGGCTGCCTGTGTTTGTGCCTTCTTCCTGACACTCTTCAGGATTAAGCAAAATTTAATTTATATACAGTATATACACTACCGTTCAAAAGTTTGGGGTCACTTAGAAATTTCCTTATTTTTGAAAGAAAAGGACTTTTTTTCAATGAAGATAACTTTAAACTAATCAGAAATACACTCTATACATTGCTAATGTGGTAAATGACTATTATAGCTGCAAATGTCTGGTTTTTGGTGCAATATCTACATAGGTGTATAGAGGCCCATTTCTAGCAACTATCACTCCGTTGCTCTAATGGTACAGTGTGTTTGCTCATTGTGTCAGAAGGCTAATGGATGATTAGAAAACCCTTGTGCAATCATGTTAGGTCTGCAATGCTGTAATTGCTGCAAATGGAGGATTCTTTGATGAAAGCAAAGTTTGAAGGAAAAAATTATTATTTCAAATACAAATCATTATTTCTAACCTTGTCAATGTCTTGACTATATTTTCTATTCATTTTACAACTCATGGTGGTAAATAAGTGTGACTTTTCATGGAAAACACAAAGTAATTGTCTGGGTGACCCCAAACTTTTGAACGGTAGTATATATATATATACTGTATATATACTGTATATATATATATAAAAAAAGCAACAGTTGTTTTAAGCATGGAATTTTAAAAGTAGTTGATCAAGCTACACTAGTTTTCTTGTGTGTGTCAGAGCCGCAGATCTATGTACACAGGACATTAAAGCCTTGTTTATGTTCCATCTCCGCTCTGTGCGTGCGTCTATGATGCTTGTACCCTTTGGATAAGGCCGGTGCGCACACAGCTATATGTATGTATATGCTTCATTTTTTGAGTCTACTCCGCCAAGTGTTTGATGCATGTACATAACCACCATGTTTCACCCCAGCCCTTTAGGTAGTGCAAATGCACTGACATGCCAGTTTGGTCACAGTAGAAAAACAAGTCACGTGCATTAGCAACAACAATAACAACTAAAGAGTAGTGAAAAGAAACTTCAGTGTTTACTGCTTTTACCTCAAATTATCTTCTTGTTTCTCTAGTCTACTCTAGTCATGTTTGTTTTAATTCATCTTCTTCTATAACGCCTTTTTACTCATCTCTGGATGATCAAAAACCATCACCCTTGTTAAGCTGCCATCCTCCATCCCCATACAAAGTGTAAGGAAATGTGTAAAGAATGAGTGTAAAGAACAGAATGTCAGTGAGAGTATAGTTGTGAATGTGCAATATAGAAAGTGTAGAAAAACTTGCAATTTAAAAAAAAAACTATTTCAATTCATTTTTTGTCATAATTGTGATTTTTTTCCTCACAAATTTGTGACTTTCATGTAAATTTACAACTTTCTCATAAATTTAAACATTTTTCTTGTAACTTTGCAACTTTTTTCTCTAAATTGTCATTTTTTCCAAGCACATTTTTGATTTTTTATTTTTTTTTTTTGTAAATTTGCAAGTTTTTTTCCCCTCAGAAATTTGCAGCTTTTTCCAAAATATTTTTTTGTAAATTTGCAATTTTTTCCTTAAAAATTTGTGACATTTTCTAATAACTGACAAATTCTTTCCTCAAATGTGCAATTTTCTCTGAAACTTGCAACTTTTTCTCATAAATTTTCAACCTTTGTCTTAATTTGTGATTGTAAATTAGCATTTTTTATCATATTTTTGCACCTCCATCTTACAAATTTGTGCTTGATTTACATTTACATGTTCATACCTTATGCCAAGTTTGTCAATACCCCCAGCCCTTGTTTAAAAAAAATGCCTACTGCAAATCTCTTACTTCAACAATGTGATTAGATTTCAACAAATTTGTAAAGCATAAGCAATACCTTTCACTAGAGGGCACCAAAAGTTACCCCAAGGACAAATGATAAAAGTCAAAGGTTGATGATAAAGTTTCTTTTACATGATGACTGTAACCACCCTGCCGAGAGTGGCAGAGAAATTTCTGTTTATGGTTGAACAGCGGCAGACCTGAACTGTTGCTGTGGTTCCTGGCATCTGTTGCTAGAACGTTAACCTAAAATATAAACTTTCAGTTTGTCTCTGCCACTGCAGTAAGAGGAAAAACATGGTGACAGTGGAGGAGATGCTGATAATGTCTCCGTTAAGAAAGAGGTAAAATCAGAGGTAACCGCAAAAAAGTTCCTCCATTTAAAAGTATTATTTCACTAGCTTTTCTTGAACTCTTGGCTGCACTACCCTCACAGTTTTAGGTGATACTGCCAAGTTTGGTCCATATCCATAAAGTTTTAGGAAATGTGCAAAAATACAGATAGGAGGGTCTGGGAATCTCCAAATATGTATCAACCCTTGAGTATAAAAAAGCCTTAAACCTGCATCCTTTCTCTTGGCCAGCAGGTGGTGTTTTCTTGTAGCAAAAGGCCAGACTGCCTGATATTCTGTGGAAAGATGACCCTTCAAGCGTCAAGAATTTTCCAGATTTTGGTCTTAATTGCAAGCCTTCTTTTTATTAGATTTTTCTTAGATGGAACATGGGGGGCAATATAAGCTGTGGCTTCAGCCATCACCCTTTTTGGATAACTTATGTTGAATTGTATAATCAGAGGAGTTATTGTTTAATTTGACCTTGTTGGGGTTTTTTTCCTTGATATATTGTTCTGTTCCTTTCTTTTAATCTTTTAATCTAATCTATTCAAAAAATAAAGATTCATTCATATTTATACGCTCTTTATGTAGCTAATCAATAATTTGCGTAAATGGTATAATTTTAGATGAGAAAGCACACCGACCTATCAGCTGTAAGGCTGAGAACATTGTGATCAGTTATCTTAGTTTTACTGTTAGATTCACTCCCTGCTTGTTAAAACTCACAAAATGCCTAATTTAAGACATCATTGTGTGAATGTGTGTGTGAATGGGTGGATAGCAGGATCTGTAAAGTGCTTTGGTCATCAAGAGATGAGAATAAAAGCGCTATATAAGTGAATGCCATTTACCATTTACCATTCAAGACAGCAAACCTTAAATGACCTAATACTTTTCTATCCATGCCTGTCCCACTCTCCCCCTTTTCATCCAAAAAACATCCATATGGGGACCATGCAGGGGAGGTTACCCATCGTGTTGCTAATTGGGGGACCCCCCTGAGTGCCTTTGTGAGTGTTGTTGTGGGCAGTATTGAGCCCAGTGGCCAAATTGCTGACATAGGAAGCATTGGTCACGTGGGTTGGCCCCCCCTGGGGTCTACCGTTAACACAGCCTCTGTCTCTATTATAAAACCTCTGACTATCTCCTGTGGTCCTGCAGCTGATACTGATAGGGCAGATTAGGTAGGGGGTCTGGGTAGGGTCCATATTGTTGTGATGTGAGGTCCTGGGGTGCATAGATAAGAGTTTGGTGGGACATGGGTACCTTATCAATGGCCTTTTCTAAAAATACTTCAGTTTGCTCAGTATGTGATTTTGGCACCTCTCTGATAGGGCTTTTAGTAAATGAGACTGCTGGTCAATTATATTGAGATGTGATTTTAGCGGTAGTTTTAGGCACCAGTTATGCAATCCTCAATTCTCGTGAACACGTGCTGACTACAGCTGATCCACGAATACTGTTTATGCACACTTAGAGGACATACGAGTAGTTTGCTGAATCTGGAATGGCTTGTTAGCACCAACACAGCTTCCTGGCAAAATATGTATGGCTTACACAGACTAACACTTAAATGTTCATGAATGAGATTCAATATTTGAGACACTGTCCAAAGGTAAATGGAAAGCAACAATATAATTTGTTGTACTTACGTGTGCTCAGTTGATCATCTATGACCCAACTTTTGATGTCCCTTTGTTTTGCATTCTTTTACTGTTGTTGCGGAGGGAGGAGGGGGTCGCTAGATGATGGCGTGGAGGGGGAGGGTGGACGTAGCCAATTCCAGAGGGCCTGAAGAGGGTCTCACATGGTCGCTGGGGGAGGGATGATCCACAGCCACCACCATCGTCTCAGATTAATTGAGAAACAGACAAGCTGTTAAACAGCGTGTTTTTTTCCTTTTATGTTTTATCGCGTTTATTGATTATTCCACTTTTGTTCTCACCATTGCAGCATAAGTCTCTTATTCTTACGTTTTTTCTTTCCTTCTTCCAATCGTTTCACCATATTTTCTCTTGTGTCCTGCACAAACTTTAACAATTCATCAGCTTTCAATTTTTCTCTAAAACGAAATTTCCCTTTCCATTCTCTGTCCACTCTCACTTCCACAATGTTCATCTCCACAACTCCTATCTATTTATTTATTTATTCATTCATTTTTATTTTATTTATTTGTTTATTTATATATTCATTTATTTATTTACTCTAATTTGGAATTGTCCTTATTTCTTCATTTAAATTACCTCACCTTTATATATTGCCCACCTATGATTTTTCTACACTTTTATTGTATCAGTAGGAATAAATCTCCTTATTCCCCCCAATTTAAAGTTGAGCCTTTTCTCTCCAGCTGAATGGGCATGCCTTTGCCTCACTACATTAAACCCTCATAAGCGGGCATGGGAGGACTTTGTTTTGCTGTGCATGGACTTAAAGCTTTCGTTTCAGCCAGAGAGATAAGGTTTCATATTCATTAGGAAGATTTGAAGCCCTGTTTGGTAGTAGATTTATGAAAGAATGCACTTCCTACATTTGGCCACATGATGGAGGCACTGTGCCCCAGCTTGAAGGCAGTTCAAGATGGCGTTTACCCACACATGCGCACTGAATGCCACATGGCCGCCTCTGTCACGTGCAATTGTGAACGAGCAAGATGGCCCCGGAGCCTATTGTCCACAAACCGCAACTTGTTTTTCAAAGAAACTGGAGTCCTGCCTCCTTAACTTCAGCTGTAAACATGCCAGAATAACCTTACAACTTTAATTTAGTGCTCCATTTTAATACTGTTACCTCAAATAATCTCCTTTCAGTAACCTGTTTTAACAGTCTCAGCTCCACTCAGGAGGGGGCGAATTG
The DNA here is from genome assembly GCA_020510985.1 of Pholidichthys leucotaenia. Taxonomy (NCBI): domain Eukaryota; kingdom Metazoa; phylum Chordata; class Actinopteri; order Cichliformes; family Pholidichthyidae; genus Pholidichthys; species Pholidichthys leucotaenia. Next base: position 227,596,659 of record CM035836.1, read on the forward strand.
CCTCCCTCCTTTGTGGTAAAACACACACCCACCTTTGTTCTATCCACACGCCCCAAAAAGCGCCGTTAATTAAGTCATACTATGGGAAAAGGTTAATAGATATTCCCAACCCCTGGTATTTCTCAAACCACACATTTATCCCCTAAAGACACAAAATTAACACATACATCAGCATGCAGAATATGGACAATACAAGACAGCAACTATTTTTATTATCATGGACAGTCACTCATGGTTGTTTGTCTCTCTGTATTGGCCCTGCGATGGACTGGCGATCTGTCCAGGGTGTACCCTGCCTCTCGCCCAAAGATGCTGGGATAGGCTCCAGCCCCTCCGCGACCCGAAAAGGATTAAGTGGAAGAAGATGAATGAATGAATGAATGAGTCACTCATTAAGGAATGGTTAGAAGATTCTTGTGCTGTACTGTAAATTACTACTTTTATACTTAGGAACAGTCACTAATGGTGGTAAAAAGTTTCTTGTGCTGTACTGTAAGTTATTACTTTTATACTTAGGAACAGTCACTAATGGTGGTAAAAAGGTTCTTGTGCTGTACTGTAAGTTATTACTTTTTTTTTTCAGTACTGGCAACAGGCTAGCCCTAGTTCCCTTAATTTGGGAGATGAATACGGATGACCGCTGATCACCGCTGTTCTCTAAGTCTCGTAAGTATTTCGGAACAGACTGCATCTGAAATACTTCACCCACATGGCATCGTTCCTTAACGACATTGGGTCGGACACTTAAATCCCCCCGGCATCAGGCTAATCCTGGCTATTTTTAATTTGGAAGACAGGCACAGCCATTGCCTCCTAAGTCTTATTAATCCTGGGAACAGACTGCGACAAATATCATTTGCATAATAATTTGGAACGTGGTGTACATCCCAATCCATTTGAAATTGAACACACGTGAGGAAATACCCGACTCCTCCCTTACCACGCCTCCATTTAAATATGCAATTAGATGCAAATACATATGCAAATAGATATAAAGATATAAACAAGCCCTCCACATTTGATTCTCCTGCATCCACGATCAAAAATAATGGATTAAATGGAATTTCACAGACTGTGAGTTCGAGGTGCTTCTGAATGAGGTAGAGGCACGTAAAAACATTTTGTTTGGCACGCTGTCTTCTAGCATTAGCATCAGATACAGGTAAGTCAATAGCCTGCTCACAGCCCTATAAGATTAGTTTGTTTTCTTTTATTCAAACGGGGTGAGAAGGAGATGTTTATTTAAAGTTGACATGTTTCGACTGACATCTGCTGTCATCCTCAGAAGCATCAGCTTATCACTGTGATTTGTGACCAGTCGGGTGGTTGAACTAAAGGAAAATAATCACAAAAAAGAAGACAATATGAACCTATTTAGTGAGTAGCCATGGTCACCTGTCGGTTGAAAGCAGATCATATTAGACTCCACAAGTACATTTTTTATGTTCAAAATGCAAATCTCATCCTTTATAGTTATATACAACTTACATGGATTACCCACACTACTAAATGAATGAAGCGTGCCAGGGAAAGGGTGAGACTGTTGCATTTCAAACTTTACACATGTGTTTAATGAAGCCTTAAAGACAGGGTGATATTTGGGGGCGCACAAGCTCATTGCACGAGGTTGGTTATTATTAGGATAATTACATGAATTTACTCACCAAGAAGCTACCTATCCGCACAGTGCCAGCTTGTAGTTTGTTCCCAACAATGTTGTTCATTAGAATCGTTAGGAAAACTGGCTCTCCCTGCAAATTGCGCTTTGATGTTGGCCTGTTCAGCTGCATTGTAGGAGAATTTTTTTTTGTTTGTTTTTTTTTTTTGTTACTTATTTGTACCCGTAGGTAGACTTGGTTTGCAGTCTGGTGACAAGCCACCGGCTGCTGGTCGCTGCGTGCGTGAGCGCCCTAAACCTACATGTTTTTGGTATGCGGGAGGAAACCGGAGAAATCCCGGAGTAAACCCACGCAACACGGGGAGAACATGCAAACTCCACACAGCTCACTGTTGGTCGGGGGCTGGGATCGAACCCACGACCTCATGATCCCCGCGATCCCCCGGCCGAGGGTAAAACTGTGCTGTCACAGTGCTAAACCACTGCGCCACCGTGCAGCCCGAATATGATGTATCTGGGTGACAGCCAGATAATGCCATCCCACACAGCTGGTATAGCTCAGCTCAGGGTCGACTGGGAAATTCCCGATTGGTCTGCCAGTTCACTCTGGCATGCCCCTGTTTCCAGAAACCGCAGTGTTGTCAGCACCTGCACTGGGACGGGCAGTGCACGGCTTCTCGCCGTGTCGCGCTCCATGAATGGCTGTAGCTCTGAGCACAGTTCTTCAAGGACTGCCCATGGAAACCTAAACCGGCTGACAAGCCAGTCATCATCCTGAGCCAGAAAGTCTTCACTGTCTCTAAATACCCTTTCTCTTCTCACTGCATAATTTGCGATATCCTCTCTTGTGTCAGGTTTTAGGAAACATCACAGCACAGAGACAGCCTTAGTGAAAGTTACTGATGACATCCTTATGGCATTTGACAAAGGACTTGTCTCCGTCCTTGTTTTAATGGACCTCAGCACCTGCCTTTGATACCATTGACCACCATATTCTGCTAGAGAGACTTGAACAGCAAATTGGCTTGAATGGAACAACACTAAGATGGTTCCAGTCTTATCTATCAAATTGTTCTTAGTTTGTTCATCTCCATAACAAGTCCTCTACTCAGACCACGGTTAGCTATGGAGTTCCGCAGGGATCAGTACTTGGACCAGTATTGTTTACATTATACATGCTGCTTTTGGGAGACATTATGAGGAAGCATTCTATTCATTTTCATTGTTACACTGACAACACTCAGTTGTATTTATCCATCAATCCAGATGATCCCAGCCAGTTGGGTTTACTCCAGGAGTGTCTTAAGGATATCAAAACCTGGATGAACTACAACTTTCTATTGTTGAATACAGATAAAACTGAAGTCATTGTTCTTGGCCCCAAACATGCTAGAAGTACTCTTTTTAGCAAGATAACAACACTAGATGGCATTGCACTGGCTTCTACATCTTCTGTTAGGAATCTTGCAGTTGTCTTTGACCAAGATGTGTCTTTCAATTCTCATATACAGCAAACCATTAAGACCGCCTTCTTCCAACTGCAAAATATTTCTAAAATTAGGTCCATCCTGTCTAATAAAGATGCAGAGAAACTTGTCCACGCCTTTATCACCTCTAGACTTGACTATTGTAACTCATTTTTATCAGGTTACCCAAATAAGTCCATAAAGTTTCTCCAACACAGCTTCAGAATGCAGCTGCACGTATCCTTATCAGAACAGGGAGAAGAGATCCCACTACTCCAGTTTTAGCTTCTTTACATTGGCTCCCAATAAAATATAGAATTGAATTCAAGATATTGCTCTTAATCTATAAAGCTCTTAATGGTATGGCTCCTTCTTACCTGCAAGAACTCTTAGTTCCTAATCATCCAACCAGAGCTCTGCGCTCCCAAAAGTCCAAACTACTAGTGGTCCCCAAGGTATCTAGAAGGTAGATTGGGAGGTAGAGCTTTCAGCTATCAAGCTCCCTTCCTGTGGAACCGTCTTCCCAGTCAGTTCGGGAGGCAGACACTCTCTCTTTATTCAAGAGCAAGTTGAAATCTTTTCTCTTTGACAAGGCCTTTAGTTAGAAATGCTGCCCCTGCCAGGCCTTCGCTTGCATGTGCAGCCTGGCCAGGCTTGGTACTGGACTGTTTGGCTTTGAATGTTGTATTTGTTTGTTTTTGAATGTAGCTACTCAACCCAGCCGGTCGAGGCGGTTGACCGTCCTGTATGAGCTATGGTTCCGCCCGAGGTTTCTGCCCATTAAAAGGAAGTTTTCCCTCGCCTGTGTCACTGCAGTGCTTGCTCTTAGGGTTCTCTGCTGGGTTCTATAAACTAAGCGTGTGGCCTAAATCCACTCTTTTCTGTAAAGTGCCTTGAGATGACCTATGTTGTGATTTGGCACTATATAAATAAAATTGAATTGTTGTTAAGAGGCATTTTCTGCACTTCTTTGGGCCTGCTTTTATATCCACTCATCTAATTGCGCACACTTGGATGTTTGTTCATCATGTGTCTCTGATGTGTACAATAATTTTCACGTCATTTTCAGTCTCCCAACATCACCTCTAAGTGTCACCAACGGACCAATAACAGTAGAAACGTACATGCGCCAGCCATGAAGTTGGCGTGGGGCTGCGCATATTTCCACAGTTATTTCATTCTTGATACATCTGAAATTTTCTGTGGAAAAGGACGTACGCCATGTTTTTGTGTGTAAGTACCCTTTGTACATGAGGCCCCAGGAGTCTACAAAAGACTTACAGCCCCAGCAGAGCTCAACATGACCCCCACCCCCCCCCACCAAAAAAAAAAAGAATTCACAGTGGGACAACAAATGTGCTCCAGACTGTTATTGCTACCATCGCCACCGTGGCAATTACAGGCTAATGTTACACGGTAAAAAGTTTATCAGGAGCATATGTTATAGGGAGCCATAAAGTCAGCAAGCTGGCAACTGCACTGCACTATCTGTCTAAAGTTTGCTGACATTAGCTGCCACAGGCTGGAGCTGTTATATGCCCGAGTGCACTGAATTAAGCAGGGGTGTGCTCTCTCTTCTTACTATTGCAGCCTTAATTTGAAAGAAGTTTGTCTGACTGAAGTTGGTGACTGCTACAGTTAACCATACATTAATGCAGGCTGCACTGGGAATGCCTCAGGAATACTGTCATCACTCTTGAGTTTGTGATTTGAGCATTGCACATCTGAGCTCTGCATCTCCAGCCTCAAATGCTGCCACAATAACAGCCTGGGCCTTATAAGGATTCCTAATAGGGCGCAGTAATTGGAAATGGCAACTTCATTAGTGAGTGACAGCAGCAGGTGATAAGACAGGGGAATACTGTGTAGTCAGTGATGCTAGAAACTCATTATCTGCAATGCATGCACCGCTTCTTAATTATTTGAGAGGATCTTCACACTTCTGAAACCTGCCCCCACCCCCACCTCAGCCTCTCTTTGACGTTAGATTTTTAAGGAGTCTCTTTAAGAGAGATATTTCAGGTGCCTGTGTTATCTGTGTTTGGGAGGTGGATGGCCCAGGGATGAAAGTGATGAAACAGAAGAGGAGCCGTAATGAGAGTCTCCGTGTTTCGGCCTTTGATGCAAAGCAGATTTTCCTCTGTGTGTGTAGGGTGGGGTAGGGTGTGTGTGTGTGTGTGTGTGGGGGGGGGGGGGTTAGCCTCACTCCAGTCTGCCGCAGTTGTTGATTTTTTAATATGGCTGACATTACTTGCCGGCATTTTTCATTAGCAGCTTATTATCACTCCCCAAATAGAATATGTCAGCAACAATGCACAAGTTTAGCTTTAGCACACAGCGAGAGATGTTCCTCATATTCCCCCTGACAACATAGTTCATTAGAATAAGCTGCCTTGGGGGAGATGTGAAGCTTCCATAATGCTTAGCCGAAGCGTCAGCGTACTGAAAGTGCACGCCATAGTTGGGGGATGTGTGGGGGGGGTGCTTGACCCTTTTGCATATGCTTGGGCGTTAACATCATACACATAAAAGATGAATTGCATCATAATTTTTACCATAATAGCAATGTGGGAGTGTAAACAAGCATGACTGCCAGAGAGGTTAAGCACATTGAGTGTATATTTTTGTTTCTTTTGATTGTAAAATACACTGTCTACGTTGATTGCTTCACAGTAGGTTTGTCATCCGGCCTATAATTGGTCACCACTAAGAGGGCAGCGGAAAGCTGGAAGAGACGGTGAAGATGGAGGAAGAGGCAACAAGCACGAGAGGGAGACGGCACTTGAACTCTTGAGTGGCATCGCCGATGCTAATGCACTGCTCGGAGACAGAGGAAGGGAGATGGGAGGGGGGGAAAAATCAAATTGAAAGTGAAAGTGATTGAAGGAAACGGGGGAGTCTGGCAGGGTAATGACACAGAATAGATGAGATCACAGTGATTGTGAGAACCGATAAGATTATCTCTTATTATCCACACTAGTATTAAGATCAGAGGGAGAAACAGATGTTCAAGGCACGCAGAGCTGTCAGCTTCAACGGCACTGCTGCAGAAAAGCTAAACATTGCCTTTTTGATTAAGCACAGGGACTGGAGCTCACAGGCATTCACTGAGCTCAAACTTATTATTGCAAACCCTGGACTAGCACTGCATCCCCGAGGCCAAACACCCACCTGTAAAAATGTGCACGAGGCTCACGCTCCTGCACGCTGCAGTTAGATTTAATTGGGAATGATTAGCTCCCGGTCTGTGTCGTCCTCTGTCGCCTCCTCGTGCCAGCTCCTCGCGCCTAAAGGGGTTCCCAGCTGCTGGGAGGATGCTACGTGGGGCTTTTGACCAATTGCTGTACAACATGTGACAAAGCGACTGCCGCCTTCCTGTTGCTGTAGTTGCACCACACAGGATTCAATGTATATTGTAGATCTCTAAACATCTGGAGCCATTTTAAGCTGAATTGATCCACTGAAGCATGGACAGGACATATTTCAATCTCAGGGTGAACAGTGCGGAACACACACACACACACACACACACACACACACACACACACACACACACACACACACAAGCAGAAAGACCAAGTATTAATCACTGTATTCTTTAGAAGGAGATTCCAGCATCTTGTGAACATCTGCAGCCGTGGGAAGACTAACAATGCTGTGTTTACCAGCCAAAACAGTGGCAGCCAATGAAAAAAAAACCCCAAAACTGTCGCATCCATCTATCCTGATTGGGATTCAAATGGAGCACTCTGGCTGGGATCAATACTGCATGATAATGATGTTGTGACATTTGGAGAGGGGGAGGCTGTGTGCGCAGATGTGTGTTTACAACCACACAGGCTGCATGAATGGCAACTGAGAACAAGTCCTCATACGCCTCTGGACCAGGAGTCACACGGCTATCTGAGTGTCTGTGCAGTCGCTACGCAGGCGACATTATCAGTATGCTCACCCCGTGTAAGCCGTTCCTAGCGATTGCTGTATGTTTGCATGGTGTGGCATTGGCTTGTAGGAAGAGGATGTCAGGATATCATCTCTCTGGTTAATTCTCTGAATTGTGTCATGGCTTTCATGCAAAAACTGTGAAACATCTCAGCTGATATTTTATTATTTTCTGTTGGGGTTTTGAATTGTACTTATATGACAATTAGTTCCAACTATACGATTTGATGGGACAATAGATGATTCCAGAGGTTACTATATTCCCCAATAACCGAACTTGGACACTTCACCACTTACTGTATCACTCCACTTCATGGCTGTATCAATTGCAGCAGCTGTTGGAGGCTTCTATTAATATGTGAGAATTGTAATGTGCTGTGTATATTAACTTCCACAGCTGGGCACGAAACTATTGTGTTCCAGGTTTATGCTAACAGTCAGTGTGGTTAGCTTACCTTTAAAATCAGTGACCATCAACTTCAGATTGAAACCTCACAACATGCAGTTTCTTTTGAAGCTTCACAACATAACACACGCTTCAGACTCATTACTTTAATAAGAAGATGCCACTGTATTTTATCAAAGCCAAAGTCAGCACAGCTATCTACCAGGAAATTTTAGAGCACTTCATGCTTTTCCTTGCTGACAAGCTTTATGGAGATGCTGATTTGTTTTTCCAGCAGGACTTGGCACCTGCCCACACTGACAAAAGTACCAGAACTTTGTTTATTGACCATGATATCACTGTGCTTGACTGGCAACCAAACTCTGCTGACCTAAACCCCATAATGAATCTAAGGGGTACAGAGAAGGTGCACTGACATCACCGGTGCAATGACTTGTGGATGGAAACGGTCCACCATGTAGCAAAGAGAGGGAGAACAGATGAGCGCGCTAACAAGGAGACATCGGATGGCCTGGGTGTCTGCAGTAAGATGCAAAAAAAAATCACCTTGACCACATCCCAGAGTCAGTAAGAGTGTGATCTCTACATTTTCACTCAGGTATGTACTCGTTTCACGTTATGATACACCTGTTCTATAGCCAAGGAGCTAACTAGCTGATTGTAGCTGTCTGTGTTGCATGTACACGTGTGATTATTACATCAGTGCTCCCTGTGCATCAGACTCTTTGTGTTCAGACTTTTACAGTTGATCTGCTCGCAGCTGCCTTAGCTGGTGCTTTGTGTTCTACTACACACTCCACTGCACTTTATCATGGCATCACTTACTAAAACTGGAGTCTCCACTTTATGGCAATAAATGTATTATTTAACATGATGTTTTCATATACAGAATTAAATATTGTTTGATATAAATTAGGTTATGTTTAAATTATAGGATTATCTTCATTCATTGATATTTTAAATGTGACATGTAAGTGATTAATGTTAAAAGTATTAATCTTAGAACTTTTTGTTACTCTTTTTGTGTTTGGAGGCAAGCCAGTGTATGAAATGCAGACCGCACATCCAGACTGACCGTCATCTCTAAACTGGCATCTTCAAAATGGTGTGAAAGACATGATAGGAGAGCAGCAAAGAAGCTGGAGGCTGCAGTGTCAGTGGGGCCGTCGGATAGACAGCACTCCTTCAGTCCAGCATGCTGACATGTGCACACCACCGGAGGAAAATGAGACTGCAGCGGCGGACAGAACTGACAGTGGACGAAGGCTAGATGGGACTTTTGCAAATCGAGATGAGATGAAGTCAACCACCAGCTGGAGGAGAACAGACAACCGAGATCTGAGCTCAGTAAGAGGGAGCTGAATGAACTTTTCCTCCAGAATGCCACGAGCGAAATAATACCCTGGCTTACCTTGGATGCGGTTATTAATGAGTTTGCTGACATCTGTCAAATGCTGTATTTGACATGGAGTATGAGACCTATTTTTCCCATCACACACGTTGCACATCTCTTTAACATGAGCAGAAAACCGCTTCCTGTGTTTCTTTTACTAAGCATGTCGGGCGCCAGATTGTTGACAATGCAGAATTGTGTATTTATTAATTTATCAGGTTTTTGTTTAATTTGTGAAATAAAAAATAACTTCGTAGTTTGCTGGTAATACTGTATTTTTTTTCCTTATCCTACACAGATCGTGTTTATATATTATAAATTTTAAAACTAAGCTATTCATCAAGAGATGGACATTTTTTGCATAAAGCTGTATATCCAGGTAAATATAAAGAGATGTGCATAACAATTTTAACTAGCTTACAATAATAATAAATTTAAAAAAAAAATCTAAAAAAATGGACAGAGCTCTATGGCTAAAATTAGGAACGATTTTTTTAAAATGCAGTGCTAGATCTGCTAACATCTGTTATGGTAACAAACACAAAGACAGTTCATAACACTTACCTGTTGGCGTGTTTACTGCACCAGTGACACTACAGCGCTCCCCTCCCAACATGGCAGTATTACACTGAAAGTCATCCAGGATCCTGAAAAGGTCTTGCGCCCAGTGGGCTGCAGTGGGTCCATGACTGCACCACCGCCGTGCTATTTTCTTTGATGCTGCACTCCCTTTCATGTGATATTGCTTAATTATCCTCCTTTCTTTCATCACTCTGTCAGAGAGGCTGAGGACACCCCCCTTAGCCTCATTGATCTCTCCGCTTTGCAGAATGTGCATATACAACCTCTAGACATAACGGCATGAAGCTTTATCAAGAGATGGATGATACCCGGTTGCAAACTCGGTCTGCATTGGAGGCACTAAATATTTCTGAGGATGGTTGCCCTACTGATGAATGGCTTCATAAAATGCCCACAGCTATATGATCTTTTGGCAGCTGAACGCTGTCAGCCAGGCCTGCTTAAAGCTTTGATAATCTCATTTGGGCTTGTTTGTTTTTGTAGTGAAACTTTTATATCTGCATCATCTACAGGATGTGATTAGTGTCAGGGTGGGTGTCTAGTTTCCAGAACTATTTCTGTGCCTCCTCTGTCTGGATCCTTTTTTCCACTGTTCCTTCTAATCTACCTTCTCTCCTATGTGCTTCCTTGTTTCCACCCCTTTTTTTTTTTTTGTTAAGCTTGTCCTGTCTGTCCAGCTCCTAAAAGCACTGGCTGCATTATAGTGAAACTATTAATTACCTTGTCATCCCTCGACTGTTGGCAATGACAGGTTTTAGACCGGCTCTCTGAGGAGGTGGGCGGACACCAGCGCTAAATTAAAAAGCTGGGAGAGCTTGTCATATCCTGCCACTGGTATATTTAATGAAAGGCTGAACATGTGTGTGTGTGTATGTGTGCGCACACGTGTGAAAAAAGAGGCAGAGAGACAGACGCGCAGAGATCCAAGCATATGGGCAGACGAAGACGTGTATTGATTGAGCAAGAGAGCGAATAGCAGCTGGTGGTTCAGAAACAGAGGTCTGAGGACTAAAATGAAATGAGGCCAAAGTGGTATGGAAATGCACCAGAACACCAGCTCCTATTTTTTTCATCCCACAATGATCTCTCGGTGATCTCCACCCCCATGTAAAAGCTGTTCTCAAACTTCAGGAAATGTTTCTTCGTCAGAGACGAGACCATGAGGCTCCCCGTCGCCTAAGAAATGCTCAGCAGTCTCCATGGTCACCCAAGGAACTCTCAATGATCCCTCACTGATTCCGTTTGGTCTCTCAGTGATCTCTCAATAGTCTTTCAAAGATCTCTATAGATCTCCATGAAATTCTTACAAGAATCTCCCAAACATTTGCACAGAAACAGTTTTTTTGAGGCTTTAGGAGATCATTGAGACCAGGTCAATTTTTAATCTCCGTGCTGTGTAACGTTGCCTTGACTAAGGAGGAGACGCTCATTTTCAAACATTTAACATCTCACAAGGACTGCTGGGAAATGGGAAGCCTCTTTTCTTTTCTTTTTGTGTACCAAACTGATACACTAGGGGGCTCCAAAATGCAATCTTGCATAGGGCCCTATCTATATATACAGTATATATACAACCATTCAAAAGTTTGGGGTTACTTAGAAATTTCCTTATTTTTGAAAGAAAAGCACTTTTTTCAATGAAGATAACTTTAAACTAATCAGAAATACACTCTATACATTGCTAATGTGGTAAATGACTATTCTAGCTGCAAATGTCTGGTTTTTGGTGCAATATCTACATAGGTGTATAGAGGCCCATTTCCAGCAACTATCACTCCAGTGTTCTAATGGTACAATGTGTTTGCTCATTGCGTCAGAAGGCTAATGGATGATTAGAAAACCCTTGTGCAATCACATTAGGTCTGCAATGCTGTAATTGCTGCAAATGGAGGATTCTTTGATGAAAGCAAAGTTTGAAGGAAAAAATTATTATTTCAAATACAAATCATTATTTCTAACCTTGTCAAGGTCTTGACTATATTTTCTATTCATTTTACAACTCATGGTGGTAAATAAGTGTGACTTTTCATGGAAAACACAAAATAACTGTCTGGGTGACCCCAAACTTTTGAATGGTAGTGTATATATATATATATATATATATATATATATATATATATATATATATATATATATATATATATATATATACAGTATATATATATATATATACAGTATATACAGTATATATATATATATATATATATATATATATGCTCTTGTTTATTTTCATAGTATAATGTTAGTTTATGAAAATACTATCTAGCAATTGCATGACTATTAGTTTTATTACAGATGTATGCTATATTGAGTTGTGAATTAGCTGTTGATTTTCCGGTTACTGTTGTGCTAGCTATACACTGTTGGTGATGGCTGTGGATGGGTACTGTATATAATATACTGTGTGCGATACTCTTGTTTTAAAAGCACATGTCACATCCTGGTGGTATCTCAAGTGTGTTCAGGCAGTAACTTTGCTCTGTGCATTCTACCTCATTATCTTTTTTGTCATTTATGCAGCCCCAACCCCATAGCTCGCTGTTCGTTTTCAGACTGAGTGGTATACCTTGGATGGTAGTCTGAAAAGTGGAATTGATGTTACAGTTAACAATTCTGTTCAAATTTTAGCCTTTGTTTTGTTTTGTTGACCTTTCTCACAAATTTTGATGAATGTTCAAGTCTCAGTTACGAAGAATTTAGGTGATCCTTCCACTAAAGAATCCCCACTAGTGTTTTTTTTTTTTTAGCATATTCTATTAGTTGTTCAAGTTTTATATTGAACCTTTTAGTTAACAAAGAGTAAACTTAAGATTGAGACTTTTTTCAGAATGTCCTGAGCAAAGCTAGACGAGATACAAAACCAGTCAAAGCCCTCCTTTGGTTCAGTCCCAGAACTCTCTTGCTATGCGACAGCATTGCTAACAGCTTAGACAATACGATAATCTGTGGCCTTGTGGTCCATTTGGGCTTTTTGCCCGGATACATGTGGTCCCCAGTTTGATTCAGAACAAATTAGTCAAAAATAATCTTTGTGGCATTAATGGATGAGTTTTGATACAGTGTGTGTGCACACACACACACACACACACACACACACACACACACACACACATGTATATATATATATATATATATATATATATATATAAGCAATACGTATCAGGCATATGATACATCACACCCATAGTTGCTATATTCGTTGATACCGTTCGGCCTCGATTGCAATATTGCTTTTATACAACAGTTCCACAAGCACAAATTATTAAATGACAGCAATACTGGACAAAATATTATGATTTGGTTTGTTTAACCAGTTATTTTGCACAGCTGAGAACAAAAACGTCCCTTCTAAATGTAGCCAGTAACTGTTGCTAAACATTTCAATCAGCATGCAGATGTCTATTGTCTGTTCACACACATGTAAACAAATGAAATATTGTCAAGTGCAGAAGTAATAAGTGTTTATAAAACATACTGGTCCCTTGTAGAATCTGTACTGCAGAAGGGCTGAGATCAAAACGTGGCCAATGCCGGTGGCTAGTTAGCATGTTAGCAATTTGGCTTTGGCACACTTTGCTTGCTTTTTCTTGGCATTTTCAGATGCAAAGAGTCTAATACCACAAAGGTATTGTGGTTTGTTAACTGAAACAATACAACTCTAGCACTGCCTTTTCTCTTTTTAAACAGATGTGAAATAGCTTAACAATATACAAGGACAGATTTTAAGGAAAAGGTATCCAACACAGTATTGCAATTCTCACTGATAGAGTTGAAAATAAATTAGTGTTAATAATTAATGGTTACTGGAACACCTTTGAAGCAGAGTGATACATATGCAGTGAAACGTTGGAGTGCAATTATTGTGCAATATAGTAACTCCTGGAGTCCCTATTGTCCAATCAGATTGCTCGGCCGGAACTAACTGTTGTATAAATATACATATACTGTATGTATGTATGTGTGTGTGTGTGTGTGTGTGTGTGTGTGTGTGTGTGTGTGTGTGTGTGTGTGTGTGTGTGTGCTTGATCTGAAATATTCCAGTGTGACAAATATGCAAAAATATAAGAAATTAGAAAGGTGGCAAACACTTTTCCCAGCACTGTAATTACCTACTAATTACTACAGAGAACAGGGTTAGCAATGTAAATAAAGAATGTCCGCTCATGCAACGATCCGCCGGCTGGCTTCAGACCTCTCAACTTAATCAGAAGGTAGGTCATTTGGTCCATTAGACATGCATTTTTCTGTGATGCTGAACCTGTGGAAGCTGCTTCTCACTAACTAGAAGCCCCATAGCACTTATCTTCTGCCTTCTCTCACTTCTGCCCTGAAGAAAGATTGGGATTTGATGTGTACATTTGACACCTTGCTACCTAATCTAATGGAAAAACCGTGTTGTGTCCCAGAGCCTTGTGCATACTGCAGCAGTGCATAGACCGCCTTGCTGAGGATGTGTCCTCCGTGACGTTATTCATCCCCGTCCAGATCTGTGATTGGCCTGCCAAGTGTCGACAAGCCCAGGGGAGCTGTCTGTGGTGCTGAAACCTCTCCCCCACAGTGGTTCTGTGTTCCTCTGCAGGAACGACTGCTCCACGAGCTGATGAGCCACCACTGTTACTGTTGTTCGCCCGGTGCTTTTACGTAGACCAGGCGTCGGTGTCCACTGTTGATGAGCCACTTGAGCATTTTTGATCATTTGAAGTGTTAAAATGAAGATAAAGCAGCAGAGTCAAGTGTGAAGCAGCCTGTCTCCATTAGTAACAGGATATTTGGGGGATTTTTATCTCACACATTTGCAAATATTAAATGTGTTGATTTTTCTCATAAATATGCAACATATTCACCAAAAATGTCACTTTTTCTCATACATATTTTTTTTTTCTTGTAAAGTTGTAGAATTCTCATACAGGTACTTCTCAGTGAATCAGAATATCCATCCATCCATCTTCTACTGCGTAATCCTTTTCGGGGGTTGGGGGGGGGGGGGCTGGAGCCTATTCCAGTGTCTTTGAGTGAGAGGCGGGGTCCACCCTGGACAGATCACCAGTCCATTGCAGGGCCAACACAGAGAGACAGACAACCTTTCACTCTCACATCCATACCTAAGGACAATTTAGGATCTCCAGTTGATGCCAGTTAACCTAACCTGCATGTCTTTGGTCTGTGGGAGGAAACCAGAGTACCCAGAGAAAACCCAACATTTCTAATAAAATTACACTTTTTATTGTTCTTATGTAATATTCTCATTTTCTGAGGAACTAAATTTTGGGTTTTCTTTAGCTGTAAGCCATAATTATCAAAGTCAAAAGAAATAAATCCTTGAAATATATCACTCTGAAATGAATCTATGTAATGATTTACACTTTTTGAATTGAATTACTGAAATAAAGTAGCTTTTCAATGATATTGTAATTCATTGAAAATTACTTGAATATATGCTGTATTCAACATTCTTTCTTTTAAATTAACTTTTTAATTTAGGAAATTTGTGAGATTTGTCTCTTAAAGGGGCCATATTTTATGAAATGACGTCTTTGTGGGTTCACCTTGTAAAGTATGGTTCATGACATCATTAAAGCATCTCAATCATTTCACTGAGAAATGCGGACTGCTTATGTTTAGTTGAACTTTTAAGTAAACAAGTGGATTGCATATCCTGAGTTTTGTGATGTCACAAAAGAACAAGCGCCACCTTTAGTTCAGTCCAGTTGGTTGTTCAACTCTGACTGTGCTGTAGGTCCTTGACGCTTGTGATTGACGCCCTGTTCAAAAACCCATTACCCAATCAGATTAGGGGCTTATTGATATTCATGGATTAGTTTATTGAGGGAAAAAAGCTATCCAAACCTCCCTGGCCCTATGTGAAAAACTAATTGCCTCCTAAACCTAATGACTGGTTGAGCTATTCTTGGTGGCAACAATTACAATCAAGGGTTTGCAATAACTGGCACTGAGTCTTTTACATCACTGTTGAGGAATTTCATCCCACTCATCTTTGCAGAATCGTTTTAATTCAGCCTCAGTGGTGGATTTGCTGCTGTGCTTCCAATCATTGTCCCACTCCATCACCACAGTTGTGCTTGAGCTTGAGGTCACAAACTGACGTTCTGAATATCCTCCTTCATAGAGAGCAGAATTCATGGTTCCATCAATTATGGCAAGTCGTCCAGGTCCTATAACGGAGCCGCAGGTTAGAGACTCTTAGTCAGATCTGCAGCTTGCACTGTTCCGTTTTTCAGGCCCCACAAACTCACAAGACACCTATTTATTTATTGTTCATCTCTTTTTATATTTTTAGTGTTAATGATTTCACGGCTTTTATCATGCAAGCCAGTCGCGGTAATTTTCTTCCGGTTTGCGTCATCTGACATTTTGAAATTAATGAGCTGATGATTGTCAGGACTTAACAAAAGGTCACCACTTTTTTTTCTGGAGAATTGTGGTAAAACTAAGAATCCAGCTTTTCTTTTTATGCTGATTTGTAAAGACGTAAAGTGTTGGAAAGTCCTGGCACCCACACACTGTCTCCGGTTAAGCTAAAGGTTATTATGTGAGTTGTTATCACAACAGGTGATTGCAGACTTTGATGCAACAGCGTGTCCATATCTGATGTTACAAACACACCTTGATTTCTAAACATGGGCGAGAGCTTCCATTGGGGAAGGGTTTGTTATTTTTAACCCACCGCTGACTCGGGCACCGTATTATATGCTGTACTGTATTATATTGTTAAAGACCAAAAAACTACTGAGAAGAGGTGAAAGAAGATAAAAGAAGCGAGAAGGGAAGAGTGAAGAGAGCCCTGGGAAATCTTACCGCCAATCTCACCTGCACCTCAGCTTCCCCTTTTCCTCTCACTCACCTCAATGATTTTTAATCGCTGGAGCCAATTTGCTGGGAGAGAAACGCTACCCTGGCAAGAAATGAAACTGCCTCCACTCCTTGACACACGGCTACCCCACAGCACCGTCTTCCTCATCGTCTCCTTCCCCTCATCTTCCCCCCCCCCCTCCACTCTTCAGTCTGCGGGCACATCAAAGGCCTGGAAGAGAGACGCGAAGACTCGCTTGGTCGCCTCCTTCCATTCCCACTCCTCATTTTGTACAGTGACCTCCTCCCCCTCCTCATAGTGCTGCTTTTTCCTTTACCAACTGTGAGTTCCACAGAGAGTTAATGTAATTATAGAGTGCTATAGACTATTAAAAGAGAGAGAACAATGCATCGATTCACTAATGTTTTGGGTTTTTTTCTCGTTTAGTGCACACCATGACAGCAGTAGGTAGCTAATTAGTTTTATCTAAAATGTGTCTTTTTTGCTACATAATTATTTTTCTTAAATATAGAGCTTTTCTTATAAATTTTTGATAATTTTCTTGAAGATTTGGCACATTTTTCTCAGAAATCAGATACTTTTGTTGAAAATTTGCAGTTTTTCTTTTGTTATAGATTTATTATTATTAATGAATTTGACTTCTATTATAAATTTGATTTATTTTCCCACATAAATGTAGTATACTACATTTACCTTCATTTTTTCCTGATCATTTGAGACTCTGTTGTCCCATTGACCCATTGGTTATGGGTTGCAGACCTCTAATATACACAAATGTGTGACTTTGTTGTTTTGTTTTTTTTGGGGGGGGGGGGGGGTTACATGTCTCCTACTTAAATTTTTCGTTTTGCATATTATACTGTAAATGTAAATGATTTCACAGGTTTTATGCTTTTCTACAAACATCACACAGTGGCAATAATGATAAAGATGTCCCAGTCACAGACACCTTAAGCTACAGTGACGTAAGATTCTTACGAACAATGGGCTTGTAAGAATCTCCCAGTTCCTACGAATTT
Source organism: Pholidichthys leucotaenia (assembly GCA_020510985.1). Taxonomy (NCBI): domain Eukaryota; kingdom Metazoa; phylum Chordata; class Actinopteri; order Cichliformes; family Pholidichthyidae; genus Pholidichthys; species Pholidichthys leucotaenia. The sequence goes on from CM035836.1 coordinate 227,613,917, forward strand.
TGGAATTCGCAGACATTCCTGGAGGGGGGGGGCAATAGTTTCTTTTGGCTGCCGTTTAATTCACAAGAGCGACTTGAAGTATTCTTGACAAATGAGATGCTTTTCTGTCGTGTGATGGCCCTACAGTTCTTATGTTCTTCGTAAGTGTGCCTTGGAATCTTCCTACGGCATACTTACAGCCATGTTATGAAAATGTTTGTGCAACTCATGGCGCTCTCAAGTCGTTGGAAGATCTTATGGCTTTTGCCACATTTTGGCGACACAAAATGTTGCATGAATGACATACTTCCGCCTTATGAGCGCCTCGCGCACGCTGTACGAACAGGGATTCACACGGCATTTCCTACGACTGCTGTAAGGGGCCCTCAAGAACAACTTAAGGTGTTCTTGAGGCATACTTACAACCAAGTAAGTAAGTACTGTACCAAGTAAGACTGTCCAAACTTATGGACAGTCAACAAATGCTGGATTCTCCTACAGCCGCCTTAAGAAGGCCGTGCAAAATGGTCCAACAGTCACTCATAGTGTTCACAGCTGTTCATCAGGGTATTTGTGACCGTAGCTTCATTAAGTAGTTTTGTCTGAAATGTACCAGTTGTGGCACTACTTAGTAATTATTCTGCTAAAACAATAATTGATTATTGCAATCTCACTGAGTTTTATTGCACGCTTTCTGTTATCGCTGACCAGCTAGTTTAAATTTTGTGTTAGTTACATTGTGAACCATGTGAACAGTGATGATGCAAGTAAACAAACGTTTTTAAAAATATTTTTTTGCTGAACATACAACATATCCAAGGAAACATCAATAACGTAACAAGCTGGTGAAAAACATTATATTTTTCAAGAAATTCCCTTCTTGTGTTTGAGTGGGAACAAGTATTGTTCAGAATTGTTCGGCATTAAGTACAGAAATATTTGGAATTTGGTTTGTACATAGTTTAATAGATATAGTTCACTAAATAAAATGAAATATAGTGCTAAATTAACTTCAACAATGCCTTAACAAAATAAAATGTTCATATCTACATCTTGCCATGTATGTGTACAGATAACTTCTCCCCCCTCATTTCCACCACAACAGAAACTTTAGACAAACTATACTGTACACATTATTTTATTATATATAAGAAAAGTGCATGTAATTGCTGTTTGTTTTTATTTTTAATTTTTTCCGATGTTTGACATTCAGGTTCAGGTTCAGGTTCAGGTTCAGGTTACTTTATTTGTACCCGTAGGTAGATTTGTTTTGCAGTTGGTGACATCCATATTTACAAGCCACAATTACATTCAACATAGACACAAACACAGGCACACATCTTACAAAATAGGTAAATATAAAATATGTACAATATAATTTTTATAGCTTGTTCAACTCTTTGACAGCAGCAGGGACAAAGCTGTTTTTGTAGCGCTGGGTTCTACTTTTTGGGACAGCAAACCTCCGTCTGGAGGGAAGAAGCTGAAAGTTGCAGTGCAAAGGGTGGGAGTCATCATTTAAAATCGAGTCGGCCATCCTCTGTACTTGTCTGGTGTACAGGGATGTCAGGCTCAGCTGTGACTCACCAAGCAAACGACTGGACCATCTGACTACCTGATCCAAGGATTTCCTCTGTTTCAGTTTTATCTGACCAAACCATGACATTAAAGAAAAGGATAAAACTCACTCAATTCACTGCAGTTTGTGCTATAATTGTTTCTTAATTCTTGTCATGTCCACTGCATAAGTGCGCAGTGAACATATGAATTAATGCGAGCTGAGCAGGTGCATTAGTAACTGAATGTATAAGATAAGATAAGATAAGATAAGATAAGATAAGATAAGCCTTTATTAGTCCCACAACGGGGAAATTCCAGGATTGCAACAGCACAGGGATAGCAACACTCAGAGCAACAATCAGAAGGCAAGAAAAAAAACAAAAAAAAAACAAGCAAGCAAGAGCAGCTAATATACATATGTACATATTACTATAAAATATATATATACACACACACAGACACACAGTGCAGAGCATTGTAGCTGGATGGAATAAATATATGAATATATGAACACACAGTGCAGAGCATTGTAGCTAGATGGAATAAATATGTAAATATATAAACACCCACAGTACGGAGCATTGCAGCTAGGTGGAATAAATATGTAAGTATATAAACACACACAGTGCGGAGCAATGTAGCTAGATGGAATAAATATATAGATATATAAAAACACAGTGCGGAGCATTGTAGCTAGATGGAATAAATATATAGATATATAAATATGAACACACCCAGTGCTGAGCACTGTAGCTAGATGGAATAAATATGTAAATATATAAACACACACAGTGCAGAGCATTGTTGCTAGATGGGATGAAACAGCATAACCCTCTACTTAGTTATCCTACATGGTATGATTATGTGCCCATACATATTCTCACCCTCCATAGCGACCGGTATTTTCCTAGTTGTATGCCGGAGGGGACCATTGTGTAAGTCTATTGCATCTTTTGCATTTAAAAACTATTAGTTTGTTACGTCTTTTTGCTATCTCTGCGAGCAGCCCTGCTTAGGTTGTACAGTCTGACAGCCGTTGGTAGGAAGGACCTACGAAACCTCTCGGTTGTGCACCTGGGATGATGTAGTCTGCTGCTAAATGAGCTCCTCAGTGCATTCAGTACGTCCTGCATAGGGTGGAACTCGGACTCCAGCAGAGATGACAGTTTAGCCACCGTCCTTCTCTCTCCTATCTCCTCCACCGGATCAAGGCGCTGCCCCAGGACAGAGCTAGCTTTCTTAATCAGTTTGTTCAGTCTCTTCCTATCGGCTGCTGTAATGCCACTGCCCCAGCAGACCACTCCAAAAGTGATGGCTGAAGCCACCACCGTGTCATAGAATGTCTTCAGCAGCGCCCCTTGTACACCAAAAGACCTGAGTCTCCTCAGCAGGAACAGCCTGCGCTGTCCCTTCTTGTAGAGTGCGTCAGTATTGTGTGACCAGTCTAGTTTATTGTTCAGATGAACACCCAGGTACTTATAGGATGTCACCATCTCGATGTCTGTTCCCTGTATATTTACTGGTGCTTTGAGGGGCTGCCCATGCCTGCGGCAGTCCACCACCAGCTCCTTAGTTTTCCTCGCGTTGATCTGGAGGCAGTTCCGATGGCACCAGTCTACGAAGTCCTGGATAAGCCCTCTGTACTCAGCTTCATCTCCATTGGAGATGAGGCCAACGATCGCAGAGTCATCAGAGAACTTCTGTAGATTGCAGTGTGTTGTGTTGTGTGAGAAGTCCGCAGTATAAAGAGTGAACAGGAAGGGAGCCAGCACCATTCCCTGGGGGGCCCCCATGCTACTGATGATCGTGTCGGACACACAGTCCCGGGTTCTCACAAACTGAGGCCGGTTCGTGAGGTAGTCCAGGATCCATGATGACAGGTGCTGGTCCACCCCTGCGCGCAGCAGCTTGTCCTTCAGGATCATCGGTTGGATGGTGTTGAAAGCACTGGAGAAGTCAAAGAACATGATCCTCACCATATTCCCGGGCTTCTCCAGGTGGGACAGAGAACGGTGAAGGAGGAAGATCACCGCATCCTCCACCCCAATGCCATGCTGGTAGACGAACTGGAGTGGATCCATCGCTGGTTCCACCAGGGGGTGGAGGTGAGCAAGGAGCAGTCTCTCCAGGGTCTTCATCAAGTGGGACGTCAAGGCCACCGGTCTGTAGCTGTTCAGGTCTTTGGGGTGGGAAGTTTTTGGTACAGGTACCACACAAGATGTTTTCCACAGCTGTGGTACCCTCCCCAGCTTCAGGCTCAGGTTGAAGATGTACGTCACAATCCCACACAGCTGGTCTGCACAGGACTTGAGGAGCTTTGCGCTGATGCCGTCCGGTCCCGACGCCTTCCTCGCCTTGATCTTCCTCAGCTCCGTCCTCACCTGGGTCCTGGTCAGGGTCAGGATGGGGGGCTGTGTGTTGGGGGTGGGGGGGTGATGGTGGAGTGGGGAGTGGGTAGCAGGACTTGATTTCTTTAGAGGCAGCAGTGGTTGTTGTGCAGTCAGGGGGGAGGGCGGTTGGTCAAACCTATTGAAAAACAGATTCAGGTTGTTCGCCCACTCCCTGCCCCCCGTGGCCTGGGGGGAGGTGTATGTACACCTGGGTATGTGTGTGTGTGTGTGTGTGTGTGTGTGTGTGTGAAAGGGTGTGCTGAGTGCTTGCGTGCATGTGTGTAAATGTGTGTGGCGAAGACACACAGCCGGTGAATGTCTGGCACAGAGGGAAGAGCGAGAGGAGGAGGCGTGGCCGTAGAACTGGCAGAGAGCCAGGCTCAAATAATCTGCCAGCTGGAAATAATAAGCAACAATCAAAGACCTACAGCCACAGATCATGGGTGGGGTTGAGAACAACCCCACATGTGACAGAGCCCCCCTGCAAGGGTTGGATGCCAGATACCCACCTTACCATCACAAAAAGGAAACAAAATACAAGAGAAAACCTGCCCCCCCCCCCACACCCAGAAGGCCATCACAACTAACCAGGGTGGGAGGTGGGGGAACCAGGTCAGGAGGGATCAACCAAGGAGAAACACCACAATACAACACAAGGAGCACAAAAATTCCCAACCCCAAAATTACAATAAACCCCTCCCCAAAACCCAAGAGTCCCCAAGTTCTGGGGGCCGACCAAAGTCCCAGGGCCCACGAACGGTCTTGAGTTCGGGGGGCCGGCCAAGTCCCAGGGCCAGCAAGCGGCCAGCCGTACAGCATCAGGCGGCCTGCCGGGGAGAAAGAGCCACCTGACCCGGGAACCCAGTCTTTCAGGTGGCCGGCCTGCATAGTTGAGCCCCCAGGCCCTGAGAGATAGATGAGGTGGCCGCCTACCCACCGGGAGGTTTAAAGTTGGGTGGCCAGACCTAGGAAGGGAGACCCCAGCGGCTACTGGTGGCAGGACCTGGCGGACCACAGTGAAGCAAGGCAGAGGATGAAGGGACATCCCGAGATCCTCAGGAAGGGAGAACGAGACTTCGGTGTCCCCAAGCTGGCCGACCGCACCCTCGGTGGTCCCGGCTTGGGACTGGAGCTCAGCTGTACCCACAGCAGACCCAGGCTGGGCCATGGTTTCACCTGCGGTGGTCCCGGCCTGGGACAACGTAGCACCAGTGGTGACTCCAATCTGGGACCTCATTGCTCCTGTGAAGAGCCCTGATTGGGCCAGTGTTGCACCCACTGCGGACCCCGACCGAGCCATGGTTGCACCCACGGTGGAGCCCAGCTAGACCCTTGCTGCACCCACGGTGGGACCAAGCTGGGTCACTGCTGACCCCAATGCTGCTTTAACCGTGGGCCAGCCGACTCATGTGAGCACCCGAGCCAGAAGGCGATTGATAATGGGCACGCTAGGCTGGAGCAGAGCACCCACAGTGACCTCCTCGGCAGGGGAGGCCGGACCCACAGTGGCCTCCAGCGGCGAACCTGGATCCTCGGACCTGTCTGGCGATGTTGGACTTTCTCCAGCAACCCTGGAAGAGGACTTAAACAGGGAGAAAGAAGGGGTCAGGATCGCCGGCAGCGATGAAGCCCAGCGAGGCGAGCTCAGATGCAGCGATCGGCTGCGCCTGGCTCTCCTCACCAAGAGCTAGGCAAAAATGCTCAATAATGAAAAGGAGGAAAACAAAGAAGAGCACTTGCCTTAGCTCAAGCTCCACCGCCGTCCAGGACTCCGACGATCCGGGCGATGTGCTCACCAGCTCGGCCTCCTGGAGGTTCAGTTCGAACATTGACTCTGCTGTGGTGGCCTCCGCAGCAGGCATGATGGTCTCTGCAGTCATCATTGTTTCAGCCATTGTGACCCACGCTGGCGATTCCTCCAGCGTGGCGGCTGGTGTCTGGCTCACCGTTGCTGCAGGGGAAGAATCCTCCCGGACCTCCAGCTCCGATGTACATTCAGGGGAGAAGGGAGAGAGCAAGGAGAGGGCTGGGGAACCATTCTCAGCAACAGCATGTGGGAAGAGCTCAGGGCACTACTTTCCCTGAGCATCCCTACCAGGAATCAGGCAAGATATTTCATCGTTAATAGGAATAGAATGAAAATTAACTTGCCTGTTCTCCCGGATTAAGATGTTGGCTGCTGCTGTCGTTTGGGCGTTGTCATCCTTCCATCCGGGAAAGGCGGTGCTTGGCCCCTCTGTAGACCGCTCGGGAGCCGCCCCTCTCACCTCAGGAATGGTAGTTGCCGGTGAGGAAAATAAACACCCCTCTGCTGTCTGCCAATACACCAAAGAAGAGGACCTCGCTGCGGATGTAGGGGAGAATCTCGTGGACGGAACACGTGAGTGAGGATCTGCTGCGGGGGTCACCGGGCTCGGTGTAACAAAGGAAGCAGCTGGTGGGGCAGGATTATTCCCTCAGGAATCCGGGGCCAGATGACGTTGACGCCGCTGACCTGGGGGTGGCAGCGTAGGAGTTGGAGATGACGTGGAGGAGAAGATGGCCGCCGACTAAGAAGAGCATCGCTGTTTTGGCTTGGAGCGGTTCGCCCTTCTCACCAGGTCAAGAAACGCCCACTCGAGCGTGCAGACGGAGGACAGCAGCTCGGCGTATTGTGGATAATTCCAGAGACCACGGTGAGCCCCCAGAATCCTTAACGCCCCGTTCATGCAGTCCAGTCCTTCTCCGGGGCCATATGCATCCTCGGCGTCACACAGGAACTCCCGGATAGACTCGGCTGCCCACTCCTCCTCTGCGCTGGGACGTCCCACTGCCCATCCACTTCTGCCAGCATGGGAACGGCTCATTGGGAACATCATGCTCCAAACAGGTAGGTGGAAAGAATACACAAAAATGAAAAATGTCATGCCACTTCACCGCTGGGCTCAAGCTGGTGGCGGCTTACTGTCATGTCCACCGCATAAGTGCGCAGCGAACATATGAATTAATGCGAGCCCAACGTGCAGTAAAGTAAACGTGTTTATTGACAAAAAGGGAGAAACACAAAATGTCCATGTAACAGTCCAAAACTGAGTGATGATGAGACAACCGGCTACAAACTTCGCTGGCTACGGTGAGATGCCACACGCACTCCAGGCAGAACAGGAGCGGAGAGGAAGGGCATTAATTAAAGGATGACTTACATGAACGTCGGAGCGAGAAAGTGCTGGAATAAACAACATCATACAGTCAAAAAGGAAAGGAGCCAATAACAAGTGAGCCTGGATGTCATATGTTAACTAAGCCGCAACACTGACTGATCACACTGCCCCACATAAGTACACAGAGCGCTAATGAGGGCAAATGGAAACAGAAGTGTGGCTGAGCAGGTGCAGTAGTGTCTGAATGTGTGTGTGTGTGTGTGTGTGTGTGTGTGTGTGTGTGTGTGTGTGTGTGTGTGTGTGTGTGTGTGTGTGTGTGTGTGTGTGTGAGAAAGGGTGTGCTGAGTATGTGCATGCATGTGTGTAAATGTGTGTGGTGAAGACACACAGCCGGTGAATGTCTGGCACAGAGGGAAGAGCGAGAGGAGGAGGCGTGGCCGTAGAACTGGCAGAGAGCCAGGCTCAAATAATCTGCCAGCTGGAAATAATAAGCAACAATCAAAGACCTACAGCCACAGATCATGGGCGGTGTTGAGAACAACCCCGCACATGACAATTCTAAACAAAAACATGAATTTAAAACAAACAAGGCTTGAAGACTTTGTTTAAAATGATGTGAATAGTTTGGAAAATTATTTTAATTACTGGTTTATGTAAGTATGTCAATGTTCCATTGAGCTAATTTATTTAATTATAATATAAAAAGTACAAGTTGAATGGGGCATATCATGGATGTACTTAGGCACACATTAACTGTAAGTACTGTTATTTAGGGATGTAACAATACAGTTTTTAAAGTCCAGTCTTTCAGCTGTTCCCTTTAGGGGTCTCCACAGTGGATCATCTGCCTCCAGCTCATCCTATCCCTTGAATCCTCTTCTGTCACATCGACCCGTTCCATGTCCTCCTTCACAACATAAGTGAATCTTCCCTGTGGTCTTGTGCTTCTCCTCCTGCCTGGCAGCTCCATCTTCAACGTCCTTTGTCCAATATATCCACTATCCCTCCTCTGCACATGTCCAAACCATCTCAGCCTTGCCTCTCTTATTTTGTCTCCAAACTGCTCAACCTGACCTGTCCCTCTGATATACTCATTTCTAATCCTGTCCCTCCTAGTCAGTCCCAGTGAGAATCTTAGCATCTTAAACTCTGCCACCTCCAGCTCCGCCTTCTGTGTTTTTGTCAGTGCCACCATCTCCAAACCATACATCATAGCAGGTCTCACTACCGTCTTGTAAATATTATCTTTTACTCTATCTGCTATCCTTCTGTCACAAATCACCCCTGACTCTCTTCTCCACCCTGCCTCCAATTGCTTCTTCATCTCTCTTTTGCCTTTTCCGTTGCATTGGACCGATGATGGTCGTTGTTAACCCAGGGCTTGACCAATCCTCTACGGAAGTCTCATTTGTCATGATCAGCACATTTGATCTGGCAAAGCTTTTACACCTGATGTTCTATTTGACACAGCCCTCCCCATTTACACAGACTGGCACCCTATGGCTGAGTCCAATCTGATCTGATACTGTTAAATTTGGGTATCGGCCGATACGATACAAAACCAATATTCAGCTTGAGGCCTGAATAAATTCTGCATACTCCTTTCCATGATATATCTGCAAAGGTTTAAGGTTGGAAATGTTAAAGTTGTAAAACTACGCTCTTACAACTGCACTTTTAAGGGTTTTTTTTTTAAATGTACAGTACATTGTCATTTATCAAGCATATACTGTAAATTCACATGTATCTGCATTTTAATGAAAATAACAGAAGATGTTAAGCTGTAACATTTATATATCCGCAACAGCTTGTTCACAACAGAAAGGTCATTGTGTTCATTTTAAAACCAGCAAGAAGCAGCAATAATGTAACTGATTAAATTTCGATTGATCATTAGAATATATGCAGTATGGACATTCATATCAAATAACATCTAATAAATGTTATCATTTAAAAACGTCATTAAATTGCAAAGGAAAGTCTGAACTAATTTCATAAAAGTTGTAACTTTATCTCCAGTATGATTTTGATGAATCTGATGTGAAGCCCCAGTAACAGTCACAGACATCCGTCCTCCATCACAGCTTTAATATAAAATTATATTTCAGTCCTTTTCTGTAACTTGTAATTATGATTGATGAAATATCTCAGGGAATGTGTCTGAAATGTCTGCTGAACGCCGGCGTAAACAATTATCAGCTCACCTCACCATCACATGTATCAGACAGATGGGAAATTCTCTTGCATCTGTTTGTTTGAAATTATTTCAGACCATTTGTATCTCTCAGAAGAAAACGTTTAGAGCTACCAGGAACAAACCAATGAAGATCTTCTCTATAGCAAGAGCATTCACTCTGTCTAGAAAGATTGTATGAAGAAAATGTGCAGAACAGATAAAGCCTTCCATTTTGTTTAGTTATTTTTATAACGTTTTTGTTTGCAGTTATACATTTTATTGAGTTTTCATGTTTTTTTTAATCCTAAGAAAGTGTACATTAAATCTCTGACATGCAGTCTCCCCTCACAAATCAGAACCTGTATCACAGTACCCAGAGAGAGCAGAGGGAGGGAGAGATTTTTAAAGAATATCAGGCAATTTTTATTGGTTTATTTTATTTTTTATTTATTAATTGCTCCCCGATACGATCCACTCATTTTGCCTGAGCCGGACCTGATACAATACTAAATACCAGATAAGCCCATCTCTACTTTTAACATATAATAAAGAGTAAATGTTCTTTCTTACAGCTGCAGGTTTTCTCCCCTATAACTATTCGAGTTAGTCTGCTATCCTCAGAATGTGAGTGGGTGGGAATAAGAGGAGAGCTTCAGGCATTAACCAGTAAATCAATGAGCTGAGTATATGTTTACGAATAAATTAAAAAAGAACAAATCAATAGCACTAGGCCACTTGAAAATAATTGGACCCTAAAATGCTGATAAAACAATTTAATCAGGATGTTTTGCTGTATTGTTGCAGCTTTAATATGATCCTAAAAAGATGCTAAAATTCACTTCGAGTTAACATTACTACAAATCAAAAATAAGACTCGCTCACCTCGGTAGGTGCAGTACAGATATCTTTATTTTGGTGACATTTGAGGAGCCGCTGTGGAGCTGTCCTGAAGGAGGAGCGTGCACCATGCAGGAAGGGTTCCCGCAGTGGAGCTGTGCAGACAGACCAAGATAAAAAAAAAAAAAAAAGAGGAATTGATCAATCTGAGGCACTCCATTACTTCAATGAAATCTCTGGCGATCCTTTCAGACTTGATTATTTATCCTACGGATTCACTGCTTCCAACAAGGCGGGAAGATGTTGATGTTGACTCATCGAGGTCTGATCAGGGAGGGGTGTACGCCAGAAGCGTGACCCCTATGTTGAAGGTGATTTAATCAATATTTCATGAGGGAGTGTGAAATGGATGAATATAGCACCCTGGTGGTTTGGCTGCAGGTTCAATGTGAAGAGGAGGGCTGCTGTATTCATAGGGTGCGTCTCGATTTACCCCTTTGCCCCACCCCTCCGTTCTGCACATTCACGTGCAGAATGGAGGGCTGGGGAAAAGAGGTAAATTGGGACACACCCATAGTTTCAAGTCCACCACTACAGTTGCCTTCGTTGAGTAGCCAACTGGCTAGCACAGGTAACACAGGTAGTCCAGGGGGCTTAAATTAAACCTCAGCTCATCATCTTGTTGGTAAGGGCCTCCAGTGCAATAACACTAGGAAGTGATGGCCTGGCCTGTGTGGAGGATAGCCCGGATTGTATCTCGGCTTTTGTTTAAGTTCCCTTCACCACTATCTTATCAGCACTGTCAAATGAAATAAAATGTTAGAAATGCACATTATATTGCATGCTCTTTTAGCCAAAACTTCAGGGTAACTAATTTCAGTACTTATCTATTTGTATGTTATCTTTAGTAAAATGACACAGCTGGGAATCTGGGAATATCGTAACTCCTGAATCCCTTGTCCAGTCAAGCTGCTCAGTCAGAACTAATGGTTGAATAAAAAATGAAGATGCAGTGGTTTCACACACAAGGAGCCTCTCTTCCCTCCGAAGCATGAGCGTTAAAAAAAAAAAGAAGAAGCGATTGAACGGTTTGATGGAAAGCAGTAGAACACGTGGCTGTTTGCCCCGGCTGTGCAGTGGTGGCAGGGGTTTGAAATTGTAAATAATTTAGCACAGCTGAAAAACACTCGCGGGCCCGGCGTACGCAAACATCTTAGCTCACACAAACACACGCGCGTTCTTAGGCCTTGTCTTTGTTTCCTCAAACATGCATGCACAGACAAAGGCTGCGTTGGTAGTGTTTCTATCAGCGAGGTCAACCGCATTACTATTTCATTCAGCGCATTTGTGGCATTTCGTTGCGGGAGCACAGAGGTAAGATGGCAGCCAAAGGTAACTCCCGGGCCAAGAACTAACACACACTCATGTGTCTACGCCGCGCAGAGCAGAGGAGTCACATCCCATGATGCTTCCCCCTACATCTCTTGCCCACCTTCTCCTTTACACTCCAGTGAACTGCAGTTCACAGACGTTTGCCTTCTGCATACTCAAACAGCCTCGCCGTGGGCTCATTCTCTGAAAGCTATCACTGAGCAAAGCCTAGAGATGGCACCTGATTGCCTTTGTGTTTGTTATTATCATCCCGGCATTTAATTGCATTTTCAGGGGCCTGGGGGTAGGGGGGGAGCACACTGTTACTGCCGCGCTGTAATGGCTACGTAGTTATTCTGTCCTTGGCATGAAACACCATTACTCCCCAGAAGGCTCCTCCTGACATTTAACATGCCGGGGTGGTGGGGGGGGGGGAGATCTGTGGGTGAAAATGGATAAAGTTTTGGTGTTAGGTGCTCTAGAATAGGGATATTTATAGGAAAGTGTGCAAAATGTCACATGAGAACTGCTTCACGGGAATGAAATGAATGTCAAGGGGCTTTGGACAGCTGCTGGCAAAGTTTCTGGTCATTAGCAAGATACTGGCAAGTTGGGGAGGCGCTGGTGGCCTCTGCTGGCTCATGGCAAGTGCAAACTAGCCTGTTCGTTACAGACACAATAAATCGTGTTTACGCAGCAAATAGGCATTGAATTACTTCTGCAAAATGCTGTATAGGTGCTAATAGGGGCGATAATTAACCTTTGCCTGCATTTATTTATGCTTGTGTGTGTCAACAGCTGTGGTGGGTGGAAACTACATAGTTACGTTTACTCACGTATACGTTCAGCTCCCTTTTTTAAATACATAAAACTACTTTTGTGTGTAGTTTTATTGCAGCATACTTTTACATTTACTTAAGTACATTTGGTTGTGGGTAATAAATAAAAATAGTTAAAAAAAACTTTTAATTTATACTTTTCTGTTATGTGTTTGAGAAAATAAAATAATAAACCATTAAAAAATTAGGTTTTTCCAGCTCACTTTTTGTGATGCATGTTAGTCCTGCTGTGCTGAATTTGGTGCAACCATGTTACCACTACTGTGGGACCTAAGCAAGCAGGTTTTAAAAATATTGTTTAAACAATCATTGACTGTTAAGTTAAAAGTAGCCATACTCATAATAACTAATTCAATTATATAATAAGACTTGATATAATAATTTAAACAACTTTTGAAACTTACCTCACCCAACTTTTCAACAGTCAAATAAAGTGTTTTTAGTAATTTTATTATTGAGTTTAAAATCTTTGCTCAAATACTCTATGCATATAATTAATCAAATGATTACATATAAAACAGATTCAATTATTGTGAATGTATGAAACCATATATGATTATTTTGGTAAAAACAATTTGGTTAACAGGGTTGAAATTAGGGTAACTGGGTGGAATAAATTCACTACTTATAATTGCAGATGATGACATAAATGTGAAAAACAAATACTCATGACAACAGAAACGGTGTCTAATAGTAATTTACTGTTTAAGAAAAAGTTCAAGCCAGGATAAGAATGCAAACTTCTGAGGGATAAGGACCCTTTTCCAGTCCCAAAGACCACTCAAAGTGCCTCACTAGTAGCTACACTAACCCTTTATTCTCAGGGCTGATCAGAGACAGATACCTAGGGACAATTTAGATAGATAGATAGATAGATAGATAGATAGATAGATAGATAGATAGATAGATACTTTATTTCAAACAAAAAAGTAAAAAAAAAATGACAAGTGCAATAAAGTAACAGTATACTGTACAGTATTCAAAAGGGAGAAGGAAGAAGTGAACACTTATTAATTCCAACTCCTCTAGAGTTAGAGTCACTAATCAACCTAACATACAGTATATGTCTTTGGATTGTGGGAGGAAACCTGACATCCTTTCAAAGAACATGGAACTTATTTTTTATCAGCAACTGAATGGAAATATAGATAAATATTTGCTGTTCATATGACCACATAGTAGATGGCAGCTCTGCTCCACCAGAGTGATAACACCCAGATTTAAATAAAATGAGGAGGAAGAACACAAAGGCATCTCATTTCTGTATAAACAATTGAATATGATAAGAAAGAAAATGAACTTGGTAAATCTTTTTTAAGATAAACGGATATAGTAAATACCGTGGCAGGCTTACATTTAATGTAAAAATAGTAGACTTAAAATATGGCAATGTAATTGTCATGAATTGCCCTTTGGGGCAGAGAGGTGAGACCCACGCGCTGAACTGTGAGTTTGGGAGGTTTATTGAAAATAACACAACAGTGCTCTTAACAGAAAATACAAACAAATGGATAACTTACAGATTACGCACACCAGAGCGAGGCAGGGCTCTGGTGGAGATGAGGAGAAACTCAAACAAGACAGCGACCACAGGAAAGGAAAAAGACTGCCCTTAAATAGGGTCAAAAACAATTTACACAAGTAGTGACAGGTGTGGGTCACATGAGCGGGCAGAAGGAAACAATGATACATAATTGGACCAGCTGGGGACAAGGAGAGAGGAACAACTGGCTGACACCTGACAAGGGCTACGCCCACACAGAGCTCAACCCAGGAAATGCCAGTGATAGCTGTCAACCACAACAATAAGGAATTTAAAGGAAATATCAAGAAGTACAGACTGAGAAATAAATATCAGTTGATATAGAATCAGAGCATAACAAAACTAAGACATAAACAGGAAAATGAAAAACAGTGCAAGAATAACAAAACCCCAAAAAGCACAAAATACAACAAATATATAAATACAGAGAAAAAGCCACGAGACTGAGCAAGGCGGAAACCTCCTGTGCTCAGCTCATGACAGTAATGAATCTGCCTGTTAAAAAAAGCCCTTATGTCCTGATTACTTCTGGTGTTTCAGTGTTGCCATGTATTTGTCATGGCTAACCAGAATTGCCCACACAGGCCCAGGCCTGGCACAGTAGCGCCTCTGCTTTTCAGCAGCACTTAATGGTGTCTTAGAGCTCTGTGTAAATTAAACATTTAAAATATATCTGTTAACAAACTAAAAGTGATTTGAAAATGATTAAAAACAAACTCGAGAGCATTTCAGTTTTTACAGTCTTAATATGTTTAGGGGTCCTGGTGGCAACAAAATGAGAAAATGGTTATTTATGTTGTGGAAAATAAAGTCAACCCTATAAAACTTGTAGATTATTATAAATTAAAAGCACACATTTGAATTTACTACAGACAGTAGATTGTCCCTTCTGAGTAAAGGAGATGCAACCCTGTTACTCTAATTATGGTAATGGGGTTGAAAATCGGCGCTTGCATTAGCATTTTTTCACAGAAAGAAATGCTAGTTGTGGAATGTAATGGTGCGTGAAAGTAAAGGAGAAATGTAGATGTATATTTAAAAGAAAGAAACTTGGAAAAAAATGTATCTTCATTTGGTGATATGAGTAGCAGTGTTGAGCTGGGTAGAGTGACGCATTCAGTTTAGTCAGAAAGATGTGAAAAATACAAAGTGGTATATCAGAGAGGACCAACCTTTGGTCTACCCATGGTGTTAGCACACAGTTTGATGATGTCACTTCCTCTTTGTCGTGCCAGTCACTGTTTTGCTCTTCCTGTGCCAGGCTAAATAGGTTTTGTTTCAGTATCAGTATAATTTACAGAATAAATGTATGATTGAGTATATTTTGCATATATTATTTTCAGTTTAATGGGTAGGACAGACGGCATCCTGCAGTTCTGGAATGGCCCTTGTGGGAACTTTTAATTTCACTGAGCTCAAGTGTCAGTTTTTCTTATCGTCAGATTTTAGAGGAGTGTTTCTCTATTCTGGCAAGAAAAAAAAACAACTATTTGATTTGTTGCTGTTTATTTATTGTACTATAATTACAGAGTGTGTGTTGCTATATTATATTTTACTCTAGCATACTACACAGTTACAGAATTTGTTTTTCCATTATGTGAGCGCATGGACTCATTAGTAATTACCACTCCTGAAAGTGCACGTGCACAGAGGGATTACAGTGCACTTACTGGGCAGTTACCCCATCCCCTCCCCCCCGGCGCCTCCCTTCTTGCTGACCCAAGGAAAAGCTGTAATATGTGCATTCTTGAGCCAGCAGTTCGCTTCCTAGTTCATCATGCGATATGCATGTTTTCCCGCAACTGAGCGCCCATAAACTAGCCCTGCTGTATTTGGTTAATATAGAAAGTGGTGGGCATAGTAATTACAGCTAAACAGACGAGCAGCCCATTCTGCTGACCCTGCTGCAGCACCTCTGCTCTCTGAAAGTCAGCGCCCGTGCTGACAGTAATAGACATATTTGGCAGCGTTGTTAGTTGTGTTTCACCACATATACTGGTATCAGTGTAGCAAAAAGTAAGCATAAATTACGCATTAAAAACTGCAGACGGCACTAAAATGTCCGCTGCCTACAGTGAATGCTCAGTATTTACACACTGTGCAGATGCAGATGGGCTCAGAATGAACATTCCAGCAACAGTGGCCCGCTTTAACAGGATTATGAGGAAAGGTCTCCAGTACGTATAATTCACACTATTACCTTTCCTCCAAAACACATTAGTTGAAGTTCACTGGTAATTTATAAATGTCTGCTGATTTCTGAAAGTGGTGGGTAAATGATACTGTTTCACTGTTTATGCTTTTCTTTCTGTCTTTAAAAAATAAAAAAAAGAGCAAAAGCACCAGTTGCCAAAACAGCATGGGGCAAACACTCAGCATCAATTTCACGGAGGAGACTAAACAACATCCTGATTTGCATGCTAACCGTATTTTATGGATGCACTCACCGCCTGCCACCTCCTGCCTTTTCCTATCTAAAATGCCAGTAATGGGTAGCGGGGCTCTGCAGCAGCCCCAGCATCCTTTATGATTTCATGTTCCCTCTTGGCATGACACAGATGGAGAAGGCCCTGCCCCACTGGTGCCACTTTGTTACGGCTGCATTTTACTGTGATTCTGAAAGCCCGTGGCTGCTGGCGGGGCCACAGAGGTCTTGCCTGCCATGAAGCCGGATCATCTCGCGGGGTAATAAGTTAGCACGGAGGAGGGTTAGCAAGGAAAGCAAAATGCAGGTGTGATATTTCAGTGAATTTAGCCCACAAGGAGACATGATTCTATGAGATACGACAAGAGCTTTTTTGATTATTTGTCCTTTTGCTGGTATATCTTATCACAGCTTCTTTTTCCCCGTTTCCCTATACCTCGATGGCATGTCACCGCCGCAGCATATCTGCTTTCTTTTAATCTTGAAGCTCCATCCCATCTTCTGTCTTGATTTCACTTCTCTCGCTTCCCAGTCCCACTTTCCCAGCTTCATACCAGCGTGTGACTAATATAGGATGCGTAAAGTCAGACAGTTCGTGTGTAATCTGATGAGAAGGGGGGACCAGAAGGAAGACAGAGAATAGTGGGAAATAAAGATGATGGAAATATCAGCAAATTGTATTTAGCAGTGAAAATAGCAGGTGTGTGATAGCACACAGATTTGATTCTATTAATGCATAAAGCAGGTGGTGTTTGTTTTGAAGAATGTGGTCCACTATGGAATCTGCCTGTTAGATTTTGACATCAGATTATGTTTTCTGGGTCCAAGTTGACTGAGGTGTTTGTTTTAAATATTCCACAAGAATGATGCTGCGGGTACTAACACCAGCTAGCTAATCTTACTATTGATAATGTTAGTACCAAGTGGTTAAAATGGCACCACTCATATAAGATATGGTGTTTCTAGCTGTGAGCTCACGGCTTCATTTTATCAGACAAAGATCTGATGCTTCTTCTCAGATGTTAGGAAATTTTTTTTTTCCCAAACATGGGCGTTTGGTCACTGGTCGCTGGACATTGCTATGAATTTACCACAGACAGTGTGTGCAGGTGTTGACACCAGATAAGGAGTAGGCCTACATAAAGTGCATCGGTGATATGAAACAGAGTTCTTTCCATCTGCATCGGACTAGTTTTGCCTGATGTCAGATCCCAGATGTGTGGCACAAAAATTTTAATTAGAAGAACTGAATTTGATTGGAGAGAAGGGAAAATGACCTGTTAGGAAGTAATAAGCTGAATTTTTCAGCTGAATGAAATACAGTTTCAATTTTATGGCAATACACATTCAGCAATACACATTCAAATCAATAAGCTTCTTTCAGAGTACCCCAGCAATCCAGGCAAACCCAGTACGATGTGTGCTCCATCTGTTGTCTGAATAGGGTTATCTGTGGTACTTGATACAGGCTAAATGTTCCTGTAAGCAGCGTGGCTCGTTGGCCACCTCACCTCTGCTCGGCGACATTTGAATAGGGAACGTGGATAACCACATGATGAAGTAGGTGTCGCAACACAGCGACAGAGTGGAAATGAATCAGAAGGCTGCTTGTTATTATTCTGACAAACTTTTAATTTCAAAGTTGCAACAGATAACTGTGTGTGCCACAGTTACACAAATATCACAGCTGCTGAGAATGAGAGGTTTCTTTTAAGAGCATTTTTTCAGTCATTCCTGCGGAGCCTCCAGCAGCTCTGACCATTCCCGACTGCTGTGGAGCTGATACTAGCCCATCCTGGTTTGGTGAGGGCAGTCTCTCTGTTCAGCTCCACTCTGTGCTTGTCCGTGCATCCCAGTTCTTCCCGCATTAACTTATCCTCTGCTTCTCTTTTTTTTTTTTTTTTTTTTTTTTTTTCCCAGTGGCGGCCCCCTCGGAAATAAAACACATCCTGCTTTGTGTTGTGGAGGACATGAAACATCTCTCTCACACACACACACACACACACACACACAAAGTGTTTTTTTGTAAATATGAAAGCTGTTCAGTGCCGACATGTGAATAAAATGACTGTAATTATGTAATATGTTGGGTGCATTTTGCAACCCTCTCTTGTAACAGGAATTCACACACCGGATGCTAAATTTGCACATTGCTCATTTGCACATTGTACATTGTCTCACCCTGTCTCATCTCCATATCATCTTTGCTGGTAAATTATCATTGTACAGTCTACTGGATATTATCAGGGCACACAGCTTTACACAAATTCTCACACTGGGTGCTAATTTGTACATTGCTTATTTGCACATTGTACATAGTCTCATGCCATCTCACATTCATATCATCTCTGATATTAAAATACCATTGTCCATTATAGTCATCCAGTGAATTTTCAATTTTCATTCTTCTTGTTTCCTCTAGTTTAACTGCTTTAACTGTCCTAATTGCCTAATGTGCATTTACTAGTATTAGTATTTAGAATTAAGGTGTGTTTATTACTTTTATTAGTATTGATGTGGATCTGTTACCTTGGCATTTGTTCGGAGAGCAGAGTAAGAATTTCATTGCTCCGGACATGTTGCATTTCTTAACTGTGCACATGATAATAAAGCCTTTGAATCTTGAATCTTGAATCTATAATGGAGGACAAAGAGTAGCGACCATTAAGCTATATAAATTGGTCATGTATTTCTTTGTGAACCACTGATCTGCACTGAGTTTGACACTGGGAGACAAAATTAGGACTAGTAAAATGCCAGTGACTCAACTAATCAGCTTCCGGGGTGACCAGCGCATTCATGTGACGTCAGATATGAGGACATGAAACTTGATACGCTGGAGAAATGCACTGTTATCTGTGTGATGTGAGACCCTCGTCTTCTTGAAATTTGCAAAAGGCATGGAGGGTTGTTGAGGTGTCAATTTATGCTAATGGAACCAATGCCTGCAGCCTGCCAGTTATAGTTTGAGGGGCCATGCACAGAACGTGTTTACCCCACATTGGGGAAGTTCGGCCACAGTTTAGCTGTCCATGCATGTGACGCCAGGTTTCTGCGGGTGTGAAAATGTAGAGATTTGAGACCAGTCTCCAGAGTGGAGAGGTTTTATCGGCACTGTTTTTCCACATCCATGTGCACAAATGCAAATAGTAACAGTGATGTTACAGCCCCAATTTAAAATAGACCAGTCCACACCGTGGTTAAACTTTAAGCTTGATGTGATTATAGTTAGAATTAGATAAAAAAAAAAAAAAGGGGGGAGGCTCTTAATGGTATCTGTAAAATTATTTTTTTACACAATAGATGCAGCCTTATAGAGAAAAATATCATCAAATATATAACCAAACAGACTGAAATACATCCCTAAAATAATGCTTACCTTTGCTGAATGATGAAAAAATCACTGTGGAGTAGCTGATGTTTTAAGTTGAGTTTTGCGCAGCTCGTCAGCCCGCCAACCAGTGGTGGACCGAGTGTTTTACAACTAGGCCTTCAGTGGTGATCTACCCGATTTAAGTGCCATTCATACCAAGCACCTTCAAAATAGCCTATAGAGCCGTCCACACAAAGCATGTTAAAGATAACTTTAACTGTAAAATTATGGTTTTAAAAATCTTTACCTTTTCGTTGTAGAGCTCCATTTCCCTGTGCACTTGTTCGTTGAGCTGCAGATCCACTCGTTTTCTCAAAGGTTTAAAAGTACTGCTGCTTCTCCAGCTGGTGGCTGTGCTTTGGTGCCTCGCTGTTGCCTTGGTTAAGGCCCTGTCACATCTAGACGATTTAGGCAGTGTTTGCAAAACGTATGAATAATTTGGAGAATATGCTGGGGTACGTGAATCCGTTATGGCTCAGTTTTGTCTAAGTTAAGAGCACGCTGAAGCCCGCTGGTATACGCCGTTGTTCACAGATCTCCTCTGAAAATTAATTTTCAGCATACTGAAAATTTTCCAACGTATCCAGCGTATGTCTGATAACGTCCCACATTCGTGAAGCAAATGACATATTTGCAGCGATGGTTCACAGAAAAAACCCGTACAGAGCTCTCTGCCTGCAGCACGCGTGCGCACGCGCACACACACACACACACCTGTCAGGGTTTTTTACATTTAACTGAAGTCTATACGATCATCTGTCCAGTGTTGTTGTGATAGATATGCCAAAATGTCAGAACACCAGAGGAGGATCCAATCAGCCGATCGCCTGAAGCGCAGAGCGCCGCTGTTTTCTCTCCTGTTGGCTGTGCCTCCCAGCAAAAACACACTCCATGTATTATCTTGGTTTTATTTTTTTCACTTTATTGAAAATAAACTTTTTCTATCACCATCAGTTTGCGTGCCTTTGAGCCAGTTTGTGACAACTGCCATCTAATGTTCCTGACGTGTCACATTAGCTGTTTTAGGCATGACTGACCTGACAGATTTGACAGCTCTGCCAGGTCAGTCACGCCCCCCGCCGTGGTCTCTGGAGGGGAGAATCATCTCGGTTGAACAGAGATTATCTCTCCCAAAACTAGGATTCATGGATCGGGAGGCAACGGCAGTTTGGCATGACTGCACTATGCAGAAGTTATACTGTTGATGCGCATAAGTTGTGAATGTCGGCAACACGCTAAGCATTAGTTGGTTTAAGTTACTATTGCTTAATTATATGTTCAAGTCATTATGGATACGCAGTGCATACAGCCAAAAGTGAAAATTTCAGCACATCCCAGCGATTTAGACCAATTTTTATACGTTTGGCAAACACTGCCTAAATCGTCATGGTGTGACAGTAGAATGCTCAAGTTTGCAAACCCTGTCTGGCTCCAAGTATCTACTTCCATCAGTTGCAAACAACAGACATTCTCAGCAAGATAATTTGCAGCACTCCTCGGAGGCTGTAATCCAAGGATACCGCTTGTAGCTAATATGGAAGTGGCAGACAAATCTTTTCCCCGGCTGAGACGGGCCTGCTAGCTTCAGGGTTGGCCAACCTCTCTTCACAATGACCAGCTTTCCTTGAAAAGTTCGTCTGGAAAATTGATTTTCTTAAATATCAGCGACCAAATCATTTTCCCCTGTCAGCCATTGTGGGTGGAAAAGCAGCTATTATATTTAAACAGATACAGTATATTGTAGCTGCTTAAGCAAGTCCTTGCACTGACGTTTTGCTAGCTAGGATCCTCTGCATTGTGGGTGGAGGAGTCTAACCATCCAATCAAAAGACGTAAAAATGCCAACGTTCTCGAATGCCATCTATGCGTACCCCTGGGCGTACAGAAGACATCTGACTGGTTAAAGCTACAGGATAAGTTTAACAGTTAATTTAACCTACGGAGCCGCACTGTTATTTCCTGAAGGCCCAAGGCAGATTTGCGTGACCCTGGCAACACAGATGGCTGAAATATGATTGGACAAAAAAACTCTAAAATGCATTACACTGCTGGAAGGAATGCAACCAAGAGAAAAGGTATAAAATGAAGAGAATAGACTTTTGGGAATAATTTAATACATCCTCATGGAACAAATATGCTGTGAAGGTTGTAAATGTAACTATGATAGTGTTTAGGCCAGCAGAGAAGGCTTTGCTGGCCCTGAGGGTCCACCACTGCTGCCAACATCACATCATATCACGATTTTTTTCTTACTTGTAATGCTTCTGTAGAAGTTAGGGCTGAGGACTCGTTACCAAATATTCAAACCAGCTGTCAGTAAGTCAGATTTTTTTATTCCCCACAGTTACACAGGTTATTAACATGACTCCCTCATTATTTCTTCTTCTTCTTTTAGATTTGATTGGCAGTTGGCAACCAGCCTACAGGTGCATTACCGCCACGCACCCCACTCCACATATATCACTCTATATATCCCCTCATTATTTCAACTTTTAAAAAAAATGACTATACATACAGTATTTCTTGCAGGGCGGATCTGGGGTTTCTAGTTGTAGTTTTATAATCCAAAATTCCGCTGAGCTAATCTTCTACTTGTCACCCGTTATTTACAGCAGTAGTTTTCACACCTTTCGTGGAGCTATGTGCACGTGAGGTTGCTTCTGTGGCGTGTCACGTGCATGCAGATCTTTCTTTCCAGTTCTAAACAAAAACCTTGAGCGCCACAGGCGGCTATAGATTCAATTTCAAACTGAGCCATTCGTATTCAAATTTTAAGAGCAGTTATTCAGACTGATTTAGGTTCAAATTGAGTGACTGACATTCACATATAAAGAATTAAAATTCACTTCCTACTGGCACAAGATTAATGCCATCGTCTCCTCTGTGCACTGGCTGAAATCCTCACACACCTAAACACCAAACAGTAACCACCCACCTTTTCCGGCTTCATCACCCCAGTCCCACAGACTTGCCTTCTCATTGAAAAGAGGCCAAAACGCTCAACAAAGTGTTTGATATGGAAACTTTTTAAGATGGCTGCTAATAAACAATGAAGTTCAACTTTCTGCCGGCTGCCAAATTTTCACTTGGAGGACTGCCTCTCCTCATGTTCCCACATTCCCTCACTCTGCCTGCACACCCATTCATCCAATCAGCGAGAAAATGAGAAGCAATCAACAGCCCAAAAGACATACACCCTCAGCACCACTTTGTAGCCTTTTCTCCTGTTTTTCCCTTCATGTCTTCCTTTTAGTATCTTCCTTGGCTGACCTAGATAGTGAAAATGAGGAGATAGGAAAAAAACACGACTTCAGCAGAATCAAAATGCTTTTCACCGCTCTTGCAGGCTAGCCTTTTGTTTTGCATTTCGATAGGCTCTTGCATATTCTTGCACTTCCAGATGGATGTATTTATATGAAGTGTTTGCCTTTTTTTTTTGCTTTCTTTCTTTTGCTAAATAAGGGACTTCAGCATTCCACTGATTATGTTATGCTTGTTTGCACAAAAACTGGGACAGACCTCACTTGTATTTTTGGGAGAGGAGACATTGCAAAGCCCCTCTTTTTTAAATCACTGTGACTGCACTGAGATTGCACCAGTCTGTGAGTGCAAATCACCACATCCTGGCTCTATAAGACAAAAGGACTATAGCTAGCTCATGCATCCTTTTCTGCTATTGCCAAACTAGGTCAGTAGCTATGCATGAAGAAATATGAAAAGTCTTTGCTGAAGAACAGAGTGAAGTTTGACAAACGAGTATGAGACGACTTGGAAAATGATGCCATATAAGCCATTCTTACAATCTGGTGTGATTAGGACCAGCAAGGTTATTTTGTCTTCTCCCATTTTGGCAACTATTCCCATTTGGTCTGCTTTAATTGTGGAAATGTAGGAAGATAATTATATTTAAAGTTAGGTTGAAAAAAAGGGATTTTTTTATTTTAAATAAAACTGATATAATTTAATATAACACAATTTTACCAATACTAAAATGACTTAAAATTAAAACTTTCTCTTATAAGAAAAATATAAATAATAATATGAAAATGCTGAGTATACACACATTTTTTTCTTTATTTGTCTGTCTGTTGCAGACTCCATTGCTTGCAATATGTAAAATTCCATACGTACATCTCTGACTGTCGTAATCAGTTCAGTCCTGTGATAAATAAACTTAAGACAGCAGAGTGACATGTGTTACAGTGACAGATGTAAAGCTGTCTAGCTGTTATAATGAAGTCAAGAAAAATGTTATCATTGTGTGAATTATTGAGTTTTGTACCTTATATGAAAAGTGATAAAGAAAAAATGTGTGTATATACATAGAGTAGATGTAAGTAGATGAAATGAGAAAGTGGTGAAAGTAGGAGTAGATGATGTGGGCAGTTATGGCTGCGACGAGCCTTAAAACTTCCATAGTCAACATGTTAGGCTAGGAAGCACTCCTTGCTTGATATACGTAGTCCGGACCAAACTTTACTAAGAACTCAACAGTCGCCCATAATCCATCATGGTTCGGTTTTTCCGCTCTGCATCCACCCAGCTAGCGTGCCCACATGGATTTTACCTGTTTACCTATTTTCAGCTTATTGTCTCAACAGTGTGCTCTTTTCAGGTAAATTGGTGACTGTTTAACCATCAATCGGAGACGGTTTTTTTCTTGGAAATTTGAAACTTTCTCATAAACTTGCAACTTTTTCTCTCAGATTTGTTAGTTTTCCCTGTGAAACATTATTCTTGCAAATTTGCAAACATTTTCTTGGTGATTTTGGGAACTTACTCAAAAAATTTTCCAACTTTTTCACTCTAAACTTGCAACTTTATCTCATTGATTTGTGACTTTGTCTCGTAAATTTTCAGTTTATTTACTCATATATATGTTTGCTATTTTTTTTGTTAATTTGCATCTTTGTCTAATTTTTTCCTCATAAATTTGTCACTTTTTTCTTGTAAATTTTCAGGTTTTTTTCTCGTAAATTTGTGACTTTTTTCTCATACTTTTGCCTATGGCACCAGTGTTACTGAAACCTGCTCACCTGTACTGCGGGTAAAGTCCATGTGGGCAAACACAGATGGGGCCAACGTGGAATCTGCGGACAGACCCACATGGGACCCATAGAACAGCCCAGTTTAAACCTTTCGTGGGGTCCCACATGGGCATGCTGGCTGGGCGTCCTTTCTTTCTTTGTTGTTGTTCTTGACTTCCTCAGTTGTAAAATAGTTCCCAACGTCTGACATCTTTCCATCACTTCCAGGGTAGTCTGTAAACTGTCGTCGTTTGGTATTGTGTGCACACAGATAGAAATGAATATAATAAATTGGAAAAATTCAATGATTTTAAGCACTCTTTTTAAATATAAGCCTGTGCTGGAGCCCCTCACCTTGCTCTATATAACTCTGACACCTTGGGCTCAGCCAGTGTCCACCATATTTAATTTCAGAAGCAAAAAATAAAAAATGCCGTCCAGCCCTGGGGCCTCCACTCTCCTTTATCCAGCCCTGGATGCAGTCATGTGTCACGGGAAGCCTGAGAAGCCACTGGCTAGTCTGTGGGGCAAAGGCATAGCGAGAACGTATCCAAGCCAAAATTCCTCCCTCTGCAACTTGGGGCTTTTTTTTTTTTTCCTTTTTTAAGCAAATACACATACAATCCAGTTCATAAAGATGAAGTCAGCAGCTCGTTGTTATCCAGAGTTCTATAATCAGCATTCTTCTTTACACTCACCAACACCAGATGTTTTACGTTCATCCAGAGGCAGCTCAAGTGTGGTTCGTCACTTTAGCAGGATGCAAAGAAAGCTTCTGTCACCAACGGGTTTTTTTCCATTGCTTACAGATTTTGCATGTTCATATGCTGGATTTGTTATTGTAATCTTGTCAAAGAGAGAAGTGTCAGTTGTATATCAGTGATAATTGCCTCTCAGTCCAGGTTTAAACATGAATCTTAAAAATTCAAGCCCAAACTTAGACAAACTGGTGCCAGGAGTGCAGACTGCTGGCTGTAGTGTGACTGTACAATCTACCACCCGCTTTGTCTTCTAAAACAAACTGTGGTTAAATTTTCTCCTTCCCTGTTATGGAAACGAGGGCTTAAGGGGCACCTTTTGAAGAAGATTGGTGTATTATCGCTTTTAAAATGACTTATGACTCGTATCTTTCCCCGTCATGTCTTGGGGCTCTTCCTCTGCCTTTGGATTCTTCCTTCCACACTTGATCTTTGCCTAGGATTTCTCTTTTTTTGTCCTGGATGAATGACTTTGCATAAAGGACGGCATTTATTACATCCTCTAAAGAAAAGCCATGGCTAAGTATGATAAATGAGTGATGAATTTATCAGCGTGTGATTAATGGACGATCGTGTCAAGGTGCATTTGAACTAACCAGCTCCTCTCTCTCTCTCTCTTTTCCCTCCCACGCTCTCCTCATGCCTCCCTCCAAACTGGTGCCTTGAAAACAACCAAATAGGTAAGTGACAGAATCCCACTTTGCACACTAAAATGTCAAATTGAGTTATTTGGTTCATTTTCTTTGCTGGAATAGGCCGGGCCCAGGCAGCGGGTCCTGAATAGGCAGAGGGGGCGATGAGGATTCTTCAGTGGTGAGGCATCGCCACTGCCTGATGCCTTTTAATGGAATTTCACCCCCTTTGAATGACAATGAACAGGCTGTACACACTGTAGTTGTGCACCTGTGAAGCAATGAAAAGGCGTATTAAATAGATCCCTCATAAAGAGATGGTTATTCAGATTTCCGCCTCCTTCGCTGGACACTTTCTCCCTCAGTTGCCACACTTACTAAACTCCGAGCTCTATTTCTAGAAGTGATTTAGGCACAGTCTTCTGTTTGTTTTTAATTGCATATTTAGCTTAAATGGAGGGGAGGCTTTGGCTCTAAGTTTCCAGGGAGGCTGCTTATGTGGCATTCAATTGAGGCCTCACATTAAATTTTAATATTCACTGGATTGCAAAGTGTCTTCATTTCCAGCGTATTCCTCCTTTTTAATACTCTGAGAACATTGAAATATTAATGCATGATTATAAAAGGGGTGATTGCCACATTTTTTTCGAGGCAAATTACCTCCTATATGTGGAAATGAGGCCAGCTCTTAGCACAACCTTAGTGCGGTTGATGGGCTAATTTATATCAAGCCAGTTAGAGGGAATATGGAGTGTTCCTTCACTTAGTTTCCACTCTGTGCTGGTTCCTTTTAACCAGACGTCATTGGGTCGCTCATTAGAGCTCACAGCAGAAAGCATTGGAGACAACACACGATGCCTCACTCCCTCCGTCCTTCATTTGATCAGATCCTGCGTTTCCATGTGCATTTTGCCGTTGCCTTTTTTTCCTCCAGCAGAGGCGAACTGCTCATCTGTCTTCATGGCTTCCCCCCCCCCCCCCCAATCTTCTGTCTTTTCATTATTCCTCTTCATTCGCTGCCATCTCTTGTCTGGTCCGTGATAATGAAAACCATCTTTTTATTTTATTTTTTCCACGCTCCCTCTTCCTGCTCTGTGTGGGTCTTTTAATGCAGCACAAGCTCGTCCTGCGTGTTATTCAGCTGACATCTCATGAGGCGGGAAAAGGGAGCAAGGCAGCGTTCCTGTCGCCATACGAGAGCGCAAGCGTTTCGATCAAATTTCTGTCATCTGATGTTGTCAGCAGCTGTATTTGAAATAACTGAGCCCGTTTAAATTTGTGACGCTATATGGAGTGTGCTCTGGAATTTGAATCATTTACGCACTTTCCGAAAGATGCTCAAAGGTGACAAGCAAAACGAGCTTGAATCGTTTGAAAATGTGCTCGTCACCACAAGAAAATTAGTCATAATTTTTGAAAATAATCAGACACACCAGTAGATAAAAAGCAGCATCATTTGAAGGCGTGGCCTTTAGAAGCCAGAATTTTTCCACTGTAATTCTTTTCATATGATCATCATTTTTTTCTTCTCCTCCTCCACCACCACCACTGTTACTTAACCTTACTTCAGAAAAGCATACCAGCTTTCCTTGAAAAAACCTAATCTGGAATAAAAAATGTATGTCATAAATAATTCCACTTACATCTTTTTATTCAGTGATTTTTTTTTTCAAATAATTGGCATACTTTTTCTAACTGATTTAAAATATGAATATTGGCACTTTGTACATTCAGTAGCTGCACAATAGCTACTGAATGCAATAAAGTTATTGTAACCTGCGTGTGATAGGAGGAATATTTACATCACCTTTATATTCAATAAATGTTTGAACATTACAACTTAAAGTCTGGTTACATTCACTCAAAATGTGAAACTTTGATGTTAATTATCTTTTTCTTGTCAACCGGTTTTCAAATCAAGTGTTGTTGACTTAAAAGGTTTGTGATTGAACAATACATTACTATTATGTAAAGATAACATAAGACCTAATTACATAAATTTTCCATCCGTCCGTCCATTTTCTACCATTTTTCCGGGTGTCCGGGTCGCGGAGGCAGCAGCTCAAGCAGAGAAGCCCAGACTTCCTTCTCCCCAGCCACCTGCTCCAGCTCTTCGGAGAGGATACCAAGATGTTCCTAGGCCATCTGGGAGACACAATCTCTCCAGCATCTCCTGGGTCTGCCCCGGGGTCTCCTCCTAGTGGGACGTGCCTGAAACACCTCAAGTGGGAGGCGTCCAGGAGGCATCCTGATCAGATGCCCAAACCACCTCAGTTGATTCCTTTTGATGTGGAGGAGCAGCAGTTCTACTCTGAGACTCCCCCGGATGACTGAGCTCCTCACCCTATCTCTGAGGGTGAGTCCAGCAATCCTATGGAAAAAGCTCATTTCAGTCACTTGTATCTGTGATCTCATTCTTTCGGTCATTACCCAAAGTTCATGACCATAGGTGAGGGTAGGAACGTACATTGACTGGTAAATCAACAGCTTTGCCTTAGAGCTCAGCTCCCTCTTCACCACACCAGACCAGCACAACGTCCACATCACTGGAGATGCTGCTCCGATCCATCTGTCAATCTCTCGCTCCATTCTCCCCTCACTCGTGAATGAGATCCTGAAATACTTAAACTCATCCACTTGGGGCAGGAGCCTGTCCCCAACCCGGAGAGGACAATCCACCTTTTTCCAGCTGAGGACCATGGACTCGGGCTTGGAGGTACATAAATTTTATTAGAAAAAATATATTTTAAGTCAGGAAACATGTATATTTTAGGTTAAATTCAATAGAATTATGAATGTAAAGGGAACAATAACCCTAGTTTATTTTGTTAAGTGTATGCGTTTTGGGAATGTATTGTCCTGAAGGCCTAAATTGGGCTTAACAAGCCTTAAATCAAAATTCCTTCAACATGCATCATTTTTAATAAAAAGCATAATATAATAAACATTTTATTGGTAGTGTTTTGATAGGTTTTTTTTCCCCTCAGTGTAAAGTTGAACATGTTTTGACTGTATCCCCTGGATTTTGGATATATCTGCACAATTCTAAGCCAGCTTTGAAATGAGCAGCCAGACGCCCACTACATCAGCCCTATTAACCACTGATGACGGCAGATAAAACGTGAAGACTCACATGTTGACATGTTATTAGAGTTGTGAGGGACAGGTAATGGGGGGGGGGAAGAGTGCAGCCTTGCAAGATGAAAAAAAGGCATCAGGGATATAAAAATAGCTTTCAAAAGGATACAGGAGCAGGACTTGAGATGAAACAAAATGCTTCTAAAAGCATAAAAGTGCAGTGATACTTCAACCTAAAAGCAAACCAGGAGAGAAAAAAATAACATACACGTGTGGCTTGTTTCCACACTTTATACTTTCTAAACTGAAAGACAGCAATCAACGCGCGTTGTCTTGATTACTCCCCTACATTTAGCTAGAATGTTGTCTCCGGTGCAGCGAGAAATGGGTGAGAGTAGCCATTATCACTATAGTTTAAGAAGAAAAATGTGTTGTCTCTTAAATCCACCCACAATGCACTGTTGAGTGTCAGGTTTTGCAACACTGCTTTCAAAATAATAGTATATGTGTGTATGACAGGTAGAAATGCCTGAATCAACATCAGACAAGCTCCACTGAAGAGAATTGCTCATGCGTGTCTTTGATGTGATCCCAGTTTCTGCAGCGATCCAGAGACGAGCAACACTTATCCTGCAGACTGACACAGTACGTGACTAAAGAGACATGCAGTTTAAATCACTTTCTGAATTTTCTGATCAAATTTTAATTGCCTATATTCAAACCCTGATTTTAGAAAGGTTATATAGCAGCTGGCCATTGTTTACAAGCTCGCTAATAAATTGATTATAATTGGATTACTTTAGTTATCTGGATATTCAAATAGTCATGTAAACAGAATAATCAAATACAGGTCATTATCAGGTTATGTGAGCTCATAAACATAGTTTACTGTCCAATAATCTGTTTATTCGCTGCATGTAAACACATCCCTCTGATTATTACCATTATCTGATAATCAGTTACCAGATTATGTGGCCATGTAACCTGGCTAAATGATGCTGATACAGTCCACTGAGGGACAAGAAAGACTGGACAGAATATTTGAATATTCCCTCTGTGTTACTCTCAAATTTTCAAAGCTCAGAAGCTGGTATTTGTTACAGCCCTGTTATACTGTTAAGCATACCTGAACCTAGGTCTGATCAGATTCCTCCACACAGCTCTGTCCTTAGCCTTCCGCTGCCAGGAACTCCTGTCTATATCCAACTTCTTCAAGTCTGTTTTTACAGTGTCTTTAAATCTGAGCCTTGGTCTACCCTGATTGCGTTTGCCCTCACATAACTGTGAGTAGAGTAACTGCCGAGGGAGACGCTGGTGGTCCATCCTCTCAACATGTCCGAGCCATCTCAACAAATAATTGACATAATTGCTAGTATTATTAATCCCAGGTTTTGCATCAGTTTTCCATATGATTAAGTTTGTGAACTTAGGCAATTAGTTTAGATTTTTTTTTTTTTTAGCCTTCTAAGGGCAGTAAAATCTCAGAGCACCCATTTTCTCAACGATTTTTCTTTTTTAATCTGACGTTTCCTAGAGGGAAGGGAAAAAGTAACATGACCCAGTAGAACAAGTATTAAAAACCATCACCACCTTTTGCTAATGAAAGTTATCTTTTGTGCAAGCTGCCGTGTTTTCCTCTGCTGTCAGTAATCACTCATTCACCTTGGCCTTGCTTGAAAAGCTGCTTTTCACCCCTTCAGATGTTGTAACTGGAGCTGTCATGTTTCATACTTCAAGAGAGAGCCCACATCTGCTGTTATTTTAATGTCCATGTGGCTAAGTGCTGTTATCAGAAATAATCTTTCCTGATATACACGTGGAAGGCTTAAATAAGACATACACATATTATGATACTGTTTGATTTAAACAGGAAGAGAGGTTTGTATGCGCATTTAACCTTTCATAATTTACCTTATCAGTTCCTTAAGATCCCTGTAGGCCAGAAAAAAGTTACAAATTTACAAGAAGAACATTCGTGAGGGGAAAAAAAAGTCTAAAATTTAACTGAACAATTTTGCAAACATTCTCAGAAAGTCTCAGAATTACAAGAAAAGTTGACTATAAGGGAAAAACCTCAAATATTTGCAAGAAAAAAAAAATGCAAATTTGTGTTCTTGGTTAATGTGTTTCCATTTTCTCCTTCCGTTATTTTTGCACACTTGGACAAAGGTACCCAATTTTAAATATTTATAACGGCAAAGATGGAAGATTCATAAGGTGGCCTGTTTTGCTTATTTAAAAGAAGCTGTCCTCATTAGTAGGGAAAGTTGCACCATTTTTTGCAGGTGATGCCAAGTTTGCACATTTTTGTATACACAAATCTTTAGCAAATCAGGGTCTAAATCTACCATCTTACCTTGACTTTAAGTCTCAAATATGTTTTGGGGTTCGCTTCATTCATTCATTCATTCATTCATTCATTAACCGCTTAATCCTTTTTGGGTTGTTGAAATTGAAACTGATTTTTTTTAGTGAGACCTCATCAAATGTTGAGGACCAAAACAAGCTGGTATAGCTTTTGTTCAGACCTGTGCACATCCTACACTGAAGGCTCATGCTGGGTTTCCAACCTTGAACCGTGTTGCTAAGAGGTAACAGCACTAACCACTAATCTGTCGTGTTGCTAGATGGTGGATCTGTCAATAAACCAACAGCTCCATTCGGAATATTACCTGTTCAGTCAAATCACTGTGCAGCCCAACATGGACTTTCAATGTAGCAGTGAAATCTAGGTGTTGTCTTTTATCCTTTTATGAGAAGACCTGCTGTCGTCAGGTTAGCACAGCGATAAACACAGCATTACAGCTGCTCTGCCGTCATCTTGAATCATTTGTTTCCCCTTGCAGGAAATGTCCTTGAAAACTTTCCCTTGCTCACTGAAGACACATTGTCAAATCTTATTTCCTGTCATCATAGTCTTGTCTAGGCCCTTCCATGGTCTGTTTTTGAAGTAAAACAATATGCCTCCTTTTAAACTGCTATGGTACTCCTCCACAGTACTACTAATGACCCCTGCAGCATAATTTTTTCTGATTAGGAAAAAAAAAACGAATAAATGCTCAAACTTATACTTTTGAAATCTCAATGTACTAAAGCCAGAGGAATCCAATAGAAGTAACTTTAAAAACGTTTGAAAGTCCCATACTGTACATTTTCCAGGAGTACTTTTTTAAGTTTTGACATGTTCACTGTCATACAGTATGTATGTATTCTTAAAGGGCAAAAATAATTTCTGTGTTATGTTACAACTCCTCAAAACAATTCTGCCACCTTTCAGTGATGCTATTAATATTAATGAGCCCTTAATGTGGTTGGGTAAAGGTTTTTTTGAGTGGGCCAGTCACAAGTAGTTTGACAGTCAGCATACATTTGTTTTACTTACAACTTAGAGAACTAAAGAAGACTTGGTGGTGGAATGAGGATGTACTGGAAAGTATTCAGAAGAAGAGGTTAGCAAAGAAAAAGTGGGATAGTCAGAGAGGTGAAAAAGTAGGCAGGAGTATTTGGAAGCTAGGTGCGTGGCAAAGGAAAAGCCATATACTGTATGTATGAGAGGCTGGACACAAAGGACAAAAGGACTTATATGGATTGGCTAGACAGAGATCAAGCTGGAAAGAATATACAAGTTAGGTTGATTAAGGACAGAATTGGTTATGTACTAACAAGTGATGAGAGTATGTTGAGAAGATGGGAGGAGTACTTTGAGGAGCTGATGAATGAAGAAAATAAAAGAGAGAGAGAGTGTGAACAAGGAAGTCCCGAGGATTAGCAAGGTGGAAGTGAGGGCAGCCTTGAAGAGGATGAAGAATGGAAAGGCGGTTGGTCCAGATGGCATACTAGTGGAGGTGTGGAGATGTTTAGGAAAGATGGCAGTGGACTTTTTAACCAGATTGTTGAACACAATCTTGGAGAGTGAGAGGATGCCTGAGAAGTGGAGAAGAAGTGTTTTGGTACCAATTTTCAAGAACAAAGGTGATGCTCAGAGCTGCAGTAACTATAGAGGCATAAAGTTGATCAACCACACTATGAAGATGTGGGAAAGAGTTGTAGAAGCAAGGCTTAGAGGAGAGGTGACAATCAGTGAGCAGCAGTACGGTTTCATGCCAAGAAAGAGTACTATAGATGCAATGTTTGCTCTAAGAGTGTTGATGAAGAAGTATAGAGAAGGTCAGAAGGAGTTGCACAGTGTCTTTGTGGATCTAGAAAAAGCATATGATAGTGTGCCAAGAGAGGAAGTGTGGTACTGTATGAGGTAGTCAGGAGTGGCAGAGAAGTGTGTGAGGGTGGTGCAGGACATGTATGAGGACAGTGAGATGGTGGTGAGGTGTGCTGTAGGAGTGACGGATGGATTCAAGGTGGGGGTGGGATTACATCAGGGATCGGCTCTGAGCCCCTTCTTGTTTGCCATGGTGATGGACAGGCTGACAAACGAGGTCAGGCAGGAGTCTCCGTGGACTATGATGTTTGTAGACGACGACATTGTGATCTGTAGTGAGAGTTGCCTTTTTATTGTTTTGTTTGTGTTTTATCTGGAACTGTTTTTAACTGTAAAGCACTTTGAGCTGCACTTTGTTGTATGAAAGATGCTATATAAATAAATAAAGTTTAAGTTTAGGGAGCAGGTGGAAGAGAACCTGGAGAGGTGGAGGTACTGTATGCTTTGGAGAGAAGAGGAATGAAAGTCAGTAGAAGCAAGACAGAATACATGAGTGTGAATGAGAGGGAGGCAGGTGTAACGGTGAAGATGGAAGGAGTAGAAGGAGTGAAAGTAGATGAGTTTAAATACCTGGGGTCAACCATCCAAAGCAATGGAAAATGCACAAGAGATGTGAAGAAGAGAGTGCAGGCAGGGTGGAGTGGGTGGAGACGAGTGTCAGGGGTGATTTGTGGCAGAAAGGTAGCAGCAAGAATGAAAGGGAAGATTTACAAGATGGTAGTGAGACCTATGATGTATGGTTTGGAGATGGTGCTGCTGACAAAAAGACAGAAGGTGGCGCTGGAGGCAGCAGAGTTGAAGATGCTAATATTCTTATCAGGAGTGACTAGGAGGGACAGAATTAGAAATGAATGTATCAGAGGGACAGCTCAGGTTGAGTGGTTTGGAGACAAAGTAAGAGAGGCAAGGCTGAGATGGTTTGGACATGTGCAGAGGAGGGATAGTGGATATATTGGGCAAAGGATGTTGAAGATGGAGCTGCCAGGCAGGAGGAAAAGAGGAAGACCACAGAGAAGATTCATGGACGTAGTGAAGGAGGACATGGAGAGGGTTGGTGTTACAGAGGAAGATGCAAGGGATAGGGTGAGATGGAGACAGATGATCCACTGTGGCGACCCCTAAAGGGAGCAGCCAGAAGAAGAAGAAAACTAAAAGTTGGACTTGTTGGTTTCTGATGTCATAAAATGCAGAAAGTGCAGTCTGTTCATTTCTTTAAGAAGTAAACTAAATGAAGGCAGTGCATTACCCTTTGTGAAGTCAGTACTTTATACAGAACATGTACGATTGTGTTTGTATATATCTAACACCAGAAAGGATGTCACAGTTGTTCCCAGCCAATAGCATAACTGGGTTGATGCCACGTCTCTCCCAAGTAGTTGGGGCAACAGTAAGTGTGGCACCTACTGGCCAGGTCAGAATGTTGTCTCTATCACCTTTAACAGAGATGTGTACACTTTTAATATCCACCATATTTTAGCTGTATATAAGTGACGCATGGCCATATTTTATGGCGTTAAAATTACGCATGCAAGATAGTAAAGGCAGCACATTATCGGTATCAGCTGATAAAGGGTTTAAGATTCTTTATCAGCATTGCAGAAATTAATAACAACCAATAAACTGTCACAGCATTAGCAGCATCCTCCTCCACAGGGCCCACCAGTGTTAGGATTATAGCCTGGAGATCTTCGGCTTTTGGAGGTAGCACTAGCCTTACTGTTACCCTCGTTATGGCCTCTGTTAAAGAGCAGTGATGGCAAAGTTTGTAGCGCAGCCAGCGGCGTGAAGAAGTTGAATAATTCCACATCGGTGAAATCATCATTCATTGCCCTTAACCACCAAGGCTAAGATAGAACAGCTGGGAGACAGGTCCACTGAGTGTAAGCCAGCTGGTAAGACGGGCGCCTTGAGACATTCTAGTGAGGATTGTTGGGAGTTGAGGGTGGCCTGATGCTGGAGGAGATGTGAGAAGAGCTGCTCAATGGTGGCTAACTCACTTCTTATCTCAGCGGCAAGCACAGAGGTAACCATGCTTTCTGTTTAGTCATTTTGCGATAATATTCGGCAGTCTGTACTGACAGTTTATCTCTTCGTCTCTGCCGATAGCAGGCATGTAAATGGAAAAAAAAAAAAAAGATCCTTGCTCCGCATTGAAACAAGATCATTAAAAGCAGCCAAGGATTAAAATTTCCATTAGAAAAAGTTTCAGAAGCAGCATTAAATATCAATAAAATAGTCTGGTAACCAGCCTGTCTGTGCTTAGGTGGTAGTTGTCTTATTTTCCTTGGACAATGTGTCTTTATATGCCAGTTAATCATCACTGTAAGACAAAGGAGATGTAAATACAGTAGGTGGGAAAAATGTGGGCATATATCGTATCACCATTGGTTATTGGCAAAAAAAAACCCTTAATCCTGCAGCTGGGTAGGAGTCCATCCTGTATTTGATCACCGGTGTCTGAATGAACTCCTTCAAAAATGTCCTGCATTCACTGTAAGTCCAATTCAGGACCACTGACATGCAGTGAGTGTCCAGGAAGTGTTTCCTAGCTGTAAATAGAGGTTTGGTGCTGCTGGCTTTGGTGGTGAACTAAGTGTCACCCCATGCAATCGACCTACCCTTGAATAGTTCTAAAATAACACTTGGCTTTTTCACTTTATGCCTCCAAAGGGCCAAAGGCAAGGAGGATTTTTTTTTAGCCTATTTTCATTTTCTCCCAGAGGTTAAGACTTACACAGCCTGCAGGGGGGAAAAAAAGTTTTTAATTAACTTAGCTTAAGGGTGGTCCCTATCCCGAAACCTCTGATTAATTAGATAGGATGGTTTCAGATGACAGGAGCCTGTGGGCCACCCTGAATGCCTTTGTTCTTTCTTTAAGAACTTCATCACCTCCGAATCATTTAATGCGAATTCAGTAGATTGCAGCTTCTCCAACCAAATTATTTTTCATGTCATGCAGGGCAAGCGGCAGTGCTGGTATGCATTTAGTGCACGGGGTCAGCAAGCTCTGCAACTGAAAGACCTGTTTCTTTGGTAAAAAGAAAGTCTGTAGAGAGGTTCCCAACTTAGAGTCCAGGATTCCCCTGGGGGTTCAAGAGGCTTTGTCTGCTCTGAGGTTGTGAAAATTATATTTGTGTGTTCAATAAAAACATCCTAATAGCACAACCGACGGGATAATCAGAAGTCTATATTAACTCACATAAACCATAAGAAGACACATTTTTGTTCCACATGTAAAAACTTGTGATGACTCAATTTATTCCTGGGGGGGTCGCAGCTTGTCTGAGAAACAACCAAGGCTGGGTGTGTGGAAAATGGCACTTGTTCCCCATGTTGACAGTTCCCACAGGGCTTAATGAAATGTCTGCGACATGCTTTGACCAAATTGCCTTTATTATTTAATTATTACAGCATCATTGTAAATCATATTTTGCAGCCAAACAGCTTGTTTCAGTGCATGTCTCTTTAAAATGCTCATGGGCCCCAGTTCACCCTACCCTCCCTCTTTTGCCACTTGGGGCATTGCTAATGTTAGCTGGCCAGCTCTTAGCTTGGGTAGTTAATGCAACATGTGTCAACTTGCGTAAATTTGTCCTAAAGAGTAGATGAAGTTCAGCATGACTGCTGGACAGGAGTGTGTGGTTTCAGTTGTTGACAGGGCATGAACCTTCCCTGGAGTACATTAAGCACTGACACACTGGGCGAATGACTTAATATTAAACTTCTTACGGCCACTAGCCACCTCTAACTCCCTGGTAGCACTGTTAGCTCTGGAGCTCATGACTTTGGCTTAAAAACGCTGGGTGAGGACTAGAACTATTGCAGCCAAGAGCACGGTGATGGGTTGTAATCGAAGACCGGATCATTTTTTTGTGACGTATGGAAATGGAACCTGGAAGAGCAAAACTAGCTTCTGCCCTTTCTGCTGAAATGTTCAAATGTAAATATTTCTAAGTGAAGAGAGATTTTAATATTTCGACTGTAGTCTTTGCCTTTTAGCTATAGTCATAAGTTTGATGAAAGTTTTTCTCCTCATAAATTAGTCACTTTTTCATGAATGGATGGCTTTTCCTTCATAAATTTGCAAATGTTTTGCATAAATTTGTGAATTTTCTCACACATAAATTTGAGACTTTTTAACCCCTTAGCATTCCAACCAATTTTCCTAAATTTAACATATGCAAAGAAAATAAAATTCTTTGCAACTTTTTTCCTCAATTTGAAACTTTTTCCTGTAAATATGCAACTTTTTTCTCAAGTATTTGCATTTTTTTTTCTCTAATTTTGCAACTTTTTTCTCAAAAATTTGCATTTTTTTTTCCTGTAACTTTGCAACTTTTTTCTTGTAGATTTGAAACTTTTCTTTTAAATTTGCAACTTTTTCTCCTCAATTTGCATTTTTTTCTTGTAAATTTCAAACTTTTGTTCTCAAAAATGTGCATCTTTTTCTTGCAAATTTGCAACTTTTTTATTGTAATTTTTAATGTTTTTCTTAAAAATTTGCAACTATTTTCCAGCAAATTAGTAACCTTTTTCTTTTAGATTTGAAACTTCTCTTTTAAATTTGCAACTTTTTTCTCCTCAGTTTGCATTTTTTCATGTAAATTTGCAACTTTTTCTCAAAAATGTACATCTTTTTCTTGCAAATTTGCAACTTTTTTATTGTAAATTTTCAACTATTTTCTCAAAAAATTGCAACTTTTGTTTCCTACAAATTGGCAAGTTTTTTCTTGTAGATTTGAAACTTTTCTTTAAATTCCTTAGCGTTCCAGCCAATTTCCCTAAATTTGACATACACAGGGAAAATCAAATTCT
The DNA here is from genome assembly GCA_020510985.1 of Pholidichthys leucotaenia. Lineage (NCBI taxonomy): Eukaryota > Metazoa > Chordata > Actinopteri > Cichliformes > Pholidichthyidae > Pholidichthys > Pholidichthys leucotaenia. Next base: position 227,652,076 of record CM035836.1, read on the forward strand.
TTTTTCACTGAGTCGCAGTAGAAAATTTGAAACATCTGCTGGCAGAACACCGGAATTTTAAGAGGTTAAAAATAAGTTTGTAACCTTTTTTCCTGTAAATTTGCTATTTTACTCATGAAGCTGTGAGCTTTTTTTCTCATAAGGGATATTTTTCTCATAAATGAATAGTATTTTTTTGTGTAAATTTGTGATATTTTTCAATGTTGTAGTTTTTTCCCCTGCAAATTTGTGATTTTACTCAAATTTGTTCCATTTTTATTTAATTACTTTTTTTTTCTTAGTTTTACTATTTTTTTTTCAAGGATTCAAAGATTTTTATTTGTCAGTACGTCCATATGTACAGGACATACAGCAGAATTGAAATGCCATTTCTCTCTCTCTTAGTGGTGTGCGCAATATATAAGATAAGAAGGAATAAGGATGAAAAACAACAGCAGTCTATGTACAATAATGCTATTCATAGTGCAAATAACGGTAAAAACACAGCAATCCTATGTACAGTAAACCGTAATATCAGTAAATTGCAAGTTCAGTGTGGTAACAGGGGTGCAGACAGTGACAGATTGGACTGCCCATGATCAATATTGCAATGCGTTCACTGTGCGTTGTAGTGTCTTCCGGCAGGAGGCGGTGCAGCCTCCGTACCACACAGTGATGCAGCTGGTGACGATTTTTGATTTTGATTTTTTGATTTTGTATATTTCATTGATCCCCAGAAGGGAAATTGAGGGCATCCACCTGATGCGCTCAATGGTACCCCGGTAGAATGAGCACATGATGGAGGGTGGGACTCATGCTCTCCTCAGTTTACAGAGCAAATAGAGGCATGTTTGAGCCTTCTTAGTCAGTGATGTGGTGTTGTTGGACCAGGAGAGGTCCTCGGAGATGTGCATCCCAAGGAACTTGGTGCTGCTCACCCTCTCCACAGCTGCTCCATCGATGATCAGAGAGAGATGCTGTGTGTGTCCTCTCTTGAAGTCGACCACAATCTCCTTGGTTTTTCCCATGTTAAGCAAGAGATTATTGTCTTTACACCACTGGACCAATTGGCTCACCTCATTTCTGTAGCTGGCCTTTTCATTGTTTGTGATGAGGCCCACCACCATCAAACTTGATGATGTGGTTGGTGCTGTAGACTGGTACACAGTCATGGGTCAGCAGGGTGAAGAGCAGCGGGCTGAGCACACACCCTTGTGGGGCCCCTGTGCTTAGTGTGATGGTCTTGGAGGTGTTGCTGCCAACCTGCACATTCTGTGGCCTCCCTGTGAGAAAGTCCAGCACCCAGTTACAGAGAGAGGTTTTGAGTCCCAAGTGTCTGAGTTTTTGTATCAGGTGCTGGGAGATGATTGTATTGAATGCTGAACTGAAATCCAAGAACAGCATTTGCACGTAGGAGTTCTTTGAGTCCAAGTGGGTGAGTGCTGGATGGAGAGCAGCAGAGATGGCATCTTCTGTGGATCTGTTTGATCTGTATACAAACTGAGATGGGTTGTTGAAGGGAGGGAGGGTGGACTTGATGTTCTGCATGACCAGCCACTCAAAGCACTTTATTATGATGGAGGTCGGTGCTACGGGCTGGTAATCAGTGTAGCTGGATGGGACGGGCTTCTTTTGGACTGGTATTATGGTAGCAGTTTTGAAACACGTGGGGACAACAGCTTGAGTCTGGGAGATGTTGAAGATGTCGGCCAGGATATTCTTGGGCTCCTGTGCACAGTCCTTCAGAACGTGACCCGGTGTGTTGTCTGGTCCAGCTGCCTTGCCTGGGTTGATCCTGGAGAGGGTCCTCTTCACGCTAGCCGGATCCAAATATATGGCCTGCTCATCTGGGGGAGGAGTGGTCTTCTGTGCTGATGTGTTGTTTTGTGCTTCAAAGCAGCTAAAGAAGTCATTTAAGTTGTTAAGCAGTGTGATGTCACTTGCACAGGTCTGAAGAGGAGGTTTGTAGTTGGTGAGGGTCTGTATGCCACGCCAGAGAGAACGTGCATCTCCGGTGTTGCTGAAGTGGCTGGATATTTTCTTGCTGTACTTTTGTTTTGTCTCCTTGATACCACGGGGCAGGTTGGTCCTCGCTGTTGTTAGTCCTGCAGTGCCACCGGCCCTGAAGGCTGCGTCCCGAGCCCTCGGGAGCCTGTGGTCCTCTGCTGTCATCCATGGCTTCTGGTTTGCACGAACAATGACGGTTTTGCAGTGAGTGACATCATCAATGCATTTAGCTATGTATGCTACAACACCCTCAGTGTACTCCTCTGTTTGTGTGACCATGGTGAGTGCCTTGAAAGTTCAGATACATTTTCAATTTTTAATACATTCATGAGGTTTTTCTCTTAAATTCTTAATTTGTAATTTAATTCCCTGTAATTTCACAGTTTGGGATCAATAAAGTCTATCTATCTATCTATCTATATCTAAATTCAATTTTCTCGTAGTTGTGAGACTATTGTAAATTGGCGAACTCTTGTACTGTCAACTCAGTTTCTGTAGTTTTTCATCAGAGCCATAAAGAGCCACTAGTCACAGGCAAATAATACATGTGGCTTTGGAGCTATACATTGCATACCTCTTTTTCAGTGTAATCATTTGCACTAAAATGCCTCAAAATTTCCCTCACCTTTCCCTGTTGCCTCTGTTTACCAGTACTCCAGCATCACATTTGATGCCACTCAAAAAAAAAAAAAAAAAAAAAAGTAAAATCTTGGCTGAAAAGTGTCTTGAAGCAATGCTACATTAGGCTTCCCATCTGGCTGGATTGCAATTACAGGTATTTAATTTGGCGGTGTGTCATTCGTGCTTTGTTGTGCCACCCGACACAGTTGAGCCTCATTCCACTCCAATGACAATGACCTGCATTAGCAGAGATTAAATGAGAGAGCTGATTGGAAAGATGACACAGCGTAAGAGGTAATTGATTTGTATGGGTGTAAAATCTCAGGACAGGGATAAATGAAGGAGAAGGAGACACATAAAACTGAAAGAGAGCATGAAAACACAAAAGAGCTGCTCAAGAGTTTTTAAAGTACAAATAAGATAAGATAAGATAAGATAAGATAAGCCTTTATTAGTCCCACAACGGGGAAATTCCAGGATTGCAACAGCACAGGGATAGCAACACTCAGAGCAACAATCAGAAGGCAAGAAAAAAAACAAGCAAGCAAGAGCAGCTAATAAACATATGTACGTATTACTATAAAATATATATATATACACACACACACAGACACACAGTGCAGAGCATTGTAGCTGGATGGAATAAATATATGAATATATGAACACACAGTGCAGAGCATTGTAGCTAGATGGAATAAATATGTAAATATATAAACACCCACAGTACGGAGCATTGCAGCTAGGTGGAATAAATATGCAAGTATATAAACACACACAGTGCGGAGCAATGTAGCTAGATGGAATAATATGTAGATATATAAATATATAAACACCCACAGTACGGAGCATTGTAGCTAGATGGAATAAATATGCAAATATATAAACACACACAGTGCAGAGCATTGTTGCTAGATGGAATGAAACAGCATAACCGTCTACTTAGTTATCCTACATGGTATGATTATGTGCCCATACATATTCTCACCCTCCATAGCGACCGGTATGTTCCTAGTTGTATGCCGGAGAGGACCATTGTGTAAGTCTATTGCATCTTTTGCATTCAAAAAACTATTAGTTTGTTACGTCTTTTTGCTATCTCTGCGAGCAGCCCTGCTTAGGTTGTACAGTCTGACAGCCGTTGGTAGGAAGGACCTACGAAACCTCTCGGTTGTGCACCTGGGATGATGTAGTCTGCTGCTAAATGAGCTCCTCAGTGCATTCAGTATGTCCTGCATAGGGTGGAACTCGGACTCCAGCAGAGATGACAGTTTAGCCACCGTCCTTCTCTCTCCTATCTCCTCCATCGGATCAAGGCGCTGCCCCAGGACAGAGCTAGCTTTCTTAATCAGTTTGTTCAGTCTCTTCCTATCGGCTGCAGTAATGCCACTGCCCCAGCAGACCACTCCAAAAGTGATGGCTGATGCCACCACCGTGTCATAGAATGACTTCAGCAGCGCCCCTTGTACACCAAAAGACCTGAGTCTCCTCAGCAGGAACAGCCTGCGCTGTCCCTTCTTGTAGAGTGCATCAGTATTGTGTGACCAGTCTAGTTTATTGTTCAGATGAATACCCAGGTACTTATAGGATGTCACCATCTCGATGTCTGTTCCCTGTATATTTACTGGTACTGTGAGGGGCTGCCCATGCCTGCGGCAGTCCACCACCAGCTCCTTAGTTTTCCTCGCGTTGATCTGGAGGCAGTTCCGATGGCACCAGTCCACGAAGTCCTGGATAAGCCCTCTGTACTCAGCTTCATCTCCATTGGAGATGAGGCCAACGATCGCAGAGTCATCAGAGAACTTCTGTAGATGGCAGTGTGTTGTGTTGTGTGAGAAGTCCGCAGTATAAAGAGTGAACAGGAAGGGAGCCAGCACCGTTCCCTGGGGGGCCCCCGTGCTACTGATGATCGTGTCGGACACACAGTCCCGGGTTCTCACAAACTGAGGCCGGTTCGTGAGGTAGTCCAGGATCCATGATGACAGGTGCTGGTCCACCCCTGCGCGCAGCAGCTTGTCCTTCAGGATCATCGGTTGGATGGTGTTGAAAGCACTGGAGAAGTCAAAGAACATGATCCTCACCATATTCCCGGGCTTCTCCAGGTGGGACAGAGAACGGTGAAGGAGGAAGATCACCGCATCCTCCACCCCAATGCCATGCTGGTAGGCGAACTGGAGTGGATCCATCGCTGGTTCCACCAGGGGGCGGAGGTGAGCAAGGAGCAGTCTCTCCAGGGTCTTCATCAAGTGGGACGTCAAGGCCACCGGTCTGTAGCTGTTCAGGTCTTTGGGGTGGGAAGTTTTTGGTACAGGTACCACACAAGATGTTTTCCACAGCTGTGGTACCCTCCCCAGTTTCAGGCTCATGTTGAAGATATACGTCACAATCCCACACAGCTGGTCTAAATAACCCATATAAACCCAAATAAATAAATAAGTTATTCCATAAACTTAAATTACCCCTCTTGAGACTCCCAGCTTTGCTTTTTAATTAACTGCTAAAATTCAAAGGAAAAAAAAAAATCCTGGTGCCAATAAGGGATTAATAAAAAGAAAAACTCTGAGACAGCTTTAAATGAGTCTGCTATCCAAAGACACAGATCATTTGCCTCTTTTGTCCCATTGGTGTACTTTAAAGTATAAAACCTCTCATTTCTGCATCTTTAATAATGCAGTCCACTTTATTATTCGAATGGTGGCCGCTTTAAACAGGTTATCTCCTGCCTGACGCTATTTTAAAATTTAATCTACTCCCAAATTTAAAACATCAGCAGCCTCCAAAATCCTCCGATGCATGATCATTCTGACCTCTGTTCAGTGCCCTCAAACTGTCTAAAACTGGGTCACTGGAACTCCAGTGAACACCGCCATTTTCAGACAGAACCCAGGAGGAGCACGCAAAGAAACGAGTAGATGTACTTAAATATATTCAGCCCACTGCACGTATAGCAAAAGGAGCAGTCTGAACTTTTTAGGAAGTACGCTTATTGACTTTCAGGCTGAAGGTTTTTCGAGAGGGTTGATATCACTCTCATGTCTGCGCGGTGATAGGCTGCCATGCTTGGACCCAACTGCTGTGTCGGCCTGGCTACACCCATTATTTTCTCTGATAGAGGGAAATAGTGCATTTTTTTGTTGTTGTTGTTTAAAAGAGTAACGTGGATAAAGGCAAGCCTCAATTCAGCAGTAGTGCAGTCACTGAAATAGCATTCATAGAAACCAGGGAGTAAACATTCAAGGGTGTCCCTCGTTAGACAGCAAGGATTTTCAAGAACAAAATTGAAACTGTTGCTTTAAAAAGCAATAAAGTAAAAGAAAATTAACACCCCATGGAAAAGATTGGATGAAGGAGCAATATCTCACACTGAAAACTGGAAAAGCACTCAGAGAGCGCATAACTCTGCCAAGGCTCCTTCTATGCCTAATGGATCACCACCAAAATGTAATGGGTTCGTGTGTAGGGCAAGAGCCACTTCTGGTGAAAATTGCATCAAAGTCTGTCTATTAGTTTTGGTGGACTCTTGCTAACACACTGTGAGAAGATCAGAGCCTTGGCGGAGGTATGCATTCTCTGATCACCACCAAAATGTAATGGGTCCCTCTCTAGCCCACAGACCACCTCTGATGAAAATTGCATCCAAATCCATCCAGTGGGTTTTATGTAACCCTGCTGCACAAGTACAAACAAGGCCCTTGGTGGAGGTATGCACTCTCAGATCATAACTAAAATCTAATGGGTTTATCCTTAGGCCAAGGGTTAACTTTGGTAAAAATTTCATTCAGTTCCATCCCGTATTTTTTTGCATAATCCTGCTGACAGACAGACAGACAAACATGGATGAAAACATGACCTCCTTGCCAGAGGTAAAAATGCATCCTTTGATAGACTATGTCCAGAGAAATGTGGTAGCTGGAAGATGACGAGGACTCGGAGAAGGCGATCCAACTTGAGGAAGTGAAAGCCGTAACAAGGTTTCCATAGGTGAACTTGAGGAAGGATTATTCTCGGTGGAGTGGAGTCACTGCCTCTGGTTACCCACTCAGCATGGACCGTCTCGCTGGGGACCAGCGAGCAATTTGCCTCGGTCCGGTGCACCCACCAGCCGGCTCGCCTCTGAGGCTCTCCCCAGCGAATTGCTCACCGGCCCCCAGCGAGGCGATCCGTGGTGAGTGGGTAACCAGAGACCAACAGCGAGCCTTCCAGCCTCCAAGCGGGGCCGGGCAGCAACTCCGCTCCACCAAGAATGATCCTTCCTCAGGTTCACCTACGACGATGCTCACCCCGGCCATTGCGCCACCCACACCAGGGCTGTCTCCCCCAGCATATAGGCTGCAAACCCGTGTCCTCGCTGGTATTTTAGCAGGGACACTGAGGTTTTTCCAAATAAAATGAATCATTGCTGTTGTGCATTCATGTCTGTGGGTAAGACATGTACTTTAAAAGAAGAGGATTTCTTGCTCACACGGCCAAAAACTGAACACGTATAATCTGCCATCTTACCCAACTTGTAAAAGCTCCTGTTGCTCCTGGGCTCCTTTTTTTCTTCTCATCTGTAGCCGTGTCCAGTGCTTAGCCTGATTGGTTAATGTTATAACCAATCAGGCTAAGCAGGAATACTTTCGTAGCTAGAAACATTTGCTGTGTTCGGAATGTTTACTCACTCGCTCCCTCCCTACTCCCTATATAGTGAATTTAGATATAGTGGACTATATAGTAAACTCAATATAACAATAAAATTCAGCTTTCGGGCGCTACTGGGCTTGTTTTCACGGCGTGGTTAATTATGTCATCATGGAGAGACAGTAAAATATAACAGACTAACGGTGGCAAAAAATTAACACCTGCATGTAATTTGTAGTAAATATGTATTAAATCAAATCGTTTTTGCTGAATTAACAAATATAAATACCTTCAGGTAGTTTATGTTGTGATGTTGAAGCTCTCCTCTCACTGCTCCGTTAGCTGTGCATTGCATTATGGGATATATCAACTCATGTAGTGACATTCTGCACTACTCTTTAAATGCATTGTGGGATATTTTGAGTTTATTGCTGTATATAATGAATGGAATTTTCAGTTAAGATTTCGAACAGCACCGCAAAATGGCTGATTCACTATATAGTACACTATATGGGGAACGAGTGAACATTTCAAACACAGCAACTCTGTCCAAAGTTGCCCGTTTTGGGGGGGGGGGGGGGGTTAGCTTAAGTGAAACTTTACAGCAAATAAACAGATATGAGACATTTTTATGGTTTCACTCTTGATATGTCTTGTAAGTCACAAAAAACATGTTCCACACATGTTAGCAACAGAAAAAACTTGATTTTTGCTGGAGTGTACCTTTAAGAAACTACATTTCTAACAAACAACTCTATAAATTTAAAAATAGCTTCGAAGTTATAATCAGCAGTACAAATTTGAGGCGTGAAAATGCAAATTAAATCTAAAAAACTGAACCAATTAATGAACAAAGTTATTTCATAAGCAAAAACATTATACAAAGTAATAAAGAAGAAAATTGTAAATTTACAAGAGAAGTTTCATATTGACCAGAAAAAAGCAAAATGAGCAATGGGGGGGCTGAAAAGTTCATAGTGTTCAAATTTGACCACCTCAGCCCCACCTCGTACTTCCATGGCGCTATGGTCATTGTCCAGCTGTCTTGAAAGCAACCACTACTCTTGATTGCCCAGATACTCACCAAACTCACACCCTCATGATTTTCAATCCAGGTTCTGGTCAAGATCAAAGTCAAAGGTCAGGTCTGACCACTTGTGTCATTTCATGAAAACTGCTACTCTTTCTAGGCAGTTGCCCAGATACTCACCAAACTAAGGATGTGTTCAAGGTGAAGGTTAAAACAGGACACAAGCTATGAGTATGTGTCATTTCACCATTCATCAGGCTATGTACATGTGTATACAGAGATATAGAAGGCTCTTGGTTTTCACTGTAAAGATACACTTAATGGCCCTCATTTGTCAACCGTGGACAAGATAGAAAAGTGGTTGTACGATCATTTCAACACAGAGGTCAGTATTTATCAATCTGAATGTGATCGTACGGTCTCACATCAGGTCTGAGTTCGGGTATGCAAATTGTCAAGTTGCTGTAAACTCCTGTTCTGCAGAGAAATCTGGCTGTGTGGGAGAATTATTTGATCATATCAAATTATAAAGACAAATGCAACCTTTCAGGTGATATGTTTGCCTTGTGTTGTATTTAGAGGAGAGTTTTGACGATTTACTTTAAAGACTAAAGAGGCTGCTTTTTGTAATGAGAAACACTCTATCAACATTTATGTCACTGCAGCAAATATTAAAACAGATTTAAGCAGAAAAAAACAACTGTAGTTATTTGATGAAATGTAGAAAATAGAATTACACTTTTAGTTTCTGAAATATTTTTTGCCATTGAGATCAGTGTTTTTTCAGTTGTCGTATTATTACTGAATTTATATATTTGTACTGTAAGGAGTCTCCTGTGTGAGTAATGTATGATCTCCTCAATCCCACTGAGGAAGCAGGGCTTGAGGACAAGAGGGATGACTCGGCCTTCACATGGGCTGAGGTTGCTGAAGTGGTTAAAAAACTCTTCGGTGGCTGGGCCACAGGGGTGGACAAGATTCGCCCTGCGTACCTCAAGGCCTTAGATGTTGTAGGGCTGTCATGGTTGACACGCCTCTGCACCATTGTGTGGAGGTTGGGGACAGTACCTTTAGCATGGCAAACTGGGGTGGTGGTTCCTCTCTTCAAGAAAGGGGACTGGAGGGTGTGTTCCAACTTTAGGGGTCTGTTGTAGCGAAGAGGGTTGGAATCTACGTTCCTACCCTCACCTATGGTCATGAGCTTTGGGTAATGACTGAAAGAATGAGATTGTGGATGCAAGTGGCTTAAATGAGCTTCCTCTGTTGGATTGCTGGAATCACCTGCAGAGATAGGGTGAGGAGCTCAGTCATCCAGAAGAGGCTCAGAGAATCACTGCTCCTCCACATTGAAAGGAGCCAGTTGAGGTGGTATGGGCATCTGATCAGAATGCCTCCTAGATGCCTCCCACTTGGTGTTTTAGGCACATCCCACTGGGAGGAGATCCCGGGGCAGATCCCGGACATGCTGGAGAGATTATGTCTCCCAGCTGGCCTGAGAATGCCTTGGTATCTTCTCTGGGGAGCTGGGGCAGGTGTCCAGGGAGAGCTAAGTCTGGGGCTTCTCTGCTTGAGCTGCTGCCACGACCTGGACTTCTGGAAAAGTGATAGAAGATGGATGGGTGGATGGATGAACATCTGTTTCATCGGTGGAAAACCGATTTGTCTTACCAGGTATAAACGCCATCATAATTAGGGAAGCACCAACTGTGAAACAGTGGGCTGATACCAATACCAATGTAAAAAATAATAAATGGGCCAATACAGATACAGCTCCAGTTTTAAATATTTCAGTGTTTTTGTCCAATAGCAGTTACAACTGCTGGACATGCTTGTCCCATGTCTGAAGAATCAATGAGTTATTTCTTTTACTAAGTTTTGTGTTGTAGTATCTGAGAATAGTTACCCCTTCCAAGTGATCGTTTAACTTACCAGTCAATGATGCGCTGCATTGGGTTTACAGTGCTTCCTCTGGCTTAAAGACTGTGGTGTGGTGGCAACATATTTTTTTTGGGTGGGGTGGGGGTGTATGTGAAAAAATCAGAAAACACATGACACTCAAAGGGAAAAAACATTCATAATACTCTTGTAATTTACTCACACATACTTGGTTGATCAGAGGTGGGTATAGTAGCCAGAAACTGCACTCATGTAAAACCAGTGTTATGAAATGAATAATTAAGGGTAGACATCCAAAAAAATTATTAGTTGAGTTGAATACGAGTATAAAAGTATTTACTTAAAAAGTACTTGAGTAATCACTTTAGTCTTTAAGGTGTGAGGTTTTTCTCCTAAATTTCTATTTTCTTGTAGTTTCTGTGTTTTTCCTCTAAAATTGCAACTATTTAATTTGTGCATTTTTATGGCTATTTTTTTTGTCTTTTTTTTATAATGAAATTGCTGTTTTACTTACTGGTAGGTATTTATTGGTTTTTAATTACTGGTAAAATTTTTACTTTTTTCTCATATAATTGAAACTTTTGATCATAATTTGGCAGAGCCAGAATAGAAAAAATGATTTCAAATCCGATTTCAAAGAAATAAAAGTATTAATAAAATTGTATTTAATGAAATAAAATTAATTAACCAAAGATACAATTATTTCTGTTATAATATTTCTATATATTTGTAATTTTTTAAAACACTCCTGGCCAACCAGACAGCAGACAACCTCCGATATTTTGAACGCAGTAGATACAGGAAGACATCTTTATGACATTCAAAAGCGGGTGGACTCTGGAATGGGAGTTGGCAGAAACAGGAAAGAGGAAATACTCATCACCCGATTAAGAATAGGACATACTACTTTGAGCCAAACGCTACATAGAATAGGTAAACACCCAGCTGGCAGCTGTGCACATGGCCGTTCTCCGGAAACAGTTCAGCATGTTTTGTTGGAATGTCAGGGATACCAGGAACAAAGGAAACATCTGATTGCAGTAATGGAAAGGACTAATTTAAGTTTTGTTTTGGAAAATGTTAGAAACTTCAGTCAAAGAGATATATGTAGGTCTATTTAGATATTACAAGATGTAAGATGAAAATTAAGATGTCTTCCTGTATCTATTGCGTTCAAAATATCGGAGGTTTTTCCTGTTGTCTGGTTGGCCAGGAGTGTTTTAAAAAATTACAAAAAATTACAAGAGTGATATAAAGTGAAGTATGTGGTGGTAATGCACCTGTAAGCTGGTTGCCAACCGCCAATCAAATCTAAAAGAAGAAGAAGAAGAAGACACATTTAGTTTTAGAGCAGTTGGTGGCAGTAGAACACTTAAGCCAACACCAACACCACCAGATGACATGGTTCCTCAAATCATCACTGACTGTGCAAACTTCACACTAAGCCTCAAGCATCTTAGATTCTGTGCCTCTCCACTCTTTCTCCAGACTCTGGGACTTTGATTTTCAAATGAAATGCAAAATTTACTTTTATCTGAACAAAGGTCATCTGCTGGTGTTTGTCCACTGTGTTTTATCAAGACCAAAGTCAGCACAGTCGTCTACCAGGAAATTTTAGAGCACTTCATGCTTCCCTCTACTGACAAGCTTTATGGAGAAGCTGATTTCATTTTAGGGATAGCGCCTTACCGTGGCTGCTCCATCCATCCATCCTTATGGATGCCTTCAATTTCCCCTCTGGGGATCAATAAAGTATACAAAATCAAAAAAAAAAAATCTAAATTTTCCAGCAGGACTTGACACCCCCCACACACTGCCAAAAGTATCAAAATCTGTTTTAATGACCATGGCATCACTGTGTTTAATTGGCCAGCAAACTCTCCCGACCTAAACCCCATAGAGAATCTATGGAGTATTGTCAAGAGGAAGATGAGAGACACCAGACCCAACAATGCAGACGAGCTGAAGGTCACTATCAAAGCAACCTGGACCTTCATAACACTTCAGCAGTTCCACAGGCTGATCACCTCCATGCCACGCCACATTGATACAGTAATTAATCCAAAAGGAACCCCGACCAAGTATTGAGTGTGTACATGGACATACTTTTCAATCGGCCAACATTTCTAGTAAAAAAATATTTTCTAAAATTAATTTTACTAGTGCATACCTGTGCATACCAGTGCATGCCGATAGAAAGCAAGTTTAAGCAAGCATTTCTGCATGCCCGTAGAAAGTTACTGTTACCGTGGCAACAGTAACCATGGTGAAACCTGCCTTTGATCTTTGACGTCACCACTCATCAGCTATGACATCAGGCATCACTGAGCCTAAGATGTGCCAATGACGTCTGTATGACAGTCCTATGATCGTGCCTTTGATCTTTGATGATGTCATAACGAGTCCTATGATCATGAGTGAAGGCTGCCTTTGATCTTTTGGTGTCTATATGACGTCATATAGACATCATGTAGATATCATAGGCACATCATAGGTGATCCTATGATTTTTTAGCAAGTCCTATGGTCGTGACAGACAGACACACACAAAGAGATTTCTTGAATTATATATAGAGTGAAGTGATGATGATGATGATGTAATAAAGTGAAGTATGTGGCGGTAACGCACCTGTAAGATATAGAGTGAAGTACATGACGTAATGCACCTGTAAGCTGGCTGCCAACCGCTAATCAAATCTAGAAGAAGAATATTCTATTTTTTTGAGAAACTGATTTTGGGGTTTTCATGGACTGTAAGCCATAATCATTCATTCATCTTCTTCTGCTTAATCCTTTTCGGGTCGCGGGGGGGCTGGAGCCTATCCCAGCATCTTTGGGCGAGAGGCAGGGTACACCCTGGACAGATCGCCAGTCCATCGCAGGGCCAACACAGAGAGACAGACAACCATTCACTCTCACAGTCATACCTAAGGACAATTTATCCCCAGTTTGATGCCAATTAACCTAACTTCCATGTTTTTTGGCATGTGGGAGGAAACCGGAGAAATCCCGGAGTAAACCCATGCAGACACGGGGAGAACATGCAAACTCCCCACAGATCACTGTTGGTCAGGGGCTGGGATCGATCCCAGGATCCCCCGGCCTAGGGTGAGTTGCTGTGCTGCCGCAGTGCTAACCACTCTGCCACTGTGCCGCCCCATAATCATCAAAATTAAAATAAATAAACATTTGAAATGTGTCACTCTCTGTGTAATGACTCTATATAATATAGAAGTTTAATTTTTACCTCCGCCAAGGAGGTAATGTTTTTACCGGGGTTTGTCTGTCTGTCTGTTACCAACATAACTCAAAAAGTTATGAACGGATTTTGACGAAATTTTCAGGAAAGGTGTGTAATGGCACGGGGAACAGATGATTAGATTTTGGTGATGATCTGAGAGTGCATACCTCCACCAAGGGCTTTGTTTGTAATTGTGCAGCAGCATTACACAAAAACTACGGAATGGATTTGGATGAAATTTTCACCTGAGGTGGTTCTTGGGCTAGACAGGAACCCATTATATTTTGGTGATGATCTGAGAATGCATACCTCAGCCAAGGCTCTTATCTTCTCACAGTGTGTTAGCAACAATACTCCAAAACTGATGGACAGACTTTGATGCAATTTTCACTACAGGTGGCTATAGGCCTACACACAAACCCATTACATTTTGGAGGTGATCCATGAGACACGGAAGGAGACTTGGCAGAGGTATGCACTCTATGAGTGCTTTTGTAGTTTTGAATTGAATTACCTAAATACAGTGGGGCAAAAAAGTATTTAGTCAGCCACCAATTGTGCAAGTTCTCCCACTTAAAAGATGAGAGAGGTCTCCAATTTTCATCATAGGTATACCTCAACTATGAGAGACAAAATGAGAAAAAAAAATCCAGAAAATCACATTGAAGGATTTTTAATGAATTAATTGGGAAATTCCTCGGTAAAATAAGTATTTGGTCACCTACAAACAAGCAAGATTTCTGGCTCTCACAGACCTGTAACTTCTTCTTTAAGAGGCTCCTCTGTCCTCCACTCGTTACCTGTATTAATGGCACCTGTTTAAACTCGTTATCAGTATAAATGACACCTGTCCACAACCTCAAACAGTCAGACTCCAAACTCCACTATGGCCAAGACTAAAGAGCTGTCAAAGGACACCAGAAACAAAATTGTAGACCTGCACCAGGCTGGGAAGACTGAATCTGCAATAGGTAAGCAGCTTGGTGTGAAGAAATCAACTGTGGGAGCAATTATTAGAAAATGGAAGAGATACAAGACCACTGATAATCTCCCTCGATCTGGGGCTCCACGCAAGATCTCACCCCGTGAGGTCAAAATGATCATGAGAATGGTGAGCAAAAATCCCAGAACCACACGGGGGGACCTAATGAATGACCTGCAGAGAGCTGGGACCAAAGTAACAAAGGCTACATCAGTAACACACTAAGCCGCCAGGGACTCAAATCCTGCAGTTCCAGACATGTCCCCCTGCTTAAGCCAGTACATGTCCAGGCCCGTCTGAAGTTTGCTAGAGAGCATTTGGATGATCCAGAAGAGGATTGGGAGAATGTCATATGGTCAGATGAAACCAAAATAGAACTTTTTGGTAAAAATTCAACTTGTCGTGTTTGGAGGAGAAAGAACACCATACCTACTGTGAAGCATGGGGGTGAAAACATTATACTTTGGGGCTGTTTTTCTGCAAAGGGACCAGGACGACTGAGCCATGTAAAGGAAAGAATGAATGGGGCCATGTATCGTGAGATTTTGAGTGAAAACCTCCTTCCATCAGCAAGGGCATTGAAGATGAAACGTGGCTGGGTCGTTCAGCATGACAATGATCCCAAACAGACCACCCGGGCAACGAAGGAGTAGCTTCGTAAGAAGCATTTCAAGGTCCTGGAGTGGCCTAGCTAGTCTCCAGATCTCAACCCCATAGAAAATCTTTGGAGGGAGTTGAAAGTGCATGTTGCCCAGCGACAGCCCCAAAACATCACTGCTCTAGAGGAGATCTGCATGGAGGAATGGGCCAAAATACCAGCAACAGTGTGTGAAATCCTTGTGAAAACTTACAGAAAACGTTTGACCTTTGTCATTGCCAACAAAGGGTATATAACAAAGTACTGAGATGAACTTTTGTTATTGACCTAATACTTATTTTACCGAGGAATTTACCAATTAATTCATTAAAAATCCTTCAATGTGATTTTCTGGTTTTTTTCCCATTTTGTCTCTCATAGTTGAGGTATACCTATGATGAAAATTGGAGACCTCTCTCATCTTTTAAGTGGGAGAACTTGCACAATTGGTGGCTGACTAAATACTTTTTTTCCCCACTGTAAATCACCGTTTTGTTAACATTCTAATTTATTGAGACACCTGTAAGCCTATACAAACAACAAGATGCTCTGAGCCGATGAAGTCTTCAAAATATATTGAGCCAATGCAACGTGAAGTGAAGCATTACATTGGTGTTTTGATACAAGCTCCGACAGTGTTTCAAATCACTGCGCTTCGGGAAACATGAGAGAGCTCCGAAACCTCAGTATCATTTGCTCATCGCTATGTCCACTGCTTACATACCTCTTCTGATTTTTTCTCCATTGAAAGTAGGCTCATGCTTCACTCTGGCATCAGGGGAGTGAGTACACAGATTCACTTTTATCACTCGAACAGCGACACTAGATACACTTGGCTGTTGGTTGGAACTGTCAAGAGAGCGGCACACTCCTGACAACTCTGACCACACTCGATGCTGGGAGTGACTGTTTTAATATGGCACAACAGTGACATGACCAAGAACTGGATGTCCCTCCAAAATTGATGAAAAGATGAGAAGAAAACTGGTCAGGGAGGCTGCCAAGAGGCCGACAGCAATATTGAAGAAGCTGCAGGAATTTCTGGCAAGTACTGGCTGTTTAATACATGTGACAACAATCTCCCGTCTTCTTCATACAGTGGGGAAAATAAGTATTGAATACGTCAACATTTTTCTCATTAAAAATATTTCTGATGGAGCCAGTGACTTGAGATGTTCACCAGATATCAGTAGCAACCCAAGTAATCCAAACATACAAAGAAATCAAGGCAACTGTATTTACAAAACAAGTTATATTTAATAAAGTGGAATGTCTCTCTGTGTTGGCCCTGTGATGGACTGGCGATCTGTCCAGGGTGTACCCTACCTCTCGCCCAAAGATACTGGAATAGGCTCCAACCCCCCCCCCCCCCCGCGACCTGAAAAGGATTAAGCGGAAGAAGATGGATGGATGGATAGAATGACACAAGGAACAAGTATTGAAAACATAAAAAAGAGGTGCAAAAAGGCATAGAAAGCCAAGAAACCAGCTGGAATCCATCAGAATTTTGGAAGCCATGCCATCTCTCATCAGTGCAAATTAATTTCAGCTGGTTAAGTCCTGACTGATAGTCTTTAAAAAGTTCTGTGAATATCAGATTGTCACACCAAACATAGTGATGTTTGATATATAGAGTGTAGGTGGTGGTAATGCACCTGTAAGATGGTTGCCAACCACCAATCAAATCTAAAAGAAGAAGAAGAAGATTGTCACACCACAAAGAACTGATGATGGGTAGAAGCAAAGAGCTCTTTCCTTCGCAACCTTACTGTTGCAAAACATAATGATGGCATTGGTTACTGGTGCATTAATAAACTGCTGAATGTTCCGATGAGCACTGTTGGAGCCATCATTCGGAAGTAGAAAGAACATCATTTTACCATAAATCGGCAACGACCAGGAGCTCCTCACAAAATTTCTTTCTTTCTTTCAAAGGTCTTTTTATTATTATTAATTGAAGTATCAATACAATACAAAGTATTAGAAATTTTCATTTTTGTTTCAACCAAACAGTAAAAAACTAGAACTTAAAGCCAACAAATGTAAATGCTTCAAAGCACAAAAACCTTTAAATAAACAATAAAAAAAAAAAAAAAAAAAAATACAAAGAAAAATTATGTGTGTGAAGTGGGGTTGGGGTAAAGGGGATATGAGCTACTCAGAAACTATAATCGTGGGTCTTTCAAAGAAATCAAGAAACGGGCGCCATAATTTATAGAATTTGTTTTCAGAGCCACAGACTGTATATCTGATTTTTTCTAAATCCAAACAGGACATTATATCTTTTATCCACTGTAAATGTGAAGGGGGCGAAGAATCTTTCCACTTCAGTAATACAGCACGTCTGGCCAATAATAATGAAAATTTGAATACTTTTAATTTGGAACTTGGCAAGACAAGTTCTGGAGCCACACCAAAAATGGCGCATAATGGATCAGGTTTAATTTGATATTGCAGGACTTCAGACATAGTGATAAAAACAGAATGCCAAAAATTCATCAATGCAGGGCAGGACCAATACATGTGAAGCAAAGTGCCAGGAGCGCTACCACACTTTTCACAAGTTGGGTCTATATCCGAGTAAATGCGTGCTAACTTAACCTTGGACAGGTGCATCCGGTGTACAATCTTAAATTGAATAAGAGCGTGACGAGCACACATTGATACAGTGTGAACCTGGCCAAGAATAGAGTCCCACAGTTCATCAGTAAAAGTAAAATTAAGATCTTGTTCCCAGTTCAATTTGATAGCGGCCAGAGAAGAAGATTGTAAATTTGAAATTAAATTATATAAAACTGACATTACCCCCTTAGAAGTTGGTTTAACTAATAAAAAATCATCTAGAGGATTATCAGAAGGTTTTTGAGGGAATTGTTTTGTCATAGTTTGCACATAATGTCTGACCTGGAGGAAGCGAAAAAAGTGTGTAGAAGTGATGTCGAATTTGGTGGAAAGTTGAGAAAAACTTGCAAATTGACCATCAAAATATAAATCCGCAAAAGATTTTAAACCTTTTCTGTGCCATATATGAAATGCACTATCAATAGTTGATGGGGTAAATAAATGATTTGCGGCAATTGGACTTCTAATGGAAAAAAACTGAAGACCGAAATTTTTCCTGAATTGAGACCAAATTCTAAGAGACTGACGAACTACTTTATTATTACCCAGTGTAGACAAAGCAAGGGGAAGTGGTGAACCTAAAATTGCCGGTAGGGAAGTTTGATTGTCCACATGTGACTCCATAAGGATCCAAATAGGTGATTTGGGTTCCAGATAAAAATGTTTCCAATATAACATGCACCTGATATTTGCTGCCCAGTAGTAATATTGAAAGTTAGGCAGAGCCATGCCACCTACTGATTTGGGTCTTTGAAGAAAAACTTTCCTCAATCTCGGATGTTTACCATTCCAAATAAATGAGGTAATCAGAGAGTCCAAAGACTTAAAAAAGGATTTAGGAATAAAAATGGGGAGACATTGAAACAAATATAAAAACTTTGGAAGTAACATCATTTTTACAGAATTGATTCTGCCAATTAAAGACAAGGATAATGGGGACCATTTGGAAAGTATTAACTTGCACTGGTCAAGTAAGGGGAGAAAATTATTTTTAAACAAGTAATTAAATTGTTTAGTGACACATATCCCAAGATAATTAAAATGATCAATAACAACCTTGAAAGGAAAATGTTCAAAATCCTGAACTTGAATCTTTTCATTAATCAGAAACAATTCACTCTTATTAAGATTAATTTTATAACCAGAAAACCTACTAAAACTATCCAAAATATTAAGTATAGCGGGTAATGAAGTAAGTGGGTTGGAGAGAAATAATAAAAGATCATCAGCATAGAGTGAAACCCTATGCTCAATGCCACCCCTACGAATGCCTAGAAAGTCCCGGCTCCCACGGATTGCAATAGCTAACGGCTCAACTGCCAAGGCAAAGAGCAACGGGCTCAAAGGACAGCCTTGCCTCGTACCACGGTAAAGTCTAAAATAGTCAGAATAGCGACAATTAGTTAACACTGAAGCTAAAGGACTAGCATAGAGAAGTTTAATCCAGGAACAGAAGGAAGGACCAAAACCGAACCTCTCCAAAGTAAAAAACAAATACTCCCACTCAACCCTATCGAATGCCTTTTCAGCGTCCAAACTAATAAGACATTCAGGTATGTTGTGGTGAGGAGTATAAATAATATTAAACAACCGCCGCAAGTTAAAAAAAGAATGGCGATTTTTAATGAAACCGGTTTGGTCCTGTGAAATTATAAAAGGAAGAATCTTTTCCAACCTTGAAGCTAACAACTTTGACAAAATTTTAACATCGGTATTTAACAAGGAAATAGGCCTGTAAGAAGCACAATCAGCAGGATCCTTATCCTTTTTAAGCAACACAGTGATACAGGCCTGATAGCATGAAGGAGGAAGTGTACCAGAGTCAAGCGACTCTGTAAAAACTTGACAAAGGAAAGGGGCGAGGTCATCAGAGAATTTTTTGAAAAAAATTTCTAACAGAGGAGTCAAAAGAATTATCAGAAGAGTTATTCAAGAGCCAAAACCATTCATGGAGAGCTCCAGAAAGACCTGGAGTTAGCAGGTACTGGTCTTTGAAAGAAAACAATAAGTAATGCAGTCAACCGACATGGGCCCTATACCTGCTCACCTCACAAGACTCCATTGCTGAAGAAAAAGCATGTTGACGCTCATTTAAATTTGGGCAAGCCAGTAAAACACTGGGAGAATATAGTCTGGTCAGATGAGACCAAAATTGAACGTTTTGGATGCCACAACACACAGCATGTTTAGAGGAGAAATGGCACTGCACATCAGCCCCAACAGTGAAGTTTGGAGGTGGGAGCATCATGGTGTGGGGGTGTTTTTCAGCACATGGTACAGGTAGACTTTATATAATTGAACGAAAGATGAATGGACAAATATACAGAGACATCCTTGACAAAAACCTGTTGCCATCTGCCAAGATGCTGAGGCCAAGGAAACTCTCAGCTGGCTCCAGAGAAGGAAAATAAAGCTGCTAGAAGGGCCTAGTCAGTTACCTGACCTGAATCCAATTGAAAATCTATGGAACAAACTGAAGATCAGAGTTCATAGAAGACACCCACAGAATCTTCAACATTTGAAGACAGTTTGTGTGAAAGAATGGGCTAAAATCACTCCTGACCAATCCCTGCACCTAGTTTCTCCATACAAGAGGCGTCTGGAAGCTGTTATTACGAACAAAGGCTTTTCTACTAAATATTAACTAAATTTTGCCAAGCATGTTCAATACTTATTCCCTGTGTCATTCCACCCTATTAAATATAACTTGTTTTGTGAACAGAGTTGCCTTGATTTCTTTGTATGTATGGATTATTTGGGTTGTTATATATACCACCTGCCAAATTTATCAGTGAGTGAACAGTGTACGATGACATTGATCAGATACGCACAGTTTCATAAATACCACGTGGACCTTTTTATGCAATCATATTTACACCCAAATGTGTGCTAATTTCTACATACTTTTGATAAATCAGGGCCATTGTGATTAATCTGCATGTTAGAAAAATGCACTGAAAGGTCACCATATTGGCTATAGAGTGACTCATGACCAATTGTCAATATGTAATAACTTACAACAAGGTGAACTGGTCCATGTGGAGAAATGCAGTTCTGTGTCTGCTCCCTGAGACAGGTGAGTGCTGGATGTGGAATACTGGAAAGGCAACAGAAACACACCTTGAGTAGATTGCTCTTAAAGCCAGCTTCACCCTTGAAGGAAGAGGCTGACCTTCTGATCAAAGTTAGTGGTTGCTATAGTTAATGGATTGCTGTCTGTCCACGGGCGTGTTGAGAAGATTTACAACCAATCCCCATCACAGATACATTGGCTTTTTGTCGTTTAACATGCTGCTTCCAACCCAACAAGACTAACACACACAAAAAAAGTGTGTGCAGACAATGAGGAAGTGATTCAACAACAAAAGCAGACAGCTGCGATTTAACAGCACCAGATAATGTTCTCCTGAGCCCCTGCCTTGTTCTTTTTTCTCCACATACAGTACATATTGCCATGTCAAATATTGAGTCTTTCTAGGCCATACTGACAGTGACAGAACCACGGATGTTATTTCCTCAGAACTGATGATCTTGTTTGCTTCATGCCAGACATCCGCTTACAGCAAAGTTCACTGTCCTTGCATCTAAGGTGAAAAGGGAAGTATTTTGCACCTCCAAAATCTCATCCAGTTCTCATATGCACAGCATGTTTTGCCAGATAAAAAATTAAACACCCTTGAAAAAATATATGAGGAACCCTTGGGCACCACTGATTTCCTCACACGGCAGCCAACAGCTTGCCTCTTGTCGGAGCAGGCTTTTATAATCGGATGCATGCAGGAATCCATCTTTGTCAAATGAAAAGAGAATGAAGAGGCTGACTGGGTAGTGGTGGTGGCGGGCGTTACAAGGAGGAAAGGGGGAAAAGCGGCGATGAATTGGCATGAAATGAACTGTCTTCAAAACCAGTGCTTTGCTGAGCATAAAACAATCAGAAGAGGATGATTTATTGTCGCTGGAGAACAAGGGCTCTGATCTCTGTGCATATTGTATGTGTTCTGATGGAGCTATGGCCCCCATCAAGAAGAATTTCCATAACATAAAATCATAATAATACTCATGGAGTGGGGTGCAAAAAAGGAAGTCTACAAATTGAAACTCTCGCTGCATTTTCCCCTCTCTGCTGAATCCCTCCCGTGTTTTTCCTTTCATTAATTCTCCATCGGTACTCACCATCTCCTTGTACATGTCCCTCCCTGTTTCACATTCTGCTTAGTTTTCCCTGCTGGCCATCACTCTCCTTCCCTGTCAGGATGTTTCATAGCCTCCACTTCCCCCTGCTTGCCTCCACACATATTTCCCTGTCACCCCCTTCTTTCATCTACTAAGCCCCTCTCTTTCTTGAAATCAAACCAAGACAGCCCCTTGCTTCTTCTCCCAGATACAAGAAGGAGGGGAGCAGCAAATGGGGTCTTTGTAGTCAAATTGACTTGTGCTGTGTTCACCAAACGGAGGAGCCGAGCAGGTCTCTGCCCAGGCTCAACAGTATGCATGACACCTTCATTTGTCATGGATTGGCCTGCACATCAACTCATGCCAAATGCAGTCCTGGCTCCCATTTCAACATCTTCTCATCCTCCCAGTGCTCGCGGTGGGGGTGGGGGTGTGTGGGGGGTACCAAGGCACAAAATGTCTGCCACTGTTACTACAGTGTTCTCTCAGCAAATGTGTAATAAAAAAGGGGAAGAGACTGTTGTTTCGTGATGAATGGAATGATGTAACTTTTAGAGGGTGCTTTTTATGTACAGAATACAGAGATAAAGGATTATAATGCCATTTTGAACCTTGTAGTACGTATGGGCTTGATTTACTAAGATCCAAAATAGCATTTATTAAATACAACCATGGACAAAATTGTTGGTACCCCTCTGTTAATGAAAGAAAAACCCACAATGGTCACAGAAATACAGTAACTTGAATCTGACAAAA
Source organism: Pholidichthys leucotaenia (assembly GCA_020510985.1). Classification (NCBI taxonomy): domain Eukaryota; kingdom Metazoa; phylum Chordata; class Actinopteri; order Cichliformes; family Pholidichthyidae; genus Pholidichthys; species Pholidichthys leucotaenia. Next base: position 227,674,636 of record CM035836.1, read on the forward strand.
GTGGTAATAAATAAAAATTCTATGAAAATTAACCGATGAAAATCAGACAATGCTTTTGAATTGTGGTTCAACAGAATTATTTTAAAAAACAAACTCATGAGACAGGCCTGGACAAAAATGATGGTACCCTTAATATTTTGTTGCACAACCTTTTGAGGCAATCACTGCAATCAAACAATTTCTGTAACTGTCAATGAGACTTCTGCACCTCTCAGCAGGTATTTTGGCCCAGTCCTCATGAGCAAACTGCTCCAGTTGTCTCAGGTTTGAAGGGTGCCTTCTCCAGACGGCATTTTTCAGCTCCTTGCACAGATGTTCAGTAGGATTTAGATCAGGGCTTATAGAAGGCCACTTTAGAATAGTCCAATGTTTCGCTCTTAGCCATTCTTGGGTGTTTTTAAGCTGTGTGTTGTGGATCATTATCCTGTTGCAAGACCCATGACCTGCGACTGAGATCAAACTGTGTGACACTGGGCACCACATTTCTCTCTAGAATACCTTGATAGTCTTGAGATTTCATTGTACCCTGCACAGATTCAAGACACCCTGTGCCAGATGCAGCAAAGCAGCACCAGAACATAACAAAACCTCCTCCATGTTTCACAGTAGGAACAGTGTTCTTTTCTTGGTATGCTTCATTTTTGCATCTGTGAACATAGCGCTGATGTGCCTTGCCAGAAAGTTCCAGTTTTGTCTCATCTGTCCATAGGACATTCTCCCAGAAGCGTTGTGGCTTGTCAACATGCAGTTTGACAAATTCCAGTCTGGCTTTTTTAACAGTGGTGTCCTCCTTGGTCGTCTCCCATGAAGTCCACTTTGGCTCAAACAACGACGAATGGTGCGATTTGACACTGATGTACCTTGACCTTGGAGTTCACCATGAATGTGTTTAGAGGTTGTTCTGGGCTCTTTTGTTACCATTCGTATTATCCGTCTCTTCCATTTTTCATCAAGTTTCCTCCTGCGGGCACATCTAAGGAGGTTGGCTACAGTCCCGTGGATCTTAAATTTCTGAATAATATGTGCAACTGTAGTCACAGGAACATCAAGCTGCTTGGAGATGGTCTTATAGCCTTTACCTTTAACATGCTTGTCTATAATTTTCTTTCTAATCTCCTGAGACGACTCTCTCCTTTGCTTCCTCTGGTCCATGTTTAGTGTGGTACACACCATGTCACCAAACAGCACAGTGACTATTTGTCACCCTTTAAATAGGCCAACTGACTGATTACAAGTTTGTAGACACCTGTGATGTTAATTAGAGGACACATCTTGGTTGAACATGTCCCTATGGTCACATTATTTTCAATCTTTTCTAGGGGTAGCATCATTTTTGTCCAGGCCCGTTTCATGAGTTTGTTTTTTAAAATAATTCTGTTGAACCACAATTCAAAAGCATTGTCTGATTTTCATTGGTTAATTTTCATAGAATTTTTATTTATTACCACTTCTGTCAGATTCAAGTTATTTCTGTGACCATTGTGGGTTTTTCTTTCATTAACAGAGGGGTACCAACAATTTTCTCCACGTGTGTACGTGTGAGGTTTTGTGAAAATTGTGTGTTTCCTTCGTGGATGTTTTGCAAATGGTTTATGAAGAAAGAGCGGGCCTCTAGCAATTTGACACACAACCCCCCAAGTGTAGGGGCACACTACACCCCTACACTTGCTTTTATCAAGCAGAGAGTTTGCTTATCCTCAGTGATGCCCCCTAAACCTAGTAACTGGTTGTGCCACCCTTTGTGCCAACAACTGGAAAATGAGTCTTTTACATCGCTGTTGAGGAATTTTGACCCACTCTTCTGTGCAGAATTGTTTAAATTCAGTCACACTGGAGGGCTTCATGAACTGATGGCCAGACATTCTCCTTCAGAATTTTTTGGTAGAGAACAGAATTCATGGGTCTGTCAGTTGGGGCAACTTGTCCAGGTGCTGAAGCAGCAAAGCAGCCCAAGACCATGACACTACCACCACCATGTTTGACTGTTGATATGATGTTCTTTTTTATGAAATTCTGTGTTAGTTTTATGCCAGATAAAACAGAACATGTCTTCCAAAAAGTTCAACTTTTGTCTCGTCAGCCCCCAGAATATTTTCCCAAAAGTCTTGAGGATCATCTAGCTGTTTTCGGGCAAATGTGAGACGAGTCTTTGTGTTCTTTTTTTCCAGCAGCAGTTTTTGTCTTGTAACTCTCCCATAGATGCCATTTTTGCCCAGTCTCTTTCTTATTGTTCCATTGTGGACCAGTGTCCAAACTGAGGCAAGTGAGGCTTGCAGTTCTTTAGACGTTCTGGGTTTTTGTTTCTCATCTGATCTTGAATTTCTTTAGATCACAGTGGGATGTGTTGCTTTTTGAGATATTTTAGCATACTTCAGGTTGTCAGACAGGTTCTATTTAAGTGATTTTTTGATTCAGCAAGTCTGGCAGTAATCAGGCTTGGGTGTAGCCACTGAAATTGTACTCAGCTTTCCCAAAAAATGTGGTTAATCACAGTTAATTCATGATGTAACACAGGGGGCAATTGCTTTTCACGGTTTTAAAATCTCCCACACTGTTATTTGAAGCATGGAGTAGCTTCTTTATGATTTCAACAAGCATATTTTGCAAAAAAAACGAAAATCACAAATTAAAAAAAAAAAAGTATTTCTGTGTTTGTAGGAATCACATCAGGCCGACTTTTTGCTGGGTTACACACACACACACACACACACACACATACACACACATTTATATATATTAGTGGTGTTGGACGATTAAAATTTTTAATCGCGATTAATCTTTTGGAATGTTGTTACTCGCGATTAATAATGCGTTAATCGCGTGTTTTTCCATACAGATACAATGTACCTTAAGTCGGTAATTTTTCAAGTTTGTCATACTGTTATGAACATGGAAGTGGACAAATGTGCTTGCTGTCTTCACCTGCAAGTTTATTAAAGCTCTCAACATATCCAAAATAACAAAAACTGTCCAGAATATTCTCCAGAAAATTCTCAAAAGTAGACTGCATGTGCAATCAATGGAATGCCAGGGATCAATAACATCACTGAACAACCAGCCGGCAGCCACAAATGGAGCTTGCTCTTTCTCCCATAGCAAACATCTACCGCTTTTAAGTAGATCAACACAAAACCTTGTGTGTCACAACAGACACAATTTCCCTTTTAGCAGAAAAATTGCAAACATAAACAACTACCTCACCCGTGATGACAGCCCACCATGCTGCAAAAACGGCGGGGGAGTGAATGGGCATTACAAACACAGCTTGAGAATTTATATAGACTGGTACTCACCAACAGTTGGACCCAAAGCTATGAGGATGAAAACAGGCAAATTTCTGTCCCTGTCAGCTGCTGGAGGTCAGCTATAACCTAGCATGTAGCTACTAGCCAGCTAGCTAGCTTCCACAGAAGAAGAGCAACCCAACATCCAGGCAAAGTTTTGGAGGAAGCTGTAACAATTATCCAGATGAGAGCGCCAACAGATAATGTTGTAAGTTTAAACATGACAGTGTAGAGGAATGAACAAATGGCTGTGTCCCCGGTTTGGTCGGCGGCCATGGCAGAAAAATCAATACCCATGTAGACCAGAGAGACCAGCATGCGCGGCAGGCAGTCAGCCACAACATTAAGTTTACCGGCTACATGTTGAATGTCAGTAGTAAATTCTGAAATTGCTGCTAGGTGCTGTTGCTGCCGGGCCGACCACAGTTCCGAGACTTTGGCCATTGCGTAGGTTAGGGGCTTGTAGTTGACAAATGCGGTAAATTCGCAACCCTCGAGCCAGAACTGAAAATGATGCGTGGCCAGGTGGAGAGCCAAGAGCTCCCTGTCAAAAGCGCTATACTTACGACGCTCGTTGTCGCACAAAGTACAACTAAAAAAGGGGAGAGGTTGCTGCAAACCTGAGATGTACTGTTCTACCACGGTTCCTACCACGACGTCAGACGCGTCTGTTGTGAGCGCTAACCGTGCCGATGATGGGTAGGCCAGCAAAGCCGCATTAGCGAGCGCCGCTTTGGCGCCTGTGAATGCCTGGCCCCGATCGGGGGTCCAGTCAATGTTATCAGCAGGTTTCTTTGTCTTGAGCGTGCTGTATAGCGGCTGCAGCAGCTGTGCTGCCTGGGGAAGGAAATGATTGTAAAAATTGACCATCCCCAAAAATTCCTGCAGCATTCTCACTGCCTGCAGATGCGGGAACTCTGACACTGCTCGTACCTTGTCCGGAAGCGGAACCGCGCCCTCCGGCGAGATGCGGTGACCCAAAAAATCAATCACCGACAGCTCGAACTGACACTTCGCTGGATTAACTATCAGCCCGTGTGCTTCCAGCTGCCAGAAAATTTTCTTCAGATGGGCAAGGTGCTCCTCCTCTGACGTGCTAGCCAACAGAATGTCATCTAAGTAGACGGAAACAAATGGCAAGTCACGGAGCACCACATCCATCATCCTCTAAAAAGTTTGGGCTGCGCCTTTTAACCCGAACGGCATGTGTAAAAACTCAAAAAGGCCACAAGATAAGTCTTTATGCTGATGATGTATTGATTTTCCTTGAAAACTCACAAAGATCTCTTCTTCAGACAGTGGCACTCATTGATAAATTTTCATCATTATCAGACTACTCTATTAACTGGGTAAAATCAATAGTTCTATCTATAAATTGCAATTTCTCAAATACATCTACTATTCCAATACAATCAGGTAATATTAAATATTTAGGAATAGATATTTTCCCCAGGCTCTCAGGGTTATTTCGACTAAATCACATTCCCCTTTTAAAAACAATACAAGATGACCTTACGTGCTGGAGGACACTACCTTTATCACTAATGGGAAGAGTGGCAACCGTTAAAATGATGGTCCTTCCTAAAATCAACTATTTGTTCTCAATGATTCCTACCCAACCATCAATGGCCTGGTTTAAGTCTCTAGACTCAAATATAAGTAAATTTTTATGGAAGGATAAACCATCATGGATTAGTTTAAAAACCATCCAAAAATTGAAAGAGTGCGGAGGCTTAGATCTACCAATTTTTTTTAAATTACTTTTTAGCCAATAAACTGCAGTTTGTTTCAAAATGAACAAAATCAGCCCCACTAGGAAACCCATGGTTAGATGCTGAACAGGCTCTCTGTGGGTCGCTAAATATCTCTGACTTACCTTTTATAAGTCCCTGTATTAAACGCCATGACTGTTTTAAAAGTATTAATATCAGCTCCTCTCTGACGGCTTGGTGGAAATTTTTAAAAATAGCAGGGTCTTCACTTGTCCCCTGTAAACTCACACCCATTTGGAATAATCCTGATATCTTGCAACAAAAGAGGACATTAAAATTTCCACTATGGCAAGAGAAGGGAATAAATAACTTAGAACATCTTATTCAAGGTGGAAATTTTATCCAATTTCAGGAACTAGTGTCACAGTACGACATCAGTGATAAAAAGTATTTTGAATATCAACAGCTTAAATTTATAATAAAAGCAAGATTTAATCTTTATCAGACAGATTTAGAGGTACCAGTTAAGGTGGCAGAGTTTCTAAATCTTCGTTCCCATAAATTGATATCGAAAATACATGGACTATTATCAAAGCTGGATGAGTCCGTATCTCTTCCAATATCAAAATGGGAGACAGACTTATCGATTAATAAGGAGGAAAGTTTCTGGACACAAATATGTTTAAACACTTTTAAGATGACTAAAAACTCTAACTTACAACTTATACAGTATAAAGTTCTACATAGAATTCATTACACAGGACAAAGGATGTTCAAAATGGGCCTGAGTCACACAAATATCTGCTCTCAGTGCACCAGCAACATTCCGGATAGCTATATGCATGCTATGTGGTCCTGTGCACCGGTTCAAAAGTTCTGGCAGAAGACATGTGAGGACTTGTCGGCATAGCTTGAGTATAGTGTCCCACCCTCACCCGCACTTTGCATATTAGGTGATTTAAGTGAAATAAATATAGATGCAAGGATGTCACACATGGTTCTCACTGCCTTATGCATCACAAACAAAACTATCCTCATGAATTGGAAATCAAGAAATAACTTATGCATGACTTATTATAATAACTTACTATTTGATTATATTAGCCTGGAGAGATTGTCAGCCTCCTCAAATAATCAATTGGCGGAATTCAATTCTGGTCCCCGCTTATCAATTCTATAATCTGAGGGGTGGCGGGTGGCGGCTCGCTCTCCTTGGCACCTCTGGTGGCTGGCTGCGCCCCGACCGCGGTTGTCTGGGGGGCCTGTTCCGGGGTGGCCGTTTGTCTGGCCCTGGGGGGAGTTGTTTGGGAGGGCTGCGGGGTGGGCCAGGGGGATTGGGCTGTGGCCCCCGGCTGGCTGGCCTCACCTCTCGGTGGTGGTGGTGGGGGGGTCTGGGTCTGGCCCTGGGCCCCTGGTGCTGGGGGTTGGGCGTCCCCCCCCCCCCCCGGGCCGGGGTCAGGTGTGCGCCGGTGGTGCAGGTTGGCCCTGGTGCATCCTTGCGCGACAGGGTTGTGTTTTCCCTGGGGCCCTGGCGGCACCCTAGGGTGGGTCCCTGCATCCTGGGTCGCCCTCCCCATCCACTGGGGTCTGCGGGTGTGGGTATGCGTGTGTGTGTGTATGTGTGTGAGTGGGGGCTTGTGTATGAGTGGATGCGGAAGTGGGTGTGTGTGTTGAGTGGGCAGGTGGGGCTGTGTGTGGGTGTAGGTGGACATGTGTGATGGTGGGTGGGGGGTACATGTGTGTATGGGTGCAGTTACCTGTGGGTGGATGTCTGGGGGGGTGGAGGATGTGTGGAAGGGTAGGAGAACTTTGTTGGGTGGCAGGAGTTGGGCAGTCCATCTAGTGGCATGAGGGTTGGTGTTTCAGGGCCTACTTGTCCCGGCCGCCCTGCTGTTGTGTTGTGGGGTGAGGTGCTTTGTCGCATTGCCCCTGGTGTCATTGGCGGCGGGTGTGTGTTGGTGCTTGGGGGTGGTTGGGGGACAATTGGCCCAGGTTGATGGCCGTATTTCCGTTGGGTTGCTCCGGGGTGGCTGTGGTTGCAGGGCAGCCTGTGGCTGTTGGTGTGCATCTTTGGTGGGTGGTCGTGGGCCTGCGTGGGCCCTCAGGGGTGTTGCTTGGCATGTTGGGCGCCGTGTGGGTCCGGCCCATTGTTCATTATTGTTGTCCATGTTTGTGTGTGTAAGATGAGTGGAAATTAGTATGGCTGCCCCATCCTGTTAGTGGTGCTGGGAGCGCCGGGGCGTGATGCTGGTGGGTCCTGGGCTGCTTCCACTGGTGGCCCTCACCCTGGGTTGGGATTTGGGGGCAGTGGGTGGCCTCATGAACCAGTCTGCAAGCTGGCTTTTGTGGGGGGGGGGGGGGGAACGGCCTCGCTTTTAGACCGCCTACCTCCCAGTCTTATTTCCCGCCCTCCCCCTCTCCCTGACTCTGGGTGGAATATACATCTTCTTTGTTACATTTAGGGCTTTGGGGTGGGGGTGTGCCGCACTCTGTCGGCGAAGGGGATACCTTTGCCGTGCGGTGGGGCTGCACTCACCTCAATTTTAATTGCATTTTAGACACTGAGGGCTTGGGGGGATGGGCGCCCTGCTGCCCATCGCAGTGGCTAGCTGTGCTCCAATCACTATCCCCCCAATTTTAATTGCACTTTGGTAGTCCACACATTTACACACAATTACATCATATAACCAACACACACCCACCATGTTTTGTGCGGGGGGGAGCAGGTGGGGGTCTTTCCTCACCCCTGTTGCCCTACTCCTGCTGGGGGCGTGGGGGCCTGGTGGGGAGCCTGGGACCTATCATTTTGTCAAAATCCCTGGGTGCTACTGAATGTATAGAATCTATACATTCAGCCTGTATCTGTATATAGATGTTGTATCTATACTATAGATACAACCAAGGGAGTGAGAGGGGGGCTGAATAGGAGCGTAAGTGAGAGTGAGGGGGTGATGAATGGAGGTGGTGATGGTGGGTCAATTTTTTGCGGCACTTTGCATGTCGGGTGGCATCTTGAGGCGACTGCGGTGGTCTGCTGATTGGTCGCTCAGGTGGACGCCGGGGGTGGGAGTCTGCTTCTGTGGCCTGCGCCGGTGGTCTCCCTGGTCACTGCCGGGCACTGGTGCGTGTTCAGGCTCGCTGCATCTGCTTCGCAGCCGCCTTATGAAACAAGGGTGGATGAGGGGTGAGTTTGAATGGGTACAGGAGTGAGAGAGAATGGGTCGGTCTGGGTGAGTGAGAGGGAGTTAGTGCATATACGTAGGTGCGCATGGGAGCATGTGGGTGTGAAGGTGTAGGGAGGGGTGTGTCTGCGAGTCAGGAGGTGCTGGATTAAGGGGGGTAGTACCTCTCGGCAACGTGGGCTCCCCTGGGCGGGGGGACTTCTTTGGGCATGGGGGTCTCCGGGGTGTGCGACAGAGGCGCTGGGGCAGGCCCGCTGTGGGGGTGCTTGGGGGGGCACGCGGCGGGGGGCGCGGGCCAGTCTCCACCCCAGGGGGTGGGGTCGCTGGCCTCCTGGTGCCTAGGGCCAGGGAGCGGGCGTTGGCCCCACTGGGGGGGTGGGGGTCGGATGGGTCCAGGGGTGTGGGCTCGCCACGTCGGCCACCAAGCAGTCTGGCCTCACTTGATCGTCCCTCCGGGGGCAGATACCTGGTTTTCCTGGGGCTTGCTGACCTCGGATATTTGTGCCCTGTGGGGGTTGGTGGTGCTGCCTTGCCTGCTTGGGGTTCCCGGGGGGAGAGCTGCTGCGACCGGCCGTCCACTTCGTATGTTTCCTGACAAACCACTCACATGCACACACTTATTATGCGCGCATTCTCATATATACAGTGGGGCAAAAAAGTATTTAGTCAGCCACCAATTGTGCAAGTTCTCCCACTTAAAAGATGAGAGAGGTCTCCAATTTTCATCACAGGTATACCTCAACTATGAGAGACAAAATGAGAAAAAAAAAATCCAGAAAATCACATTGTCTGATTTGTAAAGAATTTATTTGCAAATTATGGTGGAAAATAAGTATTTGGTCACCTACAAACAAGCAAGATTTCTGGCTCTCACAGACCTGTAACTTCTTCTTTAAGAGGCTTCTCTGTCCTCCACTCGTTACCTGTATTAATGGCACCTGTTTGAAGTCATTATCAGTATAAAAGACACCTGTCCACAACCTCAAACAGTCAGACTCCAAACTCCACTATGGCCAAGACCAAAGAGCTGTCAAAGGACACCAGAAACAAAATTGTAGACCTGCATCAGGCTGGGAAGACTGAATCTGCAATAGGTAAGCAACTTGGTGTGAAGAAATCAACTGTGGGAGCAATTATTAGAAAATGGAAGAGATACAAGACCACTGATAATCTCCCTCGATCTGGGGCTCCACGCAAGATCTCACTCCGTGGGGTCAAAATGATCACGAGAACGGTGAGCAAAAATCCCAGAACCACACAGGGGGACCTAGTGAATGACCTGCAGAGAGATGGGACCAAAGTAGCAAAGGCTACATCAGTAACACACTACGCCGCCAGAGACTCAAATCCTGCAGTGCCAGACGTGTCCCCCTGCTTAAGCCAGTACATGTCCAGGCCTGTCTGAAGTTTGGTAGAGAGCATTTGGATGATCCAGAAGAGGATTGAGAGAATGTCATATGGTCAGATGAAACCAAAATAGAACTTTTTGGTAAAAACTCAACTTGTCGTGTTTGGAGGAGAAAGAATGCTGAGTTGCATCCAAAGAACACCATACCTACTGTGAAGCATGGGGGTGGAAACATCATGCTTTGGGGCTGTTTTTCTGCAAAGGGACCAGGATGACTGATCCGTGTAAAGGAAAGAATGAATGGGGCCATGTATCGTGAGATTTTGAGTGAAAGCCTCCTTGCATCAGCAAGGGCATTGAAGATGAAACATGGCTGGGTCTTTTAGCATGACAATGATCCCAAACACACCGCCCGGGCAATGAAGGAGTGGCTTCGTAAAAAACATTTCAAGGTCCTGGAGTGGCCTAGCCAGTCTCCAGATCTCAATCCCATAGAAAATCTTTGGAAGGAGTTGAAAGTCCGTGTTGCCCAGCGACAGCCCCAAAACATCATTGCTCTAGAGGAGATCTGCATGGAGCAATGGGCCAAAATACCAGCAACAGTGTGTGAAAACCTTGTGAAGGCTTACAGAAAACGTTTGACCTCTGTCATTGCCAACAAAGGGTATATAACTAAGTATTGAGATGAACTTTTGTTATTGACCAAATACTTATTTTCCACCATAATTTGCAAATAAATTCTTTAAAAATCAGACAATGTGATTTTCTGGATTTTTTTTTCTCATTTTGTCTCTCATAGTTGAAGTATACCTATAATGAAAATTGGAGATGTCGCTCATCTTTTAAGTGGGAGAACTTGCACAATTGGTGGCTGACTAAATACTTTTTTACCCCACTGTATATGCACGCAGACATACACGCACAAGTGTCTCTCCTTTTAACAGGTGTGGAAACCAGACTCGTGTTGAGACATCTTCAGTGGAAGAAGCAGTTTGTCTTTTGTTTGTTTCAGTTGTTGGTTTTCTTGTTTTTTTGTCTGTTCCCCTCCCTTTTCTTTACCCCCTCCACACACTTCCTTTCCCTCTTCCCCATCCTGTTGGGTCTTCCATGGGTAAAATAATTAAAATAAAGTATTAAAAGTTATTACAGGAGGAGTTTATAACAATATACAATACACAGTTAGGTACTGTATAAGTTCCTCTTGGCAAAGTAAACCTGTTTTTGCACAATAAGGGTGACAGATCCGTCTTCTGTTTGCCTAGCTGTCTGACAGGACAAGGGGAAGAAAAAAGAAAAAAAAATTCAAAAAGGCCGAAAGGAGTTATCACTCCCGTTTTTGGGACGTCCTCGGCGCAAACCGGGACCTGGTGGTAACCGCGGACCAGATCCACTTTAGAAAAAATGCGTGTCCCGGCTAGGTGCATGGATAAATCTTTATTGTGTGGAATGGGGTAATGGTCATGTTCAGTGACATTGTTCAGGTGACGGAAATCACGCACGGCAGCCACAAACCATCAGCCTTGGGCACCATGTGCAGCGGGGATGCCCAAGGGCTATTGGAGCACCTAACAATCCCTAGCCGTTCCAAGTTAGCAAACTCCTCACGCGCGATGGCTAGCTTAGTTGCATCCAAGCGGCGTGGATGCGCAAAAAAACAGCGGGCCCTTCGTCGTGATGAAATGCTCAACCCCATGCTTGGTCATGGTAGCGGAAAAGGTGGGCACTGTAAGCACGGAAAACCCAGAAAGCAAACACTGATACTCATCCCCCGAAGCTAAAAAATTTGAATGTTTTGGTGGCCCAGCTCCCTGAGCCATACAAGGTAGTGAAGCAAAAGACACAGCATCCACTAAACATCTGTTAGCAACACCGACAAGGAGACTATAAGCACACAGAAAATCAGCACCTAAGACAGGAACCGAACATGCAGCTACCACAAAGTCCGACTTGTACTTGCATCCATGCAAACATACAGTCACTGACCTTTCCCCGAAAGTCCTGATGGGGGGTCTGTTTGCAGTTGTTAGTGCCAGGCCGCTGACTGGCAAAATGAGGCTTTTCTGGTAACCAGAGTCCACCAAAAACCGTCTGCCAGAACACATGTCCTCAATTAAAAGCAGCTTCTCCCTGTTGCCAGCGGTCGTAGCTGCTGCTGACCGCCAGCTTGTCCGTTTCCCGGCATCTTGAAGCAACACGGGGGCAGGCAACGCTGCATGTTGGAGGCAAAACGCTGGTGATGGTGCTGGTCATGTCGTCCTGTTCCTGCATCTCCGAGTGGCCATTTCAGCCACCTCCTCGACCACTACGGGCTCCGCCGATGAGCCAGGTCTCACAGCCTGGACGCCAAAGCTCCTGTTTGCCAGGATGATGTGGTCTGCTTCTTCAGCCAGCGAGCGGTAGTCCCTGGCCGCCAGCAGCGAAGAGTTGGCCAGGATCACCCGTGCCAAAGCCAGTAGTTTCTTCAGGAAGAGGTGGCTGAAGAGGAAAGATTCGTCATCTGTGCCCATCAACATCAGCCCAATCCGTCTCCTAGCACTGAGTGGGAGAGGAGCTTTTTTGCTCTCTCTCCATCTGAGAGGGTGTAACTCTGTAACAGTAGCTGTTTGAATGCGTCGTACTTTCCCTGGGCTGGAGGGGCTCGGAGCAGACTCATGGAGCGCTGAGTGTCGCGCGGGTCCAGCGAAGCCAACATGTAATGGTATTTTGTCTCGTCCGCCGAGTCTCCGTGGAGAATGAACTGCGCTTCTGCATGGATGAACCAGGCTGCTGGGTTGTGAAGCCAGAAGTCCGGGAGTTTTACCGCTATGGCACATGCGGCTGGGGTCCGAAAGGGAAATCCTAGCGTGGACGTTCATGCAGAGCTGCTCCGTCCAGCTTCCATTTTCATGTCAAGTTCACCAGGGTAGAGGAATGAACAAGACGAGACACGAGCATTGCAGACACAGACTTTATTCCTCTGACAGCAAAGTAAGAATATACAGTGGCATGAAAAAGTGTTTGCCCCCTTCCTGATTTCTCATTTTTTTGTATGTTTGTTACACATAAATGTTTCAGATCATCAGTAAAAAATTTTAATATTAGACAAAGTTAACACAAGTAAACACAAAATGCAGTTTTTAATTGAAGGTGTTTATTATCAAGGATAAAAAAAAAAATCCAAACCTACATGGCTCTGTGTGAAAAAGTGATTGTCCCCCCCGTTAAAACATAAATTAACTGTGATTTATCACATCTTTGGAAAGCTGAGTTCAATTTCTCTAGCCACATCCAGGCCTGACTACTGCTACACCTGTTCTCAATCAAGAAATCACTTAAATAGGACCCGCCTGACAAAGTGAAGTAGACCAAAAGATCCTCAAAAGCTAGACATCATGCAGTGATCCAAAGAAATTCAGGAACAAATGAGAAACAAAGTAATTGAGATCTATGAGCCTGCAAAAGGTTATAAAGCCATTTCTAAAGCTTTGGGACTCCAGCAAACCACAGTGAGAGCCATTATCCACAAATGGGGAAAACATGGAACAGTGGTGAACCTTTCCAGGAATGGCTGGCTAACCAAAATTACTCCAGGAGCGCAGCGACGACTGATCCAAGAGGTCACAAAAGACCCCACAACAACATCCAAAGAACTGCAGGCTTCACTTGCCTCAGTTAAGGTCAGTGTTCATGACTCCACCATAAGAAAGAGACTGGGAAAAAATGGCCTGCGTGGCAGAGTTCCAAGACGAAAACCACTGCTGAGCAAAAAGAACATAAAGGCTCGTCTCAGTTTTGCCAGAAAACATCTTGATGATCCCCAAGACTTTTGGGAAAATACTCTGTGGATTGACGAGACAAAAGCTGAACTTTTTGGAAGGTGTGTGTCCCATTACATCCAGCATAAAAGTAACGCAACATTTCAGACAAGGAACATCATGCCAACAGTAAAATATGGTGGTGGTAGTGTGATGGTCTGTGGCTGTTTTGCTACTTCAGGACCTGGAAGACTTGCTGTGGTAAATGAAACCATGAATTCTGCTGTCTACCAAAAAATCCTGAAGGAGAATGTCCGGCCATCTGTTTGTGACCTCAAGCTGAAGCGCACTTGGGTTCTGCAGAAGGACAATGATCCAAAACACACCAGCAAGTCCACCTCTGAATGGCTTAAGAAAAACAAAACGACTTTGGAGTGGCCTAGTCAAAGTCCTGACCTGAATCCGATTGAGATGCTGTGGCATGACCTTAAAAAGGCAGTTCATGCTCCACAACCCTCCAATGTGGGTGAATTACAACAATTCTGCAAAGATGAGTGGGCCAAAATTCCTCCACAGCGCTTTAAAAGACTCATTGCCAGTTATCACAAACGCTTGATTGCAGTTGTTGCTGCTAAGGGACGCCCAATCAGTTATTAGGTTTAGGGGGCAATCACTTTTTTCACACAGGGCCATTTAGGTTTGGATTTTTTTCCTCCTTAATAATAAACACCTTCATTTAAAAACTACATTTTGTGTTTGCTTGTGTTATCTTTGTCTATTATTTAAAGTTGTTTGATGATCTGAAACAATTAAGTGTGACAAACATACAAAAAATGAGAAATCAGGAAGGGGGCAAACACTTTTTCACACCACTGTATATAGGGTTGAAACCAGAAGTTTACACACTTTATAGAAAGACACAAAACCTTTTTTTCTCACAGTCTTTTCCTGTTTTAGGTCAGTTAGGATTACCCAGATTATTTCTATTTGCTAAATAATTGTTATATTTGGAAAAATAATTTTTTAGAGAATATTTTTGGGAAAGTACTGACCATATATTGATAAACTATGGGAGGACAGAATGAGCGGACAAAGTGTAATGATAATATGATAATTTTTCCATCACAGTCCCTCCTTTGATCATTATAATCTATCATAAAAAAAATCCTGCCTTTAATAATCTCATTGCAAAACACCAATGCCAATAGTTTGCAGTTTGCTTCCACATATGAGAGCAAAAACTCTGGTTTATATTACACCTTTATGTCATTGTTGGTATGATCACCTATACTATCAGGGAAAAATTCTCCCACGGCTTTGCATCAAGACAACCGGACTATCTTATCTTATTGGTGTCCGTCCTCCTGACCCAACAGCAACCATGCTTTGGCAAATGATCAATTATTCACCAAATATGGCTTCACAACCTTAAAGGAAGAGCATTTATAACTAGAACATAGAAACAGGAGTAAGACATTTGTTCAGCAGTTCAGGTGATTGGTGGTCAACACAGGACAGCCTACTGCTGCCTTGCAAGTCAGTATCATGAAGCACTTCTAACATTAAGTACTTGAAAGCGTGACTGTGTCAAAGTGATTTTTTTGGAAAAATAAAAAGATGCTCCCTGCACTGCAGTTTAAATGTGCCCTGAGCTTTTGGTTGGAATGGCCGTGGGGAGACAGTCAATATCCCTTGAGCACCCATCGCGAGCCACCAGGCTGGTCTCAGTCAGACAGGCGTGGGCGCCATATTGCCGCTTGAAAGAAGCACAGCCAGGTTATTGTGCCACATAGCCAATTAGCCATGTACCACATTTTCTTCATTTTGGCTCAAGAAGTTGAATGTTATATGAAATAAACAGCCCTCGTTACTTTCAGTGCCTGATCATGATAGAAAATCAAGAAAAATAAAACATTCAGTTTAATAATGCTATTAGTTGATTTAAACATTGATGTGTCTGTTTTCAGCACCCAAGTATCGACTTTTCAAGATTGTCTCCTATGCATGCAAGGGATTTTTTTTCCTTTCGTCTTATATTTGTCTGCTTTTTATAGTGATGCTTATTCATAGAATTGCAGTTGTGAGGATGGCAAGTTCAAACACATCGGGTAGGTAATTTGAGAAGAACTTCTTTTTAATAAGAATAGTTAATACTAATCCTACAACTACTACTACGACTACTACTACTACTACTACTACTACTAATAATAATAATAATAATAATAATAATAAAGATAACGCATTACTATTCCTACTACTTCTTGTTTGTCAACAGAATAAGACAGAATCTCTCTTCTCTATAATTGTCTTGCTCACTGAAAGTGCCACTTTAAACAATTAAATTGTACTGAAGTATTTGACAACTTGATGGAAAGGTTAAAAAGAATATTTTCAGTTCATATTCTTTTTGATTGTGATGCTTATTCATTCAACACAGTCATACATCTCAGTGTCTTCAAACTATGGAGAAAATACTGTACAATTCTGGTAATGTTCAACACTTTCCGTATTTATTAGGGAAAAGGTGCAAATCCACACATGAGCTTTTTTTGCCCTTTTGAAGCAGTCCTCATTGTATAGCCTTAATCTTTTCTTTTTTTCCAGTTTTTTTTTGTGTACTCGGCATTTTGCCTGTTTTTATTATGGTCAAATTGTTAGTAAATTAGGCCCTAAGGTCTAAGTCTTCTGATTCTTTCACATCTAATCTGGTCTGGACTTTTGGAATTTTAAGTTTGATCCACACCAAAATTATAGGTGCTAAAATGGAGTTTTCCATATTTTTAGACACTGAAAATGAACTCTTAACCTGAGTCCTCTACACTCCCCTGTGCTCCTGACTCTCTGGTGTTCTCCCCTTCCTCGTTTTCTAAAAGATGGGCAGTCAGACTGACCAGCTACGGAATATAAATATTTAACATAAGCTCAATTCAAAACATTGAACGATCCCTTTAGACTTTTATCATTTCATTCATGTTTTTCTTTGTCCAGTGGGGATACATTGAAAGAAAACTCGAGTACCGAAGTTTCCTCTGAGCTGATAGCTTAGTGACCTACTTTAAGTGATTTATTAGTTGGATCCGATTTATTGCTCCAGCCTCACTAATATTAAGTCAGACATTAGTCATTATGTCACTTTGTCCTCTGAAATTGAGCACTATAAATTGGTTTGGAAGCAGCCTTTCTCTAGATTAGAGGCTTAGTTACATCAGCTACCATTTTCTCACTGGCAAGCGTCCCCATTTTGTAAAGGTCAGTGGTGGTTTTGTGCACTCGTCATTGCAGGGTAGTCCCTCTTTCATTGTTCCTCTGCCGTTCTCTTTCTTTCTTGTCTCCTCACTTTCTCTGATTACATTGTGCTATGGGTGCAGTAAATGCTGTGTGCATGTTATTAGGGCCAATTTCCATCACTCCTTCTTCCCTCCTGTCACCAGTGTGCCTCCACTACAGGGAAAGAATGGATTTTAATGGGGGCCAGTTGATTAGCACAGCACTAATGATGAGTCAACCAGTGTGAATGGCTGTGGAGAGCTTACTTTAGAGAGGCATGGGTAGAGAGGAAGAGAGGGAGATGAAACTGAGAGGGAGGGAGTGACTGATCAATAGGTGATGGCAATTATGTTTTTCCCCCGTCTTTGACACACATCCACAAAAATAGCTCCAGTTTGTGCGTAACACTGATAGCAGTCATGTCTAATTGTATGCATTAAACACTTCTTGCAAATTGAAACTTCTGACTCAGTATTGTGGACATCTGTGTTTTTCTTCCCCGTCATTAATGGCTGCTTATTCTGCCACCATCTCATTGTGCATGTCACTCTCTGATTCATGTGCCGTTTTGTGCCTATTTGCCTGTGAGCGTGGACCAGCCCATTCCGCTTTCATCACTTCAACTTTTTGTCAGCTTTTCATGCACCAAGTGAGGGCTGAAAACAACACATTCCACGTTGCACACTTAAAATAGGGATTTTTCAAACACAAATTGTTTCCCATAACTAATCTATAAAAAATTAATCGACAGATGGAGGCTTATGACTCAGAGAAGTCCGAACTTAACCTGAGGGAGCTTTAATAACCTGATGCTACCTCCTCCACGACCTAGTAGACAAAGTATCATCTGTTGTCTTCCAAAAACTTTTGCAGAGGGGAGGGTGTTATGTGCATAAAGTCACTCTGACTCTGAACATAATATGATGTAAAATGTTATAGTAATAGTAAAAGTAGATATAACAGCTTTATTGTTGTTATATAAAGGGTAGGTAAAATAAGCTG
The DNA here is from genome assembly GCA_020510985.1 of Pholidichthys leucotaenia. Lineage (NCBI taxonomy): Eukaryota > Metazoa > Chordata > Actinopteri > Cichliformes > Pholidichthyidae > Pholidichthys > Pholidichthys leucotaenia. Next base: position 227,692,165 of record CM035836.1, read on the forward strand.
TAACTTCAACCCACACTGCAGTCTGTTCATCAGCTGATCAAAAGTTTAAGACCATAGCCCCCCCCCCAAAAAAAACAAAACAAGTGAAAGTGTCAAAAAAGGGCTCAGTAGTGAGTAGCCCCACCATTCTTGTTGATCACTTCAAAAATTTGTCTAGGCATGCTTGACGGGAGTGTTTCCAGGAGGCTGGTAAGAATGTTGCTCAGTGTGGTGAAGATTGCTTTTTGAAGGGCATCTACGGTCTGGAACTGACGTCCATTCCTGTAAACTTCCCTCACCATCCATCCCCAAATGTGCTCAATGGGATCTAGATCAGGGGAACACGCAGGATAGTCCAAAAGAGCAACGCCAGACGGGCTATAATCAGAAACGTTTGATCAGCTGATGAACAGCCTGTTTGAGTTTAAATGTAGTTTTCAATAAATTGCCAACTCTCTATTTTTTGTCTCTTGCTCCTGTTTCTTCTTTTTGCATTTTAAAGCTTTACTTACAACCTGGTTACGATCCAGCAGTGTGATACGCAAATACTTTTGTCTTAAGATTTTGATCAGTAGTGTCCTGGAATCCCTACTGTCCAATCAAATTGCTCCATCAGAACTATATCAGACTTCTCTTCTTTCAGCTGCTCCCTTTAGGGGTCACCACAGTGGATCATCTGCCTCCATCTCTCCCTATCCCTGCATCTTCCTCTGTAACACCAACCCTCTCCATGTCCTCCTTCACTACATCCATGAATCTTCTCTGTGGTCTTCCTCTTCTCCTCCTGTCTGGCAGCTCCATCTTCAACATCCTTTGTCCAATATATCCACTATCCCTCCTCTGCACATGTCCAAACCATTTCAGTCTTTTCTGTCTTACTTTGTCTCCAAACCGCTCAACCTGAGCTGTCCCTTTGATATACTCATTTCTAATCCTGTCCCTCCTAGTCACTCCCAATGAAAATCTTAGCATCTTCAACTCTGCCACCTCCAGCTCCACCTCCGTCTTTTTGTCAGCACCACCGTCTCCAAACCATACAGCATCGCAGGTCTCACTACCATCTTGTAAAATCTTCCCTTTCACTCTTGCTGCTACATGAACTATATCAGACTAAAAGTCTCTAATGTACAAAAAAGCTTTTACTTTTAAGAGTAAAACCACAAATATTTATAAGGAAAAAGCATTAATTTCATGAGAAAAGTTGCAGTTGGGGGGGGTGCGAGAAAAGTAGTATATTTATCAAAAACTTTTAATTTAAGAGAAGAACCTAAAAGAAGAAGAAATTAAAAACAAAAGTAACCAAATTACTCAATTTAAAAGAAAGGAGAAGACAAAGAACAACTTTTAACTCAACCATTTGGTGATGGTCAATACAACTGCCCAATTCTAGAAGACAAATCAAAGAGTGGATATCAGAGCATATACAGCCGTGGACAAAATTGTTGGTACCCCTCTGTTAATGAAAGAAAAACCCACAATGGTCACAGAAATAACTTGAATCTGACAAAAGTGGTAATAAATAAAAATTCTATGAAAATTAACCAATGAAAATCAGACAATGCTTTTGAATTGTGGTTCAACAGAATTACTTTAAAAATAAACTCATGAAACAGGCCTGGACAAAAATGATGGTACCCCTAGAAAAGAATGAAAATAATGTGACCATAGGGACATGTTCAACCAAGATGTGTCCTCTAATTAACATCACAGGTGTCTACAAACTTGTAATCAGTCAGTCGGCCTATTTAAAGGGTGACAAGTAGTCACTGTGCTGTTTGGTGACATGGTGTGTACCACACTAAACATGGACCAGAGGAAGCAAAGGACAGAGTTGTCTCAGGAGATTAGAAAGAAAATTATAGACAAGCATGTTAAAGGTAAAGGCTATAAGACCATCTCCAAGCAGCTTGATGTTCCTGTGACTACAGTTGCACATATTATTCAGAAATTTAAGATCCACGGGACTGTAGCCAACCTCCCTGGACGTGGCTGCAGGAGGAGACGGATAATACGAATGGTAACAAAAGAGCCCAGAACAACCTCTAAACACATTCATGGTGAACTCCACGGTCAAGGTACATCAGTGTGAGTGCGCATCATCCGTCGTTGTTTGAGCCAAAGTGGACTTCATGGGAGACGACCAAGGAGGACACCACTGTTGAAAACAAATCATAAAAAAGCCAGACTGGAATTTGCCAAACTGCATGTTGACAAGCCACAAAGCTTCTGGGAGAATGTCTTATGGACAGACAAGACAAAACTGCAACTTTTTGTCAAGACACATCAGCTCTGTGTTCACAGACACAAAAATGAAGCATACCAAGAAAAGAACACTGTCCCTGCTGTGAAACATGGAGGAGGTTCTGTTATGTTCTGGGGCTGCTTTGCTGCATCTGGCACAGGGTGTCTTGAATCTGTGCAGGGTACAATGAAATCTCAAGACTATCAAGGTATTCTAGAGAGAAATGTATTGCCCAGTGTCAGACAGCTTGGTCTCAGTCACAGGTCATGGGTCTTGCAACAGGATAATGACCCAAAACACAGCTAAAAACACCCAAGAATGGCTAAGAGCGAAACATTGGACTATTCTAAAGTGGCCTTCTATGAGCCCTGATCTAAATCCTATTGAACATCTGTGGAAGGAGCTGAAACATGCCGTCTGGAGAAGGCACCCTTCAAACCTGAGACAACTGGAGCAGTTTGCTCATGAGGAGTGGGCCAAAATACCTGCTGAGAGGTGCAGAAGTCTCACTGACAGTTACAGAAATCATTTGATTGCAGTGATTGCCTCAAAAGGTTGTGCAACAAAATACTAAGTTAAGGGTACCATCATTTTTGTCCAGGCCTGTTTCATGAGTTTGTTTTTTAAAATAATTCTGTTGAACCACGATTCAAAAGCAGCAGCTCAGCCACCTTCAGAATGATACGTGACAGGATCGTGTCAACAGTTGAAAGACTTCTGGCTGTAGAAACAGACCTCATAGAAATGAGAGGGTGAGCTCTGATGCATTTATTAAAGATCTCTCTTAGTCACTGCCAATCATAAGTAGGTCACTGTAAAGTTGTGGGCCTCTGTAAATCACTCCTTACATGTTGACTCCTGCTCCTCGGTTTACTCTCAAATGTCTTGAAGTAACAACATTCCTCTGTCAGCCAGTGACAAGTCAAGATTAATTCAGTAGTTGCCCAAGAAGAAGGATGTGCTGCAGGAAATTGAAATCTAAATCTTGAAAGCACATAGAGAGTGCAGACCCCCACCAATGGAACCAGTTTTCTCCGTCATATTAGAATTTCTCAGAGCATCCTGTTTGCTATCAGCAGATGGTACTCTCTTCTGGAGACCAACGGAAGAGCATTTATTAAAAACAGCATTTATTCCCTGTTTTGGAAAAAAATATATATATTTGAGGCTGTTAGTGATTGATATCACTCCAAAAATCTAACTAATCTTACCAATCGCTGGTCAGTTTGTAACATTTGTGCACATGTATAAACTATTACATATATACCAAAAAAAAGCAGGAAGAAACATAACCTTGATGGTGGCAAAACGGGCCCACCATTGTGACATCACTCAGCTCTTTATTTTGGCCTAAATTACAGGAATTTGGTAGTTTCCTTTTTATTTTAGAGCCCATGGTCACTATATTTAAGATAGAGGTTGGAGTGCTATGTTATCAGCTAACACTAGCAACGTCCAATAAGTCTGGTTCACAGATGTATAGCACATTTCATGTACAAGACAATTCAAAGTGTTTTACATAAAACATTAAAGCATTACAGCAAGTTGCAAAAGAAATACATAAGAATTTAAAAGCAAACTAAACAATAAATTAAAGAGAAACAGAATCCAGCTAAAAGAGAGTAAGAGAAAAGTCCAAGAAATAAAAGTTACAGTGCATTGTGGGAGATTAACAATTGTTCTTCTGAAAGGCAGCACCAAATAGGACAGTTTTTAACCTCGATTTAAAGCAGCTGAGAGTCTCAGCAGCTCTGATGCTTTCTGGGAGTTTGTTCCACATGTGAGGGGCATAAAAACTGAACGCTGCCTCACCATCTTTGGTTCTAACGCTGGGCGCAGATAGTAGGCCTGACCCTGACAACCTGAGGACTCTGGGTGGTTCATAATAATTCCATCTAGCTACAATGCTCAGCACTGGGTGTGTTTATATTTATATATCTATATATTTATTCCATCTAGCTACAATGCTCCGCACTGTGTTTTTATATATCTACATATTATTCCATCTAGCTACATTGCTCCGCACTGTGTGTGTTTATATACTTGCATATTTATTCCACCTAGCTGCAATGCTCCGTACTGTGGGTGTTTATATATTTACATATTTATTCCATCTAGCTACAATGCTCTGCACTGTGTGTTCATATATTCATATATTTATTCCATCCAGCTACAATGCTCTGCACTGTGTGTCTGTGTGTGTGTGTGTGTGTGTATATATATATATCTTATAGTAATATGTACATATGTATATTAGCTGCTCTTGCTTGCTTGTTTTTTTTTCTTGCCTTCTGATTGTTGCTCTGAGTGTTGCTATCCCTGTGCTGTTGCAATCCTGGAATTTCCCCATTGTGGGACTAATAAAGGCTTATCTTATCTTATCTTATCTTATAATGGACCAGAAGATCTGAAATGTATTTTGGCCCTAAACCATTCAGGGCTTTATAAACCACCAGCAGTATTTTGAAATCTATTCTTTGACAGACAGGAAGCCAGTGTAAAGATCTGAGCACTGGAGTTATATGATCTACTTTCTTGGACTTAGTGAGGACTCGAGCAGCAGTGTTCTGAACTAAGTGCAGCTGTCTGATGGACTTTTTAGGGAGACTTGTGAGGACAGCATTACAGTAGTCCAGTTTACTGAAGATAAATGTGTGGACAAGTTTTTCTAGGTCTTGCTGAGACATCAGACCTTTAATCCTCGCTGTGTTCACTACTGTCTTAATGTGGCCGTTAAAATTCAAGTCTGAGACCAGAACCACACCCAGATTTCTGATTTGGCTGCTGGATTTTAGCATCACTGATTGATGTTGAGTACTAACTTTGAGTCTTTCTTCTTTGGCTCCAAAAACTATTATTTCCATTTTGTCTTCGTTCAGATGAAGAAAATTCTGGCACATCCACTCTTTAATTTGATCAGTGCATTCGATCAGGCTTTTAACTGGACCATAGTGTCCTAATGAGACTGTTTTGTAGATTTGTATATCATCTGCATAATTATGGTAATATATTTTGTTGTTTTGGTTTTTTTTTTTATAATTTGAGCAAGTGAAGGCATGTTGATGTTGAAAAACAAAGGTCCCAAAATGGAACTGTGAGGAGCTCCACAGGTTATTTTTGTTTGCTCAGATCACCACATTGTAGGACAAATACTGTATTTTGCCAGATGATTCCATTAAAGATGGTCCGTAGATCATTGATACTTTTTTTTGAAGAGCTACAGCCACCAGAAGTTTACATACACTGTATAAAAAGACACACGTGATAACTTTTTCTGACATTAAATCAAACTAAACTTTTCCTGTTTTAGGTCAGTTAGGGTTACCAAAATTATTTCTATTTACTAAATAATTTTTGTATTTGCTAAATATTTTTTTTCTCAATTTTTTTTTTTTTTTTATTTCTTTCTTCAAAGTGAGAAGCTTACTTACACCAATATCAAGAAAAGAATTGTGGTCCTCCACAAGTCTGGTTCATCTTTAGGCACAAGTTCCAGATGCCTGAAGGTGCCACGTTCATCTGTTCAGACAATTATAGGTGAGTATAAACACCATGGGAATGTCCAGCCATCATACCGCTCAGGAAGAAGATGGGTTCTGTGTCCCAGAGATGAGCGTGTTTTGGTTCAAAATGTGTGCATCAACCCCAAAACAAAAGCAAAAGACCTTGTGAAGATGCTGGATGAAGCTGGTAAAAGAATGTCGTTATCCACAATTAAACAAGTCCTATATTGACATGGGCTGACAGGCCACTCAGCAAGCAAAAAGCCATTACTCCAAAAGCAACATAAGAAAAGCCAGATTACGGTTTGCAAATGCATACAGGGACAAAGATATTAATTTTTCGAGACATGTCCTGTGGTCTGATGAAACTAAAATTGAACTGTTTGGCCATAATGATGGCATCATGAGGAAAGAACGTTGGCCCTCATTTATCAAAAGTGCATAGAAATCGGCACACATTTGGGAATAAATATGATCGGATGAAGAGATCTGCGTGGTATTTATGAAATCGTGTGTATCTGGTCCTTCTCATTGTACGATGGTTCACACATTGACAAATCTCACAGATGGATCCGAGCATCATTTCAATTCCACGCCCATGTCTTGCCCCCAGAAATTATGTCAGAGCAGAATGAAAAGATGCAAAAGAGAAACTTCTCCATCAAAAAAATTGGCATTATCATAAGAGGAAGGGAAAAAAATTAGTGTTGTGTGGCAGTGTTAGAAGGCTCATTTGATGGAAAAGAATCACATTTTGATGGAGACTATGGGCAGTTCGGTGGCGCAGTGGTGGGCAGTATAATAAGGAGGTCATGGGATCGATTCCACCCCTGACCAGCGTGGGTTTGAGCCTGACCCTGACCATCGGTGACCCTTCTGTGTGGAGTTTGCATGTTCTCTGCGTGTCTGTGTAACGGATGCCAACTAGTACTGTTCGGCGTAGAACGTTAGTAAACCTCCCTCCCAAAGCCTCATACAGTATCGGTAGCGCTGAGCTATCGGTCGGACCTTTAGCTCAGCGTGATCGTGCTGTGTCTCCCATGCTCGAACTGTGTAGTTGACTGAGAGGTCGCGGGTTCGTGTCCCGTGTGGGGCGAACTGCGCAGGATGATCTCTGTCACATCTGCATGGGTTTACCCCGGGTGCTCCGGTTTCCTCCCACAGACCAAAAACATGCAAGTTAGGTTAATTGGAGACTCTAAAGTGGCCCTAGGTGTGAATGTGTGTGTGAATGGTGAAGGGATTGGCGCCGCACCATGGCTGCCTCATCCATCCAGGTGGATGTCCTGAATTCCCCCCTGGGATTAATAAAGTATACAAAATACCAAAAAAAAAAGATTGAAGATTGAAGCTGCAACACCATTGTTTTGATCAGCTGACCTTCAGGAGGGGGTTATAATTTAAATCTGTGCAGACATGATTTATTTGTTTATTTGGGTTATATTAGATATATAGTCACAATTCTTCATATTGGGTAAAAAAAAAAGTGGATGGACTTCACACAGAGGAGTGAGTCCGCCTTCATCACTTACAGACAAATATGAGAATAAATGAGTAAAGTTTTTGACTAAATGTAGCTTGCTTGGTCATTTTAAAGCATACTTGTTAAACATAAGAATTTATTACTTACATTATAGAAGAGCAGACAGCTGGGACAGCTGTGCGCTTTGCACATTGGCTCAGCTCAGCCATGCACAACTCTGGCACCCGGCATTATTGCGCAAAAACGCGTGGGGGAATAAAATATTTTCCCCACACTTAGTAGTGCATCACAGCTCGTTTCTGTGGCAGGAGAATGTCAATTTGGCTGGAGTGTTTTTTCATTAGACTTTGAAGCTGTTTTTTTTTTTTTACCTTATACGTGATTTAGGGTGTCAGTTATGCAAATCTCATGAATGTGAACACTTACACATGGGTGGAATTCACCATTTGTACACATGCTGTTTGAGTTTGGAGGACATACAAATGTTTGTTGAGTCGGGGGAGCCTCATTAGTACGAACGCAGCTTACTGACAAAATACACAGAATTTACATGTACTAATACTAACATGTTCTTTCATGAGGCCCAGTGTTTTGGAGTTGCTCTGACAATTCCCTGATCGCAATCCCATAGAAAATTTGTGGGAAGAGCTGAAAAGACACGTGTGAGAAAGACGACCTACAAACCTGACTCAGTTCCATCAGTTCTGTCAGGAGGAATGGGCTGAAATTCCAGCAAATTATTGCGAGTAGCTAGTGGAAAGATACCCAAAGTTTTACCCAAGTCATGCAGTTTAAAGGCAAAACTATCAAATACTAAGGAAATGTAATTAAACTTATGACTTTGATGGAAATAATAAAAAATTCTCCAAAAAATTTAGCAAATATGAAAATTATTTAGCAAATATAAATAATTTTGGCAATTAAAACTGACCTAAAAAAGGAAAGGTTTAGTCTGATTTGATGTCAGACAGTGAGAAAAAAAAGTTGTCTTTTTATACAGTGCATGTAAAGTTCTGGTTTCAGCTGTACATAGAGTATATACAATATTTCAATATGGTTTAAGCTCTAATGTAGAATATATTAATCTGTTCAGGTGGCAAGAATTAGTAAATTAACTAGACTGCTTTGTTCAACAAGCTGGAAAAGTTTGATTGTATCCCAGAAGCTTGGCATCTGAGCATGAGTCTGTTGGGACTGACTCACTTCACGAACCAAAGAAAGCAGCCAAACAACTGCTGCCTCTGCCAGAAAGATTCAAGTTTGAAATGATGTTCTGAAACAAAATCTTTCCAGTTGGTGTCTAAGCTCTGGCTGTTTGTTCCTCATGATTAAGATACATGAGTAGTTAGGGAGTGATTAACTGATTAACAGAAGTATAGTAGCTCTGAAGTCACATTGTTTTTTAGGACTTTTACGACAAGATCAAATGTAACTTTTCATTAAGACGGTGTTACAGACAGTATAAAAGTGAATCTTAACCTTTTACAACAATACTTGTGTTTTAAATCTAAACTCTGAATCACACAAACTTAGTAAAAAAGTTTGGTGCCATACTAGATATTAAACAGAATTTTCCAGTGTCAAATATGATCTGACTGTAAATTAAAATTAAATGTTACAACCTTCCTTTTTTACGTGTGCATATTTCCATATAAAATTCATTATACTTGTATATAGTAATATTATATGTATCTCAGTCAATAGCAGCATGTCTCTAGTTTATTTTGCAGTTTACCTGTCATGATCAGTGCATGGTTTGGGACCATGCCCACGCTCTAAGTTTGTTTTTTGATGTCATTGTGTTTTCCCTATTTGCATTATTTGCCCCTGTTTTGTCCTTTGTCTGGTTTTGGGTCTTGTGTGTACATTTGTCTCATGTGCGCATTGTCCAGCCCTTGATTGTTCCCAGCTTTTTTGTGTCTTGGCAATTGTTCCGCTCCCTATTTATGTCAGTCTGAGTTTGTGTTCTGATGGGGCGTCATTGTCAATGTTCTCCTCATTAGTCCTGGTTGAGACATTATTACAAAAAAAAAATAAAAAATGCAGAAACCAGGAATAACATTATTGTCACAGTATCTCATGATAAATAAATGTTTTATGCATAACATTACTAACCCTAGAGGACTTATTTATACAGTTTTAAACAAATAACTATTGGTTAGATACTGGTTAGAACTGTAGATTTTGATGATTTATCTGCTGAGATTACCAAAGACTTACTATCGTAGATGTGTAGCTTAAATATGGGGCTGTAGCATAATATATACAGTGGTGTGAAAAAGTGTTTGCCCCCTTATTGATTAATCATTTTTTGTATGTTTGTCACACTTAAATGTTTCAAATCATCAAACAAATTTAAACATTAGACAAAGATAACACAAGTAAACACAAAATGCAGTTTTTAAATGAAGGTGTTTGCAGCGGATGATAAAATAAAGGCAGCGAAGTGAGGTTTTAAATAGGTTTATTATCATACCGCCATCACGGAGCTCGCCCCATGGGCGAGCCTGGAGGCTCTCCAGCAAAGTGTGCAGATGAACAGTCGTCAGAGTGAGAGCGTGAGCTACAGAGTGATGCAGCTTATATACCCAACTACAGACAATACATGAAAGGCATTCACAGCAGTAGGTATGGGCATTTCCATCTGAGAGACATACATAACAATAAGGAGATTGCTGGCCGTAATTCGCCTCAGCTCCGGAACTGCAGGACAAAAGAGGTTACAAGGCACATCTACATATTGTTATCAGTGTATAGACACAGTAAGGGCAGGAAGCATGAACACAATGCATGAATGGCACATTAACATCACAGTACTGAGCCGGAAAAAGCCAGAAGAAGCGGGGCTGCCTGTTGACATTAATACACACATTTCACTGTTCTGTTAAGGGCCTTTTCCACTAGCACGCTTTAGCGCGACACGGGACGGCTCAGCACGCTTTGTACGCTTTTCCACAAGCCCCAACACGGTTTAACAGCCGCGATTCTCAGCCCCGCTGAAGGGCAGGGTACAGCAGTGCTGAGCTGTGCCGTGTTGTGACGTTAACAGACTGGTCACCGCTGATTGATCAGGTCGTAACCGGCGCTGATTGGTCAGGTCGTAACCGGCGCTGATTGGTCAGGTTGTAACCGCCCCTCTCCTCCTCCTCTTCTACCAAATCTTCACGACCTTCTCAATAAAGTTTTTGAAAAAAAAAAAAAAAAAAGAATCTTCACGACCTACTCAGCACGCAACCACTGTTGGCGGTTCCTTTTCAGTGTATTGCTGTGCTATTTTCATTTATTCTCTATCAAAAATGGCTTTGTGTAATAAGGGTGTTCCATGGACCAGTAAGGAGCTGCAGTGTCTGCTGACTGCATTGTCAGACGAACGTATTCAGCGCGAGTTAGACGGAGCTGCCCGGAATGAAAAAATATACCGGGAGGTCTCGACATCGGAGTCCTTTAACGGTGAGTTTTAATTTTTTTTTATTGTGCGTTTTTTCGCAAATATATTCGGTAAGACGCTCAGTTTATTTATGCAATAAAAAAGCTGTTCATTTGTGGATGGATCGCTGCTTTATTGCAGCACACTGCGGACTAAAGCTTTTATTGTAATTATTCATGTGAACAATACGCTGAAATAAGCTTATGTATTCTTGTTAAAAACTATCGTCTTTTCTGTGTATATTTTGTGCTGTATTTTATTGTGTGCATTTTCCTTGTAGAATCATCCCACGCGTCCGCCGCGACAGCCCGTCCGGATTATTCAACCGAGCCATCCTGACCCACAGCTGGCAGAGACGGATTAATTCTACCGAGCCTCAGCACTCAGTGGTCGGCGTGTATAAAATGTCGATTAACCTTCATGTTGTGTTGCAAAGTTTTTTTTTATTTTAATATTTTGTATATAATAAAATGGAATTGTTTTGGAAAGTGTGGTTTGTCTGTTATAACACTGAATTATAAAACAGTATAATTACATAGAAATTCCATTGCCTAGTCTGATCAAAATGATGCTGAGGGTCAACCATTGTAAAGGTAATGTAATTTTTAACTAGACCAAAAAAGAAATCTTTTTGTACGCTTTCTGTTCTTTTTATTGAAAAATCACAAAAAATTAGCACCAAGTCAAAGGTACAAGTATATGTAAATTGAATGTTCTATCGGCATTCCAAATTCAGAGATTTACAATACTTTAGAAGGAGTGTAGCATCATCTAAACGGAAAATAATAATACTGTTGTTCCAAACGTTGACCTGAAGGTGAAAAACATGAATTTTTTTAATTCAGTACATCCAAAATGCCCTAGGATGTGGTGTAGTCCAGTGTGCCACCGTCTCATTATTTAATACGAATAAAAACAAGTTTCAGCTCATTATTTCTAGGTCATTTGGCAGTTAATTCAAAACAAAAGTGACTTGTGTTGTTGCAGCTTAATTATGAGATAAAATTAATTGTGAGATAAAACCACAGAGCGTGCAAGGCAATAATCCTTGGATCCTCCATTTTTTGTCTCGTGTAAATAAGGACTCAGTCCGGTGCATAACATCACGGGAGTGTGGCCCCGCCTCACTGAGAATCTGCTGCTGCCCCGCAACACTGTGCTAATGGAGACAGAAGCATTCCGAGCCGTACTGAAGTGAATCGAGCCGTACCGAGGTGTGCTGGGCTAGTGGAAAACAGGCTTTAGTTGCTCTAGTTGAGCACTTTGCCTGTCCCAGTCTGTTGTGGGGATTGCGCCACAGTGTTTATTATTAAGGGAAAAAAAAAATCCAAACCTACATGGCCCAGTGTGAAAAAGTAATTGTCCCCTAAAGCTAATAACTGTTTGGGCGTCCCTTAGCAGCAACAACTGCAATCAAGCATTTGTGATAACTGGCAATGAGTCTTTTACAGCACTGTGGAGGAATTTTGGCCCACTCATCTTTGCAGAATTGTTGTAATTCACCCACATTGGAGGGTTTTGGAGCATGAACCGCCTTTTTAAGGTCATGCCACAGCGTCTCAATCGGATTCAGGTCAGGACTTTAACTAGGCCACTCTAAAGTCGTTTTGTTTTTCTTAAGCCATTCAGGGGTGGACTTGCTGGTGTGTTTTGGATCATTGTCCTGCTGCAGAACCCAAGTGCGCTTCAGCTTGAGTTCACGAACAGATGGCTGGACATTCTCCTTCAGGATTTTTTAGTAGACAGCAGAATTCATGGTTCCATTTACCACAGCAAGTCTTCCAGGTCCTGACGTAGCAAAACAGCCCCAGAATATCACACTTCCACCACTATATTTTACTGTTAGTATGATGTTCCTTTTCTGAAATGCTGTTACTTTTATGCCAGTTGTAATGGGACACACACCTTCCAAAAGGTTCAACTTTTGTCTTGTCAGTCCACAAAGTATTTTCCCAAGAGTCTTGGGGATCATCAAGATGTTTTCTGGCAAAACTGAGACAAGCCTTCATGTTCTTTTTTTTTCAGCAGTGGTTTTCGTCTTGGAACTCTGCCACGCAGGCCATTTTTGCCCAGTCTCTTTCTTATAGTGGAGTCATGAACACTGACCTTAACTGAGGCAAGTGAGGCCTGCAGTTCTTTGGATGTTGTTGTGGGGTCTTTTGTGACCTCTTGGATGAGTCGTCACTGTGCTCCTGGGGTAATTGTGATCAGCCTGCCACTCCTGAGAAGGTTCACCACTGTTCCATGTTTTTGCCATTTGTGGATATATACATACATACATACGTGTGTGTGTGTGTGTGTGCGTGTGCGTGTGTGCGTGTGCGTGTGTGTTTTCCTGTGCTACCAAACACCTAAAGAAAAACCGACCAAAAAGGGCCACCATTGATCTCGTGTATTATTCAGTATTTGTAGCCTAATAGATATGCTATTGTTCCATGATCTCATTTGTGTGTACCTCTGAAAGCAATAGTGGCAGAAGTCCAGCTGATATCAGTTTTAGTGCCCGTTTCCTCATCTCAAAGGGAGGCTTGTATCGTGTGGTACTTGGTCAATAAGGAGAAGATAAAAGATTGTATCCTGATATGTCATCTCACTTGTTATCCTTATTATTATTATTTGATAAGCTGTCTTAAGTTAACTCAGCATATTAAACTAACTTTGTGTACAACACACAAGGAGCAAAACAGTATAGTGTTTTAAAGTAAGATCCTCTTAATATTAACTGAAAATCATTTATACAAAATGATGAGTAAATCTTACAACACACATCCTCAAGAACAAAATTCGTAAAATAAATGTTGAAAGTTTAAAAGGATTCTTTGTGTTTGCAAGTTCTAAAATGTTTATTTCTTAGTAAAAGTACTAAATAAATAAAATATAGCATATTTTATTTATTTACCCTTTATTTTATACAGGGTAGTTCCATTGAGAGGCAACCTCTCTTTTTCAAGGACGCCCTGTTCACATTCACAGTTACACATTCACACCTAGAAGCTGCCCAGTACAGCCACAGACTGACCTATGGCTACTGGAGCAGCTGGGGTTCAGGCCTTGCTCAAGGACACCACAGTGGGGTTAAGGAGGGTGGGACAAACACTGCTATGTCATCTGTCCCACCCAGATCTGATCATGTTGGTTCAGGGATCAAACCGGCAACGTTCTGCTCCCCAATTCACATCCCTAACCACTAGGCCACCACTGCCCCATATTACTTTTTTAAAAAAAAATTTTTTTACAAAATATTAATTGAAATACAGATACACCCCTTTGGACATTTATTTGCAGCCAAATAAAAAACAGACAGCTCTTGACAAGTTGTATACTTCATTCATGAATATGGATCAGTTTAAAATGACAAATTTATATCAACTGTGGATATTATTTGATTTATATTTATAATTGCTACTAAATGATAATATTTTTTGGCCAGCTAAGCAAATTAATGAGCCTGAATAAAACATAAGTAGACTATTTTTTTTTTTTTTAAAAAAGCAAAGGGGCTATCAAGAAGGTAATTAGCCAAATCAACTTGATATTAAAAATTTATAATATTGAAACTGGTTAATACTGGAGAATTACCATATTGCGATACCACTGTTATTGTGGGCAACATAAAAAGTGCTATTATGGGCTTCTTTTGTGATTATCACCCCCTTCACACAACTCACTGCCAGCCATACAGCATTTCTCTTACTTCTTTTGCTAATGACCACTCTCTCTGTCTCCCCATTACTGTATAGACCTAATCCTCTTTGTTTTGCCTTGGTGAAACAGAGGCATACAGTAATGAGTTAGTGCGTCTGTTTGTGGCTGTGTATCTGTCTGTCTGTCCATCTCTCTGTTTCAGCTCGCCCAGTCAAAATTAAGATAAGATAAGACAAGATAAGCCTTTATTAGTCCCACAATGGGGAAATTCCAGGATTGCAACAGCACAGGGATAGTAACACTAAGAGCAATGATTTAGAAGATAAAATAAGAGCAGTGAATATACATATGTACACATAAATATATAAATATATATATACACAGTGTGGAGCATTGTGGCTAGATGGACTAAACAGCATAACCGTTTATTTAGTTACCCTACATAGTATGAATATGTACCCATACATGTTGTCACCCTCCATAGAGACTGATATTGTTCTAGTTGTATACTGGAGGGGACCATTTGTGTAAGTCTGTTGCATCTTTTGCATTCAATACTATTAGGTCATCACGTTTTTTTGCTATCTCTGCGAGCAGCCCTGCTTAGGTTATACAGTCTGACAGCCGTAGGTAGGAAGGACCTGCGAAACCTCTCGGTCGTGCATCTAGGATGATGTAGTCTACTGCTAAATGAGCTCCTCAGTGCGTTCAGTATGTCTTGCATAGGGTGGGACTCGGACTCCAGCAGAGATGACAGTTTAGCCACCATCCTTCTGTCTCCTATCTCCTCCACTGGGTCAAAGTGCTGCCCCAGGACAGAGCTAGCTTTCTTGATTAGTTTGTTCAGTCTCTTCCTATCGGCTGCTGTAATGCCGTTGCCCCAGCAGACCACTCCAAAAGTGATGGCTGATGCCACCACCGTGTCGTAGAATGTCTTCAAGAGCACCCCTTGTACACCAAAAGACCTGAGTCTCCTCAGTAGGAACAGCCTGCGCTGTCCCTTCTTGTAGAGTGCGTCAGTATTGTGTGACCAGTCTAGTTTATTGTTCAGATGAACACCCAGGTACTTGTAGGATGTCACCATCTCAATGTCTGTTCCCTGGATGTTCACTGGTGCTGTGAGGGGTTGTCCTTGCCTGCGGCAGTCCACCACCAGCTCCTTAGTTTTCCTCACGTTGATATGGTGGCAGTTCCGATGGCACCAGTCCACAAAGTCCTGGATAAGTCCTCTGTATTCAGCTTCATCTCCGTTGGAGATGAGGCCGACGATCGCAGAGTCGTCAGAGAACTTCTGTAGATTGCAGTGTGTTGTGTTGTGTGAGAAGTCCGCAGTATAAAGTGTGAACAGGAAGGGAGCCAAAACTGTTCCCTAGGGGGCCCCCGTGATGCCGATGATCGTTTCCGACACTCAATCCCGGGTTCTTACAAACTGTGGCCCGTTAGTGAGGTAGTCCAGGATCCATGATGACAGGTGCTGGTCCACCCCTGCGCACAGCAGCTTGTCCTTCAGGATCATCGGTTGGCTGGTGTTGAAAGCACTGGAGAAATCAAAGAACATGATCCTCACCGCATTCCTGGGCTTCTCCAGGTGGGACAGGGAACGGTGAAGGAGGAAGATCACTGCATCCTCCACCCCAATGCCATGCTGGTAGGCGAACTGGAGTGGATCCATCGCTGGCCCCACCAGGGGGCGGAGGTGAGCAAGGAGCAGTCTCTCCAGGGTCTTCATCATGTGAGACGTCAGGGCCACTGGTCTGTAGCTGTTCAGGTGTTTGGGGTGGGAAGTCTTTAGTACAGGTACCACACAAGATGTTTTCCACAACTGTGGTACCCTCCCCAGCTTCAGGCTCAGGTTGAAGATGTACTCCACAATCCTACACAGCTGGTCTGTGCAGGACTTGAGGAGCTTCGCGCTGATGCCGTCCGGTCCCGAGGCCTTCCTCGCCTTGATCTTCCTCAGCTCTGTCCTCACCTGGGTCTTAGTGAGGGTCATGTTGGGGGGCTGTGTGCTGGGAGTGGGGGGGTGTCGGTGGAGTGGGGTGTGGACAGCAGGTCTCGATGACTTTAGAGGCAGCAGTGGTTGGTGTGTAGTCGGGGGGGAGGGCGGTTGGTCAAACCTATTAAAAAAACAGGTTCAGATTGTTCGCCCACTCCCTGCCCCCCGTAGCCTGGAGGGAGGTATTCTGGAGCTCAGAGATGGTTTTAAGGTTTCTCCAGACCCTGCTGATGTCGCTCTGTTGCAGCTTGTCCTTCCATCTTCTTCCTGAAGCTGTCCTTGCCTTCTCTGATCTTCCTCCTCAGCTCCCTCTGTACAGACTTCAGCATCTCCCTGTTCTCCTACCTGAAGATTCTCTTCTTCTCTCTCAGAAGTGTTTTTATCTCAGGGTTGATCCAGAGTTTGTTGTTCAAGCAACACCGTATTGTCTTGGTGCGTACGGTGTTGTCCATACAGAAGTTGATGTCGTCCGTGATGGTGTGAGTGAGGCCATCGATGTCCTCACCATGTGGATCACAGAGCTCCTCCCAGGCAGTGGTTTCAAGACAGTCCTTTAAAGCGTCCATTGCCTCCTCCGACCATAACTTCACCGTGCGCATGACCGGAGGTTGTCTGTGTACTAGGGGTTTGTACACCGGCAGGAGATGAACCAAGTTGTGATCCAATCTCCCAAGTGGGGGGAGTGGTGATGAGGTGTACGCCTCCTTAGTGTTTGCATAGAATAAGTCCAGTGTTTTATTGTCTCTAGTGTGGCATGTGACATACTGGGTAAATGTGGGTAGAATGGGAGACAGTGAAATATGGTTGAAATCACCGGAGATGAGGAGAAAAGCATCTGGGTGTTCTGTCAGCAGCCTGCCAGTTACTGAGTGAATGACGTCACGCGCTGTCCTCGCGTTCGCTGTCGGATTTGCATAAATAACAATGCAGATCACGTGTGAGTATTCCCTCGGGAGATAGGTAGGCCGCATGCTAACAGCTAGCAACTCAATGTCTTTGCTGCAGTGATGTTGTTTAACCGTGATATGTCCCGGTCTGCACCAGCTGTTATTGACATACATTATCACTGCTCCGCCCCTTGCCTTCCCACTGTCTGGTGTCCGGTCTGCCCGTATTGCGTGGAAACCCTCCAGTTCGATGTTAGCATCTGTTGATAGTTCTGTTAGCCACGTCTCAGTAAACAACATCATGCTACTCTCTCTGAAGACGCTCTCGTAGCGGGAGATGGCCGCTAGCTCGTCGGTCTTATTGATTAGCGATCGAACGGTCCCCATAATAACAGATGGAAGGACGGGTCTGTACCTTATATTTCTCACCCGCCGTCTTGCTTCAGTACAACATCCGACGTCGTTTCTGTCTTATTTCACCCGGTATGTCGAAGTCTTGCGCTAGCATCTTGGTCCGGTTAAGTGCTAGCAGCTGGTCTCTGCTGTAACGTATCCTGCTAAAAACAGTGGCTCCGTCTGCCGGCTCAGGAGACATTTGGGCAATCCGTGTGTCTGTCCGATGTATAAGGTGTCGCCGGATCAGAAAGATTAGCAAGGGAAGCGAGATAGTAAATAGAAATAGGAAGAAATTGATCCGCTGTTGCAAAAAGGCAGCCTACTCGTGTGGCGCTGGAAGTAGATGTAGTCCGTGGCAAGTAAGTAAGTAAGTGGCCCTAAAGGCTTATATCATTGTATCGCCATATTTTCTCAATTTTCAATTTGCCAGAATTGCGAGATAAGGCTTTGTTTTCAAAATAAACACAACTTTAACTCACCATTTCTGTCAATGCAGCCGCGAAAAAAGGAAATATGATAACTATACCGTGCCAGTAGAGGTCGGAGTGCCACTTTTTTACAGCCGCCCATGCTACCATGCCGCAGGAACCGAGGCACAGCACCTTGGTGTTTTTTGTTTTTTTTTTATACGGTATTTTATTTATATTTTTATTTATATTATCATGCAGATAGTAAAAACCTGTTAAAATTCCTACAGCCCGCGCATGGGCCCTACACAACCCTAGGTAGAGTGAAGAGTAGTAAATGTGTTTTGAGTTGGTAGTAATGCCTTACGGTGTTTGAAAGCTTAGAATTTTTTCTATTTTGTTATTAAAACAGATTTTAGATACAGTCCCAAATCCATAAACAAACAGTAAATCAAACCAGCCAGCACAAAAAAGCAACACTGCAATGATTCACCACAGAAAGCTCCTTGCTCGCCAACCAAGCTTCCCCAAATTCCCAAATCAACAGTCAAACAAATCTAGTCCAATGTCACTGCCACTGGTTCAGCAGATCCACTTGAGCAAGATTCACCGTGTATTAACCTTGTTATAAGTGATAGATAGATAGATAGATAGATAGATAGATAGATAGATAGATAGATAGATAGCCCAACCACTTCATATCCCTTCAATTCCCTCCCCCATTCCCCTCTGTCAGGTCCAGCATTTAAATTTAAATAAAGTATTAAAGTTGGGAGGGGGCTGCACTTATATAGTGCTTTTCCAGTCTTAAAGGCCACTCAAAGTGCTTCACTTGTACTAACCCTGTAGTCTAAGGGCCTATCAGAGACAGATACCTAGGGGAAATTTAGAATCACCAATTAACCTATCATGCATGACTTTGGATTGTGGGAGGAAACCGGAGCTCCCAGAGTAAACCCACACAACACAGGAAGAACATGCAAACTCCACTTAGAAAGGTTCCTACCCCTGCCAGCCTAGGGATTCCGAACCTGGAACCTTCTGTTAGGTAACAGTGCTAACCACTGTACCACCTTGCTGCCCAGCAAGAGGAGTCTATGAATACTATTTATATACAGTATATATCAAATATGAGCAGAGCTCCTTTTGGTAAAGTGCATCTGTTTGGCACAATAAGGCAAGCAGATATTTGTTCTGCTTGCCAAGCTGCTGGACAGCACAAAAAAACCCCAAAAAGCATACTGCGCAACAAACGAGTTAACGAGATAACCTAGCACCATAGCATCATAGCAGTTGCTCACTGATCACAGCTCCCTGGAGTCCCACAATCAATGATAATCTGACAAGTCCAGTCCCATTTCATTGCCACAGGTCCAATCGATCCATTCCAGGAAGATTTATTTTCCATCCACGCCTTTATGGGTTTATTATAGTTCCATTTATTCACCGAGTTGTCCAGATCGTCTCTGTGCTTGCACCCCAGTTCAAGCGCATAAAGCTACACAAAATATGCAAACTGAACCTCAGAAGAATTACATGACTGTCCCGTTCTAACTGATAGCAAATGTTTCCAGTTTGATGCTTCCTGGACTGGCTCCAAGCAGTAGAAAACAAAACAGTGCCCACTAAGCAGCAACATAAAAGTCCCACTCGTCAGCGTTTAAAATGAGCTATTTGCGTCAGAGTCTGTTTTTGATTTAAGCATTGTGCAGACAAGAAAATTCTGCATATAAAACATGTTGGCACTGAGTGTGTGCATGACCAGGAACGCACATCGCCAGGAAGCGATTTAAAGGGACACAGCTTTTAATAGTGCTGCATTTTTTATTTCTTTGGAGAAAATGCCAAATTTAATCCAAAAACACCCTCCAAGAAGCATTCAGTAGCTATAGATGTTTTTGGAAAGCTGTTTTTGATATTTAAATGTTTATTTGCTAAGCAGTTTAGAAACACCTGGTTACACCCTGAGGAAAAAAAAAACCTTGTGTAACGTATTCATTTTTGTGGTATTATTTCACCATTTTAAACCCTAACTTTCTGACACTTGCTGCTTCAATCTCAGTGTTTTCCACAAATATACAGTTAGGTCTACAATATATGTATGTATTTAGACACTGGCACAAGTCTTGTTATTTTAGCTGTTTACCAAAACATATTCAAGACACGGTCTGTTGTGGTGAAGAGGGAGCTTAGTTCTAAGGCAAAGCTGTCGATTTACCAGTCAATCTACGTTCCTACTCTCACCTATGGTCACGAGCTTTGGGTAATGACCGAAAGAACGAGATTGCGGATACAAGTGGCTGAAATGAGCTTTCTCCGTAGGATTGCTGGACTCACCCTCAGAGATAGGGTGAGGAGCTCAGTCATCCGGGAGAGGCTCAGAGTAGAACCGCTGCTCCTCCACATTGAAAGGAGTCAGTTGAGGTGGTATGGGCATCTGATTAGGATGCCTCCTGGACGCCTCCCACTTGAGGTGTTTCAGGCACGTCCCACTGGGAGGAGACCCCGGGGCAGACCCAGGACTCGGTGGAGAGACTATGTCTCCCAGCTAGTCTGGGAACGCCTTGGTATCCCCTCTGAAGAGCTGGAGCAGGTGGCTGGGGAGAGGGAAGTCTGGGCTTCTCTGCTTGAACTGCTGCCTCCGCGACCCGGACCTCCGGAAAAGCGGTAGAAGATGGATGGATGGATGGATATTCAAGACACAGTTATATACTGGAACCAATATGGGCTTAAAGTGCAGACTCTCAGCTTTAATTTAATTTAATTTAAATAATTCACATCTAAATTGAAGTTACACTTTAGGAATTGCAACCATTTTTATGCAAAGTATCCTCGTTTCAGGGGCTCAAAATTAATTGGACAATTGACTAGCTATTTTGGGGGCTGCGTGGGCTATTCCGTTGTTAATCCATCACCAGTCAAGCAGATAAAAGGTCTGGAGTTCATTCCAGGTGTGACATTTGCATTTGGAAGCTGTTATTGTGAACCCACAACATGTGGTCAAAGGAGGTCTCAATGGAAGTGAAACAGACCATCCACAGACTGGAAAAAAAAGAACTCTATCAGAGAGTAGAAATGTTAGGAGTGGCCAAATCAACAGTTCAGTGCATTCTGAGAAAAAAAAAAAAAAAAAAGACTGCACTGGTGAGCTGGGGAGCTCCAAAAGGCTTGGACATCCACAGAACACAACAGTGGTGGATGATCACAGGATCCTTTCCATGGTGAAGATAAATCCCTGCACAACATCCACCTAAGTGAAGAAAAATCTCTAGGAAGTAGGTGTATCAGTATCTACACCGTGTTACAAATTATTATGCAAATAGGATATTAGTGTCATAAACATTTAATTTTTTTGTTTTTCAGTTAAATTCAAGGATGGTATTGTGTCTCAGGGCTCTATGGATCACTGATATCAATCTCAGACACCTGTCATAATTAGTTTGCCAGGTGAGCCCAATTAAAGGAAAACTACTTAAGGATGTACCACATTATTAAGCATGCCACAGGTTTCAAACAATATGGCAAAGAAAAAGGATCTCTTTGCTGCGGAAAAACGTCAAATAGTGCAATGCCTTGGACAAGGCATGAAAACATTGGATATTTCACGAAAACTTAAATGTGATCATTGTACTGTGAAGAAATTTGTGGCTTAATCAGAACACAGACAGGTTTGTGCAGATAAAGGCATAATGAGGAAGGTTTCTGCCAGACAAATTCATCGGATTAAGAGAACAGCTGCTAAATTGCCATTACAAAGCAGCAAACAGGTATTTGAAGCTGCTGGTGCCTCTGGAGTCCCACCAACCTCAAGGTGTAGGGTCCTCCTTAGGCTTGCAGTTGTACATAAACCTACTATTCAGCCACCCCTAACCAATGCCCACAAGCAGAAATGGTTGTAGTGGGCCCAGAAATACATGAAGACTAATTTTTCAAACAGTCTTGTTTACTGGTGAGTGCTGTGCAACTCTGGATGGTCCAGATGGATGGACTAGCGGACGGTTGGTGGATGGCCACAGTGTCTCAACAAGGCTGCAATGTCAGCAAGGAGGTGTCGGAGTCATGCTTTGGGCTGGAATCATGGGGAGAGAGCTGGTAGGCCCCTTTAGGGTCCCTGAAGGTGTGAAAATGACCTCAGCAAAGTATATAGAGTTTCTGACTGACCACTTTTCTTCCATGGTACAAAAAGAAGAACTGTGCCTTCTGTAGCAAAATTATCTTCATGCATGACAACGCAACATCTCATGCTGCAAAGAATACCTCTGTGTCATTGGCTATTATGGGCATAAAAGGAGACAAAATCATGGTGTGGCCCCCATCATCCCCTGACCTCAAATCCTCAAGCAAAAGATCTATGAGGGTGAGAGACAGTTCATATCAAAACAGCAGCTGTGGGAGGCTATTCTGACATCTTGCAAAGAAATTCTGGTTCCAAAGGAGAAGAGCCTGATAACTGAAAGTTCTGCCTCTCATTGTACTTTTGGAGATTCTATGTATTACAAGTAATCCTGCATTTTGGGAACATAGTGCTCTGTTAGGATGATAAAGTAGTATCAGATCTTTTAAATAACAATGGGCCGGATTATTTAGAGTTTTGTAAGTGAGGAGAAGGATTTTAAACTTAATTCTAAATTATATGGGAAGCCAATGAACGGAGGCCACAACTAGAGAGATGTGATCTGTCTTTCTAGTACCTGTTAAAACTCTAGCTCCAGCATTTTGGATCAGCTGGAGACTTTTCAGAGATGTTTTAGGACAGTCTGATAATAAAGGGTTAAAATAATCTAATCTAAAGCTAACAAAAGCATGGATTAGTTTCTCAGCATCACTCAGACAAGATGCTCCTAATCCTGGCAATATTACACAAATTGTAGAAGGCAGTCTTAGAAACAAGTTTAATATGTCAATTAAAGAACAAATCGATCAAAAATACCTCCAGGATTCCTCACAGTACTATTAAGAGAAAGAGCAACCCCATCCAAACTAAGAGTTTGATTTGGAAAGGTATTTCTGTTGTTTTGGGACCAACTAGAATGACTTTAGTTTTATCTCAATTTAATAGCAAGATATTACAAGTCATCTAAGCTCTGATTTCCTTAAGACAAGCCTCTAATTTGGCTAACTGATTACTGTCATCTGGCTTCATTGACAAATATAATTGTGTGTCATCTGCATAATAATGAAAATGTATGCAGTGATTTCTAATAATATTGCCTAGCGGAAGCATATATAGACTAAAAAGAATAGAGCCTAGCACAGATCCCTGTGGAGCATTGTGGTGCAGCTTTGAGTTAGAAGAAAACTCATTATTGACATGAACAAACTGGAACCTATCAGAAAAATAAGATTTAAACCACTGCTGTTGTCACTGTTGTTAGCCTAGCAATTCTATACTATTGAAATAAGGGAAAATGT
This sequence comes from Pholidichthys leucotaenia, assembly GCA_020510985.1. NCBI lineage: Eukaryota > Metazoa > Chordata > Actinopteri > Cichliformes > Pholidichthyidae > Pholidichthys > Pholidichthys leucotaenia. The sequence goes on from CM035836.1 coordinate 227,715,542, forward strand.
GTATGCCTTGCTGTATATGATTTTATAGGTGGCAGTTTCATTTCATTGCTTTATTTGCTACTGCCCTGCTTTTTGCACAAATGTCAGTTGCGGTGAAACAGTCATTAATGACACAAGTAGTTAGGTTTAGCTGTTAGCCTTGGATTAGTCATTTGTTATTACTTTTGATCAGGTTTTACTGCGATTCATCCTGTCTTAGTCTTTAAAAAACAGCTTTATGCCATCGAGGATGTCAAAGCCTAAACCCTTTAAAAAAAATAACACTGAACTTGTAGTAGTAGCTGAAATGATCTGATCCTGTTCTTTCCTTTCAGTGTTGCTACCCCACTGCAATGTAATCAGAAAGAATTACACACATTGTCAGCTATTTCAATATTTATCTTATCATCCTCTTTTACTGTAGAGATGTTGCTCCAGTCAGAGTTTATCAAAGAAACTCCCATCTCCACAGTAAAGGCATCTCTTCACTGTCTCCCTGCTGGAGGATTCATTTTAAGATTTCATTGATCAACTTTTGAAGCGCAATTAGGTCTTGCTCTCAAGTTGTGTCATGTACTTGTGAACCCTCTGTGAGTCACTGTGCAGCCTCAGATCTTCACATAAGTGGGGAATCCCAATTTAACTCTTTATGTACCTCAATTTTCTATTATGCAACTTCACTGTCCATCATTGTCCTTGTTTTTCTAATCTTCATTGGTGGTGCTGTCACTCAATTCAAAGAAGGTTTTACTGTCTCTCCATCATATTTCATTTTTTTAAATCCAGCACTCGGTATCTTCACCCCAATCCAGAGGTCAGCAACCACACCTCCGGATTACGATGGGGGAAATACACAACTTTACAAGAAAAACAGTTAGAAATATACCAAATAAAGTCTTAAAATCTGTCTTTGGAAAAGGTTTTGAGTTTCTAAAAACTAAGATAAAATAAATCTACTTTACAAAAATACACTCTACAAAAAAAGGAAATTTTAAAGACATAGTAACATTTGTTAAAGTAAATTTAGAACAAAAAATGTTGCAGATTTGTGAGAAAAAAGTTAATGTATGAAAAAAAAATCTTAGAAAACATCACACATTTATGAGAAAAAATCTCAGATTTACATTAAAATGTCTCAAATTTAAACAAAAAAGTTAAAATTTGAGAAAAAAAATATTTAGAATTCATGAGGAAAAAAGTTACAGAAAGGACAAGTCAAACACTGCCACAACAAATGTTACAAATTTGCAAGGATGAATGTCTCATATTTATGAGAGCTGAGGCTGCAAAATTTATGAAAAGTATACCTTAATTAGACATGTTAGCAAGTAGTCTCTACAAATTTAAGGGAGAAAACGTGAATATTTAGAAGGGAGACATTACCCATTACTAATGTTAGCAGGTACAGTGGGGCCAAAAAGTATTTAGTCAGCCACCAATTGTGCAAGTTCTCCCACTTAAAAGATGAGAGAGGTCTCCAATTTTCATCATAGGTATACCTCAACTATGAGAGACAAAATGAGAAAAAAAAAAATCCAGAAAATCACATTGAAGGATTTTTAATGAATTAATTGGTAAATTCCTCGGTAAAATAAGTATTTGGTCACCTACAAACAAGCAAGATTACTGGCTCTCACAGACCTGTAACTTCTTCTTTAAGAGGCTCCTCTGTCCTCCACTCGTTACTTGTATTAATGGCACCTGTTTGAACTCGTTATCAGTGTAAAAGACACCTGTCCACAACCTCAAACAGTCAGACTCCAAACTCCACTATGGCCAAGACCAAAGAGCTGTCAAAGGACAGCAGAAACAAAATTATAGACCTGCAACAGGCTGGGAAGATTGAATCTGCAATAGGTAAGCAGCTTGGTGTGAAGAAATCAACTGTGGGAGCAATTATTAGAAAATGGAAGAGATACAAGACCACTGATAATCTCCCTCGATCTGGGGCTTCACGCAAGATCTCACCCCGTGGGGTCAAAATGATCAAGAGAACGGTGAGCAAAAATCCCAGAACCACACGGGGGGACCTAGTGAATGACCTGCAGAGAGCTGGGACCAAAGTAACAAAGGCTACATCAGTAATACACTATGCCGCCAGGAACTCAAATCCTGCAGTGCCAGACGTGTCCCCCTGCTTAAGCCAGTACATGTCCAGGCCCGTGTGAAGTTTGCTAGAGAGCATTTGGATGATCCAGAAGAGGATTGGGAGAATGTCATATGGTCAAATGAAACCGAAATAGAACTTTTTGGTAAAAACTCAACTTGTCGTGTTTGGAGGAGAAAGAACACCATACCTACTGTGAAGCATGGGAGTGAAAACATCATGCTTTGGAGCTGTTTTTCTGCAAAGGGACCAGGACGACTGATCCGTGTAAAGGAAAGAATGAATGGGGCCATGTATCGTGAGATTGTGAGTGAAAACCTCCTTCCATCAGCAAGGGCATTGAAGATGAAACGTGGCTGGATCTTTCAGCATGACAATGATCCCAAACATACCCAAACATAAGGAGTGTCTTCGTAAGAAGCATTTCAAGGTCCTGGAGTGGCCTATCCAGTCTCCAGATCTCAACCCCATCGAAAATCTTTGGAGGGAGTTGAAAGTCCATGTTGCCCAGCGACAGCCCCAAAACATCACTGCTCTAGAGGAGATCTGCATGGAGGAATGGGCCAAAATACCTGCAACAGTGTGTGAAAACCTTGTGAAGACTTACAGAAAACGTTTGACCTCTGTCATTGCCAACGAAGGGTATATAACAAAGTATTGAGATGAACTTTTGTTATTGACCAAATACTTATTTTACTGAGGAATTTACCAATTAATTCATTAAAAATCCTTCAATGTGATTTTCTGGATTTTTTTTTTTTCTCATTTTGTCTCTCATAGTTGAGGTATACCTATGATGAAAATTGGAGACCTCTCTCATCTTTTAAGTGGGAGAACTTGCACAATTGGTGGCTGACTAAATACTTTTTTGCCCCACTGTATGTGGGGTATTTTTTGTCTTGAATTATTCAAAGTTGTTCTTTCCAAAGTACTTTTCACTCATCTAGTCATTCTTTTCACCATCTTTTTACTCTAACCTTTCACTGTCCACAAGTCAGGAGTTGAAGGTAAAGGACAGGCTGTGTGTTTGAAATTTCACTGAAGGTGTCTCATTAGAAACAGCCAGATCTGTTTTCACATACCTACCAGATGAACCCACTGACAAAGTGGGATCTGTGTTCAGGGCAGAGATTGAGGGAGCTAAGGAAAGAGACAACAAAATATAGAATAGCTGCAGCTATTGAAGTTCAGGGGATAAAGGTAATAGGCTGAGGTAAAGGTGCACATTAACGCTCCATAAACCCACTCGCGTCATCTCCCCTTCCTTTTCACACTCTTCTGCTCATCATTGTCTGAGATCTGAGAGTGTCACTTGCTTTGCCTCTCCTTCTGTCTTTGCCTGCTGGTAGCAGCAGCTGTGAGCGGAAATGGAGAGCAAAATGTCGTCTCGGTGCTCCATCTGCACCCACGAAACGCGCCAGTTTCTTGGCTGGCTCTGATTATTCTGCCTCTCTCTCCTCATCTTCTCTCACCTCTATAACTATGCAGACAGAGCTTTTCTGTTTTGAATCGCCAAGGCTTTAGAGACCATTTTTACCTCACCCGTGACCTGAGTGTAGGTGGGCTTTGCGTGAGTGTAGATAATGTCCGAAACGGAACTAAAAATGTATTCCATTATAGTCATGATTAAAACCCCTGAGCATCCCAGCAAATTTCCCTAAAAACTCCCCAAAATAGCAAACCCAAAGTAAATCAAAAGCTCTTCTTCAACCCTTTGCAGTATATCCATGGGCCTGGTCTCATTCAAAAGAAAACGCTAAATATTTTTGGCAAAACAGTCAGGATCCCTCCAAGTGCTTCTGCCACTGAGTAACAGTGGTGTAAAACTAAATTTGAAGAAAATAAAGTTCACTTGGGGTTTTTTTTTTAGATACAGATGCTTGAAAATAACATACAACTGTTAAATCTTGGCTGGAAAACACAATAGGAATGTAGAACCAAGTGTTATCAAGTTCAGGTCAAAATTTTGCAACAATACCACAAAAAGTTAATATATTACAGGGTTTTTTTTTAATCTAAAGTTGCAACCAGGCGTAACTATCACTTTTGAATGCTTCAACATAGAAGTGTCATCTTGGGCTCTAATGAAAGGTGGCACTCCGGACTATCCTGCCCCATATCCAGATACTGTCAGTAGTAATGACACAGAGTAAGTAAAGTATAAACATTACACACAAGGTTGGTCGAAGTGACAGCTTTGTGGAAGCAACTAGGCAATTACGCATGGGAGATACACGGGCTTTATAGGGGGCGTGTGTGATGAATCCAGCCCTATCAGGTGTCACTAAGTTCAGAAATTAATTGACTACACAACACATCCATAATCAGCATACTCGGCTGCAATTGGCTTGTTTTGTTTACATTAGTTGTGGGGCTGGTCCTTCATGTTAAGTAGGCACTCACTGGGTATTGAAGGCTGTGAAAACACAAAGGAAAGGCGTATTGGGTCAAGTGAGGTATCACTCAAATCAAGACTGTCACATAAGTCTTTCAGGCTTCCGTTTACATCACTATTGCTATGGGAAATGTAGTTTTTATAGTGCGTTAACAAAAAAGCCAGCTGGGTTTCGAACAGTGCTATGATTTTATGGGCATTGTCCCCTGTTATTATCTAGATGGACAATAACTCATACTCAAATGGATCTATTGGACCTTTTGCAATAAAACTGGACCATATTTGTTGGACTATCATTAATTACAGGACTCCAAGTAAGCTTCATTGCTGAGTAAATGTGATGTTGCTACATATGTTGTGCTACCCTGTTTGATGCTCTATTTAATTCCAATGTTTATGATTGAATCTCAGATCTGTTTTAATATCCAAATAGATGATATTCTAAGCTTTGAAATGATGTAACGCATGACTACTCACTCTAAACAAGTTTACCACACTTCACTGTGCTGCAGCAGAAATATTAAAACATATATATACATATTAACTTATCAGCCACCTGTCTTTTCAAGTTTTCACTGTTATGCTATATGCAATAACAACATTCTTAAACTGCTCCCAATTGATACACTAATAAATGATCAATCAATCTTGGGGACTATATCAGCCCAATTGCCAACAATCAGTCAATCTCATTTCCAGTCAGAGTTGGACTCTGCCCGCTGGAGAGACTTTTTTAATCCTCCCTGAGGAACTGAAGGAGGTGGCTGGGAAGAGGGAAGCTTGTGCTTCTCTGCTTGGACTGCTGACTCCATGACCCAGATCCCCCAAATAAGCATTAGATAATGATAATACTGCTGCTGCTGCTGAAGTCTAATGACATGTTTCACTTTTGAGCTGCGTTGTTTTCAATGCAAATAAAAGAGCCTTAACAAATTAGAAGCTAAATTAAATTTCTGCATAATGAATTCATATTGTAGCATTCAGAGCACAGTACCCCCAAAACAAAACTTCAAGTGGAAGCCAAAACCATTTGCTTTTTTTTTTAACTACAAAGTCACTGAATGATATCAACCATTGTACACAGCTTCCAAGGCCATCTCTCAAATATCTGTCAAAGTTTAGAATTAAACTGATGCTATTATGTGTTTATTAAACTGGGCCCAGGATTTTAGGAGTTGGTACAGTCTGGACTAACAACAGACATTGTGTCCTGCACATATAAGTCTTATAGTCTGATATAAACTTTATGGAACCCTTAACAAAAATTGTTTGGTGTCCTTCTATCACTGGTGCAATATATGGAAGCTGTTAGTGGCATGCCATAAGTCGATTCTCTGAACTTTTGCAGTCATGCAGGTACCAGAATCCACCAAATGGTGAAGTCTACACTAAAAGCTTTGCATAAGAAGCTAATACTTGTAAATATACTGTATATGAAGCACTTTTTAAGTCAAAATGATGGGGAGGGAAATGTTAAAGGGAGGGACTAGTGCATGATTTTTCTGGTCTAGCAAGATGATCATTTCACTTTAACCTCTTTTAACTTCATTTTTTTTAAGCAGACATCTTTTACTGGCGGGCTGAACCTCCCATCATGTATAATATTTGTTAAAGTCAATGCACTGTGCAAAAATCAGAGGCCCTGAAGGTGTTTGTTCATATTAGAGCTACGCTATGGATTCAGCCTCTATTTGCAATTACTTCCTACTGTATATACCCATTTAGCAAGACAAGAGGATGCCATGTATTTGGCTGTTCGCAATTGTGCTCAGACAGTCTAAGTTGTTATATTGTCTCGGCCTGTCAAGACAGCAAGAGAGCAGGGAAAACCCTATCACAACATAATGGCTTGCAGAGGCTTCTCCACACATCTTGAAGGCTCAGGAAGATATCTGTGATTGCTGTAATCAGCGGTTCCTGTCCATGCTTTGGCAGAGATGCTCTGCTAATTACAGACAAAATGTTAGCTGTTTGTTTACTAGAGAGACCTGGCTGAAGCTGAAGCAGTATATTTCCTTGCCACTATGAGTCCCCCAGACTGGCTGCTGTCTGGGACATGTTGACTCGATTCCAGGCTGAACTGTATTCACTGTTTGTCTAATTCCCCTCATTAGCCACAGCATACACAAGCTTGTGGAATGGGTTTAGGGTACTTGGAGTTGTAGAGGCTGAGATGCCATCAGAGTGTGGACATTGGAGCGGCTGCCCTGGTTGCATCAGATCATGCTTCTGTTTGTGTTTTCAGGGCACTGGTGCTGTTATCAGCTTGCCACTACTAATAAGGCAAGATTAAATAAGATTGGTGCGTTATTTGCCTCTGAGGATTTCTGCCAGCCATCTTGGCTCTAGTTCATTTCTATAACCTGTCTATTTTTACTTAAGGAGGGAGCATGAACAGGCCTTTGTTACTTTAAGGCATTTGAATGAGCATGTGATGAGAACAAATGCCTTTGCACTGGAAAAGCATAGCTCGCCTGTACTGAATAATCCCTCTTCTCTCTTACCGAATTACACCACCGTGACATTTAGGAATTGTAAATGGCTTCATGACAGCCACAGCCCATCTCACCCAGCGCTGCCATGCCTTGTCCAAAAAAAACTCTCAGCTCGCTCTGAAATAGCCCCAAGCCAAACACTTGTGCCTGTGTTGTTTTCTCGCCCCACTGTTCCTTCCCCTCATGAAAATGCAAGTGTCTTTTTATTCATCGACACAGCTTAGGTTCAAGCACCCCTCCAGGCTGCAAGCACAGGAAATTACATGTTTGAAGGTTAGACTGCCCTAAGCATGCTCAGAAAAGTCAACCAAATACAGGAGAAGGTAATGTCTAGATGCACTCGTACCTGTCAATACATCTTGGTAAATTCAGTTGAACTATTGACAACTTTTTTGTTTTTTTTAACAAGTGTCAAGCAATTCTGGCTGTCACAGATTGACTGGATTTAAGCACTGGAAAAAAATGTGCTAAGGAAAATATGGTCAAGTTGACATGAGCAGTTAGAAGAGGTATGCAGACATAGTAACAATAAAGTACTATCAGTGCTTTTCATATTTTCCCTTGCATTCATTTTTTTAAACTTATGTTTGGCTGGAATGTACTATCTAGTTAATCCAGGCAAAGGATTTTTTTTTCCCCAGTGCTGAGGAGAGAGTCAATGTTTCTTCATAATGAAGTGCTCATGGCAGCAGTGGCTCAGGAGGTAGAGCAGGTCATCCAATAACCAGATGGTTGGCAGTTTGAATCCCGCTTTCCCCAGATATCCTGCCGTTGTGTCGCTGGGCAAGACACTTTACCCACCTTGCCTCCAGTGCCCATAACAGTGGGTATGAATGTGTATAACTGTTCAGTGGTGGTCAGAAAGGCCAATGGCGTGGATTGGCAGCCATGTTTCCGTCAGCCTGCCCCAGGGCAGCTGTGGCTACAGTAGTAGCTTGCCACTACCATTGTCTGTCTGGAGTGAATGAATAATGTATCTATTTGTAAAAGCGTCTTTGAGTGTCTATGATAAAGTGCTATATAAATCTGATGCATTATTATTATTCAATAAAAGCAATTCGTAGAAAATATGAGTCTTTGAAAAGCATTCTTTGAAATAAGTTTGATATGTGAATTAAAGGGCAGATCGTGATCAAAAATAACTCCAAGATTCCTGACAGAACTGTTATGAGTTAGAATAATACCATCTAAACTAAATGCTTGATTTGTCATAGTATTTCTAAGGGTTTTTGGGCCAACCCATCTATTCAAGTGTCTTTGAGTGTCTTGAAAAGTGCTTTATAAGTCTAAAGTGTTATTATTATTATTTATTATTGTTAACTAGAATGACTCCAGTCTTATGTGAATTTAATAGTAAGAAATTGCAAGTCATCCACACTGATTTCCTAAAGACATGCCTCTAGTTTAGTTAATCATTACTGTCATCTGGCTTCATTGATAAATATAATTGTGGGTCATCTGCATTACAATGAAAATGTATGCAATGCTCTCTAATAATATTACTGAATGAAATCATCATATATAAAATTAAAAGAATTGGACCTAACACAGAGCCCTGTGGAACTCCATGACTTAGCCTTGAATTTGATGAAAATTCATTATTGACATGAACAAATTGGAACCTATCAGATATGATATAAACAACTGCAATAAGTCCCTTTAAGACCAACAAAGTGTTCTAATTTATCAAGTAAAATGTTGTGAATGATGGTGTCAAAGCTGCACTAAGGTCTAAAAGGATAAGTACAGAAACATGTCCATTATCAGATGCTGTAAACAGATCATTAGTGACTTTTTTTTTCTACAGCTATTTCAGCACTTGGATGAATTGTAAGGCCTTATAAAACTCTTCAAATAAATTGTTTCCCTGCAAATGGTCAAATAACTGAGTAGCAGCATCTCTTTCTAAGATTTTTGAAATGAAAGGCAGATTAGAAATTGCCCTATAGTTAGGTAAAAGTCCTGCATCAAGTGTTGACTTTTTCAGTACCAATTTATTTACAGTGATTTTAAAAGCCTGTGGTACAAAGCCAAATGTTAATGATTGATTAATTATTTGAAGAACTGAGCTACAAATAAATGGAAAGACTTCTTTTAAGTTCTCCTAACCTAGTGGGAACGGGGTCTAATACACAATTTGAAGGCTTGGATGAGGAAATTAATCTATTTAACTCTGAAAGGTCAGTTGCAAGTGAAAGTCAGTTGGAGGAGTTGTAGTTGTTACTGTATCTAAATAAATTAATGATGGGAAGGAGCTGACTAGTTTTATCTCTAACAGATGAAATTTTATTACTCAAGAAGTTCATTAATTTCTGCCTAGTAAGCTGTTAAGTTTGACAGAGTCCCCACTCTTTGCCAGCCTGGCTACAGTGCTAAAAGAAACCTGGGATTATTCTGGTTCTCTTCTATTAATGCAATAAATTATTGTTCTAGCTTTCCTAAGAGATTTTTTTTTTTTTAATAAATTAGAAGTTGATTTCTCAAGCTAAATAAAAAGTAATCTAATTTAGTGGAACACCATTTTTTTTTTTTCTGATTGATGAGTCTTCTGTTTTAAACTGAGTTTCTGTGTTGAATCATATGTTGTACATCCTCTGATCTTTGTGTACAGGGACTTACAAAAATCAGGAAGTGGACCAGATCTAAAATCTGGCTGATGGATGACTTCAACGGTCATGTCTCTAATTCTTCAAAAGTTTCATGAAGGCTTTATTCTGGCCACTTGTTCCAAGTCTGCTTAAAGCAAACTTGATGTCTTGCTGACAAATCTTTTGTGGTCTAAGTCATCGGAGACCAAAGAGCAATTACGTGTTTAAAGATTTACACTTAAAAGTGTGAGAGAGAAAAGAGAGAGAGACTATTGCTGTTCACCTAACTGATTTGCCACTGATTGCATCCAACACACACACAACTGACCCATTTATACTGAAGAAGACATATTCAATCACTGCTCTCTCTGTGTCATTGTGTGGATTCTATTGTCTGCTAATTGTGCATTGAGAGTTTTTTTCTTGTAATCACAATATCTGTCATATAAATGAACTTTATTTTGATCAACAATGCTTTTTTCTCTCTCCTATTGTGTCCCCCCCCCCCGCCTTCTATTCCCCTCCTGCTGACAGGCGCCTCCATGGCTCGCCGCGTCATTGGGAATGTCATCTATGACGTTTCCAATGTCAAGTCAAATTCCTCGTATATTTACCTGTTTATTTACTTGTAAATGTGCTTGGCAATAAACTTATTCTGATTCTGATTCTGATTAAAAGCAGTGCAATCGATGATGACTATGGTCAACAGATTGCAATCATTTATCTGATGATCAAGTTCTGTATAAAATTCTGCATACTGAGCAAAAACCGCCTAATCCCTGGTATGTACAGTATACATGCCCTAATCTGCACCTCTTCATCTTTTTCCGCAAAATGTGAATGTGTTGAGGGGTTGCGATTATTTTTCTTCAAGAACAAGAAATTCCATCAGGTATACGAGAGGCTGGCTAAAAGGGAACAACACAGGACTTCCTCACACATCCCACCTAATGCTGGAAACAGAACAGAAGCACACAAGAGGATTATCTGTGACGGGAGACTGCCCAAATTCACAACAGCTAAGGGTATTGATCACTTAATTTTATTTTTTTTTAATTTTTAGCGTTTGCTTGACTTTATATCAGGATATTTAGAAAATGGCTGTTTACCATTACCTTATACAATCAATATGCTGAAACTACTTGCAGTGCAGTGAGCATTAAATCAGTTGTATGTGCAAATCCTATTAAGTAAAATGTATACACAGTAATTCTTTGTCAACAGCCTTCGGGGTGTTTATGTACAACCCAAATTAATCCGTGTTAGGATGAACGTATGTGATTCGAGCAGAACATTATTAAACCCAACAGATTGCTTTGGAGTCCAGTTGGCTCCTCAGCTCACAAAGCATACCAGAAATGAGCACAGGGCCTCCAGCAGTGACACTACAGATAAAATTCCATCCTGTTTCAGTCTGGGGTTTTTTGCATGTGGGGGGGGGGGGGGGTCGTTACACTGCTGTCTATGAATTCTTTGTTTGTTTGTTTTTTTCCCCCATTAAGGGCATCATTTGTCACTTGCACATTGGATGCCAACTGATCTCTGAAATAGATTATATATAATGGCTGTATAACTTGTCATGTTTACATATATGCCAACCTGCAGAGAAACATGAAGGGCGGAGGTTAAAGATGAAGAAGCAAGTGAGTCGCCTCTGGCTACATCTTGTGGTTGCAGACGGAGCACAGAAAATCTGCTTTGCTGCTTTCTGTCCAGTTTTTTTTCCTCCATTATTGCTTTGGTTGATTTGTTTCCTGTTGAAGCACCGTTCTTCAAACAACAGGCTATGTTGATTTTTTTTTTTTCCATTTTCTAACGTCGCCTTCCCCTCCAAATGTGAAATAGCAGCTGTGCGACCGTCCCATTCAGACAGCCATCTCTGTCCAGGGATCTCCCTTGGCCTGAAAGACTGAAAGAACACTTGTGTGTTTTGGCGGGCACCTCAAAGCTGCCTTGACACCAGTGAACAGAGGCACCAATGACAGTTCAGATTACTATCCTGCATTTTTAGGGGAGCTGGCATGTGGATTTCTTTTTTTTTAGCGATCTTCTCCCTGTTGCATTCACAGAATTTAACGTAGTTCTGTAACTGTTATACTGTGTAGGGCAGACCTGCAATCTCCTGAGATCAGAGTGGAGCTGAACCACCTTCAGTTCTCAGTTACAGCCTCATATTTAGTCAGGTTGCTTTTTCCCCCTTCTGGATGCAATCTCATGACACCTGAGTGAATAGATAGCAGTTACTGTAAATGGGCTTGCAGTTCCACAGCATTAAATCCTAATCAGCAGCTTTTACGTGTCAACAGAACTGAATGTTTTGAAAGATCTCCAAGCCCAGCATGGACTGGCCTGTGCCGTTTCATCACATGTGTACATATTCAACCCACATGCATGGGATATTTAATGCATGCACCTCACACATCGACTAGTCTAGACTGTATTATTCTTTCATCTCCCCATTTTATCCACCTCTGCCTTTCATGTGCGATAACCTGGAGTCGAAAGAATATAGTCCCAGGGAATGAACCAGAGTGGATTTCTGCTCTCACGCAAGGAAGAGGCTTCCCATTGATCCCCCTTTTCATCTTTTGAGCTTGCCCTGTCTCTTTTTTTGTTTGCTTTCCATCACTCACTCCATCATGTCCAGCAGATCTACCCATCCAAGACGAACATCATTAGCTGGGCACGTTTCCAACCATTTCTCCATTTATACTTCCACAGTAGCAAGTTGCACAGGCATGACGATGCTCTCAGCTTCATTTCATTAAAGAGCCATTTAATATGTTGCTCCAACCTCAGGTCAAGTGTTCTGCCGGGGTGTTTTTCATGTTCAGCTGGAAGACTGCTGAAGGGGAGGATGATGGTGGTTGGCCAAACTGATTGTGCACAGTTTTGACACACTCACTCTGATTCTGACAAGTGGTATTTCTGAGAGCCATTATAGCCATGTAGCAAGCTGGAGAGGTGAAGTCAATGGGGACTAATTTTACCCAGTGGTCAGCACCAGTACAATATAGAAACTCTTCTAATTCAACAGTAGTTTTCAGTGTTTTCCATTTAATTAGCTGTGAGTGGTCACTGGAAATGGAATCTAAAAATACATGTTTGGAAATGTAGCGTTAACATGGGGACACCATTAAATGAATGTGGCGTCATTTGGTGGTAACATTAAATATGAATATAATTATTAATAACTGGAATTAATACTTAATTATTGCATTGCCTTGTTATAACACTAGGAGCACCACTCGCAATTTATCTGGAGGGACGAGAACTCCATTAGGAAACAATTTTGTTAAAGAATTTGGCAAATAATACCATCCATCCATCCATCTTCTACCGCTTTTCTGCAAATAATACCCTAAGCATTAATTGATAATTTCATTGAAAATTATTTGATCAGTCTCATAACCTGGGCATCAGTTCTTGACACTAAGCAATTCTGAAATTTGGACAAAGGAACCACACCTGTACTCAGTTTAGTAGTTTAGGGTACATTCACACGGCCACTGTTTGGTCTGAACCAAAGGACTATCCGCAGATAGTTCAGTTTGTTTGGTGCCGTCTGAACGCGAACCAAACAAGCAAAGTCTGGTCTGCCTGAAAACGGGGGTCTTGGTTGCAAACGAAGTCTGGTGCGCTTCACTTGCAGTGTGAATACAAACGGACTATCCAGCGGACCAAAGGGTGGAAGTGCCCCTCGGCATTTATGTAACCGTAGCAACACGCAGTCTGAGAAGAGGAAGTGGCGTTTACCGTGCCGTATTTTGGGTTGAAAATAACAATAAAGACAACCGCGCAGATCCAAGAAATCCTTTTACCGGAGAAAGCTGAGGAGAAGAGTTAAAAAATGTCTTGTTTGTGGTGGACAAACAATCCAGCTGAAGGGAGCGGATTTCCGTTTTTGGTCCTGGCCAATCGATGAGCCTGATTCTTCTTCTTCGCTAAAATTTTTTCTTCCTGGTCAGTGGTGGTTTCAGCTACAGTTCCCCAAACAAGCAGTTGTTGTAACTGCGTGATGTTGTCCAGGCAGTTTGCTCCGCTGCAGTGTGAATGCAAACCAAATCAAACAAAGGTTCGAATATTCTCGGCATTACCTGCCCAATCAAACCGAGACCCCCGGACTATCCTGGCGTAAATGCAGCCTAAATGAAAAGAACCAAAGTGACAATAGACCACTGTAGAGCTTGTAAAATGGAGAGATAACCAGAATTAGCATTAACAGTGCAGTGGTAATTTAGCATATATGAAGAAAGAGCAATATTTACGTCCATATTTACAGGTCTTGCATATATGAAATGTGGCTGTGTATCTGAATGGAGAATTAGTGAAACAACCATAGAATAATTGGATATCATAGAAAACTAAAGACAGAGGAATTTTGGGAAAATGTTTTGTAGAGAAAAACAGGTTTACTTTACATTATTCTCAAAAAGGAGTGGTAGTTATAGAAAAGGTTATGGCTGAGGTGGACAAAAGTCTGTCTCTGAAACTAATGCTGTTGGCTGCCTTACTTTCTTAGAGTGGGTGGGTTCTTAGAAGACAGACCGAAACCAGAATGAAATAGTCAAGCCTCATTGGGTCACAGACGCAGGAGGATTGGGCTTCTGGCAGCACGGCTTTGTCTCTCCTGGGTTAGTGATTGATGGCAGGGTTCCTCTCAGTGGTTCTGTGCCCGGGGTCTTGACTTGGGAACCTTCTCACAGGCGAGGGCCTGGCTTGGGGCCAGTAGCTTGGCTCTAGTGGTGTCTTCTTTAGAACACTGGATTGCCCTCTAGGACAATGTAAAAAGAAAACTGCATTTACCTTGAGTAAAAACAGGAGAGCTGTGAGAAAGACCTGCAGGCCTCAGAAGACAGCAGAGGCATAGCCTCTTGTTTGGCTGAGCATTGAGAGAAGAAAGAGAACTCAGGTTTCTGTGTGAAAAGGCTGCAGACTACACCGCAGGGGTGGGGCTTGCTGTGGACCAACCAATCAAGGAGTATATGATTAAATTCTCAGAAATACCTAACTATCACAAAGCTAGGCATAAATTGGTCTATAACAACATTCCTACATGGATTTTGTCTACCCTATAAATATTCATAATGAGGAAATCATGGCCAAATATTTAAGATAAGATAAGATAAGATAAGATAAGATAAGCCTTTATTAGTCCCACAACGGGGAAATTCCAGGATTGCAACAGCACAGGGATAGCAACACTCAGAGCAACAATCAGAAGGCAAGAAAAAAAAAAAGCAAGCAAGAGCAGCTAATATACATATGTACATATTACTATAAATATATATATATATACACACAGACACACAGTGTAGAGCATTGTAGCTGGATGGGATAAATATATGAGTATATAAACACACAGTACGGAGCATTGCAGCTAGATGGAATAAATATGTAAATATATAAACACAGTGCGGAGCAATGTAGCTAGATGGAATAATATGTAGATATATAAACACACAGTACGGAGCATTGCAGCTAGGTGGAAAAAAAAAATGTAAATATATAAACACAGTGCGGAGCATTGTAGCTAGATGGAATGAATATATAGATATATAAATATAAACATAAACATAAACACACCCAGTGCGGAGCATTGTAGCTAGATGGAATAAATATGTAAATGTATAAACACACACAGTGCAGAGCATTGTTGCTAGATGGGATGAAACAGCACAACCGTCTACTTAGTTATCCTACATGGTATGATTATGTACCCATACATATTCTCACCCTCCGTAGCTACCGGTATTTTCCTAGTTGTATGCCGGAGGGGACCATTGTGTAAGTCTATTGCATCTTTTGCATTAAAAAAAAAACTATTAGGTTGTTACGTCTTTTTGCTATCTCTGCGAGCAACCCTGCTTAGGTTGTACAGTCTGACAGCCGTTGGTAGGAAGGACCTGCGAAACCTCTCGGTTGTGCACCTGGGATGATGTAGTCTGCTGCTAAATGAGCTCCTCAGTGCATTCAGTATGTCCTGCATAGGGTGGAACTCGGACTCCAGCAGAGATGACAGTTTAGCCACCTCCTTCTCTCTCCTATCTCCTCCACCGGATCAAGGTGCTGCCCCAGGGCAGAGCTAGCTTTCTTGATCAGTTTGTTCAGTCTCTTCCTATCGGCTGCAGTAATGCCACTGCCCCAGCAGACCACTCCAAAAGCGATGGCTGATGCCACCACCGTGTCATAGAATGTATTCAGCAGCGCCCCTTGTACACCAAAAGACCTGAGTCTCCTCAGTAGGAACAGCCTGCGCTGTCCCTTCTTGTAGAGTGCGTCAGTATTGTGTGGCCAGTCTAGTTTATTGTTCAGATGAACACCCAGGTACTTGTAGGATGTCACCATCTCAATGTCTGTTCCCTGTATATTTACTGGTGCTGTGAGGGGTTGTCCTTGCCTGCGGCAGTCCACCACCAGCTCCTTAGTTTTCCTCGCGTTGATCTGGAGGCAGTTCCGATGGCACCAGTCCACAAAATCCTGGATAAGCCCTCTGTACTCAGTTTCATCTCCATTGGAGATGAGGCCAACGATCGCAGAGTCATCAGAGAACTTCTGTAGATTGCAGTGTGTTGCGTTGTGTGAGAAGTCCGCAGTATAAAGAGTGAACAGGAAGGGAGCCAACACCGTTCCCTGGGGGAACCCCGTGCTACTGATGATCGTGTCGGACACACAGTCCCGGGTTCTCACAAACTGAGGCCGGTTCGTGAGGTAGTCCAGGATCCATGATGACAGGTGCTGGTCCACCCCTGCGCGCAGCAGCTTGTCCTTCAGGATCATCGGTTGGATGGTGTTGAAAGCACTGGAGAAGTCAAAGAACATGATCCTCACCACATTCCCGGGCTTCTCCAGGTGGGACAGAGAACGGTGAAGGAGGAAGATCACCGCATCCTCCACCCCAATGCCATGCTGGTAGGCGAACTGGAGTGGATCCATCGCTGGTTCCACCAGGGGGCGGAGGTGAGCAAGGAGCAGTCTCTCCAGGGTCTTCATCAAGTGGGACGTCAAGGCCACCGGTCTGTAGCTGTTCAGGTCTTTGGGGTGGGAAGTTTTTGGTACAGGTACCACACAAGATGTTTTCCACAGCTGTGGTACCCTCCCCAGCTTCAGGCTCAGGTTGAAGATGTACGTCACAATCCCACACAGCTGGTCTGCACAGGACTTGAGGAGCTTTGCGCTGATGCCGTCCGATCCCGACGCCTTCCTCGCCTTGATCTTCCTCAGCTCCATCCTCACCTGGGTCCTGGTCAGGGTCAGGATGGGGGGCTGTGTGTTGGGAGTGGGGGGGTGTTGGTGGAGTGGGGAGTGGGCAGCAGGACTTGATGTCTTTACAGGCAGCAGTGGTTGTTGTGCAGTCAGGGGGGAGGGCGGTTGGTCAAACCTATTGAAAAACAAATTCAGATTGTTCGCCCACTCCCTGCCCCCCGTGGCCTGGGGGGAGGTACTCTGGAGCCCAGAGATGGTTTTGAGGTTTCTCCAGACCCCGCTGATGTCCCTCTGTTGCAGCTTGTCCTCCATCTTCCTCCTGAAGCTGTCCTTGCCTTCTCTGATCTTTCTCCTCAGCTCCCTCTGTACGGACTTCAGCATCTCCCTGTTCCCCGACCTGAAGATCCTCTTCTTCTCTCTCAGAAGTGTTTTTATCTCAGGGTTGATCCAGGGTTTGTTGTTTGAGCAACACCGTATGGTCTTGGTGGGAACGGATTTGTCCGCACAGAAGCTGAGGTAGCCCGTGAAGGTGTGAATGAGGCCATCGATGTCCTCACCATGTGGATCGCAGAGCTGCTTCCAAGCGGTGGCTTCAAAACAGCCCTTTAGAGTGTCCATTGCCTCCTCAGACCATAACATCACTGTGTGCATGGCCGGGGGTTGTCTGTGCACTAGGGGTTTGTACACCGGCCGGAGATGAACCAAGTTGTGATCCGATCTCCCGAGTTGGGGGAGTTGTGATGAGGTGTACACCTCCTTAGTGTTTGCGTAGAATAAGTCCAGTGTTTTATTGTCTCTAGTGTGGCATGTGACATACTGGGTAAACGTGGGTAGAATGGGAGACAGTGAAACATGGTTGAAATCGCCTGAGATGAGGAGAAGAGCATCTGGGTGTTCTGTCTGCAGCCTGCTGGTTACTGAATGGAATTTGTGTGTTTATGACACACAAATAATGCAAACAAAGTCAACGTGGACTTCAGGAGCATCTCTTGGGTAGCTAGTCATGAAACCAAAGAGGTCTCAGTAAGATGTCTTTTGTTCCGCTCCTGACACCTACGTATGCATGAAGGGTCTGTGCTGTTAAGAGAGAGAGAGGGAGGAGTCATGGAATGAGCCCATTGATACTGTTTGGATCCTGTGGGGTGATGAGACTGCGAGCAGAGTTAAAACCATCTTAAAAGTTCATAGATGAAGAAAGCAGAGTTCATGAGAAGGGAATTGCAGATAGAGAGAATCTGGCTGGAGTGCGCAACATAAATTTTGTATGCATTTTTTACTGCTTTGTTGGCAGCCCATTTCCAACTAGAAACTGCTGTTTGCTGTGCTATGTTATGTACTAGTTCATTTAAATTATTGAAGTCATGTATGTGCAGTCAATAGGGCTCCGCTTACACAGTCTGAAAGTTTTTAATAGCTAAAAAACAGTGTGGTGATCTGACTTGACTAACTTAAGATGAGCAAGTGATGATCAATCTAAAAAGAAAAAAAACAGAAAAAATATAAATTCACAGTTTATTGGTATAAAATTGGCATATATTGACAATTTAACACGGTGGCACAGTGGTTAGCACCGCGGCAGCACAGTTTACCCTCGGCCGGGGGATCGCGGGGATCGTGGGTTCGATCCCTGCCCCCGGCCAACAGTGATCTGTGTGGAGTTTGCATGTTCTCCCCGTGTTTGCGTGGGTTTACTCCGGGATTTCTCCGGTTTCCTCCCACATGCCAAAAACATGCAGGTTAGGGAGTTAAGGGGCGCTTGCGCATGCAGTGACCGGCAGCTGGTGGCTTGTCACCGGACTGCAGAACAAATCTACCTACGGGTACAAAATAAGTCAAAAAAAAAAAAAATTAAAGTCCAAGTTCAACAACACTGAATGTCAAGACAGCAGCTAAGTTTGTGCCCAACCACAGTGAAAAGACAATGAGAAAAAAAGCTACTTTTTTAAATAATGTTTTTAATCCTCTGAGCAGAGACAGAAGGATTCTACTAACCAGACACTGGCACTAATATTCAGAAATTTAGATTACTCTTTCTTCAGACATATTGACAATACCTACAACAATCACCAATTCAATAAAAGCAAACAGGCAATAAAATCTGATGTATTTTGATATATATACCTAATCTAATCTAATATATAGTGTGTACATAAAAGGAATTCTGCGGTGTGGGTATGGATGACAGAAACTTTGTCCCCCTACTAACTCTGAGGCCACTTGACCATGGGCTCTCATCTCTTGCGTGACAAATGCCACAATACCTGAAGAGTGCACCTGACATGGTTTCACTGACCACTTGACCATAAAAGAGGTCAGCAGTGACCTTTTTTAGCCGATCTTTACAGGTGGAGGTGTACGCTGGGGAGGAATCAAGCATACCTGATGCAGTCAACGGAGTTTAGGATCCGTGGGTCTCTCTTCACAATACAGGAGTTGTGGACAGACGGGAAGATGGAGGTTCAGGTTACTACTGGGTGCTGGGACACCAAAACTATTTTCACGTTTAACTATATTCATGTTTATTTACTTTAATCTGCTCCTATAACCCCCATTAAGGTATATGGCGGTGATAAAATCAAATGCACCCTGACTGTTCGTGTCGGGGTGTGAGGGGGAGATGGAGGCTGGAAGCTGGGAGAGTAACCTACGAGTACATTTAATCTGCTCATTTCTATTTGTGTGCTGCATTGACTACCTTCTTGCTTTGCCAAATGGGTTTCTGCTGTGTCCAGTGATCTGTGGTCAAACTGTGTCTTTTTCCTTATTAAATATTGACGGACAAGGGCTTAGAACAAGTTTTCATACATACAATCGCTGCAACAGCTGAATAAAGACTAGACATGACACAAAACGGTATGAAGATCACAATATTCTTTTAAATTTGGATTGTCGTTTATCCCACTGGCTTTGAAAGTGCAGTAAACTGTGAAGGACACAGTTGTCTTCTATTAAAAATAATGTGTTTTAACAATATTAGCACACTCATAGAAAGTGTGAATTATTGTGGTTAAACACCCAGGAAGATGTCGTTTTATAAAGATCCATCCATCTAGCCACCAAAATTTTTAAAATTAACAAAAAAAAACCCTTCCTTTCCAATCAGAAACATTAAAAAATAAAATTGGGTCATTGTCCAGATCAGCAGAAAAAATAAACAATTACATAGAACAACTAGAAAAGCACTCAGAGAGTGCATACCTCTGCCAAGGCTCCTTCCGTCCCTCATGGATCATCTCCAAAATGTAATGGGTTTGTGTGTAGGCCACGAGCCAGTTCTGCTGAAAATTGCATCAAACTCTTATCGTATAGTTTTGGAGGATTCTTGCTAACACACTGTGAGAAGATAAGAGCCTTGGTGGAGGTATGCATTCTCAGACCATCACCAAAATGTAATGGGTTCCTGTCTAGCTCAAGAACCACCTCTGGTGAAAATTTTATCCAAATCCATTCTGTAGTTTTTGTGTAATCCTGCTGCACAAATAAAAACGAGGTCCTTGGTGGAGGTATGCAGTCTCACATCTTCACCAAACTTTAATGAGTTCAACCTTGTCCCAAGGGCTACCTCTGGTAAAAATGTCATAAAAATCTGTATAGTAGTTTTTGTGTAATCCTGCTAACAAACAGACAGACAAACCACCCCCATTACATTACCTCCTTGGCGGACGTAAAAATGTAACCAGTACACATATGAACGTTGCACATTTACAAGAAAAAAAAGTAGCATATTTATGAGGAAAATAATTAAGTTTGAGAAAGTTTTTAATTTATAAGAAAAAAGCTAATTTGAGGGAAACTGCAACTTTGTGAGAAATGAGACTTATGAGAAGTTTCTACTCTATAAGAAAAGTTGCAAATTTACAAGAAAAAGTCAAATTTCAGGAAAAAAATTGCAAACACAAATTTAAGTGGGGAAAAAAGTCAAATTTTTGAGACAAAAGCAACAAATTCACAAGAAAGAAGTAACAAATTTCAGAAAATAAATTAATTTCACTAAAGTGAAACAGTAGTAAAACTGAAAAAACATACCAGAGCAAAACACTATATTATGACTGAAGAATGAAGTAATGCATTAAGTGAACTAGAAAAGCACTCGGAAGCGCAGACCTCCGCCAAGCGCCACAGTTCCCCCCCATACAGTGTTTGTTTGTACATTTTCAGATTCCTTGACCATGAAAACATATGACTAGCAATTGGATTCACAATGATAGGATTAGTGGTTTAGTAGTTATTCACGAAAATGGCATTTTGCGTAATGGCGGTTTTCTTGTGGACGGTGATCCGGATCACCACCAAAATCTAATCATCTGTAGGATACCCCATTTCTGACAATCTGTGAAAATTTCATGAAAATCTATCCATAACTTTTTGAGTTATCTTGCTAACACACAGACAGACAGACAGACAAACAGACAGACAAACCAACGCCGATGAAAACATAACCTCCTTGGCAGAGGTAATTAGATAAATAAATGTAAATTATGTATTTAAAGCATACATGCTGTTATCAGCCTGTGGTGCATTTCACTTTGTGCAGTAAAAAAACTAATATGAAAAAAATAATACATGTTTAATGCTTTACATTCCTTTGAGAACATAGAAATAATGGAGCAATAACCCTCCTCGAATAATACACATAACAACACATTACTGACATTTGGAACCATCAGCTTTTCAAGTCGCACTTCCACACAACGCTATATAATGCCAACATTGTCGCACGTAGGGTGCTGTCTGGGAAAGGGACCAATTATATGTAAGGGTATCCCGTTCAAAACATAGCAACGACGTGTAGTTAGATTTCTGGAGAGGTGCAGGTCAGCATAAGCTCTATAATCACTGGAGGCTAGCTGAGCTGTGGGAGTAGCAGAGGCTGGTCGGCAGGTGCTTGATATCACTGCATCATCAGGATTAAACACTGCGTGCAGTATTCATCGGGTATTGCTGCTAGTACACTATACAGTCAGTGGTTCAACAAAGGTGTAAGGCTGAAACTACAGCGTACAAGTATATTACCTACGTTTACATCACAGAAATAGTTCCTTGGGACATCAGACTGATAAAGAAGTAAAGGGGGGAAAAGGATACAACACAAACTGTGAACATCTGACCATCGCCAAAACCATCAATGCCAGCACTTTTCTCTAGATATCTTCCCTTCACTGTCTTCACCTATTAACATCACTTGTCACCCATTCGAGGACAAAGTTTGGTTTGGTTTTATTTTGATTTTTAAAAAGTAATTAAAAACAACTAAATGTGTTTACTCCTAAAAGCAACTTCACACTGCTGTAATGCTCAAATGCAGCACAGCAGAGTGAAAAATATTTATACTATTTATACCACTCCGGTGCAAAACTGCCGTAAAGAGTTACATTTTTATTACACTTCAGCAGCTTCAGGTAGTATTTTCAGCTGACAGTGGAGCAGTTTGTGTCATGAATGCCCCTCCGGGGGAAAAACAAACTCAAGCACTATGACTGCAGTGAGGACATTTATTAACAGAAAAGACATAACTGTACAAAAATGACCGCGTAAACAACACAAAAACTTACACAGATGAGCTTCTCCTGGGCAGAGAAGTCCCAGGAGGATGAAGAGGGGGAGACTGCCCTAGGAGCAGGAGAACAGTCTGAACATCATTGTGGCTGCGGCACTGAAGGAGAGTGCAGCAATCTAATAAATAGTGGGGGAACTAACGAGCTGCAGGTGCAAGTGGCAAGTGACCTAATTACCAACTGATTGCAGCTGAGAGAACCTGAAGCACAGCAATCAGCTGGAGGGTGTGTCTGGGAAATGAGAACAGCACTCTGCAATGAAACAGGAAAGTAAACCAATAAACATACACAGAAAATAACCAAAAACAGACTTATAGATAAATAATACTGAAAAATAAAGTGGAGGTCTAAGCTCAGAGAAAACCTGAGTTCAGAGACATGACAGAGCCCCCCCCCCCCCCCCCCCCCAGGGAGTGGAACCCAGACACCCCAAGGCAACACCAAGGACCCCCCCCCCCCAAAGGGAATACAGCCAAAAAAATACCCCAGGTGGGAGGTGTGGGAACAGGCTAAGGAGGGAACAAACAACTCAGTACAACACCCGCACCTGCGTCCAGACAAACCCCAAGGCCCCCCACAGTCCCAGGGTACCCGGGCTCAGGTGGCCGGCCGAAGTCCCAGACCATCCAGACGGCCCGATGAAAAGAATCAGGCAGACTGCCGGAGAAAATAGGCCACCCAACCCATAGACTTAGTCCATCAGGCGGCTGGCCTGAGTTTTTAAGCCACCAGGGCTGCAGGGATGACCCAGGAGGCAGTTGCCCAACAGGAAGGCCCAAGGATGGAAAGCAGGGCCGGAGAGGGAAACCATGATGGCGTCAGGTCACAGAGGAAGGGGGGCCATGACGGTGTCCTGCAGAGAAGGAAGAGGAACCCCGACGGCATCTGGTAGCGAAGAAGAGACCTTGACGTCCTCAGGCTGGCTAGCAGCACCCTTGATGGCCCCAGGCTGGAGCACTGCAGCACCCTCCGAGACTCCAGGCTGGAGTACTGTAGCACCCTCGGTGGACCCCGACTGGGCCAATATTGCACCCTCAGTGGACCCCGGCTGGGTAAAAGCTGCACCCACGGTGGACCCCAGCTTGGTCAATGCTGCACCCACGGTGGAACCCGGGCTGGAGCGTAGCACCCATGACAGGTCGATGCAGGAGCACAGCATCCACATCGGGCTAACACTGGAGCGCAGCATCCACAAGGGTCCCCGACCTGGATGCAGCACCCATGGAGACTCAACCCATGGAGGGACCCAAACGACAGCCTCAGGCAGGGGTAAGCTGCCCCCTGGATGACCTCAGCAGAGGAAGCTGGACCCACGGCACCATCCTGTGGTAAGCCTGGATCCTCGGAGACATCTGGTGGTTCCAGAACATCTACAGCGACCCTGAAAGGGAGCTCAGACAAAACACAAAGCAAAGCAGGGTCAGGGTCGCCGGCAGCGGCGGAGCCTAGCGAGGCGAGCTCAGGTGCAGCGGACGGCTACACCTCGCGAGGCGAGCTTAGGTGCAATGGACGGCTGCACCTTGCTCTCCTCACCAAGAGCCAGGCAAGACTTCGCTAATACAGAGAGGAGAAAGACAAAAGAGAGTACTTGCCTGAGCTCAAGCTCCACCACCGTCCAGGACTCCGATGACCCAGGTGATGTCGTCTTGGGCTCAGTCGTCAGGGGGTCCAGCATAGTCGCTGACTCTGCGGCGGCGGCCTCCACAGCAGGCAAGATGGTGTTAACAGTCCAATTGTCCCCAAATGAAGAGGCCCTCGCTGGTGACTCGCCCGGTGAGGCAGCTGGGGATGTGCTCTGTGCATGCTCCGGAGTCGGATCCTCCAGGGCCACCAACTCCTCCACTGTCCAACGGCTTGGTTCTGGAACTGACGGACACTCAGGGATAGGCGGGGGAGACACGGAAAGAATAGGAGAAGGTTTAAAAATAGCAGCTGGAGGAGAGAGCTCAGCCGACTACTTAATCTGAGATGCTCCTCCGGGAGGCAGACAAGGCTTGTCAATACAAGGTGGAATAGAATGAAAAAACACTTGCTTGACCTCCTGGATCTTTATGTTCTCAGCTGGTGGAGATAGACAGTCATCCCTCTTCGTGTCATCGCCGATCCTGACTCTCTCACTGGATTGTGGAGGAGCCGGCTCTGACAACGCTGAAGTGGGCCGTGCTGGGGAACAGGCGGAAGACCTCTCAGCAGCAAAAGAGTGCACCAAAGGGAAGCGAGGAGAAGCCAGTACAGGGTGGAGAGAAGCTGGCGGAACAGCTGGGAAAAAAAGAACCGAAGGCTGTACCAGTGCGGGAGGCTTCTGCTTAGGTGCCAGGGGAAGGGCTGCTGAAGAGGTAGGAGAAGCCCTCCGACAATCTGAGGTGGGATGGCTTTGTCTGCATGGAGCTGGAGCCGGCAGCGAGTGCACATGAGTTGACGCAAGCATCAGAATCACCTCCCTCGGCCCCTCATCTGTGCCCAGAAAGGGATAAATGGAGGAGAGAATATCCATAGCCTTTGGGTGATTCCATAGATTGGGAAACACCTGCATCACTTGCGCAGCGTCATCTCGGCTCTCAGGGATCGCGCTGGGAGAACGGGAGGCTCGGGTCCGTGATCAAATGCGCTCTAGAAGGCACACTGCCTGCCGCTCCACCTCGTCCATGGCGGACTCCAAAAACCGGTGAGTGGAAAAATACACAAAAGGTGAAAAAAAAAAGCCTCACTGCAGAAGCTGAGTTTTTAACTGGTGGCAGCCATCTGTCATGAACGCCCCTCCGGGAGAAAAACAAACTCAAGCACTATGACTGCAGTGAGGACATTTATTAACAGAAAAGACATAACTGTACAAAAATGACCACGTAAACAACACAAAAATGTACACAGATGAGCTTCTCCTGGGCAGAGAAGTTCCAGGAGGATGAAAAATAAAGTGGAGGTCTGAGCTCAGAGAAAACCTGAGCTCAGAAACATGACGTGTGTAAGCCTCAATCCCAAGCTCATTTATGCTTTATAAATGAGGCCTACAAACATTGGATGTGATTCTTTTGCTAGCTATTGTGGCCATTATTAGCTCCTTTCGGTACCAACCTATAACATTTCCAAAAGAACATGAGCTGCATATTATCATCATAGAGCAGCTTCTGGCTGATCTCAAGCCACAGAATAGCCCTAATTTATCAAACGTGCATAAGACATAAAAGTGGTCATACGATCATTTCAATGCAAAGAGCAACGCAGCAAGTCCATGATCGTTATTAAACTTAAGTTTTAACTTGGGAAGAACTAGGGGTGGGAGTCGTGAGGGACCTCACAATTCGATTCAGATCGCGATACTTTGTCATGATTTGATCCTATCATGATTCAGTGACAATCATGATATCACAATAATCGAGTATCACAATCTCATATTTTCATATTTTTTCACCTTATTGAATCTTAACCCATAAGAACCCAGACCCTATAATTTTCCTTGAAGGAGAAAGGAGTCTGGGTTCTTATGGGTTAAATCATGTCTTTAAGTAAAACTGTTGACACCTCTTTCATATAGTAAAATATTTGCGAGGCTTCATTTTCCATGGAGACACATCTCTGCACACAGGGAGGGTGGTGAACGGTGCTGTTTGGAATAGACTCCCACTCCAGCAGTGTTGCCAGGTTTCACAAGAGAAACAAGCAACCAGCTCTATGGAAACAAGCCCAAAAAAAGCCCAGCAGGCAACCTACCACACTGTGTAAAAGAGAGGCTGCTTGATAACATACAGCTGTGGACAAAATTGTTGGTACCCCTCTGTTAATGAAAGAAAAACCCACAATGGTCACAGAAATAACTTGAATCTGACAAAAGTGGTAATAAATAAAAAGTCTATGAAAATTAACCAGTCTATGAAAATTAACCAATTAAAATCAGACAATGCTTTTGAATTGTGGTTCAACAGAATTATTTTAAAAAACAAACTCATGAAACAGGCCTGGACAAAAATGTTGGTACCCTTAACTTAATATTTTGTTGCACAACCTTTTGAGGCAATCACTGCAATCAAATGATTTCTGTAACTGTCAATGCAGTTGTCAATGCAGTTGCACCTCTGCAATACCTGCACCTCTCAGCAGGTATTTTGGCCCACTCCTCATGAGCAAACAACTCCAGTTGTCTCAGGTTTGAAGGGTGCCTTCTCCAGACGGCATGTTTCAGCTCCTTCCACAGATCTTCAATAGGATTTAGATCAGGGCTCATACAAGGCCACTTTAGAATAGTCCAATGTTTGGCTCTTAGCCATTCTTGTGTGTTTTTAGCTGTGTGTTTTGGGTCATTATCCTGTTGCAAGACCCATGACCTGCAACTGAGACCAAGCTGTCTGACACTGGGCAGCACATTTCTCTCTAGAATACCTTGATAGTCTTGAGATTTCATTGTACCCTGCACAGATTCAAGACACCCTGTGCCAGATGCAGCAAAGCAGCCCCAGAACATAACAGAACCTTCTCCATGTTTCACAGTAGGGACAGTGTTCTTTTCTTGGTATGCTTCATTTTTGCGTCTGTGAACATAGAGCTGATGTGCCTTGCCAAAAAGTTCCAGTTTTGTCTTTTCTGTCCATAGGACATTCTCCCAGAAGCTTTGTGGCTTGTCAACATGCAGTTTGGCAAATTCCAGTCTGGCTTTTTTATGATTTGTTTTCGACAGTGGTGTCCTCCTTGGTCGTCTCCCATGAAGTCCACTTTGGCTCAAACAACGACGGATGGTGCCATCTGACACTGATGTACCTTGATCTTGGAGTTCACCATGAATGTGTTTAGAGGTTGTTCTGGGCTCTTTTGTTACCATTCGTATTATCCATCTCCTCCTGCGGCCACATCCAGGGAGGTTGGCTGCAGTCCCGTGGATCTTAAATTTCTGAATAATATGTGCGACTGTAGTCACAGGAACATCAAGCTGCTTGGAGATGGTCTTCTAGCCTTTACCTTTAACATGCTTGTCTATAATTTTCTTTCTAATCTCCTGAAACAACTCTCTCCTTTGCTTCCTCTGGTCCATGTTTAGTGTGGTACACACCATGTCACCAAACAGCACAGTGACTACTTGTCACCCTTTAAATAGGCCGACTGACTGATTACAAGTTTGTAGACACCTGTGATGTTAATTAGAGGACACATCTTGGTTGAACATGTCCCTATGGTCACATTATTTTCAATCTTTTCTAGGGGTAGCATCATTTTTGTCCAGGCCTGTTTCATGAGTTTGCTTTTTAAAGTAATTCTGTTGAACCACAATTCAAAAGCATTGTCTGATTTTCATTGGTTAATTTACATAGAATTTTTATTTATTACCACTTTTGTCAGATTGAAGTTATTTCTGTGACCATTGTGGGTTTTTCTTTCATTAACAGAGGGGTACCAACAATTTTGTCCACGGCTGTATGTTGATATATAGATTTATTTTTGTTTGCAGTGATCAGACTGTAAACAGAGTCAGCATTGAATAACGGAACTTTATAAACTCTAATTAAAGGAAAATACATGTGCATTCTGCATAAGCAACTGCAAATTTATAGTAAACACAGCCAACATAAAAACTCTGAAAATATTACATTTTTAAACTCTGATCAAAAGAAAAGACAAGTGCATTCTGCGTAAGTAACATCACTAAACATGATTACAGTTTAGTGATGTGGGATGATGGGAGTTGTTGTCCGCTAGTTGTTTAAACAAAAACTACATATTACTTTGTTATTATACGACAGCCAACAACTTTAAATTAAAATTAAATTATCAGGGAATGTTCTGCCAGTCTGTAATAAGGCCAGATATCTTGGACATATCATCACTCACCAAATGACTGATGATGAAGATATCTACAGACAGTGTTGTTTATTGTATGCACAGACTAGCATTCTGTGTCGGAGGTTTAGTGCATGCTCACGTGAGGTTAAGTTGTCTCTTTTCAGAGCGTACTGTACACCCATGTATACTGCACATTTATGGGCCAATTATAAGGCAGGGAGTTTGAGGAGACTTTAAGCTGCCTATAATGATGCCCTTAAACTGCTACTGAAGACGCCTAGATGGTCCAGTGCAAGTGAGCTCTTCGTGGCTGCAGGAATTCGAGCTTTTAGAGCCATTTTAAGGAACCTTATGTTTAAATTTATCTGTAGGCTTAATGCCTCTGAAAATGAAATAATTTTATCTTTAACAGGGTTAAGATTTAGTACCATGCATTCATTATCAATCCCTGCTGTGGAGGCACTGCTACACCTGTTTGTGCTGATTGTGAATTTTGTGTATTTTTTTCTTCTTCTTTATGTGTTTGTGTTTAACTGGACCTGTGAGTCTGAATAAAGTTTTATATATATATTTAATTATGTGGAAAGTTATCTTTTTAATTGACGAACATCATAGGTGTAACTTGTAGCAAATTTTGCTCTTGCCATTCATTTCAGAAGAGAATTTTTTTCGATATAAGGTTCCATACGCACTGATCTGTATAAAAAAAAAAAAAAAAAACCCTGGATAGCTCACCCTCCATTGAGTACAGAGCTGAGTGGAGTCAGGCAGACCACTGATCTCTACAGAAAAACTGGATGGATCATTGGTCACCAGAAGTGATTCCCCTGGCAGGCCACTTTTACCTCAATAACTTCCCCAAAAAGCAAGCCCAAAAAGGCAACTACACGTTATAAAACAAGGCCAAAAACCCACAACCCAAGACTGATGAGATTTGCAAGTGATTTTAGAGAAAAGAAGCCAAAAGTCGCTTATAATAAGCAGACTTGGCAACTACGCACTCCAGATATGTTTAGCTGACTCTGTGGACTCTTTAAAAGCAGCTGAAAACATTTTTTGTTTAATGAGGATTTCCGTTGCATTTCAACTGTTTTTTTTAATGGTAAGTCTGATATTTTTAAATTATTTTAATCTTGTGTTTTAACTTTTTGTATTTTTCAAATTATTTTTATCCATCAACTTCCTTTTTTTCCATTTTATTGTGCAATGCTCTGTGACTATGTCTCTGAAAAGCGCTTCGTAAACTTTACTTACTTGGTGATCAGAGAAAAAGCTCCATGCCGGTATCTTTTTAGCTTAGCCATTGCTAAGGCTGCCCCAAGAAGTTTGCTGGCCCACCGTGTTCTGAGTGTTTCTTCTTTTTTTTCGTGCAGCGCTTCTTACAGGTTGTGTGTCATGTCAAGGTCTTTTATTCCATCTTTGTTATAAAATCCAAAAAAGGTCCGACATTTGAGCTAACTTTGACCTAACTGCTTCCTAACTTTCAAAGTTGGCTGCAAGTCTCGGAGACAAGCCAGGACTTCACTTAACTGGGTGTTTGCTTTGCGCCATCTAGTGAACTGAAAATGCCATTTATTAACTGATAACCAAAAAGTATGAGTGTGCCTTTTTTTTTTTAATAAAAGATCGATCCGCGCACTTATGGATCGATGCATCGTCGCCAGTGCCAAGTATCGCGATCTATCATTGAACTGATCTTTTTTCCCACCTCAAGGAAGAACGGAAATCTGTATTTGTGTAATAATTCTGATTTTTGTTCACCACTTTCATGCGTCTTACCATGCTTAGATGATCACCTAATCCTTTTTAAGTATATCGAGGTGTCCTTATGTTGGAATTCAACAGACAGTCAAACTGAATGGTTGCCATACATATAGAGATGCTAATTTAGGAAAGATTTTGCTGTGGTCTTTTATTTTATATATATATAAAAGTCTACACACCCCTGTTCAAATGCTGAGTTTTTGTGATGTAAAAAAATGAGACCAAGATAAATCATTTCAAAACTTTTTCCACCATTAATGTGACCTATAACCTGTACAACCCAATTGAAAAACAAACTGAAATCTTTTAAGGGGAAAAATAAAAAACTTACAATAACCTGTTTGCATAAATATGCACACCCTTAAACTAATACTTGGTTGCAGCACCTTTGGCTTTTATTACAGCACTCGGTCTTTTTGGGTAGGAGTCTGTCAGCATGGCACATGTTGATGTGGCAATATTTGCCCACTCTTCTTTGCAAAAATACTCCACATCTGTCAGATTGTGAGGGCATCTCCTGTGCACAGCACTTTTCAGATCACCCTACAGAAGTTCGATCGGATTCAGGTCTGGACTGAGGCTGGGCCGTTCCAAAACCTTAATCTTCTTCTGGTGAAGCCATTCTTCTGTTGATTTTGATGTGTGCTTTGGGTCATTGTCATGCTAAAAGATCAAGTTCCTCTTCATCTTCAGCTATCTAGCAGAAGCCTGAAGGTTTTGTGCCAACACTGACTGGCATTTGGAACTGTTCATAATTCCCTCCACCTTGACTAAGGCCCCAGTTCCAGCTAAAGAAAAAAAACAGCCCCAAAGCATGATGCTGCCACCACCATGCTTCACTGTAGGTATGGTGTTCTTTTGGTGATGAGCAGTGTTGTCTTTGTGCCAAATATACCGTTTGGAATTATAGCCAAAAAGTTCAGCCTTGGTTCCATTGGGCCATAATACATTTTCCCACATACATTTGGGAGATTTCAAATACAGTCATGTGAACAAAATAGGACACCCTGTATAAGCCTGTGTGTTTTTTTAATAATATTTGTGCATATGGATATTTAATATCAATGTTCAAAATACTGGGAGAATCACGTAACACAACTAAACAGTTAAAAATGAATTAAAGACTTTTCAAATTTTCTGTAAAATTTTCTGTAAAATAAATTTTAAAAAATGCAAATTAAAAACAAAAACAAGGATAGACATAGATATGCGAACATTTCTTAATAAAGAACTGAATATTTAAAGGGGTGTCCAAATTTTTTCACATGATTATGTTTTTGCAAAATGTAGCTGGGCTTGGTTGTTTTTCTTCATAAGATAAGGCTTCCGTCTTGCCACCCTACCCCATAGCCCAAACATACGTATGAAGAAGACAGGAGATTGTTGTCACATGTACTAAACAGCCAGTACTTGCCAGAAATTCCTGCAGCTCCTTCAATGTTGCTGTCAGCCTCTTGGCAGCCTCCCTGACCAGTTTTCTTCTTGTCTTTTCATGAATTTTGGAGGGACGTCCAGTTCTTGGTAATATCACTGTTGTGACATATTTTCTGCACCTGAAATAAAAACAAATTTATGTATGTATATAGTATATATATAAAAAAAAGCATCTGGATTTATTTTTAACTATTTTCGTCACCATGTTTTCATTGTGTCACCACTTCAGGACTGGAGGGGCTCAGACCAGCTTCAGCCTGTGTTTGTTTATGTACCGTGAAGGCCACTCCAGCGTAATTAGGATGATGTTAACACTAATTGGGCCCTTGGTTATTAAGCATTATCAAGAAGTGCACCCGCGTGCATGCACATTTGCACCTCCTCGACATGCTCACACATACATACAAACACACACAAATGCACACCTGTATTTCCATAGACATGGCTGCAACAAAATAGTCTGACCTTTTCTGAACATTACAGCTTAATGACTGTGTGGGAAATAAAGATGCTGTTCAATGCAGGTTTGCTATTATTTTATCACAGAAGACAGGGACCCTGCCCTCAACAAATGTCCATGTGGAAAGCATCTCTGTCTCTTCATAGCTGCCTCACATAGTTTTCTCTGAAGGATTAGCTTAGATCCATCCATCCACCTTCTACCGCTTATCCGGGGGTCCGGGTTGTGGTATCAGTCCAGAGTAACCCGGACTGCCTCCTGGTTCACATAGCACCATGAGCACTATGGTCCCTCCTTTTTTCGAAGGGATCTACTGGACCACTTGTTGTCTGGCCCTTCACTCATGACCAATTTGCCTTGGGAGATGCTACTAGGGGCAAGTTGCCCCCAACATCATAGCTCCTGGGATCATTAGTACACTCAAATTCTTCCACCACGATAAGATTGCAATCCACGGAGGAAGGACTAGTTTTGCTTTATTTTCTTTATTCCTTCTACCACCGTCTGCCCACTGTTAGATTTCAAAATAAACATTAGCCAAAGTGATGCTTACACAGTTTTTCATCTGTTTTCACCATATTTTGCAGGATTAGCATTTGGAATGGTTAGTGGGAGAGAGTTTCTTGCTCAGTCAGTTTGATAATATCACCTCCTCACCCCTTTAAAGAAAAAAAAAAAAGATGAAAAATTAGATTTAAAAAGATGAGTCCCAGGACAGAACCTCATGCTGAAATATTCACACGTTTTCTGTCTGCTGCCCCCTGTTTGATTGGCACGTTATTAGAAGACCTAATGCGAGGGGATGGTGCTTTGAAATTGTTTGAGTTGCTGCATGTGTGGCTCAAAAAAGGTGTTAGGGCCCAGCTAGTATGAATGTGTGAGAGAGAGCAGGAGAACAAAAATGTTGCACAAGCGTGAATGCCGCATGAAAACAAACCGCAATAAACACAGCCTGCAAACTGTTCAGACAACTTCAGGTTCATAATAATGTTCTAGGTTAAGGTTTTTGATAGCTCCCAGATGGAAGAAATTCCTCCTAAAATTGCTGACATTTTTAGTAAATCATCTAAAAACTCAGTTTGTAGCTTATTGTTTATTTTCATGTCAGATAGCAGTATGTGAATCACTGCTGCATGTTGGAATTTTAAATAAAGCTCTAATTGTGTCACTTAAGTTTCAGTTTTAAGGGTGTTTTCACACCTACAGGTTTTAGTTTGTTTCAATCGAACTTCAGTTTGTTTTTTCCGTTAGTGCGGTTCGTTTTGTCTGGTGAGAACACAGCAACTGCACTCAGGTGTGCACCAAAACAACTGTACTGAGACCTCCTAAAAGAGGTGGTCTCGATTTGAATCAACTGGCAAACTCTGGTGCGGTCCTGCAGGTGAGAAAGGGACCGTACAGCAGGACCAGCAGCAAACGGTCAAGTATTTTATGTCACTGTACATACCTGATGGATCTTTGAAAATATCTGTGGCTGAGCATGTCACAGTTCTGGAGGATTAACGAATGTTAACATGATATTCTCCTTCCGTAGCCACGCTTAATTTTCAAACTGTGCGATTTGCCGAAAGTGGTATATGCACATAATGTAATAAACAATAACCAGGGTGATGATAACCCCTGTAGATTACGCTACAATCTCCCCAGAAATGCATAAATGCACAGTAGTCATCCTACTTTCTGTACTTACCTTTCCTCTTCTCGTGGCAAAAAAAATCTGACCAATAAAATCAGAGAACATTCTGATGTAAGTCTCGTGGGATTTAACGTGAGGGAATTTGCTCCACTTGAATTTTTGCATGTGTGAAAGGGAATTGAACCAAGCAGAAAATTATACAAAGTAACAAACTTATCAACTGATTCAGACCAAAGTAAATGAATTTAGGTGTGAAAGCACCCTTAGAAACAGCAACAAACACACACACCGATGTATTATGATTGTATATACAGTGCTGTGAAAAAGTATTTGCTCCCTTCCTGATTTCTTATATTTTTGTATATTTGTCACACTGTTTTAGATTATCAAGTAAATTTTAATATTAGACAAAGATAACCCACATAAATACAAAATTGAGTTTTTCAATGATTGTTTCATTTGTTAAGAGGGAAACAAGCTATCCTACCTACCTGGTCCTATGTGAAAAAGTAAGTGTTCCCCTTTGTTACATCCGGAAATAACTTTGATCAATTGACGTAGCTTTTTGGAAAGCCGAGTTGAATTCTTCTAGCTACACAGATTTGACAGACCTGTTAAATCAAGAAATCATTAGCACCTGTCTGACAAAGTGAAGCAGGCTAAAACATCTCAAAAAGCAACACGTCATACACAATCTCAAGAAATTCAAGAACAGATGAGAACCAA
Organism: Pholidichthys leucotaenia; assembly: GCA_020510985.1. Lineage (NCBI taxonomy): Eukaryota > Metazoa > Chordata > Actinopteri > Cichliformes > Pholidichthyidae > Pholidichthys > Pholidichthys leucotaenia. The sequence continues at coordinate 227,749,653 of CM035836.1, forward strand.
AAAAAACCCCCGCAGCAACATTTGAAGAACTGCAGGCCTCTCTTGCCTCAGTTTGGTTACTGGGCCATGATTCAACAATGAGAAAGAGACTGGGCCAAAATGGCATCCATGATAGAGTTCCAAGGCAAAAAACACAGCCTACAAAAAAGAACACAAAGGCTCATCTCACATTTGCCAAAAAAAAAAACAAAAAAACATATTGATTATCCCAGAGACTTTTGGAGAAGTATTCTGTGGACTGACGAGAGAAAAGTTGAATTTTTTGTAAAATATGTGTTCCCTTACATCTGGCATTAAACTAGCACAGCAATTCATAAAAAGATCATACCAACAGTCAAACATGGTGGTGATAGTGTGATGTCCTGGGGCTGCTTTGCTGATTCAGGACCTGGACAACTTGTGGTAATTGATGGACCCATGAATTCTGTTCTCTATCAGAAAATCCTGGTGGAGAATGTCTAGCTAGCAGTTCATAACCTCAAGTTTAAGCCCTCCAATGTGGCTGAATTAAACAATTCTGCAAAGAAGAAAGGGTCAAAATTCCTTATCAGTGATGAAAAGACTAATTGCTAGTTATTGCAAATGCGTGATTGCACTTGTTGCTGCCAAGGGTGGCTAAAGACAGAGTCTTACCTTATCTGTATGGTAAAAATGTCTACATTTAAAGTGTAGAGGAAACTATTGAGGGCTGTTTTAGTGAACTACATCCTAATTCAAAAGATTTAAAGAAACTAACTTACAACACAAAACCTTTTAACCTTTGACCCTAGTTGCTCATATAGGTCATAACATAAAAATGAGTAACTCACCCAAGCACAGACAAGAGGCTGACACTAGTCCAAAGTTTTAAGTGTCACAATTTGTGACATTTAATTAAGAACAAACACAAGAAAACAGGAAAAATGCAAAAAGGACCAAAAATGGTACACAATATCTGTGAAAAAATGATTACAGGCAGTTAAAAAATGAAAGGACTCACTCTTTCTGTTGAGAAAAGCAGAGCTGTAAGAGTTTATCTGTTGAGATTAGGTCCAAGGCCAAATCAGTGCAACTGGAGTCTCACACACACACACGCGGATACAGAGCAATGTAATGAGCTGAAACTCTCAGTAAACCATCAAAAATTAATGTAATTCTTTTACTACAAAACCACACTGTTGTAACATGTGCAGAATGTGGCTTTGCATTGTCTTGTTGGAATAAGCAGGATTTTTTCCCCCTTGATAAATGAAATCATCATTTAAAAAAACTGCTTTTGTATTTACTTAGATTATCTTTGTCTAATATTAATAATTAGGAATTAATACTAATAATAACAATAATAGCATAATATATACTTTTTTCACAGCACCGCACATCCTGGTTTTGTACAAAGTATTAACTTCTGCTGCTGCAGTAAGGGGAAAGTTAACAAGTTTCAGCTTTTGATGCCATGTTCGTTCAGCAACGCTGCCGGCAGTCACAGAATTTTTCATCACACTCTCATTGAAAATAATGCAACTTCCAGTTTTCAGTCTACTGCTTAAGCTATACCCTTAAGAAATACCCTTACGAATGACTGTGAACACCGTATTTACAATTTTTGGACCATTTCATATGGAGACACAGGAGAATCCAGCATTCATAGACCATTCATAAGTTTGTGGCCAGGTCAGTGGTCTTGTTCCAGATTTCTACGAATGCCCCACAAAAAGATGTCATCGTAGGGTGGCCGTGTACGGGAACAACATAAGAACTACGCAAGATGTTGGCCATAAATATGCCTCAAGAACACCTTAAGTTGTTCTTGAGGGCCCCTTACAGCGGTCATAGGAAACACAGTACAATCCCCATTTGTACGGAGATTTGTACAGTGTGCATAAAGTAAGGTGCGCTGCTTCAGCCTGCTTGTACATGGACTGTAAGGAAGTGGACACAGGAGGCTACTGATGCACTACAGGACTGCTTCGAGACAATGGACTGGGGCATTCTCTGTGAACCACATGGGGTGGACATAGACAATATGACCGACTGCATAACAGAATACATCAGATTCTATGAAAACACAACCATGCCAGCTCAGACCGTGCGCTGTTTCCTCAACAACAAAGCATGGATCACCAGTGGCCTGAAAGCACTTTTTAACAAGAAGACGAGGGCTTTTAGGTCTGGAGACAGGGAGGAACTGAGGAGAGTGCAGTGTGAACTGAAAGAGATGCTGAGGAGGTGTAAAGACAATTACAGGAGGAAGTTGGAGGATAAACTCCAGCAAAGCAATGTGAAGGGATGTGTGCACGGGAATGAAACACATCACTGGGTGTAAGGGCAGAGACAGACAGACATCAGGGGGCCTTGAGAGAGCTGATGAGCTGAATGTCTTTTTTTTAAATAGGTTCAACTCACCATCTGGGCAGCGCGGTGGTGGAGTGGTTAGCACTGTGGCAGCACAGCAACTCACCCTTGGCTGAGGGATCTTGTGTTCGATCCCAGCCCCTGACCAACAGTGATCTGTGTGGAGTTTGCATGTTCTCCCCGTGTCTGCATGGGTTTACTCCGGGATTTCTCTGGTTTCCTCCCACATGCCAAAAACATGCAAGTTAGGTTAATTGGCATCAAATGGGGATTCTAAATTGTCCTTAGGTATGAATGTGAGAGGGAAAGGTTGTCTGTCTCTCTGTGTTGGCCCTGTGATGGACTGGCGATCTGTCCAGGGTGTACCCTGCCTCTCGCCCAAAGATGCTGGGATAGGCTCCAGCCCCCCCGCGACCCGAAAAGGATTAAGTGGAAGAAAATGAATGAATGAACTCACCGTCTATTACCCCCACAACACAGCCAGACCTCCACACCCCCCTCCTCCCTCGCCCTCCTGTGCAGCACCTCTCTCTCTCTCTCCCCTCCCCCTCCTCTGAGGACATCAGCACCAGTCCCCCTCTCCTCACATAATTGTGACTACAGACCAGGTTAAGAAACAGCTGGATAGACTCCGTCAGCGGAAGGCTGCGGGCCCTGATGCCATCTCCGCCAGGATCCCGAGGACCTGTGCCAACCAGCTATCTCCTGTACTGAAACACCTGTACAACCTGAGCCTGAGCCTGGAGAGAGTACTGGTGCCGTGGAAGACGTCCTGCCTGGTTCCTGTCCCCAAGAAATTGTCTCCATCTGACCTGAATGACTATCGACCAGTTGCCCTCATATCTCATGTGATGAAGGTCCTTGAGAGACTGGTCTTAGCCCAGCTGAGGCCGCAGGTGAAGACGTGGCTGGACCCTCTGCAGTTTGTATATCTGCCCCATTTAGGAGTTGAAGACGCTGTCATCTGCCTGCTGCAATGAGCCCATTTGCACGGGGATGGCAGAGGAGACACTGTGAAAATCACATTCTTTGATTTCTCCAGTGCGTTTAACACCATCCAGCCACTGCTGTTTGGTGAGAAGCTACAGGGGATGGGGGTCGACAGCTCTGTGATCTCCTGGATTACTGACTACCTGACAGGCGGGCCACAGTTTGTCCGGCTGGGCAATGTCTTGTCTGATGTGGTGGTTAGTGATACAGGAGCTCCACAGGGGACTGTGCTTTCTCCATTTTTCTTCACCTTATACACCTTTCAGAACAACACCAAGTCATGCCACCTGCAGAAATTCATTTGCATTTTTAGCAACATAGCAAAAGTAGCAAAGAAGAGCGCCAAGAGGCAGAAATCAGAAAAAAAATGTGAACATTTCTCTCCTTTCCTCCCATTAGTCTTTTAAGTTTCACTATCAATCACATGGCAGTCATTTCCAGTTTTACTTTGGCAATAGCCTTCATTGTATCGCTCTGGTCACTTCTCTACCTTCTTTCTCCTCCTTTGTATCGCCCCAGCTTCATTAGTTTCACCGGTGCCCAAATCAGTCCAACGGTTCTCTCTCTCTGTCCTTTGTCAGCCAGATTATGGATCCTGTGATTTCTTTGCACAAAAAAAGGATTTTTTTTCCTTTGAGTGTTGTTGAACTTTTCAGTCACCTTTTGTTCACCTGCCTAATTTAACTTCACAAGTAACTTTTGGATTCAGGTTCACACTATGTCGGTTTAACTGCTGCTGTCTGTCTGTTTTCAGCTCTTCCCTACCTTAAGCTAACACTGTGCTTGAGTGCTTTAAAAAAAAAAATAAAATTACTGCTGTCTCTCATAGCAGCTGTAGTTGGCATTACTGTCTCAACCACAGCAGACTATTGAGCGGGTGTATCAGACAGAGGAGGATATTTTAGGATGATCAATAAGCTTTCTGGATGATATATATTCAGGGTAGATGTGCTGTCCCACCCAGCAACCTCTCCAAAGACTGCTTTCTTCTTAGCGTGTAAAACAACATAAATATGTAACCTTCAACTCTCCCTTTTCATGTTCTCCTACTAACTAACCCCCCACTGCTTTTTCCTTCTACTCCCACTGGATCCCTTCATTTAAAGTTACTAGTGCATACCTGTGCATGCCTGTAGAAACTAAGTATAAGCAAGTATTTCTGCATGCCCGTAGAAAGCAGGTGTACGCAAGGGTGTAAGCAAGCATGTCAGCACTCGTTCAGTGATGCCTGCCTTTGATCTTTGATGGTGTCATAGCGAGTCCTATGATCTTTGATGATGTCATAGCAAGTCCTGTGATCATGAGTGATGGCTGCCTTTGATCTTTGATGATGTCGTAGTGAGTCCTATGATCTTTGATGATGGCATAGCAAGTCCTATGATCATGAGTGATGGCTGCCTTTGATCTTTGATGATGTCATAGTGAGTCCTATGATCTTTGATGATGTCATAGCAAGTCCTGTGATCATGAGTGATGGCTGCCTTTGATCTTTGATGATGTCATAGTGAGTCCTATGATCTTTGATGATGTCATAGCAAGTCCTGTGATCATGAGTGATGGCTGCCTTTGATCTTTGATGATGTCATACTGAGTCCTATGATCTTTGATGATGGCATAGCAAGTCCTATGATCATGAGTGATGGCTGCCTTTGATCTTTGATGATGTCATACTGAGTCCTATGATCTTTGATGATGGCATAGCGAGTCCTATGATTGTGAGTGATGCCTGCCTTTGATCTTTGATGTCCTATGATCGTGAGTGAGCGTGAGTGATGCCTGCCTTTGATCTTTGATGATGTCATAGCGAGTCCTATGATCGTGAGCGATGCCTGCCTTTGATCTTTGATGTCCTATGATCGTGAGTGAGCGTGACTGATGCCTGCCTTTGATCTTTGATGATGTCATAGCAAGTCCTATGATCGTGAGTGATGCCTGCCTTTGATCTTTGATGTCCTATGGTCGTGAGCGAAGACGCCGAGAGGAGTGGCAGTAGGACCAGTCCAGGACACAGTCCAAGGACGGATAATTTTTTCACACTTAAGGAGTTGTTCAGAACTCCTTATACAAAGATATACAGTAGAGTGATGATAATCTAGTCAGTGGCGGTAATGCACCTGTAAGCTGGTTGTCAACCGCCAATCAAATCTAAAAGAAGAAGAAGATGCCTGCTTTTGATCACACACAAGCACACACAGATTTTCTTGAATCACTCTATACTATGGTGTCTATATGACGTCATATAGACATCATGTAGACATCATAGGCACATCATATCCTATGATCTTTTGCGAGTCCTATGTTCGTGACAGACCGTGGCGATAATGCATCTGTAAGCTGGTTGCCAACCACCATCCATCCATCTTCTTCCACTTCATCCTTTTCGGGTCGCGGGGGGGCTGGAGCCTATTCCAGCATCTTTTTGGGTGAGAGGCAGGGTACACCCTGGACAGATTGCCAGTCCATCACAGGGCCAACACAGAGAGACAGATAACCATTCACTCTCACAGTCATACCTAAGGACAATTTAGAATCCCCAGTTTGATGCCAATTAACCTAACTTGCATGTTTTTGGCATGTGGGAGGAAACCGGAGAATTCCCGGAGTAAACCCACGCAGACACGGGGAGAACATGCAAACCACACAGATCACTGTTGGTCAGGGGCTGGGATCGAACCCAGGATCCTCCAGCCAAGTGTGAGTTTCTGTGCTGCCGCAATAAAATCTAAAAGAAGAAGAAAAAATATAAAGTGAAGTACGTGGCGGTAATGCACCTGTAAGCTGGTTGCCAACTGCCAATCAAATCTAAAAGAAGAAGAAGAAAAAAAAAAACATAAGGGGAGTGCCTGAGTGCCACCTGTGGAGTGATATTTGTACCCCCAAAAAAATCCCACTCTGATAGTAGCATCCCCACCAGGGACATAGGCATTTTTGTAACGTTTCACACAAACTTTCCAAGCACATTATTGGTATCAAAAGCAAAATGGGAAAAAAAAAAAACATGAATCCTGTGGAAGAGGCAATGTTACAGGAAGGGAAATGATCAGACATTTGAAGCCCAGTGCAATGACTTCTGAACAATGTTGAGTTTTGATTTTTAGAGATTTTTATTATTATTATTATTATTATTATTATTATTATTATTATTATTATTATTACCTGCTCCTTTGCACTAATCTTTAAGCTGCAGTGTGAGTTTAAGGAGTGCTTTTGAGCAGGTAACAATCTGCTGTTTGAATCAGTTCAATTTTGTCTGTAGCCTATAATTTAGAAAAACAGAGTGATGCTGTAATCCTCCTGTCATGACTGTCGTCTTTGAAAGAAAACTCCCCTCCACAAATTCACATGCTGACATTGAAGTCTGGGGCTAAAGTGTTTAGAGTGTGCTGGGGGAGAACATCACAAACAAAAAATGTTCATCGAGACAGGCTTATCATGAGGCAAAATAGCATGAATGAAAACTCTGATAATCTGATGAATGCACATTGATAGGATGAAAGGAAGCATTCATTAGTGGTCTTTACAGCTTAATTGTAGACTCCAAAGCAAACAGATGGCTTTCTCACAGGTGGAAAAGGGGTTAGGGATTATGTCATTATGGCTGTTAACTGTGGCTCTAGCTGGTGAAGCTGTGTTGCTTACCGGCTTCTTAACAGCCCGGAGATTTTGAACTTTGCCTGGAGTAGCTAGCACTAGTGTGGATGTCAGTTTGGATGACCAAATACTGTATATTGATTGACTGAGGCATTTTATGTAGACTTCACACATTTTTGTTGTCACTGGATGTGTCCAAAGACATGTTAAGTGGTGTTCCTATATGTGTGGTCGATATAGAAGAAAATTAAGGGTAAATATGCTGGTGTGCGGTTATCTTTTTCCATGTGTTGGCCCTTCTATATGTGTGTTTAAATATCTATAAAGAGTTGCTTCTTCTTAAGAGATAATCTGTTTTTAAACAGGTTAGTAGATGTACTGACATTTAAAGTGTTCTTGTTGAAAGCTTAAGTATTCAAACTGATGAACAAAGCTTGAAAACTTTATCAAACTGGTAGAAATCAAAACTTTGTCATCACTGACTGTTAGACGTATGTTAAGAATGTGTCTTCTTTGCATCATTGGTGGAAGATTGCATTTTGAATGATCCTGCTGAATTGAAACTTGTTTATTTACTTAGGCTGAGACCCTCCCATGCCCACAAGCACACTGGCCAGGAAGTTTCCATCTGTCTCTATCAGCCGCTGCACTCTCCATCTTCTCCCAAGGATGATGGGGTTTGTTTTGTTTTTTTGATCCTCAAGGGATGTCCTGCTGTGGCATGTGTTCTTTGGCCTGCCCCTTTTTCTTCTGCCCTCTGGTGGTATCCAACTCAAGGCATTTTTTGAGGGTTGTTGTTATGATAAACATAAAATATGTCCTGCCAGTCATGTTCTTCTTTCTGAAATGATGTCACTAAGTGGTCAAGAACAGGCCTGTTGCAGAATTTCTTCATTTGTAACATGGTCCTGTCATCTGACCTTCAAGATCTTTGTCAAGCTCCTTTGATGAAACACATTTAGCTTTTTATTTAACTAGGCTGTGCACTTCCATGTCTCACCCGCATACTATACTGCTTTCAAGAGTATAGACTCTTGAAAGCAGTATAGTATCCTAGAGGATAATACAATATTATGCCTAAGTGACACAGAGAAGAAATGACTGGGTCCAAATGTTTTTTTTATTTTTATTTTTATTTGACTTTAATTATGATTAACTGTGTGTGTGCTTGTTTTTTTTCAATTCAATTTAATTCAATACACTATACTCTTATAGTGTATTGAATAAAAATTCATGGCCCAAAGACAGAAACTTGAGGAACACCACTTTTAATTAGAAAGAGATAACATGCACAGCCCACAGTTTAATTTATTAGATATGCAAATATTGTCATGATTTGATACCAAACGCAGAGCAGCAACACCCGATGAACACACAGACTTAGTTGGTAACGTTTCGCACAGTTTAATGAACATAAAAATGCACAATAACGCAAACTTAATAAATACACAAAATACACACCAAGGCTAACTTAATGAACATACAAAAACAGCACAAGTGAACAAAAATGCAAAACAATGCAAACTTGATAAGATAAGATAAGATGAGATAAGATAAGCCTTTATTAGTCCCCCAATGGGGAAATTCCACATTAATTCCAGATTCCAGTTAAAATACACACAAAACACCAGTGGGCACGCTGGAGCAGCACGCAGCCTGCTACAGAGGGAAAGGAGAAATGATTAATGTCAAGTAAGCAAAGAGAGAGGATCAAAAGAGAAGAGGAAGAACTCACTACACAAGCAGAGGGCCCGGCTGTGGACTCCAGCGTGAGATGGTATACGCTGGTGGGGAGATGACCGGCGGGAAGACAGATGAGCTGGCAGGAGGATGAATGGGTAGACCAGGGTGGATAAGGAGTCGTCTTGAGGAGATGAGTGGTTCAGATGAGCGTGCGCAGCCCCAGAGACACCGCTGAGATGGCAGCAAATCTGAAGAGGAGAAGATACACAGAGTAAGACAACTGGAAGAATAAACGGCAAACAACATTAACAAGTTGTTTCAGGCAGCAACACCCAACGTTCCAGCGGAGAAGCATTCACAAACTGGAAGCAGCAGGTGTGTCCAATCACACAGGTACACTGATGAGCTCCGGAGCCGGGAAACAGATAGAAGGAAAACACACAGGAGGAGAGGGGGAGCATGCTCACCTGATCATCACAAATATGTTAAAAGGCTTTTAGATTCAGTTCACATTGTTGCTGACTAAACTATGCAAAGTGTTAATAAAACTTAGATACACTTGTAATCAAATCTCACATCATCTGATGTAACAGAAATGTCTCCCTCTCTCTCATCCTTTGAAGCAATTGTGCAAAAAGCAGAAATGGCAGAGGAATATTATCCAACTACATCAGGGAATAACTTTCCATATTTTTGCAATGCTATTTGTACACACACACACACACACACACACACACACACACACACATATATATATATATATATATACATATATGGAGAGAGAGCGAGAGAGAGAGAGAGGCTGCCACTGTGAAATAGCCATCAGCACATTGTTGATGAGGTTGTTACTTATGTGGAACCAGCCATCACTGTCAATGGGGAGACCCTCAAGGCTGTTAACAAGTTCACGTACCTTGGTAACACACTCTCCAGGCCTGTCAGCATTGACAACAAGGTTGATTCACGTATTGCCAAGGCAAGCTCAGCATTCACATGGCTATGTGCAACAGTGTGGGAAAGGAGAGGCATCAGGCTGACCACAAAACTGAAGGTGTACAAGGCAGTTGTCCTGCCTTCCCTACTGTATGCCTGCGAGACCTGGACAGTCTACGAGCGCCATGCCAGAAAGCTAAACTGCTTCCACCTGAACTGCCTCAGAAAGCTCCTGAAGATCACCTGGCAGGACAAAATCCCTGACACAGAGGTCCTCTCCCAAGCTGAGCTGCCTAGCATCCACACCCTGCTCAAGAGAGCCCAGAGTAGGTGGGCTGGCCACCTTGTTCATATGCCTGACTCACGCCTACCAAAGAGACTGTTCTACGGTGAACTAGCAGAGGGCAAGTGCTCACAAGGTGGTCAGAAGAAGCGCTACAGACACTCTTAAGGCCTCCCTGAAGAGCTTTGACATCAGTCCTGACACCTGGGAGACCCTAGCGCTAGACCAACCAGACTGGCGTAGCCGTACCAGCAAAGGTGCTGCCTCCTTTGAGCTGAACAGGATTGCCAAGGCCCAGAGAAAATGTGAGCTTCGCAAGTCCAGAGCCACCTTGGGCAGAGCCTTCCGTGCCCGCATCAAACTGATCAGCCACAGCCGGACACACCGCACCCAGTCCTCTTCCCTGTGATGTCCTAGGTCATCGTCAAGAACGACGGATGAACAACAACAGAGTCCCCAAAAAGAGTGTTTGCATCTGAGGATATTGATGTGTGTGCCCATACAAGTGAGACAAAATGATGGAAAGTTCCTAAGATGTCAACAAAGTGTGCACTCTTTGCCGACTTCTCCTCAGGATATATGCGTGTGCATGCACGTGTAACTTTATAACCTCAAAGATCAACAGCTGTCTGCAAACTTTTGGCAAATGATTTATCTCGGCTTCTTTCACCATCCCAATCTACAAATGCCTTTGTAACAGTCTCAGAAATATATGTTGTGTCAAAGAAAAGTAGCAGAAAAGGTTTCAGTCTCCTCATTTAAAAGGAATCAATAGCTCTGTCTCTCCCCTTAACTGCTTCAAAGAATCAGTCTGCACTGATGCAATAATGTATGAAGGTTGGAGGAACCAACTTTGTTATTGAGTTATTGTTTGAGAGTCTGTCTGAGAGGTTAAAATAAGAAGCACGTGTAAATTTGCATGAGTGTGCAGTGGTGCTACTGTGGCTCAAGGATTATTGCCTCTCAAGAATTGACTTCCTCGCTGCCATGAGTCCTTTTTCCTCCTGTTTTTTTTTTTTGTTTTGTTTTTTTTTTGTCAGCCCATCCTGCTATTTTCATGCTGTCAGCTCCCAAGAGGCTTGTGACTGCTCCGCCACAGCAATATTGACCACAGGCTTTAATGAAAAACTGTAGCATTTTTTTTTCTCCAATATGATCCCTTTATCCCACTGGTAAATGGTGCTCTCCAAGAATCCACTATCCCAAATCAATGGGCTTCACAAAGAAAGCATTCCAAATTATTAACTGAGCCTAGATGAGCATTTCTGTCCCCCCAGTGTAGATAGAAAGATTGTGGGAAAGCAAGAAAATGTCAAAACTATCTAAATCAATAGGTTATTCATTACATATTTGATTTGTGAGACTTTTCTGACTATTTTTCTACCAGATCTATAGACAAAAGAAAATTTAACTTTTTTGTTTTTTAAATTGTCTGTGAACCGGCAGCCTCTGCAACTGTAGAGCCACAGGTAGAATTGATTGGCCAGATCAATGGAGCCAGAGCTAACTGGACCAAAGTAATAAATATTAGGCCACTCTTTCTAGATGTGGGCGTAATGGATTCCAGTGCTAGAGTGCAAAAGAGCCATTCCCATCATCATTGTTATTCTGGTAAAAGCGAGCAGGCAAATTACCTGACTAGACCATGGCGGATTGAAGGTCAGAGGAATCCATACCTGGCCAGTTTTTTGTTTGTTGATAACTCCCAAGATGGCTCTAATTTACTTTTACTGCTGTTTTCAATATGGGCGAGCAGATACCAATACCCCTTATGCAAATTTGTCTGCCTGGCTTGTTCTTTTTAAACAAATGTGCAGTTTTATACTAAAAGTGGAAATAAGGCCAGACAAAGGGAATTATTTTTCTCCAACACTGATCTTAAGATGACTGGACATGTTAGTGTCATGCTGTTCTGGTCAGTGTGGTAGTGCCTTACGCATGACTGAATATAAGGGAGGGCATAGGTACTGTAACATGATTGATTGACCTACAGTATCCTGACAAGAACTCTCCCATTTTGCTGGCTAGAAACTGCACTTGGCTAGGACAATCATTGACTAAGAGGGCCTTAAAACTGTCTTAAAATGTTTAAGTAATAATTCCAGCACATAAGTGTAATAATTAAACCATTTGAGTAGTGGTTGTAAAATGAGCATATATGCATATCCAACTCATTAATTATCTTATTTTCTATCCCTCACTGGTTGAAGTTCAGAGGGGTCAAAGACCAAAGGGGGGGTCATGTTATGGGACAGTCCATCCATCTGTCTTTCCGTCTGTCCCACTTTTGTGAAATCAACTTCTCCTACAGTTTTGTTCCAATTGTTTTTGAAACTTGATATCAGGGTTTGATATGCAATGATGACGCACATATTGCAGTTTGGTCAAAGACCGAAGTGGGATTATGTTATGGGGCCGTCCGTCAGTCCATTTGACCCACTTTGTGACATCAACTCCTTCTACAGTTTTGCTCAGATTGTTTTGAAACGTTGTATTATTGTTTGATATACACTGATGATGTGCATATTGAAATTTGGCTCCAATCGGATGACTTTTGGGGGAGGCAAAAGGTCAAATGTCAAGGTTGGCATTCCTTTTGCCCTATTACTGTAGATCGAGTGAAGCTAGGGTCACCAGACTTGGTACACAGGTTCACCTTGGGATCCTGACCTTCAGCTATGGGTTGTATACATCTATTTTTGTTGCATATTCATGGATGATAGGCTTATCATAATTTGATTATGCCACAATAATTACATGAAAAAATTGAAAATTGCTGTCCTTCATTAAGATATTTGGCTCTTCAAAGAAAACAGAAGCATTGGATATTGCACTGGGAGATAACCTGTTTATATATATGTTCTATTAAGGGATTGATTTACGCCTTATTTGGGAACACGGCAGTTTTTTTTGTTTAACGGACTATATTGTAGTAGAGACGGCAGAGTAATCCGTCTGGCTGTGTGGGGGTGGAGTGGTAGTCCACCTGTTCCCCCTAGCTTTAGTTGTTTTGTGTGCGTGGTTAGGCCTTAATTATTTCTGTATGAGTTAGTACGTGTTTCGGGTTCCAAATTGGGGTGGGTCTTAATTGTGTGTATGTTTTGGACCATTTGGGAGGGGGGGTTGTTCTTAGGACTTATTATTGTGTGACACGGGTGGTGGCTCCACCTTTCCGGTTCCGCCGCCACCCGGAGTATAAGAGGGCTGTGCGGAAGAGGGACGGTCTCTTTGACCTCACCTCTGCCTGACGAGAGCGTCTGCACTGTACAGTGAGTCAATAATAAAGTCGTGTTCCGTTATACCTCCAGCCTCATCACTGGTTCTCAGTTACAGGCATGACACAGTTTGCCTGCCGAGCACAGGGCCGACAAAAAGAGACAGGCAGCTATTCACTTTGGCATTCACACAAATTGCATGCGTTTGGACTGTGGGAGGAAGCCAGAGTACCAGGAGGGAACCCATACTTACATGGGGAGAAGCTGCAAACTTTACACACAAGGGCCAAGCTGGCTGACTGGTGGACTTGAATCTAGAACCTTTTTGTTACAAGGTAATCGTGCTAATAGTGTGTATCAGAAGGTCCTCAGTACAGGACTTCTACAATATGTACATACTGTATAGCTTTCCTGATATTAAAGTTATAATTTTCTTGAAGGCGAGGGACAAATGCCTTCCACATGTGTCTTCTTCAAGCTAATAAACCCATTTTTGCTTGCTTTTTCCGTTGCTTCTCAGCCTCGTATCAGTGTGTGTGCTGCACCGCAGTGTTCAGTAGGTTTTTGCCTCCACCAGAGCAGCAGGTGTTTGCTGGGAGAAACAGTGACACATGGATGCGCCCTGTCAGACTACTCATTAGAGACCCCGCACCTCCTTTGTCTCCTCATTTAGAGGGGAGAGGGGTACGCACGCACAAACACATGCTCCAGAGTATACAAGTGCACAAAGCAGCAGGTGGACACTATCAGCTGGACAAATCAAAGCAGGCAAAAGAAGCAACTTCTCACAAGAAAAGTCTTTCTAATACTCACGTTCTGAAGTCCCTATTTGTTTGTCATTTTAGGGGTGTGGAGGCGCTTCTAACTTTGCCACATCTATTACTGATATTCATACTGGTAACACAGATATGGTGTTAGCAAAGACAAAATAAGATGTGACAAGAGTGACTGTGGGAGTGACGTCAAGAGTACAGGAGGCTCTTCGGGGAAGTTGAAGCATATGGTTGATTCTATGCATGAGAGGGATGTTAATTGGTGAGAATTAGTTCTCCACAAGTGAGCTTGTAAGATATGTGATGGTACATGTTGCATGTTAAATTTGTAGTGCAGCCTAAATGAGATGTGGGGGCAGTCTGAAACCTTTTTTTTATTATTATTTTGATTGCATCCCAGGTTAGGTATTTGTTATTGTGCGTGAACTGTGCATTTATAGTTCATTTCAAACATGAATTACCTTCCATTGCTCTGTTATTTATGAACAGCACTCACTAATCAATTTCTAGATCAACTGATTAAAATACCTTTGCAACTTTCATCACGGCATACATCTGAATCATATAGCTACTGTTCATACATGGCTAGGTATACTGAAGACTTGGGCATTTTTAAGTATTTGGAAATTACTTTAGAATCCTTTCCAGTTTCATGCAAATCAACAATTCTTGATCATAGGTCTTCAGAAATGTTTGTTTTGTGAGGCTTTTTTTTTTCCACATCATGCAGCTGCTTCTTGTGGATAGCAAACTAAAAAAGTTTATTTTATAAGTCAGTGAAGCTCTACACCTCGCTGCCATTTTGTTTCAATGCTTGGACTCCAGGTGTACTAATTTGTGACTTTTGTTGAAGTCATCAGCATAAGGCTTCACTTACTTTTGCCACCAGCGTTGTGAATGTTTAATGGATGTGTCCAATAAAGGCATGAAATATTATAATTGTTTGTGTGGTATTAGGTTTAGCACATTGTGTTTGTGTGTACTTGGGACTAATGTAGTCGAGACCTCATTAAGACCAGAGTCTACCAAGACTGACTTTTCACAAAATGAAATGGTTAGTTGTTATGACTATTTTGAACATAACAGTCAAAGACTGATTTAACAATATTTACAAAACCTACTTTTTTGGGTCCCAGAGTATTGGTAACAGGGTTGCATCAAATCCAGCACACCAAGACTAACATGCATCATAAAAAGTGAGTTGGACCAATCAAATTTTTTGTTGGTTTATTATTTGTTTTTCTTAAATATATAACAGAAAAGTATAAAATAAATGGTCGATTTTTTTTTAGCCATTATTGGAGCCTAAATTGTCCTCCAATTCTAGAATGATCCAAATATTCTCTTACATTTAAAAGTGGAGTTTGGCACAACAAAATTAGATGTGTCTTGAAGTCTTTGGTGCTTGGTTTAAATTTAAAATGTATCTCTATAATTTGATATTTTGTCTAATTTTCCCATTGGAAAAGTAAACTTTTTTATTCATTTATAATTATTACCCCAAGCAGCTGGAAACGATTTGTCTCAGTCTGAGCTGCTGTTCATTTATTGGCTTTTCAGCTCTTCTTAGCTGAATGAAAATATGACGTCTTTTTAGTTTTTCCTTTTACAGCAATGAGCAACTTGTAAACTAAAGTAGTACGGGATCGATATTAATCTCATCGGACTTTAGCTTGAAACTGATGTATGTGACACATTGTCCATTTATTGTACACAAATTTAGAAAGCCTTTGTGTCCCTATAAGAATTTTAGATCAGTCCACTCTACTGATGGACTTAATGGACATTACTAAGTTAAATTGCCATGGTAGATTCAGATGGAGCCTGTCTTTTAGAATGTGCATAAGCCAGCAACAAACCATATTGGATCCTGCAGTTTCCACAAAGCAACTGGTGTTATTTTCTTAGACCAGCTCTGCCTTTTACAATCATTACCTGAATTAAATTGCCAAGCTCCCTCATGGATCACCTCCTTATGGTGGTGGAGGATTTGTGACCCTTTGTGATCCCAGGAGCTATGTTGTCAGGGGCAGTGAGCCACATTGGTCCGCCCTCCAGTGAACTCACCACCTGCAGGAGAGATCATGGGGATCTGGTACTATGTGGATTGGGTGGGAGTCGAAGGCAGAGACCTTGGTGGTCCAATCCCCGGCTTAATAAATTGGCTTTTGGAATGTCACCTCTCTAGGGGGAAGGAGCTTGAGCTTTTGCATGAGGTTGAGAAATACCGGTGAGATTTAGCTGGACTCACCTCGATGCACATCTCGGGTTCTGGAACCAGTCTCCAGGAGAGGGGTTGGACCATGGCCATTTCTAGAGTTGTCCGGGGCAAGAGGTGGCGAGCAGTGTTGGGGATTCTCGTATCCTTCCGTCTGATCTTTCCTCGTTGGATGAGAGGATTGTTTCCCTGGGCCTTGAGGTTGGAAAACGGGCCCTGACCATCATCTGTCCCTGTGTGCGAAATTATGTTCCACAGTACACACCGTTTTTGGAGTCTCTGACTGGTGTGCTGGAAAGTGCTTCTCTTAGAGACTCCATTGTCTTACTGGAGAACTTCAGCATGCACGTGAGTAATGACAATGAAAACTGGAAGGGTGTGATTGGAAGGAATGGCCTGCACAATTGAAACCCGAGTAGTATTTCGTTATGGAACTTCCACAGTTTGTTCATAACAAACACCATGTCCAAGCATAATGATGTCCATATGCGCATTTGGCACCAGGACACGCTTGGTTGCAGGTCAGTGATCAATTTGGTTATCGTGTCATCAGACCTGTAATGGTATGTCTTGGACACTCCAGTGAATAGAGGTGCAGAGCTGTAAACTGATCACCACCTGGTGGCGAGTTGGATCCGACAGCAGGGGATTATATTGTGTGTAAGTGTGGGGAAACAAAAAACAAACACCCATCCAATATACATTCCGCTAAAAAAAAAAAAAAACAAAGCCATAAGGATCTACATGGCTCACTTTTTAATCAAACTAAATACACCTTAATTTAAAGGACTTGGTTAACCTCATAACAGCACA
The DNA here is from genome assembly GCA_020510985.1 of Pholidichthys leucotaenia. Classification (NCBI taxonomy): domain Eukaryota; kingdom Metazoa; phylum Chordata; class Actinopteri; order Cichliformes; family Pholidichthyidae; genus Pholidichthys; species Pholidichthys leucotaenia. The sequence continues at coordinate 227,766,483 of CM035836.1, forward strand.
AATTATATACAGTATAGTGCAGCAAACAAATCTTTACCTCTCAAAACATCCAGAATTTATTCCAAATAAGGTGAAACTATCACAGCCTGAGTCATGAATCTTCATGTTTAGTAAACCAGTAGTGAGGACCAACCTAAAATATCACAGCATTAATTTTACAGGGGTCAGTGTGTGGAACAACTGTACAGACCAAAGGAAAAAAAGTACATCACTACATAATTTCACACGATTGCAGATTACGTGGATATAGGACTGAATCCTCTCAGTAATCAAGCTGTCTCGTTATGTTCTATTAAACCTGATCTGGTGACAGTGGGAATAACCCAAACTGTATGCATACTTGTGTGATTATGTTGGCGTATATGTCACCAGTGTAAGGTGACTTAATAAAGTGAATGTTTTCTACTCGGGAGTTTTCTGACTAGACAGCACACAGGAAGTAATAGTTTTTAAAATTTTATTACAAACATAGGTAGGCATATTAAAAACAAGTAAAAAGAAGCAACAAATGGGCCACCCAAAAATCACAGTCACCAAAAGTCCAGTCCACGGGATCCAGAATTGTCCCTAGTCCAACCAAAGTCCCAGTTAACCAGTCCAGTTTCCTCAGCAGTAGGGATGAGCTTGAGCCTTGGCTTTCTCCAACTGACAGAAATAAAAACAACGAATCAGTAGAATTACACTGGTCAACACCAAGTTTTTTTTAGCTGATTTAAGACAATTTTGATGTGCTGAATCCAAAAATCACATTGGTTTTGCTCAATCAGGTCAACTTTTTGAATTATGGCCACATGTTGATTTATACGTTTTTGTTTACATGTACGGTTATTTTATATGATGCAAAATTCTTTGTCTTGAAATTCTCAGAATTTTGAACAATGATGATGTAACATTCAATTTACATGTACTTACCTTTATATAAAGGTAAGTACATGCACAGTACTAAGTAAGTACTAAGTAAGTACAGGTTTTTACTTAGCGCCTGATTGAGAGAAATGGATGTCATTTTCGGATTCAGCGGTGCAAAATTGTCTTAAATCAGTTGAAAAAACACAGACAACTTACAAAAAATTATTTTTGTAACCCTGTGTTATGATCTACATTGGGGCAAAAAAGTATTTAGTCAGCCACCAATTGTGCAAGTTCTCCCACTTAAAAGATGAGAGAGGTCTCCAATTTTCATCATAGGTATACCTCAACTATGAGAGACAAAATGAGAAAAAAAAAAAAATCCAGAAAATCACATTGTCTGATTTTTAAAGAATTTATTTGCAAATTATGGTGGAAAATAAGTATTTGGTCAATAACAAAAGTTCATCTCAATACTTTGTTATATACCCTTTGTTGGCAATGACAGAGGTCAAACGTTTTCTGTAAGTCTTCACAAGGTTTTCACACACTGTTGCTGGTATTTTTGGCCCATTCCTCCACTCAGATCTCCTCTAGAGCAGTGATGTTTTGGGGGTGTCGCTGGGCAACACGGACTTTCAACTCCTTCCAAAGATTTTCTATGGGGTTGAGATCTGGAGACTGGCTAGGCCACTCCAGGACCTTGAAATGCTTCTTACGAAGCCACTCCTTCGTTGCCCGGGTGGTGTGTTTGGGATCATTGTCATGCTGAAAGACCCAGCCACGTTTCATCTTCAATGCCCTTGCTGATGGAAGGAGGTCTTCACTCAAAATCTCACGATATATGGCCCCATTCATTCTTTCCTTTACATGGATCAGTCGTCCTGGTCCCTTTGCAGAAAAACAGCCCCAAAGCATGATGTTTCCACCCCCATGCTTCACAGTAGGTATGGTGTTCTTTGGATGCAACTCAGCATTCTTTCTCCTCCAAACACAACAAGTTGAGTTTTTACCAAAAAGTTCTATTTTGGATTCATCTGACCATATGACATTCTCCCAATCCTCTTCTGGATCATCCAGATGCTCTCTAGCAAACTTCAGACGGGCCTGGACATGTACTGGCTTAAGCAGGGGGACACGTCTGGCACTGCAGGATTTGAGTCCCTGGCGGCGTAGTGTGTTACTGATGTAGCCTTTGTTACTTTGGTCCCAGCTCTCTGCAGGTCATTCACTAGGTCCCCCCGTGTGGTTCTGGGATTTTTGCTCACCGTTCTCGTGATCATTTTGACCCCACGGGGTGGGATCTTGCGTGGAGCTCCAGATCGAGGGAGATTATCAGTGGTCTTGAATGTCTTCTATTTTCTAATAATTGTTCCCACAGTTGATTTCTTCACATCAAGCTGCTTACCTATTGCAGATTCAGTCTTCCCAGCCTGGTGCAGGTCTACAATTTTGTTTCTGGTGTCCTTTGACAGCTCTTTGGTCTTGGCCATAGTGGAGTTTGGAGTCTGACTGTTTGAGGTTGTGGACAGGTGTCTTTTATACTGATAACGAGTTCAAACAGGTGCCATTAATACAGGTAACGAGTGGAGGACAGAGGAGCCTCTTAAAGAAGAAGTTACAGGTCTGTGAGAGCCAGAAATCTTGCTTGCTTGTAGGTGACCAAATACTTATTTTCCACCATAATTTGCAAATAAATTCTTTAAAAATCAGACAATGTGATTTTCTGGATTTTTTTTTCTCATTTTGTCTCTCATAGTTGAGGTATACCTATGATGAAAATTGGAGACCTCTCTCATCTTTTAAGTGGGAGAACTTGCACAATTGGTGGCTGACTAAATACTTTTTTGCCCCACTGTATAAGCTGTGTGTATAGAGTTCAGAAAATCTGAGCTTAAACATTCATGCAGGAGCCAACCACAAAACCAAACCCAGACTAAAAGCACACACTGCAAATAAACACAAATCAGAAATAATCACACAAGGATTTGCCTCTCCTAAATGGATGCTCAGTTCAGACAGCGGCTCAAAATATCTGTCGTTCTTTTGGACTTGCTCACAGCTCTTACAGAATTCACTATCATATGGTTAATTAATAAGCAATGGAAACGGGACTTTTCTCAAGGAGGGGTGAAGCGCACTGTCACCCCCCCCCCCCCAGTTTCCCACGGAGCGTCTCTGTGCTGCCGTTTCTTCTCTCGCCACTCTCGGCTCCACTCGCCTTCCCTCCTCTTCTCCTGGCTCCACAGAGCTGTTGTTCGAGTCCCACACCTTGGTTTGATGCCTGGCCGTCGTGTCTTCTACCTGCTCTTGCCGTATGCTTGCACTCCCATCTAGTGATGTTATGCTCAACACTGATTGGAGCAATATAACACGGAAGTGTCGTAAGCAGAGTGTCGAGCGCTGTGTCAACATGGCCACACAGTCACGTGACCGTAGCGAATGAGGCCTCATTGTCACATCACATGATTTGAGACCTGGTGAGAAATTTGAGAGGGCTGGGTGTTGCATACGTCAATAGTGAAGGATTTAAAAGGAGTCTGATTCATCTCTCAAACTGAGGGTTTTTTGAGAGGAGGAGATTTGTTATCATCATTGCATTCGCTATTTGAGTAGAAGTCAGGGACAGTATTACACAAGTTAGAATTAGGTTTAGTAACATTAAACAACACATTACATGTACTAAATATTACACATAGATACATTAGTGATGATGAAACTGAGGCCTTATAAAACAATGAACAACTTTGAGACAACAGCTTCATGATTGACACAGTGTTATGAAACATTTAATAAAGAGTGTTTAATAAAGAGAGTTGCTCATTGTTTCATGAGGCCTCGGTTTTAACATCACTACTCCCATCCAGCAACACCGGGTGGCTTTTCTCTCCTGCCTCCACTACCCATGCCGTACTGCACACCTGCTTCCAATCGTCTCACCTAATGAGGAGAACAGGTCGGGGAGAGGGAGAACCACCCCCCCCCCCCAAAAAAAACAAGCTACACCAGATAAGTGTTGTGGCAGTGTGCACAAGCAGTAGAAAGGCCCATATTCTCCTGCCTTATCACCTCTGGCACCCAGCACATCCATCCACATACTACACCCTGTGACATATATTCACATGACTATCTTTTGTATTCTTATGTTGAGACCTGGGGTTAGGTCTCGATAAGTCTTGAACTTCTACCTACTCCCTTTTGGACACAATATTTCTATAAACATCTCTCTTTTGTGACATTGTTGACTAGATGACATCAACCCCAATGCTGTATCTTGCTTTTGTTTTTTTATGCTTATCTTTTTCTAAATATGTTTGAAATAAATTCTCTCTCTCTCTCTCTCTTTCTTGGTGTGCTTACATTTTTTTGAAGTGTGCAATAAAAGCTTATTTTAAAAGTCAAAGTCTCTCTTTCTCTCTCTCTCTCTCTCTCTCTCGCTCTCATCATCTGCAAATGTAGTCCACGGAGACTCCTGCCTGACATCGCCTGTGAGCCTGTCAGTTACCATAGCAAATGGGCTCAGAGCGGATCCCTGATGTAACCCCACCCCCCACCATGAATCTATCTGTTACTTCTACAGCACACCTCACCACCTTCTTGCTATCCTCACACATGTCCTGCACTACCCTCACATACTTGTCTGCCACTTGTGACTTCCTCATACAGTACCACACTTCCTTGCTTGGCACTCTGCTATGCTTTCTCTAGATCCACAGAGATGCAGTGCAACTCCTTCTGACGTTCTCTATACTTCTCCATCAACGCTCTTAAAGCAAATATTGCATTTATAGTGTTCTCTTGAATCCAATTCATACTACTTCTTGTTGATTGTCACCTCTCTTCTTAGCCTGGCTTCAGCAACTTTTTCTCCATAGGTTCATAAGTTTGGGGGGAAGACAAAGGTCAAATTTCCAGTCAAATTTGTTGAACTGCTTAACAGTTTGGTCCTTCCTTTGACTTTTTTTTTTGGTTTGTTACCTAATTTGCCCAATGGTTTGTCATCTGGGCTTATTATTCACAAGCAGTGCTACCATATGTGGTTAATGCATTGTCTTGCTGAAGTAAGCAATTCCTTCTCTGAAAGAAATATGTTTCTAGATTGCTGTGGCCATTAAATAATCCACAAATTTATTTTGAAGACCCTCAAAATCTCCCTAGGATCTTCTTTTTATTCAGTCTTTTACATACTGGATTCCCCAGACAAGTTATCCTAGTTTGTCCCAATTATAAGATAAGATAAGATAAGATAAGCCTTTATTAGTCCCACAATGGGGAAATTCCAGGATTGCAACAGCACAGGGATAGCAACACTCAGAGCAATAATTAAGAAGATACAAAAAATTTATATAAGAGCAGTGGATATACATACGTACACATAAATATATAAATATATATACAAAGTGCAGAGCATTGTAGCAAGATGGAATAAACAGCATAACCGTCTACTTAGTTATCCTACATAGTATGAATATGTACCCATACGTATTGTCACCCTCCGTAGCGACTATCTTATCACATAGGAGCAGAGTTATAACTGCCCATACAATATGCTGTCACAGGCTTGTTAGTGTCTCAGCAGCTGCGTGCACCTGCGTCAGCTTCCCCTACCAGCAAGCATGTTTTCTCACCACTGTCATGGCTAGAGCCTCATCCGTCACAACATGGCTTCCCTCCCTCTCTGTTCGTCGGCCATTTTAGAAATGTTTCCTGGCATTTCTCGGCAGTTTTCTCTTGTCCAGTTTCTTTCAAAGAAGAAAGAAAAAACACCAACTTCTGCAACTTGCCATCCACATTTCACATTTTCCTCATTGCCTGTATTCCCCACCTTAATCCTCTGCTCATCCTCTCTATTTTTCATCATTTCTTTTCTTCCTTCGGCACACAACCTCTTTATAGCCCTCCTCGCCATGCTGCGATAATTAGTCAGCGCAAAAATGATACAGCCTCAAAAAAGCCCGACGAGAACAGAGGGCTTAGCTCTGCTGGGAGGGAGGGAGAGCAGAGGAGAGGGAAAAGAGGAGTAGAGGTGTGTGTGTGTGTGTGTCTGTGTGTGTGTGTGTTGACTTCAGATGTATACCAGCAGACTGCTAGATAATGGAAGTGTCAGGTAGACGAGCAGCTTTTTGTGTGTGTGTGTGTATGTGTGTGTGTGTGTGTGTGCGTGCGCGCGCGCTTGTGTAGTGCATTGGCTTGATTTTTCCTTGCGTGTGACAGCGTGCACCCAGTTGGTCTTCAGTGGTCCGTCGGTGCAGCCATAATCACAGAAGCTGCTTTCCATCTTCTCTGACCTGAAAACACCCAGAGGCTTCAGAGCGAACGGGCGTGACTTCGAAGCCAGCGCGACCGCACGTGTGGTACTGCGGTGACGAAAAAGTGTCAGAGCACAGGTTAAAGATTCGTCATTTATATACTGCACGTTTGATCACTGCGTCGACTGCATAGGAATCCCTGGGCCACTTTGTAATTCTAAAGCTCTGGGGGTCTGCAGGCCGTGGCATTAGAGCCACATGCTGTTATTTTACCCATAGTCAGTGGCTCCCTGTGACTTTGATAAAACACCTCATAGATTCGTAATAAAAGAAAAGTTCAACAATTACAGGAAAAGTGTCAAGTCTGTGAGGGGAAAACAAGCGTCAAGTTTATGAGAAAGTATAAAACTTTTTTCCTTTTCTCCCAAAATTCCTCTTATTATAGTAGAGGTGGCTTACCCTTGGTAAAGCTTCATGTTACGTGCATTAGTGTGTAGACATGGAGCCTGAACGTGTTTGTGTAACTGTGTGTTCACGATGCAGAGACAGACAGCCCAGAGGGTTGGGAGCAGTTCACTTTGGTTCCATTACTCTATGCTAATCACGGAAAACAAACATAATTTTCATTTAGCACCGTGATCACTGGAGCAACGCCAAGTCCTAACCGCCATGTTGCAGTTCATATATAAACTCTGTCGTGGGTTTTCTTAATCAACAAGTCTCCTTTGTAGAGCTGGTGAATAAATAAAAGTGCTGGAGTCAAATGATGCCTTTTTAGTCGATTTATTGTGTCTTGGCCAAGAAGGAAGCGTGCTACACCGCGTGCAGGCGGCGTGGCGAGCGGTTCAGAATTACGGCGGAGCACAGAGAGTTTTAAGCAGCAGCACAAACACAGATAAGAATTTGCTTCAGAATATTGAAACTTGCAGTCTCTGAGAGCTAGATCTAATCAGTTGGTACCTCAATGTCCCATAACACAGATATGAGGGACGGTGCCGGCCATATGCTGATAAGCTATGGGGGGACAGAATGAGCCAAGAGAACATAATGATAATATAATAATTTTTTTTCCCCAAATAACTGAGAAAGGGGTGGGAGAGGGCCTTTTTAAAACCAGATCTCAGCCCTCTGTTGAGGCAAAGTTCCTTTGACAGGGAGAGCTGAGGAATTTCTTTTGTAGATGTTGAGAGACGGCAGTTATACTGACAGCATAGCTAACACAAACTCTGTCAGTTTGCTCTACTTTGAATGCAGTTCGAGTGACTGCAGCTGAAACCGCGATGACTGGCTTACCATTTTAAAGGAGAGTGACACCAAGCATGCTGAAGCACACATGCTAACCGTCTTCATGAATAAGACGTGCACTGCCATTTCACTGTGTGAATAAAAACGAGTCTTTCTCATACATAATCAGCTTAGAGTTTTTGCTTATTCCTCTTACACTGTACAGTGTTGCGAAAGAGTATTTTTCCCTTCCTGATTTCTTAAATGTTTCAGATCATCAAAGAAATTTTAATATTAGACAAAGATAACCAGAGTAAACAAAAAGTGCAGTTTTTAAATGATAATTTCATTTATTAAGGGATAAAAGCTATCCACATCTCCATGGCCCTATGTGAAAAAGTAATTGCTTCTAAAACGAATAAGTTGTCATGCCACCTTTGGTGGCAGCAACTGCAATCCAGCATTTGCCATAACTGGCAATGAGTCTTTTACATCGCTGTGGAGGAATTTTGGCCCAGTCTTCTCTGCAGAATTGTTGTATTTCAGCCACACTGGCGGGCTTGAGCTTGAGGTCACAAACTGATGGCAGGACATTCTCCTACTGGATTTTCTGATAGAAGGCAGAGTTCATGGGTCCATCGATTACAGCAAGTTGTCCAAGTCCTGAGCAGTGATGTGGGGTGAGGTTCGAGGGTGGTGAGGCACTGACTCTTTTAAAGTCAGATTTACAAATATATTAAATGTCACAGCTTTGCACAATAGAGATTGTCCTCTCCAATACACAACGGAGACAATTACAGTTATTATCAAGGATGGCAACAACACTGTTCATTCACAAGTGAACTATACTGTCTGGATCTATATTTGTTTTTGGTTTTTTGCTGGGTAATTTAACTGACTGTAATGCTGTTTATTCCATCTAGCGGAAATGCTCCTGCACTGTGCATATAACTGTGTACATATGTACACTACCGTTCAAAAGTTTGGGGTCACCCAGACAATTATTTTGTGTTTTCCATGAAAAGTCACACTTATTTACCACCATGAGTTGTAAAATGAATAGAAAATATAGTCAACGCATTGACAAGGTTAGAAATAATGATTTGTATATGAAATAATAATTTTTTCCTTCAAACTTTGCTTTCGTCAAAGAATCCTCCATTTGCAGCAATTACAGCATTGCAGACCTAACATGATTGCACAAGGGTTTTCTAATCATCCATTAGCCTTCTGACACAATGAGCAAACACATTGTACCATTAGAACAGTGGAGTGATAGTTGCTGGAAATGGGCCTCTATACACCTATGTAGATATTGCACCAAAAACCAGACATTTGCAGCTAGAATAGTCATTTACCACATTAGCAATGTATAGAGTGTATTTCTGATTAGTTTAAAGTTATCTTCATTGAAAAAAAGTGCTTTTCTTTCAAAAATAAGGAACTTTCTAAGTGACCCCAAACTTTTGAACGGTAGTGTATATTTATTTACTGCTTTGGCTAACCAGCCCTTATCTTATTATCTTATTTACTATTGCTCTGAGTGCTGCTATCCCTGTGCTGCTGCAATCCTGGAATTTCCCTTATTGTGGGACTAATAAAGGCTTATCTTACCTTATATGAACACAATAGTATCAGCTTGAATTTAATTTCAATTAAAAGTTTGCATGTTTTATGATCTGATAATTGTACATTATAAAATCTGATGATATGCATAAATTATTAACAAAACAACTAAGGCATTTTACTGAATTGCCTCTTGATAGAATGGGCAGTGAATTTAAGTTCAGTTCTGCAATGCATGTCTAGAGCTTTTATTGTGAAGGGAATAAGCAGAACTAGTAGTACACTCCAGTTGCTTTTGTTTTGCAGAAAGGCAGTTAAGGTTGCGCTGACTAACGCCATGCCTCCCAGTTTTCAGTTCATTCACCTCTCCTAAATATAAAAAAAAGTGCAAAGACCCTTGGCTACACAAATAAAATGTATTAAGTTATTTTACAGACAAATTTGGGGGGCCAAAATTAATTATAGACTACTTGTTTCAGGCCAAGGTAGAACTAAAATTATAGTGGCTAAGAGAGCCCATTTGCTGTGCATCCTGTAGCGCCACAATTCAATACAAATTCATATATATAAAACAAGTATACAAGGTCTTACCTTTACTTGTAAATGAAGTCTATCCACCTATCCCTCTGGACAAAAATCTCAATGACTTTGTTTTAAAAGTCTCCTTGCCTTCTTTTAGTTTTAAAAGTCTCTCTGTCTCACTCAAGATTACTGCCAGTTTTGATTGAAAGTCCAATTTTGAGAATTTTTTAAGTTTTGCTATAAATTCTTCCATTTTCAGTCTGTATAAAATAGAAGCACAAACGGAATCCTTGGTACACTTGACTTTCTGATTTTATCTTTAGCTAATTTGGCGTTTAGCCTCGGCATAAAAGAAGAGTAACAAGTACAAACCAGGACAAACTCCTGTGTCTACGGTGCTCAAGCACGCCTGCACTCATTGGAGCAATGGTATGGCGCAGCCTCTGACTGTGATTTTTAATCAAAGTTTTCTGTCAGATTAAGAAGACTAAATATGTTATACACACATTAAGCACATTACATAGACTATGGAAAAGGAGAATACACAATAAAAGCTCCTACAGACATTACATTTTTGACATACACAGAGCTGTCACCAGGAATGTGCATCTTGCACGAGCTCTAACCGGGCTGCGAAGGATTGTGCAATCCTTGTGAGGCTGCGTTCATTGCTGCTTCACCTGGCCTCTCTCCCATTTGAACAGGAAATGTGCAGATCTGGTGATTTTAAATATATAAATATTGTTGAAATGATTGGAATAATTCAGAAATTACATTTAGACCTACAAGAGAAATTAGTGGACAAATAATAATATATTTATAATTTTTTATTTTTCCGTGATAACAGGTGAGGCTCTGCCTCCCCAGTGCCTTCCCTGACCACACGTCACTGGTCCCAAAGCAGCAAAGCAGGCCCAGACCATCACATGTTCATTTCTCTTTTTATGAAATGCTGTTTTGGTTTTTTTTTTACACCAGATGCAACAGGACACATGCCTTCCAAAAAGTTCAGCTTTTGTCTTGTCACTGCTCAGAATATTTTCCCAAAAGTCTTTGGGATTATCAAGATGTTTTTTTGGCAAATGTGAGACAGGCCTATGTGGTTTTGTTTTTTTTGGTCAGCAGTGTTTTTTGCCATTGAACTGAATCATGGACCAGTGTCCAAACTGAAGCAAGTGTGGCCTGCAGTTCTTTAGACGTTCTGGGTTTTTGTTTCTCATCTGTTCTTGAACTTCTTTGGATCACTGCAGGACGTGTTGCTTTTTCAGCTCTTTTAGCCTACTTCACTTTGCAGACAGGTTCTATTTAAGTAATTTCTTGATTCAACAGGTCTGGCAGTAATCAGGCCTGGGTGTGGCTAGTTAAATTGAACTCAGCTTTCCAAAAAAAAATCACAGTTAATTCATAAAGTATCAAAGATGGACAATTACTTTGTGACATAAGGCTAAGTAGGTTTGGTTTTTTCCCTTAATAAATGAAACAATCATTTTAAAACTACATTTTGTATTTACTCAGGTTATCCTTGTCTAATATTAACATTTGTTTGATGATTCAAATTATTTAAGCGTGCCAAATATGCAAAAATATAAGAAGACAGTAAGTGGATTAATACTTTTTCACATCACTATACCTATAATCTTCCCCATCTTTACCCTATAGAACTACATTAATTTTAAATGTTGTAAGTTTAACTTTGATTTCTTTTTACCTGCAAATTTATTTCAAAACAAGTTTCGTTTCAAAGCTTATATAAACAGTTTTCCAATCAAATCCCTTCTGCCCATATGTGACCATATAAATAAGACTGGTTTAGCAGTACTGAAGGAGTATTTTCATTCTGATGCAGATCAGTGCTATCAATGTGCACGACTGGCCAAACGTGTCAAAAGTGTTTTGTCTCATGTATGAAATCTTTTTTCCTCTCTTCATGTTTTGCAGCTGGGACAACCTACATCTTCGGGCGAGGCGGAGCCCTCATCACATACACCTGGCCACCCAATGACCGGCCAAGCACGCGGGCAGACCGGCTGGCAGTGGGCTTCAGCACGCAGCTGAAGGAGGCCGTTCTGGTCAGGGTGGAGAGCGCCAAGGGACTGGGAGATTATCTGGAGCTGCACATAGTAAGATACCGCACTGCGGGATAAGAGTGGAGGGTCAAAATGAAATGATGTGATAGTTGGGGGGGGGGGGGGTCTTGATTAGGCAAGTAGTCAGAGAAGGTAAAAAGAAAAATCTAATAGAGTAATTCTAAAAGAATAGGACAGCCCTTTACACATTTGATCCTTTGTCTCCTTGAAGTGTGCTTCATTTTGTCTGGTGAGAACACGATAGTCACATTCTAGTGCACACAAACAGCCAGACCAAGATCTCCAAAAAGAGGTGGTCTCCAAATCCAAATGACCTGATGAATTCCGGTGCAGTCGTCCAACCAAAACAAGACAAGAAGTTACAAGTCGTAAGATCTGACGGCATTAGATTATGAGTAGATTTAAATTTCTTTGGTTTGTATACTGAAAACGTGCTGCATGATGAATCGTGCGCAGTTGTGGAGTCCTGAGGAGGTGAAGGCTGATGGGACGATTACATACGTGCTCAACTGTCCACAACGCAGAAAAATACCAGCATGCCCCTTTTTTATCACATGGCACAGGGAAAAGGAGCATTCAGAGATCTGCTGCACAATGCCGTATCACAGTTTAAAACCTTTGTCAGAAGTACATTAAATTGCAGATAGTGGGGCGTTAAACAGGTCAGGTGACTCTTTCTTAGCAAGTGTGTGACCAGACTGAACCTCTCTGAATGCTCTCTCAAATGGTTAAACTTAATTAAATTAGGCTTATTTTCTTTTTCATATTACAAATATAACTCTATTCATATATCTTAAATGACACTAAAGGCTCGAGTTAATTTCCAGTGTGAGAGCTATGCATCTGAGCCATTTACTTAACTTGAACTTATAACCCGGTCACAAGGGGCACACAAGCCAGTGTACACCCAGTGCAGGTCCCAAGCCCAGCTAAATGGGGAGGGGTGTGTCAGGAAGGGCATCCGGTGTAAAATCTTTGTCAAATCAAACATGCGGTTTATATGGTGATATGTTCTATACTTTTATTTGTGTCGCACGGGGTGGTGGCTCTGCCTTCTGGTTGACGCCACCACCCGTGACTATAAAAGGGCTGCAGGCAGGAGGGGCGGCCCCTTTGCCATCCTCTGCCTGGCGGCTGTGTGTTGCACCTGTGCCTCTTTAATAAACGTGTGTTCAGTTCAACACCTGGCCTCGTCCTCGGCGCGACATACAGGCATGACATTTTGGCAACGAGGAGAAAAAAGGATTAAGAAGGCATGGAAGCGTGAAGCGTGTGTGTTTGGAGTTTGGCTGTTTCTGGAGCTCCCGGGCGGGCCACCTGTTTCCTGGCCGAGACGGTGCGCTGCCTTCCTGGCTTACATGGTGGCGCTGAACCCGGGAAGAATGGACAGCGTGAGGGTAAGAACATTGTTGGTGCACAGTTTGGGAACTGGAGGCCAGCGGACAGGATCGGGGGTGACCCGGCACCACTTTGTGGTTACGGAGGAGGACGGCTGGCCACGGTGGGAATGCTGAGACTTACGGCTTGGTACAAATCAGCTGAGATGTATGACCCGGAATTCACCATGACAGCCCGTGGAGAAAATATAATGGGCTGTGATCTGTCCTATGGTCTGGGATTCGCCATTAAAAGCGGTGCTGGGGAGGAGTGGTCGGACTGTGGATTGTGGGACTGACCAATCCCGAGAGTGGTAGACGGCGTAGTGGGGGATGAGGAACTGCCTGGCATCCTGGAGAGTGCGCAAGACCACTGTCACTCAGGGTCATCACAGGAGGGTCCCTGTGCCAGAGCCCAAGTCGCCCTTGACGAGGGTACTGGACAGCATGGCGGAACACCTGTGACGATGGGTGACATCAAGAGGCTGGTTTCACCTGTTCTCAGATCTCGGCTGAAGTGGGCCGGTGAACAGGGGGCCACAACGGCGATGGCAGCGGGAAATTTAGAAGAGGTCGAGGCCGGACCGTTAGGCATGGTGGAGCGACGTGCCAAGCAGAGACCCTGCAAGCCGAGCATGAACCCTCTTGGAGTCACGGACTGGATTCGGGAGGAGGGACGACCACGGCAGGTACGGGCCGGCCGACGGTTGGAGGAGCACCAGGGATGGTTACACGTCGTGGCCAAACAGGAGGACGCTCATCTCCAGCTGCCTGACGGTTCGTGGGGGCACCCAAACGAGCTGCGGCATGCCCAGAAGGGGACTTATGGACGTGGGTCTGCACGAGTGGAGCAGCCGGTGGTGATGAAAAGGAGGCGCACCGGTGCTGAGGCAACCTGCTGCGGCCTGGGAGGCTGGCTGCCTCCAGGGGCGGACTGGTGACAGGGCGGTCCAAGGGGCCCACAGACTTGTTTTCTCCAGCCGTGTGTATATAGGTTAATTATTGTGCATGTGTTTGAATTGATTTGTAATGTGTGTATTATAAGTTAACCATTATGCATGGGTCCAAATTAATTTGCTGTTTCTGTGTATGTAGTTTGGGGATTAATTTGTGTATTTTATTTTAGTTTAGGAGACACAGCGGTGTTTTTGTTTGTAGGTGGACTCATTTTATTTATTTTTTTTTTTTTTAGGATTAAGCGGCAGAATAATCGGCTTTGCTGTGTGGGGTGGGACACCAATCCACCTGTCTCCCCTAGTTTTAGTTGTTTTAGGTGTGATTGTGTTCGGCCAAATTGAGTACACTATTTTGCATTATGTTAGTGCACGATTCGGGTCCTAAATAGGGGTGGATCTGAATTGTGTGTTTGTGTTTTGGACTTCTATAAGGGGGGAGGGAAATGTTATATAGTTAGTTATATGGTGATATGTTCTATACTTATATTTGTGTCACACGGGGTGGTGGCTCCGCCTTCTGGTCACGCCACCACCTGTGACTATAAAAGGGCTGCAGGCAGGAGGGGCGGCCCCTTTGCCATCCTCTGCCTGGCGGCTGTGTGTTGCACCTGTGCCTCTTTAATAAACGTGTGTTCAGTTCGACACCTGGCCTCGTCCTTGGCTCCACATACAGACATGACACAGATCATTACGAATGAGATTTTCATACCGGCTCAGTCGAGGCCCGAGTTAACAATGATTGCCACTGGTGCTGTTAACCAACAGGGTGCAGGTGGAAACTGGTCTTCTGTTAGTTGAAGATCATAGAGGAAGAGAGGGAGAGGGCATGTTTGAAGGCAGAGAGAGAAAGGGAAAGGCAGAAAGTGTGGAAGTGAGTCAGGACTTTAAATGTAGGGACCATGACTGGTAAAGGCAAAGAGTTGGCTGATATGATGGAGAGAAGGAAGTAAAATATAAATAGAGTAAATATAAATATATAGATAAAAGGGAAGCAAGGCCTGGAGCGTTGGAGGTGGATTCAAGCTGTTCTGCCATGGTGTAGATAGGAAGAGAAATGGAGTTGGGGTAATCTTGGAGGAAGAGTATGTGAAGAGTGTTCAGGACGTGAAAGGGGTGTAAAACAGGATCATGAGTTTGAACTTAAAAATTGAAGGTGTGATGTGTAATGTCAGTGCGCATGCCCCACAAGTTGGATGTCAGGTAGAAGAGAAAGAGGAATTCTGAAGTAAGCTGGATGAAGTGGTAGAGAGTGTTCCTAGTGGGGAGAGAGTGGTGATTGGAGCAGACTTTAATGGACATGTAGGTGAAGGGAACACAGGTGATGAGGAGGTCCTGGGTAGGTGTGGTTTTAAGGAGAGAAATGTGAAAAGACAGATGGTTGTGGATTTTGTTAAAAGGATGGAAATGGCTGCCATGAACACATATTTCAAGAAGAGAGAGGAACATACAGCTGACATACAAGAGTGGAGGAAGGTGCGCACAGGTGGACTACATCTTATGCAGAAGGAGAAATCTGAAAGAGGTAGGAGACTGCAAGGTGGTGGCGGGGGAGAATGTAGCTAGACAGCATCAGTAGTAGTGGTACAGTAGTCATCCTACAGACTAGTGGTAGTCTGTAGGATGACTGGAAAGAAAGAAGAGGAAGAGAGTGAAGGCAGAGCCAAAGATTTAGAAGAAGTTATAGAAAGAAGAAGGCTGCACAGTGTTTAGGGAAGATTTGAAATGGGCTCTGGGTGGTAGAGAAGAATTACCTCAGGACTGGAATATTATAATTGTTTGTGTGGTATTAGATTAAGCACATTATGGGCCCTATTTTGATGGTCATCAGTGGACTTTTGCACCAGACTTCCCGCCATACACCAGTATTTTTTTTTTAGCTTACTTATGTCAGTGCGTTGTCTGTTTCTATGTTTTGTGTCACGCTATCCAATTACCAGTAGACAATGCACCCGCTTTGCGCTGGGAGGAGGAGGCTCATTGCAAAGAGGTGTGGCGGAACGCAGTCTCATGCTCTCATGCATCTCATCGGTATGATGGTGGATGTTATGACGATGTGCTTTGGATCAGGAAAAAGGAGATCTGTTGTCAGATTTGTTTGATGACAAATTAGGTTTTTTTTTTATTTCATCCACACTTTCATTTGTAATTATGTACTTACCATTGGAGTCTATAGATTAGACATTAATGTATGATAATTCTTTTAGGGGAATGAATGAATGAACAGGGAGCATGTGTGCATTCTCGTGTGGATGTGGCGTATGGGGGGGGGGGACAATATGATAATTTTATTCCATCCACATTTTTGTTTTTATAATGGACTTATTAGCCATTAATGTGTTTATTTTTAAGGGAATAAAAGAATGAATGAACAGGGTTTTACTTTTCACAGTAACTCTCCAGAGAGATAGGAGATGCATTCATAGCTGCCTGTGGCTACGCGCCCCCAGGTTTCCAATTGGGCCGAGGCTGCCCACACCACACTCCAATGGTTGGGGTTCTCGGGCTGCCGATGCCGCCACAGCCACCCATCAGTTATTTAGATGTAGATCAGGTCACATTTTATGACTAATTAATGCAGAAAACCAGGTAATTCCAAATGATTCACATTATTTTTCTTGCCACAGTATTTGTATGTTGATTTTTTTTTTTTTGAGTAAAGAGCTAAATATTTAATAGGGCGTCTTAACTTGTTCACATGGCTGTAATTGAAAACTGGAGAGGACTTTATTATAATAATGTTGAACACATTACTTTCAAAGGTGTACTTAAAAAATCATTAGAATCCTCATGTTTCTGGCACTGATCATGCTCTTACAAATCTTTAAATTATCTCAGAAATTAGACAACTAAATTATGCACAGTTGTGAAAACAGCACTGATCTTACCTTGTGCCACTGGGCTTGGTTTTTAATATCCTGAGAACTAATACAGCACTTCTTCATGTTCTACTGGACAGCCGAGTGCTTCAACTGTTAAGGGATTTCCTGTAAATGGCATTTATAGTTTTTGGTATATGGCACTTACAAGGGTCACTGAGAGGAATTAATGTGTGCAAAGTCCATAAAATGACTAATCACCCACCAGGATTTCTTTCTGTCTCTCGTCAAAATAGTTATTACCCTCATTTCTACTTTTATTGCTTTCATATGTTAGTATTAAAGGTCATTTAAAACCCCACCTCAACTGATAACTTTAAATGGTAATTAAGGGGACAGCAGACTTTTAAAAATGCTTTTACACGTGCTCTAATTGTGCCTTTGACCCTTGCGCTTCTACATTCAAGGCTCAGAAGCATTTCTGCTAATTATCAGCTCAGACCACACCCGAACACTCTGATCTATTCGTGGCATTGCTGGAATCACACAATGAAGTGGTAGCGAGGTTAAAAGTGGTTTACTGTACCAGCTGCTGGTGATATTGCAGC
Source organism: Pholidichthys leucotaenia (assembly GCA_020510985.1). Lineage (NCBI taxonomy): Eukaryota > Metazoa > Chordata > Actinopteri > Cichliformes > Pholidichthyidae > Pholidichthys > Pholidichthys leucotaenia. The sequence goes on from CM035836.1 coordinate 227,783,736, forward strand.
ACAGTTTGTTTTTTTTACACTCAGTTAAACTATGCAGTGAAAAGACACTACTGCTGTTATCTACACTGCCATCTGGACCGCGCGCGCGCGCGCGCGCGCGTGTGTGTGTGTGTGTGTGTGATCACTCTAACATCCACCTGACCCTAATTTGCTTGGACCACCCATGCCTGGGAGCAAAAGGAACATAGTTGAACCCGGGTCGCTTCTCATTCAGTCCTCCGTAAACAGAGAGTAGCACTGGGAGGGATGATTAGGAGGAGAGATGAAGAGGTGAAAGTGTCGAGAGGCTGAACTGCTGGATAGACTGAGCTGGTCCAGGACGATCGAATGCTCCTAACGTCAGTGATGTGGGAAGATCAGCTCTGATGATGAAAGTTATAGATGTGAACGAAACAGAAACAACGCATTATTCTGGAGGTTCAAACTTCTGGTGTTAAAGAAATCAACATTTCAACAATGGTGCTGCTTTCTAAGTTTCAAAAATGTGGTCTATAAGTGTAGTACAAAATGTATGTCAGGGTTTTTTTTGCCCCCAGTGTACAAATGTTGCTCAATAATCCAAGCCAAGTACTAGTGCATTGCCCATAGAAAGCAAGTATTCCCGTCTGAAAACAGGTATCCAAATCAGACTTTTCAGGCCCAAATGTGGGCTGTGTTTGAAAGTGGAATACAGAGGTGTAGCCTATATGCAAGCAATCACACATGTTAGACTTTGACAAATATGAAAGGGACTGAAGTGAGATTTATTTGATTGTGTGAATATTAATTACAGAATAATCGAAAATGAATGGAACATCCAATATTAGCCACTGTTTAAGAACCCTTGTTTATTTTTATTTTTTTTTTGTCAGATCACTTATTTGTGTGATCTTTTATGAGTTATTGAGCGTTTTTGTGTCCAGTTTGGTGACGGTCGTTGTTAAGTCAAACTGTGCAAGTGGCCGCATATAATATGCAGTTGATCTGGACATTTTGGCTCACAATTACTAACATTTAATAATTAACTTTTAATAATTGTGCGAGCACACCGAGAGGAGCGTCATCGGCAATGGCGAGTTGTGGTCCTGCAAAGGGACTCCCGTCTACCGCTGACTGGGGAGGTACCTTCCCATGGCGTCACCCTCCGAGACCCGGTTCACTCACAGAGAACAAATAAGCGTTTAGAGCAACTTTTCCCACTGCTGTCCGGTTTCATTTGGCTTTAGTCTCACGTCTACAGGGCGTTACTCGTCTGTCCTTAATCAGCCTGCCTGGTTAACGGGAGTCTCGGCTGTTGCTTTCCCGTGGTGGCAGCGGTTCAGCTGCTGCTCCACCCCCTTCCCCCAGTGCACCTCGTGTTCTCCATGCCAAATTATCCTTTAGACCTGTTGCCCATTTGTCAGTAAATATTTAGCTAAAAATGACTTATTTCATTATTTGAGTGTTTTTGTGTCCTGCGTTTGGTCGTTTAGTCATTCCGGCCATTCCGCTCCACAATCATGGCGGTATTAAGTTTGTAATTTTTAGATACTCTTGTGGGAGGGGGGTCTCGCAGTCCTGCAAAGTACAGTGGTACCACACAGGTGAAGCAGAAGCAGGTACTCTCGTCTACTACTGACTAGGCAGGCTGGGTGTGCCTCCCCGCGAAGGACCGTGGTCCGCCCGGTTAGACTGCTGCTTCTCCCGGCATGTTCTGTGTTGATACATTGGTATTCTTTGTCAGACCCGGATCCCCACTGACGCTCCGCTCAATCTGCTTGCGCATCTCATGTTCTCCACGTCTGCCCAATTATCCTATAGATCTACGCAATCACAGCAACTTTATAGTATAATTTTGTTAAACATTAAATCTTCAGTATCATCTTTTTCTTGTCAAATTTGTCATTTTTCACTTCCTTGTTTTGTCCTGGGAACACTGTGGTGACTGACAGGTCGTGATGCTATGTGTTATCCAATCAGCATGGTCGTGATGGTGCGTAATGTCCAGTTAGCACAGAGTCAACCCGAAACCCACCCACACTTCTTAAATCCAGGACACAGAGAGCAGTCACAGAGCGGTGGCTAAAACTTTTAATGATAAAAACTACATATTTTGACTGAGCTACTCCACATTCGAGGATGCACACCGTCGTAACCTCAGGAAACCACATTTAAAATCTGAGGCCAGTCTCACAAACGGTTCCAGAGATATGCATGGAACACACACACACACACACACACACACACACACACACACAAACACACAGACAGACATTCCTTGAATTTATAGATAGATATCTGCACTCAGGAAAATGTATATAAATAGCAAGTGGGGGTGGGGTGAAATGGATACAGTACATGTTCCAGTGGTGCAATAGTAGAGACAACAAAAGCAGTGGAGTCAGTGCTATGCAGTGGCTGTGAAATAAACAAACTTGTCAGAAAACTGGAGCAAATTCCCAATAATAATTCACAAATTTAAGAATTCCTGTTAAAAACGTTTTGTAAACTTTAAAATACTTCCCCTACTACTAATGTTGGCAGGCCAGTTCACATTTATTATGCAGCTTTTTTACTTTAATTTAACCTTAAATAAGTTTTTGGCGTAAATAAAACTTTCAGTTATAGAAATCATGAACCCTTAGCCTAAACTTAGTAAAAACCTAGTATATCTAGTGTAAACTGTAGTTTCCCAGTTTGGGTTCAGTAAAGTACATCTATCTGTCTATCAAAACATGGCCAAACAGCAAGGAATTCAGCTGAAATCACAGAATAGTCTTCACATAATAATAATTAAAATATAAGACAGAGCATGCCTCCTGTCTCGCTTCACTGCTAAAGTCTAAAAAGGCAAAAAGCAAATCATAACTCATAGATTACATAGATTCATTACACACAGAGTGATATATTTGAAGTGTTGATTTCTTTTAATTTTGATGATTATGGCTTCCAGCTAATGAAAATTCAAATTCAGTTTCCCAGAAAATTGGAATAGTATATAAGAACAATAACAAAATTTGGATTTTTAATAAAAATGTTGTCCGACTGAAAAGTATGTTCATGTAGACACTCAATATTTGGTTGGGGCTCCTTTTGCATGAATTACTGCATCAGTGCGGTGTGGCATGAAGGCAGTCAACCTGTGGTTCTGCTAAGGTGTTATGGAAGCTCAAGGTTGCTTTGATAGCGGCCTTCAGCTCGTCCGCATCGTTGGGTCTTGTGTCTCTCATCTTCCTCTTGACAATACACCACAGATTCTCTACGGAGTTTAGGTCAGGAGAGTTTTCTGGCCAGTCAAGCACAGTTATACCATGATCATTAAACCAGCTATTGGTACTTTTGGCAGGGTGGACAGGTGCCAAGTCCTGCTGGAAAATCAGCATCTCCATAAAGCTTGTCAGCAGAAGAAAGCATGGAGTGCTCTAAAATTTCCTGGTAGACAGCTGCACTGACTTTGGATGTGATGAAACACAGCGGATCAACACCAGCAGGTAACATGGCTCCCCAAATCATCACTGACTGTGAAACTTCACGCTGGACTCCAAGCAGCCTGGATTCTGTGCCTCTCCACTCTTCCTCCAGACTCTAGGACCATAATTTAAAAAACGAAAGGACGTGGCACCTGATTTCTTATTGATCTTATGTAAATTCAAATTTTCTGAGAAACTGAATTTGGGTTTTTTATTAGCTGTAAGCCATAATCATCAAAATTAAAAGAAACAATCACTTGAAATATATCCCTCTGTGCATAATCAATCTATATACGAGTAATCTGAGTTTCACTTTTTGAAGTGAATTACTGAAATAAATTTACTTTTCGATGATAATCTAATTTATTGAGAAGCACCTGTGTGTGAGTATATATTCAGCGTACAGCGGAAACCAGAAGGTTACATACACAGTATAAAAAGGCACAAAACCTTTTAATTATCACTGTGTGACATTAAATCAGACTAAACTTAAGATTAATCAAAATGATTTCTATTTGCTAAACAGATTTTATATTTGTTGAATAGTTTTGTAGATAATTTTTTTTATCTTCTTCAAAGACAGAAGTTTACATACACTAATGTCAGGAAGAGAGTTTTGGACGTCTACAAGTCTGGTTCATCCTTAGGTACAATTTCCAGATGCCTGAAGGTGCCACGTTCATCTGTTCAAACAACTATACACAAGCATAAACACCATGGGAATGTCCAGCCATTATTCTGATCAGGAAGGAGACGGGTTCCCAGAGATGAATGTGTTTTGTTGTGAAATGTGCATATAAATAGATAGATACAGATGTACTTTATTAAGCCCAAACAGAGAAATTATATCACCCCCAGAACAAAAGCAAAAGGTCTTTTGAAGATGCTGCCTGAAGCTGGTAAGCATGTCATTATCCACAGTGAAATAAGTCATGTACTCGTTAATTGGCCTTTCAGACACTCAGCAAGGAAGAAACCATTACATTTTCCATTACTGCAATGGAAAATGCACAAGAGAGGTGAAGAAGAGAGTGCAGGCAGAGTGGAGTGGGTGGAGACGAGTGTCAGGGGAGATTTGTGACAGAAGGATAGCAGCTAGAGTGAAAGGGAGGATTTACAAGACGGTAGTGAGACCTGCTATGATGTATGGTTTGGAGACGGTGGCGCTGACAAAACGAAAGAAGGTGGAGCTGGAGGTGACAGAGTTGAAGATGCTAAGATTTTCAATGGAAGTGATTAGGATGGACAAGAGTAGAAATGAGTATATCAGAGGGGCAGCTGAGGTTGAGCGGTTTGGAGGCAAAGTAAGAGAGGCAAGGCTGAGATGGTTTGGACATGTGCAGAGGAGGGATCATGGAGATATTGGAGAAAGGATGTTGAAGATGGAGATGCCAGGCAGGAAGAAAAGAGGAAGACCACAGAGAAGATTCATGGATGTAGTGAATGAGGACATGGAGAGGGTTGGTGTTACAGAGGAAGATGCAAGGGATAGGGTAAGATGGAGGCAGGTGATCCGCTGTGGCGACCCCTAAAGGGAGCAGCTGGAAGAAGAAGAAGATTTAGCAAATAGAAATAATTTTGTGAATCCTAAGTGACCGAAAAAAGGAAAAGTCTAGTCTGATTAGAGAGAAAGAAAGGGTTAGGTGTCTTTTTATGCACTTTCATCGGTATATGGTGTAATAATATAACATATATTCTTAATTTCCTTTACCTAAACTTCAGTTCAGCTTGTTGTAGACGATGAGTGTACCATAGTTTTTTTTTTCTTTTTTGAAAGAATGGTGCTCTCATTTTATCTCAGCCCTTCACCCATGAGCCCTCATCCGTCATCCTTTTGTTCTCTCTGCTCTCATGTGCATATTCTCTAACTTCTGTGTCTTTCATTTACTCCCTCATTCCCTCATGCCTGGCCCCATTCGTTCTCTCTCTCTCTCGTTCTCTCTCTCTCTCTTTCACACACACTCACACACACCAGTGCCTCCGACACGCCAGCCCACCTCCTCTGCTCCCATTGCAATTACATTTCATTTGCCGCCGTTCCTCCCGAGTCGCTCCCGTAAATGACTGTGTTCAACCCGTGGAGGGTGTTTTGGTCCTGTTAATTATGCCCACCTCTCTGTGAGGAGAGAAGTACAGGTAAATTAGACCAGAGAACTTACGAGCCGTGGCCCCATATTATCTCACCTGATTGTGGAAGGGGTGCTTCTGGGACCGTATCACAAACAAAATTTCTCTACATAGGTTCAAACTGTGATGGTAGCCTTGAGATGCAGTAACTGGGGTCTTCTCTGTTAGCTTCGGACTGTACTTCATTTACATTTTCACTCTAGTTTGACCTTTGAAATCTCAGATATAATGCCATAGGAGTAGGCAACCTTGACTGTATAAAAAAAAATGCATACAATGTTTTAGCCTTTAAATGAATGTCAAATAGCCAATGAACAAATTTCACTGTAGGACTGGGTGTGTCATAAATTGCCCTTCAGGGCAGGAAGGCGAGACCCACGCGCTGGGTTATGAGTTTGTGAAATTTATTGCAAAAATGAACATAAAGTGCAACGCAGTGCTCTAAATGCAAACTACAAATGAGGCAGGAAACTTACAGATATAGCGCACCAGAGCAGGGCAGGGCTCTGGTGGAGACGAGACGAAGACAACCAAGACAGCGGCAAATGGAAATGAAAATAACTCCCCTTAAATAGGTATCAAAAACCATTTACATACTGTAATTAATGACAGGTGTGGATTATCTGAACGGATAGGAGAAAGCAATGACACATAATTAGGACCAGCTGGGGGCAGTGAAAGAGGGGTGAACCAAAGCTGACAGCTGACAGGGTAACGCCCACACGGAGCATCACGCCACTGACAACTGTCAACCAGCAAAAGAACAACAATCAAGATATAAAGAATAAAATATCAACCCACACAGACCAAAATATAAATATAAATAAATACAAAATAAAAATGTAACAAAACTAAAACACAAACAGGAAAATGGCAAACAGTCCACAAATACAGAAGCCCAGAAGGCATAAAATACAGCAAATATGTAACTGAACAGAAAAGGCCATGAGACCGAGCCTGGTGGAAACCTCCAGCTCTCGGCTCATGACAGGGTGATTGTAAAGCTACCAGGTTTTTTTCCCCTAATTTTGTGTGTCTCTCTTAAGATTTGAAACTGTTTTCATAAATTATTTTGCCTGTTTGTTCTTATAAAATTGGAACTTTAGTTTTGCATTTTTTACTTCTTATATAAATTTGATTTATATAAAATAATTTAAAGAATTTTCAACTTTTAATATGACTTTTCTTGTAATTTTTTTTTTAAGTTTGCAGTTTATCCCCTCATGTATATGCAAATATTTCATGTAAATTGCCCCCCCCACCCTTTTACTTCCTTCTCATAGGCATAAGTAGCCACTGAATGTAGCAGCAATTAATAGATATTTAATGTGGATGTCTTGACTGTCAAATTTTCAGCTGGTACAGATACTGATGTTTAAATAAAATAAGTTGGCCAATGGCTGATAGCACTGGTCAACACCAGATTTATTGTCTAAGTTTTTTTTAGCTGATTTGAAAAATCACATTGGTTTTGCTCAATCAGGTCAGCTTTTTGAACTATGGCCACATGTTGATTTTTACGTTTTTGTTTACATGTACAGGTATTTTCGCTTTATATGATGCAAAATTCTTTTTTATTTCTTGAAACTTCTCAAACTCTGAAGAGTTTGCATGCGCCAATTTATGACATGATGTCATAAATTGTCATGATGGCTGATTACTGTTGGACTCTGAAGAGAGACATCCCTGCCGCTGAGCATTCTAGAGGTTTGAATAAATGGAAGTCGAAGCTCTGAATTTTGAACAATGATGACGTAACATTCAATTTACATGTACTTACCTTTATCAATGTCTACTATTCAATTTATAGTAATCAACGTTTGTAACATTTAATCAATAAATTGTGTTAGAAAATGATTTTTTCTCTTAAAAATCTATTTTGGATGAGAAATATTAACAAAAATCAGCCGATAATGTCACAAAAATGTAATCAATTTAGTCAAAACATCAGATTTTTTAAAAATCAACTTAGCATAAAAACCTGACCTGATCGAGAGAAACGGATGTCATTTTCGGATTCAGCGGTGCAAAATTGTTCTAAATCAGTTGAAAAAACACAGACAACTTACAAAAAAATTATTTTTATAACCCTGTGTAGTCGATACCAATTTTTTGTTTTGTTTTGTTTTTGCTTTCACTATTTCTTTTTCACTGTAATGAAGAAAAGAAATACAACAATTATAATAACTGAAGTGAAATATTTTAAAATGTTTCAGTCCCAGATGTTTTCTGCACGTTTTCTGCATGTTTGTTTTTGCAACTGTCATCTACTGTTTCAGGGTAAACCCAAGGCCACACAACCAGTGATGTGCGGTCAGGGGGAGCCAGGTCAGGCTGAAAATCATGGTCAGAGGCTGCGCAGTACCATTTCCCCAATGGGAGGGGGCGTGCTTGAGCATCGTAAGCATGTTTTTTTTTTTTTTTTTTAAATAAACAAAGATAAGGACCAAAACCCAGTTGAGGAAGCTAGGGATCAGACCGCCAAGGTCTCTGCCTTCGCCTGCCACCTGATCCACATAGCACCAAACCCCCAAGGTCCGTCCTGCAGGTGGTGAGACCACTGGAGTACGGACCCATGTAGCTCCTTCAGGCTGAGCCAAGCCGGGTCCCATGGGTTAGGAACCCGACCACCAGACGCTTGCCATCGAGCCCCTCCCTTAGGCCTCATTCCGGGGCAGGGCCCCGGTAAGCCCATACCGGGCGGGGTACACTGAGTCCTTGTTCTAGCATTAATCATGAGACTCTGTTGGATCGTCCTTAGTCTGGCCCTTCACCCAGGACCAGTTTATCTCGGGTGACCCTACCAGAGGCAAATTGCCCCAGACAACATAGTTCCTAGGATCACTAGGGCATGCAACCCCCCCCCCCCCCACCACCACCACCACCACCACCACCAATATAAGGTGATGATCCATGGTCAAACCTCAGATTCAGGAGGAGCAATGTGGTTTTCGTCCTGGCTGTGGCACATCGAACCAGCTCTTTACCCTCTTGAGAATCCCCAAGGGTTTGTGGGAGTTTGCCCAACCAGTCTACATGTGTTTTGTGGACTTGGAGACGGCATTTGTTCGCATCCCTCATGGTTCCTTGTTGCTATGAGCTATCCAGGCTCTATATGATTATTGTGGGAGTTTGGTTTGTATTGCCAACACCCAGTCAAATGTGTTTCCAGTGAGCATTGGACTTCGCCAGGGCTGTTCTTTGTCACCGATGCTGTTCATAATTTTTAAGAACAGGATTTCTAGGTGCAGCTAAGGATTGGGGGGCGTCATGTTTGGTGACCAGAGGATCTCATCTCTGCTGTTTGCAGATGATGTTGTCCTGTTGACTTCATCGAACAATGACCTACAGGTCTTGCTGGGACAGTTTGCTGCTGAGTGTGAAGTGGCTGGGATGAGAATCAGCACCTCCAAGTCCGAGTCCATGGTCCTCAGCTAGAAGAAGGTGGATTGTCCTTTCTGGGTTGGGGACAATCTCCTGCACCAAGTGGAGGAGTTTAAGTATCTTGGGGTCTCATTCACGAGTAAAGGGAGAGTGAAGTGGGAGATTGACAGATGGATTGGAGCAGCATCTGCAGTGATGCGGTCGTTGGACCAGTCTGTCGTGGTGAAGAGGGAGCTGAGCTCTAAGGCAAAACTGTCAATTTACCAGTCAATGTACATTCCTGCCCTCATCTATGGTCATGAGCTTTGGGTAATGACCGAAAGAATGAGATTGTGGATACGAGCAAGTGAAATGAGCTTTCTTCCTAGGATTGCTGGACTCACCCTTAGAGAGAGGGTGAGGAGTTCAGTCAGCTGGAAGAGGCTGAGAGTAGAACCGCTGCTCCTCTACGTTGAAAAGAGCCAGTTGAGGTGGTATGGGCATCTGATTAGGACGCCTCCTGGACGCCTCCCACTTGAGGTGTTTCAGGCATGTCCCACTGGGAGGAGACCCCGGGGCAGACCCAGGACACGCTGGAGAGACAACGTCTCCCAGCTGGCCCGGGAACGTCTTGTTATCCTCTCTGAAGAGCTGGAGCAGGTGGCCAGGGAGAGAGAAGCCTGGGCTTTTTTGCTTGAGGTGCTGCCTCTGCGACCTGGACCTCCAGAAAATCAGTAGTGGATGGATGGATGGATGGATGGATGGATAATAAGGACATTTTTTAACAAAGTCACAGTGATTTTTGTCCAAAAGGATGGGCAAATTTACTTCATTTACAAGTAACGGTAAAACCATACATGCGTAGTAGTTGTAAATACTACTAATAATTTGTAATAATGAGTGTAAATTGTGGAGCTGCAACACAGAGAGAGATGCAGCTCTCTGAGCTATAATTTACATCATTCCTTGGCCAAAAAAAGTATAATCAATTTTGTGCCAAAAAAAGTTGTTTGTAAAATAACTTACTACATTATACTTGTGTAACCGAGGGTCTCTGCATGTTGTCTATACTCAAGGAGAGTTATAAAATGAAAACATTGACTTTTATTACTGCCTTTTCTGTGTATATCATTAAGAGGTAATTCAATAAAATACCTTACACTTGTTTTGTTAAAATTATTTATAAAATCCAGTTTGTAAATCTGACCTGAAAAGCATCACAGCCTCACTGGAAATGAAGCTCACCGCACGTCACTGCGCACAGCTCGTCCCCACCAGACGAACGTCAGCCACTGCCACTGGATGAATCTTATGCTATTTGCAGGTCGCCTGATATCTGTTATCAAAGTTAATATTAGCCAATATTCACACATGTCACAGCCGATGTATCGGGGTTTTTTTTTTTTTCCTAACTCATCTGTATGCCACCAACACAGATCACAGCCATTAGTCATTACAGGAAATGACCCACCGCTGATTAATGTTGCCTCTGTATGTCTAAGTAGAAATATTGGCACCGGTGGGCACAGCTGATAACACACCACCAGGACAGGATCTAGCATTATTCCTTATCTTGCAAAGCCCACCCATGCCTTTATATGCTCTAACTCTCCTACGAGGCCTCCTCTTTCATAGCGCTAGTTCCTTCCGTTCATATGTGTTTACCTGACAGAGACCGGGACATCACTCACTTCACCTTTTTGACATGCTGTCATCGGGCTCCAGCGGTAGGAGATGAAAAGCAGAGGTTGTGGGATAAGGTGCTTAAGCCGAATCTGCTGACCATGGCTGCTTTATAAAATTACATGGCACATCCTCATAGCCTCAAAAGGCCTCGCTTCTTATACCTCACTAATTATTTACTGTAGGTGTGTTTGAAAGTGCTGCAAACTTTCTAGCTGACATTTTGAAAGTTTCAAATGAAAATGCTTTGAAATACATTATCTGGAAAATGCCATGGGAATGAATCATTGCTGAGCACGCCGAACATGGCTGGCTTTATTGCTGTGGCAGTGCAGGATTGCTCATATGTCTATAAAGATTTTCTGTCATCTGGCTTTAGTGAATATTAAGTAGTAGTAAACAAAAACATGTGGTGTTGCTGTGAAGTCTGGAAGAAAATGGCTGTATTATGTCCTTTTAATTTGAATTTACTGTGCTCAGATATACATACTGTACATGGTTACTGGTTTGTAGTTTGATGCTAATGAAAGGAAAAAAAACAAGAAAGTTTGGAAATCTGACAAAGATGCCCTTTGAGGCTCTAAATCAGGGCTGTCAGACTGATTTTAGTTTGGGGGTCACATATGGCCTGATTTAATCTCAAGTGGGCTGGGCCAGTGAAATATAGCATAATAACCTAAATAATGACAACTCCAAATTTGTTTCTTTGTTTTAGTGCAAAGAAGTACAAGTACACTGTGAGATGTTTGCACTTAGTGAACCGTTCTTTTGCAAAACATTATGAACAACCTGAATTTTTAAAAGAAAAACAAGTGCAATTTCAACAATATTATGTCTCGGTTAATCATTTGCATATGTGCATTACAACGTATATATCACAGTGGATATACAAAGGCACAAAATATTAAGTCACAGGTATCTGAAACTCAAAAATATAATATTTATATATAAAGAAGAAAGTTCACTTATCCCCCTGACTTGCAAATGTCTAAAATTTATACATAAAAATACATAAAAGCTGTGTGCAATAGGGTGTGCACATTGTTGCCCTCTGCTGTTTTGGGGTCTCAGTGTTGTGTCTGCTTCTCCTAATAAAACCGTGCAGCCCCCAGTGTATAAATTGGGAATAGCAGCTACTTTATTGAAAAATGGCAGCCAGTGTCTTTTTACACTTGGTAAATTCATGTCGCAGGCCGTTTTGGACCCTCTGGCAGGCCAGTTTTTGCCCATGGGCTGTATGTTTGAAACCCTTGCTCTAAATGGTTCCCATGGTTACTGTGGGAAATGGGCTAAAAACTGATTGAGGTTAGATAATTTCCTCTTTTTCAATAATTAACTTCCAGGTAATTGTGTGTTGTTTTGCTAGCTATTACCCTTTAGATTAGTTAAGTGAACTGGATGTGCTGGTGTGATCATTACAGTACAGATTACAAATACAGTAAATACAGAAATTTAAAAGAATGTAAAACTACACCAAAGTTTACAATTCATAAAAAAACTGCAGATTTAAGAGAAAACAAATCTTGAGAAAAAGTAGAAAATTTACAAGATGCCCGAAAGTTGCATGTGCAATTCACCAAAAAATTATAAATTCGAGGGAAAAATACATTTATAAGACAAAAACACAAGTTTAAAAAAGTCACAACTTTACAAGAAAAGGTTATAAAATGAAAAAAAAGAACAAATTCACAAGAAAGCCCGCGAACATCATGGTCCACGGAGACTCCTGCCTGACCTCACCTGTCTGCCTGTCCATTGCCGTGACAAACAAGAAGGGGCTCAGAGCCGATGCCCGATGTAATCCCACCCCCACCTTGAATCCATCCGTCACTCCTACAGCGCACCTCATCACTGTCCTCCTACATGTCCTGCACCACCCTCACACACTTCTCTGCCACTCCTAACTTTCTCATACAGTGCCACACTTCCTCTCTTGGCACCCTATCGCATGCTTTCTCTAGATCCCCAAAGATGCAATGCATCTCCTTCTGGCCTTCTCTATGCTTCTCCGTTGGCAGTCTTAGAGCAAACATTGCATCTGTAGTACTCTTTCTTGGCATGAAACTGTACTGCTAACTGATTAAGGCTAATTAATCCTCATATTAATCCTAATTAATCCCCCTCTATTTTACCTTAATTTTAAGACTCAAATTTTTGTAGCTGCACACAGAACAATTAGGCAAAAACAAATTGCTCCAAAGGTTTTCAGCAGGAGAGTTGGCTGAACTGAACAAAACTGTTGTTTTGATAAGATAGAAACGGCTCTGTTTTCCTTCTAATCTGTCAAAATGATTGCTGTGAAACTGGCCCAGTATGCATTTCCTTCTGTCTTTCAGTACCTGTGGGCCATGTGCAGTGATCATCACGTGACTCTACATAGAGTACCTCAGTTAATTAAAGAATTTGAGTTTCATTAATAGATTCGTGTCATCACCACGACTAAAGTGTCATCAGAGCAAATATCACAACACTAAAGCAGATGAGAGTTTTGCACAGCTGGAATTAGTATTTCAAACGAATTTGGCAGCTTTTAGACCAATCACACCGTACGTAATAAAGGGAGCCAAGACAACTTTTATGAAAGTGAGAATTTGTTGAGTTAGTGTTCCAAATGTCCCTGTGGCACCTTTCGAGGGGTGCCAGTGCTACAGAAGTTTTAAAAAATTGTCATTTGGGCGTGCAGGACATCATTTTTGCCAATCTTTATGACATTTCCACCATTAGGTGCCTGGGGGTGTTAGATTCAGAGAGTGAAGGGCACTGACAGATAGGGAAGCAGGCTGATGGCTAAATCTCCCATCAGTCACTGCTGCAAAAGCCAGATGTCCTTGCAACACCTTGGAGAACCACTCATAAAAAGAAATGGGTTATAATTTGGATTTAAAAACTTTATTAAAGCCGTGGTGTTCCCTGGCTCAGAATAGTGGACTGTAACGTTTCAGCTTGTTCCCATGATGCTTTACTTGTTATTTTTTATGAACTGTTTTTGTTTTGCTTGTTTTTTTGTGTTGTTTTTTTTCGTATGCTGGAGCATCAGAGTTTACTCAGTTTGACCAAATCTTGGCTAAGGCAAGCACAGCAGAAAATATCATCCTGTGGTTTATGGTCACATTTTAGCAGCTGTAATAAAACTCAAGTACTTCCAGAACGTATTTTCAGGTAGCCGATGGTGTTTTTCACTCTGAGGTTGTAAGGACACGCTTTCCTTCTGTCTGAGCTTCGCCAGGCTCTCCAAGGCTGGAAACGCTGCAGCGTGTCACATCTCAGTGCAAGCAAAAGTGCAGCATTCGATTGTTTTGTTCTGACTTAATAGTCTCAGTCTGAGTTTGTATTATCCCCCCCCCCCCTCCTATGCACAAAAATTGGGACATTGCAAAGTGGGCATGCGAGGTGTGTCGTTGATTTCTCCCTGGCAGAACACCTCGTCTTTCTTTGGCTTCACGCGCCGCTGTCCCTGCTACCTGACTCAGGTGATAGCACTGCAATCAGCGCCTCCCAACCTTTTGCAGTAAACAAAGAAAAAAGAAAGAGGAACCGAGGGAAAGGAAGTTTGACGGACTGTCTGTCTTTTTATTCCTGGCAACGATGTGGCTATATTCAGCTTTGTGACTCATCAGAAATTAGTATGCTTGTTCAGAAGCACAATTCCTTGCTTAAGATGTTTAAAAAAAAAAGTCTTTTATGTTTTCACTCAAAGCAATAAAGGCCTGAAACACGCAGCACAAAACTGCGGTTTATTTGTTATGCACAGTAAGATGAGTCATTAATGCAGAAAGGAGCAAATATCAGAGCCAGTCTTTGCACAAGCTACTCGTAAACTTTCTAAACAGTCCGACAGATGGATGAGTAAAAGTTGCAGTAGTTTGGATGCTCCTTTCAAGCTAGGACTTGCACAATGTTTTTTTTTTTTTTTTTTCAGCTTTCAGTATCTGCATTTACTGCTGATCCCACATTGCTGTCATTACATCTACAGCTGGGACATCAGAGCACTAACTGCTCTGTGTGGAAGCGTCTCGGCTGCAGTTATGGGCCGGCGCGCAGCGGGCCTTCATCACAGGCTCGCCCCGTCCCAGTTCAGAGCTTTAAATAAGGGCTGCCTCTGATTACCTGTTAGGGAGCCATCCTTCACCGCAGCCATAGGTAGCAACGGGGACGTGGCTATATTTTCTCCTCTTGAGCGCGCCTTTACCCCCTCTCCCAGCATGTGACAGTGCTGATGTGGAAGAAATGGAACAGGCTAGCGCACCCCGGCGTTCATGCCGCTGCGAGCATCCCTCGGTGTTAAAATGTGAAGTGCAACATCCCTCTGAATTCTTCGTCCCCTTCTCTTTTCCCTAATGAGGAGTTCAGGATAGACCTCCATAATCACCCCCCACCCCCTCTGTTATTTTGACAGCCACAGGTTGTCTGTGAGGAATTGAAGCTGGCGAGTGTTTAATTACGGGTTTGAGAAACATGATCTGATGTGTGACGGCGGCATGGTAACAGGATGAGTGGCGAGGAGCGTGGGGTGGATGGAGAGCTTTCAGAGTGCATCGGGGAAGCTGAGAGATGCTGCCGTCAGATAAAGGCAGATGGTGATGCGGATAAAACTGTCATGAAGAGGTGGAGGCTTTTATTCACTACCCCCCCGCCCCCAGCAACACGCACCCCCCCCCCCCCCCCGCTACAGCTTTACTCCTAACTAGCTGTCAGCACCACACACATTCACCCACTGCTCTCAAGTTTCGGCTCGAACTGCACACGCTCTTTTCCAAGGACATCTTCACTCACGATGCAGGTACATATGATTAGCACGCTCTAATACACACACAGCGGCAGTTAACAAGGGCAGCTTTACACATTCTCCCCCGTGTGCTGTGATTTTTGTTATTTCCATATTTATAACTCCCACCTCTCCTCTCTTAGAATAGGCGTGACTCCTGGACCCGACCCTCCTCCATCTTGTCAGGGAGGAAAAAGCCAAACATGCGGGGAGGGACGGAGGGATGAAGCATGGAGAACAGTTGCAGGAGAAAAGGTGGGGGGGGGGGGGGTAGCTTTGATGAATGCCGCTGCCTCACAAAAAAGAGGAACGTGGGCCGCCATTGGTAATGAGATCAGGCCCTGGCGGGTTTGGTGGGGTCCCTCTCTCTCAGCCAGCAGGAGCCTGACAGTATATCGATTAATCCTTCACTTTCCCATCGCTAATTAATTGCGGAGAAGCAGGACATGATCGCGGGCAGACTCTCCCGCAGAGGTTTCATAATGTGTGGCTAGCTTTAGATGGGCAAGCACATTAGGAGCTCCTTTCAAAGCTCACCTCCATCACTCCCCAGTCATAGCTAAAACCTGCTCATTTGGCCGGTGATGGTGGGAGGCGAGCACAACATGGCTTTAATTGCCGCCGGAGAGGCTTGATTATCCAACGTGAGTCTCACACTTTGGATGACCACTTCACAGCAGTGCTTCAGCTGAGGTTGTTTGTCTTGATTTGTAAAGTGTACAGTCGGCTTCACTTGTGGACATGTGGCTCTGTTTATCAGATACAAATGAAAAAAAATTGCTAATATTTAGTCATCGACTGAAAAATACAAAGTGTGTGTTTCTAGTGCTGTCCCACATAGAAGCACTTCAGAACTAGTATCAGAACTAATATATATAAAAGTATTTTTTTCTTCCACAATAATCTGCATCAGCATCTTTGCAAGAACCATGTTCATATGAACACATTTGTTATGGAGGTCCATTGAGAGGCAACCGCTCGTTTTCAAGGACGCCCTGCTCACATTCACACCTGGAAGCTGCCCAGTATGACCGCAGACTGACCTGAGGCCACTGAGCAGCTCCACTGGAGAAGCTGGGGTGAAAGGCCTTGTTCAAGGGCACTACAGTGGGGCAGACACACCGTGATGTCATCTGTCCCACCCACATCTGATCCTGCCAGTCCAGGGATTGAACTGGCAACCCTCCAGTCACCAGTCCATGTCCCTGACCATTACGCCACCACTGCCTAATGTGGTCAGGTTGATTTAAGATTTCACACACAAGGCGTCCACTGAAGTGGTGAAGTCCCACAGCAATTGGTGACAAGTGGCGGGAGCAGGATTAGTGTGATCTTCAAGTACCTCATCTCAGACCAGCATGTCTAGGCGGCAGAGTTCTGATTCAGTCATCTCACTCTTGGAATGGAACAGAAGAGTGTTTCAGCAGCGTTCTGTGACAGAGCAACCCTATTTAGGATCCGCGCCGCTCACCCCAATATGGGGGGGGGGGGGCTAGAAAATGTGCTCTAAGAGTCGTCTGTTCCACCTTTTCCTGGTTGATAGACATTTCATAAACAAGAGTTTTGGGACATGAACAGAATTGCATGAAATTTGCAGTTTTGTTGAAGAATACTGTTGTGATTGTGAGTCTAGTTTCATCAAGTTTGGATCACAACATCAGAAGCTAAGTCTGAAAGTACATATAACAGAAAAATTGTACAACTTTATTGGCTTAGAACATCAAAACAGACTGACATTTTTGGATAATTTTAACAACTTTTCATTATCAACATCTGTATATGAGCTCGGTTTCATAATACTAAGAAATAAATACTATACAGCAACAGATTCTTGTCATGCATAGGATGAGACTTCAACCCAGAAATAAAATGCAACTAAGGAAAATTAGCCAGACGTAAACTGGAAATCATAACTAAGGAACAAAACTAAACTTCAATTTCAATTCAGCTTTATTATATAGCACCATTTCACAACAACGGTCATCGTATAGCACTTTCAATTGTAGGTGAAAATCCCACAATTGCAGAAAGGCAAACAAGAAGCAAGACAGGAAATACTCTCAGAAGAAACTACTCAGGGTCAGAAAATAATATTCAAAAGTTCAGGATGGCAGAAACAACAAATACTATGTTTATGGAAACTTGGCTCAACAACACCATTCTGGATGTAGCATACAGCTGGGGGTTCTCTCTGTTTACAGAGCAGACCGTACGAGCAAGAGCTGTGGAGAAGTGCACATCTTCGAGAACAAGTGGTGCACAGCTGAGGAAATATTCGAGAGACACTGCTGCCCTGATCTGGACTTCCTGGTGGTGTAGTGCAGACCACTCTTTCCTGTTTACGTCCCACCACAAGCAAAGGCTGAGTTAGCTATGGAGAAGCTATACGATAGCATCAGCAAACAGCTCAGGGTGCATTCACATAGTGTAATCAGTACAGGGGGAGTTTTTAATCATGTGGACTTTAAACTTGTTGTGCCAAAATTACATAAGAATGTGACATTCCCCATAAGACAGGACAATATACTCAACCAGGTATAAACTAATTTCCCCAGAGCATTCAAGGCAACCCCATTTGCCCAGTCATGCCCATCTGCCCAGTCACATTTCACTCATTCTGACCCCAGCATACAGACCACGCATCTGTAGGGAGAAACGCACCATCAAAATGGAGGAGGTATGGACTGAGGAAGCCACCTCAAGGCTACAGGATTGTTTTGGAAACACTGAGTGAGCTGCATTTGCAGAGAGAGCAGAGCTAGATGACGATGCTGAGTCTGTCCTTGCATACATCGACTTCTGTATACAAAATGTCAGATCTGAAGACAGCAAACATGTTTCCCAACCAGAACCCACTGTTTAATGCGGAGGTAAGAGCACTGCTTTGCAAAAGTGATGTAGCCTTCAGGTCAGGGGATGAGCAGGCCTACTCTGAAGCATGGGCAGAACTCCACACAGGCGTTAGAGCTGCAGAGCTGGAATACAGGCTCTTGCAGCGTGTGGAATGGTAGCAGGGCACTGACTGTCTATAAAACCATCAACCTACTGCCTGACAGTGAGACCACACTGCATGATGGACTAAACCACTTCTTTGCCCACTTTGACACCCAGATGGAGGAAATGCTCCATCACCCCCCCTCCTGATTATGTCGAGCACTGGTCCTGGAACAACA
This sequence comes from Pholidichthys leucotaenia, assembly GCA_020510985.1. NCBI lineage: Eukaryota > Metazoa > Chordata > Actinopteri > Cichliformes > Pholidichthyidae > Pholidichthys > Pholidichthys leucotaenia. The sequence continues at coordinate 227,802,275 of CM035836.1, forward strand.
TCAAGTGAGGACCGTCCTGTGAATGTGAGTAAGGCAGCTGACTCAGATGGAGTGGTGGGAGAAGTTCTAAGGAGATGTGCTGACCAGCCAACAGATGTGTCCATATTTAACCTGTTACTCCAACACGCTCTTGTTCCATCCTGCTTCAAAACCTCCATGATTGTCTCATTGCCTAAAAAAACCTCCTGTGAAGAGCCTCAGTGAATATCGCCCTGTAGCACTCACACCAACTATTGCTCACTCTAAGGACTGGTTGCCCTCAGGGTTGTGTCCTGAGTCCTATTCTCTATACATTCTTCACCCATGATTGCAGCCTTTCCTTCCCCTCCAATACCATCATCAAATTTGCCAATGACACAAGCTCGGGGTTGACCTTTTCATTCAGTCATGCAAACAAAACAGTATGGTCCTCAACACTGCCTTTCACATTCATAGAGAGCTAGTGGAGGAGGAAGACAGTGTAAAGTTTCTGGGAGTAAAGTGCTCTCTACACCAAGCATGATAAAGATAATGATAACTGTAAAATTGCAGTTTTAAAAATCACATGGACAAACAACACTTCACAGCTTGTCAAAAAAGCTCAACAGAGACTTTTCTACCTGAGGAAGCTGAAATGGGCCAAATTACCAGCAAAACCACTCCTCAACTTCTACAGAAGTGCCACTGAGTCTATTCTGACCAAGAGCATCATCATGTGGTATGCCAGCTGCACAGCTACAGAACATCACAGCCTCGATCGTGTAGCGAAGCTGGCTGAGCAGATCATCAGGTTGGATATCCCAGGGCTGGATGCCAAACAACAGACTCAAAAAAAGGCCCATGGTATCCTCAAAGACATTAAACACTCTGGACATTACAGGTTTGAGCTGCTACTGTCACACAGAAGATTGAGTACAATTAAAACGAAATAGACAGACTAAGAACAGTTTCTATCTCATACTTGTTGCTTCCATTAGTCCATTCCCACTATAACAGTTGCAGAGACACTTTAACCTTTATTTCACTGCCACTTTATTATCTGTACAAAGTCTCTTTTAAAGATATTCCTCTTAAAGATTGCTGCCTTGATCATGGACTACCTCACTGGATGCCCACAGTATATCAGAGTGGATAGTTATGTCTTTGATGCCCTGACAAGCAACACCAGAGCACCTCAAGTAACTGTCCTGGTACATTCCTCTTCAGTCTGTACATATCTCACTTCCAGTTCGACTCTGGATCCTGCTGTCTCCAGAAGTTTTCTGACAATGACTCCATTGTTGGCTGTATCAGCACTGGTAATGAGGAGGAGTATAGAGGTCTGATCAAGAGCTTTGTGTCATAGTGCAAGAGCAACCACTTGAAGCTCAACATCAGCAATATTGATACGATGGACTGCCAAAGGAAATTTGTATCTATTTTCTCAAAAGATTACTATTTCATCATAAATTTGAAGGACATAAATGTGAAACTTTTTTCTCATAAATTTACATTATTTGTATTCATGTGATACTTTTGTAAACTGTCATTAATTTGAGCTGTTGTCTCGTCAATTTGCTACTTTTTTCTCAAAAATTCCAACTTTTTCACAAATATGCAAGTGAACTCAGGCTGCGTAAGAAAGGAGGAAGAATAGCTGTTTTGTTTAATGATTCCCTCCAATGCAAGCAGATGTCTTATGATAAGTTTACTTCATTTGAATATGTGGGTCTTCAGCTGAATTTCTGCTCCCATGTATTGTTTCGTAATGTTTACAGACCACCTAAATACCATGCAACCTTTTTTGACGATTTTACAAAGCTGCTGTCTATTATCGGCGTTGACTTTGACTGTGTAGTTATTGTTGGTGATTTTAACATCCATGTTGACAACCCTCAGGACAGAGGGACCAAAGAATTGTGTTGTGTTCTTGATAAGGTTGAACTGACTCAGCATGTAACAGAAAAAAATACACATCAGAGGACACAGTCTAGACTTGATCATCTCCAAAGGTCTGAACATCACTAAGGTTATGGTGATGGATGTTGTGCTGTCTGACCATTCTTGTGTTTTCTTTGAGAGTGCTATTACCGTCAACAGAACTATCCAGACAGAGGTCATCAAAAAATGATACATCAATGATAATGCCAGTGAAACATTTAGCCTGTCATAAACTTCTGTGTGCCATGACTCGGTGTACGAGAAAGAGAATGAAACCCAAAAGCGAGAGTTGATGGTGCACTTTTATTCACAAACACAAAGAAAATAACAAGTTCAATAATCACTAAGTTTCAGTTCAGTTTAAGCACACAAAAACACAGAGAGGTGTAATGGCAGGATGAGGCCACCAAATATACAGGGCGCCTACTGGATGCTCTACAGCCCGGTCAAAGGAGCCTAGTGCTGCAGGACCGTATAGCACAAAAAGTAAAGGCGATAAGCCTAGTGCCGCAGGGCTGCAAACAGCACAAAAAAGAAAGGCGTAACAAAATGACACCTACAGGGCTGGAGCAATCCGAGGCAAACCGAGCAGTCTGGAGGAAGAGGATGGGAAGCAGGGCCGGCCGAAACACCAAGGGAAATAATCCGACAGAAGTGACGGGCTGGAGAACAACGAAGGGAGTGGAAACATATGGGGAGAATTGACTGTCGCTTATGGAGGCGAATGCCCCGACAGTCTCTTTCCTCTGGAGCTGCAAACAAATACTCCTGAAGCTAACGAGGAAAGAAGATTGCCGGTGTGAGAATGCGTGGGCAGAACTGATTGGCACCAGGTGTGTGAGAAGCCATGTGAATGAGAGTGAATGGAACGTGTGCGTGTGTGTGTGTGCGTGTGGGTGTGTGTATGTTTGTGAATACCCGTGACAGTGCAGCTGATGCACTAGACAGGAGAAGGGGGCGTGCCTGAGCAGTCAGAGGAAAACTAGGGCAAAACATAACAATGAGTCAGAACTGGGTTTGCCCTCCAAACCCAGATTCATGACACATCCAAGCTTTCTTCCCCCCCACCCCCCCACCTTCAGTAAATGAGGTTGCGGAAAATTTTAATGGTAAAATCACAAATATTGTCAATGCCGTTGCTCCCATCAAAGTGAAGGTGGTCACTTTTAAAAAGAAACCTAGATGAAGAAATGCCAAACTAATATGAGCTGGAAAAAAAGAGGGTGCTGGGGTGCTGCTGACTTCGACTGGGACATCATCAAGCGGTGGAAGGAATACTTTGAGGATCTCCTCAATCCCACTGACACGCCTTCCATAGATGAAGCACGGCTTGAGGACGAGGGGGACAACTCGCCCATCACAGGGATTGAGGTCGCTGAAGTGGTTAAAAACCTCTTTGGTGGCCGGGCCCCAGGTGTGGACCAGATTCCTCTGAGTACTTCAAGGCCCTGGATGTTGTAGGGTTGCCCTGTTGTTGGGCAGACCCAGGACACGCTGGAGACACTACGTCTCCCAGCTGGCCTTGGGAACGTCTTGGTATCCTCTCTGAAGAGCTGGAGCAGGTGGCTGGGGAGAGGGAAGTTTGTGTTTCTCTGCTTGAGCTGCTGCCTCTGTGACCCGGACCTTCGGAAAAGTGGTAGAAAATGGATGGATGGATTGAAATTAGTTGTGTGTATCCAATTTCTCATAATCTGATAATGACCATTATTTGATAACCAAATGTTTGATTGTGCTGGTTATATGATTACTTGAATACTTCAGTTAGTTTGGGTGTAAGCATAGCCACTGATGTTTGCCTGCCTAAACATTTGATAGAACTGTAAACTTGCCTACATAAAGTCAGCACCTGTAACTGAGATGATACAGCACCTCACAAATGACTTTTTTCTTTTTACTGTTTCTAAGATGTGGACATTAACCTCAGTAACTGAAAAACCTCTACTGCGCTTTTGCCCAAGTGAAGCCTTAAAAAAAGCAATGCATGCATTACAATAGAACAAATTAGCAGATGCTTTCCTTTAAAGTGGCTTACAAATTGGAAGCAATTTAATGTTTAATGTCTTGTTAATGTCAGTGTTTCCTAAATTTGAATAAAATCCCTTATTGCTACTGTTAAAAAAATGGCAGTCTTGAAGAAAACTAATTAGTTTTAGCTCTTTGCGGTCTTCTTTAAACAGAAACTCCCTGATGAAGTCCATAGAAACAAAATAATAGTGTTAACAAGATGCCCTCAATTAACTCCACTGCCTTTAGGTCACTGTACCTGTGGCTCCCACTGGTAAGATATCTTGTGAGATCAAAGTGGCGGATGGGTTTTCCCAATCAATAAGCTATTAGAGTCCAAGTGCATGCCTGTCTGTATGGTTTTAGTTCTGCCTTTAATGATCACCTAGGAGGGCAAAGCTACCTTGTTCCTACTCCATCTTGTCTGTCTGCTGATTCTCTGCTTTCACCTATTGGGGTTGGGGGGGGGGGGTCTGTCTGCACAGTTGTATTATATACTGATCATCGTTTCAGCCCAGATGACTACTGTGTGATGCTGATTACTCAGCATAATAAATTTTCATGCTCAATCTCACATGATGCATACATTTTATTTTCTTAATCTTCCGTTTCGCATTACTTTTCCATTATCGTGATGCATCATGCTGGTGCTACTGTCTCTATTGTAAGTGTTCACAGTTTGGCTGCACAGAGATCTAAATTTAAAGGGAAAATGTATCCAGAATGAAGAGTGAGGAACTTAGGAGAACAAATTAAGGGCATGTAAAGAGATAGAGACGAGAAACAAAAGAGAGTACATTTATCTAGTCTACTTTGTCCTCAGTGCCCCAAGGAGAGGACCGCTGCGAAGTCCTCTCCAAATGTCACCGCAGCACATCCAGCCCCTCAGCTCCCTTTTCATACACTTTAGTCAGGCTTCCCCTCATCCACTGCAATAAGCAGTGGCCATTTATTCATCTAAATTTAGCCAGTGAAACGTGGGTCACTATTTTCCATTCCCTTATTTGTATTCTGATTCATCTACACCTACTGTCAGTGCAGCGCCACAGCTGCAGTTATTAACGATTCTCTGTGACTAATGCATTCATTTTCTGTTTGAGTGCACAGGTGTCTTTACTACTGCAAATGCTCTCATTAAAACTTTTCTCTTCCGTGATTAACTTATAACACTGACATATGCATTCATTTCAGAGTAGATGCACCTTCCTTAAACCAATAGCAGCTTACCATCGTGTCTCTGTGCACTCTCTCGCTTTTTCATAATCTTCGCCCGCCCTAAGCTTCTGTTTTGTAGTCGTTGTGGGGGCATCACTGTATCATGCTGTAAATCATCATATCTGCTACTTTCTGGAGACCTCAGAATTGCTCTTGCCCTTTTTACTGAGAGTTTATCAGTTGATTTTCTGTACTGTTTTAGTAAACTTTGTCTTCTGTTCATTATAAAGCCACTCTAAATCCATGCCCAGCTGAAATATCTCAGTCAACCGCCAAATGAGCATCCTCCATCACTTCTGACCCACTTTGCACAGGGATCAAAAAAAAAAAATCCTCTCTAGCTTATTGCCCAAACATTAAGAGCATTCGTTGTGTTGCTGTGAGGAGAATGAGCATAGCCCGAGTTTCCTGTAAAAGGCTTCAGCAAAATCTGCTTTGAAGTTGCTCCAACCCTATCTTAAAGTGATGGTCAGCTTAAGGCCCAAACACTGTTGCCGAGTCTGTTCTCATATTTATCTCAGTGTACTCGCTGACTACCTTGGGGAGGATGTTTCTACCTAGAGCACAGCAAAGCACAAAGGAAAAACCCCAAAGTAGCGTGAGAAACAGTGATTGTTCCAGACAGAAATGGACTTAGAGACTAAAAAGGCAAACGCAAAAAGGGCAGAGGGAGAGAAAAATGGACTGGAAGAGGATATCTTGGAGGCTGAGGGAGGCAAAAAAAAAAATATTTGCACCTGCTCATCCATGCAGAGCATACATGTCTCTGTTTCCAAGCTCTCAGTGATGCACTCTGTGCAGAGATGATGAATGCATCTTTCCTCAGTCATAACTTAACTTTTACGAGTCCATCAGGGCCATCCTGTGTTTGACTAGAGGGAAAGCCCTTCATTATTCAGTGCTTTTGTTGTTCCAAAAATGAACATCATTAAGAATGAATACGTGGAGCCGTCAGCATAAATTTGGTCAGAAGTGAGAGTAAAGCTCTTAAAAAGCAGCCTGTGTAGAGCAAAGATAAGAGGAGCAGTTATTCAAACTGTAATTCCTTTGGAGAAGTAAAGAAGCTCTTAATGAATGTCACAGAGGGTGTTATGCTCCAAGATCCACATGATACTCCTCACAAGGAAGAAAAAAGGACAACTGGCAGAGAAAGGAACATAACAGTGACTGTGGTGTTGCCTCTGCAGTTTTTTTAGCAGTCGTTGTGCCAAATCTACCAGCCAAGTATAATTAATATACCTTCTTTAGCTGGACAAGTCTGATGGCTGAAAGGAGGGAAAGTAGAAGAGATCACAAACTGTAGGAAAAAAAGACTGAAGTTGGATACATATTAAAACAGAATATTGCTTCTTTTCATTGTAATGGTTACAAATTTACACAGTGTGATGTTATCTAATAAGATACTTCAACCTGGGGAAATTTGGCACGAAAAAATGAACGAGAAAGTGTTTTAGTAATATCAAAGATCATTCGAGCAGAGGTATTTTACTCCACTATATTCCTTCATAAGATTAAATTTTTCATGATAGTCTACATTTCTGAGCTGGTCCTGCAGAGTAGATTGCATCAGTGGGAGCCAAAATGTTTCGGAGTAAAAACATTCGCTGTTATGATAGTGTTGTCTACATTTAATTGTCTATTACTGCAAAAACAGCCATCAGTTTGGTTTATACAGAGATATTATTCCTTTCTAACCTGTTTTCAAAGTATACAGTCATAAAAGCAACATTTAACGTATAGAATCTACAGATAATTTGTTTTTTTGTCTTCACACTATGTAGTATTAAAGTATTAAAGAGCGCAGGATGTCAGGAATGAGTTTACCATGAGAAAGTAGGGCTGCAACTTATAATTATTTTTGTTACAGACTAATCTGTTGAATGTTTTTAATTATTCTGCTTAAAATGTGGCCTATCCCAGTATCCCAGAGCTCAAGGTCATCAGATGTGTTGGCTTGTCAGTCAAAAATCACAAAACTAACTAGAAAAGCACTCGGAGAGCGCAGACCTCTGCCAAGTGCCACAGTTCCCCCCATACAGTGTTTGTGTGTACGTTTTCAGATTCCTTGACCATGAAAACATATGACTAGCAATTGGATTCACAATGATAGGATTAGTGGTTCAGTAGTTATTGACGAAAATGGCATTTTCCGTAATGGCGGTTTTCTTCTGGACGGTGATCCGGATCACCACCAAAATGTAATCATCTGTAGGATACCCCATTTCTGACAATCTGTGAAAATTTCATGAAAATCCGTCCATAACTTTTTGAGTTATCTTGCTAACAAACAAACAAACAAACAGACAGACAAACCAACTCCGATGATCACATAACCTCCTTGGCGGAGGTAAAAATCATTCAACTTGTAATGCAAAAACAAGAACAGTGGCCTATTTTCATGTTTACAAACCTGAAACAATATTTTTTGGGATTTTTAGTGGAAAAGGGAGCATTAGGAAATAGTCTATCTGATGTGTTGCTGCTAATTTTTCTGTTGATTAATTGACTCGACATTACAGGACTATAAGCAAAGGCTTCTGTTGCTGTTTGGAGGGGTGGACCTGGAGGAGAAAGCCCTGTCTAAGGGTATGGTCATCATGAAATATACACGCTCCTGGAATGGCCGTTGTCCTACTGAATTGCTCTGTTGGAACTAGCTGTTGTATAGCTGGTGATTTACGGCGTCCCAACACTTTTACCAGCCGTTCCGTGTGTCACAAGGGCAGCGTGAACTTCCACTGGATATGAAAACTGTGTGTGAGCAGTTGGGCTTCTCTAAGCTAAATTTCTAATTTGGTCTGTGAAATTTGTTTAGAGAATATAATTTGGGTAGTAATCCTTTTTTCTGAATAACTGTGAGTAACCTGTGGGCTAGTCATCACACTTCCTCGTTTAGAATTTGATTAAGATCATTTTCTAGTCCAGTCTCCTTTTTATGCTGACAATTTTTTTCCAAAACAAAGCAAATAGTCACAAGTTAATATTAAACAAGGCAAGTTCCTTTCTCTGCTTGACATTTACCCCATCCCCAACTTCTCTCTTTTCAATTTCTTCCTCTTTATGGGTCAAGGAATACTTCACCAGTAATCCATCCCTACCGATATGGGTGACTGAGGTCTCAGCTCACCGAGCAGCGAGAGAGAACTCTCCTGTCCCGTCTTCCTCTCTCTTGCTTCAAAAGATGAAATCCTGTTGTCAAACCAGCGATAACCATGACATGATGTGCCCTGGAGGTCTGCGCAAACCTGCCACGGAGATCATCCTATGGAGGTTCACTCCTGACTCTTTCATGCACCTGGCCGATAAGGTCCAAATAGGATGCTTGCACTGTGGCTGCGGTGTTGCTATACAGTAAAGAACCATTATGGATTGGATTTGAAGGCGAGGCAGCGGCTGATTAGGGGAAAGGTGTCAAAATCAAAAGATACAAAGAGGAAGAATTTCTAGAGCAAAATGATTCCCTTCATCTTTGGCTTTTAGCTAATCTAAGCTGTGTGTGTGTGCTCTATATAAAGAGTATATATACTGCACAGACTTAAAGCTTTGTGTTTTGATTCAATCCCCTTTTCTCTCATCTTCTCAGTAACAATCTGCCAGTTAGCAAGACAGTTGGCTCTGAATTTGATCAGAGATGGAGGAGAATGAGTCTGTGGTGGGTGGGCTGGGGCTGGGGATGGTGGGGTGTCACTCTCTCATTTTGATTCATTCCAGCGGCCGCTCGGCATCTCAGGGGTCAGCTGAAGGGAAACACAGAAGCAGCCTGAATAGCAAATGGCTTCAACAAACAAACCAAGAAGAGGAGGCTGCTTCTTTTAGCTCAGTCTAGAAAAAGATCATTTCTGATGCAACATATTTCTAATGAAAACACACATAAGCAAACTTGCTATTTGTTTGCAGCTAAGGAGGAAAAGGAAGCTCATCACGCCATCGTACACCACCATCCCTCAGGATTATCCGGTTGGATCTGGGACAATCAGATGAAACAATCAGCAGCATTCACTTGTTAAGTTTGACATCAGCCTTGCTGTGCATTTCACATTTTTCCCCTTGATGTAGGGTTTAAATTCAAAACATCTCTGTTAGAAGGAAGAAAAGAGAGAAAAAGCACAAAAACAAACATAATCTCCTGCAAGTAAACCACAACCTTATATTGCATCAGACAACCCGAATTCATCAAACACAGGCATCAATTTGTTTTCATCTTCTTATTAAAACTTTAAAACTTTTGATATCTGCCAGCAATAGGGTTGAGGTTATCCCTGTTTGTTCCCCTATTTTCTCCTCCAGCCGCTTTAATTCTCGTGCTATATTGCTGTTTTTCTCATCTGCTCCCTCTTTGCTGACTCAGTGCTTGTACTTACACCAAGCCAGGATTCAGGATGATGTGCTGAATAAGTATCCTTATAACCACAGCTGATATAGCAAAAGGTTGAAGGAGAATTGATGCAAGTAGGGGGAAAGTCTCCAGCTTCACTGCAATGATGGAAGTAAATGCTGGTTTTATAGAAAACCCAAGAAGGGCGATGATGCAAGACGATTAGAGGCAAATTAGTAAGAGTATGCACAAAATAAATTTAAAGAATGTAGTTACTGGTGGCACAGGCTTGTTGGGGAGTCAGAAAAAAGTTACTAAAATAGCACCAAGTCCACACACTCTTAATATTCTCTGCACTTTCGACACATGGATCCTTCCCGCTCTGGGACAGTAGCTGGGGAGCTGTTTATCTCTAGGCAAACAAAAAAAAAAAAAGACTGCCTAGTTGGATGTCTTCCCAGAGCAATTAGCTGCATGATCAATACCCACATGAAAATTAACATCTCCCTATAACTAAATCCCTTCTGTGGTCAACATTTTCAACGTCAACCTGGTTATTTCGCTACTGTTCATCCAGAGGTTACATGTGGGATGAAAAAAAAAAGCACATTGGAAATGTATGGATCCACATTACCATCACCGTCGCATGACAAATGGTCGAAGAAGCAGACCACAGTCATCTGTGTTGACAAATGAACCATTTCTTCCATCTTGCTTACTTCCACCTGCTCGTTGGTTTACATTGCCGCGCAATCTGTGCTCAGTCAACCGGGGCGCGATCCATACATACCTGACAAATAGGCCACAGTTATCAAAGCTGGCAGTCACAATAATTAGAAAAAGCCAATAGTCAAGGCCGAGGAGACCATTTCCCTGATGGATGAACAGCAATCGCTTACAGCAGAGGCCCGCAGCTGTTTACAGGGGCAGTCATAAGGCAGATGTATGGAGCATCAGTAATGCCTTCCTCTGCATCCACTTGATCGGAAGCAACTGGGTAGCTCATCAACAGATATGATAGTGTACTGTTTCCGAAAGCAGGAGATGTGTTATCATCAGGATAGACAACAGTGACTTCTTGGCCATCCGGCCACTCTCTCGCTCGCTCTCTCACCGATACACACAGACACACATAGACCCACATGTCTCAACCCGCCTGTGAGGGATGGTTCAAGTACTGGCTGTGATGGCAAGAACACAGAGTGAAGAGAACACCCAAGATCTGTTGTGAAGACCCCCACCGCCACCACCACCCACACACACGCCTGCTGTTTTAACAGGGGCTTGATCAGTGAGCGCTGTCTGGGTCAGATGGAGGGTGGTGGTGTCTCTCAGTTCCGGTGCCCCCTGCCAGGCTCTGAAGCTGCATGTGAGGTATCCTGCCACATTTGCCTTCATGAATGGGCCATAACCTCAATACTTTCAGTCTTCCCACACACCGATCTCAAATAGAAACAGCTCAGCACTGACAACCGCCGCACACTACGCTTGGATCACTGTTGACAGAGGCATCTCAGGGGTCGGAAGGTTTTAGAGGAAAAGTGGGAAGGAATGTTTCAACACCCATAACATCACACAGGTATCCAAACGTATGTACATGCTTCATAAATCCCAGCATGCTCGAGGCTGTCACGGCTGGATGTTGAGTCGCAACGCTTGCCATGACAATTAGTTGCACATCTGGCCTGTTGATTGAGAGAGTTTAGCAGGCACCTGGAACAGCACTTCCAGCTTTTAACTGTGTAAATCAGGGCGGTACATTGAGAGCGTATGGGGAATGAGAGTAATTCCTCAAATAACCAATTAAGTGTCTGTCCCAGCCGTGACCTTCACACTGTGTTTTTCTGTGAAATTTTCTAGCTAATATTCAGGCCTACTGGGCAGTCTGTGGTTTCAAACAGCCCATGTATGGACTCATGCCCTTAATTTTTGCTGAATGAAATCCTTATCCATTGCCTTATGATGCACACACACAGAATCTATGCATGGTCCTTGGCAGACAAGCCTGCAAGCACTAACTGGTAACTTTGGTACTTGATTCTCATGTCTAATAGTACTAAATTTATGCTTTACAAATCAAGATTGCTGTAGCTGAGGGTTAAAAACAGGAACTCAGAAATCAATTACTTTTCACAGTGCCCACATCTTTTTTTTATTTACTAGAACAGCTGAACTTTATTTGGGGTTAATCAGAGGCACTTTAAATGGTGACAGGTGTATGCTGACTCCCATTTAACACAAGTTTGAATGTGATTGGTTAATTCTGAACACAGCTCATCCCCAGCTCTAACAGGGTGTACATATTTATGCAAACAGGTAATTTTATTTTTTTATTATTCTCCTTAAAAGATTTCAGTTTGTTTTTCAATTGGGCTGTACAGGTTATAGGTCACATTAATGGTGGAAAAAGTTTTGAAATGATTTATTTTGATCTCATTTTTTTACATCACAAAAACCTGGCATTTGAACAGGGGTGTGTAGACTTTTTATATCCACTGTATGTAAACTTCTGACTTTGAAGAAAGTAATAAAAAAATTCTCAAAAAAATTATTTAGCAAATATAAAAATGACTTAGCAAATAGCTAACTGACCTAAAATAGGAAACGTCCAGTCTGATTTAATGTCAGACAGCAAGGAAAAAACAAGTTATGTGTCTTTTTATATAGTGTACATAAACGTGTGGTCTCAACGCTATGTATGTAGACAAAAATTTGACCTTAATGTACTCAGAGGCGTCTTGACTGCTGAGTCTCACTTCTTCCATGGTGATACCACAGTGCCTAAAGAGTGCACCTGACATCTTCTGATTGGCTGCTTGACCATAAAAAAATGGTCAAGACGACATGACAGGTCAAAGGTCAGCATAAGCTATATATTCATTTTGACCCAGCTACTGTAAGTCCAGGGACGGCCCAAGTTGGTCAGCAGGTGTGGTGTAGGTGACCCTTAACCTCGGATGACCTCTTGACCGGGGTCAAAGGTCAAATCTATTTTCTGCTATATGAGACCTGCTGAGTTGTTCTGAAATGATGTCAGGCAAACCTTGGAAGACTTGGCTGACAAATGGTCAAGCATTTAAACTTGTCTGCTGTATGGGACCTGCTGGGATGTCCCATATAATGTCAGGTGATCCCTGACAGATTCAAATGACCAGCGGTTAAGCACTGACCATTGGTGCCCTGTTGACCCAATATTTGAAATCAAGAGTTAACTTTGTTTTTTTGGTTTGTTCATAAAGCATCCTGTCATAACCTTGAGAGTATTGGCCTCAGCAACCTCTGGCCATGTTATTAAGGTGTGTAATCATTTTCCACTTCATGATGAGTCTACATTGTTTTTTGGTTAACAGGCATTTTCTATATCATGACCTTGCAATTGCAGCATCATCAGGATTAAACACTGCATGCCATATTCAATGGGTATCACTACTACTACTATATATTCAGGATGTTGTGCTTCTCAATAGAATACTGAACCATTTGGTGTTGCATTCACCACTAAATAGGTGCTTGTGAATTTTGCTTGTACCTGGCTGTGTTTTGTTACATTTATTCTTGCTATTGTTATAGGCATATTATTCTATCAAACCTGGTGAGGTGCTCTGACTGACGATCTATCTGCAATTTGCGCTACAAAGACCAAGCATTGTCTACCTCCTTATTATCATTCATATTACTAGTACATACCCGTGCATACCAATCCATGCCCGTAGAAACCAAATATAAGCAAGTATTTCTTGCATTAGATCTCATTTTTAATAATTTATTAATGAATAAATGTCTGGGAACTGAGGAGATATGCTGCTGGACATTTGTAAGTGGGATGTTCTCTTATCCTTGTCTGATATAGGATTCTAGCTGCTCAACAGTCCTGGGTCTTTGTTGTAGTTTGCATTTCCTGATGAACCAAACGTTTTCAATTGACCAAAGGTCAGAACTGCAGGCAGACCAGGTTCAGGTTCAGGTTCAGGTTACTTTATTTGTACCCGTAGGTAGATTTGTTTTGCAGTCTGGTGACATCCATATTTACAAACCACAATTACATTCAACATAAACACAAACACAGGCACACATGAAGCTGACTATAAACATGATAAAAATATTCAAGGCCCCATCAATCAGGATATAAAGACAAAGAGATAAGAGAGAAGGGTCATATTAAAAAGTTAAAGACTAGTCAAAGAGGTTAAAAACTCAAAGGTCTAGAACCCAATAAAAGATTTAGAACCCAAATAAAAATCCTATATAAATATAAAATGGAGTTAATAAATAGGTAACTAAATTATGTGCAATATACGTATTGTTACAACTTGTTCAACTCTTTGACAGCAGCAGGAACAAAGTTGTTTTTGTAGCGCTGGGTTTTACTTTTTTGGGACAGCAAACCTCCGTCTTGAGGGAAGAAACTGAAACTGGCAGTGCAAAGGGTGGGAGTCATCATTTAAAATGGAGGTAGCAATCCTCTGTACCTGTCTGGTGTACAAGGATGTCAGGCTCAGCTGTGACTCACCAAGCAAACGACTGGACCATCTAACTACCTGATCCAAGGATTTCCTCTGTTTCAGTTTTATCTGACCAAACCATGACACTAAAGAAAAGGATAAAACAGATTCAATAAAAGCCCGATAAAACATTGTCATTATGGTTCGGTCATTTTGGAAGCGTGCAAGTTTCCTCAAACAATGCAAATGTTGCTGACCCTTTTTGCACACCCTTTCACAGTTCTCTTCAAAAAAATTACCAGCTGCCGGTCGTTGCGTGCGTATGCGCCCAGACAGTATATATTCAGGATGTTGTGCTTCTCAATAGAATACTGAACCATTTGGTGTTGCTTTCACCACTAAATAGGTGCTTGTGAATTTTGTCCAGTATTGTCCAGTATTGCTGTCATTTAATAAATTGTGCTTGCGGAACTGTAGTATAAAATATATTCCAGTCCAACACCTGAAATCTACTATGAAGCCATGCTGTTGTGATGGATGCATTTTACTTTTGCTGAATGATGTAAGGTCTTCTGTGAAAAATAAGTTGTCTGAATGTTGCTCTAAAATTTTTCATAGCAACAGTTACTGGGTACATTTAGAAGGGACGATTGTTTTTTCTGCTGTGCAAAATAACTGGTTAAACAAATAAATCATAATATTTTGTCTAGTTTTGCTGTCATTTAATAAATTGTGCTTGCGGAACTGTAGTATAAAAGCAATATTACGCATCGGGCATTAGACGTATCACACCCACAGTTACTATATTCAATGATGCCATACTCCTGCTCATGTCATATTGCTTAAATATTCCTTTCCAGATGTGCAAATTGTCAGTTTCATAGGCACTAATGCACCCCATACTGTCAGAGATGTAGGCTTTATAAACTGGGTTCTACACTGCATTCCAAAAATATTATGCAAATAATATTTGTCTCTGATTTTCCTTAATAGTCATTGCAAATGACAGTCAGTATAATTTTCAAGTCACCAACCAAGCATAATTCATATTTTATTGAACAAACCTCCCAATGATAACTATTTTTTTGCAAAAATAAAAAAAAAATCAAAATGCACTGTTCCAAATTATTATGCACAAAGATTCAAAGATTTTTATTTGTCAATACTTCTATATGTACAGGGCATACAGGAGAATTGAAATGCCATTTCTCTCTATCTTAGTGCTGTGAGAAACCTTCCTCATGCCTTTATCTGCATGAACCTGTCTGTGCTCTGAATCAGCCACAAATTTCTTTACAGTACAAGGATCACACTTAAGTTTTTGTGAAATTTCTAATGTTTTTATACCTTGTCCAAGGTATTGCACTATTTGATGTTTTCTGGCAGCAGAGAGATCCTTTTTCTTTCCCATATTGCTTGAAACTTGTGGCATGCTTAATAATGTTGAAAATCCTTCTTAAGTAGTTTTCCTTTAATTGGGCTGACCTGGCAAACTAATTATTACAGGTGTCCGAGATTGATATCAGTGATCCAAAGAGCCCATCCATTCTTACATCCATCCATCTTCTTCCACTTAGTCCTTTTTGGGTCGCGGTGGGGCTGGAGCCTCTCCCAGCATCTTTGGGCGAGAGGCAGGGTACACCCTGGACAGATCGCCAGTCCATCGCAGGGCCAACACAGAGAGACAGACAACCATTCACTCTCACAGTCATACCTAAGGACAATTTAGAATCCCCAGTTTTTTTGATGCCAATTAACCTAACTTGCATGTTTTTGGGATGTGGGAGGAAACTGGAGAAATCCCGGAGTAAACCCACGCAGACACGGGGAGAACATGCAAACTCCACACATCCCACTGTTGGTCGGGGGCTGGGATCGAACCCAGGATCCCCCGGCCAAGGGTGAGTTGCTGTGCTGCCGCAGTGCTAACCACTCTTCCACCGCGCTGCCCGATCCAAAGAGCCCTGAGACACAATACCATCCATGAGTTTAATTGAAAAACAAAAAATTGAATGTCTAAGATAAGATAAGATAAGCCTTTATTAGTCCCACAATGGGGAAATTCCAGGATTACAACAGCAAAGGGATAGCAGCACTCAGAGCAATAGTAAATAAGATAATAAGAACTGGTTAGCCAAAGCAGTAAATGAATATACATAAGTACACAGTTACTGTATATCTACAGTGCAGGAGCATTGCCGCTAGATAGTATAAACAGCATTACGGTTTGCTAAATTACCCTGCAGAATATGAATATGTACCCAGACAGTATATTTTGCATTTTAATCAACAGTGTTGTTGCTATCCTCAATAATGATTGTTCTTGTCCTAATTGTGATTTGGAGGAGACAGTCTCTATTGTGCAAAGTTATGTGTAATACATTCAATACGACCTCTACGAGCAGCCCTGGTTAGGTTATAAAGTCTGACAGCTGTAGGTAGGAAGGACCTGCGGAACCTCTCCATCATGCACCTAGGATGGCACAGCCTACCACTAAATGAGCTCCTCAGTGCGTTCATTGTGTCCCGCATGGGATGGGACTCAGATTCCAGCAGAGATGACCGCTTGGCCACCATCCTCCTTTCTCCTATCTCCTCCACTGGGTCAAGGCATCGCCCCAGAACAGAGCTAGTTTTTTTGATCAGCCTGTTCAGTCTCTTCCTGTTGGCTGCCATGATACCACTGCCCCAGCAGACCACTCCAAATGTGATGGCTGATGCCACCACTGAATCGTAGAAGGTCTTCACAAGTACCCCCTGCACTCCAAAAGACCTGACTCTCCTCAGGAAGAACAGCCTGCGCTGCCCCTTCTTGTAGAGCACGTTGGTGTTGTGTGACCAGTCCAGTTTATTGTTCAGGTGAACACCCAGGTACTTGTAAGATGTCACCATCTCAGTATCTGTTCCCTGGCCATATACCAGTGCTGTGGGAGATTGTTCTTGCCTGTGGCAGTCCACCACCAGTTCCTTGGTTTTTCACGTATTGATCTGGAGGAAGTTCGGCAGGCACCAGTCCACAAGGTCCTGGATAAGTCCTCTGTACTCCGCATGATCCCCATCAGAGATGAGGCCGATGATTGCAGAGTTGTCAGAGAACTTCTGTAGATGGCAGTGCGGTGTGCTGTGTGAAAAGTCAGCAGTGTAGAGGGTGAACAGGAAGGGAGCCAGAACTGTTCCCTGGGGGGCCACCATACTGCAAATGATGGTATCAGACACACTGTCCTGGGTTCTCACAAACTGAGGTTGGTCTGTGAGGTAGTCCAGGATCCACAATGACAGGTGCTGCTCCACCCCTGCACACAGCAGCTTGTCCTTCAGGATCGCTGGTTGGATGGTGTTGAAAGCATTAGAGAAATCAAAGAACATGATCCTCACGATGCTCCCAGGCTTCTCCAGGTGGGACAGGTAACGATGTAGGAGGAAGATCACTGCATCCTCCACCCTGATGCCATGCTGGTAGGTATACTGAATTGAATCCATTGTTGGTCCCACCAGGGGGTGGAGGTGGGCGAGGAGCAGCCTCTCCAGGGTCTTCAATAGGTGTGATGTGAGGGCCACTGGCCTGTAGCTGTTCAGGTCCTTGGGGTGTGGGGTCTTCGGTACGGATACCACACAGGATATTTTCCACAGCTGTGGCACCCTCCCCAGCTTCAGGCTCAGACTGAAGATGTGCTCCACAATCCTGCACAGCTGGTCTGCGCAGGACTTGAGGAGTCTCGAACTGATGCTGCCTAGACCTGCAGCCTTCCTCGCCTTGATCTTCTTCAGCTCAGCTCTCAACTGGGTCTTAGTGAGAGTCAGGTTGGCGCAGGGGGGCTGTGTGCTGGGGGGGGGGTGTCTGTGGGAGGAAAAACGGCGGGGGGTGTACAGGGGGTGGGGGGAGGGCCGTGGGCAGCAGGACTAGATGAAGGTGGAGGCAGCAGTGGTTGGTGGGAAGGTGGAGAGGAGAACGGTTGGTCAAACATGTTAAAAAATAAGTTCAGATTGTTCACCCACTCCCTACCCCCCGTGGCCTGGGAGGAGGTATTCTGGTGCCCAAAGATGGTTTTAAGGCTTCTCCAGACACTGTGGACATCACTCTGCTGCAGCTTGTCCCCCATCGTCTTCCTGTAGCTGTCCTTCCCCTCTCTGATCTTCCTCCTTAGCTCCCTCTGTACAGACTTCATCTCTTCCTTGTTTCCTGACCTGGAGATCCTCTTCTTCTACTTCAACAGTAACTTTATCTTAGGGTTGATCCAGGGTTTGTTGTTTGAGAAACACTGTACAGGTACATCTCAAAAAATTTGAATATCATGAAAAAGTTCAATATTTTTTGTCACTCATTTCAGAAAGTGAAACCCATATATTATATAGATTCATTACACATAGAATGAAATATTTCAAGCCTTTATTTCTTGAAATTTTGATGATTATGGATTACAGATAATGAAAACTCAAAATTCAGTGTCTCAGAAAATTAGAATATTACATAGGATCATTAACAAAAGGATATTTTAAACAGAAATGTCAGGCTTCTGAAAAGTATGTTCATTTCTATGCACTCAATACTTGGTTGGGCCTCCTTTTGTATAAATTACTCAATCAGTGCAGCGTGGCATGGAGGCGATCAGCCTGTGGCACTGCTCAGATGTATTGGATGCCCAGGTTGCTTTGACACCATCCTTCAGGTCATCTGCATTGTTGGGTCTGGTGTCTCTCATCTTCCTCTTGACAATACCCCATAGATTCTCTATGGGCTTCAGGTCAGGTGAGTTTGCTGGCCAATCAAGCACAGTAGCACCATGGTCATTGAACCAGCTTTTGGTACCTTTGGTGGTGTGGGCAGGTGCCAAGTCCTGCTGGAAAATGAAATCAGCATCTCCATAAAGCTTGTCAGCAGAAGGAAGCATGAAGTGCTCTAAAATGTCCTGGTAGATGGCTGCGTTGACTGTGGACTTCAGAAAACATAGTGGACCAACACCAGCAGATGACATGGCAGCCCAAATCATCACTGACTGTGGAAACTTCACACTGGACTTCAAGCAATGTGAATTCTGTGTCTCTCCACTCTTCCTCCAGACTCTGGGACCTTGATTTCCAAATTGTTATGTCCATAACCAATACTCCAATAATGAGGCTGAAGATGCAGTCGAACGGAACTTTATTAAACAGACTCACAGAACCTAAGGCGCTCCCATCAAGGCAGAGGCACTGGTCGTAAAAGAGACCGTGTCTCTTCCGGGTAGGCCTTTTATGCCCTGGGTGATGGCGGAACCGGAAAGGTGTGTCCGTCACCCCTAACACACACAATCATAATAATAATCATAATTAATACATCACATTTTTTCCCCACTGTAGAAAAGTCCAAGACACACACCATTAGACCCACCCAAATTTAACCCAAATCACACCCTAACAGTAAATACAATATCAGGGCCTATCCATGCACACAAGTAACTAGAACTAGAGGGGGACAGGTGGACTGCTGCCCCACCTCCACACGGCTAGACGGGTTATTCTGCCATCTCTATTATAAAACAGTCCGTAGGACAAAATAAGCTGCCATGTTCCTAATATAATACGTAAAAATAATCCCAGAACATACATATATACAATCAAAACTGAACAAAACACACTATAAATGGTCAATATGTACATCCACACCCCGCTGTGCCAGCCCCCCACCCAACACCCTCCACCCACAACTCGGGCAAATCACATATCATACATGCAATTGAGTGCAACAATACAAAAAGTGCTGGGCCTTTTTTTTTAAACACACACACAGGGCAATCCCACAGTGAGTAAGTGTGAAAAATATTATCTCCATGCTCAGGCAATACACACCTATTAACAAATTCTGCACAACCCCTCCCCCCCCCCGATAAAAGTACCTCACACGCTGTTTTTTTTTTTTAAATGCACACTCAACCCAGCCACTTTTATGCATATACCACGTTAACACAACAATAATGCAGCCCTGGTAGTGCACACATTACCATTTCAAATATTAGCATGTTAATAGGCCAACCCCAAAACACATCGGCCCCTTGCCACCATACAGTCTCGATGGGGAGACCACCCCCGGAGACCCGACCAGAGCTTCTTCTACGCTTTGCTTCAGAGATGAACCACATCGATGCCCTGGCACCTCCTTCTCCTCACCGGCACGTCTCAGCTCGTTGGGGTGTCTCCACAACCCATCGGACATCTGAAGATAACCGTCCTCCCGGACGGCCACCACCTGCAGCCATCCCTGGTCCTCTTGTTGTTTCCTCTTGCTGTGAACTCCTCTTAGCTGAGCCTCCCCTCTGGGTCGAACCACGTCAGTGACCCGCAGGGGAGCTCAACTTGGCTTCAAACATCCACGACGTCTAGACCGGGCTTCCTCTCTGGGTCAAACCGCTCCACCAACCCCATGCGAAGCCTGACTCGGCCTCCAGTGTTGCTGTGTGGCACATCTGTCTACCATACTAGCCAGTCCTGCCCCACAAACCTCGGCCCGACCACTCCTCTCCAGTACCGCTGGTGATTGCAAATCCCAGTCCGTAAAACAGGTCGCAGTCCATCACGTTCGACCCCTTGACAGTCACCACAGACTGGATATTTGAGAACTCAGCTGACTTGTACCTCGCCGTCAGCTCCAGTGAACCCACGATGGCTAGTCTGTTACCTCCATAGCCACAATACGGCATCGACAGTCCTCTTAAATGGTAATACGGGAGCAAACTCCTCACAGTAGCCCAGTTAAATGTGGACACTGCTGCGCCTGTGTCCACCAACAACGGCACTTCCACACCGTCCAGCATCACGTCACAATAAATCCACCCATCTGTGCTCGGGGAAACGATGTGAATAACTGTAGGAATCGTGGCAGGGGAATCCGTTTTGCATCACTGCTCCCCTCGCTCAAACTTTTTGCAAGCTCTGGCGAAATGATGTAGGAGTCCACACTTGCCACAGTGTTTGCCCCTCGCCGGACACTCTCTCGCCTTGTATCGGTGCTTGGTAGACCTGCAGCCCAAACATCTGGGCAACCCCCGGGTGGACCTAATCTTAATAGTGGTAGCGTCGTCTCCTTTATCTTCTGCACTGTCATCGCTACCCGGGTCCACAGCCTGCGCCGCTGATTGTGAGTCAGACTACCTCAACGTTGTTCTCTCACCAAGGTGCCTTGATAGCTTATCTGCTGCTTCGTACTGTTGAGCTATCTCCACAGCTGCATTCAACGTCAGTTCACCAGAGTGCGTGAGGAGCTTGGACCGTGCCGCAGAACATAGCGTGTGCTCCACTAACTGATCGCGTACCATTTCTTCCTCCAAAGTCCCGAACTGGCACTCTCCAGCCAGCTGGCGCAGGTCCGCAACATACCGTTGCACCAACTCTTCCAGCCACTGGCGTCACTGTCGGAACTGGATCCGCCGGACGATGATGTTCTCAGGAGTGCAAAAGTAGCACACCATTAGTTCAACTACGTCCTCAAAACTATCACTATCTCCCAATGTGCTGAGAATACGTTGCCCTTCCATGCCGAGATTATACACCAGTATCACTCATGCACATAGTTTCTCCAGTTCGCCGAGGTTCAATGCCACCAAATAATTTTGGAACGCTGCAAACCACCTCACCCAAAGAACTGGTGGCTCACCTGGGACTTCCAAAAATGACAGAATCCTAGAAACTCCTCTCTCCATAACTTTATCCTTGTCGCCAGATGTTATGTCCATAACCAATACTCCAATAATGAGGCTGAAGATGCAGTCAAATGGAACTTTATTAAACAGACTCACAGAACCTAAGGCGCTCCTGTCAAGGCAGAGGCGCTGGTTGTAAAAGAGACCGTGCCTCTTCCGGGTAGGCCTTTTATACCCTGGGTGACGGTGGAACCGGAACGGTGTAGCAGTCACCCCTAACACACAATCATAATAATAATCATAATTAATATATCACACAAATGACATGTAAAATTTACTTTCATCTGACTTTGGACCACTGAGCAACAGTCCAGTTCTCTTTCTCCACAGCCCAGGTAAGACACTTCTGACGTTGTCTCTGATTAAGGAGTGGCTTGACACGAGGAATGCAACATTTGTAGCCCATGTCTAGGATTCGTCTGTGTGTAGTGGCTCTTGATGCACTGACTCCAGCCTCAGTCCACTCCTTGTGAAGCTCCCCCAAATTCTTGAATGGATTTTGCTTGACAGTCCTCTCAAGGCTGCAGTTATCCCTTTTGCTGGTGCACCTTTTCCTACCACAGTTTTTCCTTCCACTCAACTTTCTACGAATATGCTTGGATACAGCACTCTGTGAACAACCAGCTTCTTTAGCAATGACTTTTTGTGGCTTACCCTCCTTTTGGAGGATGTCAATGACTGTCTTCTGGACATCTGTCAAGTCAGCAGTCTTCCCCATGATTGTGCAGCCTACTGACCCAGACTGAGAGACCATTTAAAGGCTCAGGAAACATTTGCAGGTGTTTTGAGTTAATTAGCTGATTAGGGTGTGACACCATGACTTTCCAATATTGAACTTTTTCACAATATTCTAGTTTTCTGAGACACTGAATTTTGAGTTTTCATTGTCTGTAAGCCATAATCATCAAAATTTTAAGAAATAAAGGCTTGAAATATTTCACTCTATGTGTAATGAATCTATATAATACATGGGTTTCACTTTCTAAAATAAGTGACAAAAAATAATGAACTTTTCATGATATTCAAATTTTTTGAGATGTACCTGTATGCTCTTGGTGGATACAGTGTTCTCTACACAGAAGCTGATGTAGTCTGTGATGGTGTGTGTGAGGCCGTTGATGTCCTCACCATGTGGATCACAGAGCTGCTCCCACGCAGTGGATTCACAACAGTCCTTTAGAACGTCCTCTGCCTCCTCAGACCATATCTTCACTGTGCGGTTAACAGGAGGCTGTCTGTTTACCAGGGGTTTGTACACAGGCAGGAGATGAACCAGGTTGTGGTCAGATCTTCCAAGGAGGGGAGTGGTGATGAGGTATGAGCCTCCTTGGTGTTTGCATAAAATAAATCCAGTGTTTTGTTGTCTCTGGTGTGGCACAGGACATACTGGGTGAAAGTGGGCAAACTGGAGGACAGGGAAGTATGGTTAAAATCACCAGAGATGAGCTGGAGAGCAATGAGTTGTTGAGTTTGTAGTCTGCTGGTGACTGTGTGGATGACACCACACACTGCCTCAGTGCTCGCAGAGGGGGGTACATAAATAACAATCACGATGGCATGTGAGAACTCTCTGGGAAGATATGCCCCTCGCATGCTAACAGCTAGCAACTCAGTATCCTTGCTGCAGTATTGTCCTTTAATCATGATGTGTCCAGGATTACACCATCTGTTGTTCACAAACATAATCAGCCCCCTGCCTCTGCTCTACTTGCTATCTGGTGTCTGATCTGCCCATATTAGGTGGAAACCCTCCAGTCCAATGTTAGCATCTGTTGCTAGTTCTGTTAGCCATGTTTCAATAAACAACATGATGCTAATCTCTCTGAAGACACTCTCATACCAGGGCACAGCTGGTAGTTTGTCCGTCTTATTAAGCAGCAATCTCACATTTCTAAAAATAACAGATGGTAGGACGGGTCTGTACCATGTTTTCCTTGCAAGTCGCTTCACTCCAGCTCGACAACCTGATTTCTCATGGGATATCAGGTCTCTGCATTACCACCGTGGAGCAACCCAATGCTAACAGCTGACTCCTACTGTAAACAATGGCTCCTCCACTCACCAGGTCAGTAGTCATTGGTGATTTGAGTGGAAAGATGGCTAATATCAACGCCAGTGCGGCAATATTTGTGTCCTTGGCATCTGTGATGGATACGGGGTAACAAGATCAGAAAAGTTGTGGCAAAGAAAAAAAAACAGTAAATAAAAGCAAGAAAGAAACTCAGAATTGAGCCACTGCTGCAAAGGGCTGTTGACTCGTGTGGCAGTACATTTGACACTAAAATCCTATTTGCTTAATAATTTGGAAGGTGGTGTAATAACAAGCTGGACAATCTTTCTCCTGTTTCACTCGTCTGACAACAGAGCAGTTTTCCACTTTGCCTCAATCAATTTTATATTAGCTTTGGCCAATAGAAGACAACATTTCAGAATCAGAATCAGAATCAGCTTTATTGGCCAAGTATGCACAACACATACAAGGAATTTGACTTTGGCTAAAAACTTGCTCTCGTTGCTCAGGTGAAGGATTTAGATAAGGATTCAGTGACAACAATGACAACAATTTCTGGATTATCTTCACATATTGCTTAGTCTTTGCATGACAGAACTTTAACCTGCGTTTGTGGATGGCATGGGAAACTGTGTTCACAAAGATTTCTGGGAGTGATTTCCCAACAGAATCATGCTTGTTTTTAATGCATTGTCCCTTGTGGACAGAGATGTCTCCAGATTGTCTGAATCTTTTGGTGGTATATTGTACTATACTAGATGACATAATACTCAAAGTCTGTAATTTTATGTTGAGGAACATTATTCTGAAATTGTTCCACAATCTTCAGACAGATTTTTTTTTGCAGATTGCTGAACATCTTTGCTTCTGATCTCTAAGGTGCTCTTTTTATGCCCAGAAATGTTAGTGGCCGGTTGAACATAAACCTAATTAGTTGCTAAACATATTTCATAAGGTACCAATTAAATCAATAACAATTAAACAACTGAACAGTAACAACTGAATCTTATGTATATGCTTAAAATGGCACCTACTGGTTTGAGACAGGAAAGATTAGGCCAGCTGGTGTCCCTGACCTTGGAGAACCCAGACACTCAGGCTTCTCTCTGGAGAAATGTTTAGACTTCAGTTAATGTAATCCTAACAATGAAGAGAGGCTACAAGGATACACTGAAAATGAAGCATTACATTATGTATAAATGTAATTATCAATGTATTAATGGACTTTTTTAAACTATTACAGATACCTACATTGCACAGAAACATTTCGCACATCACTGTAAAATATAAAGCATCAAATGAGTACAAACCAGCATTTAGTGTACATTACAAGAAAGAAAGGAGGGGGGCTTAACTCTGTTAATAACAGAACAGAATAACTTAACTCTGGCAATTTAAAAGGCTGTTTGTGAAGCTTATAGGAGGAGAGCATCCCAATACCTAATCACCCTTCAACTACCAGCCCCAGACTCTGAATTATTCAATTCAACTTTATTTATATAGCGCCATTTCACAACAGAAGTCATCTCATAGCACTTTCAACTCTAGGGGAAACCCCCACAATTGCAGAAAGACCCCAGCAATCAGGTGACCCCCTGTGAGCAAGCACTTGGTGACAGTGGAGAGAAAAAACTCCCTTTCAGCAGAAAGAAACCTCCAGCAGAACCAGGCTCAGGGAGGGGCAGTCATCTGCTGGGACTGGCTGGGGGGTGAGGGGATAGAGAAGAAGAAGAAAAGAATAGATATGTAAAGAGCAAACAGCGCAATGGGGCCTCAATCTATGGGAGAGAACAAACAGATGTTAATGGCCAGCAAAAATATTTCATTGAGAGTGAAGAAAGGAGTGAAGCCCAGTGCATTGTTGGAGGTCCCCCGGCTGTCTAAACCTATTAGCAGCATAACTAAGGGAAGGTTCAGGGGCACATGATCCCACCCTAATTGTAGGCTATATCAAAAAGGAAGGTTTTAACCATATTCTTAAAAACAGAGATTGAGTCTGGCTCCCGAATTCAGATTGTCAGCTGGTTCCACAGAAGAGGAGCTTGATAACTGAAGGTTCTGCCTCCCATTGTACTTTTGGAGATTCTAGGTATTGCAAATAATCCTGCATTTTGGGAGTGTAGTGCTCTGTTAGGATAATAGGGTAGTATCAGATCTTTTAAATAAAAAGGGACCTGATTATTTAGAGCTTTGTAAGTGAGAAGAAGGATTTTAAACTTAATTCTAAATTCTATGGGAAGCCAGTGAAGGGAGTCCAGAACTGGAGCAATATGATCTCTCTTTCTGTACCTGTTAAAACTCTCGCTGCAGCATTTTGGATCAGCTGAAGACTTTTTAAAGATTTTTTAGGACAACCTGATAATAAAGAGTTACAATAATCTAATGTAGAGCTAACAAAAGCGTGGATTAGTTTCTCATTATCACTCTGAGACAAGATGCTCCTAATCTTGGCAATATTACGCAAATGACAGAAGGCAGTCTTAGAAACAAGTTTAATATGTGAATTAAAAAACAGATCTTGATCAAAAATAACTCCAAGGTTCCTCACAGAACTATTAAAAGAAAAAGTAACCGCATCCAAACTAAGAATTTCATTTGGAAAGGTATTTTAAGGGTTTTTTGGACCAACTAGAATGACTTCAGTCTTATTTGAATTTAATAGCAGGAAATTACAAGTCATTCAAGCTTTGATTTTCTTAAGACAGGCCTCAAACTTGGCTAATTGATTACTATCATCTGGCTTCATTGACAGGTATAATTGTGTGTCATCTGCATAACAATGAAAATGTATACAGTGCTTTCTAATAATGTTGCCTAGGAGAAGAATTTATAAACTAAAAAGAATAGGACCTAGCACAGATCCCTGTGGAACTCTGTGACTGATCTTTGAGTTGGAAGAAAACTCATAATTGACATGAACAAACTGGAACCTATCAGATAAATAAGATCTAAACCACTGCAAAGAAGTTCCATTAAGTCCAACATGGTGTTGTAATCTATCAAGTAAAATATTATGATCGGTAGCATCAAAAGCTGCACTAAGGTCTAAAAGGACAAGTACAGAAACCAGTCCATTATCAGATGAGATAAGGAGGTCATTAGTGACCTTCACTAAAGCTGATTCAGTACTATGATGGATTCTAAACCCAGATTGAACCTCTTCAAATAAACCATTTCCCTGCAGGTGGTCAAATAATTGCGTAGCAACAACTCTTTCTAAGATTTCTGAAATGAAAGGCAGATTAAAGATTGGTCTATAGTTAGCTAAAACTCCTGGATCCAGTGTTGGCTTTTTGAGTAAGGGTTTAATTACAGCAGTTTTTAAAGCCTGAGGTACATGGCCTAATGTTAATGAAGAATTGATTATTTGAAGAATAGAGCTACCAATAAATGGGGAGACTTCTTTTAAGGTTAACAGACAATGGTCTGACAGTACAGGGTTATGAGGAGACACTGCCAGATTTTCTATTTCTATGCCATATGTCAGAACAAGGTCCAACGTGTGGTGGAGCTAATGGGTAGAATTTCCTACTTTATGAGAAAACCCCATCGAGTCTAATATTGAATTAAATGCCATATTAAGGCAATCACTATCTACATCTACATGTATATTAAAGTCCCCTACTATAATTATTCTGATTTCAGCACTAAATCTGCTAAGAATTTGGCAAATTTGGATAAAAACTCTTGAGTAGGCTGAGGGAGGATGATAAACTATGGCAAATAAAATTGGGTTTAACCTAAAATTTCTAAAATGCCCAATACTGAGGACCAGGCCCTCAAAGGAATTATAACATATTTTTGCTTTACATTAACTACTAAATATCCCCTGGAATGATGAAAATGAAAAAGAAATGGTAAAGATGGAGCCATAGTCGTGATGGCTGGTGGGTCATTTAGCTGAGCATTTATAAAATGAGAGCTCGCACTCAGTCTGGGATCGTATTAGAAATTCTAATGTCTGCCTGGAGAGATAGAGAGGTAAGGTCACTGTAATCTGCCACTTATCCGGGGTGACACATCATGATGGCCACAGAGGAGAGGGTGTGGTCTCACATACTCCAGCAGCACACTTGTGATCACACTTATTTCACAAGACTCATATTTTCACCTCATCAGTAGGTGAAACAGGGGGAAATGGTGAGAACACCTGTTTCTGTGCTTTTGTAGTCCAGCTTGTCTGCTGTGAAATATTCATAATTCCACCATTTCTTTTCATATCTAAAGATCTGTTAATGAAGATGTTACCAGATGGTAGGCATTTAGCTGGTCTGGACTCCACACATTTTGTACAGATGACTGATGTTATCCCAGATTGTGTGATATGATGATATCTTGGCTTTTTCAGCCTTCGACAACTTTCAGACTTTTTAACTGGTGAGTCTGTACATAGTACTCAGTGGCCTTTTGTCCTCACATAACTTTTTGAGGAGTTATGCAAAAGTTTTAGATGTATTTTTTTTTTAATCATTATCTCTCTTAACCCTTTAAATAGCCAGATTTTCACACACCCCCAGTGGCACAGCACAGCAACTGCACCTGTCAACTGAATCTGACATCCCTTTAACTCCCCAGCTGTACTGAGGGTTTGTACTGATCCTGCCAGTTCAGAAGGTGACAGACACGCGTTGGAGAAATCATGGTTGACATGGAATACACCAAAGAAGAAGAAATCCTTCTTCTTCTTCTTTGTTTTCCTTCTTTGAGTTCAGAAAGAAGATATGGCCGCCGTCATCGTCATGCATCTTCTGATAAAACAGCATCATACTCGAAAAATAGCCGCGGAATACAAATTAAATTGACGTGGGATAATCATAAGACTTTCTAGATGTGGGAGAGAGTGCAAATGATCGACAGAATGCACAATAACGACCACGATGGACGAAAACGGACCGACCACACCAGCCAGCAAGCCCCCTTCGCCAATAGTAAGATAAGATAAGATAAGCCTTTATTAGTCCCACAATGGGGCAATTCCAGGATTGCAACAGCACAGGGATAGCAACACACAGAGCAACAATCAGAAGGCAAGAAAAAAAAAAAAGCAAGAGCAGCTAATGTACATATGTACATATTACTATAAATATATATATATATACACACAGACACACAGTGCAGAGCATTGTAGATGGATGGAATAAATATATGAGTATATAAACACACAGTGTGGAGCATTGTAGCTAGATGGAATAAATATGTAGATATATAAACACCCACAGTACGGAGCATTGCAGCTAGGTGGACTAAATATGTAAATATATAAAACACACACAGTGCGGAGCATTGTAGCTAGATGGAATAATATGTAGATATATAAACACACAGTGCGGAGCATTGTAGCTAGATGGAATAAATATATAGATATATAAATATAAACACACCCAGTGCGGAGCATTGTAGCTAGCTAGTAAGTGACAAATTTCTTTGTTTCTTTACATTGTACTGATTTTCTGGTTCATACTTTGAAGATAAGATAACAACATGCCCCTGTAGAAAAAAAATGTGTCAAAAAACAGAACCATTCTTTGTGTAAATACAGTGGGGTAAAAAAGTATTTAGTCAGCCACCAATTGTGCAAGTTCTCCCACTTAAATGATGAGAGAGGTCTCCAATTTTCATCATAGGTATACCTCAACTATGAGAGACAAAATGAGAAAAAAAAATCCAGAAAATCACATTGAAGGATTTTTAACCTCTTGCGCTCCGTTGTACCGCGGACGGGCAAGTCTCTGCGTCCTAGAGCGCACGAGAGCGCCCTCGTGCGCTCTAGGACGCATGGTGTAGATGGTGATATAGGTGGTGATGGTGATGTAGTGGCGTCCAAGCGCGCGCTGAAAATAAAAGCTGCAGACACAGCCGCGAACAGATTAGCTCATCTGATTGACCTCTCATTCAACTAATACGAGCCTTGAATTGGGTTTCTGAAACCTTGAAGGACCAATGACTGAAAACTTAGCCAGAAGGACCCGCCTGCTGTGAATGCAGTGAGCCAATTGAAGCAGAGAAGTTCGCGAGCTGTTTTTTTTAAGGCTGGGTGAAGACTGACTGCTGGAGCGGATCAAAAAAGGATTAGACGTTATGAGACATTATGATTTCTTCCATGGTCATAGACCGACGGAGGCTGACGACGAAGGCTGAGTGACACACACGCCTTCGCCAGTCTTTTTTTAATTACTACTGTTATTTGTTTTGAAAAATCGTTCACCAAAAACCGCAATCATGGAAGCACAAAACCGCAATAATGGAATTATGTTTTTTCCGCGTCGCGAGACCAGAACCAGAGCGGACCAGCGTCGCGTTCGTCTGACAATGAGGAAGAGAAGTTGGCCAGGACAATGTGGCTGTGAAGAGGTAAGGTGTTATAAGCCAAATTATTTTTTATCCCTGAAAATTGTAATCCAAAATGACTTTTGACCGATCGGTAAATTACAACTGTGCTTCACGGCGCAGTTCGTGCGCCGCTGTACAAGGGGTTGTTCGCCGCGTACAGGCTGTGAACGCCCCCCCCCCTACCCCCGCTATTCTTCTGCAGTGAGGGGGGGGGGGGAGCCGTGGTGATTGCGCTGCTGTCCCACATCACCACATGAGGCTAATCCGTTGTGTAGCGATGGCCAAAGTCCATCCTCTGTAGCGAGCGGGGGCGGGGGGGGAGGGACAAAACCCCCCCCACACACACACAGACAGCCCTGAGTGTGACCTTTCATTAGAGCGCAAAATGAAGCTTCTATATTGAATCATTCAAAAGTTACAGACGTTTTTCCAAACTGTGCCATTTGGCACAATTTGGCACAGCTCCAAAATGCCTGGGAACTACCTGAGGAAAAAGCTGTGTAATATATTCATTTTTTGTGGTATTGTTACAAAATTTGGACCTCAGCTGGATAACACCTAGTTCTACATTTCTGTTGCATTTTCCAGCCCGGATATGAAGCTGTGTGTTATTTGCAAGCATTTGTATCCAAAAAAAACAACCAGGCCAAATTTATTTTCTTCAAGTTCACTATGTTTAGATGACTGTAACTCAGTGGCCGGAGCACTTAGAGAGATCATGTTTTTGCCAAAAAATTCAAAGTGTTTTCTTTTAAATTAGACCAACCCCATGAAGATGCTGCAAAGGGTTGAAGAACAGCTTTCGATTTACTTTGGGCACATTATTTTTTGGCGTTTTTAGGAAAATTGACTGGAGTGCAAAGGGTTAAAGAATTTATTTGCAAATTATGGTGGAAAATAAGTATTTGGTCAATAACAAAAGTTCATCTCAATACTTTGTTATATACCCTTTGTTGGCAATGATAGAGGTCAAGCGTTTTCTGTAAGTCTTCACAAGGTTTTCACACACTGTTGCTGGTATTTTGGCCCATTCCTCCATGCAGATCTCCTCTAGAGCAGTGATGTTTTGGGGCTGTTGCTGGGCAACACGGGCTTTCAACTCTCTCCAAAGATTTTCTATGGGGTTGAGATCTTGAGACTGGCTAGGCCACTCCAGGACCTTGAAATGCTTCTTATGAAGCCACTCCTTCGTTGCCCGGGTGGTGTGTTTGGGATCATTGTCATGCTGAAAGACCCAGCCACTTTTCATCTTCAATGCCCTTGCTGATGGAAGGAGGTTTTCACTCAAAATCTCACGATACATGGCCCCATTCATTCTTTCCTTTACACGGATCAGTCGTCCTGGTCCCTTTGCAGAAAAACAGCCCCAAAGCATGATGTTTCCACCCCCATGCTTCACAGTAGGTATGGAGTTCTTTGGATGTAACTCAGCATTCTTTCTCCTCCAAACATGACAAGTTGAGTTTTTACCAAAAAGTTCTATTTTGGTTTCATCTGACCATATGACATTCTCCCAATCCCCTTCTGGATCATCCAAATGCCCTCTAGCAAACTTCAGACGGGGCTGGACATGTACTGGCTTAAGCAGGGGAACACATCAGGCACTGCAGGATTTGAGTCCCTGGCGGCGTAGTGTGTTACTGATGGTAGCCTTTGTTACTTTGGTCCCAGCTCTCTGCAGGTCATTCACTAGGTCCCCCCGTGTGATTCTGGGATTTTTGCTCACTGTTATCGTGATAATTTTGACCCCACGGGGTGAGATCTTGTGTGGATCCCTAGATCGAGGGAAATTATCAGTGGTCTTGTATGTCTTCCATTTTCTAGTAATTGCTCCCACAGTTGATTTCTTCACACCAAGCTGCTTACTTATTGCAGATTCAGTCTTCCCAGCCTGGTGCAGGTCTACAATTTTGTTTCTGGTGTCCTTTGACAGCTCTTTGGTCTTGGCCATAGTGGAGTTTGGAGTCTGACTGTTTGAGGTTGTGGACAGGTGTCTTTTATACTGATAACGAGTTCAAACAGGTACCATTAATAGAGGTAACGAGTGGAGGACAGAGGAGCCTCTTAAAGAAGAAGTTACAGGTCTGTGAGAGCCAGAAATCTTGTTTGTTTGTAGGTGACCAAATACTTATTTTCCACCATAATTTGCGATTTTCTGGATTTTTTTTTCTCATTTTGTCTCTCGTAGTTGAGGTATACCTATGATGAAAATTGGAGACCTCTCTCATCTTTTAAGTGGGAGAACTTGCACAATTGGTGGCTGACTAAATACTTTTTTGCCCCACTGTATGTCCAAAGTCCACTTTTGACTGAGTTATGTAATGCGATATAGCTGCCACGGCATTATGCAAATTAGATGTGTAAATTTATTCCTATCTGAAACTTTGGAACATATTCTACATCTTTCTAATTGACAGTAAGCCATTATCTCTTGCAACTTTCAAGTTATAGACTTGAAAATCTGAACTATTTTCTTGACAAAAAATCTTTACCGGTCTTGACCATTAGGGGTTATGGTGCCAAACGGTGCCTGGGACAGTTAATATGAATAGTTGTCCTCAAATGAACAAACCAGAGGGCACAGCATGTGAGTGATACTTCACTTGGGTCCTCGTGTAGTCTATGGATTTAGACTTAAGTATGCCCACCTTTAGATTACATTGTTGGTTGGTTTGAAATTAAGGCTATTTAGCCCATCTATCCATCTTCTTCCGCTTAATCCTTTTCGGGTCGCGGGGGGGCTTGTAGCCTATCCCAGCATCTTTGGGCGAGAGGCAGGGTACACCCTAGATAGATCGCCAGTCCATTGCAGGGCCAACACAGAGAGACAGACAACCATTCACTCTCACATTCATACCTAAGGACAATTTAGAATCCCCAGTTTGATGCCAATTAACCTAACTTGCATGTTTTTGGCATGTAGGAGGAAACCAGAGAAATCCCGGAAAAATCCCTCTGACAAAAATGCAAATGAAAAAAGATCACCATCACCACATTTATATTGAAATATCTTCCTCTAGAATTCTTGCTTAGATTTCAGTTTGTTCATATCAATAATGAGTTTTCTTCCAACTCTAAGCTCAGTCATGGAGTTCCACAGGTATCTGTGTTAGGCCCTACTCTTTTTAGTTTATATATGCTTCCATTAGGCAACATCATTAGAAAGCACTATATACATTTTCATTGTTACGCAGGTGACACACAATTATACCTTTCAATGAAGCTTGATGATTGTAATCTATTAGCCAAGTTAGATGCCTGTCTTAAGGAAATCAAAGCTTGGATAACTTGTAATTTTCTGCTATTAAACCCGGATAAGACCGAAGTCATTCTTGTTGGTCCAAAAAAACCTTAGAAATACCTTTCCAAATCAAACTCTTAATTTGGATGCAGCTACTCTTAGTCTAAATAGTTCTGTGAGGAACCTTGGAGTTATTTTTGATCAAGATCTGTTTTTTAATTCACATATTAAATTTGTTTCTAAGACTGCCTTCTATCATCTGTGCAATATTGCCAAGATTAGGAGCATCTTGCCTCTGAGTGATGCTGAGAAACTGATCCACGCTTTTGTTAGCTCTAGATTAGATTATTGTAACTCGTTATTATCAGGTTGTCCTAAAATATCTTTAAAAAGTCTTCAGTTGATCCAAAATGCTGCTGCAAGAGTTTTAACAGGTACTAGAAAGAGAGATCATATCTCTCCGGATCTGGCCTCCCTTCGTTGGCTTCCCATAGAGTTTAGAATTAAGTTTAAAATCCTTCTTCTCACTTAGAAAGCTCTTAATAATCAGGCCCCCTCTTATATAGAAGATCTGATATTACCCTATCATCCTAACAGAGCACTACGCTCCCAAAATGCAGGATTATTTGCAATACCTAGAATCTCCAAAAGTACAATGGGAGGCAGAGCCTTCTGCTATCTAGCTCCTTTCCTGTGGAACCAGTTACTAATCTGGGTTCGGGAGTCAGACACGATCTCTGTTTTTAAGAGCAGGGTTAAAAACCTTCCTCTTCAATATAGCCTACGATTTGGGAGGGATCTTGTGTCTCTTAACCCTCCCTTTGTTTTGCTGTTAATAGATCTAGACTGCCAGGCGGCCTCCAGTAATGTACTCGGCTTCTCTCCATTAATGTTTGCTCTCTTTATGTCTGTTCTTTCCATCTTCTGTATCCCCTCACCACCCAGCCAGTCGCAGCAGATGACTGCCCCTCCCTGAGCCTGGTTCTGCTAGAGGTTTCTTCCTGATAAAAGGGAGTTTTTCCTCTCCACCGTTGCCAAGTGCTTGCTCACAGGGGATCCCCTGATTGCTGGGGTCTTTCTGTAATTGTGAGGTTTCCCCTACATTTGAAAGTGCCATGACTGTTGTTGTGATATGGCGCTATATAAATAAAGTTGAATTGAATTGAATTGAAATTGAATTAATAGACTTTTTTGTTGTTTTCAGTCCCTTTTTAAATTTTATTTTGGCTTTATTGTTGTCTTAAAGAATCAGGTGAATAGGAAGGCCTACCATTATTTATTCTAATTTTTTGCAAATGTATGAATGGGGCTGCCTCACTGTTTCAATAACGTTTGCTATATTTAACTTCATTTTACCCCCGCCCCCATATGCAATTTTAAAAAATGCAATACAAAGGTCTGTTTCTATTATACAGATGTCATTTTATGGAAAGGTTTTAAATAAACATTTATACAGTGGTTCAGAGAGATCTCAAAATTTTGCGATATATATCATGTATAAAACCCTAAATGTATCGTGATACATGTTAAAACCCATATCGCCCAGCCCTATTTGATATTATATGAAATGCATTGTAATTACAACTGGAAAATTCTGGATTAAATTCTACAATGAGTTTGTCTCCTTGTACCCACCTGTGGACTTGTAATCCAGTTTTTGAAACAGTCATTGCATTATTGTAGTTTTGCATTTTTTTCTAAAGCAAATTCTTTATGTCTGTAAAGTTGCATTTGTTTCTCAATGAAAAGGGTTGGGATTATGGTTAGCCCTTTGCATGCTCAGTATAACCACGATATGATGCTGTTCTTAACATGTAACATGCGGCTTGCTTTTTTTGGCAAAAAAATAACAGATTTGTAAGAATAAAACTGAAATTATGAGGAAAAAGATTTTAACTCATTACAGTTGCAAATTCAAGAGAATGGAAACACAAATTACAATGGAAAAAATGTCAAATTGCAAAAAAGGAGCAAATTTACAATACAGCAGTAGCTAATATATAAGAAAAAGGTCACAAATGTATGACAAAAATTACATCTACAAAAATGAAAAAAAATATTTTCTAAAAGAAGTAGTAGATTTAGAACAAATATGTTTACAAGATTTACAAGAAAAATTAAGAATTTTCTAAAGAATAGTCACAAAAAAATTACAGATCAGTTATTATTTAGAACTTAGATGTTGTACCTAATTTTAATTCTCAAATATTGTATGTTTTTGTGGCTCCATGTCGATTTTTTTTAACAAAACATGGCTCAAACTTGATGACCCCTGGGCTACAATTTGAAGCTTCAGTGCTTAAATGAGAATGCCTTTTCACTACGTGCAAATATGCCTTTTGGACAAAGGTGTTGCAAGGCCTAAATTTAAATATTTCATCACTGTATGCCATGTAATTTAGCAAGCAAAATATTAAATATCTGCAGAGCTAAACTATGTCAACGGTTGAAATATCTTTTTTCACTTTCCATGTAACCCATCTTGAAGAATACTTCTCTAATTAGCTCCGGCTGCTCAATCTAAACACTGGAATTATGCTATCCTCATGGTGCATTCCCTCACTCTTCATCCAAGAAATATATGCAGCCGTGACACTCCTTACAGCTGGTTTTATTCTACAAGGATATTAGCAGCATATGCCAGTGTCTCCTTACTCTCTAATATGGAGATGCAATGCTCTTATCCGCCACTCTTCATTGGGCAGTGAAGGAGAGTAGACACCAATTCCCTCATCAAACACAGAAGTTTAAAGGAACCTTAATTAAACTGCTAACTTCCTGGTGCAGCATTGTGCTTTGATGCCATTGGCTACGATGTAATAGGTGTTTGCAGAAAATGGCACCTGTTTCACCTTGTGTTTTTGCTCCTGGACATTTGCTCACAGAAGCCATTCTGCCACTGAAATGAGAGGAAAGAAATGTCAAGAGAGACAATTCTGAATGTGATGGGAGTCATGTCATGTTGCGGCAGCCGTGCTCGGCGGCATCAGATCAAAAGCTGCAGCTCCTGAATGTTTTCTCTGGTGAGGGCCTGGGCTGCCTTGTGTCACCCCTTCTCACTTGGGTGATTCAGCATGCATACAGAGGGAGCCATCCAAACACATTCTCATTTTATCTGTTTCACTCTGGCATGCATCCCAATATGAGCCGACTACGCTGTCAAAACAAGAAGCATTACCTGTGTTTCAATCGGCCTTGATCTGAGCAGCCTCTCTTTGAGCGGTAGAATATGGTGCATGTTACAGACTAAAGCAGACAGACCAAAATCCCCACACAACCCACATTAGCATCTCCTTCCACGCACCTGTCTCTGACCTTAATGTCATTCAGGTGTGTAACGCACTGTGACCCAGAATGCCCTCAAGCGTGGCCTTGTCCTTAGACTATCTCCCCCTGTTGGTGTCACTCCACATGGGTTAATGTCAGCCAAGGTCAGGGTGCCGCGTAATGATCCGCTCCCTATCAAAATCAAGATGGATACAGTCTGCCTCGAGTCACTTACACCAACACAACGTCTCACCTCATCTCAGTCCTTCTGTTTGTGTCTTTTTCCCTGCAGCCTCTCTTATCACTTTTTATCCTTCCCTTGCTTCACTTTAGGGCAAAGAATTGTTTTTGCACAGAGAATTTTGCTTGTACAGTATGTTTGTTCACATATAATTACATCAACTTCTCCAAGCTAGATTCTTCAACTATGGTAAACAGCTTTACTATATTGTTCCTTTCGATTTTTCAAACTTCTGAGTTGGAAGAAAGTTGTTGAACTAACAAGGAAACAATATAAAATAACTTTGGACTTGTAACTTTAACTTGCAAGCTAATGTTTAGCATTTTTATGAGCTGTTTGGAAGAATAACTATCATACTATTTCTGCATTAAATACAACTTTTTTCTTTTCTTTTTTTTTTTTTGATTATCATTACAAATTCAAACAGTATTCAACCCCAAAGTGAATCATAATTTTATTTAGTGTCTTGCACGTTGGTTGTCATTTTGGTGCTCGCCATTATCATCATGTCCACTGGGCACTGGGCTGCAGCGTTGTTCTGTATATGTACATCTAAAAATTTTAACATTGAAGTCCATCCAGTTTTGAGTGGCACCTATCCTCATCCTAGTTTCTAAATGCTACTCTTGAATATTGTTCATGTTCTTAATAATGTGCTTTTAATTTGCCTCCCATGCAGATTCAAGGCCTCATTTCTCTCTCACCTCTCTGCTCCCAGCACTCAGCATAAGTATAACCCAAACAATTCAACTGCTGGCCCGCTTATCTCAGAAGTACATTCTTTATTCATGGTTACTGTTGCCAGTTCAAGCCTCTTTTCTCTGTGTCTGATGTGAGCTTGAGCTTAATCAATATGAAGGTGTGAGGACTAGATCGACGTAACTGTTTAATAGGGAGGTGCACACCCTTTTCAACCTTATCCTCGCCTGGGGTCTCATTTATAGAGGATTGCGGCGCTTTCAAACTGAAAGATGGCGTACTCTCAAAATCTGAAAAGTATGTGCACACAGACATTTTCAGACTGTGTGTATTCAACTGTGTGAATGCCAGATTCTCCACTCCTTTTCTTTATGCATCCCACTTCACCGTGAAAACCAGCACACGTGCACAGTCTCTTTGCGCCGCCTCAGACTACCTCTAGTGGCAGGGGTTAATCAACTGGCACTCCGATAACGGGTCAGGTGGTCAGTCTTCTAGAGGTCTTCAATCTGGAGAATTTTGAACACTATTTGTCAGTTTTGGGAGGATCATCCCAGCAATATTGTCTTCGTTCTGTGGTTGACTCCTGCTTCCAACAGATGACCTAGACAACCCAAAATCTTATACATTCGCTGCGGTTCATGGCAACTCCCCCGCTTCGTCTGTTGCGCTTGACAAATCTGGGCAATTATTTCTGGGTTTGGATTTAAACCCTAAGGAACCTATTATTTTATCAAAAAATTCATAAAAGTAACCGTTCAAATCATAGTTAGCTTACCCACACTGTCTTTGTGATTGACAAGGGGAAAATTCACTCATGACTTTAAATCAGTGACTTCCTCTTTTGTCTTTTCAATCATGCTGTATAAAATTTATTTTACTTTAGCAAAAGCATAGCAGTTTAAGCATGGCAGTCAATCTTGTGGTTCACAATTGTCATGAAATGAAAAAGTACAAATCATTTCATTTCAATCATAAATCAATTATGAATCAGTAACTTGAATTAAAAAGATTATTATCACCTCCTTGAATTTGTTGATTAATGTCAGAAGCCTTTAGAGGTAGAGTGTTGCAGTTCAGATCCTATTTAAGGATTATCAGTTGTATCCCAAGGAAATTGTGGGAAATAAATCCAATAAACCTCTCAAGATAATCCAGTGAAAAAGTTGAGTTGCAATCCGAATTGGGTTCTTCAGGTACAATCCAATAGAAAGGTGGAAAATTTGTAATCCATTTGGAATCTTCAGGTATATTCCATTTAAAATGTTGAAGTAATCCAATAAGGGTTTTCACTTGTAATTCCAATAGTTGGGTATATCCATTCTTGTTGTCATGGCGGGGTATTACAAATGGTTATAGAAACAATCAAAATGAAAAACCCGAATTTTAGAAAGAAAAAACAATCATCTCATCCACTATTTCTGATATGTATAATGATAAGTGAAAGTGATAAAATTGATTTATTGACGAGAAAGCACCAGGGAATGGGCAAATACAATGGGAGTGGAACCAGAGCAGCGGGAAGGCCACAATGAGGAAAAACATCACTCTACATTGTGCAAGAGGTCCATTTTCTAATATTATAAGAAGCCGCCAACAGTTACTGTTACAAAGATTATGAGAACACCACTGAAGTGGAGTGATAGATTTCTGGTGAATATACTGAGGAATATAATGGGGAATATAATGGGTCATATTATGACAATCTAATCAACAGTCACTTGTCTGAGGTGCAGAGCTCCTTCATATGTGTGCCGAGTCCCTTTCATTATTACGGCGCAGCAAAAAACAGTCTTTGCACAGGCGAAGAGCACAAAGGGGCTGGTTGGAACTCTCTTAATTATTCAGAGGTGTGTTTTGGGTGTAACATGCAGTAAACCAATCAAATTTGGTCTTCTCATCACCTTTAAGAGCTAGGCACACATGATGAAAGGTGAATTACTATTCTGACAGTGCTTACCTGTGAGGATAAATTGATTGTGTGCCAGAGTTTCATACCATGCTCACAGATCTTCTTCTACTTCTTTTAGATTTGATTGGCAGTTGGCAACCAGCTTACAGGTGCATTACCGCCACTGACTTGATTATCATCACTCTATAGCTTTGTATAAGGAGTTCTTATAAGGAGTTCTGAACAACTCCTTATGTGCGAAAAAATTATCCGTCCTTGGACTCTGGTATCTCTCCTCCCAGCAAGCCTGCTTCTATGCTCATAGATCAATTTAAATTGGAGGCATGACCATCATCAGTGTGGCTGCTTGGCATTAAACATGGAATTAAATTCCTGTGAGTTTGTGATTAAAATAAAAATGTGAATAGAAGAAAAAAAACTATTCGGTATCTTATCATACTGTATGAAGATTAAAATGACGGGTAACAATACTTTGTAACTTTAACAGCTCTGTCTATTAAAACAGGAAAGTTCCAGTACACCACTGAGTGTTTCCTTGCGTGTCCATGTCAGTATGTGTGTGCTCACACCTTTTAAACATGCTGCTTACATAGCGAATGATAATGTGCCACTGACTTTAGACCTGTTTTTTATTGATCAGAGGCACATTGACAGAAGATGCAACATAATACAAACACGCCAAACTTTGACGCACAGCAGAAAAATGGATAATGTTCTGACAGAAACTAAAGACTCCACTGGAGCAAGATGCAAAGTGTGGTGCAAATGCCTCCTTTAGATTGTCATAATAGTGCCCAAGAACTCCTGGAAACCTTATTGTCCCATCAAATTGCTCAGTCAGAGTAAACTGTTGCACAATAAGGAATCACATTAATAAAGGCAATCTTATATAAAAAAGAACATTTTGTATTCACTTCTAACACACATTAACACACTATTTTATCCAAAATTCAGTGGTTACAACTTATTGTGCATGTCACATGGGTTAGAACCTGTTGCGTCCCAGCTACAAAGTTCTTGGTTTGAATCCCTGGGTATCCATGTAAAGTGCACATTTTCTTCCTGTGCTTGAGCCTTTTTCAGGTTCACCAGTTTCCTTTCACAGTGCAAGGGCCTGCTTGTTAGCTTAATTGGCTATTCTTATTTGGCTGTAGGGCAAATGTAGCTAGTATTGAAAAGTGCAATATAAATCCGTTTCTATCGGCGTATATTAACAAGTGTTACAGCATCCAAACAATACCTGAAATATTGTCTTGAGAGGCTAAGCAAAGATATTGACATAAAATAAGATATAGACATAAGATATAACTGTTTTTAAAAAGCAATTCTATTTTAGTTTCAATACTAGTTTAATAACTAATTTTTATATCTTATCTACTTTTGTTGACTCCTCCTGCCTTCCAACATTTCATTTGCCTCTGTCCATCTTCCTCATTTACTCTGTATCCTTTACTCTTTTTTAACTGAAGCTCCCCCAAAGATGGTCAGCTTAATTCATGTTCAGAAAGTCTGAGCCCCACCATGTATTTGTTCCAGATAGGCAGGGTTTAGCCAACTCTGTAATTGGCCTGCGGTTAATCCCTGCCTTTCTTTTTAGCCACTTTCAATAGAGGGTAAATGACTTCTTCGCCTGCCTGTGGCACAACTTGGTTTACGGTGTGTGCATGCTTGTGTGTGCTCTGCATGCTGGAAAAGGTTCCCTGCAATGGTACTAGCATCAGAGTAGGCTGTAGGCATTCTCCAACGTCAATAAAGATACAAAGAGAAGGAGTAAACTAAAAGCAAAATTAAAGGAGTGTGATGTATGACATGCATGCCACTTCTGCATGTTGTGGAAATTACACTTAGTATCCCCGGTGCTGGGTTGTGAAGCCTTGGTGGATCTGAATGAGTGAATCAATGGCTTTGATGGGTGTGCAGCATGAATCTCTGTGCACACACCGACAGAAAACCAGATTAATAGTGATGGGAAGATGAGATGCCACAAAGAATTCATTATCCCCCCCTTTTAAATAAATGAGCCCTGGGCTGCTACTCTACTGCTGCCATCTTAGATATAACATACACTTTAATAGGCACTGTCAAGAGGACTGCTCTTCCAGCGTGTGCACGTTCGCCTTCCAATGTATACGCATGTGCAAGGTGTTTCAGTTTTTAATTGTGTCTAACAACTACATCCACAGCCATGCTCATGCTGCAGGAGAAGACATAAAAAGAATGAGGAAGGATGTGTATTTGAATTGAATCTTAACTTTAAGTGAGCTGCATGTCTGAGACAACGGACTACCCTACACTGCTTCCAAGAATGCTTACAGGGCACATCCCACAGCCGGCCTGCCTGGAAATGCAGGTTATGGACTTCTCATTGAGTTTCCCAAACGTTCACTCTATGGATTAAGCAATCATTATCCAATGTACTGTGCTGTCTGAGCCTATCCACATCATATCATGAGTGTATATATTTTCAAACCATGTATTGCAGCACACT
Organism: Pholidichthys leucotaenia; assembly: GCA_020510985.1. Lineage (NCBI taxonomy): Eukaryota > Metazoa > Chordata > Actinopteri > Cichliformes > Pholidichthyidae > Pholidichthys > Pholidichthys leucotaenia. The sequence continues at coordinate 227,844,012 of CM035836.1, forward strand.
GGGAATGGCAACTTGACAGCCCAGTGAAACATTAACTGGCTTGCATATGTATTAGTTTGTAGAGCTTTATTAGCTATAACTCAAAAGGCTCGCAATCAGAGATGCTGTACACTGCAGTGTACATTTGCCAATCAAAAAAAGCTATTGCCACTTCATTACTAATGCAGATAGAGCTTTTACCACTGGTTTAAAAATAATATGTACAAACACACAGCTCAGAAAGTCCAAGCTGTCCCCCAACGAGACATACTGTAGGTAAAATGCAGAGCTATTTTTGCCTATAAAGCAGAGAATATAAATGCAATACTGTGGCCCCACTTCGTCGACACTACTGTACAGACTGTGGTTCCAAAAGCGTAACATAGCAGTGCTTCTTCTCTTCCCACTTCTTTTCTACAATGGAAGTAAATGGTGACAAATTGTCCATATTTGTACATGGTCTATGGTGAGAACTGTCTCTTCCTGCATAGTATGGCATCATGTGCTGTCTTATTGTAAATATTTTTTTTTTCTATGCAGCTATTATATTCTTTCTTCTTTGCTCTGTACTGCACACCTCTTGTCCAGCCTTTATCTGTGCGCTCTAAATCCGTCAAGCCCATTGTAGTGATTGTGTGGTCTGTCACCGAGGCTGCATCATCTGCTCAACTGTTTCAACACGGGCTCATGTTCCCTCCTCCGCACACATGGACATGCACGCACGCACACATGCACTCGCCGCTCTCTTCCTGGCTCTTATTTTCTCATCATGCTGCTTGGCGCCATCTGCCATCCTTTTGTCCCATCCTCTCTTGCAGCCAAAATGGTAGCATCTGGCTCCAGCCGATTCAGCACAGGCTGTAGGATGGTTATATTTACCCGTGCCGTAATTGGGGTTGCAAAACCTCACTGTGTGTGCAGCAGGTGTGTGTGTAGAGTGGTTTCACTGAAACTAGTGTGGCTTCAATAAATCAAAATGAGCCAGTTCATGACCAAAATTCATAATTTCGATTTTTAATTATGTTCATAGTCCCAAAATATTTTTAAAGTAAACTGCTCTGAGTTATATTCTTTTTCAAACACCCAAAATAAATAAACAAATAAATAAATAAAAATTTACATTTTCCAAACATGGTTTAACAACTATCATTAATGGCCCAAGGGGTATTATTTTGTCAGAAAAATCACATATGAATGAAAAAATATGAATAAATAAAGTTTGTCTTTTCTTCTTGCTCTGTGGTAATTGGCGTAAATTTTTGCCATCGTTGACAGGAATTATTTTCACATTTTCTCAGAATCAAGTACAGGATAACCTTTAAAAGTTTTTTCTTTTTTTTATTTTAACGTGTCCCATCCAGCAGCTTGGCAAGCAGAAGAGATATCTGCTTGCCTTATGGTGCCAAATGGATTTACTTTGCCCAAAGGAGCTCTGCTTATATTTGATATCTGCGGTATATAAATAGTATTTATAGACTCCTCTTGCTATATAATAACTTTAATACTTTATTTACATTGTCTTACTTATGCTGGATCTGACAGGGAGGAATGGGGGAGGAAATTGAGGGATATGGAGTGGTTGGAAGAGGTGGGTGGTGAAGGAGTGGAGGGAGAGAAAGAGAAGATGTCTGCATGGGCCTAATATCTGCAACTGAAAGAGAGCGGATAGACGTGTGTGTTTGTGTGTGGGGGGGGGAGGGGGCGGCAGGAAAGATACAAAAAAAAAGAGAGTGGCAGCAATGACCCACTGGGACCATGACCAAGCAAGAGAATGGCTCACCCCATCTCCCTGCAGCCCACAGGCCCCACAGAGCACAAATGCCCTGAGGCCACTAAACCCCAGGACAGCCAGGCTCCTGCCTCAGGAGGGAGGGCAAGGATGGCGCACCGCCGCCCCTGGCCAGACAACCCCCCACCCCCAGACGCTGGGCCCCCAGCAGGAGCGCAGCAGAGGAGGAGGAAGACACCCTCCCCCCCGTGTGTAAGTGAGTTCAAGTGTATGTTACGTGGTGAAATTGAATGCAGGTTTATGTACTACTAAAATGCAGTTGAAAAAGGGGGGATGGTGTGATGGGTCCCCACTGCTGCAGCCAGCCGAACTCCCATCTTCTTCCACCCAAAGCCCTCAGTGTCCACAGTGAAATTAAAACCAAGACGAAGGTGGCCATGAGGCGCAGCAAAGAGAGAGACCCTCCCTACTGACACCCCACAGCACTCCCCTGATCCAAAACCCTAGGTATATCAAATAAGATGTGTGGTCCACCTAGAATGGAGGAGGGAGAGGGAAGGCAAGGGACAGGCAGGCCCGAGAGGGAGGTGGCCCTTAAACCTAGCTATGCCAAAAAACAAAGGCTATTCATCTTTATGCAGTTCTGGTTCAGGATTGCGTTTTTGTAGAGTAAGCTAATTAGTTTTTGTTATCGAAACCAGTTTTTGTCTTTTTTGTGTTTTTATTTAAAAGAGGCAATTAGAAAGTTATGATTTTTAATTGAATTTCAAAACCTATAACCAGAATCATCAAAATTAAATTAAAAAAAACCTTGAAATAACGTGTGTAATAAATATTGGATATGAAGATGTATGTTTCTATTACATATATTGTCAAAAACAGACAGAATAGTCACATTTTACTGAGCTACACTAGTATACATGCAGTCCTTCTCATTTTGTATATAATGATGTACTGTATATAATGATCAGTGTGCATTACAAGTCGTCTATGTGTCAGATTATTTATTAGGATGCAACCTAACAATTTTTCACTGTTCCATAGACTTTGTTTCCTTCCACTGCAAGTAGGAAAACTCTGAGTTCACACCTTCCTATAGCTGAAAAAGACCCATTTTCTATTAAGTTAACTTTTTCCTTTCTCACCAGAGGGAGTTTATAAATTCCATTTGGAAAATTGAAGGCTGTTCTCTGGACTTAAACTGCTTACATTTCAATTTAAAAAAAAAAAAAACTTGGGGGAGAAGGTTGTAAAACTTGTAACCACTAGTGTATACAGCATGCAGGCAGTCATTATGCTTAATGCAATTTTAGATCATAACTGAATATAAAAAAAATGTAGAACCCTACTTTCATTTCAACAGCTTATGAGCTGAAATGATGCCGATCTCCATTTTGAACCTCAGGATAGGTGACTGCTTATGTGTGGGCTTGAGTGAGCAACATTTATTTTGTCTCTTGTCTAATAAGTAATGGATATTTGCAATCTCTGGTATTCCCTATAGGTTAGTGAAAGGTTTAGAGTTTAAATATTTCAGAAAGGGAGAATGCAATAATGCTCACATGAAACCATTAATTAAGAAAGAAGGTCAGACTAACTGCAATGAAAGAGGCATTTTGCGTTTTTATGCCCCACTAGTGACAGTATATAGGTCCTTGAGGCTCTCACTACTACAAAAACATCCACTTCAGAATCATCTTGGCCAAGCATGTTCAGCAAAACTGTTGAGCAGGCCTGGGGCCATTTAGCCTGCTGCCGCTTGCATTAAAAAAAAAAAAAGCTGGAAATGAATAACATTTTGTGGAATGATAAAAACACACTAGGAGAATATAAATTGAATTGCATGAAACTAGAAAACCATTACGACACACGCTGACTGTGCATGGTGTAGTGTGCACCATATAAAGGTTACATAATCGTGCAGCCCCCACTGACAGCCAGTTTACCGCTAATTACTAGGAAATATGCTGGATCAGGGATCCCACTCCAGAGTGGTGTCATTTGCATAATTGATGACCAAGTCAGATCAGGAGATCTGACTGCCACCCTGTCTCTCTATCTAAAGACATTTTAACAATGTCGCACTCTGCCCCTTTGGCACTTAGTTTTTATCATGATTCTCAAGAATCGTTTAGAAATCAGTCTTATTTCTAGAGCAGCGGTGACCACCTACTGTGCTGATTTACAACTGCTTAGCTCATGACACTGACATTGCTCCTGTGGTGATTTACAGCACGTTTTCTTTTAAAAATACACAAAAATAACACAACATAACAAAAATAATTTTTTTTTTGTAAGTTGTCTGTGTTTTTTCAACTGATTTAAGACAATTTTGCACTGCTGAATCCGAAAATGACATCCGTTTCTCTCGATCAGGCCAGGTTTTTATGTTAAGTTGTAAGCAGTTGTACAGCAGTTGTACAGTTGTACTGTAAATTGAATAGTAGACATTGATTAAGGTAAGTGCATGTAAATTGAATGTTTCGTCATCATTGTTCAAAATTCAGAGAATTTCAAGAAATAAAAAAGAATTTTGCATCATATAAAGCGAAAATACCCGTACATGTTAACAAAAACGTAAGAAAACATGTGGCCATAGTTCAAAAAGTTGACCTGATTGAGCAAAACCAATGTGATTTTTGGATTCAGCACATCAAAATTGTCCTAAATCAGCTAAAAAAACTTAGACAATAAATTTGGTGTTGACCAGTGTAATTATTTAAATACAACAATTATTTAAATACAACATTCTATTTATTTTGCTAGTTGGCAACTTTAAGTCTAATAAGGGCTTAAACACACACACACACACACACATACTGTATATATATATATATATAAAACTTAATCCTCACCTGGCCACTGAAGTGACCATTGCGGCCAATCGTTTGAAGGCATGGCGATCTTGGGCTAGGGCAATGAGATCAGCCAGAGGTCTTATCATTGTAACCCGGGTCATCCAGGACAGTCTGGGCTGACCTCGGGGGTGGTCCCAGCCCAGGGGGGGGGCGGACGAGCGCTGGCGGAGAGGGCCTGCTTGGCTGGTGTCCCGTCTTCCAACCTGGCCACGTGGCCGAGGAGCCGCAGCCCATCTTCTGATGATGGTGGAGATGGGGATGGGGCAGCCAGCACTCCTGTAGACCTCATCATTTGTGATGTGGTGGAACCATCAGATGCCGAGGATGTTATGGAGGCAGGTCCAATGGAATGTATCCAGGTGGTGGGTGGTTGTGGTGGATAGGGTCCAGGTCTCGGACCTGTAAAGGAGGGCGGGGATCATACAGGTGTTAAAGATTCACAACTTTGTGAATGTGCAGATCTTCCAGCTCCACCAGACTCTCTGGAGGCATCTGAAAGCACTGTGAGACAGCTGCAGGTGGTGAGTTATCTCTGGGGCTGATGAGCAGGAGCTGGTTATCTTAGATCCGAGGTAGACAAAGCCGTTGACAATCTCAACTGGCTCGTTTTTGATGGTGAAGACTTGTGGTGGTGATGCAAGAAGTCTGACAGCGACTGGATCTTTGTCGTTGCCCAGCTGATGGTAAGGGCCCGGGGTGATGCTTCCTCTGCAAGCAGCTCCAGTGGCTCAGCAATGTCTATATGCGTGGCGAAAAGCACCACGTTGTCCATGTAGCACAGGTCCGTGAAGTGGGAATGGAAGTCAACTCCAAGATTGGGGCAGTGTTCCGTCGCATTCCTGACCTAGTAGTCAACTGCAACATTAAAGAGGTTTGGCATGGCGACGCATCCCTGCTGCACTCCTGAGGAGGTGACAAAAGGGTCTGACATGTCACCCTCGGCACGTACCCTGCATATGGTGTTGGAGTAGAGGTCCTGGAGAATGTTGATGTACTTGGACGGGACCCCAATGCCACGGAGGACTTGCCAGAGGGCGTTCCTGTGTAGGGAGTCGAAAGCAGCTTTGAGGTTGACGTAGGCCACATAAAGAGGCTGGCGATACTCCCTCTGTTGCTGTGCCAGGACACTCAAGGTAAGGATGCAATTCACAGTGGGCCAGTGAGGGATGAAGCCGGCCTGCTGGCGGCGGTGCTTGGCAAGGAGGAAGGGGTGGATGCAGCTCAGGATGACAGCAGTGATTACCTTGCCAGGGATGGAAAGCAGCATGATTGGACAATAGCTGGCTGTGCTCCGACAGTCACCCTTGTTCTTGTAGAAGGACAGTATGACCCCGTCCCTGCACTCCCCAGAGACGCATTCTTCTGCCCAGGTGAAGCAACACAGATGTTCCAGCCAAGAGATGACAGAGGTGAGGGCGGCTTTCATCATCTCTGCCGTAACTCCATCAGCGCTGGGGGCTCGCCCAGAGGGGAGCTTCTTGATGGTATCTGACAGCTTACTGATTAAAGGCAGGGCTAGGCTGATTGAGTTGTCTTCAATACCGACATCAGCATACTGCTGTAGTTTATCCGAGGTGGGAGGAGGAGGCGTGCAGAGGACGGCCGTGTAGTGCTCCCACCATTGTTGGAATTTGGTAGTTGGATCCGTGATGAGTCTTATGCTATCAACGGCTAGCGGGGGGGGGGGGGGGGGGGGGGGACGACTGCCCTTTCTTGCCGGCTTGGCACAGCTCCTTGATAGACTGGTTGGCAGACCGGAGGATCCCTGCTTGGAAGCTGTTGTTGGCCTTGTCTGCAATACGGTGGAGCCAAGTGGCTTCATCGTGCCGGAGGCTGTGGCGTCTCTCTATGTTTAGCTTGTGGTAATCGTCCTTCCACTGGAGTCTGGCTTTACAGCATCAAGCAACCAGATCCATGGCTGGATCTCTGACATGTGTGTGTGTGTGTGTGTGTGTGTGTGTGTGTGTGTGTGTGTGTGTGTGTGTGTGTGTGTATACACACTACTCACAAAAAGTTAGTGATATTTGGCTTTCGGGTGAAATTTATGGAAAATGTAAACAATTCGCACTACAGTGATATTATATAATGAAAGTTGGGCATTTAAGTAGAAGCATGCAATGGTGAGTTCCTCATCTCAAACAATTTACTGAAATAAAAGCCAGCAACAGCGGTGGGTACACCACAACTAAAAATGTCAATGTCTCAATAACTTGTCATGTGCCCTTGAGCATCAATTACAGCTTAACAACGATGTCTCATGCTGTTCACAGGTCGATTTATTGTCTGCTGAGGCATGGCATTCCACTCTTCTTGAAGAGCGGCCCTCAGGTTTTTGAGGCTGTGGGGTGCAGGGTTACAAGCCTCTACACTGCGACTCAGCTGATCCCATAGGTTTTCTATGGTATTCAGGTCTGGAGAAAGTGCAGGCCACTCCATTTGAGGTACCTCCACCTCCAGCAGCCATTCCATAATGATGCGACCTTGATGAGCTGGAGCATTTTTGCCCATGAAGATGAAATTAGGCCTGTGTTGTTCATGCAGGGACACAATGATTGGATTAATGATGTTACTCAGATAGTGTTGGCTTGTCACTGTACCATTCACAAGGTGTAGGTCAGTTCTGTATTGACTAGACACACCTACCCACACTGTAACACCACCACCACCACCAAAGGCTCGTCTAGTGACAACAGTGGCTGATGTATAACGCTTTCCTTGACGTCTCCAACATTGTTGGTAGCCATCATTTCTGCTCAACGTGAATCGACTTTCATCAGAAAGCAGCACTGAGGCCCACAGGTCCCTTGTCCAGCGTAAATGCTCCCTGGCCCAGGCAAGATGATAACGCCTGTTCCTGGTGGTGTGGTCAGGTGCCCTTGCAGGTTGTCTAACATGCAGACCACACTGATGTAAATGGTTTCGAATGGTCTGATGTGACACTTGGGTGCCTCTCACCTCCCTTAAGGGTGCCTGGAGTTTAGTGGCATTCATCATCCAGTTCCGCAGGGCACTGTTCACAATGAAGCAGTCGTCATTGTGGGATGTGGCCAAAGGACGTCCACTTCTATGCCTTTCTATGACTCTTCCACTCTCTCTGTATCGCTGTTGCAACCTGCTGATGACACTCTGTGACACTCTAAGCTCAGTGGCCACTTCCATCTGAGAAACATCCTGTTTGAAGCCTCGCAATGGCGAGGTACTGTTGATCAGTTGTTAAGTGTCGTCTTGGTCTCATGATGTCAAAATGTGAACAGGTCGATGAAGAGGACTGTTTAAATGCCAATTCTAATTGAACCAGAAAATTTATTGGTCGATTCATGAATCAAACACCTGTTGTGAATTTTGCCATTAAGTACCTTGTTAGAGAACAGCAAGTTATGCCAAAAGTATTGAAACATTGAACAGTTGGACATGTGCATTCAAAAGGTTAGAGAAGGTCAAGTTAAGTTCACCCGTAAAGGTTATAGTGCATTTTAGGTTCATCCTGAAATTTCACCCGAAAGCTGAATATCCCTTTTTGAAAGTAGTGTATATAATATTGTGTGTGTGTGTGTGTGTGCGCGCACGCGCGCGCACGCGCGCACACACACACACACACACACACACACACACACACAGAGTTCTGGAAAAACATAAGAGACCACTGCAAAATCTTTCCTAAATTAGCATCTCTACATGTAAGACAGCCATTCGATTTGAGTATCTGTTGAATTCCAACACTGGACACCTCAATCTATATAAGGAGGTCCTGATTCGGTGATCACCTAAGCAAGATAAGATGCATGAAAGTGAATTATTCCACAAATACAGATTTTTGAGTTCTTCTTAATCATTTCCTGAATTTAATTTGGTCACGTCAGACCACCTCTCCTCTGCTCTTCACCTGTGTATTGAATGCTGCTCTGCGTTCAATAATACCTCACTTATAATTCATCCTGAGGGGATACAATAACCGTGAGCGAATGCAGTTTATCACTATCATTTTCCTCAATTTAAGTTAGTGCAACTAAAAATAGCCTCCAGGATTTTTCAATTAGCAATCACAGCTCTTTCCAATGACCGTCTCCCACTCGCGCCACACCAAACATCTGGCCTTCCATCATTTCACTGCCGCAGTGTGGAACGCGGGTGCAATTAATAAGCTTTATTACAGTACATTGGCATTTCAGTGATGTCTTTTTAATTACTTTGATTGATAGTTTTGGATTGAGATGAATCTGGGATGAGAGGTCAGGAAGAAGACAGGAGAAGGAAGGTGGTGGTAGCGGTGGTCATGGGGGGGGGGGGTGCAGCAATGACAGTTCATTCAGTTGTGAATCAGTGACCTTTCCAACTTGGCGCTTAAATGTAAATGGTGCCCCTAGGGTGAATATTGTAATGTGTATCAGTGCAGTTTTGATTCAGTCAGGAAAAATGAATGTGCCCCAGCTAGATGGATATTTCCCTTTCCCCCTATCTGGAAGTAAATTAGTGCATTTCCTGGTTAGGGGCAAGGATGAAGGCCAAGCCAACAAAAAGTCATAGCCTTTCCATAGTGAAGGAGAAGATCAAGGCTGTCTGCTTCTTTATTGGCGGTGAAAAGATCCCCATGGTCAAAGAGCAGCCAGTCAAAAGTCTGGGACATTTATATACAATCCCCATAACGGATCGGCACAGAGGTGCAGAAGGCAGCATGCGAGGGACTTATAGCAATTTAGAAGAGCGACCTTCCTGGCAAACTTAAAGCATGGTGTTTCCAACATGGCCTCCTTCCAAGGCTTTTGTGGCTATTGCAGGTGTACGATATAACATTATCCAGGGTAGAAACCATCCAACAGCAGATTAGCAAGTACCTCCGTAGATGGCTTGGCATGCCTCCATGCTTTTCAACTGTGGGACTCTACAGTTCAACTGCAAAACTTCAGCTACCATTGTCATCTGTGGTGGAGGAGTTCAAGGCTGGCAAGGCAAGACTCCAGCTGATGTTGAGGGATTCACCAGACCAGGTCATCAGAGATGTGAACCCACAAGTAGGATCAGGCACCAAGTGGGCTGCAGCAGAGGCTATTAAAGATGCAGAGGCCAACCTATGTTTCAAGGAAATCATTGGGGCCACACAGTCAGGCAGAGTAGGGCTTGGCTGTACTCCTCATTGGTGGTTTTCAAAGGAGGGGCTCAAGATTTGAAGGGAGTTCGTTATTGAAGAGATCCGATCTACTGAAGAGGAGAGGCACATGGCCATTGTGGCAGGTCAGGCCAAGCAGTGTGCCTGGACAACATGGAACTTCGCCAAACCTAGGAAACTTACATGGGCTTCTCTCATGTCAGTGGAGCTCTTGGCCATTTCCTTTCTGCTGCGGTCGACTTATGACCTATTGCCAACTCCAGCTAATCTCAAACTCCGGGGGTATGCTGAAGTAGACATTTGCATTTGTTGCCACAAAAAGCGGGGAACCCTCCAGCACATTTTTTCTGCATGTGGTCATTCACTGCAGATGTACACATGGAGACACAATGAGGTCCTCAAGATTGTTACAAACATTATGGAAAGCCAGTGTAGTGCAGTCAACAGAGAACCAGTACAGCAGTTTGATTTCTTCATTATGTTCCACAAAGGCGGCACTCAGCCTCTGCAGAAAACCCAGAAAACCATGAATTCCAGAATGATGGCCGGAGCAAATGATTGGAAGTTGACAGCAGACCTTTCAATGGCCCTCCACTTCCCCTCCCACATTGTTCAGTCCAACTTGCATCCCGATATTGTGGTTTGGTCTGAAAGAGCAAAGCGAGTCTTGTTGGTAGAACTCACGGTGCCTTGGGAGGGGAATATGGAGGAGGCCTTTGAGTACAAGAAGTCAAGCTATGAATCATTGCGAGCTGACTGTGAGGATAAAGGCTGGGAGTGTCATGTTTTACCAGTTGAGGTGGGATGCCGAAGTTTTATAGGCCAGGGACTTATCAACTGTGCTCAAAGAGATGTCTTACACCAACTTTGCATGGCAGCTGAAAATGCGTCATCCTGGATTTGGTCAAGATTCCGTGTGAAGAGTAAGCAATCTAAATGAGAGCCCCCCCCCCCCCCAACATCTCCTTTTCCTCCTCCTTTGCTCTAGGAGTAAGGGGGGGAAGATGGTTTCCAGTAGGTCTCCTGACACCACTGCATGTAAAGAGCGTGACATCCAAGTAAAAGTCTTGTAAGAAGAGGCTGGTGACTGGCCCCAATTTGGGTCATGTGGCACTGTGTGTTGGCTTGTCTCAAGCTGCTGCCTCCTTGTCTGAAATAAGAGGTCTATCTATACATTTGCAACTCGGCTTTTGCCTTTGGTACGACACCGTCCAGTGGCTTGAGGCCGATGGTGGCACTGGGGATAGCAGTCCCGCCAATAGCCACCAAAACTGTGTGTTCATCCCCAGTTGGTGGCTGATGAGGAGGGTGTCTAGCAACTGCAAGTTGTATGATCATCTCAATATAAATATTAAAATGAATATTGGAACTACTAGTCAAATTTTGATTAACCATGATCTGCAGCTGAACCTGTCAGTCCCTGTCAGCTTGCACAACAATATTTTAAGAAGCGAAAGAAAAGAGCAGAATTTCCACATTGCTTGCTTGTCTTTTTATTATTTTCGCCCTTGTTTGATACTAAATAAGTCCGCCGGCTTAATGAAAAGTCTGCAGTTACTTAAATAAAACTCTCCTCTTTCTCTGCTTAGCTGGATGTTAATACAGCTACATATTTTATCTTCATTGCTAAATTGCATATGTTTAAAGGAGCTGTGGAAGTGAAATGAGCAATATTCAAACCTGAAAATCATTACTGCTCAATTCTTTTTTATCATCTTGCTTGTAATTTCCATAACTGCAGGTAAAGTAACACAGACCTCCATGTGGATGAGGCTTCTCGGCTTGGGAAGGGATCAGGGCGGTGTGTAGGTGTACCATGAGTTTGGTCTACAAAGTCCAATTACAAAACTGTTACTCCAGTCAGCAAGTGTAAGTTACTCTGAATGAGAGCTTTAGCTAAATGTCTTAAATGTAAATGAGGTTGTTTGTGATACCGATGTGTCAGTGTGCTGCTGGGGGCTTACACTGCTGACTGTACAGTAAAACACAACTGATTTTTCTACCTCATTCTGTTGTGACGCACTTGTCAGACTAAACAGCAGACATATGTGAATGATGATGATCATGGTGACTACATATGGGAAAATCAAGCCCTCCAACTAAATGTAAGCTCCTCACACTATAAAGTATGTCCATATGGATCATCTCCACAGCATCTTCAGGTTTCTAAACAGCTTAAATCAAAATACAGAGGAAGAGGTAGAAATGGTGGACAGTATTAAAAATATTCTTGGAGACTTGCTTTTGAGTCTCCATCTTGACTCTTTGCCACTGCAGTCTATGTTTACTATCACTTGATAATTCGAGATTCCTTTTTTTTTTTGACAGTTAACATTTTTTATGCATAAGATACAGATTTTTAGGTAGTTAAGGTTAGGGTACTGGATAGAGCTATCAATACTAGGCTAACAGCAGCTTTAGCAGTGTCAAGCTGTGGTTATTCATTCTTGCTGATAAAATATTCAAACAATTTACTAATGCAGTGTGGTTCTGAAGCACAGCTAAACAGTGTTGAAGCAAAAGCATATTTAAGTATTTTTACAGTGAAATCCAAATTTGTTTTAGTCAAACTGTTAGCCAACATTAGCTCCCATGCTAACAGGCCTCAATGAGGTGCGTTGAGACCAAACACGAATGAGCGACACAAATATTTACAAAGTCAATGGAAAAAGGTGAGCACACATGAATCTTGCGCATTTGCACGTTCGTGTCTGAGGGATAGCACTAGCCTTGAGATTCTGCCATCACCGGAGTAAAAGTATCAACAATGGAGAGTTAACTAGTTTGAAAATGAGACTGACACTCACCTGGAGACAGAAGGACCAGGAGCTCTGCAGCTGAATTGGAGTGTTGGAATTTTTTACCCACAAACTCCTGCCACGGACGTGCTAACAAGGCTAGCAAGCTAGCAATGTAAACAACCCATCCTCCAGGTGAAATTTTGGAGGCAGGGATAATTTTTTCAGGTGAGACCCCATCAGATAATGTAAACCTAAGTATGACGTTGTTTTGAGAATTTCCACAGCAGGTTGAATACAGCTGCAGAAGTTATAAAGGCAACTTCACCTGTCTGCAACTCACTCAGACGGTGACGATCTATTCACGTCTTTATATTGACTTAAAATGTAATCATGCCGTGCAAAAAATTCACCCGTTCGTGTTTGGTCTGAATGTATCTTAATAACTCTGAGCTGACATTCTTGAGGCAGAAGAGGTGATATACAGTATATGGATCATGGAAAGGACCACTGTGTTTATCAATAACTATCAAGAACTATTACCAAGAACTACGAGGGTGGGCTGAAAAGTTCCTAGGCTGAAAAGTTCATAGTGGTCAAATTTGACCAAATGTGGTTTATTTTTTCAACATAGTCTCCCCTTCGGTCCACACACTTCTTCCATCGGTGCTGCAGCGCTTGGATCCCTGCGGTGGAAACATAAACCACATGTGGTCAAATTTGACCATTATGAACTTTTCAGCCTAGGAATTTTTCTGTCCCTCCTTGTATTTTGCTGGTCTTTTGTCCTATTGGTGATGTTGTTGGCTCTGATGCTAAAAGGGCCTCTAGCTTAGAAAAACTGTGAGCATGGACTGGATCAATTTCACAGCTAATAGTGCGGTGATGGGGATGACTATAGGCAAGGTTTTGTTTTAGTAGCATTAGAAAATGTATTGTGGAATACTGCCTTCTGCCAAGGGGTATGAATATAAATTTAATAAGTATTTTAATGGTAATCATATGATCCAAGAGAGTAGAATAAGGTTAAAACCCATCAACACACCATGTTTTAGTGAATGGGAACTTGAAATACTTTAAATGGGTCATTGACTGCACTTTTGCCACATTTTAATAGCTCACACGTCTTCATGAAATGTTTGTGACATATTTTGTTCACATTTTCTGTAATTTTCTTTAAATGCTGTGATTTAAAGTCTGTCACTTTAAGAACCATCCTTCACCGCTTCAACTCCACCTTCTCTCTTACATCAGTTAGCCATTTTCGCTGACTAGCTTCTAGCCTCCCACCTTGGTTGAGCAGCGCTCTGATTCATTGATCCACACTCGGTGTTGTATCTCGCGTCGGTCTGGTCTATCTCCCCAAAATTTTGCCGTGATTCCACAACAAATTGCTACCACCGCATGCTAGACGATTGCCGCAAACCAAGGCGAGCTACTGAGCCAAGGGATCTCAAAGGGCAGTGTGGCTCTGTGTGACTCCACTCTGCTGTCACAGCTAGCTGAAAGCTGGAGTGACTATGCTGCCCGTGAGAGCAGAGTGGATCCACAGAGGATGGTTGGGTTGCTGGGTGTGAGAGCCAGCAGCATCTGGTCCCAGGACATTTTGATTGCAGGGAGCCAGGGGCTTTGTCGTGATTCCATGGCCAATCGCCTGTACCGGCTTGTGGCTGGCACGGCCAGTTAAAGGCTAAAGGTAGCCTATTAGCCCCTGAGCTATTAATCCACGAGCTAACACTGGTACCAGGATGTTGGCTGTAGGCGTGGCTTATATTGTTATTTTATTCAGCTCTTAGTCACCCTGGTAGCCATCCCTGTTATCACCTAGTTCGGCGGTGTGCCTCGCATCATTACAGCCCATCTCTCAGTGGTTTTGTCCTGATTCCGTGGCGGATCACATGTACCGGTGTTAATGCCAAGAACTCCCCCGCCAATCTTCTTGGCATAACAGTGGGCGGTAGCCCTGGTCCCGAGCCATAAAAGCGATCAGTGAATCACGATGAAACCACTCAGAGATTGGTCGGAGGGAGCCAAGTGGTAACAGGGATGGCTATTAGGGTGATTAAGATCTGAAGAAAATAACAATATAAACTGTTCTTCCCGCCAACGTCCTGGTACCAGTGTTATCTCATGGGCTAGCAGCTCAGGGGCTAATAGGCTACCTTTAGCCACCACGTCAATCTACATGATGGACATCTAGGCAGGCCAATAACAGCAGTGGGTGGGACTTTAGGGTGACAGTGGATGGGCTTTTTCAAGACTTGACAAAGGAAACTTCCCCGGAAGTGTCAAACGATTTTGGGAGTTTCACTGACAGAAAAACAAGATAAAGGCAGTGTGCTTTTTCAGATCGTTGACTGTTTGGAAAATTTTTTGGCTAATTGTGACCAGTTAACACATTTGAGACAGGGTTTCTGTCTGAATTTTTCTTCCTATTTTAAACATTTATTATTATTTGATTAAAGAAAACACAAAATTATGTCCATTTCCATCAATTACATTATCTAAAGGGGAGCTACCACATCCTATGTAAACTTATTTACTTTTTTACTAAGTCAAATGTGCAGCTAAAAACCAGATGGAGCACTTCAACGGAAGCATAAATGAACTCTTTGGTTTGGGAAAAAAGCATTATGTTGACAGTGTTTCCTGATTCAAGCACACTCCTGCGTATGCATAATTTATGCCAGAAGTTTTTGTTAATGTTAAAAAAATGCTGGCCTTATCATAGCCCTTGGGAAATTGTCATTTTGTGTTGTTGACGAGTAAAAAGCTTCATCTCCCAATGACTTGACTTATTATGAAGAACACAGTAAACCTGATGCTTGCTGAAGAATTAGACTATTAACATGTGTGACTTGTCTTCCCAACTCTACCATAAAATGGTGGATGAGGGTAGATTTACTCACTCAGTTAGGCCCACTCTGTTTACACAGGGAACAAGTGCAACCTTCAGCATGTATCAACATTAAAAGCAATTATTCCCATAAAGATTCAACAGATGTAGGACATGCTTATATTGCTGCATAAATCTTGCTGAAGCAGTGAACCTGGACACTTCTAAATACTTGCTTTGACTGAGGACATTAGGATGTCACGAGTTTCACTGCATCACGCTGACTGATGGCCCAGAATAGCTTGCTTCATACATCTCATTTTTCCTTTAATCACTAGCGGACGTTTTACATTTAAAAAACAGGATTAAAATAGCTTCATTAGGAATTTTAAATAGGTACACAGTTATCTATATATGGCTGGTTTACTTCAATCATATGTTCATTTTTGCTTTAAATAACCTAATTACTATTTTTTCTCCCTTCCAAATGGCACATGGCGAACAGAAATACAATATGACACATGGTAAATTAAGGAATACTAGATTCTGAATCAGACGCAAACATCTAGCACTGCAGCCTAGTCTCATACTAGATGTTAAATAAGCATGGAAAAGCAAATCTATTTGTTTTCATACAGCAAAGACAAATGGTATTCTTCTCTTTGACGGTCAACACAAATCTGAAATGAAACAAGGTGCTTTCATCACCATAATGGGGGACACACTGACATATGTGGCATCATTTAACATTACAAAGGCATCCAGTAAGTAAACTGCAAATAGACCAGAACTTGCAAAGATAAGAGCAGAGTTTGTTGGTCCAGTGGGGGAGTGAGCGCACTGCTGCCTTCTGGTTGGTGCTCTGTGATCCATATTCATCACTATTTCTCAGACTGCCTGCATGAAATTTAGTGAATATAATACAAATTGCCTTCAGACTGCTCAAAGAAAAAGAAATTGCTTGAACAGAATCGAGAGATTACATTTTGCAACTACAAAATGAGCTGCCCCTGGCGCTGAATTAAGATTAAATAGAAGAAATCAAAATTATGTTGAAGGACAAACTTTTGATAGAAATACACATTAAAAGATAAAATTACCTTTTTTACAAAACACAACGGGGTCAGTTCAAGAATATATTTGTATTTTACTATTATTATGTTATTAAACAATAATTATTTTTCATTGCTATTATGTACAAAATTTAGAAACATACAGGTACATATCTCATCTTTTAGGGTTGGTAGAGCATAGAAAAATTAAACAACAAAGTGAAAAATATTTTCCTATTTTTGTTGATGTCCAACAGGTCTGTTTCAAATGAACCATTCTGACATAAAACAGCAGATATTGCAAGCAAAGAAGGGATGCACCGATATAGTGGTGTGGGTCTGAAACAGACAACAGGAGACTACAGCTGCAAATTCAACAAACATTCCTAGACTAATGTACTGTTTTACAGTATTTTAGTTCGGTTATCTTTTATAATTCAGATTTTTTTGTTTCCCTGATCTGAAAGGTGGAACAGATGAAAACAAAAACAGAAGAAACAGTATCAGCTGTCAGTCAACTTATCATTTTGGCCCAGAATTTCACAATCAGTGTTCTGCTACAATTAAAGCTCTGTCCCTTAACATAGGAACACATTCACCAATGAATTCAATTCAACTTTATTTATATAGTCCCATTTCACAACAACAGTTGACTCAGCACTTTCAAACTGTAGGGGAATACCCCACAATTGTAGAAAGACCCCAATAATCAGGCGATCGCCTGGGAGGAAGCACTTGGTGATGGTGAAGAGAAAACCTCCAGCAGATCCATTGTCAGGGAGAGACAGTTATCTGCTGCGACTGGCTGAGGGGTGAGGGGAAGAAGAAGAAGAAGAAGAAGAAGAAGAAGAGATCAAACAGCACAATGGGGACTCAATCTATGGGAGAGAACAAACAGATGGTAATGACCAGCAAAAATATTACATTGAAAGTAAAGAAAGAAGTGGAAGCCCAGTGCATCGTGGAAGGTCCCCCAGTTGTCTAAACCTATTAGCAGCATAACTAAGAGAAGGTTCAGGGTCACCTGATCCAACCCTAACTGTAGAGTATGACAAAAAGGAAAGTTTTAACCCTATTCTTAAAAACAGAGATTGAGTTTTGTCTCCTGAATCCAGAGTGGTAGCTGGTTCCATAGGAGAGGAGCCTGATAACTTAAAGCTCTTCCTCCCATTGTACTTTTAGAGAATCTAGGTATAAGTAATCCTGCATTTTAGGAGCATAGTGCTCTGTTAGGATGATAAGGTACTATAAGATGTTTTAGCAAGCAAGCAAGCAAAGTTTATTTGTATAGCACTTTTCACAGATATATATCACAAAGTGCTTCACAGCAAGTTAAAATTTACAAATACCCAGAAATTAAAATCAATAGAAATAAGATACAATATACATATTAATAGGGATAAAAAGAGGAGACAGTGAAGAAATAAAAGCCATTCAATGAGAGCTAAAAGCCTGTCTGAACAAATGAGTTTTCAACTCCTTCTTAAAAGAGGGGAAGTGTGTTCCAAAGCCGTGGTGCAGCGGCCTAGTAAGATCGATCTGCACGGGTTCTGAACTTGGTCCGAGGCACCACCAGGAGTCTCTGGTCTGAGGATCTTAGTGATCGTGTCGTGGCATAAGGAGTCAACAGGGCTGAGATGTGTGAAGGGGCTTGGCCATTAAGAGCTCTAAAAGTCAAAATTCAAATCTTAAAATGAAATCTAAAAGCAACTGGCAACCAATGAAGGGACGATAAAACTGGGGAAATGTGTTCCCTTTTCTTCGTCCGGGTTAAAAGCCAATCTGCTGCATTTTGCACAGTCTGAAGGCAGGCAACAGCAGTTTTATTAAAGCACATTAAAAGGGCATTACAATAATCTAAGCGAGACGAGATAAAAGCATGAATCATCATTTCCAGTTCAGGTGTTGAGACCATAGGTCTAAGTTTTGCTATATTCCTCAGATGAAAAAAGCAATTTCTGACTAGTTGCCGACCATGGTAGCCCAGTGACATAGCATTGTCAAAAACAACACCCAGGTTACGCAGGCTGGGCTGGACAGAAGAGCCTAGGTGACCTAAACGTTGCTTTATCAGAGAAATTTTACTGTCTGGAGCGATGATCAGTGTTTCTGTCTTATTAAGATTTAATTGTAGGAAGTTATTGTTTAACCATTTGTTAATGGCAGACAGGCAAGAGATTAAGTTTGATAAAATGTTCATCTCATTTTCTTTAAAAGAGCAGTAAAGCTGAATGTTGTCTGCGTAAAAATGGTAAGAAACACCCTTAAACTGACTAATAATCTGGCCAAGTGGGGTTAAATACAATAAAAACAGAGTAGGGCCCAGAATTGAGCCTTGAGGAACCCCACAGGAGAGTCCTTTAACCTCTGACATCTTCTCATTAAATAAAACACAAAACCCTCTGTCAGTTAAATAAGACGAGAACCATTTCAGAACTAATCCTGTAATACCAAACGTGTCCTTCATCCTATTTATCAATATATTGTGGTCCACCATGTCAAAAGCAGTGGTGAGATCCAACAACACCAGAACAGAGTACTGACCAGAATCTGCTGCCGTCATGATGTCACTGGAGACTTTAATTAGCGCTGTCTCGGTGGAGTGCATTTTGCGGAAACCAGACTGGAAGGTGTCTAAGATTTTATTTTTCTCTATGAATGTGGTTAATTGCTCAGCTACTACTTTCTCAAGCAATTTGGATAAGAAGGGAAGCTTTGAAATTGGCCTGTAATTGTTCAGTTCTGTAGGGTCAAAGTTTTGTTTCTTTAATTTGGGTTCAACCACTGCTTGTTTAAAAGAACTGGGAACAGTGCCTGATAAAAGTGACCAATTAATGATTCCAACAATTAAAGGCCCGATAGAGTCAAATATTTTGAAAAGTAATGATGTTGGGAGGATATCTAAGGGGCTTGACGAGGGCTTCATAGAGGCCAGAAGACCATTTACATCCAGTAGCGTGACTAGAGTGAATAAGGACTACGTGATAGAGGGGGCCTGATTCAGGCCAAGGTCCTCAGCAGATGGTGTAGTGCTTGCTCTAATATCTTTGACCTTATTCACCATAAAATTTGCAAAGTCATCACATTCAGCATTAGAATAAGCAGGAACCATGGCTAAATCAAGTGAGACAATGGAATTAATGGTGTCAAACAAAAACTTGGGATTTCCCTTGTTTAAGGATATAAGCTGAGCAAAGTAGTTTGTTCTCGAATCCTTCATCATATCATTTGGTGAAGTTATGAGGTCTTTGAGGTGGAGTCTGTGCACCTCAAGCTTGGTGGCCTTCCACAAACGTTCCACCTTCCGACAACTACTCCTAAGAATACAGATCTCTTCATTTAACCAAGGGCATGGTTTCTTAGGAGAAGTATAGCTATATTTAATAGGAGCCACTTTATCAAGTACCAATTGGCACTGTTGGTCAAAACAATCCACCATAGAATTTACATCCTCACATCTTGCAACAAGATGAGTGTCAAAAGCTGAAATAAATCTATCCACAGCCTGCTGGTTAATAATGCACCTCTGTCTTAATGTTTTACATTCCTGCTGTTCCACATTAACTGTCAGATCAAAGAAAACACAGTAATGATCGCTGACACAAACTTTAACATTGTCCAAACTGAGTCCCGGTGAAAAGACAAGGTCCAAGGAGCGCCCCTTTTTATGTGTCGGGCCGGAAACATGCTGCCTGAAATTGTGAGCCTCTGTAATAGTTAAAAAGTCTGCAGCAGCATTAGAAGATGTATCATTTTTTTTTTGTTGTTTTTGTTTTTTTTTTTGTTACTTATTTGTACCCGTAGGTAGACTTGGTTTGCAGTCTGGTGACAAGCCACCGGCTGCTGGTCGCTGCGTGCGCGAGCGCCCTAAACCTACATGTTTTTGGTATGCGGGAGGAAACCGGAGAAATCCCGGAGTAAACCCGCGCAACACGGGGAGAACATGCAAACTCCACACAGCTCACTGTTGGTCGGGGGCTGGGATCGAACCCACGATCTCATGATCCCCGCGGTCCCCCGGCCGAGGGTAAAACTGTGCTGCCACAGTGCTCAACCACTGCGCCACCGTGCAGCCATTATATACATTTACATGTATATTAAAATCACCTAAAATTAAAACTCTTTCTAGTTTAATAATAGAAGATAAAAAGTCTGAGAATTCCAATAAAAACACACCAGCTGGGCCGGGCGGGTGGTAGATTAAGACACAATGAAAAGGAGTTGAGGCACTTATCTTCGATATCTGAAGTTCAAATGACGAGAAACGCTCAGAGTTCACAGACCAGCATTTGAAGCGGTTGTGGAAAATGACGGTCAGGCCACCTCCGCGTCCACTCAGGCAAGGGGTCACAATGAAGGCGCAGTCTGTAGGGCAGATCTCCTTCATGTGAGCAAATTCATCCTGTCATTGCCACGTTTCAGCCAGAAATAGAAAATCCAGGTTTTCTTTCCCAATCAGATCGTTCAGGAAAAACGATTTGTTTGAGATGGAGTGAGTGTTCAGCAGAGCCTTGATCCGAGACAGCAGCGCAGCGTCACGCCCAGCTGACTGAATGTTGACAGCTGTCAAACAGTGGTATCGTGGAGTAGAAATTCTCCGGGAGCGAAGGCAGCGGTAGAACAGGTCATACCGGAGCGGTGGCATGGGGTTGTAGTCCTCCTCAGGTGTTTTCACGTGGATGGGACACAAACAACTCGTGTATCCCTCTCGGTTTAGGCAGCTGGTGCACCTCAGCCTCACCTGGACGCCAGCTCGGGATCCACGCCTCCATGGCCTTCTACGCAGTGGAGGCAGCAGCAGTAGATTTCCAAGTGACAGGTCAGCACAAACAAATAGTGGAGCAAAGAAGCATCGGCCCCACTTCTCACTGTGTTGTTCCATAGATGCCTTAATTTGCATCAGCATTGTACGATCATAACGTAGCTCAGAAGGGTATGTTGAAATGGCTTTAGGTAGACATAGTAGGAATAAAAACACCAGCAGCGATAGAGCAGTAGAGGCCGTACCAGTCACAGGCGCCATCTTGCCTGTCTCCCAAGGTGCCTTTTTATTTAGAGCTTTGTGAGTGAGGAGAAGGATTTAAGCTTAATTCTAGATTCTATGGGAAGCCAGTGAAGGGAGACCAAAACAGGAGAGATAAGATGTCTCTTTCTTGTACCAGTTAAAACTCTAGCTGCAGCATTTGGTAGAGCATATCTCTACCAAGGCTATTTTTCCACTAAATAAAGTGTGATTGCTGTGTCAGTAGGCAGAGCTTCATAAGCTGTCTGGAAAAATAATGGGCTAATCAACCTGAAAATACACAGATATTAGCAGAAATCTATTAAAAGCCCTAAATGACAATGTAAAAAAATAAAAATGACAAAGTCCTGAAAAGCCCTCAGTCAGAATGTGCTTTACTCTTCAACATCCAGCACAGTCCATCAATGGCAGGTCACCATGAGCGACATCAGCTATTCATCCATGAGGAGCAGAACAGGAGCGGAACCTCGTATTCTGCTCCTAGCATACATGTTCTGCATGTAAGTATATATAGAAAACATGCATACTATTTCTGATATGGCCCAACATCTAGTGGGTTCATCCTGAGCCCAAGGGCCACTTCTCATAATCTGTCCAGCATTTTTTGCATAACGATGCGAACAAGTAGACAAAAAAGCAACCAAATGGCAACAGTTCAGATAAACAGTAGTCCTGACACCAGCTATTATGATCCAGTTACATTAAGAGTACTTGTTTAATCAGCTATGCTTCTGGGAGTGTTTAACAGCTACAATTTTTGTTTATATCCAACGTCTGAAAGCCCAACCCAAGCAAATTTGACCACCGTCTGCATTAGTGCCAGAATCACAAGCTAGTCTGTGCATTCTTTCTCTTTTGCATTTGTTCACCATTCTTCTTCTCCACATACGCTACGCACAGGCTGTGAATAATGGTTTCATTTTCACCAGTCAGCGATGACAGCTGCGCTGACTAATTCCAGTATCACGAGCCGAGCCCAAAATCATATCGCACAGCAGCTGTAGTTTGCCCATTTTACATCATAATTCACTCACTTTTCATAACAGCATTGAAAATCACATCATTGGGGTTTCAAAATATTGACTTGAAATACTGGGAATAATTACTCCAGCTTTTACTCCGCTACAGTCCCATGTGAGGCCAGATTCACAGTATTTCATTGGAAACGTTGCAATCTGGCTGATAGAGGTTCCACAGTGGATGCAGTTGTAAATTTCTCTGAGTTTAAAAAGTTAAGCGTGAATACAGTGGTGTGAAAAAGTGTTTGCCCCTTTCCTGATTTCTCATTTTTTTGCATGTTTGTCACACTTAAATGTTTCAGATCATCAAACAAATTTAAATATTAGACAAAGATAACACAAGTAAACACAAAATGCAGTTTTTAAATGGTGTTTATTATTAAGGGAAAAAAATCCAAAACTACGTGGCCCTGTGTGAAAAAGTGATTGCCCCTTAAACCTAATAAATAACTGGTTGAGCCACCCTTAGCAGCAACAACTGCAGTCAAACTTTTGCTATAACTGACAATGAGTCTTTTACAGCGCTGTGGAGGAATTTTGGCCCACTCATCTTTGCAGAATTGTTGTAATTCACCAACACTGGAGAGTTTTCGAGCATGAACCACCTTTTTAAGGTCATGCCACAGCATCTCAATAGGATTCGGGTCAGGACTTTGACTAGTTCACTGCAAAGCCTTCATTTTGTTTTTCTTAAACCATTCAGAGGTGGACTTGCTGGTGTGTTTTGGATCATTGTCCTGCTGCAGAACCCAAGTGCGCTTCAGCTTGAGGTCACAAACAGATGGCCGGACATTCTCCTTCAGGATTTTTTGGTAGACAGCAGAATTCATGGTTCCATTTACCATAGCAAGTCTTCCAGGTCCTGAAGCAGCAAAACAGCCCCAGACCATCACACTACCACAACCATATTTTACTATTGGTATGATATTCCTTTTCTGAAATGCTGTGTTACTTTTACACCAGGTGTACTGGGACACACCTTCCAAAAAGTTCAACTTTTGTTTCATCAGTCCACAGAGTATTTCCCCAAATGTTTTGGGGATCATCAAGATGTTTTCTGGCAAAACTGAGATGAGCCTTTATGTTCTTTTTGCTCAGCAGTGGTTTTTGTCTTGGAATTCTGCCATTCAGGCCATTGTTGCCCAGTCTCTTTCTTATGGTGGAGTCGTGAACACTGATCTTAACTGAGGCAAGTGAGGCCTACAGTTCTCAGAGTCGTCGCTGCGCTTTGGGGTAATTTTGGTCGGCCGGCCACTCCTGGGAAGGTTTACCACTGTTCCATGTTTTCGCTATTTGTGGATAATGGCTCTCACTGTGGTTTGCTGGGCTTCGCTGGAGTCCCAAAGCTTTAGAAATGGCTTTATAACCTTTTCCAGAGTGATAGATCTCAATTACTTTGTTTCTCATTTGTTCCTGAATTTCTTTGGATCACAGCATGATATCTAGCTTTTGAGAGTCTACTTCACTTTGTCAGGTAGGTCCTATTTAAGTAATTTCTTGATTGAGAACAGGTCTGGCAGTAATCAGGCCTGGGTGTGGCTAGAGAAATTGAACTCAGCTTTCCAAAGATGTGATAAACCACAGTTCATTTATGGTTTAACAGAGGGGCAATCACTTTTTCACACAGGGCCATGTAAGTTTGGATTTTTTTTTTTTACCCTTAATAATAAACACCTTCATTTAAAACTGTATTTTGTGTTTACTTGTGTTATCTTTGTCTAATATTTAAATTTGTTTGATGATCTGAAACATTTAAGTGTGACAAACATACAAAAACATGAGAAATCAGGAAGGCAGCAAACGCTTTTTCACACCACTGTACTGTATGCTAGCCCACATTTTGAACCAATATTCAAGTGAAGTAATGAGGCTGTGAATGTGCAACATTCACAGCAAGATAGAAAGGTCTTTTTTTTTGGGGGGGGGGGAGCTGATAGTGAAGCTCTTTGGTTGATAAGAAGTACTAAGACAGCATTTTAACACAAGCAGTATTCCCCAAAACACCATCCACATTCAGCAATCCATTAACAAACATTTTAACTTTCCTCTCAGTGTTTTTTTTATCCTTCTCTTTATTAATTCCCTCTGATGCACACTTTTAAATTCTCTAAACCTACTTTCCAGAAGTCAGACATTGCCTTTCAGTGCTATCATCTTTTAATAATTCTTATTTTGCATTTCCTTTCTGCTGCCATCACTTGATGTCACACGTCGTGAGCTGCTTCTCTGAAGAGCGGTTTACTTGATTGGTGATGATAGTCAGAACCTCAAGTGCCTTTGCACCTTGGTGAGATTGTACTTCATGCTCGATTTTGCCCACCTAGTTTGTCCCCTTTTTATCCTTGAGGGTCGGTGTCCTTGTGGGTATTTGAGAGGGTTTTTTTTTTTTTTTTTTATGCTGACAATATTAATCATGACATGAGAGGCCTTTCAGTACAACCTGGAGGCACTTGACACCCTTTGAAACATTAGAAGCTGAAATTGTTTTGAGTTTCTGAACACTGAGCCATGATTTTAAGTTGACATAATTTAAAGCTGTTTTCGTGGCAAACCACATGGAGTGCATGCATCAGTCAACTGAGATTGTATGTTCTGTTATTAGTAGTGCTGCAACAATCAGTAGATTGGTCGATCTGCATAAAATTGGCAGCTAATTTGATAACTGAGTAATCCCATCTCAGATATGAAAATGTGTCACTTCTCTTATTTGTGCGTTATAAGTAGAATCATTTTTGGTTGTTTACAGTTTGTTTGACAAACTAAGACGTTTGACGAGGCTACCTTCAGCTCTGAGATATCGTGATGGACATTTTGGACTTTAGAAAATCTATTATCGACTAAACGCTCATCAAAAAAATAAACAGTAAGTTAATCAGTGACAAAAATAATTGTTAGTTGCAGCCCTAATTATTAGTGCCATATTTATAGAGACCCATCTCCACCTCCGTAGCTTGTAAAGTCTGCATCTCACTGGGCTGTGGCAGTCCGTGAGTAGCTGGAGAATGACATTCGCGAGGGAGTTTCCAAAATTTCTTGAAACGTTCACGTTGCGTTGTTATTTTCAAATCCTCTTGAAAGTGCATTTTTAAGACTCAAAAAGGGAACTGTATTATTTTTTATTTTATATGTTGTAAAATCATTGCTAGCTGTGACTTTGTGCAAAGTTTCAGGAATACTTCAACACAACACTATTCTTACCTCGCCTCAACAGACTCCTCGAGAAACGCCCCAGCATTTTTTTCTTTTTTGTGCATATTTAGTTATTTTGACCTCCTACTAATTATTGCTTAAATGCTGAATATAAAACAATGAAAGTGTGTCTTCAGTCCCATCTGTGTTGCTCACCGAGGTATTAGTCCATGCCATTTTTTTTTCTGATTTCCAGCATTTAATTTAACTTTAATTAATACAGCTTGGCTTCAGAGTCACTCAGAGGACAGTGTTCTGTTTTTCACTGCATTTCACTGTGACTCTTTAGTCTTCCAAAGTTGTACAAAACTATTTCCTGCTTTGGTACTTAGAATGTGTACAGAGGGTGTTTCTTGATTTTAACTCCTCAGGAGACTTCTGCTTGTGTCTGAAGTGGTGGGGCCTTTGTGCTCTGATCTCTTTTCAGCACTGACGGGACCACAAATCCCCCACGAACACATGCAAATATTGGCATTAGTGGAGGCTACACCTACTGTTTGAGCTATTCCTGAAAATGCTGTTAGTGGCAAGAATAAGTGGGAGAAATGGAGTTGGAGAAATGCATCAGTCTTTTGTGAGCATTTCTTCAACTGGCTCTTTAGTGGTTGTTTGGCCTCCAACTATATATGACCTGGCTGCTAATCCCGTTAACAAAAACGTAATCAGAAAAAGCTGACTGGTCTCAGTTGTGGGGCTTCCTTCCTGTGTAGACTCGCATCCTCAGCATCTTCACTTTTGTCTCTGCTATCATTCCCTGTTGGTCCTCTGAAAAAGAGCCACCTATGGGCAAAATTGTTTGTCTGTCTTTCTGTTCATCGGAGAGCAAATTCATTTGTTTTTCTTTGTTATGGAGAGGAGCCAGCCAACTTGTTTTGTTCTGTCTTCATTATCCCTGGGATCTGAGTAGCACACTGCTTCCAGATTATTATGGCACACTGTGGGTATTATAGTTGCACTTGTAACAGTTCTTACTGTTTTCTTGTTTCCTTGGGTAGTGGATCAATTAAAAAAAAAAAATTCTCAGTGGGTCAATTAAAAAAAATATACTTTCAGTTGTGCCTCTGGATATTAAGGTTCAGGTGGATTCTTAACCTGAATTATCATATAAAAAATAGGGATGTATCGATTCAATACTAGTGTTGGATATGGTTCCAATACAATTCAAACTAGGAAAGCACTCATACCTCCACCAAGGCTCCTTCCTTCTGTCATGGATCACCTCCAAATGTAATGGGTTCCTGTGTAGACCACGGGCCAGTTCTGATGAAAACTGCATCAAAGTCTACCCAGTAGTTTTGGAGGATTCATGCTAACACACTGTGAGAAGATAAGACCCTTGGTAGAGGTATGCATTCTCAAATCATCACCAAAATGTTATGGGCTCTTCTCTAGGCCATGGACCACCTCTGGCGAAGAGTCCATCCAAATCCATCCAGTAGATTTTGCATAATCCTGCTAACAGACAGACAGACAGACAGACAAACCACCCGATTACATTACCTCCTTGGCGGAGGTAACAACTGGATCTGAAACAGAGTCATGGATCCAGCATCTTATCCCTTCAAATTCAGTTCTGCTTCATGCTGCTAGCATTGCTAACACGTAGCCAGCACTGTTAGATAATGTCATGCAATAAAGATTACCCTCTGTAAAATGCTGCTGATATAAAAAGATTAAAAAAATGAATCATTTAAGGTAGCAACAGTTAAAGGGGTCATTGACTGCACTTTTTTCCTCATTTTAACAGCTCACACACGTCTTGATGAAATGTTTGACATATTTTGTTCACATTTTCTTTATTTTTTAATTATTGAGGCAAATTTGTTTTGTATTTGTTTTGCACTTTTTTGTGGCTTTTTTGAAACGCTGCTTTTAGCCTCCTTCTAGCCAGGACGAGCGGCGCTGGTTCACTGATCCACAGCCAACTGAGGGACGCGCCGTCACAAGGCGGCTTGTATGGATTGGAGGTTTTGTCATGCGGAAGAGTTCATTCTGAATGATTGGCTGCACGGTGGCGCAGTGGTTAGCACTGCGGCAGCACAGTTTACCCTTGGCCGGGGGATTGTGGGGATCGTGGGATCGTGGGTTCAATCCCAGCCCCCGACCAACAGTGATCTGTGTGGAGTTTGCATGTTCTCCCCGTGTTGCGTGGGTTTACTCCGGGATTTCTCCGGTTTCCTCCCACATGCCAAAAACATGCATGTTAGGTTAATTGGCTGTTCTAAATTGTCCCTAGATATCTGTTTCCTATAGGCCCTTAGAATAGAGGGTTAGTATTAATGAAAGCGCTTTGAGTGGTCTTTGTGACTAGAAAAGCGCTATATAAGTGCAGGTTAGTTAGTTAGTTAGTTAGTTAGTTAGATTTTTCTTGTGAATACACTTTGTAGTCACGCATTGCCTATGCTCAGGAATTAAACAAATACTTTGTTAGATTTAAGTGATAAGGAAAAATTGTGGGTTAGATTAAAACGCGCCTGGGCATTGTCATGTGGCACCTTTGGGCTTCTTACTAAACCCAAAGCCCAGTTTGTTGCTTGTTAGTGTGTCCATCTGACCGTCAGCTCAGCAGGGAGCCAGCATGAGGTCCACCCCTGACTACACCGCCAACACTTTTATATGGCATCATGGTGGTTTGAGGACAGCCAAGTGAAAGAGAAAACATCCTAATCTAGGCCACAAACTGCATTCCATTAGCTAGGCCTGCCAAGCCTTATCCATTGATCTGCCCAGATTTGGGAGACTTTCTAACTTTATATTTGGAGAAGTTGTGTGGAGAAGGACAAGTGCCTCGCTGATCTGACAGATAAAAACAAAGATGAAAGAGCTGCATTTAGACACAAGCCTGGAACAATAAGCAGAGGCGAGCGGAGGGGGATTGAGCCAGAGATAAAGGGGTGAAGTGGAGGATGTAGAGGAATGCGCAAGAAGCACAAATTTGCCCTCCACCACTGGTAAAGGTTGGAAGGTTGGCAGTCAGAATGTCAGCGACAAGCTTCAAATAGACAGTAAGCACATGTCTTCATATCCAATATGATCTGCCTTTTTCTTATTAAACTAAAGAAAAACCCGACCATCAAAAGGCCGTCAACATCCAGGTGGTGCCCCTTTTCTCCTCTTAAATTCTGACGTGGACAGTAGGCAGTGTTGTTTGACTTTCACCCACTGGTTCCAGACTACATAAAATGGAGGAAAAAAAACAAACTTTTATTGCACTAGAGGAGGGGAAAAGGAAAGGGTTCATTTTAGCTTATTTGAACTGAACAATTTGTGTAACCGGTGAGGAAAAAATGGTGTTCCAGATAAATTTGATAATATAAATGTAATAAAGTGTCTTCTTTTTATAATACATCAATGTATTTAAGCGGATATTTTCCTGCTCTCCGCTGTCTTCTGTCTGTTCTCTTCATTGGTTCTGCTTCCTGTGCAGTTTAAGCTGACGTGGAAAGGCATATTTACCCAAACACTTGTTTAATTAAAAACTGTCGCTCTTTCCTCTGGGCTCGCGAGCCCATCCCAGCCCCTCAGCCCTCGCTACTGACAGCCACACAGAGCAGAAAATCTGTGGACTGCATCGCCCTGCCGGCGGGCTAATCTCTGCCTTTCACACCCTGTTTCTGAATTAACTGTCCTCATTATCGCATCCTCCCAGAAACTCTCACCCCTTCTCTTTTTCTATCATCCCTCTCCTTCCCTTCCATCCTTTTCTTTCTTCCTCCTCCCTCTTCTCCTCTTCCTCTTCCTCCTCCTCCCTCCTCGTGTAGCTCTTCCTCCCTTCCTTTCCGGCTCACCCCACAAAAAACTAGGACGATGAGAGAGAGCGAGAGCTCTATTTTTTTCTCCTGCTCGCTCGCATATAGTTGAGAAATTCTAAAAAGCATCGTGAGTGGCCACAGGCGAGAAAACGCATTTTGGTGTCAGCCAAATGATAATTGCATTTCAGTTATGTTGGTGGGGGGGTGCTCATTACATAAGCAAAACACAAGCGCTTGCCATGTTTGGGGATCTGACAATAAAATGTTTTGGAAACACGGCTGCGCTACCAGATTCCAGGTGCAATACATTCAGACTGCTTTTATATGCTGATGTTCCTGATGATGTCACTAGGATTCAATTGGTGGATGTCAGGAGTCTTGTAATTAGGGCTGTCGCGATATCCACAATTATGTAATACCGCGCTATGGACAAGCCTACCGCAGAGGATAACGAGCAACCACAACAACCACGGAGTTCACTTTTTTTGTGTGTGTGGCTAAATCTCGTTGTTCACTTATGTGCCCCTACTGATTAATAAAAAAAATAGTTAAATGTTAAGTGTATTTTTATTGCCAACAGCATGTTTTCACCCAGTACTATGGAAGCTTCCACAGCACTGGGTGCTGGCGGCATCAGTAACGTGTGGGGCACTCTCTCTCCAGACGGACTCCAGGTGGGGAAAGCGTTTGGACTCCTTGCTAAATACAGCCGTGACAGCGGGCACTGAAAGGACACAAATCGTGTTATTTCCTTCTGAGCAGAGTGTGAGCTCCGAGAGCGAAACAGCTACTGCATAGTGCGTTGCTTGTTTGAACGTGATTTTTCGGACAGCGGCAAAAATCCAAAAGTCACGGAGACAAGAGCCACGCAGGGTCCTGTACGGAGGCTTTCTGTTTAAATAAGCTGAATGTCGCTGCAATTTCCAGTCCACACATCCTGTAGTTGAAATACTGGAGTTTCCACCACTGCTTTATGAAAGTGATTGTTTTTTTTAACAGAATCAGCAGTTCATGTCTAGAAAGACCGGAGCTCTGCATAGTTGTCACACACGCTCATAAAGTTGAGGGCGAAGCTGCTGTGAGTTTCTCACAGCTTCCATGTTTTGCCACATAAGTGATGAACCCTGTTTAAATTATGAGACCACAGGGTCCTAAAAACATGTGCAAGAATACCGCATACTGCGGTGTTGAGCTATCCATCGTCACCACAGGGGAAATTCCTCTGTCACGACAGCCCTACTTGTAATCAACATAAACAGAACTTACTGTCCCCGTTTCTAGATGTATATTTTATAAAGGATTAGGACCTGTCTACATAGCACTTTTTGTCATTTCAAGTACTACTCAAAGCACTGATCAACTAACTATACCTGCACTGTTTAAAAAAAAAAAAAAAACACCATCAGTTTTACAGTAAAATCTTGGCAGCTGTAATTGCTAAAATTTCACTGTAAAAGTGCAGTAAAACCTTTTCCAATTGTTACCTTAAAGCAGCATTAATTTTATGGCTATTTACCATACAAATTAATTCATAAATAATATATTTAACATGGGAATACATTCATTTTGCAGTTAAAAACCCAACAAGTGAATCAGTATTACTACTATTAAATACATTTTACAACCAACCATTTTACCGGAGTGATGGCCTCGTGGTAGAGCATCCACCCCAAGAACTGGGAGGCCGTGGGTTTAAGAACATTTAAAAATGGTACTTGCTACCTTCTAGTTTGGTGCTCAGCATAATAGAATGGGGGAAGGAAAGTTGGTTACCCTGCCACAGGAGGAGCACAGCAGGTGTACTCTCTGTGCCAGTGTCAAGCCCGGATAAATGGGGCGGGTTGCATCAGGAAAGGCATCCAGCATAAAAATCCTTTCCAAATCAACATGCGGATCATTGCCACATCAGGTTATGATACCGTGTGGCGATCCCAAAAGGGAGCAGCTGAAGGAAGAACAACCACAACTTTTCTCAAGTATGTTGCTCCACTGTATTATCTCAGTGATGTCTTGTTCACAAATGATTTGTTTAAAAAAGCTGCTCTTTTAGGTGAATGAACTATATTGAATCCATTACCGAAACAATTTGTTCATCAGCTAAGCTCAGTTGTGAGTGACGCAATGAGACAAACCTAATGTGAGTGAATGTGGCTCGCTCCTTGGACTGCAAACAAATCACTGAATCAGTCATTGATTGCTTTGTTCCCTGCCTGTGATTGAACATACAAGTGTGTAGGGCATGTGAGCTCATAGGGATAGTCAGTGGCTTACGCTGCCAGCATCAGGCGTTGCAGGTCTAATTGCATGGCAGAACTGTAGATCAGTCCAGCAAGTGGTTGGAGCTCCAGTAAAACACTGATTAGGAGTACAAATATTTTGAACAGATCTTTTTAGTGAACTGATTCTTGTGGTTCAGTACATTGAAATTAACTGTTATGACCGTTGCTAAAGTACATAGCTCAGCCTCATATTTTCTGATGAGTGCTGATTCTCTGAAGGCAAACTTGAGAAGCTTTACTTTAACTAACATTAAGACTTGTGCCTTTTCCACCATGGCCCTTGTTTACAAAACACTTTAATATGCACAAAATTGACCCATTTTGTGATTATTATCAACACAACTAGCATTTCAATTATGGTGATAATCAGAGATTTAACATTAAACTGAATAAAACTCAAATAGAATAGCAGGGCAATTACTGCAACACATTTACACATAGTGTCTACAACTATTACGTTACTATAGCAACATAAGAGCCCTTTTCCATCTAATAAAGTGAACACCCCGAAGACCTTGTAGCTATCACATGCTACATAACTGGAAGACCTTGTAATCATGTCCACTCAGGGATACTGTCTATTATAGGGCATGTCATGGTCCCAGACTATTTAATTAGGCAGTACAGTAATTTATATTTTGCAGGAAAGAGACATAAAAGTTTTGACACATTTAGAAATTCATGGCAAAATTAGAGTTGAAATGAATAGTTGATGCAACAGTGTAACACATTTCAATTAGATTATTGGTCTTTAAAAATATTACTAAGATTTCTTTTAATTGTTTTTTTTAGTTTGTCAAAACCATCTTCTGAGTGATTTCATTGTAATAAAAGTGGGCATTTTTTTTTTTTTTTTTTTGCCATTTGAGGTCTTCCGATCATATCTGGCAGTTCATGGTCTGCCTCTAATCACAGTTGACAATTAAATGAAACCAATAAATAAATAAATGTGTTAGCCAGCAACTGGAGCCTCCGATATTCAGTCTGAATTACTTCTAAAACAATTAATAGCTCTAACTGGTCAGTTTGTTTGCACTTAAATCCATATACAGTATTTCTCTGCTGTCTTTAGTGAGGTCCAGAGAACGTCAGCAGAACTTATTTGTAACTTAAATGGGATCTCTCTGCAGTACGGGCAGGTGCAGGGTTTATGACTGTGTCCAAATGGGATTTAGCTTGCCAGGTGATCTGTCTGTTGCCAGTTCTAGCTTGCCTCCCTCAATGTAGTATTGCCAGTGTCAGCATATTATGTGAATACGGTGAATACAGTGAAGATTCCTTTCAGCACTGATTCTAGTTGAAAGCTTCTTTGTGCAAAATTTCACTCATGGCTCAACTGTCTGTGATGTTAGATTTATTTAATCTAGATTAGTTTTTAACCCAAATTCTTAGCTTATTAGCTTTTGCTATACAGATGTTCTATTTAGTTGTCTGAAACCTTATGCATTTTCCCCGGCAACATCAGCATTAGAGGCATGTGGGGAAAAGTTAAGTATGCAGGATAAGGTTTTTATAGATGACTGGTGCTCACTAGTATATAGATATCAGCACCAAACCTGGTCCAGAAATATTACATATGAAATTCTAGACATGCATAAATACACTCCAGAATAATTAAGAGAGATAGGATATCATTTTTGTGCTTTTCACTGGGGCAATGTTTGTTTTTTTTATGTCTCGGTGAAACGGAGGAATCGGTTAGTGCGTCTGTTTGTAGCTGTGTGTATCTGTCCGTCTGTCTGTCGGCCTCTCTGTTTCAGCTTGCCCGGTCAAAATTAAGTGGAACTAAAGGCCTGTATCATTGTATCACCATATTTTCTCGACTTTTAATTTGCCAAAATTTTGAAATAACACTTTGTTTTTAAAATAAACACAAATTTAACTCACCATTTCTGTCAATGCCACAGCAAAAAAACGGTATTGTAATAACTATCCTGGGCCAGTAGCGGTCAGAGTGCCACGTTTTTACAGTCCTCCATGCCACAGGCACTGAGGCACAGCACCTTGGTGCTTTCTTTCAACTAGCAAAACAGACTTGGACATGCCCATAAATGATGTTTTGTTTTTGATAGCACACTTTTGACTGAACAGTCATAAAGAGCCCTAAGTGTTTCTGTCTTTTATCCATCTTTAAAAGCAACAGCTGTTACTGATATCAACAACAGCCCTCACTATATACAGATGCATATCAATAATTAGAATATCATTGAAAAGTTAATTTATTGCAGTAATTCAATTCACAAAGTGAGACTCATATTGTATAGATTCATTACACACATAGTGATATACATATTTCAAGCATTTATTTCTTTTAATTTTGATGATTATGGCTTACAGCTAATGAAAACCTGAAATTCAGTTTCTCAAGAACTAGAATACTACATAAGATCAATTTTAAAAAGTGGATTTTTAATAGACATGTTGGTCAACTGAAAAGTATGTCCATGCACACACTCAATATTTGGTCAGGGTTCCTTTTGCAAGAATTACTGCATCAATGCAGTGTAGCATGGAGGTGATCAGCCTGTGGTACTGCTGAGGTGTTATGGAGGCATTAATTATATAGTTGAAAAAGATTTACAAATCATTGTATTCTGTTTTTATTTATGTAGTTTGTACATGTAATGTACTTTGGAACAGAATAATACAAAGGTCTCACAGTTTCTTGCAGAGTCAGTCACAACAAAAATGTTCAAAAGAAAATGACTACACTACCATTACCCAAGGCATCAGAGCAAACAACTTTTTATAATCTTCAACCAAAAGCAACTGTCTAAGGTAGTAGTAACATTTAACAGAATGACAGCACAATGTGTAGTAAGTCTTCTTCTTCTTCTTCTTCTTCTTCTTCTTCTTCTTCTTCTTCTTCTTCTTCTTCTTCTTCTTCTTCTTCTTCTTTTAGATTTGATTGTAAGTCAGTCCCAGGTGATGATCATTATGAGATATAGATGAGTGCTCATTCACTAGAGAAAAAAGAAAAGGAAAGAGAAATTAGACATTAAATAATTTGGAGGCACATAAATATTTTTTTAAAAAAGGACATAACACACTTGTATGAAGAACCAAAGTCCATCAAGATTTTTAGGAGCGTGGCAACATGTGGGCTTACCCTCTGTGTTTTTCTTTGGACCGTTTTGCCTGTTCCTTTGGACGCCACCGTTCCATGGCTGGTCTTTGTTCCCCTCTCCGCGTTAATCCCAAAAAAGCATCTAAAACACAAAATTCAAATAAGGGAATGCAAGAACTTGCAAAATGTAACCGAATGAACACTGTGTGCAACTATTTGACAGGACTAATAAGCTATGGAGCAAAAAATTATTCATCCATCCATCTTCTACTGCTTTTCCGGAGGTCCGGGTCATGGAGGCAGCAGCTCAAGCAGAGAAGCCCAGACTTCCCTCTCCTCAGCCACCTGCTCCAGCTCTTCAGAAAGGATACCAAGGCATTCCCAGACCAGCTGGGAGACAGAGTCTCTCCAGCGAGTCCTGGGTCTGCCCTGGGGTCTCCTCCCAGTGGGACGTGCCTGAAACACCTCAAGTGGGAGGCGTCCACGAGGCATCCTGATCAGATGCCCATACCACCTCAACTGGCTCCTTTCAATGTGGAGGAACAGCGGTTCTACTCTGAGCCTCTCCCGGATGACTGAGCTCCTCACCCTGTCTCTTTGAGGGTGAGTCCAGCAATCCTACGGAGAAAGCTCATTTCAGCCGCTTGTATCCGCGATCTCGTTCTTTTGGTCATTACCCACAGCTCGTGACCATACACTACCGTTCAAAAGTTTGGGGTCACTTAGAAATTTCCTTATTTTTGAAAGAAAAGCACTTTTTTTGATGAAGATAACTTTAAACTAATCAGAAATACACTCTATACATTGCTAATGTGGTAAATGACTATTCTAGCTGCAAATGTCTGGTTTTTGGTGCAATATCTACATAGGTGTATAGAGGCCCATTTCCAGCAACTATCACTCCAGTGTTCTAATGGTACAATGTGTTTGCTCATTGCGTCAGAAGGCTAATGGATGATTAGAAAACCCTTGTGCAATCATGTTAGGTCTGCAATGCTGTAATTGCTGCAAATGGAGGATTCTTTGACGAAAGCAGAGTTTGAAGGAAAAAAATTATTATTTCAAATACAAATCATTATTTCTAACCTTGTCAATGTCTTGACTATATTTTCTATTCATTTTACAACTCATGGTGGTAAATAAAAGTGTGACTTTTCATGGAAAACACAAAATTGTCTGAGGTGACCCCAAACTTTTGAACGGTAGTGTAGGTGAGAGTAGGAACGTAGATTGACTGGTAAATCAACAGCTTTGCCTTAGAACTCAGCTCCCTCTTCACCACAATAGACTAGTATAACATCTACATCACTGCAGATGCTGCTCCGATCTGTCAATCGTCTGTCAATCTCTCGCTCCATTCTCCCCTCACTCGTGAATAAGACCCCAAGATACTTAAATTCCTCCACTTGGGGCAGGAACCTGTCCCCAACCCAAAGAAGACAATCCACCTTTTTCCGGCTGAGGACCATGGACTCGGACTTGGAGGTGCTGATTCTCATCTCAGCCGCTTCACACTCAGCAGCAAACAGTCCCAGCAAGACCTGTGGGTCATTGCTGGATGAAGCCAACAGGACAACATCATCTGCAAACGGCAGAGATGCTGATAACAACAAGCCTGATACCCCATACTCCTGAAGCACCCCCCACAAAAAACCATGAGGGGCGCAGTCAAATGCCTTCTCCAAGTCCACAAAACACATGTAAACTGGTTGGGAAAACTCCCATGAACCCTCAAGAATTCTCAAGAGGCTAAAGAGCTGGTCCGATGTGCCACGGCCAGGACAAAAACCACATTGCTCCTCCTGAATCCAAGGTTTGACCAACAGCCGGATTCTCCTCTCCAGTGCTTTGGCATAGACCTTCCCAGGGAGGCTGAGGAGTGTGATCCCTCTAAAGTTGGAGCACACCCTCCGGTCCCCTTTTTTGAAGAGAGGAACCACCACCCCGGTTTGCCATGCCAAAGGCACTGCCCCCAACCCCGACGCAATGTTGCAGAGTTGACTGGCGCCTAGCAGCTGCCCCAGCCTTGGATGCGCTCTGCAGAGCGTGCCCAAATGCCACGTCACGTTTCGTTACCTTGTATTCATACATGTGTAATGGCAATAAAGTTGAATCTCATCATCTCTCATCTCATCTCAGAGGCGTGTCAACCATGACAGCCCTACAACATCCAGGGCCTTGAGGTACTCAGGGCGAATCTCGTCCACCCCCCGGGCCTGGCCACCAAAGAGATTTTTAACCATCTTGGCGACCTCAGCCCCTGTGATAGGTGAGTCGTCCCCCTCATCCACGAGCCCTGCTTCCTCTGTAGAAGGCGTATCAGTGGGATTGAGGAGATCCTCAACGTATTCCTTCCACCGCCCAACAATATCCCTAGTCGAAGTCAACAGCGCCCCATACACAGTGTGGACAGGGAGCTGCTTCCCCCTCCTGAGCCACCGGATAGTTTGCCAGAATCTCTTCGAGGCTGACCAAAAGTCTTGTTCCGTGGCCTCACTGAACTCCTCTCATACCCGAGTTTTTGCTTCAGCAACCACCCGAGCTGCACTCTGCTTGGCCTGCCGGTACATCTCAGCTGCTTTGGGAGTCCCACAAAGCCAACCAAGCTTGATAGGACTCCTTCTTCAGCTTAATGGCCCCCCTCACCACTGGTGTCCACCACTTGGTTCGGGGGTTGCCACCACAAGATGCACCGTCGACCTTGCTGCCGCAGCTCTGGGCAGCCGCTTCAACAATTGAGGTGGAGAACATGGCCCATTCAGACTCCATGTCTCCAGACTCCCTCGGAATGTGGTCAAAGTTCTTCCAGAGGTGGGAGTTGAAGACCTCCCGGACAAGGGCCTCAGCCAGACGTTCCCAGCACACCCTCACTATATGCTTGGGTCTACCAGGTCTGAATAGCATCCTCCCTTGTCGTCGGATCCAACTCACCACCAGATGGTGATCAGTTGAAAGCTCTGCACCTCTCTTAACCCGAGTGTCCAAGACATACGGTCGCAGGTCTGATGACACGATAACAAAATCAATCATCGACCTGCCACCTAGGGTGTCCTGGTGCGAAGTGCACATATGGACACCCTTATGCTTGAACATGGTGTTCATTATGGACAAACTGTGGTTAGCACAGAAGTCCAATAACTGAACACCATTCAGGTTCAAATTGGGCAGGCCATTCCTCCCAATCACCCCCTTCCAGGTTTCACTGTCGTTGCCCACGTGCACATTGAAGTCCCCCAGTAGAACAATGGAGTCTCCAAAAGGAGCACCCTCCAGCACCCCACTCAGAGACTCCAAAAAGGGTGGGTACTCTGAAACATCATTTGGTGCATAGGCACAAATGATGGTCAGGACCCGTTTCCCAACCCGAAGGTGCAGGGAAGCAACCCTTTCGTCCGCCGGGGAAAACTCCAATATAGAGGCAGCAAGGTGGGGGGATACAAGAATACCTACTCCTGCTTGTCGCCTCTTGCCCGGGGCAACTCCAGAGTAGGACAAGCTCCAGCCCCTCTC
This sequence comes from Pholidichthys leucotaenia, assembly GCA_020510985.1. NCBI lineage: Eukaryota > Metazoa > Chordata > Actinopteri > Cichliformes > Pholidichthyidae > Pholidichthys > Pholidichthys leucotaenia. The sequence continues at coordinate 227,882,147 of CM035836.1, forward strand.
CAGGAGACTGGTTTCGGAACTGGAGCTGTGTGTTGAGGTGAGGCCGACTATATCTAGCCGGTATCTCTCAACCTCACCAGCTCAGGCTCCTTCCCCACCAGAGAGGTGACATTCCACGTACCAAAAGCCAGTTTAGAAAGCTTGGGATCAAACCGCCAAGGTCTCCGCCTTTGACCGCCACTTGATCCACATAGCACCGGACCCCCATGATCCTCCTGCAGGTGGTGAGCCCACTGGAGGGCGGACCCATGTAACTCCTTTGGGCTGAGTCCGGCCGGGTCCCATGGGTGGAAACCCGACCACCAGACGCTAGCCATCGAGCCCCTCCCCCAGGCCTGGCTCCAGGGTGGGGCCCTGGTAACCCCAAATTACCAAAATTTGGTAATTTGGGGTTACCGGTAATTTGGGGTTACCAATTTTTTACCAATTGAAAAAAAATTACCAAAATTTGGGGTTACTGGGGAAAAAAATTGGGAGGGGGGAATTGTCACGGTTTAATTTCAGGGGGCATCAGTGCAGATCTCCACCATACCCACGGAGACATGTCATAGCATTCACATTGAGAAAAATATCCAAAACAGCACAGAAACTGAATATATGGTCAAGTTTGTTAGTTATTTTGTGTTATCCTCAAAAACAACTGATGAAATGTCAATCCACTTTTTATTCGAAGATGAATTACAGCAGGTAAAATAAGTACTGAGCACATATCCATTTTTTTCAGTAGATATATTTATAATGGCGCCAGTGTAGTGAAATTGTCACTAAATGTCAACAACAACCCATACAATCCTCACATGCAAAGGACTCAAACCATAGAATGCCGTAAATTATGTGTAATAATGTGAAATGACTCACGAAAAAAGTATTGAACGCATGAAGAAAGGGATGTACAAAAAGTCATGGAAAGCCAAGACACCAGCTGAAATCTATCGGCAGTCCTGCCCCTTGTCATTGTAGATAAATATCAGCTGGTTCAGTCCCACCTGATGGCCAATAAAAAGCTGTCTCATTCATGACCAAGGTGTCACACAAGAAACATCTCATGATGAGTAAAAGGAAAAAGCTCTCTCAGGACCTTCACAACCTTGTTGTTGAAAAATATTGTGATGGCATTGGTTACAGAAGGATTTCCGCACTTCTGAATGTTCCACTAAGCAATGTTGGGGCCATAATCCTTAAGTGAAATGAACACAGTTTCACCATAAACCAGCCAGAAGAGATGGACCACTTGTGGAGAGCTTCAGAAAGGCACGGAATTAGCAGGTACAATTGTTTCAAAGAAAACAATAAGTAATGCACTCAACCACCACGGCCTGTAAGCACGCTCACCATGCAAGACTCCACTGCTGAAGAAAAAGCTTGTTGAAGCACACTTAAAGTTGCTGTGCAACATTTGGACAAGCCTGTTAAATACTGAGAGAATATAATCTGATCAGATGAGATGGAAATTGAACTCTTTGGATACCATAATACACATTTTGTTTGGAAGAGAAATGGCACTGCACATCACCCCAAACACACCATACCAACAGTGAAGTTGGTAATATCATCTGTGAGGGTGGGAACATCATGGTGTGGGGCTGTTTTTCAGCAGATACTGGCAAACTTTGTAAAATTGAAGGAAGGATGAATACCAAAAAATGTATTGAGACATTTTTCATAAAAAATCTGCTGCCATCTACCAGGACAATGAAAATGAAACGAGGGTGGACATTTCAGCAAGACAATGATCCCAAACACAGAGCCAAGGAAACGCTCAACTGGTGCCAGAGAAGGAAAATAAAGCTGCTAGAATGACCCACTCACTTACTTGACTTGAATCCTGCTGAAAATCTGTGGAAAGAACTAAAGATCAGAGTTCATAGTTCATAGAGTTCATTCCCATGGAACCTTCGAGATTTGAAGACAATGTGAAAGAATAAGCCAAAATCACGCTTGAGCAATGTACATGACTAGTTTCTCCATACAGGAGGTATCTTGAATCTGTCATTACCAACAAAGGCTTTTGTACAGAGCATTGAATAACTTTCCGTAAGCTTGTTAAATACTTGCTCCCTGTGTCATTATTACACATAATTAATTTATGGACATGTATGATTTGATTTGTTTGCATGTGTGGATTGCAGGGGTTGTTGCTGACATTTGATGAAAATGTCATCACAATAGGCCCCTGAGAAAAATGGTGACATGTTCAATACTTCTTTTACTTGCTGTACAGTATAAGAGATTCAATACATCAACAGATTTATCATTAAAATAACAAAAAACAGTTTTTAATGTTTTGTTTAGGTTAAAATTTGGAATCTCATTATAGAAGATAATTGTACTGTTGAATGAACTCCAAAATCTTATATCTTGATGTGTGTTTGTGGAAGGGTTGAAGAAACAGTGTATGCCAGTATGAGGAGTTTACATGCCATCTGCTAACTCCAAACCTTTCACTCAAAACGTAACTGTATGGCCATAACATACAGAAAAGTGAAAGGGAAAAAGGGGTGCCCTGCATAACTTATGTGTAAACTCACCACATGTGTACAAAACTTTATGGCTTATCCAGATATTTCGCTCATGTTTTGCATAAATGCAGGTCAGGTCTCCTGGTCATGTTGTGTCCCAGAAACTGTCTAAAAATTCAGCAATTTAAATTATGAATTTACGTTTAAATTACAATTTTTTTTCCACAATTGTTTGTATCCAAATCCCGTCTCTTCAATTCTATTTTCTCCATTATTGGCTCAAGGCATGTCTTGGGACCATGATAAACATATACTAGAACTTAAGAAGGATTCTTCAGTGACTTGACAGTGGTTCTCATAGTATTATAGTATTCTATCATGTGACTAGATCCAAGATGGCGCCCACAGCGGTCGACATGGTGCTTCGCTGCGCTCTTTGTTTGTTTTTGTTTGTCAATTGTGTGTCTGCTTGCACTTATACCCGTGAAGAACTTTTAAATATCAGGACTTTGACCCCCACGGACCTCCTCCCAGTTTTTCTAGCCCCTGCCGCCGATCTGGTTTATTGTTTGGCTCGGAAAGTGAGACGGCGGAAGAGAGGAAGACGAGCGGGCGCTCTCATGCGACTTCGCAGGAGAGGCTCGCGAACGGCGCTGCCTGGCATATTTCTGTCCAATACCAACTCTCTCTCTAACAAGGTGGATGAACTGAGACTGCTGATGCGTTTTAAGGACCTCGCCTCCTCAGCTGTCCTCTGCTTTACTGAGACCTGGCTCCGGGAAAATATACCGGACAGCGCGCTGCGCCTCGACGGCTTCCAGCTCTTCCGTGCTGATCGTGACACAGAGCTTTCCGGCAAGACCACAGGAGGCGGTGTCTGCTTCTACATCAACTGTAGCTGGTGCTCTGATGTAACGGAAATTTCCAAACACTGTTCTCCTGCCTTGGAATTTCTTGTTATCAACTGCAAGCCTTTTTATTCCCCACGGGAGTTTGCTTCTTTTATACTGATCGCTGTGTACGCCCCTCCCGACGCGGACACGCGCGAAGCTCAGCGCGTGCTCGCGGATCACATTCAACACACAGAGCGGAGTTTTCCAGACTCGCTGATTATTGTGGCTGGCGACTTTAATCAGTGCAATCTGAGCCACGATCTCCCCCGCTACAAACAGTTTATTAAATGCCCCACCAGAGGATTAAACACACTGGATCACTGTTACACCACAGTGAAAGACGCATATCACGCTGTCCCTCGAGCTGCGCTGGGATTATCTGATCACGTGATGGTTCACCTCATTCCCACATACAGACAGAGATTGAAGCTCACTAAACCTGTTGTGAGCACTACGAAGATACGGACCAGTGATGCTGAGGAGAAGCTGGAAACGTGCATGGAAATATCTGACTGGGGCATGCTTAAAGGAGCCACGCATGATCTGGATGAGTACACGGACACTGTGAACTCATATATCCACTTTTGTGAAGAGAACATTCTTCCATCACGCACCAGGGTGAGTTACTCTAATGACAAACCCTGGTTCACAGCTAAGCTCAGACAGATCAGGAAGGAGAAGGAAGCAGCGCTGAAAAGTGGAGATAGGGACTGCTACAGGGAGGTTAAATACCGGTTTAACAGAGAGCTGAAGAGGGCTAAATCTGTGTACTCAGAGAGACTCCAGCAGCAGTTCACTGCTAATGATTCGGCTTCCGTGTGGAGAGGACTGAGGCAGATCACCAACTATCGGCCTCAGGCTCCTAAAGGTCAGGATGACAAAGCCCTTTGTCAGAGACTGTCCCAACACTATGCCCGTTTTGACACCTCGTCATCTGTGTCCAACTCCCCCCCTCCCTCCAGCTCCACAGCCTCCACATTCCCTACTTCATTTAAGGCACCCCCCCCCCACCTCCCCCCCTCCCCTTATCATCAGTGAGCAGGATGTGCTCAAACAGTTCTCCAGACTGAACCCGCGCAAGGCCCCCGGCCCAGACGGCGTGTCTCCCTCCACCCTGAGACTCTGTGCGAAACAGCTGGCTCCTGTATTCACAGACATTTTTAACACCTCCCTTAAGTTATGCCACGTGCCGTCCTGCCTCAAATCCTCCACCATCATCCCTGTCCCCAAGAAGCCACGGATCACTGGACTTAATGACTACAGACCTGTAGCGCTCACCTCTGTAGTCATGAAGTCCTTTGAGCGCCTGGTCCTGTCCCACCTCAAGTCCATCACCACCCCTCTCCTGGACCCGCTGCAGTTTGCCTACCGAGCCAACAGGTCTGTAGACGATGCAGTCAACCTGGCCCTCCACTCCATCCTGCAGCACCTGGACTCCCCGGGAACCTACGCCAGGATCCTGTTTGTGGACTTCAGCTCCGCATTCAACACCATCCGCCCCGCTCTGCTCCGGGACAAGCTGTCCCTGCTCAACGTGCCTGACTCCCTCTGCAGGTGGATCATCGACTTCCTGACGGACCGGAGGCAGCATGTGCGGCTGGGAAAGACTGTCTCAGACTATACTAGCATCAGCACCGGATCACCCCAGGGCTGTGTACTTTCCCCCCTACTCTTCTCCCTTTACACCAACTCCTGCACCTCCAGCCACCAGTCTGTCAAGTTGATCAAGTTTGCGGACGACACCACCCTCATCGGGCTCATCTCCAACGGCGACGAGTCCGCCTACAGGAGAGAGGTGGCCCAGCTGGCGTCCTGGTGCAGCAATAACAACCTGCAGCTGAACGCTCTGAAGACAGTGGAGATGATTGTAGACTTCAGGAAAGTCACTACTCCTCTGCCCCCCCTCACCCTCTCAGGCTCTCCCATCACCACTGCTGATTCCTTCCGCTTCCTAGGCACTACCATCACCAGGGACCTCAAATGGGAGCTGACCATCAGCTCACTCATCAAAAAAGCCCAGCAGAGGATGTTCTTCCTGCGGCAGCTGAGGAAGCTCAAGCTACCCACCAAGATGTTAGTGCAGTTCTACACAGCCATCATCGAGTCCATCCTCACCACCTCCATAACCGTGTGGTACGCAGGAGCCACTGCCAGGGACAGACTAAGGCTGCAGCGCGTCGTGCGCACTGCTGAGAAGGTGATCGGCTGCAAGCTCCCATCTCTCCAGGATCTGTACATCTCCAGGACCCGGAGGCGTGCTGGCCGGATCATAGCCGATCCCTCACACCCTGGTCATGTACTGTTTGCCCCCCTCCCCTCTGGTAGAAGACTTCGGTCCATCCAGACTAAAACCTCCCGTCACATGAACAGCTTCTTCCCCTCTGCCATTAGACTGCTGAACACTAAGTGACTCTCGTGCACCATGTACAGCAGCTCAACCAGACTCATGTCAATCATCACTGTTTTCTTCCTGCATTACCGACTGCACTATATAGTTCTCCACAGTATCTGCTGCTGGCTAATATATATATATATTTTAACTGTTGACCAGTATCACTTAATCTTATCCTACACTTTATTACATGTATAGTTTATTTCTCTTATCTTATCATGTTTAATGTTGCAGCATTGTACCGAGACAAATTCCTAGTTTGTGTACTACATGAACAATGGCAATAAACCTGATTCTGATTCTGATTCTGATTCTGATTCTGACTAAATTGTACTTAACAATTTAGAAAATATATATTGGTGACAGACACTCCACCACAACATTCATGTTGAGAACACATTTTGCAGTTACATGGAAAACTATAAAACAAGCAATTTACAGGTGTGATATGACTTTGTACTTTGCAAAAAAAACATTTTATAACAGTTTGTTTAATTTATGTTGCTGTAAAAATGGGAGGATGGATGGTGATTGATCAGTGAATCAGGTGGATTCTTCTTGAGGCAATATGAATAAATCTACCCCCCACCAAAAAAATACTGTAAAATACCATTAAATTTTGCAGTACTTTACTGTTAGTGACCATGCTTTAAAAAATATACTGTATAATGTTACAGTATTCTACCATGCTTTGTAAAAAAAAACAGAATTTGACAGTATTCCACCATATTTTGTTTCAAAAAACATAATTTTACAGTGTTCCACCGGTACTTTGTAAAAAAAAAAAAAAACAATCTTACAGTATCCCACCATACTTTGTAAAAAACATAATTTTACAGTATTCCACCATCCATCCATCTTCTACCGCTTTTCCAGAGGTCCGGGTCACGGAGGCAGCAGTTCAAGCAGAGAAGCCCAGACTTCCCTCTCCCCAGCCACCTGCTCCAGCTCTTCAGAGAGGATACCAAGATGTTCCCAGACCAGCTGGGAGACATAGTCTCTCCAGTGAGCCCTGGGTCTGTCCTGGAGTCTCCTCCCAGTGGGACGTGCCCAAAACACCTCAAGTATGAGGCGTCCAGGAGGCATCCTGATCAGATGCCCAAACCACCTCAGCTGGCTCCTTTCAATGTGGAGCAGCAGCGGTTCTACTCTGAGCCTCTCCCGGATGACTGAGCTCCTCACCCTGTCTCTAAGAGTGAGTCCAGCAATCCTACGGAGAAAGCTCATTTCAGCCGCTTGTATCTGCATTCTCATTCTTTCAGTCATTACCCAAAGCTTGTGACTATAGGTGAGGGTAGGAACGTACATTGACCCATAAATCAACAGCTTTGCCTTAGAGATCAGCTCCCTCTTCACCACAACAGACCAGTACAACGTCCACAACACTGCAGATGCTGCGCCGATCCATCTGTCAATCTCTCACACTATTCTCCCCTCACTCGTGAATAAGACCCCGAGATACTTAAACTCCTCCACTTGGGGCAGGAGATTGTCCCTACCCTGGAAAGGACAATCCACCTTTTTCCGGCTGAGGACCATGGACTCAGATTTGGAAGTGCTGAGTCTCATCCCAGCCACTTCACACTCAGCAGCAAACCATCCCAGTAAGAACTGTAGGTCCTTGCTGGATGAAGCCAGCAGGACAACATCATCTGCAAACAGCAGAGTAAAAAAGCATCATTTTACAGTATTCCACCATACTTTGAAAAAAAAAAAAATAATGTTACAGTATTCCACCATACTTTGTAAAAAAAAACAAAACATAATTTTACAATATCCCAGTGTACTTTGTAAAAACAGTAGGATACTGCCAGCCTATAGCTGTAATTTTACAGTAATTTCTTACAGTGTGTTTGGAAATGTTTATAGGCTATAGTGTTTCCCATCACAAAGTGTACAGTGTATCACTTCTCTACCATACAGCTGTCCTTTGATGGGCAACACTTTGGTGAGATGGAGTGTTCCATTGGCAAGGCTATATAGTTAAGAGTCTCAGAGACTGATGGATGGGCACAGGGTGTCAGGCTGCTGTGAGCCACAGGACATAGATGAAACCAAAAACAAAAAAAAACAAGGGGACTGGGGAATAGCAGGAAGGGAGAGAGGTCTCAAATGTTGACCTCAAAAGCTTTCATTACTGGATGTCAGATGCCAACCCAAGATAAAAGCTGGACTCAAGACATTGGGTCAGGACTCCAATCTTCATCCACAGCAGAATGAGAGGGGCTGTGGAGAAAGAACAATTCCCCACTGCTAACATGTAGGTAATGAGAAGAATCTCAGATGTACCAAGGCTTGTAAACACAGACTTAGAGAGGGAATGGCGATGCTCAGCTTATCAGCGTGTACAGTGTGTTTGATTAGAGAAAGCTCACTGTATATATATACTCACAGAATCCAGAAGGAACACAGTCCTGGGTTCTGTGAGGGACTTGCTCAATAGAACTGACAGGAAGAACCAATAACTCCTGGCAAAATCCTCTTCAGGCACATCAGTCTGAAAGTCACAGACTAAGAGCAAACACAGAGCTCACAACCCACAAACAAATGGTGAGTCTTTTATTTCCGATGAGCACATCATTGCATTCCTCTCAGGATGCTGTAGCCTCTCTTTCATCTCTGAACTAATGAGGTTTCCCAGCGCCATTCACTGAGGCATTTTTAATGAGATGCGGGGTGTGACAAGAACGAGGGGAACATTGCTGTCCTGCCTTTTATCGAGAATAATGGAGCCAAAATGGCTCCCATCGGCTCCAATATTTCCCAGGCGGTTGTTCATTTGTCTCTGGACCCACACTTCCCCAGAGCAGAGAATCATAATACAGATGAAAATAACAACATTCAGCTACCCATTAACAGCCACTCAGACTAGACTGAAATATCTCTGCAGGAAGACTGCCATCAAAGGCAGGGAGGAAGCTTGATGTCTCTATCTTACTTAAATTAAACATTTCAAAAGCTTGTGCAGTGTAAATGTTTCAAATTATCTTCAATAATCCATGAAGTATTTGTTTCGAATTGAGATGCTTACATCTAACTTGATATAATTAATTTTTGTTTCATTTTTAATCAATATATTTTTGTCTTGCACAACAAGAACACACTCATTTTGACACTTGTACTTTTTCCTATACAAAGATTTTGTTTGCAGCTATCCAGCATTTTGGGGCTTACTAAAATGTTAATCGATCAGGAGTGAATTTATTTATTTTGTCAGTCTCTGCTTAAGGCCAAACTAGCTTAACAAAGCATATTTTGTCCCCCAGAGGGTTTAAATCTCATCAGTTCTTCCTCTCACAGCGCTTTAAGTGTCCCAGTAGGCACCAGTATGCAGTAGAGGCACTTCTAGACTTTACCCTCTGGCTTATCTGGACTTTTCCCAGAGTTCCCGAGAGCTCTCACAAGCTTCCATATTCGAGTTTCTCTTTACAAGTCACAATGGCACATAAACTCCTAGGGGTGGGGGAAGTAATTCTTCTCCAGGTGTATCACAATGCAGTTGTTGAAGATTTGGAATAGCAGTGCAAAAGTCAAACAATTGATTTTTTTTTTTTTTTTTTTTTTAATATCCAGAGTCCAGCAGCTACCCATGTCTGCTTTTGCCAGAGCTGAAAAGAAAGTAACGAGGTACCTGTAATGGAATGTTTGCTGGTTAAATGCAACATTCCTATTGACTTGTCCCATCTCTCTTCAATTTGTTTTATTAATAAAGAATATTGAAAGTAAATTCATTACAAGTACAGTGCACATAAAAAGTCTGCACACCCCTGATTAAGTGCCAGGTTTTTATGATGTAAAAAATGAGACCAAGATAAATAATTTCAAAACTTTTTCCACCGTTAATGTGATCTATAACCTGTACAATCCAATTGAAAAACAAGCTGAAATCTTTTAAGGGGAAAAATAAAAAATAAAAAACTTACAATAACCTGGTTGCATAAATATGCACACCCTGTTATAAGTGGGGATGTGGCTGTGTTCAGAATTAACCAATCACATTCAAACTCATGTTAAATGGGAGTCAGCACACACCTGCCACCATTTAAAGTGCCTCTAATTAACCCCAAATAAAGTTCAGCTGTTCTAGTAGGCTTTTCCTGACATTTTTGTAGTCACATCTTACAGCACAAGCCATGGTCCACAGAGAGCTTCCAAAGCATCAGAGAGATCTCATTTTTCAAAGGTATCAGTCAGTAGAAGGGTACAAAAGAATTTCCAAGGCAATAAATATACCATGGAACACAGTGAAGACAGTCATCATCAAGTAGAAAAAATATGGCACAACAGTGACATTACCAAGAACTGGACATCCCACAACCACATGGTTGGTGGTTCGAATCCCGCTCTCCCCAGATATCCTGCCGTTGTATTCCTGGGCAAGACACTTCACCCCAATTGCTCCTGGTGGGTCTGGAAGCGCCATGTTAGGCAGCATGCCACCATCAGTGTGTGAATGTGTGTGTGAATGGGTGGATAGCAGGATCTGTAAAGCCCTTTGGTCTTCAAGAGATGAGAATAAAAGTGCTATATAAGTGAGTGCCATTTACCATTTTACCATCCCTCCAAAATTGATGAAAAGACTAGAAGAAAACTGGTCAGGGAGGCTGCCAAGAAGCTGACAGCAACGGTGAAGGAGCTGCAGGAATTTCTAGCAAAAACTGGCTGTTTAGTACATGTGACAACAATCTCCTGTCTTCTTCATATGTCTGGGCTATTGGGTAGGGTGGCAAGATGGAAGCCTTATCTTACAAAAGAAAAACCTCCAAGCCTGGCTACATTTTGCAAAAACACATTTGAAAGCTCCCAAACACATGTGGGAAAATGTGTTATGGTCCGATGAAACCAAGGTTGAACTTTTTGGCCATAATTCTAAAAGGTATATTTGGTGCAAACACAACACTGCTCATCACCAAAAGAATACCATACCTGCAGTGAAGCATGGTGGTGGCAGCATCATGCTTTGGGGCTGTTTTTCTTCAGCTGGAACTGGGACCTTAGTCAAGGTGGAGAGCATTATGAACAGGTCCAAATGCCAGTCAGTGTTGGCACAAAACCTTCAGGCTTCTGCTAGAAAGCTGAAGATGAAGAGAAACTTCATCTTTCAACACAACAATAACCCGAAGCACGCATCTGAATTGACAAAAGAATGGCTTTACCGTAAGAAGATTAAGGTTTTGGAATGGCACAGCCAGAGTCCAGACCTGAATCTGATCAAACATCTGTGGGGGGATCTGAAAAGTGCTGTGCACAGGAGATGCCTTCACAATCTGACAGATTTGGAGCGTTTTTCCAAAGAAGAGTGGGCAAATATTGCCACATCAAGATGTGCCACGCTGATAGACTCCTACCCAAAAAGACTAAGAGCTGTAATAAAAGCCAAAGGTGCTGCAACAAAGTATTAGTTTAAGGTGTGCATATTTATGCAACCAGGTTATTGTAGTTTTTTTTTTATTTGTATTTTTCCCCTTAAAAGATTTCAGTTTGCTTTTCAGTTGGGTTGTACAGGTTATAGGTCACATTAATGGTAGAAAATGTTTTGAAATGATTTATCTTGGTGTCATTTTTTTTTTACATCACAAAGACCTGGCATTTGAACAGGGGTGTGTAGACTTTTTATATTCACTGTATATTGCTTTGAAAGCACCAAGTAGTCACATACTGAGAAAAAAAGAAAATGCTACATAGGAAAAAGATGCAGCATTATTTTTTATCTTCACGGCCATCTGAATCATAATAGAACCATGAGCTGTCTAAAGACTCCCACTTCTATAAACTACAATACCCAAGGTACACTATATGATTCTCAATGCTCTCTGTTCTCACAGACATTAAATGGCATTCACTTTTTTTTGTCCTGGGCAAAATCAAGTGAGAAAAAGCCAGAGAATCTAAGTGGGAGCAAAGAGGAGGTGTAACAAGTTACATTTACTCATTGTGATACACCTGAAGAAGAATTACTTCATCCACCCCTAGTAGTTGAAGTGCCATTTTGACTTGTAAAGAGAAACTTTGATACTGGCAATAGTATTTTTAGAAGGCACATTTGATGTATTTTCATCAGGCCAAAACATATAAAAACCTCAAACTGGTAACTGGTTACTAGTAAAGTCACAAATTTACAAAGAAAAAGTCACAACTTTAGGTGGAAATCGTGCAAATTTGTGAGAAAAAGATCAGAAATTTGCATGAATGAACTCATTACTCAGTGTTGCTGTTACGTGAGTGCAAATTGTGGATACTCTACCCACCTCTGGCCTCTGCTGTACTAGGACCAATACTACAGCACGCAGTGAAAGAACAATAGCCTTGCTCAAGATCAGTGGCTATGCTTTAGGTCAAAGGACCAAATTCTGTATTTTTAGCCCAGAACAACTAACTCATAAGTAAGGAGAAATATATTTTTCAGAGTAAGATTTGATATTTCTTTCTTGTTTACGTATACGTGCGGAGAATGCACTGCATGTGTCAGTTTTGCTGATGTGTGTCATTCTAAAGGATAAAGGTGTTGTTGAAAAAATATACAGTGTAATGTGATATTCTCTGTTAATTATCACCACGCTCTACTAACTCCTTTTCAATTTCAATCGCACTGAAAGTAGTTTGTTAAATTTATTTTGTTGAAGTCAGCATTATCTTCTGCATGATTTAAAAAAATACTATTGGTACTCATTTTACTGTCCTCTTTTCTTCTTTTTAGCACATTACTGTAAATAAGCAATTTGTCAGTTTTACTATGACAGATGGATAAATACAGGGGTGAAATGAGTATGGAACGTGTCAACATTTTTCTCAGTAAATATATTTTTAAAGGGGCTATTGACATGAAATTTTCACCAGATGTTTAGTAACAACTCAACTAATCCATACATACAAAGAAATCAAAAAATAGATGTCCATAAATTAAGTTATATGTAATGATGTAAAATGACACAGGAAAAAAGTGTTGAACATATTGATATTGTTATTGTATTGATTATTTTTCCCGCTGTAGATACACTTTGTTCCACAAGGTTGTCTGGCCCATATCAGGCACGTGCAGCCTCTCTGCCTTGGGCACTGGATGCCCTGGGTCTGGCCTGAAGGCAGTATTAGGTTAAGGAGGAACACTGCGCATCACAGTCATGTCGAGATCACCGTGGCCCCAGCGGGAGGTGCAGTGGTGGGATCACAACTCAGCCACCACTGAGTGCTACTTGTTTTTGGGCCTCCAGCTTTCTCCTGTCACTGAATAACAGATCAATAGCCTTTAAGTGCCGTGCGCTGTGCAGATGGATCATTGTCGAACTGGGAGCAGAATTCACAGAAGTTACTGTACCGACTGATTTTATGAACATTTTGTTGCAACTCCCACGTGAACTTTGAATTTTAAAAGCACCAATATGCCTGGGTTATATCTCAGGGAAAAAAGTAAAAATTTCTTATATTATTGAAACGACAATGTAAATTTCAGTCTTCACGACAGCGAGGCCTTGTAGATAGTGACTGAAAAACTCTTATTTTCCCCATGACGCTTTACAGACATTGCTAGGAACACATTGTAGCTAAATATTGTTGATAAAAAAAGAAAAATGATCATAATGTCCAAATGGGGACTATTTGAATCCCCCACTTTTCTAACGGCTAATATGGGAGTGAATAATTCTGTTTCAGCAGCCTGAAATCCACGAGCTATCTGTGTCCCATTACCTTTGTTAGATTGCTGTCTGTTGGATATGAGAGGCTCTTTAATAGAGAGCTCGGTGCTTGTGTCCAGCAGTTGTTGATAGCGTTTGATACTGACAATCAGAGCCCTCAGGCGTAGCTTATGCACTCTAATCCTCATGGAGAGATAACAAAAGAGGGTCTTTAATGTGACTACATACACTCACATAGGGAAGCATACACACACACACCATAGCACTGTATGGTACACAGGCACACAAACACCACACTGATGCATACGCACAAACCTCTGACGTGGCGTCACTGTGCTTGACGTTATCTCTGGTGCCAACAAAGGAGACGCACACACACGCACACACACACACACACACACACACACACACACACACCAGCACTGTCATGACACTTACAGTATGGTGCCAAATCTGAGACATTTGGGTTAATTCAAAATAGGACTTTAATTTCATATTTCTAAGCACACGACAAGATAGAGAGCGAGAGAGAAAGATCGAGGGAGTGAAAATAACGGATGATCCTTAAATCATTTTTAATGAATAAACAACTATTAAATAGCGCAAGATACTGCGGCATTTCCTTGCGGATTGAATCCGGCAACCGTCAAAAATAGACTTGTTGCGTTTTATTAGCAATCCAAATCCGACGAGCCGCATTTGTTCAGCGATGGTCCAGACCAGGTGGGGATTAGAGCACTGACGAGAATGGAAACTATATGCTGCAGAGTCCACATCGCAGCATAATAGAACGGATCAGGAGTCAGTGTAAATCCAGGGTAAGTCCCCCCCCACACTCCATTTGGGGGGTGTCTGATTCAGGGCTTGCTGCTACAGACTTTTTGTCAAAATAATACCATTATTTCACTCATCAAGTCAAAGCCTCCCTGATCTTGAATCGTAAAAAAATGAAGCGATTCCTACCTCCACCTCTAGCTTTTTCAGCAAAGTGTAAAAATCGCACTATAACTTATTCTTCTTCTGTGATTTTGGAGGATTATAATATTGAAAATCACCTATGAGGGGAGCACAAGCCAATGCATCCAGCTTGAAATCTTTGCCAAAGCAAACATGTGGATCACAATGAATGAGACTTCCATACCAGACTGGCTGAGGCCCAAGTTAACAACGATCACCACCGGTGCTGTTAACCAACAGTGTGTCGATGGAAATTGGGCTACTGTTGGTTGAAGATCAAGGAGGAGGAGAGGGGAGCGTGTTTTTGGAGGCAGAGGGAGAAAAGGAAAAGTGCAAGTGTGGAGGTGAGAGTAGGGACCTTAAATGTAGGGATTATTACTGGTAAAGGGAGAGAGTTGGCTGCATGAATGTAATGAAGGAGAACATGGAGAGGGTTGGTGTTACAGAGGAAAATGCAAGGGATAGGGTGAAGGCGGAAGCAGATGATTTGCTGTGGCAACCCCTAAAGAGAGCAGCCAGAAGAAGAAGAAGAAGAAGAGTTTAACATGTCCTTCTGTCTGCAATCTCCCACATTTTTTGTGCAGCAATATGTGACTTTTGTGTTTGTCTTAGAAATGCTGAACAGACTACAACTAGCACACTGGTGCACTAAGTTACTTTACCCAATCACGGGGTGATTTATTAGTTGGTGGCTAAAGACATGCCCTATGATTGGCTGACGGGCTGTAAAATGTGCTTGTTGTCTTTTTGGTATTTCTGTCAGGAATGGGAAAACTACACACTGCGTAGGTGATGCAGGCCCAGTCAGAATAATGTGAAAGTGTCATTCACCTGGTTGCTGTACCATCAAAATGATTTTCGAAACTTTATTTTATTGTAAATATTGTAAACAATGTTGTTCTGGAGTTTAAGATTTGGAAATCCTCCAGCGTGTGGCCAGCTTACTCCACCTTAGGGTGGCGGTGGTGGTGGTGTGGGGGGGCTGTGTCCTTGTGATCCCAGGAGCTTTACTGTCGGGGACAACTTACCTCTGATAGCATCTCCTATGGCAAACAGGCCGTGGGTGAAGGACCAGACCAAAAGCGGTCCAGCAGATCCCCATGAAGAACACAGTACACACATTGAGCCACATGGGTCCATCCTCCAAGGGATCCTGATGCTATGTGAATTGGCTGGCAGACTGAGCTACTCTGTTAAGACTACTGCCCCCAAGACCCAGACCCCAGGATAAGCGGTAGAGGATGGATGGATGGTGTGGCCAACTTAAATGTTGGACTACATTCAAAAGATAAAAAAAAACTTCCACCGACATTGTAACTAATAACAACCTTTCATATGAAAAGTCTGCTTCTTCTGCGGTACATAGATAGATACATACACCTCCACCCATCGGAAGTGGTCCACACAGTCAGCCACATCACACACCACATCAGTCAGTCTGGTGCCCCCCAACCTTAGCCCACCCACACCACACACAAAAAAACAAAGTGGGCAGACCATCTGCACCCCAACACAACCAGACACAGATGCCTCAATGCAGCCGACACCAACACCAAAACCCACACCAGCACCATCATGAACAATATAACACAGGACACCCCAACACACACAAACCAGAATCACCCTCCACCCATCCGTCCATACAACCACACACATACAATCCACGAGGCACTGCCCAAAGGCCCACTAGCACCCCTTGGATGAAGCCAGCACCATACCCCAGGCCATCGACCAGGCCCCATGCCCAGAGCAGAAAGAGGGAAGCAAGGGTTGAGGGAAACCCGCACCCTCCCTTGTCCCCCCATATCCAAGTACATATGGTTGTGTATGGATTGTAGTGATTGGGTGCAAGTGTAAGGAATATGGTGAGACTGGTTGCAAGTGCATCCAATAGCCCCTCATGATGGATGTACAATCAAGGATTCAGTGTACCCCTCCTGGTATGGGGTTAATGGGACCCCATGCTGGAGCCAGAACTGGGAGAGGGGCTCAGTGGCAAGTGCCTGGTGGCCAGGTTTCTGTCCATGGGAACCGGCTGGGCTCAGCCCAAAGGAGCAACATGGGTCTGCTCTCCAGTGTGCTCACCACTTGCAGGAGGGATCATGGGGTCTGGTGCTATTTGGATCAGGTAGCAGTCGAAGGCAGAGACCATGGCTTTTTAAATTGCTTTTGGGAAGTGGAATGTCACCTCTCTGGAGGGGAAGGAGCTTGAGCTGGTGCACAAGGTTGAGAGATACCAGCTAGTTATAGTCGGGCTCACCTCAATGCACAGCTCCAATTCTGGAGCTTGGCCTACTCTGGAGTTGTCCTGGATGGGAGACCGCAAGCAGAGGTGGGTATTCTTGTATCCTATCATCTTGCTACCTCTATACTGGGGTTCTCCTCGGTGGAGAAACTGTTTTTTTCCATGTGATTTTAGGTTGGGAAAGGGGTCCTGACCATCATTTGTGCCTGTGCAAATAATGGTTCAAAGTACCCACCCTTTTTGGAGCCCCTGGCTGTTGTGCTGGACAGCGCTCATTTTGGAGACTCCATTGTCATATTGGGGGACTTCACTGTGGATGTGGGCAACAACAGTGAAACCTGGAGGGTGTGATTGGGAGGAATGGCCTGCCCAATATGAACCCGAGTGGTGTTCAGTTGTTGTACTTCTGTGCTAATCACAGCTTGTCCATAATGAACATCATGTTTAAGCATAAAGGTGTCCATATGTGCACTTGGCACCAGGACCCACTTAGTTGACAGGTCAATGATTGGTTTTATTATCGTGCCATCAGACCTGCGACCGTATGTCTTGGACACTTGGGTAAAGAGAGGTGCAGAGCTGTCAACTGATCACCACATGGCAGGGATGGATGCCATTCAGACTGGGCAGACCCAAATGTATAGTGAGGGTGTGCTGGGAATGTCTGGCTGAGGCCTATGTCGGGCAGGTCTTCAATTCCCGCTTCCAGAAGAATGTTGATCACATTCCGAGGGAGACTTGGAGACAGATGGCTGCTCCGAGCTGTGGGCACAAGGTTGTTAGTGCCTCTTGTGGTGGCAACCCTTGAACCAAATGGTGGACACCAGAGGTGAGGGGGACATCAGGTTGAAGGAGGAGTCCTACCAAACTTGGTTGGCTTGTGGGACTCCTGAAGCAGCTGAGGTGTACTGGCAGGCCAATAGGAGTGCAGATCGGGTGGTTGCTGAAGCAAAAACTTGAGTCTGGGGGGACTTCGACAATGCCATGGAACAAGGCTTTCCGTTAGGGTTCACTGGGAAGGTCCACCCTAACCCCAGGGGATACTAAGCATACAGACTCACCCCAGGTCATGGCGCACCCACACACGAGTCCTCCATCCCCCAAAGCTAGCTGCAGTGTAGCTGGATACTTTTTTGCTATTTTGCATATATCAGGTCTTAAAATTAATCAAGTGGCATTAAAACAGTCCAAAGAAGTCATAAATCTAACTTTGTTTTAACTGTGGATACTCTGATGTCATGGTTAATTGAGTGTGACTGACTTTCCTTAGTTGTCCCAAGTGTCATTACGCCTCCTGACTGTGTGAATTTGTGTATTTATTCTTTCTTATTTATATGTATTGCTCACTTCATTGATAATTCAGACCAAATTTTAAGACAAAAGAAGCAATCAGGCTTTTATTTTTTTTTTCTCTCCTGTCTTTCCCTTTTCTAAAAGTCAGCATCTTACCTACCAGGACAGAAGAACCAACAACTAAACATGCACATTTTAGCTGACAGCTGCTAACTAGTGCCGTGGAAATTTGATGCATTATGCGTGGAGAGAGATGACATAAAGAATCCCAACGAGGTCATTTTATGTGTTTTATTAATTTCTTAAATTTAAACTTAAATTAATTTATTAAATTTCACTATATTAAGTTTTATATTAAGTAAATAATTTCCAACAAGGCCTTGACAGACACACACTAACCTATCAGAGCAGCCACCTTGATCAGGGGTGCAGTAGTCAATCTCTATTATGTATTATCTCCATGATCAAGGTGTACACACTCTTATACACACTCATCATTCATTGAGCTCTGTGTTCATTAGATCAAATGACTTGTAGGATGGATATTGATGCAGCAAATCTATAATCGCAAGAAAAAGAAGGTCTGTTCATTCTGTTGAAGCCAGATAAAAGCCAGGCGGAGTGAAAAAATTCTGTCTGAGTGCATGTTTTTGCACTACCATTTACATTTTCCAACCTTATAAGCGCTTTTAGCTGTACTCCACAGCTATTTTTACATCCAAAGGAGTAGTTATTATTTAATGTTTACAGTACCAAGAGAGGAAGAGGAGCAAAGGGTTAGCAACTGAGACGGACCCTGTGAAAAAGATAAATGGAGGAGGATGCCGTTCAAGAGAAATATAAACAATAATGAGTGCAAAGGTGATTGCAAAGAGAGCTACCAGCTGGATAGTATTTATGCAAATTCAGATTTAGCAATTATGAAAATAAATGAGAATGAAAACAGAACGTTACCTTTGCAGCACAAAGGGAGGAAAATGTCAACTGGAAAAGAAAGAAGTTTTCAGAAGTAAAAAGTAACAGAAAAAGAATGGTATGTGTGAAGACTACAAACCCAGCTGCATTCAAGGTAAGACTGAAATGCCGACTTTTCGATGACATCCTTGTAATGACAGTTGTGCAACACAACTGATGTGGTGTTTTTTTATCAGACCTGCTTTTAGAATTACAAATGATTGTATTTTAATCTGTTAGAATAGTTTCCATTAATTTCAAATGTGATTATTTGGACGTTTTTTAATGTATTTTTGATGTACTTACTTAGTCCCAGAGAGGGTCCATTTGGCCTTTTTACCTAGAAAACCCATAGGGGGACCATCAAGAGGCCACAAGAGGGCCAACTTCTGGGACTTCTAGTGTTAAATTGGCAATGCCAAGCTACAATACTGTTAACTTAGTACAGTGGTTAGCACTGTTGCCTCACAGCAAGAAGGTTCAAGGTTCAAATCCCCAGGCTGGCAGGGGTGGGAACCTTTCTGTATGGAATTTGCACATCCATCCATCCATCCATCTATCTTCTACCACTTCTCCGGAGGTCCGGGTCGCAGAGGCAACAGTTCAAGCAGAGAAGCTCAGACTTCCCTCTCCCCAGCCACCTGCTCCAGCTCTTCAGAGAGGATTCCATGGCGTTCCCAGACCAGCTGGGAGACATAGTCTCTCCAGCGAGTCCTGGGTCTACCCCGGGGTTTCCTCCCAGTGGGATGTGCCCAAAACACCTCAGGTGGGAGACGTCCAGGAGGCATCCTGATGAGATGCCCATACCACCACAACTGGCTCCTTTCATTGTGGAGGAGCAGCGGTTCTACTCTGAGCCTCTCCCAGATGACTGAGCTCCTCACCCTATCTCTGAGGGTGAGTCCAGCAATCCTATGAAGAAAGCTCATCTCAGCCACTTGCATTCGTGATCTCATTCTTTCAGTCTTTACCCAAAGCTCATGACCATAGGTGAGGGTAGGAACGTAGATTGACTGGTAAATCGACAGCTTTGCCTTAGAGCTTAGCTCCCTCTTCACCACAACAGACCGGTACAACGTCCGCATCTCTGCAGATACTGCTCCGATCCGTCTGTCAATCTCTCGCTCCATTCTCCCCTCACTCATGATTAAGACCCCATGATACTTAAACTCCTCCACTTGAGGCAGGAGCCTGTCCCCAACCCAGAGAGGACAATCCACCTTTTTTCCGGCTGAGCACCATGGACTCAGACTTGGAGGTACTGATTCTCATCCCAGCCACTTCACATTCAGCGGTAAACTGTCCCAGTAAGACCTGTAGGTCATTGCTGGATGAAGCCAGCAGGACAACATCATCTGCGAACAACAGAGATGAGATCCTGTGGTCACCAAGCATGACACCCTCCGTTCCCTGGCTGTGCCTAGAAATCCTGTCCATAAAAATTATGAACAGGATCGGTGACAAAGGACAGCCCTGGTGGAGTCCAACTCTCACTGGGAATGAGTCCGACCCCGTGTTGGCAATACGAACCAAACTCTCACAACAGTTGTACAAAGACCAAATAGCTCGTAACAACAAGCCCGATGCCCCATACTCCCGAAGCACCCCCCACAAAAACCATGAGGGACGCAGTCGAATGTCTTCTCTAAGTCCACAAAACACATGTAAACTGGTTGGGCAAACTCCCACGAACCCTCGAGGATGCTCGAGAGAGTAAAGAGCTGGTCCGATGTGCCGCGGCCAGGAAGAAAACCACATTGCTCCTCCTAAATCCGAGGTTCGACCAATGGCCGGACTCTCCTCTCCAGTACCTTGGCATAGACCTTCCCAGAGAGGCTGAGAAGTGTGATCCCTTTAAAGTTGGAGCACACCCACCGGTCCCCTTTTTTGAAGAGAGGAACCACCACCCCAGTTTGCCATGCCAAAGGCACTGCCCCCAACCTCAACGCATTGTTGCAGAGGCGTATCAACCATGACAGCCCTACAACATCCAGGGCCTTGAGGTACTCAGGGCGAATCTCATCCACCCCCGTGGCCCAGCCAGCAAAGAGATTTGTAACCACCTTGGCGACCTCAGCCCCTGTGATAGGTGAGTCATCCCCCTCATCCACAAGCCCTGCTTCCTCTGTGGAAGGCATGTCAGTGGAATTGAGGGGATCCTCAAAGTATTCCTTCCACCGCCCGACGATATCCCCAGTCAAAGTCAGCAGTGCCCCATCCGCACCATACACAGTGTGGACAGAGAGCTGCTTCCCCCTCCTGAGCTGCCGGACAGTTTGCCAGAATCTCTTCGAGGCCGACCAAAAGTCTTATTCCGTGGCCTCACCAAACTCCTCCCATACCCAAGTTTTTGCTTCAGCAACCACCCGAGCTGCACTCCGCTTGGCCTGCCGGTACGCCTCAGCTGCTTTGGGAGTCCCACAAGCCAACCAAGCTTGATAGGACTCCTTCTTCAGCTTAATGGCCCCCCTTACCACCGGTGTCCACGACTTGGTTGCCACCACGAGATGCCCCAACGACCTTGCAGCCGCAGCTCTGGGCAGCCGCTTCAACAATGGAGGTGGAGAACATGGCCCATTCAGAATCCATGTCTCCAAACTCCCTCGGAATGTGGTCAAAGTTCTTCCGGAGGTGGGAGTTGAAAACCCCCCAGACAGGGGCCTCAGCCAGACGTTCCCAGCACACCCTCACTATACGCTTGGGTCTACCAGGTCTGAATGGCATCCTCCCTTGTCATCGGATCCAACTCACCACCAGGTGGTGATCAGTTGAAAGCTCTGCACCTCTCTTTACCCGAGTGTCCAAGACTTATGGTCGCAGGTCTGATGACACGATAACAAAATCGATCATCGACCTGCGACCTAGGGTGTCCTGGTGCCAAGTGCACATATGGACACCCTTATGCTTGAACATGGTGTTCATTATGGACAAACTGTGGTTAGCACAGAAGTCACAGAAGACTGAACACCATTCAGGTTCAGATCGGGCAGGCCGTTCCTCCCAATCACCCCCTTCCAGGTTTCACGGTCGTTGCCCACGTGCACATTGAAGTCCCCCAGTAGAACAATGGAGTCTCCAAGAGGAGCACCCTCCAGCACCCCAGTCAGAGACTCCAAAAAGGGTGGGTACTCTGAAACATCATTTGGTGCATAGGCACAAATGATGGTCAGGACCCGTTTCCCAACCCGAAGGTGCAGGGAAGCAACCCTTTCGTCCGCCGGGGAAAACTCCAATATAGAGGCAGTATGGTGGAGGGATACAAGAATACTCACCCCTGCTCATCTCCTCTCGCCCAGAGCAACTCCAGAGTAAGCCAAGCTCCAGCCCCTCTCCAGGAGACTGGTTCCAGAACCTCAGTTTTTGCTTCAGCAACCACCCGAGCTGCACTCCACTTGGCCTGCCGGTACGCCTCAGTTGCTTTGGGAGTCCCACAAGCCAACCAAGCTTGATAGGACTCCTTCTTCAGCTTAATGGCCCCCCTTACCACCGGTGTCCACGACTTGGTTGCCACCACGAGATGCCCCAACGACCTTGCAGCCGCAGCTCTGGGCAGCCGCTTCAACAGTGGAGGTGGAGAACATGGCCCATTCAGAATCCATGTCTCCAAACTCCCTCGGAATGTGGTCGAAGTTCTTCCGGAGGTGGGAGTTGAAACCCCCCCAGACAGGGGCCACAGCCAGACGTTCCCAGCACACCCTCACTATACGTTTGGGTCTACCAGGTCTGAATGGCATCCTCCCCTGCCATTGGATCCAATTCATTTTGATCCGATGGCAGGGGATGTGATTTGAAAGCTCTGCACCTCTCTTTACCCAAGTGTCCAAGACATATGGTCGCAGGTCTGATGACACGATAACAAAATCGATCATCAGCACTCTCCAGAGGAGCACTCTCCAGCACCCCAGTGGGTACTCTGAACCATCATTTGGTGCATTGGCACAAATGATGGTCAGGACCCATTTCCCAACCCGAACATGCAGGGAAACAACCTTTTCGTCCACCGAGGAAAACTCCAATATAGAGGCAGTATGGTGGAGGGATACAAGAATACTCAACCCTGCTCATCTCCTCTCACCCAGAGCAACTCCAGAGTTAGCCAAGCTCCAGCCCCTCTCCAGGAGACTGGTTCCAGAACCAGAGCTGTGTGTTGAGGTGAGGCCGACTATATCTAGCCGGTATCTCTCAACCTCATCCACCAGTTCAGGCTCCTTCCCCACCACAGAAGTGACATTCCACATCCCAAAAGCCAGTTTAGGAAGCTTGGGATCAAACTGCCAAGGTCTCCGCCTTTGACCGCCACCTGATCCACAGTGCACCAGACCCCCATGGTCCCTCCTGCAGGTGGTGAGCCCACCGGAGGGCGGATCCATGTAACCCCTTCGGGCTGAGCCCGGCCAGGTCCCATTGGTGGAAACCCAGCCACCAGATGCTAGCCATCAAGCCCCTCCCCCAGGCCTGGCGCCAGGGTGTGACCCCGGTAACCCCATACTGGGTGGGGTACACTGAATCCTTGTTCTAGCTTTCATCATGAGAGTCCCATGATGAATGCTGTTATGTTGTGTCCTGCCTTTGTGCGGGACACAACATTTTCCCTTCTTGGCCAAGATGTACTGTAAATAAATACCCAGAAAAGGCATCTTTGACTCTGCACTTTTTAAAAAGTATTACAGCACAATGTAGATAACACAACAAAGTCAGGCAGGATTCTCTGTGGACTATGATGTTTGCAGACAACATTGTGTTTTGTTGAGAGAATAGGGAGCAGATGGAAGAGAACATGGAGAGGTGGTGGCATGCACTGGAGAGAAAAGGAATTAAAGTCAGTAGAAGTGAGAGGGAATATATATGTGTCAATGAGAGGGAGGCAGGTGCAAAGGGTGAAGATGCAAGGACTAGAGGTAGTGAAGGTAAATGAGTTTAAATGCCTGGGGTGAACCATCCAAAGCAATGGACAATGCACAAGAAAGGTGAAGGCAGGGTGGAGTGGGTGGAGACAAGTGCTGGGGTGATTTGTGACAGAAGGATAGCAACTAAAGGGAAAGGGAAGATTTTCAAGACGGTAGTGAGGCCTGCTATGATGTATGATTTGGAGACATGTTGATGACAAAAAGACAGCAGGTGGCGCTGAAGGTGGCAGAGTTAAAGATGCTGAGATTCTCATTGGGAGTGACTTAGAGGAACACGATTACAAATGAGTATATCAGAGGGACAGCTCAGATTGAATGGTTTGGAGACAAAGTAAGAGAGGCATGAATGAGATGGTTTGGACATGTGCAGAGGAGGGATAGTGGATATATAGGACAAAGGATTTTGAAGATGGGGCTGCCAGGCAGAAGGAAAAGAAGAAGACCACAGAGAAGATTCATGGATGTAGTGAAGGAGGACATGGAGAGGGTTGATGTGAGAGAAGAGAATGCAAGAGATAGACTGGGATAGAGGCAGATGATCTACTGTGGTGACCTCTAAAGGGAGCAGCTGGAAGAACAAAAAGAAGAAGAGTAAAGAAAAATGTTTTGGGTTTTTTTTTTTTAACTTATCCATAATACAAAAAAAAAAGATCAGATCTGACTCAAAATCTAATTCTTGGGCCAAGGGTGACCTGTAATGAAAATTTGGTCAGAATACATCTAATTGTTTTTGTGTAATCCTGCAATGTAACATAATGAAAACCCGACCTTCTTGGTAGAGATAAAAAAAAAAAAAGCCACTGAACAGCTGATAGAAGTCTCAACCATGCTATCCCATAGGTGTGGTTTTGATTTAGCTTGTGAGAGCCATTTGCCGTTTGGGCAGTATAAGATCAGAATCAGAATCAGAATCAGGTTTATTGCCATTGTTCATGTAGTACACAAACTAGGAATTTGTCTCGGTACAATGCTGCAACATTAAACATGATAAGATAAGAGAAATAAACTATACATGTAATAAAGTGTAGGATAAGATTAAGTGATACTGGTCAACAGTTAAAATATATATTAGCCAGCAGCAGATACTGTGGAGAACTATATAGTGCAGTCGGTAATGCAGGAAGAAAACAGTGATGATTGACATGAGTCTGGTTGAGCTGCTGTACATGGTGCACGAGAGTCAATAAGTCACTTAGTGTTCAGCAGTCTAATGGCAGAGGGGAAGAAGCTGTTCATGTGACGGGAGGTTTTAGTCTGGATGGACCGAAGTCTTCTACCAGAGGGGAGGGGGGCAAACAGTACGTGACCAGGGTGTGAGGGATCGGCTATGATCCGGCCAGCACGCCTCCGGGTCCTGGAGATGTACAGATCCTGGAGAGATGGGAGCTTGCAGCCGATCACCTTCTCAGCAGTGCGCACGACGCGCTGCAGCCTTAGTCTGTCCCTGGCAGTGGCTCCTGCGTACCACACGGTTATGGAGGTGGTGAGGATGGACTCGATGATGGCTGTGTAGAACTGCACTAACATCTTGGTGGGTAGCTTGAGCTTCCTCAGCTGCCGCAGGAAGAACATCCTCTGCTGGGCTTTTTTGATGAGTGAGCTGATGGTCAGCTCCCATTTGAGGTCCCTGGTGATGGTAGTGCCTAGGAAGCGGAAGGAATCAGCAGTGGTGATGGGAGAGCCTGAGAGGGTGAGGGGGGGCAGAGGAGTAGTGACTTTCCTGAAGTCTACAATCATCTCCACTGTCTTCAGAGCGTTCAGCTGCAGGTTGTTATTGCTGCACCAGGACGCCAGCTGGGCCACCTCTCTCCTGTAGGCGGACTCGTCGCCGTTGGAGATGAGCCCGATGAGGGTGGTGTCGTCCGCAAACTTGATCAACTTGACAGACTGGTGGCTGGAGGTGCAGGAGTTGGTGTAAAGGGAGAAGAGTAGGGGGGAAAGTACACAGCCCTGGGGTGATCCGGTGCTGATGCTAGTATAGTCTGAGACAGTCTTTCCCAGCCGCACATGCTGCCTCCGGTCCATCTAAGAATAAGAATAAGAATAAGAATCTTAGATCCATCTAAGTTTGTCATGAACCTGTGGGCTTGGTTCTGATCGTTCTTGGTGGCTC
Source organism: Pholidichthys leucotaenia (assembly GCA_020510985.1). Taxonomy (NCBI): domain Eukaryota; kingdom Metazoa; phylum Chordata; class Actinopteri; order Cichliformes; family Pholidichthyidae; genus Pholidichthys; species Pholidichthys leucotaenia. Next base: position 227,907,994 of record CM035836.1, read on the forward strand.
AGGCATTGGGGTTGTCATGTGTTGTTATGTTTTGATTTCTCGTCTGTGTGTTGTTTATTTCTATGCTTGTAGCCGCTGCTCTGGCCGGCGATCGTTAGGCAGCTGTTTGACCCACTTCCTGGTGGGCGCTGTCTAACATTTACCGGTCCGACCACATCCCCCTCACTGACAGTCAGCTGTGCGCCCCGGTAATCATCTTTCCCGCACCTCGCCCAGGTGTTGCCAATTTGTTATGCCAGCGGTGTTTGTACTTAAGCAGCTCTTTGCTAGTCAAACACCGCTGGACCATTGTACGTGCTCATATGGTCGTTCATTGCTGTGTGACCGTCACGTCGTGAAGGATCGTTTGTGTTTGTGCTCGCTGGCGGACTTAGACGACTCGGACTGTTCCTGCACAGTGAGTAAGAGCTGTCTGCATTTCTGTTTGCAGTTGTGCTGCTACGCTTGTCCGTAGCGTTTCCCCTTGCGGCACAACTGCTACGCTTTGGCACTGTTGCCCGGCTCTTCTCCCGTGCCAGTCGAGTCTGTTTTTGTGGCCACGGTGCACAGTGGTCTGCCCGTTGCACGCAATCCATGTGAGTCCTTTTGTGCACAACCTTTACATTTCTGTAAGTCTTTACTTTTGAAGTGTTTGATATCATTAAATGTGTGTTTGGTGTAACCCTACGCTTAAGTCCATCCTTCCTTCTTCTCCTCCATGCACTGTGGAAAAGCGCACGGGGAGTTTATGACAAAGTTTCACTCAAGACTTCTCAATACAGATGAAATAAGCATGTTTAATTACCAACTTATGTGATAAATATAACTAAAATTAGCATTTCAGTTTGTCCAGTGCTTGGCAGTGAAGCAGACACAGGTGTAGTGTGAAACACCAACCGAGTTGGACGGGGAGAGACTGGAGAGTGCGGTTGGAGTAAAGAGAGAGAGGAGGCTCATTAGGAGAATTGCTGCATTTTACTTCTGCTCTGTAATTAAGAATCAGATTAATGAGACACACACACACACACACACACACACACACACACACACTCATCAGCCAATGCCGCTGCAGTTAACAAGCTGACCAAGTTTGTTGCTCCGTGGTTGCATGAGAGGGAGCAGAGTGCGGTCATAATTCCTTGTCTCTTTGCATCACTCTTATATACATTAGGCTTCATCTTTTTCCCCAGTTTAAAAATAGCTTCATTAAAATCGTTCTGATTTTGTCTGTTGCACATTTCAAACACTGATGCTCTTGATCAGACTACACTGCACATACAGTAGCAGCAGCGCTACAAATTAAGATGTGGCGTTAGTCACATAATTGTCAACATGGTTGCTTATAAGAATCAGATGAGAATATATGACTGTCCTGTAAGTCAAAAAATATAATAAATTAGATGAATGGGAAACATTTTAGGTACGGTATGCATATACAACAGGATTTTGATGGCCATGTTGTCGTTCGCATTGCAAGCAGTCCACTTTAGACCCTCCTCCTACACACAGCAAAACTACCTGCGTGTTGGTTCACACATGCGTCTTCCTGTCTAAGTCCATCAGTGTGCGCAGGCAGCAGGTGGTGTGTGTCACGGGTGGCTGGTGCAGCAAGAGGGTTGGTGGGGGGCAGGTGTCAAATGCAAGGACCGAGTGGAGGTTGAGGTGTTGTGAGGATTGTGCGAAACATCGGCGATGATGTGTGGTGATGGTAGACTTGTCAGTTCAAGTCTATTCCTGTTCATTTTTTGCTGACTTTATCTCTGCTGCGCTGCACGCACGCACACACACACACACACACTGAGGTACAGTAGATACCCAGGAGGACGTGCTTCTCTGAGAGTCCAGAATGACCTGATGCCCCCAGAGGTTAGATGATAAGAAATAAAAGCAGAAAATGTAAGACTGTAGCATCTATTTTGCATTTTATTTCCATATTAACTTCATTTTTACCTACAGAATGTGTTTCATTTGATGAGATATTACTGCGGGGTATATATTTCTTGTTTTTCATATATTTCTGAGATACAGTTTACTCCATCGGGGTTCCCACGTTATATCTTACTATTCTTACTGTTATTTTAAGTCCCATCACTCACCTCCTAAAGCCCTGTCACTTGCTACATAGGGTGAGTTAACTGAACAGAACACATATATGATGATGTGATGCATCACAGTGATCCTGCATTTTTTGAGCTGCCACCACATTACGCCTAATTTTTCTATACATACATCTCATTCAGTATTCAAACAGAAGTTGTTTTCTTATATAAAATTAGACGCTCACAATGATCTAATTGAATTATTTCTGGGTGTCAGTTGGAAGCATGCACAGTGTCTGAGTGTTGGACGTGAGCATGACGTTCTGTGGCAGTGTTCACGTCTGGATTTCCATGGTGTGGAAACACACAGCCCGCATTAGCAGACAATCAGCTGTGGCCTGTCACCGCCTCTGTGTCATGTGTTGCATGTGTGTGAATGCTCAGAGTTAAGCTGTCGGACTAACTTATCGCATGTATGGTCACATTAATTATCCCATGAGCTTAGCCAAAATGCAGCCAGAAACACCATGAAGGCAGTCAACACAGTACAGAACTGTCATATTCAGAGAACTGTTGTAGGGATTCTTTGTTAGCTTTACATTTACTCAGTTTAGAGTACTTTATTTCAACTGGACAATTTAAAACGTTAATGTCCCCATGTAATGGCTAAGAACAAGCGCATACAGTATAAAAATGTAAATGTCTCACCTCCTCCCAGGGGTGTCAGACCATTCAGGCAGTGATAACACTTTATGAATTTTTGACATATTGCTTTCTTTCAACAATGTAAGGGTTGAAAACTAATTTAGAATGTGATATAGGATCGGAAATAAACCAGAAATGTAGCTTTAGAGACAGTGGATATTTATAGAACTTAATGTCTCAGGGTTTCTTTGGAACTAACTTCTCATGAAGAAATAGGCCCACTGAAAACAACTTAGTTTAAAAGCTGCATATATGTAAATGGTGCGTGGAACCATGTCCTCTAATTGGTTGTTTATTTTAGTATTTTTAAAAAGCTGATAAAATCATTTTTGGGTGAAATGATAAAGTGCTATGTTACCAGCTAATGCAATTAAGCTTTGGAAGCGAGGTGTGCCCACTGAGTGGAACTAACGCTTGTTAGTTATCGCTAAAGGTGCCTTCACACCAGATGCAAACGGGTGAATTTTTCACACAGCACAATTACATTATAACTCAATGTAAGCACAGGAATAAACATGAATTCACCATCTGGGTGAGATGCAGACAGGTGAAGTTGCCTTTATAACTTCTGCAGCTGTGTTCAACCTACTGTGGAAATCCCCAAAATAACGTCATGCTTAGGTGTACATTATCCAATGGGGGAATCACCTGAAAAAGTTGTCCCTGCCTCCAAAACAATGGTGTTTACATTGCTAGCTTGCTAGCCTTGTTAGCACGTCTGTGGCAGGAATTCGTGGGTAAATAACTCCGACATCCCAATTCAGCTGAAGAGCTCCCGGTCCTTCTGTCTCCAGGTGAGTGTCAGTCTCATTTTAAAACCAGTTTACTCTCCAGTGTTGCTACTTCTACTCCGATGACGGCAGAATCTCAAAGCTAGCACTATCCTTCAGATGTGAACGCGTGAATGTGCGATTTCGCGTGTGCTCACCTCTTTCCATTGACTCTGTAGGCATTCGCGCCGCCTGTTCACGTTTGTTGTGAAGGCACCTTAAGAACTCACCAGCTTGGTGGAGCAGTGGTTAGCACTGTGGCAGCACAGCAAAAAGGTCATGGTGCGGCGGCATGCAAAAATAAGCAGCAGTGCTGTGGTTTTGAGCAGGTTTTATTAATCATGTCGCCTTCACGGGATCCTCTCTCCGGTGCATAGTGGAGCAGCCCGGAGCGGGATCCCTAGGCTCTCAGAGAAAGAGAGGCGGACACAGTGTGTCCACCTGTTGCAGGATCAGAGTGAGAGAGGAAGAGAGAGAGATTGCGTTACAGAGTTGCACCTTAAATACTTGATCATAACAATACATCAAAAAGACATACCCCACAGTCTAGAATGATCAAAGGGACAACAGAACAGGCAGGAGGTATTTGCATTTGTAAGCCATACATCACAATGGGCAGATTAGCTAGACCTCGCTCTAAGTGCAAGACAAAGAGGCTAACAAGCACATCTACATATTGATCTGAGTCTCTAGGTCACAGTAAGGACAGGACGCATGAGTACAAAGGATGAAAGGCATCGATTAACATCACATAGGTGAGACAGAAGAAACTCGTCTACCTGTAGACATTAATACACCAAAGCACATCTAAGATGCTCAGAAAGAGCACAGTAAGGACAAGCCATATGCACACTATACAGAATGGCGCATTACATCACAACACATGCATGTTTGCATCACAAATACATGAATGGCACATTGCTTCTCAGTAATGCAGCAGAAAAACAGAGAAAAGAGGGCTGAGTGTCCTTAGTCTGTTGTGGGGTTAAAACGAACCGCCACACACGCTCCCCCCCAGAGGACGCGGCAGGGGGTCGCGACCTCGATAATCCATCTGTGTGAGCGAGCTGTGCGAGAAGCTCGCTGCAGGCGGAGGGGGAGGGAGGGGAGGGGTAGTAAGTGCCGGCAGGAGCTGTGAAATCGTCCTGAGCCGTGCAAAAATTGCTTGCTGCTCCGTGACGTCGAGGGTTTGTCCCGTTGCACGTGCGGAGATCACAAGAAGAAAAATTAGTCTCTGACTCCTCTTGTGGCCATGAAGAAAAGCAGGAGCGGCTGTAAGAAAAAAAGTAAACAAAACATAGGGACTGTTGGCTTTGGGTGCTGAAGCAACCCCAAAGCTCCCGGGAACAGCTGACGGCTGAAATCCCGTTGTGCCGTGGCTAAGACCATTAAAAAATCCAGTGGCGAGCTGCGTGCTTGCTTCAGGTGAACGAGCAACCCTGAAGGTTCTGTGGGCAGCGGCGGAGGACGATGGCGGTCTGTGGCGTGGCTGAGACTGTTAACAAATCCTTCCAGTATGCTGCATGCGTGCCTCAGGTGAGCGAGCAGCCCTGAAAGGCAGCGGCGAAGGAGGAAGGCAGTCTGTGGAGCCATTACTTGTCCCATGCGTGATGCGCCGTCCTTGTAACTCCCCGATGCGTGCGCGGGGGTTCAGTGCGTGGGTGGGCCGCTGGAGTGGTGAGTCAGGGTGCAGAAACTTGGTGGAGATCAGCGCAGACGGCGCCAATAAAATCCAGGTTGAGCTGTTGCTGTAGATTTGGCCATGGTGCGTTGGAGCGTTGAGAGGAAATAGACGATCTTTAGTCCCTCAGGCCCGTGCAGAGGCGTTGGAGCGGCGGGAGGGAATAGACGATCTTTTGTTCCTCAGGCTCATGCAGCTGCGTTGGAGCGGTGTGAGGAAGTAGACGATCTCCGTCCCTCGGGCTCGTGGAGGCGCGTTGGAGCGGTGCGAGGCAATAGACGATCTTTGTGCCCCGGGCTCGTGCAGCAGCGTTGGAGCGGTGAGAGGGAGGAGACGATCGTTGTCGCTCGTGCGGCCATGGTGCGTTCAGTTCCACGCGCTGCGCTCCCCGTCGGCCCTGGAGGTTGCCGTCGTGGAGAGAGGACGAGGTGCGTGCGCTCTCAGTGAGAGCGGCCGGTCCAGCGTGGTTGTGCAGATCTCAGGCGACGGAGCATTCATGCCCGGGTGTTGCGTTCGCTGGCCGCTCGTTTTTTTCAGCGTCGGTTCGCCAGCGTGGCCATCCAAAACAGAAGGCTGCGTTGCACAAAACGTGTGCGTCTTCAAGGGGCCACCAACGCAGCTGTGTGGCTGTCCAGCTCGGAAGGTTGCTTTCGCACAAAACGTGTGCGTGTTCGAGGGGTCACCAGTGAAGCGGCATGCAAAAATAAGCAGCAGTGCTGTGGTTTTGAGCAGGTTTTATTAATCATGTCGCCTTCACGGGATCCTCTCTCACTCTGATCCTGCAACAGGTGGACACACTGTGTCCGCCTCTCTTTCTCTGAGAGCCTAGGGATCCCGCTCCGGGCTGCTCCACTATGCACCGGAGAGAGGATCCCGTGAAGGCGACATGATTAATAAAACCTGCTCAAAACCACAGCACTGCTGCTTATTTTTGCATGCCGCTTCAATGGGTTCAATCCCACCTCTGGCCACCAGTGACCCTTCTGTGTGGAGTTTGCCTGTTCCCCCTGCGTCTGCGTGGAATTTGGCTGAGTACTCCGGTTCCCTCCCAGTGCCACAGGCTTATCACCGCCATGCAGCGCAGTCATTCATACAGAAGGAACCCTGACCAAGTATTGAGTGTGTACATGGACATTCTTTTCAGTAGACCAACATTTCTATTAAAAATCTTTTAAAAAATGTTTTTAAATGATCCTATATAATATTCCAGTTTTTTGAGAAACTGAATTATGGGTTTTCATTAGCTGTAAATTATAATAATCATCAAATGAAATATATCACTCTTTGTGTAATGAATCTACTGTATAATATATGAGTTTCACTTTTTAAATTGAATTACTGAAAAAAAAATGAGCTTTTTGATTACATTCTAATTCACTGAAAAGCAATTCTATAGGAGAAGCTTTATTATTCTGGAGATTCTCAAAGTAGAGCTTATCAAAAGGAAAAAATGAACTGGGAACCAGATGCTTTCTAAGTGAGATGATCTGGGTATGGCCCATTGGAGGGAGACCAAAGGTAGAACCAGGACAAGCTGGAAAGATTATGGTCGCACTCACACTACCCTGTCTCTACTGTACTGATTTGACCCCTATTACACCCCAGTATGGGTAAGGATGAGGACCTGTACTTATATAATGCTTTTTCTAGACTCAAAGACCACTCAAAGCACTTCACTCGTACTAACCCTCTATTCTATGGGCCTATAGGAGACAGATACATACTGACAATTTTGAATGACCAATTAACCTAACATGCATGTCTTTGGATTGTGGGAGGAAACCGGAGCTCCCGGAGTAAACCCACGCAGCACAGGAAGAACATGCAAACTCCACGCAGTAAGGTTCCTACCCATGCCAGCCTGAGGATTCGAACCCGCAGCCTTTTAGCTGGTAGGCAACAGTGCTAACCACTGTACCACCGTATCTCATAAGTTGATAATTAAATGCCATTTAACTCGCAAAGTCCAGTCATTTTACTAATGTGAGTGTTCCATACTGTGCTCAAGCACAGAACAATTTGAAGAGGTAGGCTTAGTCACAGAGGGATGCAAATGCTCCAGCCATCCCACTGATAAGATAAGCCTTTATTAGTCCCACAATGGGGAAATTCCAGGATTGCAACAGCACAGGGATAGCAACACTCAGAGCAACAATCAGAAGGCAAGAAAAAACAAGAGCAGCTAGTATACATATGTACATGTTAAAATATATATATATATAGACACACAGTGCGGAGCATTGTGATTGGTGGATGTGCAGCAGAAAGTCTAAGCTCTCTCTCCGTGGATGCGGCGGGCCAGCTGGATGTCTTTGGGCATGATGGTGACCCTCTTGGCGTGGATGGCGCACAGGTTGGTGTCCTCGAAGAGACCCACCAAGTAGGCCTCGCTGGCCTCCTGCAGAGCCATGACGGCAGAGCTCTGGAAGCGCAGGTCGGTCTTGAAGTCCTGAGCGATCTCCCTCACCAGGCGCTGGAAGGGCAGCTTACGGATGAGCAGCTCCGTGGATTTCTGGTAGCGACGGATCTCTCTCAGAGCCACGGTACCGGGCCTGTAACAGTGAGGCTTCTTCACTCTGCCGGTGGCCGGAGCGCTTTTTCAAGCAGCCTTGGTGGCCAGCTGCTTCCTGGGGGGCTTTTCCTCCAGTAGACTTACGGGCGGTCTGCTTGGTTCTTGCCATCGTTCTTTATTATTCTGTCTTATATTTCTTGCACGCCGCCTAAACTCCAGCCCGGCACCTGCGTCATTTTCGCTTCAGTTCCCCGGTATGTCGAGTTTCTCCGTTAGCACCGGGTGGCGGTTGAGTGCTAGCTAGCTCTTCCCTGCTGTATCGTCTCCTGCTGTAAACAGAGGCTCCGTCCACCGACTCGGGAGACCTTTGGGGCGATCTGTGTGTCCGTGATATATATAGAGTGAAAGGTGTGCCGGATCAGAAAGTTATCACCGGATCAGAAAGAAGAAGGAAGATAAAAAGACTCAGAATTGAGCCGCTGTTGCAAAAGGCAGCCAACTCGTGTGGCGCTGGAACCGGAAGGTTCCGGCGATCCCCGGAAGGTTCCGGCGATCCCCGGAAGGATCCGGTGATCACGCTGCATTCCCGAACAGCACAAATACTGTAAGACATATCATCAATCCAACCATTCCTCTCTACAATCATGTACAACAGTGGCAAGTTGATCCAATGCAGAGATGTGTTTATCCATCCATCCATCTCCTACCGCTGGTCCGGAGGCAGAGAATCCCAGACTTCCCTCTCCCCAGCCACCTGCTCCAGTTCTTCAGAGGGGATACCAAGGCGTTCCCAGACCAGCTGGGAGAAATAGTCTCTCCAGCGAGTCCTGAGTCTGCCCCGGGGTCTCCTCCCATTAGGATGTGCTCGAAACACCTCAGTGTGAGGTGTCCAGGAGACATCCTGTTCAGATGCCCATACCACCTCAACTGGCTCCTTTCAATGTGGAGGAGCAGCAGTTTTTCTCTGAGCCCCTCCTGAATGACTGAGCTGTTCACCCTATCTCTAAGGGTGAGTCCAGCAATCCTACGGAGAAAGCTCATTTCAACCGCTTGTATCCTCGATCTCATTGTTTCAGTCATTACCCAAAGCTTGTGACCATAGGTGAGAGTAGGAATATAGATTAACGTAAATCGACAGCTGTGCCTTAGAGCTTAGCTCCCTCTTCACCACAACAGACCGGTACAGATGTGTTTACTCTTGTGCTATTATGAGTAAACAGAATCAAGTGGATAAAATCCACCAGTAGACAGAGTAAAGGGCTGTTCAGAGTCCCTCCGAGTGGATAACGTTTGCGTTCTGTAGGCTGTGTTTGCGTACATGGCAATATTCAGAGTTGTTTTTGAGCCACTGTAGCTACTGTTCAGCAGCCGCATTTCGCACATACACAGTGAAAATAATCTGCAGTTCACATGCCTGTACTGTTGCTGGCAGCCAAGAGCCACCAAACGTTTTAACAGCTGCAATCAAAACACAGAAGAAGAGCTCAGTGGTGGAGGGAATTTTTTAAACTTTTAGTAATCTGTGGATTTAATGTCTCAGATATATATTTACCATAAAAAAGCCCCAAACCACACCTGTAGCAGCTGCTGTCACAAGTTAATCTAACAGCAGCTATGGAGAAACACAAAGCAACAACACAGGTGGGAATATAATTCACTGTTTTGGTGTTCTGGGTGAAAAATTGACAGAAGAGCCACTTCACTGTAGAAGAAGGCACAACGTTTATTACGAGGTTACACGAAAAACATGTTTTAATAGCAAAGCACATGCACATGTGCTTACCCTCACCAGTTAGTCCCCATTCCCATCCAGGATGGCAGGAATTTCCTGGCGCATATGCAGTTCACTGCGACCACTGCATTCTTGTACGTGTGGTCACTCTTTGGGGCCTGCATGTGCTTGGTCAGCGCTCACCATCTGCGTAGGGTTTACGCACAAATGCATCCACTGCGCTCACTCACATACCAGTGCGTTTTTGCCACTATGAATTTGTTTAAGTTAGTTAAGTCCTGTCCACAGGTTGAGACACCATGTGATGTATAAGAGATGGTGCCTGTCTCTGTTTCTAGGCCACACAGCAACTGTAAGTAGTGAAGACTAGAGTTGGGGGGGGTCAATTCTCTAGTAGCTCATGATTTTAACTTTCCTTTCTCCATTCTACAAATTCCAAATTAGTATGCAAATAGGATTTTAGTGTCATAAACATTCAATTTTTTGTTTTTCAATTAAACTCATGATTGGTATTGTGTCTCAGAGCTCTTTGGATCACTGATATCAATCTCAGACACCTGTAATAATTAATTTGCTAGGTGAGCCCAATTAAAGGAAAACTACTTAAGAAGGATGTTCCACATTATTAAGCATGCCACAAGTTTCAAACAATATGTAAAAGAAAAAGTATTTCTCTGCTGCCGAAAAGCATCAAATAGTATAATGCCTTGGACAAGGCATGAAAACATTAGATAGTTCATGAAAACTTAAGGGTGATCACCGTACTGTGAAGAAATTGGTGGCTGATTCATAATGAGGAAGGTTTCTGCCAGAGATTCATTGGATTAAAAGAGCAGCTGCTAAAATGCCATTACAAAGCAGCAAACAGGTATTTGAAGTTGCTGGTGCCTCTGGAGTCCCACAAACCTCAAGGTGTAGGATCCTTCAGAGGCTTGCAGTTGTGCATAAACCTACTATTCGGCCACCCCTAACCAATGCTCACAAGCAGAAACGGTTGCAGTGGGCCCAGAAATACATGAAGACTAATTTTCAAACAGTCTTGTTTACTGATGAGTGCCGTGTAACCCTGGATGGTCCAGATGGATGGAGCAGTGGATGGCCACCATGTCTCAACAAGGCTGCGACATCAGCAAGGAGGTGGCGGAGTCATATTTTGGGTCAGAATCACAGGGAGAGAGCTGGTAGGCCCCTTTAGGGTCCCTGAACGTGTGAAAATGACCTCAGCAAAGTATATAGAGTTTCTGACTGACCACTTTCTTCCATGGTACAAAAAGAAGAACCATACCTTCTGTAGCAAAATTATCTTCATGCATGACAATGCACCATCTCATGCTGCAAAGAATGCCTCTGTGTCATTGGCTGCTATGGGCATAAAAGGAGAGAAAATCATGGTGTGGCCCCCATCCTCCCCTGAAATCAACCTTATGGAGAACCTTTGGAGCATCCTCAAGCAAAAGATCTATGAGGGTGGGAAGCAGTTCACATCAAAACAGCAGCTGTGGGAGGCTATTCTGACATCTTGCAAAAAAAAAAATCAAGCAGAAACTCTCCAAAAACTCACAAGTTCTGTCATGGCTGATATAGTAATTCAGCCCACATGCAAGATGCAGCAACAAAGAGACAATCAAACAATTGTACACGTTTGAGGTTCTTTATTAAATAGCAAAAATCCTCGCACAGCTACAGAAACAGTCACTCGCCAGAGGAAGGAGCCTGTGGAGAGAAGACGAGAGCTGTGAGAGGAGGAATGGAGTATGGGAAAATGGGTGAGCCAAATTACCACTTACGTGGGCTCCGAGGGGGCACCAGCAGGACTCCAGCGGGGAATAGATGAACCAGCAGGGTGAAGGGAAAGAGCTGGTAGTGCCTGACTGGGTGGAGGTTAGCTGAAGGAGAGTGGAGATGTGGCAGGGGAGTGTGCGCAGTCCCAGTGACACACCCACACGATGGCAGCAACCTGAACAGGGAGAAAAAGCATACAGGTTAATAATTTTCTTTCACCAGTGTGAACACGACTTGCTGTCTTAACGGCAGTATACCCAGACGAGCCAGCGTTGAATCACAGAAGGATGCCTCCTTATGAACGCTGGCTGATGAGAGGGCGCAGGTGTGTCCTCTCACTCAGGTGCGCTGATGACCTGAGGAGAGATGAACGGGAAGGAGGGGGGTGTGCTCTCGCTGCCCATGACGAGTTCAATGGATGCAAGAATTGTGAAGGCTATATCAAAGAAGGGGTCCTCTGTTCAGAATCAGAATCAGAATCAGAATCAGAATCAGAATCAGAATCAGAATCAGAATCAGAATCAGCTTTATTGGCCAAGTATGCACAACACATACAAGGAATTTGACTTTGGCTAAAAACTTGCTCTCGTTGTTCAGGTGAAGGATTTAAATAAGGATTCAATGACAACCAGAGTATGTACAGTAAATTACAGTCTGTCCACGTTTCTATAAAAGGATGCAAATATATACAGGAATATATGCAGTTATTTACTCGGACTAACCACACTTTGCAGAAATATATGAAAAAATATACAATCACACAGTATTTCAATGTGGACTCAGATTCAGTGATATAATGTGAATGAAGTAAAAAGCAATGTGAGAGTTATGTGCAATGTAATAATGGATGAAAAGTCATGAGTACAGCAACAGGTAGGACTAGGTGAATGTTAGGAGTTCATCAGAGTGATGGCTTGAGGAAAGAAACTGTTCCTGTGACGGGTGGTTTTGACCTTCAGTGATCTGTAACGACGACCAGAAGATAGAAGTTCAAACAGTTTGTGGCCGGGGTGTGATGGGTCAGCACAGATGTTTCCCGCCCGTTTCCTGGTTATGGACCGATATAAGTTCTCAATGGAGGGTAGGTCAGTACCAATGATCCTCTCCGCAGACTTAATGATCCGCTGCAGTCTGGTCTTGTCCTGTTTAGTGGCAGATCCAAACCAGACAGTGATGGAAAAGCAGAGGACAGATTGGATGATGGCGGTGTAGAAGACAACCAGCAGCTCCTGAGGCAAATCAAACTTCTTGAGCTGACGCAGAAAAAACAACCTCTGCTGGGCCTTTTTCCGGACAGTGTCAATATGGGAGGACCACTTCAGGTTCCGGGAGATTGTGGTACCCAGAAACTTGAAGGAGTCCACAGTGGACACTGTGCTGTTGAGGATGGTGAGTGGGGGGAATGAAGGGGGGTGTCGCCTGAAATCCACAGTCATCTCCACCGTTTTGGCTGGGTTAAGTTCAAGATGGTTCTGGCTGCACCAGAGGATCAGCTGCTCCACCTCCCGCCTGTATGCAGACTCATCATCCTCCCGGATCAAACCGATGACTGTGGTGTCGTCCGCAAACTTCAGGAGCTTCACCGAAGGGTCCTCTGAGGTGCAGTCGTTGGAGTAGAGGGAGAAGAGCAGTGGGGAAAGGACACATCCTTGGGGGGCGCCAGTACTAATTTTTCGGGAGCTGGATGTAAATCTCCCTAGCTTCACCTGTTGCCACCTGTCAGTCAGAAAGCTGGAGATCCACTGGCAGGTGGAGGGGGGCACCTTGAGCTGGAGGAGTTTCTGATGAAGAATGCCTGGGATGATGGTGTTGAACGCTGAGCTGAAGTCGACAAACAGGATCCTGGCGTACGTCCCTGGGGAGTCGAGGTGTTGCAGGATGTAATGTAGTCCCATATTCACTGCATCATCCACTGACCTGTTTGACCGGTAGGCAAACTGCAGTGGGTCCATCAGGGGGCCTGTGATGACCTTCAGGTGGTTCAGCACCAATCTCTCCAAGGATTTCATGACCACAGAGGTCAGGGCAACAGGTCTGTAGTCATTTAATCCTGTAATAGAGGGTTTCTTGGGAACTGGAATGATGATGGAGCGTTTGAAGCAGGAAGGCACTTCACGCAGCTCCAGTGATCTGTTAAAGATCCGGGTGAAGATGGGGGCCAACTCGTTGGAGCAGACTCTCAGGCAGGACGGAGACACACCATCAGGTCCTGCAGCCTTCTTGATCTTTTGTCTCTGAAAGACCCGGCGCACCTCCTCTTCACAGATCATTAGTGCTGGTGGGAGGTCAGAGTGGAGGAGGGATGGAGTTCCTGGGGCTGCAGATAATCCTTTTGTGTGGGTGGGAGGTGAGAACTGTAGGTTCTTTTCAAACCTGCAGTAAAAGCTGTTTAGGTCATTAGCCAGCTGGAGGTTTTCCGCAGGGTGGGGGGATGGTCTCCTGTAGTTGGTGATATTCCGTAGGCCTCTCCAGACAGAAGCAGAGTTGTTAGCTGAGAAGTTTTTTTGTAACTTCACACTGTAGCTCCTCTTAGCAAGCCTGGTCTCCTTCGTCAGCATGTTTCTGGCCCGCTTGTACAGAGTCCAGTCACCAGTCCTGTAGGCCTCCTCCTTGGTCTGACGTAGCTGCTTCAGTTTAGGAATGAACCAGGGTTTATTGTTGTTGTATATGCAGAAGGTCTTGGTCTGCACACACATGTCCTCGCAGAAACAGGTGTATGATGTCACAGTGTCAGTGAGTTCATTTAAGTTAATGGCTGCAGCTTCAAAAACACTCCAATCTGTGCAGTCAAAGCAGGCTTGTAACTTCAGCTTTGATTCCTCAGTCCATTTCTTCACAGTCCTTACAACAGGCTTGGAAGTTTTTAGTTTCTGTCTGTATGTTGGAATAAGATGGAGCAGGCAGTGGTCAGAAAAACCCAGAGCTGCACGGGGGACGGCATGATAGGCGTTCCTTAAAACTGTGTAACAGTGGTCAAGTGTATTTGTGTCCCTGGTGGGACATTTAATATGCTGTCTGTATTTAGGAAGCTCATTTGTGAGATTAGCTCTATTGAAATCACCCAGAATGATAAGCAGAGAGTCTGGATGTTTTTCCTCCACCTCTGCTATCTGGTCAGCGAGGAGCTGCAGTGCCTCCGTTGTACAAGCAGCAGGCGAGATATAAATTCCGACCAGAATAAATGAGGAGAACTCTCGCGGTGAATAAAAGGGTTTACAGTTTATGAACAGTGACTCTAGGTTAGGGCTACAAAACTTCTTCAACACTGTGACATCAGTACACCAACCTTCGTTTATGTAGAAGCAGATTCCACCACCCTTAGTCTTTCCAGAAAATTCTCGGCTGCGATCAGCGCGAAACAGTTGAAATCCGTCCAGGCGGACCGCGCTGTCCGGGATGTGTTCACTCAGCCAGGACTCCGTGAAACAAAGGGCGCCAGATCTGCTAAAATCCCGGTTTTTGTGAGTCAGGAGCAGCAGTTCATCCATTTTGTTCGCCAAACTGCGGATATTTGCCAGATGGATCGATGGGAGCGGCGTGCGAAATCCTCGTTTCTTCAGCCTGACTAACGCACCGGCACGTTTACCACGCCGCCTTCGTTTCCGGCCAGCGCCAATAGCCGCTGCTCCCACAGCTAAGATGGACTGAAAAAACTTCAGATCAGCAGCAGTAACTGGCGGAGAAGTTGCATTGGGAGGTAGTCTGAGTGAAAGTAGTTCCTCCCTTGAATAGGTGATTCGGACAGAAGAGCAGAAGTCCAAAAAAACACACAAAATTATCAAAAACATCAGAGAGCAGAAGCCAGTGGCTGCCATCCGCGGCGCCATCTTGGATTTTTTTTTTTTTTTTTTTTTTTTTTTTTTTTTTTTTTTAGAAAAAGTTAGCATGTAACTTGGCTTGTTTAGATGTTTTTGATTGAAATAGCTTTTGATTTCAGTAAATATGACCTCCTATTACTGCAAATTCAACAACTGACCATTTTCAGTTCTTTACAGCTAATAAAATGTTTTAAAACTCTGTGGTGCATAATAACTTGGAACGGTGCATTTTGAGTTTTTTTATTTTTGCAAAAAATAGTTGTTATTGGGAGGTTTGTTCAATAAAATTTGAATTTTACTCCAACGGTTTGATGACTTTAAAATGATACTGACTGTCATTTGCATTATTTAGAAAAATCAGAGACAAATATCATTTGCATAATAATTTGGAATGTGGTGTATTATGTTCAGCACCAAGCTTTAAGGCCTTTGCTATGACCCAGTTGGGGTGTGAACCCACAGCCTCCCATCTGTGGGGTGGGTGCTCTACCACAAGACCACCACTCCAGTGAACACAGTGGTACTGCATTTGGGAAAATTCCTAACCACACTACGGCAATAAAGGTGAAAGGAGGTGCCTCAGCATGTGAGCAACTGTAACAGTGTGAATGTTGGCAAGCACAGGAGATGGGACAATCATGCCTTGGCATGGAACAGAGCAACTGTTCCCAGTGTGAGTGCCCCTGATGTCTCTAACTTGGCCAAGGAATATCACAGTGTCCTGTGGGAGGAAAGTTTCAGCATCTCTGCTTAGATTGCTGCCCCTTTGAGCCAGATCTAAAGAAAAGGGTAGAAAAATGATGAATATATATTTTTAGTACCAGACTGCAACTTGTGTTAAAATGATTTTAACATGATGGTCTAGGATGATTCTCTGTCCCACAGTTTCTCCCGTGAGTCTGATCAGTTCTTATCCATAAGCAACAGTGATTCCTTGATGTTTGACATTCTGAATGTATCTCATAATTATCTAGCTATATGAATTATGAAAGGGATTATAACACTAAAAATTCTGGACAGAAAAAGTAGTAACAGAATGTAAACAAACTGAAGGGGCATTTAAAAATTTTATCACCACTGAATAAAAAATGGGTCAGCATTTCTTTTAGCACTGCAGTGCCACTCTTAGCAGTACAGTGTGTTTTAATCAGCATCCAGGTGTTTTAGCTTTGTCTCTCACTTGTCATCAACAGGAAGGCAAAACACTGTTGCATGGCCTCTTTAGATTGTCTAATGTGCTGATTTGCAGGAGAGAGGGAGAATGTAGCGGATGTTCATTTCAGTCATCAACTTTTTCCCTGTTGAAGTGTAATGTTGGAAATTGATGAAAAATCACAACCTGTCTCTGCCGATAGCTTCCTCTCTTTGTCTGATTTGCTCATTTCTCCGTCCCTCTCTTGGCACCTTTCACTCCTTCCATCCATCCATCTGTTATTCTGCTGCTGCTCAAGACATTCATTTGAGGGTGGTATGATGAGTTGTGCAGTCTGGGTGAGGATTGTCTGCCTGACTGGTGATTAGATGTATGGTGTGGGTTTTTTCAGGGGGAGCGGGCAAGAGTCAATCCCATCCCACTATCAAGTGAGGAGGCTCTCATATGCACTGCCATGCTCCTCAAAGTGGTAATGAGAGAAGTGGAAGCCATTGGGTTGCCATGTGATTGATATTTGATGTCGACTTGAGGTCAAGACCACACTTATACTGGTTATATTTGAAAAACTTTATACAACAATATTCTAAACTAATACATTTTAATTAAGGTAACTAATGTCTCATCTGCTCATTAACAGACAATTCTGATGCCGCTGTGATGTCTACTTAAAATAATTGACTATCCAAAAATAAATCCCTCAGAATGGACCACTTTTGCTCGCAGCTGAATATGAGAACATGCTGCCTCCTCCTCTACAGAGACAGTTTTTTAAAAGGTTAATCATTTGAACTTTAACACAACAGGTAGCTAATTACTGTACATATAAAACCAAAATAGAGTCTGAGTGGCTTTTCTCCGGGTACTCCGGTTTCCTCCCACAGTCCAAAGACATGCACATTGGGTTGGCATCAACTGGGGATTCTAAATTGTCCTTAGGTATGAATGTGAGAGTGAATGGTTTTCTGTCTCTATACTGGACTGTCAGTCTGTCCAGGGTGTTCCTGCCTCTTGGCCAACGATGCTGGTATAGGCTCCAGCCCCACCCCAGGTACCCAGAAAGGGTTAAGCAGTTGAAGATGAAAGAATAAGATAAGATAAGATAAGATAAGATAAGCCTTTATTAGTCCCACAACGGGGAAATTCCAGGATTGCAACAGCACAGGGATAGCAACACTCAGAGCAACAATCAGAAGGCAAGAAAAAACAAGCAAGCAAGAGCAGCTAATATACATATGTACATATTACTATAAAATATATATATACACACACACACACACAGACACACAGTGCAGAGCATTGTAGCTGGATGGAATAAATATATGAATATATGAACACACAGTGCAGAGCATTGTAGCTAGATGGAATAAATATGTAAATATATAAACACCCACAGTATGGAGCATTGCAGCTAGGTGGAATAAATATGCAAGTAAATGTGAATAAATATGCAAGTAGAATGAACATTAAACCACTAACATCAGTCAGAGTCACCATTAAGTCTTACGTAGGTCACTTTAAATTGGGGTTGGTTAGTTTTGTTTGAGCATTGAGCAAGGTGACAAATCACTAAGTTATCAAACAGCTAGCTGTTGTATAACTACACAAGTTAGCTAATATATAATGGAGCTGATATGGTATCACTAATTTTCAGAAATGTATTTTAAGTGAAGACACACATTTCTTAACCCAATGACTGCCACAGGCACTCTGTTGTACCATAAGCCCCTAGTGGTCAAGGTTTTTTTCAAGAACATATTCAGTTCAGATGTCAGAGATTTCCAAGGCTATAACTTGAAAGTGGTAAGAGATAATGGCTTACTGTCAATCAGAAAGATGTAGAATATGATCCAAAGTTTGAGATAGGAGTAAATTTACAAACCTAATTTGCATAATGCCACCGCAGCCATGTTGAATTACATAACTTTCAGTCAAAAGTGGACTTTGGACATATTTACACAAAGAATGGTTTTGCTTTTTGTCACCGTTTCTTGTTTTGGGCATTTTGTTATCTTATGTTCAAAGTATATGAACCAGAAAATCAGTACAATGTTAACAAATTCGTCACTTACCGCTGTCCGGGCGGCTCACTCATTTTGGCCTTTTGCGGCATCCTGGTCGCTATTTTCTCTTCTGTCGGTCATTTTATTTTTCCTCCTCACATCCAGAAACTGTTATGATTATTCCACCTCAATTTCGCTTTTATCCCGCCGCTATTTATTTTATATGATGACATGGAACCAACACGATTGTTCTCTCCAGTCACATGGCGCTGGGGGCTATGGCACATGAACATCAACCAGCTTTGCTCACCCTCTGTTATAATAAAATGTATATATTTACCTTCATAAGCTAAATAATCTCTTTTTACAGTCATAGTTGGCAAATTTGGGAGTAAATGCCTCCTCTGTCTTGCTATGGTGATGGTGAACATCGACATTCGTTTACAAACTCGTCTTCTGTGGTGTCTAGAAGTGAGGTTTTAGGATGGTTCTATGTCTGCCATAAGTCCTCAAAGGCAAGAGCAATAAGTTATATGTGTCTGCCACCTTGTGAGGTGGAATCCTTTGTACAACTTAAATCAACTGGGGAGTTTTTGGCCACATCATATAACATCACATGACAGGTGCAGTGCTGCGCCTGTGGCAGTGGGGGCGCAATCTGTCCATGAAATCTTGCCACAGGGTTAAGAATTGTAACACAGCGAACTAGCTTTGCTAATGCCAGGCTACACTTAACATTAGCTTACCTGTCTGTTTCCCTGTAGTGATACAAGTTGGACGTAGTTCCAGCTGTTTCTGTAAGGTGTTAAATAACCAAACTTAATCTTAATAACAAAACACATTCCTGACATCTCCTTCAACCATTCAGCACCCAGTCTTCCTTTCCTCTCTTCTTCTCTTGCTTGTGTGAAAGCGGCTTGGTTACAGCCATTAGCGGGGACATAAAATAAAACCTGGAAATGACTTTATTGCTACATTTAAGGGGGATATTTGTTTGCAGTCATAATAATTGTGTGGACAAAAAAATCCAGTCCTTGTCATGAATAATGCTGATTTAAAATCCCAAGTCCATTTTGTCTGAGACCAAGACAAGCCCGAGTCCAAATGCTTCAATTCTGAGATGAGGCCCAAACTTTGAAAGAGTGATCTTGAATAGTACAACACTAATTTGATGTGGGGTTTTTTATTGAGGTTTTTTTTTTTTTTTTTTTTAACTTTGAGTGGGTAGAGTGTTTATATTTCATGCTTTAGAGTCATGTGGCGGAACTGGCAACACAAGTGAGAGTAAATAAGGGCTCACATTAAATCATCCTGGATTTATAGAGAGGTGGGTTTTGTTGCTGCACGGAGGGTGTGTACAATACACACACACACTTACTGTATAGTAAGTGGTTCTGCCCCAGCAGTGCTAAACAAGGCCAGCAGACCGCAGTTATGGACAGTAAATAGAGCAGAGCATTGCCTGTAAATAACCAACAACACAGCCTCATAAATCCTGAGATTGTGTGTGTGTGTGTGTGGGTGTGGGTGTCTTTCTCACACACACAATCCACATGTCCGCAGCGGCAGCTGTGCATAAAGACGTGTGCTTGTGGGTTTGTTTTAGTCAGTCCTACCTTTTTTCTGTGTGGGTCTATGCACAAACGAAAACAGACCTGCTAGTTACCAAGGGAACATGACTTCTGTTTGACCCTCAGGCTCCCCCCCTCCATGCTCATCCAGTCACCCAGAACACCCCATGCCATCACAGGTCAGACGGGCATATGTGAACACTGCTGACGCTGGCATCCTTCCCAGTAACCTGATCGAGGAGGGCTTGTCCACCGGCACGGAAATCAGAAGCCGGCCACAAGCGTGGCTCAGTGATGCAACCTGTTCACACAGGATATTTGCTGGTGATGGTACATGATGAGAAAATTACTCAAGTTTCCTGTCTTTGGGCTAACTCAGCTAAATAATTTACAGCTCACATGGACAGGTTGAAGCTGCTGCACTTGCCCAGCAAAATTAATGTAAATAATATGTTTAACCTTGTTAACGTCTATATATGGTACTTTTGCATGTCTGGAGACATAACATTGACCATTAAGCATTTTCAAGCCAACGACTCACTTTCTGCTCGATGAGGTTAAATGCTTTATATATCGCTCTTTTGCTGCTCTCTGCTCTCCTTTTCACCATGAGTGTTTAACACTTTCTATCTCCCTAAACCACATTAACTAAATCAAGTAGATACATTCAGAGCAAAATAGAGGAGAGACAGATGAACTATACATTATGGTACTTAAAGCTACAGTCACGAAGATTCTTAAGAATGATGGGTTCGTAAGAATCTTCCAGTCCCTACGAATTCTGGAGTTTGCAGACATTCGTAGATGGGAGGCATAGTTTCTTGTTATAATCGCCGGTGCGCCATTACGCAGCGCACTGAGGGAGAAATGAAAAACCCAATTGCAGGAGTAGACATGCACTTTATTAACAAAAACACCAAAATAACCAGTCCAGCTTACAGTCACGATAACTAACAGAGAGTTGCTATGATGAAGATAATGAGGCCACCAGACATACAGGGACGCCACCTGGATGTTCCGCAGCCTGAGGGAGGGAAAGCCCAGTGCTGCTGTAAGCTGTCGGCACAAAGAGAAAGGCAAACATGAACTTACGGCTGGAACGATCCGGGGCTGTCCGTGTAGTCCGGTGGATGAGGGTGAAAACAGGAACAGCCACTAACACCAAAGAAGGGCACGATCTGTGGCGTTAGAGAAGACAATGATGTCAGGCTGAAGAATAATGAAGGTAATGGCAACAAACAGACACAGAGGAACGCGCTACTGTGCTTGAAGCTCAATGCTCCATCGGTCTCTTCCTACTAACACAGCGTTTAAGTAATAATACTACTAACGAGGGAAGAGACCGCCATATCCACGAGGAATCGTGGGTTGAACATAATAAATGTCATGTGTGCGTGAGTGGGTGCATGAGCGTGTGAATAAGAATTAATGACGTGTGTGCGTGTATGTGTGTGAACACCCAATGATGAGAAGCAGCTGATGGCACTGACAGGAGGAAGGGGCGTGCCCGAGCTGTCAGGGAGCAAAGGACCCAAAGAGCTCCCTGAAGCGCCTCATGAAAAATAAATAGGGACACGGGTCAAAATAGCCATGGTTCAGAACTGGGTTTGGGACCACCAAACCCAAGTTCATGACAGTTTCTTATGGCTTCCATTCAATTTGCAAGAGCAGCTTGAGGGATTCTTGAGAAGTGAGATGCTTTTCTGTCGTACAATGGCCCTAGAGGTCATATGTTCTTTCTTTGGGACCTTCCTAGGGCATAGTTACTGCCATCTTACGAAAATTTTTGTCCAACTCACAGCACTCTCAAGTCTTTAGGTGGAAGATCTTATGGCTTTTGGCACATTTTGTCAGCACAAATGCTGCACAAATGATGTAATTCCACCGTATTAGCACCTCAATGCCGCCTTACACACGCTGTACGAATCTCTATCCGAATCCCCGTTCATACTGAGATTCGTACGATGTTTCCTACGACTGCTGTAAGGGGCCCTCAAGAACAACTTAAGGTGTTCTTGAGGAATACTTACAGACAACATCTTGTGTAGTTCTTATGTTGTTCCTATGGCATTCGTATGGGGAGGGGTTTTCATGGGGCGTTAGTAGAAATCTTGGACAAAGCCATCGACCTGGCCACAAACTTACGAAGGGTCTACAAATGCTGGATTCTCCTATGGCCATTTTGAGAAGGCTGTACGAAATGGTCCAAAAATCATTTGCACGGTGTTTGCAGCCATTTGTAAGGGTATTTGTGACTGTAGCTTTAGATATTGCCACATTCATTGAGCCATTCTACAAATTTCAATCAGTGTGTGCGTCATTATAGTAAAAGTATTGGTTTATGGCATTTGCAGTGTGGCAAAATATACTTGCCACACTGCAAATGCCAGTGTGGCCAGTGTGGCAAAATATTCAGATCAAAATTTCTTTGATCTGAATATCTGAAGAATGAAACTGTCATGGAAAAATTATGTATTTGTGCATGAAGAGAGATGAAATAAGAAATCTCATCAAGGTTGTTTTATAATTTTAATCTGGAGTTGGTGGCAGTATCTTGGCCGTGGCCAAGATATATAGAGTGATGATACAGAGTGAAGTACATGATGGTAATGCACCTGTAAGCTGGTTGCCAACCGCCAATCAAATCTAAAAGAAGAAGAAGAATTTTAACCTGGAAAAGCGATCAGTGTGGACAGAGAGCGTGGCTGCAGTCTGCCCCATCTGATGCCAGCAGTGGGGCAATGTTTGATCTAAGTTTCACACAGGGACAAAAGGAGAAGCAATTTCCATCACAGAAGGAAGGCAGGAAGCCACAGAAGCAGAAGTGTTCCTGGCAATTTACACTACAGAGGTCATCTTAAAAAGTTCCAATTCAAAACCTACCTCAAGCAGGCTTCAGGTTGGTGGCATTCTGCACACATTGCAACCTGTTTCCTGCCACAAATCTTACCAAGTCCCCATGTTGTCACTGACACACAACATTTCCCACTTAGCCTTAAATGTGCCTATGACCTATAGCTCTCTATCAGTCTCACCCCATTTGCCAACTGCTTCCTCTCTGTGACTTCTCTTTTATAGGTACAGAGGGGAATCAACCTCCTCAACTGCCACCTACAGTCCACATTCTATTGCTTCGCAAGATGGCCAAACTAGTCTATCTTGTGTGTACAAAATATTAAAAATACATAATTTGATTTTAAATGCAGTAAAGATTTTAATCAATCAGTGATCCACCTGAGTACATAAAAGACATTTTGGCAGTGCAGACAATGATTTTCTTTCCCTGATATCAAAACTCATTTAGCAGAGATCTTATCTAGAGTCTTCATAAGTTCTGAAACAGATTTGGGCCTTAGACCTATGGTACAAGGAGTCATTACCAACTTGGATTAATTTAAAAAATATCTGCCAGCTCCAGATCTAATGAGGAGTCGTTTGTGGTGATCCAACTCAGATCTGCTTTGGATCAGGTCCAAGATCTGAGTCAACATTTGGGGCAGCATGGTTGTGTAGTGGTTACCACTTCTGACTCATAGTAAGAAGGGTTCAAATCCTCCAGCCAGCAGGGCCTACAGTATTTGTGTGGAGTTTGTATATTCTCCCCATGCTTGCGTCCAAAAACATACAAGTTAGGTTAATTAGAGACTCTAAAGTGCCCCTAGGTGTGAAGGGAGGATCCAGGTGGATGCCCTTGGATTAAGTATAACAAACATTTTTTGCTGGGCTAAGTCCATATGACAGTAAGTTCTCTTGCCTTGACATAATGTAATTCATAAAATTGCTCTTATTTATATTAGTGTTGTCATCGAGATGTTGTCAAGGCCAGAGTCTTCTAAGACCTACAGTTGAAACCAGAAGTTTACATATAAAAAGACTCAACTTTTTTTCTCACTGTCTGACATTAAATAAGACCAAACTTTTCCTGTTTTAGATCTATTAGTATTACCCAAATTATTTCTATTTGCTAATTGTCAGAATAATGAGAGAGAATTTTATAGAGAATTTTTTCTTACTTTCTTCAGAGTTGGAAGTTTACATACATTTCTTTAGTATTTGGTAGCGTTGCCTTTAAACTGTATGATTTGGGTCAAATATTTTGGTGTTCTTCTCACAAGTGAGAAGCTTGTGGCACCTTCAGGCACCTGGAAATTGTACCCAAGGAAGAACCAGACTTGTAGAGGACCCCATTTCCCGATATCTTGGCTGATTTCTTTTGTCGCACAAGGAAACAGCGTGCTTGAGGTGTGCCTTAAAATACATCCACATGTGTGCCTACGATTAACTCAAATGTTGCCAATTAACCTATCAGGACTTTCCAAAACCATGACATCATCATCTGGGCTTTCCCAAATTGTTCAAAGGCAAAGTAATCCTAGTGTATATAAACTTCTGACTTTGAAGAAAGTAATAGAAAATGATCTCGAAGTATTCTGGCATTTCGCAAATAGAAATAATTTGGTAATCTTAACTGAACTAAAACAGGAACGGTTTAGTCTGATTTAATGTCAGGCAATGAGGAAAAAAAGCGTACATACAGTGTATGTAAACTTCTGGTTTCAACTTGCTAGATAAAAACTGTTCTGTCTGAAGAATATTCTAATGTAAAATGACAAGAGGAGAGTCCAAATACGTTTTAATACTTTAATACACAAGGGAGCATACACACCAAAACACACAGAAGGAATGCTCACAGGGCAGTCCCTGCTGAGCTGTTTTTATACTATTTCAAATCTTCATGATGTCACACAGCACAGAATTCCTTAGTATGAACATATCTTTTATCAGCATAGAGAGCTGTTTGTTTTATCTCGAATAACAGCTGGAACTTGAAATGGGACTTGCTGTCCAGGGGTCGTCTTCTTCTTCACGTCAGTAATTTTATCACAGGACACAAACTATGCTGTTTCCTGTTGTGCTGCATTGCGCACAATTAGCCGACATTCCGGAAATAGTAGAAGAAGAAGCAACTTTCGATGTAAATAAACCCCACGTTGTGTTTTTCTCTTTTTGAAATGGACGTGTATTGTGTTATTCATACTGTACTTTTGCTTCTGCTGGTCTCCATAAAGAAGCTACAAGTCCAGCGGTACATAACTTCTGCATATGACGAACAGAGGGAGACAGCAGGACAATACAAACCAGTTTTGTTTTGTATCATGTCGATTTGTATTGTATTTGCCATGTCTTCCACTAGCTGCTGTAAAAGCGGAAACACATCGCATTGACGTGTGACTGACATACAGACATGCGCAGTAAACATATTTTCTACCCAAACTTCGGAATAAGTGTTTATATGCGCACCAATCGGATTAACAATTGACATAACCCACCCGTCTCAATCGGAAGGAAATTTTGATCCGAATAAGTGTGATTGGGTCAGAATATTCAGACTGGCGTGTTTACATTAAGCATTTTTATTCCGATCAGGCTTTTAATCCGGTTATTTGTGTCCATGTAAACATGGCTACTGTTTGTATCACTCATACTGGAATTGTTGCATTGTGGCATATATTGTGAGTAGGATTTAAAGAAGAGGGAAACAAACTGGAAGGCCTGCCTTTGAGTGTTCAGTATTGCTGTCCTATCATTTCCTTTGGCTCGGGATTCATCATAGCTGATGATCACAGCTGCCGGCATTCTGAACAGGTACAGCAAGGTTGCTATGGTGACATGCTGGGAGAAGCAGGGTCACACCTGGCAAGCTGACCACCCACACGCACTCAATCAGAAATATCTTACAAAATAAGTCCAAGTAAAAGTTTAAGGAAGGCACTCTAACACCTGTGACATTTAATAATGTAATCTGTCCCTAAGTCTCTTGACTTAGAATCTTCCTGCTAAAATAAGCATTAGCGGATATATTCACATGATTAGAGGAGGATTTTTAAAAGTCTTTTATTTATCAGATTTTCAGAGAAGACAGAGAAAGAAAAAACAGACAGCTGCCAGACCAGAAGGAGGGTAACATACTATAGTCTATGCAGTGAGCTAAGTGTCCATTCATGGGTTGAAGTTCAGAGATGTGAGTCCACAACCTACTCAGGGAATAGTTTGGTTTTGGTCTGATCACACCTAACATTATGGTTTGCTGCATTGCTGGTGGAAAAGTTAAGGAGTAATTAGAACATCCCGATATGGCAGTAAGGCAGTCAGGCATTAACGATTTGGTGTTTATGTTGTTATAACAAAGAAGTATATCATACCAAAAACTCTTGGGTTTTGGGCAAGAAAATATGTCCTAAAGTTCCATCAGCAGACTTACATTTGTCACAAGTAGCAGACATTGAGGGGAATATGTTGTTCAACTTGGTCTTAGAGAAAGGCAGCCAATGAAAAACTTTAAATTAAATAAGTTGCTGTCTGGCATGAGTAAAGCATGCTTTGATTCCGATTAGCCCTTTTGTCCACAACTCATCTGAGATTTCTTTACCAGTATCCACACCTCTATAATGTAAAGAGAAGGGGTTGCCAAAGAAGAAAGAACAAATGATGGAATCAAATGCTTAGAAGTAGATGATGGGTTATGACATAAAGGAGTATAAATAGATGGCCCTGATAAGCCCAGCACAACTTTTTTCTGCTTAAGAATCTTAAATGAATTACCATCCATTCATCCATCCATCTTCTACCGCTTTTCCGGAGGTCCGGGTCATGGAGGCAGCAGTTCAAGCAGAGAAGCCCAGACTTCCCTCTCCCCAGCCACCTGCTCCAGCTCTTCAGAGGGGATACCAAGGCGTTCCCAGACCAGCTGGGAGACATAGTCTCTCCACTGAGTCCTGGGTCTGCCCCGGGGTCTCCTCCCAGTGGGACATGCCTGAAACACCTCAAGTGGGAGGCGTCCAGGAGGCATCCTAATCAGATGCCCATACCACCTCAACTGACTCCTTTCAATGTGGAGGAGCAGCGGTTCTACTCTGAGCCTCTCCCGGATCACTGAGCTCCTCACCCTATCTCTGAGGGTGAGTCCAGCAATCCTACGGAGAAAGCTCATTTCAGCCGCTTGTATCCGCGATCTCGTTCTTTCGGTCATTACCCAAAGCTCGTGACCATAGGTGAGAGTAGGAACGTAGATTGACTGGTAAATCGACAGCTTTGCCTTAGAACTAAGCTCCCTCTTCACCACAACAGACCTGTACAACGTCCGCATCACTGCAGATGCTGCTCCAATCCGGCTGTCGATCTCTCGCTCCATTTTCCCCTCACTCGTGAACAAGACCCCAAGATACTTAAACTCCTCCACTTGGGGCAGGAGCCTGTCCCCAACCTGGAGAGGAAAATCCACCTTTTTCCGGCTGAGGACCATGGACTCGGACTTGGAGGTGCTGATTCTCATCCCAGCCGCTTCACACTCAGCGGCAAACCGTCCCAGCAAGTAAATGAATTACATAACATAAAATCACCCTTAAGTTGTTTAACAAGAAGATTTGGATTAGAAAATAAAATGGCCTTCATAGAGGCACCAACGAGTGATTTAAAGTTGTTAGACCATGGAGCAACAACATGGATCCTTTCTGGAAAAAGCAAAGAGTGCCTGGCACTGGCATCTGTAACCCTCTTCATTATGTTGATGGAAGACTGTCACTGGGATGCCACCTCAGCCGTGTAGTCGGGGAATATGAACATTTTCTCAATGTGGTAGTGCAGGGGTGCTTGTTGTCGGCTGATCTGAAGAATGTTGATCACGTCACTATCGTTATGGACCTTGGCAATGATGACATGCGGTGGCTTGGGTCTCAGGCTGCAGTGGGCTCAGTCTACTTTGACAGGCTTACTGAAGTTGTCCTGTCCAAGCATCTCTGGAATTAACTGCTTTCTTCACCCTCTTTAAGACCATCAACCCTAATGTTAAGCCTGCAGGAGCGTTTCTTCAGATCGCTCACCTTAGCTTTGAGGAGACCATTAGCCACCTGTAGCTCATTAGTGTCCAACATAGGGATATGGCTATCAGCAGTCGAAAGGGCTTTGTCAAACCCATTCATGTCATGTTCAACCTCACGGTGTTCTTTCTAAAGTGTGGTTAAACTTGTCTCAGTTTTATCAAAATGCCCCTCCATAGACTTTTTTAACTCGTCCATGAGTTTAGAGACTTTGGCTGCCTCAGCTCCGTGATTAGCAATGGTAAGCCTTGGTTAAGCTCTCCTGGTCACCTTTTTTGGTTTCATCTTGCAACAAGTGTACTGTGAGGCGAGTGCAATATTCCCCGCCTCTGTTTTCTTTGAAGATCCTAATATGTTACTGAAGGAGAGCAGTGTTCAGCTTTTCCATATAATTATTGGGGCAGAACCAAATTATGATAAGCCTATCATCCATGAATATATAACAAAAATGCTCTACAACCAATCGTTGGAGGGCAGGAGCCCAAGGTGAATCTGTGTAACAAGTTTGGTGACCCTAGCTTTAGGCTGCATGTCCACCAAATGTGTTTTTTTTTCCGCTGTGGGCGACTATTTTCTATTCATTCTCTATGTAGTCCGGCGTCTACAGTGCTGAAACGCTCTCGGCGGTGGCCGCTTTTTGTCACGGTGCTCAGGGCTTAAAAAAGTTCAACTTTTCAGACTACAGCTGAGCTCATCAATGTCAGATGTTTCTAAGCAGCCAATCAGAATTAAGGAAGGGCGGGACATAGGACGCCAGTACAGTCTGTACCCAGACTCCTGTTTTCTTTTCCGTGACATCATATTTTGCATCCAGAGCTGCTACCAATGCCAGAATATGTTTCCTGTCCATTGTTATTTAGAGACTGCTATTAAAAAATAAGTAGAAAGTCTGACCGTGTGGTGGCGGGGTGGTTAGCACTGCAGCAGCACAGCAACTCACCCTTGGCCAGGGGATCCTGGGTTTGATCCCAGCCCCCAACCAACAGTGATCTGTGTGGAGTTTGCATGTTCTCCCCGTGTCTGCATGGGTTTATTTGGGATTTCGCTGGTTTCCTCCCACATGCCAAAAACATGCAAGCTAGGTTAATTGGCATCAACTGAAGATTCTAAATTGTCCTTGGGTATGACTGTGAGAGTGAATGGTTGTCTGTCTCTGTGTTGGCCCTGTGATGGACTAGCGATCTGTCCAGGGTGTACCCTGCCTCTCGCCCAAAAGATGCTGGCATAGGCTCCAGCATCCCCCCCCCCGACCCGAAATGATTAAGTGGAAGAAGATGGATGGATGGATAGAGAGTCTGACCATAGGAAAAGCGGAAGTGCTGAGCTGCAAGTGACAAGCTTTTTCCAGAACGCAGCACACAAGTGCTGAAAAAAAGACATTCAGGGCGGTTGGGCGACAAAAAACGTGTTTGGTGGACACGCAGCCTTATTACTCATATACTCATTACTCATATACTCATTCTATAGTAATAGGGTATAGGGAATGCATGCCTTGACCTTTGACCCTAAACCCATAATCAGAGGTCATGGTCTGTGTACCAGAGTTTTTGACCGTAGCTTTAGTTGTTCTGTAGTAATAGTGCAAAGAGAATGTTAATGTTGACCTTTAACCTTTAACTTTTTGTAGCTTTCGGTGTTATTGAGATACAGTTTATATGGCATTTTGACCTTGACAAAATGAGCATCATCAATGTATAGCAAACCCTTGTACCAACTTTCAAAACAATTGGAACAAAACTGTAGGAGGAGTTGATTTCACAAAAGTGGGGCAGATGGACAGACCACCCCATGACATAATCCCCCTTTGGTCTTGTGAGATACCCCCTGTTGGTCTTTGACCGGTGGGAGATACAAACTGGACCTGTGTAGGCGCCAACAATACTCACACGACATTTCACTTGTACAGCAATAAAATGTCAAAAATAAAAAAAATATGGAGGACCGCACGGGGCCCCAAAGAAACATGTCTACTCAATCACTGTGCGTGAGTTCCCCTGGATGAGGATTTTTTAAAGATGAAATTAATGGAAACATTCACTTGTTTAAATAACTGATTGCTATTCTATAATTTAAATATTTAAAATAAAAAAGGAAAACTAATGTAATTAGAGTATCTATTTGCAATTGCATATTAACCATTTTCAGTTTTCAAGAATTGTGTTTGATTACTTTCCATTAAAGGAACATTATGCAAACCTGACAACTAGCATTTTAAAATGGTACTGCAGTGACTGGAGTCATGCAGGCTGCCAAACTGAGGACAGGACAAATGGAAGTTATAGCACGCACTAGTAAGGTACAACGACTCCTACACAGTAAGCTGTTCTTATCTTAAATTATTAATTTCCAGTGATGTTTTTCTGGCTTAATGCATATTTTTTTTTCTTTACAAATAGTTCATTTCAGTAACAGATCATCTCTTGCATTGCTATGTTGCTAGTTGTAACTTTAATAACACCTGTGACCAACAAGTGAATGGCAGCATATTCTCTTCATTCATTTTTGCAAAAGACTGTGATTCTGATTTCCTGGCAAAGCAACTGAGGCTGGGACCTGTGTGGATGACGAGAATGAGCTCTACTTCACTAATATCACTATAAACAGGGATTTTTCAGAGTTGGATAGAAAGTCAGGAGTTGTGGTTGCTTTTGATAAAAGTGTGAAGTGGTACTACATTATTGGTATGTATTAGGGTTCAGCAATTACCGGTGTTTTTCAGTGAATTAGAATGTCATCAAAACATTAATTTATTTCAATAATTCCATTCAAAAAGTGAAACTCATATATTATATAGATTCATGACAGAGAGCTGCACGGGCTGCACGGTGGCGCAGTGGTTTAGCACTGTGGCAGCACAGTTTTACCCTCGGCTGGGGGATCGCGGGGATCATGAGATCGTGGGTTCGATCCCAGCCCCCGACCAACAGTGAGCTGTGTGGAGTTTGCATGTTCTCCCCGTGTTGCGCGGGTTTACTCCGGGATTTCTCCGGTTTCCTCCCGCACACCAAAAACATGTAGGTTTAGGGCGCTCGTGCACGCAGCGACCAGCAGCCGGTGGCTTGTCACCAGACTGCAAACCAAGTCTACCTACGGGTACAAATAAGTAACAAAAAAAAAAAAAAAAAAAAAAAAAAAAAAGAGAGAGATAGATTGCAATTGTTTGTTTGCTTTTTTTGATGACTGTGGCTTACAACTAATGAATACCCAAAATTCAGTTCCTTAGAAAATTAGATTAAATAAGAGCACATTATATTGTATGAGAGCTCAGTCAAGACAACTGGATTCAAGTATTGTTACTTTGAAAAGTTTCAACATTTATCCAGCTGGTTTTAATCAGTCAAGAATGAAAGTACAGAAGGATGTAAACAGACATATAATAACAGCAACTGTCATAACTATGATGACATCAAGCAGCAAACTTTTGAAAAATAATCAAATAAGCACTATTCAAATTTGTAAAACAAGAGTGCAAAAGCTAATATAGTGTAGCTTAGTGTATATATATATATATATACACTACTGTTCAAAAGTTTGGGGTCACTTAGAAATTTCCTTATTTTTGAAAGAAAAGCACTTTTTTTCAATGAAGATAACTTTAAACTAATCAGAAATACACTCTATACATTGCTAATGTGATAAATGACTATTATAGCTGCAAATGTCTGGTTTTTGGTGCAATATCTACATAGGTGTATCGAGGCCCATTTCCAGCAACTATCACTCCAGTGTTCTAATGGTACAATGTGTTTGCTCATTGCGTCAGAAGGCTAATGGATGATTAGAAAACCCTTGTGCAATCATGTTAGGTCTGCAATGTTGTAATTGCTGCAAATGGAGGATTCTTTGACGAAAGCAAAGTCTGAAGGAAAAAATTATTATTTCAAATACAAATCATTATTTCTAACCTTGTCAATGTCTTGACTATATTTTCTATTCATTTTACAACTCATGGCAGTAAATAAGTGTGACTTTTCATGGAAAACACAAAATAATTGTCTGGGTGACCCCAAACTTTTGAACTGTAGTGTATATACTGTATATATATATAGTGTATATATATATATATTTATACAGTGGGGGAAAAAAAGTATTTAGTCAGCCACCAATTGTGCAAGTTCTCCCACTTGAAAGATGAGAGAGGTCTCCAATTTTCATCATAGGTATACCTCAACTTTGAGAGACAAAATGAGAAAAAAAAAATCCAGAAAATCACATTGAAGGATTTTTAATGAATTAATTGGTAAATTCCTCGGTAAAATAAGTATTTGGTCAATAACAAAAGTTCATCTCAATACTTTGTTATATACCCTTTGTTGGCAATGACAGAGGTCAAACGTTTTCTGTAAGTCTTCACAAGGTTTTCACACACTGTTGCTGGTATTTTTGCCCATTCCTCCATGCATATCTCCTCTAGAGCAGTGATGTTTTGGGGCTGTTGCTGGGCAACACGGAATTTCAACTCCCTCCAAAGATTTTCTATGGGGTTGAGATCTGGAGACTGGCTAGGCCACTCCAGGACATTGAAATGCTTCTTACAAAGCCACTCCTTCGTTGCCCGGGCGGTGTGTTTGGGATCATTGTCATGCTGAAAGACCCAGCCACGTTTCATCTTCAATGCCCTTGCTGATGGAAGGAGGTTTTCACTCAAAATCTCACGATACATGGCCTCATTCATTCTTTCCTTTACACGGATCAGTCGTCCTGGTCCCTTTACAGAAAATCAGCCCCAAAGTATAATGTTTCCACCCCCATGCTTCACAGTAGGTATGGTGTTCTTTCTCCTCCAAACATGACAAGTTGAGTTTTTACCAAAAAGTTCTATTTTGGTTTCATCTGACCATATGGCATTCTCCCAGTCCTCTTCTGGATCATCCAAATGCTCTCTAGCAAACTTCACACGGGCCTGGACATGTACTGGCTTAAGCAGGGGGACACGTCTGGCACTGCAGGACTTGAGTCCCTGGCGGCGTAGTGTGTTACTGATGGTAGCCTTTGTTACTTTGGTCCCAGCTCTCTGCAGATCATTCACTAGGTCCCCCCGTGTGGTTCTGGGATTTTTGCTCACCGTTCTCGTGATCATTTTGGCCTCACGGGGTGAGATCTTGCGTGGAGCCCCAGATCGAAGGAGATTATCAGTGGTCTTGTATGTCTTCCATTTTCTAATAATTGCTCCCACAGGTGATTTCTTCACACCAAGCTGCTTACCTATTGCAGATTCAGTCTTCCCAGCCTGGTGCAGGTGTACAATTTTGTTTCTGGTGTCCTTTGACAGTCTTTGGTCTTGGCCATAGTGGAGTTTGGAGTCTGACTGTTTGAGGTTGTGGACAGGTGTCTTTTATACTGATAACGAGTTCAAACAAGTGCCATTAATACAGGTAACGAGTGGAGGACAGAGGAGCCTCTTAAAGAAGAAGTTACAGGTCTGTGAGAGCCAGAAATCTTGCTTGTTTGTAGGTGACCAAATATTTATTTTACCAAGGAATTTACCAATTAATTCATTAAAAATCCTTCAATGTGATTTTCTGGATTTTTTTTTTTCTCATTTTGTCTCTCATAGTTGAGGTATACCTATGATGAAAATTGGAGACCTCTCTCATCTTTTAAGTGGTAGAACTTGCACAATTGGTGGCTTTATTAGACAAGCCTAATAAAGGCTTATCTTATCTGACTAAATACTTTTTTGCCCCACTGTATATATATGTAATATAAATTAATAACGCGTTAATTGCGTTTTTTTTCCCATTCAGATACAGTGTACCTTAAGTTGGTAATTTTTCAAGTTTCTGATATTGTTATAAACATGGGAGTACACTAATATACTTGCTTGCTTCACCTGCAGGTTTATTAAAGCTCTCAACTTACCCAAAATGACAAAAACTATCCGTATATTCTCCAGAAATAATATTTCTGGTGCACACCGCGTCATTACGAACTACAGGCATGAGAAGTGCATAAATCATAAATCAATTCAATTCAATTCAGCTTTATTTATATAGCGCCATATCACAACAATAGTCATTTCATAGCACTTTCAAATGTAGGGGAAACCCCACAATTGCAGAAAGACCCCAGCAATCAGGCGATCCCCTGTGAGCAAGCACTTGGCGACAGTGGAGAGGGAAAAACTCCCTTTTAACAGGAAGAAACCTCTAGCAGAACCAGGCTCAGGGAGGGGCAGTCATCTGCTGCGACTGGCTGGGGGGTGAGGGGATAGAGAAGATGAAAAGAACAGACATAAAGAGAGCAAACATTAAAGGAGAGAAGCCGAGTACATTATTGGAGGTCACCCGGCAGTCTAAATCTATTAACAGCAAAACAAAGGGAGGGGTTAAGTGACACAAGAACCCTCCCTAATCGTAGGCTATATTGAAGAGGAAGGATTTTACCCTATTCTTAAAAACAGAGATCGAGTCTGACTCCCAAACCCAGATTGGTAACTGGTTCCACAGGAAAGGAGCTTGAAAGCTGAAGGCTCTGCTTCCCATTGTACTTTTGGAGATTCTAGGTATTACAAGTAATCCAGCATTTTGGGAGCATAGTGCTCGGTTAGGATGATAGGGTAATATCAGATCTTTTATATAAAAGGGGGGCTGATTATTAAGAGCTTTGTAAGTGAGAAGAAGGATTTTAAACTTAATTCTAAACTCTATGGGAAGCCAATGAAGGGAGGCTAGAACCGGAGAGATATGATCTTCTCTTTCTAGTACCTGTTAAAACTCTTGCAGCAGCATTTTGGATCAATTGAAGACTTTTTAAAGAAATTTTAGGACCACCTGATAATAACGAGTTACAATAATCTAATCTAGAGCAAACAAAAGCGTGGATCAGTTTCTCAGCATCACTCAGAGACAAGATGCTCCTAATCTTGGCAATATTACACAGATGATAGAAGGCGGTCTTAGAAACAAATTTAATATGTGAATTAAAAAACAGATCTTGATCAAAAATAACTCCAAGGTTCCTCACAGAACTATTCAGAGAAAGAGTAGCCATATCCAAATTAAGAGTTTGATTTGGAAAGGTATTTCTAAGGTTTCTTGGACCAACAAGAATGACTTCAGTCTTATCTGGTTTTAATAGCAAAAAATTACAAGTCATCCAAGCTTTGATTTCCTTAAGACAGGCATCTAACTTGGCTAATTGAGTACTATCATCAAGCTTCATTGGCAGGTATAATTGTGTGTCATCAGCGTAACAATGAAAATGTATAAAATGCTTTCTAATGATGTTGCCTAACGGAAGCATATATAAACTAAAAAGAGTAGGGCCTAGCACAGATCCCTGTGGAACTCCATGACTGAGCTTACTGTTGGAAGAAAACTCATTATTGATATGAACAAACTGAAGTCTATCGGACAAATAAGATCTAAACCACTGCAACGAAGTTCCATTTAGTCCAACATAGTGTTCTAATCTATCAAGTAGAATATCATGGTTGATAGTATCAAATGCTGCACTAAGATCTAAAAGGACAAGTACAGAAATGAGTCCATTATCAGATGCGATAAGGAGGTCATTAGTGACCTTCACTAAGACTGTTTCAGTACTATGATGAATTCTGAACCCAGATTGAAACTCTTCAAATAAACCATTTCCCTGCAAGTGGTCAAATAATTGCGTAGCAGCAACTCTTTCTAAGATTTTTGAAATGAAAGGCAGATTAGAGATTGGTCGATAGTTAGCTAAAACTCCTGAATCGAGCGTTGGCTTTTTGAGTAAGGGTTTAATTATAGCAATTTTAAAAGTCTGCGGTACATGGCCTAAAGTTAAAGAAGAATTAAAACCATGACTCTTTGTTTGCTAGCAGCAAGTCCCGGCAAAACCCCCATGAGTGCCTGGTATCATTGGAAAGCTTGGAATTCGTACTTTCTAAAAATACATGTGTTTTTGAGGAAGACATAACTCCCAACCAATTGAACGCGAGTTTTCAACCTAGCCAAAATATAAACAAATCATCTTTTTCCGGGCCGTTTTGGTGCACTTCCTACAAATAAAATATCATTTTGAGGTCTTTCCATACAGAATATGGAAATAACGTGACATCAGTTTTGAAAATGTCCTCAAAGTGACTCATTTTGCCAGCACGGGTCATTTGCTTACGGTGTTAGGATCTTAGTAGCAGTGCTAACAAACGGAGCTACTATTGCGCTTGTGATGACACCCCAACGTGCTACAAAAACTGCGAGGGAGTGAATGGACATTCCGAACACAGCTTGAGAATTTTTTTAGACTGATACTCACCAACAGTTGGAGCTGTGGGGATGAAAACAGGCAAATTTCTGCTTGTCTCAGCAGATTGAGATCAGCTATAACCTAGCATGTAGCTAGTAGCTACTAGCTATGAGCTAGCTAGCTTCCACAGAAGAACAACACAACATCCAGGCAAAGTTTTGGAGGAGGCTATCACAATTATCCAGGTGAGAGCTCTGACAGATAACGTTGTAAACTAAAACATGACAGCACTTTGGTGATATCCATGGCTGTAATCCAGCTTGTCTGTATGGTGCACACAGTGTCAGTGGCCACAACAGCCTTGGTATGGAGAGCGGCTAGGCCAAAAAGTACTGTTTGCGCTTTCTGCCGTTAACTGCCATTAAACGCGATCACAAAATTTGTTGCCGTTAACGGGTGCAATGCATTAACGGACATGACAATGCCACCACCACTAATATAAACACTGCATGATGCACCTCCCAAAAAAACAGCTAAATACATACACTATAATTACACTGTAATAAATAAATACACTATACTCTCGGCGCCACACCAGTCGGCTGCCTTTTGCAACAGCGGCTCGATTCCGAGTTTTTTTTCCCTTCCTCTCTCTTTTGATCACTTTTTTTTTTCCACCCCACTTATATCACGGACACACAGATCATCCCAAATGTCTCCTGAGCCGGTGGACGGAGCCACTGTTTATAGCAGGATACGATATAACAGGGAAGAGCTGCTAGCATTTAACCACCACCCGGTCCCACTGGAAAAACTCGACATACCGAGAGAACTGAGGCGAAAACGCCGCGGCTGCCGGGCTGGAGTAAGGCGGAGGACAAAAAATATAAGGTACAGACCCTCCCTTCCATCTGTTGTCATGGGAAATGTACGGTCGATACTGGGAAAGTTAGATGAGCTAGCGGCTATCTCCCGTTATGATAGCACTTACCGGGAGTGCTCTCTCCTTTTGTTTACTGAGACGTGGCTAACTGAACTAGCAGCAGATGCTAACATTGAGCTGGAGGGTTTTCACACGATACGAGCTGACCGAACACCAGAGAGTGGCAAAACTAGGGGCGGTGGAGTGATCATGTATGTTAACAACAACTGGTGCAGACCGGGACATATCACTGTTAAACAACGACACTGCAGCAAAGACATTGAGTTGCTAGCTGTTAGCATGAGGCCTACATATCTCCCGAGAGAACACTCACACGTGATCTGCATTGTTGTTTATGCAAATCCGACGGCGAACGCTGGGACAGCGCGTGACGTCATCCATTCAGTAACCAGCAGGCTGCAGACAGAACACCCAGATGCTCTTCTCCTCATCTCAGGCGATTTCAACCACGTTTCACTGTCTCCCATTCTGCCCACTTTCACCCAGTATGTCACATGCCACACTAGAGACATTAAAACACTGGATTTGTTCTACGCAAACACTAAGGAGGCGTACACCTCATCACAACTCCCCCCACTTGGGAGATCGGATCACAACTTGGTTCATCTCCGACCGGTGTACAAACCCCTAGTGCACAGACAACCTCCGGCCATGCACACTGTGGAGTTATGGTCTGAGGAGACAATGGACACTCTAAAGGACTGTTTTGAAGCCACTGCCTGGAAGCAGCTCTGCGATCCACATGGTGAGGACATCGATGGCCTCATTCACACCTTCACGGGCTACCTCAGCTTCTGTGTGGACAAATCCGTTCCCACCAAGACCATACGGCGTCACTCAAACAACAAACCCTGGATCAACCCTGAGATAAAAACACTTCTGAGAGAGAAGAAGAGGATCTTCAGGTCGGGGAACAGGGAGATGCTGAAGTCCGTACAGAGGGAGCTGAGGAGAAAGATCAGAGAAGGCAAGGACAGCTTCAGGAAGAAGATGGAGGACAAGCTGCAACAGAGCGACATCAGCGGGGTCTGGAGAAACCTCAAAACCATCTCGGGGCTCCAGAATACCTCCCCCCAGGCCACGGGGGGCAGGGAGTGGGCGAACAACCTGAATCTGTTTTTCAATAGATTTGACCAACCGCCCTCCCCCCTGTCTGCACAACAACCACTGCTGCCTCTAAGAAATCAAGTCCTGCTACCCACTCCCCACTCCACCGACACCCCCCCCCACTCCCAACACACAGCCCCCCATCCTGACCCTGACCAAGACCCAGGTGAGGACGGAGCTGAGGAAGATCAAGGCGAGGAAGGCGTCGGGACCGGACGGCATCAGCGCAAAGCTCCTCAAGTCCTGTGCAGACCAGCTGTGTGGGATTGTGACGTATACCTTCAACATGAGCCTGAAACTGGGGAGGGTACCACAGCTGTGGAAAACATCTTGTGTGGTACCTGTACCAAAAACTTCCCACCCCAAAGACCTGAACAGCTTCAGACCGGTGGCCTTGACGTCCCACTTGATGAAGACCCTGGAGAGACTGCTCCTTGCTCATCTCCGCCCCCTGGTGGAACCAGCGATGGATCCACTCCAGTTCGCCTACCAGCATGGCATTGGGGTGGAGGATGCGGTGATCTTCCTCCTTCACCGTTCTCTGTCCCACCTGGAGAAGCCCGGGAATATGGTGAGGATCATGTTCTTTGACTTCTCCAGTGCTTTCAACACCATCCAACCGATGATCCTGAAGGACAAGCTGCTGCGCGCAGGGGTGGACCAGCACCTGTCATCATGGATCCTGGACTACCTCACGAACCGGCCTCAGTTTGTGAGAACCCGGGACT
Organism: Pholidichthys leucotaenia; assembly: GCA_020510985.1. Classification (NCBI taxonomy): domain Eukaryota; kingdom Metazoa; phylum Chordata; class Actinopteri; order Cichliformes; family Pholidichthyidae; genus Pholidichthys; species Pholidichthys leucotaenia. Next base: position 227,946,563 of record CM035836.1, read on the forward strand.
GTGTTTCCGACACGATCATCAGTAGCACGGGGGCCCCCCAGGGAACGGTGCTGGCTCCCTTCTTGTTCACTCTTTATACTGCGGACTTCTCACACAACACAACACATTGCCATCTACAGAAGTTCTCTGATGACTCTGCGATCGTTGGTCTCATCTCCAGCGGAGATGAAGCTGAGTACAGAGGGCTTATCCAGGACTTTGTGGACTGGTGCCATCGGAACTGCCTCCAGATCAACGCGAGGAAAACTAAGGAGCTGGTGGTGGACTGCCGCAGGCATGGGCAGCCCCTCACAGCACCAGTAAATATACAGGGAACAGACATCGAGATGGTGACATCCTACAAGTACCTGGGTATTCATCTGAACAATAAACTAGACTGGTCACACAATACTGACGCACTCTACAAGAAGGGACAGCGCAGGCTGTTCCTGCTGAGGAGACTCAGGTCTTTTGGTGTACAAGGGGCGCTGCTGAAGTCATTCTATGACACGGTGGTGGCATCAGCCATCACTTTTGGAGTGGTCTGCTGGGGCAGTGGCATTACTGCAGCCGATAGGAAGAGACTGAACAAACTGATTAAGAAAGCTAGCTCTGTCCTGGGGCAACGCCTTGATCCGATGGAGGAGATAGGAGAGAGAAGGACGGTGGCTAAACTGTCATCTCTGCTGGAGTCCGAGTTCCACCCTATGCAGGACATACTGGATGCACTGAGGAGCTCATTTAGCAGCAGACTACATCATCCCAGGTGCACAACCGAGAGGTTTCGTAGGTCCTTCCTACCAACGGCTGTCAGACTGTACAACCTAAGCAGGGCTGCTCGCAGAGATAGCAAAAAGACGTAACAAACTAATAGTTTTTGTTTTTTTTTTTTTTTTGAATGCAAAAGATGCAATAGACTTACACAATGGTCCTCTCCGGCATACAACTAGGAACATACCGGTCGCTATGGAGGGTGAGAATATGTATGGGCACATAATCATACCATGTAGGATAACTAAATAGACGGTTATGCTGTTTCATCCCACCTAGCAACAATGCTCTGCACTGTGTGTGTTTATATATTTACATATTTATTCCATCTAGCTACAATGCTCTGCACTGGGTGTGTTTATATTTATATATCTATATATTTATTCCATCTAGCTACAATGCTCCGCACTGTGTTTTTATATATCTACATATTATTCCATCTAGCTACATTGCTCCGCACTGTGTGTGTTTATATACTTGCATATTTATTCCACCTAGCTGCAATGCTCCATACTGTGGGTGTTTATATATTTACATATTTATTCCATCTAGCTACAATGCTCTGCACTGTGTGTTCATATATTCATATATTTATTCCATCCAGCTACAATGCTCTGCACTGTGTGTCTGTGTGTGTGTGTGTGTATATATATATTTTATAGTAATATGTACATATGTATATTAGCTGCTCTTGCTTGCTTGTTTTTTCTTGCCTTCTGATTGTTGCTCTGAGTGTTGCTATCCCTGTGCTGTTGCAATCCTGGAATTTCCCCGTTGTGGGACTAATAAAGGCTTATCTTATCTTATCTTATCTTATAATTGCTAAATATATACACTATACATATAACTAAAAATAAATACTATATAAATATATACAATATACACTAAAATCTACACTAGGCACATCCTGGTTGGATGCTGGACACATCTGTGAATTTCTTAGGAAGGGAAGATAGTAGTGCACTGTAGGTAGATGGTAGATTGTATCTAAGGCCTCCGTTTCTGTTGGCTGAAGGCTTCTCTACATGTACATATATAGCCTGTTCAACTCCCCTCTCAAACCATCAATCCTCTCTGTCTAAAATGTGTACATGATCATTGTACTGTTGCACCCAATGTGACTCGTGTCGTATATTGAGATTCACAGCCAGCTAAACTCTCTCTTGCATCACTTCCTCCAAGGAACAGGCAGGTGTCGTTTTGGACTAGGATTTAATGCAAAAAAGTGTGAAACTGAAAAATACAGACACAAGGAAAATATTTAGAAACTAGGAAATAAAGACAATATCTACAAGCGGTACATTAAAAAGTCAATACTAGCTAAACAGCGTCGTCACACGGACTCGGATACGGCTTCGCTATCACAAACATATCGCCGATTAGCGTCTATAAAACTCATCAAACTTATTCGAATAATCAATTATACTTTATCTACTTATCACAATAAACTACTAAACTTACTCATATTGCCACTCAAAAGGATGGAAGTGAGCGGATGGCTTTAGAAGGAACAGCGACGCAGACTCGTGTTCCTGTTGACATTCAGTATGCTAGGTCTCTTCTTCTCGTCATCTACTGGCAAGCTTAAAGCTACTACAGAGCCTAGCGCCCTCTAGAGGACTAGATGAACAAATATATTTAAACTGTAACAACACACTCCCCGCCTGGCATTATTTTAAGAATGCCACTAAACTTATAAACTAATTTGTTTGAGATAAAAGGAGTATACAGTCTGAGATGGGTCTGGAGAAAGTCTTTGTAGCTTTGTTCTGTGTCACCTTGACCTCCACCTTCCTTACGACTCCATTCTTGCTTGCGAGAGTCTTCACGATGATGCCCATAGGCCATTCGTTCCTTTTTAGGTTCTTGTCCTTGAGAAGAATGACGTCCCCTTCTTCCAGGTTTGGTTTTTTGCGCTGCCACTTCTGACGACTCTGGAGCATGTTCAGGTACTCTTTTTGCCAGCGGGCCCAGAAGGTGTCGGCAAGGACTTGAACTCTCTTCCACTGGTATCTGTACATGTCGGCGTGAAATCTCCAGGTGGAGTTAGGATTGCATTAGCCTTCTGTGTGAGAAGAGTCATGGGCGTCAGGATCAAAGGAGTTTCCGGATCTGAGGAGACTGGCACCAGAGGTCTCGCATTGATAATAGCTGTGACTTCAGCCAGCAATGTTGTTAGGACCTCATGGGTTAGCTTGGGGTTTCCTGATTGTAAGAGCATCGAGTCCAGGATGCGTCGTGCTATGCCGATCATACGCTCCCATGTGCCTCCCATGTGTGATGAGTGAGGAGGGTTAAACACCCAGGAGCACCTTTGTTCGCATAGGTAGTCTTCTACACTTGTCTCATCAGGCTTTGGAGGATCCAATTTCAATTCCTTGGATGCTCCGACAAAGTTGGTCCCGCAGTCAGATCTTAGCTGTTTAGCAGGGCCTCTGATGGCGAAGAATCTTCGAAGAGCATTGTTAAAACTTGAAGAGCTGAGTGTTTCGATTACTTCGATGTGAATGGCTCTTGTAGACATGCACGTGAACAGAACCGCCCATCTTTTGCTGTTGACTTGACCACCTGTAGTGCGTCGCATTGTAACCTCCCACGGTCCAAATACATCTAGGCCAACATAAGAAAATGGGGGATCGGTTTGCAAACGTTCAGCGGGTAGATCTGCCATGATTTGCTGCTCTGTTTTGCCTCGAAGCTTTCTACAGGTCACACATTTGTGGATGACACTGCTGATGGATCTCTTGGCACCCACTAACCACACGCCACTTGCTCTCACTGCACCCTCAGTGAAATGTCTTCCTTGATGCTTAACAGCCTCATGGTGATGTCGGATGAGCAATGTAGCGATGTGATGCTTTGCTGGGAATAGAAGAGGATTGACTTCATGACTGGGCAGCTTTGACTCTGACAGACGTCCTCCTACTCGGAGTAAACCATTGTCGTTGATGATCGGATTGAGCTTGTAAAGGGAACTGCCCTGTGCTATTTCTCGTTTTGTCTTGATGCACTTGATTTCCTCTGCATACACTTCATGTTGGACACATCTGATGATTGTGTACTCTGCTTGTGTTAAGGCTTCTTCTGTGAGACTTGTTTTACAGAGATGCCAGCTTCTACATCTGTTACCTCCTTTGGACTTGAAACCGTGAGCAATGTGACGTAGGTAAGCTACTGCTTTGACAAGGGAGGTCCACTTTGAGAAACGTTCAAAACGTGATGAACCCAAGGCTTTGAGGTTAGCTCTTGTCACAAGTGTTGTCACGTTCTGTCGAATTTCAACATCCGACTCTGGATCGATGAGCTCAAATGGGCCTTTTTCAGGAGCGACAGTCTGTTTGTCGAGCAGGAAGGTTGGACCATACCACCATGTAGTACTGGAGATTTTCCCTGCTGGCAGAGAGCGAGATCCATGATCAGCAGGATTGTGCTCTGTTGGGACATACTTCCACTGGCCAGGCAGAGACGATTGCTTGATTCTTTGGACACGATTGTTCACATATACATGAAATCTTCTGTGTTGATTGTGGATGTATACTAACACCACTTTGCTGTCAGTGTAAAATGTGGTCTTGTCAATTTTCATCTTTAGTTCTTCTCTGAGAAGCTCAGACATTTCCACAGCGAGCACTGCAGCACACAGTTCTAGCCTCGGAACGGTGAGCTCTGGCACAGGGGCTAGTTTGGCCTTACCCATGACAAACCCGACCTCGTTGTGGTCGTCTTCGTGTGTGACTCTCAAGTAGGCAACTGCAGCTATAGCTTTAACTGAAGCATCTGAGAACACACAGAGCTCAGTGACCTTGGCTTGTGAGATGGAGAATGAAACATAGGTACGGGGAATGTTCAGTGTCTTGAGATGCTGCAGAGAGTCATGCCATTTTCTCCAACCGTCATACATGTCTTGAGGCAAGGGGCTGTCCCACTCAAGATTGCTGCTGGAGAGCTCTCTGAAAAGAAGTCTACCTTTGACGGTTACAGGTGCTAGAAGCCCGAGAGGGTCGAACAGACTGTTAACAGTTGACAGCACACCACGTCAAGTAAAGGGCTTTTGCTCTTGTGGAACATCAAATGTGAACGTGTCTGATGTGGTGTCCCAAATCACACCCAAACTGCATTGGGCTGGGAGCTCGTCTGTAGACAGATCAAGGTCTTTGAGTTCTTTGGCCCTGTCTTCAGGTGGGAAAGCGTTCACTACTTCTACTTTGTTGGAGGCAATCTTGTGGAGACGTAGATTAGAAAGTGCGAGCATTTTCTGGGCTCTTTCTAGAACGTAGATAGCCTCAGCTTCTGTCGAGAAAGACTTTAATGCATCGTCCATATAGAAATCCTGTTCTATGAAGTTTCAAGCGTCAGTTCCATATTCACCTTCTGCTTCCTTTGCTGCCATCCTCAACCCGTAGATCGCCACCGCAGGGGAGGGACTATTACCAAAAACATGCACCCTCATGCGATAGTCTACCACTTCTTTGATCAGGTCGTTGTTTTCGTACCACAAGAAGCGAAGGTAATCTCTGTGATCTTCTTGGACAACAAAGCAGTAAAACATCTGCTCGATGTCAGCTGTGACAGCGACAGGTTCTTTTCTGAAGCGGAGGAGCACACCTACAAGTGTGTTGTTTAGGTCAGGCCCTGACAGCAGTACATCATTGAGTGAGACTCCATCAAACTGCGCACTGGAATCGAACACCACACGGATCTTCCCAGGCTTCTGTGGGTGGTATACGCCGAAAATGGGGAGATACCAGGCCTCTTTGTCTCTATCACGAGGTGGCGCTGGCTCCGCGTGTTTGTTGTCGAGCATCTTCTGCATGAACTCAGCAAAGTGTGCTTTCATGTCTGGCTTCTTGTCAAGCATACGTCACAGAGACATGAGCTGCTTGTAGGCGTAGCACCTGTTGTCAGGGAGTAGGCGTCTGGGGTTACGAAACGGAAGTGGTGCCACCCAACTGTTTGTGTCATCTTTGAAGGACCTTTCCATCTTCTTCAGAAAGATTGTGTCTTCAACAGAGTGTGCAAGGTTATTGTCTTCATTAGTGCGACAGAAGACTGTTTCACCTAGATTCCCAACCGTGGGCTTTGCATGTGGGTTTGAAAATGGCAGTAGGTTGGAGACAGCTTTCGGTTGGCTCACTGTGAAGCTCTCTTTTACATTGAAGCGACTGTCACAGGGAGTGAGATAGCTTGGGCGTCCGTTGTCCAACACGTGTTTTGAGGGCGTTTACCTCACTTGGCTTGTGGGCGGTGCCCAGACATACATCACCAATGATAACCCAGCCCAGGTCAAGCTTCTGTGCAAATGGATCGTTGTGCCTGCCACTGATTTGCTTTCTCACCTTGTGTACTCTGAGAAGGTTGCGTCCTATCAGCAGCAGTATGTCAGCGTCTGGTTCGAGGGGTGGTATTTCAGCAGCTATTGCTTTCAGATGGGGGTGATGTGAGGCAGCTTCTGCAGTGGGTATTTCTTCCCTATTGTTGGGGATAGCATTGCACTCTATGAGCGTGGGGAGAGGAAAACTCATTTTCCCATCCAATGATTGAACTATGTAGTTGCAGGCTCTTCTACCATTTACTTGTGTTGTGCCAGCACACTTCTTCAGTGTGTAAGGTGTGGCTGTGCCTTGAATATTGAATGTTTCAAAAAACTCTGTTTTTGCGAGTGATTGATTACTTTGATCATCTATTATTGCATACATCTTTTTCATGTTGTGTGGCTCACCTTTCGGGTAGACTTGCACCAAACAGATCTTGGAGCAGGATTTTCCTGTGATTTGATTTCCACATACCTCGGTACATGTGGCTGTAACATCTAAGTCCTGTGTGAGCTCTTGCTCCCCGCCGTTCTCTTTAGGGGATGAGGGAGGCTTAGATGCTGTTGGAGTCGGGCCTGGGTGGAGAGCTGCCAGGTGTTTGTCGCTGTTGCACTCTCCACACTTAATTGTTATTTGACAGTCCCTGGCTTGATGGGTGGTGGAAGCAAGGCAGCGATAGCAGATGTTGTTGTCTCTGAGTACCTTTTTTCTGTCCTTGAGCAACATAGCTCTGAAACCCCTGCATCCTTTCAGTGGGTGTGGTTTGTGATGTATGGGACATTGTCTTTTAATGTCTTCACCTCCTTCCTTTGTCTCCACTCCGACTGACACGTCTGTTTTGTGTACCGTAACTGATTGTTTCTGCATGTAGTGACTTTGTGATTTTCCTTTTTTGTAACTAATTGTAGAATTGCCAGGTGAGCTATAGGTCGTGTTGAAGCTTGGGTCATTTCTTGCCTTGGCTTGACCTTTTACAAATTCAACAAAGAATGAGAAAGGTGAGAAACTTACATGATGGTCTTCTTTATACTTTGACCCTACCATTGTCCACTTCTCCTGAAGGTGAAAGGGCAACTTTTCCACGATTGGACTTACACCTCTTGCTGTGTCTAAGTAGCTCAAGCCTGGCAGATATCCATCCAGCTTTGCTGCTCCCAGTTCACACAGTAGATCTGATAGATCGCGAAGCTTGTGTGGCTCTTTGCTCATGAGCTTTGGGAAATTTTGGATTCTTGCAAACATGGACTTTTCTATTGCCTCTGGTAAGCCGTAGCATTCTTCCAGTCTCGCCCAGACCATGTTCAGACCAGCAGGTGGATGCCTGATATTGACTGCTTTTAATCTCTTAGCATGTTCAGAAGACTCAGGGCCGAGCCACTTAATGAGGAGGTTTAGTTCTTCACTGGCTGTTAGACCGAGGTCTCTGATGGTACTCTGGAATGTGGCTTTCCAGCTAAGATAACTCTCTGGCTTGTCATCATATTTTGTCAGCCCTCCTGTTAATAGTTGGCTTCTGGCTAAGAACCTGGCAAGGTCACTGGTAGTGTTGTTTGCATCATTTGAACTTGATATCTGTTGTGATTGCAACACACTTTGAGAATTTTGGTGAATTGCATCTCTTTGTGGTGGTCGCTTGGCGCCCTTTTGTGGCTGAATTGGGCAATGAGCTGTTTCTTGTTTGACATGGAGATGTGAATAAATCAATGTGGAATGTTGTTCCTGATGTGTACTGTCCTGTTGAAAAGTTTCTTTCTTTTGAGATGAATCAGTACAACTATGCCTGTTTATGTATTCACTCGCTTTTTGTTCTGCAGTTTGCTCTAGAGGCAAGAAGCTCAATTCTTCGCTGTGTTCTGGATTAATGAGCTGAGCTACAGCAGACTCCATCACTTCTGCTTTAACCCTGGCTGCATCTGCTTCCTTTTGTAGGTTAAGTAGATCTAGAGTTGCCTCTAACCGTGCCTTTTCCATTTTAATGCTTATCTCTCTCTCAGCATATGCTAGTCTGTCTTTTGCTGCTTGAGCTTCTGCTCGGGCATGTGCTGCTGCCATACTGGCTTGACTTGAAGCTGATGACCTCCTAGATCCTACAGCTGATCGGGGAGTCAGTTTCCCGGAATGTACAGAAGACCTGGATGAGTGGGAGGAGCGTGACCTTGAGGAGCGTGACCTTTTTTCGCTCCGTGCTTCTTCACTGTTATGGCTTTCAGCCTGTGTTTGCTCCATCTTGATGACTGGATAGGACCGCTGATGTTAAATGTACATTAAATTCCACCCACCTTCACTGTGGTCCCTCACCGAGTGCTATGATTTCACTGTACTGTTGCACCCAATGTGACTCGTGTCGTATATTGAGATTCACAGCCAGCTAAACTCTCCCTTGCATCACTTCCTCCAAGGAACAGGCAGGTGTCGTTTTGGACTAGGATTTAATGCAAAAAAGTGTGAAACTGAAAAATACAGACACAAGGAAAATATTTAGAAACTAGGAAATAAAGACAATATCTACAAGCGGTACATTAAAAAGTCAATACTAGCTAAACAGCGTCGTCACACGGACTCGGATACGGCTTCGCTATCACAAACATATCGCCGATTAGCGTCTATAAAACTCATCAAACTTATTCGAATAATCAGTTATACTTTATCTACTTATCACAATAAACTACTAAACTTACTCATATTGCCACTCAAAAGGCTGGAAGTGAGCGGATGGCTTTAGAAGGAACAGCGACGCAGACTCGTGTTCCTGTTGACATTCAGTATGCTAGGTCTCTTCTTCTCGTCATCTACTGGCAAGCTTAAAGCTACTACAGAGCCTAGCGCCCTCTAGAGGACTAGACGAACAAATATATTTAAACTGTAACAACACAGTCATCTTTAAATAAATGTCGGGTGGATGTAAACTGCTGAGTCTGGTCCAGTGAAGTTGTTTCTCCTGTGTTGGGAAAACCTCTATGACTGGACAGCATAAACTACTCCACTTTTCTTATGTTTAGGAATGTGATTTTTAGGGTGAACTCACCTTTTTCTCTGAGTGCTTTTCCACTTCTCTGATGTACCAGCCACATATGGAATGATGAGGTGTTTTCTTTGGTCCTGGTTGTCATTTCTGGCTCTTCTCTTTCTGGATTGTGCTGTCTTTGGTGAAAGCTGGTTTGGGATAACCACAAGTTGTAAGTGCAGTTTTTACGTTGCTTGTCTTTCTTTTTTCTTTGGGTGTCTGAGGGGATGGTGTTTGCCCTGTGATGTAGTGTCCTGATCACTCCTAGTTTGTGCTGCAAGGGGTGGTGTGAATCAAACAGTAAGCACTGGTCTGTGTGGGTGGGTTTTTGGTAGATGTTCTCCAGGATAGAAGTTGAAGTAGGTGATCTGATCAATGGTGTTAATCTTGGAGATGGTCTATGATTCTTTTTTTGAAAACGTTGGTAGGGTCTTTCTTTAATTTCTCATATGCTTGATGATCTTCCAGTAGTGTGGTAGGCTGCAGTGTTCAGGACCACTGTGCATCTACCTTTATCTGCAGGCAGAATGGTGATGGAGTCATCTCTGCTGAGAGTTGTCAGGGCCTTCTTTTCCTCCTTGGAAAGATTGGATGGTGGAGGTTTGTCGTTGGAGAGGCAGGCAGAAATGGTTATCCTAATTTGTTCTGCTTCAATTGCTGGAATTTTATTGTTTTTAATATTAGATTCTTTGGCCATCATAAGTTCCATGACAGGAAAACATTTCAGAGTGATTGCAAAGATTACTCACCCATTTTGTTTGTGTTTTCCAGTGTTGTAGTTCCAGTGTTTGTCTTCCCCCAGAAAGCACTCCTGTATGTGTATTTAAGCCATTACAGATGAGGAGTAACTGGAATTTCTTTGTCTGACTTTTCTTCCCTTTCTTGTGTTGTGCCAATTGTGCCTTCATAGTGAAGTCAACAGTCCGTTTGAAAGTGTCTCCAGGTAAAATGTTGGTCCTCCTCCACTGAATTTCCCCTTCTTTAAGTTTTAAAGACTACTGGGTAAAAGTAATTTATCTAATTCTTTTATTAACTAAGCACCTTTCTGCCTTCTAGAAGACTACAGAAACCCTTATGATTCAACCTCTGATGCAAACAACATCTTACCCCTGTAAATCTACGATTAGGATCTACAGTGCATGGGTATGGAGCAGATACTATTCTACAGAAGGCAAAAAGCCACTTATTTAATGAAAGAATTAGACAAATTAATGATCTTCCTCTTGACAATACCCCATAGATTCTCTATGGGGTTTAGATCAGGTGCGTTTGCTGGCCAGTGAAGCACAGTGATACCACGTCTGAAGTCTAGAGGAAGAGTGAAGAGGAGAGAAGAGAAGAGACTTTGACTTTTAAAATAAGCCTTTATTGCACACTTCAAAAAAATGTAAGCACACCAACATCATTCCACCAAGTGTGTCACAGTGGAAAAAGTGCAAACTGAAATGTCCCCCCCCCCACACAACACAGAGCAGTCCTTGCAGTCCACCTATTCAAAGATCCAGTTCTGTGACAGTCAGTTACAGTCAATTAAATGTCATATACAAGTCTGTTCAAACAATATCCCAAAAATGTGTAAAACAGGCAGAGGAACGACCGCCATTCATTCCTCCTGTCGGGTGCGCTTGACTGGCATTCCCCCTGCTGCTTTACGCAGGGCTGTCAGGTGTTTCTTGAGGCGATAACGTTTCCTTTCATCCAGAAGGTCAAGACCAACCTACCTTCTTAGCACATCAACAGACTTAATGAATTTATCAGTGTCACTGAAGTTGTCGGTGACCCTAATGGCTTTGTTATAGGTTTCATCCAGAAAAGCATTTATTTCTTCCAGTGAATACAAACTCGTGTTTGTACTGCATTTTGCCTCAATAGACTCAGTATTAGACACAGTGTCATTATCAGATTCCATTTCCTCGTCAGCACAACTCAGCTGACTGCTTGGTTCTCCTGGGCCAGTGGATTCATCATGGGCCACATTTTCCTGGACGCCACCCTCAGCAGCTGACTGTCGCTGTTCCATCCCCCGCTGTGTAATGGTAGCAGCTTCCGGAAGCACAGCCGCTGATGTCACACAGCGAGATTCTGACGCACCATCAGGTCGGTGCTCCGTCCCCTCCTCGGAAGCGGTAGCAGCTGGCGGAGGCACAGCCGCTGACGTCCCACAGCGAGATGATTGTGACGCACCATCAGTGACCTTTTTGGCGCCATCGCCATCAACGCTCCCGACTGCAAGCTGGGCCGCGGGCGGCGCAGCCGAGCCGTCCACAAACACAGCGGCAGGCTCCAGAGCAGGGTTGGCGGGAGCGGAGGCCGCGCCGCCGTCCGCAGCTGCGGCGTGAGCGGAGGGCTCGCCGCCGGCACCATCCGCGGCCCCATCAGGGCCCTCCGCCCGCTGCCTGTGCGGGCAAGCGGAACGTTTATGGCCCACGTCTCCACATTCAAAACACTTCATCTGTCCCGAGCTCGCATACAACATATAGGATCCATCCCCGTGTTTGACCCTGAAGGACACTTCCAGAGTTTGAGTGGGCGAGTCGAGAAACATGAACACCTGTCGCCTGAGTGATTTCACATGTTTTAACCTGGTGGCCTTGCATCCCAAAGTCAGAGTTGTAAACGGGCCCACAAACTTCCCAAATCTGCGGAGCTCCGTCGCCAACTGCTCATCAGTGATGAAAGGTGGAACACCTGAGACGGTGATTCTCGTTGATGGGACAGATAAGGGGGACACCTGTACATACGTTTCCCCGATAACAACACCGCTTGCAATCAGGGTGTGGACATCATCTTCAGCTGCCAGAAACACAACGACAGCTCTATTCATTCAAGAGAAGAGAAGAGAAGAGAAGAGAAGAGAAGAGAAGAGAAGAGACTTTGACTTTTAAAATAAGCCTTTATTGCACACTTCAAAAAAATGTAAGCACACCAACATCATTCCACCAAGTGTGTCACATTGGAAAAAGTGCAAACTGAAATGTTACCCCCCCACACACAACACAGAGCATTCCTTGCAGTCCACCTATTCAAAGATCCAGTTCTGTGACAGTTAATTACAGTCAATTAAATGTCATATACAAGTCTGTTCAAACAATATCCCAAAAATGTGTAAAACAGGCAGAGGAACGACCGCCATTCATTCCTCCTGTCGGGCGCGCTTGACCGGCGTTCCCCCTGCTGCTTTACGCAGGGCTGTCAGGTGTTTCTTGAGGCGATAACGTTTCCTTTCATCCAGGAGGTCAAGCCCAACCTGCCTTCTTAGTACATCAACAGTCTTAATGAATTTATCAGTGTCACTGAAGTAGTCGGTGACCCTAATGGCTTTGTTATAGGTTTCATCCAGAAAAGCATTTATTTCTTCCAGTGAATACAAATTTGTGTTTGTACTGCATTTTGCCTCAATAGACTCAGTATTAGACACAGTGTCGTTATCAGATTCCATTTCCTCGTCAGCACAACTCAGCTGACTGCTTGGTTCTCCTGGGCCAGTGGATTCATTATGGGCCACATTTTCCTGGACACCACCCTCAGCAGCTGACTGTCGCTGTTCCATCCCCCGCTGTGTAACGGTAGCAGCCTCCGGAAGCACAGCCGCTGATGTCACACAGCGAGATTCTGACGCACCATCAGGTCGGTGCTCCGTCCCCTCCTCGGAAGCGGTAGCAGCTGGCGGAGGCACAGCCGCTGACGTCACACAGCGAGATGATTGTGACGCACCATTAGTGACCTTTTTGGCGCCATCGCCATCAACGCTCCTGACCGCAAGCTGGGCCGCGGGCGGCGCAGCCAGGCCGTCTACAGACACAGCGGCAGGCTCCGGAGCAGTAGCGGCAGGAGCGGAGGCCACGCCGCCGTCCGCAGCTGCGGCGTGAGCGGAGGGCTCACCGCCGGCACCATCCACGGCCCCATCAGGGCCCTCCGCCCGCTGCCTGTGCGGGCAAGCGAAACGTTTATGGCCCACGTCTCCACATTCAAAACACTTCATCTGTCCCGAGCTCGCATACACCATATAGGATCCGTCCCCATGTTTGACCCTGAAGGACACTTCCAGAGTTTGAGTGGGCGAGTCGAGAAACATGAACACCTGTCGCCTGAGTGATTTCACATGTTTTAACCTGGTGGCCTTGCATCCCAAAGTCAGAGATGTAAACGGGCCCACAAACTTCCCAAATCTGCGGAGCTCCGTCGCCAACTGCTCGTCAGTGATGAAAGGTGGAACACCTGAGACAGTGATTCTCGTTGATGGGACAGATAAGGGGGACACCTGTACATACGTTTCCCCGATAACAACACCGCTTACAATCAGGGTGTGGACATCATCTTCAGCTGCCAGAAACACAACGACAGCTCTATTCATTCGGGACGCAAAGCAGATCGTGTCAGGGCCCACCTGGTCGGCCACAGCCTCTAGGACCTCCTCCACAGTAACAGTGCTGTCCGGGGGAACGATCCTCACCCCCTGGTGGATAGATGGAGGTGGCTTTTCCAAGGTCGCCATCCTCCACCCAAAAAATCAAAAACTGGAAAAGCGGCCAGTAGTAGAAAACCGAAAAAAAGTCCAAACAAGCCACGGAGTTCCCTATTTCCACCCTCCTCCTTCGGCCGCCAGAAACAGAGACTGAAGAGAAGAGAAGAGAAGAACCGAGATGACTTTGACTTTTAAAATAAGCCTTTATTGCACACTTCAAAAGAGAAGATAAGAGAATAGACCTTTCTTGTCACTGTTACAGGAACAACAAAAATCAGTTTAGAAGCTCTGTTCTGTTTAGCAGCAGATTCTTAAAGTGCAGAATAAAAACTATATACAAACACTACTGTATATAAAACAACTATCACACAATATAAGAGCACACAAAGATTAAAAACAAGGTGTATGAATCAATGAATATTGCATTGCCTGTTAGACTGAGGGTGGATGATTGTTCAGTTAGTAGGAGGCTGGGGGTGGGGGTGGATACATTTAACAGCTTGTGAGTAGAAGCTGTTCTTGAGTTTGTTTGTCTTTGTCTTGATCATCCTGTATGTGCTACTGGAGGGGAGGGGGAAGAAAAGGGAGTGTCCAGGATGTGAGGGGTCTATTATTATACTACCGACTTTCAGTCTGCCACTGTAAATATCACTGACAAGGGGTAGTGCTGTCCTGATCACCTGCTCTCTCCACCTGCTGCAGGTCTTTTCTGTCCTCTGCAGTACAGCAGCTGAACCACACTGAACAGCAGTAGGTCAGGAGGCTCTCAATGGTGGAGCAGTAGAAGTTTATCAGCAAGGGTTGTGGTAGATGGACTTGATGGAGCTTCCTGAGGAAGTACGGTCTTTGTTGTGCCTTCCCCACCTGGTGAGAAATATTTGTGGATCAGGTGAAATCGGCCAAGATGTGGATTCCAAGGAACTTGAAGATCTCCACCCTCTCTATCTCCTCTCCATTGATATAGAGGGGGGAATGCTCAGTTTCCCCAATTTCTCCCAATTTCCCCATTGTGGGACTAATAAATGCTTATCTTATCTTATCTTATCTTATCTTATTTATTTGAATCTCCTGAAGTCTATCATAATCTCCTTGGTCTTGGATGTGTTCAAATCCAGGTTATTGTCATTACACCATTGCCGCAGATGCCGGACCTCCTCCCTATAGGCTGACTCGTTATCCTTAATCAGTCCTATGATGTCCTCTGCAAATTTGATGATGGTGTTGCTTGTGTGGATTGGGGAACGTGAATAGGGGAAAAAAGAAGGGGGATGAGGACATGTGCCGGTGTTCAGGGTAAGAGTGGTGGAGATGTGGTCTCCTATTTTGACGTTCTGTGGTCTATTGCTGAGGAAGTCCAGTATCCAGATGCACAGTGATCTACTCGGGCCCAAGTTACCCAACTTCTGAAAAAGTTTATGGGGTAAAACTGTATTAAAGGTGGAAGTGAAGCCTACAAACAGCATCCTCACATAGGTGTTGCTATTATCAAAGTGTGTGAGGGCAGTGTGGAGGGCCATTATGATGGCGTTGTCTGCCGACCTGTTGGCTTTGTATGCAAACTGATGTGGATCAAGGTCAGCAGAAATGACAACCTAAATATGAGGCTAAATGTGTCTCTCAAAACATTTGGTGATGATGGGGATTAGGGCAACTGGGTGGTAGTCATTCAAGCAGCTCACTGTGTTCTTCTTGTACACTTGAACTATGATGGCTGACTGAAGGCAGGTGGGAACCACAGACTGCAGTAGCAAAAGGTTGAAGATGGTGGTCAAAGCCTCCACTAGCTGGTCTGCATGTGCTTTAAGTAGCTTTCCTGTGATTCCATCTGGACCAGCAGCTTTCCTCTTGTTGACTCTGCACAGAATGGTTCTGAACTGATGCTCTTGCAGCTGGATGGGGGCATCGCTCGTCTCCAGACGAGGAAGGCAGGTGCGGGATTCTCTGTTGCATTGGTTGAAGCGGGCGAAGAACTGGTTCAGAGTGTCCAATAGGTTACTGTCTGAGGAGTCTGCTGACGTCTGCCTGTCCTTGTAACAAGTGAGTTTCTTGATCCCCTGCCACATGTTCCTGGTGTTATTCTTGTCAAAGTTTTCCTCGATATGCTGTTTATATTTGTGCTTGGCCGTTTTGATGTCCTTCCGCAAGGACTGGTGTGCTTCTTTATAAGCCTGCTGGTCTCCTGACTTAAGGGCATCATCCCGTGCTCTAAGCAGGGTACGCACCTTACCATCGAGCCACAGTTTCTGGTTTGGGAACAGTTTGACTGTCTTGGTCGTGATCACACTCTCAGTGCAATAGCTGATATATGAGAACACAGCAGATGTGTGGCCATCCAGGTCCGTCTCCTCTGCAAATACTCTCCAATGTGTAGAATCAAAACAGTCCTAACAGTCCTGTAGGGCTATAGTGGCTTCCTCAGTCCACACCTGAACTGTTTTTAATGTTGGTCTTTGTCTACAGAGTTTAGGTTTATAAGCAGGAATCAGTGATGGAGAGAGATGATCAGAAAGTCCAAGATGTGGCAGGGGGGTGGCTCTATAGGCATCTGGAATGTTGGTGTAGACCTGATCAAGAGTGTTATTTTCCCTTGTCAGAAAACTCAGGTTTTTGAAGAATCTTGGCAGGACAGACTTCAGGTTTGCTTGAAGTCTCCTGCCACAACTATAACACAGTACAGGTGTGCTAGTAGTTGCTGGTTGATGGAGTGTTGTAGTGTTTCCATAGCTACTTTAGCATTAGCTTGCGGTGGCACATACACCGCAATTGCAATCACCGACATGAGCTCTCTCGGCAGGTAGAAAGGTCTGTACTACACCATCAGATATTGTTTGTCCGGACAGCAGTGGCTGTTGTTAAGTGTGGCATTGGTACATCAGCAGTTGCTTATATAAACACACAGGCCACCTCTGCGTTTCTTACCCAACATGTTGAAACTTCTGTCCGCCCTGAAGGTAGCGTGGCCTGCTAATGCTATTGCAGCATCCAGAGTGAAAGAGTCCAGCCAAGTCTCCGATATTACTGTCACACAGTAATCCAAACGGCATGAAATAATCCGCAGTCGTAACTCATCCATCTTGTTGTTGAGTGGCCGGGAGGTGGTGAGAAAAAGACCTGGGATGGTCAGTTTGAATGGGTTAGCCGTTAGCCTGGCCTTTACCCCTGCTCTCTTCTCCCGCTTCTGTTTCCTGTGTCTCCAGCGCCTGTGCCACTTTAGTGGGGGGATGATAGGAGAGAGGTCCACAGGCTTACAGATCTTTGGCAGAATGAAGTCCCAGGTACTGTTGCTAAAAGTGTTGTGGTTGTTTTCCAAAAGTATGAGCAGCTCAGCTCTGCTATACTGCACATGTGTGGCTGCAAGGGAGAAAATAAGAAGAAAGAAGCACAAATATACAAAATACCAAAAATAGCTACTAAAACATGAAGAGTGTCGGGCCACTGCGTCTACCCACACCACCATCTTGGAAAGAGGCACAGAATCCAAGTTGCTGGAGGTCCAGCGTGAAGTTTCCACAGTCAGTGGACCAACACTAGCAGATGACATGGCTCCCTAAATAATCACTGTGTTTTATCCCCAACACAATCACACTGATTTGCCATGTATCACAGTAATGCACCATTTCTATGCACCGGCATACCGGTCGCTATGGAGGGTGAGAATATGTATGGGCACATAGTCATACCATGTAGGATAACTAAGTAGACGGTTATGCTGTTTCATTCCATCTAGCAACAATGCTCTGCACTGTGTGTGTTTATATATTTACATATTTATTCCATCTAGCTACAATGCTCAGCACTGGGTGTGTTTATATATTTATATATCTACATATTATTCCATCTAGCTACATTGCTCCGCACTGTGTGTGTTTATATACTTGTATATTTATTCCACCTAGCTGCAATGCTCCGTACTGTGGGTGTTTATATATTTACATATTTATTCCATCTAGCTACAATGCTCTGCACTGTGGGTGTTTATATATTTACATATTTATTCCACCTAGCTGCAATGCTCCATACTGTGGGTGTTTATATATTTACATATTTATTCCATCTAGCTACAATGCTCTGCACTGTGTGTTCATATATTCATATATTTATTCCATCCAGCTACAATGCTCTGCACTGTGTGTCTGTGTGTGTGTGTATATATATATATTTTATAGTAATACGTACATATGTATATTAGCTGCTCTTGCTTGCTTGTTTTTTTCTTGCCTTCTGATTGTTGCTCTGAGTGTTGCTATCCCTGTGCTGTTGCAATCCTGGAATTTCCCCGTTGTGGGACTAATAAAGGCTTATCTTATCTTATCTTATCTTATCTTAATTATATGTCATGTGGCATGTACAATGGCTTATGATATTAATGCAGAATATAAGCATCTTTCCAGTTATTTGCATCGATGGTGTGTTAATTTTTCCACTACATTATGTATGATTGTGGCAGCCCTGACCCCTGTGAGACACAGGCTAAAGGTTAGGAGAAAGCAGTTTATACATTTAATTATTCATTGTCTGTTGCAATTTGCTGCATGATAATGTGTCACTTGTTCAATTTTTAAAGTCTGCACTTCTCAGTTCAGAAGATCATAGCTACAGAGATCATTAGCTGCTATTTAATATATGTTTATTCACAGCATCGCTGCGTCTAGTTGCTAATGTTTCTCTCTGGGCTTTTAACTGTAATGAATAAAGAGAATTAATGGAGAAGTGTGCATGGGCAGTTAACTTTTTTCACGTTGCAAAAATCTCACAAAAGCTGTAATTGCACACTCATTAACATAGGTAACTTTGAACCAATATAATTTGCTGTTTTCCCTCCTCCTTTTGTTTCTCAGCTATGATAATGGCACTCCCTGACTCACTATTGTAACGGCTCATTGGATTTATCATATGCCTCTGTAGATTTTAACAAGCAATTTATTTTGATCTAGCAGCCACAATATAAATGGTGTCATAACCAGCTGCAGTAGTGATTAAAATCATCCTTTCAATTTGCATAAAATAATGTTTGGGGAAAAATGGTATCTCTTTGATGTCATTGTCAAATTACCTTTTTCCTTACTGCAACATTTTGAGAAATGTAGGTAATTGACTTAGTAAAGCAATTCACTTGTTACATATTGTAGGCTATTTCCTGTCCTGTCTGGAAATTATCTTGTATTTACAATTCTCAGTTTAACCCTGTTGTTGAGCCACGCTGCAGGTCCCACAGATATTATAGAATCAGTATAAATCTACAACCCCAATTCCGGTGAAATTGGGGCATTATGTAAAATGTAAATTAAAAAAATACAATGATTTAAAAATCCTTTTCAACCTATTTTCAGTTGAATGCACTACAAAGACAAGATATTTAATGTTCAAACTAATAAATTTTGTTTTTTGCAAATATTCACTCATTTTGAATTCGATGACTGCAACACATTCCAAAAAAGCTGGGGCTGGGGCATGTTTACCACTGTGTTCTATCACTTTTCCTTTTAACAACACTCAATAAGCATTTAGGAGCTGAGGACACTAATTGTTGAAGCTTTGTAGGTGGAATTCTTCCCCATTCTTGCTTGCTGTTTGACCATAATTATGATCAGTTGCTCAAAAGTCCAAGATCCCCGTATTTTGTGCATCAAAATGCAGCACACATTTTCAATGTGAGACAGGTCTACCGGCAGGCCAAACTAATACCTGCAATCTTTTACTACGAAGCCACACTGTTGTAACATGTGCTGAATGTTGCTTGGCTGAAATATAAGCAGGGACGTCCTTGAAAAAGACGTCACTTGTATGGCAGCACATGTTGCCCCCAAACTTCTATGTACAGTTCAGCATAAATGCTGCTTTCATAGATGTGCATGCTACTTATATCATGGGCGGTAACACACCCCGATACCATCACAGATGCTGGCTTTTGAACTTAACACTGACAACAATATGGGTGGTCTTTTTCCTCTTTTGCCCAGAGGACACGATGTCCATGATTTCCAAAAACAATCTGAAATTTGGACTCATCAGAGCGCAGCACCCTTTTCCACTTTGCATCAGACCATCTCAGATGAGCTCGGGCCCAGAGCAACCGGCGGCGTTTTGGGGTATTGCTGATATGTGGCTTTTGCTTGGCATGGTGGAATTTTAATTCATACTTGTAGATGTAGCGACAAACTGTGTTAAATGACAATGGTTTTCCAAAGTGTTTCAGAGCCCACGTGGTAATACCCTTTACACAATGATGCTGGTTTTTAAAGCAGTGCGGCCTGAGGGATCGAAGGTCAAGGCCATTCAGTGTTGGTTTTCAGCCTTGTCACTTATTTCTCCAGATTCTCTGAATCTTTTGATGATATTAAGATAAGATAAGATGAGATAAGATAAGCCTTTATTAGTCCCACAATGCGGAAATTCCAGGATTACAGCAGCAAAGGGATAGCAGCACTCAGAGCGATAGTTAACAAAATAATAAGAATTGGTTAGCCAAAGCAGTAGATGAATATGTGCACAGATATATACACAGTGCAGGAGCATTGCAGCTAGATGGAATAAACAGCATTACGGTTTGTTAAATTACCCTGCAGAATATGACTATGTACCCAGACAGTATATTTCACATTTGAATCAGTGTTGTTGCCACCCTCAGTAATGATTGTTATTGTCCAAGTTGTGTATTGGAAGGGACGACCTCCTGTAGATGATGAAATCCCCGAATTCCTTGCAATTGTACGTTGAGAAATGTTGTTCTTAACATTTCTCGCCCTGTCTTTGCTTGTGAATGGTTGAGCCTAGTGATGGGCAGGCAGGCACTGGTGCTCCGAACAGTGATCCGATCTTATCCAGGAAATATTTGGCGAGGCGTGACTTGTGACATATGTGTTGACGTTGGACCATGTGACTGGGTCAGGAGAAAATAAACTGAGCAGCGCTACCCAATGGAAATCCCCGTCCCTCACATTTTGGTTTGACTGTGTAAGCGATTTGTCACAGCCAATTTTCAGATGGAGGCAGCACAAAAAACACTTGAGCTCATTTCTCCCATTGATGTATTATTGACATATAGTGGCTCTTGATTGCAACTGCGGTGATGGCTTAGGGGTAGTATATTGGTTTTGCAAGCAGGAGACCTGGGCTTGAATCCCAGCTGTGTTGTTCTTTTAATTTTATTTTTATTTGCAAGGAAGAGCTTGGATCATTATTACGCATCATTATGCTGAGGCACTATTGCTATTGTGCCCTGCATGAGAATCAGGCCAGAGTTAAATTTACTGGGACAGTATAAGACTGTTGAAAATTTATTATTTCTTAATAAAAATGGATAAGTAGTGCAAGCACACAAAGTAACACAGACACATTCACTGGAGTCACCCCAGTTTTATTATCTTTTTTCCCTGATGATCATTGATATTTCTTAAAAGACAGCACATTTATTGAAATTGAAAAAAACACATTGTAAAAATCTGCATGCTGTATACTTTGTCGACTACATGGCCTAGTAGAGCAAATGAAGCTCCACGAGGCCTCGTCAATGTGAAGCGTTTTGATGAAAGGCTCAAGTGTTCAAAAAAGCCTCAAATACTCATGACTAAGTAATAGCTTAGAGGTAAAATATGTCTCTTGCAACTGGGAAGCTGGGGTTCAAGTCCCAGCTGGGTCATTCTAATAATTTATTTTTATTTGCACAGTGAAGTGTCTGTTGTGTTTGAAAGAGCTTGGATACAACAATAATACATCATTATGCTGAGGCACTATTGTGCCCTGCATGACATTAAGGACACAGATGAATGCACTGAGAAAGGCAGTATGACTGTTGAAAAGTTATTATTTCTTTAAAAAAAATGGATAAGTAGCACAGGCACATTCACTGTAGTCACCTCAGTTTTATTATTTTTCTGCCTTATGATCATTGATATTTCTTAAAAGACAGCATTTATTGAAATTGAAAAAATACACATTAAACTAACAATACTCTTGTAAAAATCAGCATGTAGTATACATTTTGTCCACTAGATGGAGTGGTAGAGGAAAATGAAGTCCCACATGAGGCCTTGTCAATATGAACCATTTTGATGAAAGGTCTTGAGTCCTTCCGAAAGCCTCATTTGGCCATCACTAATTGAGCCCTGCTCTTTTTATACTCAATCATGACACTCACCTGTTTCCAATGAACCTATTCACCTGTGGAATGTTCCAAGAAGGTGTTTTTTGAGCATTCCTTAACTTTCTCAGTCTTTTCTTGCCTCTATTCCAGCTTTTTTTTGGGGGGGGAATGTGTTGCAGGCATCAAATTGAAAATGAGTGAATATTTGCAAAAAAACAAAGTTTATCAGTTTGAACATTAAATACTTTGTCTTTGTAGTGTATTCAATTGAATATAGATTAAAAAGGATTTTTAAATCATTGTATCTTTTTACAGACGTGGACAGAATTGTTGGTACCCCTCTGTTAATGAAAGAAAAATCCACAATGGTCACAGAAATACCTTGAATCTGACAAAAGTGGTAATAAATAAAAAGTCTGTGAAAATTAATCAATGAAAATCAGGCAATGCTTTTGATTTGTGGTTCAACAGAATTATTTTAAAAAACAAACTCATGAAACAGGCCTGGACAAAAATGATGGTACCCTTAACTTAATATTTTGTTGCACAACCTTTTCAAATCAAATCAAATCAAACTTTATTGTCATATTGCTGTACATACAACTGTAGTGCAGGCAAGATGAAATTGCGTTTCTCTTGGCATCCATATAAATAGAAGCAGCATGATTTAAGACACACTCACACATAGCTTCACCCCCCCACCCCCACCCACCCCCATCCATTCACACATCCCTGAGACATACTTGGGAAAAAACTAACTAACTATAATATACAAATAATATACAAAATATCCATAGGTGCAGTAGTGTGTATGAGAGATTCCGGGTCAGCTGTTCAGCATCCTGACAGCTTGTGGAAGAAAGCTGTTGATCAGTCTGGTGGTTCTGCCTCTGATGCTCCGGAATCGTTTACCAGATGGAAGAAGTTCAAAGTGTTTATGCAGAGGGTGAGAACGGTCCTTGACAATGTTCAGTGCCCTGCTCCTACACCGGTTCTGAAAAAGTTCTTGGACAGAGGGGAAGGAGACTCCAATTACCCTCTCAGTCCCCTTGACTATCCTCTGCAGGGCTTTTTTGTCTGACATACTGCAGCTGGAGTACCACGTAGCAATGCAGTACGTCAGAACACTCTCCACCACACCCCTATGGAAGGTCCTGAGGATGCAGATGGGGAGAGAGGCCTGTTTGAGTTTCCTCAAGAAGTGCAGTCTCTGCTGGGCCCACTTCCTGATCCCCAAGGAATTCTTGCTCCAGGTCAGGTCCTGCAAGATCTGCACTCCGAGGAACTTGATGTTCTCCACTCTCTCCACTAAACGGCCGCCGATGCTGAAGGGGACATGCTCAGGCTGTGACCACCGGAAGTCAATAATCATCTCCTTCGTTTTGTCCATGTTGAGCACCAGATTGTTCTCCCTGCACCAGCCCTCCAGGTCTCTCACTTCCTCCCTGTACATTGATTCCTCATCCCTCTGAATAAGTCCCACCACCGTGGTGTCGTCTGCAAACTTAATAATCTGGTTCCCCTCGTGTTTGGATACACAGTCATGTGTTAGAAGTGTAAACAACAGTGGACTGAGTACACAGCCTTGAGGGGATCCGGAGCTCAGCGTGACAGAGTTGGAGATGTTGTTTCCAACCCGGACAGACTGAGGTCTCTCAGTCAGGAAATCCAGGATCCAGAGACATGTGGCGGTGTTCAGACCGAGAAGGAGTAATTTCTCCGTCAGTCTCTGGGGAATAATGGTGTTGAATGCTGAACTGAAGTCAATGTACAGGAGTCTGGCGTAGGTGTCTTTCTGGTCCAGGTGGGTGATAACAGAGTGCAGGGTGGTGACTCCGTGGAGCGGTTTGAACGATATGCAAACTGGAGCGGGTCATGTGATGCAGGGAGGCAGGCTGTAATGTGTGGTTTGACAAGCCGTTCAAAACACTTGATCACAATTGGTGTCAGTGCAACAGGACGATAATCATTCAAACAGGACACAACTGGTTTCTTTGCCACCGGTACAATGATAGAGGTCTTGAAGCATCTGGGAACGATGGCCTGACTCAGGGAGATGTTATAAATGTCAGTCAGGACATCCGCCAACTCGCTCGCGCAGTCTCGGAGCACACGTCCCGGGATGTTGTCTGGACCTGCAGCTTTACGTGGGTTGACTCTGGTTAGGGTCCTCCGTGTGTCCGCTGTGTTGATGGTAAAAGCTGGTCCGACTGATGGTGGGGGTGGGCCAGCCCTCCCTCTGATTGTCGAGTTTGATGCTTCAAAATGTGCAAAGAAGTCGTTAAGCCTGTCTGGAAGCGAAGCGTCGTCATCATTGACCCCCTGCCTAGACTTATAGCCCGTCAGTGTCCGAACTCCCTGCCACATCTGCTTGGTGTTCCTAGTGTCACAGAGGTGTCCCTGGATTTTCTCCGCAGTGGCGCACTTTGCCGCCTTAATTCCCTTTGAGAGCGCAGACCTGGCTGAGTGGAGGGCGATCCTGTCCTTCGCTCTGAAGGCTGCATCCCTGGCTGTAAGCAGCGAGCGCACCTCTGCAGTTATCCAGGGCTTATGGTTACTCCGCATGGTGATGGTCTTCACTGTAGTGACATCCTCTGTGCACTTCGCGATGTAGCTGGTGACCGTTTCAGCGTACTCCTCCACATCTGTCTTGTCTTCCTGGGAGGCTGCTATTTTGAGGCAATCACTGCAATCAAACGATTTCTGTAACTGTCAACGAGACTTCTGCACCTCTCAGCAGGTATTTTGGCCCACTCCTTATGAGTAAACTGCTCCAGTTGTCTCAGGTTTGAAGGGTGCCTTCTCCAGACAGCATGTTTCAGCTCCTTCCATAGATGTTCAATAGGATTTAGATCAGGGCTCGTAGAAGGCCACTTTAGAATAGTCCAATGTTTTGCTCTTAGCCATTCTTGGGTGTTTTTAGCTGTGTGTTTTGGGTCATTATCCTGTTGCAAGACCCATGACCTGCGACTGAGACCAAGCTGTCTGACACTGGGCAGCACATTTCTCTCTAGAATACCTTGATAGTCTTCAGATTTCATTGTACCCTGCACAGATTCAAGACACCCTGTGCCAGATGCAGCAAAGCAGCCCCAGAACATAACAGAACCTCCTCCGTGTTTCACAGTAGGGACAGTGTTCTTTTCATGGTATGCTTCATTTTTGCTTCTGTGAACATAGCGCTGATGTGCCTTGCCAAAAAGTTCCAGTTTTGTCTCGTCTGTCCATAGGACATTCTCCCAGAAGCTTTGTGGCTTGTCAACATGCAGTTTGGCAAATTCCAGTCTGGCTTTTTTTAAAAATTTGTTTTCAACAGTGGTGTCCTCCTTGGTCGTCTCCCATGAAGTCCACTTTGGCTCAAACAACAACGGATGGTGTGATCTGACACTGATGTACCTTGACCTTGGCGTTCACCATGAATGTGTTTAGAGGTTGTTCTGGGCTCTTTTGTTACCATTGTGGGGAGCGTGAAATAAAGAGACTGAATTATTTCTCAATTCAGGTTTAATGCAGATTTCACATCCCCAGCTTTCTCTCTAGACAAGAAGAGAGTGAGCTGCATAAAAACCCCCATATTTATACATGTCACATCAGAGGCAGAATCACACAATGTCGTCAAATCCCCCGTTGACAATAATTCTCCCCCCGAGTCCTTTCGTCGTTCGTCTGACCCCAGGAGGTCAGGAAGTCCTTCCAGAGTCTTATCACGGCACCTCCGTCCTCCTGCCATTATCCACAGGTGGTCCAGACGTATTGTTCCATCCCAGACGTGAGGTCAATCAACACATGCAGTCCTAAGCATCTCGCCTTGTGCTTATACATATGTAGTCAAAAATATGTGAGCCACAACCATTAGTATTACCCGTCTCCTCCTGCGGCCACGTTCAGGGAGGTTGTCTACAGTCCCGTGGAACTTCAATTTCTGAATAATATGTGCAACTGGCCAGGGGATCCTGGGTTCAATCCCAGCCCCTGACCAAAAGTAATCTGTGTGGAGTTTGCATGTTCTCCCCGTGTCTGCGTGGGTTTACTCCGGGATTTCTCCGGTTTCCTCCCACATGCCAAAAACATGCAGGTTAGGTTAATTGGCATCAAAACTGGGGATTCTAAATTGTCCTTAGGTATGACTGTGAGAGTGAATGGTTGTCTGTCTCTCTGTGTTGGCCCTGCGATGGACTGGCGATCTGTCCAGGGTGTACCCTGCCTCCCGCCCAAAGATGCTGGGATAGGCTCTAGTCCCTCCCGCGACCCGAACAGGATTAAGCGGAAGAAGGTGAATGAATGAATGAATGAATGAATGAATGTGCAACTGTAGTCACAGGAACATCAAGCTGCTTGCAGATGGTCTTATAGCCTTTACCTTTAACATGCTTGTCTATAATCTTCTTTCTAATCTCCTGAGACAACTCTCTCCTTTGCTTCCTCTGGTCCATGTTTACTGTGGTACACACCATGTCACCAAACAACACAGTGACTACTTGTCACCCTTTAAATAGGCCGACTGACTGATTACAAATTTGTAGACACCTGTGATGTTAATTAGAGGACACATCTTGGTTGAACATGTCCCTATGGTCACATTATTTTCAAACTTTTCTAGGGGTACCATCATTTTTGTCCAGGCCTGTTTCATGAGTTTGTTTTTTAAAGTAATTCTGTTGAACCACAATTCAAAAGCATTGTCTGATTTTCATTGGTTAATTTTCATAGAATTTTTATTTATTACCACTTTTGTCAGATTCAAGTTATTTCTGTGACCATTGTGGGTTTTTCTTTCATTAACAGAGGGGTACCAACAATTTTGTCCACGTCTGTATTTATGTGGTACACAATGTCCCGACTTCACTGGAATTGGGGTTGTAATCAACCATCAGTTCCGTTACATCGTTTGCTAATAATAATAAGTCATTATAGTGAGTTATGTTCCAGTCAGAAGAGGCAACCCAGTGGAGCAATGCCACATGAAAGGCATGGGAAGTTTAAATCTTAGCATATTTCTTTCCCGGTTAAGATGATGGGTTTCAAAGCAGATTAGCTGTGTTTAGCAATGCAGAAATAAAAGTTGGATCATCACATGCCTCTCCCTTTAATGTCAAACTTGATGTTTCATGTCCAAAGTTAGCACAGCCGTCTACCAGGAAATTTTAGAGCACTTCATACTTCCTTCTGCTGACAAGTTTTATGGAGATGCTGATTTCATTTTCCAGCAGTACTTGGCACCTGCCCACACTGCCAAAAGTACCAATACCTGGTTCGATGATCATGGTATCACGGCTCTTGATTGGCCAGCAAACTCTCCTGATCTAAACCCCATAGAGAATCTATGGAGTATTGTCAAGAGGAAGATGAGAGGCACCAGACCCAGCAATGCAGATGAGCTGAAGGCTGCTATCAAAGAAACCTGGGCTTCCATAACACCTCAGCCATACCACAGGCTGGTCACCTCCATGCCATGCCACATCAAATCCGTAATTCATGCAAAAGGAGCTCAAACAAATATTGAGTGTGTACATGGGCATAGTTTTCAGTCAGCCAACATTTCTATTAAAAATCCATCCATCCATCCATCCATCCATCGTCTACCGCTTTTCCGGAGGTCCGGGTCGCGGAGGCAGCAGTTCAAGCAGAGAAGCCCAGACTTCCCTCTCCCCAGCCACCTGCTCCAGCTCTTCAGAGGGGATACCAAGGCGTTCCCAGACTAGCTGGGAGACATAGTCTCTCCACCGAGTCCTGGGTCTGCCCCGGGGTCTCCTCCCAGTGGGACGTGCCTGAAACACCTCAAGTGGGAGGCGTCCAGGAGGCATCCTAATCAGATGCCCATACCACCTCAACTGACTCCTTTCAATGTGGAGGAGCAGCGGTTCTACTCTGAGCCTCTCCCGGATGACTGAGCTCCTCACCCTATCTCTGAGGGTGAGTCCAGCAATCCTACGGAGAAAGCTCATTTCAGCCGCTTGTATCCGCGATCTCGTTCTTTCGGTCATTACCCAAAGCTCGTGACCATAGGTGAGAGTAGGAACGTAGATTGACTGGTAAATCGACAGCTTTGCCTTAGAACTAAGCTCCCTCTTCACCACAACAGACCGGTACAACGTCCGCATCACTGCAGATGCTGCTCCAATCCGTCTGTCGATCTCTCGCTCCATTTTCCCCTCACTCGTGAACAAGACCCCAAGATACTTAAACTCCTCCACTTGGGGCAGGAGCCTGTCCCCAACCCGGAGAGGACAATCCACCTTTTTCCGGCTGAGGACCATGGACTCGGACTTGGAGGTGCTGATTCTCATCCCAGCCGCTTCACACTCAGCGGCAAACCGTCCCAGCAAGAGCTGTAGGTCATTGCTGGATGAAGCCAACAGGACAACATCATCTGCAAACAACAGAGATGAGATCCTGTGGTCACCAAGCATGACACCCTCCATTCCCTGGCTGCGCCTAGAAATCCTGTCCATAAAAATTATGAACAGGACCGGTGACAAAGGGCAGCCCTGGCGGAGTCCAACTCTCACTGGGAATGACTCCGACCGAGTGTTGGCAATGCGAACTAAACTCTCACAACGGTCGTACAGAGACCGAATAGCTCGTAACAACAAGCCCGATACCCCATACTCCCGAAGCACCCCCCACAAAAATCCACGAGGGACGCGGTCAAATGCCTTCTCCAAGTCCACAAAACACATGTAAACTGGTTGGGCAAACTCCCACGAACCCTCAAGAATTCTCGAGAGGGTAAAGAGCTGGTCCGATGTGCCACGGCCAGGACGAAAACCACATTGCTCCTCCTGAATCCGAGGTTCGACCAACGGCCGGACTCTCCTCTCCAATACCTTGGCATAGACCTTCCCAGGGAGGCTGAGGAGTGTGATCCCTCTAAAGTTGGAGCACACCCTCCGGTCCCCTTTTTTGAAGAGAGGAACCACCACCCCGGTTTGCCATGCCAAAGGCACTGCCCCCGACCTCCACGCAATGTTGCAGAGGCGTGTCAACCATGACAACCCAACAACATCCAGGGCCTTGAGGTACTCGGGGCGAATCTCGTCCACCCCCGGGGCCCGGCCACCAAGGAGATTTTTAACCACCTTGGCGACCTCAGCCCCTGTGATAGGCGAGTCATCCCCCTCGTCCCCAAACCCTGCTTCCTCTGTGGAAGGCGTATCAGTGGGATTGAGGAGATCCTCGAAGTATTCCTTCCACCGCCCGACGATATCCCCAGTTGAAGTCAACAGTGTCCCATCCGCACCATACACAGTGTGGACGGGGAGCTGCTTTCCCCTCCTGAGCCGCCGAACAGTTTGCCAGAATCTCTTTGAAGCCGACCGAAAGTCTTGTTCCATGGCCTCACCGAACTCCTCCCATACCCGGGTTTTTGCTTCAGCAACCACCCGAGCTGCACTCCGCTTGGCCTGCCGGTACACCTCAGCTGCTTCGGGAGTCCCACAAGCCAACCAAGCTTGATAGGACTCCTTCTTCAGCTTAATGGCCCCCCTCACCACTGGTGTCCACCACTTGGTTCGGGGGTTGCCACCACGAGATGCACCGACCACCTTGCGGCCGCAGCTCTGGGCTGCCGCTTCAACAACAGAGGTGGAGAACATGGCCCATTCAGACTCCATGTCTCCAGACTCCCTCGGAATGTGGTTGAAGTTCTTCCGGAGGTGGGAGTTGAAGACCTCCCGGACAGGGGCCTCAGCCAGACGCTCCCAGCACACCCTCACTATACGTTTGGGTCTACCAGGTCTGAATGGCTTCCTCCCCTGCCATCGGATCCAACTCACCACCAGGTGGTGATCAGTTGACAGCTCTGCACCTCTCTTTACTCGGGTGTCCAAGACATACGGTCGCAGGTCTGATGATACGATAACAAAATCGATCATCGACCTGCGGCCTAGGGTGTCCTGGTGCCAGGTGCACATATGGACACCCTTATGCTTGAACATGGTGTTCGTTATAGACAGACTGTGGTTAGCACAGAAGTCCAATAACTGAACACCACTCGGGTTCAGATCGGGCAGGCCGTTCCTCCCAATCACCCCCCTCCAGGTTTCACTGTCGTTGCCCACGTGCGCATTGAAGTCCCCCAGTAGGACAATGGAGTCTCCAGGAGGAGCACCCTCCAGCACCCCAGTCACAGACTCCAAAAAGGGTGGGTACTCTGAAACATCATTTGGTGCATAGGCACAAATGATGGTCAGGACCCGTTTCCCAACCCGAAGGCGCAGGGAAGCAACCCTTTCGTCCACCGGGGAAAACTCCAATATAGAGGCAGCAAGGTGGGGCGATACAAGAATACCTACCCCTGCTCGTCGCCTCTCGCCCGGGGCAACTCCAGAAAAGGCCAAGCTCCAGCCCCTCTCCAGGAGACTGGTTCCGGAACCGGAGCTGTGTGTTGAGGTGAGGCCAACTATATCTAGCCGGTATCGTTCAATCTCGTACACCAGCTCAGGCTCCTTCCCCACCAGAGAGGTGACATTCCACGTACCAAAAGCCAGTTTAGAAAGCTTGGGATCAGTCCGCCAAGGTCTCCGCCTTTGACTGCCACCTAATCCACATAGCACCGGACTTCCATGATCCCTCCTGCAGGTGGTGAACCTACTGGAGGGCGGACCCATGTAACTCCTTCGGGCTGAGCCCGGCCGGGTCCCATGGGTGGAAACCCGGCCACCAGACGCTAGCCTTCGAGCCCCTCCCCCAGGCCTGGCTCCAGGGTGGGGCCCCGGTAACCCCATACCGGGCGGGGTACACTGAATCCTTGATATACAATTTATCATGAGAGTCTGTTGGAGTCTGTTGGATCGTTCTTCGTCTGGCCCTTCACCCAGGACCAGTTTGTCTTTTTTTAAATTGATCTTATATAATATTCACATAATATTCACATAATATTCACATTTTTTGAGAAACTGAATTTTAGGTTTTCATTAGCTGTGAGCCATAATCATCAAAATAAAAAGAAATACACACTTGAAAAAATATTGCTCTCTGTGTAATGAATCTATATAACATATGAGTTTCACTTTTTGAACTGAATTACTGAAGTAAATTAACTTTTCGATGATATTCTTATTTATTGAGATGCACCTGTGTTTAGCAGCCGCAGTGATGTGGGAGCCTGTTTTTCCAGGCTTTGCTCATGTATACCAAATGTGAGAGTTACGTAGTGTTGCCAAAGCACCAGAAGTCAATCAGTGCGTTCCATCAGCCACCCTTACGTGAATATATTCAACAGGAGGTGTAAGTAATGAAGCTGCTGAATATATTAATGCAATATATCATGGTATTTTGCTGCTAATATGGATTTGTCTCTTCTCATTAACATTTGACCTGGGGTGACTCAATCCAAGGACACTGCAGTTAGCTGCAGCCTTTTATGCTATATTAAACAGGCATCAGGTTAAATAATCATGAGCATCATGACATCTGAAGTATCACAATGGATTTTGTGCCTTATTAAATCACAAATATTTTCTTTTATTCAATTGTCGAATATTTGCATCTAAGAGGGTTAGTAAACTATACTGTACAAGCTGGAGAACAATTTTCTCTTCTATGATTGATGACTAGTCACAGTTTTCAAAGCATTTGGTGTTGTCATCAATATCGTGGCCAAGACCTCCTTTGTGTTAATAGCCTGTCTTCAGAAGATGGTCAATAGCTGAGACAACATGGCCATTTTTGCTCTCCACACGTATGCAGCCAGCTCTTGTGTTGAAACTTGAACAGCCTCTGGTATCAAATATTCTGTATGCTTAGATGCAAATATGTGTTTGCAGATTGTGTTATAATTGTCAAAATGAAACATTTAAGCTTATATGAGACCATTTTTTGTATATTTGGATTATGTTTATACTGAATCATGTTCTCTTCCACTCTAATAAGAGCTCATTCTGTTCAAATTAACCTGTTAAATCCCATCTACCACATTTTTTTGTTCCAGTCACCCAAAGCCCATCTCCAGTCACACCCTCAAAGCCTTAGATCAATGATAAGTAGTTGTTCTTATGCTATCTCCTGGTATGGCATGGCATAGCTGGTTCCTCTGCTGGAGGGATGCATTCCATCTATTCATCCATCCAGCCATCTTTTTCCACTTAATCCTTTTCGGGTCGTGGGGGGGCTGGAGCCTATCCCAGCATCTTTGGGCAAGAGGCAGGGTACACCTTGGACAGATCGCCAGTCCATCGCAGGGCCAACACAGAGAGACAGACTACCATTCACTCTCACAGTCATACCTAAGGACAATTTAGAATCCCCAGTTTCAATGCCAATTAACCTAACTTGCATGTTTTTGGCATGTGGGAGGAAACCGGAGAAATCCCGGAGTAAACCCACGCAGACACGGGGAGAACACGCAAACTCCACACAGATCACTGTTGGTCAGGGGCTGGGATCGAACCCAGGATCCCCCGGCCAAGGGTGAGTTGCTGTGCTGCCGCAGTGCTAACCGCTCCGCCACCACGCTGCATTCCATCTAATCCTTTCCAAAACCGTCACTATACAGCGGTCCACCTACAGTGGTGTGAAAAAGTATTTGCCCCCTTCCTGATTTCTTATATTTTTGCATAGTCACATTTAAATGTTTCAGGTCATCAAACAAATGTTAATATTAGGCAAAGATAACCTGAATACAAAATGCAGGTTTTTAAAGGATGATTTAAGAGGATTTATTAAGTGAAAAAAAGCTATCCAAACCTTTCTGCCTCATGTGAAAAAGGAAAGTGCTCTCTTCCAGAAAATGCTGAAAGTGTTATGATTCCCCGTACGCTATTACGCGGCGCACGGAGGAAGAAATGGAAAACCCAATTGCAGGAGTAGAACATGCACTTTATTAACAAAATCCCAAAATACAAGTCCAGCTAACAGTCACGATAATGAACAGAGAGTTGGAATGGTTAGGATGAGGCCACCAGACATACAGGGACGCCACCTGGATGTTTCGCAGCCTGAGGGAGGGAATGCTTAGTGCCGCCGGGTTGCTGCCGGCACGAGGAGAAAGACAAACATGACTTACGGCTGGAATGATCCGGGGCAGTCCGTGTAGTCTGGTGGATGAGGATAAGCAGGAACAGCCACTGACGCCAAAGAGGAAACCAATCTTGTGGCGCCAGAGAAGACAATAACGTCAGGCTGAAAATAAACACAGGTAATGAAGACATACACGGAGGAACTCAGAACTCAGAACTCAGAAAAGATTTATTGCCAAGTACATTAACAGATACTGATAACAGATCACTGATAACATACGAGGGATTTGACTTGACACAGAAAATGAACCTGCATTTCCGGTGACACGGCTGCATCTGAAACGCGCCTGCCAACAGGAGGGTACAGGTAGCATGAGAAATAATACAATAGGAAGGAGCAAAAAAAATCATTGATTTCAGAATAGTGGTCATGTATGATCAATATTATGATTACAAAGAAAAAAAAAGCCCTCAATGCACAATCAGCAGACCAAAAAAGTTCACAGGACACAAAGAGAGCAGTGAGTGAATCATCTTTATCATCAGTTTGTGGATCAGTATGAGTGTAATGTTGAAAGCAGGTGTTGTATCAGTTAAGAACAACAAGGACTCTTTGGCAGGAGATGTTTTGTCTGGCTACTGGCAGTTGTCCTTGGCAATTGTCCATGCAGCTGCCTGTCCGAAGGCCATGAGCTCAGTGTTTTGAAAAACAAAGACTGCAGATGATCAGGAGGATTTTTGTAAGGGAGAGATTAAGTCGAATAGTACTGATCACAGAGAAGGAACTTTATATTCTCTTACAGATTCAGTACTTAATCCTTCATTCACGCTGCCGTGAATGAAACTCAATGCTCCAACGGTCTCTTCCTCCTAACCCAGCATTTAAGTACTAATAATACTAACGAGGGAAGAGACAGCTGGTGTGAGAATGCGTGGGCTGAACAATAATTACCACCATGTGTGTATGAGTGGGTTTCTGAGTGTATGAATGGGAATGAATGAAGTGTGTCTGTGCATGTGTGTGAAACACCCAGTAATACAGAACAGCTGGTAATACTGACAGGAGGAGGAGGCGTGCCCTAGCTGTCAGGGAGCAAAGGACCCAAAGGACTCCCTCAAGCGCCTGATGGAAAATAGGGCAAAACTAACCATGGGTCAGAACTGGGTTTGGAACACCAAACCCAGGTTCATGACAGAAAGAGAATGTCCCACCATCAATCTGTGACCTCAAGCTCAAGACCTCCATTGTGGATGAATTAAAACAATTCTGCAAAGCAGAGTGGGCCAAAATTTCTTGACAGCAGTGTAAAAGACACAATGCCAGTTATCCCAAATGCTTGGTTGCAGTTCTTGCCACCAAGGGTGGCATAGCCAGATTTAGTGGGCAATTACTTTTTCCTTATAGGGCCAGGTAGATTCAGATAGCTTCTAACAAATGAAATCATCATTTAAAAACTGCATTTTGTTATTAGACAAAGAAAACTGAATTCTTTTGTCTAATACTAATATTTTGGGGACAGTGGTGGTCTAATGGTTGGGGATGTGGATTGGTGATGGGAGGGTCGCCTGTTCAATCCCTCAACCAGCAGGATCAGATCTGCGTGGGACAGATAACACAGCAGTATTTGTCCCACCCTTCTAAAACCTCACTGTGGTGCCTAAAACGTTTAACCCCAACTGCTCCAGTGGAACTGCTCAGTAGCCACAGGTCAGTCTGTGGTTGTACTGGGCAGCTTGCAGGTGTGAATGTGAACAGGGCGTCCTTGAAAAAGAGATGTTGGCTCTCAGTGGACCTTCCCTGTATATATAAAGGTTAATAAATAAAATTAAAATTTATTTGATGTTCTAATCCCCTGGATGGCAGGGGTGGGAAGCTTGCTGTGTGGAGTTTGCCTGTTCTGCCTGTGCTGTATTCCTGGGGCTGTGATTTCCTGCCACAATCTAAAGACATGCATTTCTGGTTTATTGGTGACTAAATTGTCCGGCGGTAGCTGTAATGGGCCCTTAAAATAGAGGGTTAGTGTAGCTACTAGTTAAGCGCTTTGAGTGGTCTTTGATACTACAAAAAGTGCTATATATGTACAGATCCTTGTCCCTTATCTGAAACATTTAAGTGTGACAAACATGCAAAAACATAAGAAATCAGGAAGTGGGAAATACTTTTTCACAGCACTGTAGGTGGACTGCTGTATACCGCTGTTTTGGAAAGGACAGAAATGTAATGCTTAATAATGAATAAAGCTTCAAATCAGTTATTTTATCTATCAGTCATACAAGATATTGCAAACTTACATTGTCACCAAGAACAGAACATTGTAATCTTGCTAAACGTAGGAGCTGTTGTAGGCCTTTTGGATTGGAAGCCATTGGATTGCACAGGTGGACCTAATAAGCACACAGTGATGTAGAAAGGCACACACCAGAAAAGGATTATCAGATTTATCTCTCGCCCAGCAATTTGCTTAAAAACATGTGCACAGTGCGCGCATTGATTAATCAGCAGTCGGCCTTACAGCGGCGGTGAAAAGACAGGAAGGGAATGAAAGGACAACACGGCCGACAGCCAGGGACAGAGAAAGCGATTGTGCTCGCTTTATCCGTGTTTACTCAGTTCAGTGGAAGGCAAATATTAGCCCGTGTACTCAGCAGCTGTTCCTCTCTGCTGGGCTTCGGCATCACTCCCTGCCTACAGAGACTAAAAAGGCAAAACGAGAACAGGTATAGTGGAAGTTAGTAGAGATGAATGGGAGTGGAACAGTTGGAGAGTTACCAGGGTAACAGATGGGGAGAAGCAAAAGACGGGCAAGAAAAATTGAGAAGAGATCATATGTTGGAAGAGAAAAAGAAACAGTGAGGCAAGCTGAAGAATGATCGAGCGATAGTCCAAATCTGAAGACACCATATTTTTGCTGTGAGAGCTGTCATAGATGGGGGTCACACAATGATGTATGTCTACTTTGGATCTTTTGATGAAAGTTCAGTGTGGAGGTTATTTTTTGACTTTGACTGTTTGAAAGCCTTTCTTTTTCCACCAATTAAAGTATGCTGTGTGTTTAAACAACGAACTGTATGATACACCCCATGGCTGTTTTCAATTCAGAGAAACTGGATAAGGATCAGGAAGGCACAGGAACGAATACAGATTGATGCTCTAATTCTGACTTTGCAGTTCTTTTGTGCAGTGCAAAGGGGAGAAAAAAAGATAGTGAGAGAAGGAAAATAAGGCTGCATGAACAGAAAGTAAAGAAGAGTGAAAACAATGAAGACCGAAAACACTTTGCTTTTGATTTTGTCCGAAGGTCACAGTCATTCGCTTCAATTTCGGCCCGCTGTCTGCCTCACTTCTCCTCAATGGAGAGGAGCGGGCAGCTCTGGCACACACACACACACACACACACACACACACACACACAGAGTCGCACAGACACACTATGTGTAAAAGCAACAAAAAGACATAATCTCCCATTTCAACCTTTTCTTGCAGAGTATACTGGGGCATGACAAATTATATGTGCAAACTGTAGATGAAAAGAGACAGTGGAGGAGACGACTGTCTCAGCCCTGTTCAGAATTCGAGCTATTTGCTCAGCCAGACTGGCTCATCTCTCGCATTCCTCCCACAGGTTAGCTACACAGTTGTATTTCAGTTCAGAATATTTCAATTCACAATGTACCGTATGTTATGTCTGGAAATAATGGTCTGCAGACAGGTCCACGTGTTGAGATGAACTTTACTGAACGTTTGCTACACAAGCTAAGGAGGGAGCACACAGAGAGGTAACTGGGTGGCACCAAAGGTGGAGTGCAAGACAAGAGACCGGCTAGCCCTGGGTAGCCGGCTATTATACCCTGCGGCGTGATGAGGTCACATATGCGTACATGCGAGTGCAGCGTGGTGCGTCGTACCATTTCCCATATATCACCCCCCCCCCCTTCCCAGAAAACTTACAACTACAGCCGTGGACAAAATTGTTGGTACCCCTCTGTTAATGAAAGAAAAACCCACAATGGTCACAGAAATAACTTGAATTTGACAAAAGTGGTAATAAATAAAAATTCTATGAAAATTAACCAATGAAAATCAGACAATGCTTTTAAATTGTGGTTCAACAGAATTATTTTAAAAACAAACTCATGAAACAGGCCTGGACAAAAATAAGATAAGATAAGATAAGATAAGATAAGCTTTTATTAGTCCCACAATGGGGAAATTCCAGGATTGCAACTGCACAGGGATAGCAACACTCAGAGCAACAATCAGAAGGCAAGAGAAAAAACAAGAGCAGTGAGTATACATATATATATATATGTATATATATATAAACACACACAGTGCGGAGCGTTGTAGCTAGATGGAATAAATATATGAATATATAAACACAGTGTGGAGCATTGTAGCTAGATGGAATAGATATGTAAATATATAAACACACACAGTGCAGAGCGTTGTAGCTAGATGGAATAAATATATGAATATATAAACACACAGTGCGGAGCATTGTAGCTAGATGGAATAAATATGTAGATATATAAACACACAGTGCGGAACATTGTAGCTAGATGGAATAAATATGTAAATATATAAACACACACAGCGTGGAGCATTGTTGCTGGATGGAATAAATATATAAATATATAAACACACACACAGTGCAGAGCATTGTAGCTAGATGGGATGAAACAGCACAACCGTCTACTTAGTTATCCTACATGGTATGATTGTGTACCCATAAATATTCTCACCCTCCATAGCGACCGGTATTTTCCTAGTTGTATACCGGAGGGGACCATTGTGTAAGTCTATTGCGTCTTTTGCATTCAATACTATTAGGTTGTCACGTCTTTTTGCTATCTCTGCGAGCAGCCCTGCTTAGGTTGTACATGATGGTACCCTTAACTTAATATTTTGTTGCACAACCTTTTGAGGCAATCGCTGCAATCAAACGATTTGCACAACTCCTTCCACAGATGTTCAATAGGATTTAGATCAGGGCTCATAGAAGGCCACTTTAGAATAGTCCAATGTTTCGCTCTTAACCATTCTTGGGTGTTTTTAGCTGTGTGTTTTGGGTCATTATCCTGTTGCAAGACCCATGACCTGCGACTGAGACCAAGCTGTCTGACACTGGGCAGCACATTTCTCTCTAGAATACCTTGATAGTCTTCAGATTTCATTGTACCCTGCACAGATTCAAGACACCCTGTGCCAGATGCAGCAAAGCAGCCCCACAACATAACAGAACCTCCTCCATGTTTCACAGCAGGGACAGTGTTCTTTTCTTGGTATGCTTCATTTTTGCGTCTGTGAACATACAGCTTATGTGCCTTGCCAAAAAGTTGCAGTTTTGTCTCGTCTGTCCATAGGACATTCTCCCAGAAGCTTTGTGGCTTGTCAACATGCAGTTTGGCAAATTCCAGTCTGGCTTTTTTATGATTTGTTTTCAACAGTGGTGTCCTCCTTGGTCGTCTCCCATGAAGTCCACTTTGGCTCAAACAATGACGGATGGTGTGATCTGACACTGATGTACCTTGACCATGGAGTTCACCATGAATGTGTTTAGAGGTTGCTCTGGGCTCTTTTGTTACCATTCGTAGTATCCGTCTCCTCCTGCGGCTACGTCCAGGGAGGTTGGCTACAGTCCCATTGATCTTAAATTTCTGAATAATATGTGCAACTGTAGTCACAGGAACATCAGACTTCTTGGAGATGGTCTTATAGCCTTTACCTTTAACATGCTTGTCTATAATTTTCTTTCTAATCTCCTGAGACAACTCTCTCCTTTGCTTCCTCTGGTCCATGTTTTGTGTGGTACACACTATGTCACCAAACAGCACAGTGACTACTTGTCACCCTTTAAACAGGCCGACTGACTGATTACAAGTTTGTAGACACCTGTGATGTTAATTAGAGGACACATCTTGGTTGAACATGTCCCTATGGTCACATTATTTTCAATGTTTTCTAGGGGTACCATCATTTTTGTCCAGGCCTGTTTCATGAGTTTGTTTTTTAAAGTAATTCTGTTGAACCACAATTCAAAAGCATTGTCTGATTTTCATTGGTTAATTTTCATAGAATTTTTATTTATTACCACTTTTGTCAGATTCACGTTATTTCTGTGACCATTGTGGGGTTTTCTTTCATTAACAGAGGGGCACCAACAATTTTGTCCATGTGTGTATGTCTGTGTTAGCCTTAGCAAGGGCAGCAAGTCAACATTAAGGCGACACTAGCATACTGGCTAACGTACAGTTGGTCATACGTACACACATGTGGGTTAACACTTAAAGCCAGTGATATAAGAAATGCACACATATGGCTTGGCCGATAATACTATTGGTACATTGCCTAATGTAAAACAGCATACATACTTGACTGGACCTGTTGTAAGAACCGCCAAGGCTTATTTCTGAACATGACATCAGAAAAAAGAAATGTTCTTTTTAATTACTACAACCTGGGTAACCAGGTAGACTGCTCGTTTAACCCGCATGGTCATGTGGGTTATTCTGCCACTTTGATGGACCATGCACCGACTGAACATGAAAATAAGGAACTTCGAGTCAATGATAGTTTGGAGCTCAGCGAGGCCTCTGTCGAGCACTGGGTGGACACGGCCCTGGCGGCACTGGCTCAGGCGAATCTGGGGGCCACCTTGGTGGAATTGTGGCTAGTTTAACAGCAAAGTCCCAGTCCGGATTCCACACTGGCTGGGTTGGCTCGGTTGCTGTTACTTGGTCCGGGGCAGGTGATGGTGTTGCCTTTCTCAGACAGGTGGCATGCCATCGAGACCCATCAGCCATCTGGAAGGTGGCTGGTCCAAGTTGCATGGTGATCTGCATTGAAGGTGGTGGCAATGCTGATGATAATGATGATGACTGGTACATCTGCAGCTGACGTGGGTGGTTGGATCGACAGATCCGGACCCAGTCGAGCATCATGAGCGGTGGATGTTTCTGCCTCACAATGTGCTGCTGCTCACTTGTCATGTGGCTGGTGAATGGCATCATTGTTGGGGCACCATTTAACGAAGGGCGTGGTTGGGTTGTCAACGGTTGTTAAGGTGAAGTGGTCTCGCTGCTGACCAGATGAACCCCACAATCTTCCGGGTCTTGCATTGTCACAGACTGGAACTCCTGCAGCAAGGCAGTGGCTCTGTGAGGCTTATGCCGTGCGAGGATCAGCCCCCAGTCTTCAGTGTTCCAGTCATTGTGCGGTGTGAAATAAGGAGTGGCTATGCCTATGTCTGAGCAAAGCGGGCTTGGGCCATCAGCAGTCAAGCAGAGTCCCATGTGATCTGTAATGGAAAAGCCCAACTCATGGAAGAGATCACATCCCAAAATGTTGTCACTGAGGCACGTCACTTGAAATGTGAATGCTGGGAGGACTCTTGACCTGTAGTGAACTGGTAGAGTGATGGTTCCTACCATGCTGATTTTCACGTGTCCATACCGGAACAGTTCCACCACGTCTAACTCGATTGGGTGTCAGGGGAAGAAAGTCTTCATCGTGGCCTCATCCAGCAGGGACCTCGTGGCAACAGTGTCCAGCAGTAGTGGTAGACTGATGCCATCCTGTTCTACTGTGCACCACTTGTACGGTGTGTTACTGGAGTCCACTGCATGTATGGTGGTTGCACTGGGCCAACTGAACAAGATAGACAGCGGGCTTGCTGGGGCTGAGCGGCACACTTTGGCAAAGTGGTTCAGCTTACCACAGCATTGGCACTTGTGTCCTTTGGTGGGGCAGGCAGGTGCACATGTCTGGTGTGAGGGATAGCCACAGTTACCACATGGCCGATGTGCTTTACTGTCCTGCTGTCCCACGATGTTAACTTTGGGGTCCTCCAGGGAGGACACGGGGTCGTCGTGCTCAGCAGCCAGGGTAACAGCTTGTGTTAGCGGAGCGAAGTT
This sequence comes from Pholidichthys leucotaenia, assembly GCA_020510985.1. NCBI lineage: Eukaryota > Metazoa > Chordata > Actinopteri > Cichliformes > Pholidichthyidae > Pholidichthys > Pholidichthys leucotaenia. The sequence goes on from CM035836.1 coordinate 227,987,049, forward strand.
TGGGGAGTGTGGGCTGGAGGCTCCTAGCTGGGTGGTTAACCAAGCCGCAGCTTCTAGTTCGGACACCAGTTCCACTGCACTGAAGAGCGGCAGGTTGTCCAGTGCCATTAGCAGGTTCTCCCATAGCTTCAGGTTGGTGGTGTGCACCACTAACTGGTCCCGCACCATCTCGTCTTCCAGTTGTGCAAACCTACACGTGCTTGCGAGACAGCGGAGGTTGGCGACATACTGCTGGACCCACTCACCTACACGCTGTCGGCTTTGGCAACATGTTATCCTCCTGACTCGCACACTCTCGGGGGTGGTGAAGTGTCCGGCTAACAAAGCAACACACCCGTCGTAGCTATCTGCAGGTCCAAGCACTTGAAGACACGCTGTCCGCTCACTCTCTGCCAAGGCAGTGAATTAGCATGGCACGCAGCCTTAGCTTGCTAATTTTAGCTAGGTCCATGGCAGACACAAACATCTCAAACGACTCATGCCAACATGACCAAGGAATAGGCGGCTCACCGGGCAAAGCAAGGAAGGGTGACAGGGGTGTCAGCAGCATTTCCATCTCAATGTTTTCCAAGTTTCTCCTCATCGCCATTTGTTAGGTCTGGAAATAATGGTCTGCAGACAGTTCCACATGTTGAGGTAAACTTTATTGAATGTTAGCAACACAAGCTAAGGAAGGAGCATACAGTGAGGTAACTGGGAGACACCAAAGGTGAAGTGCAAGACAAGAGACCGGCTAGCCTTGTGTAGTCAGCTATTATACCCTGCGGCGTATTGATGTCACGCATGCATATGGGCAAGCACAGCATGGTGTGTTGTGCCATTTCCCATACATCACACCGTATCATCACACCATGCAGTAACTGAAAATGGCTTGAAAATAGTGTACATTATATTGTGTAACTCAGACATCTCAGGCATTTTATTAAAGAGTCCATTTGGTGTTTTGTTGTAAACTAAATGGGAGACTTAATCTAGCACAGTTCCAATTCAGACTTAATCAATTCTGGCTGGTTAGGCTTGTGCTTTAGTGGAGTAAGTTTTTTTGGCTTGGTCTCAATCTGTTGAATGAATCTAAGTTGACTCATCACAATATTTACTCATTTCCAGCCTTTGTTAAATACCAACATATGCATAAGGCATAAGGATTTTTTTTTTCTCCTCTCGGCGCCACACCAGTCGGCTGCCTTTTGCAACAGCGGCTCGATTCCGAGTTTTTTTTCCCTTCCTCTCTCTTTTGATCACTTTTTTTTTCACCCCACTTATATCACGGACACACAGATCATCCCAAATGTCTCCTGAGCCGGTGGACGGAGCCACTGTTTATAGCAGGATACGATATAACAGGGAAGAGCTGCTAGCATTTAACCGCCACCCGGTCCCACTGGAAAAACTCGACATACCGAGAGAACTGAGGCGAAAACGCCGCGGCTGCCGGGCTGGAGTAAGGCGGAGGACAAAAAATATAAGGTACAGACCCTCCCTTCCATCTGTTGTCATGGGAAATGTACGGTCGATACTGGGAAAGTTAGATGAGCTAGCGGCTATCTCCCGTTATGATAGCACTTACCGGGAGTGCTCTCTCCTTTTGTTTACTGAGACGTGGCTAACTGAACTAGCAGCAGATGCTAACATTGAGCTGGAGGGTTTTCACACGATACGAGCTGACCGAACACCAGAGAGTGGCAAAACTAGGGGCGGTGGAGTGATCATGTATGTTAACAACAACTGGTGCAGACCGGGACATATCACTGTTAAACAACGACACTGCAGCAAAGACATTGAGTTGCTAGCTGTTAGCATGAGGCCTACATATCTCCCGAGAGAACACTCAAACGTGATCTGCATTGTTGTTTATGCAAATCCGACGGCGAACGCTGGGACAGCGCGTGACGTCATCCATTCAGTAACCAGCAGGCTGCAGACAGAACACCCAGATGCTCTTCTCCTCATCTCAGGCGATTTCAACCACGTTTCACTGTCTCCCATTCTGCCCACTTTCACCCAGTATGTCACATGCCACACTAGAGACAATAAAACACTGGATTTGTTCTACGCAAACACTAAGGAGGCGTACACCTCATCACAACTCCCCCCACTTGGGAGATCGGATCACAACTTGGTTCATCTCCGACCGGTGTACAAACCCCTAGTGCACAGACAACCTCCGGCCATGCACACTGTGGAGTTATGGTCTGAGGAGACAATGGACACTCTAAAGGACTGTTTTGAAGCCACTGCCTGGAAGCAGCTCTGCGATCCACATGGTGAGGACATCGATGGCCTCATTCACACCTTCACGGGCTACCTCAGCTTCTGTGTGGACAAATCCGTTCCCACCAAGACCATACGGCGTCACTCAAACAACAAACCCTGGATCAACCCTGAGATAAAAACACTTCTGAGAGAGAAGAGGAGGATCTTCAGGTCGGGGAACAGGGAGATGCTGAAGTCCGTACAAAGGGAGCTGAGGAGAAAGATCAGAGAAGGCAAGGACAGCTTCAGGAAGAAGATGGAGGACAAGCTGCAACAGAGCGACATCAGCGGGGTCTGGAGAAACCTCAAAACCATCTCGGGGCTCCAGAATACCTCCCCCCAGGCCACGGGGGGCAGGGAGTGGGCGAACAACCTGAATCTGTTTTTCAATAGATTTGACCAACCGCCCTCCCCCCTGTCTGCACAACAACCACTGCTGCCTCTAAGAAATCAAGTCCTGCTACCCACTCCCCACTCCACCGACACCCCCCCCACTCCCAACACACAGCCCCCCATCCTGACCCTGACCAAGACCCAGGTGAGGACGGAGCTGAGGAAGATCAAGGCGAGGAAGGCGTCGGGACCGGACGGCATCAGCGCAAAGCTCCTCAAGTCCTGTGCAGACCAGCTGTGTGGGATTGTGACGTATATCTTCAACATGAGCCTGAAACTGGGGAGGGTACCACAGCTGTGGAAAACATCTTGTGTGGTACCTGTACCAAAAACTTCCCACCCCAAAGACCTGAACAGCTTCAGACCGGTGGCCTTGACGTCCCACTTGATGAAGACCCTGGAGAGACTGCTCCTTGCTCATCTCCGCCCCCTGGTGGAACCAGCGATGGATCCACTCCAGTTCGCCTACCAGCATGGCATTGGGGTGGAGGATGCGGTGATCTTCCTCCTTCACCGTTCTCTGTCCCACCTGGAGAAGCCCGGGAATATGATGAGGATCATGTTCTTTGACTTCTCCAGTGCTTTCAACACCATCCAACTGATGATCCTGAAGGACAAGCTGCTGCGCGCAGGGGTGGACCAGCACCTGTCATCATGGATCCTGGACTACCTCACGAACCGGCCTCAGTTTGTGAGAACCCGGGACTGTGTTTCCGACACGATCATCAGTAGCACGGGGGCCCCCCAGGGAACGGTGCTGGCTCCCTTCTTGTTCACTCTTTATACTGCGGACTTCTCACACAACACAACACATTGCCATCTACAGAAGTTCTCTGATGACTCTGCGATCGTTGGTCTCATCTCCAGCGGAGATGAAGCTGAGTACAGAGGGCTTATCCAGGACTTTGTGGACTGGTGCCATCGGAACTGCCTCCAGATCAACGCGAGGAAAACTAAGGAGCTGGTGGTGGACTGCCGCAGGCATGGGCAGCCCCTCACAGCACCAGTAAATATACAGGGAACAGACATCGAGATGGTGACATTCTACAAGTACCTGGGTATTCATCTGAACAATAAACTAGACTGGTCACACAATACTGACGCACTCTACAAGAAGGGACAGCGCAGGCTGTTCCTGCTGAGGAGACTCAGGTCTTTTGGTGTACAAGGGGCGCTGCTGAAGTCATTCTATGACACGGTGGTGGCATCAGCCATCACTTTTGGAGTGGTCTGCTGGGGCAGTGGCATTACTGCAGCCGATAGGAAGAGACTGAACAAACTGATTAAGAAAGCTAGCTCTGTCCTGGGGCAACGCCTTGATCCGATGGAGGAGATAGGAGAGAGAAGGACGGTGGCTAAACTGTCATCTCTGCTGGAGTCCGAGTTCCACCCTATGCAGGACATACTGGATGCACTGAGGAGCTCATTTAGCAGCAGACTACATCATCCCAGGTGCACAACCGAGAGGTTTCGTAGGTCCTTCCTACCAACGGCTGTCAGACTGTACAACCTAAGCAGGGCTGCTCGCAGAGATAGCAAAAAGACGTAACAAACTAATAGTTTTTTTTTTTTTTTTTTTTTTTTTTTTAATGCAAAAGATGCAATAGACTTACACAATGGTCCTCTCCGGCATACAACTAGGAACATACCGGTCGCTATGGAGGGTGAGAATATGTATGGGCACATAATCATACCATGTAGGATAACTAAATAGACGGTTATGCTGTTTCATCCCACCTAGCAACAATGCTCTGCACTGTGTGTGTTTATATATTTACATATTTATTCCATCTAGCTACAATGCTCTGCACTGGGTGTGTTTATATTTATATATCTATATATTTATTCCATCTAGCTACAATGCTCCGCACTGTGTTTTTATATATCTACATATTATTCCATCTAGCTACATTGCTCCGCACTGTGTGTGTTTATATACTTGCATATTTATTCCACCTAGCTGCAATGCTCCATACTGTGGGTGTTTATATATTTACATATTTATTCCATCTAGCTACAATGCTCTGCACTGTGTGTTCATATATTCATATATTTATTCCATCCAGCTACAATGCTCTGCACTGTGTGTCTGTGTGTGTGTGTGTGTGTGTGTATATATATATTTTATAGTAATATGTACATATGTATATTAGCTGCTCTTGCTTGCTTGTTTTTTCTTGCCTTCTGATTGTTGCTCTGAGTGTTGCTATCCCTGTGCTGTTGCAATCCTGGAATTTCCCCGTTGTGGGACTAATAAAGGCTTATCTTATCTTATCTTATCTTAGGATATGCCTTGTTTCTTCTTTCTAAACTATTTGTATTTTGGATAAGGTTCAATCTTTTTTTTTTAACTTAAGATTACTGGTGTAGTCAGTACCACACCACGACCAGACTGAGACCAGAGAATATCGACCTTGACATTAATAAATGGTCAAAATCAAGTCACGACCGAGACAGGTAGAGACCAAGTTGAGACCAAGACCATCTTGGCCTTGACTCTTTAAAGTCTTGGTCTGATCTGGGTGTGGTCTTGATTACAATACTGTTAACAGCGTGGTACAAAAATCTAGTTCTGTCTTTGGCAAACATTTGTGCATAGTCATGCACAAGGCTGTTTCCTGGTTTTGGGGGGACCTATGCAAGATTTTGTTTGCCCCCCCCAGATATCCCATTTGTTTGAAAGTATAGATTTTGTACATCTTGCATAATCCAAAATAAGTAAACAGAATACCACATATGAAATGGTTAAACACGTTATGAAATACACAAAAGAAAAAAAATTAGGCAGCCTAAGTGCTAAATTTTCCAACTAAATAAATCTGAACAACACATTTTAAAAACCAGAGCGATGTTTATAAAAACAGTAAAATTTCATCTTACCTTCATGCTTATTTATCCATATATCACCCCATAAATTATCCACAGACTCCTCAGTTTCTCCTGTTTTTTGTTTCCTCTGTTTTTACTCTCAGCTTTTTGAAATACGAACTTCTTTTTCTGTGACAAATTGGCAACTTGGCAGAAACACAGCAAAAAGAGAAAATGACCTTGTTATACAGGAAGTACTTCAGGCTCCGGCCATATGCTGACTTATTTCCCTGATACAGCTTCGTGATCACTGCAGGTCAGCTTTGTTCATATTTTACATTAACTTTTTAAGTGCATCACTAAACATATGAGGAGCTTAGCTGATACAAGTGAAGACAGCTACTTTTAATGCTCTGAAAAATATTGTAGCCAGAATTATAAGTGAATACAGCTGCAAGGGCTGATGGGACACGATAAATGTTAGAAAATAAGCATGTTCTCTTTAGTTCAGCTGCTAATTTACTGTGTGGTAATGTTAACCTGAGTAAATACATTTTGATTTACTCAGGTTATCCTAATGTAATAATAAAATGTGTTTGATTTGAAACATTTTAAGTGTAACTTAAATGCACTGTAACTCCTGGGATCATTAGGGCACACAAACCCCTCCACCATGATAAGGTGTAGGGGTGGAAAGTCAATATTTGTGGGTTTTAAAAAGTACATTGAGAACAGCTTGAACGTATACATTTTTCATCAAGCTTCATATCCCGTTTAGGGACATGACTACTATGTTTTGTCCTTTTAAAGTTCTTTCAAGCGAGAGACAGAATTTACCCTTACAATGTTAGAATGGATTATTATTGTACAAATCTACAAACAAAAGACAGCTTATGCATAATATTCAAGGACCCCGCTATCTCATTTCACAGTTTGCTGACTAGTTTTATCTTGCCAGACAAGAATGATCCAAAAAAAGCCTATTTTGTTTTAAGGTTAATGCACCTTTTCTCCATGAGACACAGAGCACTCCTGGTATCAATTCTTTCTCTCAGATTGCTCGCAAGAGTGTGTGGATCAATTTGATTCTACCAAAGCTATGTTAGCAACTCCAGTCAACTCAGTAATGAGCCTCTAAGGAGAGAAAGGAGCTGGTGATGAGGGCAGACAGATTAGAGAATTGAGAAATAGGAAAGGAAAGGTACAAGGCAAAGTGAGAGGAATGATAATTGGAGACACGTGAAGGTGAGGCAACAACCTTTTTATGTTGAAGAAACTAAAAACAAGTTCTTTTGGAGATTTTATTGCTCTAACTGGGCTTAATAATTGAATTGCCATTGGTTTCACTATTTTACAACTTGAATTGTTAAGTCTGAAACAGAAATAACAAAGACAAAATCAATTAAAATACATTATAACCTAAAGAAACACATAATACTTTTATAAAACTGATAAAATGTCATGGTAGTTATCCATTATTACTTTCCTTTATCTCTAGAAAGGTAGTCAGTGTAATGAGGTTAGATGGCAGATGTAGAAATTACTGTCATATCTTAGAGTTAAGAGAACTGATGAAGGATTATGTAAAGCTGATAAAGGCAAATGATAATTGAATACAAAAAAAGAGTTAAAAATTGAGAAATCAAAGTACATGGGAAACTTTATTAGTCTTGTAAGCCTCCTTGTCCTATGATGAGCCACTTAAATTGAGAAATATCAAGGTCTAGGCGGACTAGGACTTTGGTAACGCATGAATTATGGGTGGGTAAACATTAATTTCTACATCGAAAGTAACAGAGCTCCAATCGTGGCTTTGCCCGAAGGAACAGCCCCACCACCAAGTTTGTGTCTCTCAACACTTCATTTTGTTGTTATTTTGCCATACCACTTCATGGTACCCTTTTAACATTCTTATCTCACCTTCCCACCCTTTTCTAGAATTTCCTACTCCCATGCTTTGTCATCCCACACTGTCTTTATCTCTTCCCTCCTCCATCTATCTCTGGTGAGTGACATGAGGAGATTCTCAACATGAAACATCTTTGCTCTCTGAAATGTTCTCACTTGGTGTCACTTGAGCATCTTGATCAATTTAATCTTTCTCTACACATTTCTTGGCAGTAAGAGACTGAGTTGTAAATGTTGATTCTATTTTAGGACTATGTTGGCATCTTCCTTTAATATCACCACTGATTTATTCAGTTTTCTTAAGATAAAGTAGTGAAAGGTTCACTTGATAGATGCTTTTAAGGCTTTCACTTTGTTTAGAAGTGAGAAATTGTACAGCTGGGTTTGAAATCTAGCAACAATCTTAGGTTAGATGTTGTATTTTATTTATAAATCATGTTTATTGGAAAATTTGATCCTCTCCGTAGATCGCTACCTTATTGTGGTGGAGGAGTTTGAGTGCCCGAATGATCCCAGGAGCCATATTGTTGGGGGAACTTGCCCCTGGTAGAGTCTCCCAAGGCAAACTGGTCCTGGGTGAAGGGCCAAACTCAGAGTGGTCCAGTAGATCTCTGTTATGGAAATATGATGCATTGTGCATGGAGAGAGGGTCCGCCCTCCACTGTTGCTTTTAGAGTAATGGCTTCTTCCTTGCTCAGTGGCCTTGAGACCCATGTCAGTACAGGACTTGTTTCACTGTGGATGATGACACTCTTTTACCAGCTTCAGCCAGCATCTTCACAAGGTCTTTTGCTTTTGTTCTGGGGTTGATACACACATTTCACACCAAGACACGTTCATCTTGGGGATGCAGAACCCATCTCCTTCCTGACTGGTATGATGGCTGGACATTCCCATGGCATTTATGCTTGAGTATAATTGTTTGAACAGCTGAGTGTAGCACCTTCAGGCATCTGGAAATTGTACTCAAGGCTGAAGCAGACTTGAGGAGGTCCACAATTCTCTTCCTGATATTTACCTCCGCCAGGAGGTTATGTTTTTGCCGGGGTTTGTCTGTCTGTCTGTTTGTCTGTTGGTTAGCAAGATAACTCAAAAAGTTTTGGACGGATTTCGATGAAACTTTCAGGCATTGTTGGAAATGGTACAAGGAAGAACTGATTAAATTTTGGGGATGATCCGGATCACCGTCCAGAAGAAAACTGCCATTTCCATGAATAACTACTGAACCACTAATCCTATCATTGTCAATCCAATTGCTAGTCATATATTTTCGTGGTCAAGGAATCTGAAAACGTACACACAAACACTGTATGGGCGGAACTGTGGCCGCCATTACGGAAAATGTCATTTTCGTGAATAACTACTGAACCACTAATCCTATCATTGTCAATCCAATTGCTAGTCATATGTTTTCATGGTCAAGGAATCTGAAAACATACACACAAACACTGTATGGGGGGAACTGTGGCGCTTGGCGGAGGTCTGCGCTCTCCGAGTGCTTTTCTAGTAGTATATGTAATCTTCTGATTTTAAAAAAATAATTTAAAAAATTCTCTAAAAATTTTTTAGCAAATATAAATAAGTTTTGTCATCCTAACTGACCTAAAACATAAGTTTAGTCTCATTTAATGTCAGACAGCGAGGAAAAGAAAAGGTTATGTGTATTTTTATACAGTGGATGTATAATCTAGATGTATGATCTGGTTTCAACTGTATAAAATGGTAAATGACGTTAACTTATATAGCACTTTTTACTCATCAATGGATGACCAAAGCACTTTACAGATCCTGCTATCCACCCATTCACACAGGCACTGGCCTGACCCACCAGGTGCAACTGGGGTTCAGTGTTTTGCTCAAGGATACTTTGACATGCAGACTGGAGACAAGAGTGGGAATCAAACCCCTGATCCTTCGATTAGTAGTCGGCCACACTATACCTGTGCTACAGCCGTATACTATGTGTACAAGAAGCCAGATGGAAGGGAAGCAAGGCTAGAAGCACTGGAGGTGGATTTAAACTGTTCTACAATGGTGTAGATGGGAAGAGAAATGGAGTAGGGGTAATCTTGAAGGAAGATTATGTGAAGAGTGTCCAGACAGGATTATCAGTTTGAAGTGAGAAATCAAAGATCTAATATTGAATGTTGGTTGTACGTATGCGTCGTGTACGTAAGCTTTAAATAATGGATGATGCTTTTATTTAATGAAAGATGTTTTCACTTTCAATCATAAGTATTTCATGACTTTTAATTAATTAAGAGAGTTTATTTTTTACCCATTTTATCATTTCTGGGCTTCTTTAGTCACACAGTAAGAAGAAAAAAAAAATCCTGAATTGGGGGGGGGGGGGGGTACGGAGAATTGTTTTAGAATTGAAGCATCCTGAATTGCAATCAATACAAATCGTGAGATTCCATCCATTTCTTTCACTGTTTATGCAACTTGGGATCTTATAAGGTATGTTCAGACCAAACACGAGTAAATTTAGTCTCGCAACCAGAACGCAGGTTAACTCTGTATTTGCGCTACTAAATTTGTCACGTTTGGTCTGAACACACCTTTACAAGGACTGGCACCTTCCTCATCTGGTGTAGTGTTACAGGTGGGGTACAAACTGGACAAATAGCCAGTCTGAGATATGTAACCTGCCTCATACTCTGACACTAACGCCTGTGGCCAATTAAACCCACCAGTTAATCAAACAAACATGTCTTTGGACTGTGGGGAAACCTCACTAAGTCAAACGAAAAACATATATAGCAACTCCACACGAAAACTGAGTTAAGTGCTGAACCACCAAGGCCATTCACGCTAAACATGCAGGTGCATCTTAATGAGTTAGAATGTCATCAAAAGGTTGATTTATTTATTTTCACTTCAAAAATGAAACTCCTATTACACACAGAGTAAAAGGAGAGTGATATATGCCAAGTGTTTATTTCTTTTAATTTTGATGATTATGGCTTATGGCTTATATATTTTTTTTAAATGGATTTTTCATAGAAATGTTGGCTGACTGAAAAGTATGTCCATGTACACACTCAACACTTGTTCAGGGCTGCTTTTGCATGAATTACTGCATCAGTGTGGCGTGTCATGGAGGTGATCAGCCTGTGATACTGCTGAGGTGTTATGGAGGCCCATTTTGCTTTGATAGCGGCCTTCAGCTCGTCTGCATTGTTGGGTCTGGTGTCTCATCTTCCTCTTGACAATAATTCATAGATTCTCTATGGGGTGTCGGGAGGGTTTGCTGGCTGACTTTGGACAAGTTTGGCTAGTTTTGGCATATATCTTTGCTGTATTAAAAACTATAAATGAGTTACCAATTAAAATAAAATTTAAAAAGTTGCAATTGTTTTGCTTTCGTCTTAGATCATCATTCTGGTGATTATGAAGGCTACACCATATGAAATTACACATTTTTCTAAATCATGTATGAATTTCAATGCAGACCTTGAAATCTAGCTTGTCTGTTGCTAAACATTTTAAGCATCATGCACAGTTGAGCTAATGTTCATTTAGCAACCTTTTTCTAACTGTGACCATCAGCTTTTGGTAGAACAACTTGACTTTGGTTCTCTGAGTCTAAAGAACTAGAGGTATGATTAAACCATTCTACTAATAATTATAGTTTGAGTGATGTGGTGGTCAGCACTTCAAATCCCAAGATAGTCAACAATTTGCAGCTGTGCTTTCTAGGATCACTTGTTTAGGACAAAAACAACAATTTATTTTTCTCACTGAGAGCAGTTTAAAAAGCAACCATAATCTTGTTTTCAGTTGCTCATCAGACAGAAAACAATACCACATTCTTTGCACCAATATTTGGATCCCAGCCACGGAGAAAATGCTAATAAATTCCCATCTATCAACTGGCGCTCAGCAGCTCTGTAAACATGGTCGCGGTATGTGATGACGTACTGCACGACTTTGCTGAAGGACGTTCGGATGTTTGTGTGTTAGTATGTGCATGCTGATAGTGAAAGTGGGCGGTTCAGGTGGGATTTATACCAATAGGTCTGATGGTCAATGAGCTGAAGGACACCATCCATCAACAGTCTCAGTGGTGCACAGATCGTACTGCAACCAACTCCGAATGCACTACACATGCAACGTGTGTTTCAGAATAGCAACAGAATCAAGATTATGGTGGATGATGTTTTGGCTGATTTATTTTCTCCTTCGCCTTCCTCAGCATAAATGTTTCTTAACTTTCTAGGATTTTGGCTCCCTGCGTGTGTGTGTGTGTGTGTGTGTGTGTGTGTGTGTGTGTGTGTGTGTGTGTGTGTGTGTGTGTGTGTGTGTGTGTGTGTGTGTGTGTGTGTGTGTGTGTGTGTGTACTGGGGGAGAAACGGGCAAACCCAGTGTGAGTCATGCTCTGATAAGAGATTCAGATACAGCCTTACAGACACACTCTGCATCTGTCCAACTCATTGATTTTTTTTTTTTTCTCAGTGAAATCACATTCAGTGTCCACTTGTGTTTTTAGTGCAGGAAAGACAGGATAACTACAGACAGTTGTGGTCCATGGGTGGACTGAGATGGAGAGTAAGAGGAAGAGAGGGAGGGAAGGTGTAAATATGTGTAGATGGAGGGGGGGAGGTTGCTCAAGGTGACTGCAAGGGATCACGGCAAACACGTACAAATAAGTCGGCCGAGCAAATATGGGGAGTGTGCTGAGAATGAAAACAAGCACACACTGTCAGCAAAGTGAAGGCTTTGTCTCTGTTGTCTTCTTATTCCCTTGGTGACCACATCAGAAGGACGCATGTATCTCTAGTCTGCAACACTTCTGTGCGATTTGAGGTGACTGGCTGGAAAAGAAGGCAAAATCTGAGCACCACAATTCAGCTTCATGATTCAAAATGGCTGCTGGCCCTGTGTGTTTCCATCTTTCTGTCACAGACACTTTTAAGACGTTAGGTGAACGGACAGTGGGTGATTTAGCCAGCAAGAAGTCTATGTGTTATGCAACCACCTATTTCCCCTTACATAACGCTGCAGTGGAAGATTAGCCCCGCTATACTGTTCTCCATGTAGCAGATGCCACAGCCGATCACTAGAAGTCATTATGCATACTTGTTGACAAGCTGATTAGCCATGCAGAGTGAGAATTACCCTCAGAAGAAAGATGCAGACACACCATATGATTCTGTGGGACACTCAGCTGCAAAAGCCTGGAGGATATCTAACTATGTTTTCACTAATAAAATCTGGAACTGGAAATAACGATGGACTGTATATTAGTGTACAGTTGTGAAAAAGTTAGGACATACTATATAAGCCTGTGTGTTTTTTTTAACATATTTGGACATATGGATATTTAATATCAATGTTAAAAATACTGGGAGATTCATGTAACACAACTAAACAATTAAAAACAAATTAAAGACTTGTTTCAAATTTTCTGTAAAATGTAATTCTAAACAAATAGTGAGGAATAAATTAGGACACCCCCCATCTTTTTAGGACACCCCCACATTCATTCCCACTTAAAATGGCTAAAATAAATGTTAAAAAATGTCAATAAAAACAAAAACAAGATTAGGCACAGATATGTGGACATTTCTTAATAAAGAACTGAATATTTAATGGGGTGTCCTAATTTTTTCACATGACTGTTTGGAGTTGGAATACAAGTTAAAATGCCTCGACTGAGGCTGCTACAATACATGCCCAAATCCTATTTTTCTTTTTCCAGATCTAAAACAGATGTCTAACATGTACAGGTCTGATGTCTGATGTTAGACTAATGAACTCTGTTCAGTGTGTTGCTGAGTCTGTGTCTTTCTTAATAAAAGAGCATCAATTTCTCTTTTAAAATAGTTTTCTTATTTTTAAACAATAAGTAAGAAACCAATGAAACTATGTCAAATAACAGCAGAATGTGTGATCGTGGAGCACATCTTCAGCCTGAGCCTGAAGCTAGTGAGGGTACCACAGCTGTGGAAAACATCCTGTGTGGTACCTGTACCAAAGACTCCGCACCCCAAGGTCCTGAACAGCTAGAGACCAGTGGCCCTCACATCACACCTGATGAAGGCCCCGGAGAGGCTGCTCCTTGCCCACCTCCACCCCCTGGTGGGACCAGCGATGGATCCACTTCAGTTTGCCTACCAGCATGGCATCGGGGTGGAGGATGCAGTGATCTTCCTCCTACATTGTTCCCTGTCTCACCTGGAGAAACCTGGGAGCACTGTGAGGATCATGTTCTTTGATTTCTCCAGTGCTTTCATCACCATCCAACCAGTGATCCTGAGGGACAAGCTGCTGCGTGCAAGGGGTGGACCAGCACCTGTCATCGTGGATCCTGGACTACCTCACAAACCGACCACAGTTTGTGAGAACCCAGGACTGTGTGTCTGGCGCCATCATCTGCAGTACGGGGTCCCCCAGGAATCAGTTCTGGCTCCCTTCCTGTTCACCCTCTTCGACCCAGTGGGGGAGATAGGAGAGAGGAGGATGGTGGCTAATCTCTGCTGGAGTCCGAGTCCCACCTCATGCGGGACACGCTGAACGCACTGAGGAGTTCATTTGAGGGTGTGTCATCCTAAGTGCTCAAGGGAGACATTCTGCAGGTCCTTCCAACCTGCTGCTCTCAGACTTTATAATCTAACCAGTGCTGCTCACAGAGGCTGTATTAAACGTCACAACTTTGCGCAGTAGAGATCGTCCCCTCCAATACACAACTAAGACAATAACAATCATTACTGAGGGTAGCAACAACACTGTATATTTCAAATGTGAAATATACTGTCTGGGTCTATATTTATATATTGCTGATGCAATATATAGTGTATAATAGTGTATAATAATTAAATCAATAAATGTAGCATGTGCAAAAGTTTGGGTACCGTTCACACTTAATTAAAGACACAAATTAAAACGCACCAAAATATGATTTTTGCCAAGGGTTTGCCAACATTTTTCCATATCACTTTAACTGTATCAAATATAGCAGTGGACAATGTAATCACTGTACTCTCGTAGAAAGCTTTACATTAATTACAGGCAGAAACAATGCTTATTTACCAGCTGTTGGGTGGTGTGACCTTATAATGACAATACATTTTTAATAGTAAAATTTTCATCTATCACTGGAATGTTTATATTTCTATTACTGGCAAAAGGCTCCTGTATACCAGACTGTAGGGAAATGGGAGGCTCTGTTTTGTTCCCACTTATAAGAACTGAGTAGGATGGTTATGTTTTTAATGCATTTTTCTGTTTTTGTTACACCTGTTTTCAAATATAGGCCACATACCGGCTCACTGACACTGCTGCGCTCTCCTCGCTCATTTGGCTTCAGTCCAAAACGCACCCACATCGGAGCTTCAGAATTCAGTTTTCTATTTATTCTTACAGACTTTTTGGAATTGTGGAGCTGTCAGGAAACATTCATGAGCGGTCCCACTGCTCTCACGTTGTAATTTGTTTTTACTCGGTGTGAAGTGTGGCACGATTACATACAAATCAGTGTTGATATTCCGCTGTTACCAGGAGAATAAATACATTTGAAAATGAGACTTACTGAGGGCATATGGAGCATATGGAGCTCTATGACAGTTTTCTGCTTGTTTGGTACTGAGGGCATCAGACATCGGGATGTGGTTTGTGGAGGAGGTTTTATCCTGGTTCACCCGGTGATGCTCTGCACCTCTTTTCCATGACAGCTCCCTCTTAAAAAAAATGTATCTTGCTTTCTATGGTGCTGGATACGAAACACGACACAACACATGGCCCATTCAAATGTAATTGTAAGTGCACACATGCACCACACACACATACAACCCCCCCACACCTGCACACACACACATTTTGCAGCCCTGTCCACTGAAACGGAGGACAGGAAGCAGCAACCTATAGATTGGTGTATTCCAATCAACCACTGAGCTGTGCTAAGTTTGGCACAGGGTGATAATAAAAAGACTTGTAAAAATGCCGGTGACTAAATTAATCAGTAGCAGCTAGTATCCCCAGCTTCCAGGCTCACGTTGCATTTGTGTGACTTGTGAAACTTGATACACCGGAGAAATGCACTGTTTTTTGTGGGAGCTCAGACTCCTGTCTCCTTAAAGTTTGAAAAAGCCATGAAGGGTTGTTGAGGCGTTAATTTATGCTAATGGTCCCCACAACTGCGGCTCGCCAATTGTAGTTTGAAAGTAACCTTAGATAATTTCCCATGGCACCCTGAATGGTCTCTCACGGCACCTTAGGGTGCCACAGTACCCCAGTTGAAAAACATTGATATGAAGTACGGCCCATCTCATGACATCGTTAAAATCTACAAGGAGAAAAAAAGAACAGTGAGGCCAAGGAACTGAGTGCTTGGCTTATATGTACACTGTCCTCATGATTTGAGTCGCTGACCATGCCCAACATGACAATCTAGAACTGGAACAGTATATCTTGACATTAGTCCACATTAAGCCACTCTTTGCCACTTGCAAGTAATAGGCACACCCATATACTGTACTGTATAAGAATAGATGATTGATGCCAATTAACTTAACCTGCATGTCTTTGACCTGTGGGAGGAAACCAAAGTACCCGGGGTAAACCCACACAGACATGGGGGGTCACTGATGGTCTGGGGGTGGGATCGAACCCACGATGGTCAGGGGCTAAATCATATGCTAATAAATATTGCATTGCTGCCTGCTTTATGGTTTATGGTTATGTTATGTGAAACTCAGAGATACAGCCTTTGATAGTGTCATGAATCGCCTGTGAAATGGGTGAAAGTAGGACACCAAACACTGTCTGTGGGTTTGCACATTTATTAACATAAAGACAGACAAAATGCTAACATACAAATACTAAATAATAAAGTGAGTGGCACTAGCAAACACATACACAATGACAAACACTGGAGGAGAGTAGGGCTCAACGTTCAGGGGGACATGAAGCCAGGAACACCGAGCAAGAGGCGGAATCCAGCCAGAGCTCTCCCGAAGGCTGCGGGGGC
This sequence comes from Pholidichthys leucotaenia, assembly GCA_020510985.1. Classification (NCBI taxonomy): domain Eukaryota; kingdom Metazoa; phylum Chordata; class Actinopteri; order Cichliformes; family Pholidichthyidae; genus Pholidichthys; species Pholidichthys leucotaenia. The sequence goes on from CM035836.1 coordinate 228,003,382, forward strand.
TCACGGCTGGAAATAAGGGAAACACACACCTGGACAGAGCTCTCCTACTCTCCTCAACAGCGGCCCCAAACACACTCAAGATGGACAGCTCTGCTCCTGAGGACGGGGTAACGTGGAAGAAGGACATGACAAACCACAGAGGTTTGTCCTCCCCTTATATGTAAGACGTAATCAATGACAGGTGTGGATACATAAGTGGAGAAAATAACAGAATGGATGACAGGTGTGCAGCTCCGACCAGTTTGACAGCTGGAAGCTGCACAGTGCTGTCAGAATAAAACATAGCAGAAAACCATAATAAACAACAACAACATAACCCCAAAAATGTGAACAAAACTACAAATACAAAACGACACAATAATTACACCAGATATGCTTTTGTAGACCAGATAAACAAATAAATCAACAGACAGAAAAACACCAAACTTAACAGAAGGCTGGGCACGGTGCCCACCCATGCCCAGGATTATGACAGATAGATTCCTTTTGGGAAAATGAGAAGGAAGCTGATTAATCATTTGCACTCCTACCAACCAGGGGACTATTAAATCAGATCATCCACATCAGCAGATTTTTGAACTGGTCAGCCACGTGTCCAGACTGCTTCTTCAGGCTCGATGGTATAGCAGAGTCCTAAGCGCACTGAGTGATTTAAACAAGTGCTACTGTCTACTACGGAGTTTTGCTGAATCCATTGTTCAGCAGTTTATGCCTCTGTTGTTTTCCTTCTCCTTCTTACCTGTTTAGTATTTATGTATCAGATTTTAGAGGGAAATGCAGAAAGACTTTGAGGAAATGCAAATACATCAAGCGGCTGATGTGTGTGGAGATGAAGCTGCGGGGTGCTACAGAAGAACGCCGTGATTGAGTTGTCTGTGAAGAAATGAAACAAAGAAACAAGTCTGTCAAAAATGCTTTCATTTTCCCTCTTTGTGTCTGTTTTCTCCTTTTCTTAATTGACTACCAGTGTGTGAACAAAATCTTGACATCTTCAAAGAGAGCTTTGATCTCAAAGCACCTTGAGACCCTGGAGGATCATTGAGGTTCCCGCTGTCCTTTATCGCGGGATGTTTCTCTCTGCCCTTTGCTTCTCCTCCTCTTCCTCTCACTCTTCCTTTTCTGCATGCCGTGATCAGAACAAGCTCTCTGAGGCTGCCTGATAACCCTGATGCACACACACATACCAACTGCAGCCTCAATCTCATTCCATTCCCAACAGCAGCGTTTACTTCGGTGCTTGCTCACGCACCACAAAGTCACGCTGAAATATTTCAGACAGAAATGCACCTCTGTACTGCTCTTTCTCTGCCGTGGCTGCCAAAAAGAATTCAAAAGCTACTATTCTTTGTCTTTGAGATGAAGGAGAGACTAATAAGAAGATAACAGAAACTTTTTCTTGGTAGCGCAGCTATCAGTTTGCTGTTTTCTGAAAACGTGGCCAGCAGTTTCTGCCTTCTGAAAAAAAGAAATATATTTTTTTGTACTAAGATCTTAGATATTTGCCAAGAGCAGCAAGTTTGAATTTAAGTAATATATTCAAGAGGAAATCTTTGAATAATGTTTTCACAACTTTCTCTTTTTCTGGAGTTGCCCCGGGCGAGAGGCGACGAGCAGGGGTAGGTATTCTTGTATCGCCCCACCTTGCTGCCTCTATATTGGAGTTTTCCCCGGTGGACGAAAGGGTTGCTTCCCTGCGCCTTCGGGTTGGGAAACGGGTCCTGACCATCATTTGTGCCTATGCACCAAATGATGTTTCAGAGTACCCACCCTTTTTGGAGTCTGTGACTGGGGTGCTGGAGGGTGCTCCTCCTGGAGACTCCATTGTCCTACTGGGGGACTTCAATGCGCACGTGGGCAACGACAGTGAAACCTGGAGGGGGGTGATTGGGAGGAACGGCCTGCCCGATCTGAACCCGAGTGGTGTTCAGTTATTGGACTTCTGTGCTAACCACAGTCTGTCTATAACGAACACCATGTTCAAGCATAAGGGTGTCCATATGTGCACCTGGCACCAGGACACCCTAGGCCGCAGGTCGATGATCGATTTTGTTATCGTATCATCAGACCTGCGACCGTATGTCTTGGACACCCGAGTAAAGAGAGGTGCAGAGCTGTCAACTGATCACCACCTGGTGGTGAGTTGGATCCGATGGCAGGGGAGGAAGCCATTCAGACCTGGTAGACCCAAACGTATAGTGAGGGTGTGCTGGGAGCGTCTGGCTGAGGCCCCTGTCCGGGAGGTCTTCAACTCCCACCTCCGGAAGAACTTCAACCACATTCCGAGGGAGTCTGGAGACATGGAGTCTGAATGGGCCATGTTCTCCACCTCTGTTGTTGAAGCGGCAGCCCAGAGCTGCGGCCGCAAGGTGGTCGGTGCATCTCGTGGTGGCAACCCCCGAACCAAGTGGTGGACACCAGTGGTGAGGGGGGCCATTAAGCTGAAGAAGGAGTCCTATCAAGCTTGGTTGGCTTGTGGGACTCCCGAAGCAGCTGAGGTGTACCGGCAGGCCAAGCGGAGTGCAGCTCGGGTGGTTGCTGAAGCAAAAACCCGGGTATGGGAGGAGTTCGGTGAGGCCATGGAACAAGACTTTCGGTCGGCTTCAAAGAGATTCTGGCAAACTGTTCGGCGGCTCAGGAGGGGAAAGCAGCTCCCCGTCCACACTGTGTATGGTGCGGATGGGACACTGTTGACTTCAACTGGGGATATCGTCGGGCGGTGGAAGGAATACTTCGAGGATCTCCTCAATCCCACTGATACGCCTTCCACAGAGGAAGCAGGGTTTGGGGACGAGGGGGATGACTCGCCTATCACAGGGGCTGAGGTCGCCAAGGTGGTTAAAAATCTCCTTGGTGGCCGGGCCCCGGGGGTGGACGAGATTCGCCCCGAGTACCTCAAGGCCCTGGATGTTGTTGGGTTGTCATGGTTGACACGCCTCTGCAACATTGCGTGGAGGTCGGGGGCAGTGCCTTTGGCATGGCAAACCGGGGTGGTGGTTCCTCTCTTCAAAAAAGGGGACCGGAGGGTGTGCTCCAACTTTAGAGGGATCACACTCCTCAGCCTCCCTGGGAAGGTCTATGCCAAGGTACTGGAGAGGAGAGTCCGGCCGTTGGTCGAACCTCGGATTCAGGAGGAGCAATGTGGTTTTCGTCCTGGCCGTGGCACATCGGACCAGCTCTTTACCCTCTCGAGAATTCTTGAGGGTTCGTGGGAGTTTGCCCAACCAGTTTACATGTGTTTTGTGGACTTGGAGAAGGCATTTGACCGCGTCCCTCGTGGATTTTTGTGGGGGGTGCTTCGGGAGTATGGGGTATCGGGCTTGTTGTTACGAGCTATTCGGTCTCTGTACGACCGTTGTGAGAGTTTAGTTCGCATTGCCAACACTCGGTCGGAGTCATTCCCAGTGAGAGTTGGACTCCGCCAGGGCTGCCCTTTGTCACCGGTCCTGTTCATAATTTTTATGGACAGGATTTCTAGGCGCAGCCAGGGAATGGAGGGTGTCATGCTTGGTGACCACAGGATCTCATCTCTGTTGTTTGCAGATGATGTTGTCCTGTTGGCTTCATCCAGCAATGACCTACAGCTCTTGCTGGGACGGTTTGCCGCTGAGTGTGAAGCGGCTGGGATGAGAATCAGCACCTCCAAGTCCGAGTCCATGGTCCTCAGCCGGAAAAAGGTGGATTGTCCTCTCCGGGTTGGGGACAGGCTCCTGCCCCAAGTGGAGGAGTTTAAGTATCTTGGGGTCTTGTTCACGAGTGAGGGGAAAATGGAGCGAGAGATCGACAGACGGATTGGAGCAGCATCTGCAGTGATGCGGACGTTGTACCGGTCTGTTGTGGTGAAGAGGGAGCTTAGTTCTAAGGCAAAGCTGTCGATTTACCAGTCAATCTACGTTCCTACTCTCACCTATGGTCACGAGCTTTGGGTAATGACCGAAAGAACGAGATCGCGGATACAAGCGGCTGAAATGAGCTTTCTCCGTAGGATTGCTGGACTCACCCTCAGAGATAGGGTGAGGAGCTCAGTCATCCGGGAGAGGCTCAGAGTAGAACCGCTGCTCCTCCACATTGAAAGGAGTCAGTTGAGGTGGTATGGGCATCTGATTAGGATGCCTCCTGGACGCCTCCCACTTGAGGTGTTTCAGGCACGTCCCACTGGGAGGAGACCCCGGGGCAGACCCAGGACTCGGTGGAGAGACTATGTCTCCCAGCTAGTCTGGGAACGCCTTGGTATCCCCTCTGAAGAGCTGGAGCAGGTGGCTGGGGAGAGGGAAGTCTGGGCTTCTCTGCTTGAACTGCTGCCTCCGCGACCCGGACCTCCGGAAAAGCGGTAGAAGATGGATGGATGGATGGATGGATGGAACTTTCTCTTTGTTCTCTTCAGATAAAAACATCTGAGACTCACAGCCCAAGCTTTGAGATGAAGCTGTAGGTACTGTGTTTTATGAGTTAGTAAGATGTAACCAACTCTATCATCATCACTCTTTATATAATTCAAGAAATCTCTGTCATGATGTGACGATGTCTGCCACGACCATCGTTGGCTCCAGCTCATGTCCGAGCATTGGTTTCGTCTTAGTTTTCAGGACGTTGTCATCTGTGATCGATGTCGATGATGGATGTGGCTCTGAAGGCCCAGCCTATGATAGAACTGTCGTGGGCAGAAGTCACATTTTATTGTGGGTGGGGGGCGTGGTTGGTTTTGTTTTTCTTGTCTTCGTTTGTGTTTATCATCATCCTGTTGTTTTCTGAGCCTCTCAAATGAGTCTGTGCCTTCCCAAGTTCTTCTTCTCCAGGCTGCTCTGTCGGTGGCAAGTTGTTCCCAAGATCTTTTGTCTATGTTGACTTGCTTCAGGGAACATTTTAGCTGGTCCTTGTAGCGCAGTTTTGGCCTACCATGTGGTCTTTTTCCTGTCTCAAGCTCCCCCTGGAGCATGATTCTTGGTAGTCTGGTGGGGTCCATCCGTACGACATGTCCTGTCCATCGAAGGCGGTGCTGCAAGATGGTAGCTTCCACACTGGGCAGCAGAGCACACTTGAGAATCTCATTGTTTGAAAGTTGATCCTCCCAACGAATGCCAAGTATTTGTCTGAGCTTTCTCTGTTGGAAGTTCTCAAGGTGCTTGATATCGTGACGATACAAAGTCCAGGCTTCACAGGCATAAAGCAGGGTGGAAAGAACAATGGCCCGAAAGACCATGATTTTGGTGCGGTCAGTTATCACATGATTATTGAAGACTCGATGACAAAGGCGTCCATATGCGGAGTGTGCAGCTTTTATGTGGTTTTTGATGTCCTTTGCACAAGTTGGTATTTTTGAGAGGATGCTACCAAGGTAAGAGAAATGCTCCACTTCATCGACAGGATTTCCGTTAATCTTAAGGTTGGTCCTTGGGGAAGTTTGACCAGGTGCTGGTTGGTTGAGGATTTTGGTTTTGTTAGTGTTAACTTCCATTCCAAAATGCTCATAAAAGTCATTGTAAATGGTAGCTATCCTCTGGAGGTCATCAACAGTCTGAGCTGGTGAGGCATTATCATCTGCAAACTGCAATTCATGAACACTGGTGACTGAGGTTTTGGATTTCGCGCGAAAGTGAGCAAGATTAAAAAGCACCCCATCCAAGCGGTATTGCAGATTGATACCAGGGGTTGTTGGTGGTATTTAATTTAGCATTGCAACCATATACAACAAAAAGCAGGTTGGAGCAAGGACGCATCCTTACTTGAGACCACTAGTGATGGGAAAAGGGTCTGAGAGGGTATTTTGGTGGCAAGCCCTACCAACCATGCCATCATGGAGAGCGCGAATGAGAGTGATGAAATAATCTGGGCATCCAAAACGAGCAAGAACAGCTCACATAGCAGAGTGAGGAACTCGATCAAAGGCCTTCTTGACATCCCAGAAGATGAACATGAGTGGTTGTTGTTGTTCTTGGCTCTTTTCCTGGAGTTGTCGAGCACAGAATATCATATCTACTGTACCATGAGAGGGTCTAAAGCCACATTGGGACTCAGGAAGTACATCCTCGGCTACTACAAGAAGACGGTTGAGAAGGATACGAGCAAAGATCTTGCTTGCAATGCTCAGTAGTGAGATGTCGCGGTAGTTACTGCAGTTCTCTCTATCTCCCTTCTTGAAAATGGTGACTATATTTGCATTTTTAAAGTCACTTGGTAACATCTTGGTTTCCCATATTTTAAGTAGAAGCTGCATTAAATAGTTTTTCACCTCAGGACCTCCATGAAGATAGAACTCCAGAGGGATGTTATCTGGTCCTGGTGCTTTGCCTGTCTTCATGTGTTTTATAGCTTTATTTAGCTCGTGTAGTGAAGGTGGTGTAGACATCCACTTGCGAGTGGGGTGTTGTGGAGTCTTGCAGAGGTGATCACTAGGGGTGCAAAAGTGACTATTTGACAGACTCTCAAAGTGGGACTTCCAGCGGTCAAGGATCCCCTTGGTGTCTGTGATAATGGTGAAGCTATTTGCATCTTTTAGGCTGCCCACAGATGATCTGGTGGGGCCAAAGATCTCCTTCGTTGCAGCATAAAAATGGCCCATATCCCGTTGGTCGGCACATTTTTGCAAATCATCTGCTTTTTGCTGCCACCAAGTGTTTTGGGCTTTACGAATCCCTCTCTGGCATGCCGCTTTTGCTTGCTGGTGTTTCTGTTGATTCTTTGCAGACGGATCATTTTCCAACGCAAGACGTGCATGGCATTTAGCCTCTATGAGGTCAGTGATTGTGTCATCATTCTCGTTGAACCAGTCTTGGTTTTTCTTGTGTTTGTGACCAATCGTTTCTTTGGCGGCAGCAGTCAATGCATCACGGAGAGTGGTCCATCAGTCTTCAACTGAGGCATTGTCTGGAAGGCTCAGTTTATTCATGTTTCTACCAATGGCCTCTCTAAAGGACTGCAACATTTGGGGATCGCGGAGCTTGTCACAGTCAAAGCGACGGTGAGGAACGTTTGCTAAAATGCGCTTTGGTGGTCGCCGGATCATAATATTGAGTCGGGAGATCAGGAGGCGGTGATCTGTCCAGCAGTCATCTGCTCCAGGCATGGATCGTGTGATGCGGACATCATTTTGGTCTCTTGTTTTTGTGAGGACATAGTCCAGGGTGTGCCACTTTTTGGAGCAAGGGTGTTTCCAGGTCGTCTATAATAAGACAATAAGATTGTGAGAAAGATTGTGAGAATAAGATTGTGTTCAGCACAAAGACCAAGTAAAAGTTCCCCATTTGCATTGCATTTTCCCATACCATGATGGCCTATGATGCCTTTCCACAGCTGGTGGTCACTGCCAACTCTGGCACTGAAGTCACCCAGAATAACAAGCTTGTTGGATTCTGGGACTGTCAGAATGGTATGTGTGAGGTGTTCATAGAAGGAGGTCTTGCGTTCATCTTCAGATGTAAGTGTAGGTGCATACACTGAGATCAGAGTGAGGAAACATTTTTGGGGGAGCGGGATTCGGATGGTCATTATTCGCTCATTGATTGCAGTTGGGACAAGGTTGTGTTGGCCCACAAGCTGGGATCGGATGGCAAAGCCTACACTATGGATACGTGGATGTTCTGTATCCTTTCCCTTTCAGAAAATGGTGTAGTTTGATCCATTTTCCTTGATGTTGCCTTCCTCAGCAAGTCTAGTCTCACTTAGAGCTGCTATGTCGATGTTAAAGCGTGCAAGTTCTTTACATATCATTCATGTAACCAACTCTAGTAAGATGTAACCAACTCTATCATCATCACTCTATATACAGTATAATTCAAGAAATCTCTGTCATGATGTGACGATGTCTGCCACGACCATAGGACTCTCTAAAAGATCATAGGATCACCTATGATGTGCCTATGATGTCTACATCATGTCTATATGACGTCATATAGACACCATAGTATAGAGTGATTCAAGAAAATCTGTGTGTGTGTCTGTGTGTGATCAAAGGCAGGCATCACTCACGATCATAGGACTTGCTATGACGTCATCAAAGATCAAAGGGAGGTGTCACTCACGATCATAGGACTCGCTATGACATCATCAAAGATCAATTGCAGGCATCACTCACGCTCAGTCACGATCATCAAAGATCAGATGACTCACTATGACATCATCAAAGCTCATAGGACTCACTACAATAGCATCAAAGATCATAGGACTCACTGTGACATCAAAAATCATAGGACTCCCTACAACATCATCAAAGACCAAAGGCAGGCATCACTGAACGAGTCATGACGCACTTGCTTACACCTGCTTTCTACGGGCATGCAGAAATACTTGCTTATACTTGGTTTCTACAAGCATGCACAGGTATGCACTAGTTTTGTATGATGTGAGACAAACCTATAAATAAGTTCTTTATGAAACAGTCTCAAGTCTTTGATCTTAAGTCCAAGTCAAGTCTCAAGTCTTGAAGCTTAAGTCCAAGTCAAGTCTTAAGGAATTTAAAATTCATCAAGTGGTGGCCTAGTGGTAGAGCACCCACCCCTCAGCCAGGAGGTCATGGGTTCAAGCACCGGCCGGGTCATACCAAAGACCATATAAAAATGGTACTTCCTGCCCTCTAGCTTGGTGCTCAGCGTAACAGAATGGGGAAAGAAAAATTGTAACCCACGCGCAACAGATGGAAATTAGCCACTGGCTACAATCTGGCAAGTTTACATTGACTGATATCAATGTTCATCAACTTGCTCTGTCCTTAAAAACAGCAATTTAGCATTTAGTAACTAGAACTGGTCAGCAGTTGGACATCATTACAGGTCAATGAATTGAATAAAAACACAGTGAAAGTTTTCATTATAGATTTAACATCTTCATTTTCCCCAGAAACACAATTCTTTTCTTGAGAAACAGTCATGTTTTGTGCTTCCAATTATCTGTATTGTTTTAACAGTGAAAATCACCTGACTTTTATTCCTAAAAGAAATTCAAAATAAAAGATTGTTCACAAGTTCCAAATCATGAGTCCAAGTAAAGTCTCAAGTCTTTTGAGTCCAAATCCAAGTTAAGTCTGTAGTCCTTATATAGTAGTAGTAGTAGTAGATTAGTTTATTTGACATAGCTATGTAACTTAAGTGGGACTTGACTCCAAGTCTCCAATTAAAGTCCCCATCTTTGACATATACTGTGCAAACCCATATAAGATCTAAGACACTGCATGTAGATACAACATACATTTTGTATCTAATGCCAGCTGACATTGCCATTGACACTGTTTCACTAAGTTTAATTTAAAACCCAGAGTTGCCACACCTGTAGGACAAGAAATGTTTAGCTCATTTGGGTAAAGGTAAATGGCAATTGCCTTGATGCTTATTTTCACACACAATGATCCTCAGGGGAGTGTGCATTCAGCTTGTGCTGAAGTTCATGGTCAGCATCAAAGGTCACAAGCCACAAGTAGAAGTCATTTTAACCTTCAGTAGACCTATATACAAAAGCAAAGGCTATTGTGACTTCACGATGATTTCATCAGGGTGGAATGAGATACTCTGTCATTGATGGTCTGGATGTGTCACCTTTATTCAATGTTCAGTCATTCATCTTCAACCGCTTAATCCTTTTTGGGTCACGGGGAGTGCTGGAGCCTACCCAGAGTCTTCAGTGTATTAAATTATATTTAGCTGCTCAATTTTAATAAAAAAAAATACCAAACCACATCCTTCTTATAGGTACCACTTCCTTGACACTGTGGTCATGAAGTGGCTCAAGTGTAGTAAAAAGAAGTCAATCAATCAATCAATCAATCAACCTTTATTGTCATGATGCTATGCATACAACTGTAGTGCAAGCAAGACGAAATTACGTTTCTCTAGGCATCCGTATTGTAAAAAGAACATAATTTAAAAACACACTCACCCCACCCCCCACCCCGACAGCCATTCACACATCCCTGAGACACATTTGGATATTACAGTAATGTTAACTTATTACAGTTGCAGTTAAAATGATAACTACCTATGTATATATAAAACAATTAAAATGGCTAAGTGAATCTAAGTAGCTAAGAGAAATAAATACTTAAAACTGACTAAAACTATAATATACATATATACATAATGTCCATAAAGTGCAGTAATATGTGTAAAGGATTCCGGATCAACTATTCAGCATCCTAACAGCTTGTGGAAGGAAGCTGTTGATCAGTCTGGTGGTTCTGCCTCTGATGCTCCGGAATCGTTTGCCAGATGGCAGCAGTTCAAAGTGTTTGTACAGAGGGTGAGAGTGGTCCTTAACAATGATCAGTGCGCTGCTCCTACAACAGCTCTGAAAAAGTTCTTGAACAGAGGGGAGGGAAACTCCAATTACCTTCTCAGCTCCCTTAACTATCCTCTGCAGAGCTTTTTTGTCTGACATACTGCAACTGGAGTACCATGTTGCAATGCAGTACGTCAGAACATTCTCCACCACACCTCTGTAGAAGGTCCTGAGGATGCAGATGGGGAGAAAGGCCTGTTTGAGTTTCCTCAAGAAGTGCAGTCTCTGCTGGGCCCGCTCCCTGATCCCCAAGGAATTCTTGCTCCAGGTCAGGTCCTGCGAGATCTGCACTCCGAGGAACTTGATGTTCTCCACTCTCTCCACCGAACGGCCGCTGATGCAGAGAGGGACATGTTCAGGCCGTGACCACCGGAAGTCGAGAGTCAGAGACAGAGTCTAAGCCGAAATTTAACTAAAATAACATAAGATTTAAGAAATTAAATTAACACAAATGGTTCAAGTCAGGTAATAGCAGACCACCTGGGTGGACTTTTATATTCTGGACAGGCTCCCCAGTGTCACCCAGTGATGTCTTGAAGATGTGTTGCCATCACTGGGTGGGAAGCAACACATGTTGCTTTGATACAGGTCAGAACATGTCATGTCAACCAAATATGGAAAGGGCTATATATACAACATTGTGTATATAAAGATCCTTTGTACACAATATTGTGTATATTGCGCTGTATGTGACAAAAGGTCTTTTTCTCATTGTGTAGAGTATTTGTAATATGCATGACATCTAACACTAACCCTAACCAGTCAACGTGCACGGCCATCGTGTATATAGCCACACTGTATCCTTATCTAAGCACTGCGTCAGGAGAATAGATAGGTATCCCAAAAAATGTGCACTGTACACTACCGTTCAAAAGTTTGGGGTCACTTAGAAATTTCCTTATTTTTGAAAGAAAAGCACTTTTTTTCAATGAAGATAACTTTAAACTAATCAGAAATGCGCTCTATACATTGCTAATGTGGTAAATTACTATTATAGCTGCAAATATCTGGTTTTTGGTGCAATATCTACATAGGTGTATAGAGGCCCATTTCCAGCAACTATCACTCCAGTGTTCTAATGGTACAATGTGTTTGCTCATTGCGTCAGAAGGCTAATGGATGATTAGAAAACCCTTGTGCAATCATGTTAGGTCTGCAATGCTGTAATTGCTGCAAATGGAGGATTCTTTGACGAAAGCAAAGTTTGAAGGAAAAAATTATTATTTCAAATACAAATCATTATTTCTAACCTTGTCAATGTCTTGACTATATTTTCTATTCATTTTACAACTCATGGTGGTAAATAAGTGTGACTTTTCATGGAAAACACAAAATAATTGTCTGGGTGACCCCAAACTTTTGAACGGTAGTGTACATACAGAAATACTGTACACTTACTGTAAAACATCAAAATGCATAATTCAGTAAAAATAAAACCATATCCAGTGTCTTTCAGTGTATTCCCCTCACACAATAATATGTGGCTTTATAGTTTTAAAATTGCTTTGCAACACCGAGAAAAGTGTTTCCTTGTTTATTTTCAGTCACTGCTACCAAAAGCCATTAGAGTTTTCATTAGAAAATACAGTGTAAACTGTTCTACTGACAACATATCTGAACAATTTGATGGTCTTGTTCATAAAGCTGGCATAAGGACTCTTCATTCTGATGGTAGTGACAGTTTCACTGACATACTATAAATACAGGTGCATCTCAATAAATTAGAATGTCATTGAAAAGTTTATTTATTTCACAATTCAATTCAAAAAATGAAACCAGGGGAAAAGGAGGGGGAAGCAGCTCCCTGTCCACACTGTGTGTGGTGTGGATGGGGCACTGCTGACTTCAACTGGGGATAATTGTCGGGTGGTGGAAGGAATACTTTGAGGATCTCCTCAATCCCACTGACACGCCTTCCACAAAAGAAGCAGGGCTTATGGACGAGGGGGATGACTCGCCCATCACAGGGGCTAAGGTTGCCAAGGTGGTTAAAAAGCTCCTTGGTAGACAGACCCCAGGAGTTGTCGAGATTCACCCTGAGTACCTCAAGGGCCTGGACGTTGTAGGGCTGTCATGGTTGACACGCCTCTGCAACATTGCATGGAGGTCGGGGACAGTGCCTTTGGCATGGCAAACGGGGTGGTGGTTCCTCTCTTCAAGAAAGGGGACTGGAGGGTGTGTTCCAACTTTAAAGGGATCACACTCCTCAGCCTCACTGGGAAGGTCTATGCCAAGGTACTGTAGAGGAGAGTCCAGCCGTTGGTCGAACCTCGGATTCAGAAGGAGCAATGTGGTTTTCGTCCTGGCTGCGGCACATCGGACCAACACTTTACCCTCTCGAGAATCCTCGAGAGTTCATGGGAGTTTGCCCAACCAGTTTACATGTGTTTTGTGGACTTGGAGAAGGCATTCGACCATGTCCCTTGTGTTTTTTGTGTGTGTGTGGGGGGGGGGGCGCTTCGGAAATATGGGTTATCGGGCTTGTTGTTACGAGCTATCCGGTCTCTACAAGACCATTGTGAGAGTTTGGTTCATATTGCCAACACTCAGTCAGACTCTTTCCCAGTGAGAGTTGGACTCCACCAGGGCTGCCCTTTGTCACCAATCCTGTTCACAGTTTTTATGGACATGATATCTAGTTGCAGCCAGGGAACGGAGGGTGTCATGCTTGGTGACCACAGGATCTCATCTCTGTTGTTTGCAGATGATGTTGTCCTGTTGGCTTCATCAAGCAATGACCTACAGGTCTTACTGCGATGGTTTGCTGCTGAGTGTGAAGCGACTGAGATGAGAATCAGCACCTCCAAGTCCGAGTCCATGGTCCTCAGCCAGAAAAAGGTGGATTGTCCTCTCCGGGTTGGGGACAAGCTCCTGCCCCAAGTGGAGCAGTTTAAGTATCTTGGGGTCTTATTCACGAGTGAGGGGAAAATGGAGTGAGACATTGACAGACGGATCGGGGCAGCATCTGCAGTGATGCGGACATTGTACCAGTCTGTTGTGGTGAAGAGGGAGCTGAGCTCTGAGGCAAAGCTGTTGATTTACCTGTCAGTCTACGTTCCTACCCTCACCTATGGTCATGAGCTTTGGGTAATGACCAAAAGAGTGAAATCACGGATACAAGCTGCTGAAATAAGCTTTCTTCATAGGATTGCTGGACTCACCCTCAGAGATAGGGTGAGGAGCTCAGTCATCCATTAGAGGCTCAGAGTAGAACCGCTGCTCCTCCACATTGAAAGGAGCCAGTTGAGGTGGTTTGGGCATCTGATCAGGATGCCTCCCACTTGAGGTGTTTTGGGCATGTCCCACTGGGAGGAGACCCTGGGGTAGACCCAGGACTTGCTGGAGAGATTACATCTCCCAGTTGGTCTGTGAACACCTTGGTATCCTGTCTGAAGCGCTGGAGCAGGTGGCTGGGGAGAGAGAAGTCTGGGCTTGAACTGCTGCCTTCGTGACCCAGACCTCCGGAAAACCGGTAGAAGATGGATGGATGGATGGAAACTCATATAGATTCATTACACACAGAGTGATATATTTCAAGTGATTATTTCTTTTAATTTTGATGATTATGGCTTAAAGCTAATGAAAACCAAATTGAGTTTCTCAAAAAATTAGAATATTACATAAGATCAATTTTAAAAAATGGATTTTTTAGTAGACATGTTGGCTGACTGAAAACTATGTCTATGTACACAAACAATACTTGGTCGGGGCTCCTTTTGCATGAATTACTGCATCAATGCAGTGTGGCATGGATACAATCAGCCTGTGGTACGGCTGAGATGTTATGGAAACCAGGTTGCTTTTATAGTGGCCTTCAGCTCGTCAGCATTGTTGGGTCTGGTGTCTCTCATCTTCCTCTTGACAATACTCCATAGATTCTCTGTGGGGTTTAGGTTAGGAAAGTTTGCTAGCAATTAAGCACAGTGATACCATGGTCATTAAACCAGGTTTTGGTACTTTTAGCAGTGTGGGCAGGTGCCACGTCTGGCTGGAAAATGAAATCAGCATCTCCATAAAGCTTGTCAACAGAGGGAAGCATGAAGTGCTCTAAAATTTCTTGGTAGATGGCTGTGCTGACCTTGGACTTGATAAAACACAGTGAACCAACACCAGCAGATGACATGACTCCCCAAATCATCACTGACTGTGGACTTCAAGCAACTTGGATTCTGTGCCTCTCCACTCTTCCTCCAGACTCTAGGACCTTGATTTTCAAATGACAGGACTTGGTACCTGATTTGGAAACCAGGAAATTTTGGAGCACTTCATGCTTCCCTCTGCTTACAAGCTTTATGGAGATGCTGATTTCATTTTCCAGCAGGATTTGGCACCTGCCCACACTGCCAAAGTACCAATACCTGGTTTAATGACCATGGTATCACTGTGCTTTTTTGGCCAGCACACTCTCCTGACTTCAACCCCATAGAGAATCTATGTTTTATTGTCAAGAGGAAGACACCAGACCCAACAATGCAGATGAGCTAAAGGCCACTATCAAAGCAAGCTGGGCTTCCATAACACCTCAGCAGTACCACAGGCTGGTGACCTCCATGCCACGTTGCTTTGATGTAGTAATTCATGCAAAAGGAGCCCAATCAATTGCACATTGACTTAATTATCAGCTGGCCAACATTTCTAATAAAATCCACTTTTTTTGATTGATCTTATGTAATCTTCAAATTTTTTTAACAACTGACTTTGGGGTTTACATTAGCTGTAAGCCATAATCATCAAAATTAAAAGAAATAAATGCTTGAAATATATCATTCTGTGTGTAATGAATATATATGAGTTTAACTTTTTGAGTTGAATCACTGAAATAAATCAACTTTTCAATGAAATTCTAATTTATTGAGATGTACCTGTATTTGCTGTTGACACATAGACTAAACATTTTGAGCAAATCACATGCTTTTAAAGGTCATCTACTGTGTTTTGCAGTTTGCACACTTTGTTTATGCAAAATGCACATAAGTGCTGTGCACACTTCAATTCTGTTACAAGAAATGCACCCAAATGACAAAAACTGTCAATGGCTTTTTAATTTAATTTAATTTTAATCCCCTGCCCTTGTAGAGTTTTGAATAATTAAATAAAAGTAACACAGAGATACCATCCTCTTTGGGTGCATGAGGTTTAAATCTGATTTAAATGAAACCGTACAGAGACCAAATAGCTTGTAACAACAAGCCTGATACCCCATACTCCCGAAGCACCCCCCACAAAAAAAGACGAGGGACGCGGTCGAATGCCTTCTCCAAGTCCACAAAACACATGTAAACTGGCTGGGCAAACTCCCACAAACCCTCGAGAATTCTCGAGAGGGTAAAGAGCTGATCCGATGTGCCACGGCCAGGACGAAAACCACATTGCTCCTCCTGAATCCGAGGTTCGACCGTTGTGAGAGTTTGGTTCGTATTGCCAACACTCGGTCGGACTCATTCCCAGTGAGAGTTGGACTCCGCCAGGGCTGCCCTTTGTCACCGATCCTGTTCATAATTTTTATGGACAGGATTTCTAGGCGCAGCCAGGGAATGGAGGGCGTCATGCTTGGTGACCACAGGATCTCATCTCTGTTGTTTGCAGATGATGTTGTCCTGCTGGCTTCATCCAGCAATGACCTACAGCTCTTGCTGGGACGGTTTGTCGCGGAGTGTGAAGCGGCTGGCATGAGAATCAGCACCTCCAAGTCCGAGTCCATGGTCCTCAGCCGGAAAAAGGTAGATTGTCCTCTGTGGGTTGGGGACAGGCTCCTGCCCCAAGTGGAGGAGTTTAAGTATCTTGGGGTCTTATTCACGAGTGAGGGGAAAATGGAGCGAGAGATTGACAGACGGATCAGAGCGGCATCTACAGTGATGCGGATGTTGTACCAGTCTGTTGTGGTGAAGAGGGAGCTGAGTTCTAAGGCAAAGCTGTCGATTTACCAGTCAGTCTACGTTCCTACTCTCACCTATGGTCACAAGCTTTGGGTAATGACCGAAAGAACGAGATCACGGATACAAGCGGCTGAAATGAGCTTTCTCCATAGGATTGCTGGACTCACCCTCAGAGATAGGGTGAAGAGCTCAGTCATCCAGGAGAGGCTCAGAGTAGAACCGCTGCTCCTCCACATTGAAAGGAGCCAGTTGAGGTGGTATGGGCATCTGATTAGGATGCCTCCTGGACGCCTCCCACTTGAGGTGTTTTGGGCACATCCCACTGGGAGGAGACCCCGGGGCAGACCCAGGACTCGGTGGAGAGACTATGTCTCCCATCTGGTCTGGGAACGCCTTGGTATCCTCTCTGAAGAGCTGGAGCAGGTGGTGGGGGAGAGGGAAGTCGGGCTTCTCGGCTTGAACTGCTGCCTCCAAGACCCAGACCTCCGGAAAAGCGGTAGAAGATGGATGGATGGATGGATGGATGGATGGATGGATGGATGGATGGATGGATAAATGAAGCCGTGTGATATAGCAGAACTCTTCCCCTGTACCACTCAACACTAACAGAAAAAGAGTAAGAGGAGCTAACCAGAAGACAAAAGCAGGAACATTGCATTCTTGTTCCTGGAACCGGCAGTCAACAGCTGCAGCAGATTAAGGTCCGTTAAGTGGTAGTTGAAAGGTGCTCATGTTTAAAGAGCAGCCGGGGCTTATTGTAATTTACCTACTAGTCTCTTCATTTCAGTGTTGCAGGCTTGACTGCATCATTCTTTTTTTTTTCTTTTCCTGCTGTTTCCAAAGAAGCAGGAGGAAAAGGTAAAGGAAAATGTTCGCTTAAGGGAAATAGCCATTAAAATGTCATTACCACTACACTAAAATCATTTTTAAAAAAGCAGTGGTTCCCAGCGGCTTCCCATCGTAATGGGCTCAATACATTTCCCCAGCACCGGGAAGAACTCTAATGTTGCGGAACACAAATGCTAATCTCTCTGTAAATATCACTCATATTCACTCCCTTCTGCTTTTTCAGTCATAATAGCACAGATTCACTCTGCTTTGCCCTGGCAAATTGAATTAATTCTCCAAGCAAAGGTGATATGATTATTCTAAGTTTCCTAGTGCGTGGGCTGTAATGAAGATGATCCCGGTGTTTTCGCTACATCCAGAAGCTTTTCACTCTTTTTCTTCTTCTCCTTTTGTCTGCTCCCTTTAGGTGTCTCCACAATAGATCATCTGCCTCCATCTCACACTATCCCTTGCATCTTCCTCTGTAACACTAACACTATCCACATCCTCCTTCACTACATCAACAAATCTTCTCTGTAGTCTTTTTTGCTCCATCTTCAACATCCTTTGTCTGATATATCCACTGACCCTCCTCTGCACATGTTCTAACCATCTCACCCATGCCTGTCTTACTTTGTCTCCAAACTGCTCAGAGCCGTCCCTCCCATATGTATACCCATTTCTAATCTTGTCCCACCTAGTCACTCCCAATGAGAATCTTAGCATCTTCAACTCTACTCCGCCTCCTGTCTTTTTTGTCAGCGCCACCTTCTTCTAAGCCATACATCATAGAAGGTCTCATTACTGTCTTGTAAATCTTCTCGTTCACTCTAGTTGCTATCCTTCAGTCCCAAATCACCCCTGACACCCGTCTTCACCCACTCCACTCTGCCTGCACTCACTTCTTCCCCTCTGTTTTGCATTTTCCATTGCATTAGATGGTCAGCCTCAGGTATTTGAACTAATCTACCTTCACTACCTCTACTCCTTGCATCTTCATGTTACACCTGCCTCCCTCTCATTCATGCATATGTATTCTGTCTTGCTTCTACTGACTTTCATTCCTCCTCTCTCCAGTGCATACCTCCACCTCTCCCGGTTCTCTTCCACCTGCTCCTTACTCTCGCTACAGATCACAATGTCATACACAAACAACATAGTCCATGGAGACTCCTGCCTGACCTCATCTATCAGTCTGTCCATCATCATGGCAAACAAGAAAGGGCTCAGAGATGCATTGCATCTGTAGTACTCTTTCTTGGCATGAAACCATACTGCTGCTCACTGATTGTCATCTCTCCTCTTAACCTGGCTTCAACAATTCTTTCCCATATCTCCATAGTGTGGCTGATCAACTTTATGCCTCTGTAGTTACTGCAGCTCTGAGCATCAACTTTGTTCATGAAAATTGGTACCAAAACAACTCTTCTCCACTCCTCACTCTCAAAGATTGTATTAAACAAGTTGGTAAAAAAGTCCACTGTCATCTCTCCTAAACATACCTCCACAGGTATGTCATTTGGACCAACTGCTTTCCACTCTTCATCAATGCCCTCATTTACATCTTGCTAATCTTTGGAACTTTCTGGTTCATTAGCTTTCCTTCAGCCATCCTCTGTTCTCATTTTCTTCAGTCATTTGCTCATCAAGGTACTCCTTCCATCTTCTCAACACACTCTCTTCTTTTGTTAGTACATTACCGCCTCTGTCATTAATCACTCTAACCTGCTGCACATCCTTTGCAGCTCAATCTCTCTGTCTAGCCAATCAACAGAACCCCTTTTCTGCTTTCCTCAATGTCTAGCTTCTCATTCAACTCACTATATGCCTTTTCCATATCCTGTGTTACCTCTCTATTTGCCATATGCCTAGACTCCAAGTACTCCTGTCTACTTTCTTCATCTCCTTGATTATTCCACTTTTTCTTTGCTAACCTCTTCCTCTGAATACTTTCCTATACATTCTTATTCCACCACCACGTCTTCTAGTCTTCTGAACAGAGGATATACCACATACCTTTCTACCCAGTTTCCTCAATACTTGTGCTGTACTTGCCCAACCCTGTGGTAATCCTTCCCTACCACTCAGAGCCTGTATCAAGTCCCTCCTGAACTCTGTACAACCTTCTTCTTTCTGTAACGTCCCCATTTAATCCTTGGCTCTGTATTCACTCGCTTCCTCTTCTTGCTTTTCAGTCATCCTACAGACTACCATCTGATGCTGTCTAGCTACATACTCCCTTGCCACCACATTGCAGTCTCCTATCTCTTTCAGATTGCTCCTTCTGCATAAGATACAATATAGTCCACCTGTGTGCACCTTCCTCCATTCTTGTACATCACCCTATGTTCCACTCTCTTCTATATGTGTTCACTACAGCCATTTCCATCCTTTTAGCAAAATCAGCAACCATCTGTCCTACAGATCCATGTTTCTCTTATTAAATACCATACCTACCCAGCACCTCCTCATCACCTCTGTTCCCTTCTACTATGTGCCCATTAAGCATTCACCTTCATGCTCATTGAAGTCTGCTCCAATCACCACTCTCTTTCTCATGTACCCGGCATCCACCTTGTGGGGCATACGTACTAACAACATTCAACATATCACACCTTTGATTTCTAGCATCAAACTCATGATCCTGTCTGACTCCCTCTTCACTCCCTGGATACTCTTCCCATAGTCTTCCTTCAAGATTACTCCTACTCCATTCCTCTTTCTATGTACACCATGGTAGAACAGTTTGAATCCACCTCCAATGCTTCTAGCATTGCTTTCCTTCCATCTGGTTTCTTGCACACACTACTGTATATCTACAGTATCTTCCTTCTCTCCATCATATCAGCCAACTCTCTCCCTTTACCAGCTATAGTCCCTACATTTAAAGTCCCTACTCTCACCTCCGCACTTCTGCCTTTCCTTTTCTCTCTCTCTGCCTCCAAACACATCTCCTCGATCTTCCAGAAGCCTTTCAATCACCACCTCCATTTTGTTTTTCTTACCGCCGTTATCTCTATAAGGTATCACTAGTGAAATCGTTGACTAAGTCTATGCTCCAGGGCCTCGCTAATCGCTCTATGACAGTTCATATTCATCCCTTGTAATCTCCACTTTATTGGATTTTAGCATCCATGAGGACAGCTGGTGGAAAGACTGAGCAGGGTTCAGTCTATAACATGGATCAATTGATTAAGTGCCTAAGAAGCTGGAAGCACTCCATTATTTGAGTTGTTCAAGCCTCTTTGCAGAATGTGATCATCTACTCAGTAGTCCATAATGCTCTGCTCAGAGAATCTCCTGCAGGTCTAGCTCCGGTGTTGGAGAGCTTAGCTGGTTCCTGTTTATTCTCACCCAATGATCCTTGGACACCAGTAATCGCAATCCCCAGCAATTTCACATCTATTTGAGCATGCTCAATTAATACCCTAATCATGGCTGACATCTTGTGTGACGATGATGTGTCCTTGGCTGGAGTACAGTAACTGCTTCATGCAGACTGGTTAGGATGCACATAAATTTGGCTAATTATACTGATCATTAACTTAACACTACAACTTCTGCACTTATTTACTCACTTAACTTGCTGTTTTAAGTTCTGTTAACATTAAAGGGTGTTTTCTTTATTTAAAATTCTTCATCAGCCATGAATAATCTAAAAAGCACCCAAAACAGAAGCCACGCGTTCACCTCTGAGTATTTTGGCATATGGAAAGTAGCTCAATAAATGCACATACCTAATGAGGTAATGGAATCAATGGAGTCGTAGCTGCAGCATGTCAATTGCTGTGTGTGCAAATGTGACCTCGTCTGCAAATGAGCCTGACCTATAGTGACAACGAGGATGTGCTCCTGTCTGAGCTACGGGCAGTGGCGTCTTACAGCTGTGAGCAGTTACTGTCAGACACAGACGTCTGCGGTGGTGCTCTCCGGCAGCTCCTCACGCTTTTTGTTCACGTTCTGTGGCTGTGGCGGACTGCAACACTTTAAATGACTTTGACCTTTCCTGGGACCGAGGACAGGAACCACAGAGGGAAAGCGGAGAGACAGCGGCAGAAGAGCGTAGAGTAGGAGGTTGACTGTAATAAACTCGAAGCAGTGGGTGGCTGTCAACACTAATAGATGGGAGAGAGAGGGGGAGGGTTGATGAATGCTAAAGGTGCCTCAGCAAGTACTGTGCTCCCATATAGCAGGTTGGTGTGTGTTATCTCTCATGCTTACAGCATCATCAAGCCACTGGCAGTGAGAGCCTTTTTGTTGTCTTTGATTTTTCCCAACAAAAGAGCAGCCTTATTTAGTCTATTAGCATACATGGCTTGATTACTGCAATTTAATTAACTGCCATTTAGTTGGCAATTCGTTTGTCTTACTGTAATGTATTCATATACACAAAGATGTTACAATTTCCTTGTTTCCCCCTCTATTATGGTTATCATTCTCTTTGTGTGAATCTAGTTACACTCAGCAGGGTGTCTCTGGGTATCGGTGGATCAGTAACAATGATAACATTGTTCTCAATAACACTATGTGCAGCACCAACAAGTAGACTATAATGAACACATCAAAATGGCAGCTGTTTGTTCTTGGTGGTAGAGAAATGGTTGGAGATGATTTGTCCCAATGTTGTACATTTTGCCATGTAGATCTGTTCTTCACTGTAGATCAATTGGATGGATGGATGGAAATAGGAACAGTAGAAAATGATAGGAATATACTCATTAAAACGCACTCAAATCTGTTTCTGACTTTGTTCTGAGCCTTTGCAAAATAGTTCCTTTCTGTATAAATGGCATCCCAGTTTGAGCATGCATGCCACTTAATTCCATCATAGTAAGGAAAATACAAATATCTCTAATGCCAGTTTTGTCCTGTCCTATAAGCAAGTGGAAAGAAACAGCATCTTTGCAGGAGTCGTATTAGGGTGCGCTCTCACTGACTTTCCAAAGGCGATTGGGCGCCGGGACACCACGACTCTGGCGTCCTGCACAGACTGCAAAATGTGAAATCTAAGTGAGATGAAATGTGTTAAATTAATGCTACTAATACTTGTTTTTGTGACATCTTTTTCATCCCATGTAGTTTTTAATAAGAGCATTTCACTTGCATCAAGATCATTTTAATAGTTTGAAGCAATTTTGATAAGTCACATAAGTTTACTTAAACAAAATTTTCCAGCAAAAGAAAATGAAATTTGGCTTTTTATAACTGCTTAAAACAAGTAAAAAATATGTTGATGCAAGTGAAATGCTCATATGAAAATGTTTTGGGGTTTTTTGTCTTGTCACATAAAAAAACAAGCATTTGTGGCCTTGATTTAAGATATTTCATCCTACTTGGCTGCAGAGCACATTGTTACCCAGTAGAGCGGTCGGTACTGTCGATCTGGCTGTATCCATGCGCTAACTCACAGGCTACAGCCACAAAACCTGGTACAGTTGAGTATAGTTGACCTTGGGACTACCACCTATGGCTGTACTTTTGGAATCAAAAGTTCAAAGGTCAAGGTCACAGCGTCATAAAAGGTCAAAATCCATTTTGGTCATTAATGACTTCATGATTGCAAGTGGGGCAGGGAATTTTAATGCAAGATAGAATTGGGTCTTTGACCAAATGACTTTGACCTTGGCTTTAATTATGAAGATCGGTCAAGTATGACTTTAGATGACTAGGTCACAAAGTTTAAAAAAAAATTACTCGTTGACTTACCATGAAAATTGTAAGTGCTGTAAAAGTAAAAAATATTTAATTATAAATTTAGCTTAGCATTATTTTTTCACACCCAAAGGAAGTACTAGAAAGAGATTTAGGCATTGATTCCAGTGACGCTTTTGGATGCTATAAACATTATGTAAATCTAGGCCTGCAAAAGATGTGGTTCTGCATCTCGGTTTTAGTGCAGCAATGACCCACTCATGCTGACTTTAGCGTAGCGTACATGTATCCACATGTGAGAAAACTGTGCTATACTGAAGCCATGTTCCCCCGGCACACAGGACAGAGCCGCTGGATGAACTCAAAACTCAGACTGCACAATAGATTTTATTACAAAAATCTAGCTTTATTGTATTTTCCAAGTACATTCTTGAAATGTTTTATATTCTGGATGTAAAGTGAAAGTAAAATTCCAGGTGTAGCCTCTAGGTTGACTATAGCCAAGGGAATTGGCTGCAGTTAAGTGTGGTGTGGACTGTCCACAGGAAACACACTTTGGCTCAAGCGTAGGACAACATTTATAGGCTTTAGTCATTAGTATAGGCAGTATCCCTGTATCATGTGGGGAGCATGATACAGGGAGGAACTAACTTGCCCCAAAGTCAAAGTAAAAAAAAAACAAAACGTTGGCACGTCAATAATAATTGTATCACTTATGTTGTCTTGTAAATCAAATTAAAAGACATATATTGAAGTATATGTCATCCAGAGACAGGAAAATCAACCGTGTCCCACATAATTGTTAAGTATGAGCACCACTATACTAATGAGGAATGCAAGAAAAAAATGACTGGGAAAGTGCCAAACATATTCTTGTCTCAAACGATGACACAAGACCACCACTGTCTACTGCCAATATCAAAAGAACTGGGACCATGACTAGAGGAAATGTGGATTTATTTTTGTTTTTTAATAAAATTCTGCAGCACTTACAGTACATCTTAGCTGCCCTGTGACTGGAGCAACAAACTGTCATCAACAGAGCCATAGCTAAAATAGGTCAAAATCCTGATAAATGCCTTTATGAATTAAATAAAATCTGAACATCTAAACCGTATTATTAAAAGCTCTCTGTTTAATGGAAAAATTACCTTGATGTGTTATTTAAAGCCTGATGTCATGGTGAGATGTTCAGCAGTGAGATGACCAAAAATCTGTTAACTGTTCAAAAATAAAACCAATCGGAGTTGACGCGGACAAATCGCTTCCAGTCAGACTTCCACACAGTTGCAGTTTTTCTTGTTTCTGGACAAAGCTCCTTAACTCTCTCTGTATTCTGATCCGCTTCCCTTAATGTTGCTTCTTTTTGTCCTTTTTTTTTTTTCTTCTTTTTCTAGGAACGGGGGAAGATCGGCGTCATCTTCAATGTGGGAACAGACGATATCACCATCGAGGAGAGCACGGTGATGGTGAGCGATGGCAAATACCACGTGGTGCGATTCACACGCAGCGGGGGCAATGCCACGCTACAGGTGGACAACCAGCCTGTCATCGAACGTTTCCCCTCAGGTAGGAACAGAAGGCCTGAGACCTCGGGCCTGAAGGAGGGAGGGTTTGGTTCAAACACTGACGGTACTGAGTTCGATGATGACCTGGGTAACAGTGTGGAGAGAGAGAGAAAGAGGGAGCTTCAGAAATGAAATGTTCATTATTACATTTAACGAAGGGCAAACACCCGATGAGTCTCTGTTGAAGTGTGTTCATGCTTTAACTATAATCACAATATTCTATTTCCGCCCTGATTTTGAAGAAGCTCTCACCAATTTCTCTCTCCAATGTCTGTGCCCTTTTTTCATGGTTGTTCAAAGGCAGACATGTTGTGTTCTCATCATACAGTAACTAAGCTGGACAGTGAAAAAAGAAGGGGAAAAAAAACAAAAAAGCCAGAACTTCATTGATGTTCTCCAACTTGTAAATCTTCATGCCAGCCGAAACCACCGCGTTCTGTCCCCATTGTCCAAAAAGCGCCGTCATTGGCTCAAACAGCAGGAGGAGTGCTGTTAATGTGGCCGTGATATTTACTCTGGTTGACACGCAGCGCAATGAGACTGTGACATTCTCTGTCACAGCAGTGATCCCACATTTTGAAGCTTTGTTTTGGCATTGAGAGAAGCGCATTCTCTGGCTCATCCATCAGCACAGTGAGACCGGACTGAGGGGAATGCATCACAGCCAGAAAAGGAAGCGTCGTGTGACAGTTCACTCTTTTCAGTTGTTATTATGATGGAAATGCAGCCCTTTTCACTACAGCACATGCTCTAAAGAGGAGCCTTCATCTAACAATAGCACAGGGCTTTGAAAAATAGCAGCAGAGCAGCCTGCGAACATCGAGTGTCCTCATCCAAAATCTATGTTGTGGTTCATCAAGAAACATTAATGCACAGTCCACATTGCGTTCTGTTTATTCTGCTTCCCTTCTTCCACTCAGTCATTTCCTTTGCCTCTCCTAATCAATAAGTGAAGAGTGTTATTGTGTTGTTGGCTTATTCAATGGGTTTTGTATTTTGTCTGCAAGGGGGGCAGCGCCCATATGAAGTTATCAGCCCTTATAGTAAGGAAATGGATGAAGGTGAAGATGGGGGGGGGGGGGGTATAGAACAGTGGTTTTCAACATGCCAACTTTTTTTCAGCTTTGATGCCTGCAGTCACTGTCTTGTGGTTGGGCGGCATCCTGGGGAAACAGATGCTGCACACTAGGAAAGAAAAAACTCAGATGAGACTAAGGTCGTACTCTCACTGGTGCCGTTAGCCTTGATCCGTGCTAAGGTGACATGGCACCCTCAGCGGGGGGTCTGTGCCAGCCGTACTCACGTTGTATTTTGCTTAGCACAGTTCTCCCTGTTTTTATCAGGTGCGGGCAATGTGTGTCACGCACGAGGGCGCAGCACAGACTTGAAGCAGCTTCTCTTTTCACTACATGGTGTGTGTGGATGGTGGCGGCTGTCAGTCAGCTGAGCACACAGCGTGCATTTTAAAAGTTAATTAAAGCTTGTAGTTCACGGGCAGCAAGAAAATATCTATAGCAATAGATATTTTGTAGCCTACATTAAATTGAGGAGTGTGGGACACCCCTCCGGGGCTGCGTTACAGCTTTCCACGATTCCTCCAGTGAAATCCTTGAATCCCTGAGTGGTAACTAGGCGATCTTCTGACAGAAATAAAATAAAATTGATGAGATAAAAAAGTCTCAGATTTAACAGAAAAAAGTTTTTAATTTACCTGAAAAAGTCTCACATTTACATGAAAAAAGTCTAATATAGCGGTAAGTGGAAAAAGTAAGAGATTTACTAGAAAGAAAGCTGTAAATTTGCAGGAAAAAAATGTTTCATTTTTGTGGGAAAAATAAGGCACATTCACAAGAAAAAATAGCATACAAGAGTTTACAAACAGCACAGACACCATTTTTGACAGTGATTTGCTTTAAATTTATTTCTAATAGGAAGCATTGCTGCCACCAACTTTCTCCGACAGCCACAGTGGCCTGACATGGAGGCAAGCATTTTAAAAATGAATTAAATGTTTGTTGTTAATTGGTAAAGAGTGGCAACAAAATGTGTGTAGAAACTGATAGTTTGTACTTTAATTTGAGGATGATTTCCTATTAAATAGCTGAGACGGCTTAACCCACACTCTTACAGCGATGGGGCTCAGTGAAGCCAGGGCAGCCTCCTGGCAATGTTCACCTTTTTATATTTTCACCCTCCCAAGTTTATATTGTAGGCTATTGTTTTGGTAGTGTCACGGTGACCAAATAATGTGCAGGCTGTACAGGTCGGGGTGAACAGAGCAGGCTGGGGTAGACAGAAAACACTCATCAAACTACACTTCTGTAGCTGAAAATACTGCTTGAAAACCGACCGAAGTTCTCTGACCAGGTAGGTGGTGATGCTGTCCGTGTAGTTTGCAGCTAGGGAGTATTCGTCTCGTGACTCTCGCCTGGTTACGGCCCTTTCACGCTCCCAACGGATCCCAATGCAGAGGAGGCGCAGGAACCTTCTGTCAACAGATGCCTAGGTGGACAAGTGCCATCAGCCAGTGGGAGTGGAGAGCAGTCAAAAAAAAATCTGCCAACTTTTTAGTTGATGATTTATTTAAAATACAGGCACATGAACTTATTAACGCAGTCTCTTCACCGGCTGAGGCCACTGTGTCAGGAACAGCTGGCAAGGGGCAGAAAAACAAAATTTATGTGGAGGGAAAAATGCACATTCACACGAAAAAACCAAACAAAAACAAGCCAGCTAAAACTATTGTGGTTGCTTGACAACCTCCATGATCGACTTGCCAATAACAAAGTTATAGTGACAGCCCTATACTGTATATATAGACTATATCAAACACATGTAACGTGCAAATGCACATCCTCGTACATGAGCAAACATTGGCATCCATTCTGTTCCACAGACCGCCTCGTCCAGTCGTTCCAAAGCTGGGGGAAGGTGCTGTCCTGCAGAACAGTAGGGAGTGATCACACTGACAGAGGTTCCATACTTTAGGGGTCAAATCTCGGTCAGCACAGAACCGGCACTACAGTGAGAGCAGGCCCTGAAGCATAAAGGTGTGGAGTAGAGTGAAGGGGTGAGAGTGAGCTGGGAGTGGAAATTCCTCAAAGGCAGATGAGCATAGAGAGGATTTCGCAGAGAATTTAACAAAAAAAAAAAAAAACAACTCCCTAGTTGAAACAAGCTACCCTGACCCAGATCTGACACATATTCTGATTTTTTTTATATATAGGACAAAATGCTCATAGTTTGGGAATGTATTTCATTTTTCTTGCCACTCGCATATCATTACCATGTGGTCCCAGCAGAACACAGATCATTACATGCCGTCCTTGTAAGCAGATTTTGAGAAAAATAGAACAAGAAGTCATTGAAGATGCTTTCAATGTGGCATCTCTTCTGTCAGGCACAAAAACTCATGAATATGTCTGCTTCCTTCACGAGGAAGTGGAGTCTCATTCCCCACAGGGATTGTTGGGACCTACATCAGGCTATCACCTCAGATTGCCATTGTAGTTTTCAACCCTCACTGATACCCAGTTACAAGTGGGATTTATTGTCCTTGATCCTTGCCCTGATAAAAGTTCCCAGAGGATCAGATGACGATCTCCCAGGAAAGAGACAGCGGTGTGTTGCCTTTTGTGTTTCTTTCTGAACAACTGCTAATGCACACCATATCAAGGGCCTTAGTCCAATATGACTTTTAGATTTGGCAGTGTTTGCATTGCTTTGCTCACAAAGCCTCTACTAAGGTCCGAGTTTGCCAGCCGCAGCCTTACAAAACCAGAGGGGCCATTCCGAGGTGATGATTTGGAGAGACAAGATGTTGACAGCCAACGTGGTTGTCACGGGTCAGGAACATGCGACGGCAATGCAACACATCCCCTGATGTCCCACGAAGTGATGTTTGTCGTCCTCGGGGAGTGTGTGTCGGTGGGTGTTTTGCTCCGTGTCTGATTCTACGCATGACAGTCTGTCTGCGTGCATCACACAGTGCATGCTCTGTGTGTGTGTGTGTGTGTGTGTGTGTGTGTGTGTGTGTGTGTGTCTGTGTGTGTGTGTGTCACACCCTATGTGGATGCGCCTGCATTTGACAGACAGAGAGCAGACAAAAAGTGTCAGAGGGGCGCCCGGCCAGCAAATCCAGCATGTCAGATGTCCCTGGTAGCTTCTACAGTTACAGCCCTCCCCACCTCCCATATTCCCAAAATGGCAGACGGGCTCAATGAAAACATCCCTGTGTCACAGAGAGCACTTCATCTTGGTCATGGATAAACAGGCAGATGTTAGCAGCAGAGTTGTAAGGGCTATAATTGTGCCGTTTCAAACCTCGGCCCTTTTACTTACTGGTCCTCATCTGTGAGACAGGATGCAGTTCTAATTTAGCTCATTGTTTATTCTACAGAATCAGAATCAGAATCAGAATCAGCTTTATTGGCCAAGTATGCACAACACATACAAGGAATTTGACTTTGGCTAAAAACTTGCTCTCGTTGTTCAGGTGAAGGATTTAAATAAGGATTCAATGACAACCAGAGTATGTACAGTAAATTACAGTCTGTCCACGTTTCTATAAAAGGATGCAAATATATACAGGAATATATGCAGTTATTTACTGGGACTAACCACACTTTGCAGAAATATATGAAAAAATATACAATCACACAGTATTTCAATGTGGACTCAGATTCAGTGATATAATGTGAATGAAGTAAAAAGCAGTGTGAGAGTTATGTGCAATGTAATAATGGATGAAAAGTCATGAGTACAGCAAACAGGTAGGACTAGGTGAATGTTAGGAGTTCATCAGAGTGATGGCTTGAGGAAAGAAACTGTTCCTGTGACGGGTGGTTTTGACCTTCAGTGATCTGTAACGACGACCAGAAGATAGAAGTTCAAACAGTTTGTGGCCGGGGTGTGATGGGTCAGCACAGATGTTTCCCGCCCGTTTCCTGGTTATGGACCGATATAAGTTCTCAATGGAGGGTAGGTCGGTACCAATGATCCTCTCCGCAGACTTAATGATCCGCTAAGTCTGCGGAGAGGATCATTGGATCCTCATCATACAGTGGTTTATTTACTGTTTTTATAGCACTGCCCTTCAAGAATATACCTTTCTCAATGACAGGTGCACACATTCGTAGTTTTATTTTATATATTTTATATAGCTTATATTTATATTTTTATTTTAATATTTAAGTCATATTTATCCCAGGGAAGAACAGGGACAGAGTGCACACAGCAGTGCCACCCCTTGACAAACGGCACATTTTTAACTGAAATAGTCTCTGTAGAAAATTGGAAAAAAAATATAATATTATATAATATTATTATTAATGCTTAGTTACTTTTTATTTCATAAATTTAACAAAAACATAAAAAGTGTTGCATAAATACACAGTTGGGTGGTGGGCATGCTACACACTTGGATAAACATACCAATTTATAAAAAATCAACACAAAATATTGTGATGTTGAAAGTTTTGCATACCACCATGGGTAACTATGAAATAATAATTGTAGCAGGTCACTTAAGTTGTGTTGATCATTTTTTTTCACGTACAATGTGTGACAGTGACAAAGACAAATGTAAAGGAAAATACACTAAGCATCATGATTCTAAGCGATATTAATATACTTCATAATAAATGATGAACATGACTTGTTTTGGGGCTTGACATAACAAATGTGAAGAAACATTAAATGTATGTATAGCCTCACTTGATCGAGTAAATTCATCAGCATTTAGATTTTTATTTATTTGTTGTGACTATGGGAGCCAGAAAACTCTGTTGTTTAGAGCAGTCATAGAGTGCATATAAAAGATGAATATACAGCACAATGATTGCCGTGACGTCTGGAGATTTCTGATGTTGTCTATAGCAATGTGTCATCACTGTAAGACACATAACGTTTTTTTTTTCTTAATGTCTGACATTAAATCAGACTAAACATTTCCTGTTTTACGTCAGTTAGGATAAACAAAATTATTTCTATTTGCTCAGTAATTTTTTTGAGATTTTTATTATTACTTTCTTAAAATCAGAAGTTTACATACACTGAAATTACTATGCCTTTAAACAATTTGGGAAAGCCCAGATGGTGATGTCATGGCTTTCAAAGCTTCTGATAGGTTAATTGACAACATTTGAGTTAACTGGAAGCACACCTGTGGATGGCGCACCTCAAACACGCTTCTTCCTTGTATGACATCATGGGAAAATCAAAATAAATCAGCCAAGATATCAGGAAGAGAACTGTGGACCTCCACAAGTCTGGTTCATCCTTGGGCATGATTTCCAGATGCCTGAAGGTGCCACGTTCATCTGTTCAATCAATTATACATACAGTATATGGTGTAAACACCATGGGAATGTCCAGCCGTCATACCACTCAGGAAAGAGACGGGTTCTGTCTCCCAGAGATGAACATGTTTTGGTGCAAAATGTGCGTATTGACCCCACAACAAAAGTAGAAGACCTTGGGAAGATGCTGGCTGAAGCTGGTAATAGAGTCATTATCCACAGAGAAACAAGTCCTGCACCAGTATGGGCTGAAAGGCCACTCAGCGAGGAAGAAGCCATTACTCCAAAAACAACATTAAAAGCCAGATTACAGTTTGCAAATGCACACAGGGACAAAGACGTATTCTGATGAAACGAAAGCCTGTTTGGCCATAATGACCATGCAGCCCGTGTGATAACTAAAACCAGAAGGAGAAAACACATCACTCCAGTTCTAAAGTTCCTACATTGGTTGCCTATCAGTTTTCGTATTGATTTTAATATTCTTTTACTTGTTTTAAAAGCACTTAGTGGTCTTGTTCCAACATACTTGTGTGAAATGTGTGTGAATCAGTATGGCCCCTCAGATCCTCAGGCTCCAAACTTTTAATCGTCCCAAAATGTAGGACCAAAACGTTTGGCAAGGGAGCCTTCACTATTTATGCTCCAAGTCTCTGGAACACTGCCTGAGGATCTGAGGTCATCTGGTAGTGTTGATATTGTCAAACATAATCCCAAAACCTACCTCTTCAGACTTGCGTTTGATTAAAAATAACTTCATTTTTTAAAATTTTATTTTATTATTTTTACTTTTTTATTACTCATTTATTTTTAGTTTATTTTAGTCAGTTTTATCAGTTTTTCATTTCTTATTTTACTATATTTTGATATGTAATGTATTGTTATTTTACTCCATTTCTTTACATAACTTTCTGTCACTTAGTCAGTCATCTGTGAAGCACTTTGAATTGCATTAACTTGTACGAAAGGTGCTATACAAATAAGATTGATTGATTGATTGATGGATGGATGGATGACCACATTTGGAGAAAAAAGGGAGAAGCTTGCAAGCCTGAGAACACCATCCCAACTATGAAGTATGGGGGTGGCAGCATCATGTTGTGGGGGTGTTTTGTTGCAGGAGGGACTGGTGCATTTCACAAAATAGATGACATCATGAGGAAAGAACATTACGTGGAAATACTGAAGCAACATCAAGACATCAGCCAAGAAGTTAAAGCTTTGGCACAAATGGGTCTTCCAAATGGATGATCTTTGTAACTAATTTGGCAATACCGCCAAATTAGTTACAAAGTGGCTTAAGGACAACAAAGTCAATGTTCTGGAGTGGCCATCACAAAGCCCCAATCTCTATCCCATAGAAAATTTGTGAGCAAAGCTGAAAAGACGTGTGCAAGAAAGTCGGCCTATAAACCTGACTCAGTTACACCAGTTTTGTGGAGAAAAATGGGCCAAAGTTTCAGAAAAATATTGTGAGAAGCTTGTGGAAGCATACCCAAAACATTTGACCCAAGTCATACAGTTAAAAGGCAATAATACCAAATACTACAGAAATGGATGTAATCTTCTGACTTTGAAGAAAATAATAAAAAAAATCCTCAGGAAAAAAAATGTATCAAATATAAAAATTATTTAGCAAATACAAATAATTTTGGCAATCCTAACTGACCTGAAACAGGAAAAGTTTAGTCTTACATAAAGTCAGACAGTGAGAGAAAAAAGTTATGCATCTTTCTATACAGTACTTAAAATTCTGGTCTCAACTTTATACTAATTGTTCTACTGAAATCTTAATGAATTGTTATCTGCACATTTAAATTATAAAAATATATCCACAAGCGGCGATCATCAGGTTCCAAACAAGTGTGGAGTTCAAGTTCTTGCATTGTTTAGCAACAACATTTAAAACCTAAGGTCTGCTACACATTACTTTTTAACGCAGAACAATGTAACTTTCTTGTTCCTTGTAGAAAAACCGAAAAAGCCACGACCACAACCCCAGTCCCAACAGCCAACCACAGAGCTTTTTGTTGTTGGTGGCTGAAGTCGTGCTCTGTGATTCGCTGCTGGGATGGAGGCCACAGACTGAGGGCCACATGTGCTGTCATCATACCAAAAATAGAACTGTTGCAGGCAATGTGGTCCTACTCAGGCTATGGAGGAGGTGATATTCACATGGTCAAATGTTGGTGTACAATCAAAATAATTTTGCAAACATTGTTTTGAGGTGAAAATCTTACATAGTGAATCTTTAAAAAGTACAGGAGATATATGCTGTACTTCAGTTGTTCAGAAGAAGAAGACCTCCCTGGCAAGATTTAAAGGTTGGACTTCCTGCATACCAAGCACTCACCTTATCCATGACTGCTTTAGCTTGCACTCTAACTTTCTCAAATAATCATTTGAAAGGAATCCCAGACAGCAGTACAGCATTTAACACTTAATGTGCACTATACATTGTTTTCAAATGCACAAAATGGGTTGCACGTCAAAAGCATGACGTGTTACTGAAAGGATTTGAACCCAGGGCTCCTGCATGATAGACAAGTGTCTTAACTCCTACACCACACTACTGCTTTTGGGTCACTTGCTCACTTCCTCTCACAGCAACAAAATGTTCCACTGACAAGACAAAATGAGATTTCATAAACATGATTTTAAAAAAATTAACAGAATTGCATGAAATTTGGTGATTAGCTGAGCAATATTGTTGTGAGTGTGAAGTTTCATCAAATTTGAATCACTGTATCTGGAGTTAAACCCAAAAGTACCATGCCAAAGAGAAACTGTACCACTTGATTGGTCAAGAAAATCAAAACGGATTGACTTTTTTAGATTATTTTACAACTTTTCATTATCACTTTTTATCATTTTGCACAGTTGTGATCCGTGCTGGCAAAATGAGTCGGAATGCACACCAGGTAATTACGAGCTACAGGCACAAGAAGTCATAAATCATGATTCATTCTTTGTTTGGTGGCGGCAAGTCCCTGGAAAACCCCTGTCAGTGCCTGGTATCATTGTAAAGCCTGGAACTCCTTCTTTCTAAAAATACACGTTTTTGCGGAAGACGTAACTCAGGACGAATTGAACGCGAGTTTTCAAACCAACCAAAATATAAGCCAAATTGGCTTGTTGCTGGTCAGTTTTTGCTCATTTCCTACAAATTAAATATCATTTTTAAGGTCTTTCAATACAGAATATGGAAATAACAATACCTCAGTTTTGAAAATTTCCTCGTTGTGACTCATTTTGCCAGCACGGCTCACATTTTTGAAAATATGGTGCAGAAAACTTCATTTTTAGAGTTTGCCACCATTGAAGAAAAGTTGTGGAAGGTTTTAGTGAAAAGAATGCTGAAAGAATTTTTAGTCTAGGCTCAGCCGTTCTCGAGATATTTGCAAAAACCTAAAAGTGTTTATAATAGTGCCATGCACAGTCCCTTGATTTTTGTTTTTTGTTGTTTTGTCTCTGAGTAGTGGGGAGAGTTTCCGATCAGTTTCAGATCAGGTTTCCACGTATTACCGTTTTTTGCTCTCCATGCACTTTTAGGAGAGAAAAGTAAGAAGAACAATC
The DNA here is from genome assembly GCA_020510985.1 of Pholidichthys leucotaenia. Taxonomy (NCBI): domain Eukaryota; kingdom Metazoa; phylum Chordata; class Actinopteri; order Cichliformes; family Pholidichthyidae; genus Pholidichthys; species Pholidichthys leucotaenia. The sequence goes on from CM035836.1 coordinate 228,037,441, forward strand.
AGAACAAAAACAAAAGGTTTCCTACAGCATAGCTGCTTGGATCCCTGATGAACAGCATATCTCATACAGAAAGCGTCATGGTGCTTACACCAATGAACCCTTATAGATCAAAACTTGTCATGGGTATCTTTTACTATCTTTTAAACTTTACCCATCCAGTAAAAAAAAAAAAAATAACAATAATATTAAACTTAAAGTTAATGAAGACACTAAATATATCAAGAGCACAGACTATATATAAATTCTTGCCACTTTCTTCCATTGTAGAAAAGTGAAGTCTACTTCCTAAATATAGGGTGCTGCCATCTTGAGCTTTTGGAACCAGAGTCTGCACAGTAGCGACCATAAAAGGAAATAAAAGTTCCAGCCCATAAGGATGCTGCAGCATCCCATAGGCAGCTCAATCAAATACAACCAATCATGATCGTGCACCATTGTGTCCACATTCCTGTTTTTCTAGTATCAAGTCACCAGTTGCAGGCAATCTGATCTGAAAAAATGAACACCTGAACATAAATCAACATGAGAAACCACAAATAAGGACAGAAACCATCATGTGGAAGAAAAAGATTTAATTGGTATTTTTCATTTTCATTTTGGCAAAGTGCCATACACAAGGATGGAGGAAGCGGCGCTTCAACGCAGAGGGCAATCAAGATACATGGGCTTTACTTAGGAAGAGCTATCATGTCACCCATCTTCATTTTCAGAATTATCACATCTTATAAGCCCATATCAGTCTGCCATCACTGAATGTGCCCTTATTATTTTTAGGCTGTTCTCCTCCTCTTCTCTACCCACTCACTGATCATGGCTTTAAGGCACTCCGAGGGGAGGTCAGATTTAGTAAGTGGGGGCCTGCTACAGCATTAATCCCCCTCTTATAAGAAGCCTGCTGCCCTTCCAGCAACTGCTGCTTCCTGAAGTAACGGAACAAAAAAAATTGCTTCAAGAGAAGAAAATGTTGAAGTGGGGAAGAAAGCTGTAGTTGTGTGCCTGAATATTCACGATATTTACAGTGGATATAAAAAGTCTACACACCCCTGTTCAAATGCCAGGTTTTTGTGATGTAACAAAATGAGACCAAGACAAATCATTTAAAAGCTTTTTCCACCATTAATGTGATGTATAACCTGTACAACCCAATTGAAAAACAAACTGAAATCCTTTAAGGGGAAAAATTAAAAATAAAAAAAATTATCATAACCTGTTTGCATAAATATACACACCCTGTTATAACTGGAGATGTGGCTGTGTTCAGAATTAACCAATCACATTCAAACTCATGTTAAATGGGAGTCAGCACACACCTGCCAGCATTTAAAGTGCCTCTGATTAACCCCAAATAAAGTCCAGCTGTTCTGGTAGGCTTGTCCTGACATTTTTGTAGTCACATCTTACAGCGCAAGCCATGGTCCGCAGAGAGCTTCCAAAGCATCAGAAGGATCTCATTGTTCAAAGGTATCAGTCAGAAAAAGGGTACAAAAGAATTTCCAAGGCATTAAATACAGCGGTGTGAACAAGTGTTTGCTCCCTTCTTGATTTCTCATTTTTTTTGTATGTTTGCCACACTTAAATGTTTCAGATCATCAAACAAATTTAAAATCTGCATTTTGTGTTTACTTGTATTATCTTTGTCTAATATTTAAAATGAAGGTGTTTATTATTAAGGGGAAAAAAATCCAAACCTACATGGCCCTGTGTGAAAAAGTGATTGCCCCCTATACCTAATAACTGGTTGGACCACCCTTAGCAGCAACAACTGCAATCAAGCATTCGTGATAACTGGCAATGAGTCTTTTACAGCGCTGTGGAGGAATTTTGGCCCAATCATCTTTGCAGAATTGTTGTAATTCAGCCATATTGAGGGTTTTCGAGCATGAACCGCCTTTTTAAGGTCATGCCACAGCATCTCAATCAGATTCAAGTCAGGACTTCGTCTAGGCCACTCCAAAGTCTTCATTTTGTTTTTCTTACACCATTCAGAGGTGGACTTGCTGGTGTGTTTTGGATCATTATCCTGCTGCAGAACCCAAGTGCGCTTCAGCTTGAGGTCACAAACAGATGGCCGGACATTCTCCTTCAGGATTTTTTGGTAAACAGCAGAGTTCATGGTTCCATTTACCACAGCAAGTCTTCCAGATCCTGAAGCAGCAAAACAGCCCCAGACCATCATACTACCACCACCATATTTTAATATTGGTATGATGTTCCTTTTCTGAAATGCTGTGTTACTTTTACGCCGGAATGGGACCCACACCTTCCAGAAAGTTCAACTTTTGTATTGTCAGTCCACAGAGTATTTTCCCAAAAGTCTTGGGGATCATCAAGATGTTTTCTGGCAAAACTGAAACGAGCCTTTATGTTCTTTTTGCTCAGCAGTGGTTTTCATCTTGGATCTCTGCCATGCAGGCCATTTTTGCCCAGTTTCTTTCTTATGGTGGAGTCATGAACACTGACCTTAACTGAGGCAAGTGAGGCCTGCAGTTCTTTGGATGTTGTTGTGGGGTCTTTTGAGACCTCTTGGATGAGTCGTCGCTGCACTCTTGGGGTAATTTTGGTTGGCCGGCCACTCCTGGGAAGGTTCACCACTGTTCCATGTTTTTGCCATTTGTAGCTAATGGCTCTCACTGTGGTTCGCTGGAGTCCCAAAGCTTTAGAAATGGCTTTATAACCTTTTCCGGACTGATAGATCTCAATTACTTTGTTTCTTATTTGTTCTTGAATTTCTTTGGATGATGTCTAGCTTTTGAGGATCTTTTGGTCTACTTCACTTTATCAGGCAGGTCCTATTTAAGTGATTTCTTGATTGAGAACAGGTGTGGCAGTAATCAGGCCTGGGTGTGGCTTGAGAAATGTAACTCAACTTTCTAAAGATGTGATAAACCACAGTTATTTTTTGTTTTAATGGGGGGGGGGCAATCACTTTTTCACACAGGGCCATGTAGGTTTGGATTTTTTTTTACCCTTAATAATAAACACCTTCATTTAAAAACTGCATTTTGTGTTTACTTGTGTTATCTTTGTCTAATATTGAAATTTGTTTGATGATCTGAAATATTTAAGTGTGACATACATACAAAACATGAGAAATCAGGAAGGGGGCAAACACTTTTTCACACCACTGTATACCATGGAATACAGTGAAGACAGTCATCATCAAGTGGAGAAAATATGGCACAACAGTGACATTACCAAGAACTGGACGTCCCTCTAAAATTGATGAAAAAGACAAGAAGAAAACTGGTTAGGGAGGGTGCCAAGAGGCCGACGGCAACATTGAAGGAGCTGCAGGAATTTCTGGCAAGTAATGGCTGTTTAGTACATGTGACAACAATCTCCCATCTAGGGTGGCAAGACGGAAGCCTTATCTTATGAAGAAAAACATCCAAGCCCGCCTACATTTTGCGAAAACACATTTGAAATCTCCCAAACGTATGACTGAAAATGCGTTGTGGTCTGATGAAACCAAGGTTGAACTTTTTGGCCACAATTCCAAAAGGCATATTTGGCACAAACACAACACTGCTCATCACCAGAAGAACACCATACCTACAGTGAAGCATGATGGTGGCAGCATCATGCTTTGGGACTGTTTTTCTTCAGCTAGAACTGGGGCCTTAGTCAAGGTGGAGGGAATTATGAACATTTCCAAATACCAGTCAGTGTTGGCACAAAACCTTCAGTCTTCTGCTAGAAAGCTGAAGATGAAGAGGAACTTCATCTTTCAGCACGACAATGACCCAAAGCACACATCCAAATCAATAAAAGAACGGCTTCACCAGAAGAAGATTAACATTTTGGAATGGCCCAGCCAGAGTTCAGACCTGAATCCAATCAAACATCTGTGGGGTGATCTGAAGAGGGCTGTGCACAGGAGATGCCTGTCAAATCTGACAGATATGAAGCCTTTTTACAAAAAAGATTGGGCAAATATTGCCACATCAAGATGTGCCATGCTGATAGACTCCTACCCAAAAAAGACTGAGTCCTGTAATAAAAGCCAAAGGTGCTGCAACAAAGTATTAGTTTAAGGGTGTGCATATTTATGCAACCAGGTTATTGTAAATTGTTTATTTTTTATTTTTCCCCTTAAAAGATTTCAGTCTGTTTTACAATTGGGTTGTACAGGTTGTACAGCAGGGAAAATAAGTATTGAACACATCAACATTTTTCTCATTAAACATATTTCTGATGGAGCCATTGACCTGAGATTTTCACCAGATATCAGTAATAGCCCAAGTAATCCATGCATTCAAAGAAATCAAGGCAGCTGTGTTCACAAAACAAGTTATATTTAATAAAGTAGAATGACACGGGAATAAGTATTGAACACATGAAGTAAAAAGAGGTGCATAAAGGCATAGAAAGCCAAGAAACTGGCTGAAATCCATTAGAATTTAGGAAACTATCCCATTCCCCATCAGTGCAAATTAATTTCAGCTGGTTAAGTCCTGACTGATAGCCTTTAAAAAGGTCTGTAATTATCAGATTGTCACACCACAAAGAACCCATGATGGGTACAAGCAAAGAGTTCTCTCTAGACCTTTGCAACCTTATTGTTGCAAAATATAATGATGGCATTGGTTACAGGTGCATTTCTAAACTGCTGAATGTTCCAGTGAGCACTGCTGAAGCCATCATTCGGAAGTGGAAAGAACATCATTTTACCATAAACCGGCCACGACCAGAAGCTCCTCGCAAGATTTCTGACAGAGGAGTCAAAGAATTACCAGAAGAGTTATCCAAAAGTCAAAGACTACTTGTGGAGAGCTCCAGAAAGACCTGGAGTTAGCAGGTACTGCTGTTTCAAAGAAAACAGTAAGTAATGCATTCACCTCATAATGCAAGACTCCATTGCTGAAGAAAAAAACATGTTGAAGCTTGTTTAAAGTGTGCTGCACAACATTTGAGCAAGCCAGTAACATACTGGGAGAATATATTCTAGTCAGATGAGACCAAAATTAAACTTTTTGGATGCCACAACACACAGCACATTTGGAGGAGAAATGGCATTCCACATCAGCCCAAAAACGCTATACCAACAGTGAAGTTTGGAGGTGGGAGCATCATGGTGTGGGGGTGTTTTTCAGCACTTGGTACAGACAGACTTCATATAATTTAAGGAAAGAGGAATGGGTAAATGTACAGAGACATCCTTGATAAGGACCGGTTGCCATCTACCAAGATGCTTAAGATGAAACGAGGGTGGACATTTCAGCAAGAAGTTGAAACACACCAAACACACATCCAAGGAAACTCTCAAATGGCTCCAGAGAAGGAAAATAAAGCTGCTAGAATGGCCCAGTCAGTCACCTAACCTGAATCCAATTGAAAATATATGGAACGAACTGAAGATCAGAGCTCATAGAAGACACCCACGGAACCATCAAGATTTGAAGATAGTTTGTGTGAAAAAAATGGGCTAAAATCACTCCTGAGCAATGCCTGTGCCTAGTTTCTGCATACAGGAGGCATCTGGAAGCTGTTAGTACCAACAAAACCTTTTCTACTAAATATTAAATGAATTTCACCAAGCATGTTCAATACTTATTCCCTGTGTCATTCCACTTTTGTGTGTGTGTGTGTGTGTGCGTGCGTGCGTGCGTGTGTGTATGTGGTCTATGCCAAAAGTTACTTAATTTTAAGTGGCCTATACATCACTTAATACAACTAATAAAACAAGGAGAGAAAGACAAGGACAGCTATTTTAAAGGCCTGTTGTCATTCTGTAAGGCACTTAGGGGAGCCGTTCAGCATGAAGGCAGGGTATTGCAGTGTGGGGATGAAAAGGAAAGAAGGAAGATGTGGATTCACAGAAAAAGAGTGAGACTGTACCAGCAAGGTCATCTCCGGCTCTTCCGACTGAGCTGTGAAGATGTTCTTATTCCTCACATAAATGGTCTAAGTAAAAGGGGGCAACAAAACCTGTGTCCCTTCCTTCCTCTTTCCCCCTTTTTTATCTTTACCTTTATGTCTCACTGTCCATCGGCATCTCATCTTTCTTTGCCTACCCCCTTAAGTCAGAGAGACAGAAACCCAACTGACAGAAGCAAACAAAATGATCTCCTTGACTTGACTTCCCTTCCCTTTAGCAAAAGCTGTATGAGAGCACTCTTACTAGTTAGAGTGGTGACCTGATCAGGATAGGAGAAGGTTGCACTTTGTAGAAAACATATAGAGACAAATGGCTGAAGGGGGACTGAATCTGGACTAGATTTTACTGATGCTGAACTAGTCCTGTGTGGTTTTAATGGCCCTCTAAACTGAATATGATGGATGAGTATGTGGGGTCAAGCTGGGGCCAGAAACTTTGTTGTATTTTTAAGGTTGTTGCACCTGTATAGTGGTACATTTACTTGGATAGCTTTGTATAGTTGTGTGATTCATATTAAGGTAATTTCAGCCTTTGGAACAGTAGACATAAAAATCAAAGTCATACATGTATAATTATCACATCAGGCAGCAGTGTAAAGTAGTTAAGTACTGTAGTTGCACTTCATTTTGGGGCATTTTATCTGAAGATTCAGTTTTATTGAGTTTGTTTCCTGCTGCTTTTAGCTTCTACTTAGTTGAATATACAGCTGCTGTACATTCAATTCAACTTTATTTATATAGCATCCATTCCCAACGACAGTTGTCTCATAGCACTTTCAGCTATAGGGCAAATACCCCAGTTGCCAAGAGACCCCAACAATCTGTGAGCCCCTGTGAGCAAGCACTTGGTGATCATGGAGAGGGAAAAACTCCCTTTTAGCAAGAAAAACGTCCAGCAAAACCAGGCTGAGAGAGGGGCAGACATCTGTAGTGATTGGGGGGTGAGGGGATAGAAAAGGAAAAGAGAAGAACAGACATGTAGAGAACAAACAGCACGACAGGGACTCAATCTATGGGAGAGAGTAAACATGTTCATGACTAGCAAAAAGTGAGAGTGAAGAAATAAGTGAAAGCCCAGTGCACTGTGGGAGGTCCCCCAGAAGTCTATAGCAACATAACTAAGGGAAGGGTCAGGGTCACCCAGTGAACTATAAGATTTGTCAAAAAGGAAAGTTTTAACTGTATTCTTAAAAACAGAGATTGAGTCTGTCTTCCAAATCCAAATTGGCAGCTGGTTCCATAGGAGAGGAACCTGATAACTGAAAGCTCTGCCTCCTATTGTACTTTTAGAGATTCTAGGTATTACAAGTAATCCAGCATTTTGGGAGAGTAATACTCTGTTAAGATGATAAGGTATGATAAGATCTTTTAAATAACATGGGGTCTGATCATTTAGAGCTTTATAAGTGAGGATAAGGACTTTAAATTTCATTCTAGATTCTATGGGAAGCCAATGAAGGGAGTCCAGAACCGGAGACATATGATCTCTCTTTCTAGTACCTGTTAAAACTCTAGCTGCAGCATTTTGGCTCAACTGAAGACTTTTTAGAGACATTTTTAGGACAGCCTCATAATAAAGAATTACAATAATCTAATCTAGAAGTAATAAAAATGTGGATTAGTTCCTCAGCATCACTCTGAGACATGGGGATGTATTATAACGACGGGGTCGATTGATCAGTTGTCACTGAGCGCAGAACGCGTTTATGGCCATTTCCAAGTTTATTTCCTTATCACAATGGTGTAAAAATGAACATTCCACCAGCGCATGATGGAAAGAGGCCAGTCTAATCATTCAGAGGTGTGTTTTGGATAATCCAATCCAAAGCGCTCCTTCCCATCCCTTTGATGCAAAGATGCGCATTATCTAAAGTGTATTGTGATCATGACAGTTTTGCGGTGACCAAAGCCCATGCATGTGAGCCAAACTGCATGTGATGGTAATGCTCCTTGGTGATAAGGAAGACATCAATCACAGTTGATGGCCAGTTAGTTATGCTAGAAAGAACAAACAGTGAAGAATGGGCTGAAAAAATCAGCTGAATGATTCAGTGTGTACACGGATGCAACACAGACATGAAGAAAAGAGGATGATGCCTGTGCAAACTTTCATTAACAATGGCTTCAAAGTTGGTCCTGGCTGTGGGGAGATGGAGTGCTCCCTCTCCTGTTGCTTTCACCAACCAAGGGTCTTCCTCTATCCGTCCTGGGTAGGAGGGAAGTAGGTGATGTGGCACAGCTTCTCGTCTGCCGCCGGCCTCCACCATGAAGCGAACCCGCTCTCAGCAGCCTCTGCTGGGGGCTGATGGGTGGCTGTTGGGGAGCTTGCTGGGCTGGAAACCTGGGGCGCACAGCCGATGCAGATGTGGACACATCTCCTGTCTCTCAGGGGAGTTAGTGAAAACTAAACTGCTGCACAGTCTTTATTCATTCATTTATTCCCCTAAAAGTAAACAAATTAATGCCTAATAAGTCCGTGATGAAACCCCCCCCCCCGTGCCGTGCATCACATTGGAACACACTGGCACACATGCTCCTTGTTCATTCATTCCCCGAAAAAAATCATACATTAATGCCTAAGCTATCAACTCCAAAGGTAAGTCCACAATTAAAATGAGAGTGTGGATGGACTAAAAAAAAACAAAAAACTATTGTGTGATCATCATATAGTTAAAATGACGAGTGATTATGACTGTTGCAAGATCCTAGTGCTGCCGTTTCCTGAGCTCTGGAGCTGCGCGATGTCAAAACACATCAGTGAAATATCATTAAACAATGCGCTTCTGACGATAGACCTCCTTTTTCCTGATCAAAAGTGGATTCTCATGGAATGCACTATAAAAGTAATGTGCATTAGACTGCGCGCTGCCACACCTCTTTGAAATGAGGAGCCTCCTCTGAGCGCATTGTGGGCGCACCGTCAACTGGTAATTTGATGGCGTGGCGCAAGGCATACAGTAAAAAACGGACAATGTGCCAACAGAAACTAACAAAAACACTGACGCAAGGCGGAAACCCTGTCAGAAAAGTGTGCAGATCACCGTCAAAATAGGGCCCAAGATGTTCCTAATCTTAGCAATATTACATAAATCAGGGGTGTCCAATCATGTGCCATGTAGGGCCAAGACCCTGCAGGCTTTACCTCCAACCAGTGTCTTCAACAGCAGATTTCACTGAATTTCTTCCCACTGATTGCTGATAAGTCAAAACTCCTGCTGAAGAGACTGGGTAGAAAAGAAAACCTGCAGGGTCATGGCCCTCCATGGAACAATTGGACACCACTGATGTAAGTGATAAAAAGCAGTCTTTCAAATAAGTTTGATGTGCGAATTCAAGGACAAATTTTGAAAATAATAAAAAATAACTCCAAGGTTCCTCACAGAGCTGTTAGGAGATAGAATAATGCCATCTAAACTATTTTTGAGATTTCTGGGGCCAACCAGAATGACTTCATGTCTTATCTGAATTTAACAGTCAGAAATCATCACATGCTCTGATTTCCTTAACCACTTGGTTCCTTAACCACTTAACCAGTTGATAGTGCTATGAGATGACTGTTGTTGTGAAATGGCGCTATATAAATAAAGTTGAATTGAATTGAATTGAATTGAACTTGCACTCCGGGCAATTTTCCTAAAAATGCCCAAAAATAACGTGCCCAAAGTAAATCGAAAGCTGTTATTCAACCCTTTGCAGCATCTTCATGGGGTTGGTCTCATTTAAAAGAAAACACTTTGAATTTTTTGGCAAAAAAAACATAATCTCTCTACGTGCTCCGGCCACTGAGTTACAGTCATTTAAACATACTGAACTTGAAGAAAAAAAAATTGGACACAGTGTTTTTTTGGATACAAATGCTTGTAAATAACACACAGCTGTCCGATCCGGCTGGAAAATGCAACAGAAATGTAGAACCAAGTGTTATCCAGCTGAGATCCAAATTTGGTAACAATACCACCAAAAATGAATATTTTACACAGCTTTGTTCTCAGGCTGTTCCCAGGCGTTATGGAACTGTGCCAAATGGCACAGTTTGGAAAAACGTCTGTAACTTTTGAATAATTCAATGTAAAATCTTCATTTTAGGCTCTAATGAAAGGTCACACTCAGGGCTGTGTCTGTGTGTGTGTGTGTGGGCGGGGGGTCGTTCCCCCCCCCCCCGCTACCAAGGACCAAATTCGGCCCTCGCTACATGACGGAATACAGTCTTTTTTTTTTTCCTTGCATGTTTTCACAGCGGCTCCCCCCCCCCCTCGCTACTGTGTGTGTGTGTGGGGGGGGGGGGAACCGTGAACGGACCGTGAACGCCCCCCCCCCCCTCGCTACAGAAGAGGGCCATCGCTACATGATGGAATAGACTGATATGCTTCCTCCCGCGGACCGGGGAGCGTTCGGACCGTGCCCCCCCCCCCCGCTCCTCTTCTGCAGCGGGGGGGGGGGGGCGTTCACAGTCCGAACACGGCAAATGAACCGTTTATCGCGGCGCACGCACTTCGTATTTCGTGCGCAGTACAGTTGTAATTTACCGATCGGTCAAAAGTCATTTTTGGATTACAGTTTTCAGGGATAAATAATAATTTAGCTTATAACACCTTACCTCTTCAAAGCAGCAGAGTCGTGGCGAACAGCTCTTCCCACGCGTCAGACGAACGCGACGCTGCTCCGCTCGTGGATCCCGATCAACATAATTCCATTATTGCCGTTTTGGCGAATGATTTACGACTTTTGTCGTCGGCCTCCGTCTATTCTGCTGGAATGAGTGCAGGTCCCACTTGTGGGTGTTCTCCATGCTGCTGGGTGAGCCTGGGTCTGTAGGAGAGTCGTACAGAGTCCTTCTGCAGCAGTAAATATCGCTTCACCCAGCCAGAATTTCTGTGCTTCAATCGGCTCCTGCTTTCACAGTAGGCGGGTCCTCCTTCCTAGATTTTCATTCATTGGTTCTTCAAGGTTTCAGAAACCCAATTCAAGGCTCTTATTAGTCGAATGAGAGGTCAATCAGATGAACTAATCTGTTTGCGGCTGTCTCTGCAGTTTTTTTTTGAGTGGCGCTTGGACGCTACTACATCACCATCACCACCATCATGCGTCATGCGCACGAGGGCGCACGAGCGCACGAGCGCGCTCTCGCGCGCCCTCGTGCGTCATAGGACGCAGAGACTTGCCGGCCCGCGGAACAACGGAGCACAAGTGGTTAAGACATGCCTCTAGTTTAGTTAATTGATTACCTGGCTTCACTGACAAATATAATTGTGTGTCATATGCATAGCAATAGAAATGTATGCAATGCTTTCTAATAATATTATCTAAATATAAAGTAACAAGAATAGGACTTAACACTCCATGACCAAGCTTTTAATTTGAAGAAAACTTGTTATTGACATGAACAAACTAGAACGAACTGGAACTTGTAAATTGAGTATGATATAAATATAAAAATATGATTTAAATCACTGCAGAAAAGTTCAAGTCCAACAAAATGTTCTATTCTATTAAGTAAAATATTATGCAAAGACTCCACTAAGATCTAAAAGGACAAGTACTGAAACAAGTCCATTATTGGATACTATAAGAAAATTGCTAGTGACCTTCACTAAAGCTGTTTTAGTGCTGTGATGGATTCTAAACCCTGATTGAAACTCTTCAAATAAACCGTTTCCCTGCAAGTGATGAAATAATTGTATAGCAGCAACTCTCTGAAGCAAGTCTTAAACTGAGAGTTTCTGTGTTTCTGAGTCAGAAATCACTGTTTAGACTTTTTCTATTTTTAAAGGAGCCACCATGTCTAGAGTCTGATGCAGAGAGGCTGAAACACTATCTACCATGCTATCAAACTACAGAAGGAGTAAAATCTTCATCATCATCATCTTATCTCCATTGTATTGTCACAGGAATTTGAGGAAACTATCTGCTTAAATTTGGTAACAACGTCATCTGAGAGACATCTGCTGTAGTAATATTTTTTTCTTTAGGAGACGAATAATCAGAAATAATAAAATCAAATGTTAGATAGATAATGGTCAGACAGTACAGGGTTATGAGGAGACACTACCAGTCTGAATATGCGAAAGCAATGAATGTAAGATGGGGTTCTGTACGCCATTCGACTATTTGATATATTTCATACTGTATATCTGGTTGTGCTGTTTGGGTTCATAAATGCACCTAAGTTATCTTAAGCTTATAGTTCTCAGAAGAAGCCATTAACAGTTACTGTACGTAATAATTATTAGAACACCTCAGGAGTGATGTGATACTCCTGGTAATGTTATTGACATTATTGTGAAATAATGGAAGGGAAACGTTTGGACCGTATTCCAGCAGGGAATATGGTCCAAACTTTTACTCGGTATAATTCACTATTTTTGTTTTCTATTGTTTATTTTGTTGTTGTTTGGTTTTACATGGATGATGCAATGACATCATCTATATCTCGAAACAAACTGAAAAAAATATCAAACATTAATATGTTCATATTTCTTGGTAAAGAACTAAATATTTATTGAGCTGTTCTAATTTTTTCACATTGCTATATTGGATCCAGGACATTAGAAAATTGCAATCATAGCAGTTACATCACTGAAGCTGCAAGTTTTAACAAACGGAATCTGAGCTCTAACTCACTTTGGGAGGCAACCTCAAGTGGAGCTTCAGTTTTGACACTTGGTTTTCCAACACTGGGAGTTCTGCTTTCTAAATAAAATAAAATGGTGGGCATTAGCTATTTGAAATGTTGAGGTGAACAGGAGTTTTTAAAGCCACACTATAACCAATTAAAACCCAAAGCAAAGAAAAAAATGCAAGTACTGAGCTCATTTAATATGATGTGATGCATGAAGTCATATTTGGGGGTTTTACATCATTATATTCAGGGGTACACAGTAAAAAAGACAGTAAGATTTAATTGAAGTAAGCCAGCTTAGTCACTTGCCTCTAATGACAGTCTCTTCCCATTCTGCTGGTTCTTATTGGGCTTCTGGTGCACTGAGACTCTTTGTGATTGGATCTCGCACAGTTGGAAAGTGTCTCCAATTATTGGCCCGTGGCTATGGAATGATGGAGAGAAAGAGAGGAAAGAAGAACAGTTGTGAAAATAATGATGAGGCGAGAAAGACAAGCGACACTACTAAGTAGTGCAGATCATGAGAGGAAAAAGATTGCTTTGGGTAATTAGAGAAGTGACAACTTTGATTTCCTCATGAGTTGGGGGTGGGAGAGGGAAGAGGGGGGGCTTTCTTTGGCTCACTTCAGCAGCCACGCTTGCACAAATTCACCGTGGCCAAGATGAAAGGTGGTAAGGAGCCCGTCAAAGCCAGACAGGAAGGGGGAAGAAATGAAAACTAGCTTCTGCCCTGATAAACCATGGCAGCACATCACCTCTACTCTGGAACGACTGCACTGGCTCCCTGTTAAATTCCGAATCATTTTCGCACTTCTCCTCCTCACCTACAAGTCCTTTCATGCACTGGCTCCACAGTACCTATGCGATCTCCTCCATGTCCACCACCCCTCTCGGAGCCTTCGGTCTGCTGACCGAGGTCTCCTCTCTATTCCCCATATTTGCAGGAGAACCTTTGGGAGCAGGGCCTTCAGTATGGCAGCTCCTACCCTGTGGAACTCGCTCCCTCTGACAGTTCACCAGGCACCAACCTTGGAGTCTTTTAAATCCATCCTGAAAGGACACTTGTTCCTGCAGGCTTTGCCTGGCTTACTTGTTTTATGTTCGTCTGTGTCTAATATTTGTTTGTTTGGAAAGCAACCCTGGATTTCTTGAAAGGCGCTATATAAAACGAAACTATTATTATTATTATGATTATTATTATTATAACTTACTGCACAGACAAAATACAAATGAGCTAGGTGTTAAAACAATGAGACACAGTGCTGTGAAAAAGTATTTCCCCCTTCCTGATTTCTTATATTTTTGCATAGTTGTCACACTTAAATGTTTCAGATCATCAAACAAATTTTAATATCAGACAAAGATAACCTGAATAAATACAAAATGCAGTTTTCAAATGATGATTTCATTTACTAAAGGAAAAAAAAACTATCCAAACCTACCTGGCCCTATGTGAAAAAGTAATTGCCCCTCCTGTTACATCATGAATTAACTGTGATTAACCACATTAGATGGTGGGCCAAGTGTGTTTTTCGTGTCATTGGTTGATCCGCATCGGAAGAGTACGCCATTTTTTAAATATAGTCTTCTTTATTTTTGGTAAATCTGAGAAAATTTGTTGGCAGCCTCGGTCTGCCGGCATTTTTTTAATAAAGTTACATTTTTATCGTCAGTCCTCTCCGGCATCTCTCAGAACAGCTTTAGCTGACGAACCAATCAGGTTGTGGTAGGTGACCGCACACACAAGTCATGTTCGACTTAATCAGGACCCCCCCCCCCCCCCCCCCGGCTAAAAAAAAAAAATCAAAATGCAGTGGGTGTGATGTGAATATTCATTTTCAAGAATTTAACTAGCTTACAAAAAAACATGTATTGATTGTTGAAAAACAACCAGATAAGTGCAAAATTACAGAGCACAATATATTTATAAGCCTTGATTCATTACCTCACAGATTGTCACATACATTTTCAGGTTTATTCTGTGAACAAAATATATAGTACCATGAAGAACAATGTATCACAACATCCTTTGGAAATGTGATATTTATTCATAATATACTATTATACCAGCTTCACTTCTTATATTTAGATCTGACCAGAATGTTAAAATAAACGAGTTTTTCCCACCCTTATGTCTGCTGCTCAATTTCTTGCTTTGGTATGGGCCTATCTTTATTTATAACATGTCAGTTATGTCAGGTCAGACACGTGCTTTCATTAGCTAGCATGAATATGAGGTACAGGTATGGAGCGCTGTATGCATGTTACAAGCTCTTTAGAAAATATAATTCACTTTTCAGACAGGAGTTGGAAAAAAAATTGTGCAGTGTTCAATAGAGTGGGTAAATTTTGATACAAAAGAAAGAAAAATAGCTGAAAAAGCAATAGAAAAATAGCAATAGAAAAATATAATGCCCACCCTTCAGATTTGTCAGTTAACATAGGCTATGTCATGATTGATTATAATTAGACAGCTCACGTGCAGGGAGTAACACCAATGGAAGCACACTGAGGCACAGAGTGACAAGTTCAATATGAATTTTATTCACTGCAAGAAAACGCCTCCACAAGAGAAAACCGTCACTCGCCAGGGAAAGCACACAGCAGCGACCCTCCCGACGAAATAGGATGGCACAGGAGCACTGGGAGAGGTGTCTGACCGGGCGACGACAGTCACTGATGAAGTGATGATGGCGGGGCAAGTGAGCACACAACAACCCTGGAGACACACCACTAAGGAGGTAGCAGCCCAACGAGCCAGCACCGAGACGTAGAAGAGAGGTTTATTTAAGCACTGGCAGATCAAAGGAGCAGGTGCGTGTCATCACGCAGGTGGAGATAATCTCCATCTGCGGAGTAGGGGAAAGTTGAACCCGACGGGCGGGGGAGGAGTGTGCTCACCAGACCATGACAATGCCCCCCCCCCTTCACGGAACGCCTCCTGGCGGTCCACTGGGCTTGGTGGGATGAGCCTTGTGGAAGGCCCGGGTCATCCCCTTGTTGAGGACGTTGGAACCAGGGATCCACAACCTCTCCTCTGGTCCATAGTCCACGAGGTATTGGAGCCCCCGACCTCGACAGCGAACAGGATCCTCTGGACCGTGTGAGTGATCTGGCCGTCGATGATCTGAGGAGGAGGAGGCAGCTTAGGGGGAGGACAGAGCGGACTAGTGGAGAGAAGCTTGATTTTAGACACGTGGAACGTGGGGTGTATCCGCATTGCCGGCGGGAGCTTTAGGCGGACTGTGACATCGTTGACAATACTGGAGATAGGGAATGGACCCAGGAACCGAGGCAACAGTTTCCTAGACTCCGTCTTGAGTAGGACCTGGTCCGCAGCTAGCTACACTTGTTGCCAGATGGAATACTTAGGGGCCGGAACCTGCCTACTGCCACCATCAGTGTGTGAATGTGTGTGTGAATGGGTGAATAGCAGGATCTGTAAAGCGCTTTGGTCATCAAGAGATGAGAATAAAAGCGCTATATAAGTGAGTGCCATTTACCATTTTACCATTTCTCTCTCGGCGCCACACGAGTAGGCTGCCTTTTGCAACAGCGGCTCGATTCCGAGTCTTTTTCCCTTCCTCTCTCTTTTGATCCGTCTTTTTTTTTCACGCCACTTATATCACGGACAAACAGATCGTCCTAAATGTCTCCTGAGCCGGTGGACGGAGCCACTGTTTATAGCAGGATACGATACAGCAGAGAAGAGCTGCTAGCATTCAACTGCCACCCGGTCCCATTGGAAAAACTCGACATACCGAGAGAACTGAGGCGAAAACGCCGCGGCTGCCGGGCTGGAGTAAGGCGGAGGACAAAAAATATAAGGTACAGACCCTCCTTTCCATCTGTTGTCATGGGAAATGTACGGTCGATACTGGGAAAGTTAGATGAGCTAGCGGCTATCTCCCGTTATGATAGCACATACCGGGAGTGCTCTCTCCTTTTGTTTACTGAGACGTGGCTAACTGAACTAGCAGCAGATGCTAACATTGAGCTGGAGGGTTTTCACATGATACGAGCTGACCGAACACCAGACAGTGGCAAAGTTAGGGGCGGTGGAGTGATAATGTATGTTAACAACAACTGGTGCAGACCGGGACATATCACTGTTAAACAACGACACTGCAGCAAAGACATTGAGTTGCTAGCTGTTAGCATGAGGCCTACATATCTCCCGAGAGAACACTCACACGTGATCTGCATTGTTGTTTATGCAAATCCGACGGCGAACGCTGGGACAGCACGTGACGTCATCCATTCAGTAACCAGCAGGCTGCAGACAGAACACCCAGATGCTCTTCTCCTCATCTCAGGCGATTTCAACCATGTTTCACTATCTCCCATTCTACCCACGTTCACCCAGTATGTCACATGCCACACTAGAGACAATAAAACACTGGATTTATTCTACGCAAACACTAAGGAGGCGTACACCTCATCACAACTCTCCCCACTCGGGAGATCGGATCACAACTTGGTTCATCTCCGGCCGGTGTACAAACCCCTAGTGCACAGACAACCTCCGGCCATGCACACTGTGGAGTTATGGTCTGAGGAGACAATGGACACTCTAAAGGGCTGTTTTGAAGCCACCGCCTGGAAGCAGCTCTGCGATCCACATGGTGAGGACATCGATGGCCTCATTCACACCTTCACGGGCTACCTCAGCTTCTGTGTGGACAAATCCGTTCCCACCAAGACCATACGGCGTCACTCAAACAACAAACCCTGGATCAACCCTGAGATAAAAACACTTCTGAGAGAGAAGAAGAGGATCTTCAGGTCAGGGAACAGGGAGATGCTGAAGTCCATACAGAGGGAGCTGAGGAGAAAGATCAGAGAAGGCAAGGACAGCTTCAGGAAGGAGATGGAGGACAAGCTGCAACAGAGCGACATCAGCGGGGTCTGGAGAAACCTCAAAACCATCTCGGGGCTCCGGAATACCTCCCCCCAGGCCACAGGGGGCAGGGAGTGGGCGAACAACCTGAATCTGTTTTTCAATAGATTTGACCAACCGCCCTCCCCCCTGACTGCACAACAACCACTGCTGCCTCTAAAGA
Source organism: Pholidichthys leucotaenia (assembly GCA_020510985.1). Taxonomy (NCBI): domain Eukaryota; kingdom Metazoa; phylum Chordata; class Actinopteri; order Cichliformes; family Pholidichthyidae; genus Pholidichthys; species Pholidichthys leucotaenia. Next base: position 228,055,000 of record CM035836.1, read on the forward strand.
AATCAAGTCCTGCTGCCCACTCCCCACTCCACCAACACCCCCCCACTCCCAACACACAGCCCCCCATCCTGACCCTGACCAAGACCCAGGTGAGGACGGAGCTGAGGAAGATCAAGGCGAGGAAGGCGCCGGGACCGGACGGCATCAGCGCAAAGCTCCTCAAGTCCTGTGCAGACCAGCTGTGTGGGATTGTGACGTATATCTCCAATATGAGCCTGAAACTGGGGAGGGTACCACAGCTGTGGAAAACATCTTGTGTGGTACCTGTACCAAAAACTTCCCACCCCAAAGACCTGAACAGCTACAGACCGGTGGCCTTGACGTCCCACTTGATGAAGACCCTGGAGAGACTGCTCCTTGCTCACCTCCGCCCCCTGGTGGAACCAGCGATGGATCCACTCCAGTTCGCCTACCAGCATGGCATTGGGGTGGAGGATGCGGTGATCTTCCTCCTTCACCGTTCTCTGTCCCACCTGGAGAAGCCCGGGAATATGGTGAGGATCATGTTCTTTGACTTCTCCAGTGCTTTCAACACCATCCAACCGATGATCCTGAAGGACAAGCTGCTGCGTGCAGGGGTGGACCAGCACCCGTCATCATGGATCCTGGACTACCTCACGAACCGGCCTCAGTTTGTGAGAACCCGGGACTGTGTGTCCGACACGATCATCAGTAGCACGGGGGCCCCCCAGGGAACGGTGCTGGCTCCCTTCCTGTTCACTCTTTATACTGCGGACTTCTCACACAACACAACACACTGCCATCTACAGAAGTTCTCTGATGACTCTGCGATCGTTGGCTTCATCTCCAATGGAGATGAAGCTGAGTACAGAGGGCTTATCCAGGACTTCGTGGACTGGTGCCATCGGAACTGCCTCCAGATCAACGCGAGGAAAACTAAGGAGCTGGTGGTGGACTGCCGCAGGCATGGGCAGCCCCTCACAGTACCAGTAAATATACAGGGAACAGACATCGAGATGGTGACATCCTATAAGTACCTGGGTGTTCATCTGAACAATAAACTAGACTGGTCACACAATACTGATGCACTCTACAAGAAGGGACAGCGCAGGCTGTTCCTGCTGAGGAGACTCAGGTCTTTTGGTGTACAAGGGGCGCTGCTGAAGTCATTCTATGACACGGTGGTGGCATCAGCCATCACTTTTGGAGTGGTCTGCTGGGGCAGTGGCATTACTGCAGCCGATAGGAAGAGACTGAACAAACTGATTAAGAAAGCTAGCTCTGTCCTGGGGCAGCGCCTTGATCCGATGGAGGAGATAGGAGAGAGAAGGACGGTGGCTAAACTGTCATCTCTGCTGGAGTCCGAGTTCCACCCTATGCAGGACATACTGGATGCACTGAGGAGCTCATTTAGCAGCAGACTACATCATCCCAGGTGCACAACCGAGAGGTTTCGTAGGTCCTTCCTACCAACGGCTGTCAGACTGTACAACCTAAGCAGGGCTGCTCGCAGAGATAGCAAAAAGACGTAACAAACTAATAGTTTTTTGAATGCAAAAGATGCAATAGACTTACACAATGGTCCCCTCCGGCATACAACTAGGAACATACCGGTCGCTATGGAGGGTGAGAATATGTATGGGCACATAATCATACCATGTAGGATAACTAAGTAGACGGTTATGCTGTTTCATTCCATCTAGCAACAATGCTCTGCACTGTGTGTGTTTATATATTTACATATTTATTCCATCTAGCTACAATGCTCAGCACTGGGTGTGTTTATATTTATATTTATATATCTACATATTATTCCATCTAGCTACATTGCTCCGCACTGTGTGTGTTTATATACTTGCATATTTATTCCACCTAGCTGCAATGCTCCGTACTGTGGGTGTTTATATATTTACATATTTATTCCATCTAGCTACAATGCTCTGCACTGTGTGTTCATATATTCATATATTTATTCCATCCAGCTACAATGCTCTGCACTGTGTGTCTGTGTGTGTGTGTATATATATATATATTTTATAGTAATATGTACATATGTATATTAGCTGCTCTTGCTTGCTTGTTTTTTTCTTGCCTTCTGATTGTTGCTCTGAGTGTTGCTATCCCTATGCTGTTGCAATCCTGGAATTTCCCCGTTGTGGGACTAATAAAGGCTTATCTTATCTTATCTTATCTTATCTTATTTTACGGTCAGCATATTGACAGTTCCGTTCAGCTGACCAGGCCAAGGCAGTCCGAGTGGCCCTCCATAGCCGGCGACAGCGGCGGGCATGAGCCCCCACCAATGGAACAGCCACTTCCTTCTCCGCCATGGGTACTAAAAGGTTGGTGTACCCCATATAAGCCTCAAAAGGGGTCAACCCAGTGGCCGTTGAGATCGCTGCATTGTGGGAGTACTCCACCCATGTCAGGTGGGTACTCCATGAGGTGGGATTGGAGGCTGCCACATACCTCAGGGCGGCCTCCAAGGACTGGTTGGCGTGCTCAGCCTGCCCGTTGCTTTGAGGATGATAACTCGATGTCAGGCTGACGGTAGCACCAAGAGAGCAACAAAAGGCCTTCCAAATCTGAGATGTAAACTGGGGGCCCCAGTTAGACACAGTGTCCATAGAGATGCCATGGATCCGGATGACGTGATCGGTCAGGAGGTTCGCCGTTTCCAGGGCAGAGAGTAACTTAGGGAGGGGCACCAGGTGGATCACTTTGGAGAAGCGATCCACACAGGTGAGAATAACAGTATTGCCCTGAGATGGCGGGAGTCCGGTGACAAACTCTAGGGCAATGTGAGACCAGGATTGATGAGGAATGGGAAGAGGGTGGAGCAGGCCAGAAGGGGGCGAGGAGTCTGACTTGTTGCGGCAGCAGGTTTGACAAGTACCAATGTACTCCCAGACATCAGTTTGCGTGGTGGTCCACCAAAACACTCGGCGAATAAGATTGATAGTTCGGGTAACGCCAGGATGACAGGCAAAGTAACTGGTGTGGCCCCACTTGATGATGTCACTGCGCAGAGAGTCTGGGACAAACCCTCCGTTCACTGTCCCATGAGAGTGCTCCAAGGAAACAAGAGGGTGGGACAATGAATTGGGGACGGGAGGGAGGGGTAGGGGGGTCAGGACAAAACTGGTGGGAGAGAGCGCCCGGCTTAATGTTGCGGGAGCAAGGCCTATAAGTGATGTTGAGATTGAATCTAGCAAAAAATAAGGCCCCGCGGGCCTTCCTGGCATTCAGCCTGCGGGCCGACCGAATATATTCTAAATTTTTATGGTCAGTCCACACAATTACTGGCTGGGGCGCTCCCTCCAATAAGTGCCTCCACTCCTCAAGGGCCATTGAGCTCTTACATCGCTGTTGAGGAATTTTGACCCACTCTTCTGTGCAGAATTGTTTAAATTCAGTCACATTGGAGGGCTTCATGAACTGATGGTCGGACATTCTCCTTCAGGAATTTTTGGTAAGATAAGATAAGATAAGCCTTTATTAGTCCCACAATGGGGAAATTCCAGGATTGCAACAGTACAGGGATAGCAACACTCAGAGCAACAATCAGAAGGCAAGAGAAAAAACAAGAGCAGCGAGTATACATATGTACATATAAATATATATATATATATATATATATATATATATATATACAGACACACAGTGCGGAGCATTGTAGCTAGATGGGATAGGTATATAAATATATAAACACAGTGCGGAGCATTGTAGCTGGATGGAATAAATATATGAGTATATAAACACACAGTGCGGAGTATTGTAGCTAGATGGAATGATTATGTGAATATATAAACACACAGTGCGGAGCATTGTAGCTAGATGGAAAAAATATGTAAATATATAAGCACACACAGTGCGGAGCATTGTAGCTAGATGGAATAAATATATGAATATATAAACACACAGTGTGGAGCATTGTAGCTAGATGGAATAAATATGTAAATATATAAACACACACAGCGTGGAGCATTGTTGCTAGATGGAATAAATATATAACTAGAAAAGCACTCGGAGAGCGCAGACCTCCGCCAAGCGGCACAGTTCCCCCCATACAGTGTTTGTGTGTACGTTTTCAGATTCCCTGAGCATGAAAAGATATGACTAGCAATTGGATTCACAATGATTATTTGTTTATTTGACATGGACAGTGCAATAAACAGACAATTAATGAATGACAATCAATGTGATAGTGATAGGATTAGTGGTTCAGTAGTGTAAAACGGGGCTATAAGGGACGGCGGGTTAATAAGGGACACTTTTCTGGGAAATGTTTTAAATGTAATTCTGCTTTTTTTATTTTGAGCAGGACGCTGAGTTGTGTTGTTATTGTCAAATATCCATGAATCCTTCATCAAATCTAGGCGGAAGCAAAATTAAAAAAGCAGAATTACATTTAGAAAAGTGTCCCATATTACCCCGCCGTCCCTTATAGCCCCGTTTTACGGTAGTAAAAGCATTGCCTCCTTGGCGGAGGTAATAAACTGAAGTGTTGGTGTGTCCATCTCCTCCACTGACGGATGCAGATTGGTTAGACAGGTTGCCGTGGGTTTTATATTATATTGGGGTTGCGCTCCGCGGCAAAACAGAATTTAGAATCTTCCCCGGCAGAGAGGTTGTTTTTACGCAGCGCCTATAGTTGGGCGGGGAATTTGTGGCAAATAATCGGGCGGCGGACAGGTGGCCGTGTCAGGTTTTGCAGCGTGGCGCAAAAACAGGCACGCTGGCGGGCCCAGGCCAGCAGTGTTTTCCGCGCGCTTTTGTGCCTAAAACGTTGAAGAACGCGGAGTTTGTGTTGGTCAGACACGACGACCAGCGCAATGTGCACAGCGCCTATGGCTGGCACAGTCACGCTGGCGGGCCCAGGCCAGCAGTGTTTTCCGCATGCTTTTGTGGCTAAAACGTTGAAGAAGGCGGAGTTTGTGTTGGTCAGACAAGACGCCCAGCGCCCTTCATTGCGCCTGCGCACATGTTGAAAATGGCCGTATGTCACAGTGTGGAAAAATGCTTTAAAAAATTCCTGTATGCAGACGGTGATGCGGATCATCCCCAAAATTTAATCAGTTCTTCCTTGTACCATTTCCAACAACGCCTGAAAGTTTCATTGAAATCCGTCCAAAAGTTTTTGAGTTATCTTGCTAACCAACAGACAAACAGACAGACAGACAAACAGACAAACACACAGACAAACCCCGGCAAAAACATTACCTCCTCCTGGCCTTTCGGCCTGGCGGAGGTAAATATATTAACACACACAGCGTGGAGCATTGTTGCTAGATGGAATAAATATATAAATATATAAACACACACAGTGCGGAGCATTATAACTAGATGGAATGAAACAGCACAACCGTCTACTTAGTTATCCTACATGGTATGATTATGTACCCATACATATTGTCACCCTCCATAGCGACCGGTATTTTCCTAGTTGTATACCGGAGGGGACCATTGTGTAAGTCTATTGCGTCTTTTGCATTCAATACTATTAGGTCGTCACGTCTTTTTGCTATCTCTGCGAGCAGCCCTGCTTAGGTTGTACAGTCTGACAGCCGTAGGTAGGAAGGACCTGCGAAACCTCTCGGTTGTGCACCTAGGATGCTGTAGTCTGCTGCTAAATGAGCTCCTCAGTGCATTCAGTATGTCCTGCATAGGGTGGAACTCGGACTCCAGCAGAGATGACAGTTTAGCCACCATTCTTCTCTCTCCCATCTCCTCCACTGGGTCAAGGCGCTGCCCCAGGACAGAGCTAGCTTTCTTGATCAGTTTGTTCAGTCTCTTCCTATCGGCTGCTGTAATGCCACTGCCCCAGCAGACCACTCCAAAGGTGATGGCTGATGCCACCACCGTGTCATAGAATGTCTTCAGCAGCGCCCCTTGTACACCAAAAGACCTGAGTCTCCTCAGTAGGAGCAGCCTGCGCTGTTCCTTCTTGTAGAGTGCGTCAGTATTGTGTGACCAGTCTAGTTTATTGTTCAGATGAACACCCAGGTACTTATAGGATGTCACCATCTTGATGTCTGTTCCCTGTATATTTACTGGTGCTGTGAGGGGTTGCCCTTGCCTGCGGCAGTCCACCACCAGCTCCTTAGTTTTCCTCGCGTTGATCTGGAGGCAGTTCCGATGGCACCAGTCCACGAAGTCCTGGATAAGCCCTCTGTACTCAGCTTCATCTCCGTTGGAGATGAGGCCAACGATCGAAGAGTCGTCAGAGAACTTCTGTAGATGGCAGTGTGTTGTGTTGTGTGAGAAGTCCGCAGTATAAAGGGTGAACAGGAAGGGAGCCAAAACCGTTCCCTGGGGGCCCCCCGTGCTACCGATGATCGTGTCGGACACACAGTCCCGGGTTCTCACAAACTGAGGCCGGTTTGTGAGGTAGTCCAGGATCCATGATGACAGGTGCTGGTCCACCCCTGCACACAGCAGCTTGTCCTTCAGGATCATTGGTTAGATGGTGTTGAAAGCACTGGAGAAGTCAAAGAACATGATCCTCACCGCATTCCCGGGCTTCTCCAGGTGGGACAGAGAACGGTGAAGGAGGAAGATCACCGCATCCTCCACCCCAATGCCATGCTGGTAGGAGAACTGGAGTGGATCCATCGCTGGTCCCACCAGGGGACGGAGGTGAGCAAGGAGCAGTCTCTCCACGGTCTTCATCATGTGGGACGTCAAGGCCACTGGTCTGTAGCTGTTCAGATCTTTGGGGTGGGAAGTCTTTGGTACAGGTACCACACAAGATGTTTTCCACAACTGTGGTACCCTCCCCAGCTTCAGGCTCAGATTGAAGATGTACTCCACAATCCCACACAGCTGGTCTGCACAGGACTTGAGGAGCTTTGCGCTGATGCCATCCGGTCCCGACGCCTTCCTCGCCTTGATCTTCCTCAGCTCCGTCCTCACCTGGGTCTTAGTGAGGGTCAGGTTGGGGGGCTGTGTGTTGGGAGTGGGGGGCTGTTGGTGGAGTGGGGAGTGGGCAGCAGGACTTGGTGTCTTTAGAGGCAGCAGTGGTTGTTGTGCAGTCGGGGGGGGAGGGCGGTTGGTCAAACCTATTGAAAAACAGATTCAGATTGTTCGCCCACTCCCTACCCCCCATGGCCTGGGGGGAGGTATCCTGGAGCCCAGAGATGGTTTTAAGGTTTCTCCAGACCCCGCTGATGTCGCTCTGTTGCAGCTTGTCCTCCATCTTCTTCCTGAAGCTGTCCTTGCCTTCTCTGATCTTTCTCCTCAGCTCCCTCTGTACGGACTTCAGCATCTCCCTGTTCCCCAACCTGAAGATCCTCTTCTTCTCTCTCAGAAGTGTTTTTATCTCAGGATTGATCCAGGGTTTGTTGTTTGAGCAACACCGTATGGTCTTGGTGGGAACGGTGTTGTCCACACAGAAGCTGATGTAGTCCATGATGGTGTGAGTGAGGCCATCGATGTCCTCACCATGTGGATCGCAGAGCTGCTCCCAGGTGGTGGTTTCAAAACAGCCCTTTAGAGTGTCCATTGCCATGGTAGAGAGCAGAATTCATGTTTCTGTCAATTAGGGCAAGTCCTCCAGGTCCTGGAGCAGCAAAGCAGCCCCAGACCATGACACTACTTCCACCATGTTTGACTGTTGATACAATGTTCTTTTTATGAAATTCTGTGTTAGTGTTTTGCTAGATAAAACAGAACACATCTTCCAAAACGTTCAACTTTTGTCTCGTCAGTCCACAGAATATTTCCCCAAAAGTCTTGAGGATCAGCTAGATGTTTTCTGGCAAATATGAGACGAGTCTTTGTGTTCTTTTTGTCCAGCAGTGGCTTTTGTCTTGGAACTCTCCAATGGATGCCATTTTTGCCCAGTCTTTTTCTTATTGTTCCATCATGGACCAGTGTCCAAACTAAGGCAAGTAAGGCCTGCAGTTCTTTAGATGTTGTTCTGGGTTTTTGTTTCTCATCTGTTCTTGAATTTCTTTAGATCACAGTAGGATGTGTTGCTTTTTCAGATCTTTTAGCCTACTTCAGGTTGTCAGACAGGTTCTATTTAAGTGATTTATTGATTCAACAAGTCTGGTAGTAATCAAGCTTGGGTGTAGTTACTGAAACTGAACTCAGCTTTCCAAAAAATGTAGGTGGTGGGCCGAGTGGCTGCTTTAGTATCTGCTTTAGTTTTTGAGATGGTCAATCCCCATCTAGAGAGTAGCTGAGTTTCACAGATAGGCTAACTCCATCCATCCATCCATCTTCTACCGTTTTTCCGGAGGTCCGGGTTGCGGAGGCAGCAGTTCAAGCAGAGAAGCCCAGACTTTCCTCTCCCCAGCCACCTGCTCCAGCTCTTCGGAGAGGATACCAAGGCATTCCCAGACCAGCTGGGAGATGTAGTCTCTCCACCGAGTCCTGGGTCTGCCCTGGGGTCCCTCCCAGTGGGACATGCCCGAAACACCTCAAGTGGGAGGCTTCTGATCTGGGGCCGAGCACTGCGATAAAACAGCGCTCACCCTTGAATCAGAAGCGTCCACCTCTAAGATAAACTGGAGCTTGGGGTTGACCTGGGCCAAGATTGGAGTGTTGGAGAACAGGTCCTTTAAGAAAGGCCCGTTCGGCTGCCTCGGACCAACTAAAGGGTACCTTTATCGAGGTCAGCTGAGTCAGAGGCTGTGCTATCCCACTATAGTTTCTGATGAAACGGCGATAAAAGTTCGCAAACCCCAAGAAGCACTGCAGCTCCTTGCGGGAGTGGGGTGTAGGCCAATTCAGCACAGCCTCCACCTTGGCCAGGTCAGCCCTCAGCTCTCCCTCAGCTACAATAAAGCCCAGAAAGGAAGTGGAGCGAGTAGAAAATTCACATTTCTTGGCACCGTTGTTGTTGTTGTTGGCACCAATGGCAGCACAACCAGTTATTAGGTTTAGGGGGCAGTTAGGGGGCAATTGCTTTTTCACATAGGGCCAGGTAGGTTTGGATAGCTTTTTTCCCTTAATAAATGAAATCATCATTTAAAAACTGTATTTTGTATTTACTCAGGTTATCTTTGTCTAATATTAAAATTTGTTTGATGATCTGAAACATTTAGGTGTAACAAATATGCAAAAATATAAGAAATCAGGAAGGGGGCAAATACTTTTTCACAGCACTGTATGTTTCAAATGCATACAGACATGAACGATGTATTTACACTGAATAAAGGATCAGTGTGGTGGGAAAGTGAAAAGCTTTCTTTTCCCCATGCATCACTTGAACAAGCATGACTGACTTAGAATGTTTGACTGTTTTTATCTATATAAAGCACTTTGCGCAGCAGCTAATGTTTAAAAAGTGCTATACAAATAAGGTTTGATTGATTAAAAAAGAAGAGGGCAGGGGGGAAAAATCAGCCAGTTTTTCATTTCACTTTTATCCATGTTGAGCTTTGAAATCTTCTACATGCAGAAAAGACTTGAATCTGACTCTGCAGCGACATTGTTCAACAATCACTTACCATTTATGTGGTAACAGGACATAGGGTGGTGGTTTCCTCTGCCCATCTGCTCTCAAAAACACCCAGTGGATATGAGAACAAACCATCTAAAGTTACCTAATGAAAAGCAGAAAGATGCTAGCTAGAGAGAGAGAGGGTGGGTTCTGGGAAATGGAGTGAGGGAGCGTGGGATGGCTGCCGGCCAATCATCTCCAATGTAATCTCCATTCTTGTGGATGGATTTCCGATGTGGGTGTCCTGTACAAGGGCATTTGGCTGCCTAGAGAGCTACATGATATGCAGTTGGCTTTTTGAAGAGTTTCTCCACACACATTTCCATGTAATCACACAAACATATGCAGTGATATAGAAGACGACAGCATGATTCATAGGCACAATTACCAATACATTCAAATCCAACTGCTCCAGACACACATCGGAACAGACACTCTCCACTCCCAGCTTAGCAAACAGGCCCCCTGCCTGTGCCCCCACCTGGTCGTGTGTCTCCCCAGGGTGCCAGTCAATCAGTGTGCCCTTACTTTGCCCCTAGCGCCACAACTGTGATACCTACCCATCATGACTGTTAATCCAGCCGATGCTTGAGGTGGCAAGGATGTGCAGCAGGAGTATGGACAGACAGGTGTCTGATCTCCACAGTGGAATAGTAGCATTGGTTTAATGGGTCTGAACCTCAAGGGCCCAGAGCTGCAGACATGATGGCTAGGCACGCATACATATACAGTTTAATGTGGAGCAGACGCTGATGTCAACACGCACAATCTGTGGACTTGTTCTTTATACTCTGGGCTACAGATGATTAAAGATAAACCATTCATATGCATCCATAATTAAAATACACAATTGTGCACAGCATTACGCCTTTTGAATACAAGAATTTCAGCTGTATTACATCATTAAACATATAATTCTAATGGCACCTTCAGCTGTAGAATAACCAAGCCTTTAAAAATCTAGTTCTACAATGTACAGACCAATAAGTTAAATACTAAGGTTGACACTTAACATAAATTAGAATGTTGTGCCTTTTTAACTGTTTAAGCGACCGCTCACTTTGTAGTTTGTCAGGTTGGTGCACACTTTTTCCACTATAATTATCTAAGTGGGCTCAGCTGTGTGTCATTAATTCCACCCCTTAAAAGCAGACATGTCCTGTTTCCACCTGTCTGGTTTGCTGTCAGCGCTCGTGTGCCAACCTGCCATGCACTCGTGCTTAGCTCCTCCATCTCTCCCACCGCTGGAAATCATAAGACTGACATGGTTTCAGACCCAAAGAGCAGACACGACTCGAGAATGACACAATTAACCGTTTGTTGAATAAAGTGAGAGTGTGTGAGTGCGTGTATGCGTATCTGTATATGTGTATAGTGAGAAGGTGAATCAGCTGGGGCGAGCAGAGCACCGTGCAACCTGGCAACCCTATGGAGAAACAGTGGGAGAGTTAGATGCACTCTGAGCAGGGTATGCACCAGAGAGTTCAGCGCTTACTGTTTGCGGTGGTGAAGTGGAGCACAGGTTGCTCAGTTGCTCCGGCCAGGAGGACAGTGCCAGCAGGCCCACAGAAGATGATGTAGGCAGATGAAAGGAGAGGAGTCCGCCGCCAGGTAGAGGGAATCCGCCGCCACGGATCTCTGCCTGTGCACAGGGGATCACAGAAAGATAAGAGGAATTGATGGTTGCTTACTTGAAGCGGGGAGACGATGAGTCCAGAAGGCGTAAGGCTGGACAGGACACTTGACGAGGCTAGGAAGCTCGACGTGGAGAAGGCGAAAGCAGGTCTCGTGGGAAGGAGACAGACGACTCTGCGCCGATCTCAGGACCTCACGGGATAAATAGCCAGGCCAGGATGAAGAGCAGATGTGCGCGCAGGTATGGATAATTGGCAGCCATGACAAAGACTCTGAATAAACTTCATCTCACCCTTTTTCTCTGCCTCCATATCTCCTAGAAGTCTCCTCACCTTTTCCCTGGCAGATTTGGATAATCTGGTGGAACCGTTCCAACCTGGAAATCATCATCACCCATCCTCAGGCAAACCTGTAAAATACACACCACCATTGTCTGAAGTCACTGCACCTGGTTGCCAGTTCACGTCCGACCTCCAGTCACCATTTAATAAAGTCAATGTTAAACTACTTTGAAACTGTCTCCATTCAGTGTCTGCTTACTGGCGTATTATAAATATGTCAGTACATTCTCATCAGTAAGACCCAGCAGACACTGTGTGAGGCACTGTGGCCACACGTTTAGATGCGGTAGAGCTCTGGTTAGATCAGGTCTCACATCAACTAACTCAGCTATCCAAGGTCACCTCAACCAACTTTCCGCCACATTCTCCTCTCTTTCCTCACCAGCGGGCTCTGCTCAGGCATCTGCACCTCATATTTCTCCTCGCTCACACTATCACCGTTTAGTCACCATATCCGCCACAATGGGTTATCGTGGAAAGCTCAGGGAGGTTAGGAGTTCTTTGCTTCACTGTCAGCTTGTTTTCCAGAGGGTGCCAGATGATTTTCCAACAGACTACAACAACATAAGTTACATCACTAATCTTTTGGATGGTTGCACATTTACCTGGGTACATGTTATAGTTGACGGTCCCAACTATCCTAACCTTCGCTCATTTTTCTTGTGAATTCAAAAAGGTCTTTGGCCACTCCAACAGGGAGGGAAATATCTCCACTCAGCAGAATAAGTTTGTAGCCAAATTCTCTGTGGATTTCTTGGTGTTGGCTGCCGAGGCCTTCACCCTTGCATATACTTTCAGGAATTAAATAACATCACCATCAAGGATAGATACACTCTACCACTCATTAACACTGGCTTTGACATCCTGCAGGGGCCCACTGTCTTTACTAAAGTTGACCTGCATAATGCTTACCTCCTAGTCTGGATACGCAAGGGCGATGAATGGAAGATGGGGTTCTGTATGCCAGTCAGCTATTTTGAATATCTTTGGTCTCATAAAGGCACCTGCTGTATTCCAGTGTCTCATTACCTCTGCCAAGGAGGTTATGTTTTCATCGGCATTGGTTTGTCTGTCTGTCTGTTTGTTTGTCTGTCTGTTTGTTTGTGTGTTTGTTAGCAAGATAACTCAAAAAGTTATCGACGGATTTTCATGAAATTTTCACAGATTGTCAGAAATGGGGTATCCTACAGATGATTACATTTTGGTGGTGATGCGGATCACCGTCCACAAGAAAACCGCCATTACGCAAAATGCCATTTTCGTCAATAACTACTGAACCACTAATCCTATCATTGTGAATCCAATTGCTAGTCATGTGTTTTCATGGTAAAGGAATCTGAAAACGTACACACAAACACTCTATGGGGGGAACTGTGGCGCTAAACCGCCATTATGGAAAATGCCATTTTCGTCAACTAGAAAAGCACTCGGAGAGCGCAGACCTCCGCCAAGCGCCACAGTTCCCCCCATACAGTGTTTAACATCATAAATATTAATCCTACATTTATTTTGTCTAACTTTATAGATTCCTTGACCATGAAAAAAATGCCATTGGCAAGTGGCATATATTAGCTATACTGTGATGCTTGTTTTGTTTTTGTTTTTTTTTCCAAGTGTTGTGACGGATCACCACCAAAATCTAATCATCTGTAGGATACCCCATTTGTGACAATCTCTGAAAATTTCATGAAAATCCGTCCATAACTTTTTGAGTTATCTTGCTAACAAACAGACAGACAGACAGACAGACAAACCAACAAACCAACAAACCAACGCAGATGAAAACATAACCTCCTTGGCGGAGGTAATAACTACTGAACCACTAATCCTATCATTGTGAATCCAATTGCTAGTCATATGTTTTCATGGTCAAGGAATCTGAAAACGTACGCACAAACACTGTATGGGGGGAACTGTGGCGCTTGGCGGAGGTCTGCACTCTCCGAGTGCTTTTCTAGTTAACAATGTTCTCAGGGATTTCTGTAGTGTAGTTATTTATAATATAATGTGAGGCACAGGGTGGTGGCTCCGCCTTCCAATCACGCCACCGCCCATGACTATAAAAGGGCTGCAGGCGGGAGGGGCGGTCTCTTTTGGCCATCCTCTGTCTGGCAGCTGTGAGGGTTGCATCTGTGTCCTCCTTTAATAAACATATGTCCGGTTCGACGCTTGGCCTCGTCCTTGGCTCCATATACAGACACAACATTTTGTCGATGAGGATAAAAAAGGATCAAGAAGGTATGGAAGCGTGTGGGTCTAGGGTTCGGCTGTTTCCAGAGCTCCCGGGCGGGCCACCTGTTCCCTGGCCGAGGCGGTGCCTTACACGGTGACGCTGAACCCGGGGAGAATGGACAGGCTGAGGGTAAGCACGTTGTTGGTGCGCAATTTGGGAACTGGAGGCCACCGGATAATGAGCACGCTTGGCAGCTCGGACAGCTTTGAGGACATGGCCGAGCTGATGGCACGCAATTTTTGCGCCCTGCATGACGTCACCGTCCGGAGGAGCGAGTATCGACAGCGCTGTCAACAGCTGGAGTTCCCGTTACCACACAAGTAGCGGACCCGGACAGTGATGGGAGCGTGGAAGAGGACGCAGGAGATGCCAGCGCTGTGGATTTGAGGTCTGCCCCGGAGAGGCCCATGCGTATGGGCTGCGGGTCTGAGAAGTACCGCTTCGAGACCAGAGACTGTCCAGCAAGAGCAAGGCGCTGCGGCAAGTGTGGTTGCCTGCGTCATTTTGCCAGGGTATGCCGCGTGTTCGAGCGAGGAAGTCCGCAGTATAAATTGGACCCTCCCACCCTGACGGTTGTCCACACTGTGTGCCCCAGCACCAGTGGTTGCAGGTTCTGCCTGGTGGAGTTGGATGGTGTGGAGGTGCCATTGCTGACTGACACGGGAGCGGTGGGTTCCTTGCTGAATTGGACTATTGTAGGAGATTTTTCCCACACTACAGGATTGAAAGTGACCCAGCACTGCTTTGTGGATATGGAGGAGGATGGCTGGCCATGGAGGGAATGCTGAGACTGACGGCCCCGCACAAATTGGCGGAGGTGTCTGACCTGGAGTTCACCGTGATGGCCCGAGGCAACAACATAATGGGCTGCAACCTTTTTTTATGGTACGCAGAGACCCTGCAAGCCGAGCAAGACCCCTCTGGGAGTCACAGACTGGATTTGGGAGGAGGGATGACCACGGCAGGTACGGGCTGGTTGGCAGTTGGAGGAGCACCAGGCACGGTTACGCGTCGTGGCCAGACGAGAGGAGGCTCATCTCCAGCTGCCAGACGGTTCAAGGGGGCACCCGAACGAGCTGTGGCATGCCCGGGAGGGGACTGAGGGACGTGGGCCTGGACGAGCGGAGCAGCCAGTGGTGATGAAGAAGAGGCGCACCAGTGCTGAGGCGACCTGCTGCGGCCCAGAAGGCTGGCTGCCTCCAGGGGCGGACTGATGATAGGGCAGTCCAGGGGGCCCATGGACTCGTTTTCTCCGGTCGTATGTATGTAGGTTGATTATCGTGCATGTGTTTGGAATGTTTTATTATGTGTGTATTATTGTTGTTATGCTTGTGTTCAGAATGATTTGTTGTTTATGTATGTAGTTCTAGGGGATTATTTTGTGTATTTTATTTTAGTTTAGGAACACGGCGGTCATTTTAACTTGTAGATGGACTTTTGTTTAGTACAAGAGGCAGAATAATCTGCTTTTCCGTGTGGGGTGGGACGGCAGTCCCCCCGTCCCCCCAGTTTAGTTGTTTTAATATGAATGTGTTAGGCCACTTATGTTATGTTGTTTGTCATCTTAGTGCGTGATTTGGGTCCTAAATTGGGGTGGGTCTGAATTGTGTGTGTGTTTTGGACTTCTGTGAAGGGGGGGGTGGTGGAATGTAGTGTAGTTATTTATAATATAATGTGAGGCACGGGGTGGTGGCTCCGCCTTCCGGTCACGCCACCACCCGTGACTATAAAAGGGCTGCAGGCAGGAGGGGCGGTCTCTTCTGGCCATCCTCTGCCTGGCGGCTGTGAGGGTTGCACCTGTGTCCTCCTTTAATAAACGTATGTTCGGTTCGACACTTGGCCTCATCCTTGGCTCCATATACAGACATAACAATTTCCTCCGCTCCTTTGCTTTTGTATATCTTGATAACATTCTCATCCTCTCCCGATCTGTAGAAGAACATTGCATCTATGTGAGGATGGTCCTGTATTTAGAGAGAACTGATTGTACCTAAAGGCAGAGAAATGTAAGTTTTACACTGCATCCACTGCTTTCCCGGGTTTCATCTTTTCCAATGCTCAACTCAAACTTAACCCCAGAAAAGTTAAAGCAGCCACTGATTGACCCACCCCCTTCACCCGCAAACAGTTACAGCAGTTTTTGAGGTTCACCAGCTTTAACCATAGCGTCATTAGGGATTGCTGTATGGTTGCTCTTCCTCTCACACAGTTCACATCTGTTAAGACTCACTTTTCTTGGTCAGAGGAGGCAGATAGGGCACTTAACCATCTGAAGACCCTTTTTCTCCCAGGCACCCATCCTGGCTCAGGTAGACACAGCCCATCAGTGGAGTTTCCATCTCCCCTAGATCAAGTCTCCTAGATTAAGAGGTCTGTCCTTTTGAGGCGTCCTTGGGATGCAACCCGCCCCTCGATCTCCCACCTCTCTCAGACTCTCACACACACCAAACCATCACCAGAGGAATCTTCAGATGAGAATAAGCAGCTAAACTGTAAATACTCATCACTGTCTGAAATCACTGCACCTGGTTGCCAGTTTGCATCTGATCTCCAGTCACTATTTAATGAAGTCATTGTTAAACCACTTTGAAACTATTGTCTCAATGTCTGCTTTGGGTCTATTCATTACAAATATGTTACATTTTGAAGCTGAAAGGAACTCATTCAGGATATGCAGGCATCAGATTAAACTTTGTCATTGTGTGACAGAGATCATCCTGCGCAGTTCGCCCCACACGGGACACGAACCCGCGACCTCTCAGTCAACTAACACAGTTCGAGCATGGGAGACACAGCACGATCGCGCTGAGCTAAAGGTCCGACCGGTAGCTCAGCGCTACCATCTGGGGCTCACAGCACCACTTTTAACTAACTGAGGTCATCAGCGCAGTTCGCCCTACACAGGACGCGAACCCGCGACCTCACAGTTAACTGGTCAGAGACACGCACAGCACGATCGTGCTGAGCTAAAGGTCCGACCGGTAGCTCAGCGCTACCGATACTGTATGAGGCTTTGGGAGGGAGGTTTACTAACGTTCTACGCCGAACAGCACTAGTTGGCATCCGTTACACTCTCCCCCTTAAACCTCACTCCCATCCGGGTCACGGCACCAGTGTGACAGAGATCATCCTGCGCAGTTCGCCCCACACGGGACACGAACCCGCGACCTCTCAGTCAACTAACACAGTTCGAGCATGGGAGACACAGCACGATCGCGCTGAGCTAAAGGTCTGACCGGTAGCTCAGCGCTACCATCTGGGGCTCACAGCACCACTTTTAACTAACTGAGGTCATCAGCGCAGTTCGCCCTACACAGGACGCGAACCCGCGACCTCACAGTTAACTGGTCAGAGACACGCACAGCACGATCGTGCTGAGCTAAAGGTCCGACCGGTAGCTCAGCGCTACCATCTGGGGCTCACAGCACCACTTTTAACTAACTGAGGTCATCAGCGCAGTTCGCCCTACACAGGACGCGAACCCGCGACCTCACAGTTAACTGGTCAGAGACACGCACAGCACGATCGTGCTGAGCTAAAGGTCCGACCGGTAGCTCAGCGCTACCGATACTGTATGAGGCTTTGGGAGGGAGGTTTACTAACGTTCTACGCCGAACAGCACTAGTTGGCATCCGTTACAATTGCACAACTACTCATTAACAAAATTTGGTTTTAAAGTCCAGTCCACGATGCAAAGTAATATATGATAAATAAACAAAATCCCAAAAAATTCTGTTGTTTTGTTCAAAAGACAAAAAGTTGTATGCCAAAAGCTGTCTAAGCCCACTGGTATAGGCCTGGAGGTTGAACATCTCATAGGTGAAGTCTTTCTGGTTGCTAGTACATCAGTGATATACTGCGCTGCTCTGGGTCTACACAGACTGAGGAGAAAGAAGGGTATCCCATGCTGGCTGAGGCATCTGGACTGGTTCATTCAGGTGGACAAACAGCAGCAATCCTCGCCTTGCCTCCTTACTCAAAGACAATAAATCCGTCATGGCCTACCACAGTCATGCACTTCACCCAGGGGTGTGAGGACCCACACCCACCCTCATTGAACTCAACAACAGAGCCATTACACACATGGCAATTTTGAACAGAACAAGACTTACACCCACTCAATGAGTATCTAGACCTATTGCCCTCAGGGTGCAGGTACAAGGCTCTCAGATGCAGGAGGGCCAACTTTGGAAGAAGCCTGATTCCCTCAAACATCACATATCTCAACAGCAGACCCCACTGAGCTTGAGTCGAAACGTTTCAGTGTTGAAGTACCTTGTCTGTTATTGTTGATGTAGCAGTGTTGTGAAAAAGAATTTCCCTTTGGGGACAATAAAAGTCTAAAGTCAAGTCAAAAGTCAAAGTTTTGGCAACCTGGGAGTTTCTTAGCTGTAGAAATTGCCTTCAGTTTTTCCATCCTGCAGGGAGGTTTCTGTTTTTCTCAGTAATTCTGTATCACTTTTCACAGTTAATTTTTGTGCATTAGTGGTTGTTTCCACTGCTTTTCATTTTCTTGGAATAATATTAGCTTAAAGTTTGGGGGGGGGGGGTTTAGCTTTCACCCAGCTGTAGACCAAGCTTGCTTTTTGGACCTTTTCATGAAAATCTAGGAAATCCCAGAAGACATTCAGCCATCACTGTGCAGAGGGAAATCCACTCCACCTGACTCAAGGGCTACAAGACGAGACAGTGATCAGAGAATCTCCCAGGACCACAACTACTACTATAACAATGAGCTTTACAGATTTTTTTTGCATGCTGTATATCTCAGTCTAATCTCTGAAATCTCCCACAACTGATCTAAGGTCTTATACTCTAAAAATGAAGTTTCCTGCACCGTTAAGTCCAAATGAATTCTTCCTAGGCCATTCATCCAAATTGCTTGAAATTAAACAGATCATCTGCAGATTTTGATAATGAAAAGTTGTTCAAATTATCCAAAAATGTCAGTCTGTTTTATTTTCTAGGCCAATCAAGGTTGTACAGTTTCTCTATGGCATACACTACCGTTCAAAAGTTTGGGGTCACTTTGAAATTTCCTTATTTTTGAAAGAAAAGCACTGTTTTTTTTCAATGAAGATAACTTTAAACTAATCAGAAATACACTCTAATATCTAAAATACATTGCTAATGTGGTAAATGACTATTCTAGCTGCAACTGTCTGGTTTTTGGTGCAATATCTACATAGGTGTATAGAGGCCCATTTCCAGCAACTATCACTCCAGTGTTCTAATGATACAATGTGTTTGCTCATTGCGTCAGAAGGCTAATGGATGATTAGAAAACCCTTGTGCAATCATGTTAGCACAGCTGAAAACAGTTTAGCTGGTTAGAGAAGCTATAAAACTGACCTTCCTTTGAGCAGGTTGAGTGTCTGGAAAAAATTATTATTTCAAATACAAATCATTATTTCTAACCTTGTCAATGTCTTGACTATATTTTCTATTCATTTTACAACTCATGGTGGTAAATAAGTGTGACTTTTCATGGAAAATACAAAATAATTGTCTGGGTGACCCCAAACTTTTGAACGGTAGTGTATATTTTTGGTCTTCTGATGTAGCTATCCAGACTTGATGAAACTTAACACTCACAATCACAACAGCGTTCTTCAACAAAACTCCAAATTTCATGCAATTCTGTTCATGATTCAAAAATCATGTTTATGAAATGTCTATCAAGTCTTTGATAAGTATCAGTGGAACATTTTCTTAGTGTATGAGAAAGTCAGTGTGTGACCCAAAGCCAAACGTGTGGTGTCAGGGTTAAGACTGTCATGCTGGAGACCTGGGTCCAAATCCTCCCGCCAGAGTGTCATTGTTCTGAAGTGCAACATACAGTTGAAACCAGATATTTACGTGCACTATATAAAAACACACATAACCTTTTGTTCTCACTGTCTGACTTTAAATCAGACTAAACTGTTCCTGTTTTACGTTAGTTAGCTTTACCAAAATTATTTGTATTTGCTAAATAATTTTTATATGTGAAATATTTTTTAGAGATTTTTTTTATTACTTTCTTTAAAGTCAGACGTTTCCATACACTAAGATTACTATGCCCTTTAAACAGTCTGGGAAAGCCTAGATGATGATGTTATGGCTTTGGAAGCTTCTGATAGGCTAATTGACAATATTTGCGTTAATTGGAGGCACACTTGTGGATGCATTTTAAGGCACACCTCGAACACACTGCTTGCTTGTGTGACATCATGTAAAAACCAAAAGAAACCATCTTTGGGTACAATTTCCAGATGCCCGAAGGTGCCACGTTCATCTGTTCGATTATATGCGCGTATAAACACCATGGGAATGTCCAGCGATCATACCGCTCAGAAAGGAGACGAGTTCTGTGTCTCAGAGTGACTGAGCCTGTACAGTGAATCAACAGCATTAGTTAGTATTGAAACCACAAGTTTTATTTTAAGAATATCGTCTGTAAAAGAGAAACTCTCCCCTAAGAGCTTGGAGCCACTGTTTGATTTTCTAGTTTATTATTCTCTCTTTTGTACATCAGATTTTGTGGGGCGCCAGGTCCGATAGCATTGTTTTGCTGGCTTTCATATCAAAAGGGAGTAGCACTGCGAACTGCGCGAGCGTGATAATAGTGGCAGGGAGAGGAGAAGGGCCCAGCTGTTTAATTTATCCCTCATGCAGAGCAGGCTTCAGCTGGTAGAGAAGGGAGAAGTTTCTCTTACACTCAGAATCGCTTATTTCTCCAAGGATCCCAGCGCAAACAGACGCAAACAAACAAGCAGGACGCAGAGGAATTTTGATTTCCTGGAGCTTGTGAGGACACGTAAAGATGTCCAACATGGCGTTTCTTTAGTTGATTTTCATATTGTATACTCTGACCTGAGATGAGGGAGTTATTGCTCACTCTTGTTTGCCAGGGAAAGACAACTGGTATATTTGGATACCTTCCACACTCGTTCTGTTTATTACTTAATATGTGTAATAGATGAGAATGTCTGTTTACATTCAATTGCTCATAATAAGCTCACTATTATTGGGAAATGAAAAACAATGAGGAGGTAAAATGGTGCAAACATAAATGGGATGTGTGGGAGAATGAATGGATTGGATGAAGAAAGAACTGGAGAACAGACCAGAAACAAGAAAGGCGGTAGACTAGGGGCGCGCAAGATAATAAATGGAGGGGAGGAATGGAGCTGTGGAAACAAATGCTGAAGAAACAATTGTGAAGGAGGAGCTACCAAAAGGATAGCATTAGTGGAAAAAGAAATCTAAATGGGCTTTGGGTGATGGGGGTGAGAAAAAGGACAGCGTGAATGAAATGGATGAGGGATTGATGGGGAGCGAGGGAAGGACAAGCTGAGGAGATGAGTGGTTAAATGGAAAGAAACAAGTAAAAAGGGGTGGATAAGTGCTGGACAAGGGATCAGGATTAGAAGAAGAGTGGCGAAAGGAGAAAGAGGAGGGAAAGGGAGTTCCTTGGCTGTTGTGCCCCACATCTGACACTAGAGGGGAGAAATGCATCTCTGCAGTTAATGGCCATTATCCACAATCATTTGGCTTATAAAATGGATCCTATATTTGATTATCTTCCTGAAAGAGGCTGCTGAGTGTCATTCAGACAACAAAGTTAGAGGAGGGAGGAGATTTAGTTAGGATCTGTGGACGAGATAGCAGATGCAGCAGTAGGAGGAGAACAAGGATGCACACTATTCATCTCACCGAAGAGCACTGCCTCCCACCATGTTCCCCCCTCTCTGTTATTCAGATCGTCTTTTCTCCGCAAGCCCCGGGAGCAGCAGCGCCGCCACACCCCTCTCAGTTCCCCCATCTCTCCCTCGCCCCTCTCTCTGCGGCCGGCGGCGTCTGTCCGTCCTAATTCACTGATTGCAGCAGTGAATCTCTAAGTGCAATGTGAGTGCATGGACGCAGTTGCTGAGGTAGAGTTCTCTCTTCATTTAGCGCCGTTCGCAATTCAGGAAAAATAAATCACAGATGGTCCATACTGGGGAACGTCACGTCATTTCAGACGACAGGAAGACTGCTTTGAACAGTTTGCTTTTAGGCATTTCACGACATGGAAAATCACAATATCCGCCTCCACTTTTCGTACCTGCCACTTGTGCGTCCCAGGTGCGCCAGTTCTGTCACGCGGCACATGGTAGCCTAGTCTTACGTGTTAACTCTGCTTCTCCCCCTGCAGTCTTCTCCCTCCATCTGCCAACATATCATTCACTCCAGCCTCCCTGCTTCACTTTCTCTCATTATCCCTTGGCCCTCTTCCAGCAGCTGCCCCTGCTCATGTACAGTATGTGAACAAAACACAAACGCACAAGCACATCTCCTTAGCCTATGCAAGTTGTGTGCGTGTTGTTTCATTTTTTTTTTTTTCCTGCGCAGGCAGGTGTGGGTAGAGAGACCCATGGGGAGTGGAACTGCAGAACTTAGAGGTGGTCTATTTTAGCTCACTGCAGCAGTAGCAGAGGGGTGGTAAAAATCAAAGTATACAAGTGAGAGTGGAGGATGCACCTCAGCGTTCTCCCGCTGCTCTTTATACATCGACCCCTGGCTCTCCCTCACTCTCTAGCTCTTTGCAGGTAGCTCCATTAGCATGATCCAGTCAGATTATTATCATAATTATAGGTTGCTCTGATTGTTGCAAAGCATAGCTGGACATTCCATTTTACAGGAGAGGAATAAACAAAATATTGACACTTTATTACTCTAGGACAGTGTTTGTGTGTACATTGTAGCCTATTGCAACATATGTAACGACAATTTAGTCTTGTAATTAGCTTGTACTCAGTGTGAAACGTGGGCCTGTTGAGGAGAAAACAAAGCTGCTCCCATCAGTCTGATATTACCTGAAAAATTTCTTCTCCTGTTGTCTTTTGCGGTAGTTCTTTGCAAAATAGGAAGTTTTCTCTGATGGAATCTCCAACCACAAAATGTACACTGGCCAAGGGTTGAGCGGGTCCACTTATGTCCGCAGATTCAGCAAGTTGCAATGCAGATTTCCCGCTGATGCATGCCTTTTCCAAAACAGTCTTCTTCAGTATCTGCAGACATGTCATCAATAAGTCTGGCAACTGTGTTATCTGAGGGCTTCAGCTACTTCTTCAACTGCATCACGGCATCACAATAGCATTGCAGGTATGGAGTCTCTGCATTTAGCTATTTAGCAAGTTCAGCTGCTAAATAGCTAAATCTGTGTTGTTTTTTCCAACATTTTCTTTCTGAAACACATTCAAGAATCTAGAGATTCCCTCATCCTATTGTTTTTGCAGCCACTGAGATACCCTACCCCCTGTAATCTTTAAAGATTGTTGCATGACATGCATAAAAACTCAGCAGCCACTGAGATAAGGGAAGAACTGCAGTAGCAACTCTGTGACATTGCTACAGAATTAAACTCCCAGCATCATCCCATCAGACCCGTCTCCTCTAATGCAGCAGACGTACATAGAGTGACTCTGAGGTTGACGGAGGTGAAGTGTGGGATAAGCTTGCGCAGCAGTGATGAAACTTTTTCTGAGACACTGATGAAGTGATGCTAATTGCAAAGTGCCACTGGAGAGCCACAGAGGAATGCTCTGTTAATACAGGAGGGGTCAGAAATACTTACTGCTGACAGTTAAAGTAAATCTTTTGCGCTTTATTTGGAGTGGGACAGTCAGATTGAAAGTGGAGTGGTGCTCCACAGACAGTATGCCACCCTGTTGGCAGATTTGGAAGTGGCTACTTGCTAATCAGCAAACGCTTTACGTGCAGTGGAGAACTAAAGTGTGTCTTCCTTGGAACAACCATGAAATGTTTTTACTACTGTGATTGTCTCATGCTCATGTGAAATGCCAAGTGTTTAATACTGACTCTGAGATGCCTTGTTTTCTGCTTGACTCTTTGAGAAATGTATTATCATGTTGTTTTGTGCAAGACTTTTTAGCTTCATTACTGCTAAAGGTATTCACTAGTGAATACCATGGGTATACCATGGTTTTACCGTGAGTTAGCACTTCCACAAATGTAATCAAGCCATATCTAAAGAATTTATAAATCTATTTAACTTGTTAGAACATTAAAATCATTTAAACTCAAGATAACTAGAATGCTGTTAACTTGTCTAACAAATGAACCAGCCCAAAAACACATCCTCAAGTTCTTCCTGTCCCAACTAAAGCTGATTTAAAGTACATAACTTGCTAAACATTTGCCATGTTTCCCTTCTAACCTCTAACCTTTCAACTTCCAGATTTTTGTAACCTTTTCTTAATTTGTCTTCTCCAAATTTCTTAAAGGGAACTTTGATAATGAGCGCCTGGCTATTGCTAGACAAAGAATCCCATACCGACTTGGTCGGGTAGTTGACGAGTGGCTACTCGACAAAGGTAATAAAATCCCTTTAACTCCACTAATGATCTAACCGTCTAACCTACCGTTAATCACCACTCTGGAGGAGGTGCAGTGCCAGGGGTGAATGTGAATTTGTAGAACAGCTTTGGGTCCCCTAGTCCACTGACGATTTAACAAGCTGAAATGCAATTAGCTCATACATTGTTTAAAAGCTGTTTTAACAAGTTTTAACACAGTTTTGACAACACATACGTATTGGTGTTCAGACGTAGAGCGGACCCAATCCAAAGCACCTTGACTGGGGCTGCATCTCTTCAGAGGAATAACCCCCAAATAACCCAACATAACCCCGTAATAACACATGTAAACAGCCTAGTGACCCCGTTTGCTTCTTTCTTGTGTCTTTTGTTGGCTGAATGTGAACTTGTAATGAATATCAATCACTCATGACAAGACCCTTTCCTTCCAAAAAGTCTGAACTGTCCATTAAAAAAAAAAAAGATCCTCCATGAAAGCCACTAAAAGTTAAAGGGACTGATGAAATGGACATTAATAGCAGTGTGTGGGTGCCATTTTCCCACTGAACAGTCGACCCATAAGGTTTGGATGTGGTCCCATCAAATTGATTCTTTAACCCTTTGAGTGTCAAATGTCCCAACCTCTTTGTCTTTGTGTCGTGCTGTGTGTTTGTGCTGCTGAAGGTGGTTGATTCTTCAAACAAAAAAGGAGAGAAACTGAGAAATCACATGATTTAGGCAGATGGAGCTGAATCACGAAATGTTTATGCAGACACTTATTTGTGTCTGGCAAAAAGAGCACAAGGATAAGAATCTGCAACTGCTTTTTTATTAGCACAGGAAATGCACTGAAATTATCATAAATTAACTAATGGACAGATACATTTAGGAGTTGTTTGAAAAAGTGCTGGAAATGCATGCAGGGTTGAAGTCTAAAGATGAAAAGTTTTGTCTCCAAGAGCTAAATGAAGTATTCATATAGCAAACAAGATAAATTTGCATCAACTTCCATATTTGTTTCACGGAAACAAAGCAGTCTTTACATTTCATTGCCAGCACCAGCAGCTTAGCACGTGCTGTCCTCCTACTGGAGAGGAGCCCGTCTGCTGAATCTGAGAGCACAAATCAGAATTGAGAAGGGGAGATGAAAGTTGAATGGGAAAAAGTGGATCAATAAGAAATGACTCACCACTTATGAACTGATTTGTGCACGCCATGAAACTCTAAAGCGAATGGGCTTGAAACTGAATACATTATTCTCTTTCTTCTATAGTTTGAAATGGGCCTTCAGTCATTTAGACGAAAGCATAGGGAGGAGAAATAAACAAATGAAATCAATAATTCCCATCGAACCCCGAGTGGAGGCTTTGATCAGGACCCCCCCCCCTTTTGTTTTTAAATGCAAGGTTGCTGATTGGTTAATTTGATGATTTATTAAAGGGCTGTCATGTGCACACACACGTCATGAGGCAAAGTGGTTTTGAAAGATGACATTCGTACACAGGCCATGCTAGTCCAGATAATGAAGGAGATTAGTGGACAACCTCAGCCTCAAAGGGTTAAAGCTTTTTGTTAAGGAAGCGAATCGAACTCGAAGCTAAGAAACCTTTAAGTAGAATCTAACCACCTAACAGCAAATCAAACTCCACCCACACTAACCACTGAGGGTTTCTCTCATCAGTCTGCTTCTACTATGGTTGGAAATTGCAAACGATTTGGTAGATTTTCCAGCTTCACCGTGCTGGAGACAAATTCAGAGAGCCCTCAGTTATAACCATGTTATAAACAAAGTTTAACATTTGAACGTGATTGGACACAGCTGTATTTGGAAGAACTTGTACAGGTCGCGGCAGTTGTTCGGGACCAACTAAAAAAAAAAAAACTAACAATACTCTAACTCCTGCTAAAACCAAACAAAAGTCCAAGTGACTCCACCTTCCTATCGTCCTCAACGCCACGTTCTGCAGAACTCAGAGGGTTAAAACCATGCTAATGACTGAAGCCCAAATTCAAGAGTGATGCACCTGCTCTGGATCATTTCTGCTCAATGTGTTTGAAGAAATCAATGAAGGTCCCTTTAACATTTATTGTTTTCACCACCTAGGAAATGGATGTATTGGATTTCAGTGTGCTCTTCATTTGCCTTGCAGAGTGAATGGTGGATTTCATGGTTTACATGCTGGTGTATGCGTGTGTGTGTGGGGGGGGGGGGTCAGCATGGATCATTGGTTTTTGGATTATATGGTCTATACTGGTCCAGGCCATGTTGTGAATATGGGGGTTTATGGTCTCCAGTCTCTTGAATTCATGCCGCAAAGGGTGTCAACATGTTTGAGAGTGCCATCCCAGAGTGCAAAGATGAACCACATGGTCTCCTCTTCAAAGCTCCTTTAAAGGTTTAAAGATCCTGTAGGTGCTACTCATAGGGATCATCATGTCTTACTTTCACATGTGGACAAGAGCAAAGGCATGAGTGCCGATCTTTCACATCCGTTCTCACAAATCAGTATTGTAGTCCCACCAGGACAAAACAGAGCTCACTGGAGCTAGCACTGTCCTTCAGGATAGCTGTGCTGCTGCTGTGCCGTCTCACTGCATCTCATTCTGAGGCCCTTATCCCATCTCCCCTGCTGTGCGTGTATCAGATCAGAGTGAGCATCTCCGGGCGACACCACGCCTG
Organism: Pholidichthys leucotaenia; assembly: GCA_020510985.1. Lineage (NCBI taxonomy): Eukaryota > Metazoa > Chordata > Actinopteri > Cichliformes > Pholidichthyidae > Pholidichthys > Pholidichthys leucotaenia. The sequence continues at coordinate 228,081,644 of CM035836.1, forward strand.
CTGACTAAATCCAAAATGGCAGCCATTACAGAGACCCAATGGAGGGGAAAAATCCCCAAGTCCCAAAAGTTTTCAGCAGCTCTATCTGAGACAAAACTTGGTCAGATGCATTCCTTTTTTTTATTGTGAGGGTTTTCCTCCGCTGTCTGCCTTTCCTAATCCTCAGTTTATTCCTCCTTTTTTATTCTCATACATGGTGTTCCATAGCCTTCACAAAATAGAGAAAAATCTTGTTTAGCCTTTCCCTACTGTATGCCCAGCCCAGCCAGCATGTCCATGTGGGCTCCACCAAAGATTAAACTGGCTGTCTTGTGGGTCCCATGTTGGCCCCATCTGTGGTTGCCCACATGGACTTTACTTGTATACCTATTTTCAACTTATTTTCTCATAAATTTGCTATTTTCTTGTAAATATGTGATGTTTTCCGCTCTTGAAAATTTTAAACTTTCTAAATTTATACCTTTTTTTTTACTGTAAACTTGCAACTTTTTCTCAGAAATTTGTGATTTTTTTCTTGTAAATTTGCAATTTTTTTTCTCATGAATTTGTTAGTTTTTCTTGTAAAATTGTGGATTTTTTTTCTTGCAAATTTGTTAACTTTTTCTTGTAATTTTAGAACCTTCTCATAAATTTGTCACTTTTTTTTACTGTAATCCTGCAACCTTATCTCATAAATTTGTTACTTTTAAATAACCTTAATTTTAAATAATCTTTAATTTGTTATTTTCTTGTAAATTTGTGAGTTTTTCCCATAAACCTGACATTTTTCTTGTAAATTTGATTCTCAAAAATTTTCTACTTTTTTTTACTGTAAACGTACAGCTTTTCCTCGTAAATTTGGGACTTTCTTTTCATAAATTTTCAGTTGATTTACTTATACATTTGTTACTTTTTTGTTAATTTGCAACTTTTTCAAAATTTTCCTCATAAATTTGTTACGTTTTTCTTGTAAATTTGCTTAAAAAAAAATTTTTTTGTAAGTTTGTAATTTTTTTAAAATAATTTTACAATTTTTTTCTTGTAAATTTGCAACTTTTTTCCTAACTTTTCACTTTTTTTCTCATAAATTTGGGGTTTTCTTTAGTAAATTTGTGACTTTTTGTCTAATAAATTTGTGACTTTGTTGTGATAAATTTGTTACTTTTTTGTAAATTTGTCACTTTTTCTTATAAATTTTCACATTTTTTTCCTCATAAATTTGTGACTTTTTTGCATAATTTTGCCTGTGGTGCAAGTGTTACTGAAACCTGTTCACCTATATTAAACATGTGGGGCCCAGATGGGTTTGAAGCAGGTAAACAGTGTAGTGGATTTAGATTAATGGGTTTATAGGTGTTTTATTGTTGGTACAAGTATTAATGTAAATATGAATGTGAGTAGGGATGAAAATTGCCTTTCATTACACAAACATATCCTCCTTAGAGTACCAGTCCAGATAATGGACAATTTATTAACAATTCTTGATTTGTACCACTTATGAATCAGTCTAAAAAAAAACCTTGTGAGTTCTTGTCTGCTTATAATCAAGAAGATGGACATGAAATCAAACTATAACTCCCATATGTCTTTCAAAAGTTTAATAAGAATTGTCAGAAGAGGTTAATACATTTGGATGATTTTAAAACAAAGAATTTAACATCTATCATGGGCATCATAGACGGTTATTGAATTACTGAGCATCACATGTGAATCAAACATTTGTGGAACCAAACAAACCATAGTTTAACTTGGCAATATACTGGAAATTGGAAAACCATAAAATAGCATTGGTCAAGAAAAGTGGATGCAATTTTATGAAGAAAATGATGAGTAAACTATCTAGAAAAATGGAAAATTGACGTTACTCTGAAAAAGAACATAAATTAATGAAAGGACAAAACGCATTTTGAAAGTCTGATGGGAGTTTGCATGAAATTAAGTTTAAAGAACTTACACCTGGAATATTCTGAAGAATTAAGTTTGAATTGAACAACAGACCATCAACCACAGAGTCAGATCACGTCCCTGGCGACAGCAGGGCTCCCATGTGCCAACCTTGATTCAGCTGGATGTCCGTGGATTCTGTGGATGGAAATGCCGATAGACAGGTTCTCCCACAAGGCCGTGTTCCTGAGATTGCAATCGGCTGATTCTTCAGCAATGCTGGGCGAGGTCTTTTTATGCACTGGAGAAGGAATTTATTTATTGTACAAGCTCCAATCAGAAAGTCAAATTGGGACAAAAACATGCCATAGATCCATTTCTTCTGATGTATGGCGGCTTCAATGAGTTGGTTTAAGCTTAAAAAAAAGATTCAAACCAAATCTTCTTACATGGTAATTTTTAAAAAAAAAATAAAATAAGGAAAAAGTGAACTTTAAAGACAAGAAAAAGAATTTTTGCAGCGCATGGGACACTCTGGGCCTACTTGAAGATAGGGGGAAAAAAAAGGGAAGAGCAGAAAATGCTCCTTACAGCTTGACTACTTGACTTGACCCCAAACTGTGAAACAAAGGGAAGATTTTTTTGGGGGTGTGGCAGAATTTCACTGGCTTTTCTGAAAACTGAGCTGAACCAATTACTTCTGTTCATCAGAAGTCGTAAACTAAGCCAAAAAAGGAGATGCAGTGGAGCCTGGAGGCCCATTTCAGGTCATTTCAAAGTTAAGGGCTATGTGGGTCTCCCAGCAGAAAGAGGAGGGGGAAATCTGAGATGAGAGAAACTTGATATGGAAAGTGAAATCCTTCTGCACGCATATATGCTTCTGAATAAAGTATAAATTCTTTCAACTTTAGTGACTAAGATATTCTACTCAATAATAAGGGAACAAACAATGTGTCTAAATTGTAACTGTGATTAATTTGTGATAGCAAGCATGCAAAAATTAATTTCTTCCTGAAAATAAAGCATCACATATCAAATTATGTCAATAAAAGCATTTCAAACCACAGTTGTCCATTCCAGGTTTCAGCCATGTCTTCAGTAGCGGATACTGGCTTGAGAGAAAGAATATGAATTAATTTATTGTCCAGAATTCATAAATTCTACTTCAGAGAGAAAAAAAAATAAATAAATATTCCTGAGCCGTCCACCAGATGGCACTGTGAAACTGTCTGGTTGTTGAATGAAGAATTTTAACTTCCCCGTCTGGACTATATCAACCATAAACTTGTCATTTGGAGCATTCCTTTGCCAAATAGAGAAAAAGGGAGAATGACTCTAGGTCCTGGAGAAGGGATTAACTTCCACTTTATGGCCGATGGGTTGTGTTACAGCTCTGGTGCTTGGGTGAGAAAAACAGTTCATGACCAGACTTTTGAGTTGAAACATTGAAACAATCTTCTTCAGCAAAGAATGATTTTATAAATTGGAACCAAATGGGGTTAATGCTACAACAGATTACCTGCTTACCTGTACTACAGGTAAAGTCCATGTGGGCAAACACAGATGAATCCAACATTGAACCCATGGACAAACCCACATGGGACCCATAGGACAGCCCAGATTTAACCTTTGGTGGAGCCCACATGGGCATGCTGGCTGGGAAGCAACTGTTCTTTATAAACAATAAAAACAATGTGTTACAGCTCCCTGATCTTAACTTGGGGTTCCACAAAATAAACAGCAAAAAGAAACACCAAGAATCAATTTCCCACAGGCGCTCACTTTAGCAAATGATAAAGGAAGTGAATAAAGTTCCCAGGAGAACTGGAACATCATCTTCTGGTAAGCAGATTATCCTAGTAGAGCTCTCCAAGAGGCCAATGATCAAGCCCAGCATCAGGCGACAGGAGTGCTGGGTCTCCACCAAAGGGATGAATGTGAGGACATCTGGTGTCCGTGGCCTAAAAAAATACTGAACTAGGAAGCATGCAAGGTTTAATCTTCAGTCTTTAATGGTCACGTGAGAGTTCCCCGATTCCCTAATCGAAAGCGAGCAAGTCCTCTCGCTTGGTGCGAGGCCAGAGTCCAGAACAAAATCTGAAGGCCATAGCAGCAATTCCTGATCTCAGCTTCATTTCAGAGATTTTCTCACATCTAGCTCCAGTCAAAAGAGCAAATCCGCCTTTCAGTAACTATCAGGAGCATTGCCTCCTGCTGAGTTACTATCTTGTTTTCTCATTTGATCTCTCTGCACTATTTCAGCCAGATCAGAGGGAACCGGGGTGGACTGAATGAATTTTTAACATGTTCACTCATGCGAAGAGAAGTGGCAGTGAGAAAGCGCCTCTGTAGTGCAAGAGAAGGGACTCTTTACTGCTATTTCATGGTCCCCAACCATGAAATGCCCTAAAAACAGTACTGTCACAGCTGGAAGAAAAGGGAAGAACAATATTGCTTGTTTAAGATCCACATACAGATGTAAGAGCAGATACAGAGGCTCATGTGATTAAATCTGATCTACCGTCTCCAGACTCCTGCACATGCACCACAACAGTTTCACTGCTCTCAGCTGCCTTGAAGGACCTCGAGGCTCTGTGCTGCCTCCCAAAGTAGTCTATCTTCATGCCACATTTGGCCCTTTATTTCCATTGTCAAATACAATTAATTCATGGTGTTGTAGTGGAACTAGCCCAACTTCTGGGGAGTTAAAAAAAAAAGCAAAATGTCCTTAATTACCAAACAGAGCCTTGTGCTAAGGAGATAACTTGGGAGCGCTTCATAATCAACTTTGTTAGCATCCCTCCCTGCCTCATTGTGCTCTAGTCTTCTTTGGCTTTCTTTACCCTTGTTCTTTTTTTCTTTAGATACTAGAAATCCGGCAGGCTTGTGAAGGATTTGTGAGCTCTTTGTGCAAAAGGTCCATGTTTCTGTTGTGCATGCCACAAATCTTTAATTGATGGAGGTGAATTCTGGGCCAACCATCCCACCCCATAACTTGGCGAAGTCAGAACATTTCAGATAGATGCTTTGTCCAACTATATGGCATTGCTTCTCTCTGAGACATAGCAGAAGTAGAGGGAGAACAAGATAGGAGTAATGATGGTGATGGTGGGGTAAAAATACTGCTCTCTCCAGATGCAGTCCTTTTCATATCCCTTTATATGTGATTAGATCATCCTTAAAACCCACGCGCCCTTTCCAATCTCCTCCTTCCTCCTTCAACAATCACCTGTTACAGGTTAAGCTACTCATGGGTAAAGGAATAGGGCTAGAGCACAGTATCTAGCAGCTATTCAATCTCCTCCTCTTCTCATACATTCTGTGGGTTGTAGCAGACATGCAGCCATTACTTTGCTGCCTCCGACAAGGAATCTGTGCATTAGCAAGCCGAGCGCGGCCTAAGCCCAGCCCACTTCTCAGTTTGGCTCTGTGCAACTAGTAATTAACCCACCACAGCTCTTCTGAGACAAGCAATTTCTCTTTGTTTAGGGAAAAAACACAGTTGGGGAGAATGGTGCATTGGTGCAAAGCTGAAGCTACAAATTTGCTACAAGTCCAGTCAGTGTGGCAGCTTTTAGACATTTAAGGGAGTTATCTAAATTGAATTCTGTTTGCTAGTTGTAACTGGCATCAGATAGGAGTGATGCAACTTGTGTTCTTAAATGTGCAGTCAGGTACTGATTGCATTAACAAACACTCCTAATCAAAATCTTCAGACAGAGAAAAATTTAAAATATTTGCATTTTGCCCTAGTGGATTGTAACCAGATTATATGTAGAGCTTCAAAATGCAAAAAGAAGAAAGAGGAGCAAAAGACAAAAAATAGAGTAGGCAATTTATTGAAAGCTGCATTTAAACTCAAACAGGCTGTTCATCAGCTGATCAAAAGTTTAAGACCATAGTCCCCCCCAAAAAAACAAACAAACAAACAAATCAAAAACAGAACTAAAAGTTTTAAGAAAGGACTCATTAGTGAGGAACCCGACCATTCTTGTTGATAACTTCATAGATTAATTTAGGCATGCTTGATGCAAGAGTTTCCAGGAGGCTGGTGAGAACGTTGCTCCATGTGGTGAAGATGGCTTCATGAAGGGCATCCATGGTCTGGAACTTAAATCCATTTTTGTAAACTTCCCTTGCCATTCATCCCCAAATGTTTTCTATGGGATTTAGATCAGGGGAGCATGTGGGACAGTCCAAAAGAGCTGAGCCGAAAGGCTATCTGTCATGATCTGAGCACGGGGGGTTCCGCCGTGCTTTGTCCCATCGTCTTTTTCCATATTTGTATATTTGTTGTATTTTGGGGTTCTTAGTTTCCTGTTATTTTATCCTTGGTTGGTTTTCATATACGTATCTTGTATTATTTCTTAGTTTTCCTCATTCTCCTGTTTACATTCATCACAGTCTTGTTATTTATATATTTGGTAGTATCTGTATTTATCCTTCAGTTTATTATTTGCCCTTATTGTAGTCCTCGCTTATATTTGTATTTTTGCCAGCACCTTTGTGTTTCTGTGTTCTCTCTCTCTCTCTCTTCGGAGCTGCAGCTGTCAGTGGCACTTCCGGGTTTTGCTCTGGTAGTGGGCGGTGCCCCTGTCAAGCTGCCAGTCCCGTCTCCTCTCCTCTCATGACTCACAGCTGATTCAAATCGTGTAATCATTCTCACTGCCTTACTTAAGCCTTGTTTCTCCATTTGCTAATCTCTGGGTCATTATTCATCTGTCCTCGTCCTAAGACAGCATTCCCGTCTCCATGATCCTCTATAATTTTAAGTCCAGCTCAGATGGGAAGTCATAGTTTCGTTTTTTTCCTCTCCATATGTCCAGCTCTGCTGGGAAATCGTAGTTTACTCGTCTGTTCTGTAATGTGTGTTTTGTACGCGTGTCATTTATTAAATTTGCAAACTCACTGCTCGCATTTGTTGTCATCTGTTTGCTCTGTGAACTGGCCAATCATGATAGAATGGCCCAGCCATACAGATGCCAGCGGCAGTGAAGTGTGCTTTTTTATTTTTCCTTTAAGTTCCCTCCCGTATTTTTGTGTTAGTCCAGGGCTTTTTGGAATGTTTGCCACCCTGGATTTTTGTGTTTTTGGACTGAGCGAGGAGGAGTGTGGGGCAGCTGAACTGAGACTCGCACCTCCCATACTCCGGAGGAGGCTCTGGGACTTTTGGACAACACAGCTCAGGTATTTGAGGCATATCCCAGCCTCTGGAGCTACTCGGGTCTCAAAGTGCTCCTCACCACCATGTTGGAGTCCCAACATAAACTCTGTAAGCGGGTGAGAAGTTCCTCTTCTGCCTTACCTGTGCTGTCAAAGAAGCGTCCCCGGGTGGGGAAGGCTCGCTCACCCCGGCAGGTGCCTGTGTCCTCGCCCATCCACAAGACAATCCCTGTTGATCCCGAAGAGGCTTCGTCTAGTTCCGCCACAGCTGCTACCATCTCACCCCAGGAATTGAGGCAAGTCCGTTTTCATTGTTTCACAACCCACAATGAAGTATCGTCCAATTCCCGGCGGCGAGGCTCAGCAACAGCTCCATGCTGCTGAGTCTTTACCGCCAGCTGTCGGAACATTTCCCTCACCTGCTTCTCCTATTTTCCTTGGGTGTCCGCCGGTCTTGGGAAGAAGCCGCCGGATGACGGAGGGGTCTGCAAATCCAGAGGGTCCTGGTCCAGCCCTGCAGCCTCGTCCAGCTAGGGAGAAGAGTGCCCCCTGTGTCCCGAAGCCTGTGCTGACGAAGGGGCGTCCCCTGGTTTCGGCATCGTGGGACCCGGTGCCATCGGTGAGGCGGGCCCTGGCTCCGGTACTAGGGGATAGGGGTCTATCTGCACTGAAGTCTGCCGCCGCCGTTCCAGGAAGAACCTCGTCTGGTCCAGCAGTAGCTGACATCATTACACCCTGGGAATTCAGGCAAGTACTTCTCCGTTCTCTTTCACTCACTACTGAACAATCTTGCCTGATTCCTGGTGGTGAGACTCAGTCCTTGTAGTCCATTGAGTCTTCACCATCAGCTGCTGTTATCACTACCTCACCCGCAACCCCTGTGTCTCCTCCTATTTCCCCTGGGTGTTCGCCAGTTCTGAGACAGAGCTGCCGGACAATGGAGGAGCCTTCAGCCCTGAAGGACCTGATTCCAGCCCCGCAGCCAAAATCTGGACAGTGGGAGAGTGCTATCTGTGACCTGAAGTCTGAGACAACAGCATTGTGTCCCCTAGCTTTAGCTGCACGGGAGTCGGTGCCAGCAGTGAAGCAACCTCCAGCTGCCACGCCGGATGAGTCATCTGCGTTGGCTGTTTCGCCCGGAGGTCCTGGACCTGCCCTTACCATCAGGCCTGCTGCCGAGGTCACCACAGCAGGTTTGCCGGAGTCCTGGATGGCAGTGAAGCTCAAGTCCAGGCAGGTGCTCTGTTCTGTTTCTTCTTCCGCAGATTCAGGGAATTCTTGTCTGGCTCAGGGTGGGGAGGATCAGTTGCAGATGTCCTCTGCTCCTGAGTCTTCCTCGCCGGGCTCCACTGCTGCCGATGATTCCTCTCCAGCATGTTCTTTGTGTTTCTCTTCCAAGGTGACCATGTCAAGAGAGGGTGCCCCAATGGGGAGACTCGAGATGCCCCTGCCAGGATCGCTGGAGTCCTGGATGGTGGTGGAGTCCGAGACGAGGCAAGTGCTCTGTTCTGTTTTCACATCATCAGATCTAGAGATTTCTTGTCCTGTTCATGGTGGGGAGAGCCAGTCGCAGCTGCTAACTGCCTCTGAGCTCTTCTTACCCGGCTTCACTACTACCGGTGGTAGTAACCCGGTGTTTTTGTCTTCTCCCTTGCTTGAGTTCTCCTCTGGGTCCTCGGATGATTGCCCTCCTCCTTCGGCTGAGGTTACCGTGGGTCCTCCCTCTTCACCCAAGGCCACCGTGGGTCTTCATCCTCCGCCCGAGGTCTCTGCAGGTCCTCATCCTTTGTCTGAGGTTGCCGTGGGTCCTCATCCTCCGTCCGAGGTCACCGCAGATCTTCATCCTCCGTCCGAGGTCGTTGCGGGTCCTCATCCTCCGTCCAAGGTCACCGCAGGTCCTCATCCTTTGTCCGAGGTCACCGTGGGTCCTCTTCCTCTGTCTGAGGTCGCCATGGGTCCTCTTCCTCGTCCGAGGTCGCCATGGGTCCTCTTCCTCGTCCGAGGTCACTGTGTGTCCTCTTCCTCCATCCGAGGTCGCTGCAGGTCCTAATCCTCCACCCTAGGCCACCGTGGGTGCAGCCATGTTCCAGTCCAGGACCAACACGGGTGCAGCTCTGTCCCAGTCCGGGACCACTGCGGGTGCAGCCATGTCCGAGTCCAGGGATGCCACGGGTGCAGCCTCGCCTCAGCATGGGGCCCCAGCGGGTGCAGCCTCACTTCATTCTGGGGCCACCGCGGGTGCTGCTTTGCTCCGGCCCGGAACCACCGTCGGTGCTGCTTTGCTCCCGCCCAGAGCCGCTACGGGTGCTGCTTTGTTCCTGCCTGGGGTCGTCGCGGGTGCTGCTGTGTCCCAGCCCGGGATCATCGAGGGTGCTACAGGCCAGTCCGCAAGCGTCATGGTCCCCTCTCCTCTGCCTGATGCCGTCATGGTCCCCTCTCCTCTGCCTGACGTTGTCGTGGTTACCTCTCCTCTGCCCAAGGTCGTGGAGGGTTTCCCATCCAGTTTCCCCGGTGGTCAGCCATCTTCCTCGCTGGGCTCCTATCTCTTAGCTCCTTTGGTCTGCAGTATGCACTAGTTAACAACTACCGCCTCCAGGTGGGGGTGTGTTGTGCACCGCAGCCCGTTGGCTCGGGGATGCTGGGAGGCTACCTGGTGAACCCGTCCTGCTGTTTAGGTGGCTCGGGAGGCCTGGGAGACCACCCGAAGAACTCCTCCCACACCACAAATTTGCCCATTTGGACTTTGCAAGGGAGCACAAAACATGGGACACTGAAAAAAGTTTTCGGGCCCTATATTGATGGTCATCAGCGGACTTGTTATGACAATGTGCTTTTGATCAGGAAAAAGATGGTCTATCGTCAGAAGCATATTGTTTAATGCTATTTCAGTGGTGTTTTGAAATTGCGCAGCTCCAGAGCACATGAGGAAATGGCACACACTGGGATTTTCTATTATTTTAATGGAGAGAGCTGTAACAGTCATAATATAATCATTTTATTTATATGATACACTAAATAGTTTTTTATTCAATCCACATTCTCATTTTAATTGCAGACTTACCGTTGGAGTCTATAGATTAGGCATTAACCCTTTGATTGTGTGAATTTGCATGCCCCTAGTGGCAGAGCGCAGCACTGTGCCTGTTGTCTCACTCTCACATGATCGCCTGCATTGGGGCCTGCATTGGGGATTTGTACTAATTTGTACTGATTTGCCAGTTTCAAAAGGTGGCAGACATCCATTGGAGGACTCAGTGGATGACACGAAATACACCAAAGAAGAAGAACTCCTCATTTCCTTTTCCTGTTTTTAACATTTTAGCCCAGAAAGCTAATATGTCCACAATCGGTCACCGTCACTTTTCTCAGCTTTCTATGCGGAAAATAGCCGCGGGATACATGCATGTGTATGATTTTTTTTTTCGGCGAATGAATGAATGAATGAACAGGGAGCATGTGTGTGTTATGGAGTGTATGCAGCACATTTGTTCTCTCTTAAATAACTAACTGGGCATCAACTGCCTGCACAAACTCATATGGGATGCCCAGAAAGTACCTCAAGACTGGAAGGATGCAAGTATTGTGCCTTTGTTCAAGAAAGGTGACAGGAAGGATTGTGGAAATTACCAAGATATATCACTGCTAGCCACTGTTGGTAAGATTCTCTCATGTGTACTACTTAACAGACTCAGTGAACACATCTCGCAGAATGTACTACCGGAAACCCAGTGTGGCTTTAGAAGTGAAAGAAGCACAATGGACATGATTTTCTGCTTGAAACAGGTTCAAGAAAAGTGTATTGAACAGAACATGCTGCTTTATGTAGTCTTCGTAGACTTCAGTAAAGCCTTTGATACTGTTTCACGACAAGGACTTTGGCAGGTACTCAAGAAATATGGTTGTACAGAGAAGTTTGTCAGCCTGATTGAGGCACCCCATACAGGTATGCAAGCAAACGTGGCAATGAGTGGTTCAGTATCTAAAGACTTTTCAGTAAGCAACGGGGTGAAACAAGGGTGTGTGCTGGCACCTACTCTCTTCTTGCTATATCTGGCAGCCATGCTTGAGGTAGCCTTCAAGGACACTTCAGAAGGAGTACACATTCAAACAAGGAAAGAAGCAGACTTGTTCAATGTGGCACAGTTTAAAGCCAAGAGTAAGACATCGATAAAGATAGTAAGAGAAATGCTCTTTGCCGACGACAGTGCTCTAGTTGCACACAGTGTGGAAGATATGCAATCTTTAGTGGAGAAATAGTGCCTTTATCAACCACCAAAGTTGCAATTATCAACATCACTACCAGAAGAGATCAGCATTGGTACAGAGCCACTAGTCAAGTGCAAGACTTTCAAGTATCTAGGGAGTACTGTTTCAGAGAATGCTAGGCTGGAGGATGAACTATCTCTCAGAATGGGAAGAGCGAGCACTGTGTTTGGAAACTTGAGGGAGAGACTGTGGAACAATCGACATGTGTCTATCCGTGTGAAATGCAAAGTGTACAGAGCGACAGTACTGGCTACTCTATTGTACAGTGCTGAAACTTGGACTGTCTACAGAGTGCAGGTGAAGAAACTCCACACGTACGTGATGAGACACCTTCGAGCCATAATGAACATCTCATGGAAAGACAAGATAACCAACATAGAAGTGTTGAAACGAGCTGGTCTACCATCAATGGAGGACATGCTAAGACAGATGAACCTGAGATGGCTCGGACATATTGAGAGGATGGACCACCAGCATCTCCCTCAGCAGTTACTCTACTCACAGTTATGCAAGGGCAAATGCAATCAGGGTAGACCAAGGCTCAGATTTAAAGACACTGTAAAAAGAAACTTGAAGAAGTTGGACATCGACAGGAGTTCCTGGCAGCGGAAGGCTAAGGACAGAGCTGTGTGGAAGAATCTGATCAGACCTAAATGAAACAGTCATTGTTGCCCACAACAGACTGCTACGATGATGGGCATCAACTGTGATTTATGTCTTTCTTATTACCAAGCAGCGCTACTATCGCATGCATTTTCACTCACACGCACACCCTTTGACCAACACAAAACTCATCATGAAAAGCCATCATGATCAGAGTTCACTTTAGATAGTGTGCTTCTGTGCACTACATGAATGGGCAGGAGTGCTTTGAATTGCATTATCCAAAACACTCCTCTGAATAATTAGACCAGCCTTTTTTACACCTTGCAGCTGGCAGAAAATTCATTTGTGTGCTACTGTGAAAAGGAAATGAAATTAGAAATGCCCATAAACGTGTTCTGCGTCAGTGACAACTGATTATGGACCACATCAGCCCTTAGTCTCTGACAAGAAAAAAAATTACCTGGAAGGTCTTAATGGTTTCCAAACTTACTGGCATGGCAAGGAGATCCCACTGGAGATGTTTTCCACGCAGCACAGTGGAGAAGGCTCCATCATGATCTGAGGTGCTTTTTCCTTCAATGGAACAATGGTGCTGCAGGTTGTGCAGCAGCATCAAACAGTGGCTGGCTATGTGGAGATGTTGCAGCAGGCATTCCTCTTGACTGAAGGCCTTCATCTGTGTGGTAATGACTGGGCCATTCAACAGGACAACGCAACAGTTCACAATGCCTGCCTGATGAAGGACTTCTTCCAGGAGAATGACATCACTCTTTTGGACCATCCTGCACGCTCCCCTGATCTAAATCCCATTGAGCACATTTGGGGATGGATGGCAAGGGAAGTTTACAAAAACGGATGTCAGTGCCAGACCGTGGATGCCCTTTCTCAAGCCGTCTTTGTTACGTATGGCTCTGCGAGCCATAAATGAGAGCCAAGGGCTGACCAGTGAGTTTGCGTTGTTTATTGGCAATAAAGGAAAGGAACAAAGGAACAGGGCCTCGTGGGGCCAAAACACAAACGATCATACAATGGTACACACTTACAAACGATGCTGAATGATGAAAGGGTGGCTGGCGCCGGACAAAGGGGTTCCAGCCTTACCCACGCCGGAGAAGAGCATGGATAATAGAGCGAGGTCACAGCCCCGAAAAATCGGGACTGCTCCCTTTTATAGTAGTTGACAGCGCCTCAGCTGATAAGAGGTAATTGACCTCCAGCCGTCCCATAGAGCTTGGCAGCTGGAGGCCCGCTGAGACGCTGTCAAAGTAAGAGTCGGGCTGAGGAGGAATATGGTCTGAGCACGGATGGCAACGGCGCCTCAGACCATGTGACACAACCCCCCCCCCAAAGCCGGGCTCTGAACGGCAAGTAACACCCAAGCCCCCCCCACACACACACACACACACACCCCTACCTAGGGTGGGCGGATGGAGCGTAGGCCAGGAGGGCGTGAATGGGAAAAGAGAAAGAGGAAAAAAAAAAACAACGTAGCAGAGAACAAATGAAGCAATTACAGAGCATGAGAAAAAAAAGGCACAATACTCCATAAAATGCTAATAATGTGTAGCCAGAAAAAAAACCCACAACACTGGCAGAGGATAAATCAAGCAATGCAGAGCATGGGGAAAAGAACACACAATACTCCATAACAGGCTAACAATATGCGAAAAAAAACCACTACTTAGGCAGGGAACCAATGAAGTAATTACAGAGTATGGGAAGGAAGACAAAAAAAAAGGAAAACCACAATACCCCACGAAATGCCAATAATAATATATAAACGGACCCAAAGGAAAACAACCCAGGAGACCTTGAAACGAGAGCAGAGGCTCCTAAGGCGAAATCTACCAGATACAGGGCATCCCTCAAACAGGAGGGGAAGAAAAAAAAGGCACGCTAAATGTGAAATGGCTACCAGAAATTACATAACTGCACCCTCACAAAAACACAAAGGATTAAGCACAGCAGAAATAATTCAGTTCGGGGGGTCTTCCCGCACCCAGCATCCAAACCGCCAACATGGGTGACGGGAAATGTTCAGGCGGCCTACCCGAATCCCAGGCCAGAAAAAACAGTATCTCGGGCGGCCGGACCAGATCGCCGAACAGAGAGTCCAATAGGTCGGGTGGCTGAACCAAAGAGCCGAATGGGTACGGTAGTCCCTCTGGCAGCCGACCCGCATCACTCAGCCACCAGGCCCGTAGGGGAGAGAGGGGCAACGGCTTCCCTGTGGAGAGAGATAGTGAGGGCGAGCCAGGCCTACAGTGAGAGGTCCATATGGGCCCTGGTGGAGAAAGCTTGGGGGAAAAATGAGATTGACTCAGATGACGACGGTGAAGAGGGAGATGAAGATGATGATGAGCCGGTCCAGTGTCCGATGGCAGGGGATCTGCAGCTCCCTCACCGGACCTGGATGCCACTGGTGCTGCACCCTCGTCGGACCCCGATTGGGTTGCGGCTGCTCCCGCGATGGACCCCGATTGGGTCTCGGTAGCACCCGCGTCAGACCCCGATTGGGTCGGCGCTGCACCAGAACCGACCTCCAATCCCGAACCTGGAACCACTGACACAGCGGGCGAAAGCAGCTCCTCACCGGCGACCCTGGGAGAAGGCTCAGGAGAGAGAGAAGAACCGGGATCAGGATCATCGGCAGCACCAGAACCCGACAAGATAAGCTCGGACGCAGCGGGCGGCTGTGCCCGGCTCTGGCACAGCTGCGGAACCGGTACCAGGCTCTCCAGAACCGCAGGCCCCCTCCTCATCCCGCGACATTGGCCTGGCATCGAGGACCACTCAGGGGAGGGAGACACAGAGGATGCGGGGTTAACAATTACAGCCACAGCAGGTGGTGGGAGCTCGGGGAGCTGCGAACCCCGAACTCCACCTCCAGGAGTCTGACAGAGCAAATCACAATGAGAGGATGAATGAACTGGGACTTGCCTGTCTCCTGGAGGCTGGATGGTGACCGCTGTGGTGGACGTTGCTCCTCCCTTTCCCCGCCGGACGGTAACAGAGGACCCCCTGGGAGGACGACGGGGAGCCGCTCGAGGTGGTTCCGGGACGGAGCTCGCCCAGTCAGGACTCTGAGTGCACACAGCAGCCGGGAAATGCGTCGAGGAGGAGTGGGCGACAGCCGAGATGAGCCGGGCCCGGAGCACTGGTGTAACAGCAGGGGAAGATGGCTTGGGAGACGAGGCTGCGGGGTTTCCCCTCTGATTAGATTAGATTAGATTCAACTTTATTGTCATTACACATGTATGAATACAAGGTAATGAAACACAGTTTAGCATCCAATCAGAAGTGCAAAGGACAGCAGTGCAGTATATACGGTAATTAACAGTATGTGCAATTTAAGCAAATATATGCAAATATATGCAGCAGTGCAGAAAGTTAAAAGTACTGTTATGTGCAAATAATGTGCAATAGGTTAGATGTAGTTATGTAGTTATGCAGTTATGTACAGGTGAGGATGGTAAAAGATGATTGTAAGAGAGTCAGCGGGGAACTAAGTTCAATAACGTGACAGCTGTTGGAAAGAAACTGTTCCTAAACCTGCTGGTTCTAGTCCGAAGGCTTCTGAAACGTCTTCTGGAGGGGAGAAGCTGGAACAGTCCATGAGCAGGATGGTTGGAGTCCCTAAGAATGCTGCGTGCCCGGCGCAGACATCTTTTCCTGTAGACGTCCTCTATAGCTGGAAGTGGAGTCCCTGTGATGCGTTGGGCGGTTTTCACCACCCGCTACAGCGCCTTGCGGTCAGCTATAGAGCAGCTCCCATACCAGAGTGTGATACAGTTGGTCAGGGTGCTCTCTATCACGCAGCGGTAGAAGTTGCCCAGGATGTCAGTTGACAGATGGTTCTTCTTCAATGTCCTCAAGAAGAAGAGGTGCTGATGGGCCTTCTTGATCAGGCTGGTGGTGTTAACTGACCAGGACAGGTCCTCCGAGATGTGGGTCCCCAGGAATTTGAAACTGGGGACACGTTCAACAGCTATGCCATTGATATGGATGGGGTCATGTGTCTCTTCCCTCTCCTTCCTGTAGTCCACTATGAGCTCCTTGGTTTTGCTGGTGTTAAGGAGCAGGTTATTGTCAGCGCACCAAGTAGCCAAGTGCTCAACCTCTGCCCTGTAATCTGACTCGTCATTGTCCCTGATGAGTCCAATCACCGTGGTGTCATCTGCGAACTTTTTGATGGAATTGGATCCATACATAGGCCTGCAGTCATGGGTGTAGAGGGAGTAGAGGAATGGGCTGAGCACACAGCCCTGTGGTACACCAGTGTTGAGTGTGATGACGGAAGAACGGTTGGGGCCTGACCTAACATGCTGGGGTCTGTTGGTCAGAAAATCCATGATCCAGTTGCAGGTGGAGGTACTGATTCCCAGGTCCCCAAGTTTGGTGAGCAACTTGGAGGGGATAACTGTGTTGAATGCTGAGCTGAAGTCAATAAACAGCATTCTTGCGTAGGTGTTCTTGTCATCCAGGTGTGAGAGTACATAGTGCAGCGCTGTAGAAACCGCATCCTCTGTACTCCTGTTGCTCCAGTAGGCGAACTGATGAGGGTCCAGTGTAGGGGGCAGGCCTTTTTTGAGCTGTGCCAAGACCAGTCGCTCAAAGCACTTCATGACTATGGGCGTCAGTGCCACAGGGCGATAGTCATTTAGGCACGATGGTGTTGAATGTTTCGGCACTGGTACTATTGAAGTGGTCTTGAAGCACGCTGGTACCACGGCCTGGGCCAGGGACAGATTGAAGATGTCTGTGAAGACCCCTGCCAGCTGCTCAGCGCATGCCCTCAGCACACGCCCAGGAATGTCATCAGGGCCAGCAGCCTTACGTACGTTGACATGACTCAGCGCATTACGGACGTCGGTGTGGGTAAGTGTGAGGTGGTGGAGGTCATCAGAGGGTGGGAAATTGATGTTCTTTTCATTGTTGTCCTTGTCAAAACGAGCACAGAAGTTATTTAGCTCATTGAGAAAGGGCACAGTCATGGCTATAGGTATGGAGTTGCTGGGCTTATAATCAGAGATAGCTTGAATGCCCTGCCACATACGTCGGGGGTCAGAGTCCCCAAAATGTTCCTCCACCTTCAGCTTGTAGCTGTGCTTGGCCTTCTTGATGCCCCTCTTCAGATCTGCCCTGGATGAACTGTAGGCCTGTGCATCACCAGATCTAAAGGCATTGTTACGTGCTTTTAGCAGAAGTCGCACTTCTCTGTTCACCCACGGCTTCTGATTTGGGTACGTGGTGATCTGTCTTTCCGTGGTGACACTGTCAATAGTGGTGTTGATATGGTCCAGGACTGAGTGGGTGTAAGAGTGATGAGGCGCAGGAGTGACAGCTGTGTGGGGAATTGAGACCTTGCAGCGACCCGGAACTGGATCCCGACAGGATTCGTGCTGAGGTTGACTACCGGTGTGACGACGGCTACTTGCAGGGGGCGAGGCGAAGGTGAGACCCGGGAATCTCCGTTCCTGTGCAGAGACAGAGGCGAGCAGGTCGGCAAACTCCGGGAACTCATGTAACTCCGGATTCCTCTCCACCAGTCTAACTGCCACCGTCACATGCTTAATGATGGCAGATGGATGAACCGCGGAGCGAGCAGCAGCCACCCGGTCTCGGATCTTGACAGCTGCCAGCTGCAGCTTCTCCGGGGGATTCCCGAGTGACGTCGTGCCCGATGGGAAAAGACCTCTGGATGGTGCGGACTCCCGGGCCGGAACGGAGGCAGAAGCGGGATCCCGAAGCGAGGGGTGACAATGACTCCTCTTCGGCTTCCTGCCGGGATTTCCCTCCAGCCCACGGAGAATCTCACGTCGTGAGGCGATGTTGTCTCTCCTGGCACAGACCTCAGGGTGGTTGGCGTAGTCTAGGTGCCTGCGTACGTCGTTGGGATCGCCGTAGAGAGTGGCGGTGAAGAGCGTCCCATCGACATACTCCAGGGTGGTCGCTAGCTCATTACCCAGGCGCCGAACGCGGCTCCTGGAAGACGGCATGCTCCCAGAGTAGACACCCAGACAGGGAAGAACGAGTCCAATTTAGCAAACTCATGGCCGCCGGCAACTCGCTGGCAGTGACCTACTGTTACGTATGGCTCTGCGAGCCATAAATGAGAGCCAAGGGCTGACCAGTGAGTTTGCGTTGTTTATTGGCAATAAAGGAAAGGAACAAAGGAACAGGGCCTCGTGGGGCCAAAACACAAACGATCATACAATGGTACACACTTACAAACGATGCTGAATGACGAAAGGGTGGCTGGCGCTGGACGAAGGGGTTCCAGCCTTACCCACGCCGGAGAAGAGCGTGGATAATAGAGCGAGGTCACAGCCCCGAAAAATCGGGACTGCTCCCTTTTATAGTAGTTGACAGCGCCTCAGCTGATAAGAGGTAATTGGCCTCCAGCCATCCCATAGAGCTTGGCAGCTGGAGGCCCGCTGAGATGCTGTCAAAGTAAGAGTCGGGCTGAGGAGTAATATGGTCTGAGCGCGGATGGCAACGGCGCCTCAGACCATGTGACAGTCTTTACCACATTGAGCATCATTCCCACCAGCCTCCTGGAAACACTTGCATCATTCATGCCTAAACAAAGTGATCAAAAAGAATGGTAGGGCTACTCACTATTTAGTCTTTTTTTTTGAGAATTTTAGTTATGTTTTGGGGGTTTGGGGGGCTATAGTCTTAAACTTTTGATCAGCTGATGATCAGCCTGTTTGAGTTTAAATGCAGTCAGTTTTCAATAAATTGTCTACTTTCTATTTTTTGTCTCTTGCTCCTGTTCCTTCTTTTTTTTTTTTTTTTTTCATTTTGAAGCTTGACTTATAACCTGGTTACAATCCACCAGCATGAAATGCAAATTTTTATATCAGGAGTGTACATGTTCAGTGACAGCACTGGAGAACAGACAGGCCACTTGGAGTTTGCAAAAAAGCACCTAAAGGACTGAACCAGAGGTAGTGAAAGTAGATGAGTTCAAAACTTTTAGGAGGGGGGTGGCGCTGTCGAGCATCAGAATCAGAATCAGAATCAGAATCAGGTTTATTGCCATTGTTCATGTAGTACACAAACTAGGAATTTGTCTCGGTACAATGCTGCAACATTAAACATGATAAGATAAGAGAAATAAACTATACATGTAATAAAGTGTAGGATAAGTGTAGGATAAGATTAAGCATCCTTACCAGCTCTGACATATCTTTTCATAAATGTTATTTTAAATGCCAGTTTACCTCGTTATATTTCTCCTTGTCATATTGGGACCACTTTAGAAACCCGCTGACATGTCTGGGAAGAACTCTTCTCGTCAGGAACGCTCTACCCGAGCCCCTAACCATCAAGCTAGTGAGAAAGCTAACTACCCGTCTCCTGCACATGGTGTTGATGAGGACACAGAAGAGCCGTCACTTTCGGGCATGGTAAAGTTAATTGAAAGTTCCCAAGCTGAAATGCGGGACTCAGTAGGCACACTGCAGACTTCTATGGACTCGTTTGGGGCACATCTGACTGAGGTTGAAACTTCTCTGCAGGAGTTTGACAATAGGATTACGGCTCTTGAAGCCAGGTGTGAAACGCTGGAGAATTGCAACGAACTGCTAATGGCTAAAACGGAGGACCTCGAATTGAGGCGCAGACGGCAAAATGTTTGTGTGCTTGGTCTACCGGAAAACATAGAGGAGCCACAAGTCACGACATTTATGACCGACTTCTTCACCAAGACGCTGGGTATGGAGGTTCCTGACGGGCCTGAGATGTTGGACTGAGCGAACCGCCTTGCTTCCTGGCCTGCCCGGGGTCAAAATGCTTCCCCGAGACCCATGATTGTAAAGGTGCACCATTTCAGAGTGAAACAGCGCATCCTCCAGCTCGCCAGAGAGAAGGGCCCGCTTACTTTCCGCAGTCACAAAGTCTAAATTTTCCCAGATTTCACTGCAGATGTCACCAAACGGAGGGCATCTTTCATTAACATCAAGCGAAAGCTCCATGCTGCAGATGTCAGGTACGGCTTGGTGTTCCCTGCCCAACTCCAAAGTGTCATTCAACGGCAGCAAATACAGCTTTGGTACAGCAGAGAAGCCGGAGAAATTCTGCTTGGAGAACATAGCCCCATCCTGCCGAGCGGTCCATGCGGATGACACCAATGGTTAACTTCTCACTAGCCCTTTGGGGCAGTTTCCAGTCATACATAAACTAAGCAGTCTAATAAGTACTTTTTCTTGTCACTTTATGGACTTTTTACTCCACTATAAGCAGCTTCACTGTGCGGGTTTGAATTTGGTAAGTTGAGGTAATATCAATGCTCATGTTATTGTTTGTTGTTTTAAAAAAAATGAGTATTTTGTTTTAAAAGTTCCTCTGACATTTAAATTACTAGAAACTGCATGGAGCGAAGTTAGGATGTATTATGTAGGGTGTAGACACTCAGTTCAGGGAAGCGTTCAAAGTACGAGGGTGGTCTTTTGTTTGTTTTCACCCCTTTTTCTCCACACTCCCCCTTTTTTTGGTTTTTGTTGTATTGTTGTATTTGTCAGGAGGTCTTACACACAAACTCTCATAATGTACGAACTTCTAAACAAAACTATTACTCGTATCATTTGGAATAATGGCTAGCAGTGCAGAAATTAAATTGTGTTTTTGGAATGTACATGGGATCCAGACCCCTATTAAATGTAAAAAAAATTCACTACTGACAGCAGGGGGGTAACCATTTTGGTTCATAAATCCCTTCCTTTCTGGGTGGAGATTAAGGCCGATACTGCAGGAAGGTATGTCATGATTAGAGGGACACTCTTTGGGGAGCCTGTGTCCTACTTAAATGTGTACCCCCCCCCCCCCACCCGGCAATTCGCTCAACTGATTTTTATGCTAAGGTATTTTCTCTGTTTTCTGAGTGGGCTGTTGAGTCCTCTGTGATAGCAGTCGACTTCAGCTGTTGTCTACATCCATGTCTAGATAGGTCCTCGAAAACGGTGTAATGTTAGACAAACTCGTTCTTTACTCGGCTGCTGCGCTGATATTCACTTTATTGATACCTGGAGGACCCTTCACCCCATTGATTGGCAATATGCATTTTACTCAAAAGTGCATAAAACATCCTCTAGAATTGATTATTTTTTTACTCCTAAATATGCCCTTCAAAGAGTACTCTCTTTCTCCATTGGTAATATTAAGGCGCTTTCCAAATTACCTTCTTAAAAATTTCAATTTTAAAACATACCTAACAGAACAGTTTAATCATTTTATTGTTGAAAATAATATCTCTGATGTGTCACCTAATTTACTTTGGGAAACGGGTAAAGCTGTTATTCGAGGCTTTACTATATCATTCTTGGCAAACCTTAAGAAGAAACGGAGGGCAGAGCAACAGCTTCTTGAAGGTAAACTAAGTGAACTACAGCGTGAATTCAACCTTAAGCCTTCAGATAGCCTGAGATTTCAAATTGATGCCACCACAGCAGCTCAAGATGCACTTTTATCTAAAGAAGCTCAGAGTTTTATACTGTTTGGTAAGTATAAGTTATATGAATTTGGCAATAAGCCAAGCAAGTATTTGGCAAATCTAATAGAAGGTAATACCGGCTCCCAGGCTATTCCAGGCATAAAGGATAGTTCTGGTAAAAGAGTTTATAACAACAAAGATATTAACAACTCTTTCCTTTCCTTCTATGAAGGCTTGTACACTTCTGAGTCAGACCACAACTCGGAGACTCTGATGCATGATTTTTTATCATCTGTCAAACTACCTCAAACTACCGTGATCTATAAAGGGCTGGATATAGAGGATAGCCCCTTCACAGAGCTAGAATTCAAAAAAGTGAAGATGTCCCTGAAAGTAGGAAAAAGCTCTGGACCAGATGGCATACCACCGGAAGTACTCAAGTACTGTCAATTTGATGATATTAGTCTCAAATTCTGTAACATGGCTCTAATGAAGAATGACAAACCAGAAATATGGTCATTCATGAATATAATCCCAGTACCCAAGTTGGGAGACCTGTCCATCACTAACAACTACCGAGGCATAAGTCTAACCTGTGTAATTGCCAATACGTACAATCGAATGATACTGAACAGAATAAGAAGTGTTCTGGATATAAAGCTAAGGAGAAACCAGAATGGCTTTAGAACCAAACATACAACAGTCGCCCAGATTCTAGCACTAAGAAGAGTCATGGAAGGGGTGAAAGCCAACAACCTACCAGCAGTGTTGACCTTCACCGACTTCAAGAAGGCATTTGATTCAGTCCACCGGGGTAAAATGATGAAAATTCTAAGGGCGTATGGAATTCCACCAAGACTGGCTCAGATCATAGAAGCCATGTATAAGGACACCAGAGCAAGGATAATAACCCCGGACGGTGAAACAGAGCTGTTTAATATCACAGCGGGTGTGCTACAAGGGAATACACTAGCTTCCTTCCTCTTCATCATAGTTCTTGACTATGCTGTAAGAAAAGCCATGGAGGGAAGGGAAGAGGAACTGGGATTCACCATCCATCCCAGAAGATCATCAAGATTCCCCAAGGAAACACTAACTGACCTGGACTTCGCAGATGACATAGCTCTGCTATCAGATCTGATAAGACAAGCCCAGGATCTACTAATTAGAGTAGAGGTTGAATGTAAAAAGGTTGGCCTCGGTATCAATGCCAAGAAAACAAAGTACCTGACCTACAACATCAGGGAAACAGGACCACTGAAAACAAAAGAGGGTACTGAGCTGGAAAAGAAAGAAGACTTTAAATACCAGGGTTCATGGATAGACAGCACGGAGAAAGACATAAAGACACGAAAAGCACAAGCATGGCATGCCTTGAAGAAGATGAAGAATATCTGGAAGTCAAGAATGTGGAGGAGTCTAAAGATCAGATTCTTTCTGGCCTGCCATCTTGTTATATGGATGTGAAAGCTGGACAGTAACACCGCAGATAGAACGCTCTCTAAATGGTACCTACACTTCCATGCTGAGGAAAGTGCTCAATGTAAAATGGTGGACACATACAACCAGTACAGAGTTGTATGGTGACCTTCCCCCAGTGGGGAACAAAATAGCAGCAAGGAGAATGCAACTTGTTGGGCACTGCCACTGCTACCCGGAAATGAGCACCCACAAACCGTGGCAACCAACCCACGGTCGCCACACCAGAGGGAGGCCACGACAAAGCTATTTGGAAGTCCTAAGGCAAGATACAGGTGGAGTCACTGTGACGGAACTGGGAACATTAATGGATGACAGAGAGGTTTGGAGGAAACATGTGGTCGCTTGCCTAATGGCGACCAAGTAAGTAAACTACCTCAAGCATCCAATATACAAAAAGAGCTGTTGAATAGGGCTATTACCCATGAAGAAGTTATAGAGGCAATTAACAGCTTACAAAATAATAAGGCCCTGGGGCCTGATGATCTGACCCCAAATTTTATAAGGCTTTTAAGGATTTGCTAACTGACCCCCTTCTCAATATGCTATCTTACTCCTTTGACTCTGGGGCTCTCCCTGACACTATGATGGATGCAAATATTTCTCTAATCCTAAAGAAGGACAAACCTGCAGATGAATGCACAGTCTACAGGCCGACTGCCTTGCTGGACACTGAATGAAAATTATTGGCTAAAATATTGGCGAAGAGACTTGAAGGTGTCCTGCCAGATTTAATTTCAACAGACCAAACTGGATTTATATTAGGTCATAATTCCCTTCATAATGTAAGGAGACTCTTAAATTTTATTCAGAATGGTTCAAGGTCAAAGGTCAAATCTCACCCTTGATGCAGAGAAGTCTTTTGATAGGATTGAGTGGCCTTATCTCCTAGGTGTCCTCTCACAATCTTGGTGACAACTTTATTAGGTGGATATCTTTGCTATATGCTGCCCCCCGTGCCTCTGTTATTGCAAACGGCCTGAGGTCCTCCGCACAGTGAGACGCGACTCTAGACAGGGCTGCCCAGCCTCACCACTTACTGTTTGCCCTTGCTATGGAGCCCTTAGCGGAAGCGATTAGATGTGATTCCTTGGTAACAGGCTCTCTTCGTTATTTCTTGTTGTTTGCTATTTTGTACTGCTTGTGACCCTCTAAAGCTCAATAAACATATTTTATAAAAAAAAAAAAAAAAACTTTGAGGAGACCATGGTGACTGTGGAGAGCACTGAAGGTCATTGATAGATCAAAAACTGGCCACATCTCTCAATGTTCTCTCAAAGATCTTCACGCTGTGTTTAGGGGGTATTAGCAACATAATGATGCAGAGTGGAGTGTTACATTTTTGTAACTGAACAAGCATAAAAAATACTTTTAAAGAACTGCAAAACATACATGCAACACAGAGCAATATGAAATTCAACTCAACAGACCAACAGGTAGATTGAAACATTGGACCAATCTCCAATCAATATCACCGACCAAGGGGAAAGCATGCTTTCCATAGACTGCGTTTGCATACACAGCAAGATTCAGAGTGGCTTTTGAGCCACTTCAGCTTCCACTGAGCAACCGGGTTTCACGCATGTACAGTGAAAATAATCTGCAGTTCGCATGCCTGTACTGTCGGTAGCAGCCAAGAGCCATCAAACTGATTTGAACAGCTGCAAACACAAGGAAGAGCACGGTGGCGGACATTTTAAATGGCGAAAGCAGTGGAGGTACGTGAATATGATGACGAACAGGAACTTTTGCTGTTTAGTGGCAGAGGAAGAAAACAGACAGGCAAAAAGAGGAACATACTGTATGTTCTCCCAGTTGTGGCGGATTGCTCAGTGCTTTCCTCTGGCGGGAGTTTCCTGGCACATACGAGGTTCACTTTTTGGGGGACTACATGCACTCAGTCAGTGTTCACCCTTTGTGTAGGGTTTGTGCACGAATGCATCCACTGTGCTCGCTCGCGTACCAACGTGTTTTTGCCACTATGATTGGGGCTTTAGCCAGAAGAACACAATTCAGATTTATTACAGCTGTAGTTTCATTCATCAGATCAATCATCAGAGGAATGAGAATGGCATAATGACAGATGAGCTTTTTGCTCTTCTAATGCATCTCGTTTCCTGACAAAATATCTTTTCTCACACTATAGGGCTGTTTATATTTGGCAGTGATCCAATCACTCTAAAGCCATATGAAAGCAGATGCAATGTGAGATAAAATGTGTCAGACTTATCCATGGTATACACAAAGGAAAAAAATAATCAGAGTAATTCTAAAGCCAAGTACAGTACAGTGTTCCCATGTCTAAATGCATACCCCCTTCCAATATAAGAACATCTGTTGTCAGACACAAATGCAGTAATGCTGTGGCCTTTCAACTAAAGAAATGTGCCCATCACAAAGCCCCGCCATTAACACCAAGTCACCCACATGATTAGCTGGCTGCACTTGAAAATGAGGGTGGGAAGCTTGAGGTGACTCACCATGCATTAACATCCGCTACATAGGAAGCACTTCAATGTGCTTCCCTCTGCTGTTTTTGCCTTTCATCTATTACCTTACCTCGTCCATCTGCCTTTTTACCATTTCACTGGTGTATTACTGGAGTTCTGACTTCCTTGGCTGCTGTGCTTAACTGCATCATTCCCTTTGATTTTTTTTCTTTACTCAGCCTGTCGTATGCTCCCTCCCTCCCACCGTCTGTGCCCTGCCGCTGCCTCTTTGACATTCTATCCTCATGCATGCTTGGCTTTTTCCCTGTTCTGTCCCTTCATCATCCACCCTCACTTCTGTCATCCCTCTTGCCCCCATTCTCTCAGTCCCTGTCCAACTTTTCATTATCACGTCTTTCTCAAGCGCTGAATAGATAACTCAGGAGCTGCCCCGTGTCATGCATTGAGAGAAAGTAAATTACATGTGAGCTTTACTGTAAACATGCACTAAGTGTAGAGGCACTGCTGAGGCAAGTCTAATGATAAAAAAAACTAGCTGGTGTGGAATAATGTGGAGTAGAAGGAGTCTAAATGTTTCTTCATATTGATTGTCTGTTAGCTGGAGGAGTGGGGACACTGCACACTGTATTCCACTGTGCATTATAAATGTAAATATAACTGCTCACTCCCAGCTGCACAAATCCCATGGCATGCAGGGGTCATTAATACAAAGATTCTGTAAGGTAGTCGAAGTCAGAGCAGTTCCTCTGTGGTCCTGGTGATCCTATCAGACACTAAGCCTCTTCCCCCACTGGGTAAACAAACTAAAGGAGGATGTGATTCTTTATGATAATGCCATATACACTCTGTTTAAGAAACATACAGTAGACTGTCTTCTTGCTTAACAAGAGGAGAAACAAGTTTTTTTTTCCACCAGCATCTGTTCTAATCATGGAAATGAGCAGAAAAAAGGCATCCTTTACTCAGCCGTCTCTATAGCTGCTGGAGCCCTGGGATTCATAACCAATTACAATGTAGCTGTATCTATGGCTGCTCTATCATCCTTGGACTCCCGTCTGTTGTTTGTATGTTTCTATGGTGGAAAGAATGTCTTCCAATGTCAAATAGCAATGTCTTCTATAAAGACATTGCTATTTTTATTCAAAAGTGAGGGCTAATATTTCTAGCTGTCTCCCGTTCCCCTATTGATACTCCATGGATTTAGATGTTCGGGGGCTGATACCAATAGAGGCATTGACCTTGCGGCCACAGCTCTGGGCAGCTGCTTCAACAGTGGAGGTGGAGAACATGGCCCGGAGGTGGAGAACATGGCCCATTCAGACTTGATGTGTCCAGTCTCCTTCAGAATGTGGTGGAAGTTCTGGTGGGAGCTGAAGGCCTCTTGGACAGGGGCCTCAGACAAACATTCCTAGCACACCCTCACTATACGTTTACGTCTGCCAGGTCTTAATGTCATCATTCCCTGCCATCTGATCCAACTTGACAGCTCTGCATACTCTTTACCCAATCGGTCCAAGTCATACCTTCACAGGTCTGATGACCCAATAACAAAATTGATCATCAACGTCAGAGTTGAGGGGGGCCGTCAAGCTGAACAAGGAGTCCTATCGAGCTTGGTTGGCTTGTGGGACTCCTGAAGCGGCTGAGGTGCACTCAACTTGGGTGTGGGAGGAGTTCAGTGAGGCCATGGATGAAGGCTTTTGACCGGCCATGAAGAGATTCTGGCAAACTCTCAGGCAACTGCTGAAGGGAAAGCAACTCCCTGTCTGCACCATGTATGGTGCAGATGGGGTGCTGCTGACTTCAACTGGGGATATTGTCAGACAGTGGAAGGACTTCGACAACCCTCATCTCAATCCCACTGACACGCAGAACCTAAGGACAAGGGTCACGACTCGTCCATCACAGGGGCTGAGGTTTCTGAAGTTGTCAAAAAACTCTTCAGTGGCAGGACCTGGATGTTGTAGGGTTGTCATGGTTGATACGCCTCTGCAACATTAAGTGGAGGTCAGGGACAGTGCCTTTGGAATTGCAAACTGGATGGTGGTTCCTCTCTTTAAGAAGGGGGGCTGGAGGGTGTGTTCCAACTTTATAGGGATCACAATCTTCAGCCTCCGTGGGATGGTCTATGCCAGGGGTCCGCATTTGTTTTTTTTTTTCCAGTGGGGCGGAGGTCCAGACTAGTGCTAACATGGTGCATGAGCAGATATTTCATTTCCATGTTGGGGGGGGGGGGGCAATAAACACTTCTTTGTCCATTACTTCTGTAAATTTAGAAGAAAAATTTCATAAATTTGTGAGAAAGAAAATTGCAAATTTACACCAGCTGCAAATTTGCAAAAAGTCAAGTGTACTCAAAAAAACTGCAAATTCATGAGGAAAAAACATGTACATGTACAAGAAAAAAAAATCACAAATTTATTAGAAAAATTTACAAGAAAAAATTCTTCTAAATGTACAGCAGCAGATAAACAGTGGTGTGAAAAAGTGTTTGCCCCCTTCCTGATTTCTCATTTTTTGTATGTTTGTCACACTTAAATGTTTCAGATGATCAAACAAATTTCAATATTAGACAAAGATAACGCAAGTAAACACAAAATGCTGTGTTTACTGCAAAGAAATCCAAAGAAATTCAGGAACAAATGAGAAGGTAAGGTCAGAGAGACTGAATGGTGGACTGACAGAGGAAGTGCCTGTGGGAGGTAGCAAATGGGACAGTAGTTCTACACACCTCCTGGGGAGAGAAAAATTTACGTGTAACTAGACCAGCCAACGATGCACCTTGGCCCCCCACTGCACCAAGCTGCAGCATGAAGTGCAGGGGGGTGGATGTATTGTAATGTATGTAACAAGTGTTAAGATAATTGCATCACACAATCCTTTTGTAAATACACGATGCATAATGTGCCAGCCCCAGTTTCTATGCATGGTTAATAAAGCTATAAAGGCAGAACGTAGAGAAACTGAAGGAAGCTTCTACAGCCTCTGTGCGGCTGCGCTGAGGCCCATGGCTGTACATGTTGTTAGAGGGTTAATAAAGATTCTGTGTCTTCCTATGCTCGTGCCTCGCCTCCACATCCTTTCCTTTTACCCTCTACACTGGTGACCTGACGTGAGATGGACCATCTACTACCTTTCAACGCACTGTGAACTCCGGAGTACCAGGGATCGCCTGCATCCTTTTCATCCACACTGGAGTGCACTCGCCTGTTCCTCTCCCCACAATGGCGACCTGTAGGGCCGGAGAGAGCAAGCGTTGCGGGGACCGAGACGCACCAGGATCAGCGAGACGAGCACACCACAGAAACAGCCTGAAAGGGGAAGATCAGCACTGTCTGCGTTGTTTCAATCAAGCTCCCCAACCCTGGCTTCACTTCCTGACAGTGGAGTTTCGGTGCACAGAAGCCCCGTGCGCATGCTGTAGGATTACGAGAATAGCGCAACTTAAAGCTACATGGCCACGGTGCACGCCATGCACCAGGGACAAACCAGCTCCAAGAACGTATACACTGTCCTCAGCCGCTGCACATCCCCGGGGAACAGGGCCAATTGCCATCCTCGGATCCTTTAGGCTTGCGTAAAGGACCTAAAGGAGTCAGGCAGCCTCACCCACAGGACTTGTATTTGTTTCTCAGCCACTGCGCACCCATGGGGAATTAGGCCGATTGCTTTCCCCGGAGCCTTTAGGACTGCCCCCGCACCTAAAGCAGAATTGCCAGTTTCCCTGACACAGCTTCAGTTTGTTTCACAGCCGCGACGCACCCTCGGGGAATTAGGCCCATTGCTTTCCCCAGATCCTTGCAGGACAGAGGTCCGTACAAGGAGGAGTTGACAGAGACTTATTTTTTTCACAGTCACTGTGAATCACCAGAGGGTTTACCGGAAAAGTCCCTCACCCGAGGCTGATCGGCACTCAATTTTTGCACGGCCCAGACACTTTTAACTTCCTGGGCCAGCACTCCATTGTTTTCCCCACCTCCCCCTCGTCCTCCACATCGTTTTTCCCGCATCTCCATCCCAAAAAGCCTGCCGATTGCCAGTTTTGTTCCATCAAGCACAACGTGGACCCCGTGCGCCCACAAACCACGGCCGTTCAACGTGTTGGAGCTTGGAGCGGAGCATAAAGTGCTTTTCACCCCTCCTCCTTTCCCCCCACAGACTGACATGCCCTCCGACACACTTCACCAGCAGGACAGTTCAACCAGAGCGGCGACCCCCCGCTGCAGCCACCATGGGCGCCGACTTGAGCCCAAAGGACCGGGGGGTTACAAACCTTCTTTACAGACCCTTCTGGGTGTTTTTTTTTTGGGGGGGGGGGCGCTGTGTGGGGAACGCAATACACAGGTTTAGTATCCTCTCACACCCAGAGAGACTGAATGGTGGACTGACGGAGGAAGTGCCTCCGGGAGGTAGCAAACGTGACATTAGTTCTACACACCTCCTGGAGAGAGGAAAATTTACATGTAACTAGTCCAGACAAGGATGCGCTTTCTCCCCCCACTGCACCAAGTTGCAGCATGAAGTGCAGGGAGGTGGATGTATTGTAATGTATGTAACAAGTGATATGATAATTGCATCACACAATCCTTTTGTAAATACACGATGCAAAATGTGCCACCCCCAGTTTCTATGCCTATAAAGGCAGAACGCAGAGAAACTGAAGGAAGCTTCTACAGCCTCCGCGTGGCTGCGCAGAGGCCTATGGCTGTACGTGTTGTTAGAGGGTTAATAAAGATTCTGTGTCTTCCTACACTCGTGCCTCGCCTCCACATCCTTTCCTTTTACCCTCTACAATAAAGCCATTTCTAAAGCTTTGGGACTCCAGCAAACCACAGTGAGAGCCATTATTCACAAATGGTGAAAGCATGGAACAGTGGTGAACCTTCCCAGGAGTGGCTAGCTGACTAAAATTACCCCAACAGCGCAGCGACGACTCAACCAAGTGGTCACAAAAGACCCTACAACAACATCCAAAGAACTGCAGGCCTCACTTGCCTCAGTTAAGGTCAGTGTTCATGACTCCACCATAAAAAAGAGACTGGGCAAAAATAGCCTGCATGGCAGAGTTCCAAGACAGAAACCACTGCTGAGAAAAAAGAACATAAAGGCTTGTCTTAATTTTTTCCAGAAAACATCTTGATGATCCCCAAGACTCTGGGAAAATACTCTGTGGACTGATGAGACAAAAGTTGAACTTTCTGTAAGGTGTGTGTCCCATTTCATCCGATGTAAAAGTAACACAGCATTTCAGAAAAGGAACATCATACCAGCAGTAAAATATGGTGGTGGTAGTGTGATGGTCTGGGGCTGTTTTGCTGCTTCAGGACCTGGAAGACTTGCTGTGGAAAATGGAACCATGAATTCTGCTGTCTACCAAAAAATCCTGAAGGAGAATGTCCGGCCATTTGTTTGTGACTTCAAGCTGAAGTGCACTTGGGTTCTGCAGCAGGACAATGATCCAAAACACACCAGCAAGTCCACCCCTGAATGGCTTAAGAAAAACAAAATGAAGACTTTGGAGTGGCCTAGTCAAAGTCCTGACTTGAATCTGATTGAGATGCTGTGGCATGACCTTAAAAAGGTGGTTCGTGCTCAAAAACCCTCCAATGTGGCTGAATTAGAACAATTCTGCAAAGATGAGTGGGCCAAAATTCCTCCACAGTGCTGTAAAAGACTCATTGCCAGTTATCGCAAAGGCTTGATTGCAGTTGTTGCTGCTAAGGGTGGTCCAACCAGTTATTAGGTTTAGGGGACAATCACTTTTTCGCACAGGGCCATGTAGGTTTGGATTTTATTTTTCCCTTGATAATAAGCACCTTCATTTACAAACTGCATTTTGTGTTTACTTGTGTTAACTTTGTCTAATATTTAAATTTGTTTGATGATCTAAAACATTTAAGTTTGACAAACATACAAAAAAATGAGAAATCAGGAAGGGGGCAAACACTTTTTCACACCACTGTACGAGTATAAAGTGGCAAATTTACAAGAAAAAAGTTGCCAGTTTAAGATGCAAAAAGTTAATTTACAAGAAAAAAGTTTTACATTTACAAATAAATGTAGTAAATGAATTAGAAAAAGTTACAAATTTATGAGAAAAATGGGCAATTTTAAAGAAAAAATTGCCCCCTCCCTTTTCTGATCCCCCAGACCCCCTTATTTACACCTACAGTATGTCACCAGGATGTCTTGGGTGACATCGGAGCTGGATGAATGCAGCAACTTTCAGCAGCAGTTTGCTGAACATTTGTGCATGTAAATAAACCGGTGATGGGCGCACACACACACACACACACACATGAGCAACGAGCACGTTCTTTGAGCTTCGGTGGCAACAAGGCCAAGTTGGTAGTAGTGGTCAGGTGGCTGTGTTTGGAAAAGAGTGACTGCAGCATAAATATCGCTCAATGCACGTGCAAAGTGCTGATTTAGTCACAGCACAGCAAAGTTGATAAGCACAGGGAAGCTCATATATAATAATGAAAGCACCAAGGTGCAGCTGCCCCGGTGCGACCGCTTCTGGCCCAGCTTAGTTATTACAATACCTTTTTTCGTGGCTCCATTAAGGGTATAATGAGCTAAATTTGTGTTTATTTTGAAAACAAAGGCTTATCTCAAAATTCTGGCAAATTAAAAGTCGAGAAAATATGGAGATATAATGATACAAGCCTTTAATTCCACTTGATTTTGAGCGGGCGAGCTGAAAAGCTGGTAACAGACAGATACACACACACACACACACTGAGTGATTACCATATGCCTCTGATGCACCAAGGCATAATAAAGGTGAAATAAAATAAACAAGTAGTGTAATTTTTTAGTCAAAATACACAGAATTTCTAACATATGAATATCAGACTTCTAATAAAACTGGAAACATTCCTACTGCTTTCTGATGGTGGCTCCGTGGCTTTCGTTTTTGCATCGTTTGGATCGCCGGTCCATGAAGTGTGGTGGTGCGATGTGCCGTGGAGCGGGCGGGGACCCTGATTATCAAAGGCGAAATGCAGGCATCCTTTCCGGATGTGGTTCTCCATTTGCCAGCAGCAGTCACAGCAGTCAAACTGTTTTCTTCCCTCTTCAGGGTGGAGTGCACGGTGTGATTTCCCATTCTTGCCTGCCTGCCCAGATCATTTTGCCCTAGTTTGATGGGGCCTCGTCAAAGACCTCACTCCATCCAGGGCTGTCCTTGCACCATAAACTGTCCGGCTGGTGGCCATTACAACACTGGAGTTCCGTTTTTCTCATTCCGTCAAAACAAAACTGACGTTTTTTGTTTTGCTTTTTTTTTTTTTTTCAAAATGTATCAAAAGGCTTCTGGGTCCAGACAAAAGACCCTCGCAGTCCAGATGTGGACTGGGGTCCACCATTTGACGAGGCCCAGTCTATGCCAAGGTACTGGAGAGGAGAATTTGGTCATTGATCAAACCTCGCATTCAGGAGGAGAATCCTGGTCATGACACACTGAACCAACTGTTTACCCTCTTCCTCAAGGGTTTGTTGGAATCTGACCATCTGGTCTACATATACTCACTGCCAAACACAACACAATTTTTGTATAAATATTTTTGGGTTCATCCTATTTCAGCTTGAGTAATAGTGTTTGTATTACTCAAAATACATCTAGAACTCATTTCAGTGGTTGCACTCACTGTCATGACTCACTGCCTTTGAGCTTTGGCTCTATAATCTTTTTGATTAAGCTCGTTGTTTGTTTTGCATACTCAAAAGTCAAAAATGAGTGATTTTAAGGAGTGGTCATCTTCCCTATACAAAGATGAACAAAAATGCATTGCACCATGTTGTGAAACTGGTTGTGGCATCGTGGCTGTGTTCCAGCAGGACAATGCCCGTCCACATGCCACCCAAGTTACCAGGAAGTACCTGCAGCAGCAGAACTTTGATGTCCTTCCTTGGTCTTCTTATTCTCCAGATTTATCCCCCATTGAACACTTGTGGAATCAACTTGGGCGACATGTTTCAGCTAGAGTACCGACGCTGCAGAACAGACAGGAACTGGTCATGACATTGCAGTAGGAGTGGCTAAATATCCCCCAGGACAACATTATACAGCTCATGTGGAGGGGTATTCCTGCCTGCATTTTTTTTTTTGTTACTTATTTGTACCCGTAGGTAGATTTGGTTTGCAGTCTGGTGACAAGCCACTGGCTGCTCGTCGCTGCATGCGCGAGCGCCCTAAACCTACATGTTTTTGGTATGCGGGAGGAAACCGGAGAAATCCCGGAGTAAACCCACGCAACACGGGGAGAACATGCAAACTCCACACAGCTCACTGTTGGTCGGGGGCTGGGATCAAACCCACGATCTCATGATCCCCGCGATCCCCCGGCCGAGGGTAAAACTGTGCTGCCACAGTGCTAAACCACTGCGCCACCGTGCTGGAGACCATATTCCATATTGAACATTTTTTTCATAATTTCAGAAAGCTGGACTCTGCCAGGACTGCCGTTTGTCACCGATCCTGTTCACAGTTTTTATGGACAGGATTTCGAGGTGCAAAGGAACCAAGGAATGGAAGATATCATGTACTGTGACCACAGGATCTCATCTCTGACTTCATCAAGCAATGACATACATGTAATGCTGGAGTGGTTTGCTACTGAAGGCAAGACACCCGGGATACAAATTAGCACCTCCAAGTGGTCCTCACCCAAGAAGAGGGTGGCTTGTCCTGCCCCAACTGTATGAGTTCAAGTATTTCAAGGCCTTATTCACAAGAATGGAAAAGGAAACTGACAGATGAATCGGAGCAGCATCTGACTGATCCGTCTGTTAGGGTGAAGAGAGAGCAGAGTTCGAAAGCAAAGCTGTCAATCTATTTTCTATCACCTATGTTTTGAACTTTGTGTAATAGCTGAAAAAAAAAAAGCGGCCCCGATCTCGCCTGTCAGTTGGTGTTTGCTAAAAAGGCATCATTTCTGCTGACCAAAGATGATGTCTTTCTGTACCAGGTAGCAGAGATGTTCAGGAGTCACTAACTTGGAGTCTGAAGTATCTAAAGCAGACTATGCAGTGTTGCCAGGTGGAAAATGAAGAACTATCATACTGTCGCTTTAAAATTATCATATTTTGACCCAAACTATTGTATGTACTAAAGTAACTTGAAAAAAAACAAAGCTGTTCAATATGTATGGAGCTGCAGTAACCTAAGGAATAAATGCAGAGGCTCAGCCATTTGAATGAAACAACTGCTTTTTGCATTGTCACACCTTAAGGTAGTTTATGTTGTGATGTGAAGCTCTCCTCTCACTGTTCCTATCATTTACTATCATGACCAATCATGCTGGTCGTTCATTATTGTTGCTTATCTTTCTAATGCAGTACAAATGAAAAAAGATGGATAGAAATGCTTAGATACACACAAAAAAATGCTTTTTTTTTTAGCCTCGGCCCTGTATCTGCAGTGGCTGTTTGCAGAAAATTGAGCATTCTGCTCACTGCACTGCACTTAAGGGTTTGTGAAGGGTTTTTATAACGAGGGACTAGATGGGTGACAGGCCGATACCTCCACCCCCCCAAGTCAAGCCTCTGCCCATTAACTGCCTGTCCTCCTAAAAATCCCTAGGGAGAAATGCAGGAGCCACCCGAATTGGTCTGACAGATCATCTATGTGTGAATCCCGTTGTGCTCACGTTAAAACACACACACACACACACAGAAGCAGAGGCATATGTAAATGAATATTGGTCAAACACGCACCACTTGAAAAGGTCATATTTATGACAGATTTCATAAGTTATTGTATGTATACTGCGTGCACACACACCCTCTTCTCTGCACTGACGCCGCATTCACCTCTGTCATATTAAGTCTTGCCATGGTTTCTCATGCCGTAGCTTCCTTTTCCCGTCCGCCCCGCCCCAGCTCTGTCCGCCACCAAATTTGGCTCTAAAACCGAATGTCACTTTTGATTTGACCCGGGAGGCCCTGAAACAATAACTTCATCAGGCCCTGTTAGAGTCTCATCCTGAGCAGACAGCTACAGAAACAAACACTGATTTCCCTTCATCCTGTCTAGAGGGCACCTTTTTCGTGCTCAGTTTCTCTCTGACGGGATGAGGACATAAATGGCCGCCGCACAACTCCCTGGCACTCAAGCTCATCTTCCTAAACTTTCTTCCTCCAAGGCAGTAAATAGGTCGCCCAGTCGGATGCTTGGACACAAAGAAAAATGTCATGATAGGGAAATGTGTGCGCACCGACTCTCCAAAGTATCACTAATCCCACCCACTCTGCATCATAATCATAAACCGCATGTCAATATGGATTACATATGACTGCGCCACTGCCTCAGAGTGGCACAGTCACTTAACTCCGGCAGAGTAAACTGTCTCGTCTGAACAGATCATCTTCTGACTCTGGGTTGCTGCTCTCACACAGCGGGGAAATTGGCTTGTTTGCAGAGGAACTTGAGCCGTTTGGTAAACCAATGGGGCTGATGATGACGATGTGGGTCCTCAACTTCTTCGCACTCTGTGGTCCTTTCAAGCAGGGGTCAGACCCAACTGGAGCCGTTTGAAAGAAGACACCCCCTAGGCTGATTTATGGACGTGTGTGAATGTGTGAGGTGGACTGAGACTGCTTTTGTCCGTTTGTGAGTGTCTGTGTTTTCAGTCTGTATGTTTAAAGCTAATTTCCGTACACACACGTTGTTTAATAATTTTTATTTCTCCTGTATTTTCCTGGCTGATATTTTCCTGTCCCATCTATTTATGGCAGTATCACTCCCACACCAAACATGCTAAGTGATGAAATAATGGAGTGACAACAGCGCATATGACAGACATAAAATCTCATCATTATAGTTTTGGCCCTCATGAGACCATGACGAGCCTAGTGATCTCATAGTGGGATGACACATGCAATAGTCTATTCGGTGGAGTGGATGTCTCCCTCCAGCTCTGTAGCAAACACACAGATATAGAGAAAATGAGGTTTTATTCCCAGCACCTCTCCATTTTAATTGAACATGGGTGTTAAATGCATGAATGCATCCGTGTGTCAAGAAAGAACAAAATCAAAATTACAGTGAAATTACAGCTTTTTCTAATTGAAAACAAACAGATCATTTCCCTAGTGCCTCCATATTGGTGGGTAGAAGGCTCTCACTAGCTTGCACTTCCAGATTGAATTGGCAAGACTCAAAACATCAAATGAATATTAGGTCGTCCTAGTGCAGTCACATGCACAAGACGCAAATGTGCAATAAAAAGCAGAGAGGAGTCATTTTTTCCACCTGTACAAGATGTAATACATATGCATATCTGTACACTCAGGGCTCTCTCTCTCTTTTCAGGAGGTTTGTAGTTCACCTTCTCTAAAGAGTCAATATCTCGCTCTCAAATGCTCACATTGGTGTAGTATTGCTTCCACAGCCAAATACTTTCCCTGTTTCCTTGCATGGATTGATTAATCCATAAAAAAGCTCTTTGGCTTCTCCAATCCTTCTCCTCTGAGTAATTACCTCATAAGGTCTGTTTTTAACCCATGTCCTTCTGCCCTCCAAGTTGGCTCATATCCATAGGGGTTTGAGTGTGCATTAGCCCAAGTGGTGTGATGGGATGTCTATGAGGAGACGGGGTTGCAAATACAGCATGGAAAATATGAAGGAATAAAATGAAATGGGTGTTAACTGAAGAAAATGCGTTGGGGGGGGGGGGTCTACACCTATCAGCCAAAATCAACCTCAGCCCTTCATCATAAGTCCTGGTAACACATTAGTCCTGGACCCTGGTTAAGCAGTCTAGTCTGTTCTCCATTCATACATCTTTCCATCCAGATGAGTGGTAATGAACACAGAGCAGTGCGGTATCTGCTGAATTAAACATGTCCTTCCAATGAGGATCTCATTTTCAGAGAGCAGGGCTCTCCTTTTCTGAAGGCAGGAGTACTTTATCATTGTGCAGTTCAGGTACGTTAGAGGTCAATGACACACACCCAGTGTCTTTCTAATATATTCCATCTTGGGGCAAATGAGATGCGTTTTGCTCTGAACTTTCAGTCTCAGGGTCAATTTGCACCTGCTCCTGCAACCTATTTGACTGCCAGATTCAGACTCCCTTTTCTCAGAATATGGCCCATACCAGGCTGCATTATGGCTACAAGTGCAGGAAGCCAGGGTCCAATCTCTCTAAAGTGTTACCCAGGAAATCCCTTGTGATTGAAGTAGTCCCTCTGTTTCTCTGTGATCCATGTTTAAGCTCACCCTGTGACCATGTGCTCATTTGTATTGTCTGCTTTTCTTCTTCCTCTCTTTTTTTCATGGCTTCTCTTCTTCCCCTTGCCCTCCTCCTTATCTGCTGCCTAACAGGTCGCCAGCTGACCATCTTCAACAGCCAGGCGTTCATCAAAATTGGTGGTGGAGAAAAGGGGCGCCACTTCCAGGGCCAGATCTCGGGTCTGTACTACAACGGGCTGCAGGTGCTCAAACTGGCAGCCGAGGGTGACCCCAATGTCCAGACCCAGGGCAACCTTCGGCTGGTGGGCGACATGCCCTCAGTACTCACCACTGACACCACCTCTACCACCCCACTGGCCGATATGTCCACCACAATCATGGAGACCACCACCACAATGGCCACAACCACCACCCGCAAACAGCGATCACCCACCATGAGGGACAGTGTCACACAGGTGAGCGACGATGAGCTGCTGAAGCACGATTGTTTAGATTCACGCCAAACTGACAACACTGCTTTCTGAGACACTTGTTAGGTGGGTACATTCTGCTCAAAACAATATTTGAGCAATTAAACATATTGGCATGTGGCCCTCCTTAGATGAATAGATTTAAAAAGAAATCACATATCAGTGGCAAGGTCAAGCAGGCATGCTGTTTTATGCGCAAGTCCCCTTCTGTTAGCTACGTTCACATGTTCACAGACGGTTCTGCTTTATAGTCAGCCGTGGAACAGCTTTATGTGGCTGGCCCCATTAGACCAATCACTGCAATTCTGATGCTCTCTAAGAAGATGTGGCTGACTCAGATGCTGCAAATTGCAGCACACACCCAGCCAGATCAACAAATGCTGGAGGAGGAAAGAAATCCTGCGGCACAAAGGCATCAGTCGGGATGCAATAAAATTTATTTTTACAACTCTGTGCATGTGAGAGGCTGGGATTTATAGCCTGCTGATTAGCTACATGCACTAAAGGCACATAGTGCCATCGTAGAAAGCAATATTTTGTTAACAGTAGGCAATTGTTGTTGCTCGCATGCATGAAGATGGAAGAGGCCCGCTGCACTCATAAAAAAACCTAACTGAGGAGTAGGAAGTCATGTCACTGGTCACATGGATCACCACATTGGTAGGCAAACTTTATGAGAAGAGCAGTGACAGACATGGGTTATCATGGCATGTGACATTACAGGTGCATCTCTATAAATTAGAATGTCATCAAAAAGTTGACTTATTTCAGTAATTCAATTCAAAAAATGAAACTCCTGTATTACGCTACCGTTCAAAAGTTTGGGGTCACTTAGAAATTTCCTTATTTTTGAAAGAAAAGCACTGTTTTTTTC
Source organism: Pholidichthys leucotaenia (assembly GCA_020510985.1). Classification (NCBI taxonomy): domain Eukaryota; kingdom Metazoa; phylum Chordata; class Actinopteri; order Cichliformes; family Pholidichthyidae; genus Pholidichthys; species Pholidichthys leucotaenia. The sequence continues at coordinate 228,120,450 of CM035836.1, forward strand.
AATGAAGATAACTTTAAACTAATCAGAAATACACTCTAATATCTAATATACATTGCTAATGTGGTAAATGACTATTCTAGCTGCAAATGTCTGGTTTTTGGTGTAATATCTACATACAGTAGGTGTATAGAGGCCCATTTCCAGCAACTATCACTCCAGTGTTCTAATGGTACAATGTGTTTGCTCATTGCGTCAGAAGGCTAATGGATGATTAGAAAACCCTTGTGCAATCATGTTAGCACAGCTGAAAACAGTTTAGCTGGTTAGAGAAGCTATAAAACTGACCTTCCTTTGAGCAGGTTGAGTATCTGGAAAAAAATTATTATTTCAAATGCAAATCATTATTTCTAACCTTGTCAATGTCTTGACTATATTTTCTATTCATTTTACAACTCATGGTGGTAAATAACTGTGACTTTTCATGGAAAACACAAAATAATTGTCTGGGTGACCCCAAACACTGAGTGATATGTTTCAAGTGTTTGTTTCTTTTAATTTTGATGATTATGGCTTACAGTTAACGAAAACCCCAAATTAAATTTTTCAAAAAATTAAAATATTAAATCTACCTATAAATTCATGAAATTTCTGTGTGTCTGCCTGTCTGTCTGTTCGACGCATATCTCTCGAACCGTTTGTCAGACTGGCCTCAGATTTTAGACGTGGTTTCCTGGGGTTACGGGGGTGTGCATTCCCAAATATGGAGTCACTCAGTCAAAATATGTTATTTTTATCAATAAAAGTTTATGACTCCATCACAGCACTCCGTGTGCAAAACAAGGAAGCGAAACATGACAAATTTGACTAGAAAAAGATAATACTTAAGATTTAGTGCTTAAAAAATTATACCATAAAGTTGCTGTGATTGCATAGGTCTAATGGCTAATTCAGCATGGAGAACATGAGGTGCCGCTGGGGAAAGGAAGGGGGGGGCGGCAGCCGAATCGCTGGCACCACGGGTAAGCTCCGTGTGCAAAACAAGGAAGCGAAACGCGACAAATTTGATCAATAAAAAACAAACCACTTACAATAGAGCCGCAGCACTCACATTGTTATTTGCATTTTCAATAAAGTGAAAAAAAAAAAGATAATGCATGGTGTGTGCTTTTCCCCTGAGGTGAGTTATCATGGAAAACAGCTGAGCTCTGTGGTCCAGCTGGTCGCTGGAACAGCTGATTGGACCTGCCTTTTTTTTAACCAAAGGTAAAAAAAAAAAAAAAAACATGGGGGAAGACCCTGCAACCTTTGCTCCACAATGTATCAACCATACGCTGGATAAATTTTCAGCATGGGACACCTTTTTTCCAGTTTAAAAAATTTTTCACTGGGTCTGAGGTGTGTGTGAAAAAAAAAAGCGTTTTGGTTAATGTTTAGAGGGTCAAAAATGCGATTGTTGAGGTGGAATAATAATAATAATAATAAATAATCTTCTCGCATCAATAAAAAGCAAACGCTTACAATAGAGCGACGGCGCTCAGTCTTTGCCAGTCACGCCCTCAAGGTTCAGATCATTTGGCCTCAGTATCGCCCCAGCGCAACGATATAAGCACCGCCTCAGTCTTAGCATTAAAGTTTTAAAAAAACCTTTTAATAACAAAATATTGCTAAAATATAAACTGATGCACTACAGTGGGTCTCAAATATTTGTAAATGTGTCCTGTTATAGTACTGCATGAGTTTATTGACGATACACAGAAGAAATTCAATATTACACTGAACTCCATCACTGAACAGTGATATAAACTAAAATAATTAATAATAATTATAATGGTGACTGAACTACTCCCATTCCCCAAAGTGCAAGATACACTATTATGAATATAAGTGATCACACAAATAAGTGATCTGACAAACAAATAAACAAGAGATCTGAAACAGTGGCTAATATTGGATGTCCCATTCATTTTCAGTGTTTAGGTATTCTGTAATTAATATTCAGAATCAGAATCAGAATCAGAATCAGAATCAGCTTTATTGGCCAAGTATGCACAACACATACAAGGAATTTGACTTTGGCTAAAAACTTGCTCTCGTTGTTCAGGTAAAGGATTTAAATAAGGATTCAATGACAACCAGAGTATGTACAGTAAATTACAGTCTGTCCACGTTTCTATAAAAGGATGCAAATATATACAGGAATATATGCAGTTATTTACTCGGACTAACCACACTTTGCAGAAATATATGAAAAAATATACAATCACACAGTATTTCAATGTGGACTCAGATTCAGTGATATAATGTGAATGAAGTAAAAAGCAGTGTGAGAGTTATGTGCAATGTAATAATGGATGAAAAGTCATGAGTACAGCAACAGGTAGGACTAGGTGAATGTTAGGAGTTCATCAGAGTGATGGCTTGAGGAAAGAAACTGTTCCTGTGACGGGTGGTTTTGACCTTCAGTGATCTGTAACGACGACCAGAAGATAGAAGTTCAAACAGTTTGTGGCCGGGGTGTGATGGGTCAGCACAGATGTTTCCCGCCCGTTTCCTGGTTATGGACCGATATAAGTTCTCAATGGAGGGTAGGTCGGTACCAATGATCCTCTCCGCAGACTTAATGATCCGCTGCAGTCTGGTCTTGTCCTGTTTAGTGGCAGATCCAAACCAGACAGTGATGGAAAAGCAGAGGACAGATTGGATGATGGCGGTGTAGAAGACAACCAGCAGCTCCTGAGGCAAATCAAACTTCTTGAGCTGACGCAGAAAAAACAACCTCTGCTGGGCCTTTTTCCGGACAGTGTCAATATGGGAGGACCACTTCAGGTTCCGGGAGATTGTGGTACCCAGAAACTTGAAGGAGTCCACAGTGGACACTGTGCTGTTGAGGATGGTGAGTGGGGGGAATGAAGGGGGGTGTCGCCTGAAATCCACAGTCATCTCCACCGTTTTGGCTGGGTTAAGTTCAAGATGGTTCTGGCTGCACCAGAGGATCAGCTGCTCCACCTCCCGCCTGTATGCAGACTCATCATCATCCCGGATCAAACCGATGACTGTGGTGTCGTCCGCAAACTTCAGGAGCTTCACCGAAGGGTCCTCTGAGGTGCAGTCGTTGGAGTAGAGGGAGAAGAGTAGTGGGGAAAGGACACATCCTTGGGGGGCGCCAGTACTAATTTTTCGGGAGCTGGATGTAAATCTCCCTAGCTTCACCTGTTGCCACCTGTCAGTCAGAAAGCTGGAGATCCACTGGCAGGTGGAGGGGGGCACCTTGAGCTGGAGGAGTTTCTGATGAAGAATGCCTGGGATGATGGTGTTGAACGCTGAGCTGAAGTCGACAAACAGGATCCTGGCGTACGTCCCTGGGGAGTCGAGGTGTTGCAGGATGTAATGTAGTCCCATATTCACTGCATCATCCACTGACCTGTTTGACCGGTAGGCAAACTGCAGTGGGTCCATCAGGGGGCCTGTGATGACCTTCAGGTGGTTCAGCACCAATCTCTCCAAGGATTTCATGACCACAGAGGTCAGGGCAACAGGTCTGTAGTCGTTTAATCCTGTAATAGAGGGTTTCTTGGGAACTGGAATGATGATGGAGCGTTTGAAGCAGGAAGGCACTTCACGCAGCTCCAGTGATCTGTTAAAGATCCGGGTGAAGATGGGGGCCAACTCGTTGGAGCAGACTCTCAGGCAGGACGGAGACACACCATCAGGTCCTGCAGCCTTCTTGATCTTTTGTCTCTGAAAGACCCGGCGCACCTCCTCTTCACAGATCATTAGTGCTGGTGGGAGTCAAATAAATCTTAGTACCATTTACTCCCTTTTATATTTGTCAAAGTCTAGCATGTGATTGCCTACATATAGGCTACACCTCTTTGTACTCCACTTTCAAACACGGCCTACATTTGGGCCCGTAAAGCCTGATTGGGATACCTGTTTGAGACAGGAATACTTGCGTTCTGCAGGCATGCACTAGTAAAATTAATTTTAAAAAATAGATTTTTAATAGAAATGTTGGCTGAATGAAAAGTATGGCCATGTACACACTCAATACATGGTCAGGGCTCCTTTTGCATGAATTACTGCATCAATGTGGCATAGCATGAAGGCGATCAGCCTGTGGTACTGCTGAGGTGTTATAAAGGCCCAGGTTGCTTTGATAGCGGCCTTCAGCTCGTCTGCATTGGTGGGTCTGGTGTCTCTCATCTTCCTCTTGACAATGCTCCACAGATTCTCTGTAGGGTTTAGGTCAGCAGAGTTTGCTGGCCAATAAAGCGCAACGATACTATGGTCATTAAACCAGATCTTGGTACTTTTGGGAGTGTGGAAAGGTGCCAAAACCTGCTAGAAAATGAAATCAGCATCCCCATAAAGCTTGTCAACAGAGGGAAGCCTGAAGTGCTCTAAAATTTCCTGGTAGACGATTGTGCTGACTTTAGACTTAATAAAACTCAGTGGACAAACATCAACAGATGATATGGCTCCCCAAATCATCACTGACTGTGGAAACTTCTTACTGGACCACAAGCAACTTGGATTCTGTGCCTCTCCACTTTTCCTCCAGACTCTGACCTTGATTTCCAAATGACATGCAAAATTTACTTTCATCTGAAAAGAGGTGGTGCTGGTGACTTGGCACCTGCCCACAATGCCAAAGGTACCAATACCTGGTTTAATGACCATGGCATCACTGTGCTTGATTGGCCAGCAAATGGCTGAGGTTGGTATCAATACTAGCTTTCTCTGACATAAACAGCAGTGATGAGACTGGCTTTAATGCGGCCGCCAGAGCTTACTGGCTTGTACCGAGAGCCAAACAGCTCATCTGCCCTATTTCCCAGCAACAAAAAAACATCCTACATTTAATGAACAGGCACAAGCAGCCTTAGCCAGTGGGAGGCAGAGAGCTGTCAAAGAAAATCCTGCAAATTTTTTTAGTTGATAATTTATTGAAAATATACAGTAGGCACATAAATATAAACTTAACTCGTCTCGAGGTGGAAAGATTTCTCCTCTCTGACCTAAACCCTACCACAGTTTCAAAACAATATAAAATAAGCTGCCTAATGTCCTCCGTTTGCTGATGTGCCTATATGAAAACTATCCAGGGCCAGTCTTGCTTTTCTTTTTTGAGGAGAGTCTGTATGTTTAAACAACTGCGGAACATAGTCAGGATTATGCAGGGGAACCCATGCATAATTTTTTTTGTAATATTTGGTGTTTAATAAAACACCAAATATAAATCTGAGACCCATCATCGCCATCCCCAGGTCATCATTTGTAAATGTACTTACCCATGATGAAATGATCGCTGCAGTGGTGGTGAAAGGCTGGCAACCCTCCATCTGCCTGCACACTTGGCTCTCTAAACTAGATCTGATGGAAAGCGATAAAAAGACTTTCCTGTGCTTTTATCTTGCCTATTATAACACTGTTCCACCATGCATGTAGTGACCATGGTCAGAGTTGAAATTTATGCCATTTAAGTCCATAGACTGTATGAAAAAGTTGGTAAAAGTATTAAAATAAGTGCTCTAATCTAGCACAAATGCATTTTCAGCAATATGTTGCTTGTCTAACATCAAGGACAGAGACAGAACATCATGTGATTTGGCAACTTGCAAATCCTCTATAACATGATTTGGAGGGAATACATAATTAGCTACAAGCTGTGTGCTATGCAGAAAGACTCGGTGAAAGCACAGTGCTAATGCTGAATGTCCTTTATATCTACTAGCATTTTTCCCTTAACAACTTTGAAGCTTTAAACGCTGCCAATTTCATATTCAAAACTTCAAAAAGTTCCACAAAGATATTGCAGAAAAACACAAAAGCACACTTCGAGCGCATTTCTCTTGTTCAGTCATGTTCATTAGCACAGAGGCTTATCTGAGATCAGTCAACAAGGCACTCGAGCTTGGCCCTGATAACCCTACTCAGCAGATCCAAAATATATTTGTCCTAAGGTCTAAATATGTAGATCATAAGTTCAAGCTTCTCATTTCTCATTTTGAATAAACAATCAGCAGCACCGTTTAGCCTAAAGTCTAGGCGATGCTGTTGATGCCACAGCTGCACAAGTCATTCAAAGTTGCACAGCAAACACTCAGTACACAGTTCAAAGAAGGATGGATTATTAATTTTCTCTAATACAATTTACGGAATGTTCCATTCACTTCCTTTCCACTGTTAATATAATTACTATTAAAGGTTGCAACAACACTGTACTCATTCAACTGGGAAATATACTGTTTATTGGTGAATAATTTACCTGCTTACTTGTGCTGTAAATACTATTTTACTTAAAAAACTATTTTACTTCATTTTTTTTTTACTTCTTGCCCTGTGTACATAGTTGGGGGGGGGGGGGGTGCCCTTTTTACCTCCGCCAAGGAGGTTATGTTTTTGCCGGTGTTGGTTTGTCTGTTAGCAACATTACTCAAAAAATTATCAACAGATTTTGATGAAATTTTCAGGTAAGGTGTCGTAATGGCACGGGGAACAGACGTTTAGATTTTGGTGATGATCTGAGAGTGCGTACCTCCACCAAGGGCCTTGTTTGTATGTGTGCAGCAGGCTTAAAGAAAAACTAATGGATGGACTTGGATGAAGTTTTCAGCGGAGGTGGTTCTTGGGCTAGAGAGGAACCCATTACATTTTGGTGATGATCCGAGAATCCATACCTTCGCCAAGGCTCTTATCTTCTCACAGTGTGTTAGCAAGAATCCTCCAAAACTGCTGGACAGACTTTGATGCAATTTTCACCAGCAGTGGCTCTTGTCTTACACACGGACCCTTTACTTTTTGGAGGTAATCCATGAGGGTTGGAAGGACCCTTGGTGGAGGTATGAGCTCTCTGAGTGCTTTTCTAGTTTAGTACTGCTATCCCTCTGCTGCTGTAATAACGTACATTTCCTCACTGTGGGACTAAGGATTTTTTTTTTTATCTTATCTCAAAAGTCTATAGCCTATATGCTTATAAGCTATTGAGTTCTTGCGTATGACGTAAGGGGGCGCGCAGCACTGGCCCAGCCAGAGTGTGCCGCCATATTGGATGGCAAGAAACAACAGCAGCAGCAGGGTGAAACAAACAACATAGCTCACGTGTACCTACAAACTCGGCAAAATGGTGTACTCCTGTGCTGCCCATGGATGTACCAACAGATACGGCCAACCAGGACTGGAAAATGTGTCATTGGGACACTGGGACACTGGGATGAAGCTCTCGTGATGACTTTCCACAAGTGACAGCACAGCACACTTGGCACCAGAAGCTTGCAGGTTGGAGGGTTTTTGTTTTTTAAGCGCGGCGTATAATGGTTGCATGAGCTGCGCTGCGTGGGGGAGGAAACGGTTATAAAAATTCACCATTCCTAAAAACTCCTGTAGTGCTTTGACCGTTTGTGGCTGGGGAAAATCTGCCACTGCGTGCACTTTGTCCGGTAGCGAAACTTCCCCTTCTGAGGAGACGCGGTGCCCCAAAAAATCGATCTGCGCCATCCCGAACTGGCACTTAGCTGGGTTGATTATTAACCCGTGCTCTCCCAACCTCCGGAAAACTGCCGCGAGGTGTTTTTCGTGTTCCTCTTCGGACGCGCTGGCTACCAAAATGTCGTCCAGGTAGACGAACACAAAAGGGAGATCGCGTAACACCGCATCCATCATGCGCTGGAAGGTTTGGACCATGCTTGGTTTGGTCCTTTTGCTGTCTTCTCTCCAAAGAGTGGAACCTAAATTTCAGATGTCACATGTAGCATCCACTCACTTCGATATCTGGCTTTCAGCATGGTGGAAACATCATTCTGCACTGGGCATGTGGCAAGCATGCCCAATGCATAATGATGTGAAATGATGTGAAATTGGCAGACACAGATGGCCCTGTTTGATAAATTATCTGGAACCATTTTAGGATAGCAGGAGACTGTTGAGCGTCATCTTCCTTTTGGCTGCTACAAGCCTTAATGTGTATTCCATTTGCTGACTAATGTTTATGTTGGGCCATAAAAAAGCACCACCCTACCTTTATAGTGCTTTTTATTGCTGAGAATCAATTTTTTAGGTAGTGAATGCACATTGTAACAGCCGCATCTTTATTATTATGATGCACCTAGCAGAGCACAGTGGATTGCCACAATAGCCAAAAATAGCATTGACACGTTTTTGAGAATGAAGACTTTACCAATGAGTCACTGATTCATATACTTGAAAGCTCAAATGGGTATTTTTTTTTTCTCTTCTCTGTGTTTTTGCAAGAAAACATTATTGGTCTGTAGATTTGGCCAACACATTGCTCATCATTGAGATGTGATTGATGACCAGAAGGTGTTGAGCTCCACAGGCAATGAGAGAGGAATCAGACTGAATTGGTTCAGTGAACAGTGTGAGAAAGAATTGTCGATGAGTCTGTAGTCTATCAAAATTAAGCAAAATGTCGAAGATTAAGGGTTGAAGTGTTGCAGATTAAATTGATTTTTGAACAGCTGAGAGGTGCCAGACTGCATTAAATCTTTTCTATTTGTTCTTCTAAACTGTTGCTCTGTGATTCCTGTGAAACAGCCTGAAGTAGAGCTGTGTGGGGGGTTTATTTTTGCACAGCAATGGCAATTTGGGATGCAAATGGCAAGAAAACTGGGTATTAAGTGAGTGCACTGGAGTGTATCATAGCTGAACAGGGGAGGAAGAACAAACCCCACACACAACTCCAGTTCAGTCAAGATCAAACTGTCCCTGTGTATATTTATTTTGAAATTTACAACTTTGCTCTCATAAATTAATTACTTTTTGCATCTTAAATCTGAAACATTTTCTTGTAAATGTTTTACTGTTTTTTACCGGAAGATCTTGTGATGTTGAAAAATCAAAAAGTATACAATATCTCAAGGCTGGGCGCCCCTGGTCTGCATTGTAGGCCTGAAATGGAAGCTGCTACAGTCATGTGAAAAAATTTGGACACCCCTTTAAATATTCAGTTCTTTATTAAGAAATGTTCATGTATCTATGTCTAACCTTCTTTTTGTTTTTATTTGCATTTTTTAACATTTATTTTAGCCATTGTAAGTGGGAATGAATGTGCAGGAATTTCTTGCAAGTACTGGCTGTTTAGTACATGTGACAACAATATCCAGTCTAGGGTGGCAAGACGGAAGCCTTATCTTAAGACGAAAAACATCCAAGCCCGGCTACATTTTGCAAAAACATATTTGAAATCTCCCAAATGCATGTGGGAAAATGTGTTATGGTTTGATGAAACCAAGGTTGAACTTTTTGGCCATAATTCCAAAAGGAATATTTGGTGCAAACACAACACTGCTCATCACCAAAAGAACACCATACCTGCAGTGAAGCATGGAGGTGGCAGCATCATGCTTTGGGGATGTTTTTCTTCAGCTAGAACTGGGGCCTTAGTCAAGGTGGAGGGAATTATGAACAATTCCAAATACCAGTCAATGTTGGCACAAAACCTTCAGGCTTCTGCTAGAAAGCTGAAGATGAAGAGAAACTTCATCTTTCACCCCGACAATGACCCAAAGCACACACCCAAATCAACAAAAGAATAGCTTCACCAGAAGAAGATGAAGGTTTTGGAATGGCCCAGCAAGAGTCCAGACCTGAATCCGATCAAACATCCATGGGGTGAGCTGAAGACGGCTGCGCACAGGAGATGCCCTGATAATCTGACAGATTTGGAGCATTTATGCAAAGAGTGGGCAAATATTGCCACATCAAGATGTGCCACACTGATAGACTCCTACCCAAAAAGACTGAGTGCTGTAATAAAAGCCAAAGGTACTTACTTACTACTCCTGAGGGGTGAAGACTGGTGGCCATTACCGTGTGTAGAGCCAATCAGGTTAACCAGTGCATGCCAACATTGCCGGTTTTGGACTAGGTCCTCTGCGTCGTCTCTCCTGGGTCTGGCCTTGTCATGGCAAGGGACCTTGTGTGTTCCAATGATCCAAAGAGCGTTACCATCTGGAGGTTGCTCCTGGTAGGGTCAAATTTGGCGGGCCGGTTTCGGGGAGGTTTCAGACAAACGGTGACCCATAGTGTGTGGGAACGCCGTTATATGGCAGCCCCATCATCTGACTATCCTGTGGAGGACGAACAACCCACCCAGGAGAAACCTACTTTGTTATGAAACCAAAGATGCTGCAACAAAGTATTAGTTTAAGGGTGTGCATATTTATGCAAACAGGTTATTGTAAGTGTTTATTTTTTATTTTTCCCCTTAAGCCTTTGAGTGTGTATGGTGCAGAACTGTAACATACCCCCTAGTGGTCAAGAGGGGTACATATTTTTTGTCAATAAAATAGTTCAGATTTCCAAGGCTATAACTTGAAAGTGGTAAGAGATAATGACTTACTGTCAATTAGAAAGATGTAAAATATGATCCAAAGTTTCAGATAGGAATAAATTTACGCATCTAATTTGCATAATGTCGCGGCACCTCTTTAAATTAAATAACTCAGTCAAAACCGGACTTTGGATGTATTTACACAAAAAATGGTTCAGTCTTTTGACACCGTTTTTTGTACAGAGGTACCTCATCATCTTATCTTCAAAGTATATGAACAAGAAATCAGTACATTTAAAAAAAAAAAAAAAACAGAAATTTCTCACTTACTTTTGACAAAGTCAGTGTGAGAAGGCAGGCCCAGTGCCGCATTCTGCCACTAGGGGCATGCAAATTCTCACACTCAAAGGGCTAAAAGATTTCAGTTTGTTTTTCACTTGGGCTGTACAGGTTATTGGTCACATTTAATGGTGGAAAAAGTTTTGAAATGAATTATCTTGGTCTCAATTTTTTTACATCACAAAAACCTGGAATTTGAACAGGGTCATGTAGACTTTTTATATTCACTGTAAGTTCAATTTTTCAGCTTGGAATTGCATCTAAACTCATCCATCATTACAGCCACTGATATTCTTAATTGCTTGGTATAGGCTAACACCTATCCCATCTTGCATGAGGCACCTTGAATTTATTTGGTTTGCCTTTCAGGGCAGTGAGAAAAAAAATGTGGACAGTGCTCTCTGATGGATGAGTTAAGTATGGCAGCCAATTATTGTACTTTTTTTTTTTTTTTTTTTAAAAGAACGAAAAAAATTCCATCTTTTTATTCTTTTTTACCTTTTAAGGTTTCCATATATTTCTGTCGAATAGTGAGCAGGTTAGATAGCGAGCCGATCATTTTTAGCATGAAAAAAGCAATGGCCTACAAAGCCTTAGTGACCCCAGTGGCTTCAAGCATTGAAGGTTTTTTTGGGGGTTTTTTTAATGCTTTTTAAGCCAGGGATGCAACCTTTAGTGTTAAAACTTCATGTTAACTGTGATGTTAGCTAGTCAATCAGCTAGTGATTGCCGGGCATGTCTAATTTTCCATCTGTCCATCTTCTACCGCTTTTCTGGAGGTGCGGGTCACAGAGGCAGCAGTTCAAGCAGAGAAGCCCAGACTTCCCTCTCCCCAGCCACCTGCTCCAGCTCTTCAGAGAGGGTACCAAGGTGTTCCCAGACCAGCTGGGAGACATAGTCTCTCCAGCGAGTCCTGGGTCTGCCCCGGGGTCTCCTCCCAGTGGGACGTGCCCAAAACACCTCAAGTGGGAGGCATCCAGGAGGCATCCTGATGAGATGCCCATACCACCTCAACTGGCTTCTTTCAATGTGGAGGAGCAGCGGTTGTACTCTGAGCCTCTCCCAGATGACTCAGCTCCTCACCCTATCTCTGAGGGTGAGTCCAGCAATCCTACAAAAAAAGCTCATTTCAGCCGCTTGTATCCGCGACCTCGTCCTTTCGGTCATTACCCAAAGCTCATGGCCATAGGTGAGGGTAGGAACGTAGATTGACTGGTAAATCAACAGCTTTGCCCGAGAGCTTAGCTCCCTCTACACCACAACAAACCAGTACAACGTCTGCATCACTGCAGACGCTGCTCCGATCCGTCTGGCAATCTCTCGCTCCATTCTCCCCTCACTCGTGAATAAGACCCCAAGCTACTTAAACGCCTCCACTTGGGGCAGGAGCTTGTCCCCAACCCAGAGAGGACAATCCACCTTTTATCGGCTGAGGACCGTGGACTCGGACTTGGAGGTACTGATTCTCATCCCAGCCGCTTTACACTCAGCGGCAAACCATCCCAGTAAGACCTGTAGGTAATTGCTGGATGAAGCCAGCAAGACAACATCATCTGCAAACAACAGAGATGAGATCCTATGGTCACCAAGCATGACACCCTCCGTACCCTGGCTGCACCTAAAAATCCTGTCCATAAAAATTATGAACAGGATTGGTGACAAAGAGCAGCCCTGGCGGAGTCCAACTCTCACTGGGGATGAGTCAGACCAAGTGTTGGCAATACAAGCCAAACTCTGAGCTGGTCCGATGTGCCACGGCCAGGATGAAAACCACATTGCTTCTTGTGAATCCGAGGTTCGACCAGTGGCCAGACTCTCCGCTCCAGTACCTTGGCATCGACCTTCCCAGGGAGGCTGAGGAGCATGATCCCTGTAAAGTTGGAGCACACCCTCCGATCCCCTTTTTTGAAGAGAGGAACCACCACCCCAGTTTGCCATGCCAAAGGCACTGCCCCCGACCTCCACGCAATGTTGCAGAGGCGTGTCAACCATGACAGCCCTACAACATCCAGGGCCTTGAGGTACTCAGGGCGAATCTCATCCACCCCCGGGGCCCGGCCACCAAAGAGATTTTTAACCACCTTGGCGACCTCAGCCCCTGTGATAGGCAAGTTGTCCTCCTCGTCCACAAGCCCTGCTTCCTCTGTGGAAGGCATGTCAGTGGTATTGAGGAGATCCTTGAAGTATTCCTTCCACCGCCCGACGATATCCCCAGTCGAAGTCAGCAGTGCCCCATCTGCACCATACACAGTGTGAACAGGGAGCTGCTTCCCCCTCCTGAGCCACCAGACAGTTTGCCAGAATCTCTTCAAGGTTGACCGAAAGTCTTGTTCCATGGCCTCACCGACCTCCTCCCATTCCCGAGTTTTCACTTCAGCAACCACCCGAGCTGCACTCCTCAGCTGCTTGGGGAGTCCCACAAGCCAACCAAGGACTCCTTCTTCAGCTTAATGGCCCCCCTCACCACTGGTGTCCACCACTTGGTTCAGAGGTTGCCTCCACGAGATGCCCCAGTGACCTTGCGGCCGCAGCTCTGGGCAGCCGCTTCAACAGTGGAGGTGGAGAACGTGGCCCATTCAGCCTCCATGTCACCAGACTCCCTCAGAATGTGGTTGAAGTTCTTCCGGAGGTGGGCGTTGAAGACCTCCCGGACAGGGGCCTCAGCTAGACGTTCCCAGTACACCCTCGCTATACGTTTGAGTCTACCAGGTCTGAATGGCATCCTCCCCTGCCATCAGATCCAACTCACCACCAGGTGGTGATCAGTTGAAAGCTCTGCACCTCTCTTTACCCAAGTGTCCAAGACATACGATCACAGGTCTGGTGACACGATAACAAAATCGATCATCGACCTGCAACCTAGGGTGTCCTGGTGCCAGTTGCACATGTGGACACCCTTATGCTTGAATATGGTGTGCGTTATGGACAAACTGTGGTTACACATAAGTCCAATAACTGAACACCACTCGGGTTCAGATCGGGCAGGCCGTTCCTCCCAATCACCCCCTTCCAGGTTGCACATTGAAGTCCCCCAGTAGGACAATGGAGTCTCCAAGAGGAGCACTGGGGTGCTGGAGAGTCTAAAATTAGACTCTGCATTTTTGTGTTTACTTGCATTATCGTTGTCTAATATTTAAATTTATTTGATGATCTGAAACATTTAAGTGTGACAAACGTACAAAAAAATGAGAAATCAGGAAGGGGCAAACACTTTTTCACACCACTGTGTGTGTGTGTGTGTGTGTGTGTGTGTGTGTGTGTGTGTGTGTGTGTGTGTGTGTGTGTGTGTGTGTTACAGACATTTGATTTTTGAATTGTTGAATTGTTTGTGGGATTATTCTGCACACTCTCGGCGGTGGCTGCTTTTTGTCGCTGTGTTGAGGGCACTCAGAGTTGAAAAAGGTTCAACTTTTCAGGCTGCAGCAGAGCTCATCAATGTCAGACCTATCTAAGCAGCCAATCAGAATTAAGGAAGGGCAGGACATAGGATGGCGGTACAGTCTGTACTCAGACTCCTGTTTTCCGTGTCATCATATTTTGCATTCAGAGCTGCTACCAATGCTAGAATACATTTCCTGTCCATTGTTATTTAGAGACTCCTATTAAAAACAAGCAGAAAGTCTGACCATAGGAAAAGCAGAATGCTGAGCTGTGACTGACAGCTTTTTTTTCCAGAGCGCAGCACAACAAGCACTGGAAAAAAAGATGTTCGGGGCATTCAGGTGACAAAAAACACGTTTGGTGGACGATTAGGCTGCATGTAATCTCCCAAAAAATGTGACAGCCCAAAAGAAAAAAATCTCACTGATAAATTTACTGTTCTTAATTTTCTGCTCCATGTGTAATCATTCTCCAGGATTGGTTCACTTCCAGTGTGGGAATCAAACAGCACTGATGTGGTGTCAAAAAGTAAACGACATTTAACAGGATTTTATGTTCATGGAGAGAGGTGTAACAGTCAAAATATAATCACCCATCATTTTATTCATATCATGATTCACTAAATAGTTTTTTATTTCATCCACATTCACATTTTAATTGCGATCTTAGTGTTGGAGTCTATGCATTATTTTTTTAGATGAATGAATGAACAGGGAGAAATGGTACGCAGAAGTAACTACATAGGAATAACAAATGAAAATAAATACTGAAATGTATGCCCAAGGGAGATGTGTTCAGTCCAGAAGCAGAATGGCAGGAAGCCCCCACAAACACTGATCTTTATATGAGCGTCACCTGACGCTGATGTCAGCTCATCTGCACTGAGTATTTCTCTGATTTTTCAAAACGTCTGTAAAAGTCGGTCCAAATGCTATAGAGTGAACCCAGCTTTAACTGAGGCTGACTTAGGTAAACTGTGCATAACTGTGCATAACTTAGCCCAGCGCTCAAGAACTCTTACAAACTGAGCACAAATTTCATCAACGTGTATTTCCAAATGTCGGCAAATTTTCAGCAGGCTGAAAATTTTCAAAGTACACAGCTTTTGCCAGCGTTTGCCAGCAAACACCGGCAATCATTAACTTTTGCCAGCAGAGCCAGGCGTTTGCCAAAACGTCAGTAAAAGTCAGTCCAAACGTTGTAGTGTGAATCCACCCTAATGTAGGATTTTTTTTTAGGGGAACGAATGAATGAACATGTAGGATGTGTGCGTTCCAGTGTGATGTGTGGCACAAGGGGGCGGGGGAGGCATGTCAGTCTGAAGATTTTTATTAGACATTAATTTGTTTATATTATTAAATATGGCTTGTTTTGTGAACACAGATGCCTTGATTTCTTTGTATGTATGGATTACTTGGGTTGTTACTGATGTGACGTGAGGGTTTACTCAAGAAAGGAGAGATGACTGTGATGAAACAGGCTTTATTTAAACACACCTCCTCAACACAGACAGGAGGGGAGGTCATTCCCACAGACCTCCGTCTCACTAAGGGTGACACAAACGCATGATCAGTCACTGCTCTGACTCTTCTTATAACACTGCTGTGTCTTTATAACTGCGTTATAATGACACAGCAATAACACTTTAGAACACATGAATGATAACACCCTTTGAATCCTCCACTGCCAAAGCATGCCGGGAGAATCCCTGCCCCCTTAACACAGCCCCGACGTTACACTGTCCCCCCCGGACTGGTTTCTGTCCCCAGAATCAGAATCAGAATCAGATTTATTGCCATTGTTCATGTAGTACACAAACTAGGAATTTGTCTCGGTGCAATGCTGCAACATTAAACATGGAGTAGCACTAAAGATAAAAATAAATAATAAGAATAATAAAAGTCCAGCTCAAAAGTCCAACACGAATCCATCCAGGTGTCAGGGCGGCCTCCGTTGTCGACGACCAGCACGCACAGGCCCGCTAGTGTCCATCTGTGCCTCGGTCGGAGTATCTGGTCGGGGCGAAGGCTCCGGTTCGACCACTCGCGGGGCGGATGGCTGGTACGGGGCGAGACAGTCGTGGTGGAGTACCACGACCCGGTCCCTTTTCTGCAGCCTCACCCTGTACACCACATCCGACAGTCGCTGTAGGACGTCACACGGTGCCGACCAATGGCTCACCAGTTTTGGTGACAGTCCCCTTTTTCGCTCCGGGCAGAAAACCCAGACTCGATCTCCTGGTGCAAAGTTCCTCCCCTGGCAGCGGGAGTCATATGCCCGCTTCTGCCGGCTCCCCGCTGCTGCCAGGGCCTCCCAAGCCAGTCCGTGCACCGTGTGAAGACGTTCCTTCAAGCAAAATAAATAATCCAACCCCGGTTTGCCCTCCACCTCCAGCTCCCGGGGGGGGGGGGTACCAAATCCACCGGTGTGCACAGCTCGTGTCCAAACATCAGTGCTATGTTGCCGTCCGGTACGCCCACAGAACAAGGGGCAGATTCATGTCCCAGTCTCACTGTCGCTGGTCCACTAGGACAGTGAGCTGGGTGGTGAGGGTCCGGTTGAACCGTTCGACCAGGCCGTCGCTCTGTGGATGCAGTGGGGTGGTCCGGGTCTTCCGGATGCCCAGCTGCTTGCAGACCTCCCCGAAGACCTCTGCCTCAAAGTTACAACCCTGATCGCTGTGCAGCTCCTCCGGTGCGCCAAACCAACAGAACATCTCGTCCACCAGTTTTGATGCTGTGGTGGCGGCGCTTTGATCAGGGTCCGTGTACGCCTCTGGCCATTTGGTAAAATAATCTATTGTGACCAGCACGTAGCGGTTCCCCCGGTCCGTGGTCGGGAAAGGGCCCAGAATGTCCACCCCTACCCGCTCCATCAGTGCTCCCACCCGGTATTGCTGCAAGGGGGCGTGGGATCGCTGAGTCGGCCCCTTCTGAGCCGTGCAGGTGTCGCAGCAATGGACGTGGAGCTCTACATCCTGGCGACATCCGGGCCAGTAGAACCAGGCTCAAAGATGCTGCAGAGTCTTTGTCACCCCGAAGTGGCCCGCTCCTACTGCCCCGTGGACCAGCTGGAGTACATTGGGCCGGAGCCGCCGGGGAACCAGCAGCTGCCACACGTGATGCTGCCCAGCTGGAGTCTGCTACTGCCGATACACAACACCCTCGTGACAGCGGAGACTGGCCCGCTGGGAGTGTAGGGCCTTGGTCTCTGGGTCCAGCACAGACACTGCCTCCCAGGCGGGCCGCTGGCCCACGTCCAGCCACTGCCGGACCCGGGAAATGACCGGATCTCTATCCTGCTCGCTCTGCAGCTGCTGCGCACCGAGGGCCTCTTTGATGTCATCGCTGGGGAGAGCTGACTGATTATTTGAGGAGGAGCTGTGTGCCGCTGTGTTATTCCTGCTCACAGCGGTCCGGAGAGCAGCAGACCGTGGGACAACTTGGTCTCGATCCTCTGCCCGCTGGCAGTGCCGACAGTCCTCCGCTGCACAGGGACACCGAGACAGCGCATCAGCGTTGGCATGGAGGCGGCCTGCCCAATGCATAATCAGAAAATCATAATCCTGCAGTGCCTCCAGCCATCTCGCCAACTGTCCATCCGGCTCTTTGAAGTTCAGCAGCCAGGTCAGGGAAGCATGATCCGTCCTGAGCTGGAACCTCCCCCCATACACATACGGGTGAAAATGGCGAAGCCCCTGGATGACAGCCAACAGCTCTCTGCGAATAACGCAATAATTCCTTTCGGCTCTGCTGAGAGTGCGGCTGAAAAAAGCAACTGCCTGCTCTCCGTGTTCTCCTTCCTGGGATAACACCGCCCCGATGCCCTGGTTGCTAGCGTCCGTGTCCACGATGAAAGGGCGGTTCGGGTCAGGATACAGCAGGATGGGGGCTCCGATGAGCGCTGAGCAAAGCTGGGAAAAAGCAGCAGCACAGTTCTCACTCCACTGAAACGTACGTCCCTTCTGTGTCAGCTGATGCAGCAGGCTGGCGATGGTGGCGAAGTCTTTCACAAATCTCCTGTAATAGGAGGCCAGTCCGAGAAAACTCCGTAGCTCTCCCACATCCCGTGGCACTGGCCAGTTTTTCACCGCTGCCACTTTCTCTGGATCGGTGGTGACTCCCACTGCACTGACGACGTTGTCCAGGAAGGTGGTCTCCCACCGAAATAGGTGGCATTTCCGCATTTGTAGCCGCAGCCCGGCCTGTCAGATGGCGTCCAATACCTCCCGGAGGTTGGACAGGGCGCCGTCAAAATCAGCTGTGTGAACCAGCAGGTCATCCAGATAAACAATGCAGCGGCTCCGGGGCACGTAAACCAACGCTTACTCCATCAGACGTTCAAAGGTGGCCGGGGCGTTGCAAAGTCCAAATGGCATCACCTTGAGCTGATCCAGTCCCTGCCCGATGAAGAAGGCTGTTTTCTGGCGGGCCTCTGGTGACAGTGCCAATAGCCACTGCGGAGGTCCAGTGAGCTGGACCAGCTGGAGCCGGCGATGTGGTCCAGCGCATCATCGATCCAGGGCAGGGGGTAGGAATCTTTGCGGGTGACGTCATTCAGGCGTCGGTAATCCACACAGAACCGCCACGAACCATCCTTCTTCCTAACCAGCACCAACGGCGCCACCCAGGGGCTGCTGGAGGGTTCAATAATGTCTGCCTCCAGCATTTCCAGTACTTTTTGTTCTACTGCCGCCCGCCTTGAAAAAGGCAGACGGCGGGGGCGGAGCCGGATCGGCCTGGTCTCACCGGTGTCGATCCTGTGCTGCACCAAGCTGGTTCGGGTGCACTCCTCATCCTTGGCAGCGAAGACGTCCATGTAGCAGTCCAACAGCTCCCGCAGCTGGCGTCTCTGTCCCAATTCCAGCTGTGGTGACGCAGCGCCTGGTGGATTCCCACCCCTGTGGTTCTGTCTCGTCCGTGCCTGGTCCGGGTTGGACCATCTACAGATGGTAGAACCGGTGTTGATCAGGGCCCGGATCAGCATGTTGTCCAGGCTGCACTGTAGGTACATTCCTGGCGAGTGTCCAATTCGGCCCACACGTGGTGACAGTTCATGGGGAAAATGTCCATGGGAGGGGGCAGGTCCTCGTCCATGCCACCTCGCTCTAGTTTCACGTTGGCGAGGGGCCGGTTTGTCGTGGGGTGGGTGCCGGGCAGTACCGCGTGATATGTCCTGGCTCCCCGCAGTGGAAGCACCCTTCCTCATGCCGTCATGGCCGTCTTCTCCGTGGGAGTTCCTCCTCCTCCTCTTCGCTCTAAGCTGTGGCCTGGAAGGCTCTCTGCTTCGGTGCCGACGCATCAGCTGTACAATTCATTAGCGGTTCCACCCGCTCCGCTTCTGCCACAGCCGTCTCCCAGCTGTTCGCGGTGTGAATCCGGATGTGGCTCTGGAGCTGAGACGGGCGGAGACCCCGGATGAAGTTCCGGACGGCGAGCTTCTCCACTACCTCTGGCTCGAAATCCGGGTAGCTACGCCATGTCAGCAGCCATATGTCCGCTGCATAGGCTCCCAGGCTCTCTCGGCTGCCTCGCCAGCGGTTGGCCAGCTGTTCCTTGGCATGCTCAGCGTCGGCCGCTCTCCCAGACCGCCTCCGGAGTGCTCCTTGCAGCGCTGGCCAGCTGCGACATTCCTCGGGCCGGAGATCAGACAGCGTGCGGAGAGCCCTTCCCTCCAGGGCCAGTGCGGTCTCTTCGGGTGGCCAGCCGTTCGACGCAGCGGCCAGCTCGACCTGGACCAGGTAGTCGTCCAGCAGGGTTTCACCGTTAAAGCAGGGAACTTTGGCCCGCTGCCGGCTGGGTGGGATGGTCGCCTCTTGGTCGCTCACCGCCCCTGGTCGCAATGGAATCGCCGGCCTATCCACCCTGAAAAAGGCGGGGAGCGGGGCTGATCTGCTCTGTTTAGCCCGTCCTGCCTTGAGAAAGGCAGAAGGCGGGGTACCCTGGTCATGTCAGGTCCGCTGCTCCGTTCATCCCGGCGAGCAACTCTGGGGGTCGGTGTACCAGCTCTGTCGTCCATTCCCAGCTGAGCGATGAACCGCTCCAGCTGCTGAATCTCTGCTCTGATCCTGGCTTCCATCTGTTCCATAGTCCCACTTCTGACACCAGTGTGACGTTGTGAGGGTTCACACAAGAAAGGAGAGATGACTGTGACGAAAAAGGCTTTATTTAAACACCCCTCCTCAACACAGACAGGAGGGGAGGTCATTCCCACAGACCTCCGTCTCACTGAGGGTGACCCAAACGCATGATCAGTCACTGCTCTGACTCTTCTTATAACACTGCTGTGTCATTATAACTGCATTATAATGACACAGCAATAACACTTTAGAACACACGAATGATAACACCCTTTGAATCCTCCGCTGCCAAAGCGTGCTGGGAGAATCCCCGCCCCCTTAACACAGCCCCGACGTTACACTGATATCTGGTGAAAATCTCAGGTCAGTGGCTCCATCAGAAATATGTTTAATGGGAAAAATGTTGACGTGTTCATTGCTTATTTTCCCTGCTGTATATGGGCCTAACTGTATGGACTGCTGTTGCCAGCGTAACTATGTAGGCTAGCAGCCATCGTAGCTTTGCAAGTGTGGTTTTGGACAAACTCTTTAGATTTTTTTAAGGTACATTAACACACTGAGTAAAGATGCGTTAACCTATGGGGGGGGGGGGCTGAAAAGTTCATAGGCCAAGAAGGAGTTATGTCTTTGAGGATCAAGAAGAGAGCTTCTGTACCCCAGGAATCCAAGCGCTGCAACACCAATGCTGAAATGTTGAAAAATGAACCACATCTGGTCAAATCTGACCACTGCAAGATGGTCAGTCTATGAACTTTTCAGCCCCCGTACATGTTACAGCAGAGATTCAGTAAAAGGGGGGCTTGTGGTCTTCCATAACAAAACAGGTTGTGGAAAAATGAGTCCGGCATCACTCAAGGGTCAAATTAGCATTGGGTATTTATTTATCTTCAACAGCTAAAGTACAACCAGAAACGACCACAGACAGACCTCGTTAACATTTTTCCAGTAGAAAAGGTAAATGAGGCCACCATTGATTTTCTTTTTTTTTTTTTTTTTTTTAGTCTTTGCCTCAGTTCAGTTGAGGAATACCTGGTGGTGATTTTCTTTGCTTTTAAGGATGATAAAGCTCAAGCTTGAACAGAGAGAATTATATAAATAGCTGGGTTTGGAATGCCCATCGAGACAGTGCAGACTGGAGACAGACCAGTGTGGAGAAAAGCAAGCGAGCAAAAACCTAAATTTCAATTTCTCAAAAAAATGTATCTGCACATTGGATTAGCGGGCCTCATGATAGCCAGTGTTATGGGCAGTGATGCCATCGAAAGAGGGGCACATTGTGAAATAGGACTGTGTCATAGGTGCTGCTCTAAATGAGAACTGTGATAACTCCGCGAGATAGAAACAACCCCTTGACATTTAATCAGTGAGACATTTGATTAAATAAACATTTTTCCCCCCTGATGTTTGCATTTATTGATGTCCCGGCTGCTTAAATTAAAGTAGTGCATGTTTTTTAAAAGGATTGACTATGTGCTGTTGATATCGAGTGGGGACGCACATAGTGGCTTGCCTGCACAGGTGGAACAGAAATGTAAGTGCACATTTAATAGAGATGTTGCTGCGAAACTGAAGGAGTTAGGTGATGTGAGCACACACTCAGACTGACGCAATGTAATTAATAAATGATTACACCCGTGCCATGGATTAATAACGGGAGAGAAAACTCTGTGAAGCAGTGTGGCACTGGAATCAATTATGCTGATAAAAGCCCTCCATTTTCTATCAGATGACCCCATTTTGAATAACAACCACAGGCTGAGGGGGAGAGAGGAGGAGGTTTGGGTGTCTAGACATGCAGCTGGGTGAGTCATACAGCAGTGAGGACAAACCAGGGCTACTAAATTGGAACCACCTTGTCAGATTTAATTTGTTTTTATTTCAAGACCCCCACCACTGTACCCACTGTATTTCTGAACCAACCAATTCATGTCTGCCATCTTCTCTATCACAGAGTTCAAATGTCTTCAAAAATTCCTGTAGAAATTGAGATGTTGCACTGTACACACTGTATACTGTTGTGCAATATGATTACTATCTAAACAATATACATGTATATGGCATTCCCTTATATAGCACTTTTTCTTGTTCCTGGAAGACCAAAGCGCTTTACAGATTCAGCTATCTACCCATTAAAGGATAAGGACCTCTACTTATATAGCGCTTTTTCTAGTCTCAAAGACCACTCAAAGCGCTTCACAAGTACTAACCTTCTATTCTAAAGACAGATACCTTGGGGCAATTTAGAATGACCAATTAACATGCATGTCTTTGGATTGTGGGAGGAAACCAGAGCTCCCAGAGTAAATCCATGCAGCACAGGGAGAACATGCAAACTTCACACAGAAAGCTTCCTACCCCTGCCAGCCTGGAGATTTGAACCTGAACCCTTCTAGCTGTTTGGCAACAGTGCTAACCACTGTACCACCATGCTGCCCATTCACACACTGTCGTTCAGACATGCCGGACAACAGAGGCACTACTGCCCACAGTAGTTCCAGTCATGCATTGCAGTTCCGGTTGTGCATTGCAGTTACAACTGAACATTACCGTGGCATGCATATAAACTTTATAATTAAATGATTTGTCGACAATAAAAATATTTGTTGGCAAATTTTTGTCGACGTTATTGACAACATCGACGAATTGTTTCAGCCCTATATATATATATATATATATATATATATATATATATATATATATTTAATTTTTTTTTTAAGCAATAACACACTTAAAATTCCACTATTCAACACTGATAGCAATACACTCTCCGATGCAGTGCTGCCAGATGGCAGTAGGTGACTGGTGTCCTCTACAATCACCAGATACCAATGCACCTCTGTGGCCCTATACAGATGTGATGTGCACACAGCTGCAGCTTGGCTTTTGTATACATATACAGCGGGGAAAAGAAGTATTGTACACGTCAACATTTTTCTCATTAAACATATTTCTGATGGAGCCATTGACCTGAGATTTTCACCAGATATCAGTAACAACCCAAGTAATCCACACATACAAAGAAATCAAGGCAACTGTGTTCACAAAACAAGTTATATTTAATAAAGCGGAATGACAGCAGGAATTAGTATTGAACACATGAAGAAAAAGAGGTACAAAAAGGCATAGAAAGCCAAGAAACCAGCTGAAATCCATCAGAATTTAGGAAGCCATCCCATCCCCCGTCAGTGCAAATTAATTTCAGCTGGTTAAGTCCTGACTGATTGCCTTTAAAAAGGTCTGTGAATATCAGATCGTCACACCACAAAGAACTCATGATGGGTAGAAGCAAAGAGCTCTCCCTAGACCTTTACAACCTTATTGTTGCAAAACATAACTAGAAAAGCACTCGGAGAGCGCAGACCTCCGCCAAGCGCCACAGTTCCCCCCATCCAGTGTTTGTGTGTAGGTTTTCAGATTCCTTGACCATGAAAACATATGACTAGCAATTGGATTCACAATGATAGGATTAGTGGTTCAGTAGTAAAAGCATTACGTCCTTGGCGGAGGTAATAAACTGAAGTGTTGCTGTTGTGTCCACATCCTCCATCTGCAAAGTGCCAGGCTGCGACCTGTCAAGGCATACCTCATGCCTCCCTTATTGGGGGGGCTTTCACACCTGTACTGACCTTATGCCCCCCTTATTGGGGGGGGGGGCTTTCACACCTGTACTGAGTACTTAAAAACTGTATTTATCGGCAGATGAAAGAAAACTGAAGCAAAAACAAACAAACAAAAACTAAGGAAACAGCAACTGCAACATGAACTATTTCAAATATATTTATTCAAATGTTCACTTATATGGACACAATGTTGAGCCATAACTTTTTGGTAATGTGAAAATAATAAGCCAAGTAGCACCAAAAAATTGAGTGCTCTTGCTGTCAGGAAACAATGTTGGCACCAAATCACTGAAGTGATCTGCCACCAATGGGGGTAGATTGTGCTCTGCCACAAAATGACAAAACATCACTTGTGCTAGTGATGCATTGGATTTGGAAGGTGTCGGTTGTGTCACTGGCTGAAAATGTTCATCCATCGATGGAATTTGGCTACACAGTTTTTGTTGCGCTGTGTAGCAAAGTGCGACTTCAGGTCGAAAATCCCCGATGCAGTCACTTTTAGTATTAGAGTCATACATATCAGGTGCAGCATTACTGGTGCCGGGATTCCTCTCTGTTGCTGAGCCGCAGGACAAAAGAAGGTGCGATAATGGTTGCCGTGGGTTTTATTGGGTTTGCGTTCCGCGGAAAAAAGAGGATTTGGAAGCCTCCCCCGGCAGAGAGCTGGTTTTTGCGCAGCCCCTATGGCTGTCCGGGGAATTTCTGCCAAATAATCCGGCGCCGGACGGCTGCCCGTGTCAGCTTTTGCAGCATAGCGCAAACACAGGCACTGTGGCGGGCCCTGCCCACCACTGTTTTCCGCGTGCTTTTGTGCCTAAAACTTTGAAGAAGGCGGAGTTTGTGTTGGTCAGACATGACAACCAGCGCCCTCTATTGCCCCATGCACACATGCTGAAAATGGCCGTATTGGGTAGACAGACTGCCATGGGTTATCCGGATCAGTCTTTGTAATATTGTGACGTTTGCGGGATTCACACAAAGAAAGAGGAGCAAGATGGTTGTGATGAACAGGCTTTATTTACACACCACCGACCCCCAACTTCCACACTCTGAGCACAGGCAGGAGGGGAGGTCATTCTCCCAGACCTCCGTTTCAATCATGGTTACACACACATGATACATCTTGCCCTAATCCTGCTAAACACTGCTGGGTCATTATAACGCAGTTATAATGGCACAGCCACAGCAGTATAACTCAGTAATAACACATTTGATACACACACAGTAACGTTTCAACTGGCAAAGCATGCTGGGAAATCCCTGCCCCCCTTAAAATGGCCCCGACGTTACACTACCCCCCCCCCCCCCCCCGGACTGGTTTCTGTCCCCAGAAAATTCAAAGTCCACTTTCAGAAATCCAACGCGAGTCAGCCCAGTGCCGGGGCGGCACACACGGGCCATCTGAGTCTCGGTCGGAATATCTGGTTGTGGTAGGGTTCCGGTTTGGCCACCAGCGGGCGGATGGACACATCTGACAGCCTCTGTAGGACAACGCACAGTCCCTTCCCTTGCAGCGGGAGTCCCATGCCCGCTCCGGCCGACTCCCACCGCTGCCAGGTCTCCCAGGCGGCCGCTGGCCCGCGTCCATGCGTCCAGCCCTTGCCGCGCCTGGAAAATGGCCAGATTTTCATCCTACTCGCTCCGCTGCTGCGCGTCTGCTGCGCCGAGGGTCTCCGTGACGTCACCGAAAGGGAACGGCATCTGCAGGTGGCGGTAGGACTACGCAGTTCCTCCTCTGGCAGCGGGAGTCCCATGACTCCCACCGCTGCCAGGACCTCCCAGGCGGCCGCTGGCCCGCGTCCAGGCGTCCAGCCCCTGCCGAGCCCGGGAAAAGACCGGATCTGTCCTGCTCGCTCCGCTGCTGCTGCGCTCCAAAGGCCTCTGTGACGTCACCGCCGGGGGGAGCATCTGCAGGAGGCGGCTTTTCCTCCGTCCATGCCACCTCGCTCTAATTTAACGTCGGCGAGGGGCCAGTTTGTCGTGCGCTGTGTGCGGGGCAGTACCATGCGATGTACCCTGGCTCTGTGCAGCGGAAGCCGCCCTTCCTCGCGTCGCCGCCGCTGTCTCCTTCATGCACGCGCTGCTGTGCTGTGCTGTCGCTCCTAATCGCTCTGGAATCGCCAGCCCATCCTGCCCTGAAAAGGGCGGGAAACGGGGGTGGTTTGCTCTGCTCAGTCCCGTCAGGTCCGCTGCTCCGTCCATCGCGGCGAGCCTCTCCGGGGGTGCCGGTGTCTCAGCTCTACGCTCCGTTCCCAGCCGAGCGATGAACTGCCCCGGCCGCTGGACCTCCGCCCAGGTCCTGGCCACCATCTTGCTCCATCCCCACTCCTGACACCAGTGTGACATTTGTGGGATTCACACAAAGAAAGAGGAGCAAGATGGTCGTGATGAACAGGCTTTATTTACACACCACCGACCCCTAACTTCCACACTCTGAGCACAGAGAGGAGGGGAGGTCATTCTCCCAGACCTCCGTTTCAATCATGGTTACACACACATGATACATCTTGCCCTAATCCTGCTAAACACTGCTGGGTCATTATAACGCAGTTATAATGACACAGCAGTATAACTCAGTAATAACACATTTAATACACACACAGTAACATTTCAACTGGCAAAGCATGCTGGGAAATCCCTGCCCCCCTTAAAATGGCCCCGACATTACAATATTATATATTATAGAACCTGAAAAAAAGGAAAAAAAAAGAATCCTTTAAATAAAAAATTCCTGGATCCAGATGGTGATCCGGATGACCTCCAAAACGTAATCATCTGTAGGATACCACATTTCTGACAGTGTGTGAAAATTTCATGAAAATCTGTCCATAACTTTTTGGCCAAAAAAAAAAAAAAAGAATCCTTTAAAAAATTCCTGGATCCAGACGGTGATCTGGATCAGCACCAAAATCTAATCATCTGTAGGATACCCCATTTCTGACAATCTGTGAAAATTTAATGAAAATCTGTCCATAAGTTTTTGAGTTATCTTGCTAACAGACAAACAGACAAACAAACGCTGATGATCACATAACCTCCTCCTCTTGGCGGAGGTAATGATGGCATTGGTTACAGGCACATTTCTAAACTGCTAAATGCACCAATGAGCACTGTTGGAGCCATCATTCGGAAGTGGAAAGAACATCATTTTACCATAAACCAGCCATGACCAGGAGCACCTCGCAGGATTTCTGACAGAGGAGTAAAAAGAATTATCAAAAGAGTTACTCAAGAGCCAAAGACCACTTGTGGAGAGCTCCAAAAAGACCTAGAGTTAGCAGGTCCTGCTGTTTCAAAGAAAACAATAAGTAATGCACTCAACCGATATGGGCTTTATGCCCGCTCACATCGCAAGGCTCCATTGCTGAAGAAAAGCTCATTTAAAGTTTGCTGTACAACATTTGGGTAAGCCAGTAAAAATATAGGAGAATATAGTCTGGTCAGATAAGACCAAAACTGAACGTTTTGGATGCACCACACAGCATGTTTGGAGGAGAAATGGCAGTGCACATCCCATCATGGTGTGGGGGTGTTTTTCAGCACATTGTACAGTCAGACGTCATATAACTGAAGGAAAGACATCCTTGATAAGAACCTGTTACCATTTGCCAAGATGCTGAAGATGAAATGAAGGTGGACATTTCAGCAAGACAATGATCCCAAACACACAGCCAAGGAAACTCTCAACTGGCTCCAGAGAAGGAAAATAAAGCTGCTAGAATGGCCCAGTCAGTCACCTGACCTGAATCCAACTGAAAATCTATGGAACAAACTGAAGATCAGAATTCATAGAAGACACTCACAGAACCTTTGAGATTTGAAGACAGTTTGTGTGGAAGAATGGGCTAAAATCACTCCTGAGCAATGCCTCTGCCTAGTTTCTCTATACAGGAGGTGTCTGGAAGCTGTTATTACCAACAAAGGCTTTTCTACTAAATATTAAATGAATTTCACCAAGTGTGTTCAATACTTATTACCCGTGTCATTCCACTTTATTAAATGTAACTTGTTTTGTGAACACAGTTGCCCTGATTTCTTTGAATGTATGGATTACTTGGGTTGTTACTGATATCGTGAAAATCTCAGGTCAGTGGCTCCATCAGAAATATGTTTAATGAGAAAAATGTTGACGTGTTCAATACACCATTAAACTTATCATTTTGGGTCGGAGTCAGTGTGCCACATCTTGACTTTGCAATATTTGCCTTCTCTTCCTTGCAAAACTACTCCGAATCAGTCAGACTGTGAAGCCATCTGTTGTGCGCAACCCTTTTCAGGTCACAGCTTT
The DNA here is from genome assembly GCA_020510985.1 of Pholidichthys leucotaenia. Lineage (NCBI taxonomy): Eukaryota > Metazoa > Chordata > Actinopteri > Cichliformes > Pholidichthyidae > Pholidichthys > Pholidichthys leucotaenia. The sequence continues at coordinate 228,148,388 of CM035836.1, forward strand.
TCAAATGAATTTACTTCTGGGATCTGGGTGTGCCATTACAAAACAAATTAATATATGCTTTAATTAAATCAAAAGGTGTTTCAACAATGTACTAGTTTAAGGATGTGCACACTTATGCAACCAGCTTATTGTACTTTTTTATATTTTCCCCTTCACAGACCTTTTTTTTTCAAATAAATTGTACAGGTTTTAAGTCATATTCAAGATGGGAAAAGTCTGGAAATCATTTATAGATGTCTTTTTTGTTTGTCTGTGTTTTAACATCACAAAAAGTTACTTTTTTTATATCCACTGTAGATTCTCCATCGTCGATTCTTTAGCCCACACAATGGCACTTGCTTAATGTTTAGGCAAGCTACCTGTACTTTACAGTTCATAAATCAGGCAGTAAAGACGATATATGCAATTACCGCCCAATCTCTATTTTACCAGTCCTGTCTAAGGTTCTTGAAAAAGTTGTAGCTACACAGATGATAGACTACTTACAAGACAGTCAACTTCTTCATCCACATCAATTTGGTTTTAGACCAGGATACTCAACAGAAACAGCAAATTGTTGCCTTATTGAAAATGTCAAACAGTCCTTGGACAGGGGTAATGTGGTAGGAGCTGTTTTTCTAGATCTCAAAAAGGCTTTCGATACTGTAAACCACAGTTTGCTTTTATCCAAAATGGTATCTTTTAACTTCTCTCCAGACACATTAGACTGGTTTGCATCTTATCTCCAGAATAGAGAACAGTGTGTAAAAGTTCACCAGGATAAATCCTCACTTTTAAATAACCGTATGGGTATCCCACAAGGGTCCATTCTTGGTCCTTTACTTTTCAGCATTTTTATTAATGACTTGCCGCTACACTGCTCTGCTGCAACATGCCAACTTTATGCAGATGATGCAGTTATTTACACAGCTGCCAAGGCTCCAGCACAGGCTGCAGATGTACTGTCTACAAGTATGGTTGATGTCCAAGAGTGGCTCCTCCAGAACCATCTATTGCTGAACCTTCAGAAAACAGTTTCAATGTGCTTTTCAATCAAAAAATATAACCTGCAATGTTTTAAAGTTAATATACATGATCATGACATCAGTTAAGTTACAGAATTCAAATACCTTGGCGTTGTACTAGATCCTCAACTCAGATTTAATCTTCATATAAAGAAAATTTCAAAAACAGTAAAAAAAAATCTGAACTGCTTTAAATTAATTAGATATTACATACCTTACGAACCTGCTGTACTGTATATGCATTCTATGGTTTTTTTCTCATATATCATACTGTTTGACAGTCTGGGCTCAAGCAGCCCCTTCCACAATAAGATATATACAGTAGGTTCATTATATAATCAAACCCTAAAAATCTTGGACAAAAAGCCCATTAGGTGGCATCACTGTAATATTTTAAAAAAATACAACCTATTGAGTTTTGAGAGTTTCATTGACCTCTGTTTACTGAAATTAACTTTCAAATGTTTCCATAAATCAGCACCTGAGCCACTTGCTGGTTTCATCCAAAGACAGGACAGCAGCAGAGCCACCAGGAGTTCTGTTAACAATAACTGTAAAATATTCCATCGCAGAACCACATTTGGACAAACAGCTTTCTCTATAAAGGGCAGTCACATCTGGAACACAATGCCAAATGAAATTAAAATAATAACGGACTTTAAAACATTCACTAAAAAGGTTAAAAACTGGCTGAAAAATAAACAAGAATGTACCCATGTATGAAATGATTGTCTGCAGGGTGAGAGTGAATGAAGGGAAGGAATGAATGTGTTTGTTTATAGTGAGTGACGAAGGGAGGGAGGCCTGAAATAGGCAAATGTGTGTCAGGTTGTTATATTTGTGTATTTATAATATTTATAATATTTATAATTGTGTATTTATAATGTATTTATGTTTTTTGCATTGATGTATGTGGTTATTGTGTATTCCTTTTCTTTCCTTTTTTTTTTTTTTTTTTTTACTTGTTTCTCCTTTCTAAAGCCCATCCAGGGACAAGAGTTGCAAATTAGCTAATAGCTATACACTCTGTGCAACACATCAGATTGACTGTCATTGATTAATTGTCTATGTTTATTGCACTGTCCCTGTCAAATAAACAAATCTATCTATCTATCTATCTACTGGTGGTGTTTGTCAGAGTTTATTTTGTTAGTTTTCCTCAAGCTCCCCATCTCTACTTACATAAAAACACATGGGTGCTACACGTAGAGCTCAGTCACCTCCATGCTTTCAGCACATTTTCCACCAGCAGACTTTAACAAATCTTGAAGTTCAAATCAGAAGTTTGAGGAAACATTTTTCACCTACAGCCTTTTTTAAAGTTTGCCTCCTGTTGCTGCATTAACTTCTGAGTAGGAAACACTGGAACCAAAGACACTGACTGTGATTTCCAGAGACTCTTAATCCTCTTAAATATTCTGTGCATCCTCCACACACATAAAATCTGCCCCGACTCTTAACTGCTTTCCCTCCTCTCTGTTCTTCTAGAATGCCGATGACCTCTTAGTAGCATCAGCTGAATGTCCTAGTGACGATGAAGATTTGGAGGAGTGTGAGCCTGGAAATGGTGAGTCAACTCAGGGAGTTCTATCTTTGTTTTGTTTAATCCAGAAATAAAGTGCAGCCAAGAACAAACTGAGACTTCTGCTGTGTCCCTTACTCCACTTTCCACTTTGTGACTGCACCCTGCCATCCCTCCGTATGCAGCTCTGATTGGCCAGATACGTACCCTCCAAGCCCTTTTCCGAGCAGCACTGTGCACTCTCAATTGCTCAGCCAAGTGGTAATACCTGGCATTTACCCAGCTGTTGCTCCCGTCTTCAGCCCCGACTTTAACGATGGAGGACAGTTCTAACATGGAAATGCAGCTTGTTTGGCTCAGCACACAGCTGCAGCTTGGCTAGCCTGGCAACTGACGCACTGTTTGTGTGAACAGCGGGTCAAGCAATGTTCTGACACCGTGTCAGGGGGTGGAAGTTAAGGGCCACGTGTCTTACTCCTTGCCTCTGTGGTTTCCAGCTCTAATAAGTTGGCCATATTTGAAATCTGCCAAGGTTGGTCCAGTGGAGCACCATGATTCACTCCTACAGTAAGGGCTCTCAAAAATTTATTAACCATTATGCAAATCCACACTTATTGGCATTTGATCCTGAAAGATCCTGAGATGATGTGGGTTTTTGTTGTTAAATGGGTGTACAGATTTAGCTGGTGTGGGTGAGATGGACAGCAAACTCACTGCTGCGATGTCATGCGAGCTCTCATGTTGCTCATGTCTGGTAATTAAAATAACAGTGGCTCGTGTAATCTGAGGCATAGCTTTTTTTTTTGTTTTTGGTTGGGGTTTTTTTTTCCAAATTTGGCTTGCAATCGGCATTTTGATGTGCAAAGTACTGTGCTGCTAGCAACTAGCTAAAGTTGTAAGGATTAAATTCACTGCAACTCTAAACCAGTTACATCAACATAATAAAAAAAAAATAAAAATATTATTAGATAAAAGTATAAGTACAGATGGTAAAATATGACATTTACAAATGAACAACTAAAATGTTTTACTTGCTAAATTAGGGTTTCAGTCTTTAAAAACTATTAAAGAAAAAAGAAAAAAAAAGATTTGAAAGCTGGCACTTGAAAAAATAATTTCACATCGGCAGCAGGGATGAGCCGATCCGATCCGCAGTATCGGTATTGGTATCGGGTTCGATCCAGGGAAAATGGCTGGCTCGGTATCGGTAAGGAATTAAAACAATTTACCAATTCAATACATTAACAATATTAAAATGAAGGTGCAGTCACCGTTGTCAGCCACACTGCGCGCGACTTCCATAAACAGAAGCAACGAGTGTCACGCGTCACTGGAGCCTGTCTGTGGGGACTCACCTCGGTATGTTTGCTGTGTGAAATTACGGAACTGTTTCGCGGGGTGGTACCAGCGCTTACAATTTTAACACCACCAACTTGATATAACACTTGCAAAAGTATCACGGTAAAAGAATATGCCAAACTCTGTCAAGAACTGAGCAGAAGGAAGTGTGTCGCACATCAGCAGCTGCTGCTTTTCCAGCTCGGAGGTTGTAAGATGCTGAAACTGAAATGCAAATAAAAGATTGAAACTTAAAGTACAAACAAGATGGGAGCGTGGAAACCGACGGGGACAAAGACATAACTTGGATTTACCTTTCAGCAGAGAACAAGGACCAGCTGATGAGAGTTAAGTAATAAACATACGTAAGCAGCAAATGATAATGGTGAACTGGAAGTAACACTACAACAATAAGGCTACAGGAAATGGAACAGGAATGACTTCAAAATAAGAGCAAACCTAAAAACAGAATGGACAGAGAATAATATCAGAAACACTACTAAATAAACAGAGGACCAGGGGCCTCATGTATAAAGGATTGTGGAGCTTTCATACTGAAAGATGGCATACTCACAAAATTTGAAAAGTATGTGCGCACAAAAATTTTAAGGTGTATAAACCTGTGCGCACACCCAGTTCGCTGCTCCTTTTCTTTATACATCCCACCTCATGTGAAAACCAGCGCATGCGCACGATCTCTTTATTCTGCCTCGGTTCCTCCCACTAATGACTGTAACGGAAGAAAAACGCCCCTTCTGCCACTCTTCTGTCAAACTATGATCGTCAATCCTGCAGGAAAGCGCAACATAAAAAATAATAACTTAATGGAGTGTGACGCTGAGGTGTTGATAACGGAGGTGGAGGTCAAAAAAAAATATTTTATTTTTTTCTGACCCTCCGGAATCAACAATAAACCTAAGTTTACTGAGTGGACCGTGTTACAATGACAGTTCATTCATTTATTTATTTATTTTTTTCTGTTGGATCATAACAAGACAAGAAAGGAAAGGAAAGAGAAAAAGACAGCATATTTCAGACAGAAAGGGTGTAGGCTGAAGCAACAGCTTGTGTCTACACCTCAGTTAATGCAGCCGGCTCAGACTCAAATAAAATAAAATGAAATGGTCTGGCATTAAAGTTAAAGTCCATAGACGGATCACTATATGACAGTGTGACGGGGAAGGTGGAGGGGGGGAAGCTGACACGGGAAAAAAATGCTGTGAAACAAAGCCCTCGGTAATCTGCATAGACAGATCTGATGTTACTGACTAAAATAAGTAAATAAAATAAATAAACACCACTGAATACCACTCCAATCTTTCAGCTGAATTTATAGTTACAAACCAAATCTGTATCAGAATCCAAGTTATGCACAACAGCCAGGTAGAAGCCTTTTATTTCCAGATTGTAATCTGGAAATAAATCTCCAACAGAGATATTTTAGACTATGGAAACATCTCTTCACTCCGATACAGCTGCAAATGTCACCACTGCAGCTACCGGGGTTCACCTGCAGGGATCTGCATGTCCTGCTGCCTCGGCATGTATTGTGCAGGAGCTGGGGCTCGGTTCAAGGGCATTTTGCCTAACAGAATTCCCCACAGGAGAGGTGGATCTGTGTGCATTGCCTCATGAGTGAACTGTATAGTCTCTGGTAAATTTTATTATCTCTATGTCACATTTACAGAAACGGGATCCAGTTTACAGTGGCGCTGGTTTTGGACCATGAATGAGGCAGGTTATATCTGAGGGAAACCAGTTATTATTCATTGGGGTTTCACTGCGCTCAATAAGCTGAGGTATGGAGATAAATATTGTAGTAATAATAATAATAATAATGTTTTTCAACCACTAATTCATAGACAAATCATTTTAACTGAAGTAGAAATGTTATATTAACACATTCTGTGAGTTTCAGATGTTTTGTAGTTTAACAGACCCACCTGATAGAGTCAAACAGAATTTTGCAGAGAGCCTGCAACTTCTCACAGCAGGTCAAAACTGTATGGCTCGGCCCGCAGATTCTCACGCCACGTTTGTTTTTATACATCCCACTACATGCGTGAAAATCAGCGTATGCTGTGTTTTTGTGCATGCACACCGTTTATACATGAGGCCCCTGGAGAATACTTATGATATTAATAATAGATGACAAAAATACAACTTAAAGGGTTAGTTCCTTTGTTTTCAGATCGACAGCATTTTTTACCTTATGCATAAAGTGGCACTTTGAATTTCTCAGCTTTAAAGTTTTGCATAAACTTGCACTTAAAACTTCAGAATGCATGTTTAAATAGTACTGACCAGTGAAATGCTGCCAATGTTAAAAAGTTTAAAATAAAAAAGCTGCAGCGTTGCTGAACTGAGTCAAATTTGTAATATATTCTTTGACTTTTATATTTATGTTTTTATATGTGTGTAAAATGCAACCAGTCATTACCAAAGTATGTTCTGTACTTTTATTGTTTTAAATAAGAGAGATGGTATTGGGTTTGGATCGGTATCGGCCGATACTCAAAGTCACAGTATTGTATCAGTATCGGACTTGAAAAAGTGGCATTGGCTCATCCCTCATCAGAACAATACAAATTCTAGCAATGAATAATCATTGCTGCAATAATTCATATCTTTGCACATCTTTAGTCAGGAAGCATGCTATACTGTATACAGAGGTGGAAATTTGCTTTTGGCTTTACTGCAGTACAAGAACAACCGATACTAGCAGAATAATATGAATGTTTGACATAAATTAGTAAAAATATAACACCAAGCCATAACCCAATTATCGGAATGTTTGTTTGTTACATTGGTATTCTGTTTTCAAATTTGTTATCTGTGAATTTGCTCCCCCCCCCCCCCCTGCCGGTTGGATTTCTATAAATATTTTTTATTTACAAAAAAAAAGAAATTTAGGAGGAAAGTCTCAAATTCACACAAAAAAAAGGTAGCAATTTAATGATAAAATCACAAAATTTGGCAAAAAAAATCATACAACCTTTATGAATAAATTTGCAAATGTTTAAAGGGACAGGTATCAGGTTTACATTACAAAAACAAGTAGCATTTTGAAAAAAATGCCTAATTTATGAGAAAAGCTGCAAATTTATGACAAAAAAGCTGCAAGTTTAACAGAAAGGTCCAAATTTAAAAGTTTCATTTCTGAAAAACGTTGATTCTGACACAGTCCACAGAGGAAGACGAAAGACAGCAGACAGCAACAATGGGAATGTCGGTTTTCTTGTAAATTGGCTGGTAATTGGCTGTTCTAAATTGTCCCTAGATATCTGTTTCCTATAGGCCCTTAGAATAGAGGGTTAGTATTAATGAAAGCGCTTTGAGTGGTCTTTGTGACTAGAAAAGCGCTATATAAGTGCAGGTTAGTTAGTTAGTTAGTTAGTAAATGTTCTTGAAGGCTTTTGGAGCTCGGTATCTTCTTGCTGAGGGACCAGTACAAATTCATGGTACCATGATTGCAAGGGTCCATTCTGAAGAGTTTTTTCATCTTGTCTACTCTCCATAAGCCTTAATTAGCTATTTCTGTGGCGTTGCGTAAAATTTTATTTCCCAATTCAATTTTACTGCCCAAACCAATTTACCCTGAAAGGTAAAATGGTTTACAGTACAAAACCGGGATGTAACAGTAGTGTACATTGTATGCACAACCACCAACATCTAGCACCATGAATTGTGGGTTGGTGGAAAAACTCAGTAGCACTGTATGGACATCAGAAGTCCACAGCTGGGCTGAAGGACAGTCTGGTCTGGTGAGGTAGAAGCAGTGGACACTAAAGACCCCATTGTAGAGGATGTGTTCAATGATGAGACTGGGTTTATTTCTCAGGTTCAGTTTTATTATCAGAACACATTCTCTATCAACCTCCAAGCAAGAAAAGAGACAGATCACAGTCACATCACTCTCTTATACTCCAGAACATCGAAACTCAAGTCACATGGTATCTGAGCAAACATACAGTCACATTGTAACCCTTTTGATCCTCCACCATTGTCTCTCAGCCTTTGATGGTCCAGAAATCCCTCCAGGGCCTCTCTCTGAGACAAAGGACAAATCTCACACCTCCTCAATACCTCCTGCAGGTTCAGTCCTTTTGTCCCTGGAGACATGAAGCACACAATAAACATTCAGCAATACATTTGTGGAAAATATGTACCCAACATATGTGCCACACCATCAGTGATGTTATTTTTTTTTTTTCAAAGACAAGTGTAGCACTTAGCTGATTTTTACTTCTGGCTCAAGTGCTTTAATTCTTTAGCCATCAAGGCTCCACTTCATCTTGAGTCTTTAAAATGGTTAGATTTCTCGTCAGTGAAAGTGAGACTTAAAGTGCTTGTGACACGATTTTGACATTTTTTAGCATGTTGTATAAACTCAAAAGTCATTGTTGATGATCAATATAATAGTTACAAGTGTGCCTGCATAACATAGTTATCATCAAAAAAAACGCACCCGCTGATTGGACTGTGGTGTCACCCACTGAATGAAGAAGGAGGCAGAAATGACGTCAGCGAGAGAACGGACGTCGGTCTTGTTGACAGGAATGCCAGCAGCTTTGTAGCAGACAGTTTCTCTGGTTTCTTGTTTTAGTTTTACAGCTATGCCTTCACGTTGTGTCGCAGGCTTAGATAAACAGCAGGCCGTGAAAGACCACATCACACGCTTCAGCTCCAACTGTCATAAGCCTCCTCGTGCACTTTTACGCAGCGCACGGAGGAGGGGAAGGATGAATGGATTTACGCACAGGATTCACCACAGCACATTTATTGAACATAAGACTGATGACAACAGTTCCCAAAAAGGTGAAGACTTACAAAAATAAACAGAAACATTAACAGTTGGCATTCGGGGCCGACATCGCCCAGCGAACGCATGTAGAGGAGACGTGTTAACCACGGTTGCGCCCCAGGGCCGACATCACTTCAAGGGGCGCAACAGAACCACGGCTGTGTGGAGTGGCTAACACGTCATGATAGTGTTGGCAAAATTGGCTGGCTGACAACACAGCAGATGATGCTCACAAAACATGAACAGCTGACTGTCAAAAAGAGTGGGGGCGTGGTCGGACTGGCGAATCTTGGACAGCGCCCACCTGAAAGTGGGTCAAAACGGCTGCCCAACAACCACCGGCCAGAGCAGCAGCTACAGGCATGGAAAAGAAAAGGAACACAGACATAGAAACAGCAAGAACTCAAAAGATAATACATAATAAACCTGATGGCTGAGCCACAGAGAACGGTCAGAATCGAGCCTACAGGATAACACGGGCTCGGTTTGTGACACCAACTGACTATATTGTATTCATTGCCACTAATTTGGACTTTTTCCTGTTATAATAATTAATTTAATATTTTTGATAGTTATAGTACATGTGTGCTATACCAGTTATGAGTATTGTTTTTCTTGTGACCAAACTCTAGAAAAAATGAGGACTATCAGTTGCTTCTATTGCTTTTATTATTGTTGAAAATCACATGCCAGTTGATACAAGACAAAAGCAGTTAAACAATGATAGCAAACAAAATTGCATTTTTAATGAGACATAAATAATAGGGAATACATTATTTTTAAGGATATTGCCATCAGTAACACAGAGAATAATTTCAATTTCTAAAGGGGTTTTACAGACAATTGAACTTTAAAATGATGAGTTTTGGCCACGAGTATGCTCTGATTTACTAAAAAAAAATTATATTTGCAAAAATTTTTTAAAAAATTCTCTTGTTCAAATACCCAGGATTGATACAGGATTGCATGCAACGTCCCAATGATGACAACAGTTATGAGATTTTCAAGTATCACACTGTAAATATTTTGTAATTTTATTTTCTTGTAAAAATTAACAGTTGTGGTCTGATAAACATGTATCGAATGAAAAACAATACCATGAAAACATAAAGGTAGTTAGTCAGCATAAGTAAAACCAGCATATTGTCCCTCTTGTATTGGAAAGGTCTCTCTGATCCTGTGAACGACACAGGCAGGTATTGGCACTCGGACTTTCTCACCAAGGTAGTGGTAGCACCATCTGATGAACTGTAAGCTGTATATCGCTTCCAATTGTACCCATAATCCACATTCACATAATGTTTATAGGTGAGGTAGGCCACTTCCAAGACATCTTCATTCAGACACACCACAGGGAATTTGTGATGACCAGTGATACACTTTATGTCATGTCTGCTGCATAAATCATGCAGCAAACCAACGAGTAAACACGAACCCAATTGCAAGTGCAGTGTGTGGTTTATTGAACAGGAATATAGTCATACAAGTGTCCATGAAAAACAGTCATAGGGTAGGTAACAGATGTACAGGAGGCATCACTCCTGTACATCTGAGTGTACAGGAGTGTAAGGAGTGATACTCCATCACTCTGTAGGCGAGAGGAAGGGTTACGTCACGCCTCAGGGAAAAATCAGCCGCAGAAGGAAGGAAAACGTAACTCCAAAAGAGAAAGACTTGCTCTGAGTGTTGGAGTGCAGCTGGGCTCTGGGAAACAACATTGTGAAAAGTCCAAGGGGAAAAGGTCAAAAGGGAGCAGAGCCTGGACATCAATTGTAGACAACTAACCCAATTAGACTGGAGAAGACTCTCGTGGACAAAACTGACTTGTTGCCGTTGCACTGAGCAATCACACCGCCACGCATAAATACCCTCATAGACTAATGAGTGGCAAATGGATGCAGGTGCGGCGGCAACTGATGAATGAAGGTGAAATGTGTGTGTGTGTGTGTGTGTGTGTGTGTGTCGGAACAGATGAGAGAATAACTAACTGGTGGGTGTCTGGTAGAGTGAGGGGTGCGGCTGTAGACTGGCGAGAGCCAAAGCTCAGGGCTCAACCTGCCAGCTGGAATCAATTAACAAAATCAGAAGCTGCAGCCACCAGTCATGGGCGGAGCTGAAACACCAGCTCCAGACATGACACTTTATAGCACCGTCCAGAATTTTCTGCTTCACCTTGTCCTGCTCCTGACAGCAAATACTCTCCCCCTCTGTTGTCATGCTCACACACAGACCACACTGGCACCTGCAAAAATAAAAAGTAGTACCTTTTGATTTGTTTATTTGGGGGGGCGGCGTTGACAGTGTCAGGTAGATGTTTCAATTTTATCATAAATACACTGCTATGATTTTATTGAAAAATCGGGTTTAAATAAATTATATTTATGAACAAATAATTTGTTGCAATATCTGTAACAAAGCATACCATTCTGTTTTCCCCTGTCGTGTGTTTGCCGCTGCTGCTGCGGCGGGCATGTTTGCCTCACCACCATCACTCTCTGAGTCTGACTCGCTAGGCACGATGTCCGCTTGGCACGGCTCAAACCTATAAGGTCTGATGCCCCCAGATTCTTCATTATCACCACATTCTTCTGAACTATAATCATCTGAAGATTGGACAACACAAACCAATTCCAGACTACATGTACTGGAACCATCATCGATGTTTTCAACCACTTCCATCCTGAGTGTACAATGGGCAGCCAACCGCTGTATTCTCCCGCTGACGTCACAACATGGCCAGGAGGTTTTTCAGCCACTGACACTCTTGGAAACGTCAGATATTTGCGTGAAAACAAGCCTGTTTGACTTAAAACTGCACAGACCCACCTACTTCGTCATATTGTATTGTGTTTGCAAAATTAGATGCAGTCAAAATCGTGTCATCAGCACTTTAAATAGATCTTTTATACTCATTTCTATTCAACATTTATTCCAGGAATCCAGATAATGAGAACAAAGCTGAAGCAGGTAAAGAGTCTGACCCAGGATTTACACTGGATCTGGATGCAGTATGTTGCAGATGGCCTCTTACATCCATTCCTACCAGCTCCATTTGTGTTTTGCAGTGGCATGGATGAGAACAGAGTTTGAAATTCAAGATCACATGAGAATTATACAAAATAACGCAAGATCTCGAGAAAGACCCGAGAGTGACCAAGATGAACTGATCACGTGATAACAACAAGGAAGTGTGATGCAGCGGCAGCTCCCCACCTGGATTTTGAAGTAGCCCGTTAATTTTAATTCTATGAAGCGTTCGTATGTTAAGTCAAGTTTTTACCTTCTCTGACACAGTGGTGGACGAGTAGACCTCAGAAAATAATGGATGATCCTTAAATCATTTTTAATGAACAAACAGCTACTAAATACCGCGAGATACCGTGGGTTTTCCTTGTGGATTATATCCAGCATCTGTCAAAAATAGACTCGTTGCGTTTCATTAGCAAACCGAATCTGATGAACCAGATTTGTTCCGCAGTGGTCCGGACCAGGTGGGGATTAGAAAATTGACGACAATGGGAACTCCATTCTCGAAGGGCAAATCCTGCGTCAGTGTGGTTTTTGGACAGTATAATAACTCCTGGAATTCCTATTGTCCAATCAAACTGCTCAGTCAGAACCAACTGTTCTATAAGGCAGAAGATTAAGATTTAGAACTAACGTGATTTGTTTTTTCCATGTTTGATGTGACCGTTCACTTTCAAGACCTTTAACAAGGATTTCTTTCAGATCAGATATAATTTGCAAGGATTCCTTGAATTATAAAGATGTCTTCTTTAAAGTCTAGTTTTCACCAAATGTAGCAGAACAAACGTGATAATCACCTTAATGTGTCCGCGGAAAGCAATTCACCTTCCTCAGAATGTGGAAGAGTTAATTTCAGGAATGCGGATCGGTGGTTTGAAGGTGTTGGACTGCAAATGATTACAGCTCATATCAGTCTGTTGATGTGAGGAAAATGGATCTGAACCTGAGCTGAGAAACTCACGTTGAGCATACTCCTGCAGCTTTCTCTGTAGGTGGTTGGGACCAAAATAGAGACACCCCCCCCCCACCCCCACACACCTTTAACACTCCACTTATGTATCGAAAGGAGAGATGAGAGTTTTTGGTGGATGCTATGCCCCGGCTTAATCTCCCATAAGGAAATGCAACACTCTCTCTCTCCCTCTTTCTCTCATTTGCCCACACACACACACACACACACACACACACACACACACACACACACACAGTGTCAGACATGCTCACCCTTCCAGACAGACCTCTCTCACTCTGTGGGTGTAAATTTTTCTCTCTGCTGGCGGCGCTCCTGAGAAACAATAGACGTGCTCGCCTTGCGTGCATACGCTCCCTATCGCACCTTCCAGGTGCCACTGAGGTTCCAGCAAGGTGCACCAGCGGGTTTGGATAAGCCTCTGCAAAGACATAAGAATCGACATTGTGGCAAAAACATGTCTTCCCCCCGTCATCACTGCTCCACTGTGGTCATTGTGTGATAGGGACAATGCCCAGTGATTTCAGTTGTCCCAGTGTTTTCAGTTACATGTGAGACTACAGTTCACCTTTATTAACCTGCCTTCAGGCCGGGAAAAAGAACACAGCTGTGGATCTTCTATTGGCTGAGCTAGATATGACTGCTGTGAATTTGTGGAGATCAATATGGACTCTTCCTATACGCAGGCACTTCCATCTGCCTTATAGATGTGCTTACCTGCACTGTACTATTAAACCACATTTCATGAGGATGCAACTTATGTTCTTATGTCTGCATTTGGTGTTGTAAGTTTTGTTTGCTTTCGCATAAAAGCATAAAAGCATAAAAGATCATTTATCTTATAAATGATAATTCTTAATGTTAAAAGCTTAAAATAAGATAATACTTTATTAGTCCCACAACAGGGAAATTTACAGGATTGCAGCAGCAAAGAGATAGTGGTACTCAGCGCAATAATAAATAATAAAATCGGGCAAAAACAGTGCAAAAAATTTAGAAATTAAATACAATAATATTTACAATACTAGTCTAAATACTACTTAGTTAAATTATCCAACAGTACTACCAATATTATATCAAAACAATATCAAAACACAGAGGTGTTGCAACCTTCAGTAATAATTATATTAACAGTGGATTTGAAAAGGAACATTTCCTATTTGTGCAAAGTAGTAGTGCTGTATGCGGTTCTTATGAGCAGCACAGATTGTAAAGTAGAATAGCAGATAGGGAGGACCTGCGAAACCTCGCCCTCATGCACTTTGGATGGAGCAGCCTGCCACTTAATGAGCTGCTCAGTGCATGTCCCACTTGGGGTGTGACGGCTTCCTCCTCTCTCCTACTCCTCTCTCCATGTCTCCACCACTGGGCCAGAACAGAGCTGGCTTAGACGATCATTGCGTCGCTGCCACCTGCGTTCTGAGTAGTAATGTCAGTAATCTGAGCAAATGCACAAAATGCACAGACCTGAAAGAGCTAGGACCACTGACCATCACTGAGATGTGCATCACATTCCTTTGCGCTCAAAGTGGAGCAGAAGAATGGGGAGAAGACGGAAGCGGAGAGAGAGCGAAGGAGGAAGGAGAGGAAAGGAGGGAAGCAGCAGAGGAAAAATCCCATGAACAATTCCCAGCTTTCCCCACCAGGCTAATTAAACTTTGACTGTTGAGGAGCCTTAATTACATCACCCAATTAGAGCTTTGCTGTCAATCCTTGAGCAAGGGTAATGAGGCTTTGTCAGAAGGGCTACGAGACCTAGAAAACTTGACCTGGATTATGAAGAACAAGAATACACAGGAAAGACACTGAAGAAGATGCTATTTGCATATTCCTATGAACACTCATTTAACACACAATTATACAACAGTTCCCAGTGAGCAGTTTGATAGGACAACAGGAATTCCAGAATTTACTAAATTCCTTGATCTCCAACCTTGGATGCTTCACTGATGAGGAAACTTGACTTATTTTTTGTGTGTTGTTATTTTATATGTTGTCACTTATTATGGTACACCTATTTGTAAAAGCAATAAAACACATTCACAACGATCAGCCCATAAACTCTCTAACCACATTTCTCTTCCTGTCTTTTCTATGCAGCATGACCTCACTCTGCTTTTCTCTCACTCACCTCTGGGCTACTTATCAGTCTCAGGATGTTGGTCGCTGTATAATCTGTTTCCGTCTGACAAGATCAGAGCTTTGAGGACCTCCTCAATAATTCATAGAGACAACCTGCGAATGCTCTTTTCGCCGAGAAGTCAAAGTAAAAGATTTGGTGATGGATGACCTAGAGTACCCCCCCCCCCCCACCCGCATCCAGCATGACTCAGAGCTGGGTTGATGGGTTTAGTTGTTAATTGTCGGTGTGGTGCTTTATTGATTTTCTTAGCTTAGCATTCTACAAGTAAACAGATCCAGGTTTATCATGAGGGCTCCACAGGTTGGCTGTAAAGGCTTGAATCTATGTGACTGGATAAGTTTCGAAAAGAGTAACTATGTACAGTATACATATAGGAAGGAGTTCAACCTAGAGCTGAACAGTGTAGTAGATGCTCAGCCTTAAATATCAACGCAGACAGTCACTGATGACTACTTTTCTGTGCTATGTACATTAAATCAAGTTCAGCTATACTGTAAGCCAAAATGAAATACAGTGGCAAGATGATTATGTGAACCTTTTGTAATTTCATGATTTTCTGGATTCATTTGTCCTAAAATGTGATCTGATCGTCATCTAAGTCAATGGTACTGGCAAATATAATGTGCCTAAAATAATAACACAAAAAACATTCTGATTTTTCATGTCTTTATGAATAACAACCACAAAAACCTCATAGTGATAGTGGAAAAGTATGTGAGCCATTGAACTAATAACTGGTTGACACCCCCCCCCCCCAACTTGGGCAACAATCACCTCAACCAGGCGCTTCCTGTCACTGTGGATCAGACCTGTGCATCGTTCAGGAGGATTTTTAACTCAACCTTCCTAGCAGAACATAGAGCAACTGTCATGTTCACTGCGCAAACTGTGCAGCGAACATAGGGAATGGCAGCGAGCCCAAAACGCAGAGTAAGTAACATGTTTATTTACAATGGGTGAATGAGTAGGAAGTCCAAATACAATCACAGCAAAGGAAAAACACCCGGCTACAAACTGAATTGGTCAAAGGAAATGCCTAACGCGCTCCAATGAGGCAGGAGCGGAGAAAAAAGGCACAAAAGGAAGACTTACAGTAGTGTCAGAGCGGAAAGGCTCTAAGGGAACAATACATTTCAGTCCAAGGGTTGACCGACAAAAGCAAGTCTGGATGTCCACGGCTGACATAGCTGAAGTTGCCACGACGGCTGGTCATACTGCCCTGCTATTAATACCAAGTGCTAATGACAGCAAGTATGACCAACCGTGTCACAACAGGTGCGTGACTGATTGAACTAGTGTGTGTGTGCGTGCGTGCGTGCATGAGTGCGTGAGTGTGTATGTGGTGAACCAGAAAACTGGTGAATGCCTGGTAAGAGGAGGGGCGTGGCTGTGGGACTGATGGAGAGCAAGGCTCAATCCATCAGCTGGAATTAATAAACAATAATTAAACCCAACAGCCACAAGTCATACTCGGGGTAACGACCCCGAACATGACAGCAACGTCTACAGAGTTTCAGCTGATGCACAGACATCACTTTATCCTCACATTATCCTGAAGAATTTTTGATACACTTGGGAATTCATCTTCCCCTCAATGATTGCAAGCTGTCCAGGCCCTGATGTAGCAAAGCAGGCCCAAATCATTTTTTTTTTTTAATTTTGTGTACTTTATTGATCACCAGAGGGGAAATTGAGGGCATCCACCTGGATGGATGAAGCAGCCACGGTACGGCGCTATCCCTTTACCATTCACACCTAGGGCCACTTTTAGAGTCTCCAATTAATCTAACCTGCATGTTTTTGGCCTGTGGGAGGAAACCGGAGAACTCCCGGAGTAAACCCACGCAGACACGGGGAGAACATGCAAACTCCACACAGATCACTGTTGGTCAGGGGCTGGGATCGAACCAGGAATCCCATGGCCAAGGGTGAGTTGCTGTGCTGCCACAGTGGTTAGCACTTTGTGTTTGGGATGATGTTTTCATATGCAGTGCCCTTTTTACACCAGCTGTTGAGCTGCGTGTTCTTTTCAAATAGTTCAATGTTAGTCTCATTGGTCCACAAAACATTTTGCCAATACCACTGTGGAGTGTCAGGGTGCTCTTTTGCTGACTTCAGGCGTGCAGCAACAACATGTCACATTTAAGGAGGTTTGTTCACACCCTAGCACCACTTTGTGTTCATATTTGTCAGTCAGAAAACTTATTAGCATTTTCTGCAATTCTCTATGATAATTCCACAGATCATAAGATGAATAACTATAACACAGCTGAAGGGTACTGGAGCTTCTTTAATTTTCAGTTGACAGTCTCTTCTTGATGAGCCTCTCTAATTTGTGGATATTTGAAGATTCCTGCTCAGGGGTGGGGTTGCTGAAGGACAGAGATGTGCTAAAATCAGCTCGTAAAGGTGGGGTTGGTAGCCTTTGCCTGAACAGCTCTGGTATGCTGCTCTGTTCACTGCGCTTAAAGCCGTTCATATCCACAATCTTCTGAAATGTCTCTGGATTGCCATTAGCCAGGAACTTGATGTAGTTATCAACAAAAATCACAGGTCATTCATGTGGGTTCAGCGGCTTCCTTCGTGGCATCCTGCCATAGACACCCTGTTGTTCAATGTTTTACGTACTGTAGACTCATGAACACGGATGTTAGCCAGTTCCAATGATGCCTTCAAATCTTTGGCTGCCACTTGGGGTTATTTCTTTACCTTATTGATGAGTCTTCATCCTTGGGTCCAATTTGACTGGGCGCCCACTTCTTGGTAGAGTAGCCACAGTCCCAGTTGCCTCCATTTGTAGATTGTTTGCCTGACTGGTGAATTTCTAAAGTTTTTGAAAACACTTTGTATCCCTTTCCAGTTTTATGTAAATCAACAATGCTGGATCTTTGATCCTCTGAAAGCTCTTTTGGCGAGGCATGGCTCAGCATATTCTCAGAAACTCAGTTTGAGTGGTTTTCATCAGTCAAAGTAGCTCTATTCCACACCTCCAAACTCATTTTCTTAACAAGAGTCCAGGTATGCAAACACCTGACTCCAATTTGCTTTTTTGAGGTCATTAACTCAAGGGTTCACATACTTTTGCCCATTATATTTCTCAATACCCTTGACTCAGATGAAGATCAGATCACATTTTATGACAAATTAATGCAGAAGACCATGAAATTTCAAAAGGTTCACATACTTTTTTCCTGCCACTGTAGTAGTAAATATGAAACTAACTGAAGTGTAAAAAATCTATCAAAAATCATATACCAGTACATAATTTCATGATGGAAGAAACTACTCAAAGTCAAACCTTGATAAAATTAATTTAGATGTTTAGGAATAAAGTTTTTACATTTATCACTGAGATTTTAAGTACTTTTGTAATTCTAAAGTAATTCTCCTATAATTAATCGCACTTTGTCTGAACCACATCTGGTTCAATTCTTGCTCTTCTGGACTGCTCTGGTTATAGCTTGTCACTCAAATGTGTTTATCTCACCCAACAATTAATACAAGGACAAAAACTGTTCGTATAAGGAACAGGCAGGCAAATAAGTGATGAGGAAAAATAAGTTACAAAAAACAGCTTGTACTTACTAATTTTATATTATTGCAAGTGCTATTTAGTGCCTCTGCTTTTTTCTTAATTCATGTAAACAGGAAGTCAGCAAAAAATTGACAAACTTAACTAGAATCAACTTATTTAAAAAAAAAAAAGACATCAAAGGAGGATGATACTGGGAGAGACCAAGTGAATGGACTGTCTTTTATAGCCTGAAGGCTTACTGAGCGAGCCTAAGAGCCTCATATGTCAGCCTACCTGTAAAAGCTGACATACAGGAGCGATGTACTCGCTATGTCTATCACACCCTCATTTTTTACTTCTTCACCTAAGCAGTACATTCTGTATAGTAGCAGAGCGGACAGGCAGTTAAGCCCAACTGGTGGCATCCAACCGGGGGTTTGAACCCACAACCTCCGGCTTCAGAGTGCAGCACTCTACCTGTGTCACCCCACTTGGCAAGCCAGGTAGGAATGCTTTTATTGACTCTGCTACACAAAGAAAAAGTCATTATTTAACACTGTTCGCAAACCTTCTAACTCGTCTGATTTATGTACTGCTTAATGGTGCATTTTTGTCATTTCCCAAATAGAGGGAAAAATGTGCCTGACAATATAAAATAATTTTGAATGTGTAAAAAGTCAGCCATCTACCAATAACAAAGCCTGTGTGACAGAAATATATTTTAATCTGTTTTTTTTTTTCTCCTAGACATAAGCTACAGTCATTATAATAACTAATGTGCCTTACACAAATGAGGCAAGAAAAAATGAGCAAGGCTGTGTCTTAATCTCACTTTGTTTCGCTGACATTTGTCCATGTTTACATGAACGGCTGCCTGATTCAGTACACATAAGTCATGGTTGCATGGGGGGGGGTAAAAGAGGACAATAATAACATTCTCATGAAAAGTGACTAAAATAAAGTCATTATTCTCTCACATAAATAAAAGGGAATAGTATTTCACTTCTATTATTTTTGGAGTATCTTATGAGGAAATGGGTAATTTAGATATTTCAAAGATCTAATCAAATTATCTCTTGAAATTTCAAGAAGTGTGTTAGCTTTGCAGTTTGAATAATTTGGTTTCATAAACCCATTAAAAAGATATAAATGATTATGATTATAGATGGTTGCAGCCTTGACATGAGAGAAGCCAGAGGAGATTTTTATAAACAGGCAGGTCCAAAAGACAACTGCAGCAATAATAATGAAGATAATAGAGGTAACTATATGCAATATGCATTGCAGGCAGGGCCTCATATCCATAAAAAAGGGATAGTTTGTTCCCTGTTGCACTGACCATAATCTATAAAGTAACGAAATTTAAACGCAGGGAGATGTTCTGCTCAGACAAGCTGTTAGATTTTCCATCTGCAGCCTAATCGAAGCTGAATGTTCAAACTCCAACCAGCCTTTTTGCTCTAAATATTTCAAATGATGTGAGCGGAGTGACGTGATCGGCAAAATAAAAATGTTTCCGACAGAGATGCATCAGTATCTCTGACTGGATGTGATCTCTGATTGCATCCAGACACACCACACAGTCTCTGAATATGCTGTAAATCATATCATTCAAACACATGTCAAACCCATCATCATCATCACTGTCATCAATGTGATAGTGATCACTTGTGATTTGAGCGAGACCAGGTGGTTTCAGTTTGTCATTGATTCGTTTCCTTATTCACTATGTGATGCACTAAAGTGGGCATGTGGGTAAAGATACAGAAATTTCGTCATGTAGACAAGTGCCACACAAATCAGTAGAATCAAACTCAATCAGGTAAAATATTGAGTAAGGGTGTGCCATATTGTATCATTCACAATAATACTGGTATAAATTTTGATACCAGTGTAAAAATTAATATTGCAGTATTTGGGGTCTGCTGCGTGACGACGTCACACCGCCAACAGAAGTGACACCATAGAAAATGTAAATGGAAAAACAAACATAGCGCGAGAAGCTGCCACTAGAACTCGGAGCATGTGCATCCAGTTGAGTGGAAATATTTAAGTTTTAAGGCTGTTTCAGACTGCTGCCATGTTTTAAAAAAAATGGTGCAGCAATGTGAATAATCTGCCTGCATTTTTTCCGCACGTCAACAACACCGCTGGAGCAGTGCTAACTCTGACAATGTACAGCTGGAAGTGTCTGTAGTTGTATTTTTGTTCCGTTTTGTCTGCTTCATCTTGATTTTATTCAACCATCCTAAGAGGGGAAAAAAACCCAAACATCTGGTCAGTGTGACGAGAGCGCAAGTATGAGTTTACAGTAATTTGATAGTACATAAAGGCACAGCACGGAGGCTGGAAAACATGAAACTAAACATAAATACAAGAATGACACTAGAAGTACAAACCAGACAGGAAATGTGGTGGAAGAGGAGGCAATGAGAAACACGACATGGGTTTATCTTTCAGCCGAGAGCAAATGAATGAGGGAGGCTATATACAAATACTAATGAGGGAAAATGAGGGACCACTGATGAGGATTAATAACACAAGTAATTTATAATGTGAACCAGAAGGAGGACTACAACACTAAGGCTAACAGGAAATGGAATAGGAATGACTTCAAAATAAGAGCAAACCAAAGAACTAAGAATGGACACAGAATAATCTCAGAAATACGACTAAATAAACTGAGGACCTGGAAAATACTTATGATAATAATAATGAATGACAAAAATATAACTTAAAGGGGTGGGACATGTTCAACAAACATGTCCCCCATAAAGAGGTTCAGCATAAAACCCGACATCTGTGTGCATTAAAATGGAACGGATTATATCAGTATTTTCTTGTAATATTTTATACAGATCAAACAAAAAATATTTTAAACTAAATCTAAACTGCTGTTTGTAAACTGGAGAAATAAGAGTTTTTGTTTTGTTTTTCCTAAATATGTTGAAGGTAAACATATTCAGGAATATTCATTTCACGCTGGCCTGTGAAACTGTTCTTTTTCACATACATTTCAAAGGAAAAACAACCCGTATTCTGTAATATTGTGAAAAATATTGTTATTGTGAAAATTCACAGAAATATTGCGATATCATCTTTAGGCAATATTGCCCACCCCTAATATTGAGGTCTCTCTTGCTCTCGCTCTCTCACTTAAAGATGGAAACACTGGAGAGCAGCTGCCATGCATGCTGATCAACAGCATTTGCATCAGACCTTCTCTCAGTATGGCCTGGTTTGGGTTTTGATGGCTTTAATGTAAAACAGAATGAGAAGGAGACCAAAATATGTTACGCTCGCTTTCCTCTGATTGACGTCACTGAGTGGTTCTAGGCAGCAAAGAAACACGTGCAGTCTTCCTATGGGTGCCAGCTGACTAATCAGAGCTGCATACAGGGGCAATAAGGTGAAGTACTGGAGAAGGGACAAGCCAGTTCAAGTTGTGTCGACTATTTGCCACAACAGGAAATGAAAAAGATGTTTTAGTTAATTACTGGGATTGTGCTGACATGTGGTCTGTGTGCTAGGGCTGAGATTCATTATTTTTGCAAGTAGCCACTGCCTGACAGTCATATGGGGGTGATGCCATAAGGCCTTCAGGCTTTGGCTGCACTGAGTACAGCAGAGTGGCATGAGTCATTTATGGGAACAATGTTTACAGACACATTGATTAACAATGTATTTCTCTTAAAAAACTATAGGGTGTACTTTAAGCTGATTACGTGGTTGCCATCTCTTTGTAATGTCAGCTGTGTTGGGAACGCTGCAAAGGCGGTTAACTCCCCAGTAATGGGTGGGCTCTACACCAAGCAGCAGGTATACCATTGAAAATTTCCCTTGCTGCAACTGTGCATAGAAACAGATTGTGGAACAGAAATGGCAACAGCAGCATCTCATCAACTGCACACCCTGCTTCTCTGAAGAATTATCTCTGTGGAACCCAAATTGTTTGCTTTTTCCCCTTTTGTGATGAGTTACTTCATGAAACCAATGGAGTTTTTTAATACACAGGGGAATTCCTTTTTGCTCCCATTGTCCTTTGTTCCTCAAATGTGCTATCACACTCTGCTGTCCTCTTGCCTTCAAGGTGGAACACATCCCTCGAACACAAAAAGAAAATATAATGGAGTGAAAAAAGATGAGCATTGCCATGGAAACTAGCCTTCCCAGCAGTGCTAGTGGAATGTGAAGTTAGAAGGGTTGTAGATTTACCAAGTTTCTCTTCTTTTCAGCTCTCACATTTTGCTTTCTCTGAAGTATGTTTTTATATGTCACAGTGGCTTGATTAACTCTATGCATCATCTTTTTTTAGCAAAGACTTCCCTTCTTTTTGAGTAAAAATGTATGGTTTGACAGAGGGTTTGGGCGTTGGCTGAGCTGAATTAAAGCTACAGAGAAATACTTCCACGTCATAGATTCTACCCTTGAACTTCCCCAGTCACCCCTCTGATCCAGTCCCACTCCCACTGAATCCCCCCCTCCCCCAATTCACCTCTTCAATTGAACAAAGAGCCAGAGTCATGATTTTATGCTGGTGATGTTGGCATTGCTTTGGTCAGTTTACTTACCTTCAATTTTTCCTCCCCAAGCAAGATGTGCTGTACTCAACATATTTTTTGGAATGTCCTTGAATGTCCCTTCTGTATTTGCCACCATGAAAAGAAAGTGTGTAAATTGGCTGATGCCCATATAATGCCTTCATATATGCTTTTAAGATGCTCCCACTGTGTTTACCTTGTTCAGTCAGTCATAGATACATTCGATGAATACAGTAGGGCTGGGCGATGTGATGAATGCATCAAAGAAGTGAAGTAATTATCAAGTGCACAAGGCCTTTTTTCAGAGGCAGTTATTCTCTTCTTTTTTGCATAATTTGACAAATCCAGTTTGTGAATTCACATCTGTTTATAATTATTACTTTTAAAGTGAAAATAGGCAATAATGAAATAAGATTGTTGCTCATTTTTCATTGTGTTAAAGTACTTGTATAACTCCAAATCAGAAAGAAGACTATGGATTGAACTACTGAACTTAAATTTATGGTGACTTTTATTTTCATTGCAAACAGCATGAATGCAAGATATTTCATCTTTAAGGTGGTCACCATCATTTCAGTTGATAATACACATCCATGGGGTGATAAAGCATTTACTACTTTGTAATGTTGCCATTCCTTCTCACAACACTTAAGATGTTCTGAGGATACCAGTCAATGAAACATTTCAGGCATTATTTTGTCCCATTCTTCCTGTATACAAGTTGTGCAGCAATAATCGGTCATTAGAGGGAAATTTCTAATTTCAAATTCTCGACTTAGGACAGCACAGTAGTAGGTTTGTCTTGTTGAAAAATACTTAAATGTCCCCAGAAAAGATGTCCTCTTGAAGACAGTGTATGTTGCTCTAAAATATCAGTGCCCTTCTCTGCATTCATGCTGCCATCAGAGAAGTGTAAATTACCTTTGCTAAGACAGATTTACAATTTAGCAAAATAAGCCAGAAGAGCACAATACCATCCATCCATCTATCCATCTTCTACCGCTTTTCCGGAGGTCCGGGTCGCAGAGGCAGCAGTTCAAGCAGAGAAGCCCAGACTTCCCTCTCCCCAGCCACCTGCTCCAGCTCTTCAGAGAGGATACCAAGGCGTTCCCAGACCAGCTGGGAGACATAGTCTCTCCAGCGAGTCCTGGGTCCGCCCCGGGGTCTCCTCCCAGTGGGACGTACTCGAAACACCTCAAGTGGGAGGCGTCCAGGAAGCATCATGATCAGATGCCCATGCCACCTCAACTGGCTCCTTTCAATGTGGAGGAGCAGTGGTTCTACTCTGAGCCTCTCCCGGATGACTCAGCTCCTCACCGTATCTCTGAGGGTGAGTCCAGCAATCCTACAAAGAAAGCTCATGACCATAGGTGAGGGTAGGAACGTAGATTGACTGGTAAATCGACAGCTTTGCCTTAGAGCTTAGCTCCCTCTTCACCACAACAGACCGGTACAACGTCTGCATCACTGCAGATGCTGCTCCGATCCGTCTGTCAATCTCTCGCTCCATTCTCCCCTCACTCATGAGTAAGGCCTCAAGATACTTAAACTCCTCCACTTGGGGCAGGAGCTTGTCCCCAACCCAGAGAGGACAATCCACCTTTTTCCGCCTGAGGACCATGGACTCGGACTTGGAGGTACTGATTCTCATCCCAGCCACTTCACATTCAGCGGCAAACCGTCCCAGTAAGACCTGTAGGTCATTGCTGGATGAAGCCAGCAGGACAACATCATCTGCAAACAACAGAGATGAGATCCTGTGGTCACCAAGCATGACACCCACCCTTCCCTGGCTGCGCCTAGAAATCCTGTCCATAAAAATTATGAACAGGATCGTGACAAAGGGCAGCCCTGGTGGAGTCCAACTCTCACTGGAAATGAGTCCGACCGAGTGTTGGCAATACGAACCAAACTCTCACAGCAGTTGTACAGAGACTGAATAGCTCGTATCAACAAGCCCAATACCCATACTCCCAAAACACCCCCCACAAAAAACCATGAGGGATGTGGTTGAATGCCTTCTCCAAGTCCATAAAACACATATAAACTGTTTGGGTAAACTCCCCCGAACCCTTGAGGATTCTCGAGAGGGTAAAGAGCTGGTCCGATGTGCCCCGACCAGGACAAAAACCACATTGCTCCTCCTGAATCCGAGGTTCGACCAACGGCTGAACTCTCCTCTCCAGTACCTTGGCATAGACCTTCCCAGGGAGGCTGAGGAGTGTGATCCCTCTAAAGTTGGTGCACACCCTCCGGTCTCCTTTTTTGAAGAGAGAAACCACCACCCCAGTTTGCCATGCCAAAGGCACTGCCCCCGACCTCCACGCAATGTTGCAGAGGTGTGTCAACCATGACAGCCCTACAACATCCAGGGCCTTCAGGTACTCAGGGCGAATCTCGTCCATCCCTGAGGCCCGGCCACCAAGGAGATTTTTAACCACCTTAGCGACCTCAGCCCCTGTGATAGGTGAGTCATCCCCCTCATCCACAA
Organism: Pholidichthys leucotaenia; assembly: GCA_020510985.1. Taxonomy (NCBI): domain Eukaryota; kingdom Metazoa; phylum Chordata; class Actinopteri; order Cichliformes; family Pholidichthyidae; genus Pholidichthys; species Pholidichthys leucotaenia. The sequence goes on from CM035836.1 coordinate 228,173,742, forward strand.
GCCCTGCTTCCTCTGTGAAAGGCGTGTCAGTGGTATTGAGGAGATCCTCAAAGTATTCCTTCCACCACCCGATGATATCCCCAGTCGAAGTCAGCAGTGCCCCATTGGCACCATTCACAGTGTGGACAGGGAGCTGCTTCCCCCTCCTGATCCACTGGACGGTTTGCCAGAATCTCTTTGAGGCCGACCGAAAGTCTTGTTCCATGGCCTCACCAAACTCCTCCCATACCCGAGTTTTTGCTTCAGCAACCACCCGAGCCACACTCCGCTTGGCCTGCCATTACACCTTAGCTGCTTTGGGAGTCCCACAAGCCAACCAAGTTTGATAGGACTCCTTCTTCAGCTTAATGGCCCCCCTCACCGCTGGTGTCCACCACTTGGTTCGGGGGTTGCCACCACAAGATGCCCCAACGACCTTGCGGCCATAGCTCTGGGCAGCTGCTTCAACAATGGAGGTGGAGAACATGGCCCATTCAGACTCCATGTCTCCACACTCCCTCGAAATGTGGTTGAAGTTCTTTCGGAGGTGGGAGTTGAAGACCTCCCGGACAGGGGCCGCAGCCAGACGTTCCCAGCACACTCTCACTATACGTTTAGGTCTACCAGGTCTGAATGGCATCCTCCCCTGCCATCGGTTCCAACTCACCACTAGGTGGTGATCAGTTGACAGCTCTTCACCTTTCTTTACCCGAGTGTTCAATACATACGGTTGCAGGTCTGATAACACAATAACAAAATCGATCATCGACCTGCGACCTAGGGTGTCCTGGTGTCAGGTGCACATATAGACACCCTTATAATTGAACATATTGTTGTTATGGACAAACTGTGGTTAGCACAGAAGTCCAATAACTGAACATCACTCGGGTTCAGATCGGGCAGGCCGTTCCTCCCAATCACCCCCCTCCAAGTTTCACTGTTGTTGCCCACGTGCGCATTGAAGTCCCCCAGTAGGATAATGGAATTTCCAAGAGGAGTACTCTCCAGCACCCTAGTCAGAGACTCCAAAAACGGTGGGTACTCTGAACCATCATTTGGTGCATAGGCACAAATGATGGTCAGGACCCGTTTCCCAACCCGAAGGCGCAGGGAAACAACCCTTTCCTCCACCGGGGAAAACTCCAGTATAGAGGCAGCAAGGTGGGGGGATACAAGAATACCCACCCCTAACCGTCGCCTCTCGCCCGGGGCAACTCCAGAGTAGGCCAAGCTCCAGCCCCTCTCCAGGAGACTGGTTCCGGAACCGGAGCTGTGTGTTAAGGTGAGGCCGACTATATCTAGCCGATATCTCTCAACCTCATGCACCAGCAAAGCCTCCTTCCCCACCAGAGAGGTGACATTCCACGTCCCAAAAGCCAGTTTAGGAAGCTTGGGATCAGACCGCCAAGGTCTCCGCCTTTGACTGCCACCTTATCCACATAGCACCGGACCCCCATTGTCCCTCCTGCAGGTGGTGAGCCCACTGGAGGGTGGACCCATGTAACTCCTTCGGGCTGAGCCCGGCCTGGTCCCATGGGCGGAAACCCGGCCACCAGATGCTAGCCATCAAGCCCCCCCCAGGCCTGGCTCCAGGGTGGGGCCCCGATAACCCCATACCGGGCGGGGTACACTGAATCCTTGTTCTAGCATTCATCATGAGAGTCTGTTGGATCGTTCTTAGTCTGGCCCTTCACCCAGGGCCAGTTTGTTTTGGGTGACCCTACCAGAGGCAAATTGCCCCGGACAACATAGCTCCTGGGATCACTGGGACACGCAAACCCCCCACCACAATAAGGTGATGATCCATGAGAGGAATAGCACAATAGTTATTATCAAATGTGGATTAATGATCCAAAGGGAGCACAGATTCAGTACACAGGTAAAATATTATGAAATAGCCATAAAGAAAACACCGTAGTTACTAATCTAGCTGTGCTGTCCGTGTTTCATTTTGGAAGTTCAGAGTGAAATCACTCCCACCCTCATTAAAGTGAGTGGGAATAAAGTCAGTAGGATGGTATCATTCCACTAAGTTCCATTTCTTATGTCACAACTGCAACAAAATCAAAACTGTTCCTTTAGTGACGTACTAAGACTGAAGGTTGTGATTTTTCAGTTTTTCCACAGATAGCCACTCATGATACCCAAATTAATGCATGAAAGCACAGAAAAAGAGAACATTTTTGTCATAACTCTTAAGAATTACTGCATTTTTTTAAAATTTACATTGTGCTTACAGTCCCAATCTTTTCTGATTTGGGGTTGAGTCAAGTCTAACTAATTACTCAAATATTCCGAAGGCCCATTGGTCCGAAGGTCCAGTTTTTCAAAAACACTCCTCAAATAAACAAGTTTACTACATGACATTCTTCCCATCCATCACACTACATATGTACACACTTTGCATTTAAGGTTCAAAGATTCAAAGATTTTTATTTGTCAATCTTGCTATACGTATAGGACATACAGGAGAATTGAAATGCCGTTTCTCTCTCTTAGTGGTGTACGCAATATATAAGAAAAGAAGGAATCACAATGAAAACAACAGCAGCAGTCTATGTACAGTAATGCTACCCGTAGTGCAATAAAGAAAAGATAAAACCCAGCAATCCCGTAGTGCAAATAAAGACAAACGATAACACCCAGCAATCCTATATACAGAAAAAGTAGAGCTGTAGTACCCGTAATTGCAAGTTCAATGCGGTAGTGGTAGGCGCAGACAGTGACAAATTGGACTGCCCATGATCAGTATTTCAATAACAGACAGACAGCAGCAGGTATGGCATTTGTGCATATGGTTGCAGTAAGGTCCAGAGACATGCAGCAGCAGATGTATTACTGTTGGTGTGCCAAGTCTTTCTGTGCAAACAGCTGAGGTAGTTATTGTGTGGGTGAGTGTGTTACGGTCTGGGGGTGGGGGTGGGGGTGGGGGGTAGAGTTCAGAGTCCTGATGGCCTGGTGAACAAAGCTGATTAGTAGTCTTGTAGAGCAGGCCTGGAGGCTCTGGTACCTTTTCCCCGAGGGCAGGGGGCTGAAGAGGGAATGTGAGGGGTGGGAGGTGTTGCCTGCAATGTTGATGGCTCTACGGGTGAGGCGGTTGTGGCAGATGTCCGAGGGGGGGGGCAGAGGGGCACCAATGATCTTGCGGGCTGCTTTCACTATGCATTGTAGTGTCTTCTGGCAGGAGGCGGTGCAGCTTCCGTACCACACCATGATGCAGCTGGTGAGGATGCTCTAAATGGTGACCCGGTAGAATGAGCACATGATGGGGGTGGGACTCGTGCTCTCCTCAGTTTGCCGAGGAAATAGAGGCGAGTTTGAGCCTTCTTGGCCAGTGATGTGGTGTTGTTGACTTTTTTGAATGAGGTCCTCATTTACTGTATTTGTGTTCATATACTTAATAATATGGTTAATAAAAATTAAATTGGAGTCTTTTCGTGCTATGTCTGCCATAAATAGCATGTTTAATAAACTAATGTATCCCCGTGTTGGTTAAGACATAAATGCAACCTTAATTTTTAAAGAAAAATAGTCTATTAACTTAGGCCTAACTTTTGGACCACTGGACCTTCGAAATAATTATCTCCCCCCACCCAAAAAAAAAAAAAAAAAAATCACATCTACTAGCTATTGAATTACACTGCTACTACCAGTTTTGGGTTGCCATTGCCTCTCTTGGAACACCTGCATTCAAATCATGTTGAATTCCCAAGTGCTGCTGCCAAACTCTGATCAAAATTATCCAGTTTTTCTCAGCCATTACCACACCATACTTTTTCTGGTCCCTGATTATTTCATGCTACACAGTAGGGGTGGGACAAAAGATCGATTCAGTGATGGATCGCGATACTTGACACTAATGACGATGCACCGCTCCCTAAACCCGTGGATCAATGTTTTATTAATTATATATACAGTACATTCATGTAAACATTGCATACTCTCTTGGGTATTCAGCCAATTGTGTTTTCAGTCCACTAGATGGTGCAAAGCAAACACCCAGTCAAGTGAAGTCATAGCTTATCTCATGAGAACTGCAGCCAGCTTTGAATGTTAGGAAGCAGTTAGCTCAAAGTTAGCTCAAATGTCAGGCCTTTCTGGATTTTATAACAAAAATGGAAGGAAAGACCTTGACATGACACACAACCCACGGTGTGTGGCTGCACGGTGGCGCAGTGGTTTAGCACTGTGGCAGCACAGTTTACCCTCGGCCGGGGGATCGTGGGTTCGATCCCAGCCCCTGACCAACAGTGAGCTGTGTGGAGTTTGCATGTTCTCCCCGTGTTGCGTGGGTTTACTCCAGGATTTCTCCGGTTTCCTCCCACATACCAAAACATGTAGGTTTAGGGCGCTCGCGCACGCAGCGACCGGCAGCCGGTGGCTTGTCACCAGACTACAAACCAAATCTACCTACGGGTACAAATAAGTAACAAAAAAAAAAAACAAAAAAAAACAACCCGCAAGAAGCGCTGCACGATAAAAAGCACTCGGAATACACAGGCCAGCACACGTCTCAGAGCAGCATTAGTAACGACTAAGCCAAAAAGATACCAGTATGGAGCTTTTTCTCTGAGTGCCAAGTAAATAAAGTTTATTTATGAAATGCTTTTTACAGACATATAGTCACAAAGTGCTCTACAATAAAATGGAATAAAAGGAAGTTGATAGATAAAAATAATTTTAAAAATACAAAACAAGTTGAAACATAAGATTAAAATAATTTAAAAATATCAGACTTACCATTAAAAAGCAGTTGAATTGAAATTCAAAAGAAAGCCTCGTTAAACAGAGAAGTTTTCAGCTGCTTTTTTAAAAGACTCTACGGAGTCAGCTAAACGTATCTGGAGTGGAAGTCTATTCCAAACAGCACCGTCCACCGCCCTCCCTGTGTGCAGAGACGTGTCTCCGTGGAAAATGAAGCCCCGAGAATACTTTTATATGAAAGAGATATCAACAGTTTTACTTTGGGATATGATGTGAGGCTGAATAAGGTGGAAAAAAAACTGAAATATATAGGATCATGATACTTGATATCGCAATATTGTGATTATTGTTGGACTGTGACAGGATCGTATCATGACCCAAGTATTGCGATCCAAACTGAGTTGTGAGGTCCATCGCGATTCCCACCCCTACTACACATTATCAACTTTTAAAGGATAAGGAGATAAGGACCTGTACTTACATAGTGCTTTTTCTAGTCACAAAGACCACTCTTAGCACTTAACGTGAATTGCACTTTATTGGACATAATTTTATTGTTTTGTTGTACATATCACCCAGCCCTTGAACATAACTATAGCCAAATACTTAAAAACAAACTTGACATAGTGGACTAAGCTACAATCATATAATAAGTCATGTTGGGCAAGAAATTCTGACTCATGAAGACAGTTATTTTAAATGTTATTTGTGTTGCCCACTGTTTATGGGGGTGTTAAGGCGGGGAGTGTACAAGAGGGAGTCATGAAAGCAGTCAAATTATTTAACACTGAGTATGTCAGCAAGTGAGAACCAAGAGTTTGGGTTAGAAATTAGTGGCATCAGTTTCCTCAGGGCGTGCATACAGATTAAGCTAATTACAAATGAGCCACTGAAACTATCATGCCCAGGGGGTGGGGGGGTAGGATTGAGACAATTCTTCATGAGAATTTAGGGGGTGGAGTGTGGGGTGGGGGGTGGGGGGGGCAACAATGAATAATTCAACAGTAGACTTTTTTGCATTGTGCATTTTTTTCTCCCAATAAAGATATAAAAGAAAGTGGTGTCGGGAGGGGGGATTGTTTCATTATCAGAGAACAATCTTACACAGCTTTCTTTTTGTAATTTTTTTTTCATGCAAAAATCATGCGGCCAATTTGTTGATGTAAGTGACCTGAACCTCGTGGTTTGCTATCTTATTTAACCAATCACAGCAGTCTGTGCAGTCAGTGTAGGTAAGAGTTAGATAGTTAGCAGTGTAGGATAGGCTGTGTAGTATACTAGCTTTTGTTTTTAGCTGTTCAGTGTAAGTTGTAGCCTACATTTATGTTGTGTTAGTCATGTGACATGTATACAGTACAGGGAGAAAGGTCAGCACAGTCAGTATTTTTTACATCTTGTATTATATTGCAGTTGAGAGTTAGTCAGCATATTAACTAGAACAGACAAACATTTAACTAACCTCATGTTAAGCTGTAGTGCTGTTCTAATACTGGTGTTTTATTTTGTTGATCTAAGGTAGTCTCTCCCAGACGGTGTCTAACACTTCTTTCTTCCGCTGTCTCTTTCTTGTCCTAGGAGGTGAATTAGTGTTGCCCATTATAACGGTGGACTCCCTAGACCCCCCATCCATTGCCACCCGCTACCCAGTAATCCCCCCACCCCCCACCACCTACCGCCCTTTCCTCACCCTGCTCGAAACCACCAAAGAGTCCCTTCCCTTACCCAATGGCCGGCCCCCATGCCCCCTGGACCAAGAGGACTGCGAGGAGACCATTGAGGTGTCGGCGTATGGCTCGGGGGAAATGACAGAGACAGACGATGAGGACTATTACAAAAACTCCCCCTTAGTCACCGACAGGACTGTCCTCCCGCCTCCCCCGGCTGTCGAAGGTGGTGTCCAGAACCCAAGGGACCACCATTTCTCCCGATTCCCCAACTCCCACCACCCACCTCTCTCCTCCACCCCCACAGCCAACCCCGACCAGCTCAGCCCACGCATCAAACCCGGCGGTGGCAGCAGCAGTAGTAGTAGCAACAACATCCCCGCAGGGAAAATGAACAATCGCGATCAAGTGCTGCTGCCGCCGGCCCATCCATCTTCCGATCCGGGCCACCGCAGAGTCCCGGGTATAACCTATCCCCCAAATTTCCCTCATGTTCCCACTCCAGACCCCACATCTCCTGAGAGAGGGCTCCCAGGTGCCGTAGAGGTGCAGCAGTCCAGCAGCACCACTGGCATGGTGGTGGGCATCGTGGCAGCGGCCGCCCTCTGCATACTCATCCTGCTCTACGCCATGTACAAGTACCGCAACCGTGACGAAGGCTCCTATCAGGTCGACCAGAGCCGAAATTACATAAGCAACTCAGCCACACAGAGTAACGGTGCCCTGGTGAAGGAGAAACAGCCCAGCACTGCCAAGACAGTCACCAAGAACAAGAAGAACAAAGATAAAGAGTACTACGTCTGAGGGACTGCTGCTGTGACACACAGAGACAGCAGACGCACGTGGAAAAGGAAAGAGACGAGAGAAAAAGAAGAGAGAGTGGGAGGGAGATGAGGCAGTAAATGCAACATTGTGGCCAACTCATTCTAAATTCATTATTGTCAGGTAGACATATGTGGTGCCAGTACAACTCGAATCAGTGGGGAGAAAAAACCTAAATCAGACAGCAGAGTCACAGCATTTTCGTGTTCACACCTTTCAGCGTTGCATCAATTGATTAACTAAGACTAAACTTTGATTAATTGATAACCACGGTGCGAACTTAAGGAAAGACTATTACACCTCAGCATAGGCCGTGCCAACAGGACTGCAGCAAAAAGGCTGATAAAACAGTGATTCATGTGTTAGAATTTGACAGGTTATTTAATATCTTGGGTACTGTGTGAAACCACCACCATCAGTATTTCTGTTACTGTCTGTCCCCACTTCCTGACGAGTACCCGTGGTGGCTCGTGGCTCAAATTAGTAACCTGACATCCCTAAAATCAATATACTGCCGCCTCGTTGAAACATTGTCAAATCCAGTTCTCTGGCTGGAGAACTGTTCAACATCTCTACTCTCTCTCTTGTTCGCCTGTTTCTCTCCTGTTCTGTGGTGCCCAGCAGCCAATGCAACGTAATCTCTGCCGTGTTTCAAGCATGTAGTATTCTCTTACGAAAAAGACAAACTGTTTTTCCTTTCTGTGGAGTTTAAAGATCAAAAAATATGACTGACCATCATAACAATGTTAAACGTAGCAACTATGTGAGATGCCACCACTCCAACCTAATGGATGCTAACTTGTACGTTTAGCTGTCAAAAAACTTGTTGAGGCCAAAAAAAAAAAAAAAATCCCTTCGGTTGTCCTTTTGTTACAGCAGATCTGTGTCATGTGTTTTGGGGGCTCTGAGGGCCCTGAGCCCCCCCCCTCCCCCTTGTGGGGCCAGCAGAAAAACTGTCACGTCCTTAATGATTACCGAAAAGCAGAAAAAAACCTCCAGCAAACACGATGAACTCTGTTCTATATAATTATAAATATATGTATAGACATTGCAGAAACCTTATGGACCTAAAATTGTGAAAGCGTGGAAAATTGAGTTTGCTGATAGTGAACAGCGAAGATGGGATTTTTGATGCTGGCACTGTTTCATTACCCGATTCCCAAACCCCCCCCCACCCTTCTCATGAACAGTACAGCTGAAGGAATGCCTTGCTGCAAGACTTGGTCACTTTGGGTTTCCCTTTTGTTTTGTTTGTTTGTTTATTCGATTTTTTTCTGGACACAGGAGGGACATTTTAGGAAAAATTCAAAATTCATTCATTACCTTGCAGCAGCTGGAAAGAAAAAGCAAAATAAACACGTCTGTCTTTCGCACTCGAGCCTGACTGGACTGATGGCAGCCACTGGGCAAAGCAAACTTTATGGGAAGAGCACATAAAAAAGGTGAACAAGAGTTCCCTGGAAGATGTACAAGCGAACTCTAGTATTCTAATTTTCTCAAGTCTAGTAAAAAAGAAAATTGTACCATGAAAAGAAAAAATTATGAAAAAAGTTTGTGAAATGTCTAAATATTTGACTCTCATCCCATTACTAAGAAATGTGTTTTCCCTGCTATCATTCTTGTCGGGAGAAAAAAAAAAGGACTGATTCTGGGAAAGAAATGTCTGTGTTTTCTGTTGGTAATCAAGCAAATGTGATTTGGGTTATGAAAATGAAACCACATATTCTCCTTTTCTAGAGGAGAAAGGTTCCTCTTTTATTCATCCATATATCATCCTCAGTCTATTTTTAACCTTCATCCATTCCTTTTTTCTCTGTAGAGATTGTATGTCCCACATCCTGCAGAGAAAGCAGACTCTATCCACCCATCCAGCCATTCTCAGGATTTTATTTGCTTTATATCTATTTCCGTCTATATGGCGAGGGACAAGATGGCAGCCATTTTGTTTGATAGGCTCCATTGATTCACTCTCTTGCCACGTTTGTCTGCTCTCTCTCTCTCTGTCTCGCGCTCTCCATTCTAAGCATACTCTCCCACTATCTTCCTGTTCTTTCTAAATGTTATTGTAAAGTGTTCCAGTGAGATGACTCTAAATATGTGTACATTAACAGAGGGAATACACTTGGTTATATACTTCTTACTCCCGGTGTCGTGTGGTTTGTGCACACTCTCATTGGCCGACTTTGTGACAGGAGCGTTTATGTGCCAAGCCAGTCTCTTCACCCCAACTAGGGGTTGGGGAAATAATCGCTTTTTCTGATGAATCTCGATGCAGACGTAAACAATTATGAAATGATGCACAAATGCCAAGATTTCAATTCCAAAATATTAATTTACAATGTAATTAATTGTGGTGGAATGGAAAAAGGCAGAACCTTAAATACAGAAGTTGGCACCCACCCAGATGGTTTTTGGCATGGCACGTAATGTGTTCATGACAGTTTGCTGGAGCATTACTGTCCTATGTCCTACCAAAGGCAGTCGAACAGTCCTTTGGGCGAAGATTGGGTAAAGACTGAAGGGGGATTATGTTATGGAGCAGACCATCTGTCTGTCCCACTTTTGTGAAATCAGCTCCTACAGTTTTGTTCTGATTGTTTTGAAACTTGGTACCAGGGTTTGATATACATTGATGATGCGCATATTTGACATATTTGACTCTCATCGGATGACCTTGAGGTCAAAGGTCAGAGGTCAGATTTTCCCGAAATCTTGTAAATACAGTAACTACTGAAAGAAATGATGTAGGCTTTTCAAATTGATACAGTAGCTGTATCTAAGATGCGTCTTCGACAGTTTATACCCTGACCTCACTATGGGTTTGGGATCAAAAAGTCAAAAGTCAAAGTTAACATTCCAGTTGCACTATGGTAAATGCTAAATGCTAAATTTACTATTACTATAAAATGAGTAGTGCTAGGGTCACCAAATCTGGTACACAGGTTCACCTTGGAAACCTGACCTCAGACTATGGGTTTGGATTTAAAAAGGTCAGATGTCAAGGTTAACATTCCCTATGCCCTAATACTTTACAATGAGTAAAGTCTAAGGTCACCAAACTTGGTATACAGTTTCACCCTTTGACCTTGAAGGGTGACTATGGATTTGGGATCCCAAGGTCAAAGGTCAACATCATTATGGCTTGTAAAGTACTGTATATCTCAACAACAAAGAAAGCTAGGGTCACCAAACCTGGTACACAGCTTCACTCTGACAACATGACCTTGGTCATGTTTGGGGACAAAAGGTCAGTGGTCAAGGTTGACCCTCTTTATACAGGAAGTGCACGGCTCTCTAGGGTCATCAAACTTGCTACACAGGTTCACCTCAGGATCCTGCCCTACAGCTATCGGTTGTATACTTTATTGTATATTCATGGATGATGGGTTTATCATAATTTTGTTATGCCAAAGTAATTATATTGAAAAGTTGAACACTGCTCTCCATCAGTAAGTATTGGGTTCTTCAAAGCAAACGGAGGCAGCGGATGTTGCACCCACCTCAAAGTGCTCTTGTTAAGGTTCTCAACATACACAAAACTTCATGGTATTTGAGACTGGCAAAAAATGCGTGTTTTACTGGCATTGATGCCCGTTGAATATGGCATGCAGTGTTTAAGGGTGGTGAGACTACGATATCAATAGCAAGCAAGTTTTATCCACATACATACAGACATACACCAGTGACACAATGCATTTGGCATGCATTAAGCATGATGATACAGAAAGAGGGATAGCAAAGTTATCATATACAGTGGATATAAAATGTCTACACACCCCTGTTCAAATGCCAGGTTTTTGTCATGTAAAAAAATGAAATCAAGATAAATCATTTCAAAACTTTTTCCACCATTAATTTGACCTATAACCTGTACAACCCAATTGAAAAACAAACTGAAATCTTTTAAGGGGAAAAATAAAAAACTTACAGTAACCTGGTTGCATAAATATGCACACCTTCTTATAACTGTGGCTGTGTTCAGAATTAACCAATCACATTCAAACTCATGTTAAATGGGAGTCAGCGCACACCTGCCACCATTTAAAGTGCCCCTGATTAACCCCTATCCCTGACATTTTCGTAGTCACATCTTACAGCACAAGCCATGGTCTACAGAGAGCTTCCAAAGCATCAGAGGGATCTCATTGTTCAAAGGTATCAGTCAGGAAAAGGGTACAAAAGAATTTCCAAGGCATTAAATATATAATGGAACACAGTGAAGGCAGTCACCATCAAGTGGAGAAAATATGGCACAACAGTGACATTACTAAGAACTGGACGTCCCTCCAAAATTGATGAAAAAACGAGAAGAAAACTGGTCAGGGAGGCTGCCAAGAGGCTGATGGCAACATTGAAGGAGCTGCAGGAATTTCTGGCAAATACTGGCTGTTTAGTACATGTGACAACAATCTCCTGTCTTCTTCATATGTTTGGGCTACAAGGTAGAGTGGCAAGACAGAAGCCTTATCTTACGAAGAAAAACATCCCAGCCTGGCTACATTTTGCAAAAACACATTTGAAATCTCCCAAATGCATGTGGAAAAATGTGTTATTGTCCAATGCAACCAAGGTTGAACTTTTTGGCCATAATTCCAAAAGGTGTATTTAGTGCAAACACAACAACAAACACTGCTCATCACCAAAAGAACACCATACCTACAGTGAAGCATGGTGGTGGCATGATCATGCTTTGTGGCTGTTTTTCTTCAGCTGGAACTGGGGCCTTAGTCAAGGTGGAGTGAATTTTGAACAGTTCCAAATACCAGTCAGTGTTGGCACAAAACCTTCAGACTTCTGCTAGAAAGCTGAAGATGAAGAGGAACTTCATCTTTCAGCACGACAGTGACCCAAAGCACACATCCAAATCAACAAAAGAATGGCTTCACCAGAACAAGATTAAAGTTTTGGAATGGCCCAGCCAGAGTCCAGACCTGAATCCGATCGAACATCCATTTTTAAAACCCATCTTAAAACACACTTTTACTCCCTGGCCTTCGACCCAGTGTGAGACATTGATTTTATTGAATGAAATGGATTTTTATTTATTTATTTGTTTTATTTTCCTTTATCTTTTATTTTATTGAGTCTATTGACTGTGGTTTCTACTCATGCTGAGTTTTATGTTGTCTTGTTGGTGTTATATTGTTTTTGTGTTAGTGTCCTGCTCCTTGCTTTTATATTTTTATGTGTTCTTGTTGTACAGCACATTGTGTAGTGAGTGTTGCTTTTTAAAGTGCTTTATAAATAAAGTTGATTGATTGGTTGGTTGATTGATCTGTGGGATGATCTGAAGAGGGCTGTATTCAGGAGATGTCCTTGCAATCTGACAGATTTGAAGCATTTTTGCGAAGAAGAGTGGGCAAATATTGCCGCATCAAGATGTGCCATGCTGATAGACTCCTACCCAAAAGGACTGAGTAGGACACAGAGTAGTTTAAGGGTGTGCATATTTATGCAACCAGGTTACTGTAAGTTTTCATTTTTTATGTTTCCCCTTAAAAGATTTCAGTTTGTTTTTTGTATTTATTTTATTATAATTTGAGGTTATATTATCGTGTATATATTTTTAAGGAGTTATTTTATTTTATTTTAGGCCTGTTTTAAATAATGCCTTAAAGTATTTTAGTTCTTATTACCACATTAGAGTTTATCCTAATGAACATATTAGATCGCTTGACCATAAAGCAGGTCACCTTTGACCTGCTTTATGGTCAAGCAATCAGTGAAACCACGTCAGGTACTGTGGCATCAGCATGGAAAAGATTAATAAGAGTGCATCTTGCAGTTTGGGGAATTGGAAGTGTTTGGGTGCAGTTGCAGAGAAGAGCCTTCAGGGCGAGACATGGTACAATGGACATTGATGGCAAAATTTCCAGATTATTATTGCATTTATGAATGGAAAATTATCAATCCTTTTTTTTTTTTTTTTTCCTTTGAAAGACAAAAGTAAAATAGAAAGATGTCTTTACCTTCTTAATAATTGAAAGAAGACAAAATGAACCTGTTTGACGTATTACGTGGAAAATTATCAGTTTTCAGTGAAGTGGTAAGTGAAACTTGTCAGTTGCACTCTTCAGGTATTGTAGCATCGCCATGCAATAGATGAGAGCCCATGGTCAAGTGGCTTCTGAGTTAGTAGGTGGACAGTTTGCCACATACATACATACATACATACATAACCACACCACAGAATCCCTTTTAAAGTGGTGTGAAAAAGTGTTTGCCCCCTTCCTGATTTCTCTTTTTTTTGTTTGTCACACTTAAATGTTTCAGATCATCAAACAAATTTAAGTATTAGACAAAGATAACACAAGTAAACACAAAATGCAGTTTTTAAATGAAGGTGTTTATTTTTAAGGGTAAAAAAAAAAAAAAATCCAAACCTACATGGCCCTGTGTGAAAAAGGGATTGCCCCCCCCACACACACACACACACTGTTAAAACATAAATTAACTGCGGTTTATCACATCATTGGAAAGCTGAGTTCAATTTCTCTAGCCACACCCAGGCCTGATTGCTGCCACACCTGTCTTAAATAGGACCTGCCTGACAAAGTGAAACAGACCAAAAGATTCTCAAAAGCTAGACATCATGCTGCAATCGAATGAAATTCGGGAACAAATGTTGAAACAAAGCAATTGAGATCTATCAGTCAGGAAAAGGTTATAAAGCCATTTCTGAAGTTTTGGGACTCCAGCAAACCACAGTGAGAGAGAGCCATTATCCACAAATGGTGAAAACATGGAACAGTGGTGAACCTTCCCAAGAGTGGCCGGCCGATCAAAATTACCCTAAGAGTGCAGCAACGACTCATCCAAGAGGTCATAAAAGACCCCACAACAACATCCAAAGAACTGCGGGCCCCACTTGCCTCAGTTAAGGTCAGCATTCATGACTCCACCATAAGAAAGAGACTGGGCAAAAATGGCCTGCATGGCAGTTCCAAGACGAAAACTACTGCTGAGCAAAAAGAACATAAAGGCTCATCTCACTTTTGCCAGAAAACATCTTGATGATTCCCAAGACTTTTTGGAAAATACTCTGTGTACTGATGAGACAAAAGCTGAACTTTTTGGAAGGTGTGTGTCCCATTACATCTGGCGTAAAAGTAACGCAGCATTTCAGAAAAGGAACATCATACCAACAGTAAAATATGGTGGTGGTAGTGTGATGGTCTGGGGCTGTATTGCTGCTTCAAGACCTGGAAGACTTGCTGTGGAAAATGGAATCATGAATTCTGCTGTCTACCAAAAAATCCTGAAGGAGAATGTCTGGGCATCTGTTTGTGACCTCAAGCTGAAGTGTACTTGGGTTCTGCAGCAGGACAATGATCCAAAACACACCAGCAAGTCCATCTCTGAATGGCTTAAGAAAAATAAGATGAAGACTTTGGAGTGGCCTAGTCAAAGTCCTTTACCTGAATCCAATTGAGATGCTGTGGCATGACCTTAAAAAGGCGGTTCATGCTCAAAAACCCTCCACTGGGGCTGAATTACAACAATTCTGCAAAGACGAGTGGGCCAAAATTGCTCCACAGCACTGTAAAAGACTCATTGGCAGTTATCGCAAATGCTTGATTGCAGTTGTTGCTGCTAAGGGACGCCCAAACAGTTATTCGGTTTAGGGGGCAATCAGTTTTTCACACAGGGCCATGTAGGTTTGGATTTTTTTTTTACTCTTAATAATAAACACCTTCATTTAAAAACTGCATATTGTGTTTGATTGTTTGATTTCTTGCCCTCATATTTGAGCAAACTTGTCCTCGGGTTTTGTCCCATCAAGCTTATTTGTGGTGACAATCATCTATTCCCACCTCATTTCTTTAATTCCTCAGTAATGCTATGTCCACTTACCACCAAGATACGTATGATGTATAATCACATGACTCTGAACAATTCTATGAATATTCATGAATAGCAATAGCACCCTCTCTTGGACACATGACGGTTACAACCACATTGTTTCCTTAATATCTTGGAGACGGATTGTCAGATTGGCACCAAAAGAGGTATGCTGGATAATTATTGAAAAACAAAAATAATGCCCTCTCCAGGATATATGCAAAGTTACAGTTTCCCACCCTATATTTAAACGAACGCGTCGTCGGGTTTTAGTCTGACTGAACTGTTTTTCAGTCTACACAGGGATGGGCTACAAATGAACATATTAGATTTTTGAGGTGATCTGAAAGTGCATACCTCTGCCAAGACCATACCTTCTTGCAATATTTTAGCGGGGATGTGTAAAAACTACTGCACAGATTTTGATGAAATTTTCACCACAGGTGGCCCTTGGGTTATGGATGAACCCATTAGAATTTGGAGGTGACCCATGAGTGCATATCTCTGCCAAGGCCCCATCTTCTCACAATAGGTTAGCAAGACTATGCAAAACCTGCCGGATGAATCTGAGCTATGGATGAACCCATTAGATTTTTGAATCCATGAGCTCATATCTCTGCCAAGGCCCTATTTTGCAATGTACAGGTAGATGGATTGACAGACTGACGGATGTGCAGATTGAAAGCTAGATGGAGGTATGGGCAGAGGGATGGACGGATGAAAGGAAGGAGGGACGGAGCCTTAGTGGAATTATGTGCTCTCTGAGTGGCTAGGCCGAGGACTGGTGAGGACGCAGGTGTGTGAGGGCCCATTTATCACTTGCAGTTTTAATTGGTGTTAAGACTGTTTCAACCCTTCTGTGGCTGATGCCAAAGAAGACACATCAGTGTTATATTTGAATATTTTTATTGAACTTTTACATATTCATATAGAACACAGAAACAACTACCCACCGTTGTACATAGCCACATAAGCCCATGCATACACACAAGGGGGGGAGGAAAGTAAAAAGTCAAAGTATGGAGCTTGTATTTCAGTATTTCTCACAGAAATACCACATGTGAATTAGAACATTAAAAAGTATCCACCTTTTTCCTAGCCCTCATGATGCCTTGCATGAATTATGTGTACAACTTCCGGTACTATTTTAGAACGTGGAGTTGTCATGGAATGCTTTTCCTTGTTAAAAAAAACAATGACTTCGGCATCAGAAATCTGGGAACACAATGTTTTAAATCTCAGAAACAGTAATATAATCATACCACTTCCCACGAGGGAAGGGGAAGATGACCTTAAAAATGGCCTTGCATACAGTAGCCCTGTTAGTTTGCTCCGCTGCTAAGAGGGTAATGCTGTAAACAAATGAAAGCACCAAGGTCCTGTGCCTCGGTGCCAGTGGCATGGTAGCATGGGCAGCTGTAAAAAAATATTGGCCCGGGATAGTTATTACAATACCTTTTTTTGCTGCAGCATTGACAGAAATGGTGAGTTAAATCTGTGTTTATTTCCAAAGCAAAGTGTTATTTTGAAATTTGGGCAAATTAAAAGTCAAGAAAATATGGTTATACAATGATGTAAGCCTTTGGTTCCACTTAATTTTGACCGGGCAAGCTGAAACAGAGAGGCGGACAGACACACAGATAGACAGATACACACAGCCACAAACAGACGCACTAACTGATTACTGTATGCCTCCATTTCACCGAGGCATAATAAAAGCTCTGAGACATACAGTATCAATATATCCACCACAGTAAAGTTGGTCACATTTTGTTAAAAGATGTTGAACATAGTCTAATTTACCTTATAGCAGACATAGAATCTAGTCAGAGCCACAAAGAATCACAGCATCATATTCGGGTGTTTTAATGTTGTGGTAATGCCGTTTTACCACAGCATTAAAATGCTCATGCTGCTGTCATGCCATGAAGCTTGTCATTTAACTTAACACATATAGACCTCTTCTGACAATTGTTGAAAATTTTATTGATCTATATTTTGTAATAATTTAAAAATGTATTAATGCATGTTGAAGCAGCTAATATCAAGTCCATATCGCAACAAAAAACTATTTGATATCTTTCCTTAATCATTAAGCAGTAGGAAGCAAACTGGCAACTATTTATTTATTTATTTATTTTTTACTTCTTGCAGCCTTGCACTTGGTGACATATATGACAGATGAACATCCGATCTGTGACATTCATACAAATGAAAACATACCTGGTGCTCCTTTGTGACATGATTGAAAGTTAAACCCAGGAGCAGACAACAGACTCAATTAGAAACACAATGATCTTTATTGATTGTGAGTGTGTGTGTGCAGAACGGGAGTAGTCTGGCAACCTTGCAAGGAGAGGAGAGAAGATATGAGTTATCTTGCAACAAAATGGTTGAATAGCAGAATAAGTAATAGTCTTATGGAGCTAGGGAGTATACGAGAGAAACCATTTGCGGCTTAGTCCTTCTCCAGGTTACCAGGGTCCCGTGAGGGTGAGGTAGTGCCAGTGCAAGTAATTACAGTGATGTGTGCAAAGGAATTCTCCGCTCAGGGGGAGAGGAGAGAGTTCAGTGAAAGTACTGAGGCACTTACGGAGGGCTGATGATTGAGAGAAGCCCCGGCTCCTGGAAAGAGTCCCGGTCCGCCACCTGAAGCTGGGTTGGACTGCCTGGAGGACAGTCCACCTGTGCACAGGTACAGAGGACAAGGAGAGGCAGATGTAGTTGATGACAAAACCCAGTAACGGGTTGCTTACAGTTGTGAAGAGGGAGGCGAAACTCCCAGCTGACGAAGAGCAGAGAAGTTTAAGTTGAAAGGGAGGCGAAACTCCCAGCTGAAGAGAAAGGTGACTCGTGTTGAAGAGTTCTTACACCCTGTTGGAACGTTGACGTCTCCGTGCAGGAGTGGAGGGCTCCACTCCTAATAAAGGCAGTCTAATTGGGAGACGCAGGTGTGAGGGAAGATAATTAGTGAAAGAGAAAAACAACACACAGCTCGGATCACCACAGTGCCCCTCCCCTCATGGGACGCCTCCTGGCAGCCGACTCAACCTATCCGGGTGAGCCCGATGAAAAACCCTGATCAGCTGTCGATCAGTGATGAAAGAGGCTCGGACCCAAGATCTTTCCTCTGGACCATACCCGGCCCAGTCCACCAGGTACTGAAGACCTCGCCCCCTGTGTCATACGTCCATAACTGCGGTTGACCTTGAACGCTGGCCCACCACCGATCATCACTGGAGGGGGAGGCGGCTTGGATGGAGGGCACAAGGGACTAGTGGAAAATGGCTTTATCTGGGAGACATGGAAGGTGGGACAGATATGAAGGGCAGGAGGAAGAGACAGGCAGACAGCAACCGGATTGATTATATGTGAGATGGGATAAGGTCCAATGAAGCGAGGTGAGAGCTTCTTGGACTTAGTTTTGAGGTTAATGTTCTCCGTGGAAAGCCATACCTTCTGTCCAACCTGGTAGGGCGGAGCCGGGGTCCTCAAGTGGTTGGCTATCTCAGAGTTGTGGCCCGCAGTGCATTGAAGAGCAGCACTGGTAGTCCTCCAAATCCGGCGACAGTGCTCAATGTGGGCCTGCACCGATGGAACAGCGATCTCCACCTCCTCCTCCGGTAACAGGGGAGGGTTGTAACCCAAAGACACCTCAAAGGGGGAGAGACCCGTAGCCGCTGAGATGGCGGAGTTGTGCGCATACTCAATCCAAGGTAAGTATGAACTCCATGATGCAGAATTGGAGGCAGTGACACATCTCAGGGCAGCCTCCAGTTCTTGATGGGTACGCTCACACTGGCCATTACTCTGGGGGTGATATCCCGAAGATAAGCTGGCCATTGCCCAATGGCCTTGCAAAAGCACCGCCAAACCTGAGATAGAAACTGAGGACCCCGGCCCGAAACTATGTCCACAGGGATCCCATGCAGACGGACCATGTGCAGTACAAACAGATCGGCCGTCTCCTTGGCAGATGGGAGCTTGTTAAGGGGAATGAAATGAGCTGCTTTAGAAAAGCTGTCTACGATGGTTAGGATCACCGTGTGTCCAGCAGAGGGGGGAAGCCCAGTCACAAAATCCAGAGCCACATGAGACCAAGATCTGCTGGGGATGGGTGGAGGATTCAGCAGTCCCTAGGGGAAAAAGGAGGACGATTTCCCGGTGGTGCACTGGGGACAGGACCAAACAAACTCATTGACATTCTTTCTCATAGACGGCCACCAGAAGGTCCTCTGCAGCTGGGACAAGGTGCGAGACATCCCAGGGTGACACATGACTATAGAGGAGTGTAACCAATCGAAGACCTCACCACGGACTGAGGAAGGGATATAAACCTGCCCCGCCAGACCCCCACCCAGGTCGGGTTCCGCTTCCTGCACGCTCTTGACCCTCTCCTTGGTCTCCCAGGAGAGCACATCATCAATGCACAAGGGAGACACAATAGGGTGCGGTTCAGGCAAAGCTGTGTCCGGGGAGAACTGACTAGAGAGCGCATCAGGTTTGGTGTTTTTGGACCCCGGGTGATAGGCGATGGTAAAATTGAGCCTGCCGAAGAACAGGGACCAGCGGGCTTGTCTACAGTTCAGCTGTTTAGCCGTTCTCAGGTACTCCAAGTTCTTATGGTCAGTCCAAACAACAAACGGCAGCGAGGCTCCCTCCAGCCAGTGGCACCACTCCTCCAAGGCCAGCTTGACTGCCAGTAACTCCCGATCCCCCACATCATAGTTCCTCTCGGCCGGTGACAGACGTCAGGAAAAGAAGGTGCAAGGACAGACCTTGTTGTTGGAGGACGAGCACTGAGACAGGACCGCCCCTACCCCAGAGTCCAAGGTATCCACTTCCACCAGGAACTGTAGGGATAGGTCCACCTAAGCAAGGATAGGGGGAGAGGAGAAGTGAGATTTTAATTCCAAGAATGCTTCCTCAGCCTCTTCAGACCAATGAAAAGGGACTTTAGTGGAGGTGAGGCGGGTGAGCAGCAGAGCATTCACACTATAGTTGCGGATAAATCACCGATAAAAATTAGTGAATCCCAGGAACTGTTGCAGCTGCCTGCGGGAAGAAGGGACCGGCCACTCCACTACTGACTTTACCTTACCAGGGCCAGCTTGGATCTCTTTGTGGGCAATGACAAAACCCCAGGAAGGTGGTAGAAGATGTATGGAACTCACATTTTTCCACCTTGACATAGAGTAGATTCTCTAGTAGCCACTAAAGGACCCTTCTCACGTGCACCCGATGCTCAGCTAAAGAACGAGAAAAAATGAGAATGTCATCCAGGTACACAAATACAAATAATCCAAAAAGTCCCTCAGCACGTCGTTGATGAGCCGCTGGAACACTGCCGGCGCATTAGTCAACCCAAACGGCATCACCAAATATTCGAAGTGGCCACTAGGAGTGCGGAACCCCGTCTTCCACTCATTCCCCTCTTTAATCCGGACCAGGTGGCAGGCATTGCGCAGGTCCAGTTTGGTGAAGACAATGGCCCTCTGAAGTGAATCAAAAGCAGAGTTAATGAGTGGCAGAGTGTGCTTATCTTTCACTGTGATGTTATTAAGTTCCCTAAAATCAATGCAGGGTCGAAGGGAGCCGTCCTTTTTGCCCACAAAAAAACCCCCAGCTCCCACCACCGATGAAGAAGGCCTGATAATGCCTGAGCTTAAAGACTCCTTAATGTATTTGTCCATCACCTCCCGCTCTGGGGCAGAGAGACTATAAAGTCGGCTAGATCAGTCGTGTAAGGGTTTTAGCCCTTCCCACGTCCACTAGCCCCCCTACTGTGACAAACGGACCCCACCACCACACACACACACACACATACACACACACCATGGCTGATTTGGGGCAGGAAGCGACTTCGCGATCGGCACTGGCACAATACATGCACAATCCGAGATTGCGGCGGCGTTGTTGTTCCACAGGAGGCAACCTAGATTGGGCCACCAGCATAGGTTCCCTGGCATCAGAGGGTTCGGGGGGGGGAGGGCAGGGAGGAGAGGCTGAGGGGGAAGACACAGCTGGGAGCCCGAGATATTAGAAAAACAGCACTCACTGGCCCACTCCCTTAAACGGTTATCAATACTAATGGCTAAAGAGATTAATTCGTGTAGTGAGGACGGTTTCTCTAAACGGGCCAACTCATCCCGAAGACTAGGACTCAGACTGTGTGTGAAAATGCTGCAGAGTGAAGCATTCTCAAAACCCACCTCTGCTGCAACAACCCGGAAATCTACAGAGTAGTCAGCTACGGACTTGACCCCCTGCCGAAGGTTGAGAAGGCGGGTGGTGAGGACATTATCCCGGTCAGAATGATCAAAGACCTCGGTGAATTCGGAAACAAATTGGTCATATGTTTAGTTGGGATAATCGGGACGGTCCAACACAGCATAAGCCCAGGCTAAGGCCCGCCCCTCCAGCAGGTTCACAAGATTGACTGTGATTAGTGGGGAAATCCTCCGGTACCCGCTGAAACACAAGGCTACACTGAAGTAGGAACCCCAGGGCCTCCCCCAGCTTACTGTTAAAACGGATGGGTGTGGCATCCCATCCGGCATCCCTGGAGGAACGACCCTGGACTCTCTCATTGTGAATGCTGGACAAGGGGATGTTCAAGGGGGTGTGGCATCCCCTCCTCGTTGCAGCGCAAGGAGGAGGGGAAGGAAGAACAGATTTATGCGCTGGGTTGCACCACTACACATTTATTGAACAAAAAGGTAAACAAGTCCCCAACTGTACAACACAACAAAACAGCACAGGGCACATGAGGAGTCCTCCAGGATGCTCAGAGTCACTGGGTGAGAATACCGGGAAAATGACACATCCAATACTCACAAGCTGGAGCAGTCCGAGAAAGTCCCAAGGTGGCCTGGCAAAAAAAGCCCTTGTGCATGACAGTACATCTCACAGATGATTGCCATGATTCATAAAGCTTGACAGCACACGTGCACGATGCCAAAGCACAGGAGGAACCACACAGAGGGGCACGTTTGAAAGTTTTATTAAATATCAAAAACCAAAGCAGACAGCTGCAGAAACAGTCACTCACCAGAGGAATGGCCCTGTGGAGAGAAGACAAGAGCTGTGAGCAGAGGAATGGAGTAAGGGGAAATGGGTGAGCCAAATTGCCACTTACTTGGGAGATCCATGGAGGACCAGCAGGACCCAGTGAGGAATAGACGAAACAGTAGGGTAAAGGGGAAAGATGAGCTGATGGTGCCTGACTGGGTGGAGTAGGAGCTGAGGACAGTGAGATGTGGCAGGAGAGTGTGTGCAGTCGAAGAGACACACCTACACGGTGGCAGCAACCTGAGGAAGGAGGAGAAATAAGGTGAGACAGCGTGTTCACATTTATAGCTTATATTTGCTTGCCTGTTAGCGGGCAGTATACCCAGATGAGCCAGCGTTGACTGAGCAGAGAGAGCCTCCTTAAGTACACTGGCTGATGAGCGGGTGCAGGTATGTCTTCTGCCTCAGGTGCCGTGATGAGTTGGTGAATGTGAGGCAGGACAGGAGGGGCGCGCTGTCGTTGCCCATGACAGATGATTCAACGGACCAGCAATGCTTGACTGGCAAACGCCACCTAAGTACAAACATTGCTGGTTCCACATACTGGAGACACCTGGGCGAGGCGCGGGAATGACAGTCACCGGAGAAGAATCAGCTGGCTATAAAGACAGAGAGGACGTGGTCGGACCGGCAAATGCTAGACAATGCCCACCTGAAAGCAGGTCAAAGAAGCTGCCTAATAGCCGCCGGCCAGAGCAGTGGCTGCGGGCATGGAAAAGAAAAGACCAAAGACAAAAACACCACAAGAACTAAAAAGATAGCACAATACATAAATACCCCAACACCCGAGCCACAGAGGACAGCCAGAACTGAGCCTAAAGGAAAACACCGGCTCGGTTCATGACAGTGCTGCACTGGAGGAGAGGTTGAATGCGGCAGCACAACTGAACCCCTGGAGGCAGTCCGAGAGGGTAGCGCCAAGGTAAATTGGTCAAGCCAAGGATTAATATGAGTCAATAGATTTAAGATCACTTGTTGTTGGTATGTAAGCTGATCTAATTGAGCCTCCATGGTGTTTAACCTTTGTGCAGTTGCACTGTCTGCTGGGTTTTCGACTTGGAGACGTACTGACATGATTGGAAGTTAAACCCAGGAGCAGACAACAGACTCAATTAGAAACACAATAATCTTTATTGATTGTGAGTGTGTGTGTGCAGAACTGGAGTAGTCTGGTAACCCTACAAGGAGAGGAGAGAAGATATGAGTTATCTTGCAACAAAATGGGTGAATAGCAGAATAAGTAATAGTCTTATGGAGCTAGGGAATGTAGGAGAGAAACCATTTGCGGCTTAGTCCTTCTCCAGGTTACCAGGGTCCCGCGATGGTGAGGTAGTGCCAGTGCAGGTAATTACAGTGATGTGTGCAAAGGAATTCTCCGCTCAGGGGGAGAGGAGAGAGTTCAGTGAAAGTGCTGAGGCACTTACGGAGGGCTGATAAGTGAGAGAAGCCCCGGCTCATGGAAAGAGTGCCGGTCTGGAGCCGGGTTGGTCTGCCTGGAGGACGGTCCACCTGTGCACAGGTACAGAGAACAAGGAGATGCAGATGATGACAAAACCCAGTAACAGGTTGCTTACCGTTGTGAAGAGGGAGGCGAAACTCCCAGCTGACGAAGAGCAGAGAAGTTGAAGTTGAAAAAGAGGCGAAATTCCCAGCTGAAGAGAAAGGTGACTCATGTTGAAGAGTTCTTACACCCTGTTGGAGCGTTGACGTCTCCGTGCAGGAGTGGAGGGCTCCACTCCTAATAAAGGCAGTCTAACTGGGGGGGCACAGGTGTGAGTGAAGCTACGGCTGTGGAAGATAATTAGTAAAAGAGAAAAACAACACACAGCTCTGATCACCACACTTTGTCTGTATCACCAATCACACCAACAGTTTTTTTGGTGCATGATCTACCCATTGCTGTAGAAGCCACAGATTTAGTTTTCTTGGTTGTGAGGATCCTCCCTTACAGTTTATGACACAACCACGACCAGCAGCAAAAAGTACCAGAACTATGCAAAAAAAGTACAGAAATTAGCCACCATTTGACCCACTTGTATGTAGGCTATACATCTATCTAATAAAATCAAGGGATCTCTGTCTGTTTGTGTGTGTGTCTGTGTGTGTTCCTCAGATTTCTCTCAAACCATTCGTCACACTGACCTAAGATTTTAAACGTGGTTTGCTGAAGCTATAAGAGTGTGCATCCCCGAATATGGAGTCACTCAGTCAAAATATATAATTTTTATCAATAAAAGTTTAGCCACTGCTGTGTGACCGCTCTGTCTTCACCCCCATGGCTTCAAGAAGTGTGGGCGGTTTTTCGGATTGACTCCGTGCTCATTGGAGAATATGCCGCATCACGCCCATGCTGATTGGATAACACAGCATCACGACCTGTCAGTCACCACAACGCTTCACAAACAAAGATTTTAGAAGTGCTTTGCTGCTGAGGTGTGCATCCACGAGCTGCTCAGTCAAAATATAGACCATAAAGCTGCATAGGTCTAATGGATATATTTGGCATAGAGAACACGAGGTGTGGTGGTGGGGCGCTCGGCATAGAGAACACGAGGTGTGGGGGGGAGGCGGGGTGCGCTGCCTGCGCATCTATGAGTATGGACCCGCTCAGTTAAAATATTTACCATAAAGTTGTGTAGGTCTCATGGATATATTCGTCATGGGGGGGGGGGGGGGGGGGGCGCTGCCAAGGACCTACTACCAGGGACCCATGGTGGTGCCACAATGACATCACTGGCACACGCTCAGCCTGCCCGGTCAGTGGTACACCAAAGCCCCGACTGCTGCTTCATTGTGGAGTGGAATGGCCAGATCAACTGCATATTACATGTGGACACATCTTCCAAATAATGAAATAAATCATTTTTATTTAAATATTTACAGACAAATGTGCAACACTGATGCAAAACTTGCAGCCAAACAGGTCATTCTGCTCTCGCTCTGTGTGTGTGTGTGTGTGTGTGTGTGTGTGTGTGTGTGTGTGTGTGTGTGTGTGTGTGTGTGTGTGTGTGAGAGAGAGAGAGAGAGAGAGAGAGAGAGAGACAGGATCGGCGCCGTACGTGGATGCCCTGAATTTCCCTCTAGTGATCAATAAAGTATACATGATACAAATGCAAAATAATAATAATGTTCGGTGTTTTGTACTTGGTCTCAAATATTTGTAAACGTGTCCTGTCATAGTACTGCATCTACTGTGGATGACCACATGCAGCCCAAATTTTAGGACCACGCGGCCTGCCTGCGACCTGAATGCGTTGACAGCACATGTGCAAGACTGAACATCTCATTCACGAGGTGGCGCTACCAACACAGCATACAAAGACAAATTAGACGAGAAAGACAACGAGGATGCGAAAGAAGAGAATAAACATACATGAATCCTTTTGCAGCAGCAGCAGCTTGAGCAGAGAAGAGCACTGTAAAATGGTAATTCCTCCTTTTCCTTGAAACAAGGCCATTGTTGTTGCTACAAAAAAAAAAAATGTGTGTCGCTCTTGTGTTTATAGCCGGTGAACAAAGTGGCGTGGTAGCACATTTACGCTACCCATAGGGCTGGGGCGAAACTACAAATATGTAACAGCTGTGTGCATGCATCAACCGCTTAGCCTGGTAGACAAAAAAAGTAACGCCACGTGCGCGCCAGGCTCGTCCAAAGCGCACACGGACCAAAGCAGACCAGAGGGGAAATGCAGCATGAATATTGGCAGGACTGCCTTCAAACTGTTGTCAGTTAATTCTATTCAATTCAATTCAGTTCAATTCAACTTTATTTATATAGCGCCATTTCACAACAACAGTCATGTCATAGCACTATCAACTGTAGGGGAAACCCCACAGTTGCAGAAAAACCCCAGCAATCAGGTGATCCCCTGTGACCAAGCGTTTGGTGACAGTGGAGAGGAAAAACTCTGTTAACTGCTGTCAGCCTCTTAACATCTATTTCTTTTTTGATAAGATTTAGTTTTTGTAAATCCTTCACTCTGGCCAGAGTACCCCACTAGATGACAGCTCTGCTATTCTATTGACTTAATCAATAGTAACAACAATACTGTACAACTGAAACACAATTATCACTTCCCCAATCAAACATGGAGCTGCCTAGAATTTGTATTAAGACAGATCCTTAAAAAGCTTAAAAACAGATTTTATGTCAAGGAACCATGTCCCTGTCAAAACTCTTGTGCTCTGTGCTCTGGAAGAAGATCACTTGAGCCCATTATCAGCGGCTGCCCAAAGTCACTTGCAGATGGCCGCTACTGTTGGTGGCACATCCAGGTGCTTAAGGCAGTTGCAGAGAATTTAGCCTCAGCCACCCAAGAATGATCAATTTTGTCAAAGGCAGAGAGAAGTATACCCCTCAGTCAAGGTCCTTGTCTGGCATCCTTGCCACAGCAGCCAACTGGCAGCTGAAAGCTGATCTTGGCAAGCAGCTCCATTTTCCAAAGTACATCATCTCAACAACAATGCATCCAGATATGGTCATCTTTTCCAAGAGCTGGCAGAGGACTGTAGGAGGCTGGGCTGAATCACGTATTGTGAGCCTATCGAGGTAGGTGCAGGAGCTTTGCAGACCAGTCTCTCTAAACAGTCTTGGCCAACCTAGGGATAGTGAGTCTGGCAAAAAAGAAGGCCATTTCTATAATTCTTGTGGAGCTTGAAAGCTTCAAAAAGAGACACTTGCACAACATCATGAATCAAGCTGATGGTTGAGACAGCTGTTTTATTGTCTATCTGTAATTACATCATTTAAATGAACACCTGTGAGTTTTAAAGATTTAATTAGTACCAGGAGTGATCCATAAAATTTATATTTCACTCTAGACCTTTTAATCACAACAGTCATTTTGATACAGGTGTTACTTATAATATTTAACAAGGCTGAACCTACTCAGAAACAGAACCTCCATTAATGTCAGCAGTAATACCTGCATTTCATTCATGCTGAACCAGCTGTTCTGAATTTGAGTTAAAAAAAAAAAACAACTACTCTTTAATTACTAAATTATTGGATTTTTTTTATTTTCAAAAAAAGTTGAAAAAAGACCACAAAAAGCACAACAAAGAATAGCAAAAATTGAAAATGCTAATCTATTTTAGAATGAGCAAAAAAAAAGCATGAACACGTTTGTTGTGTAGGTTAAAAATGATCCATCATAGCCAACAGCTGCACCTGCTAAACACATCACTTTTGGTTCTACAAGTCAGATTTTGAAAGATTGAAAAAGTGTCAAAACTGTTAAAAAAAAAAAAAACTGTGTTGAAACTGTAATAAAGCAATATTTGTGACATGTTTCGGGACCCAGGAGACAGACACTGA
Source organism: Pholidichthys leucotaenia (assembly GCA_020510985.1). Taxonomy (NCBI): domain Eukaryota; kingdom Metazoa; phylum Chordata; class Actinopteri; order Cichliformes; family Pholidichthyidae; genus Pholidichthys; species Pholidichthys leucotaenia. The sequence goes on from CM035836.1 coordinate 228,201,141, forward strand.
CACGGGCAGATAGTGACAATAATCTTTATTAAAGAGTGAGGGTGTGTAGTGCAAGTGTGAGTGCGTGGATAGAGTTCTGGTCACCGGAGCTGAGCGCCCTGGACGGAGACCCGGCAACCCTGGAACATACAAGCACAAACAATTACTTTTGTCCCACGCAAGTGACAAGCTACTAGTAGCGAGGCTTACTTGGTTGTAGCACAGGTTTCGTCCTGCTGAGATCCAGCGGCCGTGCAACGTGGAGGTGAAGGTGTCCGTGAACGTGCTGGGGCTTCCACCCGTGGCTGTGACAAAGCCAGTTCTTCCCAAGATACCGGCTGTGATCCCACAGACCAGGACGATGACAATCCAGATGATGACGAGGTGAGTGATTCCACAGAACGTGGTGACGATGAAACAACTGATGCTGATGACAGTAACTCCACTGATAACGGTGGCCAATACTCCTGCAACTGATACAGTAATAGTTCTGGAATTTGAGGAGCAAGACGTACCAGTAGACGTGGTGGTAGCGAACTGCTACGTGAGCGTGTTGGCGTTACCCCGTCAGCTGGGGCCGCAGGTCCGCCGCCAAGGGGGTCCACCTGTGCACAGGGGTTGAGGTTAGGAGTAGAGTAACAGATGGTTCTCTTACGTGTCTGACTCTGAAGAGAAGTCCTAGACGAGGTAAGAGAAGTTCTTGACGAAGCCAGAGAAGTTCCTGACGAGATGAGAGAGAATCCTGACGAGGCCAGAGAGCGAAGTTCAGGTTCTTTCTCCGACGAGGAGGACAGACGACTCCATGCCGGGCTGTCAGCAACGCTGGCTTTTAACAGCTGTTGATTAACACCTGTTGGTCTGTGCACAGCTGGAGTTAATGATGCCAATGACGGCCCAGAGGCCGCCATGACAATTTGATCCCTTTAAATGAAAAAAGCAGAAAATCAAACTGTCAAAAACTGGGTTGTAGTCAGGACCTTGTCAAGATGAGAGTCTAACACAAACAGGTCAAGACCAAGTCAAGATCAAGATCTACATCCACAGTGGTCTTCGTCTCGAATTGGTCTCTGCCTAAAGGCCCTGTCACACCTTGATGATTTAGGCAACGTTTGCCAGACATATAAAAATGAGTCTAAAACGCTGACATACGTCAAAATTTTCACTTTTGGCCGTATGCATTGCCTAACCATAACGATTTGGATGTATACATATCGTATCAGTAACTTATATAGAATATTTTCATAACTTATAAATAACTTAAACCAACGAATGCTTAGCATGTTGTCGACGTTCACAACTTATGTGCAACAAATGTCTAACTTATGCATAGCTTATCCTAACTTCTGCATAGCGCGGTCATGCCAAACTGCTGTCGCCTCCCAACCCATGAATCCTAGGTGTGCAAGAGATCATCTCTGTTCAACCAAGATGATTCTCGCCTCCAAAGACCACGACAGGGGGGAGGGGGGTAACCGACCTAGCAAAGCTGTCAAATCTGTCAGGTCAGTCACGCCTAAAACAGCTGATGTGACACATCACGAACGTCAGATGACAGTTGTCACAACCTGGCTCAAAGGCACATGAACTGATGGTGATAAAAAAAAAGTTTATTTTCAGTAAAGTGAAAAAAAAGATAATGCATGGAGGCACAGCCAAGGGACAGCAAAGTTGATTTATCATGGAAAACAGCTGAGCTCCGTGCTTCGGGCGATCAGCTGATTGGTTCCACCTTCTCCGGTGTTCTGACATTTTGGAATATCTATCAGAACGGCACTGGACAGCTGATGGTACAGACTGCAGTCAAAAGTTTAAAAAAAAAAACAAGGAGGGCTAAACAGCTATTTGGATCTTTATCCTGTAGCTTGAAAGTCTCGTTTTGTCGTTTGGTCTCGTCGTGTGTATGTGCTGCAGGCAGCAGCTGAGCTGAGCTCTATACTGGTTTTTCTTGTGAACCAACGCTGCAAATACACCATTATAGGGTAGCTGTAAGTTAGAAACTTCTTCAGTAAGTTAAAGATAGGTTCAAAGAGCGTTACTCATATGTTTGAAATAAGTTTGTGGTACCCTAGACATTTATCTCAACGTATTTAACTTATGAGTAACTTGTGAGTTGCTTACAAGTAACGTTTGAGAACAAATGCATAACTTCCCTACAACTTATGCCCGCTTATGCAAGATATTTTAGCCATATGCTGGATACGTTGAAGAGGAGCTCGCCATACAATGACATATCAAATCAAATCAAATCAAACGTTATTTATTGCTGTACATACAACTGTAGTGCAGGCAAGATGAAATTGCGTTTCTCTCAGCATCCATAGAAGAAGCAGCATGATTTAAGATACACTCCCACATAGCTCCACCCCCCACCCCCACCCCCCCATCCATTCACACATCCCTGAGACATACTTGGGGAAAAAGAAAAACTAACTAACTATAATATATACAAAATGTCCGTAGGTGCAGTAGTGTGTATGAGAGATTCCGGGTCAACTGTTCAGCATCCTGACAGCTTGTGGAAGGAAGCTGTTGATCAGTTTGGTGGTTCTGCCTCTGATGCTCCGGAATCGTTTACCAGATGGAAGAAATTCAAAGTGTTTATGCAGAGGGTGAGAACAGTCCTTGACAATGTTCAGTGCCCTGCTCCTACAACGGTTCTGAAAAAGTTCTTGGACAGAGGGGAGGGAGACTCCAATTACCCTCTCAGCCCCCTTGACTATCCTCTGCAGGGCTTTTTTGTCTGACATACTGCAGCTGGAGTACCATGTAGCAATGCAGTACGTCAGAACACTCTCCACCACACCTCTGTAGAAGGTCCTGAGGATGCAGATGGAGAGAGAGGCCTGTTTGAGTTTCCTCAAGAACTGCAGTCTCTGCTGAGCCCGCTTCCTGATCTCCAAGGAATTCTTGCTCCAGGTCAGGTCCTACGAGATCTGCACTCTGAGGAACTTGATGTTCTCTACTCTCTCCACTAAACGGCCGCCGATGCTGAGGGGGACGTGCTCAGGCTGTGACCGCCGGAAGTCGATAATCATCTCCTTCGTTTTGTCCACGTTGAGCACCAGATTGTTCTCCCTGCACCAGCCCTCCAGGTCTCTCACTTCTTCCCTGTACATTGATTCCTCATCCCTCTGAATAAGTCCCACCACCGTGGTGTCATCTGGAAACTTAATAATCTGGTTCCCCACGTGTCTGGATACACAGTCATGTGTTAGAAGTGTAAACAACAGTGGACTGAGTACACAGCCTTGATATCCGGTGCTCAGCGTGACAGAGTTGGAGATGTTGTTTCCAACCCGGACAGACTGAGGTCTCTCAGTCAGGAAATCCAGGATCCAGAGACATGTGGCGGTGTCCAGACCGAGAAGGAGTAATTTCTCCATCAGTCTCTGGGGAATAATGGTGTTGAATGCTGAACTGAAATCAATGTACAGGAGTCTGGCGTAGGTGTCTTTCTGGTCCAGGTGGGTGATGACAGAGTGTAGGGTGGTGACTATAGCATCCTCCGTGGAGCGGTTTGAACAATATGCAAACTGGAGCGGGTCGTGTGATGCAGGGAGGCAGGCTGTAATGTGTGGTTTGACAAGCCGTTCAAAACACTTCATCACAATTGGTGTCAGTGCAACAGGACGATAGTCATTCAAACAGGACACAACTGGTTTCTTTGCCACCGGTACAATGATAGAGGTCTTGAAGCATCTGGAAACGATGGCCTGACTCAGGGAGATGTTATAAATGTCAGTCAGGACATCCGCCAACTCGCTCACGCAGTCTCGGAGCACACGTCCCGGAATGTTGTCCGGACCTGCAGCTTTGCGTGGGTTGACTCTGGTTAGGGTCCTCCGTGTGTCCGCTGTGTTGATGGTAAAAGCTGGTCCGACCGATGGTGGGGGTGGGCCAGCCCTCCCTCTGATTGTCGAGTTTGATGCTTCAAATCGTGCAAAGAAGTCGTTAAGCCTGTCTGGAAGCGAAGCATCGTCACCATTGACCCCCTGCTTAGACTTATAGCCCGTCAGTGTCCGAACTCCCTGCCACATCTGCTTGGTGTTCCTAGTGTCACAGAGGTGTCCCTGGATTTTCTCCGAATAGGCGCGCTTTGCTGCCTTAATTCCCTTTGAGAGGGCAGACCTGGCTGAGCGGAGGGAGATATACCAGCGTGCTTCAACATTCTTCAGTGGCTCTTAACTTATACAAAACTTAGCCATATCTGATTCGACGTATGTCAGCATGTTCTCCAAATTTTTTATACGTTTGACAAATGCTGCCTAAATCGTCGAGGTGTGACAGGGTCTTAAGGGGCCATGCACACAATAACGTTTTTACACCCAAACCGTGGAAGTTCGTCTACAGTTTAGCTGTCCGTGCATACTATGCCAGGTATTTGGAGGTGTGAAAGTGTAGAGATTTGAAACCAGCCTCAAGAGTGGAGAGGTTTTCACGGTGCTGATTTTGCGCATCCTTATGTACAGAAAAAACATCTATGGCATGATAGAGCCCCAATTTACAGCAGATTTCAGCCAATCCATACACCAAGGAGCATTTATTTCTCAGAGAAATACAAATATGGAGCTTGTATTTCTGTATTTCTCACAGACATACAGAAATACAAGCCTGATGTGTTTATAGTTAGGACCAGGTTAAAAATGGGCTCTTTAATGGTATCTGTAAAACTGCTTTTTTACACAATAGATGCAGCCCTATATAGAAAAATAGTCCTCAAAATTATAACCAAGGAGGATGCCAACCTTTGTTGAATGGTGAACAAATCACTGTGGAGATGCCCATGTTTCAAATCCAGTTTTGTGCTGCTCAAATGATGAAATGTGGCTGCAGCCCAACAGCTCATCATATCACTATTTTTTCTTACTTGTAATGCTTTTGTAAAAGTTATGACTGAAGACTCCTTATCAAATATTCAAACCAGCTGTCAGTGAGTCAGATTTTTTTATTGCCTGCAATTATATGGGTTATTTATTTAATTCAACTTTATTTGTATAGCGCCTAATCACAACAAACGTCTCAATGTGCTGTTTATTTATTACTCCCTCATTCTTTCAGCTTAAAGAAAATGAATATAAATACTTTTTGCAGATGGAATCTGGCGTTTATAGTAATAATCCAAAGTCCCTAGTAAAATTTCTACTTGTCATCCATTAGTTCCAGCAGCAGTTTTCACACTGTTGGTGGATCCATGTGCACACACGGTTGCTTCTCTGAGGTGTTGTGTGCACACAAATGTTTCTGTCCGGGTTTAATGAAAATGTTATCGTGGGCACCAGGCCTTGGTCTTGAATTGATCTCTGCCTAAGTCAGGCAGAGACCCTTCACTCTAATGCTCCATTGTGCACATTCACAGTGAATGCACAAAACCGAGGGGTGGGATGCACCCTTGGTCTTGATCCCTTAAAGTCTTTGGGCCATTGTCAGAGGTATGGGGGGTGTTTATGGGTGTTTCCAAGTTCATTTCTGTGCAAAACCAAATTTTCAAAGGTCCAAGGTGCAAGGTGTGTTTACAGGTGTGTTTTGGATAATCCAGTCCAAATTGCTCCAGTTCATCCCTTTAATGTATAGAGGCGCATTATGATGGCTTGTTTAAGATGTGTTTTGTGATGACCAAAGGGTGTGCACATGAGCGAAAGTGCATGCAATAATGCTTGACATTAAGCAGTCATCAATCACAGATGATGCCCACTTATTTAAGAGAGGACAAACAGGGAAGAGATGATGCTGGGCTGAATGAAGCTGAACGGTTTGACATAGTGCACACGGATGCAGACATGAATGGCTTTGAAACTTCAGGAAAGGAGGACGATGCCTGTGCAAATTTTCATAAACTCACAGAGCGTTTTTTTTCCTCCATCACTACTACCAACTGGATGGTATAATGACATCCAATCGGGCGGTAGACCAGGTCGTCCAGTAATCGGATGGTTGACAGTTATTGGACGGCCCTACCTTTGTGTCTTTGGGCAACCACCTTACCCACCTTACCTCTAGTGTCTATGAGACTGGTGTATGAATGTGAATAAATGTTTGGTGGTGGTCGGCGAGGCTGTTGGCATGGATTGGCAGCCAGGTTCCCATCAATCTGCCCCAGAGCAACTGTGGCAACAGAAGTAGCTTACCACTTCCATTGTCTGTTGAGTGAGTGAATGAATAACGGACTCATTGTAAAGTGCCTTTCAGTGTCATGAAAAGTGCTCTATAAGTGCATTCTACTATTATTATCATCATTATTATCACTAATAATCAGGGGCAGCACAGTGGCGCAGTGGTTAGCACTGTGTCAGCACAGGAAGAAGGTCACGGGATCGATTCCAACCCTGAGCATCGTGGGTTCGATCCCACCCCTTGACCATCGGTGACCCTTCTGTGTGGAGTTTGCATGTCCTCCCCATGTCTGCGTGGGTTTACTCTGGGTACTCCGGTTTCCTCCCACAGGCCAAAGACATACAGATTAGATTAATTGGTATCAACTGGGGATTCTAAATTGTCCTTAGGTATGGATATGAGAGTGAATGGCTGTCTGTCTCTCTGTGTTGGCCCTGAGATGGACTGGCGAACTGTCCAGGGTGTATCCTGCCTCTTGCCCAAAGATGCTGGGATAGGCTCCAGCCTAAGATGGATGGATGGGTCATAGACCAAATGTCTGGGGCTGAATCAGTTTGGGAATGTGGAGCAGAGGTGAGTAAGGTAGCAGTAAGGTTTCTCTGCTCCATTTTGTGCGGCGTTTCGTCTCCATTTCATCATCCAATCTTCTACCCAACTGCGAGTTGGTCTTGGCCACTTTTCCTGTTTATTCATCTATCTATAAAATATGATGCGCACATTCGCATGGATCATACTGTGATAAGACATCTAAAATATTCTCCTGCTAAATTTACCAACCTAATCACTCTCACTGCTTCTCCTGCAGAAAAACAAGTTTCTTTCTAGACTCTGCTTTACATTCATCGAATCCAGCAAAGTAAAAGCCCTCCCTCCCCCCAAAAAACTAAACAAACAAAGTTGTGGCCTCATTTCCCCACTGGCAGAACACTCAACTGTAAATAAGCCTGAGAGGAAGGCTTTCACAAGAATTATGACATCAGTTGGTAGACAGGCTCAGCAGTGACAGATCAGCATTGTCCTTGAGTGTGTATTTGTGCACGTGTGAGCGTGTGAAAATTGGGAGGGGGGGGCACACAGTCTCAGACTCACTCAGTTTGTTTAATTGTTTCGCTATAAAGCAAAAGCACAAATGAGCTAAATTAGCTACTCTTTCATAGTAAATCTGCACTATTAATATGGATGATGATTAAATTTTTATTCTATGCAATCGTTAAAGTGACACTCCACCAAAATCAAGTTTGTTTTTCTTGTTAACATGTCTATAACATATTATTTATGACTTACAAGACATATCAAGAGCAAAATCACTCAACTGTGTCATGTCTCCGTTGTTTTGCTTTGAAATTTCAGTTAAGCCCCCTGAAAAAAGTCCAGTTTAGATGGAGCGTTTTTGGTGATGCAACTGTAGCAGGTCCGCAGTGTTGAGTCAATCAGGACTCTCTGGCCTAACTAAAATTAGCATTTTTGGAAAGGTGCTTTGAACGCTTGACCCAAATTAAGATGGGTTTTACCATTAAACTGCATTTAATACCAGTGAAATGTTCATCCATGTTTTTTCTTCCTCACTGTTATGACTCAATAACGGAGAGCGGAGAGGGAGCTGGTCTGAACATCATCTCTTTATTTTACCTTGTTCACAGTTATATACTGTATATCTCCCAGCCATAGCCCGCCTGACGTCACTCGATCCTCCCGCCCCGGCCAAGCTACAGCAAGCCCCGAGGCCCAGTTCCCTTATGTTGCACCCCCCCCCCCCCCGAAAGTTCAAGCACACAAATTAACCCCCCGGATGAGCAAAATAACTATAAACACATATGTACACATTGTAGCCACACATGTGACTTACTTAATGCCTTGCATAATGCCTCACATCTTAGATAAGGACAAAGTGCAGAGTTTCCTTGGAGATAACAGAAAGCTGTGAAAGTGTAATCTTTTATATGCAAGAGACTGCTTGGAGGATCCTTTGTGTGCCAAGAGGCTGCTTGGAGGATCCTTTGTGGGCCAAAGACTGTGAGGGGGATGATAGGGAATTTAAGAGGAAATGCAAAGTTACCTTTGATGTGAATGCATGTGACTTGTGAGCTGTGGGAAGACCTGGGTATATAAGGGACGAGTTTTTTCTGAGATGTCCTCTTTCTACAATGCTCATGTTGGAGACGTGTAATAAACTGCCTTGAGACAAACCTGCCTCGTCAATTACACACTCCACACTGGTGACGTAGCATGCAGCAAGAAGAGAATTCCCTGGGGCCAGCCGCGTTGGGAGCCCCCAGCCAAGCGTATGCCGTTACGGTCCAGCTACCGGACTTTTGGCAGCACAACCCGCGCTCCTGGTTCCACCTGGTTGAGGCACAGTTCGCCCTCCGGGGAATATCGGTAGACGACACGAAATTCTACCATGTGATCGCAAAGCTCGACAACCACACGGCTCAGCATGTGGAGAGCCTTCTGGAGCAGCCACCAGCCAGCGACAAATACGACGCGTTGAAGGCTGCACTCATCCAGCACTACACACTCTCAGTGGGGGAGAGAGCAGAGAGACTCCTGGCGCTGACCGGGTTGGGAGATTGCACACCCATTGACCTGATGGAGAAGATGCTGAGGTTGAAAGGCTCGGACGATGACCACTTCATCTTTACCCACCTCTTCCTCAGGAACCTGCCATCAGAGACGAGAGCGGCACTGGCCAGTTCGCCGTTGGTGGCCAAGCGGGACTACTGTGCGCTGGCCCGGGAGGCAAATCAGATTGTCATGGCCAGCAGAGAACGCACGGCCACGGCGGCAGCGACGGAGCTCGGCGCGACGGCCGGAGTTGGCGGGGAGCCATTGACAGCCAGTTCAAGCGCTCGGGAAACGCCAAGACCGGGGGTCGGTAGCAGCTGCAGCCCTCGGGGAGGAGAACAAGCTGCTCTACTTGACGGACGCACGCTCGGGGAGGCATTTCCTCGTGGACACAGGCGCCCAGTTGAGTTTCATCACGCCTTCCTACGCTGACCGGCTGGCAAGGTCCAGCGGCCCCGAGATGGCAGCAGCGAATGGCTCAGAGATTAAGACTTTTGGTGAGAGGACTCTGCTTCTGTCTCTACACGGCCGTACATTTGAGTGGACCTTTGTCATAGCAGCATTGAATTTCAATATATTGGGGGCTGATTTTTTGTGCTCACATGGTTTGTTGGTTGATGTCGCTAACAGGCGCCTGGTTAATGCACTTTCTTTTGATTCTATTCCCTGTACAGCTCGAGCGGCCCGACCAACAGCACAAGCCAACGTCACAGCGGCAAGCGGTAAGTTCCACACGCTGCTCACTCAGTTCCCAGCACTCACGGTCCCCACATTTTCGGCAGCCGTCGCTAAGCACAGGGTGGAACATTTTATTACCACCACCGGGCCGCCCGTTTTCACAAAACCTCGGCGCTTGGACGCAGCTAAACTGGCCATAGCATGCGAGGAGTTCGCCAACCTGGAGAGGTTGGGCATCATCAGGCGTTCGAACAGCCCATGGGCTTCCCCGCTACACATGGTCCCGAAAGCTGACGATTCGTGGCGACCTTGCGGGGATTTCCGCAGATTGAACAACGCCACAGCGCATGACCGCTTCCCAATCCCTCATATCCAAGATTTTTCCGTTCATTTGGCAGGGGCACGCGTTTTTTCTAAAATAGACTTGGTCCACAGTTACCACCAAGTCCCAGTGCGCGCTGAAGACATACCCAAAACAGCGGTGATAACTCCATTTGGCCTATTCGAGTTTTTGGGCATGCCATTCGGGCTTAAAGGGGCTGCACAGACTTTCCAACGCATGATGGACGCGGTGCTGCGCGATCTCCCTTTCGTGTTCGTCTACTTAGACGATATCTTGGTAGCCAGCGCATCCGAAGACGAACACGAAAGCCACCTCGCGGCAGTTTTCCGGAGGTTGGGAGAGCACGGGTTAATAATCAACCCAGCGAAGTGTCAGTTCGGGGTGACACAGATCAATTTTTTAGGACACTGCGTCTCCCCCGAAGGAGCGGTTCCGCTACCTGACAAAGTGCGCACGGTAGCAGACTTCCCCCAGCCGCAGACGGTCAGGGCATTACAGGAGTTTTTGGGAATGGTGAATTTTTATAACCGTTTCCTCCCCCGTGCAGCGCAACTCATGCAACCGCTGTATGCCGCGCTCAAAAAACAGAAACCCGCAAATAAGATCGAGTGGTCCCCGGAGCGGGAGTGAGCGTTCGCGGAAGTCAAAGCAGCCCTGGCAAACGCTGCATTGTTGGCACATCCAGACCCAACGGCCCGCATAGTGCTCACCACTGACGCGTCAGATGTGGCCATAGGGGCGGTTGTCGAGCAGCATGTAGCCGGGGCTTGGCAGCCACTCGCCTTTTTCAGCAGGACCTTGCGCGATAGTGAACGTAAATACAGCGCGTTTGACAGGGAGTTACTGGCTCTCCATTTGGCCATTCGCAATTTCCAGTTCTGGCTAGAAGGGCGCTGTTTCACCGCGTTCGTTGACCACAAGCCACTAACTTTCGCGATGGCCAAAGTTTCAGAACCGTGGTCGGGCCGGCAGCAGAGGCAGCTAGCCGCGATCTCAGAGTTTACTACCGATATTCAGCACGTGTCGGGTAAACTGAATGTAGTGGCAGACTGCCTCTCGCGCGCCGTGGCTGCCCCCGTCCGTGTGGGGATAGATTACACAGCCATGGCCGCAGAGCAGGTTAGTGACGCGGATGTGCGCGCGCTCCAGTCTGGACCAACAGGGTTAAGGCTGGAGAGCAGGGTGCTGCAGGATGGTATGCCTCCTCTAATCTGTGATGTCTCCACGGGGAGACTGCGTCCCGTGGTACCGGCAGTGTGGCGCCGCCGCGTTTTTGACTCGATTCATTCTTTGGCGCACCTGGGGGTGCGCGTGTCAGTCAAAATGGTAGCAGAAAAATTTGTGTGGCCGGGCCTCCGCAAACAAGTTAAAGAGTGAGCGGCAGCCTGCATTGCGTGCCAACGAGCCAAGGTACACAGACACACGAGAGCTCCCTTGGAGCCATTTCACATTCCGGCTAAGAGGTTTGATCACGTTCATGTGGACCTCGTGGGTCCCCTCCCACCATCACAGGGGTGCACGCACCTTCTGACAATGGTGGACTGCACCACGCGCTGGCCGGAGGTGGTTCCTTAACGTCATCCACAGCCGAGGAGGTGGTGCGCGCGTTTGTAACAGCATGGGTGGCGTGTTTTGGAGTCCCGTCGGACATTACGTCCGACAGAGGTCCTCAATTTGTTTCCGAACTTTGGTCAACAATGGCCCGCAGCCTAGGCGTCACAATTCACCGTACAACCGCGTACAATCCACAAGCTAACGGGTTATGCGAACGTTTTCACAGGTCATTGAAAGCAGCTCTCAGAGCGTCACTGACGGATGCAAATTGGGTAGACAAGCTACCGTGGGTTTTATTGGGGTTACGTTCTGCTCCTAAAGAGGACGTAGAGGCTTCCCCAGCCGAACTCGTTTTTGCACAGCCACTTCGGTTGCCGGGGGAGTTTCTCCCAGATAATCCTGCGCCAGGCAGCTCCCCATCTCGGCTTTTGCAGCGTAGCATCAACACAGGCACGCTGCCGGGCCCTGCCCACCACAGTTTTCCGCGCGTTTTTGTACCTAAAACTTTGAAAAACGCGGAGTTTGTTTTTGTCAGACACGATGCACATCGCCTCCCATTGCGACCGCCTTATGATGGACCGTTCAGAGTGCTGGAAACAGGGGACAAGCATTTTTTGCTAGATTTGGGGGGTAGGAGGGAAAAGGTTGGCTTAAACAGACTCAAACCCGCTTTTGTGGTGTTGGACGAGCAAGTGCTGTTGGCGAGGGCCCCTCGGCGCGGAAGACCCCCACGAGGAGCTTCCCAGAGTAAAATTTCCCCAGAACACCCGCAGGGACTGACAAAAGGTTTTCACCCCCAGACAGCAGCTCCCCAGCATGACAGCGCCGCTGAGGCGGCAAATCCTGGTTACAGCAGATATGGGAGAAGACTGAAGCCCAAGCAGCATGGGGATTGATGTGTAATCTATCACAGCATGCAGACTGTTATTCTTTTGTTTGATCTAAAATGTTTGGGGGGGGGGTGTAGCCACACATGTGACTTACTTAATGCCTTGCATAATGCCTCACATCTTAGATAAGAACAAAGTGCAGAGTTTCCTTGGAGATAACAGGAAGCTGTGAAAGTGTAATCTTTTATATGCAAGAGACTGCTTGGAGGATCCTTTGTGTGCCAAGAGGCTGCTTGGAGGATCCTTTGTGGGCCAAAGACTGTGAGGGGGATGATAGGGGATTTAAGAGGAAATGCAAAGTTACCTTTGATGTGAATGCATGTGACTTGTGAGCTGTGGGGAGACCTGGGTATATAAGGGACGAGTTTTTTCTAAGATGTCCTCTTTCTACAATGCTCATGTTGGAGACGTGTAATAAACTGCCTTGAGACAAACCTGCCTCGTCAATTACACACTCCACAACATAACACATTAATACAGTCCACATTTTCTCTTTTCTAATCACCAAAACGGACCCTAGGGCACCTTGGTGGACAACACTTGCCTCAGTTAAGGTCAGTGTTCATGACTCCACCATAAGAAAGAGACTGGGCAAAAATGGCCTGCATGGCAGAGTTCCAAGACAAAAACCACTGCTGGGCAAAAAGAACATAAAGGCTCATCTCAGTTTTGCCAGAAAACATCTTGATGATCCCCAAGACTTTTGGGAAAATACTCTGCGGACTGACGAGACAAAGTTGAATTTTTTTGGAAGGTGTGCGTCCCATTACCTCCGGCGTAAAAGTAACACAGCATTTCAGAAAAGGAGCATCATACCAGCAGTGAAAAAAACAGCTCTCAGCTGTTTTGCTGCTTCAGGACCTGGAAGACTTGCTGTGGTAAATGGAACCATGAATTCTGCTGTCTACCAAAAAATCCTGAAGGAGAATGTCAAGCCATCTGTTTGTGACTTCAAGCTGAAGCACACTTGGGTTCTGCAAGAAGACAATGATCCAAAACACACCAGCAAGTCCACCTCTGAATGGCTTAAGAAAAACAAAACAAAGACTTTGGAGTGGCCTAGTCAAAGTCCTTTACATGAATCCGATTGAGATGCTGTGGCAAGACCTTAAAAAGGCAGTTCATGTGTGAAAACCCTCCAGTGTGGCTGAATTACAACAATTCTGCAAAGATGAGTGGGCTAAAATTCCTCTACAGTGTTGTAAAAGACTCATTGCCAGTTATTGCAAACACTTGATTGCACTTATTGCTGGTAAGGGTGGCCTAACCAAGTTATTAGGTTTAGGGGGCAATCACTTTTTCACACAGGGCCATGTAGGTTTGGATTTTTTTTTACCCTTAACAAAGCCTCACCTTCATTTGAAAATTGTATTTTGTTTTTACTTGTGTTATCTTTGTCTAATATTTAAATTTGTTTGATGATCTGAAACATTTAAGTTTGACAAACATACAAAAAAAATGAGAAATCAGGAAGGGGGCAAACACTTTTTCACACCACTGTAGAAGATGGCGTGGTCTGTCCACCAGCAGCTGTTCATGTCTTAAGCAGTAGACAACACTGACCAAAACCCAAATGCAACTACAGCCAAAACATCCTTTCATTAAACCAGCGTGTCTGTCTTCCAACATCCGACCCCTGATCTGCGCATAGTGGACAAACTGCGCACTTCAGGCTGTCTGACGGCTCGGTGTGGCATGCAAATTGGCTTTGGTGTGTCTGGGAGAAAACTCCGGGAGATGAGGCTGGACGTGGGATGAGGTCGATGGTGAGGAGGACTGACTTCAGCCTCCAGAGGATCAGCCATCACCCCAGGGACCGGCTGTTTCCAAGGGTGCATCTGCTGAGAGGGTGCCCTGGGCCCCCATGCCAGTTCTATCCTTTCACCCAAAGAACTGAGTGGAAATAGTATGTTAAGGTTCTGGTGTTAGGGGAAATGTTATATATGGGATTATTTTGTGTTTTCTTTAGTTTATGAACACGGTGCACAATTTTAGTTTATTAATGGACTTTGCTTTATTTTAGCAGGTGTCAGAATAATCCACCATGCCGTGTGGGCACCCGTCCTCCCTATTTTAGGTTCTGTGTGTGAATGTGTTAGGCCATTTAGAGACTTTACTTTTCATTTGTTAGTGCGTGATTCGGGTCCCAAATTGGGGAGGGTCTTAATTGAGTGAGTGGTTTTGGACTTTTTTTAAAGGGGGGAATGTGATATATACACTCACCGGCCACTTTATTAGGTACACCTGTCCAACTGCTCGTTAACACTTAATTTCTAATCAGCCAATCACATGGCGGCAACTCAGTGCATTTAGGCATGTAGACATGGTCAAGACAATCTCCTGCAGTTCAAACCGAGCATCAGTATGGGGAAGAAAGGTGATTTGAGTGACTTTGAACGTGGCATGGTTGTTGGTGCCAGAAGGGCTGGTCTGAGTATTTCAGAAACTGCTGATCTACTGGGATTTTCACGCACAACCATCTCTAGGGTTTACAGAGAATGGTCCGAAAAAGAAAAAATATCCAGTGAGCGGCAGTTCTGTGGGCGGAAATGCCTTGTTGATGCCAGAGGTCAGAGGAGAATGGCCAGACTGGTTCGAGCTGATAGAAAGGCAACAGTGACTCAAATAACCACCCGTTACAACCAAGGTAGGCAGAAGAGCATCTCTGAACGCACAGTACGTCGAACTTTGAGGCAGATGGGCTACAGCAGCAGAAGACCACGCCGGGTGCCACTCCTTTCAGCTAAGAACAGGAAACTGAGGCTACAATTTGCACAAGCTCATCGAAATTGGACAATAGAAGATTGGAAAAACGTTGCCTGGTCTGATGAGTCTCGATTTCTGCTGCGACATTCGGATGGTAGGGTCAGAATTTGGCGTCAACAACATGAAAGCATGGATCCATCCTGCCTTGTATCAATGGTTCAGGCTGGTGGTGGTGGTGTAATGGTGTGGGGAATATTTTCTTGGCACTCTTTGGGCCCCTTGGTACCAATTGAGCATCGTTGCAACGCTACAGCCTACCTGAGTATTGTTGCTGACCATGTCCATCCCTTTATGACCACAATGTACCCAACTTCTGATGGCTACTTTCAGCAGGATAATGCGCCATGTCATAAAGCTGGAATCATCTCAGACTGGTTTCTTGAACATGACAATGAGTTCACTGTACTCAAATGGCCTCCACAGTCACCAGATCTCAATCCAATAGAGCATCTTTGGGATGTGGTGGAACGGGAGATTCGCATCATGGATGTGCAGCCGACAAATCTGCGCCAACTGTGTGATGCCATCATGTCAATATGGACCAAACTGTCTGAGGAATGCTTCCAGCACCTTGTTGAATCTATGCCACGAAGAATTGAGGCAGTTCTGAAGGCAAAAGGGGGTCCAAGCCGTTACTAGCATGGTGTACCTAATAAAGTGGCCGGTGATGCACCTCTGGTGATGTCACCGCACCACCCTATATAAGGCCGGAGTCGGCCATCTTACGTCCTCTTGCTCGCCTGTACCATGGCCGGGGCCTCGTCAGCAGCCGCCACATCCAGTATCTACAATAAAGCTTTGTTCTACAAATCACCTCGCCTCATCTGTGAACCAGGGTAATATCACACATAACACAACCATAACAATTACTGTACCTATGTTTGCCATGGAAATTTAGCCATGTTCTATCTACTGTATCATATAGCTATAGTAGCTGCTACTGGAGCCTCAGTCATCCAGCTGCTCAGAGGTAAATATTCTGATTATTTTAGTCCTGTAAAAAAATTAATTCACTCATTCATCTTCAACTGCTTAACCCTTTTCGGGGGCGGGGGGGGGGGGGTGCTGGAGCCTATCCCAGCATGTTTGGCAAGAGGCGGTGTTTTGTCTGGAAAACGAGAGTGGAGTTTGCTGGGAGCACAAACTTTGTTAAAACTATGCGCAAAAAGGCAATACAGGTCTTATACTGGGAGGGGGAGTGCGCTAAAAAGAATCTCTAAAATGGTCATCCCTTCCCTTTATATGCTCGGTGTGATGACGTCACCAAGCAGCCACGTCATCACGCTGATGCTGACCAAACTTGTGGTTTCCTTGCACCACATTCACCGCCCCCCCCCCTTGGAAAAACAGAACAACACACGTGTCTGAATTGACGCTCCCCAATTTGGTACAGTGAAGAACCCCAAACTAGCTAGGGCCAGCGGGTAGGCTACCACGTGGCCCAATGCAGCTGAGTGGTTTATTATGCCACTATTTGCTGACGCTGTGCCCCTAGCTAAACAGTCCTTCTTGTGTTGAGGAAGGCAGCTCAGTTCAGAGAGGCCTTGCGGCGAGTCCGTGGTGGATGCGCCCCTGGACGTGTGAAGACCCGCAGACCAGGATCGTCTTCCTCAAAATCCCAGTCCCAGTCCCACACCATGTGAATCGACTCCTGCATAGCCGTGTCATTTGGGGCAGCTGCTTTAACTCAGTGGAGATGGTTGGCGTGCCACACCGAACCATCTGCCAGCTGGAAGGTTGCCGGACCCAGCTGCGCGGTGATTCAATTCAATTCAATTCAGCTTTATTTATATAGCGCCATTTCACAACAACAGTCATGTCATGACACTTTCAACTGTAGGGGAAACCCCCACAATTGCAGAAAGACCCCAGCAATCAGGCGATCCCCTGTGAGCAAGCGCTTGGCGACGGTGGAGAGGAAAAACTCCATTTTAACAGGAAGAAACCTCCAGCAGAACCAGCCTCAGGAAGGGGCAGTCATCTGCTGTGACTAGCTGGGGGGTGAGGGGATAGAGAAGATGAAAAGAACAGACATGTAGAGAGCAAACAGCACAATGGGGACTCAATCTATGGGAGAGAACAAATAGATGTTAATGACCAGCAAAAAGTTAGGATAATTTTGGTTAGGATAATAGGGTAATATCAAATCTTTTAAATAAAAAGGGGCCTGATTGTTTAGAGCTTTGTAAGTAAGAAGAAGGATTTTAAACTTAATTCTAAACTCTATGGGAAGCCAATGAAGGGAGGCCAGAGCCAGAGAGATATGATCTCTCTTTCTAGTACCTGTTAAAGCTCTTGCTGCAGCATTTTGGATCAACTGAAGACTTTTTAGAGATGTTTTAGGACAACCTGATAATAGAGAATTACAATAATCTAATCTAGAGCTAACAAAAGTGTGGATCAGTTTCTCAGCATCACTCTGAGACAAGATGCTCCTAATCTTGACAATATTACGCAAATGTTAAAAGGCAGTCTTAAAAACAAATTTAATATGTGAATTGAAAAAC
This sequence comes from Pholidichthys leucotaenia, assembly GCA_020510985.1. Taxonomy (NCBI): domain Eukaryota; kingdom Metazoa; phylum Chordata; class Actinopteri; order Cichliformes; family Pholidichthyidae; genus Pholidichthys; species Pholidichthys leucotaenia. The sequence continues at coordinate 228,218,534 of CM035836.1, forward strand.
AGATCTTGGTCAAAAATAACTCCAAGGTTCCTCACAGAGCTATTCAGAGAAAGAGTAACTGCATCCAAACTAAATGTTTGATTTGGAAAGGTATTTCTAAGGTTTTTTGGACCAACAAGAATGATTTCAGTCTTATCTGAATTTAATAGCAGGAAATTACAAGTCATCCAAACTTTGATTTCCTTAAGACAGGCTTCCAACTTGGCTAATTGATTACTATCATCTGGCTTCATTGACAGGTATAATTGTGTGTCATCTGCATAACAATGAAAATGTATACAGTGCTTTCTAATAATGTTGCCTAACGGAACATTAGAGTAAACTAAAAAGAGTAGGGCCTAGTACAGATCCCTGTGGAACTCCACGACTGAGCTTTGAGTTGAAAGAAAACTCATTATTGACATGAACAAACTGGAACCTATCAGATAAATAAGATCTAAACCACTGCAATGAAGTTCCATTAAGTCCAACATAGTGTTCTAATCTATCAAGTAGAATATTATGATCGATAGTATCAAAAATTGCACTAAGGTCTAAAAGGACAAGTACAGAAACAAGTCCATTATCAGATGCGATTAGGTCATTAGTGACCTTCACTAAGGCTGTTTCAGTACTATGATGGATTCTAAACCCAGATTGAAACTCTTCAAATAAACCATTTCCCTGCAAGTGGTCAAATAATTGCGTAGCAACAACTCTTTCTAAGATTTTTGAAATGAAAGGGAGATTAGAGATTGGTCTATAGTTAGCTATTTATTTATTTAGCGAATGCAAAGTCCTCAAGCCAAGCAGTTGCCTCCTGGTTTGCTGTATAGAGGGTGTGTAATCCTCCTTCCAGTCTTTGGAGCGGGCAAGCCTCTATGATGTGTTCCATTGTTTGCTCCTCTTCACATGCACACAGTGGGCTAGGGCTACTGCCCCATCTGTGAAGGCTGGCCAAGCAGGGGCCATGTCCAGTCCTGAAGCAATTGAGTGTAGACCACTGTCTCCTTGGGAGGTTGGTGCCCGGAAGCTGTTGGTTGGGGTTTGTCACCAGGTGTTTGTTTGGGACCTCCTTGGTCTCCCATTCCTCTTGCCAAGCTGTCTGGATGGTGAAATCAGCTGGGGGAGGGTTTTTCCAAATCGACCGTCTGGATGGAAGTCGGGCAGTGGGTGGGGTGTAGATATCTGCATGGATTGGTAAGTGAAGAGAGTCTTTGGCTTTTTGAAGCATCCTTTGAGTTAGTGCTGCTCGCCGGATGTGTGGGGGGGCTATGTTTGACAGTACAGGGAGCCAGGGGAGTGGTGTTGAGCGGATTGTCCCAGTTATGGTTCTCATGGTTGTGTTGAGCTGGGTGTCTACGTGGTGTGTGTAGGATGACCTGGACCAGACAGGGGCACAATATTCTGCTACAGAGTATGAAAGAGCCAGTGCTGAGGTGCGCAGGGTGGAGACTGCCGCCCCCCATTTTGCACCAGCGAGCTTGCAGAGCAGGTTGTTTCGTGCCTTCACCTTAGCAGCCGTTCCCTTTAAATGTTCCTTGAAGGATAGGGTCCTGTCAAGGGTCACTCCAAGGTAGGTTGGATTCGAGGCATGCTTAAGCTCGAGTCCGCTCAGGTGGATGTTTAGTTCTCTGGCAGCTTTTACATTGTGGAGATGGAATACACTGGAGATGGTTTTTGCTGGGCTTGGTTTTAGGTGCCAGGTTTTGCAGAACTGGTCCAGTTTGGCAAGATCTTCCGTGAGCACCCATTCCAGTGACTCAAAGTCTGGTGCTTGGAGTGCCAAACAGATGTTGTCTGCATAGATGAATTTGCGGGATTTTGTAGTGGGCAGGTTGTTTATGTAGAGGTTGAACAGGGTTGGAGCTAGAACTGAGCCTTGTGGGAGTCCGTTTTTCTGCGTTCTCCATGCGCTTGTGTTCTGACCGAGGTGGACTCTGAACCTTTGGTTGGTCAGCAGGGTTTTTATAATTGCTGTTGCCCAGGCAGGGATCGCCTTTGTAAGTTTCAGGAGGAGGCCTTTGTGCCAGATTGTATCATAGGCGGCTGTAAGATCAAGAAACACAGCCCCTGTCTTCAGTCTACTCTCGAAGCCATTTTCGATGAAGGTGGTTAGGGCCAGTACTTGTTCTCCTGTACTGCGGTCCTTGCGGAAACCTGCTTGATCCACACTTAGAATTTCCTCTATTCCTGGGGAAATACATTGCAGTATTAGGCGCTCCATGATTTTATAAGGAACGCTGAGTAGGGAGATTGGGTGGTAGCTTGCTGGTAGTTTGTGGTCTTTGTCAGATTTTGGTATGGCAATGACCTTTGCTGTCTGCCATTTCTTTGGGATCGAGTTTGTTTGTATGATCCTTGTGTAGAGTTGTGTCAACCAGGTTAGGGCTCGGGGGCCAAGATTTTTCATGAATTCTGGGAAGATGTTGTCGTATCCTGCTGTCTTTCCACATTTCAGGCCCTGTAGGACTTTCTCCAGTTCAGCAGCCTCGAAGGGTTCAGGGTTCGTTTCCTCTACGGGCATTTTTTGGTGTTTTTTTTAGCTCAGTTGTAACTGCTCTTCTGGTGTCTTTGTCTTGGTGCAACTTGGTTGGGTGTGACAGATGCTCGGCTTTAGCTAGGGGGCTTCTGTGCAGCTCCTAGGCGACGGATGAGGCTCCAACATTTCCTGCTAGAGTGGATAAAGCTCCGGTCAGCAACTGTCTCCTCCCATTTCTTTCGCCGGGCTGTACTTAGCGATTCAATGAGATGGTCTGCTATCTCTGGGTCCCCTGATGTTTGATAGGATTGCAGGAGGGCAGCGCTTTCTCCGTCCAGGCATGGGACATAGAGGGGTCGGTAGCCTCGTGGGATTGCTGTGTGAGCAGCCTTGAAGATTGCGCTGCAGAAGCGGTTGTACGCTTCATCTACAGTGATGGTGTGGAGTAGGATGGTAACAGCACTCCGATCCAGGGTTTCACTGAATTTCTTCCAGTTGGCTTTGCAGAAGTTCCAGCGCATCTTCCTTGGGCTGTTTATGACTGGAAGTTACAACTATAGTTTTAGGAGTTTATAGGAGTTTTAGCTATAATTAGCTAAAACTCCCGGATCCAGCATTGGCTTTTTGAGTAAGGGTTTAATTACAGCCGTTTTAAAAGCCTGCGGTACATGGCCTAAAGTTAATGAAGAATTGATTATTTGAAGAATAAAGCTACCAATAAATGGGAAGACTTCTTTAAATAACCTGGTAGGAATAGGATCTAAAAGACAAGTTGAAGGCTTGGATGAGGAAACTATTTTGTCTAACTCTAAAAGGTCAATTGGAGTAAACTGATCCAAACAGATGTCAGTTGCAAGAGTTGTAGTAGTTACTGTATTTAAGTTAACGGTGGGAAGAATCTGATTGATTTTATCTCTGATAGATGAAATTTTATTATTAAAAAAGTTCATAAAGTCCTGACTAGTAAGCTCTAAGGGAATGCTAGGATTGATAGAGTCCTGACTCTTTGTCAGCCTGGTTACAGTGCTGAAAAGAAACCTGGGATTATTCTTGTTCTCTTCTATTAATGCAGAATAATAACTCGTTCAAGCTTTTCTCAGAGATCTTTTATAAATTAAAAGATGATTTCTCCAAGCTAAATAGATTTCATCTAAATTAGTGGAGGGCCATTTTCTTTCTAATTGACGAATCTTCTGTTTTAAGCTACGAGTTTCTGTATTGAACCAAGGAGTTAGAAATCTCTGATTAGACTTTTTCTTTTTTAAAGGGGCCACCATGTCTAGAGTCTGATGCAGAAAAGCTGTAACACTATCTACCATGCTATCAATTACAGAAGGAGCAAGCTGTCTATAGCTTATTTCCGTTGTGTTGACACATGGCATAGAGGAAACAATCTGCATAAATTTGGTAACAACATCATCTGAGAGGCATCTACTGTAGTAATATTTTTCCTTAGGAGCCAAATAGAAATAGTAAAATCAAAGGTTAACAGACAATGGTCTGATAGCACACGGTTATGAGGAGACACTACCAGATTTTCTATTTCTATTCCATATGTCAGAACAAGGTCCGACGTATGGTGGAGATAATGGGTAGAATTTCCCACTTTCTGAGAAAACCCCATCGAGTCTAATATTGAATGAAATGCCAAATTAAGGCAATCACTATCTACATCTACATGTATATTAAAGTCATTCATTCATTCATTCATCTTCTTCCGCTTAATCCTTTTCGGGTCGCGGGGGGGCTGGAGCCTATCCCAGCATCTTTGGGCGAGAGGCAGGGTACACCCTGGACAGATCGCCAGTCCATCGCAGGGCCAACACAGAGAGACAGACAACCTTTCAGTCTCACAGTCATACCTAAGGACAATTTAGAATCCCCAGGTTTTGATACCATTTAAGCTAACTTGCATGCTTTTGGCATATGGGAGGAAACCGGAGAAATCCCGGAGTAAACCCACGCAGACACGGGGAGAACATGCAAACTCCGTACAAATCACTGTTGGTCGGGGTTGGGATCGAACCCAGGATCCCCTGGCCAAGGGTGAGTTGCTGTGCTGCCGCAGTGCTAACCATTCTGCCACCGCGCCGCCCTATATTAAAGTCCCCTACTACAATTATTCTATCTGATTCAGCAAATTCAGATAAAAAAACTTTGAGTAGGTTGATGGAGGACGGTAAACTATGGCAAATAAAATTGGGTTTAGACTAAAATTGCTAAAATGCCCAATACTGAGGACCAGGCCCTCAAAGGAATTATAACGTGTTTTTTGCTTTACATTAACTAGTAATTTGGAATGGTAAATTGTTGCTACTCCTCCTCCACGACCAGAACTTCTGGGATTTTGACAGTTTAAATAACCAGAGGGAGCTGATTCATTCAAACCAACATAATCCTCTTGCCCTAACCAAGTCTCTGTAAGGGATATTAAATCAACCTGATGATCAATTAACAGATCATGGACTAACAGAGACTTGGGCGTTAGAGACCTAATATTTAACAAACCGCATTTAATTTTTAAATTATGAGGAGGAACAGAGGCCAAATCATTCAATTTAGAGGCTTCGTGTTTAATTTGAGTTTTACCAGCTTTTTGTTTAATCACTTTGGGATGCTTATACATAATATTTTTATTTACTTTGGAGGGAGCAGACAATGATTCTCTGATGGCGAAGACAGGGGCTAAGTTGAGGGGTGGTGGATGAAGAGGAGCTGCAGAAAGGCGTGTAAGACTGTGACTCTGCTTCCTGATCCCAACTCTGAGTTGTAATTTGGATAAAAATGATGCCAGATTGTTAGATAAATGAGAAGCACCATCCAAAGTGGGATGGATGCCGTCTCGTCTAATAAGACCAGGTTTTTCCCAAAATGAGCTCCAATTGTCTATGTAGCCCACATTGTTTGCAGGACACCACACAGACAGATAGCGGTTGAAGGGTGACAAGCGGCTAAATGTCATTACTGGTCAGACTGGGGAGGGGCCCAGAGAATACTACAGAGGCAGACATTGTTTTTGCAAAGTCACACACCGATTCCACGTTAAGTTTTGAGACTTCCGGCTGCCAGAGTCGGACGTCATTAATGCCGGCATGGATAACAATTGTGGAGTATTTACAATTACTTTTAGCTAGCATTTTCAAATTTGACTCAATGTCGCCTGCTCTGGCCCCAGGAATGCATTTGACTATGGCCGCTGGAGTCTCTAGGTTCACGTTTCTGACTACAGAATCGCCAATGATCAGAGTTCTTGCTTCAGCGGGTGTGTCGGTGAGCGGGGAAAAACGATTAGGAACATGAACAGGTTAGTGTTTAACCGGGGCTTTGCGGCTAGGCTTCCTTCTCACCGTCACCCACCGCAGCAGGCCGCCCTAAGCTAGGGAGCTCCGCTGCAGCTAGGGGACGTCCGTTGTTATTAACTGGCGCAAACGGTGTTTCAATACAGCGGAGCCGGGATTCCAAATCAGACAACCTCGCCTCGAGCGCCTCAAAAAGACAACATTTATTACATTTACCGTTATCACTAAAAAAGGCAGAGGTGTAGCTAGTGCACACCAGAGGAGGAGAGGAAGGAGAGCTAGTAGCCATAGCTAGTGGCTAACCCGAAGCTAACAAAAACACCAATGAAAGGTGAACAGAAGGCTAAAGAGGGTGATTAGATGACACTGAGGGCACGCACAGGTGCAAGAGGCTTGATAAACAGAAGTGAGAGCTAACGGTAGATGGAAAAAAGTGATTAAAATACAATTAAAGGCAAAATCATCGGGAGAATTAGGAGAGCAAACCACAGACAGACAGCAACACAGGAAGTGACGATACGGTGATCTTGATGGGTGTTGATGGTGGTGACGATGTTGAGGCCGACTGTGGATCCGGCTGTTTGATTCTGCGGACCCGATCCCAGTCCATCATTACAAGCAGCACTCTGTTTTGTTGTCGTCTGGGTGTGTTGCATCCCACTCGTCATCATCGGTCAACTGGAGTCCGTTACTGTCGCGGATGAAGAAGCCCAGTTGATTAAACAAGTCACATCCTAGTATGTTGTCTCCATATGTAACCATTTGGAAAACAAAATCAGTCATGACTCTTGACGCGTAGCAGACCGTTAGTGTGATGGTCCTTACATTGCTGACCCAGTAGCCACCATACCCGTACAGCTCTGCTGGGATTTTCCTGATCAGGTGGCTGGAAAAGAACTTCTTCACTGTGACCCAGTTCAACATCGATCTCACTGTGGCAGTGTTGGGCAAGAGCGGTAGGCTGACGTCATCCAGCCCTACCTTGCAGAATGTGTACGCCACACCTCCAGACCTCATCGTGAGGATGGTTATCACAGGTGAGTGACTTGGACTGACCAGCGGACTCTGTGGTGGTGCTGACCGGCAAACCATTTGGCGAAGTGGTTGAATTTGCTACATCACTTATATTGCTGCCCCCTCGCCGGGCAGGAACACACTCTCTCTCGGTGCATCAGAGAGCAACATTTGCCACATGAGAGGCAACTGTTTTCTTCGGCCTCTTCTGCTGTCTCACCAGGCCCTTCTGTTGTTATCGTGTGTGTTAGCGGTGTATGGCTTGGCTGCTGTTGTTGTTGTTGCTGCTGCATACCTAGCTCTGATGCTAACTTGTTGGCGGCCTCCAACTGAAATGCTAGCTCGATGGTACTAGCTAGCATCATGTCATTCGGTGCTGTTAGCATCTTCGTCCACACGTGGGTTGCTAGCGTGCTCGGTCAACTGGTCCCACACCATTTTGTCCTCCAACAAACCGAATTTGCACATGCTAGCTAGGTAGCGGAGGTCCGCGACAAACTGTTGTGTCATCACTCTGGTCTTTTGTCGCCGTTTGCAAAACCTAACGCATCATGCCAACACATTGTCGGGTGTGGTGAAGTAGCTAGCTAGCAGCTTGACCAACTCAGCAAACGATTCTGTTGGTCCGAGCGTGTAGAAAATACGTTGGCCTTCTATGCCCAGATTGTGAAATAGTTGAGCTCACTTCGGTACCTTGTCTAGCTTGCCCAGGAACAACGTCGACACGTAGGTTTCAAAAGCATCGAGCCAGTGCAGCCACGGTACGGGCGGCTCACTGGGTGTCTCCAGAAATGGCTGTAGTAGCCTCAAACACGCCTCCATGGTTAAGTCTCGTCAGCAAATGTTATGTCTGAAAAATGTGTAAGGACCAACGGAGAGTGGATTTTGCTGGGAACACGAACTTTATTAAAACCAGTGTTGGGAGTAACGCATTACAAAGTAACATGTTAATGTAATGCCACTACTCTTGCAGTAACGTGCTGTGTAACGAAATTACTGTTTAAAAATTCAGTAATGCGTTACAGTTACTGAAATTTGATCAGATGTGTTACTCGTGTTACTCATTTTATTAATATGGATAGATATTTTTAGCGCAAATAAACACAAACTGACCCTACATAGCTAATGCAGCTGTCAGTCAACGTAACCTGCTGCAAAGAGCCTCTTCATTGCTGCAGCCAGCAGCCACAAATGGAGCTTGCCCCTGCTGGGAAAAGATGAAGCTGCTCTGTTTTTGTGGAAATAGACAGATTATTTTTCCTTTGTCACGGTTAAGGACAAAAGCATATTGGTGGGTTGCAAGCTAAAGTGTGGTTGAGACCGACTGCAGTCTTCAGAAGGACCTGAGAACAGCAACAAGATCTAACAAAGCTAGTGCTATGCAATGCTAATAGCACTGTGTTAGTGGATCTACATTATCTGAACAGCCATGGCTGGATATAAAGTGGAAATACTCTTATCTGAACACCCGCGGCTGGATTTTAAGCACAGGTATGCATCTGGACAGTTTGTGACCCAGCAAGAATTAAACTGACTGATTACCAGATACGTTGTTAGAGAATGAAGATCTGATAACAGTCACTTCCCATCAGACAGCTGAGACTGTGATCCACTGAAGTTAACCCTTTGAATGTGAGAATTTGTGTGCCCCGAGTGGCAGAGCGCAGCACAGCGCTTGCCATCTCACTCTGACTTTGTCAAAAGTAAGTGAGAAATTTCTGGGGGGGTTTTAAATGTACTGATTTCTTGTTCATATACTTTGAAGATAAGGTGATGAGGTACCTCTGTACAAAAAATGGTGTCAAAAGACTGAACCATTTTTTGTGTAAATACGTCCAAAGTCCAGTTTTGACTGAGTTATGGAATTTAAAGAGGTGCCGTGACATTATGCAAACTAGACACGTAAATTTATTCCTATCTGAAACTTTGGATCATATTTTACATCTTTCTAATTGACAGTAAGTCATTATCTCTTACCACTTTAAAGTTATATCCTTGGAAATCTGAACTATTTTACTGACAAAAAATATTTACCACTCGACCACTAGGGGGTATGGCACAGTTCTGTACCATACACACTCAAAGGGTTAAGACACATTTACTTGCTACTTCCACCCATCCATCTTCTACCGGTTTTCCGGAGGTCCAGGTCGCGGAGGCAGCAGTTCAAGCAGAGAAGCCCAGACTTCCCTCTCCCCAGCCACCTGGGAAAAAGATTATTCAAAAATGGATTTGATCACCAAAAGGAATTTAAGGGACTGGATCATGTCTCTGTCACAGCAGACATTTGGACAGTAGATAATGGGCATTTTCTTTGGATCACTGCACACTGGATTAAATCCATAATATAAAGGTAAGTTAAAAATAGGCAGCTTTATGCAATGTTGCCAACTCCCTCTTTTGGAGTGATTTTCACTCTTTTTCCCTCTCTCTCACTCCACAAACCCTATTTCTCACTCCAAAATGAGGAAATTACTGGCAATATCATGCTGATTTTCTTCAGATTTTTCCTACAATAAGAGCTCTCAAAGCAGGATAAAGCAATTCAATTCAATTCAACTTTATTTATATAGCACCATTTCACAACAACAGTCATCTCATAGGGAATCCCCACAGTTGCAGAAAGACCCCAGCAATCAGGCAATCCCCTGTGAGCAAGCGCTTGGCGACGGTGGAGAGGAAAAACTCCCTTTTAACAGGAAGAAACCTCCAGCAGAACCAGGCTCAGGGAGGGGCAGTCATCTGCTGCGACTGGCTGGGGGGTGAGGGGATAGAGAAGATGAAAAGAACAGACATGTAGAGAGCAAACAGCATGATGGGGACTCAATCTATGGGAGAGAGCAAACAGATGTTAATGACCAGCAAAAAAAAAAAATTCATTGAGAGTGAAGAAAGGAGTGAGGCCCAGTGCATTATTGGAGGTCCCCTGGCTGATTAAACCTATTAGCAGCATAAATAAGGGAGGATTCAGAAACACATGATCCCTCCCTAATTGTAGGCTATATCAAAAAGGAAGGTTTTAACCCTATTCTTAAAAACAGAGATCGAGTCTGACTCCCGAATCCAGATTGGCAGCTGGTTCCACAGGAGAGGAGCTTGATAACTGAAGGCTCTGCCTCCCATTGTACTTTTGGAGATTCTAGGTATTACAAGTAATCCTGCATTTTGGGAGCGTAGTGCTCTGTTAGGATAATACGGTAGTATCAGATCTTTTAAATAAAAAGGGGCCTGATTGTTTAGAGCTTTGTAAGTAAGAAGAAGGATTTTAAATTTAATTCTAAACTCTATGGGAAGCCAATGAAGGGAGGCCAGAACCGGAGAGATATGATCTCTCTTTCTAGTACCTGTTAAAACTCTTGCTGCAGCATTTTGGATCAGCTAAAGACTTTTTAAAGATGTTTTAGAACAACCTGATAATAAAGAATTACAATAATCTAATCTAGAGCTAACAAAAGCGTGGATCAGTTTCTCAGCATCACTCTGAGACAAGATGCTCCTAAACTTGGCAATATTACACAAATGATAAAAGGCAGTCTTAGAAACAAATTTAATATGTGAATTGAAAGATAGATCTTGATCAAAAATAATTCCAAGGTTACTCACAGAGCTATTCAGAGAAAGAGTAACTGCATCCAAACTGAAAGTTTGATGTGGAAAGGTATTTCTAAGGTTTTTTGGACCAATAAGAATGACTTCAGTCTTATCTGAATTTTAATAGCAGGAAATTACAAGTCATCCAAGCTTTGATTTCCTTAAGACAGGCTTCCAACTTGGCTAATTGATTACTATCATCTGGCTTCATTGACAGGCATAATTGTGTGTCATCTGTATAACAATGAAAATGTATACAGTGCTTTCTATTAATGTTGCCTAACGGAATCATATATAAACTTAAAAGAGTAGGGCCTAACACAGATCCCTGTGGAACTCCATGACTGAGCTTTGAGTTGAAAGAAAACTCATTACTGACATGAACAAACTGGAACCGGATAAATCAGATAAATAAGATCTAAACCACTGCAACGAAGTTCCATTAAGTCCAACATAGTGTTCTAATCTATCAAGTAGAATATTATGATTGATAGTATCAAAAATTGCACTAAGGTCTAAAAGGACAAGTACAGAAACAAGTCCATTATCAGATGCGATGAGGAGGTCGTTAGCGACCTTCGCTAAAGCTGTTTCAGTACTATGATGGATTCTAAACCCAGATTGAAACTCTTCAAGTAAACCATTTGCCTGCAAGTGGTCAAATAATTGCGTAGCAACAACTCTTTCTAAGATTTTTGAAATGAAAGGGAGATTAGAGATTGGTCTATAGTTAGCTAAAGCTCCCGGATCCAGCGTTGGCTTTTTGAGTAAGGGTTTAATTACAGCCGTTTTAAAAGCCTACGGTACATGGCCTAAAGTTAATGAAGAATTGATTATATGAAGAATAAAGCTACCAATAAGTGGGAAGACTTCTTTAAATAACCTGGTAGGAATAGGGTCTAAAAGACAAGTTGAAGGTTTGGATTTTGTCTAACTCTAAAAGGTCAATTGGAGTAAACTCATAAAGACAGATATCAATTGAAGGAGTTGTAGTAGTTACTGTATTTAAGTTAACGGTGGGAAGAATCTGATTTTCTTTGATGGATGAAATTTTATTATTGAAAAAGTTCATAAAGTCCTGACTGTCATGCGGTGATCCTCGCGGATCACCATAAGACGCCAAGAGTCCACCGATGAGTTTGCAATGATGGTGATTTATTTACAAAACACGAGACACACATACAAGACTATGACTGTGACGAAAAAACACTGAACACTGCGCATGGGACCGTAAGGCTAACCCCAGCCACTTACGGTCTAAAACATGGCATAACATGAATTCAATTCAATTCAATTCAACTTTATTTATATAGCGCCATTTCACAACAACAGTCACCTCATAGCACTATCAACTGTAGGGGGAACCCCCACAGTTGCAGAAAGACCCCAGCAACCAGGCGATCCCCTGTGAGCAAGCACTTGGCGACGGTGGAGAGGAAAAACTCCCTTTTAACAGGAAGAAACCTCCGGCAGAACCAGGCTCAGGGAGGGGCAGTCATCTGCTGCGACTGGCTGGGGGGTGAGGGGATAGAGAAGATGAAAAGAACAGACATGTAGAGAGCAAACAGCACGATGGGGACTCAATCTATGGGAGAGAACAAACAGATGTTAATGATCAGCAAAAAAAAAATATTTCATTGAGAGTGAGGAAAGGAGTGAGGCCCAGTGCATTACTGGAGGTCCCCCGGCTGACTAAACCTATTAGCAGCATAACTAATGGAGGGTTCAGAAACACATGATCCCTCCCTAATTGTAGGCTATATCAAAAAGGTAGGTTTTAGCCCTATTCTTAAAAACAGAGATCGAGTCTGACTCCTGAATCCAGATTGGCAGCTGGTTCCACAGGAGATGAGCTTGATAATTGAAGGCTCTGCCTCCCATTGTACTTTTGGAGATTCTAGGTATTACAAGTAATCCTGCATTTTGGGAGCGTAGTGCTCTGTTAGGATAATACGGTAGTATCACATATTTTAAATAAAAAGGGGCCTGATTGTTTAGAGCTTCGTAAGTAAGAAGAAGGATTTTAAACTTAATTCTAAACTCTATGGGAAGCCAATGAAGGGAGGCCAGAACCGAAGAGATATGATCTCTCTTTCTAGTACCTGTTAAAACTCTTGCTGCAACATTTTGGATCAGCTGAAGACTTTTTAAAGATGTTTTAGGACAGCCTGATAATAAAGAATTACAATAATCTAATCTCAAGCTAACAAAAGCGTGGATCAGTTTCTCAGCATCACTGAGACAAGATTCTCCTAATCTTGGCAATATTACGCAAATGATAGAAGGCAGTCTTAGAAACAAATTTAACATGTGAATTGAAGGACAGTTCTTGATCAAAAATAATTCCAAGGTTCCTCACAGAGCTATTAAGAGAAAGAGTAACCGCATCCAAACTGAAAGTTTGATTTGGAAAGGAATTTCTAAGGTTTTTTGGACCAACAAGAATGACTTCAGTCTTATCTGAATTTAATAGCAGGAAATTACAAGTCATCCAAGCTTTGATTTCCTTAAGACAGGCTTCTAACTTGGCTAATTGATTACTATCATCTCGCTTCATTGACAGGTATAATTGTGTGTCATCTGCATAATAATGAAAATGTATACAGTGCTTTCTATTAATGTTGCCTAACGGAAGCATATATAAACTAAAAAGAGTAGGGCCTAGCACAGATCCCTGTGGAACTCCATGACTAAGCTTTGAGTTGAAAGAAAGCTCATTATTTACATTGTGGCCGCACATGGCCAAAACATAACGAGCAGCATCTTTGATAAGAACAAAGGGCAGACTTTCCTTGGAGATAACAGGAAGCTGTGAAATGTGATCTTTTATATGCAGAGACGGCTTGGAGGATGCTTTGTGTGCCAGAGTCTGTGAGGGGGATATTAAAGGATTAAGGACATGCATGCAAAGTGATCTTTTATGTGAATGCAATGTGACCTTTTGATATATAAGAAGGACCTGAGTATATAAGTGAAGAGTTCTGTGTGAGATGCCCTCTTTTCTACTATGTTCATGAAAGAGAATGTGTAATAAACTGTTTGAGACCAACTTGCCTCATCATTTACACATTCTACACTGGTGACCCAAGACGAAGCATGCAACACGAAGAGAATTCCCCGGAGCCAGCCTCGTTGGGAGCCCCCAGCCAAGCATATGCCATTACAGTCCAGCTACCGGACTTTTGGCAGCACAACCCGCGCTCCTGGTTCCACCTGGTTGAGGCGCAGTTTGCCCTCCGGGGGATATCGGTAGATGACACGAAATTCTACCATGTGATTGCAAAGCTCGACAACCACACAGCTCAACATGTGGAGAGCCTTCTGGAGCAGCCATCAGCCAGTGACAAATACGGCGCGTTGAAGGCTGCACTCTTCCAGCACTGCACTCTCTCAGTTGAGGAGAGAGCAGAGAGACTCCTGGCGCTGACTGAGTTGGGAGATGGCACGCCCATTGACCTGATGGAGAAGATGCTGAGGTTGAAAGGCTCGGACGATGATCACTTCATCTTTACCCACCTCTTCCTCAGGACCCTGCCGTCAGCGACGAGAGCGACCGTGGCCATTTCGCTGTTGTTGGCCCAGCGGGACTACCGTGCGCTGGCCCGGGAGGCGCATCAGATTGTCAACGCCAGCAGAGTGCGCGCGGCCACGGCGGCAGCGACGGAGCTCGGCGCAACGGCCGGAGATGGCAGGGAGCCAAGGACAGCGGTAGCAGAACCACCGACGACAGCGGCAGCGGGTGCCAAGGAATGCGGAGGAGACATCCTTTGTTTCAATCACCGCCACTTTGCAGAGAAGGCACGCAAATGTATACCACCGTGCCAGTTCAAGCGCTCGGGAAAACGCCAAGACTGGGGGTCGGTAGCAGCTGCGACCCTCGGGGAGGAGAACAAGCTGCTCTACTTAACGGACGCACACTCCGGGAGACATTTCCTCGTGGACACCGGCGCCCAGCTGAGTTTCATCATGCCGTCCTACGCCGACCGGCTGGCAGGTTCCAGCGGCCCCCAGATGGCAGCAGCAAACGGCTCGGACATTAAAACCTTTGGTGAGAGGACTCTTCTTCTGTCTCTACACGGCCGTACATTTGAGTGGACTTTTGTCATAGCAGCATTGAATTTCAATATATTGGGGGCTGATTTTTTGTGCTCACATGGGTTGTTGGTTGATGTCGCTAACAGGCGCCTGGTTAATGCACTGTCTTTTGATTCTATTCCCTGTACAGCTCGAGCATCCCGGCCAACAGCACAAGCCAACGTCACAGCGGCAAGCGGTAAGTTCCACACACTGCTCACTCAGTTCCCAGCACTCACGGTCCCCACATTTTCGGCAGCTGTCGCTAAACACGGGGTGGAACATTTTATTACCACCACTGGGCCGCCCGTTTTTGCAAAAGCTCGGTGCTTGGACGCAGCTAAACTGGCCATAGCGTGCGAGGAGTTCGCCAACCTGGAGAGGTTGGGCATCATCAGGCGTTCAAACAGCCCATGGGCTTCCCCGCTACACATGATCCCTAAAGCTGACGGTTCGTGGCGACCTTGCGGGGATTTCCACAGATTGAACAACGCCACAGCGCACGACCACTACCCAATTCCTCACATCCAAGATTTTTCTGTTCATTTGGCAGGAGCGCGTGTTTTTTCTAAAATAGACTTGGTCCGCGGTTACCACCAAGTCCCAGTGCGCGCTGAGGACATACCCAAAACAGCGGTGATAACTCCGTTTGGCCTATTCGAGTTTTTGCGCATGCCATTCGGGCTTAAAGGGGCTGCACAGACGTTCCAACGCATGATGGATGCGGTGCTGCGTAATCTCCCTTTCGTATTCATCTACCTGGACGATATTTTGGTAGCCAGCACGTCCGAAGACGAACACGAAACCCACCTCACGGCAGTGTTCTGGAGGTTGGGAGAGCACGGTTTAATAATCAGTCCAGCGAAGTGTCAGTTTGGGGTGACGCAGATTGATTTTTTGGGGCACCGCGTCTCTCCCGAAGGAGCGGTTCCGCTGCCTGACAAAGTGCGCGCGGTAGCAGATTTTCCCCGACCACAAACGGTCAGGGCGTTACAGGAGTTTTTGGGAATGGTGAATTTTTATAACCGTTTCCTCCCCCGCGCAGCGCAGCTCATGCAACCACTGTACGCCGCGCTCAAAAAGCAGAAACCCGCGAATAAGATCAAATGGTCCCCGGAGCGAGAGCGGGCGTTCTCGGAAGTCAAAGCAGCCCTGGCAAACGCTGCGTTGTTGGCACATCCAGACCCAACGGCCCGCATAGCGCTCACTACTGACGCGTCAGACATGGCCATAGGGGCGGTCGTGGAGCAGCGTGTAGCCGGGGCTTGGCAACCGCTCGCCTTGTTCAGCAGGACTTTGTGCGATAGTGAACGTAAATACAGCGCGTTTGACAGGGAGTTGCTGGCTCTCCACTTGGCTATTCGCCACTTCCAGTTCTGGCTGGAAGGGCGCTGTTTCACCGCGTTCGTTGACCACAAGCCACTAACATTCGCGATGGCCAAGATTTCAGAACTGTGGTCGGGCTGGCAGCAGAGACGGCTGGCCGCGATCTCAGAGTTTACTACCGATATTCAGCATGTCTCGGGTAAACTGAATGTAGTGGCAGACTGCCTCTCACGCGCCGTGGTGGCCCCGGTCCACGTGGGGGTATGTTACGCAGCCATGGCCGTGGAGCAGGTTAGTGACGTGAATGTGCGCGCGCTCCAGTCTGGACCAACAGGGTTAAGGCTGGAGAGCAGGGTGCTGCAAGATGGTATGCCCCCCCTAATCTGCGATGTCTCCACGGGGCGACCGCGTCCCGTGGTACCGGCCGCGTGGCGCCGCCACGTTCTTGGCTCGGTTCATTCTTTAGCGCACCCGGGAGTGCGCGCGTCAATCAAGATGGTAGGAGAGAAATTTGTGTGGCCAAGTCTTCGCAAACAGGTGAAAGAGTGGGCAGCAGCCTGCATGGCATGCCAACGAGCCAAAGTACGCAGACACACGAGGGCTCCCTTGGAGCCGTTTCACATCCCGGCTAAGAGGTTCAACCATGTTCACGTAGACCTCGTGGGCCCCCTCCCGCCATCACAGGGGTGCACGCACCTTCTGACAATGGTGGACCGCACCACGCGATGGCCGGAGGTGGTTCCACTCGCGTCAACCACAGCCGAGGAGGTAGCACGCGCGTTTTTAACAGCATGGGTGGCGCGTTTTGGAGTCCCGTCGGACATTACGTCCGACAGAGGCCCTCAATTTGTTTCCGAACTTTGGTCAGCAATGGCCCCCAGCCTAGGTGTCACAGTTCACCGCACAACCGCATACAATCCTCAGGCTAATGGGTTATGCGAACGTTTTCATAAGTCATTGAAAGCGGCTCTCAGGGCGTCACTGACGGATGCAAATTGGGTAGACAAGCTACCGTGGGTTTTATTAGTGTTGTGTTCTGCGCCTAAAGAAGACTTAGAAGCTTCCCCAGCTGAACTCGTTTTTGCGCAGCCACTTTGGCTGCCCGGAGAGTTTCTCCCGGATAATCCTGCGCCAGGCAGCTCCCCGTCTCAGCTGTTGCAGCGTAGTATTGACTCAGGCACGCTGCCGGGCCCCGTTCATCACAGTTTTCCGAGCGTTTTTGTGCCTAAAACTTTGAAAAATGCGGAGTTTGTTTTTGTCAGACATGACGCGCATCGCCCCCCACTGCGACCACCTTATGATGGACCGTTCAGAGTGTTGGAAACAGGGGACAAGCATTTTTTGCTAGATTTGGGGGGTAGGAGGGAAAAGGTAGGCATAAACAGACTCAAACCCGCTTTTGTGGTGACGAACGAGCAAGTGCTGTTGGCAAGGGCCCCTCGGCGTGGAAGACCCCCACGGGGGGCTTCCCAGAGTAGAATTTCCCCAGATCACCCACAGGGGCAGAGAAAAGGTTTTCACCCCCAGACAGCAGCTCCCCAGCATGACAGCGCCGCGGAGGTGGTGAATCCTGGTTACAGCAGATACGGCAGAAGACTGAAGCCCAAGCAGCATGTGGATTGATGTGTAATGATTCAGCATACAGACTGTCATTCTTTTGTTCGATCCAATGTGAGGGGGGGGTGGCCGCACATGGGCAAAACATAACGAGCAGCATCTTTGATAAGAACAAAGGGCAGACTTTCCTTGGAGATAACAGGAAGCTGTGAAATGTGATCTTTTGTATGCAGAGACGGCTTGGAGGATGCTTTGTGTGCCAGAGTCTGTGAGAGGGGATATTAAAGGATTAAGGACGTGCATGCAAAGCGATCTTTTATGTGAATGCAATTTGACCTTTTGATATGTAAGAAGGACCTGAATATATAAGTGAAGAGTTCTGTGTGAGATGCCCTCTTTTCTACTATGCTCATGAGAGAGAATGTGTAATAAACTGTTTGAGACCAACTTGCCTCATCATTTTCACATTCTACAACATGAACAAACTGGAACCTATCAGATAAATAAGATCTAAACCACTGCAACGAAGTTCCATTAAGTCCAACATAGTGTTCTAATCTATCAAGTAGAATATTATGATCGATAGTATCAAAAGCTGCACTAAGGTCTAAAAGGACAAGTACAGAAACCAGTCCATTATCAGATGCAATGAGGAGGTCGTTAGTGACCTTCGCTAAGGCTGTTTCAGTACTATGATGGATTCTAAACCCAGATTTAAACTCTTCAAGTAAACCATTTCCCTGCAGGTGGTCAAATAATTGCGTAGCAACAACTCTTTCTAAGATTTTTGAAATGAAAGGGAGATTAGAGATTGGTCTATAGTTAGCTAAAGCTCCTGGATCTGGCGTTGGTTTTTTGAGCAAGGGTTTAATTACAGCCGTTTTAAAAGTCTACGGTACATGGCCTAAAGTTAATGAAGAATTGATAATATGAAGAATAAAGCTACCAATAAGTGGGAAGACTTCTTTAAATAACCTGGTAGGAATAGGGTCTAAAAGACAAGTTGAAGGTTTGGATGAGGAAACTATTTTGTCTAACTCACAAAGGTCGATTGGAGTAAACTCATCAAGACAGACATCAATAGAAGGAGTTGTAGTAGTTACAGTATTTAAGTTAACTGTGGGAAGAATCCGATTGATTTTATCTCTGATGGATGAAATTTTATTATTGAAAAAGTTCATAAAGTCCTGACTAGTAAGCTCTAAGGGAATGCTAGGATTGACAGAGTCCTGACTCTGTGTCAACCTGGCTACAGTGCTGAAAAGAAACCTGGGATTATTCTTGTTCTCTTCTATTAATGCAGAGTAATAACTCGTTCTAGCTTTTCTAAGAGATTTTTTATAAATTAAAAGATGATTTCTCCAAGCTAAATAGATTTCATCTAAATTAGTGGAGTGCCATTTTCTTTCTAATTGACGAGTCTTCTGTTTTAAGCTACGAGTTTCTGTGTTGGACCAAGGAGTTAGAAATCTCTGATTAGACTTTTTCTTTTTTAAAGGGGCCACCATGTCTAGAGTCTGATGCAGAAAAGCTGTAACACTATCTACCATGCTATCAATTACAGAAGGAGCAAGCTGTCTATAGCTTATTTCCGTTGTGTTGACACATGGCATAGAGGAAACAATCTGCATAAATTTGGTAACAGCATCATTTGAGAGGCATCTACTGTAATAATATTTTTCTTTAGGAGCCAAATAGTCAGAAATAGTAAAATCAAAGGTTAACAAACAATGGTCTGACAGTACAGGGTTATGATGAGACACTACAAGATTTTCTATTTCTATGCCATATGTCAGAACAAGGTCCAATGTATGGTGGAGGTAATGAGTAGAATTTCCTACTTTCTGAGAAAACCCAATCGAGTCTAATATTGAATTAAATGCCACATTAAGGCAGTCACTATCTACATCCACATGTATATTAAAGTCCCCTACTATAATTATTCTATCAGATTTCAGCACTAAATCAGCTAAGAAATCAGCAAATTCGGATAAAAATTTTGGGTAGGTTGATGGGGGACGATAAACTATGGCGAATAAAATTGGGTTTAACCTAAAATTGCTAAAGTGCCCAATGCTGAGGACCAGGCCCTCAAAGAAATTATAACATGTTTTTTGCTTTACATTAACTAGTAATTTGGAATGATAAATTGTTGCTACTCCTCCTCCACGACCAGAACTTCTGGGATTTTGACAGTTTAAATAACCAGAGGGAGTTGATTCATTCAAACCAACATAATCCTCTTGCCCTAACCAAGTCTCTGTAAGCTAAAATGCTCTGCACTGTGTGTCTGTGTGTATATATATATATATTTATGGTAATATGTACATATGTATATTAGCTGCTCTTGCTTGCTTTTTTTTCTTGCCTTCTGATTATTGCTCTGAGTGTTGCTATCCCTGTGCTGTTGCAATCCTGGAATTTCCCCGTTGTGGGACTAATAAAGGCTTATCTTATCTTATCTTATCTTAAGGGGAATTAAATCAATCTGATGATCAATTAACAGATCATGGACTAAAAGAGACTTGGGAGTTAGAGACCTAATATTTAATAAACCACATTTAATTTTTAAATTATGAGGAGGAACAGAGGCCAAATCACTCAGTTTAGAGGCTTTATGTTTAATTTGAGTTTTACCAATATTTTATATTACATGAACAAGCAAAGCACGAGAATATACACACGAACCTGACCAGACCAGAACGATGAATGTCTGATGAGGCTTGGATGATGTCTGACGATACTCCTGCAATCTAACTGCCGTCAGCGTCCGCCTAATAAGGGTGAGCCCTATCGAGCAGTAATGACAGTCAGCTGGCTGACCTTGACAGCCAGGAGCCCCACCTTCACAATAAGAGCCCGGTGAAGCCAGAATATAACCCACAGCCGTCAAAGCCGGCAGCGAGCTATACGTAGCCCAAGCGCGGACAAGACCAGCGCTCGGGTCACAACAGTACCCTCCCTCCGAGGGCGGGATTCCAGAACGCCCATAGACCACCCTGCCCCCCCCCCCACCCCCTCCAGGGTGGGCGGCTGGGGGCAGGTCCGGAGGAGAGAGAGACCAAACCCAGAAACAGTACAATAAAACACAATCAAGACCAGGCAAGGGAAACAAAACTAACACAGCTCGTCGGCCTCCGTCGGTCTATGATGATCATGGAAGAGAATCCTAAACGTCTACTCTGCTGGAACAGCACCGCCTGTGGCTGAACAGGCCGATGCGCGAATGACAGTCCCTGTCACACAGGTCACACTTGTGGGTGGTCTCCGTGCTGCTGGGTCTGTGGCGGTTCTTCCTGCGGGTCCTTTTTTCATCTGCTGCAGCAGTCAGTCTCTCTTCACCCGCCTTGAGCTGTCTGGTCAGGGTGCCTCTCCATTTGGAGCGGTCCGTTGCAAGGCCCTCCCAGCGCTCTGTGTTGATATCCAGGGCCTTCATGTCTCTCTTGCAGACGTCTCTAAAGCGCAGCTGTGGGCGGCCAACGTCTCTCCTGCCAGTTGCCAGTTCTCCATAGAGGATGTCTTTGGGGATTCTGCCATCCTCCATACGGTGAACGTGGCCTAGCCAGCGGAGCCTGCGCTGCCTGAGTAGAGTGAACATGGAGGGAAGGCCGGCGCGGGACAGAACTTCTGTGTTGGGCACTTTGTCCTGCCAGGATATGTCCAGGATGTGGCGAATGCAGTGCAAGTGGAAGGAGTTCAGTCTCTTTTCCTGCCGGGCGTATGTTGTCCACGTCTCACTCCCATAGAGCAGTGTGCTGATGACGCAGGCGTTGTACACTGCTATCTTCGTCTTGACAGAGTTTGGGATTCTCCCACACTCGTGTGGTGAGGCGAGCGAGTGTGAAGGCTGATTTTCCAATCCTCTTGTTGATCTCTGTATCAAGGGAGAGGTTGTTGCTGATCGTGGACCCCAGGTACGTGAACTGATTCACGACCTCCAGCTTGTAGTCATCAATGGTGATGGTTGGTGGTGCTTCCGTGCCTTGCGCCAAGACGTTAGTCTTCTTCAGGCTGATGGTAAGCCCGAAGTCCTTGCATGCCTGGGAGAAGCGGTCCATCAGGGTCTGAAGCTCCTGCTGTGTGTGGGTTGCGACTGCAGCGTCGTCTGCGAACAGCATGTCTCTGATTAGAGCCTCGCGTACTTTGGTTCTGGCTTTCAGGCGGGCGAGGTTGAAAAGCCTGCTGTCAGATCTTGTGTGCAGGTAGATTCCCTCTGTTGCTGTGCTGAAAGCATGCCTCAGGAGCATAGCAAAGAAAATCCCAAAGAGGGTTGGCGCAAGTACACAGCCCTGTTTCACTCCGCTGCGTATGTTGAATGGCTCTGAGACGTTGCCATCGTGCTGCACTATCCCCTGCATGTTGGTGTGAAACGATTCGATGAGGCTTTGCAACTTTGGTGGACATCCTATCTTTGGCAGGATCTTGAAAAGGCCCTCTCTGCTGACCAGATCGAACGCTTTGGTGAGGTCGATGAAGGCGACGTACAGAGGCATGTTCTGTTCTCTGCATTTCTCCTGGAGTTGGCGGATGGAGAATATCATGTCTACCGTCGATCGCTCAGCGCGGAAGCCACACTGAGACTCGGGGTAGACACGTTCGGCAAGCTTCTGTAGACGAATGAGAACAACTCATGCGTAGACTTTGCCAACAACGCTGAGGAGGGAAATGCCCCTGTAGTTGTTGCAGTCGCTTCTCTCCCCTTTGTTTTTGTAGAGGGTGATGATCTTGGCGTCCCTCATGTCCTGTGGTACGGCACCTTCCTTCCAGCACTGGCAGAGGACGTCATGCAATGGCAGCAGTAGGGCGGTCTTGCAGTGCTTGATCAGGTCAGGGGGTATGCCGTCGTTGCCGGGTGCCTTGCCAGCAGCCAAGCTATCAATAGCCTTACTGAGTTCGTCGATGGTTGGCTCGGCGTCAAGTTCGTCCATGGATGGCAGGCAGTCGATGGCATCAAGGGCTGACGGTGTCACGGTGTTCTGTCTAGAGTAGAGGTCGGAGTAGTGTTCCACCCATCTCTCCATCTGCTTGTTCTTCTCTGTGATCATCTCCCCAGTGGAAGATTTGAGGGGGGCCGTCTTGCTCTGAGCCGGACCAAGTGCTTTCTTGATGCCATCGTACATACCACGGATGTTCCCTGTTATGGCAGCGGTTTGAATGTCTTGGCTGAGCTGAGTCCAGTACTCGTTGGCACAGCGCCGAGCAGTCTGCTGAACTTTGCTTCTCGCAGCCCTGAGAATCTGGAGATTCTTCTCGTTTGGGTACTTCTTGTACTCAGCAAGTGCTGAGCGCTTGGCTTCAATGACGGGGGTCATCTCGGTCAACTTGGCATCAAACCAGTCCTGTGACTTCGAGGTCTTCCTCCCAAAGGTAGCCAAGGCTGTGCGGTAGATGGTGTTTCGCAGCTCTTCCCACTTCTGCTTTGCAGATTCTCCTCCTTGTGGTACACCAAGTTCCTTCTCAAAGGTGGAGGCAAACTGCTCAACAAGTTCTGGTTGGGCCATCTTGCTGGTGTCAATCCGTGCCTTTCCAGGTTGTCTAGCACGATGGAATTTCTTCAGCTGCAGCTTGACCTTGCAACACACCAATGAATGGTCTGTGTCGCAATCTGCACTCTGGAACGAACGGGTGATTAGCACGTTCTTCAGTGAGGTGCGCCTGGTCAGGATCAAGTCTAGCTGGTGCCAGTGCTTTGAGCACGGATGTTGCCAGGAAACCTTGTGTTGGGGCTTGGTCTTGAAGAACGAGTTTGTGATGCACAGATCGTGATATGTGCAGAACTCGAGCAGCCGCTGTCCGTTGTCGTTCATTCTGCCCATGCCAAAAGGTCCAAGACAGGAGGGCCAGGAGTCGTGGTCAGCACCCACTCTGGCATTGAAGTCTCCAAGGAGAATGAGTTGTTCAGAGTTGGGGATGATCCTGACAGTTGTTGCGAGATTCTCATAGAACTCGTCTTTTGCCTCTGGTGTGGCTGTCTGTGTTGGGGCATACACACTGACAAGGGTGACTGGGCCTTCAGTGGTGTTCAGGCGGAGGGTGAGGAGTCGTGCAGAGCCAGTGCTGCCCGGTTCCACCATCTTCAGCAAAGTGTTCTTCACTGCGAAGCCCACTCCGTGTTCCCTGTGTTCGTCACTGCCCTTTCCCTGCCAGTAGAACGTGTAGTCCTTCTCTCTCAGTGTGCCTGCATCAGCTAACCGTGTTTCCTGGAGAGTGGCGATATCCACTCCCAGTCTCTTCAGCTCATTATTGATGATGGCAGTCTTCCTGGTGTCGTTGATGTCCTTGAGGTTAGCAGCGAGTCCTGTCATCATAGTGCGGACGTTCCAAGTTCCCAGTTTTAGAGTTGGTCTCTTTTGTTTTATTGTCTTGCCTGGTGCGAAGGTTCTCAGCCTGCTGTTTGGATTTCTCCTTATCCCCATGCACCCAATGAGGAAAGCAAGCTGTGGCGGGACAACACCTTATTGGCTGGGGGCTGCCCAGCTTGAGGCGGGCGGTAGCTGTCCAGTGAGATCTGATGATCCCTCCCACCATCGGGAACAACCCCTGGCGCCACGCTCTACGCCAATTGAGCAGTGGCTTATAACCGGTAACTGTCATTCCCCGTGTTTTGTCTACACCAAAGGCAAAGCTGGAGTGTCCTCTCCAGTGATCCGGTGTTCTACCTTCCAGCGTTGGGCGTTGGTAGGATTCAAGCCTGGGCAGGAAGATATGGAGGACAAGATGTTGCCCATGCAGCATGTCCCCCCTCTCCACGTCACTGATGAATCCAAAGGAACAGCAGGGCTGCTACAGTTTGGCACCAGCGCCGTTGCAGGAGCTGCCAGAACGATGTTGAGCACAACATAGAACTGCCTTAGGGGCTCCGACTCCGGATTTTTCCTCAGGGTTGACTCCCGAAGCCTTTCCTGTGACCGGGTATGCCGCAAGGCAGCAGAGATTTGAAATCAGGGTTTAACTTCCCCTAGATGGGCTACCTTCCCAGGTTGACGAGCCACCATCTACCCGAAGCATCTGGTTTTAAGGCGCCAGAGATCCGCCCTCGCCCCTTCTCCTATTAGTAAAAGCAGTTCCGCCGGGCTTAGTGACTAAACCACACGGGCAGGCTAGGAGTTGGACTTAGTTGTCAGAGGCTTTTCGAGATGCACGCCATAAGGAGCATTTTATGAGCACTGGGAGCTTAACCCCAGTGCCGCTTAACCCCAGTGCCGCTCCTGGCTATGACAACCTTGGAACCACAAACACAGCACAATGACAAAAAATATACCAAACACTCAGATCAGATTAACTGCCAAAATAACAAATACAGCAAACAGCACAGGACAGCAAGAAAAAATTAAATCTTTGCCCACGTTCCACAAGAAAATGGCTTCTCACCTGTGTGAATGCGCGAGTGAATTTTCAAATAACCAAATACAGAAAAACAGAACAATTACTTGGTCAAACCTAACTGCACATAAAACAAAATAGGGCAACTGCATGGTAAACCACAAATACTCACAGATACCCAAATAACCATTACAAAAACACAGGGTAACAAGAAAAAACAAACAAACAGAACAATCACTGGATCAACTCCCACCAAAAAAGTGACCTCCACCCCCTCAACAGTTTATGCCGATCGGCGGAGACCAGGCGCCACAGGAACAGTTCAGGTGGTCTCCCCGCGTCCAACGGCCGATGGGCGGTCATGGGGGGCGGGACATGACCGGGCGGCTCATCACAGTCCAAGGCCCAACACGTCCACTCCTCTGGTGGCCGAACCAGGTCGTCCAGCAAAACACATAACACGTCGGGTGGCCGACCCGAAGCGCTGAACCAGCGAAGCAGTTCCTCAGGCGGCCGACCCGCATCCCTCAGCCACCAGTACAGGGGAAAACAGCCCGCGGCGGCCTCCCTGGCGGAGACAATGCTTGGGAGAGCCGGGGCGAGCGAGAAGGGACCCCCACGGTCCCTGGCGATAATGCACAGGGGCGATGACTCAGTAGAGGGACTAGAAGGCAAAGATGAGCCCGAACTCCGTCCGACGGTGAAAGGTCTGCAGCTCCTCCACCGTCCACGGACCACACCGGCGCTGCACCTCCGCTGGACCCCGATTGAGTGACGGCTGCACCCACGTCGGACCCCGATTGGGCCAAAACAGCTCCCGCAATGGACCCCGATTGGGCCTCAGGCGCACTCCCGTCCGGCCCCTATTGGGCCAGAACCACACCTCCGGTGGACCCCGGTTGGGCCTCTGGCGCACCCACGTCAGACCCCGATTGGGCCAAGGCCGCTCCCGCGATGGACCCCGATTGGGTCTCGGGCACCCCCCCGTCGTACCCCGAGTGGGTGCACCGCAGCCTCCACAACGGACCCCGACTGGGTCGGTGCAGCTCCGCTGATGATCTCCACCCCCAAACCTGGAACCTCCAAATCAGTGACCCCGGCTGGCTCCATGCCGGCGACACTGCAATGAAGCTCACACACAACAGGAAAACCGGGGTCAGTATCACCAGTACCGTAGCAACAGAACCCAGCGAGACGAGCTCGGGCGCAGCAGGCAGCTGCTCCTCACTCGCCTCCCCGAGAGGCAGGCACAAATGCTCCAAAACAGAAGACAGAGACACAATAGGGAGCACTTGCCTGCACTTGGGTTCTGTTGCCACCCAGGACTTTGTTGATCCAGGTTCAGGGCGGCGACTCTCGTCCGCAGGCTCCAACTCAGCTGCGTCGGGCTCCGCAGCTGGCAAGATAGCGTCTGGAGCCAGAGGTTCCTCCCGCGCTGATGTCCCCGCCGATGACCCGTGTGGCGTGGGGGCAGGGGACACTCGACCCGCTGACTCAGACTGTTCCGGCGAGGAAACCCGGGGACGCTTCTCCGTCGGCACAGGTTCCGGGCCGCAGTCTGCTCTCCTCCTCTGTCCACGACGTGGCTGCTGGGCTGGATCCAGGTTTTCCAGCTGTGCAGGCCCCCTCCCGCGACATAGGCCTGGCGTCACGGACCACTCGGCAGGGGAAGACACAGAGGCAGCAGGTTTAGGAATAACAGTTACAGCAGGTGGCGGAAGCTCGGGGGGCTGTGAACCCCGAACTCCGGCCCCAGGAGTCAGACAAGGCAGATCATAATGATGGGAAGAAACAGTTTTCACTTGCCTGTCTCCTGGAGAGAAGATGATGCCTGCTGCAGCAGGTGGAGTTCTCCTTTTATCCCTCCGGGAGAAACGGCAGGCTCCTCGGGGCCACGAGGAGGAGCCGCTCGAGATGGATTGCTGACAGGCCTCGCCGAAGCACGACTCAGAGCATTCCCAGCCGCGGGGGGTGACATCACAGAGGAGGACATGGCAGTCGGGGTGATGCGGGCACGAGGAGCTGACAGCGCAGCTGGAACAGATGACCCGTGGGCGGCGGCTGTGCGGATTCCCTTCTGTCGTGACGTGAATGATGCGGCCAACAGGGAGGCTGGGTTCCTCCGATGACCTGGAGCTGGATCCGGACGGGATTCTCGTTGGGGCTTGGTAGGAGCACGGCTATGGGGCCTACTGGCCGATGGAGTGGCAAAGGGCCTGGGAACACATGACGCTGGGACTGGGCAGACGGCAGGCACTGGATTCCGATCCACAGGTACCCTGCCGGGCTTTCCCTCCAGCCGACGAATCTCCACTCTCGCCAGGGACGCTGTCCTCGCGGGAGGTGGAGGGGTTCCCAGGAGCGCCTTCTCCCTCAATGTGCGTTGCGCAAAAATCCACGATAACCTCTTTTCCGCTTCCGGAATATTGGTAAGATGGTAACGGTTCACAGCCCGCTGTGCGAGGCATAAGTAATGATCGGCCGCTTCAGCGGGCATGAGATGGGCGGCTTCCGCCAGATAGCCGTCAGTCTCCTCCAGCCACTCCGGGCAATAATCACACTCGCTGTCGGGCATCTCCTTACCAAGCCCAACTACAGGACAAAAAAACTCCACACAATAGCAAAACTCACGGAAGAAAGGCGTCTCGGTGTGGCATCTCCGTTTAGATGTCCGTGGCAGGAGTATACTGTCATGCGGTGATCCTCGCGGATCACCATAAGATGCCAAGAGTCCACCGATGAGTTTGCAATGATGGTGATTTATTTACAAAACACGAGACACACATACAAGACTATGACTGTGACGAAAAAGCACTGAACACTGAGCATGGGACCGTAAGGCTAACCCCAGCCACTTACGGTCTAAAACATGGCATGACATGAACGAGCAAAGCACGGGAATGCACACACGAACCTGACCAGACCAGAACGATGAATGTCTGACGAGGCTTGGATGATGTCTGACGATACTCCTGCAGTCTAACTGCCGTCAGCGTCCGCCTAATAAGGGCGAGCCCTAACGAGCAGTAATGACAGTCAGCTGGCTGACCTTGACAGCCGGGAGCCCCACCGAGCGCCTTCACAATAAGAGCCCGGTGAAGCCAGAATATAACCCACAGCCGTCAAAGCCGGCAGCGAGCTATACGTAGCCCGAGCGCCGACGAGACCGGCGCTCGGGTCACAACACTGACTAGTAAGCTCTAAGGGAATGCTAGGGTTGACAGAGTCCTGACACTTTGTCAGCCTGGCTACAGTGCTGAAAAGAAACCTGGGATTATTCTTGTTCTCTTCTATTAATGCAGAATAATAACTTGTTCTAGCTTTTCTAAGAGATTTTTTATAAATTAAAAGATGATTTCTCCAAGCTAAATAGATTTCATCTAATTTAGTGGAGTGTATGGCTGTGTAGTTGTGCATGCAGATGTGGGACACAGGCATATTTGATTTAACCTCACGATGAAGGAGAGCCGGACCCCCTGTGGTGGACAGAAGACTTCCTGACCTCTGAAGGAGAGCCGGACCCCCTGTGGTGGACAGAAGACTTCCTGACCTCTGAGGCTCAAACCATAGGTGTGAACAGAAGGCTTTCTGACCTCTGAGGCTCGGGAGGAGAGGGGGGGAGTTATGTAAATAAAAGGTTGATGTAGGGGAATAAAGGGAGATTCTTTGATGTGAGATGCTTTGATGTGAGAATGTTTAAAGGTGAGGACTGGGGTGTGTGTCTTCCTCTTGTTTTCTCTGCTCAGGGATGAGAGCAGACTGTGGGAATGTTGCTTGAAATAAACTTGAATTAAATGCAACTCAGTTTTGTTATTCAAGGCTCCCCACATTGGTGACTAACGACGTTGAGAATGACCGGAGAAGGTCTCAGGGTCCCGGACTCACGAAGTCCAGAGCTGGCGAATGCTGTGGCCGTCAAGCTGCCAGATTTCTGGCAGGATAACCCACGGTCGTGGTTTCTGCAAGCGGAGTCGCAGTCCGCCCTCGCAGGAGTAACGGTGGATGACACTAAATTCCACCATGTCATCGCTAAACTGGATAACACCACAGCTCGGTGTGTGCAGAGTTTGGTGGAGCAGCCACCCGCGACCGGCAGGTACGACAAGCTGAAATCCACCCTCATTAAGTTTTTCACCCCCTCGGCCGAAGTGAGGGCGAGGAGGCTCCTGTCTTTGCTAGACCAGGGAGGACACAGGCCGAGCGTCCTGATGGAGGAGATGATACCGCTGAGAGGGTTGGACAAGGATGATTTCCTTTTCCAGTTCATCTTCCTCTCCACCCTCCCGACGCATGCGAGAAGCACGCTGGCTGGCAAGAAATGTCACACCCTGGAGGAGTTCCGGGAGCAGGCCCAGGAAGCAGATGTGATTCAGGACGCCTGCGGCGGGCAAGCAACCACAGCGGCGACCCACGACAGCGGGGAGCCAGAGGCGGCAGACCCAGGCTGGCCGACGACGGCGGCAGCACGGCCGCGACGAGGTGGAGCCATTGGGCCGGTGGCAGAGGCGCGGCCCCGACACAGCGGAGGAGAGGATCTCTGCTTTTACCATCGGAGGTTCGCTGAAAGGGCACGCAGGTGTGTGCCACCCTGCAACTTCAGGAGTTCGGGAAACGGCAGGACCGAGGGTCGCTAGCAGCTTCGACTCTCGGTGAAGGCAACAAGCTGCTCTACATCGCAGATGCGCGCTCTGGACGAGAGTTCCTCATAGACACCGGTGCCCAAGTGAGCTTCATCACCCCAACATACGCGGACCGGGTGGCTGGACCCCACGGTAGCGGAGCTACGGCGGCAAATGGCTCGAACATCAACACCTACGGGAAAAGGACCTTGCCTTTATGCTTACATGGCCGCACATATGAATGGACTTTTGTAATAGCGGCGGTGAGTTTCAACATGTTGGGCGTGGATTTTTTGTGTTCACATAATCTGTTAGTTGATCTTGCTAATAGACGGCTGGTAAATGCACTCTCTTTTTACTCTCTCCCCTGTTCA
The DNA here is from genome assembly GCA_020510985.1 of Pholidichthys leucotaenia. Lineage (NCBI taxonomy): Eukaryota > Metazoa > Chordata > Actinopteri > Cichliformes > Pholidichthyidae > Pholidichthys > Pholidichthys leucotaenia. Next base: position 228,248,172 of record CM035836.1, read on the forward strand.
GCGCGAGTGTCCCCGCCACCAGCACAGACCCACGTCGTTACAGCAGGTGGTAAGTTTCACACACTCTTCACCCAATTTCCAGCGCTCACTGTGCCCACTTTTTCAGCGGCAGTCGCGAAGCACGGAGTGAAACATTTTATACCTACATCTGGTCCTCCCGTGTTTGCAAAAGCTCGGCGCTTGGATGCAGTTAAGCTCGCCATTGCGCGCGAGGAGTTTGCCAGCCTAGAGAGGCTGGGCATCGTTCGTAGGTCAAAAAGCCCGTGGGCTTCGCCGCTACACATGGTACCGAAAGCCGATAGCTCCTGGAGACCGTGCGGTGATTACCGCAGGCTAAACAATGCTACGGCGCACGATCGTTATCCCATCCCGCACATTCAGGATTTTTCGGTGCACCTGGCGGGGGCGCGCATTTTTTCAAAGATTGATCTGGTTCGCGGTTATCATCAAGTCCAAGTCCAGCCGGAGGACATTCCTAAAACAGCGGTAATAACCCCGTTCGGACTTTTCGAGTTTTTACGCATGCCTTTTGGTCTCAAGGGGGCGGCGCAAACGTTTCAGCGGATGATGGATGCCGTGTTACGCGATCTCCCTTTCGTGTTTGTGTACCTCGACGACATTTTGGTCGCGAGTACTTCAGAGGACGAACACGAAACGCACCTCACAGCAGTTTTTAGGAGGCTGGGAGAGCACGGCTTAATAGTTAACCCAACCAAGTGCCAGTTCGGCGTCGAGCGGATCGATTTTTTGGGGCACCGCGTCTCCCCAGAGGGAGCAGTTCCGTTACCAGATAAAGTACGCGCGGTAGCGGATTTTCCCCGGCCACAAACGGTCAAATCACTACAGGAATTCTTGGGGATGGTGAATTTTTATAACCGATTCCTGCCCCACGCAGCTCAAATCATGCAACCGTTATATGCCACGCTCAAAAACAAAAACCGACCCAGGCGGTTGAATGGTCCCCGGAGCGGGAGCGCGCGTTCACAGAGGTTAAGAAAGCCTTGGCTGACGCTGCGCTCCTGGCCCACCCAGACCCGGCAGCACGTATCGCGCTGACGACAGACGCTTCAGATTTAGCCATAGGGGCCGTTATTGAGCAACAGGTCGCCGGAGTTTGGCAGCCTTTGGCTTTCTTTAGCAAATCCTTAAGCGCGGCTGAGCGAAAATACAGCACGTTCGACAGAGAACTGTTGGCGCTGCATTTGGCTGTTCGTCATTTCCAGTTCTGGCTGGAAGGACGGTGCTTCACCGCTTATGTAGACCACAAGCCGCTCACATATGCCATGGCTAAAATTTCAGACCCGTGGTCCGGCAGGCAGCAGAGGCAGCTGGCCGCGATCTCGGAATTTACCACTGACATTAGGCACGTTGCGGGCAAATTCAATGTTGTAGCAGACTGTCTCTCACGCGTGTTCACAACTCCACCACGCGCAGAGGCAGAACGGGCCACCGTGACCGCGCCGCAGGAGAGCGGCACGGTGGCGCGCGCAGCCCCGGTGCACGTGGGTATAGATTATGCAGCCATGGCAGCGGACCAGGGGGCAGACGCAGACGTGTGCGCGCTCCAGTCTGGACCAACAGGGTTAAGGCTGGAGAGCAAGTGTTTACAAACCGGTATGCCCCCCCGATCTGCGACGTGTTGACGGGGCGCCCGCGTCCGGTGGTTCCAGCCACGTGGCGCCGCCGTGTTTTTGACTTGGTCCACTCGCTGGCGCACCCGGGGGTGCGCGCGTCGGTGAAAATGGTGGCAGAAAAGTTTGTTTGGCCGAGCCTACGCAAGCACGTGAAGGAATGGGCGAAAGCCTGCATTTCCTGTCAACGGGCCAAAATTCACAAGCACACAAGAGCCCCGTTAGAACCGTTTCGCATGCCAGAAGGTTCGACCATATACACGTCGACCTTGTGGGCCCCCTACCGGCATCGCAAGGATTCACGCATCTTTTGACAATGGTGGACAGAACCACACGTTGGCCGGAAGTGGTCCCGCATGCGACGACCACGGCCGCGGAGGTGGCTCGCGTTTTTTTAACGGCTTGGGTGGCGCGCTTCGGGGTTCCGTCGGACATTACGTCCGATAGAGGACCTCAATTCATCTCTGAGCTGTGGTCAGCGCTGGCCAACGGCTTAGGAGCCAAAATTCACCGCACTACGGCTTACCACCCTCGGGCTAATGGTTTATGCGAGCGTTTTCATAGGTCTTTGAAGGCAGCACTCAGAGCGTCGCTCACGGATGCAGATTGGATAAATAAACTGCCATGGGTTTTATTAGGGTTGCGTTCTGCGCCCAAAGAGGACTTAGACGCCTCCCCAGCGGAGCTGGTATTCGCACAAACTCTTAGGCTGCCAGGCGAGTTTTTACCAGAGCACCCAGAGCCCCCACCTCTCTCTGCTCTAGGACCGTTAGTTCGCATGGGAACAGACACGCTTCCGGGTCCGGTTCATCACGCTTTTCCACGAGTTTTGGTCCCCAGGGCTTTGAAAAATGCCGATTTCGTTTTTGTCAGGCGCGAAGCCCTAAAAGCAACGCTCAAACCTCCTTACGAAGGGCCATTTCGAGTGCTGGAGGCAGGTGATAAGCAATTTGTGCTAGATTTGGGAGACAGAAAAGAGACAGTCAGTATTGACAGACTAAAACCTGCTTTTGTCATGAAGGACGGATCTGTGCCGGTCGCAGTGGCGCCTCGACGAGGCAGGCCCCCGCAAGGGGCAAATAATCACTCTCTTCCTCAGCCAACAGAGCCGAAGCAGGACGGCGCCGCAGGCAAGGTGGGGCCAACTCACAGCAGATTCGGCAGACGGTTGAAGCCCAAGCGGTGCACGGACTGAATGTTGGTATTGAGTATACAGTAGCCAGTAATGTGTTATTGAATTTTAGGGAATAGTCCTTTCTTCATCGTTTGGGGGGGGTTATATGGCTGTGTAGTTGTGCATGTAGATGTGGGACACAGGCATATTTGATTTAACCTCACGATGAAGGAGAGCCGGACCCCCTGTGGTGGACAGAAGACTTTCTGACCTCTGAAGGAGAGCCGGACCCCCTGTGGTGGACAGAAGACTTCCTGACCTCTGAGGCTCAAACCATAGGTGTGAACAGAAGGCTTTCTGACCTCTGAGGCTCAGGAGGAGAGAGGGGGGGAGTTATGTAAATAAAAGGTTGATGTAGGGGAATAAATTGATGTAGGGGAATAAAGGGAGATTCTTTGATGTGAGATGCTTTGATGTGAGAATGTTTAAAGGTGAGGACTGGGGTGTGTGTCTTCCTCTTGTTTTCTCTGCTCAGGGATGAGAGCAGACTGTGGGAATGTTGCTTGAAATAAACTTGAATTAAATGCAACTCAGTTTCGTTACTCAAGGCTCCCCACAGAGTGCCATTTTCTTTCTAATTGACGAGTCTTCTGTTTTAAACTACGAGTTTCTGTGTTGAACCAAGGCGTTAGAAATCTCTGATTAGACTTTTTCTTTTTTAAGGGGGCCACCAAGTCTAGAGTCTGATGCAGAGAAGCTGTAACACTATCCACCATGTTATCAATTACAGAAGGAGCAAGCTCTCCATAGTTTATTTCCATTGTGTTGACACATGGCATAGAGGAAACAATCTGCATAAATTTGGTAACAACATCATCTGAGAGGCATCTACTGTAGTAATATTTTTCTTTAGGAGCCAAATAGTAAATAAAGCAGACTGAACATGTTCTACGTCCTCTGAAGCAGTCTGTTTTCAGCCTGACATTAATAAGCCTGTAATGTAATCCATTACTTAAATTATCTTGCTATGTGTGCAAGATGATTTAAGTATGCATTTAAAAGTAATGTGAAAGTTACTTTTACAAGTAAGTCCGGTTCCGCCGGACCGGCGGCGCCACACGAGTCGGCTGCCTGTTGCAACAGCCTTTTTTTAATCTTCCTTCTTCTTTCTACACCTTTCACTCTGTATATATATCACGGATGCACGGATCGCCCCGGGGGTCTCCCGGGTCGGCGGACGGAGCCACGGTTTGCAGCGGGAGACGTTACAGCGGGGAGGAGCTAGTGCTAGCTAGCACTTGGCTGCCGCCCGGTGCTAATGGGAAACTCGACATACCGGGAGCTGTAGCGAAAAGGACGTGGGTGCCGGGCTGGAGTTTAGGCGGCGTGAAAGAAATATAAGACAGAATAATAAAGAGCGATGGCAAGAACCAAGCAGACCGCCCGTAAAATCTACTGGAGGAAGAAGCCCCCCAGGAGACAGCTAGCCACCAGGGCTGCTCGGAGAGGCGCTCTGGCCACCGGCAGAGTGAAGAGGCCTCGCCGTCACAGGCCCGTGGCTCTGAGAGAGATCCGTCGCTACCAGAAATCCACGGAGCTGCTCATCCGTAAGCTGCCCGTCCAGCGCCTGGTGAGGGAGATCACTCAGGACTTCAAGACCGTCCTGCGTTTCCTGAGCTTCGCCGTCATGGCTCTGCAGGAGACCAGCGAGGCCCACCTGGTGGGTCTCTTCTTCGCTAAGGGGGTCACCATCATGCCCAAAGACTTCCAGCTGGCCCGCTGCATCCGCGGAGAGAGAGCTTAGACTTTCTGCTGCACATTCACCAGCCATAATGCTCTGCACTGTGTGTCTATATATATACATTTATAGTAATATGGACATATGTTTACTAGATGTTGTTTTTTCTTGCCTTCTGATTGTTGCTCTGAGTGTTGCTATCCCTATGCTGTTGCAATCCTGGAATTTCCCCATTGTGGGACTAATAAAGGCTCATCTTATCTTATCTTATCTTAACTGGTTACTTTAATCATGCAGTAAATGGTAAGTGACTCAGTTACAGTACTTTTGAAAAGAAGTAACTAGTAACTGTAATTAGTTGCTATTTTTAGTAACTTATCCAACACTGATTAAAATTATGCAAAAAAAGGCAATACAGGTCTTATACTGGGAGGCAGAGAACGCTAAAAAGAGGCTCAAAAATGGCCGTCCCTTCCCTTTATATGCTCGGTGTGATGACGTCACCAAGCGGCCACGTCATCACGCCGACGCTGACCAAACTTGTGGTTTCCTTACACCACAGGCAGGGTACACCCTGGACAGATCACCAGTCCATTGCATGGTCAACAGAGAGAGACAGACAACCATTCACTCTCACATTCATACGCAAGGACAATTTTGAATCCCCAGCTGATGCCAATTAACATAACCTGCATGTCTTCAGCCTGTGGGAGGAAACCGGAGTGCCCGAAGAAACACATTTTTTTCCATCCATGTTTTAAAGAGTGTGTTTTTCCTGTCATGATTAACAGCTACGTGTTGCTAGGGTATAGCTGAATAAAATTTCTTACAAGTATTTTCTCCAGGTTTTCAGAGCACCAGTTCCACAATGTCAGAGCATGTGAGGAACTGTTTTACATCCTCATGTGTGTGTTCCTCATGCCAAGCAGCCTTCTTCAACATAAGTCGGCATAAGTCGTAAGTCGGTGTGCTCTTTCTCTCCAGCATGAATCCCAACACTCAGCTGTCTGTCAGACACTTAGGGAGTGAAACTTTCATGATGACACTCACACTGATGTGGGATCTGCTCACACTTCAGGGGGTGCTTTATGGTGGAGCACCATCTAACTTGCCTTGTACCTCTCTATCACCTTCAATTTACACAACTTTCTGTCTACCTTTGTCTATTTTCCTTTTCTCTTTTCTCCCCCGACTGTCACTTGCTCTCCTTTCTTTTCTCATTCTCTCCTCACAAGAAGCATCACAGTGTTTAGACTAATTGACAGCACCTCTTGGGCATGACGCAAATAGAGCCTCAATTTACAAGTCAAATATGTAAATAGAAGGGAGCCAGGCAGAGCTGCGGATGCAGCAGGAAAAGAGTGAGCACAAGGAAGGGTGGGGTGACCAAAATAACAGCATATAATATGGTGAGCAGCTGAAAATAGGGCATTTAGGGATCTTTGGCAGAGTAAAGCGTGTAGTGAGAACAACTGTGTTTACATTGTGCTTAAATTAAGTTTCTCTAGTGAAGTCTGGTTTTGCCTGTGTGCATAATCTTGAGTGTGCATGTGTCAGCCTGAGCACATGATCACTGACACATGTATGCGAAAGAGCGCATTTTCATACAGAAAGCGGCATGTGTGTGAACAGCAGAGAGAAATCCAGACTGCACCGCAGAGGAGGATGATGGATGAACAGGTAGCTGCATCTTAGTCTCTGCTGGTGGAATGAAGCCATGAAGCCACCACGCTTTCCTGTCAATCTGGCTGTCAGTCGATTACACCGCTCTGACACACATAAAGTGCACACTAATGCCAAGAGTAGGAAAGGCAGAGAGTTGGATGAATGCAGAGAGGGTGGTGAGGACCAAAAGATGGAGAGATGTCAGGAGGGGAGGAGAAAATGTGTCGAGATTGAAAAATATATATATATAAAAAAAAATCACTTAACTTCTGAGAGGAGTTGCCTGTTGATGAGTATGTGTCCCTCCCCCACTATTTTTGCCCAGTTGCCATGGCAACCATCATCCTTTATGCTTGTGTGTGTTTGGGGAATGTAACGTCAGTGCTGCGGTTTGCAGAAACTGCATTGTCCACACCTCAGAGCTGTGCACCAGCACTGTGTTATGTCTGGAAACAGGACAGCAGAGGCAGGCGTTGTACTAAACTCAAACTTTATTACAGAATACTGTTAGCAACACATGTACACACAACTGTGCAGAGGTGCAGGCTATTGCTGGCATGGAGGCGGAGTGCCAAAGAGGACGACTCCCACCGTTAGTCCTCCTAATATAGGCATGGCGTGATGACGTCACATTGTGCATGTGTCCCCACGTCTATGCTGCCCATTGTTAATATGGGGAATATCTAACATTTACACACACACCCCAAAAAAATCTAAAACATTATGAACACTTTCAATCCACAGCAGCTTTCTCTTTTTTTTAACACATCAACTCAAACAGAACCTGGGCCGTTCTGCCACTGAAATCAACTGTGCTCTGTCTAAACATTGCAAAGCAGAATCATTGTTGCCGTTCACCTTCAATCAATCAATCAGCCTTGATTGTTATGATGCTATAAATACAACTGTAGTGCAAGCAAGATGAAATTGCGTTTCTCTAGGAATCCGTATTGTAAAAAGAACATAATTTAAAAACACACTCACACCCCCCTCACACCCCACCCCGACAGCCATTAACACATCCCCGAGACACATTTGGATATTACAGTAATGTTATCTTATTACAGTTGCAGTTAAAATGATAATAACTGCCTGTGTACAGACATGGACAAAATTGTTGGTACCCCTCTGTTAATGAAAGAAAAACCCACAATGGTCACAGAAATAACTTGAATCTGACAAAAGCGGTAATAAATAAAAATTCTATGAAAATTAGCCAATGAAAATCAGACAATGCTTCTGAATTGTGGTTCAACAGAATTATTTTAAAAAACAAACTCATGAAACAGGCCTGGACAAAAATGATGGTACCTGTGGCTTATATTAATCATATATTCCATACCTACATATGTATAGACATATTAGAATGTTTAGTGATTACATATGTGGAATGACCTCAAGCCTCAGAACAGGACAAGAGGTCTCAACCGCCAGCAAGGATCAAAGAACAGACAGAGTCGCAGCAGTGGAGACCGGATCGATCTCCCTGACCACCCAAGGTCAGGTGGAGGAGATGGAGGACAGTGGAGGGGGGATTATGTAATGCGGGATGTCAGCTTTGATATGCAATGTCTTTTGTTGAGTGTGGGTATAAATATGAAGGTCTGACTGCATTCGACCTCTTATTCTGCTTCTGCACCGAGATGATACTTGTTAGAGGAGTGAAGCTGAAATTAAACTTTGATTTATAAAATCACATCGCTTCGTTATTTCAAGCTCTTCTACACTGGTGACCAGACGTGAGGATGGAACAGAGATGTTCTCCCGCGATTAACTCATCAGAGGCGACCCAGGCAAGCGCCGGCGCCCATGCAGACAGGGGAACGGATGGAAGACGTTCCCCCACGGCAGAAGCTACAGAGAGGGCTCAACCAAGCACCATCCCCAGCCCCGCCGTGAGAGCAGAAGAAAGGCACTCTCACCCGGCGGACACATCAGGGACGGCCTACACAAGCGCCGTCATCGTCAAGCTGCCAGAATTCTGGCAAGAAGACCCGAGCTTGTGGTTCCAGCAAGCTGAGGCTCAGTTTGCACTGGCGGGCATAACGGCGGACGAGACGAAATTTTATCACATCGTCGCCAAACTCGACGCTGCCACGTCAAGATGTGCACGGAGCATAATCCAACAGCCGCCCGCCCATGACAAATACAGAGAGCTTAAAGCGACCATCGTCGAGAACTTCATCCCCTCAGCCGAGGAGAGAGCAGAGAGGATCCTGGCGATCTACGGCCACAGAGGATGCAGACCCAAGGCCCTCGTGGAGGACATGCTGCAGCTCAAGGAAGAGGACAACGACAACTTCCTCTTCCAACACATCTTCCTCAGCACTCTGCCGCCACACATGAGAGGGACGCTGGTCAACATGCGGTGCAGCACCCAGCAGGACTTCCGCGCGCTGGCCCGAGAAGCGCAGCGGCTCATCAACGCCTGCGGGGAATAGATGGCCACAGCAGCATCCGCAGATCTCAGCGCGGAAGCCCAGAGCAGCGGAGAACCACAGTCAACCGAGCAGAGCCCGCCCACCATGGCGGCAACACGACCAAGGCGCAGCAGGCGGAACGACCTCTGCTATTACCACCACCGTTTCGCCGAGAGGGCGTACAAGTGCGTGCCCCCCTGCAAATTCAAAAGTTCGGGAAAAGCCAAAGCCGAGAGATCGTTAACAGCTGCGGCTCTCGGCGAGAAAAACAAGCTACTGTATGTGACTGATGGACACACCGGGAGACAGTTCCTGATCGACACCGGAGCTCAGCTGAGTCTTATCACCCCTTCCCACGCAGACCGGGCCATGGGTCCCCGGGGAAATGGAGCGATGGCAGCCAACGGCTCGATCATCAACACCTTCGGTGAAAGGAACCTGCCTCTTTGCATCCACGGCTGCAACTATAGATGGACATTTATTGTAGCGGCGGTGAGCTTTAACTTGTTGGGCGCTGATTTTTTGTGTGCACATGGGTTGTTAGTCGATCTAGCAAATAGGCGCTTGGTTAATGCATTGTCATTTTCTTCTATCCCCTGCTCAGCTCGAGTTTCTCCACCATCCGTGCAGGCCAGCGTCACAACAGCAGGAGGTAAGTTTGACCAACTCCTCACCCAATTTCCAGCACTCACAGTTCCAAAATTTTCAGCAACAGTAGCGAAACACGGGGTTGAACACTTCATCCCCACAACAGGCCCACCCGTGTTCGCCAAAGCTCGGCACTTAGACGCGACCAAGCTCGCCATAGCACGGGACGAGTTTGCCACCCTGGAAAAATTAGGCATTATTAGACGCTCGAAAAGCCCCTGGGCATCGCCACTCCACATGGTCCCGAAAACCGACGGTTCTTGGAGACCTTGCGGCGATTACCGCAGATTAAACAATGCGACAGCGCATGACCGCTACCCAATCCCTCACATCCAAGATTTTTCACTACATCTGGCGGGTGCGCGCATTTTCTCTAAAATAGACCTGGTCCGCGGCTACCACCAAGTCCCCGTTCGAGCAGAAGACATTCCTAAAACGGCTGTAATAACCCCTTTCGGTCTTTTTGAATTTTTGCGGATGCCGTTCGGCCTCAAAGGCGCTGCTCAAACCTTTCAGCGTATGATGGACGCGGTATTACGCGACCTCCCCTTCGTGTTCGTCTACCTCGACGATATGCTGGTAGCCAGCCCGTCAGAGGAAGAACATGAACAACACCTCACTACAGTTTTTCAGAGACTAGAAGAGCACGGGTTAATAATCAACCCAGCCAAATGCAAATTCGGCGTGTCACAAATTGATTTTTTGGGACACAGAGTTTCACCGAAGGGGGCAGTCCCATTGCCGGACAAAGTCCACGCGGTAAAAAATTTTCCACGACCACAGACGGTCAAATCGCTGCAAGAATTTTTGGGAATGGTGAATTTTTACAACCGTTTCCTCCCCCGCACAGCTCAACTCATGCAGCCCCTGTATGCCGCGCTCAGAAAACAAAAGCCTTCCAATGCGGTCGAATGGACCCCGGAGCGCGAACGCGCCTTCGCGGAAGTAAAAAGTGCTCTAGCAAATGCCACATTGTTGGTTCACCCCGATCCCTCGGCCCGCATAGCGTTAACCACAGACGCTTCAGACCTGGCCATAGGGGCAGTCGTGGAACAACATGTTGGCGGAACCTGGCAACCTTTAGCACTTTTTAGCAAATCTTTAAACCAAACCGAGCGTAAATACAGCACTTTTGACAGGGAGCTGCTAGCGCTTCATTTATCCATCCGCCACTTCCAGTTCTGGTTAGAAGGGTGGCGCTTCACGGCTTTTGTAGACCACAAACCGCTCACTTTTGCAATGGCTAAAATTTCAGAACCATGGTCAGGCAGGCAACAAAGACAGCTAGCAGCAATCTCAGAGTTCACCACAGACATTCGAAATGTGGCAGGCAAACTTAACGTGGTAGCAGACTGCCTCTCTCGCACTGTGACATTGCCAGAGCACGAGGAAACAGATTATACTACCTCAGCCGCAGAACTCTTCACCAACGCGGATGCGTACGCGGCCCCAATTCACGTAGGGATAGATTACGCAGGCATGGCAGAGGAACAAAGCAGTGACGCGGACGTGCGCGCGCTCCTGTCTGGACAAACAGGGTTAAGACTGGAGGAAAGGGGTTTACGTGACGGCGTACCCCCCCTAATCTGCGACGTTTCAACCGGCCGACCTCGCCCGGTAGTCCCAGCTGCATGGCGCCGCCGCATTTTCGACTCGGTTCACTCCCTCACGCACCCAGGGGTGCGCGCCTCGGTCAAAATGGTCGCGGAAAAGTTTGTTTGGCCGGGCCTGCGCAAAAATGTAAAGGAATGGGCAAAAACTTGCATGTCTTGTCAGCGCGCCAAAATACACAAACACACAAAAGCTCCTCTAGAGCCTTTTCGAATCCCAGCCAGAAGGTTTGACCACGTTCATGTCGACCTCGTGGGACCACTACCTTTGTCTCAGGGTTTCACACACCTGTTAACAATGATAGACCGTACTACACGCTGGCCTGAGGCGGTCCCTTTGGCGTCAACCACAGCTGCGGAAGTCGCTCGCGTTTTTTTAACAAGCTGGGTGGCACGTTTCGGCGTCCCATCGGACATCACGTCCGATAGGGGGCCTCAATTTGTCTCAGAGCTTTGGTCAGCCATGGCCAGCAGCTTAGGGGCGACAATTCACCGCACCACCGCTTATCACCCTCAGGCTAATGGGTTATGCGAGCGTTTTCACAGATCTTTAAAGGCCGCCCTCAGGGCCTCACTAACGGATACAAATTGGGTGAATAAACTTCCCTGGGTTTTATTGGGGTTGCGTTCTGCACCTAAAGAGGATCTAGACGCCTCCCCAGCAGAATTAGTTTTTGCACAACCTCTCAGACTCCCAGGTGAGTTTTTACCAGAGAATCCAGAGCCCGGGCATCTTCCAGCCCTGAGGCCTTTAGGCAGCACCGGACTGGACACTCTCCCCGGACCGGCACATCACTCTTTTCCACGGGTTTTTGTCCCCCAAGCTTTAAAAAACGCCGAGTTCGTTTTTGTTAGACACAAAGCTTTAAAATCAACCCTCCGTCCACCATACGACGGACCATTCAGAGTGCTGGAACCTGGTGATAAGCATTTTGTGCTTGATTTAGGGGACAGAAAAGAAACAGTCAGCATTGACAGACTTAAACCTGCCTTCTTGTTGAGAGACAAACCTGCACGGGTGGCGAGAGCACCTCGCCGGGGTAGACCCCCCAAGAAAAAAAACTCAGCCCCCCTGCAGGGAACAAATAACCACTCTCCTCCCCAAGCCGCAGATTCCTTACAGGAGGGTCCCACCAGGACGCCAAAGCGGACCCACAGCAGATTCGGGAGAAGATTAAAACCCAGACGGCACAGGGACTGATGCAAAATTGACAAGAGTTGTTAACTGTGTCATCAGAGTGTGCCGTGACAGTTCTAAGGCTGATTTGTGATATTACTATACTGTTGTTGTTACCACTGAATTCTCTACAGGAGCATGACTGCTGGAAAGATTTTTCCTTGTTTTCCCTGTCAAGAGGTTTAACAGTATAATATGTCATAGAGATTAGCTTAAACTGTAAAACTAATTTGATTGTCCTTTTCTTAGTCTTTTGGGGGGGGGGGCTGTGGCTTATATTAATCATATATTCCATACCTACATATGTATAGACATATTAGAATGTTTAGTGATTACATATGTGGAATGACCTCAACCCTCAGAACAGGACAAGAGGTCTCAACCACCAGCGAGGATCAAAGAACAGACAGAGTCGCAGCGGTGGAGACCAAATCGATCTCCCTGACCACCCAAGGTCAGGCGGAGGAGACGGAGGACAGTGGAGGGGGGATTATGTAATGCGGGGTGTCAGCTTTGATATGCAATGTCTTTTGTTGAGTGTGGGTATAAATATGAAGGTCTGACTGCGTTCGACCTCTTATTCTGCTTCTGCACCGAGATGAGACTTGTTAGAGGAGTGAAGCTGAAATTAAACTTTGATTTATAAAATCACATCGCTTCGTTATTTCAAGCTCTTCTACAGTACCCCTAGAAAAGATTGAAAATGATGTGACCATAGGGACATGTTCAAGCAAGATGTGTCCTCTAATTAACATCACAGGTGTCTATAAACTTGTTATCAGTCAGTCGGCCTATTTAAAGGGTGACAAGTACCACACTAAACATGGACCAGAGGAAGCAAAGGAGAGCGTTGTCTCAGGAGATTAGAAAGAAAATTATAGACAAAGATGTTAAAGGAAAAGGCTTCAAGACCATCTCCAAGCAGCTTGATGTTCCTGTGACTACAGTTGCACATATTATTCAGAAATTTAAGATCCACGGGACTGTAGCCAACCTCCCTGGACGTGGCCGCAGGAGGAGACGGATAATACGAATGGCAACAAAAGAGCCCAGAACAACCTCTAAACACATTCATGGTGAACTCCAAGGTCAAGTTACATCAGTGTCAGATCGCACCATCCGTCGTTGTTTGAGCCAAAGTGGACTTCATGGGAGACGACCAAGAAGGACACCACTGTTGAAAACAAATCATAAAAAAGCCAGACTGGAATTTGCCAAACTGCATGTTGACAAGCCACAAAGCTTCTGGGAGAATGTCCTATGGACAGACGAGAAAAAACTGCAACTTTTTGGCAAGGTACATCAGCTCTATGTTCACAGACGCAAAAATGAAACATACCAAGAAAAGAATACTGTCCCTACTGTGAAACATGGAGGAGGTTCTGTTATGTTCTGGGGCTGCTTTGCTGCATCTGGCACAGGGTGTCTTGAATCTGTGCAAGGTACAATGAAATCTCAAGACTATCAAGGTATTCTAGAGTGAAATGTGTTGCCCAGTGTCAGACAGCTTGGTCTCAGTCACAGGTCATGGGTCTTGCAACAGGATAATGACCCAAAACACACAGCTAAAAACACTCAAGAATGGCAAAGAGTGAAACATTGGACTATTCTAAAGTCGCCTTCTATGAGCCCTGATCTAAATCCTATTGAACATCTGTGGAAGGAGCTGAAACATGCTGTCTGGAGAAGGCACCCTTCAAACCTGAGACAACTGGAGCAGTTTGCTCATGAGGAGTGGGCCAAAATACCTGCTGAGAGGTGCAGAAGTCTCACTGACAGTTACAGAAATCGTTTGATTGCAGTGATTGCCTCAAAAGGTTGTGCTACAAAATATTAAGTTAAGGGTACCATCATTTTTGTCCAGGCCTGTTTCATGAGTTTGTTTTTTAAAATAATTCTGTTGAACCACAATTCAGAAGCATTGTCTGATTTTCATTGGCTAATTTTCATAGAATTTTTATTTATTACCACTTTTGTCAGATTCAAGTTATTTCTGTGACCATTGTGGGTTTTTCTTTCATTAACAGAGGGGTACCAACAATTTTGTCCACATCTGTATATATAAAACAATTAAAATGGCTAAGTGAATCTAAGTAGCTAAGAGAAATAAATACTTAAAACTGACTAAAACTATAATATACATATAATATACATAATGTGCATAAAGTGCAGTAATATGTGTAAAAGATTCCGGATCAGGATCAACTGTTCAGTATCCTAACAGCTTGTGGAAGGAAGCTGTTGATCAGTCTGGTGGTTCTGTCTCTGATGCTCCGGAATCGTTTGTCAGATGGCAGCAGTTCAAAGTGTTTGTGCAGAGGGTGAGAGTGGTCCTTAACAATGATCAGTGCCCTGCTCCTACAACGGCTCTGAAAAAGTTCTTGAACAGAGGGGAGGGGAAACTCCAGTTACCTTCTCAGCTCCCTTAACTATCCTCTGCAGAGCTTTTTTGTCTGACATACTGCAACTGGAGTACCATGTTGCAATGCAGTACGTCAGAACACTCTCCACCACACCTCTGTAGAAGGTCCTGAGGATACAGATGGGGAGAGAGGCCTGATTGAGTTTCCTCAAGAAGTGCAGTCTCTGCTGGGCCCGCTTCCTGATCCCCAAGGAATTCTTGCTCCAGGTCAGGTCCTGTGAGATCTGCACTCCGAGTAACTTGATGTTCTCCACTCTCTCCACCGAACGGCCGCTGATGCAGAGAGGGACGTGTTCAGGCCGTGACCACCAGAAGTCGATAATCATCTCCTTCGTTTTGTCCACGTTGAGCACCAGATTGTTCTCCCTGCACCAGCCCTCCAGGTCTTTAACTTCTTCCCTGTACATTGATTCCTCTTCCCTCTGAATAAGTCCCACCATTGTGATGTCATCCGCAAATTTAATAATCTGGTTCCCCTCGTGTCTTGACACACAGTCATGTGTTAAAAGTGTAAATAACAGTGGACTGAGTACACAGCCTTGAGGGGATCCAGTGCTCAGCGTGATGGAGTTGGAGATGTTGTTTCCAACCTGGACAGATTGAGGTCTCTCAGTCAGGAAATCCAGGATCCAGAGACATGTGGCGGTGTTCAGACCGAGAAGGAGTAATTTCTCCATCAGTCTCTGGGGAATAATGGTGTTAAATGCTGAACTGAAATCAATGTACAGGAGTCTGGCATAGGTGTCTTTCTGATCCAGGTGGGTAATGACAGAGTGCAAGATGGTGACTATAGCGTCCTTTGTGGAGCGATTTGAACGATACACGAACTGGAGCGGGTCATGTGATGCAGGGAGGAAGGCTGTGATGTGTGGTTTAACAAGCCGTTCAAAACACTTCATCACAACTGGTGTCAGTGCGACAGGACGATAGTCATTCAGACAGGGCACAACCGCTTTCTTTGCCACCGGTACTATGATAGAGGTCTTAAAGCATCTAGGGACGATGGCCTGACTCAGGGAAATGTTATATATGTCAGTCAAGATATCCGCCAACTCACTCGCCCAGACTTGGAGCACACGTCCCAGGATGTTGTCCGGACCTGTAGCTTTACGTGGGTTGACCCTGATTAGGGTCCTCCGTGTGTCCGCTGCGTTGATGGTGATAGCTGGCCCCACAGATGGTGAAGATGGGCCAGCCCTCCCTCTGATTGTCGGGTTTGATGCTTCAAAACGTGCAAAGAAGTTATTGAGCCTGTCTGGAAGCAAAGCGTCATCATCATCAACCCCCTGCCTAGACTTATAATCCGTCAACGCCCGTACTCCCTGACACATCTGTTTGGTGTTCCCTGTGTCACAGAAATGTCCCTGGATTTTCTCCGCGTAGGTGCGTTTTGCCATCTTAATTCCCTTTGCGAGCACAGACCTGGCTGAGCAGAGAGCAATCTTGTCCTTCGCTCTAAAGGCTGCATCTCTGGCTGTGAGCAGCAAGCGCACCTCTGCAGTCATCCAGGGTTTATAGTTGCCCCATGCAGTGAAGGTCTTCAATATAGTGGCATCCTCTGTGCACTTTGCGATGTAGCTGGTGACCATTTCAGCGTACTCCTTCACATCAATCCTGTCTCCCTGAAAGGCTGCTATTTTGAAAACCTCCCAGTCTGTATGCAGAAAACAGTCCGGAAGTACCGAGGCTGCACCCTCTAGCCAAGTCCTGATTTGTTTCTCTACTGGCCTGCTGCACTTCAGTAAGGGTTTGTAGGCAGGGACCAGCATCATGGATAGGTGGTCAGAATGGCCAAGGTGGGGGCGAGGTGTTGCCTTGTATGCATTTGGGAAATTTGTGTACACCAAGTCCAACATATTCTCTCCTCTGGTCTTAAAGTCCACACATTGTTTGAACTTGGGGAGCACAGTCTTTAGACTGGTGTGATTAAAATCCCCTGCAACCACCACAAAACAGTCCGGGTGTGAAGTTTGAAATTCACTGATAGCATCATGCAGCTCTCCGAGTGCCTCGTTAGCATTAGCTTTAGCATTAGCGCTAGGAGCTATGTAAACAACAGCTACAAACACGTTGGTGAATTCCCTCAGCAGATAGAATGGCCGGCAGTTCACGATAAGGAACTCCGCCAATGGAGAGCAGTGTTTAGTTGCTAATGTGGCATTAACACACCAGTTCTTGTTAATATAGATACATAGGCCCCCCTCTCGGCTCTTACGGGAGCTAGCGGCCTCCCTGTCCACCTGGAATGATGTCATCCCTTCCAGCTGAATGGCCGCGTCAGGGATGTTGTCGTGGAGCCATGTCTCCGTGAACGCAAACACACAGCAGTCCCTCCACTCTCTGCGGGTTTCTCTCAGCAGACGCAGCTCATCCAGCTTGTTGTCAAGGGAGCGGACAATGGAAAGTAGGAGCGACGATACTGCTGGTCTGGAGGGGTTAGCCTTTAGCCTAGCATAAATTCCGGCCCTCTTTCCTCTCCTTTCTTTGCGTTCGTGCCGCTTATGCTTCCTCCTCTCCCGGGTAGCTGCCAGCCTAACCCCCGATAGTATTCCATGCTGGCGTAGAATGTCCAAATCGCACCCGAATACCGCAATTCTTGCAGCGTACATTACCTTGATGCTTAATAAGGTCTCTCGGTTGTAAGTTGTACATCTGGGATGATTAAAACACTCAAAACTCTCACACTCACTGATGCCTAGAGGGGCTGCAGCGTCCATGCGCGCCGCCATCCTAAAGAATCAGGAGCCTCAGTCGAGCCTGCAGTGGATGCGCCCCTCGAGGCACTGGCTGCATCGGACCTGGGGGCCATTTTGGTGGAATCATAGCTCCCTCGTCAGTAATGTCCCAGCCCGGCTCCCACACCAGCTGTGTTGGTTCCGGCACTGCATCTTAATCCGTAGCAGCTGCTCTTACCTTTCAGATACAGCTGGCATGCCATCTCAAACCATCGGCCATCTGGATGGCGGCTGGCCTGTTTTGTGCAGTGATTCTCATCTGCGATAACAGGACCGTCTGTGGGTCCAGGCAGTCGGATCGTTGGACCCAAACTCAATTAAGTAGTGCGAGTGGTGATCTCTTCAGCTGCACTCGGCGCTGCTGCTCTCTCGTCTCTGATGCTGGTTGCTGTTGTAGCGGCATGCCATTCACACCGGCAGCAGGACGTGCCCTCGGTTGGCGTTGCTCTGCTGGGTCCTGCTGGACCATGAACTCTCTATCCTCCTGTGCTGCGGCAGTTCCCTGAGGCGATACTCAGCGAGGATGTGAGATGAGTTCAGCTTCTGCCCTCTCACTCCTGGTACTGGTTATGGTTGTGGTGATGTGTCGCTGTCGTTAGCGATGGGATGCGTGCCGGGTTTTCATCGTTCACCAGGGTCCTGTTTCTCCATGAACTCCCTCTCCTGTGGCTCCACAGCAGCTGCTTCAGGCTCATGCCAGGCGAGGATCGAAGGTGAGCCTGGTTTGTGCTCTCTCTCTGTGCTGTATTCTCTCTCCGTGTTCTGATCTTTGGCTGTACCCATGTCCAGGAAATCATACTCTCCCTCCTGTGATAAGGCTGCCGGTGGAGAACGCTCATGCTGCGTGTAGCCTGGCTCCAGGTCCCATGTGGCTGTGGACTGAGGCTCTTGTAGTTGCTCCAGTTCTGCTAGGTTCTGCTTGATGTGCAGTGTGAAGCAAGCAGTGGCTGCGTTCACGTCTGAGTGCAGCAGACTCGAGCTGTCATTGTCCAAGCTGAGTTTACCGCTGGGTCGTTGTGCTATGGTGCCCTGCTGTCCCGCGACGTCTACCTCGGGTCCTCCCGAGAAGGTGGGGGGTTGGCTGGCTCAGCAACCGAGGCAACCGTCCACGCTGGTGGAGCTGACTGTGTGGAGCTGACTGTGTGGAGCGGGGGCCGGGGCCCGTTAGCTGCGATACTACCTAGGCCATTATCTCCCACTGGGACACTAATTCCATCACCTCCGACTCGATAGAAGCTGCAGCGTTCTCAACAGCACCACCCGTAGCCATTTCACCATGTCTGCCACTGTCTGGATGTCCGGCCCCTCCAACAACATGTACTGTATCAACGGATTTGCGGCATACCACTTCAACTATGACTTTATCAGCCTGTCCTCCGCGTGCCCAAACTTGCACGTGCTAGCCAAACAGCGAAGGGCGGCTACATATTGTAGGACCATCTCGTCTGGTTGCTGTCAGCACTGGTAAAACATGAACCTCTGGGTCATCACATTCTGTGGGACAGTGAAATGTTCGGTCATCAAGACGGCACATTCGCTGAAGGTCTCCACAGGGCCCAGTGCTTTCAACACGTGCTGTCCCTCGGGGCCAAGGCAATAATATATCACAGCACATAGACGACTCTTGCTAGCGTTAGCTAGGCCATAGCCGACATAAATGTCTGAAGCAAACCAAATCAACCAGGCCACGGGATGGGCGGTTCACCTGGTGTTGGAAGACCAGTAGCAGTGGCACCAGACACGCTTCCATCTTCAGGAAAATAATTAGTTTTCCTCCAGAAGATTACATAAGTTTTATCCTCATCACCAAATGTTATGTCCGGAACTAAGACAGCGGAGGCAGGCTTTGTACCGAACTCAAACTTTATTACAGAATACTGTTAGTAATATGTGTTACAGCTTATGAGCTAGCAGCTAACTGTGCAGAGGTGCGGGCTACTGCTGGCATGGAGGCGGAGCGCCAAAGAGGATGACTCCTGCCATTAGTCCTCCTAATATAGGCACGGCACGATGACGTCATATCGTGCATGCGTCCCCACATCCATGCTGCCCATTGTTAATATAGGAAATATAAAATAAATTATCTCTAAATCTAAAAAAAACAAAGATTATGTTGTTTGGAAATTATAAAATAAATCATGAAATAATGGTAACGATAGATGATACCAGAATAGAAACAGTACAGGAAAATAAGTTTCTGGGGGTGACGCTAGACCAGGGGTGTCCAAACTTTTTTCACTGAGGGCCACATACATAAAAATATAGAAGGGGCTGGGCCACTTACTAGAAATTATGTATATAGCCTTAACTTTAGTGTATTAAAGTTAGAAAAATCAATTAAAAGTGGACAAATATGTTATATTGTTGAATATAATTAAAGACAAAACTGCCTTCATCACAGCTTTCCATAAATGGATCTTTACTGATTTATTCAGAAAAAGCTTTGGTAGCTCATTCTCAGAACAGCAGCCTCAGATTTCTTCTTAGACAGAAGATTTACAGTACAGAGAAAAAACAATTAGGCTTAGCAACACACCTATTAACGTTCGTTTGAAATGGTTATCAACATTAACAGACTGAACTGGACTTAATAACAGGAGTGCATATAATTTTAGTAAATTATTCTGGTGAGTATCAGCTGCGCTGGGTATGTAAATCGGTCCATCCAGCCGCGGTGCTGATCCGACGCCACTCGTGCCAAAAATCCGGACAAATGTCACTTGATCAAGGAGCAAATCTGCATCAGATGAGATCAGCTGACTTTGCGTGCGCAGTGTGTGCGCTGTGCACAGCGTGTGCGCTGTGCACAGCGGTGTGTACTCTGTGAGTTAACAAAAAAAACGCATATAAGAAAGTGGTGCGCAAAAGCAGGGTAGCGACAGAATTGATGCGCATTATTGATATTTGTCGCATGTGTACCTGCACATGCATGCTTATTAACACACGGGTACTGTGGAATATATTTTTACTCACCTAAAATGGGAACAGCTTTGCACTCAGTGGGAGCAGTGATGCTGCGCTTTGGACCGAAGGATGGCTGGCAGGTCTGGAGTAAACTTAGTGGTTGAGATGAGAAGGACATCATGGAGATGGCTGTCGGTCAATTTGGTTCTCATTCTGCTTTTGTTCAGTGTTAACAGAGAAAATGTTTGCTCACATATGTATGTTGAGCCAAATAGACTGATCATTCTTTTCGCGTGGCGTCTCATCAGAGGAAACTTTTCCTTTTCCAAGCTCCGATAGAACTTGGGCAGGGAAAGCTGCTGATGTTGATTCTTCAGAGAATCATCACACTGGATTTCGATGAGTTCTAATTGCAGATTCTCTTCCACTTCTTCGGCATCCACCAAGAAAGGAGTCGCGAATAGCTTGATTTCTTTTTCAATGACAGAAAAATCCTGGAAGCGCTGTCTGAATTCTGTTTCAAGACATGTAATCACAGACACATATTTCCCTTTTTTAGCAGAAAGGTTGGCCTGTCGATAAGCAGTTCTGATCTCGGACAGTGTGGGGAAGTGCACAACGTTGAAGTTGCGCAGTTGTGTCTTAGAGAGATTGAGCTTCACACAAAATGCTTTCATGTGCGCATAAAGTTGTGGTACAAGCTGCTCTTTCCCTTGTAGGCTCTTGTTCAGGGTGGTTAAATGATCAGTAAGATCAACTAAAAATGCTAGGTCTGCCAACCACAGAGGGTCATTCAGCTCATGAAGAGGTCGGTCCTTCTCTTTCAAAAACTGGTCAATTTCTGACCTCAGGGAGTAAAAATGCTTCAGCACGGCGCCGCAGCTTAGCCAGCGCACATCCGAGTGGTAGAGTAGATCCCCATATTCAGCATCCACATCAGAAAGGAAAGCCTGAAATTCTCTGTGGTACAGTCCTCTTGCTCGAATTATGTTGACAGTTTTCACAACTGTGTTCATTACATCTCCAAGATTGACTGTCTTGGCACAAAGGGCTTCTTGGTGAACAATACAGTGCATTTTAACAGCCTCACCTCCAGTCTCTTCCACCTTAGCGCACATCATAGATGCCATTCCTTTGTGTGCACCTGCCATAGCTGGAGCCCCGTCTGTTGTGACTCCACATAGCTTGTCCCATTTAAGTCCCATTTTGTCAATTGAGTCTGACACAGCTTCAAAAATATCCATACCCGTAGTTTTGCCTTTTAGACTCTTAAGATCAAGCAGCTCCTCTGTAACTCCAAAGTTCTCGTCCACTCCCCGCAAAAAAATTAGCAGCTGTGCGGTGTCTGTGGCATCAGTGCTCTCATCGCATGCAATGGAGTAAAAATCAAAAGCACAAGCTTTATCAGACAGTTGCAGTTTAGTGTTGGCTGACAAGTCTTCAATGCATCGCGCAACTGTATTTCTGGACATGCTGACGTTGTTGAAGTCCTGCACTTTTTCCGGGCACATTATTTCGGCGACTTTAACGAGGCAGTGTTTTATCAAGTCTCCATCTGAAAAAGGCTTGCCATGTCTTGCGATGAATTGGGTGACCTCATAGCTGGCTATTGTAGCCTTTTCCTGGACTTTTTGAGCACGAAAAAAATACTGTTGCTGACCCTGCAGGATAGCTACCATTTGCTTTACTTTCTGCTCTCGCTCAGCACCAGTGTAGGAAGCATAGGCTTGATGTTTAGTTTCATAATGACATCGTACATTATACTCTTTCATAACTGCCACAGTTTCAGTGCAGATCAAACAGACACACTTCCCCTTGAACTCTTTGAAGAAATATTCACTCTCCCACCATGTCTGAAATTTTCTGCGCTCACTTTCTACCTTTCGTTTCTTTGGTTCTGCCATGTTGAGTAACTTGGGGTAAATTTATTCTGTGATTTTCCTTTTTGGTGGAGCAACTGCCTTGATCAACAGTAGCTCCCCCTGGTGTTAAAACTAAGAAGTGCAGTACACTCAGGCAAAAGTTGAAGTGAGGGCCATATTCTATTCTATTTAAAAAAATTCTTGCGGGCCATTTAAAAATGGACCGCGGGCCGCAGTTGGCCCACGGGCCGTAGTTTGGACACCCCTGCGCTAGACAATAAAATCTGCTGGAAACCTCACATCAGTCACATCCGGGCCAAGTTAGCAAAATGTATAGGCATACTGGGGAAGACAAGACAAATCTTGGACAATAAATCATTGGTCTTATTGTACAATTCACTGTTTCTACCTTATCTTAACTACTGTGTAGAAGTCTGGGGAAACACCTACAAGACCAACCTACAGTCAATATGCACATTACAAAAAAGAGCTATAAGGATAATAAATAATGTAGGATATAGAGACCATACCAATTCGTTGTTTTTAAAGTCACATGTCATAAAGTTCATCGATTTAGTTAAATTTAAGACAGCACAAGTAATGTACAGGGCAATTAATAATCAACTCCCAACTAATATACAAAAAATATTTAAAAAAAAGAGACAATGATCATAATTTGAGAGGCGACTTAAACTTTACAAAACCCAAGATACGAACAACCAAGAAAAGTATGTGCATATCTGTCTGTGGGGTGGATTTGTGGAACTGAAACTATGTACAAACAGAATTCAATTCAAAAAGAGGTATAAACATCATTTGCTGAAAGGATATATGTTAGAAGGGTAGTATTTATATGTACGATTCACTATGCTCACTCTGGGACACTATGGGACACTATGGAATGGTGGGTGGGACAGCACTGTGTATATCTGTGTTGTTTGAGGCTGGTTTTGATGTATGGACATCAATGTATGTTAGGATGGATGGGTGTTAATGTTGATATGTACAAAATACAGTAAATTGTTTACTTGGGGTCTTAAATGTGGTAATTTGTATATAATTCACATGGGTGTATTTATGGAAAAGAGGAGATGGAATTAATAAGTGTTCACTTCTTCCTTCTCCCTTTCGAACACTGTATACTGTTACTTTATTCCATTTGTCATTTGTTTTGTTTTTGTTATACTTTTTTGTTTGAAATAAAGTATCTCTCTATCTATCTATCTAAATATCTAACACACTGCTCAGCTCTGAGATCTATGGTGACTCAACAAAGCAAGAACGATTCTAAAAGTGCATTCAGACCAAACACGAATGGGCGAATTTTTCACACAGTGCAATTACATTTTAAGTCAATGTAAAGATGCAAATAGATATGAATCCACTGTCTGAGTGAGATGCAGACAGGCAAAGTTGTCTTTATAACTTCTTCAGCTGTATTCAGCCTGCTCTGGAAATTCCCAAAACACAGTCATGCTTAGGTTTACATTATCAAACGGGGTCTCACCTGAAAAAAATGTCCCTGTGTGGCGGCATAAAAAATAAGGCAGCGAACTGAGAGTTTTAAATAGGTTTATTATCAAACCCGCCGTCACAGGAACTCCGCGACAGCCCTTGTGTGAGCAGACTGGAGCGGGTCCTCAGGCTCTCAGCAAAGAGATACAGGATGTGTGTGTCAGCAGCAGTAGTCGAAGAGTGAGAGACAGATTTACAGAATAATGCAGCTTATATACCCAACTACAGACAATACATGAAAGGCATTCACAGCAGTAGGTATGGGCATTTGCATTTGAGAGACACACATAACAATAAGGAGATTGCAAGCCAGGATTCGCCTCTGCTCCAGAACTGCAGGACAAAAGAGGTTACAAGGCACATTTACATATTGTCATCAGTGTATAGACACAGTAGGGACAGGAAGCATGAACACAATGCATGAATGGCACATTAACATCACAGTAGTGAGCCGCAAAAAGCCAGAAGAAGCGGGCTGTCTGTAGACATTAATACACACATTGCTGTGCCTGTCCAGTCTGTTGTGGGGGTTCCCCACACGCTCCCCCCCAGAGGGCTCGGCAGGCGGCCGAGGCCTCGATAGTCCGGTTTTGGCAGCGAGCAGGGAAAGCTCTGTGCAGGCGGAGGTGGAGGGGGGTGGGGGGTAGTAAATGCCGGACGGAGACGGTGAAATCGTCTGAGCCGCGCAAAAATTGCTTGTTGGTCCGCGATGTCGAGGGGCTGTCCCGTTGAACGTGCGGAGATCCACAAGAAGAAAAATTAGTCACTGGCTCCTCTCGTGATTAAGTCCTGCAAGGATTAATAGTGGCCGTGAAGAAAAAAGGAAGCGGCGAGGATTAACAGCAGCCATGAAGAAAAACAGGGGCGGCTGTAAGAAAAAAAACAAAAGCAAAGGGACTTGGCGTGTTGACTTTAGGTGCGGGTGCAACCCTAAAGCACTCGAGAACCGCAGACTGCTGAATTCCCTATGCACGCCGTGGCTAAGACCATTAGTAAATCCAGTGAGCAAGCTGCGTGCGTGCCTCAGGTGTACGAGCAACCCTGAAGGGCCTGTGTGCAGCGGCGAAGGAGGATGGGGTCAGAATCAGAATCAGAATCAGAATCAGGTTTATTGCCATTGTTCATGTAGTACACAAACTAGGAATTTGTCTCGGTGCAATGCTGCAACATTAAACATGATAAGATAAAAGAAATAAACTATACATGCAATAAAGTGTAGAATAAGAGTAAGTGATACTGGTCAGCAGTTAAAATATATTAGCGAGCAGCAGATACTGTGGAGAACTATATAGTGCAGTCGGTAATGCAGGAAGAAAACAGTGATGATTGACATGAGTCTGGTTGAGCTGCTGTACATAGTGCACGAGAGTCAATAAGTCACTTAGTGTTCAGCAGTCTGATGGCAGAGGGGAAGAAGCTGTTCATGTGACGGGAGGTTTTAGTCTGGATGGACCGAAGTCTTCTACCAGAGGGGAGGGGGGCAAACAGTACATGACCAGGGTGTGAGGGATCGGCTATGATCCGGCCAGCATGCCTCCGGGTCCTGGAGATGTACAGATCCTAGAGAGATGGGAGCTTGCAGCCGATCACCTTCTCAGCAGTGCGCACGACGCGCTGCAGCCTTAGTCTGTCCCTGGCAGTGGCTCCTGCGTACCACACGGTTATGGAGGTGGTGAGGATGGACTCGATGATGGCTGTGTAGAACTGCACTAACATCTTGGTGGGTAGCTTGAGCTTCCTCAGCTGCCGCAGGAAGAACATCCTCTGCTGGGCTTTTTTGATGAGTGAGCTGATGGTCGGCTCCCATTTGAGGTCCCTGGTGATGGTAGTGCCTAGGAAGCGGAAGGAATCAGCAGTGGTGATGGGAGAGCCTGAGAGGGTGAGGGGGGGCAGAGGGGTAGTGACTTTCCTGAAGTCTACAATCATCTCCACTGTCTTCAGAGCGTTCAGCTGCAGGTTGTTATTGTTGCACCAGGACGCCAGCTGGGCCACCTCTCTCCTGTAGGCGGACTCGTCGCCGTTGGGGATGAGCCCGATGAGGGTGGTGTCGTCCGCAAACTTGATCAACTTGACAGACTGGTGGCTGGAGGTGCAGGAGTTGGTGTAAAGGGAGAAGAGTAGGGGGGAAAGTACACAGCCCTGGGGTGATCCGGTGCTGATGCTAGTAGAGTCTGAGACAGTCTTTCCCAGCCGCACATGCTGCATCCGGTCCGTCAGGAAGTCGGTGATCCACCTGCAGAGGGAGTCAGGCACGTTGAGCAGGGACAGCTTGTCCCGGAGCAGAGCGGGGCGGATGGTGTTGAATGCAGAGCTGAAGTCCACAAACAGGATCCTGGCGTAGGTTCCCGGGGAGTCCAGGTGCTGCAGGATGGAGTGGAGGGCCAGGTTGACTGCGTCGTCTACAGACCTGTTGGCTCGATAGGCAAACTGCAGCGGGTCCAGGAGAGGGGTGGTGATGGACTTGAGGTGGGGCAGGACCAGGCGCTCAAAGGACTTCATGACTACAGAGGTGAGCGCTACAGGTCTGTAGTCATTAAGTCCAGTGATCCGTGGCTTCTTGGGGACAGGGATGATGGTGGAGGATTTGAGGCAGGATGGCACGTGGCATAACTTAAGGGAGGTGTTAAAAATGTCTGTGAAGACAGGAGCCAGCTGTTTCGCACAGTGTCTCAGGGTGGAGGGAGACACGCCGTCCGGGCCGGGGGCCTTGCGCGGGTTCAGTCTGGAGAACTGTTTGAGCACGTCCTGCTCACTGATGATAAGGGCAGGGGGGGAGGAGGGGGGGGGGGTGCCTTTAATGAAGTAGGGATTGTGGAGGCTGTGGAGCTGGAGGGAGGGGGGGAGTTGGACACAGATGACGAGGTGTCAAAACGGGCATAGTGTTGGGACAGTCTTTGACAAAGGGCTTTGTCATCCTGACCTTTAGGAGCCTGAGGCCGATAGTTGGTGATTTGCCTCAGTCCTCTCCACACGGAAGCCGAATCATTAGCAGTGAACTGCTGCTGGAGTCTCTCTGAATACACAGATTTAGCCCTCTTCAGCTCTCTGTTAAACCGGTATTTAACCTCCCTGTAGCAGTCCCTGTCTCCACTTTTCAGCGCTGCTTCCTTCTCCTTCCTGATCTGTCTGAGCTTAGCTGTGAACCAGGGTTTGTCATTAGAGTAACTCACCCTGGTGCGTGATGGAAGAATGACCTCTTCACAAAAGTGGATTTATGAGTTCACAGTGTCTGTGTACTCATCCAGATCATGCGTGGCTCCTTTAAACATGCCCCAGTCAGATATTTCCATGCACGTTTCCAGCTTCTCCTCAGCTTCACTGGTCCGTTTCTTCGTAGTGCTCACGACAGGTTTAGTGAGTTTCAATCTCTGTCTGTATGTGGGAATGAGGTGAACCATCACGTGATCAGATAATCCCAGCGCAGCGCGAGGAACAGCGCGATATGCGTCTTTCACTGTGGTGTAACAGTGATCCAGTGTGTTTAATCCTCTGGTGGGGCATTTAATAAACTGTTTGTAGCGGGGGAGATCGTGGCTCAGATTGCACTGATTAAAGTCGCCAGCCACAATAATCAGCGAGTCTGGAAAAATCCGCTCTGTGTGTTGAATGTGATCCGCGAGCACGCGCTGAGCTTCGCGCGTGTCCGCGTCGGGAGGGGTGTACACAGCGATGAGTATAAAAGAAGCAAACTCCCGCGGGGAATAAAAAGGCTTGCAGTTGATAACAAGAAATTCCAGGGCGGGAGAACAGTGTTTGGAAATTACCGTTACATCAGAGCACCAGCTGCAGTTGATGTAGAAGCAGACTCCGCCTCCTGTGGTCTTGCCGGAAAGCTCTGTGTCACGATCAGCACGAAAGAGCTGGAAGCCGTCGAGGCGCAGTGCGCTGTCCGGTATATTTTCCCGGAGCCAGGTCTCAGTAAAGCAGAGGGCAGCCGAGGAGGCGAGGTCCCTAAAACGCATCAGCAGTCTCAGTTCATCTACCTTGTTAGAGAGAGAGTTGGTATTGGACAGAAATATGCCAGGCAGCGCCGTTCGTGAGCCTCTCCTGCGAAGCCGCATGAGAGCGCCCGCTCGTCTACCTCTCTTCCGCCGTCTCACTTTTCGAGCCAAGCAATGAACCAGATCGGCGGCAGGGGCTAAAAAAACTGGGAGGAGGTCCGTGGGGGTGAAAGTCCTGATATTTAGAAGTTCTTCACGGGTATAAGTGCAAGCAGACACACAATTGACAAACAAAAGCAAACAAAGGGCACAGCGAAGCACCATGTCGACCGCTGTGGGCGCCATCTTGGTCTTCTACTTGGTCTGTAGAGCCGTATGCGTCCCGTGCATGGTGCGCCGTCCTCGTAACTCCCCGGTGCGTGTGCCGGGGCTCTGTGCGTGGGTGGGCCAGCTGGAGAAGAGAACCAGGTTCAGGGAGCTTAATCATCCCTGTTCATTGTGTTGGAGCGGTGAAAGGGAGTAGACGATCTTTGTCCCTCGAGCTCGTGTAGATGCGTTGGAGCGGTGAGAGGGAGGAGACGATCTTTGTCACTCGCTCGGCCATGGTGCGTTCAGTGTCGGGTCACCAGTGTAGCTGTCCAGACCAGAAGGTTGCGTCGCACAAAACGTGTGCTGCAGCTGTCCAGACCAGAAGGTTGCATTCTCGGGGTCACCAGCGTAACTGTCCAGACCAGAAGGTTGCGTTGCACAAAGCGTGTGCTTTCTCGGGGTCACCAGTGCGGCGGCATAAAAAATAAGGCAGCTAACTGAGAGTTTTAAATAGGTTTAAGATAAGCCTTTATTAGTCCCACAACGGGGAAATTCCAGGATTGCAACAGCACAGGGATAGCAACACTCAGAGCAACAATCAGAAGGCAAGAAAAAAAAAAAAAAAAAAAAAACAAGCAAGCAAGAGCAGCTAATAAACATATGTACGTATTACTATAAAATATATATATATACACACACACACAGACACACAGTGCAGAGCATTGTAGCTGGATGGAATAAATATATGAATATATGAACACACAGTGCAGAGCATTGTAGCTAGATGGAATAAATATGTAAATATATAAACACCCACAGTACGGAGCATTGCAGCTAGGTGGAATAAATATGCAAGTATATAAACACACACAGTGCGGAGCAATGTAGCTAGATGGAATAATATGTAGATATATAAATATATAAACACCCACAGTACGGAGCATTGTAGCTAGATGGAATAAATATGCAAATATATAAACACACACAGTGCAGAGCATTGTTGCTAGATGGAATGAAACAGCATAACCGTCTACTTAGTTATCCTACATGGTATGATTATGTGCCCATACATATTCTCACCCTCCATAGCGACCGGTATGTTCCTAGTTGTATGCCGGAGAGGACCATTGTGTAAGTCTATTGCATCTTTTGCATTCAAAAAACTATTAGTTTGTTACGTCTTTTTGCTATCTCTGCGAGCAGCCCTGCTTAGGTTGTACAGTCTGACAGCCGTTGGTAGGAAGGACCTACGAAACCTCTCGGTTGTGCACCTGGGATGATGTAGTCTGCTGCTAAATGAGCTCCTCAGTGCATTCAGTATGTCCTGCATAGGGTGGAACTCGGACTCCAGCAGAGATGACAGTTTAGCCACCGTCCTTCTCTCTCCTATCTCCTCCATCGGATCAAGGCGCTGCCCCAGGACAGAGCTAGCTTTCTTAATCAGTTTGTTCAGTCTCTTCCTATCGGCTGCAGTAATGCGACTGCCCCAGCAGACCACTCCAAAAGTGATGGCTGATGCCACCACCGTGTCATAGAATGACTTCAGCAGCGCCCCTTGTACACCAAAAGACCTGAGTCTCCTCAGCAGGAACAGCCTGCGCTGTCCCTTCTTGTAGAGTGCATCAGTATTGTGTGACCAGTCTAGTTTATTGTTCAGATGAATACCCAGGTACTTATAGGATGTCACCATCTCGATGTCTGTTCCCTGTATATTTACTGGTACTGTGAGGGGCTGCCCATGCCTGCGGCAGTCCACCACCAGCTCCTTAGTTTTCCTCGCGTTGATCTGGAGGCAGTTCCGATGGCACCAGTCCATGAAGTCCTGGATAAGCCCTCTGTACTCAGCTTCATCTCCATTGGAGATGAGGCCAACGATCGCAGAGTCATCAGAGAACTTCTGTAGATGGCAGTGTGTTGTGTTTATTATCATACCCGCCGTCACAGGAACTCCGCTACAGCCCTTGTGTGAGCAGACTGGAGCGGGTCCTCAAGCTCTCAGCAAAGAGACACAGGATGTGTGTGTCAGCAGCAGTAGTCGAAGAGTGAGAGACAGATTTACAGAATAATGCAGCTTATATACCCAACTACAGACAATACATGAAAGGCATTCACAGCAGTAGGTATGGGCGTTTGCATTTGAGAGACACACATAACAATAAGGAGATTGCAAGCCAGGATTCGCCTCTGCTCCAGAACTGCAGGACAAAAGAGGTTACAAGGCACATCTACATATTGTCATCAGTGTATAGACACAGTAGGGACAGGAAGCATGAACACAATGCATGAATGGCACATTAACATCACAGTAGTGAGCCGGAAAAAGCCAGAAGAAGCGGGCTGTCTGTAGACATTAATACACACATTGCTGTGCCTGTCCAGTCTGTTGTGGGGGTTCCCCACACCTGCAAAATTTCACCTGGATGATGGGTTGTTTACACTGCTAGCCTGCTAGCCTTGTTAGCATGTCCATGCCAGGAGTCCGTGGGTAAAAAACTCTGACAGTCCAATTGAGCTGCAGGGCTCCCGGTTCATCTGTCTCCAGGTGAGTGTCAGTCTCATTTTCAAACTAGTTTACTCTTCAGTGTTGATACTTTTACAATGGTGATGGCAGAACTCCAAGGCCATTACTAGCTAGTGCTATCCCTTGGACATGAACAAGCCAGTGTGTAAGATTTTTGTGTGCTTGCCTCTTTTCATTGAGTTTATATGTAATCGCGCCGTGTGAAAAATTCACTTTGCATTTGGTTTGAATGCACCTTAAGGGGTAGGGGTAAAATGGAACCATATTTTACCTCCACCCCTTAGAGTGGTTACATTTTACCCCAATTCTTCTCCTGTTCACCTGACCCCACCAGCATTAAATAATCATTCACAGTTTGAGACTGGTCATGGCCTGAATTATGTGGAATAAATTAAAGACACATAGAATGACTAGAAGTTCCTGATGGTGCTGCATTATAGAATGCTCTAATTAAACTACTGTGGCATTGAAGCAGCAACCACCTGACCTAGGATCCACTCGTTACCATGACCACTCTATTGGGGGACTTATAATGGGTAAAGAGCTTAGTATTTACTGCTCAAACTAACTTGTGAAACTAGAGTTGCCCCCACTTATGGCTTATGTACATGTTTGCTTATAATAATAATAATAACAATAATAATAATAATAATAATAATAATACATTTTATTTGTATAGCGCTTTCCAAGGCGCTCAAAGTCGCTTCACATTAGAGGAAAGCAAAAAACAAAAAACGCACAATTAAAATTAAAGATTAAAAGCAAGTCTGAAAATGTGGGTTTTCAGTAATGATTTGAAGGAGTTTAAGTCTGTGCAGTCATGGATGTGTTGGGGGAGAGTTCCAGAGGGAGGAGATGGCAAAGGAAAAGGCTTTGTCACCCCAGGTTGTGTGTTTGGTTCTGTGTGGTGGAGAGAGGAGATTAGCATCAGAGGAAGAGGTGGGAGGGGGGCGGGGTACAACAGGTCGGTGATGTAGGAATGGGCCAAGTGGTGGAGGATTTTAAAGGTGAGGAGAAGGACTTTGAACTGTATGTGTTGTGAGATTGGGAGCCATTGGAGGCTCTGGAAGACAGGGGTGATGTGGTCGCCAGAGCGGGACTGGGTAAGGAGATGGTCGGCTGAGTTGTGAATGTACTGAAGTTTCTGGAGAACTTTGGCTAATGAGCCATAAAGAATGCTATTGCAGTACTCAAGTCTATATGTGATAAATGCGTGTATGAGGGTTTCTGCGGTGAAGAAGGTCAGTGAGGGATGGAGTCGCGTTATGTTTTTTAGGTGAAAGAAGGCAGTTTTGGTGACATAACTGATATGCGGTTCAAAAGTGAGGTGGCTGTCAAAGATGACTCCAAGGTTTCGTATCTGTGGGGATGGGGAAAGTGTGGAGTTGGCAACAGTGAGGTTGAAGTTGTGAGTGGTTTTGATGAGGGATTCCGGGCCAATGATCATCATATCAGACTCATCATAGTTGAGTTGTAGAAAGTTCTTTCGCATCCAGGATTTTATTTCAGAAAGACAATTTTCCAGTATGGAGCAGGTTACCGAGGTTATGCAGTTAGTGGAAATGTAGATCTGAATGTCGTCGCCATAACAATGGAAGTTAAGGCCATGTCGGCAGATGATGTTTCCAAGCGGGAGTATATAGATAAATAGATAATTTATAAAAAATCTCTTAGAAAAGCTAGAACGAGTTATTACTCTGCATTAATAGAAGAGAACAAGAATAATCCCAGGTTTCTTTTCAGTACTGTAGCCAGGTTGACAAAGAGTCAGGACTCTATCAATCCTAGCATTCCCTTAGAGCTTACTAGTCAGGACTTTATGAACTTTTTCAATAATAAAATTTCATCCATCAGAGATAAAATCAATCAGATTCTTCCCACAGTTAACTTAAATACTGTAACTACTACAACTCCTTCTATTGATGTCTGTCTTGATGAGTTTACTCCAATCGACCTTTGTGAGTTAGACAAAATAGTTTCCTCATCCAAACCTTCAACTTGTCTTTTAGACCCTATTCCTACCAGGTTATTTAAAGAAGTCTTCCCACTTATTGGTAGCTTTATTCTTCATATAATCAACTCTTCATTAACTTTAGGCCATGTACCGCAGGCTTTTAAAACGGCTGTAATTAAACCCTTACTCAAAAAGCCAACGCTAGATCCAGGAGCTTTAGCTAATTATAGACCAATCTCTAATCTCCCTTTCATTTCAAAAATCTTAGAAAGAGTTGTTGCTACGCAATTATTTGACCACCTGCAGGGAAATGGTTTACTTGAAGAGTTTCAATCTGGGTTTAGAATCCATCATAGTACTGAAACAGCCTTAGCGAAGGTCACTAACGACCTCCTCATTGCATCTGATAATGGACTAGTTTCTGTACTTGTCCTTTTAGACCTTAGTGCAGCTTTTGATACTATCGATCATAATATTCTACTTGATAGATTAGAACACTATGTTGGACTTAATGGAACTTCGTTGCAATGGTTTAGATCTTATTTATCTAATAGGTTCCAGTTTGTTCATGTAAATAATGAGTTTTCTTTCAACTCAAAGCTTAGTCATGGAGTTCCACAGGGATCTGTGCTAGGCCCTACTCTTTTTAGTTTATATATGCTTCCGTTAGGCAACATTATTAGAAAGCACTGTATACATTTTCATTGTTATGCAGATGACACACAATTATACCTGTCAATGAAGCCAGATGATAGTAATCAATTAGCCAAGTTAGAAGCCTGTCTTAAGGAAATCAAAGCTTGGATGACTTGTAATTTCCTGCTATTAAATTCAGATAAGACTGAAGTCATTCTTGTTGGTCCAAAAAACCTTAGAAATTCCTTTCCAAATCAAACTTACAGTTTGGATGCGGTTACTCTTTCTCTTAATAGCTCTGTGAGGAACCTTGGAGTTATTTTTGATCAGGATTTGTCCTTCAATTCACATATTAAATTTGTTTCTAAGACTGCTTTCTATCATTTGCGTAATATTGCCAAGATTAGGAGCATCTTGTCTCAGAGTGATGCTGAGAAACTGATCCACGCTTTTGTTAGCTCGAGATTAGATTATTGTAATTCTTTATTATCAGGATGTCCTAAAACATCTTTAAAAAGTCTTCAGCTGATCCAAAATGCTGCCGCAAGAGTTTTAACAGGTACTAGAAAGAGAGATCATATCTCTCCGGTTCTGGCCTCCCTTCATTGGCTTCCCATAGAGTTTAGA
Organism: Pholidichthys leucotaenia; assembly: GCA_020510985.1. NCBI lineage: Eukaryota > Metazoa > Chordata > Actinopteri > Cichliformes > Pholidichthyidae > Pholidichthys > Pholidichthys leucotaenia. The sequence goes on from CM035836.1 coordinate 228,281,601, forward strand.
ATTAAGTTTAAAATCCTTCTTCTTACTTACAAAGCTCTAAACAATCAGGCTCCTTTTTATTTAAAACATCTGATACTACCGTATTATCCTAACAGAGCACTACGCTCCCAAAATGCAGGATTACTTGTAATACCTAGAATCTCCAAAAGTACAATGGGAGGCAGAGCCTTCAGTTATCAAGCTCCTCTCCTGTGGAATCAGCTGCCAATCTGGATTCGGGAGTCAGACTCGATCTCTGTTTTTAAGAATAGGGCTAAAACCTACCTTTTTGATATAGCCTACAATTAGGGAGGGATCATGTGTTTCTGAACCCTCCCTTAGTTATGTTGCTAATAGGTTTAGTCAGCCGGGGGACCTCCAGTAATGCACTGGGCCTCACTCCTTTCCTCACTCTCTATGAAATATTTTTTTTTGCTGGTCATTAACATCTGTTTGTTCTCTCCCATAGATTGAGTCCCCATCGTGCTGTTTGCTCTCTACATGTCTGTTCTTTTCTTCTTCTCTATCCCCTCACCCCCCAGCCAGTCGCAGCAGATGACTGCCCCTCCCTGAGCCTGGTTCTGCTGGAGGTTTCTTCCTGTTAAAAGGGAGTTTTTCCTCTCCACCGTCGCCAAGTGCTTGCTCACAGGGGATCGCCTGATTGCTGGGGTCTTTCTGCAACTGTGGGGGTTCCCCCCTACAGTTGATAGTGCTATGAGATGACTGTTGTTGTGAAATGGCGCTATATAAATAAAGTTGAATTGAATTGAATTGAATAGATGATGAAGAGGAAAGGGCCAAGCACAGAGCCCTGGGGAACACCATGGGAGAGGGGGGCTGTGAGAGAGGTGCCATTGTTGACATGGATGAATTGTTGTCTGTTGGCAAGATATGAGTGGAACCAGGAGAGCGCTGTACCAGTGATGTTGAGGCAGGTTTCCAGATGGGAAACGAGAATGGAGTGGTTAACTGTATTGAAGGCGGCTGTGAGGTCGAGCATGATGAGAATGTTCAGGAGTCCAGAACTGGCAGAGAGGAGGAGATCATTTGTCACTTTGAGTAGGACTGTTTCGGTGCTATGTTGTGAACTGAATCCAGACTGGAATGTCTCAAAGAGGTCATTGGAGGTGAGGTGGGTTTTGAGATGGGTGGCAACAACACATTCTAGGATTTTTGACAGGAAGGGCAAGTTGGGGATGGAACGGAAGTTATTCATGACGTCAGGGTTTAGTCCAGGTTTTTTGAGGACTGGGGTGATGGTGGCGAGTTTCAGGGGATCAGGGACTGAGCCAGAGCTGAGGGAGGTGTTCATGATAGTGCAGATGAGTGGGGAGAGAGATGGGAGCCAGGACTTGAAAAGCGTGGAGGGGATGGGGCCCAGTACAGATGTGGGTCTTCTTATGCTTGTGGCAATTTTCTAGGGGAGTCTTCTTCTTCTTCGTCGATCGCTACATCATGAAGCGAATATGCGTGATGCAGAGGTTTGTGGCACCACAGGGGTCCTGCATCTCCGTCTTCAGCCATGGACGTTTGTTGGGGGTCCCTCCCCTAGACCAACTGCCTTCCATGGCTGGGCTATCGAGAGCTTGGTCCACCCTGTAGAAAGGTTGCCTGCCAAGGCTTTCCGAGACCCTTCTTCCCGTGCAACTATCTGTCCTCCTCCGCCTTCACAGCCGTTGGGAGTTCGCTCTCCTCTCCACCTGTTCCGCCGTTGGGACATTTGTTGCTGTAACAAAACTTGGGTTTTATGTGAGTGATTTGTTACATGCTGCACAACCCCCAACCTGGAGGACCAGGGTGCACTCTTTAGTCTGGCCTCTACCCCACGCGGACCTGTTCGACATGGTTGAACCTTCTGGGAGCACTAGGCTCCCGTCGACATAGCTCCGGGGGTTGCTGAGGCACGCAAGCCGCTGCACCCCTACAAGGTATGTGCACCATTGGCAGCGGTAGGGGAGTCAATATGGGGAAATGAGACAGTGGCTGAATAGAGGTGGGGGGCGGAGCTGATGAAGAGGTCAGGATTGGCGGGGAGGTGGTCAGGTTGCTGTAGATGGTGGTGATCTTTGTTTGGGAAAAGGACAGGAATGAGATGCACTTTTCAGCAGTGAACGATGGGGAGGTGTTGTTGATGGGTTTGAGAAGTTTGTTTGTTGTGGATAAGAGTGTTTGGGGGTTGCTGGAGCCAGCATGTATGAGGTGAGAGTAGAAGTTAGACTGGGCTATGGTAGTCCTGTATTGTTGAAGGTGGTCCATGTAGGTGTGTAGGTGAACTGTTAGGTTTTTTCTTGTAAAGTCTTTCCAGCTGTCACTTATGGGATTTCATGGCGTGGAGTTTAGGAGTGTACAAGGGAGCAGTGTGAGTAAAGGAGACTGTTAGTTTTGATGGGGGCTAACTGGTTCAGGCAGGAGGAGAGGGTGGTGTTGTAATAGCACACAAGATCTGTGGGGTCGTCAGAGAGCGGGGTGGGGGGGACAGACATCATGCTGGTGAGAGAGGCTGAGAGGACTGGAGGAATGATGGTTTTGATATTTCTGAAGGATATTGTGCACTTTTCTTTAGGAGAGGGGAGGGAAACATTGATGTCCATGATGATTGCCAGGTGGTCAGAGATATGGAGGTCAATGCTGCTAAGCTGGAGTATTGTTAGTCCAGTTGAGCAGACCAGATCTAGAATGTGTCCATATGAGTGAGTCAGGAACTCAGCGTGTTGAGTGAAGGTGAAGCACTGAAGAAATTCCAGGAAGTCAGTGGTAGATTTGCAGTCGGTGGCTTCGATGTGGAGATTAAAGTTGCCGAGAAGAAGAACAGTGAGAAAGGAGGGGTTTGGCTTGGTGGGGGGCAGTAGATAACAGCAGTGATCAGGGTTGTGGGACCTGAGCGTTTGAAGGCAAGATGTTCAAATGAGTGGATTGCAGGGGTGGGAATGTTGGATATTTTGATGTTTTGTTGGTGAATGACAACAACCCCACCTCCCCGGCCAGCAGGATGGGGTTTGTCAATGTAAGGGAATCCGGAGGGTGTGGTCTCATTGAGTGAAAAATTGTCCAGGGGTTTGCGCCATGTTTCAGTGATGCACAGGAAATCCAGATTATTGTCGGTAATAAATTTGTTCAGGATGAGGCTTTTATTGTTCAGTGAGCGTGTGTTGAGTAGATCCAGTTTCAGATGATGTTGCTTTGAGACAGGTTGAGAGGACTGAGGAATGGGGCGGAGATTGGATGGGTTTATCTACAATTTATTGCGATGATGTGATGAGAATCTGACTGTGACTATGGGGTGAATGGGGAAAGCAGTGGCAGGAGGGAGCAGTGGCGGTTGGGACCTTTAGAGGGAGCTGTGGTGGAAGGTGGAACACTGAGTTGAAGCCATAGAGGGAAGGGGGAGGGGCTGAAGGTGGAAAGTAAATAGTCAGTTGTCATGAACTGAGCCGGTGTTTCCTGTGGGCTCGGTTCTGACCATTCTCTGTGGCTCGGGTGATGGATGATTTATGTATTGTGTTATCTTTTGAGTTCTTGTGGTGTTTATGTCTTTGTTCTTTTTCTTTTTTGTGCCCGTAGCCACCGCTCTGGCCGGCGGCTGTGAACCAGGCTCTTTGACCCACATTCGTGAGGGAGTTGTCTAACATTCACCGGCCCGACCACGCCTCCTCTCTCTTGACAGCCAGCTGATTCCTCCCTGGTAATTGTCTTTCCCGTGCCTCGCCCTCGCCCAGGTGTGCCCAATTTGTGGTGCCAGCAGTGTTTGTACTTAGGCGGCCTTTGCTAGTCAAGCACTGCTGGACCATTGTGCATTATCATACAGACATTAACCGCCGTATGTGTGTATTGTCCATGAGGGAGGCAAGAGCTACACTGTCGCCATTCCCCTCTGTGTAGTTATTGTTTGTGTGTGCTCGCCAGTACACTTGGACTATTTGGGTGTTCCTGAACTGTGAGTATGAGCTGTTGCATTTCTCTTTGCAGTCAGGCTGCTACGCTTAGGCACAATTGCCCAGTTTCCCTCTCCTGTGTCAGTCGAGCGTCCTGGAGGACTCTTAAGTGACCCGAGTTGTTATATTGTTTTTTTGTGTTGTTTGTCTTGTGGCCACGGATGCACAGTGGTCAGCCCGCTGCGCGCTTGCCACACAAGGACACTGTTGCATTTTTGTAAGTCTGTATTTTTGGAACTGTCTGCATCTCTGTTAATAAATGTGTTGTGGTGTAACCTGCGCATAAATCCATTCATCCTTCCCCTCCTCCGTGCGCTGCGTCATTGTGCACGAGGAGGCTTGTGACAGAATGGTCCAGCCATAGAAAGGATATAGCGAGTTACACCACACATCACTTTTTTCCTTTTTGAAACTCTTCCTCTCCCACCTGTTTTTTGCCCTACTATGCCTTTGGCACACCACTCTCACACCGGCCGGAGGAGACTAGCAGTGAGGCATCCCACAGTGGAGGAGGAATGGGTGGCGACATTCATCCAGGACTTTATGGATGAAGCCCATAAAGCCCGCGGACCAAAGGCAAAGTGGAGCAGCCTGGACGCAGCAGAGGGAATGCTGGAAGTGCATCCTGGTCTCTCCCAGTACACAGACCTGATCGCCTTGGTCTACACACTCCAGCGCATTTTTCCTGGTGTGGGGAGAGCGGCATTCCTCGCAGAGCCCAAGTGGAGACGCACTCCACAGCCTGCTGCCATTCTCTCATACACTTTGCCATCAACGTCAGTTGCCCAAAGGCAGCGTCATCACGCGAGGAAACACCGGGAGAGGCCCTCCTCGTCTTTGGCAGCCACTCTCCCGGCTATGCCCACCTCCATGTCATCAGGGCCGGCTCCTCCGTCATCCTTTGAAGGGGCCAAAAACACCGATGACACGGAGAGGGATGACTGTCTGCTGGCTGCAGCTGTTAACATCAAAGACCGGGATGACAAGCAAGTGTTTTTTCATTCTGTACCATCTAATAACATTGAACCTTGCCTGTGTCCCCAGGGAGAGCTCCAGTTTCAGCAGTCCGCTGGGTCCTCTCCTCTAGCTGCAAATACTAACTCTCTTTTTCCCCTCTCCGTGTCTCCTCCAATTTTCCCTGAGTGTCTGCCGGCCCTGGAACCTAGCCGCTGGACAATGGAGAAGCCTGAGGACCTGGAGGATCCTGCTCCAGGGCCTGCACGGAGCCAGCCCTCAGCCCACTTGCCGGATCTATCTCCAGCGGGGGTTACTTCACCTGAGGACATAAGGACTGTTATCACCATCCAGCCAGCTGCGGAGGTGACCGCAGCGGATTGGGAGCCTGAGCTGGACCTCCTGGAGGCCGGGCCCGAGTCTTCATCGTCAGGATCGACAGAGTCCTGGACGGCGGTGGAGCTCAAGCTCAGGCAAGTTCTCTCTCTTGTTTTTTTATTTTCAGTATTAGAGAGATCTTGCCTGGATTTCGGTGAGGAGGGTCAGGTGTAGCGCGCAGCTGCATCTGAACTCCCTTCGCCGGGCTCCGCCACTGCCGGCGACCCTAATAACCTGGTTTCTTCTCCCACTCCTGAGTTTCCTTCTAGGGTCGCCAGAGAGGAGCCATCGTCACCAGGGGTCACCTTGGAACCGGGCTCGCCACCTGATGATATCATGGGTCCAGCTCCCCTGCTGCCGGAGGCCGTCGTGTGGGTCCATCCACAGGCGGTATCTCTGTGGGTGCGGCACACTGGCTTAGGACCCTCGTGGGGGCTGCGCCCCAGGATCAGCCTGTCGTGGGTGCTGCGCTCCTGCTTGGACCCGTCATGGATGCCACGCTTCAGCGCGGGGTCCACCAAGGGTGCAGTGTTGGCCCGGCCGGGGCCCACCACAGGTGCTGCTGAGCTCCAGCTGGAGCCCACCGCAGGTGCTGCAGAGCTCCAGCTGGAGTCTACCGTGGGTGCTGCAGAGCTCCAGCCGGGAGCCACCACAGGTGCTGCAGAGCTCCAGTCGGGAGCCACCGCGGGTGCAATTTTGGCCCAGTCAGGGTCTACCACGGGTGCAGCGTTGGCCCAGTTGGGGTCCACCAAGGGTGCAGCTGTGTCCCAAGCCGGGACCACTGAGGACACTGCGGGTCAGCCTGAGGACGCCGTAGCCTCCTTCTCCTCCCTGTCCTACGCCGTGGGGGTTTCCTTCCTATGGTCCGGTCACCCACCAGTGAGCCTCCCGGTGGGCAGGCCGCCTCTTGCTTCATCCCGCCGGCCCTGGTGGCTTAACAGCATTGGCCGACCGCTGGAGGGACTGAGTCTCTGGGCCAGATGGCCCATGTTTTCCGGCAGGCCACTGGACTCTGTTCGCCGGACTGCCTGCTGGTCCTGGGACTCTGGGCGGCCTCCCAAGCCTCCACGCCTTTGAAATTGGGTGGGGTTAATTGTAGGCTCTGGGCGGGGTATTGTGTTCCCTCCTTTCCTGTTCCCCCTACCTCCTACCCGGGTTCATGTTGTTGTTCCTGTTGGGGATGGTGGTGGTGGTGGGGGGTTCCTTTTCTTATGATGTTACCGTGGGTGTCTGGAATCCACCCCTGGAGGAGGGGGGCTCTGTCATGAACTGAGCCGATGTTTCCTGTGTTCTCGGTTCTGACCGTTCTCTGTGGCTCGGGTGTCAGGTGATTTATGCATTGTGTTATCTTTTGAGTTCTTGTGGTGTTTACATCTTTGTTCTTTTTCTTTTTTGTGCCAGTAGCCACCACTCTGGCCGGCAGCTGTTCGGCAGCCTCTTTGACCCACATTCGTGTGGGCGTTGTCTAACATTCACCGGTCTGACCATGCCCCCCTCTCTTGACAGCCAGCTGATTCCTCCCCGGTAATTGTCTTTCCCGTGCCTCGCCCTCGCCCAGGTGTGCCCAATTTGTGGTGCCAGCAGTGTTTGTACTTAGGCGGCCTTTGCCAGTCAAGCACTGCTGGACCATTGTGCATTATCATACAGATGTTAACCGCCGTATGTGTGTATTGTCTATGAGGGAATCAAGAGCTACACTGTCGCCATTCCCCTCAGTGTAGTTATTGTTTGTGTGTGCTCGCCGGTACACTTGGACTATTCAGACTGTTCCTGCACTGTGAGTACGAACTGTTGCGTTTCTCTTTACAGTCAGGCTGCTACGCTTAGGCACAATTGCCCAGTTTCCCTCTCCTGTGTCAGTCGAGCGTCCTGGAGGACTCTAAGTGACCCAAGTTGTTATATTGTTTTTTTGTGTTGTTTGTCTTGTGGCCATGGTGCACAGTGGTCAGCCCGCTGCGCGCTCACCGAGCGAGCCATTTTGTGGACACTGTTGCATTTTTGTAAGTCTGTATTTTTGGAACTATCTGCATCTCTGTCAATAAATGTGTTGTGGTGTAACCTGCGCATAAATCCATTCATCCTTCCCCTCCTCCGTGCGCTGCGTCATTGCGCACGAGGAGGCTTGTGACAGTCAGTCACATGGCCGTGATAGAGTTTGGACAATTAACTGCAAATTAGCTGCAAAAATATGGCTGCCTAAATTACTGGGGTGTAGGCCATTTTAAAAATGCTTTACAGCCCCAGCAGAGGATAAAGTTGTCAATGAAGCCCAGGTTATGGATTTTACAGGCAGAGAGAAGTCAGGTGTGGAGGTAAAGGATTCGGCTGAAGAGATTGTATCCACAGCCTTGAGGAGAGATTGGCCCACTAATAAAAGCTGATTTGCCACAGTTGTGGAGGAGCTGAAAAAGTTTGATGAACTGTGCTTTGATGATTTTTGACTGCCAGCGGGATGCATCCACACAGCCAACATGAACGTTGATTCTCTGGATAGATGAGGGGAGTGTTTGGAGGATGCCAGGGAGTTTGGCAAGGATGACAGGAACGGTGGCGCCAGGAAAACAGTGCGTTATTGCATTGAAGAAGCGAATGTTTCTTGTGATTGAATCTCCAATTATTAGAGTGGTCGGGGGGGGGGGGGCAAGGAGAATCAGGAGGTGGGCCAGCAGCGTCAAAAGATGGAGTGGATTTTGAGGAGAATTTCGCCACCAGTGATGGGGCGGACAGAAAGGGACAAAGACAGGTGGGGGCAGCGGCACGAGTGCACTGTGGAGCCGGCGGGCTCCAGGATGGGTAGGGCATTTAGGATAACGCAAAGAGGTCTGAGGAGGCGATGGGTTTTTGAACAGCAGTCGTGGAGGTCCAGGATGTCGTATTTATTGTTAAGCTGGATGCTATGGAGGGGCGCCTAAGGGTATTGTTTGTTTCTCCGGTGACGAGGAGCAACCAGGGACCAGAGCACAGGGTCATGTGGAGTGGAGGTTGCAAGCTTCTCAAACTTGGTCCCCTGCCAAATCCAGGTGACATCTGACTCTGTGATCGGCGGAGGGGTGGTGGCAGCCTGGCCGGGTGCGAAGATGTCAGATGCCAGTGGAGAGACAGCTTCAGCAGGGAAGGGATCGGTGACGGGACTGGTGGAGGATGCGAAGTTTGATTGAGTGACAACCTGAGGAACTCTGCTTCATGTTAACAGCTGTGCCTGTGTGTGTGATTCGATGCTTTCTGCGCATGTGTCGGCGTCTGTTTGAAACCTCGGTCACTCTTACACGTACTGGTTATTTTATCTGTTTTTATTTATTTTACCTACTCCGTTTTAAATTTGTATCTCTTTTATTGAAATTAACTTTCTATTTAGTGATATTAACTTTTTAAACTGGAGCTAGAACTTCATTGATCGGTTATATTGATCATACAGCTCCCAATGGCTGGACCGCTTATGTTTTTAGTCAAAAATGGATATGACAGTCCCTGGGGGTGATAAAATTCTATTGCAGAAAGCACAAAAGAAAATTGTTGACCTGGAGGAGGATATCCGATGACTTTCTGATGAACTGCAGCAGAAAAACATGCTCCTCTCCAACTTCAGCTTACCTCTTCCTCTTCTGTCACAGACGATGAGTCTTTTAGCGGCCCAGGAGTCCAAAAAAATGGCCTTGAGTGACTCAGCCCTCCGAGACACAGTCGTCTGGGACCCCTCCATCTGTCCACGGCCCTCCTCCTGCTCAACGCCAAATCAGATGGCCTGGTCTGAGGTGGTGGTCTGGGGCAGGAAAAGGGCCTCAGATGCATCAACCACCAGCCCTCCTCTGCCTGTCTCCAACTGCTATGAGGCTCTGGCAATGGCTGATAATCCACCTTCCACCGATGCTCCAGCTTCAACGGTTCCAGTTCGCCTGGGCTCTGCTTGGCACACAGCCCCCGCTAGCGTTGCACCCGTCTCTTCGTTGGAAGACCCGGCAGCCTTTCCTTCACTGAGGGCTGACAGCAGTGGGGCGGCTGGTGTGGCCCCAGCTGAGCCACAGCGACTCCAGCCCCTTTCTGGAGAGTTCTGTGCCCGACGTATGATCCTGAAGGAGGCTGTTCACTGGCACTCCAGAAGGCCACACTACACAGAGCAGTCGGGGAACCCCTCCTCCGGTTCTGGCGCTGCTTCACTGCCCTGCTCATCGGCTGGTGAGGTAAGGGGCCCTACCTGCCCCAACAACGGGTCCCCCACTTTGCCGCCACCTCACTGCACTGATTCTCGCTGAGGGACCCTGCAACCACCAACATCCCGCCCGCTTTCTCCTCCAACCACGATGATCGTCGCTGACTCCATCATCAGGCACATCAGGTATTTTAACTCTATCACTCACTGTTTCCCAGGAGCTACTGTACCCGACCTGTTATAAAGGCTCCTGGATCTGCTGCAGTCACAACCCCACTCCATCACACGGATTATTGTTCACGTAGGGACTAACAACACCACCCGCAGACAGTCTGAAATCACTAAAAATGAATCTGCAAAATTTTTAATATTTTATCAAACAATGGAAAGTCTGTTTTTATTTCTGGCCCCATTCCCACACTGCGCCGTGGATCAGACCGTTTTAGTCGTATTCTTTCCCTCTCAACTTGGCTCAAGTCCTCCTGCAGCAGCAACATTAATTTTATTGACAATTTTAACTTGTTTTGAGGCCGCCACAATCTCTATAAATCTGACAGCATACATTTAAATGCATCAGGTAGCCGGCTTTTAGCAGCTAACCTGATGCATATCATTCAAACCACAACATGCAATTGACTGTTTACATCCCACGACCCCTCCCCTCCGGATCCACTCACATCTCTGACCCCCAGGAAGACTATCCAGCACCAGTCCCGTTTTTGTCAGCCTCCACCATCAGGTCTGGAAATTCATTCACTACCCACCTTCCCCATTAGGACATTGATCACGGACAGACCTCCATCCATAAAACATGCAGTTCGCAAGAACTCACGCCCACGCTGCCTACGTTCTGTTCTACCACCTACCCTAAATATGGCTGTCACGTGCAGTGGCAAGGAGGAGGCCTTTCAATTTTTCTAATTTTCAGATTTTTATTTCAATAATCTTACACGTAAATAGATCCCATGAAACATCTGACACGACTCTTCTTCAAGAATGAACAATTCGCCATCAACCAAGTCGAATACAAGGAATACGAATACCAATGAAAGGAACTGAATGAATACCCATTATCATTAACCACACCTGTTATAGACTACTGGAGACAATTAGGGCTGATTAGCCCCTACCATAACCCCAGGTAAAACAATAAACATTTCCATTGTTTGCACATACCCACTAATCTCTAAAAATACATAAATACTTCCCCGACTATATACAATCCATCCATCCATCCATCCATCTTCTACCGCTACAATATAAATATAAATAACATATAATAAATAACAATATAAATAATTCAATAAATAGTTCAAACCCCTATTTACAAAAGCTAAACCACCCCTCTAACTTACCATACATGCTTCCTTCCTGCTGGTGTCCTATAAAAGGCCCTCAACCCCTAACAGAGTCTTTTGCCCGGACACCCACAGGAAGCATGTTGGCAAAGGTATGTGAAATAAATCATTATCCATTATTTTACCAAAATACTTAACGGTATTATGTCAGAAGATTTTAATGTTAATCTCATCCCTTGTCAAAGAATATTTGCTGGTCAAATATTCCGACCTTTGGAGCCATCTAAGAACTACAGGACAACGCAGAAGGATTTTCAACTTCAACCATCACGCCAGTCACGTGAGCTGCATCTTTAGTCATCTGCTGAGTTAAACATCTGAGGCTCGATAATAATTCTGATATCTGATCAGATGCAAATCTAAAGAGCAAGCAATATAACCTTTCTTTTCATTAAAATCCCGTTTTCATTTTCTTAGAGTAATCCAGAACTTTTCATATAATTAGTAAAATTTTCCCTATAAATTTGCGTTGTTTTCCATAATCCGTTAACTTCAAACTGATCTAAATTCATTTCACAGTTAACCCTGGTTCTGCAAATGTTGATATTGTTAATCTATTAATTTTATGGTTAATGTTGCAATGTATGTTAATCACCATTTCATTTAATAAATATGTGAAAATGAGAGAAGTTGTTGAGAATTTATTTCATTCTGAGTCTGGTTCAAGTCCCCAGTATCGAATTCACTAAAATTTTGAGACTGATTATTAATTAAATTATTGAGTGATTAAACAGGTATAAAGTGAAATTAAAGATTAAATTGCTTCTTAGAGATAGAAGCTGGTGCCCCATGAGTGTTATTAACTTTTCCGGTGTATATGAACCGAGAATTCATCTCAGGTTCCAATACATTAATATAAATTAAATAATTTTTATACCTGATCATAATTATTAATTCATATACTGTTACAGTATACTGTATAACTCTGAATGTAATAAAGCTCCATAAACTACATTACTTGTGTGTTGCTTTTACCCACCTATGAACACAATATTTGGCGACGAGGTAAAAGCGGGAATGGAAAAGTGTGCTGCTGAGTTTCGGCCGTTTTTGGAGGCCCCGGGCAGGCTGGCCTCGTTGGTTCACTGCTTTTACCAACTATCTCGTGGTTTTGAACCTCGGCGAGCGTGAGAGGCTTCGCGCGAGGGCTATGCTAGTCCAATAGTTGGGTACTGAGGGGCAGAGAGTATTGGAGAGCCTGGGGGGGGGTGATAGCTTCGATGGTGTTGTGGAGTTGATGGCACATTATTTTCGCACTCAGGAGAGTGTCACGGTCCGTCACATCCAGTTTCGACAGCACTGTCAGCATTTGGGAGAACCAGTGATGACGTTCGTTGGCGAGCTCCGAAGGCTGGTGAGGGTGTGTGATTTCGTACGCCTGGAAGAGGAGATGATTCGGGACCAAATAGCAGAGCATGTTCACAGTGAAGCGGTCCAGTCCAGACTGTTGGAGTATCCAGGAGAGTTGACATTGGCCACGGCTATCGAGCTCGCCCAGCGGTTCAAGGCAGCAGAGACCATCATGAGAGGCCTTCCTGAAGGGGTTTTTTCAGGTGAGGATGAGTCTTGCGCTAAGGCACTGTGTTGAGACCCTGGTGATGGTGATGCCGGAGAGGATACGTATGCCTCCATGGTTAAAATAAGGTCCGCCCCAGGTACGCCACGTTGTTACGGTTGTGGGTCCCTTGTTCACCACTATAAGGCCAGTGTGTGCCCAGTGAAAGGAAAGCATTGTGGCAAGTGTGGTTTGTGGGACCATTTTGCCAGGGTGTGCGCTAACTTCAAATGCAGGAGCCGTAGGAAGGAACCAGGTGCTGCGCAGAAGACTTCAACTATAGTACACACGGTCTCCCAGGAGACAACGGGGAGGATCGGGTGCGATGTCATGCTTGACGGTGTCGTGGTTCCACTGTTGGTGGACACTGGAGCTGTTATCTCAGTGCTGAACCTGGCGACCGTGAGCAGCTTGTTTCCCCACCAGCAGATTAAACAGCAAGGAAGAGATTATTATGGCTATGGATGGAATAGACTGGCAGTTTTGGGGTTTGTGGAAGTTGAAGCCCGTTATAAGTCTGTTGTTGTGCCCCGAGCCCGCATTCATGTCACCACTGCGGGAGTTAACATCATGGGGTGTAATCTCTTTTATAGTCTGGATTTTTTTTTGCCAACGTGTCGGGTGAGGAGTGGTTGGGCTGCGGACTGTGGAGCCGTCCGACTCCACTGGTGGATGGCATGGAGGTGAAGGAATCGGATTGGCTGGACATGTGTAATGAGGGGGAGCACGTTCTGCGCCGCATGATGCTGCCGCGGGTTAGACCCAATGCCAGTCTGTCTGTTACCCTAGATGAGGGTGCGGGATGGCACGATGGGACCCCGGAGGCGGCCTGTAAGGACGAGGCGCCCACGCTGGATCCAGAAGGGGCGGGACCTGAGAGCGGGTTGATATATCGCTCGGGAAGATGGTCTACTATGGATAACACGGACTGGGCCTACGAGTTGACCGGATCATTGGTGGAGACCAGTCAGACCCAAAATCACCAGGAAAAGAAAACACGGGCTTCCCTGCAGGTTGGCGACATGGTGCGGCCCAGGGTTGAGGCCCGGATGAAAGGTGATCACGGTTTGCGCGAGCGGCGCGATGAGAGAGGACGGTTTCAGGTGGAGGCTGCTCGGAGTGTCGGGTATCTGCGCTTGTCTGACCAAACCTGGAGGCATCCGAACGAGTTATGCCAAGTGGAAGAGATGAAGCGGCGCAATGGGAGCCCTGAGGTCAAGAGACAGAGGCAGCTGGAGAAGGACCCGTCTAAGGACTCAGAGTGCTGTGATGTCTTTATTTTCTGTTTGTGTGCTTTTGCTCTAGTATTGATATGTGTGTTTTACTGCTGGTATGGTACCCCGATCTAAATTTTTTTAAAAAAGTCAGAAGACGTTACGCTGACGTGTGAAAAGTGGGGTGTGGTGTGACACCTGGGAGTTGAATTTTGTTTTAAGGGACCTGGATTGTAATTGTGGGATTTTATTGGCTCAAAGACAGTAATTTAATGGATATATTGAATTGAATTTTATTAATGTGCTAGTTTTATGCCCAAGTTTGGGGTGGTGGGGTGTGTTTACTCCATTTGAGATGTTTATTCATGTAAATTTACATACCCAACGTTTAAAGTATTGTGATGTACCCATTGTGGGGGTGAGTGTTGGGGGCAGAGTCCACCAGTAGTCGTTATGTATTTTGTAGTTTTGTATGTCTTTTATGTGGAGCTGTTTCGGGATTATTTTAGAAACACGGCCTTGTCGTTATGTATTTTGTAGTTTTGTATGTCTTTTATGTGGAGCTGTTTCGGGATTATTTTAGAAACACGGCCTTGTTTTGAATGTTTGGCGGCAGAATAATCGGCCCAGCAATGTGGGGGTGCTGGTAGTCTACCTGGCCCCCCCAGCCTTAGTTGTGTGCATGGATAGGAAGTTTTGTTTCTGTAAATGTTTTGTTTTAGAGTGTGAGTCAGGAAGCAAATTGGGGAGGGCTATCTGTGCTCTTGGCATTTTTGAAGGGGGGAGAAATGTTGTGTATGTAAACTGACTGTATTACCAAGATGGCGGCCGGGTTGGTCATGGGCTAGACCAGGGTGGCTTACTACCGGTTTCCGGTGGTGACGCCGCCCGAGGTATAAAGGAAGTGGGCTCTGCCTCTTTCATCGCGGGAGCCACCTGGCAGGCAGACGAGTGCCATTAGCCTTTTATGTATATAACTCTAAATGTAATAAAGCTCCGTAAACTTTATTACTTGTGTGTTGCTTTTACCCACCTATGGACACAACAGACACAAAACCAATTAATGCCCTTTTGAACTGTATTTTAGATATAAAGTCCTGGATGGCAGAGAACTTCCTACAGCTCAACCAGGGCAAAACAGAAGTTTTAATCATTGGTCCTGAAGACAAGAGAGAGAAACTTCTACCAAAATTGCTAGGTCTAAAACCTACACATTGTGTTAAGAACCTGGGCGTTCTTTTAGACTCTGATTTTTATTTTATTTCACACATTAAAAATGTAACAAAAATCGGATTTTACCATCTTAGGAATATAGCCAGAGTCCGCCCTTTTCTCTCTCTTCCCAGCACGGAGGTCTTGATGCATGCTTTTATTACTATTATTATTATTATTATTTATTATTAGTCATATAGACTATTGTAATGCCCTGCTCTCTGGTCTTCCTCAAAGAAAGAATATCACATCTCCAACTGCTCCAAAATTCAGCAGCACGAGTGTTAACGAGGACCAAGGAGCGGGTGCATATTACATTAGTTTTAGAATCGCTGCATTGGCTCCCCATGCATTTTAGGATTGACTTTAAGGTTCTCTTGGTAGTTTTTAAATGCCTCAGTGGTCTTGGGCCTTCTTATCTATCTGAGCTGCTCTTATCTTATGAGCCCTCGCAAACCCTGAGATCCTCTGGAACTGGCCTTTTAATGGTTCCCAAAAGTCAAGACCAAGACCTTTGGTGAAGCTTCCTTTCACTATTATGGTCCTCGTCTGTGGAACAGCCTACGAGAGAGCCTCAGGACCGCAGAGTCAATAGATGTTTTTAAGAACAGGCTCAAGACCCACCTTTTTAATTTGGCTTTTAATAAACCTGTTTAACTATTACTGAAGTAGTCATTTATGTTCCATTGTTTTATGTTCTTCTTGGCACCATTTGTTCCTAGATTTTCTCATCTTCTTATTGATGTGTTTAGTTCAGTTTTTAAGTATGGGTTTTTAGTTCCTGTTTTTAGGTGTTCTTAGTTCTTTTTGTCCCTTTTTAAATTTTGGTTTTTAACAAACCGTTTAACTATGATTGAAGTAGTAATTTATGTTCCATTGTTTTTACATTCTTCTTAGCTCCATTTGCTTTTAGATTTTCTTATTTTGATGTGTTCTTAGCTCAGTTTCTAAGTATGGGTCTTTAGTTCCCTTTGCTCTGTGTGTTCTTAGTTTTATTTTGTATTTATGTGTTTTAGCTCCAGTGTTTCCTCAGTGGGGCCCCTCATGCCGGATGCTGCCTGGCCCATCTGCAGGTGTGTTGGTCTCGTGGGTTGCTCTAGCTTGGGTGGGTGGGTGGGTGGGGGATTTATACCACTGCCTACAGCTGTGGTGTGGGCCCTGGCCTGTCTGGCCCCCCCGGCGTGGGGGGCTCCACAGGATGGTTGCTCCTTCACGTAGTGCCTTGGTGCCAAGCAATGTCTCCTTTATTTTATATGTGTATAAGAGAAGTAGGGGGTGTTGTATGTGTCTGTGTGTGTTGCGTTTATGAGTATGTTATGGGAGGATTGGAAGGGGTGGGGTTGTATCATGTAAAATATGTCACTAAATATGTCTACTGTTTTTATCTATGTAAAGCACTTTGCACAGCATCTAATGTTTTAAAAGTGCTATACAAATAAAGTTTGATTGACTGAGTGGAACGGACGATTATGGTGTCCATTTGAAGTTTGGCTTCATGGATCTGGTGAAGTGTGACTATTCTTTGTTCCAATTTGGAGACCTTCTCTGCGAGGACAGTGCAGTTGATGCAGCCAGATGGAAAGGTGAGTGGAGCCATAGCTGAGTGTGGTAGCAGCACGGGCCCAGCAGTTGCACCCACTGCGGAGATGAACATAGTGATTGGGGCAGGTTTAGACGGCAAATATGTCCCGGTAGCTTCTGCAGGTCTTGGGAAATGTAGCGCTAATGCTAAAAACAAGCTAGCCAGCTAGCAGCAAGTGCCGCCTGGTTCAAAGCAGGAAAAGATTATAAAAACCTCAAGGTGCTTAACAAGCTAAGCCCCTGTCATTTGCCAATAGTTTCCAAACTAGAAGTGGTGCAGGAATGTCGTCATACCAGGCCTATACAGGCCATCGGCCGACAATCCTAGCTATGCACTCCCTGCCCGGTCTATCAGCACAGGGGGAAAAAAAACTGTAAAGCAGCCTCACAATATATATATATAATTTTTTAACCCTTTATCTTTCTGGCTGTCATGAAACATGTGCGTCACCTGCTGCCTATGTTGCAGGTCCGCACCTGTTATGTGATGTGTCCCAAAAGCACAGAAAACCCAGTTGTAACAAGCATTTCACATCACAAGATGTTAGACATGTACAGCTTACTGCTCTTCACTGGAGGACTGGAGGACTTCACCCAAATGAGCCGCCTCAAAACATCATTTCCGGAAATGCAAAGAAGATAATGTAAACAAAGGCTCCATCATAACATATAGTTCCACACGGAGGAAGCGTTTGCTCCAAATTTTGCCAACTATGATTCTAAAAAGATATTATTTAGCTTCTGAAGGGAAATATTTACCTTTTGTGACAGCAGAAGATGGTCTGGAGCGTGTGCACTTTCGTCTGCCATCGACAGAGCTGCACGTGACGACAGAGAACAATAGTGCCTGTTCAGCAGCGTAATGTAACCGAAATTGAGGTGCAATAAATCATAAGATAAATGTGAGAGTTTCTGGATGTGGGAGAGAAAGCAAAAATGACTGGCAGAAGATGAAATAAGGACCGTGGATGACGAAAATGGATGACACGACGAGCTGTAGGTCAGATTATTTTTTATCAGTTTGTGTACATTCTACTGATTTTCTGGTTCATATACTTTGAAGATAACAAAAAAACCCAAAAACTGTGACAAAAAACAAAACCATCCTTTGTGTAAATATGTCCAAAGTCCACTTTTTACCAGAAGTTATGAAATTCAATATGGTTGCCATTGCATTATGCAAATTAGATGCATAAATTTACTCCTATCTCAAACTTTTTATCATATTCTGCATCTTTCTAATTGACAGTAAGCCATTATCGCTTACCACCTTCAAGTTAGAGCTTTTGGAATTTGTCATATCTAAACTGAATATTTTCTTGAAAAAAAAAACTTGACCACCAGAGGGCGGTGAGCTGACTGGAGCACTGCTGTGCCATAGACAGATAAATAGTTAAACTTTTTAAGACTTTTGTAAAACTTTTTTACACTTTTGCTTTTATTTTTCAAACCTGACAACAGCAGCCTCTGCACTATGCTGATGTGAACTGGAACCAGAACAGAGGCTTATGTCATTCAGATGCATAATTTGAAGAAGAGGGGCTATTGTCAGAAAGACAACTGATATAGTTAACATTTCTATTTATTACTGCTGATTTTGCTGCTGTTTTCCTATAGATTTGATTTTTTTTTTCCCCTCTCAGGAGTCAGTCAGTTTATGCATCTTCAATATTATATTCTTCTTATAATTTTGTAACCTTTTTTAAACAAACATGAGATTTTTTTTTTCTTTTCTTGTAACTCTATACTATTTCTCTCATAAATCTGAAACTTTTTTCTCCCTTTTTCTTCTTTAGTAAATGTGATTTTGGGTAAATTTACAACTTTTTCTGGTAAATTTGACTTTTTGTTAATTTGCATTATTTTCAAATTAATCTGTACATAGAAGTGGTGTTCCCCCCAAAAGTGCTTTGCTTACCCCACCCCCCACCCCCAAACAAAGAGGTGCAGTATCTGCCCATGATGACATGCCAGAATAAAAACATATTGCTGGCTTATCACAATTTTTACTACTCTTTTCTTTTTAATGTTTTTCTTTTACAGTTCAGTTTTACTGTATTGTTACCTGTTTGATACTGTATCTGTGAATGATATGTGTATAACCTCAAACATGCACCATAGGCAAATACAGACACATGATAGAGGCACTACGCACACACATTCATGCACATATACGTATAGGCATACATCATACATACAATGTACTGCACATATGCTCACATGCATTAATACACACACATGCTTCCACACAACATACACAGAACATACATATGCCCAGACATGTACACACACAACAGGCACGCAAAACATAGACACTTTCATCTCCTAGCATCTAACCAGTTTGTTTAAACATGGCCACATTGAGGTCTGTCAACATATGTGGAGTTGGTACCAGGGAGAAGTGGTTAAAAAATTTTAATGAGCTAATGAATTAACTACAGGCAGACTTATTAATGATAAGACAATTAGTAAGACTGTTGTCTTATTACAGGAAATGCATACTGTATACCCATGACATTTGGAGATGCACTCACCTCTCCTGAATTCCCCTACATGTACTCAGCCTGCTTTAATTCCAAAGGGAAATATTGGTAAATAGAAATATAGGTTTTGTTGTTAACAACACTGCAGTAGAAGGTAGATTTATAATACTTAAAATCTCAGTTCAAAATCTGGATTTACAGTATGCATTGCATGGATTTATGTCTATGGCCCCAATGTTGATGACACATCTTTTTTTCACACTTTCTTCACTTCTCTTTGGTCACTTTGACACCACACTCATTATACAAGAGGACTTCAACCTGATATTAAATCCTGCAGTTGACGGGCTTAGGGTAATGGCAGTTTACTGACATTCTTAAGCAATACATGAGTGATTTTGGTATTTGTGAGGTATAGTGTTCTCTTCATCCAGCAGGGATTACACCTTCTTCTCACCAGTGCACCACACATTTTCTTGCCTAGACTTTTTGGAGCTAGTAAATCCACCATGACGGATATCACAGACACTGAGGTTCTTGCTAGCCACAAAGTCAGCAATCATTTACCAGTCTCTGTTATGCTGGTGAATAAAAAAGCTGTAAAATCCAATAGGAACTGGTGTTAAAGACCTGGTGTTAACTGGTGTTAACTGGTGTTAAAACCTTAAAGACCAATTTTATTGTAGTTAAATAGTATTTACAGCATTATAGCTAAATTACCCCATAGTATTTGTATATTATATACAAAGTTTGAGTAGTCCACATCTCCAAATTCATTTTCTTAACAGGAGTCTAGGTATGCCAACACCTGACTCCAATTAGCTTTTCTGAGGTCAAGTACAGTAAGAGCAAATTAAACATCCAATTGTTCTGTTTGTTGAAAGCCTGCTAAATGTGAGAAAAATTAGAAACTCGTTGGACACCATTGCAGATATAAAGTTGTGATCAATAAAAAAAACTCTCACAATTAAAAATATTTTTAAATAAACTATAAGTCTAGCCAAAAAAAGCTGTACTCTGAAGTAGAATGCCACTTTGCTTTTAGATCTGGTTACACTACACTGTGTCATGATTAGTAAACCTTCTGTATTTCACTTTGCTCCTGTCTGTCAGGTATGAAAATCAGCTTGAAGATAACATGCAAGATCTCACACAGTCTCCTGGGAACTCATTTACTTGAACATTGATCATCACCTCCAGATGTTAACAAGCATGCTTTGGGTGCCAACATAAAAGGGTGAAAGCATCTTTATTAAAACCTACTAGTATTTCATCATCAGTCTCTCTGATAGTGAATTAGTGCAACCTGTCAACCTCTGCTGAGCTAGTGCCATGACGGATGCAGGGCTTTTAAATATTAACAGAAGAAACTTTATGAAAAATCACTTGAATAAAAATGAGCAGAGGAAACGGATGTTATGAATGGTTAATCTAAATGACTGGTTAAGTGAGAGAGGTGTAAAGCAGGCTGAACTGATTGAAATGGCTAAGGACAGAGAGCGGTGGCAGACCATGATCACCCACACCGTAGGATATGGCACCTAGACAGAGATATATACATAGAAATAGTCAGAAATTTACTAGAAAGAAAGCCGTAGATTGGTGGAAAAAATATTACATCTATGTGGAAAAAAATGCACAGTCACAAGGAAAAAAAATCAAGAGTACAAGAAAAAACCTTGAAAAAATATAGTAGTCAGTGGTCTTGGCTAGAGATTGTGTCAACACCATCAAAACCTGCTACTTTGTTGTCATGAAGCAACTGAGCATATAGTGGAGCAATCACTGAAAGTGTAGGAGTAGTCTTCTGACATTATGAGGGTTGCATTTTTCATGGGCTTGAGAACCTTAGCTACTTCTTCAGTGTGACAGACATCCATTTCATTGCATTTCTACATTTCCTCACCTGAGCTCTCCTCGAGTGCACAGATGACTTCAAAGATCTATTCCATCATGTAGCAATGTCAGATTTTAGTTTGTGTAGAGGCAACTGCAAAAGCTTCTGTTTCTCCTGTAGGACATGATTTGTGGTGGTGCTCCAGTGAATAAAATCCAGTAATTTGCTAAAGCCTTGTTTATGCTCCACCTCCACTGTGGGGAGCTGAGATGCCCCACAGTGGAGATGAGGCATCTCAGGCTGGTGGGCAAGCTGGTGAGGTCATGAAGCATGGTCCCCCCAAGACCATGCTTCATTTTTTCACCTGTTAGACCAAGTTCCATCTGAAGTTTCACCCCAGCCCAATAGGTAGTGCAAATGTACTGTCAGGTCAGTTTGTTCACTGGATATACAAAACAGAAGAAGAACAAGAGCCACATATAACAGCAACAACAATGGTGACTGCACGCAGAGGAGCTCCTGTGTTTACTACCTTTGGTGGAAGAAGAAACTAAAAAAAAGAGGTGTGTTTTTGTTTTTCTTGGTTTATCATGGACCATCTCAACAGCAACACCGACATCTCGGGATGACTGGGTCATAAAATGCATCGAGATATGGCCGAGTCTTAATTTAATCACCACTTGGAAGTGGTGATTGAATTAATGCCCCTTCAGAACTCAAAATGGAAGGCAAGTTCTGAAGAGGTTGTGCTGACACCACAACTTGTTGATGCTGTGGAAGATGGTGCCGAGAGTGGAAGTGACCATGGGGCAGGGGAGTGTTTCTCTGCAATCGAGAGAGTTCAGGCCGCAGGGCCTAAAGAAGTCCAGGTGATCTGGGCCATGAGGCCCAAAGTCAATGGCAAGACCCACAGCACCCCTCTTGAGAATGAATTAGGGCAGTTACCCCACTCCCCAAGAGCCAGTGGCTCCAGTAGGCTTCAAAGTGCTTCTCACGGATCCAGACCTGGTCTGTTCATTGTGTGGGCTGATGGTAGGGAAGGTTGGTGTGTATGTCAGGCATTTTGCAGCATGACATGTCAATGTGAATGTGAGGTACAAGTGTTGAAATTACGGTTGAACCAACACCACTCGATTTCATGCCATTTTCCTAAGTGTAAGGGTAGGGTGGAGACAGTGGTAGGGGAGTTTCTGTGTAAACTCTGCCAGGCATCGATCATGATGGGTATGGGGCTGACACAGCACATGAGACACATCCACGCAGCAGAGCAGGATGCGGAAAATATCAAAGACGCAAAAGCAAAAAGAAAGGGGGTTAGTGCAACTAAGTTGTGGAGTACGGAGGAAATTGAAGCCCTAATCCAGCAGGTGCACAAGTACCAAATTGTTAACCAACCAATGTGCTAACCAACCTATAGCAGAGGAGTTGAGCACTGGAAAGACAGTGGAACAGGTAAGGAGTAAACTGAGACTCCTGCGTGTTGAGACGGACCACCATGGCCATGATATTATGGAGAATGATGGGGGTTTACTAGGCATCAGTTGTCTGGCAGCCCCAATCGCCTAATCATCTCCCCCCAACTTAGTCTCACAGAGATTAAGAGCTGTATTGGAGTGAAGGGGAGAAGGAGAAGGTGAGAGCGAAATCAAGGGCATGGTGGACCTAGTCAAGGATGCTGATCAGAATCCTGACCTGATAAGATAAGATAAGATAAGATAAGATAAGCCTTTATTAGTCCCACAATGGGGAAATTCCAGGATTGCAACAGCATAGGGATAGCAACACTCAGAGCAACAATCAGAAGGCAAGAAAAAACAACATCTAGTAAACATATGTCCATA
Organism: Pholidichthys leucotaenia; assembly: GCA_020510985.1. Lineage (NCBI taxonomy): Eukaryota > Metazoa > Chordata > Actinopteri > Cichliformes > Pholidichthyidae > Pholidichthys > Pholidichthys leucotaenia. The sequence continues at coordinate 228,304,072 of CM035836.1, forward strand.
TTACTATAAATGTATATATATAGACACACAGTGCAGAGCATTATGGCTGGTGAATGTGCAGCAGAAAGTCTAAGCTCTCTCTCCGCGGATGCAGCGGGCCAGCTGGAAGTCTTTGGGCATGATGGTGACCCCCTTAGCGAAGAAGAGACCCACCAGGTGGGCCTCGCTGGTCTCCTGCAGAGCCATGACGGCGAAGCTCAGGAAACGCAGGTCGGTCTTGAAGTCCTGAGCGATCTCCCTCACCAGGCGCTGGACGGGCAGCTTACGGATGAGCAGCTCCGTGGATTTCTGGTAGCGACGGATCTCTCTCAGAGCCACGGGCCTGTGACGGCGAGGCCTCTTCACTCTGCCGGTGGCCGGAGCGCCTCTCCGAGCAGCCCTGGTGGCTAGCTGTCTCCTGGGGGGCTTCTTCCTCCAGTAGATTTTACGGGCGGTCTGCTTGGTTCTTGCCATCGCTCTTTATTATTCTGTCTTATATTTCTTTCACGCCGCCTAAACTCCAGCCCGGCACCCGCGTCATTCTCGCTACAGCTCCCGGTATGTCGAGTTTCCCATTAGCACCGGGCGGCGGCCAAGTGCTAGCTAGCACTAGCTCCTCCCCGCTGTAACGTCTCCCGCTGCAAACCGTGGCTCCGTCCGCCGACCCGGGAGACCCCCGGGGCGATCCGTGCGTCCGTGATATATATACAGAGTGAAAGGTGTAGAAAGAAGAAGGAAGATTTAAAAAAAGGCTGTTGCAACAGGCAGCCGACTCGTGTGGCGCCGCCGGTCTGGCGGAACCGGGTGATCAATCGAGTCTTCCGCATCTGATCTCATAAGGGCATTGGGGGGGGGGGGCACACCCTCATTAAGGCAGAGGGCGATTGGCGAAATGAGTGGTCCATGAAAGGCTGGGAGAGGTGGCTCTCCCAGAAGAAGCACCCATCAGCGGCTGTAATGTAGGAACAAGCCAGACTTGCATCATTGGCACTGGATGGGGGGGGGGCATGTTTAATGTACCCTCTGACGGAACGCTCCATCAGAGGTGGAACTTGGTAGGGAACCTCCATGGCCTTAGGAAATTCTGATTGTTCGCACAGATGGACAATGAGGAGATGTGCTACCCTGTCCTGGCATCTGAAGTGAGGGAGAACTTGACAAGAATGAAGAACAGTTCTCCCCCAGGCCCAGACAGCATCAGCAAGGAGGCTCTGCTAGACTAGGATCCTCAGGATGAACAACTCACATGGTTGTTTATGACGTGGCTGGTATAGGGAGTCATCTCACAGATTTTCAGGAATGTCGAACGGGACTTTTGCCAAAATCAGGGAATGCAGCGGATCTGAAGGAGATCATCATTTGGAGACCAATGACAATCGGTTCCCTGGTTCTACCAAAGATTTCTAGGATTATAGCAATAAGGCTCGTCGCAACATGCCCACTTAATCCTCGGCAGAAGGGTTTCCTGACATCTTCAGGTGATTGCACAGACAAGCTTATGATCCTTAATGCTCTCATGAGCATATCCGATGTGCTCTGTAGCAGGGACAGCTGGATCACATTCTAGGGTTTCTCAGCAACTCATTAGTGGACAGCATGACGACCATTGGTAGTGATGGGAAGATGACTCCCCCCCCCCCCCATCACCATGAAAGTTGGAGTGAAATGGGGGACCTGGTGTCTCCGCTGCTGTTCAACATTGCCATGGATTCCCTCATCCAGGCATTGGAAGGGACAGGCTGTGGAGTAGGAATTGAAGGCCGAGTGATTACAACATTGACATTCATAGATGATTTGGTGCTGTTGAGTGGTTCAAAGACTGGGATGAGGAGGAACCCATCCATGTTGTTTTGCCAGCTGACAGGCCTTAGCGTTGAGCCCAGGAACTGTCACGGGTTCTGGATTGACAATGGCAAGGTGAATGACTGCCAACCCTGGGAGACAGGTGGATCGCTGATCCATATGGCAGGGCTGGGTGACACAGTTCATTATCTAGCTGTTCATTATTAATTACCAAGTGTATGATTGCATAGGTAGTTAAATATAATTTGATGCTTCTGCTTGGTGAAAAAAAACAGTTTTTCTCACTTTGTCATTTTTGCAGATACTGCATTTTGGCTTTGTAGTTCAGTTCTAGCCAGATGTCTAAACCTTGGGTCAATCTTTGCTGGTGGAAAAAGGTGGTTCCCACAGATTGGAGTGGCAAGCAGAAGGGAAAACCACTTAAAGGATTGATGCACTTGTGTCCATATCTTCAGAATGGCCACCATTATTGTGTTAGCCACACAGTTTGAAGGAGATGGGAGGTTAGGGTCACAGACCAGGACTGGCAGGGACGAGGACAGATATGAATTTATCTGAAGTTCACACCAGTTAGTCTCAGAAGAAGTGAACCACAGCATAATCTTGTGTGCATTTGCTGCCCAATAATAGTGTATAAGACTCGGTAAAGCCAGGCCACCTGACTACGTCTGACTACATTGCGAAGATGGTGTGTTTATTCTAGGGTTCTTGCCTAACCAGAGGTATCCTGAAATGAGGGAGTCAACAGAGTTAAAAATGACTGGGGCAAGAAAATGGGAATACACTGAAAGAGGTACAAGCATCTGGGTAATCTTGGTAATACGTATATACAATTTGTACTCTTCCTGCCAGTGAGAAGGGCAGATGGCTCCATCTCTGAATGATGGATTTGACCCTTGCTGTTAAGGTCACAAAATTTTGCTCATGCTGTGTACGGAGGGAGTGGGTGTTAAAGACCCCCAAGTACCTAAAACCTGAACTGGATTGGAATGGTATTAAATTTGGTGGCATTTCCCAGGTCTGTTGGTTAAGGGGGAGCAGTCACTGTTTTGAATATTAAATTTATACCAAGAGAATTCACTGAAAGATTTCCAGGCTGACATGATTAGGGGATGTTGTGTATGGGATTTCTAATGTAGAGTTGCAAGTTATCAGTATATAAAGATAATTTGTGTTCCACTTCCCATTGTGGTTGGGAAGTGAGTGTTGGATCTCAGAGTGATGGAGAGTGGTCTGATGTCAATGGTGAACAGAAGGGGAGCCTCGGCGTGTGCCCTGGGAAAGAGGAAATAGATCTGAGTAAAGAGAGTTTTTACACACCATAGCCCGTGGTTGAGAGTAAAACAAGCAAACCCATGAAACAAATCTGTTGCTGAAGAGAAAACTGTTGCAGTGTGAAAAATAGGTAGGTCTATTTGACTCTGTCGAAGGCCTTCTCGGCATCTAGTGACACAATCATCTCAGGATTGGAAGGAGAATATGGAGTATGAATTATGCCGAGAAGTCTTTGAACATTGTAGAATGAATGGTACTGTGGTCTGGACCAGACGTGGTAGATCTGATCTATTGGCAGGGTACATCCCACATCAGGGTCGCTGATTGTATAAAGCAAGAATCTTTGTGAGTATTTTAACATCCGCTGGCAGCAAGAATACTGGGATATGTGGGTATGTGTGAAGAGAGTTGTCAGATGCCCAAGAATGACACTCAGATGGGGAGTAACAGTAAAAATGATAAATCATTATTTCACTAATGACATAACGTTCGGCTCAGGAGACGCACACACACAGGCTCAGAGTAGTTCAAACTGTTTATTAACAACAGGGATGTTTGGGTGCGTGTCTGCGGAATGTTAATGTGTTGGTGGTGGCGTCTGCTTCGGACCCAGAGGCAGGAGACCGTTCAGCCGGCAACCCTATGGGAGAAATCAGACACAGGGTGATGAGCACACACCAACACGGGAGGAGAATAGGCGAGGGAGAGAAGCTTACTTGTTTGGGCAGATGACTGGCGCTTCAAGGATGGAAGCCCGGGAGACAGCCACCTGCAGGGCTCGGTGCAGCAGCGAGGAGAGACGAGGGACGGGATTGTCCGCCGCCGAGGAATCCACCTGTGCACAGGGGAGCAGACTGGAGAGATGAGGTAAGTGAACTTCTTACCGGAGATGAGGATGCTGAAGAGAATGTGGTAGAAGTCCATACAAAGGGAATGAAGTCTACGGCTTCAGGCCGACGCTCAGGGCGAGGCGGCTTTTATCCTTCGCCGCTGACGAGTAGCAGGTGCGTGAGCAGGTGGCGCCGCTGATGAATGGCGCGGCGTGACAGTACTCCCCCCTCTAGCAGCGCCTCCTGGCGATGGCTTATCCGGGTGCGCTCGGTGGAAGTCCGCGATGAGCGATGGGTCCAACACAAACGACGGGGGCACCCACTGTCGATGCTCGGGCCCATAGCCCTCCCAGTCCACCAAGTATTGCAACCCACGACCCCGGCGCCGGGAGTCCAGGATGGAGGAGGCGGACCAGGCCGGATGGCCACCAATCATCCGGGGCGCGGGTTGCGCTGCAGGAGGAGGGCAAAGGGGGTCAGTAACCGCCAGTTTCACCTTCGACACGTGGAAAGTAGGATGAATGCGGAGGGAGGGGGGAATAGCCACGCGCACAGCCACCGGGTTGATGATCCGGGTGATGGGGTAGGGACCCATGAAGCGCTGTGCCAGCTCTCTCCTCTCGCCTTTTAGAGTGACGTCCTGGGTGGAAATGTAAACAAGCTGCCCAACTCTGTACGCCGGGGCAGGTCTCCTACGCCGGTCCGCCACAGTCCTGTTGCGCTCCGCTGTGCGCAATAGCGCATGGCGCGCGGCAGCCCAGGTGGAGCGGAACTGCCTGAGATGGGCCCTAACTGACGGGACAGTTACCTCACTCTCCTGCTCCGGAAACAGCGGGGGGTCGTAACCCAGGGACGCTTTGAAGGGGGACATCCCTGTAGCAGAAGAGCGAGCGGTGTTGTGGGCATATTCAACCCAGGCAAGATGGTTGCTCCAGGACGCGGGTTTGGATCTGGACACACAGCGGAGCGCAGCCTCCAGCTCCTGGTTGGTCCTCTCACACTGCCCGTTGGATTGGGGGTGATGGCCAGAGGAGAGGCTCACCTTGGCTCCGATGGCGTTGCAGAAAGACCTCCAAACCTCAGATGAAAACTGGGGGCCCCGGTCCGAGACCACGTCCACCGGAATCCCATGCAGCCTGACCACGTGTTGGACGAGGAGGTCCGCCGTCTCCAGGGCAGTAGGGAGGCCTTGCAGGGGGACGAAGTGCACGGCCTTGGAGAAGCGGTCCACGATGGTCAGGATGGTGTCATAGGAGTTGGAGATGGGGAGTCCGGTGACGAAATCCAGAGCGATGTGCGACCAGGGCCTGCCAGGGACGGGCAGGGGCTGGAGCAGACCCGCTGGAGGGGCATTTCCCGACTTGCAGGTGGCACAGATTGGGCAAGCCCGGGCGTAGCGGGCTGCATCCCTCCGCAGGCCTGGCCACCAAAAGGACCGTTGGAGGAGATCTATCATCCGGGAGGTGCCAGGGTGACAGGTGAGCTTGGAGGTGTGGAGCCAGTGGATGACCTCTCCTCGGACCGCGGATGGCACGAACAGCCTCCCCTCCGGTCCGCCGCCAGGGTCAGGTTCCACCTCCTGTGCCTTCCGGATCTTGCTCTCAATGTCCCACGAGATGGCTCCCACGACGCACGACCTGGGCAGGATGGAGTGGGGCGCCTCCTCCGACTCCACGGGGGCGAACTGCCTGGAGAGGGCGTCAGGCAGGACGTTCTTAGAGCCAGGCCTGAAGGTGATGGAAAATTGGAACCTGGCGAAGAACAGGGACCAGCGCGCCTGGCGGGCGTTCAGGCGCTTGGCAGACCGTAAGTATTCCAGGTTCTTGTGGTCCGTGAGGACCACAAACGGCAGGCTTGCCCCCTCCAGCCAGTGGCGCCACTCCTGCAGGGCGAGCTTGATGGCCAAGAGCTCTCTGTCCCCCACATCGTAGTTCCTCTCCGCCGGGGACAAGCGCCGGGAGAAGAAGGCGCACGGTCGCTTGGCGCCATCGTCCGGTGACCGCTGGGACAGCACTGCTCCCACTCCCGTGTCCGAGGCGTCTACCTCTACAATGCACTGCAGCGCGGGGTCGACCTGGCGAAGGACCCGGGAGGAGGAGAATTCCGCCTTCAGCGCCTCAAAGGCGGCAGCGACCTCTTCGGTCCACCGGAACGGGACCTTCGGGGACGTGAGGCGGGTCAGTGGTCCCACGATGGCACTGAAGTTGGGGACAAAGCGGCGGTAGAAATTGGCGAAGCCAACAAATTGCTGCACCTGTTTCCGAGATGCAGGTGTGGGCCATTCCACCACCGCCTTTACCTTCTCTGGGTCGGGGAGCACCTTATCGTGGGCGATGATGAACCCCAGGAAGGATGTACTCCTGGCGTAAAATTCACACTTTTCCGCCTTAACGTACAGACGATTCTCCAGCAGCCTTTGGAGGACCCGCCTCACGTGGACCTGGTGCTCATCCCTGGACTTGGAGAAGATGAGAATATCGTCCAGGTAGACGAACACGAAAAGGCCAATGAAGTCCCGGAGGACGTCATTAATGAGGCGCTGGAAGACTGCAGGAGCGTTGGTCAACCCGAACGGCATCACCAGATATTCAAAGTGGCCGTTCGGGGTACGGAAGGCCGTTTTCCACTCATCTCCCTCCCGGATCCGGACGAGGTGGTAAGCGCTGCGTAGGTCCAGCTTGGTGAACCAGGTCGCCCCCTGGAGGGAGTGGAAAGCAGTGTCCATGAGAGGCAGGGTGTAACGGTCCCTCTCCGTGATATTGTTGAGGGCCCGGTAGTCGATACAAGGGCGGAGGGACCCATCCTTTTTCCCCACGAAGAAGAACCCTGCCCCCACGGGTGACGATGATGGGCGGATAATCCCAGCACTTAATGACTCCTTCAGGTAGGCGTTCATCGTCACCTTCTCCGGCGCAGACAGGCTGTAAAGGCGACCAGAAGGTAAGGGAGCCCCCTGGCGGAGGTTGATGGCGCAGTCATAGGGCCGATGAGGGGGAAGAGACATAGCTTTCGCTTTGCTGAACACCATACCCAGGTCGTGAAATTCTGGGGGCACCAGAGACAGGTCCGGGGGTGCAGCGTCCGTAGCAGGGGGAGGAGCGGACGGAGAGCAGGCAGCGGACTGAAGGCAGGTGCCCATACAGAACGTACTCCATGCCGAGATCCCAGCTGATCTCCAATCCAGGACCGGATTGTGAAGGCGGAGCCAGGGATACCCCAGGATGACGGGCGACACAGAGTTGGGAAGGACGTAAAAGGTCATTTCCTCCCGGTGGTTTCCCGAGATGATGACCGGTAGGGGAACAGTTTGATGTGTCACTCTCCCGAGGGTGGCACGGGAGAGGTGGATCAGGGAGATGGGAGTGTTGAGTGCCTGGCAGCGGATGCCCAATCGGGTTGCCAGGCTTTGTGAAATGAAGCTGCCTTCTGCGCCCGAATCCACCAGTGCGTGGGTGAGGTGCCCAGTAGAGTTATGGCAGAAACGGATGGGCAGCTTCAATTGAGTAAGTGATCCTAACCGATTGACATCCGCGAGGCTTCCAACAGTGACTCGCGGACCCCACCGACTGGCTTTCCGTGGACAACGCCTCCGCAATACATGCAGAGGCCCAACTCACGGCGGCGTTGTTTCTCCACAGGGGAAAGTTTAGTCCAGGCCGTCACCATCGGCTCCGACTCCTCGGGGCGCGATACTGGCGGCGCCGCCAGGGGGCGAGCTTGGAACAGGTGCGGCGAGTCTCCACGAGGGCGAGAAGAAGAAGACCTCCGCCCCGAGGAGCGCTCGCGCAGCCTGTTATCCAAACTTATCGCTAAGGATATCAGCTCCGCTAGCGTCCCAGGGATATCCCGACCAGCCAGTTCATCCCTCAGATCACTATTGAGGCTGCGGAGGAACAGGCCACAGAGGGAGCGTTCCTCCCAGCCCAATTCCTCCGCCGCTACCCGGAAGTCGACCGAGTGGTCCGCCGCCGACCGGCTTCCCTGCTGGAGAGCGAGAAGCCGATCGACCTGGACCGTTTCGGTTTGTGAGTGGTCAAAGACCTCCAGAAAGCGCCTCACGAATTGGTCATAGGTGAGGGTGGCATAACTGGGCCTCGCCATTACGGCGTAGGTCCAAGTTAACGCACGCCCCTCCAGAAGATTCCCTATGTAACCAATTCGGCTGTGATCCGAGGGAAAATCTCCGGGCACACGGTGGAACACGGACTCACACTGCATAATAAACCCCCGCGCTCCGCCGAGCTTACCGCTAAAGCGGGCGGGGGTCGGAATCGGCGTGAGCCGAACCGGTGCCACTGGAGCCGGCTGGACGGCCGCTGGAACAGCAGGAGCCGCGCCACCCTGGTGAGTCGGGCGGAACGGCTGTTGGGGGTCCAAGCGGTTCAATCGGTTAGTTAGTTCTAATAATTGATTAAGAACCACCTGTTGCTGATAAACAATCTGATCCACCCGAGCCTCGAGGATGGTAAACCGGTGTGCGAGCCCGCCGTCCGCCGAGCCGCTCTGCTGAAGCCGTACTGACATAACGTTCGGCTCAGGAGACGCACACACACAGGCTCAGAGTAGTTCAAACTGTTTATTAACAACAGGGATGTTTGGGTGCGTGTCTGCGGAATGTTAATGTGTTGGTGGTGGCGTCTGCTTCGGACCCAGAGGCAGGAGACCGTTCAGCCGGCAACCCTATGGGAGAAATCAGACACAGGGTGATGAGCACACACCAACACGGGAGGAGAATAGGCGAGGGAGAGAAGCTTACTTGTTTGGGCAGATGACTGGCGCTTCAAGGATGGAAGCCCGGGAGACAGCCACCTGCAGGGCTCGGTGCAGCAGCGAGGAGAGACGAGGGACGGGATTGTCCGCCGCCGAGGAATCCACCTGTGCACAGGGGAGCAGACTGGAGAGATGAGGTAAGTGAACTTCTTACCGGAGATGAGGATGCTGAAGAGAATGTGGTAGAAGTCCATACAAAGGGAATGAAGTCTACGGCTTCAGGCCGACGCTCAGGGCGAGGCGGCTTTTATCCTTCGCCGCTGACGAGTAGCAGGTGCGTGAGCAGGTGGCGCCGCTGATGAATGGCGCGGCGTGACAACTAAATATTCAAAGGCTAAAACACATAGGCCACTAAAACTCCGGCAGGAGAGAGCAAAGCACCAATGACAGGGAGCAAGAATCAACCTCTATTCCACTAAGAGTGCAGTATTCAAGACACATGTGCACACCACCAAAAAGAAGCAAAACTTGCATGCTTATACTGTACACACCGTAAGGGATGCAAATACATCATTCTGAACCTTCACAGCAAACTGAGAATGCACTATAACCTGTACACTTCACATTAGGCTACTTTTCACATGAATGAAACCAGTTAGGAACACCCCCCCCCCCCCGCCTAGTGCATATATAACCCCTCCCGCTATTATTCCTGTGCTTCAATAAAATAATACCCTATTAAAAAATGCAATTATTTTAATGGATAAAATTAGTGAACGTAACTTGCATGACCCCCCTGGGGTCTAGGTTTGTGGCACTGTCCAACTCCCCGGGGGAAACAGACCTGTGAAACTCACAGAAGCATATGTCTGACTCCCTGTTGTTAGCTGACTTGTTGCTTTGTGTATGCAGAATCCCTCAGTTATTGCTGTTACCATTACTGTTATTTATATTAGCCTAGTTTGCTAGGCTAACTAGGCTAGTTAGCTAACTGGGTGAACTATTAAATGGCACATTGGCCACACGGGGGCCAATACAGAAAAAAATTTAAAATCATTCAGATACAAATCACAAAATGCAATCAGTTCTTTTAAAAAAGACTTGCTGAATCAAGACTGGACAAAAGTCTATGTATGGGCGCAGTCGGGGCTACGTCACTTCCGGTTAATAACACATCGCCGCCATCTTAACTTGGTGAAAACAACCCGTTACCAAGCATTGTCGAGTGCAGTTTTTTGACTTTTTCTCATGGCATGTGACTACGTAGAAAAGCTTGATGAGTCAGCCAGGCTACGTTACCTGGAGAAGCTGACAGCAAGTGGACTGACAGATTGCCCATACAAGCTACCAGCCGGAAAATGGGTTAATGACCCGACCAGGTGGCCAACTGTGCAGTGGCCGGACGTGTACAGCTACTTGATCGACACCCCAGGTAAGCATATTTGCTTCGACCCATATTAACATGATTAACCCTCTTACATGTTTTGAATGTTTTTAAGGAAAGGCCCCTATGGGTAACATGACCAATCCATTAAATATCAGGGCAGCACAGGAGTAATTCTTAAAAGAAATAATTAAACAAGAAAATGTTCACTGATGCTAAACACTGCTTAGGTGCGCTTGTGTTGGATCGAAATAAGTGCAGGCGGACACGAGTGAAGTTTAAAAGGGTGCTTCATGCAGACAGTCAACATATATACCCGGCTAATGCATGCATGGCACATTAGCATCACAGTAGACAGCAGGAAAGCATATACATTTGCATTAGTCACACATATCAGGCACAGCATTACTGGCGCCGGGATTCTTCTCTGTTCCAGAGCCGCAGAAGGTGCGAGGCGCTTCTATAACGATCAGTAATTGCTCACGCTGAGCGCTCTGCTAGCTCACTGTGGGAGTCACACGAGGTGTTCTCTTTTCCCGTATATTTTTCTTTTTGGCGTACAGAAATGGCAATACGCCCGTATTTGCTAAAATTGCATTTTCCCCGTATTAAAATACGGCGAAACCGTATTTGTCACCTCTTTCATTAATGGCCAGCCCCTTTGTTGCACTATTTACTACAGTCTACAGTTAAATTAGGCTGACTGCACATAGAGAGGTCTGTATTGTTGAGTGAAAAGGGAATCAGTCATGCATTTCCATAGACGAAATGTCCGTCTCTGTTTACAATACAGAGAGGCTTGTGTCGGCGGCTAGCATTTTCAAAACGTGACCCATCGAGTGGCAACTAATTAAACTAACACAATATCACTCAATTACCTGATATAGGACGTGATGAGCTGAATATAATGCACTACGACGGGCTGGACAAGCTTGACTGGGTCACGGCAGCTGCCTGGGAATAGGTCGCCACTGAATTGTTTTCACCGAGTACGGCGTTGCCATGTGGGTTGCTAACCGGAAGTCGGCCAAATGCCCGGATGCCCGACTGCGCCCATCAGATGTAAATGAAGCCTATGACACATTTATGAACATTGTAACCACTCTTTATGAAAAAAAATTGTCCATTAGTAAAGAAAAAGCTTAAACATAAATTTGTCGATAAGCCATGGTTAACCAAAGAATTACAAAAGGCGTGTAAAAAGAAAAATTTATTATATAAAGCTTTTCTAACTAACTAACTAACTAACCTGCACTTATATAGCACTTTTCTAGTCATAAAGACCACTCAAAGCGCTTTCACTAATACCAACCCTCCATTCCAAGGGCCTATAGGAAACAGATATCCAGGGACAATTTAGAACAGCCAATCAACCCAACATGCATGTCTTTGGATTGTGGGAGGAAACCAGAGCCCCCGGAGTAAACCCACGCAGCACAGGGAGAACATGCAAACTCCACACAGAAAGGTTCCAACCCCTGCCAACCTGGGGATTCGAACCAGGAACCTTCTAGCTGTAAGGCGACAGTGCTAACCACTGGTTTTCTAAAGAAAAGGACAAAAGAAGCAGAGCAGCGGTATAAAACATACAAAAATAAGTTAACATATATAATGAGATGTAGTAAAAGAGACTATTACAGTAAAGAACTGGAGAAAAACAGAGACAATATTAAAAATACATGGACAATACTTAACAATATTCTTGGAAATAAAAACAGAAATAATAAATAAAGCGACTCAGAGTGTGAATGCAGTTTCACCTGCAGATGAATTTAATAACTTTTTTGTTAACATTGGTCCTAATTTGGCTCGAGAAATACCCATTACGGCACCTACGGGTGATACAATAAGCAAAAACACTGCTATAAAAGACTTCATTTTCATAAAGAACACAGACGAGAGAGAGGTCATTGAAATTGTTAAATCATTTAAAAGTAAAACATCTACGGACTGTGATGGTATTGACATGCTCTTAGTCAAAACTATTATTGAATGCTTAGTGAAACCACTGACGTATATTTGTAACCTGTCTCTCCAAACAGGTATATTTCCCAATGCAATGAAAATAGCTAAAGTAATTCCGATATACAAGATGGGTGACAGAGGGGAACTTTCAAACTATAGATCAATTTCACTATTGCCGCAATTTTCCAAGATACTTGAAAAAATATTCTGTGAGAGAATTGACAACTTCATAATGAAGAATAATTTATTGTGTGAGCAGCAATATGGGTTCAGATACAAGAGGACAACTGCATTTGCTCTAATGGAATTTATAGAAAAAATATCAACTGCCGTTGAAAATAAAGAGTATTCAGTTGGGGTATTCCTGGATCTTAAAAAAGCATCTGATACAGTGGATCACAATTTATTATTAAAGAAACTACAAAATTGTGGTATTAGGGGGGTAGCACTGTCCTGGTTATGTAGTTACTTAAAGAATAGATATCAGTAAAGTCTCGGAAAAAATGAATTTAATATTGTTTGCCGATGACATTAATCTATTATGCAGTGGAAGCAATTTGGAACAACTTTTGGATACACTCGGAAAGGAATTAGGAAAGCTTAAACTGTGGTTTGATTCAAACAAATTAACTCTCAATTTAAGTAAGACAAAATTTATGGTTTCTAACAACCATCACAACAACTTAGTATCTAAACTCAGTGTAAATGGTGTAGAGATTGAAAGGGTATCTGAAACTAAATTTCTTGGAGTAATAATTGATAATAAACTGTGTTGGAAGTCACATATTAATTATATTAAAGGTAAAATATCTAAATCAATTGCAATACTACACAGAGTGAAATATTTGCTGAATCAACCCACATTATATACTTTGTATCATTCATTAAAACTCCCATACATGACATATTGTACTGAAGTATGGGGAAATACATATAAAACAAACATATATCCAGTCTTTATGCTTCAGAAGAGAGCTATTAGAATAATAAACAAAGCTGCTTACAGGGAACCAACAAACCCACTTTTTCTTTAATTAAAAGTTCCAAAGTTGAAAGATCTGGTTGACTTTAAAACTGCAGTAATAATATTTAAAGTAAAGAATCTATCACTGCCCGCAAATATCCAAAAGTTGTTCCAAATAAGGGAGAAACAATATCATTTCAGAGGAACATGTATATTTCAAAAAACTTCAGTGAGAACTACCACCAAGCAACACTGTGTTTCAGTGCAAGGAGTCAGATTATGGAACGATTTTGGACCTGAATTAAAATCATGTACAACGCTTGGACAATTTAAACAAAAACTAAAGGAAGAAATACTCTAAACATATATCCAAGATGACATGTAAAATCACATAAGGATTGTCATATCCAGTCTGTGTTGTGCTGTTGCTTAGTTTTTTGTCACGTTTTGTCTTAGCTTCGTTCTGAATTGTAATCGCTCTTGTTTTGTTTTTCTTTTGAATTCTTGGATGGAATATGAGCGGGCAATATAAGCTGCGGCTTCAGCCATCACCCATTTCGGATAACTTACGTTGAACTGTATAATCAGAGGAGTTATTGTTTAATTTGACCTTGTTGGATTTTTTTTCCCCTTTGTTATATTATTCTGTTTCTTTTTTAATCTTTACTTTTAATCTATCCAAAATAAAGATTCATTCATTCATTCAAAACAGTATGGTTACAAAAATGACCAAAATGTGAAACATGAACTTTATAAAGAAAAAATCAATCTGCCCGTATACTATTTCCAATATGCACGATGATAAGTAATGAGAACGCACCAGGAAATGGGCAAATATAATGGAACTGGAGCTGCTAGGGGTCCAGAATGCATTAGTACATCACTACATTGTGCAAGCGGTCCATAGGCTAAGCAGGAACAGTGGCCAATTTTGGCATGGAGACAGGTGAGGTATGCTGACACAAATTGCAAAATGGATCTTTGATCACTGAACAGTTACTGCAGCAAGCGTCACTATTTAAGGAATCTCTGAAATGAGACTTTCTGTTTTGTTTGTTTTGTTTTGTTTTGTTTTGTTTTGTTTTGTTTTGTTTTTTTGCAATACCATTGGGAGAAATACAGTGAATGAAAAACATTTTTCTTCCATACTCCTTTCGTTGTACTCCCCTCTGTTATGATAAGAACTGAAGACTGAATAGCATTGTGACTCTGAATATATTACCATAAAGACTGTTTGTGTGCTGTTTCCATGATCTGAATCTGTCAATCAGCCCTCTCCAGTTATGTATGCAGCTCTGTGAGGTGGGAGGAAGTGCTGTCCCTAAAAACAACATTAGTCAGCCGTGCAGAGTTGTTTCTGACAGTGGTGCCGCACAGGCACTACCTCTGACCTCACACAGAATTCCCACCCAGCATTACAGATGGCCAAATGGCAGAAGGCACAGATGGGATGAGACTGTCTGTGTGCTGGAGATGGTGGACTTACACAGCACCCTCTGGTGACTGCAGGGAATACTTACTGCATCTTCAGATTGATTTAGAGTGAATTTAGTTTTTAAAAAAAAGAAGTCTTGCAACTACTACAGAAAGAGTCATTCTGAGGAATTTTTCACCAAAAAGTATGTCTCTACCACAAAACATAAAGGGAAAAGCTGAAAATGGCACATATGAAATGCAGTCATTTTATATGTGTATTATTGCTGTACCTTTTCTATATATAGGATTGCTGGGTTTTATCATTTGTCTTTATTTGCACTATGGGATGTCTGGGTTTTATCTTTTACCGTTATTTGCACTACGGGTAGCATTACTGAACATAGACTGCTGTTGTTGTTTTCCAGCCTTATTTCTTTTTTTATTGCACACACCGCTGAAGAGAGAGAAATGGCACTTGTATAAGCAATATGTCTATTTTATATTACATACACTATTCACAAAAAGTTAGGGATATTCGACTTTCGGGTGAAATTTCAGGATACACCTAAAATGCACTATAACCTTTACAGGTGAAATTAATTTGACCTTCTCTAACCTTTTGAATGCACATGTCTAACTGTTCAATATTTCAGAACTTATTATATAACTTGTTCTCTAACAAGGTGCTTAACGGCAAAATTCACAACAGGTGTTTGATCCATGAATCAACCAATAGAGGGGATGCGTTGAAATAGAATTCTTGGCAGTTACAGGACAGGTTACCATAGCAACACAGCACTGAGTGGCAATCACATGTGACAGCTTTATTTGTTATGCAGCAAAACATAAAATTTACACAAAATATTTAATCACAGCAGTGTACAGAGCACTTGTTTTTACTTTAAGATAAGATGAGATAAGATAAGATAAGCCTTTATTAGTCCCACAATGGGGAAATTCCAGGATTGCAACAGCACAGGGATAGCAACACTCAGAGCAACAATCAGAAGACAAGAAAAAACAAGAGCAGCGAGTACATATACATATGTACATATAAATATATAAATATATAAACACACAGTGCGGAGCATTGTAGCTAGATGGAATAAATATATAAACACACACAGTGCGGAGCATTGTAGCTAGATGGAATGAACAGCAAAACCGTCTACTTAGTTATCCTACATGGTATGATTATGTGCCCATACATATTGTCACCCTCCATAGTGACCGGTATTTTTCTAGTTGTATACCGGAGGGGACCATTGTGTAAGTCTATTGCATCTTTTGCATTCACTACTATTAGGTTGTCACGTTTTTTTGCTATCTCTGCGAGCAGCCCTGCTTAGGTTATACAGTCTGACAGCCATTGGTAGGAAGGACCTGCGAAACCTCTCGGTTGTGCACCTAGGATGATGTAGTCTGCTGCTAAATGAGCTCCTCAGTGCGTTCAGTATGTCCTGCATAGGGTGGGACTCAGACTCCAGCAGAGATGACAGTTTAGCCACCATCCTTCTCTCTCCCATCTCCTCCACTGGGTCAAGGCGTTGCCCCAGGACAGAGCTAGCTTTCTTGATCAGTTTGTTCAGTCTCTTCCTATCGGCTGCTGTAACGCCACTGCCCCAGCAGACCACTCCAAAAGTGATGGCTGATGCCACCTCTGTGTCGTAGAATGTCTTCAGCAGTGCCCCTTGTACACCAGAAGACCTGAGTCTCCTCAGTAGGAACAGCCTGCGCTGTCCCTTCTTGTAGAGTGCGTCGGTATTGTGTGACCAGTCTAGTTTATTGTTCAGATGAACACCCAGGTACTTGTAGGATGTCACCATCTTGATGTCTGTTCCCTGTATATTTACTGGTGCTGTGAGGGGTTGTCCTTGCCTGCGGCAGTCCACCACCAGCTCCTTAGTTTTCCTCGAGTTGATCTGGAGGCAGTTCCGATGGCACCAGTCCACAAAGTCCTGGATAAGTCCTCTGTACTCAGCTTCATCTCCATTGGAGATGAGGCCAACGATCGCAGAGTCGTCAGAGAACTTCTGTAGATGGCAGTGTGTTGTGTTGTGTGAGAAGTCCGCAGTATAAAGAGTGAACAGGAAGGGAGCCAAAACCGTTCCCTGGGGGGCCCCCGTGCTACCAATGATGGTGTCAGACACACAGTCCCGGGTTCTCACAAACTGTGGCCGGTTAGTGAGGTAGTCCAGGATCCATGATGACAGGTACTGGTCCACCCCTGTGCACAGCAGCTTGTCCTTCAGGATCATCGGTTGGATGGTGTTGAAAGCACCGGAGAAGTCAAAGAACATGATCCTCACCGCATTCCCGGGCTTCTTCAGGTGGGACAGAGAACGGTGAAGGAGGAAGATCACCACATCCTCCACCCCAATGCCATGCTGGTAGGCGAACTGGAGTGTATCCATCGCTGGTCCCACCAGGGGGCGGAGGTGAGCAAGGAGCAGTCTCTCCAGGGTCTTCATCATGTGGGATGTCAGGGCCACTGGTCTGTAGCTGTTCAGATCTTTGGGGTGGGAAGTCTTTGGTACAGGTACCACACAAGATGTTTTCCACAACTGTGGTACCCTCCCCAGCTTCAGGCTCAGGTTGAAGATGTGCTCCACAATCCCACACAGCTGGTCTGCACAGGACTTGAGGAGCTTTGCGCTGATGCCGTCCGGTCCCGACGCCTTCCTCGCCTTGATCTTCCTCAGCTCCGTCCTCACCTGGGTCTTAGTGAGGGTCAGGTTGGGGGGCTGTGTGTTGGGAGTGGGGCGTGATGGTGGAGTGGGGTGTGGGCAGCAGGACTCGATGTCATTTGAGGCAGCAGTGGTTGTTGTGCAGTCGGGGGGGAGGGCGGTTGGTCAAACCTATTAAAAAAACAGGTTCAGATTGTTCGCCCACTCCCTGCCCCCCGTGGCCTGGGGGGAGGTATTCTGGAGCCCAGAGATGGTTTAGTTTATACCACACCATTAGTTAATACCACACCATTTGCTTGACTGTAGTGATGTGTGGGTAAAGACCAAGGAGCACATTGTAAGTGAAGAACTGATTCAGAGCCTTTAATTATTTTTTTTTTTTTTGCAAGTTAATTGAGATAGAATGATAAGGTTAGTTCTCCGCAATGCACGCAGGTACCCTGTGTACTGCTGTGACTGAATATTGTATTTTTTGTGTTTTACTGCACACACCCTAATGCTGCCATTCATTTTTGCCACTCAGTGTTTTTTAACTGACATGAGTCCTATTCGGTGACATCAAGAACCAAGCAGACAGCCCGTAAAATCTACTGGAGGAAGAAGCCCCCCCAGGAGACAGCTAGCCACCAGGGCTGCTCGGAGAGGCGCTCCGGCCACCGGCAGAGTGAAGAGGCCTCACCGTCACAGGCCCGTGGCTCTGAGAGAGATCCGTCGCTGCCAGAAATCCACGGAGCTGCTCATCCGTAAGCTGCCCGTCCAGCGCCTGGTGAGGGAGATCGCTCAGGACTTCAAGACCGTCCTGCGTTTCCTGAGCTTCGCCGTCATGGCTCTGCAGGAGACCAGCGAGGCCCACCTGGTGGTCTCTTCTTCGCTAAGGGGGTCACCATCATGCCCAAAGACTTCCAGCTGGCCCGCCGCATCCGCGGAGAGAGAGCTTAGACTTTCTGCTGCACATTCACCAACCAACCATAATGCTCTGCACTGTGTGTCTATATATATACATTTATAGTAATATGGACATATGTTTACTAGATGTTGTTTTTTCTTGCCTTCTGATTGTTGCTCTGAGTGTTGCTATCCCTGTGCTGTTGCAATCCTGGAATTTCCCCATTGTGGGACTAATAAAGGCTTATCTTATCTTATCTTATCTTATCTTATCATATGCATACCCTCTATAAATTTTCTGGTTCAATTAGAATTGGTATTTAAACAGTCCTTTTCATCATGCTGTTCACATTTTGACATCTAGAGACCAACACCTAACAACTGATCAACAGTACCTCGCCATTGCGAGGCTTCAAACAGGATGTTCTCAGAAGGAAGTGGCCACTGAGCTTAGAGTGTCACGGAGTGACATCAGCAGGTTGCAACAGGGATACAGAGAGACTGAAACAGTCACAGAAAAGCATAGAAGTGGACATCCTTTGGCCACATCCCACGCTGATGACCACTTCATTGTGAACATTGCCCTGCAGAACCAGATGATAAATGCCATTCAACTCCAGGCACCTTTAAAGGTCTGATGACACGATTTTGACTGCATCTAATTTTGCAGCACATAATTTCAATATGACGAAATAGGTGGGTCTGTGCAGTTCTAAGTCAAACAGGCTTTTTTTCATGCAAATATCCAATGTTTTCATGTGCGCCATGAAAACATTGGATTGTGCCCTCCTTGTGCGCTGCGTAAAAGCGCACAAGGAGGCTTATGACAGTTGGAGCTGAAGCGTGTGATGTGGTCTTTCACGGCCTGCTGTTTATCTAAGCCTGCGACACAACACGAAGGCAAAGCCGTAAAACTAAAACAAGAAACCAGAGAAACTGTGTGCTACAAAGCTGCTGGCATTCCAGTCAACAACACCGGTGTCCGTTCTCTCGCTTACGTCATTTCCGACTCCTTCTTCATTCGGTGGGTGGCACCACAGTCCAGTCAGCGGCTGCAGTTTTTTGATGATAACTATGTTTTGCAGGCGCGGTTGTAAATATTATATTGATCATTGACAATGACTTTTAGGTTTACACAACATGCTAAAAAATGTCAAAATCGTGTCATTAGACCTTTAAGGGAGGTGAGAGGCACCCAAGTGTCACATCAGACCATTCAAAACCATTTACATCAGTGTGGTATGCGTGTTAGATGGCCTGCAAGGGTACCTGACCACACCACCAGGCACAGGTGTCATCATCTTGCATGGGCCAGGGAGCATTTACACTGGTCAAGGGACCAGTGGGCTTCAGTGTTGTTCTCTGATGAAAGTCAATTCACACTGAGCAGAAATGATGGCCACCAACGATGCTGAAGACGTCAAGGAGGGTGCTATGCATCAGCCACTGTTGTCGCCATGTTGCAGTTTAGGGAGGTGTGTCTAGTCAATATAGAACTGCTCTTGGTCTGCTTGACTGGAGTGGTGGCTCAGTTGGTAGAGCATCCGCCCCACACCCTGGAGGCAGGGGTTCAAATCCCGGCCGGGTCATGCCAAAGACCATATAAAAGCGGAACTTCCTGCCGTCCAGCTTGGTGCTCAGCAATAATGGAATGGAGGGAAATTTGTGGCGGCGCCTTGCATGGCAGCGGCCCTCTGATTCTACATATGGGGTGTGTGTGATTGACACTGTAGATAGAAAAAACACAATTTCGTTCAACTGTACATTGTATGGTTGAATGACAATAAAGGGTGATTTAATTTAATTTTTAATCTACACCTTGTGAATGGTACAGTGACAAGCCGATACTACCTGAATAACATCATTAATCCAGTCGTTGTGCCTCTGCGTGAACAACACAGGCCCAATTTCATCTTCAAGGAGAGCAATGCTCCAGCTCATCAAGGTCACATCATTAGGGAACAGCTGCTGGAGGCTGGGGTACCTCCAATGGAGTGGCCTGCATTTTCTCCAGATCTGAATCCCATAGAAAACTTGTGGGATTAGCTGAGTTGCTGTGTAGAAGCTCATAACCCTGCACCCCACAACCTCAATGACCTGAGGGCCGCCCTTCAAGAAAAGTGGAATGCTGTACCTCAGCAGACACTAAGTATGACTTGTGAACAGCATGAGACATCGTTGTCAAGCTGTAACTGATGCTCAAGGGCACATGACAAGTTATTGAGACACTGACATTTTTTGTTGTGGTATACCCACCAGTGTTGTTGGCTTTTGTTTCAATAAATTGTTTGAGATGAGAAAATCACGACTGCGTGCTTCTACTTAAATGCCCTGCTTTCATGATATAATACTTCACTGTAGCGTGAACTTTTTACATTTTCCTTACATTTCACCTGAAAGCCAAATATCCCTAACTTTTTGTGAGTAATATATATATATATATATATATATATATATATACAGTGATATTATATCATGAACGTACAGTCATGTGAAAAAATGACTGAATTTGAAAAATGAATTTGGACACCCCTTTAAATATTCAGTTCTTTATTAAGAAATGTTCACATATCTATGTCTATCCTTGTTTTTGTTTTTATTTGCATTTTTTTATTTATTTTAGCCATTGTAAGTGGGAATGAATGAGGGGGGGCCTAAAAAAGATGGGGGGTGTCCTAATTTATTCCTCAATATTTGTTTAGAATTACATTTTACAGAAAATTTGAAAAAAGTCTTTAATTCATTTTTAATTGTTTAGTTGTATTATGTGAATCTCCCAGTATTTTTAACATTGATATTAAATATCCATATGTCCAAATATGTTACAAAAACACACAGGTTTATACAGGATGTCCTAATTTTTTCACATGACTGTAGGTATTTAAATAGAACTATACAATGGTGATTTCCTCATCTTGATTTATTGAAACAAAAGCCAACAACAGTGGTGGGTATACCACAACAAAAAATGTTGTTGTCTCAATAACTTGCATGTGCCCTTGAGCACAACGATGTCTCCATGCTGTTCACAAGTCGATTTATTGTCTGTTGAAGTATGACATATATACATACATACATACACACACACATATATATATAAAAGATAAAAGATGAGCCTTTATTAGTCCCACAATGGGGAAATTACACACACACACACACACACACACACACACACACACACACATATATATATATATATATATAGTGGGGAAAATAAGTATTGAACACCTCAACACTTTCTCATTTTTCTCATTAGACATATTTCTGATGGAGCCATTTACCTGAGATTTTCACCAGATATCAGTAACAACCCCAGTAATCAATACATACAAAGAAATCAAGGCAACTGTGTTCACAAAATAGAACAGAATAGAATAGGCTTTATTGCCAGTGTACAGCTGTACAGTACAACGAAATTGTGGGTATTTCATCAGGCTACTACGCAATAAAGTAAGAGAGAAGGATTAGATAAAACACAGTTACAGAACACAGCATTAAGCACAGGACTGAAATAAAAATAAAAATGGCCCAGAATTATGGAAATATACACAGGTATGGTAGTGGCTTCATGGGTGGAACTATGTACATAAGAGTAGAGAGTGCAGAACACACAATTGAGTAAAATGGCCCAAGGATTATGGAAAATATACTGTACATAGTAGTGGTTTCACGGATGGGTCAATATACATGAATGTGCGGAGTGCAAAGACAGGTGAGTTATAGTGATAATGAAAAAGGTCCTCAGTTCTGAGCATGTGAGCGTTCAGAGGAAGGGGGTGGGACATCTGACTGTTTGCAGTTCGGATGGCCCAGGGGAAGAAACTGTTTGTCAGTCTGGAGGTGTGGGACCTGATCGATCTGAACCGTCGTCCAGAGGGAAGCAGGTCGAACAGGTGGTGGGCGGGATGTGAGGGGTCTCCTGTGATGGCCTTGATCTTTCTGAGATAGGAGGATCTGGAGATGTCTTCCTTTTTAAAATATCATCTATCAAATCATTTTCCTCTCCCCTGTCAGCCATTGTGGGTGGAAAAGCAGCTATTATATTTAAACAGATACAGCATATTGTAGCTGCTTAAGCAAGTCCTTGCACTGGCGTTTTGCTAGCTAGAACCCTCTGAATTGTGGGTGGAGGAGTATAACCATCCAGTCAAAAGACGTGAAAATGCCAACATTCTCAGATGCCTTCTAAGCGTACCCCTGGATGTACAGAAGACATCTGATTGGTTAAAGCAACAGAATAAGTTTAACAGTTAATTTAACCTACAGAGCTCACTGTTAATTCCTGAAGGCCCAAGGCAGAGTTTTTTGACCTGGCAACACAGACGGCTGAAATATGACTGGACAAAAAAAACTCTAACATGCATTACACTGGTGGAAGGAATGCAACCAAGAGAAAAGCTACAAAATGAAGAGAACAGACTATTGGAAATAATTTAATACATCCTCATTGGAACAAATATAAGAATGTAAGTTGTAAATGTAATTCTGATACTGTTTAGGCCAGCAGAGAAGGCTTTGCTGGCCCTAAGGGTCCACCACTGATAAAAATGCTTTTATATGTGGAAGAATGTTACATTTGCTATTGTCAGCACAAATTAAACTCTAATCACACCAACAACCATACAGATAAAAGTTTTTTTTTAAAGTTCTTAATCTTTAACATTTTTTTGATATAGTTTGGCTTATATATTAAGCCAAATATTAATGTTATATATATATTGGCTTATTGATTGAGGAAGGAGTTAGGTGTATGCAAACGTGCATTTGATTTTGGTCAGTTGAATCTATTCCCAGTTCGCCTGAGGACCTCTGGATCGCCACTGTGCTGTTTTTGCTACACTAGCTTCACCCCCAACAGACTTGGCGATTAACCCGTCTCCAGAGCACCATTGGCCAGGCCATCAAACCCTCCCTTTCCGCTCACTGCTGTCTTGCTAGCGTCTGCTCGGTATGCTTTGTGCTTCACCCGTTAACCTACACTCATGGTGAGGGTTTTTTTTTTCTCTTTTTCATTGTTTAACTTTCTGATTTTATTTAATGATCCAATTTTCGCACATGCCACGCTGTAGTTTCATTGGTTGACCATAGGGGCACGCGTCTTGGTTATCACTGCTCACACCGTCAAACCCTCCCTTGCCACTCATTGGTTGAGGCTGGGTTGAAAGTTCATAGACCTCAAATATCATCATCCGTCAGTTTGACATCCGGTCGTGGGTGTAGGTTGCAAGTTGAAAAGGTCAAGATCGTCATCCATTACTTTGACACATGGTTGCAGGTGCGGGTCACAAGTTGAAAAGGTCAAAGGTCATGTGGGAACAGTAGAGTGGGGGGTCAAAGGTCATGTGGGAACGGAGGGGTGGGGGTGGGTGAGAGGTCAAAGGTCAACATCCATCACTTTTTGGCAGAAGGTGGTACATATCCTCTTCTTGAAGGCATCTCCTGTGCACAGCCCTCTTCAGATCACCCCACAGATGTTCGTTTGGATTCAGGTCTGGACTCTGGCTGGGCCATTCCAAAACCTTAATCTTCTTCTGGTGAAGCCATTCTTTTGTTGGTTTGAATGTGTGCTTTGGGTCATTGTTGTGCTGAAAGATGAAGTTCCTCTTCATCTTCAGTTTTTAAGCAGAAGCCTGAAGGTTTTGTGCCAACACTGACTGGTAGTTGGAACTGTTCATAATTCCCTCCACTTTGACTAAGGTCCCAGTTCCAGCTGAAAAACAACCCCAAAGCATGCTGGAGCCACCACCATGCTTCACTGTAGGTATGGTGTTCTTTTGGTGATGAGCAGTGTTGTGTTTGCACCAAATATACCTTTTAGAATTATGGCCAGTTCAACCTTTTTTTTTTTTTTTTTTGTTACTTATTTGTACCCATAGGTAGATTTGGTTTGCAGTCTGGTGACAAGCCACCGGCTGCCGGTCGCTGCGTGCGCGAGTGCCCTAAACCTACATGTTTTTGGTATGCGGGAGGAAACCGGAGAAATCCCGGAGTAAACCCACGCAACACGGGGAGAACATGCAAACTCCACACAGCTCGCTGTTGGTCGGGGGCTGGGATCGAACCCATGATCTCACGATCCCCGCGATCCCCCGGCCGAGGGTAAACTGTGCTGCCGCAGTGCTAAACCACTGCGCCACCGTGCAGCCAACCTTGGTTTCATCAGATCATAACACATTTTCCCACATGCATTTGGGAGATTTCAAATGTGTTTTTGCAAAATGTAGCCGGGCTTGGATGTTTCTCTTTGTAAGATAAGGCTTCCGTCTTGCCACCCTAGACGGGAGATTGTTGTCACATGTACTAAACAGCCAGTACTAGCCAGAAATTCCTGCAGCTCCTTCAATGCTGCTGTCAGCCTCTTGGCAGCCTCCCTGACCAGTTTTCTTCTTGTCTTTTCATCAATTTTGGAGGGACGTCCAGTTCTTG
Source organism: Pholidichthys leucotaenia (assembly GCA_020510985.1). Taxonomy (NCBI): domain Eukaryota; kingdom Metazoa; phylum Chordata; class Actinopteri; order Cichliformes; family Pholidichthyidae; genus Pholidichthys; species Pholidichthys leucotaenia. The sequence continues at coordinate 228,328,396 of CM035836.1, forward strand.
ATAATGTCACTGTTGTGCCATACTTTCTCCACTTGATGATGACTGTCTTCACTGTGTTCCATGGTATAGTTAATGCCTTGAAAATTCTTTTGTACCTTTCTCTTGACTGATACCTTTGAACAATGAGATCCCTCTGATGTTTTGGAGGCTCTCTGTGGACCATGGCTTGTGCCATGTGACTACAAAAATGTCAGAAAAAGCCTACTGGAACAGCTGAACCTTATTTGGGGTTAATCAGGGGCACTTTAAATGGTGGCAGGTGTGTGCTGACTCCCATTTAACACGGGTTTGAATGTGATTGGTTAATTCTGAACATAGCCACATCCCCAGTTATAAGAGGGCTATAATATGCACAATATTTATGCAACCCGGTTATTGTAAGTTTCTTATTTTTTTCCCCTTAAAAGATTTCAGTTTGTTTTTGAATTGGGTTGCACAGGTTATAGGTCACATTAATGGTGGAAAAAGTTTTGAAATGATATATCTTGGGCTCATTTTTTTTACATTACAAAAACCTGACATGTGAACAGGGGTGTGTAGACTTATATCCATTGTACATAAGAATATTATGTAAAACAGTGGTGTGTGTGTGTGTGTGTGTGTGTGTGTGTGTGTGTATGCGCACAAGAGAGAAAGAGAGCAGGAGAGAAAGAGGATATTTTATATTTTAAAGCTGAACCAATCAATATTTAAAGCCAATTGGTAGTACTGATAATGAGCTGGATATTGCAATGTGGATCAATGTGAAGTTTACAATAGCTTAAAGGGTGAATAACCATTAGGCATGTAAAGCAAATAAGCAGGAAAAAACGATCCAGTGCTAATGTTGATTGACTGGAAGTGTAAATAGGAAATTGTTTGCTAAAACTGCTTAATTTCCGAAGTGACCAAACAAATCTACTACTCCAGTTTTAATTTGCTATTTTTTTCATGCTCATTATGTATACGGTAAAAAGGTTGAATATGAAGGCAATGCGGAACTGCACCATACCAGTACACCTTAGATTCTCATTCATAGTGTCCATGGCAACAAGAGCCTTGGAGACTTGCAATGGAGCAGGGGAGGCTCAGGCGTTGTAGAGTTGCTTTGTCATGTCCCTCGCTGCTGACGCCCCTGCTTCTAAATTCTCTGTTAGCCAGCTGATGGACAGAATAAGATGAGGGCATCTTCTAAAACTGCAGTCTGAGGGTGTTCCCCCACCTAATATCTAATAAATTAATAAATAATTTTTATTTATTAATAAATAAAATTAATGACAGTCTGAACAGCACATATCTGATTTTTTCACACCAGACCCAGGCCGCTTTCATATGTGGTCCTAATTCGGATACGTATTTGATATTTTCCAAAGCAATCTCAGTCTGAACGGTCATGTCGCATTTCATCTGACTTTTCCCTCACTGAAGTGAAACAGACACTACAATTCTGCGGTGGAGGATGCAGCCAGCATGGCAGACACAGCTGATTTGTGCTCTCTTTTTAATCAATCCTCGTCCATTTATCACTGGATTGTAATTTTGTCAGCTCCGACTGCACAATAACTTCAAAATTTCGTGGGGGGGTGGGGGTCGGGGCTGAAACCATCAGACAAGCAGACGCACAGTAATGCACACTTTTTTAAAAAAGTAACAGCACATTTAGTGAACGCTGCAAATTCCTTTTTCCCTGTAAACAGCACACTGAGTCCTGGCTGCTGTAATATCTAAAATGTAAAGTTAATACCGACATGACTGTGGAGCGGAATGGCCACATAGGGGGATACGAAAACACACAGTCCAGGAGAGGGGTCTCTGGCAGCACCTTCTTCCTGTGCGGGACCAGTGTTACGCCGTTGGTACGAGCCGTGCTGTTTATTAGGGCCCGAGCCACTGACAACGTCAGTGGGCAAGAGCCCTATTGTAATCTCTAGGATTATTTATTATTAACCTTATTTATACAGGTAATCCCATTGAGACACGGGGTCTCATTTTCCAGAGAGCTGTTTAATCGATCAGTTCTGTTAAAGCAGAGCTGATCACAGCGGTCATCTGGCGTGTAGCGGAATGAAGCTGGTCTCATATTTATTTTGTGCAGAATCATTTCTGAATGATTGTAACGTTTTATTTTGCTGCGCTGCATCAAGGTGAAGAAGTTCTGTCCCCCTCAATCGTTCGGAGCTCATATTTACTTCCGTAACCACAACGCTGTGTCTGACGTTACATTTTCTTCTGTGCATGCGGGTCACAATTCATAGCTGTAGACCATTCACACTGGAGTCTGATAGGGTTCACATTTAAATTAGAATGTGACACAAAAAAAAATCAGATTGCAGCAAAAAATCGGAATTGAGCATTAAGACCTGCAGTGTGACCATAGCCTTACTGGATCAGTCTCATACTCTGGGCATCAGTTCTTGACACTGGGCGATTCTGAAATCTGAACACACAAAGTCACACCTCAAACTCGGTTTAGTCATTTTTAATGAAGAAAACCCAAAATGACAATAGACATCTGTACAGCTTGTAAAATAAAGGGATAACCTGGGGTGGCATTAACAGTGGTAAATTTGCATATATGAAGAAAGAAAAATATTTACATATTTACAGATCTTGCATTCAGTATGTGAAATACAGCTGAAAGGCAATTGGATATCTGGATGGGGAATTAGTGAAACAACCGTAGAAAAATTGAATATAACATAAAATTAATGGAAAAAGGAATTTGGGAAAAATGTTCTGAAAAGAAAAATAGATTAACTTTACATTATGCTCAAAAAGAAATGTCCATTACAGATTCAGAATGATCTAAAAGATCATCCAGATCATCACAGTGTTGTGATGATGATGGCGCTAGTGTGCACGGCTTGCCGTCTCTCTCTGTTCAGATGTCTCCTGTTTGTTCTCGTTTGTCTCCTGATTTGTTGTCCTGATGGTTCTACTCTACTCTTATATGACCTCCCTACACTTCTGAGCCTTCAACCAGCAAAATCACAAACGTTTCGCCTGGGTTTTAAATCAGTAAGCCCTCTGCCGGTTTTGGTAAACATACCTGACTGCTTACACCGCCCACCACTCATCTTTCCCCATAAGAAACGCTCAAAGAGACGGGGCAAGTGAAGTGGCTTCCTGGTACAGATTAAGACCTACCTGAAATTTAATGGTCTAACTGACTGATGCACTACTACCAATGCTTTGTTGGATTTTCCACTTCTCCGTCATCTGTCCAAATTTAGAGGTCACCACCGGATCCAACCTGTCGGCCCTCCTGCCCTCTCCGAGTTGTCAGCAGAGCCTACACCTGTTTGGCGCTGGGTGCGGACATGCAGAGGCGGTGTGAACCATGGAAATCTCCACCTGCTTGGACATGTTGGGCAGTGCGGTGGTGCAGTGGTTAGCACTGTGGCAGCACAGCAACTCACCCTTGGCCAGGGGATCCTGGGTTCAATCCCAGCTCCCGACCAACAGTGATCTGTGTGGAGTTTGCATGTTCTCCCCGTGTCTGCATGGGTTTACTCCGGGATTTCTCCGGTTTCCTCCCACAGGCCAAAAAAACCCATGCAGGTTAGGTTAATGGGAGACTCTAAAGTGGCCCTAGGCGTGAATGTGTGTGTGAATGGTGAAGGGATAGCGCCGTACCGTGGATGCCCTGAATTTCCCCTCTGGGGATCAATAAAATACACAAAATCAAAAAAAAAAAAAAAATGTTCCTCCTTCTTCCAGTGAGATCACACTTCACATGGCTCTGCTTAACACCAGATCTGGTGATGCACAGGCCTACAGTTCATCCAGGGCAGATCTGAAGAGGGGCATCAAGAAGGCCAAGCACAGTTACAAGCTGAAGGTGGAGGAACATTTTGGGGACTCTGACCCCCGACGTATGTGGCAGGGCATTCAAGCTATCTCTGATTATAAGCCCAGCAACTCCATACCTATAGCCATGACTGTGCCCTTTCTCAATGAGCTAAATAACTTCTATGCTCGTTTTGACAAGAACAACAATGAAAAGAACATCAATTTCCCACCCTCTGATGACCTCCACCACCTCACACTCACCCACACCGACGTCCGTAATGCACTGAGTCATGTCAACGTACGTAAGGCTGCTGGCCCTGATGGCATTCCTGGGCGTGTGCTGAGGGCATGCGCTGAGCAGCTGGCAGGGGTCTTCACAGACATCTTCAATCTGTCCCTGGCCCAGGCCGTGGTACCAGCGTGCTTCAAGACCACTTCAATAGTACCAGTGCCGAAACATTCAACACCATCGTGCCTAAATGACTATCGCCCTGTGGCACTGACGCCCATAGTCATGAAGTGCTTTGAGCGACTGGTCTTGGCACAGCTCAAAAAAGGCCTGCCCCCTACACTGGACCCTCATCAGTTTGCCTACCGGAGCAACAGGAGTACAGAGGATGCGGTTTCTACAGCGCTGCACTATGTACTCTCACACCTGGATGACAAGAACACCTACGCAAGAATGCTGTTTATTGACTTCAGCTCAGCATTCAACACAGTTATCCCCTCCAAGTTGCTCACCAAACTTGGGGACCTGGGAATCAGTACCTCCACCTGCAACTGGATCATGGATTTTCTGACCAACAGACCCCAGCGTGTTAGGTCAGGCCCCAACCGTTCTTCCGTCATCACACTCAACACTGGTGTACCACAGGGCTGTGTGCTCAGCCCATTCCTCTACTCCCTCTACACCCATGACTGCAGGCCTATGTATGGATCCAATTCCATCATAAAGTTCGCAGATGACACCACGGTGATTGGACTCATCAGGGACAACGACGAGTCAGATTACAGGGCAGAGGTTGAGCACTTGGCTACTTGGTGCGCTGACAATAACCTGCTCCTTAACACCAGCAAAACCAAGGAGCTCATAGTGGACTACAGGAAGGAGAGGGAAGAGACACATGACCCCATCCATATCAATGGCATAGCTGTTGAACGTGTCCCCAGCTTCAAATTCCTGGGGACCCACATCTCGGAGGACCTGTCCTGGTCAGTTAACACCACCAGCCTGATCAAGAAGGCCCATCAGCGCCTCTTCTTCTTGAGGACATTGAAGAAGAACCATCTGTCAACTGACATCCTGGGCAACTTCTACCGCTGCGTGATAGAGAGCACCCTGACCAACTGTATCACACTCTGGTATGGGAGCTGCTCTGTAGCTGACCGCAAGGCGCTGCAGCGGGTGGTGAAAACCGCCCAACGCATCACAGGGACTCCACTTCCAGCTATAGAGGACGTCTACAGGAAAAGATGTCTGCGCCGGGCACGCAGCATTCTTAGGGACTCCAACCATCCTGCTCATGGACTGTTCCAGCTTCTCCCCTCCAGAAGACGTTTCAGAAACCTTCGGACTAGAACCAGCAGGTTTAGGAACAGTTTCTTTCCAACAGCTGTCACGTTATTGAACTTAGTTCCCCGCTGACTCTCTTACAATCATCTTTTACCATCCTCACCTGTACATAACTGCATAACTACATAACTACATCTAACTTATTGCACATTATTTGCACATAACAGTACTTTTAACTTTCTGCACTGCTGCATATATTTGCATATATTTGCTTAAATTGCACATACTGTTAATTACCGTATATACTGCACTGCTGTCCTTTGCACTTCTGATTGGATGCTAAACTGTGTTTCGTTACCTTGTATTCATACATGTGTAATGACAATAAAGTTGAATCTAATCTAATCTAATCTAATCTCTGACAAACAAGACTTTTATTTTAAATGACTTTCTCACCTCCACCGAAATGGATTTTATATTTCTCATGGAAACATGGCTTCGTCCCGGTGACTTTGCTTCTTTTTCAGGACTTCTACCACCTGATTCATTTTTTTTTTTTTAACTCTCCTCATACCACTGGAAAAGGTGGAGGGATAGCCTCTGTGTTTAAGTCAGTTTTTCGCTGTCATCGGCATCCTACACCAGCTTTGAAGCACAGCTTTTTGTACTGAACTCTTCTCCGTCAATCCTCTGTGCTGTGGTTTGCCGTCCACCCAAATATGTAATGGATTTTAATAGTGACTTTGCCGACTTATTAGGCAGTTTTATGCTGGGATATGACCGCGTTTTAATTCTTGGTGATTTTAACATCCACCTTTGCTGTGAATCTGGACCTCTTGTGAAAGAATTTCTTGCCCTTATCAACGCTTTTAATCTCACCCAATGGGTGACAGCTCCATCTCATGTTAAAGGGCATTCATTGGATATGGTACTGTCATATGGCCTGGATGTTTGTGTCACAGAAATTAAAAATTGTGGGATTTCGGACCATTTCCCAGTTGTATTCAACATTGTGGTGGGCAATATGGGACTGAAAAGTGACAGACCTTTGCAGCATTTATGCACACTTAATCTTTTGACTTCTGCTCACTTTTTCTCTGCTTTTTTAGATTCTGTTCTTAGCGATGCCGATTTTTATGCCAAATTAGGGGCAGATGAGTTACTTAATCTTTTTTTACTCGACATGATCTGGCATCCTTGGCTCTGTGGCTCCACTCAGGGCTAAAGGTACCAATTTGCCATATCAGCCTTGGCTAAATGAGACGACTCACACTCTCAGACGTGAGTATCAGCATGCAGAGCAACGGTGGAAAAAGGACAAACTCCAGGTGTTGTTTGGGATCCTGTGTGACCATCTCACTGAGTATCAGAATACTGTAAAAGTTGCCAAATCTATTTTCTTTCCAATATGATCTCGAGAAATAGTCACAAGCCCCAAGTTCTTTTTATCATTTTTAATTCTATTGTAAATCCTAGTGACATTGCTCCTATAGAGGCTTCTACTGTGAAGCCTAAAAAACTAGAGCTTTTTAAAGTTCTTTATTGATAAAATCTGTGCACTAAGGTCTCCACACACCTTAGTTGTTCCGCTTTCATCTCTTCTTACTGAGTGCCCAGCTGTCTTTCAACAGTATGAGCCAATGACTTTTTCTGTTTTAAAAGAGGTCTCATCTGTGCCCTTCAAACTCCCCTTTTGATGTTCTCCCCTTTCCAATTTTTAAAGAAACACTTTGTATTCTTACATGGTTAAATGTTTCACTGTCTACAGGCTGTGTACCTGCTGCTTTTAAACATGCTGTTGTGCAGCCTACTCTTAAAAAGAGAAATCTGGACTCAACTGTCCTTTGTAACTATAGGCCAATATCAAAACTGCCTTTCTGTCTAAATCTTGGAAAAAGTTGTTTTTAATCAACTTCAGACATTTTTTAAACAGTTATGATATTGGCGAAGTGTTTCATCCATCAATTCATCCTCTACCACTTAATCCTTTTCAGGTCGGGGGGGGGGGGGGGGCTGGAGCCTGTCCCAGCATCTTTGAGCGAGAGGCAGGGTACACCCTGGACAGATCGACAGTCCATCACAGGGCCACAAAGTGTTTCAGTCCGGTTTTAAATTTTGCCACAGCACTGAGACTATCCTTTTAAAGTTTTTAATGATCTCTTTTTAAGTATTGATTCTGGGAGCTCTGCTGTTTTAGTTCTTTTAGATTGAACAGCCGCTTTTGATATAGTTGTTCATACTATTTTGTTGTCAAGACTTACACGTTAGTCTAACTAGTACTGTTTTATCATGGTTTGAGTCTTATTTATCTGAACGGTCATTTTCTGTTGTTATTGGAGAATTCTCCTCTTGCTCAGCCCCAGTTTCCTGTGGTGTGCCTCAAGGGACCGTTTTGGATCCCACTTTGTTTTCTTTGTACATGCTGCCTTTGGGTAATAACTTCAGAAAATGCAGCAGTCCACTTCACCGTTATGCTGTTGATATATATTTTTTTTTTTAATGGTGCTGGAGGTAGGACGGCCGTACCAGCAGCAACTCTCTCGTGTCTTTGTGTTTCTATCTGTTTATTCCTGTATATAGTGTGTCTCTTATTAACCAGGGCTCTGTAGGAATACTCAGACTAAGAATGGACCAACTTTTCATCTATGTTAGCCCGGTTTTTCTCTAGTTTTCTTTTCTTTTCTCTTCCTCGGGCAATGGAGGTCAACAGAGGTGGGGGCAGACGCATTGTTTACACACGCAAACAGCTGATTGCGCTGATGAGGCCGGAGCCTGAAGCACTGCAGCCGGCAGTGAAGCCCCTCATCCCGGATGAGCTGAAGAGGAGACACCGCGGGCGAAAGGCTGGAGTGAAGGTGAGGAGGAGGAAGCATAAGCCGGCTGTACCGATGGCCATCACCGGGAACATGCGATTGCGGGGAAATAAAACAGATGAGCTTACAGCGCTGGTCAGGACGCAAAAGGAGTATCGTGAGTGTAGTTTCATGTGTTTTACGGAGACGTGGTTACACTCACAGATCCTGGATGTAAACATAGCGATACCTGGCTTCAAGACTATACGGGGGGGACAGAGACGTGAAAAACAGCAGGAAAAAAAGAGAGGAGGAGGAGTGGCACTTCTTGTTAATGAGCGGTGGTGTAATTCTAGACACATTTATGTGAAGGAAAAGTGCTGCAGCCCGGACACTGAACTGCTGGCTGTTAGCATGAGACCTTATTATATGCTGCGAGAAATGAAGTGCGCTTTAATTGTTATCGTCTACATCCCTCCGTCAGCTGACGCAGCGGTGGCCTGTGACTCATTAGCTCCACTGTGGCCACATTACTAGAGAAGCACCTGGATGCATTCATGGCCATGACAGGTGATTTTAACCATGTCTCAGTGGGAAAAACACTACCAAACTTTCACCAGTTTGTTGACTGTCCCACTAGAGAGAACAAACCACTGGATTTACTGTATGCCAATGTCAGTGATGCATATAGTGCAACAGCTCTACCCCCCATTGGCAAATCGGATCACTGCATGGTCATGTTAACACTCAAGTATGTCCCCCTTGTGCAAAGGCAGCCTGCTTATACACGGACTGTGAGGAGGTGGACACAGGAGGCTGCTGATGTACTACAGGACTGCTTTGAGACGACAGACTGGAGCATACTCTGTGAACCACATGGGGTGGACATAGACAATATGACCGATTGCATTACAGAATACATTAGATTCTGTGAAGACATGACCATGCCAGCTCAGACTGTACACTGCTTCTCCAACAACAGACCATGGGTCACCAGTGACCTGAAAGCACTTCTGAACAAAAAAGAAGAGAGCTTTTAGGGCTGGAGACAAGGAGAAGCTGAGGGGAGTGCAGCATGAGCTGAGAGAGATGCTGAGGAGGTGCAAGGACAATTATAGGAGGAAGTTGGAAGATAAACTTAGGCAAAACAACACTAAAGATGTGTGGGAGGGAATGAAACAAATAACTGGGTGCAAGGGGAGAGTCAGGCAGCCATCTGGGAGCCAGGAGAGAGCTGAGGAACTGAATCTGTTTTTTAATAGGTTCAACTCACAGTCTGTCACCCGAGCAACACAACCAGACCCCCAAGCACCCCTCCCCACCCACCCTCCTGTGCAGAACCTCTCTCCATCTCCACCCTCCTCCTCCTCAGGGGGCACCAGGACCCTCCCTCACTTCACGGTGACTACAAATCAGGTGTAGAAACAGCTGGAGAGACTCCGTCAGTGGAAGGCTTCAGGCCCTGATGGTATCTTCGCAAGGACCCTGAGGACCTGTGCCAACCAACTAGCTCGGGTACTGAAACACCTGTACAACCTGAGCCTGAGTCTGGAGAGAGTACCAGTGCTGTGGAAGACATCCTGCCTGGTTCCTGTCCCCAAGAAGTCATTTCCATCGGATTTGAATGACTACCAACCAGTTGCCCTCACATCTCATGTGATGAAGGTCCTGGAGAGACTGGTCTTAGCCCACCTGAGGCCACGAGTGAAGATGTGGCTGGACCCTCTGCAGTTTGCATATCAGCCCCATTTAGGAGTTGAAGATGCTGTCATCTACCTGCTGCAACGAGCCCATCTGCACCTGGATGGTGGAGGAGATACTGTGAGAATCACGTTTTTTGATTTCTCCAGTGCCTTTAACACCATCCAGCCACTGCTGCTGGGAGAGAAGCTGTGGGTGATGGGGGTTGACAGCTCTGTGATCTCCTGGATTACTGACTACCTGACAGGCAGACCACAGTTTGTCTGGCTGGGCAATGTCTTGTCTGGAGTGGTGGCTAGTGATACGGGAGCTCCACAGGGGACTGTGCTCTCTCCTTTTCTTTTTACCTTATACACCACTGACTTTCAGTACAACACTGAGTCATGCCACCTGCAGAAATTCTCTGATGACTCAGCTGTTGTGGGGTGTATAAGAGGAGGAGAGGAAGGGGAGTACAGGGTACTGGTAGACAGATTTGTGGAGTGGACGGAGCAGAATCACCTCAGGTTAAATGTCAGCAAGACCAGAGAGATGGTGATTGACTTCAGGAAGAGGAAGACTCCTTCTCAGACACTACAGATTAGGGGGGAGGATGTGGGAGTGGTTGAGGACTACAAATATCTGGGTGTCAGGATCAGCAGCAGTTGGACTGGAGATCCAACACCGATGCTGTGCACAAGAAGAGAATGAGCAGACTCTACTTCCTGAGAAAGCTGAGCTCCTTCAATGTGTGCAGCAGGATGCTGGAGCTTTTCTACCAGACCATTGTCACCAGCGCCATCTTCTTTGCTGCTGTCTGTTGGAGTAGCAGTATCAGGGCCAGAAATACCAACAGACTTGACAAGATTATCAAGAGGGCTGGCTCTGTAATTGGTCTCAGACCGGAGACCTTTGAGACAGTGGTGGAGAGGAGAACACTAAAAAAACTGCGATCCATCATGGACAATCCTGATCACCCCCTCCACCACACACTAGATAGACAACGAAGCACTTTCTCCAGTAGACTACTACAGCTTCGTTGTCGAACGGCCAGGTACAGGAAATCTTTCCTGCTACATGCAATTTCACTGTACAATAACTCACTATGATGTTGTATTCTGGTCATAACTATGCTGCCACACTGCACCTTACAGACTAACTGGTACCTCACATTTTCACTCTGCTCCTGATAGTCCTTCTTTGTGCAATGGGATGATTCATGTGTTTATACGGGTCATCATATATTAAGATATAATGTATATAGGTTTTATAGTCATGTTAGTTTTACTTTCCATGGATAATCCCTTTGTCTGTCATGTGTGTGTTTCTGTTGTTTGGTTGTCTACTGTCATGCTGCTGTTACACTGTAATTTCCCAGTTTGGGATCAATAAAGTACATCTATCTATCTATCTATCTATCTATCTATCTATCTATCTATCTATCTATCTATCTATATTCAAATTTATATTCCCATTCAGTTTAACACTCCCAACCCACTGCAGCCATTACTGGACTGTTTACATGAAGTCAAAGAATGGCTGACACTGTGGGCACCCAGCACACGTGTGGGCACCCAGCACAATGCAGACTGATAATATTCACGCTCAGCAGGGATTTGCATACGACCAAAAGAACCACAGGAGACAGTCAGATGGGACTGAATGCATGCATCTTTTGTGCCAACCAATGTCATGCTAATCATGTGTATTGACCAATGCGTATTGGATGACAATTGATATGCTAATGTGCCATGCATTCTTTGTCTGTATCACTGTATAAAAGAGCTGACTTTACATGCCTCACTAACGCACTCAGAGCTCACACACAGCACACAGTGCCGCAGTGTCTCAAGATGATGGAGGAATAAAACTCTTAAACCTTCAGCTCGCCGTGTCACGCCTGAACGTATTTCGTTCCTCCACACTGGTGACCTGACGTGAATGGACTGTCTCTCCCTTCTACCGCGCTGTGGACTATTTTGTTCCTCCACACTGGAGATGACCCGGACGGGAAGCCTCAGAACGCGTCACAGTGTGTCCCTCGCCTGATCTTTTACCTCCACACTGGAACCGCGCTGTGGATTCCAGAGACCTGAGAACGCCTACATCCTTCGCACCCATACGGGAGAGCGCGCACCTTGTCCTCTCTCCACGATGGCGACCTCCAGGGCCGAGAGCGCAGCGCTGGGACCGAGACGCATGACGAGGTTCAGTGACACGAGCAACGCACAGAAACAGCCTGAACGGGCACAATCATCGACGCCAACTGCGCTGATTTCCACCGAGCTCCCCGACTCTGACTAAACTCTCGACAACGGACCTTCCGCGCACTGAAGCCACGTGAGCAACTTTCAGCTATGTGGTCACTGCGCCAAGCGCGCGTCACGCACGGGACAATACCGGCTCCACAGACTGATATATCGTTCTCCGCCGCTGCACATGCCCGAGTTAAACAGCCGATCGCCACCCTCGGAACCTTCAGGGCTGCTTGCACACCGGGAGCAGACGTGCAGCCAGCACACAGGACTTTGTATGAGTTTTTCAGCCTCGGCGCACAAGGGGAATTTAGCCGATTGCTTTCCCCGATGACTTTAGGACTGTTTCCCGCACCTAAAGCCAAACTGCCGAGTCCCTGACACAGCTTCAGTTTATCACAGCCGCTGTGGATCTCCGCCACATTTAACGGGAAAAGTTCCTCATCATCGCGGATCCACATGCAATTTTTGCGCGGCCCAGACACCACGTCCCTGGCCGGCACTCGTTTATTCCCACCCCCTCAACCTCCTCCTGCACAGAAGCTTTTCCCGCACCTCTGGAACTCAGAGCGGAGCACACTGCCCTTTCCACCCCTCCCCCATCCTCCTCACAGACTGACATGCCCTCCAACAGTTCTACCGGAGCTGGAGCCAAACAACGGGAAGGGGGGGGGTCACAACCCCTTCTGACTGTTATGGGGGGGGGCGGTATGGGCACCCAGCACACGTGTGGGCACCCAGCACAATGCAGACTGATAATATTCACGCTCAGCAGGGATTTGCATACGACCAAAAGAACCACAGGAGACAGTCAGACGGGACTGAATGCATGCATCTTTTGTGCCAACCAATGTCATGCTAATCATGTGTATTGACCGATGTGTATTGGATGACAATTGATATGCTAATGTGCCATGCATTCTCTGTCTGTATCACTGTATAAAAGAGCTGACTTTACATGCCTCACTAATGCACTCAGAGCTCACACACAGCACACAGTGCTGCAGTGTCTCATGATGATGGAGGAATAAAACTCTTAAACCTTCAGCTCGCCGTGTCACACCTGAACTTATTTCGTTCCTCCACAACACAACTTTTTTTTTCATTTAAACAAAAATAAAAGAGAAATCATTTTATTTGGAAAATGTACCTCTCTGAGTGACATTACTGTTATGTCTGATTATCTTGCCTCCCGTTGTTGTCTGTCAAAACCTTGGCGTGTTTTTAGATAGTTCTTTTAAACTGGAAAAGCAAGTGAACATGGTTGTTCAGTCAAGCATTTATCAGTTATGTCAGCTTGCCAAGGCCAAGTCTTATTTACCTCACAAAAACTTGGAAAAACTTATTCATGCTTTTCTCACCACTAGATTAGACTACTGCAACTCTTTTTATTTTGGTTTAGAAAAATCCACTATCCACGTTTGCAGTTAGTCCGTAATGCTGCAGCACACTTTTTAACAGGCACTACATAGTACGATCACATCACTCCTGTTTTGGCGGGTCTTCACTGGCTTCCAGTAGATCTTTGCATCAATTTTAAAATTCTCTTATTTACTTTTAAGGTTTTGAATTGTTTGACACCTTTTTATTTAACCGAGCTTCTGGACTTTTATTCTCCTGTTCGAGCATTAAGGTCATCCAACCATCTTCTTTTAGTGCAACCTAAAAGTAAATTAAAACAGAGAGGGGATAGGGCCTTTGCAGTTTCAGCCCCTAGATCAGGGGTGTCCAATCATGTGTCATGGAGGGTCAAGATCCTACAGGCTTTACCTCCAACCAGTGTCTTCAACAGCAGATTTCACTGAATTTCTTCCCACTGATTGCTGATAAGTGAAAAGTCCTGCTGAAGAGACTGGATAGAAGAGAAAACCTGCAGGGTCTTGGCCTTCCATGGCACATGATTGGACACCCCTGTCTTAGATTATGGAAAAGCCTGCCACTCCGTATACGCACCACAGAATCCTTAGTCTTTTAAATCACAACTTAAAACCCATCTTTTTAATTTGGCTTTTAATTCAAGCTCAGTTTCAGTCGTACAAGTCATGTTATGTAGTGGCACTTTTTTTTTTTTAGCTTGTCTTAATTTTATTTTCTTTTTGTTGCAAATGTATTTTATTGTATGTTATTTTATTTATTTTATCATGTGTAAAGCACTTTGGCCAACTTTATTGTTGTTTTTAAATGTGCTATATACATTAAATAAAGTTGACATTGACATCACAGAAAATGGTTGGGGTGACTAAAAATCTGTCCCTGAAACTAATGCTGTCAGCTGCCTTACTTTCTTAGAGTGGCTGGATTATTAGAAGACTCAGAACGAAAGCAGAATGAAATAGTCAAGCCTCATTGGGTCACAGACGCAGGAGGATTGGGGTTCTGGCAGCACAGCTTTGTCCAACCTGGGTTGGTGATAGGGCCTTGACGGCAGGGTACCTCTCAGTGGTTCTGCACCCAGGGTCTTGACTTGGGAACCTTCTCACAGACAAGGGCCCAGATCAGGGTCTGTAGCTTGGGCGTGCTTGCGTCTTCTTTAGAACAATGGATTTCCTTCTCAGACGGCATTTAACGTTGGAGGACAGCCCAGAAGAAAGGTTTAAAATGGATTAACTAGGAATGCTCTAAAGTGTGAAGGTACTCTTGAGTTTACAGAAAAAATTAAGGTTAAGGGAAAAATAATCAAAACTTGGGTTGCTTAGAGAAAAGGGAAAATTTAGGATTAACTCTAACTAGTCAGTGCTTTCTAAAGAAGGGGGTAAAACTTTAAGGAAAAATTTAAAAAGTGTAAAAATTTAAATGAAGAGAGCATTCTAAGAACAAAAAGAAAACTGCATTTACTTTGAGTAAAAACAGGAGAGCTGTGGGAAAGGCCTGCAGGTCTCAGAAGGGAGCAGAGACATAGCCTCTTGCCTGGTTGAGTGTCAAGAGAAGAAAGAGAGAGAACTCAGATCTCAGTGGGTAATAAAGGGGAGCAAATTCACATGCAGGGGTGGTCTTTACTGTGACCCACCAATCAGGGAGTACATGACTAGAAATGTTTAATTATCATAGAGCTAGGGGTACTGGGATAAATATATGTGGGTAACACAATTTTGTCTACAACAACATTCCTACATGATATTTGTCTAATGTATGAAAATTCATAATGAGGAAGAACATGCACAGATATTTATGACAAACAATGCAGTCAGAAGCTTCTCAGGCACTCTTCTTCAGTGGCTGCAGTCACCACCCCCCGATGTCTCAGTAGGGAGTCTTTTGTTCAGCTTCTTCTGCTCCATTTCACACTAAGGTGTGATTTTAGTGTTGCTGAGGGAAAGGCCATAAAATGGAACTCAGTCCTATCCATCCCAGTGAGCATCTCTGGATCCTGTGATGGAAATGAATCTGGAGCAAAGTTAAAGTCTCAAAAGTTCATAAATGGAGAAAGCAAAGTTCATGACAAGGGAGTTGCAGAGTTCAATCTGGCTTGAGTCCGCTACACCAGAGCAAAATTAATTGTGGAATCTGAAGTAAGTCAAAAACAAAGATGTCAAAACAATTGCACATAGAGAAGACAGATGCAAATATGATTGTCCAGGTTATGGGTGCTATTTTTAGCACAGTCCCCAGTTCCCCCATGACCCGCATAGCTGGATTTAAGCGATTTTGTAAAAAGGAACACCATGAAATGAAGTGATCTCCCTGTCTCCCTTGCATTCAGTCCTATCCGGAGGCTGGGAACCATGGCTGGTGTTAGGCCATTTTTATGGGTGCTGCAGCAACCCTAAATTTAAACTTAGCACCCCTTAAAATTGGAGTGAGAAAAGTTGTGATTATAAAATCTTAGTTTGACAAGCTGAAATAACATCCAAAACATATTCAGTAGTTTGTCATTTAAACATTTTAAAAATGAAAATGAAACACATACACCCACTCCCACCCCCCACGCAAATGGTATGGTCTCTCCTCTCACACACGTTCTCTCCCCTGCACCTGCATGCACTGGAGCCCTGGCGCCTGCCCCAGATTATCAAGCGAGCTTACCAGGGCAGGATCCCAGGGACCCCAGCTTGTTTGAAGCCCCGAAAGAAACTTTTTTTTTTTGCAAATTCTGCCATGCTCAACGTTTATTGGAGGGTTTGTTTTGGCGTATTGTGGCGGCATGAAATAATAAGCAACGAACTGAGGTTTAAAAGTGGGTTTTATTTCATTCCGCCATCACAGAACTCACTCCAGCGCCGTGCAGGCACGCCGGAGCGAGCTCTCAGGCTCTTGTGTAGTCAGAAGCAGTGGTCAGAGAGAGAGAACATGTGAATTTCAGTCAGCTTATATACCCAGCTACAGACAATACATGAAAGGCACATTTGCATCACAGTACAGAGCAGGAAGCATGAACATCTGCATTTGAGTCACACATAACAGCAGGACACTGGCAGGAAAGAGCCAGACAAAGAGAGGCTGCCCTTGATATCAATACACACATCTCATTGTTCTGCTAATTGCTCCAGCTGAGCGCTCTGCTTGTCCGTAGGCTGTGGGGGTGACCCACAGTATCAACTTTTTATTTGTTGAGGTGTACGTCTGTCCCACCTGCTTAATTCAATTGGTTAAGAGTTGACATTTGACCTGATTAAGGTTGGACATGGGCCGGTAGTGAATCTGGATTAATGAATGATGAAGAAGAAGAAGAAGTCATCTCTGTTGTCATTCAGTCTATACAGCCAGTCAAGTACAGTAGAACGAAATTACATTTCTCCTATCGACAATGTTAATATAATCCTTCTCTGTACAGTCAGTACTATCCACTGACTCATAAGGATCATCTATTTAACCTAGTAGTAGCCTATGTTGTATATAAAGTTATCTAAGCTTTTTTTTACTTTACTTCTGTGGGTAACTCCTTTTCTATTATGCTGTGTGTGTGTGTGTGCTTTTTTTTTTCTTTTGGTTGGGTTGTCTACTGTTATGCTGCTGTTACACTGTAATTTCCCAGTTTGGGATTAATAAAGTACATCTATCTATCTATCTAATCACCGGAGTGGTGGCTCAGTTGGTAGAGCATCCGCCCCACACCTGGGAGGCAGGGGTTCAAATCCCGGCCGGGTCATGCCAAAGACCATATAAAAGTGGAACTTCCTGCCGTCCAGCTTGGTGCTCAGCAATAATGGAATGGAGGAGGGAAATCTGTGGCGGCGCCTTGCATGGCAGCGGCCCTCTGATTCTACACTTGGGGTGTGTGTGATTAACACCGTAGATAGGTAAAACACAATTTCGTTCTACTGTACATGATTGGTTGAATGACAATAAAGGGTGATTTAATTAATCACAGGTAGAATCAGAGGGGTTACTGCCATGCAAGGCACCGCTACAAATAACTTCTCCTTCCCCCATTATATTGTGCTGAGCAAGCTAGAATGCAGGAAGTACCATTTTTATATGGTCTTTCATATGACCTGGCTGGGTCTTGAACCCCCAACCTCCCACAACCGGGAGGTTGGGGGTTCACAATAAACTCACAATAAACTGTGAGTTAATGAAATTTCACTTTATGTAATACAATAATTGCCTTTTATCTCATTATTGTTTTTATATGACTACTTCAATAATCAGATATCTCCAGAAATCCTATTATACAGTGGTGTGAAAAAGTGTTTGCCCCCTTCCTGATTTCTCTTTTTTTGTATGTTTGTCACATTTAAATGTTTCAGATCATCAAACAAATTTAAATATGAGACAAAGATAACACAAGTAAACACAAAATGCAGTTTTTAAATTAAAGTGTTATTATTAAGGATAAAAAAATCCAAACCTACATGGCCCTGTGTGAAAAAGTGATTCCCCCCATTAAAACATAAATTAACTATGGCTTATCACATCTTTGGAAAGCTGAGTTCAGTTTCTCTAGCCACATCCAAGCCTGATTACTGCCACATCTGTTCTCAATCAAGAAATCACTTGCCTGCCTGACAAAGTGAAGTAGACCAAAAGATGTTCAAAAGTTAGACATCAAGCTGCGATCCAAAGAAATTCAGGAACAAATGAGGAACAAAGTAATTGAGATCTATCAGTCTGGAAAAGGTTATAAAGCCATTTCTAAAGCTTTGGGACTCCAGCAAACCACAGTGAGATCCATTATCCACAAATGGCGAAAACATGGAACAGTGGTGAACCTTCCCAGGAGTGACCGACCAACCAAAATTACCCCAAGAGCGCAGTGACAACTCATCCAAGGGATCATAAAAGACCCCACAACAACATCCAAAGAACTGCAGGCCTCACTTGCCTCAGTTAAGGTCAGTGTTCATGACTCCACCATAAGAAACAGTCTGGGCAAAAATGGCCTGCATGGCAGAGTTCCAAGACAAAAACCACTGCCGAGCAAAAAGAACATAAAGACTCATCTCAGTTTTGCCAGAAAACATCTTGATGATCCCCAAGACTTTTGGGAAAATACTCTGGACTGACGAGACAAAAGTTGAACTTTTTGGAAGGTGTGTGTCCCATTACATGTGACGTAAAAGTAACGCAGCATTTCAGAAAAGGAACATCACACCAACAGTAAAATATGGTGGTGGTAGTGTGATGGTCTGGGGCTGTTTTGCAGCTTCAGGACCTGGAAGACTTTCTGTGGAAAATGGAACCATGAATTCTGCTGTCTACCAAAAAATCCTGAAGGACAATGTCCGGCCGGCTGTTCGTGAAGTCAAGCTGAAGCACAATTGGGTTCTGCAGCAGGACAATGATCCAAAACACACCAGCAAGTCCATCTCTGAATGGCTTAAGAAAAACAAAATGAAGATTTTGGAGTGGCCTGGTCAAAGTCCTCACCTGAATCTGATTGAGATGCTGTGGCATGACCTTAAAAAGGTGGTTCATGCTTAAAAACCCTCCAATGTGGCTGAATTCCAACAATTCTGTAAAGATGAGTGGGCCAGAATTCCTCAAACAGCACTGTAAAAGACTCATCGCCAGTTTTTGCAAATGCTTGATTGCAGTTTATGCTGCCCCCATGTATCATGTATTAAGTTAAGAGTTCCCATTACAGCATTTCATGTAAGGGAGTTTGGCTCCCTCTAGTGGTGTAGGGAAAGCATCGTTTTGAACTGATACACAAAGTATTGCACATGTGCAGTAATGATATAACCGGAGGACGGAGCAGAACGCCACTCATTGTACGAGTGCTGTTGATGTTGTTAATTATCGGCACCTTGGACATCATTAGTCTGTGAGTATGTGCATGGTTTGACAGTGTTAACAGCTACAATGAGAACTGCATGGCTGCATTGGTGTATTTTAAGTGATCTGACTCTAATCCTACCAGTCATTGTTATCAAGCTAAGCTAGAGCTAACGCTAACATGTGCTAAGCTAAATACGGTGACCATATCATTGACGGCGTGTATATGTTTACTTTGTTGCAGTTTTACACGGTTGTAGGAACAAATCTAAACGGATGTAAAACCCTAAAGACGAGTGTACATCACGTTGAGTTCCTTGTGGGGCAGCTTCAATAAACGAGATAAAAGGAAACATCTTGTCATCATTGAGGCCTACACCACACGTGTTAGCTCGCTGTCTACTAGTCGAAAATTGGGAGACTCGATAGGAGGGCAGTAGACAGTTGTTGTTGCTAAGGGTGGCCCAACCAGTTATTAGGTTTAGGGGTCAATCACATTTTCACACAGGGCCATGTAGGTGTTATGTCCACAAACCGGGCATAAAAGAGACAGACGAGGAGACTGCACTGGAACTGTGCTTTATTAAAGAACTGCCAACACTGTATTACATGTGGTCACATAGGGAGTCGTCCGGGCAAGAGAGCCTCTAATGGCGGACGCTCCCTTATCTATGTCGGTGTGATGACGCAGTTGGAAGGTGATGTCATCATGCCGCATATCACACCAAAACCCCATCACAACACCCCCCCCCCCCACCTTAACAAAACACAAAACGCATCCAATTAAGACCCTCCCCAATCTGGTAAAAAGAGAAACCCCAATAAGCACACTAAATAAAATGGTAAACACAGTAAACAATAACTAAACTATGGCCTGTGGGTGGACTATCACGAGACCCCACAGGGCAAAGTGGTGTATTCTGCCACTTTGGTGTGTCCAGCCATGCTCCTAACTAAACAGTCTTTTGTTTCTTTTTCATAGTCTCCCATGGTAAGGCTGGGTCTACCGGGGACGCCCTGCGGCAGCCCCACAGCAGATGCGCCCCTAGAGGCAGCAGGCCCCCAGGACAAGGGCCGATCTTCATAACACAGGAGCCTGGATCCCACACTACCTTCGCTAACTCATGCGCAGCCTTGTCACCCGGAGCATCCACCTGGACACGCCACAGCTGGTTCACATGCCAAACCGAACCGTCCATCAGCCAAAAAAAACACCATCCTCAACTTTGCCACAATCCTCAGCGGCACCCATTGTCTTGCTGGCTGCGGCCCGGTCAGTCGCCGTCTTGGTCTCTCACCGGTGCAAACCCGAACCCAGTCCATGACTTGGAGCAGCACCTTACTTGTTTTTTTGCATTGTTGTTGTGCTCCCGGTGGCTCTGCGTGCTCATTCAGCTCGGGACCTCCATCATACTGTGGTGGTTCCGTTGTCACCGTGTTTACTGCAGACCCTTGGCCCGTTGTCTCTGTCATCGGTTGAAGCTCATTGTGGGTACAGAAGGTTTCCGGTGCCTCTCTTTTGCCGTCTGAAGTGCTCTGCTGTGCCACGTCACGTGTTGTGTTTGTGCCTGGTTGCCGCTGCATGTTCAGGGTCCCCCTCCGGGTGGCTCTCCCCCTGGGAGTGCGGAGTGGACATTTTGGTGTCGGTGCCATTCACAATTACCTCGTTGGTGTCGTTCTTGATGGGCACAGGCTCCCTCCCCTCCTGAGCACACGGGGTGGATGGAGCGTTGTCGGTGCTGTTCCGTATTCCCTTATCCCACACCACAATGTCGTCATCCAGGTCCAGCGGGCCCCAACGTCCACACCCGGACCATTCGAACCCAGCGCTGTCCCTAATGGCAAAATCCAGTCCGTAGAAAAGGTCACATCTCATACTGTTGTCACCGCGTACTGTTACCTGGAACGTGAAGTCGTACACAATTTTGGGTTTACAGCAGTCATTTCCACTGTTCCGACATTGCACACTCTGTGACCACCATATCCATACAGTGGCATTGGGTTCTTTTGATTTTGTGGTTGGGGAAAAACTTTTTCACCATGGCCCAGTTAAGCATCGACCGCACCGCCATCATGTCGAGCAGGAGTGGTATAACTACACCGTCCAATTCCACCACACAATAGGAATAATCATTGACGTTGAAACTCACCAAGTGGATGGTCATTGTTGGCGAGTGGGCGGGCTCACTTGGCAGGTCCCACGGTGCTGACGACCGGCATACTCTGGCAAAAGGGTTCAGATGCCTACACTTGATACACCATTTTCCTCTTGCCGGGCAAACTTGTGCGCCGTCCCAGTGCATCGGGGCCCACAGCCCCCGCAGATGGGGCCTCTTGGAGTGGACCTTCAGCTCACTGCATATGCCTAGTACTCTTCTGCTGTGTAATCTTCATCCTCCAGGTCCACCGCGTTAGCTAGCGTCAACTGTCTGGATAGCATCTGTGTTTGGCGCCCATTTAGCTCCGTGGCTAACTCCTCTGCTGCTTCCAATTGGAGTGCTAGCTCAACCGCTCTAGCTAGCGTCAAGTCATCTGGCACTGTTAGCAACCTAGCTCATAGTCCAGCGTTACATGTGTGTTCAGCCAATTGGTCCCGCACCATTTCGTCTTCCAGCGGCCCAAAACAGCACACACTAGCCAGCTGTCTCTGGTCAGTGATGAACTGCTGTACTGCTCACCAACTCTCTGTTGTCTCTGGCGAAAACAAATCCATCGTACTGTCATGCTGCCCGGCATGGTGAAATGGTTAGCTAACAGCTCTACAACTTCCTCATACGGGTCTGTCACGCCGAGCGTGTGGAGAATTCTTTGACTCTCTATGCCTAGGTTGTGGACAAGCAGTGCTCGCATCCTCACCTCGTCTAGCTTTCCCAGGTCCAATGCTGTAGCATACATTTTGAACGCTTCCAGCAAATGTGGCCATGGAATCGATGGTTCTCCCAGGAGCTCAAGGAAAGGCCGCAACGGTGTTATGCATGCCTCCATGGTTTAATCCTCAGTCGCCAAATGTTATGTCCACAAACACGGCATAAAAGGAGATGGACAAGGAAACTGAGATTACACTGGAACTGTGCTTTATTAAAGAACTGCCAACACTGTATTGCATGTGGTCACATAGGGAGTCATCCGAACAAGAGATCCTCTAATGGCAGACTCTCTCTTATATATGTCGATGTGATGACACGACTGGAAGGAAAACATCAGCCTCCTGTCCCCGGAAAAGGGGACAGGAGGCTGATGCTGGTCTTCTACAGGTAACACACTCATAATGATGTATGACACCAGCCTCAGCTGAAATATTCTGCAACGTTAAAAATAGAGCAAGGCTTTCGGTTGGCCTTGAAGAGATTCTGGCAAACTGTCTGGAGGCTCAGGAGGGGGAAGCAGCTCCCTGTCCACACTGTGTATGGTGCAGATGGGGCACTGCTGACTTCGACTGGGGATATCGTTGGGTGGTGGAAGGAAGACTTTGAGGATCTCCTCAATCCTACTGACACGCCTTCCACAGAGGAACCAAGGCTTGTGGATGAGGGGGACGACTCGCCCATCACAGGGGCTGAGAATGCCAAGGTGGTTAAAAAGCTCCTTGGTGTCCAGGCTCCGGGGGTGGATGAGACTCGCCCTGAGTACCTCAAGGCCCTGGATGTTGTAGGGCTGTCATGGTTGACATGCCTCTGCAGCATTGCGTGGAGGTTGGGGACAGTGCCTTTGGCATGGCAGTGTGGTTCCTCTCTTAAAGAAAGGGGACCGGAGAGTGTGCTCCAACTTTACAGGGATCACACTCCTCAGCCTTCCTGGGAGGGTCTATGCCAAGATACTGGAGAGTCTGGCTGTTGGTCGAATCTCGGATTCAAGAGGAGCAATGTGGTTTTTGTCCTGGCCGTGGCACATTGGTCCAACTCTTTACCCTCTTGAGAATCCTCGAGGGTTCGTGGGAGTTTGCCCAACCAGTTTACATGTGTTTTGTGGACTTGGAGAAGGCATTCGACCATGTCCCATGTGGTTTTTTGTGGGGGATGCTTCAGGAGTATGGGGTATCAGGCTTGTTGTTACAAGCAATCCGGTCTCTATACAGCTGTTGTGAAAGTTTGGTTTGTATTGCTAACACTCGGTTGGACTCATTCCCAGTGAGAGTTGGACTCCGCCAGGGCTGCCCTTTGTCACCAATTCTGTTCGTAATTTTTATGGACATGATATCTAGGTGCAGCCAAGGAACGGAGGGTGTCATGCTTAGTGACCACAGGATCTCATCTCTGTTGTTTGCAGATGATGTTGTCCTGTTGGCTTCATCGACCAATGACCTACAGGTCTTACTGGGACAGTTTGCTGTTGAGTGTGAAGCAGCTGGGATGAGAATCAGCACCTCCAAGTCCGAGTCCATGGGCCTCACCCAGAAAAAGGTGGATTGTCCTCTCCGGGTTGAGGACAAGCTCCTGACCCAAGTGGAGGAGTTTAAGTATCTTGGGGTCTTATTCACGAGTGAGGGGAGAATGGAGCAAGAGATTAACAGATGGATCAGAGCAGCATCTTCAGTGATGCGGAAGTTGTACTGGTCCATTGTGGTGAAGCGGGATCTAAGCTCTAAGACAAAACTGTTGATTTATCGGTCAATCTACGTTCCTACCCTCACCTATGGTCATGAGCTTTGGATAATGACCAAAAGAATGAGATTGTGGATGCAAGTGGCTGAAATGAGTTTTCTTTGTAGGATTGCTGGACTCACCCTTAGAAATAGGGTGAGGAGCTCAGTCATCCAGGAAAGGCTCAGAGTAGAAACGCTGCTCCTCCACGTTGAAAGGAGCCAGTTGAGGTGGTTTGGGCATCTGATCAGGATGCCTCTTGGATGCCTCCCACTTGAGGTGTTTCAGGCACGTCCCACTGGGAGGAGACCCTGGGACAGACCCAGGACTCACTGGAGAGACTACATCTCCCATTTGGTCTGGGAACCTGGAGCAGGTGGTTGGGGAGAGGGAAGTCTGAGCTTCTCTGCTTGAACTGCTGCCTCCGTGACCTGGACCTCCGGAAAAGCGGTAGAAGATGGATGAATGGATGGATGGATGGTTAAGAATAGTTTTTTGGTCTGTCTGAATTTATTCAGTAAGAGAATGATACATACCTGCAAACATTTCCGGCGCCACACGAGTCGGCTGCCCTTTGCAACAGCGGCTCAATTCTGAGTCTTTTTTTCGCTCCCTCTCTCTTTTTGATCCGTTTTTTTTTTTTTAACTCCATTTATATCACGGACACACAGATCGTCCCAAATGTCTCCTGAGCCGGTGGACGGAGCCACTGTTAATAGCAGGAGACGATACAGCAGGGAAGAGCTGCTAGCACTCAACCGCCACCCGGTGCTAATGGAAAAACTCGACATACCGAGAGAACTGAGGCGAAAACGCCGCGGCTGCCAGGGTGGAGTAAGGCGGAGGATAAAAAATATAAGGTACAGACCCTCGCTTCCATCTATTGTCATGGGGAATGTACGGTCGTTACTGGGAAAGGTAGATGAGCTAGCGGCAATCTCCTGCTACGATAGCATATACCGGGAATGCTCTCTCCTTTTGTTTTCTGAGACGTGGCTAACTGAACTAGCAGCAGATGCTAACATTGAGCTGGAGGGTTTCCACATGATACGGGCAGACCGAACACCAGACAGTGGCAAAGCAAGGGGCGGTGGAGTGATAATGTATGTTAACAACAACTGGTGCAGACCGGGACATATCACTGTTAAACAACGACACTGCAGCAAAGACATTGAGTTGCTAGCTGTTAGCATGCGGCCTACATATCTCCCGAGAGAATACTCACACGTGATCTGCATTGTTGTTAATGCAAATCCGACGGCGAACGCTGGGACAGCGCGTGATGTCATCCATTCAGTAACCAGCAGGCTGCAGACAGAACACCCAGATGCTCTTCTCCTCATCTCAGGCGATTTCAACCATGTTTCACTATCTCCCATTCTACCCACGTTTACCCAGTATGTCACATGCCACACTAGAGACAATAAAACACTGGACTTATTCTACGCAAACACTAAGGAGGCGTACACCTCATCACAACTCCCCCCACTCGGGAGATCGGATCACAACTTGGTTCATCTCCGGCCGGTGTACAAACCCCTAGTGCACAGACAACCTCCGGCCATGCGCACAGTGAAGTTATAGTCTGAGGAGGCAATGGACACTCTAAAGGGCTGTTTTGAAACCACCGCCTGGAAGCAGCTCTGCAATCCACATGGTGAGGACATCGATGGCCTCACTCACACCTTCACGGGCTACCTCAGTTTCTGTGTGGACAAATCCGTTCCCACCAAGACCATATGGTGTTGCTCAAACAACAAACCCTGGATCAACCCTGAGATAAAAACACTTCTGAGAGAGAAGAAGAGGATCTTCAGGTCGGGGAACAGGAAGATGCTGAAGTCCGTACAGAGGGAGCTGAGGAGAAAGATCAGAGAAGGCAAGGACAGCTTCAGGAAGAAGATGGAGGACAAGCTGCAACAGAGCAACATCAGCGGGGTCTGGAGAAACCTCAAAACCATCTCTGGGCTCCAGAATACCTCCCCCCAGGCCACAGGGGGCAGGGAGTGGGTGAACAATCTGAATCTGTTTTTCAATAGGTTTGACCAACCGCCCTCCCCCCTGACTGCACAACAACCACTGCTGCCTCTAAAGACATCAAGTCCTGCTGCCCACTCCCCACTCCACCAAACCCCCCCCACTCCCAACACACAGCCCTCCATCCTGACCCTGACCAAGACCCAGGTGAGGACGGAGCTGAGGAAGATCAAGGCGAGGAAGGCGACGGGACTGGACAGCATCAGCGCAAAGCTCCTCAAGTCCTGTGCAGACCAGCTGTGTGGGATTGTGGCGTACATCTTCAACCTGAGCCTGAAGCTGGGGAGGGTACCACAGCAGTGGAAAACATCTTGTGTGGTACCTGTACCAAAAACTTCCCACCCCAAAGACCTGAACAGCTACAGACCGGTGGCCTTGACATCCCACTTGATGAAGACCCTGGAGAGACTGCTCCTTGCTCACCTCCGCCCCCTGGTGGAACCAGCGATGGATCCACTCCAGTTCGCCTACCAGCATGGCATTGGGGTGGAGGATGCGGTGATCTTCCTCCTTCACCGTTCTCTGTCCCACCTGGAGAAGCCCGGGAATGTGGTGAGGATCATGTTCTTTGACTTCTCCAGTGCTTTCAACACCATCCAACCGATGATCCTGAAGGACAAGCTGCTGCGCGCAGGGGTGGACCAGCACCTGTCATCATGGATCCTGGACTACCTCACAAACCGGCCTCAGTTTGTGAGAACCCGGGACTGTGTGTCCGACACGATCATCGGTAGCACGGGGCCCCCCCAGGGAACGGTGTTGGCTCCCTTCCTGTTCACTCTTTATACTGCGGACTTCTCACACAACACAACACACTGCCATCTACAGAAGTTCTCTGATGACTCTGCGATCGTTGGCCTCATCTCCAATGGAGATGAAGCTGAGTACAGAGGGCTTATCCAGGACTTCGTGGACTGGTGCCATCGGAACTGCCTCCAGATCAACGTGAGGAAAACTAAGGAGCTGGTGGTGGACTGCCGCAGGCATGGACAACCCCTCACGGCACCAGTAAATATACAGGGAACAGACATTGAGATGGTGACATCCTACAAGTACCTGGGTGTTCATCTGAACAATAAACTAGACTGGTCACACAATACTGACGCACTCTACAAGAAGGGACAGCGCAGGCTGTTCCAACTGAGGAGACTCAGGTCTTTTGGTGTACAAGGGGCGCTGCTGAAGACATTCTATGACACGGTGGTGGCATCAGCCATCACTTTTGGAGTGGTCTGCTGGGGCAGTGGCATTACCGCAGCCGATAGGAAGAGACTGAACAAACTGATCAAGAAAGCTAGCTCTGTCCTGGGGCAGCGCCTTGACCCGGTGGAGGAGATAGGAGAGAGAAGGACGGTGGCTAAACTGTCATCTCTGCTGGAGTCCGAGTTCCACCCTATGCAGGACATACTGAATGCACTGAGGAGCTCATTTAGCAGCAGACTACATCATCCCAGTTGCACAACCGAGAGGTTTCGCAGGTCCTTCCTACCAACGGCTGTCAGAGTGTACAACCTAAGCACGGCTGCTCACAGATATAGCAAAAAGACGTAACAACCTAATAGTTTTTGAATGCAAAAGATGCAATAGACTTACACAATGGTCCCCTCCGGCATACAACTAGGAAAATACTGGTCGCTATGGAGGGTGAGAATATGTATGGGCACATAATCATACCATGTAGGATAACTAAGTAGACGGTTGTGCTGTTTCATCCGATGTTTCACCCCATCTAGCAACAATGCTCTGCACTGTGTGTGTTTATATATTTACATATTTATTCCATCTAGTTACAATGTTCCGCACTGGGTGTGTTTATATTTATATATCTATATATTTATTCCATCTAGCTACAATGCTCCACACTGTGTGTTTATACATCTACATATTATTCCATCTAGCTACAATGCTCCGCACTGTGTGTGTTTATATATTTACATATTTATTCCACCTAGCTGCAATGCGCCGTACTGTGGGTGTTTATATATCTACATATTTATTCCATCTAGCTACAATGCTCCACACTGTGTGTTTATATACTCATATATTTATTCCATCCAGCTATAGTGCTCTGCACTGTGTGTCTGTATATATATATATATATATATATATATATATATATATATATATATATATATATATATATATATATAGTAATATGTACATATGTATATTAGCTGCTCTTGCTTTTTTTCTTGCCTTCTGATTGTTGCTCTGAGTGTTGCTATCCCTGTGCTGTTGCAATCCTGGAATTTCCCCATTGTGGGAAGGCTTATCTTATCTTATCTTATCTTATTTAGGGTTCAAAGTACATGAGGTTTTCACCTGGGGTGGGGGTTAGAAAATAGGCTATTAATAGGCTATACAGTAAATAGCCTTTAGTATAACAGAAAATACTGCATCTTTGCTCATTTTATTTTTGATTTTTAATTTATGAGGAAAAAACTCTCAAATTTATGAAAGTAAAGTCTAAAATGTACAAGAAAAAAAGCCCTAAATTAGCACTAAACACAAATTATGAGGAAAAAGTTAATTTAAGTGGGAAAAAAATCTTTCAAATTTACAAGGAAAAAGTAGTAAATTTAAAATGAAACTGCCATAAATTCAGGAGAAAAACTTCAAACTGTCCAGACTAAAGTCACATCTTAGTAACTAACTACTTAACTATTTTGGGGAAAGTAAAGTTACACACAGAGCTACCAGAGGACTGACCCCCCGCTGTAGCTTTCACTACTTACAGTAGCTGTGTGGCCTAGGGTCAGAGAAACGGAGATAGGCGCCGCCCATATACACCTTCAGGTGTGAAGGGATTAACTAACTAACTAACTAACTCTTATGTACAGTGGATATAAAACGTCTACACACACCTGTTCAAATGCCAGATTTTTGTGATGTAAAAAAAATTAGAACAAGATAAATCATTTAAAAACTTTTTTCCACCATTAATGTGACCTATAACCTGTACAACCCAACTGAAAAACAAACTGAAATCTTTTAAGAGGAAAAATAAAAAAAATCAAAAACTTACAATAACCTGTTTGAATAAATATGCATACCCTGTCATAACTGGGGATGTGGCTTTCAGAATTAACCAGTCACATTCAAATTCATGTTTAATGGGAGTCAGCACACACCTGCCACCATTTGAAGTGCCTATGATTAACCCTAAATAAAGTTCAACTGTTCTTGTAGGCTTTTCCTGACATTTTTGTCATTGTTCAAAGGTATCAGTCAGGAGAAGGGTACAAAAGAATTTCCAAGGCATTAAATATACCATGAACACAGTGAAGACAGTCATCATCAAGTGGAGAAAATATGGCATAACAGTAACATTACCAAGAACTGGACATCCCTCCAAAATTGATGAAACGATGAGAAGAAAACTGGTCAGGGAGGTTGCCAAGAGGCCAACAACAACATTGAAGGAGCTACAGGAATTTCTGGCAGGCACTGGCTGTTTAGTACATGTGACAACAATCTCCTGTCTAAGGTGGCAAGACGGAAGCCTTATCTTATGAAGAAAAACATTCAAGCCTGGCTCCATTTTGCAAAAACACATTTGAAATCTTCCAAACTCATGTGGGAAAATGTGTTGTGGTCCGATGAAACCAAGGTTGAACTTTTTGGCCATAATTCCAAAAGGTATATTTGGTGCAAACACAACACTGCTCATCACCAAAAGAACCCCATACCTAGAGTGAAGCATGGTGGTGGCAGCATCATGTTTTGGGGCTGTTTTTCTTCAGCTGGAACTGGGGCCTTAGTCAAGGTGGAGGGAATTATGAACAGTTCCAAATACCAGTCAGTGTTGGCACAAAGCCTTCAGGTTTCTGCTAGAAAGCTTAAGATGAAGAGGAAGTTCATCTTTCAATACGACAATGACTCAAAGCACACATCCAAATCAACAGAAAAATGGCTTCACCAGAAGAAGATTAAGGTTTTGAAATGGCCCAGCCAGAGTCCAGACCTGAATCTGATCAAACATCTGTGGGGTGATCTGAACAGGGCTATGCACAGGAGATGGCCTCGCAATCTGACAGATTTGGAGCATTTCTGCAAAGAAGAGTGGGCAAATATTGCCACATCAAGATGTGCCACGCTGATAGACTCCTACCCAAAAAGACTGAGTGCTGTAATAAAAGCCAAAGGTGCTGCAACCAGGTGTTAGTTTGAGGGTGTGTATATTTATGCAAACGGGTTATTGAAAGTTTTTTATTTCTCCCCTTAAAAGATTTCAGTTTGTTTTTCACTTAGGTTGTACAGGTTATAGGTCACATTAATGGTGGAAAAAGTTTTGAAATGATTTATTTTGGTCTCATTTGTTTTTACATCACAAAAACCTGGCATTTGAACAGGGGTGCGTAGACTTTTTATAGCCACTGTATATTTGAGTGATAATATGCAAAGATAACCTACGTTTACTTGTGTATAGTTTCAGGCTACTCTACTACCTAAATGAGAGATTTTTTTTAATTGAAAATGTGAAAATTTTTATGCTAATTTGGAGAGTTCTCATAGATCACCTACTTTTTCTTACGATTATTTTTATTCTTTTTTAATTATAGACTTTTTAAGAAACTTCATGAAATTTGAAACTTCGTGAAGAATTTTTTTTTTTTCCACAATATCTTTATTGAACCTTTTTTTTTTTTTAACAAACATGATACAAACAAACACTAACACTAAAGTACTACAAAAGAAAAAAAAAAAAAAATGCCCTAAAAACACCAACAACCACCAACAAAATCAAGTCTTCAACAATGCTCCTCTGTTTAGTCTAGACAATCCAATATATTAGTATACATATTATGTTCACCAGTTTGGAATTTACAAGGTCCACACACATCATTCACCTTCTTCTTCAAGAGTTATGTTTAAATTTTTTACATAATCAATAAAAGGTCTCCATATATTCTCAAACACAATTTCCTTTGATTTCAGTATATATGTTATTCTTTCTAATGGAAGGTTTGTTAACATCTGTCTTAACCACTGAGTCACATCTGGTCTATGAGTCTTTTTCCATAATAGTGCAATACATTTTTTGGCATTAAGCAAACTGAGGTCTATGAATGTTCTTTCACTTTTATTGAAATTATGCTTTTCTGGGTACAGACCCAACAAAAACAGTTTAGGATTCAATATGATTTGTTTTGAGATTATTTTTTCAATTGTTACCCTCACCTCCTCCCAAAACATTCTTATTAATCTACATTCCCATAAACAATGAAATAGGGTTCCTTTACTTTCCATGCATTTTGTGCATGTATCTGGTATATTTTTGTTATATCTATTTAACTCCTCCGGTGTAACATACATCCGCATTAACCATTTGAAATGTATCAATTTAAGGCGTGCATTTATTGATTTGGTTTGAGCTTCTGTACAAGCCAATTCCCATTGTTCCTCTGAAATTTCAATTTGCAGATCTTCTTTCCAGTAGTTTAATCTTTTCTGTGAATTTTCACTTGAAGATAGTGTCAATGAGTTATAAAACTCTGAAATAATACCCTTTCTTTTACTATCTTTCATCATCATTTTTTCCAAGGATGAATAAATAGGTCGAGTGAGAGCTTTATTTTGATTTGATCGAATAAAGTTTCTAAGTTGAAGATATTTAAAAAAATGTGTTCTATTGAGATTAAATTTGATCCTCAGCTCTTCAAAAGACATTATGTTGTCTGCACATGGCAAATATAAATCCTGAATCTTTTGTATCCCTTTTAAATTCCATACTTTAAATACAGCGTCCGCTCTCCCTGGTTTAAAATATTGATTACCCCATATTGGACTAAATTGTGACAATAACTGTGGTTCTTTTAAATAGTTTTTAGCTCCACACCATATTTTGATCATATGCTTTACAAATGGATTTTTAACTTGTTTTTGTAATTTTTTTGCCGAATCTGAGTATATGAATATGGGAAGAGGTAAAGGTAAATTGTATGATTCCATTTCAGTCCAGTGAGGGAGATCATTTGATGAAAAATAATATGTCATAGACCTCAGTTGTGCCGACCAATAATACAACATAAAATTTGGACATTTCAGACCTCCACGATCAAATGGTAAATATAATAAAGACAAACGTAATCTAGCCCTCCTGTTGTTCCATATAAATTCCACTAACTTTTTTTTTATTCTTGAGAATAGATCTAAAGGTGGTGATAAGGGAATGTATTGAAATAAATAAAGTATTTTAGGTAAAATATTACTTTTAAGTATATTGATTCTCCCGATCATCGACATTGGTAGTGACATCCATCTCTGAGTTAACTCATTGATATCTGACATTAAGGCTTCATAGTTGACACTGGCGACTGATTCTAGCTTAGGCATAATTTGGATTCCTAAATATTTAAACTGATTTACAACATTGAATTGATTTACCTCAGGGGCTGGGTAATTTCTCTGGGTCTCATTTAGCATTAATATTGAAGATTTAGTTTTATTTATTTTATATCCTGATATTTCCCCAAAATTCTTTATTAAATTCAACAAGATTGGAATTGATTTTTTTAGATTCGAGATAAACAAAATTATATCATCGGCGTACAGGGAGATTTTATGTTCTGTTGGTCCAACTTTAATTCCATATATTTGTGAATGTAAACGTATCGCTATCGCTAAAGGTTCAATTGCCATAGTAAACAGTAAAGGTGAAAGTGGACAGCCTTGTCGACATCCTCTATTGATTTTTATTGGTTTTGAAATATTGTTATTTGTTAGGATTTCTGCTGTAGCATTATTGTATATTATTTGAACCCATTTTATGAAATTATTTCCAAGTCCAAACCTTTGTAGGACTTCAAAAAGAAAGGGCCATTCAACTCTATCAAAGGCCTTTTCGGCGTCCAATGATAGGAGAGCTGTATCCGGTGCTTCTTTATTAAAATAAATAATATTAAATAGTCTTCTTACATTATGGAAGCCTTGTCTACCCTTTATAAAGCCATTCTGATCTCGATTAATAATATTTGGTAAAATTTCTTGTATTCGTCTTGCTAAAATTTTACAGATTATCTTAAGGTCAGCGTTTAATAGGCTTATTGGTCTCATATTTTCACATTTATTAGAGGGCTTACCTGGTTTTGGCAGCAGTATAATTAAGGCATTATTTATGTATGATGGTAAATTATTATTTTGAAATGCTTCTAAAACCATTTCCAAAAAAGGTTTTATTAATTTATTCTTAAATTTTTTATAAAGGTCAACTGGAAGACCATCTGGTCCTGCACTTTTTCCTGATTTCATATTATCAATGGCTAGCCCAACTTCTTCTTGACTAATTTTAGACTCCAATATCTCCCTGTTTTCATTTGGAATACACGGTATAGATAGTTCGTTCAAAAACCCATTTAGTTTTGTTAAATCAGGTTCATTTTTGGTATCATATAATTTTTCATAGTAATCTCTAAAGGCTCTATTAATTTCTAAAGGATCTATAACTACCTGTCCATTACTTATAATACTGGTAATTGGTGTTTTAATTTCCAATTGTTTAATCTGCCATGCTAATAATTTTCCTGATTTTTCACCTTGTTCATAAAAAGATTGTTTCAATCTTAGAAGACTCGAGGCAGCTCTATTCGCTGATTTTTTGTCGTATTCAGCTCTCAAAATCAGTAATTCATTCTCCAACCTTGGGTCACTTCCTGCATACACTTTTTCCTGAAGACTTTTTATTTTATGTTCCAATTTAGCTCTCTCCTCTCGAGTCTTCTTAGATTTTGATCCTGTATAACTAATAATATGTCCCCTAATAAAAGCTTTGAAAGCCTCCCACTTTACACATGCTGATGTTTGTGTAGTATTGATGTCAAAGAACTCGTCTATCTGTTTTTCTATATACTTGACAAATTCCTCATCCTGAAGCCATTTATGCTGAAATTGCCATCTACCTGATTCCTTTGTCAATTTTTTATCTACATATATTAGACAACAGGGTGCATGATCAGAAATCACGATGTTATCATAAAAGCAGTTTTGAATCTTGGACTTTAATTCTGTGGAAATCAAAAAATAATCAATACGTGAGAATGTCTTGTAGGTACTGGAATAACAAGAATAGGCTTTAACTTGTGGTTTCATTTCTCTCCATATATCTAACAATCTCAATTCTTTCATAAAATGATTAATAGTCATCCTACATCCAATGTGCGTACAATCCAGTCCTGTTGATCTATCCACACCTGGATTCAATGTACAATTAAAATCCCCTGCTATTATATGTTGCCCTGTAAGTGATGATAAGATGAGAAATAAATTAGCAAAGAACTTCTGATCATCTATATTGGGACCATATAAGTTCACAAGATTTATATTTTCTAATAGCAAAGAACCTTGAATGATTACATATCTTCCAAATTTGTCTCCAATTACATTTTTCACCTGAAAAGGAACTGATTTATGTATGAGAGTCATAACTCCCCTGGCTCGGGATGAAAATGAAGAGGTGAATACACTTCCCTGCCATCTACTCCTAATTCTTTTAACATCCTCCTCTATCAGATGAGTTTCTTGTAAAAACACAATTCTTGAACCCATGTCCTTTATTTTATTCATAACTTGTTTAAGTTTTTTTAAATTTTGTAGACCTCTGCAATTCCATGAAGTTAAATTAAGATTAACACTTTGGTCCATGATCAATAGAGAGTTTAGGATTACCTTGCAGTGTAAACATGCTCATACAGAGAAGCAAAAACATGAGTGGTTGAACATTCATCCTACAAACTACACACAAACAAATTTCCCCTTCCCACACTTGTGGCAAACCCCCCAAAATCAAAAGAAAAATTCTGTCTCCCGATATAGCCATCGACCGCTCCACACCCACGGGGAACAGCCTAAGCCACTCCTTCTTCATCCTCCCAATCACCCTAACTCTACTGCTTTTAATGACGTAACATTAACTCTCCTCTGTAGTTTTCCAACTTAACTCCAAAATTTTTAACAACTTTGTACATCATAGTTTTTTTTTTTTGTTTGTTTTGTTTTTGTTTTGTTTTTTTAATATATAATACAATCTATATTTTGTAAACTTACTATTTACTTCAAGTCAGTCAGATGCCTGTGCAAATGCTTAATTATTCTACCTTATATTTTGTTCATGCTTAGCTCCCACCAGTCTCTTCTTCTTCTTTGATCTTCTTGATGAACTCCTGCGCCTCCTCTGGGGTCTCGTGAAGAATTTTTGCTCTTGAATTTGTGACTTTTATGTCATAAACTGGCATCTTTTTTCTTCCATCTTTGCATTTTTGCTTCAATAATTTTCTCTTGTCTTTCCATTGATTTTTTTCCTTAATTTTTTTAATTAATGCAAATGAGCTACATTTTTCTTGTGATTTTCTGACCTTTGTCTCAACAATTTATTTGTTTACTTTTTCTTAATATATTCAGTAAATCTTTTAAATAACTTGCTTACATTCTCAATGACGATAATTGTACATACAGTGGTGTGAAAAAGTGTTTGCCCCCTTCCTGATTTCTCAGTCTTTTTGTATGTTTATCACACTTAAATGTTTCAGATCTGTAATTTGTAACTTTTAAATTCAGGGTTGTTTATCTTGTAATTTTGCATTTTTTCTCTCATGAATTTAGTATATATTTTAAATAAATGGGCAGTCATCCCTATAAATTTGTTATGTTATTGTAGTAAATTTGAAGCTTTTATTGTATATATACAGTATGTTTGTGATGGGGTTTTTTTTTCCTTGTAATTGTGTAGCTTTTTCTCAAGGTTTTGTATCTTTGGGAGATTTTGAGACTTTAAAATTATGACAAAATATTGATGCAAAATAGATAATAAAGTAACTTTCTTATGCCAGGGCTGATTTTATTTGTCCCAGTCCAGTCCTGGCTAAGACAGCTAGTAGCAGACATTTTTCTTTAATGGTTGCATTGTCAGTCAACCACTGTGCACTGTTTGAATTCGAGAGAAAGAAGCCGTTGTCGTTTTGGTATAAGCAAAATATTAAAGTCAAGCTGTCACTGTTTTTATGTATCATCCCGTACCATGTTCACTAACTAGAAGCCAGGGAGGAGATGTATGGAAGATGATAACTCGAACAAAATAATGTGTGTGTGTGTTCGGGGCGGGGGGGTGAAGCTCATTGGGTGGTCTGATCCTAGAACTGCCCCTGTTGGGAACACAGTACAAAGTTAAGTACAGCTGTGGGAAAACTATTCTTCTTCTCTGCTAAAAGTGCATGGACAGCAAAAATCATAAGGGACAGAAGCACAAAACTTTACAGTCAGGTCAGAAACTCTCCCCACTACCCAGAGACCCAAAAGCAAGGTTCTGCAGCTACAGGAGGTTTCAATTTTTACAAATATCTCAAGAATGGCTGGACGGAGACTTAAAATTCTTTCATCATTCTTATTTCTGAAATTTTCTTTTACTTTGTGGTCTTATGCTTTAAGAATGAAGTTTTCTGCGCCATATTGTCAAAAATGTAAAAGTGATCATCTACAGATATTGATAATGAAAAATTGTTAAAATTGTCCAAAAAATGCCAATCCTGTACAGGCCAACAGATGGTGCTGTTTCTCTTTGGCCTCTATTTTTCTGATTTATCTTCTGATGTGATCATGCAAACTGAATGAATCTTCACAATAGCAAATACAGTGGTGTGAAAAAGTGTTTGCCCCCTTCCTGATTCCTCATTTTTTTGTATGTTTGTCACACTTAAGTGTTTCACATCATCAAACAAATTTAAATATTAGACAAAGATAACACAAGTAAACAGAAAATGCGTTTTTTTAAATGAAGGTGTTTATTATTAAGGGGGGAAAAATCCAACCCTACATGGCCCTGTGTGAAAAAGTGATTGCCCCCTAAACCTAATAACTGGTTGGGCCACCCTTAGCAGCAACAACTGCAATCAAGCATTTGCAACAACTGGCAATGAGTCTTTTACAGTGCTGTGGAGGAATTTTGGCCCATTCATCTTTGCAGAATTGTTGTAATTCAGCCACATTGGAGGGTTTTGGAGTATGAACTGCCTTTTTAAGGTCATGCCACAGCATCTCAATTGGATTCAGGTCAGGACTTTGACAAGGTCACTCCAAAGTCTTCATTTTGTTTTTCTTCATCCATCCAGAGGTGGACTTGCTGGTGTGTTTTGGATCACTGTCCTGCTGCAGAACCCAAGTGTGCTGCCGCTTGAGGTCACGAACAGATGGCCGGACATTCTCCTTCAGGATTTTTTGGTAGACAGCAGAATTCATGGTTCCATTTACCACAGAAAGTCTTCCAGGTCCCGAAGCAGCAAACAGCCCCAGACCATCACACTACCACCACCATATTTTACTGTTGGTATGATGTTTCTTTTCTGAAACGATGTTACTTTTATGCAGGATGTAATGGGACGCACACCTTCCAAAAAGTTCAACTTTTGTCTTGTCAGTCCACAGAGTATTTTCCCAAAAGTCTTGGGGATCATCAAGATGTTTTCTGGCAAAACTGAGATGAGTCTTTATGTTCTTTTTGCTCAGCAGTGGTTTTTGTCTTGGAACTCTGCCATGCAGGCCATTTTTGCCCAGTCTCTTTCTTATGGTGGAGTCATGAACACTGACCTTAACTGAAGCAAGTGAGGCCTGCAGTTCTTTGGATGTTGTTGTGGGGTCTTTTGAGACCTCTTGGATGAGTTGTCGCTGCACTCTTGGGGTAATTTTGATCGGCCGGCCATTCCTGGGAAAGTTCACCACTGTTCCATGTTTTCGCCATTTGTGGGTAATGGCTCTCACTGTGGTTTGCTGGAGTCCCAAAGCTTTAGAAATGGCTTTATAACCTTTTCCAGAGAGATAAATCTCAATTACTTTGTTTCTCATTTGTTCCTGAATTTCTTTGGATAGCAGCTTGATGTCTAGCTTTTGAGGATCTTTTGATCTACTTCAGTTTGTCAGGCAGGTCCTATTTAAGTGATTTCTTGATTGAGAACAGGTGTGGCAGTAATGAGGCCTGGGTGTGCCTAGAGAAATTGAACTCAGCTTTGTGATAAACCACAGTTAATTTATGTTTTAACAGGGGTGGGGGGGGGCAGTGACTTTTTACACACAGGACCATGTAGGTTTGGATTTTTTTTTACCCTTAATAATAAACACCTTCATTTAAAAACTGCATTTTGTGTTTACATGTGTTATCTTTGTCTAATATTTAAAATAGTTTGATGATCTGAAACATTTAAGCGTGACAAACATACAAAAAAAAATGAGAAAGCAGGAAGGGGGCAAACATTTTTTCACACCACTGTACATTCTTTGTAAGCAAACTGAATTTCACGCAGTTCTTTTCAAAGTGTGTGTCACAAATTATCTTTATGAAATGTTTGTCAGCCTTTGTGTCATGTCAATAGAACATTGTTGAGGATCTAAGACTGAACCGTGAGTGCCCTGTGGTTGAGTAGGTTAAGTCAACCCCCTCACACACACACACACACACACACACACACACACACACACACACAGAGTGTTTGATTAAAAAAAACTCACCTTCAGTGGGATCCTTGACCTTGTTTCTCTGCAACTGGATGCCCCATTTAACTGCATCTTCTCCTAAAAGTTCACAGTAAATGTCCTTGCAACAGGCAGGGTCAACTCTTCAACGAGAGTGAAAGCCTTTTTAGCCACCAATCATTGCCTGACCTTCAGTATTTTTTTCTCTCTTTTTTGTTTGTGATATTTTTTCTTCACTCAAAGGACTCCAAAGGCTTGTCTTTCAGGCCTGGTGCACATGACAACATTTTCATTTCGCCCCAGAGAGAGAGAAACATCTGCGTGCACACGGCACATCACAGAAGCAACCGCGCGTGCACACGGATCCACCGAGGGTGTGAAAACTGCTGTTGTAGCTACCGGATGACAAGTAGAAGTTTTACTAGGGACTTACATTACAAGCATTACAAGTAAGAAAAAACAGTGATATGATGTGTGTCAGCTGCAGCGCAAAACTGGATTTGAAACATTGGCTGCTCCACAGTGATTTTTTTCATCATTCAGCAAAGGTAGGCATTAAATCTAGTCTATAAATCTTCCTTGGTTGTAATTTTGATTATTTTTCTATATAAGACCATATCTATTGTGTGAAAAAAGCATTTTACAGATACCACTAAGAGCCCATTTTTAACCTAATCCTAACATCAGGCTTAATTATTGCTCCTTGGTATGTGGACTGACTGAAACCTATTGCAAATTGGGGCTGTAACATACTGTTGCTTTTTATTTCTGTGCACATGGACACGAAAAAGCAGCGGCAAGAAAACCTCAGTTTGGAGACTGGTGTCAAGTCTCTACACTTTCACACCTCCAGATACCCAGTGTCATGGCGTGGTCATCTACAGTTTAGCTGTAGACGAACTTCCACATCATCATCATCATCGTTTGGGGTACAAACCTTGTTGTGTGCACGGCCTCTCAGTGTGGGGTGTTTGGTTTCTATGTGCCCAAGCAGTTTTGAAGGCTTTCATGGACTCATTTGTTAGTCTGTCACTGGAGTGGTGGCTTATGGCATCCACCCCACTACTGGGAGATTGTGGGGTCTTTGGTATGACTCGGTGGGGGCTTTGGTACCAAAAATGCTACTTCCTGCCTTCTAGCTTGGTGCTCAGCATAATAGAATGCTGAAGGCATGAAAGTTGGTTGTGCCCCTCTGATTCTAAATGTGATTGATATTGTTGATAGGAGAAATGGACTGAATGTGGTTGGAACCTTTCTGTGTGGAGTTTGCATGTTCTCCTTGTGCTGCGTGGGTTTACTCCAGGGGCTCCAGTTTCCTCCCACAATCCAAAGACATGCATGTTAGGTTAATTGGTTGTTCTAAATTGTCCATAGATATCTGTTGTTTCCTATAGGCCCTTAGAATAGAGGGTTAGTACTAGTGAAAGTGCTTTGAGTGGTCTTTGTGACTAGAAAAGCGCTATATAAGTGTAGGTTAGTTAGTTAGTGAATGACAATGAAGTTGGCTTTCTTTCTTGTTGCCACATATTATGCACGGCAGACCTGGAGCATAAACATGCTGATAAAGCTGCATTTTAAAAGGGACTCCTACTTCCAACATGCACCTTTCTTTTTTGGTAGTCTCAGGCTTTGCTGCTGTTTCATCAGTGAGCTTTTCCCTTTTCTAAAAAAACTCTCTAATGATGACTGTTTTTTATTCATTTTGGCTAGCTCGCAGGTTTAATTATTAAGCAATGTCACCGCTAATTACTCATTGAGATCACATAGACATAGAGACAGACACGTCAGGCACGGGAAGAGAGAGAATATAAAGTAATTTTTCACAATACAACAGAATAAATGATTTTTTCTCTGCTGCTCTCTGCAACCTAGTACCAAGTGGCCCATACCTCACCACTGGGCTGTGACACAGGGGTTGGGAACCACTGAGTTAAGGTGTTAATATGGTATGTTGGAAATTAATTTTCCAACATACCATATTAACCATATTAATTACCATATTAATTTTGGAAATTAATTTTCTGAACAACAACTGAAGTGCAACATACAGTGGATATAAAAAGTCTACACAAATCTGTTGAAATGCCAGGTTTATGTGATGTAAAAAAATTAGACTAAGATAAATCATTTCAAAACTTTTTCCACCATTAATATGTGACCTATAACCTGTACAACCCAACTGAAAAACAAACTGAAATCTTTTAAGAGAAAAATACAAAAAACTTAATAGAACTTGGTTGCATAAATATGCACACCCTGTTATAAATGGGGATGTGGCTGTGTTCAGAATTAACCAATCACATTCAAACTCAGGTTTGTTAAGGTGGCAAGACAGAAGCTTTATCTTACAAAAAAAACATCCAAGCCCAGATAGATTTTGCGCTGGGACATTTTTTCTGCTGTATCCTCACAGCTGAGCACTCTTCAGCAAGAAAATCCAGTGCCTTCTTTATGTCCTCAACCTCCTCGGCTAAATGTTTTTTTTTTAGGACCCATACTGTCCATGACTGTCTGCGTCAGCTCTCAGCTGTTAACCAGCAGATCAGCTGGTCAGTCAGTCATTAGCTAGCAGCTAGTTAGCTCACCAGTACTCGACCAGCTCCGCTCCCGTTCAATTAATCAATCAAGTCCAAAACACAAACTTGTCCTAGCAGGGGGTCAGACCAAGGATGTCAGCACAAAGTTCGGCATCCAATATCGGTAATAAATAGGTCCAGAGTAATTATAAGGGTCAGCACCCAACACAGAACTCACACTGACAGCTGACACAGGAAGCTATTTCATTAGTGAAATGAGAATGGACAGAGAATAATATCAGAAACACCACTAAGTAAACAGAGGACCAGGGGCCTCATGTACAAAGGGTACTTACACCCAGAAACATGGTGTACATCCTTTTCCACAGAAAATTTCAGATGTATCACAAATGGAATGACCGTGGAAATATGTGCAGCCCCACACCAACTTCATGGCTGGCATATGAACGTTTCTACTGATACTGGTCCATTGACGACACTTAGAGGTGATGTTGGGAGACTGATAATGATGTGAAAATTAAGATAAGATTAGATAAGATAAGCCTTTATTAGTCCCACAATGGGGAAATTCCAGGATTGCAACAGCACAGGGATAGTAACACTCAGAGCAACAATCAGAAGGCAAGAAAAAACAAGAACATCTAGTAAACATATGTACATATTACTATAAATGTATATATATAGACACACAGTGCGGAGCATTATGGTTGGTTGGTGAATGTGCAGCAGAAAGTCTAAGTTCTCTCTCCGCGGATGCGGCGGGCCAGCTGGAAGTCTTTGGGCATGATGGTGACCCTCTTGGCGAAGAAGAGACCCACCAGGTGAGCCTCGCTGGTCTCCTGCAGAGCCATGACGGCGAAGCTCAGGAAGCGCAGGACGGTCTTGAAGTCCTGAGCGATCTCCCTCACCAGGCGCCGG
Organism: Pholidichthys leucotaenia; assembly: GCA_020510985.1. Lineage (NCBI taxonomy): Eukaryota > Metazoa > Chordata > Actinopteri > Cichliformes > Pholidichthyidae > Pholidichthys > Pholidichthys leucotaenia. The sequence continues at coordinate 228,370,087 of CM035836.1, forward strand.
ATGAGCAGCTCCGTGGATTTCTGGTAGCAACGGATCTCTCTCAGAGCCACGGGCCTGTGACGGCGAGGCCTCTTCACTCTGCCGGTGGCCGGAGCGCCTCTCCGAGCAGCCCTGGTGGCTAGCTGTCTCCTGGGGGGCTTCTTCCTCCAGTAGATTTTACGGGCGGTCTGCTTGGTTCTTGCCATCGCTCTTTATTATTCTGTCTTATATTTCATGCACGCCGCCTAAACTCCAGCCCGGCACCCGCGTCGTTTTCGCTACAGCTCCCGGTATGTCGAGTTTCCCATTAGCACCGGGTGGCGGCCAAGTGCTAGCTAGCACTAGCTCCTCCCCGCTGTAACATCTCCCGCTGCAAACAGTGGCTCCGTCCGCCGACCCGGGAGACCCCCGGGGCGATCCGTGCATCCGTGATATATATACAGAGTGAAAGGTGTAGAAAGAAGAAGGAAGATAAAAAAAAAAGGCTGTTGCAACGGGCAGCCGACTCGTGTGGCGCCACCGGTCCGGCGGAACCAGAACCGGAAAATTATTGTACACACCAGAGACTCATGCTGACAAACATCCAAGTGTGCACAATAAGATGAGTGGATATAAAAGCAAGCGCAAAGAAGTGCAAAAAATGCCTCTAACAACAATGGCGTTAGCATTGCACGGTGCACGGTGGCGCAGTGGTTTAGCACTGTGGCAGCACAGTTTTACCCTTGGCCGGGGGATCGCGGGGATCATGAGATCGTGGGTTCGATTCCAGCCCCCGACCAACAGTGAGCTGTGTGGAGTTTGCATGTTCTCCCCGTGTTGCATGGGTTTACTCCGGGATTTCTCCGGTTTCCTCCCGCATACCAAAAACATGTAGGTTTAGGGCGCTCGCGCACGCAGCGACCAGCAGCCGGTGGCTTGTCACCAGACTGCAAACCAAGTCTACCTACGGGTACAAATAAGTAACAAAAAAAAAAAAAAAAATTATTAGAGGACCTTGCAAATCGTGCAGTGAGAAGAAAAAGGGTATTTAGAGACAGAGAAGATTTTCTGGCTCAGGATGATGACTGGCTTGTCAGCCGGTTTAGATTTCCACGGGCAGTCGTTGTGGAACTGTGCTTAGAGCTACAGCCGCTCTTGGAGCAGCGAGAAGCCCGTTCCAGTGCAGGTACTGCAGGTACTGACAACACTGGGGTTCCTGGAAACAGGGGCATGCCAGAGGGAACTGGCAGACCAATCAGGAATTTCCCAGTCGACCCTGAGCCGAGCTATACCAGCTGTGTGGGATGGTATTATCCAGCTGTCACCTAGGTACGTCATATTTCCATACAATGCAGTTAAACAGGCCAACATCAAAGTGCAGTTTGCGGCAACAGCCGGTTTTCCTAATGATTTTAATGAACAGCATTGTTGGGAACAAACTACAAGTTGGCACTGTGCAGATGGGTGGCTTCTTGGTGAGTAAATTTATGTAATTGTCCTAATAATAACCCACCTCATGCACAGCATGCCTGTGCACCCCCAAATATCACCCTGTCTTCAAGGCTTCATTACAACTCAGTGGCTTGAGTAAGTGACTCTTTTTTTGCTGATTAAACTAGTTTCACAGCATTCTCCCAAGCCCCCAATTGCCTCTGTGTGTACAGTAGTTATGTTAGTAAACACATGCGTAAAGTTTGAAATGCAACAGTGTCACCCTTTCCCTGGAGCACTTCATTCATTTACAATTGTGTAATCCATGTAAGTTATATATAACTATAAAGGATGAGATTTGCATGTTGGGCATAAAATATGTACTTGTCAAGTCTAATATGATCCGCTTTCAACTGACAGGTGACCGAGGCTACCCACTAAATAGGTTCATATTGTCTTCTTTTTCATGTTTTCCTTTATTCAGCCAGCTGATCCACCCCGCTGGTCACAAATCACAGCGACCAGCTGACACTTCTGAGGATGACTGCAGACGCCAGCCAAAACATGTCAAAGTAAAATAAACATCTCCTTCTTATCCCTGTCTGAATAAAGGAAAACAGTAAACTAATCTTATAGGGCTGTGAGCAGGATATTGAATTATCTGTATCCGGCGCTAATGCCGGAGGACAGTGTGCCAAACAAAACATTTTTACGCGCCTCTACCTCATTCAGGAGGCCTCCAACTCACAGTCCATGAAATCCCTTTAAATCCATTATTTTTGATCGTGGGTACAGGAGAACCAAACATGCAGCGCTTGTATATATCTATTTGCATATCTATTTGTATCTAATTGTATATTCAAATGGAGGCGTGTCAAGGGACGAGTCCAGTATTTCCTCATGTGCGTTCAATTTCAAGTAGATTGGGATGTAGAAAGGAAATGTGCTTGGATTCCTGCACACACACTGTTTCATATGTCTGGATTTTTTTGTTTGTTTGTTTTGTTTTGCTTACGGCGTTTTCTCGATTTAAACGTACGTCATCTTTCAGTAGTTAAGCCATGCAAGTCTTTGTACATGAGGCCCCAGGAGAATACTTCCACGTCAAAACTACAACTTAAAGGGTTAGTTCCTTTATTTTCATATCTATAGAATTTTTTACCACTGTATAAAGTGGCACTTTGAATTCCATCTGAATGTTTACTTAAATACTCAGCTTCAAAGATCTGCATAAACTTGCACTTAAAACTTCAGAATGCATGTATACATAGTGCTGACCACTGACATGATGCCAATGTTGCAAAGTTTAAAATAAAGAAAAGCAGCAGCATTACTGAACTGAGTCAGATTTGTAATATATCCTTTGACTTTTAGATTTGTGGGTTTATATGTGTGCAAAATGCAACTAGTCATTACCAAAGTTGTTGTTTTAAATAAGAGAGATGGTATCGGGTTTGGATAAGTATCAGCTGATACTCAAAGTCGCAGTATCGGTATCGGACTTGAAAAAGTGATATCGGCTCTGTTATGTCTGGGAAATATGGACAGCAGAGGTGGTGGCTGTGCTGAACAGTGGCTTTATTAACAATAAGCTAGTAGTGCGTAGAACATACAATATAGCTGCTATGCTAGCTAACAGGAGGTACAGGTTGGTATAGCTGTAGAGGCGAAGCACCAGAAGAGGCCTACTCCCGCCGTTAGTCCCCTTAATAAAGGCAGGACGTAATGATGTCAACCCACGCCTGTGTCACCACATCCATGCTGTCTGTTGTTATGTTGGAATACACAACAGGCTCATCCCTAATTGTGTGTAGAATTTTGAGGAAAAAAATGAATTTAATCCATTTTGGAATCAGGCTGTAACATAACAAAATGTGGAAAAAGTGAAGCGCTGTGAAGACTTTCTGGATGCACTGTATGTCTTTGACAAAGAGGCCTATAGTGGTTGAGAAGAACAAAAAAAGACTGAAGAGAGTAAGAGACATGAGACATGAGAGAAGGAGAGCGCTGCAGTACCGATGAGACTGAACATCTAAGACAGGGGTTCGCATTTGTTTTTTTCAGTGGACCAGAGGTCCGGAGCAGTGCCAATATGCTGCATGGGTGGAGATTTCATTTTTATGTTGGGAGAGACAAGAAACAGAACATTTCTCCAGAGTAAATATTGAGGGGATACTTACACTACCGTTCAAAAGTTTGGGGTCATTTAGAAATTTCCTTATTTTTGAAAGAAAAGCACTGTTTTTTTCAATGAAGATAACTTTAAACTAATCAGAAATACACTCTAATATCTAGAGTATATTATATGATATACTGATATAGATATAGATATACTATATGATAGTATATCTATCAAATTAAACATAAAGCCTCTAAATTGAATGATTTGGCCTCTGTTCCTCCTCATAATTTAAAAATTAAATGTGGTTTATTAAATATTAGGTCTCTAACTCCCAAGTCTCTGTTAGTCCATGATCTGTTAATTGATCATCAGATTGATTTAAATCCCTTACAGAGACTTGGTTAGGGCAAGAGGATTATGTTGGTTTAAATGAATCAACTCCCTCTGGTTATTTAAACTGTCAAAATCCCAGAAGTTCTGGTCGTGGAGGAGGAGTAGCAACAATTTACCATTCCAAATTACTAGTTAACGTAAAGCAAAAAACATGTTATAATTCCTTTGAGGGCCTGGTCCTCAGTATTGGGCACTTTAGCAATTTTAGGTTAAACCCAATTTTATTTGCCATAGTTTATCGTCCCCCATCAACCTACTCAGAATTTTTATCCGAATTTGCTGATTTCTTAGCTGATTTAGTGCTGAAATCTGATAGAATAATTATAGTAGTGGACTTTAATATACATGTGGATGTAGATAGTGACTGCCTTAATGTGGCATTTAATTCAATATTAGACTTGATTGTGTTTTTTCAGAAAGTAGGAAATTCTACTCATTACCTCCACCATACATTGGACCTTGTTCTGACATATGGCATAGAAATAGAAAATCTTGTAGTGTCTCCTCATAACCCTGTACTGTCAGACCATTGTCTGTTAACCTTTAATTTTACTATTTCTGACTATTTGGCTCCTAAAGAAAAATATTATTACAGTAGATGCCTCTCAGATGATGCTGTTACCAAATTTATGCAGATTGTTTCCTCTATGCCATGTGTCAACACAATGGAAATAAGCTATAGACAGCTTGCTCCTTCTGTAATTGATAGCATGGTGGATAGTGTTACAGCTTCTCTGCATCAGACTCTAGACTTGGTGGCCCCCTTAAAAAAGAAAAAGTCTAATCAGAGATTTCTAACTCCTTGGTTCAACACAGAAACTCGTAGCTTAAAACAGAAGACTCGTCAATTAGAAAGAAAATGGCGCTCCACTAATTTAGATGAAATCTATTTAGCTTGGAGAAATCATCTTTTAATTTATAAAAAATCTCTTAGAAAAGCTAGAACGAGTTATTATTCTGTATTAATAGAAGAGAACAAGAATAATCCCAGGTTTCTTTTCAGCACTGTAGCCAGGTTGACAAAGAGTCAGGACTCTGTCAATCCTAGCATTCCCTTAGAGCTTACTAGTCAGGACTTTATGAACTTTTTCAATAATAAAATTTCATCCATCAGAGATAAAATCAATCAGATTCTTCCCACAGTTAACTTAAATACTGTAACTACTACAACTCCTTCAATTGATGTCTGTCTTGATGAGTTTACTCCAATCGACCTTTGTGAGTTAGACAAAATAGTTTCCTCATCCAAACCTTCAACTTGTCTTTTAGACCCTATTCCTACCAGGTTATTTAAAGAAGTCTTCCCACTTATTGGTAGCTTTATTCTTCATATAATCAATTCTTCATTAACTTTAGGCCATGTACCGCAGGCTTTTAAAACAGCTGTAATTAAACCCTTACTCAAAAATCCAACGCTAGATTCAGGAGCTTTAGCTAACTATAGACCAATCTCTAATCTCCCTTTCATTTCAAAAATCTTAGAAAGAGTTGTTGCTACGCAATTATTTGACCACCTGCAAGGAAATGATTTACTTGAAGAGTTTCAATCTGGGTTTAGAATCCATCATAGTACTGAAACGGCCTTAGCAAAGGTCATTAACGACCTCCTCATCGCATCTGATAATGGACTGGTTTCTGTACTTGTCCTTTTAGACCTTAGTGCAGCTTTTGATACTATCGATCATAATATTCTACTTGATAGATTAGAACACTATGTTGGACTTAATGGAACTCCGTTGCAGTGGTTTAGATCTTATTTATCTGATAGGTTCCAGTTTGTTCATGTAAATAATGAGTTTTCTTTCAACTCAAAGCTTAGTCATGGAGTTCCACAGGGATCTGTGCTAGGCCCTACTCTTTTTAGTTTATATATGCTTCCGTTAGGCAACATTATTAGAAAGCACTGTATACATTTTCATTGTTATGCAGATGACAGACAATTATACCTGTCAATGAAGCCAGATGATAGTAATCGATTAGCCAAGTTAGAAGCCTGTCTTAAGGAAATCAAAGCTTGGATGACTTGTAATTTCCTGCTATTAAATTCAGATAAGACTGAAGTCATTCTTGTTGGTCCAAAAAACCTTAGAAATACCTTTCCAAATCAAACTTTCAGTTTGGATGCGGTTACTCTTTCTCTTAATAGCTCTGTGAGGAACCTTGGAATTATTTTTGATCAAGATCTGTCCTTCAATTCACATGTTAAATTTGTTTCTAAGACTGCCTTCTATCATTTGCGTAATATTGCCAAGATTAGGAGCATCTTGTCTCAGAGTGATGCTGAGAAACTGATCCACGCTTTTGTTAGCTCGAGATTAGATTATTGTAATTCTTTATTATCAGGCTGTCCTAAAACATCTTTAAAAAGTCTTCAGCTGATCCAAAATGCTGCAGCAAGAGTTTTAACAGGTACTAGAAAGAGAGATTATATCTCTCCGGTTCTGGCCTCCCTTCATTGGCTTCCCATAGAGTTTAGAATTAAGTTTAAAATCCTTCTTCTTTTTTTTCCACAATATCTTTATTGAACCTTTTTTTTTTTTTAACAAACATGATACAAACAATCAAACACTAACACTAAAGTACTACAAAAAAAAAAAAAAAAAGGATGCACTAAAAACACCAACAACCACCAACAAAATCAAGTCTTCAACAATGCTCCTCTGTTTAGTCTAGACAATCCAATATATTAGTATACATATTATGTTCACCAGTTTGGAATTTACAAGGTCCACACACATCATTCACCTTCTTCTTCAAGAGTTATGTTTAAATTTTTTACATAATCAATAAAAGGTCTCCATATATTCTCAAACACAATTTCCTTTGATTTCAGTATATATGTTATTCTTTCTAATGGAAGGTTTGTTAACATCTGTCTTAACCACTGAGTCACATCTGGTCTATGAGTCTTTTTCCATAATAGTGCAATACATTTTTTGGCATTAAGCAAACTGAGGTCTATGAATGTTCTTTCACTTTTATTGAAATTATGCTTTTCTGGGTACAGACCCAACAAAAACAGTTTAGGATTCAATATGATTTGTTTTGAGATTATTTTTTCAATTGTTACCCTCACCTCCTCCCAAAACATTCTTATTAATCTACATTCCCATAAACAATGAAATAGGGTTCTTTTACTTTCCATGCATTTTGTGCATGTATCTGGTATATTTTTGTTATATCTATTTAACTCCTCCGGTGTAACATACATCCGCATTAACCATTTGAAATGTATCAATTTAAGGCGTGCATTTATTGATTTGGTTTGAGCTTCTGTACAAGCCAATTCCCATTGTTCCTCTGAAATTTCAATTTGCAGATCTTCTTTCCAGTAGTTTAATCTTTTCTGTGAATTTTCACTTGAAGATAGTGTCAATGAGTTATAAAACTCTGAAATAATACCCTTTCTTTTACTATCTTTCATCATCATTTTTTCCAAGGATGAATAAATAGGTCGAGTGAGAGCTTTATTTTGATTTGATCGAATAAAGTTTCTAAGTTGAAGATATTTAAAAAAATGTGTTCTATTGAGATTAAATTTGATCCTCAGCTCTTCAAAAGACATTATGTTGTCTGCACATGGCAAATATAAATCCTGAATCTTTTGTATCCCTTTTAAATTCCATACTTTAAATACAGCGTCCGCTCTCCCTGGTTTAAAATATTGATTACCCCATATTGGACTAAATTGTGACAATAACTGTGGTTCTTTTAAATAGTTTTTAGCTTCACACCATATTTTGATCATATGCTTTACAAATGGATTTTTAACTTGTTTTTGTAATTTTTTTGCCGAATCTGAGTATATGAATGTGGGAAGAGGTAAAGGTAAATTGTATGATTCCATTTCAGTCCAGTGAGGGAGATCATTTGATGAAAAATAATATGTCATAGACCTCAGTTGTGCCGACCAATAATACAACATAAAATTTGGACATTTCAGACCTCCACGATCAAATGGTAAATATAATAAAGACAAACGTAATCTAGCCCTCCTGTTGTTCCATATAAATTCCACTAACTTTTTTTTTATTCTTGAGAATAGATCTAAAGGTGGTGATAAGGGAATGTATTGAAATAAATAAAGTATTTTAGGTAAAATATTACTTTTAAGTATATTGATTCTCCCGATCATCGACATTGGTAGTGACATCCATCTCTGAGTTAACTCATTGATATCTGACATTAAGGCTTCATAGTTGACACTGGCGACTGATTCTAGCTTAGGCATAATTTGGATTCCTAAATATTTAAACTGATTTACAACATTGAATTGATTTACCTCAGGGGCTGGGTAATTTCTCTGGGTCTCATTTAGCATTAATATTGAAGATTTAGTTTTATTTATTTTATATCCTGATATTTCCCCAAAATTCTTTATTAAATTCAACAAGGTTGGAATTGATTTTTTTAGATTCGACATAAACAAAATTATATCATCGGCGTACAGGGAGATTTTATGTTCTGTTGGTCCAACTTTAATTCCATATATTTGTGAATGTAAACGTATCGCTATCGCTAAAGGTTCAATTGCCATAGTAAACAGTAAAGGTGAAAGTGGACAGCCAAAATCCTTCTTCTTACTTACAAAGCTCTAAACAATCAGGCTCCTTTTTATTTAAAAGATCTGATACTACCGTATTATCCTAACAGAGCACTACGCTCCCAAAATGCAGGATTACTTGTAATACCTAGAATCTCCAAAAGTACAATGGGAGGCAGAGCCTTCAGTTATCAAGCTCCTCTCCTGTAGAACCAGCTGCCAATCTGGATTCGGGAGTCAGACTCGATCTCCGTTTTTAAAAACCTACCTTTTTGATATAGCCTACAATTAGGGAGGGATCATGTGTTTCTGAACCCTCCCTTTGTTATGCTGCTAATAGGTTTAGTCAGCCGGGGGACCTCCAATAATGCACTGGGCCTCACTCCTTTCTTCACTCTCAATGAATTTTTTTTTTTTTTTTTGCTGGTCATTAATATCTGTTTGTTCTCTCCCATAGATTGAGTCCCCATCGTGCTGTTTGCTCTCTACATGTCTGTTCCTTTCATCTTCTCTGTCCCCTCACCCCCCAGCCAGTAGGCCGTGAGCAGCTCCCTCAAAATGTGGCTAGAAAATGATTTTCGTGGCACCCAACTGGGAACTACGGGATCTTTGATGATTTCTATGTAAAAAAAACCTGCTGAATCCGAAAATCGATGTTCCCACTGTCAAAGGTGTGGATAGCTACACTACCGTTCAAAAGTTTGGGGTGACCCAGACAATTATTTTGTGTTTTCCATGAAAAGCCACACTTATTTACCACCATGAGTTGTAAAATGAATCGAAAATATAGTCAAAACATTGACAAGGTTAGAAATAATGATTTGTATTTGAAATAATAATTTTTTCCAGATACTCAACCTGCTCAAAGGAAGGTCAGTTTTATAGCTTCTCTAACCAGCTAAGAGTAGACGTTTAGGATTCTCTTCCATGGTCATCATAGACCGACGGAGGCCGACGAACCAGCTAAACTGTTTTCAGCTGTGCTAACATGATTGCACAAGGGTTTTCTAATCATCCATTAGCCTTCTGACGCAATGAGCAAACACATTGTACCATTAGAACACTGGAGTGATAGTTGCTGGAAATGGGCCTCTATACACCTATGTAGATCTTGCACCAAAAACCAGACATTTGCAGCTAGAATAGTCATTTACCACATTAGCAATGTATATTAGATATTAGAGTGTATTTCTGATTAGTTTAAAGTTATCTTCATTGAAAAAAACAGTGCTTTTCTTTCAAAAATAAGGAAATTTCTAAGTGAACCCAAACTTTTGAACAGTAGTGTATGTCAAATTTGCATAAATCCAAGATGGCTGCCACGACTAACCAAGGAATGAATGGCCTAACATTTCAACCAGTCTACCTAGAAACATGTTTGAGGCCTCTTTTTCGGATAATGTTGAGCCGAGGAATTGATTTCTGAGGTCGACTGTGTGATTGAGGGTCAAAGAACCACGCTAATTTGCATAAATCCAAGATGGCTGCCATGGATGGACTAACTTTTTAGCCATTCTACCTAGAATCAAGTTGGAGACGTCCTTTTCGGCTAATGTTAACCCGAGGAATCGATTTCCGAGGTCATTAGTGTGACTGAGGGTCAAAGAACCCCGCTAATTTGCATAAATCCAAGATGGCCACCATGGGTGTGAATGGACTATATTTTGAACCACTCTACCTATAATCATGTTTGAGACGTCTTTTTCGGATAATGTTGACCCGAGGAATCGATTTCTGAGGTCAGATATGTGATTGAGGGCTCCACTAATTTTCATAAATCCAAGATGGCTGCCATGAATGGCCTAACTTTTTTTATCAGTACAACTAGAATCACGTTTGAGACATCATTTTCCAATAATGTTATGCCCAGGAATCGATTTCTGAGGTCACTTTTGTGACTGAGGCTCAAAGAACTCCACTCATTTGCATAAATCCAAGATGGCCGCCACAGGCATGGATAGTCCAACTTCTTAACCATTCTACCTAGAATCACGTTTGAGACGTCTTTTCTGCATAATGTTGACCCGAGGAATCAATTTCTGAGGTCAAATATGTGATTGAGGGTCCAAGAACTCCGCTTATTTGCATAAATCAAAAATGGCCGTCATGGAACTTTTTTAATCAGTCCACCTAGAATCACGTTTGAGACATCATTTTCGGATAATGTTATGCCCAGGAATCGATTTCTGAGGTCACTTGTGTGATTGAGGGTCAAAGAACTCCAGTCATTTAAATAAATCCAAGATGGCCGTCATAGGCATGGATAGCCTAACTTCTTAACCACTCTACCTAGAATTACGTTTGATACATCTTTTCCAAATAACGTTGACCCGAGAAATCGATTCCTGGTCAGTTATGTGATTGAGTGTCAAAGAACTCTGCTAATTTACATAAATCCAACATGTATAGCTGTCATATCCTGATACAACCTGTATTCAACCTCCACCTTATTCATCACCAGAATCATCTCCCTCTTTCTTTCATTTTCTGGTAGCCAAATGGATCAAGGTTGTTTAGATCTGAAAACATATTATATGGACCATAGGGTATTATAACATTAGGCCTACCTTGTACCCATATAGATATAAAACATATACATATAGATTGCAGATAATTTTCACATTAACAGTGAGCTTATAATAGAGACCTTGTGCAACCTAGTCACTGCTCAATGTAAACTTGCAAAATGGCAAGCACAGACCGTGTGCCCATATTTATTGAGAGTGAAGCGGCATGAAATAAAGCAGCGTTGGTGGAGGTTTTAAGCAGGTTTATTAAATCATACTGCCTTCACAGGATCCCCGCTCCGGTGCAAGTGTGAGCAGACCGGAGCGGGATCCTCAGGCTCTCAGAGGAGGAGACACAAAGTGTGTGTCTGCAGCAGCAGCTGAAGAGTGAGTGAATGAGAGAGGATGAGCATGGATTACAGTGCAGTATATACGTATACCCAACTACAGCAATATATAAAAGAGCATTCCCCAGCAGTTGGTATGATCAAAGAGACTGCAGAACAGGCATGAGACATTTGTATTTGAGAGACATACATCACAATAGGCAGATTGCTAGCCTCTGCTCCAGCTGCAAGACAAAGAGGTTACAAGGCACATCTACATATTGATCTCAGTCTCTAGGTCACAGTAAGGACAGGACGCATGAACACAATGCATGAAAGGCACATTAACATCACAGTAGTGAGCCAGAAGAAGCGGGGCTGCCTGTAGACATTAATACACACATTTCACTGTTCTGTTAATTGCTCTAGCCGAGCGCTGTGTCTGTCCAGTCTGTTGTGGGGGTTACACCAACCCGCCACACGCTCCCTCCCAGAGGGCTCGGCAGGCGGCCGAGGTCTCGATCATGCAGCTTGGGCAGTGAGCAGGAGAAGCTCTGTGCAGGCGGAGGGGGGGGGGGTGGTAAGTGCCGGCCGGGAGCAGTGAAATCGTCCTGGCCGCTCAAAAATTGCTTGTTGTTCCGCGATGTCGAGGGGCTGTCCCGTTGAACTTGCGGAGATCACAAAGAAGAAAAATTAGTCTCTGACTCCTCTCGTGGCCATGAAGAAAAGCAGGAGCGGCTGTAAGAAAAAAAGGAACAAAAGCAGAGGGACTTGGCGTGTTGACTTTAGATGCAGGTGCAACCCTAAAGCCTCGGGAACCGCAGACAGCTGAATTCCCCTTGTGTGCCGTGGCTAAGACCATAAAATCCAGTGAGCAAGCTGCATGCCTCAGGTATACGAGCAAGCCTGAAGGGCCAGTGTGCAGCAGAAGGAAGGCGGTCAGTGGAGCCGTATGTGTCCCATGCGTGGTGCGCCGTCCTCGTAACTCCCCGGTGCGTGCGCCGGGGTTCCGTGATGGGTGGGCCAGCTGGAGAGGAGAACCAGGGTCAGGAATTTTGGTGGAGATTGGCGCAGACGGCGCCGATAAACATCTATGATGAGCTGTGGCTGCAGATTAGTCATGGTGCGTTGGAGCGTTGAGGGGAGATAGACGATCTTTGTTCCTCAGGCTCGGGTAGATGAGTAGGATCGCTGAGAGGGAGGAGTAGCGGTGAAAGGGAGAAAACGTTCCGTGTCCCTCAGCCGGTCCAGCGTGGACGTCCCGATCTCAGGCGAGGGTCGCGCCATGACGTTTTCTGCAGTTTTCCCGGTCGTGGGTGATGTCCAGAGAGTAGCTCGCCTGTGTTGGCTCCGCGTCGCGGTCTCCCTGAAGCAGAAGGGAGGGCAGCTCGTTTGCGTCAGGCTGCTGTGTTCGCTGGCAGCGTGTTTTTTTCAGCGTCGGGTCGCCAGCGTGGCCGTCCAGACCAGAAGGTTGCGTTGCACAAAGCGTGTGCATTCTTGGGGTCACCAGTGAAGTGGCATGAAATAAAGCAGCGTTGGTGGAGGTTTTAAGCAGGTTTATTAAATCATACCGCCTTCACAGGATCCCCGCTCCGGTGCAAGTGTGAGCAGACCGGAGCGGGATCCTCAGGCTCTCAGAGGAGGAGACACAAAGTGTGTGTCTGCAGCAGCAGCTGAACAGTGAGTGAATGAGAGAGGATGAGCATGGATTACAGTGCAGTATATATACCCAACTACAACAATACATAAAAGAGCATTCCCCAGCAGTTGGTATGATCAAAGAGATTGCAGAACAGGCATGAGACATTTGCATTTGAGAGATATACATCACAATAGGCAGATTGCTGGCCTCTGCTCCAGCTGCAAGACAAAGGTTACAAGGCACATCTACATATTGATCTCAGTCTCGCATGAACACAATGCATGAAAGGCACATTAACATCACAGTAGTGAGCCAGAAGAAGCGGGGCTGCCTGTAGACATTAATACACACATTTCACTGTTCTGTTAATTGCTCTAACCGAGCGCTGTGTCTGTCCAGTCTGTTGTGGGGGTTACACCAACCCGCCACAAGAGCATAAAGTATACAGGCGACTGCTGCTGCCATGAGTTTGACCTTTCTTGGGTGACACATCACAAACATATGGGCTTTCCTTAACGGGCCATTTTCCATCCGCCTAAGGCTTGATAGTATGGGTGTGACTATGTGCAAACTATATAAATGTATGCCCAAACTTGTTCCTCCCTCACCTACTAGTACACTGCATCTCTTGGGCTTGGGCTGAGAAGTACATCCAACCCTCAGACTCAGAGTTAAGCTCATTGGGATTGCTACCCTTTTCCCATTTGAGCTACTTTGTGGTAGTGGTATATTTTGACTATAATTCAGGCCCAGGGTGGGTTCTGGGGATAGATGCATCATCAGAGTGAGTCGATCTGCATCTAGATCTATACTAGGACTATGTTACCTGGCACCCAGAGTCCCTTGGTTATTAGCCTCCACACCCCCAGATCAGCCTACTCAGAGTCTTAGACCAGGACTAGGTCACCCTGTGAGCGGTTGACAAAGGTTTTAGACATCTAGGGTTCCATTTTAGTTCATATTTAGAGTTACAAATGATCGGAGCCAAACGACTCCAGGGCACACGCAGTACAACCATAAACAATGGCTGCCACTCACCTTTCTTGAACAAGTCGCGACATTGTTCTGCTATTTTCTGTTGGGGTCCGTCAAGTACAAGCCATTTTTGGGCACACTCACGTACTTTTGCCCACGATGCTTCAGTAAAACAAATGATACTGCCCGAAAACTTATCGGAAATGTGAATAACACAGGAGAGGCTTTCAGCGCACGCTACCCCTGTGGGCGCTGCCATTTTGTTGTCACATGACCAAAGGGACGACACTGATTGGTTAAAACGTCCCGGACTGGGCCATGTTTAAGGTAGCCAGACAATTATTACCGACTGACTTCAATCGCATTTTTCATACAGCTATCCACACCTTTGGAAGTGGGAACATCGATATTTTGTCTTACAATAATGTAATCTTAATTTAGAAACACTAAAATTTTAGTTCCCCGTTGGGTGCCACAAAACTGAACGAAAAGTGGTAGCTGCTCACGGCCTACAGTCGCAGCAGATGACTGCCCCTCCCTGAGCCTGGTTCTGCTGGAGGTTTCTTCCTGTTAAAAGGGAGTTTTTCCTCTCCACCGTCGCCAAGTGCTTGCTCACAGGGGATCGCCTGATTGCTGGGGTCTTTCTGCAACTGTGGGGGTTCCCCCTACAGTTGATAGTGCTATGAGATGACTGTTGTTGTGAAATGGCGCTATATAAATAAAGTTGAATTGACATTGAATTGAATTGAACTGAATTGAATTAATATACATTGCTAATGTGGTAAATGACTATTCTAGCTGCAAATGTCTGGTTTTTGGTGCAATATCTACATAGGTGTATAGAGGCCCATTTCCAGCAACTATCACTCCAGTGTTCTAATGGTACAATGTGTTTGCTCATTGTGTCAGAAGGCTAATGGATGATTAGAAAACCCTTGTGCAATCATGTTAGCACAGCTGAAAACAGTTTAGCTGGTTAGAGAAGCTATAAAACTGACCTTCCTTTGAGCAGGTTGAGTATCTGGAAAAACTTATTATTTCAAATACAAATCATTATTTCTAACCTTGTCAATGTCTTGACTATATTTTCTATTCATTTTACAACTCATGGTGGTAAATAAGTGTGACTTTTCATGGAAAACACAAAATAATTGTCTGGGTGACCCCAAACTTTTGAACGGTAGTGTAAGTATTATTGTTGTCTGTCACAAATGTATGAGAAAGAATGTACAAATGTACACTTATCGGGGGGGGGAGCTGCAAATTTACAAGAAAAAAGTCATACCATTTATGAGAAAGAAAATTGCAAGTTTAAAAGAAACAAATTGCTCATTTAAAAAAAGTCAAGTTTACTAGAAAAAAGTTGCAAATTTAGTGGTAAAAAAATGCAAATTTACAAGAAAAAACATAAGAAGGTTACAAATTTACAAGAAAAAAATACAGATTTAAGATGCAAAAACAGCAGATTTATGAGGGGAAAGTGGCAAATTTACAACAAAAAAGTTTTACCTTTACAAATAAATGCAGTAAATTAATGAGAAAAATTTACAAATTTGAGAAAAACTGCAAATTTTAAAGAAAAAATTGTCGCCCTCCTGGACCCCCTTGATTTATGTCCGTGTCTCCAGACTGTTCTGCTGTGGGAGGAGCTGGGTGAAGGCAGCGACTTTCAGCACAGACTTTCACAGCTCTGTTGCTTTTTGTTGTTGTGTCGTAGATGTAACAAGAATCCTGCTTGCAAATTGATGATGATTTCAGTGCATTTATTTTTGTTGTTCTTACCTCTGAATTTTGAGGAAATGTCTCTTCAAAATTCCTATGCTTGCTCTCATAATGCCGTTTCAAATTGGAAATCTTTATCATAGCTATGGTCTCCTGACATATTAAGCACATTGGTCTTGTGCTGGTAGGAGGGAGAAAAAAGGCAAATTGCTCAGTCCATTTGTCTTTGAATGACCGATTTTCACTGTCCACTTTTCTTTTAGCAAACTTGGAGCATGCCATTTTCGTTCAATCTAGGCTCCCACTGCTGGCTTATTAGTGTAACGTTGGGGCTGTGATAAGGGGCGGAGGATTCCCCCAGCATGCTTTGCACTGCAGGGGATTGAAAGACTTATTATTCTTGTGTTCTGAGTGTTATTGCTGTACCATTATAACTGTGTTGTAAGTCTGGTTGTGATAGTGTTGCTTTCCCTGTGTGTGGGAGATTACGTGTCTGTGTCACCCTGAGTGAGATGAGTGTCTGTGTGAATGACCTCCCCTCTGTTCTGTGTAATTTGGCAGTGATGAAATAAATGCCTACTATGTTCCACATCCTCTCTCATCTTTGTGTGAACCCGTGGAATGTCACACTGGTGTCAGGAGTAGGATTTTGAGAGATGGAAGCAAGGATCAAGGCAGAGATTCAACAGTTTAAATGGCTCATTACCCAGATGAGATGGACAGCGGAGCAGGCACACCAGCCCCCAGAGCTGCTTGCCACAAGGGATGGGGAAGCAGAACGGATGGAGCAAGTGCATCCCGTTTTCTGCCTTTTTCAAGGCAGGACGGGGAATGCCAGCGGGGGAACTACAAGCTGGCAATTCCACTGCGGCCAAGGGCAGTGATCAACATGGATGCGACCATCCCACCGACCCGCCAACTGGCCAAACTTCCCCACTTTGGTGGCGAAACCTCACTGGAGAACTGTCTGGTCCAGGTTGGATTATCTGGTCCAGGTTGAACTGGCCGCTACGCTGAACGACTGGACACCTGAAGAGACAGCTGTGCAGGTCGCACTGGCTCTGGAGAGTGGAGCTCTCTGCACGCTGTCCGATCTCCAGCCTGAGGAACGTCACAGATGGCTAGCACTACAGGGAGCACTTCGGAGGTGGTTCAGGAGGACGATCCATGCTGACAACGTCCGGGAACAGCTAGCCAGCTGCTACCGACACAATCAAGAAAGTCTGGGGGCCTATGCGGCAGATGTCCGGCTGCTGACACAACATGGCTACCCAGACTTCTAGCCGGAGGCAGTGAAGAAGCTCGCCCTCCAGAATTTCATCCAAGGGCTCTACCTAGCCCAGCTCCAAGAACACGTCCAGATTCACGCCGCGAGCAGCTGGGAGATGACTGTGGCAGAGGCAGAGCGTGTAGAGTCAATGCTGGAGCCCATGGCTGACGTTTCATCACTGAGGGAGAGAGTTTTCCAGGCCACAGCTGAGAGCGAGGACGAGGAGGAACTGCGCCAAACCACAGCTGCACGGCTGGCGAGACTACAACGGCAGCGCAAGAAGGGATGCTTCCGCTGTGGGGGAGCCAGGCCACGTCACACATCATTGGCCTGCACCTACCCCGTGACAACCAGCCTCCCCTCACAGACATTTTCCCCAATGAACTATCACCACATCTGGGCTGACTTGGACGCTCACCAGGACTGTATCTGCAGTGCAGCCTGGACGGCACTCCAATCCAAGCCCTGATTGACACCGGTTCCACCATCTCCCTGGTCCAACCCAGGGCACTACCCAGTACAGATGAACTCAGACCGCAAGGCTGGGAACACGCCAGGTGCTGCGTCACCACAGCCACCGGTGAGCACATCAGATTGGGAGGGTGATGAGGCCTTGTCGTGGGAGTGGCCAGTCAGAACACAAACTACCCCTTCTGGCTGGATGATATCCAAGGCCTCTGCATCATCGGCCTAGATCTGCTCACAACGTTGGGCGCGAAGATCGACACCGCCCTCTCTCCTTCTGGGGTCCAGGACCATCACGCTCTGATGAGCCAGACGGGGAACCAGGGGACCCACACGACCGAGAGGCCGGTGCTGTCAGCGCAGGATGAGGATCATGACTCAGCGGTCTCACGGGCTCTCCAGACCGCTGCAGCCCGGGATAGCGCAGCAGCTCACAGCTCTTCTTCAAATCGTGATGACGTCACAGAGGTCCGCAGCTTCAGGTCAAGCAGGATAGAGACCCTGTTGTCTCCCGGGTCCGGCAGTGGCTGGACACAGATCAGCGGCCTGCCTGGGAGTCTGTGTCTGCGCTGGACCAAGAGACCAAGGCCCTGGATTCCCAGTGGTCCAACCTCTGCTGTCATGAGGGTGTCGTCTACTGGTGGTGGCAGGCTCCAGCTGGGCAGCGTCACGTCTGGCAGCTGCAGGTCCCCTGATGGCTCCTCCCCAAGGTGCTCCAGTTGGTTCACGGGCCGATGGGTGCGGGCCACTTCGGGGTGAAGAAGATTCTGCAGCATCTTTGGGGCCAGTTCTACTGGTCGGGGTGTCGTCAAGATGTGAAGCTCCATATCCACTGTTGTGACACCTGCACGGCTCAGAAAGGGCCGAATCAGCAATCCCATGCCCCCTTGCAGCGGTACGAGGTGGACAGCAAACCGGGGTTTGGATTTTTTGTTTTGCTTCAGAGAACATCTTCACATGGTACACAAACTGGTTTGGGAGGCCCTGGTAGTGGCGCGGAGTCAACAAAAGCGAGCGTACAGCTCCTGCTGCCAGGGGAGGGACTTTGCACCAGGAGATCAAGTCTGGGTTTTCTGCCCGGAGTGGGAAAAAAAAGGGACTGTCACCAAAGCTGCACGGTGGCACAGTGGTTTAGCACTGTGGCAGCACAGTTTACCCTCGGCCGGGGGATCGCAGGGATCGTGAGATCGTGGGTTCGATCCCAGCCCCCGACCAACAGTGAGCTGTGTGGAGTTTGCATGTTCTCCCCATGTTGCGTGGGTTTACTCCGGGATTTCTCCGGTTTCCTCCCGCATAACAAAAACATGTAGGTTTAGGGCGCTCGCGCACGCAGCAACCGGCAGCCGGTGGCTTGTCACCAGACTGCAAACCAAATCTACCTACGGGTACAAATAAGTAACAAAAAAAAAAAAAAAAAAAAGCTGATGAGCCACTGGTCGGGACCATACATGGTCCTACAGAGACTGTCGGACGTAGTATACAGGGTGAGGCTGAAGAAAAGGAACCAAGTGGCGGTGCTTCATCGCAACCGCCTCACCCTGTACCAGCCAGCTGCCCCGTGGGTGACGAAGTCAGAGGCTCCATCCTGACCTGATACCCTGGTCGAGGCTCGAATGGACACTAACGGGCCAGTATGTACCAGCCGCCACCGCCGCCGGCGGGCACTCCAACACCTGGACGGGTTCGTATTGGACTTTTGAGTTGGATTTATTATTCTAGGGACAGAAACCAGTTCAGGGGGGACAGTGTAACATCGGAGCTGTGACAAGGGGCGGGGGATTC
This sequence comes from Pholidichthys leucotaenia, assembly GCA_020510985.1. Taxonomy (NCBI): domain Eukaryota; kingdom Metazoa; phylum Chordata; class Actinopteri; order Cichliformes; family Pholidichthyidae; genus Pholidichthys; species Pholidichthys leucotaenia. Next base: position 228,389,223 of record CM035836.1, read on the forward strand.
CCCCAGAATGCTTTGCGCCGTCAGGGATTCAAAGACTGTTATTATTCTTGTGTTCAGTGTTACTGTTGTACTGTTATAATTGTGTTATAAGTCCAGTTGTGATAGTGTTGTCTTCCCTGTGTGTGAGAGATTATGTGTCTGTCACCCTGAGTGAGATGAGTGTCTGTGTGAATGACCTCCCCTCTGTTCTGTGTAATTTGGCAGTGATGAAATAAATGCCAACTATGTTCCAAATCCTCTCTCATCACTGTGTGAACCCGTGGAACGTCACAGTACCAGTAAGTGAACTGCTCCGAAAGTGAAAGTAAAAAAGTGCCGCTCGTGCGCTGACAGGCTGTCAGTGCATCGTTGGCATGGAGATACCAATCCACATTTGCAGGTGCTGACCAAACCAAAACACATAAAGTGAAGGAATCACAGCTCAGTGGCCACAAATAGGGGGCCCACTAGCCGGATGTGGCCCACAGGCCACCTATTGAGGGCCACCGATCTAAGAGGTTAATCCCCACATCCTCCCCTAAAACTTAACCTTACAGTTTTCTTTTTGTATTGTATTTTTTTAAACATAGTTTTAACATATTTGCTTGTTTTTCAATTAAATTGTACATTTTTCATGCTTTATATTAGTGTCTCATAATAAAATTGTTTGATTCTAAATTTTAAACTGAGAAGCAGAGGATCACATAGACATGATGAATGGTGCTGCGCATTTTGAGATAAAAGTCATAAGAATGGCTCTCATCTACGATACAGCTCGTCTTCTCTCAGCAAATCACACAGTTGAAAACAAGCAGCTGCTCTGACAGGGCTCTAACACACTGGGGAAAAAAACCCCTAATGATTTGCTCCCAAATTTGCAAATTTAGCCAAACACATAAGTCAGCTCTATCACACCTCTGTCATCAGCTGTCATGTTACTGTGGAGCACCTGGTCTCAGCAGTGGCATGACATCTTCACCAACACCTCCAGAAATAGGGACCAGACACGCATCCCATGTTCATTATACATCCCGCCATATTTCCACTGAACCAATGCATTGTTAATTCCAGTTTATGGACCATGACTGAAGATACTGTAATATGGTAATAGAATATTTTTCTTGTACTTGTGTGACTGGGGTTGGCATCATTTCATATTTCAGCTTTAAATAGAGCTGTCAGGTGGAGGGGGGAAAATGTCTTATGTTCTCAGTGATGGTGCATCCCCAATGTAGCCATTTTGAGGACTCCAGCAGGCTACTCCAGTTCAGCCTCAAGCAAAATATCCTGACAACTACCATTGCTGTTAACCTAATAATGTCAAACTCACCATACACTCTTACCAGCAGATACAGGTACTTTTGAATAACAGCTATTTCTCCACCAGTAAGTTAGTTGGTTAGTTATACCCCCTTTACACAGGGGTGGAGATCACTGAGATTGTTGAGAGATCTGGCCAATTTTTGATCTAGCAATGATCTTCAATGAGCTCCACAGTCACCACAGTCTACTCAAAGTTTGGACTCAGTCCCAAACCGACAAAGATCTCTCAAACACTCCCAAATATCAAAAGTTGGTCCAATCTCTCAATGATCTCTGTGCTGTGTAAAGGGGTCCTTAGTTTTTACGGCTACTCACAAATAAGTAGGCAGTCAGGTAGCCTTTCTTTAGCCAACTATGAGAAGAACTGAAGATAGGGTTAGCTAGTTTATGATGTCATAAAACCCAGGAAATGCAATCATCTCTTTGAGAGCTTAAGGGGCCCATGTTATTTTTTCCATGGTTGCAGACTTATCTACAATGTTACAATGAAAAATTATCATCTTAAAAGTGCCCAAAAGCAAAAAGAAAGAAAAGAGTATAGATCTTTTTTTGTAAATGTATAAACTAATTTTGCCCAAGTCTAATGCATTCACTAGCTCAAACAAATTTGTTTTGCAGTCTAGTAATAAAATTTATCCTGTTCTTCTATTCAGACAAAATAGAGAAGATGCTTCATACCCTGACATGTTTCAGCTGTCACCTGCAGTCTTCTTCAGAAAATGACATCTGACATCTGTGACGAGTCACATCAGCTGTTTTATCCTTTCCGTAGGTGTGACCGACCTGACAGATTTGACAGATACGCCAGGTCGGTCACATCCCCCACCATGCCATGGTCTTTGGAAGAGAGAGCCCCAGGGGTGTGAGAACATGAAAGCACTATCATCTTGGTTCATTTGCAGTCCTGGAGGGACTGGTTATCTGTCTTTTTATACAGTGTATTTAAACTCCTGGTTTCAATGGCGTATTGGAGTTGGTTTGTGTAAAGTTAGGTTCATATATATTCGGACAGTGACACAAGTTTTGTTATTTTAGCTGTTTACCAAAACATATTTAAGTTACAGTTATATAATCAAAATAACCACAAAGTGCAGACTCTCAGCTTTAATTTGAGGGTATTCACATCCAAATTGGAGTTACTGTTGATGAACTGCAACCATTTTTATACAAAATCTCCTCATTTTAGGGGCTCAAAAGTAATTGGAGAAATTAACATTACCATATATAATGTTAATTTTTAATACTTTATTGAGAATCCTCTGCAGGCAATGACTGCCTGAAGCCTGGAACTTATGGATATCACCAAACGCTGGGACACGACTCAAATGCAGGCAAGAATACAGTGCAAAATGATGATTTATTAACAAAAACTGTAACAAAAGAACTACAGCACGGGGCTGAAAACACAAAGTCAAACTGGGCAGACAAACTCATGGGGACACAGAAGAAACAATAATGACGCCACACCTGACAAAGACTGGCAGAGACATATATAGATATGGAGCAATCACAGCAACAAGAAATAGGTGGGTATAATCAGGGGCAATCAGAGACACAGGGAATGACTACAGATATGGAAAAATATGATGGACTGAGACATGGGGCATGAACAGAGGATAAGGGGAAACACGATCATGACACTAATGATAATAATAACAATAATAATAATAATGATAACTAAAGATACATGGCTTCAAGGAAAAACACAGAAGCATAATAACAGAGGGCGAGGACATAGCTGAACTCATGTCCTAAAGATAACAGAAAAAAAACAAATATGAACATAAAGCAAGGATATGAGCACAGTCACGTTCAAACCTTTACAGTACCCCCTTCTAAAGGGTCAGATTCCAGACAACCCAAAGAGTAACATCAACAACTGACAAAAAACAACAAAAAAAAAAAATTCAGAGGGTGGGTGGTGGGGGTACAAGGCCAGGCAGGCCAAAACAAACTTTTACAGCCCCCCCCCACAGAGTTTAAACCCTAACACACAGTCTTGTGGGCCCAACCCAAGTCCAAAGCACCAAAACAGGTCAGGTGGTCTGTCCAAGTCCATGGCCTACCAGACCAGAGCACAGAACGGATCGGGTGGTCTGCCAAGGTCCACAGGCCCTTGGACTGGAGAACAAAGTGGGTCAAGGGGCCTGCCCCAGTCCATGGACCCCCAACTTGGAATGCAGGGCTAGTCCAGCAGCCTGCCAATGTCCTTAGGCCACCAAACTGGAGAATAAGGTGGAACAGTGGCCGCAGGAACACAGAGTTCACCAAACAAACACAAAGGATCCCTATGCTCTGTGATCGATGACTGCTGCACACTGACCCCGACCTCTGGAATGAAAGGTGGAGGTCCGTGTCCTCTGGGACGACAATTGGAGGCACGCTGGCCTCTTGGGCTACAGTTGGAAGCACGCCGGCCTCTTGGGTTATGGTAAATGGCGCCTTGGATGCGCTCTGCAGAGCATGCCCAAATGCCAAGTCATGTTTCGTTACCTTGTATTCATACATGTGTAATGACAATAAAGTTGAATCTCATCTTATCTCATCTCAAATGGCATTCACTTACATAGTGCTTTTTCTCGTCTCTGGATGACCAAACGCTTTACAGATCTTGCTATCCACCATTCATGCACATATTCACACAGCAGGGCTGCCATACACACAGAGGCGCTAGCCTGACCACCATTGTATGGGAATATGATGTACCTGGGTGACAGCCAGATAATGCTATCCCACACAGCTGGCATAGCTCAGCTCAGGGTTGACTGGGAAATTCCCACTTGGTCTGCCAGCTCCCTCTGGCATGCCCCTGTTGCCAGGAACCCCAGAGTTGTCAGCACCTGCAATGGGACAGGCAGCACACGGCTTCTCACCGTGTTGCATTCCAAGAGTGGCCATAGCTCTGAGCACAGTTCCACAACGACTGCCTGTGGAAACCTTAACTGGCTGACAAGCCAGTCATCATCCGGAGCCAGAAAATCTTCTGTCCCTAAATACCCTTTCTCTTCTCACTGCCTGATTTGCAATATCCTCTCATAATGCTAACACCATTGTTGTTAGAGGCATTTTCTGCACTTCTTTGCATCATCACACTTCATCATCACATCATAGCAGTCTGTCGTGGGCGACAATGACCGTTTCATTTAGGTCTGATCAGATTCCTCCACGTAGCTCTGTCCGTAGCCTTCCACTGCCAGGAACTCCTGTCTATATCCAGCTTCTTCAAGTTTCTTTTTACAGTGTCTTTAAATCTGAGCCTTGGTCTACTCTGATTGCGTTTGCCCTTGCATAACTGTGAGTAGAGTAACTGTCGAGGGAGACACTGGTGGTCCATCCTCTCAACATGTCCGAGCAATCTCAGGTTCATCTGTATTAGCATGTCCTCCATTGACGGTAGACCAGCTCGTTTCAACACTTCTATGTTGGTTATCTTGTCTTTCCATGAGATGGTAATTATAGCTTGAAGGTGTCTCATCATGTATGCATGAAGTTTCTTTACAACTCTGTAGACAGTCCAAATTTCAGCACCGTACAATAGAGTAGCCAGTACTGTCGCTCTGTACACTTTGCATTTCACATGGATAGACACATGTCGATTGTTCCACAGTCTCTCCCTCAAGTTTCCAAACACAGCGCTTACTCTTCCCATTCTGAGAGATAGTTCATCCTCCAGCTTAGCATTCTCTGAAACAGTACTCCCTAGATACTTGAAAGTCTTGCACTTGACTAGTGGCTCTGTACCAATGCTGATCTCTTCTGGTAGTGATGTTGATAACTGGAACTTTGGTGGTTGATAAAGGCACTCTGTCTTCTTGATGTTGATTTGGAGGCTGAATTGGCTAGCTGCTCTTGCAAATTTCTCCACTAAAGATTGCATATCTCCCGCACTGTGCGCAACTAGAGCACTGTCGTCGGCAAAGAGCATTTCTCTTACTACTTTTATCGCTGTCTTACTCTTGGCTTTAAACTGTGCCACATTGAACAAGTCTGCTTCTTTCCTTGTTTGAATGTATACTCCTTCTGAAGTGTCTTTGAAGGCCACCTCAAGCATGACTGCCAGATATAGTGAGAAGAGTGTAGGCGACAGCACACACCCTTGTTTCACCCCGTTGCTTACTGAAAAGTCTTTAGATACTGAACCACTCATTGCCACATTTGCTTGCAAACCTGTATGGAGTGCCTCGATCAGGCTGACAAACTTCTCTGTACAGCCATATTTCTTGAGTACCTGCCAAAGTCCTTGTCGCGAAACAGTATCGAAGGCTTTACTGAAGTCTATGAAGACTACATAAAGCGGTATGTTCTGTTTAATACACTTTTCTTGAGCCTGTTTCAAGTAGAAAATCATGTCCATTGTGCTTCTTCCACTTCTAAAGCCACACTGGGTTTCCGGTAGTACATTTTGCGAGATGTGTTCATTGAGTCTGTTCAGTAGTACACATGAGAGAATCTTACCAACAGTGGCTAGCAGTGATATACCTCGGTAATTTCCACAATCTGTCCTGTCACCTTTCTTGAACAAAGGCACAATACTTGCATCCTTCCAGTCTTGAGGTACTTTCTGGGCATCCCATATCTCTTAGATGAGCTTGTGCAGGCAGTTAAGTCAGCTGAACACCACCAAATTTCCACACCTCTGCTGGAATTCCATCCCTTCCTGGAGCTTTACCATCCTGTGTTGTCCTGATAGCTGCCATTAGTTCATCAAGATTTGGTGGTTCATCCAGACTTGATACAGCTGGTCGCTGCACTAGAGCTTCTTTAGCCTCTTCAGTGAGATCTCCAGGGTTGTTTAGTAGTTGGTCAAAGTGGTCTGCAAATCTGTCCAGGATCTTGTCTTTCTCCTGCAAAACCGTTTCACCATCCATAGCCTTTAGTTGGATCAATCCTCTTGGTTTAGGGCCGTAGATTTCTCTCAAACTTGTGAAGAATGTTTTCATTGTGGGAGATGTGTTCAATGACGAGACATGAGTGTATTTCTCAGGTTCGGCTTTATTGCAGAACACAATCATCCAACATTCTCAAAAGCAAGAAGAGGCAGAATAATGTTACAGCACACTCTTATACCTCCGGGGGATTAAGAACTCAAGTCACATGGTGCTTCTGCAAACATTCAATCACAATGCAAGTCTCTGAAGATTCACCATTGTCTCTCATTCTCTGGTGTTCCGGGAAACCCCCCAGGGCCTCCTCTCTGAGACAAGGGCTCGACTTTACACCTCCTCGCCATCTCCTGTCAGCCCCCGTCGATCCAGACTCCTGTTCCTCCAGACGTGAAGCCCCAATCCACATAAGCCATACATTTGTGGGAGATATGAACCAGACATATGTGCCACACTCTTGTGGGAAATATGAACCAAACATATGTGCCACATGACCCCTCCCAAACGTCTGCAAGGGACAAACATACTCATAAATGCATAACATAAAAGACATCACCACATAACCAACAATCAATCCCCCAATCTCTTAGGTCTTAGCTTCCTGCCGAATCTGCTGTAGGCCGGCTTCGCTGCGTCTGCAGCGTCTCCTCGCACCTGGGGATTAGAATTGTTAGCACATCTCTGTGAGAGCTCTGGAGCATGCCTTCTCGGTGGCCTGCCCCGGCGGGGGGCTTTCGCCAACTGCACGCGTTCATCAGCCAGGACAAAAGCGGGCTTGAGTCTGTTTATGCAAATTAGCTCCCTTCTGCCCCCCAAATCTAGCAAAAAATGCTTCTCATTTTTTTCCAGCACCCTGAACGGTCCATCGTAAGGCGGTCTCAGCCCTGGGCGTTGTGCATCATGTCTAACAAAAACAAACTCTGCGTTGTTCAAAGCCTCTGACACAAAAACGCGTGGAAAACTGTGATGCACTGGGCCAGGCAGCGTGTTTGATCCTGTGCCGCTCTGCAACAGCTGAGCGGGGGGGCAATTGGGCGCAGGATTTTTCGGGAGAAATTCCCCCGGCAAACGGAGAGGTTGTGTGAACACTAACTCCGCTGGGGAGGCTTGCAAATCCTCCTTAGGTGCAGAACGCAACCCCAATAAAACCCATGGCAGTTTGTCCACCCAATTTGTATCCGTGAGCGATGCTCTGAGGGCTGCTTTCAATGACCTATGAAAGCGTTCACATAAACCGTTGGCCTGCGGGTTATATGCGGTAGTGCGGTGTACCTTCACCCCTAAGCTGTGGGCCACAGACGACCAGAGTTCGGAAACAAATTGAGGGCCTCTGTCTGACGTTATATCCGACGGAACTCCAAAACGCGCGACCCAAGCTGTTAAAAACGCGCGCGCAACCTCTTCCGCCATTGTTGACGCCAGAGGTACCGCTTCTGGCCAACGTGTGGTGCGGTCCACCATCGTCAAAAGGTGTGTGTGCCCTTGAGACGAGGGAAGCGGGCCCACCAGATCAACATGCACGTGATCGAACTGCTTAGCCGGGATGTGAAAAGGCTCCAAAGGGGCCCCCGTGTGCTTGTGTATCTTAGCCCTCTGGCACGCTACACAAGCCGCTGTCCATTTCTTGACCTGTTTGCGCAACCCCGGCCAGACAAATTTCTCCCCCACCATCTTGACCGATGCGCATACCCCCGGGTGCGCCAGCGAATGGACCGAGTCAAAAACGCGGCGGCGCCACGCGGCTGGAACCACGGGACGAGGCCGACCAGTGGAGACATCGTATATTAAGGGGGGCATACCTATTTGCTGCACCCTGTGCTCCAGCCTTAACCCTGTTGGTCCAGACTGGAGCGCGCGCACATCCGCGTCACCAACCTGCTCCGCAGCCATGTCTGCATAATCCAAACCTACGTGGACCGGGGCTGCGCGCGCTCCCGCGTCACTGCCCTGGCCCACAGCCACCGAGTCTGCCCCCACGTGGCCTGGCGTTGCCACAGCACGTGAGAGACAGTCCGCCACTACATTGTGTTTGCCTGCTACATGCTGGATATCGGTGGTGAACTCCGATATTGCGGCTAGCTGTCTTTGTTGTCGGCCTGACCAAGGTTCTGAGATCTTGGCCATCGCAAAAGTTAACGGTTTGTGGTCCACGAAAGCGGTGAAACGCCGCCCTTCCAGCCAGAACTGGAAATGGCGGATGGCCAAGTGTAGGGCTAAAAGCTCCCTTTCAAACGCGCTGTATTTACGCTCGTTATCGCGCAGGGATTTGCTAAAGAACGCGAGAGGCTGCCAGGTCCCTGCCACACACTGTTCAATGACTGCCCCCACCGCTAGGTCCAAAGCGTCGGTGGTGAGCGCCAAACGGGCTGTTGGAACCGGGTGCGCTAACAAAACGGCGCTTGCAAGGGCTGATTTGACCTGGGAGAAAGCGCGCTCCCGCTCCAGAGACCATTCGACCTTATTAGTGGGTTTTTGTTTTTTTAGTGCCGCATACAGTGGCTGCATAAGTCGCGCTGCGCTCGGAAGAAACCGGTTGTAAAAATTAACCATTCCTAGAAACTCCTGCAGCGCTTTTATCGTTTGAGGTCGGGGGAAATCTGTTATTGCGCGCACTTTCTCAGGCAGGGGAACCGCTCCCTGTGGTGAAACGCGGTGCCCCAAAAAATCGATTTGCGCCACCCCGAACTGGCACTTCGCTGGGTTAATTATCAACCCGTGCTCTGCCAGTCTCCGAAAAACCGCTGTGAGGTGGGTTTCATGTTCGTCCTCGGACGTGCGGGCTACCAATATGTCGTCTAAATAGACGAACACGAAAGGCAGGTCGCGTAAAACAGCATCCATCATGCGTTGGAAAGTTTGCGCGGCGCCCTTTAACCCAAACGGCATGCGCAAAAACTCAAAAAGCCCAAACGGAGTTATTACCGCGGTTTTGGGAATATCCTGCACGCGCACGGGGACTTGGTGGTAGCCGCGCACCAAGTCTATTTTAGAAAAAATGCGCGCCCCCGCCAAATGAACTGAGAAATCCTGGATGTGCGGAATCGGATAGCGGTCGTGTGCTGAGACGTTGTTCAACCTGCAGAAATCGCCACAAGGTCGCCACGAGCCATCAGCCTTTGGGACCATGTGTAACGGGGAAGCCCAGGGGCTGTTCGAGCGTCTAATTATGCCCAGTTTTTCCAGGTTGGCAAATTCCTCGCGCGCTATTGCCAGTTTAGCTGAGTCCAAGCGCCGGGCTTTTGCAAAAACGGGCGGCCCAGTGGTGGTGATAAAATGCTCCACCCCGTGTTTGGCCACTGTCGCCGAAAACTTTGGAACTGTGAGTGCTGGAAAGTGAGTGAGCAGAGCATGAAACTTACCACCCGCAGCTGTGACGTTGGCGTGTGCAGTCGGAGGAGCCACCCGAGCTGTGCAGGGAATAGAATGGAAAGAAAGTGCATTAACCAGGCGTCTATTAGCAAGATCAACCAATAAACCATGTGAGCACAAAAAATCAGCCTCTAACATGTTGAAACTGACTGCTGCTACAATAAAGGTCCACTCGAATGAACGGCCCTGTAAGGACAGACGCATGGTCCTCTCACCGAATGTCTTAATCGCTGAGCCATTTGCTGCTGATACTGACACCCAGGGAGCTTTGGACGGCATTAGCCGTTCCGCATAGGTAGGCGTGACGAAACTCAGCTGGGAGCCCGTGTCCACGAGGAATTGTTTCCCCGAGTGTGCATCTGTCAGGTAAAGCAGCTTATTTTCTTCTCCGAGGGATGCAGCTGCTACCGGCCCCCCGGTCTTGGCATTTCCCTGACGCTTGAAGCAGCACGGTGGGAGACATCTGTGCGCCCTCTCCGCAAAACGGCGGTGGTAGAAACACAGGCCGACCTCAGCTCCGCGTCGCCTGACGTCTGTCGCCGCCGTCGTCGGTTCGTCTGGCGCCGCCACCTCTGGCTCCAAACCATCTCTGGGCGCCGTCCTCTGCTCAGCTGCCGCGGCCGAAACCGCGCTCTGCTTGTGGGCGTCGACGAGTCGCTGCGCCTCCTTGCCGAGGCCATGGTAGTCCCGCATGGCCAAGCGGGGTGAGTCTGCCAGGGTCACTCTCACTGCTGGCGGCAGAGTCCGGAGGAAAAGGTGGGCGAAGATAAATTCGCCATCCTCGGAGTCTTTCAGTCTCAGCATCTTCACCATCAGGTCTGCCGGTCTGTCGTTCTCCGACTCCGTCAACTCTAGGAGCCCCTCTGCTCGCTGTTGCACCGAGGGGGTGAAATGGCTGATCAGCGCCTCCTTCAATGCGCCGTACTTGTCGGTGTCTGGTGGGTGGTTAACCAGATCTTCCACCCTCTGGACCGTGTGACTGTCCAGCTTCGCCACCACCTGGTAGAACCTCATTTCATCCTTTGAGATTCTCCGGAGGTTGAACTGCGCCTCGACCGCGCTAAACCAGGAGCGCGGGCTGTGCTGCCAGAAATCGGGCAGCTGGAGCGTGGAGGCAGCCATCAGGCTGGCCTCTGATGAGCTCCGCTCGGGAGAATTTTCCCTGCTCATTCTTTGTCGTGGGTCACCAGTGTGGAAGATGTGTTCAATGAGACATGAGTGTATTTCTCAGGTTCGGCTTTATTGCAGAACACAATCATCCAACATTCTCAAAAGCAAGAAGAGGCAGAATAATGTTACAGCACACTCTTATACCTCCGGGGGATTAAGAACTCAAGTCACATGGTGCTTCTGCAAACATTCAATCACAATGCAAGTCTCTGAAGATTCACCATTGTCTCTCATTCTCTGGTGTTCCAGGAAACCCCCCAGGGCCTCCTCTCTGAGACAAGGGCTCGACTTCACACCTCCTCGCCATCTCCTGTCAGCCCCGTCGATCCAGACTCCTGTTCCTCCAGACGTGAAGCCCCAATCCACATAAGCCATACATTTGTGGGAGATATGAACCAGACATATGTGCCACACTCTTGTGGGAAATATGAACCAAACATATGTGCCACATCATGTCCTTTCTGTCTGCTGCAGTTTGAAGTTCCTCCGCTTTTTCATCCCACCAGTTGGATGTTCATCTCTCTGGTGTGCTTCTGTAGCTCACTCTGAGCTTTTGAGTATTTCTTCTTCTTTGATCTTGTGTTTTAAGATAAGATAAGATAAGCCTTTATTAGTCCCAATGGGGAAATTCCAGGATTGCAACAGCACAGGGATAGCAACACTCAGAGCAACAATCAGAAGGCAAGAAAAAACAAGAGCAGCTAGTATACATATGTACATCTTAATATGAATATATATATATATATATAGACACACAGTGCGGAGCATTGTGGTTGGTGGATGTGCAGCAGAAAGTCTAAGCTCTCTCTCCGCGGATGCGGCGGGTCAGCTGGATGTCTTTGGGCATGATGGTGACCCTCTTGGCGTGGATGGCGCACAGGTTGGTGTCCTCGAAGAGACCCACCAGGTAGGCCTCACTGGCCTCCTGCAGAGCCATGACGGCGGAGCTCTGGAAGCGCATGTCGGTCCTGAAGTCCTGAGCGATCTCCCTCACCAGGCGCTGGAAGGGCAGCCCACGGATGAGCAGCTCCGTGGACCTCCGGCAGCGACGGATCTCTCTCAGAGCCACGGCACCGGGCCTGCAACGGTGAGGTCTCCTCACTCCGCCAGCGGCTGGAGCGCCTTTTCGAGCAGCCTTGGTGGCCAACTGCTTCCTGGGGGCTTTTCCTCCAGTAGATTTACGGGCGGTCTGCTTGGTTCTTGCCATCGCTCTTTATTATTCTGTCTTATATTTCCTGCACGCCGCCCAAACTCCAGCCCGGCACCCGCGTCGCTCCCGCTTCAGCTCTCTCGGTATGTCGAGCCTCTCCGTTGGCACCGGGTGGTGGCCGAGTGCTAGCTAGCTAGCTAGCTTATACTGTAGATTTTCCTGCCTAGCTATATTCCTTGCTTCTAGTAGTTTCTTCAGATGTTCATCATGCTCATCAAACCAATCTTTATGTTTCCTCTTAGGGTGGCCTAATACATCACTCGCAGTCTGATACACCATATCCTTTAGTGTTGCCCATTTCTCTTCTATGTCATTCTTTGAGTTGTTGCTGTCCCAGTCTTTCAAGTTTTCATCCATTTCCTGTGTAAGTTCTTCCTGCTTCTTTTGGCCTTTCAGTGCACTAGTCTTTAGCTTCCGTGGTGGCTTCGCACCCGTCCTGCAGTGCTGTTTTCTTCTGCAAATCCTTCATCTAGATCTCAGCATAACAATCAGTACCACAGTCCGCACCTCTCATTGCTCTGGTGTCCAATACATCCCTTATGCCTCCCTGCCTTACTATGATGTAGTCTAACAAGTGCCAGTGCTTGGATCTTGGGTGCATCCATGTCTTCTTGTGTGTGTCCTTGTGCTTAAATAGAGTGTTGGTTATCACAAGGTTGTACTCTGAACATAGTGCAAGTAGAAGTTCCCCATTAGCATTGCACTTGCCTACTCCATGACTGCATAACACTCCTTTCCATTTCTCAGTGTCCGAACCAACTCCGGCATTAAAATCTCCAACGAGCATCAGCCTGTCATCAGTCGGTTCACGCCTGATAGTCTCACCTAAATCATTGTAGAACACTTCCTTCGCCTCCTCTGTGTTGGTCATTGTTGGGGCATATACACTGATGAGTGTGGCATACATCTTCCGCTGTAGTGGGAGTCTCATAGTCATTATCCTGTCGTTGATTGGCACCAGTTCCTCATTAAGCATTGCTGCTATCTCCTTTCTAACTGCAAAGCCCACTCCTGCTTCTCTCCTTTCTTGAGTTGATGTTCCACTCCAAAAAAGATGTACCCATGGTCTTCCAAGCTGTCATATCCAGGCAATCTTGTTTCACTAAGTGCAGCTATTTTTTTTTTTTTTTTTTTTTTTTTGTTACTTATTTGTACCCGTAGGTAGATTCGGTTTGCAGTCTGGTGACAAGCCACCGGCTGCTGGTCGCTGCGTGCGCGAGCGCCCTAAACCTACATGTTTTTGTATGCGGGAGGAAACCGGAGAAATCCCGGAGAAAACCCACGCAACACGGGGAGAACATGCAAACTCCACACAGCTCACTGTTGGTCGGGGGCTGGGATCGAACCCACGATCTCATGATCCCCGCAATCCCCCGGCCGAGGGTAAACTGTGCTGCCACAGTGCTAAACCACTGCGCCACCGTGCAGCCCATGCAGCTATGTCTACATTGTACCTGTTCATTTCCAGGGCCACAAGCGCGGTCTGTCTTTCTGGGCGCTGTGATGTTGTTCTGTCCAACAGAGTGCATGCATTCTATTCTACTACACACAAGGCTGCCGTTTTCCTCTTCTTTTGTCTTCCTGCTCCTAGCTTACTTTTCGCTGCCTGTCAGAGTGTGAACAGATCAGCGCAGACCTTGTTAGCCCAGGCAACGTCCAAGCCGGTATCTTCTTGTGTGTGTCCTTATGCTTAAATAGAGTGTTGGTTATCACAAGGTTGTACTCTGAACATAGTGCAAGTACAAGTTCTCCATTAGCATTGCACTTGCCTACTCCATGACTGCCTAGCACTCCTTTCCATTTCTCAGTGTCTGAACCAACTCTGGCATTAAAATCTCCAACGAGTATCAGTCTGTCATCAGTTGGTACACGCCTGATAGTCTCACATAAATCACTGTAGAACTCTTCCTTTGCCTTCTTTGCACTTGCTTTTATATCACTCATCTAATTGCACACATGTAGATGTTTGTTCATCATGTGTCTCTGGTGTGTACAATAATTTTCACGCCATTATCAGTCTCCCAACATCACCTCTAAGTGTTGCCAAAGGACCAATAACAGTAGAAACATACGTACACCAGCCATGAAGTTGGTGTGGGGCTGCGCATATTTCCATGGTCATTTCATTCTTGATACATCTGAAATTTTCTGTGGAAAAGGATGTACGCCATGCTTTTTTTGCATAAGTACCCTTTCTACAGGAGGCCTCTGGTCTTTCTGGAGCTCTTCACGAGTGGTCTTTGGCTCTTGGATAACTCTTCTCATAATTCTTTTGACTCCTCTATCAGAAATCTTGCAAGGAGCTCCTGGTCTTGGACGGTTTATGGTAAGATGATGTTCTTTCCACTTCCGAATGATGGCTCCAATCACGCTCACTGGAACATTCAGCAGTTTAGAAATGTGCCTGTAACCATTGCCATCATTATGTTTTGCAACAATAAGGTTGTAACAGTCTAGAGAGTTCTTTGCTTCAACCCATCATAAGTTCTTTGTAGTGTGACAATCTGATATTCACGGACCTTTTTAAAGGCTATCAGCCAGGACTTAACCAGCTGAAATTAATTTGCACTGATGGGGGATGGAATGGCTTCCTAAATTCTGATAGATTTCATCTGGTTTCTTGGCTTTCTATGCCTTTTTGCACCTCTTTTTCTTCATGTGTTCAATACCTCTTCCCTGTGTCATTCCACTTTATTAATATAACTTGTTTTGTGAACACAGTTGCCTTGATTTCTTTGTATGTATGGATTACTTGGGCTGTTACTGATATCTGGTGAAAATCTCAGATCAATGGCTCCATCAGAAACATGTTTAATGAGAAAAATGTTGATGTGTTCGATACTCATTTTCCCTGCTGTATATGGGCCTAACTGTATGTTGGCTGTTCACAGTGCCTGAGAATGCATAGAAACCTTGCTTGATGCCATTTACTAATGTCAAGCTTTTTTAAAAACACACCCTGACTGTGCAAGAGATATAACACAGTTGCCAACAGCTGTTGAATGGCTGCTACTAATACAGCCTATGGTCTTAGACCAAATACAAAGTGGACTTTTTACATGAAGTGATAACATACAAACCCAACGGAAAGATTAACTGGCATCCCTGGGAGTACAATTTTGTTTAATTTGGTTGAAAAATTCATTTGGTTGCTATAGCCGATACTAGAAGTATCAATAATGGAGGATAAAAAGATTGAAAATGAGATTACCACTCTCTGGAGACAGATAGGTCGGTGTCCTGCAGCTGAAAAGAAGTGTCTGCACTTTGCATCCATCTGAGAAATCCTGCCACAGATCTGTTTAAAAGGGCTAGCAGATCATCGGACTGGATACCGGTCGGGCTGAGCTCGTGCTGAAAACAGGCATCATCAAGATGCAGCTTTGGAGAAGGCAGTGAATTTTTCCTGTGTGCCCCGCTGGACAATGTTGTGAACCCAAACACAACAGCATTTTATGATTTCCACAGCAGGTAAAAGGCAGCAAGAAGCTACGAAGGTAACCTCAACCCTCCACAGGGCAAATTTTCGCTTGTTGCTCTCAACTCTTGTGGCTGTATTTGTGTGAGTAGCACACAGGTTTTGGCTTTGCTTGTGGTTCTAACACACCTTTACACTGGTGTCCATGACAGCAGTGACTGACTAAATGACAAGAAACTGTGGAACAAAAACAAGGTGGCAACCCATAAAGACTGAATCACAACACAGCATTAATTTCAGGGTGTGCCTATTTATGGAACCAAGTTACAGAAAGATTTTAATCTGTATTCTTTCACACATAAAGATTTAATGCCACAAAAAACGGGCATTTTAACAGGGGTGGAAAGACTTGTATACAGTATATGTTGTTTCTTTGTAAACCATTACGCCTGTCCATTAACCGGGTCTTCTTAGATAATTTAAGTCCTGGCCTTGAAAAGGTTCTGGTAAAGGTTCTATTTGGATTTTTTTTTCTTGAACAACACCGTTTTGGTGGCATCTGTGATAAACAAGTTTGACTTGTCATCCATTCTTTTAACAGTATGTGACAGAAAATACAGACACACATAGTTGCATGTCTGTAAACTGAATACAGTTGGTACTGTTTTCCTTTCAATTTTCAGTTCACTTATGTAGTTAGCTTCTTGCATGATCAAGAACTCTTGAAAGTGGTGCTGTTGTGTTAAAAGAAGCTACAGAAAATGTGTCTGTCAGAATGACTGCTACTCTGTGGCGGCGGGGCCACCACTCCAGCACAGCTGCTCAGTCGACCTCATGGTTTGTTTACTGCTTTTGTTTTAAATCGAGCTGTCAAAACAACTTTTTAGCACACAAGTGCATTGTCTGATGCCTGGAGGTAATCATTACTGTTTTGTTGGCAGCAAAGAAATAACTTCACAATCAAGCACCACAAGGAGGATAATTACATATACATACGTGTTCATTACAGCCTTCCCCATCAGCTTATGAGTAGGTGCGGCGGTAGTGGCAACCACCACATGCAATTACACTAGTACAATCAATTAACGCAAAACATCATCTTCCCCACATTTAAAGCGTTATGTCTGACTGAGCCACAGTAATCATTTCTGCTGTTCCACATTTTCTGCTTTGATATCAAGAAGTCGCAAACCACTTGGGAGTGTTACATTTTATTTTTGGTGTCATCGCTCTTTCAGCTTTTTCTTATTGTTTATCTTTTTCCACAGGTTTAAACCCATCATAATAGTCAAGAGAGATAAAACATTTTCAAATACTTTGTACAGAAATTATCCTTTCATTGTACAATAAAAACTTGATTAGGCCCAGCCCAGTGTGAGATTTCACAAACAAATTCAACAAGAAACAGTTTTCATAGCCTGAGGATTGCAAAACCTCTGACTCGCATGAGCAGAGACAGTTTGAGGAGAAAAAAAAGGCTGCCAGGGCAACAGTTGTGTTATCACATTGTCTCGGTTGTAATAAAACACAAAGGGAAATGAATGCAGAACATTCACAATAAAAGCAAATAGACACAGAGAATATTGAGCTCGTGTAGTTACAAACGCCTCATCTCCACCTAGCAGTTTATGCACATAAAAATTCTCTATGGGTGCCTCAATGGGACATTAGGTTGCAATTTAGATATGGGTTTTGGATGTCGAGCTCTACCAGGCAATTCTCTTGAACAGAGGAACAGTTTTTATACAGATGTGGTCACACTGGAGAGAGGCAGAGCCCCGTATGTATCCCACCCATACATGCACCTTACATACTCCAGTGAGAACTTAAGACAGTATTTGGTTTTCAACGCTCAATCCATCATCCTTGTGAGGACTGTGTCTGTTGCCATCTTGAAAGAGAAACAGCTTTAATCCAGTGTGTGAAAAGATGGCCATTTATAAATATTTCCCCCCCCCCCCCCTCCGTATATACAATTTGTGAATGTCCTTAGCTGGCGGCAGGAAGCTGTCAGATGGAAAAGCCTTTTTTATTTAAAAAAAACAAAAAAAACAAAACAGTACTGTGATGCGGTGAGTGGAAGAGATTTGTCCTGAGAGTCACGGGGATTTGTACCAGCCACACCATTTTAAATTGCCTCTAAGGATCATTTAGAGTTCAGCCATTTAAGACCAACCATGAACACCTGAAAGAGACCCCCCCCCCACCCGCTGTTACTCTCAGGCTTCAGTCAAATACTTTACCCTGAATTATCTCTGCCTTAGACAGAGAAAATCAAGTTAGACGTCAGCACTTTAGTCATTTAAGCATCAGTGAAATTAATTAACAATGATTTCCTACCAAATTAGGATGCCGTAGACCAGGAATGTCAAACTCATTCCAGGGAGGGCCGAGACCCTGCAGGTTTTACCTCCACCAAGTGTTTTCAGCACATGATTTCACTGAGTTTCTTCCCACTGATAACACCTGCTGGAGACTGGGTGGAGGTAAAACTCTGGATTAGAAAAGACCCAGCAACTGGCATGCCCTAAAATACAATAAATGTTCACACTGGCCAGGAGCCAAATCAAGAACTTGCTAACTGAATGAATGATTTGTACTTAATGATTTTCTAGTCTGTCTGACCTCAGAGCAGTTTAACTACTTTTCTTTTGGCCGGTGCTTGATTTGTTCTCCTCGAACACCCACATGGCATTAAAGGAGATGTCAACGGGATGAACGCTACTGCTAGTGAGCCCCAGTTTCATAGTGACAAATGATAAATTCATATAAGTTAATTTATGGCACTGTCTGATATAGACTAGTTTAGGATGAGTGGACTTTGGACACAACCAAACCCCAAGGCTGTACTGAAATATTTGTTTGTCTGGATATTTGTTCGTTACAATGGCATTCTGTTTTCAAGTTTGGTATTCAGATATTCACGTTTTTCCCCCAAACTGCTTGATTTAATAAAATTCAATTACAAATTTACCTTGTAAATTTACAAACACAAAAAACTGCAAATTTAAGAGGAAAAATGTCATAAATTTACATGGCAAAAAAGGAAAAGTCATGAGAAAATGCTAAATTTATAAGAAAAGCAGCAAATTTAGAGGAAAAACTGGAAATTAAATAAACTGGGTTTTTTTTAATCCAAAAGAGTTAGTTAAGTTAGAAGGAAAAATGGACTCTCAAATCTACTTGAAAAGCTCAAAATTTATGATAAAAGTTAAAAAATTTTGACAAAAAGTTACAAATTTATATTAAACGTCACAACAGATTGCTTCTAAACACCAAATTTTCATTGCGTCACATGGAACAATCACTATGGATAAAATGGATGTGTGAAACATTATGCAAAAAGTATAATCCTTCTAAAAATGCAGCTGCTTGGTGCCATGCAGCTAAGCACAGGCTAACTGTAGTTTCAAAGCGACGCAGTACGTCACGGAGCGGTGAATGCTGATGAACATTACAATTTTGGGGGTTTGTCAGGGTTCGTAAAAGGCTGCAAAAGAGTTCGCAAACAGCTTTTAAGATTACAGTTTTTCTGTCACAAATGTTCAAAATTTCTTAGTAAATTTAGTTTATTATAACAGGTGCACACATATGCAAAATAGTTGTAACACGCATCACTGAAATTCTTTTGGGTTTGCCAGTTAGTCAACATTGGTAACTGTTTAGAAACTCTTGAAATGTGAATGCCGGGGAGGATTTGATCACCCTTTTTTATGGGGTTGGTTCCAACATTTGCCTGATATTTCACCTGGAGTTGGCGAAAGGTCCAAAACATATCCAAACAGTGGCAAAAGAGTGGCCAGTATTCGCTAATTGCCACACTGTTGCTAACATTTACCAGCAGCCGCTAATGTTTGCCAACTGTCTTTTGCAAACATTTTTACAAACACAAATGTTGCTAATTGTCGCTAATGACAGAGGCAAACCCTCATTTTTTTCAGAACATTCATCAGAAAAGTTGGTGAATTTAAAAATCGCAACGTTCATCAGCATTTGCGAGATACTAGCTTAAAAACCTTAACGCTAAATTCAGAAACAGCAATATATGGTTTCTGAAACTGGAGCACAAGGGCAGCCCACTCATCAAACCCTTAAAAAATGAAAATGTGCACACTGGTTTACACACATTCAAGCCACTGACACTGGGTGTCAATGGTGAAGCAGAATAACAATCCCAACCATGGGACTATTGTACACTACTGAGCAACAAAAAGGGATGAGTACTCTGGCCTTGGCCTTAATAAACTGATAGAGAAAATCAATTTTTATTTTCTAAATAAAATGCCAGCTTTTTACTAGAGTCATCTCTATGGTCTTGAAAGTGATTTGATCTTTCTTCCATGGGTCCTATTCACTAGTTTTGTTGCAAGTGAAAAGGAAAGCAGATGGTGACCTTGGATGGGCAGATTGAAAAGAATTAGGATTATTATTCACAATTTCAAAGCATTAGAGTTAATTTATGCACCTGACGGTGGCTCTCGCAGACATGGTTTTTGTCCACATCCCTATTGGGATCAGCCATCCCTGTACGGTCGATGAAAGGTCACTTTTGATCATCTGGTCTCGGCCTATTAAGGCTAAACAAAGGCCGGGGCAGGCAGGTGTTTCAATTTAATATGAATCTGATTGAACAATAATGTGGCTTTGGTGCTGTGGGAAAACCGAAGCAGGGCTGAAAACCATGTATATTTGTAACATCCACCTAATTGAACACAAGCACACAGCGGCAGCAAAGGTAAATGGGGTGAAAGCTACTGAAATGCCAGGCCATCTATTTTGTGGTTTCAGAATGTGCTCTACAGTGACCTGCTAAGGTACAATTTGATCAATAGAGTAAATACAACACATGTTCAGCCTGAGTTTTTCCCCCCCTCATCCGACCTTATTGATCCATTCTCCAATTTTCTCAGTGACCATGAAGGAAAGAAAACATGCTTTAACCGGAGCTGGAGCAATTTAAGAAACAGTCAATTCCTGAGTGGAACGGCTGACTTTTTTAAAGTTAAAGTAGAAAAAGGTGTGTTTACATCTGCACACTGTTTAGATATTAAAATGAGATTCTAGCCTGCACATATTTATTATATTGCAGAGCCTGGTTAATTTACCCAGAAGGCTGAGCAGTAATAACATTCAGCCTTTCACCACCATCCCTCGCCCCCTTGTTGGAAATGTCACACACACTGCACTTTTGATTCATTTTCCCTGTGGCCATTTTGACACATTTATAAACGTGAATCAAATAATACTGATGTATCTGCATGGGACCAGAAACTGAAGGATGGAACATAAGTCAAAGGCGCTAAAACTAAAGATAATGTCAGATAAGATGTTCTGAGCAGTGCAAAAAGGAAATTTTGAACTGTGAAGTCCTGAAACATAATTGTAACATAAAGCTAAAATATTTTAGTGGATATAACTAGGCCTCATTTTGTCCAGTCTGATTTAGCTTTAAGTTAAAAGATAGTTTGGCATTAAAAAAAAGTCTGGTTACCGCATTTTGTTCTTTTTATCCTGTGACTTTTTTAATGTTTCAGTTCCCATGATAGTTATGTGATTTCAAGGACCACATTGGAAATAAGTGTTTTCACGTTCATGTGTCATCCCGCATCTCAAATATCTTTCATATTTATACATGTTTTTGTATACTCCGTGTATTGCACATTGGTCCAAAATAATTTACGTTTTAAAAGGTGCACTCCAGCGGCTCTAAAACCACCTCAAAAACAAATATCGATGGCCAAAATGCAAAACCTATCTGAAAAATGCACTTTGAGAAAACTAAAAAAAAAAAAAAAAAATTGTTTTCTTGCAGAAGGCTACTTTTTAAGAATACCCAGTACATGATACACTGTTTTGGACTATATTACTATATTATGTGTTAACAATACCACCTAGTATCTGCACTTTGGTGCATTTTTCAGATAGGAGGTTTTGCTTTTCAGCCATTGATATGTATTGCCCAAAATAGTATAATGTGGCTTTTTACCCACAAAAAAATTTTCATTGCTTTAGAGTTGCTTGGAAAGATATTTCAAAACTTGCACCTACTTAAGTATGCGCGATGTATGAATATTCTAATTAGCGGCCTGCGGGGCTTGTGCGATTGGGCGCCGCGACTCCTGGTAGGTGGGCTGCTAGTCTGTTCAAGACGCTTTTGGACGTTGAAGTTTTTTTTTTTTGTTGTTTTTTTTTTGTTACTTATTTGTACCCGTAGGTAGACTTGGTTTGCAGTCTGGTGACAAGCCACCGGCTACTGGTCGCTGCGTGCGCGAGCGCCCTAAACCTACATCTTCAACAGTAAAAAGCAAAATATTTTTCTGAAAACAGTCGAGGCGAGAGATAAATGTGTAGTTGCCAAATATGTGTTTACTTTTTACTAACAATCAGTCCCCCGTCTGCCGGAGACTGAATGGGGGGTGGGGGGGGGAGGCTCAATTTGAATGTGGCTGTGCAAGACCACATTCAAATCGCTCCCGCCTCTCTCTGCTGCTACCCCAATCTGCTCTGCTTCAATCCTGCTGCTCCTCCCTCTTCCCCCGAGGTAGCCAAGAGTATCCGTCTGATTGGTTAATGTTATAACCAGCCAGGCTAAGCAGGAATAGCTACATAGCTACTAATGGTCTATCCAAACTTGCCTGTTTCCAAGGGGCGTTACCAAACTGGAGATTCACAGCAAAAAAAGACAGACTTGGGACTGTGGTGAGATTTTGCACTTGATATGTCTTGTAAGTCACAAAAAACAGATACAGACATGCTAACCACAGAAAAAAAAACAAAAAACATGATTTTTGCCGGCGTGTCACTTTATATATTTGGATGAAATGGTGTAATAATGTTAAGTTAGCCGCTAATGATAACAGGCCAAGTTTTGGACTGCATCAATATGATTGTGTTATTGTGTTGTTGCACTAATAACATATCAGAACTAAAGCACAACTGTTTTAGAATCTGCTGTGTCTCAAAACAGTTGACATAATCTATCAGAAAATATCAATCTCAGTCTCTAAAATGGCTAATATGTTTAGTCAGGCTCAAACTGCTGCGCCACCGGGCTGCACGGTGGCGCAGTGGTTAGCACTGTGGCAGCACAGTTTTACCCTCGGCCGGGGGATCGCGGGGACCGTGAGATCGTGGGTTCGATCCCTGCCCCCGGCCAACAGTGATCTGTGTGGAATTTGCATGTTCTCCCCGTGTTTGCATGGGTTTACTCCGGGATTTCTCCGGTTTCCTCCCACATGCCAAAAACATGCAGGTTAGGGAGTTAAGGGGCGCTTGCGCACGCAGCGACCGGCAGCTGGTGGCTTGTCACCAGACTGCAAAACAAATCTACCTACGGGTACAAAAAAACCCCAAAAAAACAAAACAAAAAAAAAACTGACTAGCTGCAAATTTTATTATTTTGTTTTTTCTCCTAAATTTGTAGCTCTTGTAGTTGCAGCGCAGGGATAGCAGCTCTGAGTGCTGCTGTCCCTTTGCTGCTGCAATCCTGGAATTTCCCCATTGTGGGACTAATAAAGGCTTATCTTAAATCTTCTTATAAATCCCCCCATTTTTCTTGTAAATTTGTGTAGTTGAGTTTAAAGCTTTTCTCAAAAACCAAAACCAGTGTTTATAGGCAAAAAGCCAGCATTTGGCTCCAAAGCTAAAAGTTACAAAGTTACACAACCACCAACACACCACCAAAAATCTATTTTTTTTTCTTGTTAACATGTCTAACATGTTTTAATGACTAGCATATCAAGAGCAAAATCACTCAAATGTGTCATATGTTTTTTTGCTGTAAAGTTTCATTTAAGCGCCGCCCCCTGAGAAAAGGTGAGTTGAGAGAGTATTTTTGGTGGTGTAACTATGCATGAAGCTGGCACGTGGGTAGTGTTGAGCCAATCAGGACTCTCAGGCCTAACTGATGTTATCCTTCAGGCTAGTTAGCATTTTTTAACAAACTGCTTTGAAAACTTGACCCCAATTAAGATGGGTTTTTACCATTTAACTGCTCTTAAGGACCGATGCAGTTTCAGTCATTATTCTGGGCCACCGTGTATACAACTGCGCATGTCCTTCAACCATTAAGTCTTTTTTATCACAGGATTTATGCTGTTCCAGCTCCAGCCCCTCTCCAGGAGACTGGTTTCGGAACCGGAGCTGTGTGTTGAGGTGAGGCCGACTATATCTAGCCGGTATCGCTCAACCTCGTACACCAGCTCAGGCTCCTTCCCCACCAGAGAGGTGACATTCCACGTACCAAAAGCCAGTTTAGAAAGCTTGGGATCAGTCCGCCAAGGTCTCCGCCTTTGACCGCCACCTAATCCACATAGCACCGGACCCCCATGATCCCTCCTGCAGGTGGTGGACCCACTGGAGGGCGGACCCATGTAACTCCTTCGGGCTGAGCCCGGCCGGGTCCCATGGGTGGAAACCCGGCCACCAGACGCTAGCCTCCTCTCTGGGTTGGGGACAGGCTCCTGCCCCAAGTGGAGGAGTTTAAGTATCTTGGGGTCTTGTTCACGAGTGAGGGGAAAATGGAGCGAGAGATTGACAGACGGATTGGAGCAGCATCTGCAGTGATGCGGACGTTGTACCGGTCTGTTGTGGTGAAGAGGGAGCTTAGTTCTAAGACAAAGCTGTCGATTTACCAGTCAATCTACGTTCCTACTCTCACCTATGGTCACGAGCTTTGGGTAATGACCGAAAGAACGAGATCGCGGATACAAGCGGCTGAAATGAGCTTTCTCCGTAGGATTGCTGGACTTACCCTCAGAGATAGGGTGAGGAGCTCAGTCATCCGGGAGAGGCTCAGAGTAGAACCGCTGCTCCTCCACATTGAAAGGAGTCAGTTGAGGTGGTATGGGCATCTGATTAGGATGCCTCCTGGACGCCTCCCACTTGAGGTGTTTCAGGTACGTCCCACTGGGAGGAGACCCCGGGGCAGACCCAGGACTCGGTGGAGAGACTATGTCTCCCAGCTGGTCTGGGAACGCCTTGGTATCCCCTCTGAAGAGCTGGAGCAGGTGGCTGGGGAGAGGGAAGTCTGGGCTTCTCTGCTTGAACTGCTGCCTCCGCGACCCGGACCTCCGGAAAAGCGGTAGAAGATGGATGGATGGATGGATGGATTTATGCTGTTTAATGTAGTGCTAGCCACTATTAGGCTTGTGGTATATGGGTCTAGTCACTGATTCTAGTTTGAAGGGTGGGGGGAGTGAAAACATTTTTGACACAAACCTGTAAGACAATGAAAGGGTTTTTTTTTTTGTAGAAAAAAAGGGCATACGCTACCATTTTAGACAATGTAGATTTACTTTTATGGGGAACTTATAGCCACCGGATTGCATCTTTAAGTTGAGTAGTTATATTTCATGACCAATAATCTTTAGGTATATTCAGACAGTTCTGCTCTACAGTCAAAATGGTAACCTATACTGTATGTTGTTACTTTAAGCTCGGGACAGCATTGCAATACTTAGCAGCTTCTTTTAGATATAGTCACTATAGAGGTAACATTGTCAGGTCCTGGTCAGTATGTGCCACAGTCAATCCTGTCCCACTATAAGACTGTACTGGTTGCCAGGTTGAGAAATACCCACACATATAATTGTAGAATCCTAGCCTATTCACAGTATCTGGTAACCTTGACCTCCTTGCGAAATGACAGCATGTGATATCAACCTAGTTATTGGCTTTGAGATCCTTACTGGATGTCAGAGTTCTCATCAGCCAACAGCTCAAATGTAAATATGATTACATTATAAATAATTATGTCACAACTATAACAATGCTTTCAGAAGACAAAGGCTTTCATTCTGCATCTTTCTAGAATTTCTATGGGTGTATTTTTTAAGTTGTTTTCATGAACCATGATCTGCTGTGGCGACCCCAAATAGGGAACAGCCAAAAATGTGTGTGTTCATGAAAATGCTGTCAATATGGCATTTAATAAGACTTTTCATGACGCTCCCACGTTGAATGTGCCTAAACACCATTAGTCTCACAATTACTTCTACCGTTGTGTCAATGACTCAATCAAGGTAAATCAGATAATACATGCGTAGGTAAACGTATCTGCTGTTCACAAAATAAGCCTGAAGTACAAGTGGATGGATGGTTGTACTTGGCAGCACTGCACGTCTTTTAAATCTGGATAACAGCTCTGATTTCTCACCTCTGAAATTCTAAAAACAACCGCTGCCTCTTGGTGTGATGAGGGGTCGGGACCTTGTTTCTCCCCACTGTGTCGTCTCATTAGAGTTTATTCATGATATACAATAACTACATGTCACTTAGTAATTAGGGGCAAAAGTTTAAGCTTGAGCTATGAATGAAGATCATCGAACCAAGTCTGCTCCCAGCTACTGTGGGGAAGGGGGGGGGGCAGATCACTGGTGGCCAGATATCAGTTGTGCCTATAGAGAATTACGTTCCTTTCTTCCTGTCAGTTTGCGTCTCAGGATGGTGATGGATGGTTCGATGCATGGAAGAGTAGAGTGTCACAAACAACTCATCAAGCCTCCCTTATAGGAAGCACTGGCTGTCATCTCCAGCAGACAAATGGCAGCTATGGTTCTTACAGCTGACAGCAAAACACAACAATCGGTCAAGGCTTTCTAAAATGTGCCCCTCAGCTAGAAAACGGTTTGTCAGACTTACATAGCACATTAAGAGGGGGCCAGAAGTATTGTCTTTATGCTAAGTTTAAGTATTCCAACGTGTCTCCCTGCATAGACATAGAAGCTCCCCTTTAAAATTAGCCATTTCCTGATGGAATCTACAGGTAATATTAAGTAATCATTTGTGAACAGCACCATGACTCCTGTTACTGAAAGCAATATTTTATGTCACTGTACACACACTTGACGGAGAATGCCAAATAGCATTTTTCATCAGCAGTTCTGGTGCAGTGCTGAGCAAACATGTAGGCGTGACAAGAGTGGCAGTCTGACGTTTATACTTGGCGGAGAATTTGTAACAGAAATAACGCGCCAGGTTTTTCAATCATCTCACTTTCCTTTGTGTATCTTTTTTTCCCCCTTTTCCTTTAGGCCCACAGAGCTCTGCTGACAATAACAGCTAACCAAGGGTAATGACTACAGAAGATAGCCAGTGTGGTTTTACATGTTGGCATGATAAGATGATGCAATAACCAACCATTTGTTACATCTGGAAAACACTGGCTTGGGAGGAGAGGAGAGCAAAGGGAAGTACAGAGCGCCGCAGAGGGAGAGGTGATTTCTTCGATTAAATCTATTAGGGTCACTCTCCAATATGGAGTTCACCGTACAGGTCACTGGAAGAGGGAAGGGAGTTTTTTTTAATTGGACAAAACAATAACGAAGTTTTAGATGTGTAAAACTGACAATTCCAGTTTGGGAAATCCTGTTTGATACTGAATAGAGGTTTTTATACAGTATGTTTGTGTATTCAGAACACGATGATGCCCTTACTTTACAGATAATATCTGCCTGGAGAAATAGAAATAGGAAAGAGATGGAAAGAGGGAGGGAGTGAAAAGATAAGACGCTAGAATAGAAGCAGCTTGGTTGTCCTTAAAATCACAGTGACATCTTAATTACATCATTCAAGATATTGGGGATTTAAAAAAAATGCATTTATTCAATGTGATGTTTACTAATTTCCCTACTACTCTATGTGAAAATGGCTGCTGTGAAATAGATCCATCCTGAAAAATAAGTAATGGCAGGACTACTCAGTCTCATTGCCATTTAAAAGTTAAAATATATGCATGTGTAGTCCCTTCTGAAAGTATTGGAACAGCAACACAGGTTTTGTGATTTTAGCCGTTTACCAATATAGGTTTAAAGTTCAGATTCTCAGTCTTAATTTGACGGTATTCACATTCAAAGTGGAGTTACAGTTTAGGAGGTGCAACCATTTTTATACAAAGTGTCCTCATTTCAGGGGCTCAAAAGTAGTTGGGCAAATTAACATGACCATAAATAAAATGTTGATTTTTAAGAGTTTGTTGAGAATCCTTTACAGGCAATGACTGCCAAGGGTCTTTCTGCCTTAGGTATTGTATTAAGTAAGTGAAATGAATGCTCAATTGGGCTGAGATCTGGTGATTGACTCGGCTGTTGCAGAAGATTCCACTTCTTTGCCTTAAAAAAACTCCTGGGTTTCTTTCGCAGTCTGTTTTGGGTCACTGTCCATCTGTACTGTGAAGTGCTGTCCAATCAACTTTGTTGCATTTGGCTGAATCTGAGCAGACAGTACATCTCTGTACACTTTAGAATTCATCTGGCTGCTTCGGCCTTCTGTCACATCATCTATATATATATATTTTTGTTCTTTTTTTAAAAAATAGTGGCCCAGTGCCATTGGAAGCCATGCATGAATATGCCATCATACTGCTTCCACCATGTTTTACAGCAAATGGGATTTGGATCATGAGCCATTCCAAGTCTTCTCCGTACTTTCTTCTTCCCATCATTCTGGTACAGGCTGATCTTGGTTTCATCTGTCCAAAGAATGCTGTTCCACAACTGGGCTGGCTGACTTTTTGGCAAAGTCTAATCTGGCCTTTCTATTTTTGAGGCTGATTAATGGTTTGCACCTTGTAGTGAACCCTCTGTATTTGTTCTCCCGAAGTCTTCTCTTTATGGTAGACTTAGATACTGACACACTTACTTCCTGGAGAGTGTTCTCCACTTGGGTGGATGTTGTGAAGGGATTTTTCTTCACCACGGAAAGGATCTTGTGATCATCCACCACCGTTGTCTTCTTTGGACGTCCAGGACTATTTGGGTTCCCGAGCTCACCAGTGCAGTCTTTTTGTCTCAGAATGTACCAAACTGTTGATTTGGCCACTTCTAACATTTCTGCCATCTCTCTCATGGATTTCTTCTTTTGTCAGCCTAATGGTGGTCTGTTTCACTTCCATTAAGAGCTCCTTTGACTGCATGTTGTGGGTTCACAGAAACAGCTTCCAAATGCAAGGTCATACCTGGAATCAACTCCGGACCTTTTACCTTCATGACTGATGATGGATTAATGAGGGAATAGCCCATGCAGCCTATGAAGTAGCTTTTGAGTCAGTCATTCCATTACTTTTGAGCTCCTGAAATGAGGAGACTTTAAATAAAAATGGATGCAATTCCTAAACTGTTACTCAAATTTGGATGTGAATACCTTCAAATTAAAGCTGAGAGTCTGCACTTTAAGACCATATTGATTATACGTATAACTGTGTCATGAATAGGTTTTGGTAAACAGGTAAAACAACAAAACTTCTGTCACTGTTCCAATACTTTTAGAGCGGAGTGTATATTTTCATGAACTATATGATGTGTACTATACTATGTACTATTTCTTTAAATTTTTGATGCTGCCGCCATAACCAACAGCATACATCAGAAACTGAGAATTTAAACTAATTTCTTGGCCAAGCCAAGATTACATCTTTTGTAATACACTACATTCCTTCCAAGGGGAATGTACTGGACACATTTAGAATCAAACTGTAGCTGCAAAATCAACTTCAGCACGTTGGTGATACAGCAAACGAAAACCTTTTTCACGCTATCAAGCAATAAGCAAACAAGTGTAATGTCATAACTGAATCTTACAAATGATTTGTTGTATTTAGGTACACAGCCTTAAAGGATTAACTTTTGAATTAATTCCAATTATCAACACTAGGTACTGTAGCAGCACGAAGCCAAAAAAGTGAATTTCTACCTATGTGACAGTCATGATTCACCCCACTGGCAAAAACAGTGGTACAGCACGAAGGAACAGCCTGACCCTGAGGTAAAAAAATCATGATAATTCTCTAATATGATACATGCTCTGGTACAAAGTAATAATTATTGTTTCTAAACACTAATTATAATTACAGGTATTTTTTTTAATTTAAAGTAGAAAAACTACATATAGCCTCTTTAATGAGTTTTCCTACTTTATTTTTAATGGTTGATCTGAAACAGGCTGACTGACAATAATTGATACTTATTTTGAGATTGTGTGTTTCAATATTGTGTGTTGCTATTTTAGCGCCCTTTTTGATGCAAGTATAAAGTAGTATAAATCATTTGTTGTCAAAAAGACAGCTAAATTTGAAATTTTAACTACAAAGACAATAACTGCTGAAACATATTTGTGTTTCTGTCCAGTTTTGGACAGTTGTGCTCACAGACTTCCTTGATGTTTATATTTTGAACAATAAAACCAATACCAAAACAAAGTCAACGGCATATAATGATTAGTAGAATTATTACCATTTTTAAGTTTTCACATCACAGTTATTATTGTCCATGTGAATTATTTATATCTGATGCTGGCACCGATGGTCCTGGGATGAAGTCAAATTCCTGGTTCAACTTGTACGCCTATTTCAGAGCACGCATTTGGACAAAAAATAGTAGCGACACACAAGTGTTACTAATGCAGCAAAAAGTTTTGTTGTATTTAGGCACATAGCCTTAAAGGTAGTGCAGAGAATATTTGGAGACTTACTGCAGCAAACTGCATATTGTTATAGTCAAGGCCAGACCGAGACCAGACCGAGACCAGAGTGAACCAAGACTTTAAGGGTAGGCCTGTAAAATAAATGGTATTGGACGATTAACTGTTACAGAAATCATCACAATAACTGATAATATAATTTTATGCCACTGATGTAATGATATAGTGATATTAATCCATCTACAGCATATCAAAGAGCATTGTACATTTATATATCAACAATATTCAGCATTGGAACTGAAATGTGGAACTATCATTTGCTCTTCATACTGTATGTCCACACAGTAGATGGAAGTGATGAGCCACCAAACTAATTTCAACACCCAAATTCAAACCAAACAACGAGGAAGAACATGAAGGCAGCTCATTTCAGTGTAAACAATGGTAATAAGATGGGCATAAAAATTAACTCATAATTTTTATGAGATAGGTCCAATAGAGTAATTATCATGACATTAAGAGGTCAAGACCAAGCTAAAACCAAGGAGTACATAGACAGTGGTCTTCATTTCACCCCTTAAAATCGTGGTCTTGATTACAATACTAGAACTATAACTCCATTGCTGAGTACAATAGGTTGTCCACAGAAAATGTCAATAGTAGCACCCATATTTCCTTCAATTCTAGGCCTTTTTTTCAGTTCACCCTAGGGATGCAAGTTATCAATTAATTCATGAATCAATAGTTGATTCACCTTATCAAATGATTAATGGTTAAATGATAAGCATTAATTTTCCTAAGAATCTCAATTTCCCTTGGTACAATATGGTCTATGTATAACAAAAAGCTAATTACCGTTTCTGATATACTGAATAAAACATGCAGATTACATTCCTCACTGATTTATTGTAGCATCTGCATTTTTTACTACAGTGTTTTAATTTACTGAGATGCACTAGTAGACTGTTTTAACAGGAAAATAAATTGTGAGCTGCTTCATCTATTGCATGTTAAACATTAGCTCCTTTCGGGGTACCTCGGCAATCCAGGCTAACCCAGTATGATCCGGGCTCCCTCTGTTGGCTGATAAGGTTACCTGCACTACTTGCTAAATGACCCTGTAAGCGATGTGGGTCATTGGCCACCTCACCTCAGTGGACATTTGAATAGGACAACACAGATAAATGCGCAATGAAGTAGGTGTCACGGTCACCACATCACTCACAGCACAGCGAGAGAGTGGAAATGAATCAGAAGGCTGTCTGTCATTCTACTGACAGATTAAATTCATTTTGAAGCTGCAACAGACCACTGCGTGTGCCACAATTACACAAATATCACAGCGGCTGAGAGTGACAGGTTTCTTTTAAGAGCATTTTTTCACTCACTCCCGCGGAATCTGCAATGACACTCTGACTGACCATCTTTGGCTACTGTGGAGCAGACACCAGCCTGTCCTGTGGTCCAAGCTGCGCCCTCTGCTGCTGTGTGTTGAAATGTAAATCTCTTTCCCTCAGTGATAACTTGGGTCTGATCTGCTTACACATCTAGTGGAGGGTTGAAAACAGTGGGGATGGGTTTTTGCACTCATGCCATCTTTTTCCTTGCTCCAGTCCATTTCCCTGCCCTGCTGATTTGAAACAAGCGGATGGATCTTTAAGCTTGTGCATCATCTGAACTGGCCATTCTTGTTTTGGCTTTCCAACACACCCCTGAAGGACAAGGCATTTCACTCTGCACAGTGTTTGCACTTCGGAGACTTGGCGTCTTCTTCTGCACTTTTTGCTTAGCTTGGAAGCCCCCCCACCCCCCCCACCCCAGACAGCAACGGCACCACATGTCATAGAATAAAAGTCCCACTGAAAAGGACTGCTTAGTTATCAATTAATTGACAATTGAGTTAATTTAGTCCACTAAATTCTTAATAACAATTAATTGAAAGTCAATTAATTGTTAACATCCCTAGTTCACCACTGTTCTGACAGAGTGACAACATACATAGTTCTGTGAAAAAACAATCGCAGCTCTGATGAAATACAATGTCTTTCAGTCATCAAAACAGCACTGTCTCTAACAGTGACATTATCTACTTCTATGAATTCACACTAAAACAATTTTTTCTACCTTTTAAAAAAAAAAATACTACTTGATGTTCACGCGTACTTTATGCTGCCATTACCAGGTGTGTGAAGGAGTAACAGTAGGCAATGCTCTGATCTCTCAAGCTCCTTTTTCTCCCCACTGCTGACAGGGCATCTACCCTCTCAATCTTCAGAAGAGCAACAAGGCGAAAAAAAGAACTTCTGTCACATACAGTGGGACAATGTATGCAGACTGGGTGATTTGAAACCTTTACTAGTGGATGCCCAGTAGAGGACAAAGACTCATTAGTTGCAAAATAAAATGTATAATAAAAACTAAATCCTGTTTCAATTCCAAAGCAAACTGCCTCTGCCAAATGAGCACTACTCCTGAGTAAATGGAATCTGTCCTAAGACAAATTTCATTTCTTTTTTTTTTTTTTTTAACCTCTGCATGCAAACCTGGCTTGGAATGAAGTTAAGGCACTGTCAGGACAGAAAACTTAAAAAAAGAAAATGAAACCAGGAAAAACTCAAAATTACCTGAGGGATAAGGAGGCAAAAAATGTAAGTTTTAACAATGAAGATGAAGAAGAGATGAGGTAAGCAGCTGTAGCCAATGGCAACAGAGAAAAAGAAACCGGGGGGAGGAGATAAGGCTCAACACGTGTTAGATATAAAGCGATGTGGGAAGTGGCTTGATATGTAGGGGATTTCATGGAGGTTTTTTTCTTTTTGGGGGGGTAAAGTTGGGGCAAATTAATTACCAAAATTTCTGAACGCTTCATTAATGCTCCTTGCCCTTATCGCAAGGTTAATTATCACTATCGGCTTCCTCTGTACGTCAGTGGGATTATTAGGCTAATCGCAAAGCTTTTCCCCCCTTTGGAGACAAGGTTTTCACTCTTCAGCAGAACAAAGGCATCATTGTCCTCCAATGACATGGTGTTGGCAATGAGGAGAATCAGTATTAGTAGTTTGAAACATTCAAGTAAAGCCTGAGAAAGCTGGGTATCTTTCAGCTGCTTACATGCTTGACCTGCACTAGTTATGCTAACATGTTTAACGGAGTGCTGGAGTTTATTTTGTGAAGGATTTGCTGCAGCAGCAACAATCCCACAACCTGCCTTACTCAGTATATTTCCCCAGACGACTTTAACAAATCTCCTGAGAAAATGGTCAAATGTATTACACTAAGCATTTATACCCATAGGCACAATTACTAAAACTTTCCAAATGTTGCTTAGTTCTCCTTTATGTTGCATGTTCAGCTTGTTCAGGGGTCGGCAAACTCTACTCTGCAAACAGCAATTGTGAGCAATTTTTTTTTTTTTACATATATACCGTATATCCCAGAAGTCACAAAATGTATTTGAGCCTTAAATGAAGGTAAAACAGCTGATTGGTATAGTGGCTTGGCAGTATAAGTAATATGCATTTTTTCATCTTTAATATGCAAGTTTTTCATGCATGTTTCCATTTAATTTTCTTTTCCTCTTAGATTTGCAACTTTTTACTGTAAATCTGTAACTTTTCTCATAAATCTGTGCCTTTTAATCCACTACTTTTTCCAAATAAATGTGTTTTTCCCAATAAAGTCATTCTAAAGGCTATTTTTGAAGTATCTCAGTGTGGCATCACATGAAGACAAAATGTTTTTCAGCATTGCCTAAAATGTATGCCACTTAGTGAAATTTGGATGCACAATATATACTGCAAACATATATACTTTTGACCTTAGAAAGTCAGTGTTAAGTGTCTCACTTGCAAGGAAAATATAACAAATGTAAAATAGCACAAAGCACTTTCCCTGTTTTAAGCCAAACTATGCAAACAATCACCAACCAAGTTCAGAAGCCAGCAACCTTTGACAATTTTTTAAAATGGAAAAAGATTCAAAGTACCATATAAAAGTTGCACATTTAGAAGAAAAAAGTCCCAAATTTTCAAGACAAAGGTGGCAAATTTACAAGGAATACCTGTACATGAGTAAAATGGGTGCCCATTTAGGGGAAAAAAAATGTGAATATGCAAATAAATGGTGCAAAGGAAAAAAGTAAGTTGCAACCTAAAAGAAAAAACGTTTAATATTCAGAAACCAGTGCATCTCAGCAAATTAGAGTATCATGGTTTACAATTAGATTAAAAATGAATATATTCATCTAAATTAATTCAGAAACACTTAAAACATTTCACTGTGTATATAATGAATACTGAATATATGAAAGTTTTTTTCTTTTTAAACGATTTTGATAAATTAAATTGTAAATTTAAAAGAAAAAAGTCACAAAAATGCAAGAATAAATATGTAATTTTATAAGTGTCATAGTCAACACTTGCATATTTAAGAGGAAAAAAAAAAACCTATGTCATGAAAGTAGTTTCAATATTCAAATCTGTCTAAAGATTAAAGAGGATGACTCTAGTCTAAAGCTTTTAAATTCAGATGATAAACTCTGTCCACCAGCTACTGGTTTTGCTAGTCCAAGAAGGGCCTCAAAAGTAGTGTGTTTAAGATGAAAAATTAAGATCAGTGGAATTCAAATCTGTGGTCTGGCTTTTAGTGTGGAGGTCTGTTTTGAAACTGTTCCCATGCTCATGTATCATAGTTTATGGCTGAACCTTCCATCTGCATCATTTTGTGAAAAATCTGAAAAGCTGAGAACAACAGAGAGAAAAAGAAAAAACAACATTTAAGTTATTTTTAAGCACCAGTGTCCCCAGTTTGCTCTACTTGCGGTGTACAGTAAATCTTCCCACCGCTATCTGGCACCCATGGAAGTAAAAACAAATCTCAGTCCTAGGTCTTCCACTCACCCTGGCATTCTTTGATATACAATGGGAAATGCAGAGGGCTCCCCCTTCTCGTTTCTTGTGCCGCGTCACCTGCCAGCCCCCAAATGAATCTGTCCAATCCCTGGATATTCCCGGGGAATGTGACTGGAATGTTATCTCGCTTCCAACTGGAATGCCTGGGTCACCGTTTTTGTTTTGGATTTCAGCGGTCTAGAATATCCACTCCGAGGCGATTTCTCCTGTGTTTTTAAAAAGCAACTGTAAGCTCTCCTTGAATAAGAGTCTTAGACGTCCACATGGAAAATTTCTCACCCTGCCAGTGCTAAAATGATTTGCACATTTTTCAGCCAGATTCGCAGCATCTTTCCCCTACACACCAAATTATCCATTCAAGGAGCCCTGAAAAGATATATATTAAAAAAAAACACTTTACAAAATAAGGCGCTACAATTTTTTCCATTGTCCCAAATGCTTTCAGTCTGCAGAGGGGGTCGAGGCAGATGAAGCTGTGCAAGTCACCTTATCAACCTTTGCATTGTCACAATGTTTCAAAAGGCCGGTGGGGGAGATGAAAGTGGGCAATATAAGGAGTTTGATATAATCTGAAGATGGGACTGGTGATCTGTGTTCTGCTTCTTCAAAG
This sequence comes from Pholidichthys leucotaenia, assembly GCA_020510985.1. NCBI lineage: Eukaryota > Metazoa > Chordata > Actinopteri > Cichliformes > Pholidichthyidae > Pholidichthys > Pholidichthys leucotaenia. The sequence goes on from CM035836.1 coordinate 228,424,510, forward strand.
GGAAAAGAGAAACAGAGATAAAGAGGAAGGCTGAAATGGGGAGCAGCTATTGGCCCACAGCCAGCTATCCCACAATTCAATGCTTCACCTTTCACTGGCTTTTATTCCGCAGAGCAGCACCCTGACTAAGATCTGAGATGATTAGTGCTCCCATGTGGTGGGTGAATCTCCCTCAGTGGGTTGAGTGTTGACTGTGTGTTGGAAATAAAATCCCCGATTGCATTCCTCTCAACATCAATGAGTGAGAATCGGCCACATTTACTTTTAGAACCGGTCGTCTCTGAGCTGCGTCGGGGACTTGAAGGGCTTGAGCCCTAGCGTCCTGCGGGGATTGACCCTCTCTTTGGTGCTGTCCAGGGGCTTGCCGCAGGCTGCCCAGCTGAGGTCTAGAACAGGCGAGTCGGCTGGGTTGATGGGCTTGATACGGAATGAGGGCAACGTGGGGGAACCGTTGGCGGAGCACGGGGCCGAGCGGGAGGTGGGAAAGGGAGCCGAGAAGGGGTCAAAGGGCGAGTCTGCGCCCGAGCCACTCAAGGGGTCGGCCTTGAGGGTGAAGGGGTCGCAGTCGGGGGAGGGGAAGAGGTCGCAGTTGGTGAACGGGTTAGTAGGCGAGGGGCGGTAACTCAGCAGGTTGCTGTCCGAGCAGTTCGGCCTGTGTGCACCACTCGAGTTCCCAGCTGAGACGAAGCTCCAAGGATCAATGCGGTGCCGAAAGGGGGATGGGCGGGGTCTGGGAATGACACTGATATCCATGCGGCGGGTTTTGGGGCTCCAGAGAGAAGGGTTGGGGTAGTAGGAATTGGGTATTGAAGGCTTGTCATCAGAGTCCTGTGTGTCTTGGCACAATGGAAGGTCCAAAACTGCAAAAACAAAAAAACAAACAGAAAAACAACATTTAACAATAAATAAGTATTAAGTAGTTAGGGTGAAATATCTTAACTTTGAGATATTAGTAGGGAGTGAACAATTCTCCATCAAAGGTTGACAATACAAATTTGGGGGGCTTAGTTTTTAAGTCTTGCCTCCTTTTTTTTAGGTTTTATTTATCTTTATGGCATATTTATCTGCATTGTAGTTGAAACTGTAACCCAACCATGGGGGGACCACAAGCCAGGTACACTCCTTATTACCGGTCCCAAGCCTGGGTAAATGGGGAGAGTTGCCAGTGTATAATCTTTGCCAAGTCAACCATGTGGATCATCATGAATGAGACTTCCATACTGGATCGGTTGAGGCCTGGATTAACAATGACCACCACCAGTTCTGTTCACCAACAGAGTGTCGGGTGGGAATTGGCTGGTCAAAGGTCACAGACGAAGAGAGGGGAAGGTACACACGTGGACAAAATTGTTGGTACTCCTCTATTAATGAAAGAAAAACCCACAATGGTCACAGAAATAACTTGAATCTGACAAAAGTGGTAATAAATAAAAATTCTATGAAAATTAACCAATGAAAATCAGACAATGCTTTTGAATTGTGGTTCAACAGAATTACTTTAAAAAACAAACTCATGAAACAGGCCTGGACAAAAATGATGGTACCCCTAGAAAAGACTGAAAATGATGTGACCATAGGGACATGTTCAACCAAGATGTGTCCTCTAATTAACATCACAGGTGTCTACAAACTTGTAATCAGTCAGTCGGCCTATTTAAAGGGTGACAAGTAGTCACTGTGCTGTTTGGTGACATGGTGTGTACCACACTAAACATGGACCAGAAGAAGCAAAGGAGAGAGTTGTCTCAGGAGATTAGAAAGAAAATTACAGACAAGCATGTTAAAGGTAAAGGCTATAAGACCATCTCCAAGCAGCTTGATGTTCCTGCGACTACAGTTGCACATATTATTCAGAAATTTAAGATCCACAGGACTGTAGTCAACCTCCCTGGACGTGGCCGCAGGAGGAAACTTCATGAAAAATGGAAGAGACGGATAATACGAATGGTAACAAAAGAGCCCAGAACAACCTCTAAACACATTCATGGTGAACTCCAAGGTCAAGGTACATCAGTGTCAGATCGCACCATCCGTCACTGTTTGAGCCAAAGTGGACTTCATGGGAGACGACCAAGGAGGACACCACTGGTGAAAAATCATAAAAAAGCCAGACTGGAATTTGCCAAACTGCATGTTGACAAGCCACAAAGTTTCTGGGAGAATGTCCTATGGACAGACGAGACAAAACTGGAACTTTTTGGCAAGGCACATCAGCGCTATGTTCACAGATGCAAAAATGAAGCATACCAAGAAAAGAACACTGTCCCTACTGTGAAACATGGAGGAGGTTCTGTTATGTTCTGGGGCTGCTTTGCTGCATCTGGCTCAGGGTGTCTTGAATCTGTGCAGGGTACAATGAAATCTCAAGACTATCAAGGCATTCTAGAGAGAAGTGTGCTGTCCAGTGTCAGACAGCTTGGTCTCAGTCGCAGGTCATGGGTCTTGCAACAGGATAATGACCCAAAACACAGCTAAAAACACCCAAGAATGGCTAAGAGCGAAACACTGGACTATTCTAAAGTGGCCTTCTATGAGCCCTGATCTAAATCCTATTGAACATCTGTGGAAGGAGCTGAAACATGCCGTCTGCAGAAGGCACCCTTCAAACCTGAGACAACTGGAGCAGTTTGCTCATGAGGAGTGGGCCAAAATACCTGCTGAGAGGTGCAGAAGTCTCATTGACAGTTACAGAAATCGTTTGATTGCAGTGATTGCCTCAAAAGGTTGTGCGACAAAATATTAAGTTAAGGGTACCATCCTTTTTGTCCAGGCCTGTTTCATGAGTTTTTTTTTTTTTTTAAATAATTCTGTTGACCCACAATTCAAAAGCACTGTCTGATTTTCATTGGTTAATTTCCATAGAATTTTTATTTATTGCCACTTTTGTCAGATTCAAGTTATTTCTGTGACCATTGTGGGTTTTTCTTTCATTAACAGAGGGGTACCAACAATTTTGTCCACGTGTGTAAAGGCAGGATTGTGGAGGTGAGAGTAGGGACTTTAAATGTAGGGACTACGGTAAATGGAGAGAGTTGGCTGATATGATGGAGAGAGGGATGGTAGATATACTGTGTGTACAAGAAGCCAGATGGAAGGGAAAGGAAACAAGGCTAAGAGCATTAGAGGCAGATTCAAACTGTTCTACCATGGTATGTGTAGAAAGGGAAATGGAGTAGGGTTAATCTTGAAGGAAGAGTATGCGAAGAGTGTCCAGAGGGTGAAGGAGTCAGACAGGATCATGAGTTCGAAGCAAGAAATCAAAGGTGTGATGTCAACTGTTGTTAGTGCTTATGCCCCACAAGTTGGATGACAGGTAGAAGAGAAAGAGGAATTCATTGTTCCGGGGTGGGGGGGTGGGGGGGGGTGATCGGAGCAGACTTTAATAAACATGTAGGTGAATGGAACAGAGGTGATGAAGACATCCTGGGTATGTATGGTCTTACGGACAGAAAGGTGGAAGGACAGATGGTTATCAATTTTGCTAAAAGGATGGAAATGGCTGTGGTGAAGATGTATTTAACCTCTCCCTGACGCAAGCCACCGTCCCCTCCTGCCTCAAGGCCTCCACCATCATCCCCATCCCCAAAAAGTCTGCAATGGACAGCCTGAACGACTACAGACTCATAGCACTCACGTCTGTAGTCATGAAGTGTTTTAAGCGACTGGTGTCCCAGCACATCAGGGACTGTCGTTCCCCCTCCTTCAACCCCCACCAGTTTGCCTATAGGGAAAACTGGTCTACAGAAGACACCATCACCACCACACTCCACAGAGCCACCTGGAGAACCCAAGGAGCTATGTGAGGTTGCTCTTTGTGGACTACAGCTCAGTTTTCAACACCATCATCCTGGACATCCTGATCAATAAACTGCACCTCCTCCAGATCCCTCCCCCACCTGCTCCTGGATAAAAAAACTTTCTCACCAACTGCCCACAAACAGTCAGACTTGGCCCCCACCACTCCTCCACACTGTCTCTCAGCACTGGCTCCCCCCAGGGCTGCATGCTAAACCCTCTACTGTACTCCCTGTACACCTTTAATTGTATTCCAACCTACCCAACCACTGTCAACGTGAAGTACATGGACACTGGTCAGTTCTGCTGGCTGTAAACCAAATTATCCCATGTGGATAATAAACCTTGACCTTGATACCACCTTGGTTGGGCTCATCACTGTCAACGATGAGAAGGCATACAGGGCGGAGGTAGAGAATCTGCTGCTGTGGTGCGAAGTAAACAACCTGAAACTGAATGTCCAATAACTCCCCCCCACCCCCGAACGCTCACATGCACAGAACTGAGGACCTGTTCAATTATCATAATAATCACACCTGTCTTTGCACTCCACACTTTTATGTATATTGACCCACTACTATGTATATTTTCCATAATTATGTATATTTTCCATAATCCTTGGGCCATTTTACTCAGTTGTGTTTTCTGCACTCCGCACTCTTACGTACATAGTTCCATCGGTGAAGCCACTACCATACCTGTGTATATTTCCATAATCCTGGGCTATTTTTATTTCAGTCGTGTGTTTAATTGTGTGTTCTATAACCATGTTTTATTTAATTCTTCTCTCATACTTAACTATGCTGTAGCCTGGTGCAGCACCCACAATTGTGTTGTACTGTATAACTGTACAATGACAATAAAGCCTATTCTATTCTATTTCAAGAAGAGAGAGGAACACATGGTGACTTACAAGAGTGGAGGAAGGTGCACACATGTGGACTGTATCTTATGTAAAAGGGGAGATTTAAAGAAAAGAGATAGGATTGCAAGGTGGTGTGAGGGGAGAATGTAGTTAGGCCAGGGGTGTCCAATCATGTGCCATGGAGGGCCAAGACCCTGCAGGTTTTCTCTTCTACCCAGTCTCTTCAGCAGGTGTTTTCACTTATCAGCAATCAGTGGGAAGAAGTTCAGTGGAATCTGTTGTTGAAGACACTGGTTGGAGGTAAAGCCTGTAGGGTCTTGGCCCTCCATAGCACATGATGGGACACCCCTGAGTTAGGATGCATCGGATGCTAGTCTGTAGGATGACTTTGAAAAGCAAGAAGTGGAAGAGAGTGAAGACAGCCAAGATTTAAATTCAGGGATGGGCAACTAGCGGCCGGCCCCCTCATCCACTATGGCCCGCCAGTCCTGTCTCAGCATCTTTGGGCAAGAAGCAGGGTGCACACTGAACAGATCACCAGTCCATTGCAGAGCAGATATAATTTTATCAGTAATTTTAATTCTAATATGATAAAACACTGAGCAGCTTTTATTTTCATTTTCAGTTTTAATTGTGAAACTTTTAACTTTGAAGGAAATAACACCCCCCCCCCCCCACCACCAAACACACACACACACACACACACACGGTAGGTTTACATGTAAATCTGGCCCTCGGGAAGTGAGGAAAAAAATTTTGTGGCCATCACTACCACCAAAGTTGCCCATCCCTGATGTAATTGGTGAAAGTTAGAGAAGGAATAATGTGCACAAAGTTCAGGAAGGAGTTGAGACAAGCTCTGAGTGGTAAGGAAGAATTACCAGAGGACTGGGAAAGTATAGCTAAATGGCTATAAAGGTAGTTGGTTCTTCCTCTGGACAGAAGTATAAGAGTATTCAAAGGAAGAGGTTGGCAAAGAAAAAGGGGGATAGTCAGGGAGAAGAAGAAAGTAGACAGAAGTACTTGGAGTCCAGGCTTATGGCAAAGAGGGAGGTAGGAAAAGCAAAAGAAAAGGCATATAATGACTTGTATGAGAGGTTGGGACACTAAAAATGGAGAAAAGGACTTGGCTAGACAGAGAGGTCAACCGGGAATGGATGTGCAACAGGTTAGGTTGATTAAGGACAGAGATGGTAATGTACTAACCCAGGGGTCTGCAACCTTTGCCAACCGAAGAGCCATTTTGCCTGTCTCCGACTCAAACAGAATTAGCTAAGGGCCACAACAGCAATTTGACCTTTATATAAGTAGCATAATCTTTATTTTAAAGTTTATTTATATACATAGCTCTGAATATTATGTGGCCTTAATGAATTCATACAACAGTGGAAAAACTGTCAAGCTTTATATATAGCTTCATTCATGAAATAAAAGTATTATAAATATATTATAAATTGTTTTGTGCTGAAAAATAAATTTCTGAATATCTGACCATAATTTTTTGTATTTTTTTTAAATTAGCAGCACATTCATAAATTGTTTAAGCTGAAAAATATCATCCATCTCCTACTTTCAACAATGATCACACAGCTTTAGTTCCTGATATTTTAATAAAGTAGAAATGAACATTTTATTTACAAGAAGCTACTTTTCATCCTTTTTATGTTTCCTCATAATGCTCCTTATTCAAATGTATTAATATAATATAAATCCGTATCCTTCACCTGTTCTCCAGACTCTCAATTTGACAACTAGTGGATTGAACCCCATTAAAAACATCAGGTAACAAACTAGCAGTTATCCTGCAGACAAAAAGCTGAAAATATCCTTGAAATAAAGTGCTCATCGCTACATCACTGCCACAGAATCTTCTCTCCTCTCTTTTCACTCATTTGAACTCACTTTTATTATTTTTTTCTTTTTTATTTACAGACTGTGAGGAAAAACTGTCGGCTGTATGTTGCCGTTTTCAGACAAGTACAGTATATCTGGTTGATGGCATTTCATAATAAAAGCACATAATAGACACAACCATTCTGGAAACTGAATCGCTGTATAGGGCTTTTATTTTTACATAAATCAGGAAGTATTGAGTTGTGACGGTGAAAATAAATTTACACTAATTCAGACTTTGGTCATGTCTGGTGAATCCAGTATTTATAACACAGACGACTATTTTAAGGTTACTGAGCAGGAATTCAAAGATTGTTTCTCATTTTTAAGGATAATTAAGGTGTTGATTATGGACCTGTAGACATTAATGAAGTGGCTGTTTTTCATTGTTTGTGTTCTCGTGGAGAAATTCTCTCCACAACAACCTACATGAACACAAATGAATCTGTCCAGACAGAATTAGACTATTCTCCTCTGTGATTTGATTTTGTCAGGTCTTACCGAGAGTGGCAGGAAGCTGCTGCTGTCCGTTGCTCACCACATGCACTGAGGAGAGGCTGAGTGGCTCTCTGTGTAGCTGCAGTCAGATGTGACGCAGTCATGCATGGTTGACAACATAATAAATAATCTAAATTACGTATATATTTTACATTCAAAAAAGTATGTAGTTCCTTTGAGAAATGTATCAAATTGCAATATCCAATAATTTTAAAAATAAAATAATTAAAATGAGCTTCAGTAATTTCCCCGTGTTTTGAGATGTAACTGCAGGGAGCCACAGTATGGGGGCTAAACGGCCACATGTGGCTCCAGGGCCGTGGGTTGCCAACCCCTGTACTAACCAGTGAGGAGAGTGTGTTGAGAAGATGGAAGGAGTACTTTGAGGAGCTAATGAATGGAAAAAAATGAGGAAGAGGGGAGGATGGGTGAAGGAAAGACAGTGAACCAGGATGTTCCGAGGATTAGCAAGGTGGAAGTGAGAGCAGCTGTGAAGAGGAATGGAGGTATTTAAGAGAGGTGTCCTTGGACTTTTTAAATCAGATTGCTTAACACAATCTTGGAGTGTGAGAAGGTGCCTGAGGAGTGGAGAAGAAGTGTAATGGTACCAATTTTCAAGATCAAGGGTGATGCTTAGACCTTTAGCAACTACAGAGGCATAAAACTGATCAGCCACACTATGAAGATATGGTGTAACAGATATGAGCCAGCCTGAACTTTATCAAGACTTTCTAACTTCGGGCCAGCTTCAACCTTCACAGAACCCAAGCCAGGGTCCGTGAGTAAATAAAGCTCCTTTTGTCCTGTAAGGTCTCTTCCCATTCTCAGGTGCCAGGCTGCATGACCCTCTTCCCCAACCAAAACAGACCTCACCCTACTATGCTAAAAGGAACTGAATGACATGCCCACCACATCTGCATGAGAAACTATCCTGAGGAATTCAGGAGTGGCAGAGAAGTATGTGACGGTGGTGAAGGACATGTATGAGGGCAGTGAGACAGTGGTGAGGTGTGTTGTAGGAGCGATAGATGGAATCATGGCGGGGTTTCCTTCTTATTTGTTAGGGTGACAGACAAGATCAGGCAGGCCTCCATGGATCACGATGTTCACAGACAACATTGTAATCTGTAGCAAGAGTAGAGAGCAGGTGGAAGATAACCTGGAGAGGTGGAGGTATGCAAAAGAAGAGGAAGACCAAAGATTAAGTTAGTAGAAGCAAGACAGAATACATGTGTGTAAATGAGAGGAAGGCAGGTATAACGGTAAAGATGCAAGGAGTAAAAGTAGTGAAGGTGGATGAATTTAAATACAGTGTTTAGCGGGTGGAGACGAGTGTTGGGTGATTTGTGACAGAAGGATAGCAGCAGTAGTGAAAGGGAAGGTTTACAAGATGGTAGTGAAACCTGCTATGATGTGTAGTTTGGAGACAGTGGCACTGACGAAAAGAGTGGAGGTGGAGTCAGAGGTAGGACAGTTGAAGATCTAGGATTCTCATTGGGAGCGACTGGAAGGGACGAGACTTGGAGGGCCAGGATCAGAAATACACAGCTCAGGTTGAGCGATTGGGAGACAAAGTAACAGAGGCAAGGCTGAGATGGTTTGGACAAGTGCAGAGGAGTCCAATATGAACCTTTGTATGAGAGAGGAACTAGTTCCCCAGATGATAATTGTCAAGGTGTGTTCAGACCAAATGTGAAAACGCAAATGTTTTGGATGGCGTGATTACATGTTAACCCAATGTAAACGTGATCAGATGTAATATGTGTCTGAGTGAGTTGCAAAGGGGCAGAGTTGCCTTCATAACTTCTGCAGATGCTTTCTACCTTCTGTGGAAATCCCCAAAAGGCCATCATGTTTAAGTTAACAACAATATCCGGCAGGGCTCCCACCTGAGAAAACCTCACTGCCTCCTCCAGAACTGTAGCTGGATGACGCTTGTTTACACTACTAGCCTGCTAGTTCTCGTTAGCACACCCATAGCAGGAGTAGTGGGCAGAATCTTAAGGCTGATTACTAGTTATCGCTATCAAATCCCTCAGACGCGAATGTGCATGTATTTGCATGTTTACATTGATTTAACATGTATGCACACCGCACGAAAAATTCACTTCACGTTTGGTGTGAATGCACCTTTAGAACCACAATTGCCCCATATTCCTCAGTTCTCAGAATGCAAAAATACATAGCTGCAGGAACTATGAAAAGGTGCAGTACATCACTTCCTTGATCGTCACTTCCTTGTGGTAATGTATCGTCACTTCCTGTTTTGCTGTCTGCCTGTGTGGTTTGCTCTCCAGCCACTAGCTATGGCTACTAGCTCTCTTTCCTCTCCTCCTCTGGTGTGCTCTCTCTGTCAGATGTTTAGCTACACCTCTGCCTCTTTTAGTGATAACGGTAAATGTAATAAATGTTGTCTTTTTGAGGCACTCGAGGCGAGGTTGTCTGATTTGGAATCCCGGCTCCGCTGCATTGAAACACCGTCTGCGCCAGTTAATCTTGACGGACGCCCATTAGCTGCAGCAGAGCTAGCTAGCTTAGGCCCCACTGTCAGCGGTCCCCCGGCTCTCCTCAGCAGCGAGGAGACTGGGTGGGTGACGGTGAGAAGGAAGCCTAGTCGCAAAGCCCCGGTACACCACCAACCTGTTCACATTTCTAATCGTTTTTCCCCGCTCAGCGACACACCCGCTGAGGAAAAAACTCTGATCATTGGCGACTCTGTAGTCAGAAACGTGAACCTAGAGACTCCAGCGGCCATAGTCAAATGCATTCCTGGGGCCAGAGCAGGCGACATCGAGTCAAATTTGAAAATGCTGGCTAAAAGTAACTGTAAATATTCCACAATTGTTATTCACGCCGGCATTAATGACATCCGTCTCCGGCAGTCGGAAGTCACGAAACTTAATATAGAATCGGTGTGTGACTTTGCAAAAACGATGTCTGCCACTGTAGTATTCTCTGAGCCCCTCCCCAATCTGACCAGTGATGACATGTTTAGCCGCTCGTCATCCTTGAACCGCTGGCTGTCTGTGTGGTGTCCTAAAAATGACGTGGGCTACATTGACAATTGGAGCTCTTTTTGGGGAAAACCTGGTCTTATGAGACGAGACAGCATTCATCCCACTTTGGATGGTGCTTCTCATTTATCTAACAATCTGGCATCTTTTTTATCCAAATTTCCAAAACATTGACTACTCAGAGTTGGGATCAGGAAGCAGAGTCGCAGTCTTACACGCCTCTCTGCAGCTCCTCTTCATCCACCACCCCTCAGCTTAGCCCCTGTCTTCCCCATCAGAGAATCGTTGTCTGCTCCCTCCAAAGTAAATAAAAATATAATGTATAAGCATCCCAAAGTGATAAAGCAAAATATTGGTAAAACTCAAATTAAACATAAAGCCTCTAAATTGAATGATTTGGCCTCTGTTCCTCCTCATAATTTAAAAATTAAATGTGGTTTATTAAATATTAGGTCTCTAACTCCCAAGTCTCTGTTAGTCCATGATTTGTTAATTGATCATCAGATTGATTTAATTTCCCTTACAGAGACTTGGTTAGGGCAAGAGGATTATGCTGGTTTAAATGAATCAACTCCTTCTGGTTATTTAAACTGTCAAAATCCCAGAAGTTCTGGTCGTGGAGGAGGAGTAGCAACAATTTACCATTCCAAATTACTAGTTAATGTAAAGCAAAAAACATGTTATAATTCCTTTGAGGGCCTGGTCCTCAGTATTGGGCACTTTAGCAATTTTAGGTTAAATCCAATTTTATTTGCCATAGTTTATCGTCCCCCATCAACCTACTCAGAATTTTTATCCGAATTTGCTGATTTCTTAGCTGATTTAGTGCTGAAATCTGATAGAATAATTATAGTAGGGGACTTTAATATACATGTGGATGTAGATAGTGACTGCCTTAATGTGGCATTCAATTCAATATTAGATTCGATTGGGTTTTCTCAGAAAGTAGGAAATTCTACTCATTACCTCCACCATACATTGGACCTTGTTCTGACATATGGCATAGAAATAGAAAATCTTGTAGTGTCTCCTCATAACCCTGTACTGTCAGACCATTGTCTGTTAACCTTTGATTTTACTATTTCTGACTATTTGGCTCCTAAAGAAAAATATTATTACAGTAGATGCCTCTCAGATGATGCTGTTTCCAAATTTATGCAGATTGTTTCCTCTATGCCATGTGTCAACACAACAGAAATAAGCTATAGACAGCTTGCTCCTTCTGTAATTGATAACATGGTGGATAGTGTTTCAGCTTCTCTGCATCAGACTCTAGACTTGGTGGCCCCCTTAAAAAAGAAAAAGTCTAATCAGAGATTTCTAACTCCTTGGTTCAACACAGAAACTCGTAGCTTAAAACAGAAGACTCGTCAATTAGAAAGAAAATGGCGCTCTACTAATTTAGATGAAATTTATTTAGCTTGGAGAAATCATCTTTTAATTTATAAAAAATCTCTTAGAAAAACTAGAACAAGAATAATCCCAGGTTTCTTTTCAGTACTGTAGCCAGGTTGACAAAGAGTCAGGACTCTGTCAATCCTAGCATTCCCTTAGAGCTTACTAGTCAGGACTTTATGAACTTTTTCAATAATAAAATTTCATCCACCAGTGATAAAATCAATCAGATTCTTCCCACAGTTAACTTAAATACTGTAACTACTACAACTCCTTCTATTGATCTCTGTCTTGATGAGTTTACTCCAATCGACCTTTTTGAGTTGGACAAAATAGTTTCCTCATCCAAACCTTCAACTTGTCTTTTAGACCCTATTCCTACCAGGTTATTTAAAGAAGTCTTCCCACTTATTGGTAGCTTTATTCTTCATATAATCAATTCTTCATTAACTTTAGGCCATGTACCGCAGGCTTTTAGAACGGTTGTAATTAAACCCTTACTCAAAAAGCCAACGCTAGATCCAGGAGCTTTAGCTAACTATAGACCAATCTCTAATCTCCCTTTCATTTCAAAAATCTTAGAGTTGTTGCTACACAATTATTTGACCACCTGCAGGGAAATGGTTTACTTGAAGAGTTTCAATCTGGGTTTAGAATCCATCATAGTACTGAAACAGCCTTAGCGAAGGTCACTAACGACCTCCTCATTGCATCTGATAATGGACTGGTTTCTGTACTTGTCCTTTTAGATCTTAGTGCAGCTTTTGATACTATCGATCATAATATTCTACTTGATAGATTAGAACACTATGTTGGACTTAATGGAACTTCGTTGCAATGGTTTAGATCATATTTATCTGATAGGTTCCAGTTTGTTCATGTAAATAATGAGTTTTCTTTCAACTCAAAGCTTAGTCATGGAGTTCCACAGGGATCTGTGCTAGGCCCTACTCTTTTAAGTTTATATATGCTTCCGTTAGGCAACATTATTAGAAAGCACTGTATACATTTTCATTGTTATGCAGATGACACACAATTATACCTGTCAATGAAGCCAGATGATAGTAATCAATTAGCCAAGTTAGAAGCCTGTCTTAAGGAAATCAAAGCTTGGATGACTTGTAATTTCCTGCTATTAAATTCAGATAAGACTGAAGTCATTCTTGTTGGTCCAAAAAACCTTAGAAATTCCTTTCCAAATCAAACTTTCAGTTTGGATGCGGTTACTCTTTCTCTTAATAGCTCTGTGAGGAACCTTGGAGTTATTTTTGATCAGGATTTGTCCTTCAATTCACATATTAAATTTGTTTCTAAGACTGCCTTCTATCATTTGCGTAATATTGCCAAGATTAGGAGCATCTTGTCTCAGAGTGATGCTGAGAAGCTGATCCACGCTTTTGTTAGCCTGAGATTAGATTATTGTAATTCTTTATTATCAAGCTGTCCTAAAACATCTTTAAAAAGTCTTCAGCTGATCCAAAATGCTGCAGCAAGAGTTTTAACAGGTACTAGAAAGAGAGATCATATCTCTCCGGTTCTGGCCTCCCTTCATTGGCTTCCCATAGAGTTTAGAATTAAGTTTAAAATCCTTCTTCTTACTTACAAAGCTCTAATCAATCAGGCTCCTTTTTATTTAAAGATCTGATACTACCGTATTATCCTAACAGAGCACTACGCTCCCAAAATGCAGGATTACTTGTAATACCTAGAATCTCCAAAAGTACAATGGGAGGCAGAGTCTTCAGTTATCAAGCTCCTCTCCTGTGGAATCAGCTGCCAATCTGGATTCGGGAGTCAGACTCGATCTCTGTTTTTAAGAATAGGGCTAAAACCTACCTTTTTGATATAGCCTACAATTAGGGAGGGATCATGTGTTTCTGAACCCTCCCTTAGTTATGCTGCTAATAGGTTTAGTCAGCCAGGGGACCTCCAGTAATGCACTGGGCCTCACTCCTTTCCTCACTCTCTATGAAATATTTTTTTTTGCTGGTCATTAACATTTGTTTGTTCTCTCCCATAGATTGAGTCCCCATCGTGCTGTTTGCTCTCTACATGTCTGTTCTTTTCTTCTTCTCTATCCCCTCACCCCCCAGCCAGTCGCAGCAGATGACTGCCCCTCCCTGAGCCTGGTTCTGCTGGAGGTTTCTTCCTGTTAAAAGGGAGTTTTTCCTCTCCACCGTCGCCAAATGCTTGCTCACAGGGGATCGCCTGATTGCTGGGGTCTTTCTGCAACTGTGGGGGTTCCCCCCTACAGTTGATAGTGCTATGAGATGACTGTTGTTGTGAAATGGCGCTATATAAATAAAGTTGAATTGAATTGAATTGAATATTTACATGACATCTATGTTACTTCCATGTCTGTCAGTAAAATGAGACCTTGACAGCAATGGCAGAAGCCAGAAGAAACTATGAAATAAAGGCATATCTGTGTCCCAATTTTGGTGTCAGAAAAGTTACACCACAAACTGACTTGGAGAAAAAAAAAATCAGCAAATATTAAATACTGGTTTTCTGCAAATATTAAATACTGGTCTCCTGCAAACTGAAACACAAAGACACAATATCAAAGAATTTTTTTTTTTTTTTTTTTTTTTTTTTTGTTGTTACTTATTTGTACCCGTAGGTAGACATGGTTTGCAGTCTGGTGACAAGCCACCGGCTGCTGGTCGCTGCGTGCGCGAGCGCCCTAAACCTACATGTTTTGGTATGCGGGAGGAAACCGGAGAAATCCCGGAGTAAACCCGCGCAACACGGGGAGAACATGCAAACTCCACACAGCTCACTGTTGGTCGGGGGCTGGGATCGAACCCACGATCTCATGATCCCCGTGGTCCCCCGGCCGAGGGTAAAACTGTGCTGCCACAGTGCTAAACCACTGCGCCACCGTGCAGCCCAGCCCAGCATTTGTTATTCTAATCGCAGAAAAACAATTTTTCTTCTCTTGTTTAAAGAGGGTTTTATTTGCAAACTGTAAACTATTCTGCTCATGTACCCCTGCTCATCATGAATTCTGCCAAAAAATAACCCCGTTGGTGGAACTAAATCACAGAAACATGAAACTGTTACAGTATTGTTGCTAAAAAAGAAACCGAAAAATTACCAGCACAGAACGTTAACGCAATTAGTCTAAATTAAGTATAACATAGTGTTGTGTGACTAGTTGAGAGAGCTGCAACAGTAGCAACTGTAAAAGTGTACATTAGCACTGACAAGAACATTAAACTCAGAATAAATCAGGCCGAATTAACTTGTGTCGTTTCCAAATGTGATGTGTCTGCCAAATGGCGTTATTTACATCAACAGCAACTCTCCGAGGCTGCCGAGCCATTCAGCTGACAAAGAGCAATCAGGAGTCACACCACAGCTTGAAAAAAGGAAAGAAAAAACAGACAGCAAGGAATCCTCTGAATCCTTTCAAGCACAGTCACCACCAGCAACCTTGTGGCAGTCTGTCTATGCATCTGAGCCCAAATCATTGCAGTCAATGCACACAAGACGTTTAGCTAAAGCACTGTCTGTTTAATTATGTGTGGCGTTTTTGCCTCGGTGCATCTGATGTAATGAATGAAAGTGTTTTTAGCAAAATCACAGCGGTTAGTGGAGGAACAGGCGAGCCTCGTTGGCGTGGTACCTGGGGACAGAGCTTTAAAGCATCTCTGTGGAGAATCCAAGGCTTTGAGAGTCAATCGGACCATATATGGGGCGTGAAATCCAACCAGAGGGGACTCAAAGCCTTCCAGAAGCCCACTCGCATCTTAGAACCGATACTCACGCCTCCATCATCACAGCTTAAAACGGTGTCGCTGGTTCCAAGAAATGCATATTAGTTTTTGGATGAAACGTGGGGAAATAAAATGAAAATGTCAACATACAAATAATGCTAGTTGGCATTTTAAAGGCGAAAAGACGCTGATCTATATCATATTTTGCTCCATAAACACTTTTAAGGAAAATATGGACAAAGGGCAGCATCCCAGCATCTTGGAAAGTAGCAGAAGGCTGCCTCGTGGTACAAGGGAAGGGTTCTCCTGAGATTAACCTGTTTTCAACCATGTCTCACTTCAGTGTAGAAGCCAAGATTTTCTTTTTAGTCTTTGCAAGGAGGATGACAACTTGCATGACAGAGAATGGCTATAATCTCAATCCAGAAGGGAGGGATTCCCAGGTTGTCAGGGTGCCTGCAACATACCACCATGTTTAGCCACCTGATACTGGAGGCCAAGAGGAGCAAGGGCAACCTAGCAGTTGTCTGGCTAGACCAAGCCAATGCCCCAAAATCTCATCAACAAGGCCTTGGAACACTACTACATTCCGAGCAACATCAGGCTGCAAGCTGCAAGTCAGGACGGCCAAGTTTACCACCACACGGCAAGCCCTGGAGAAGTGGATGACAACAGGATGCACAGTCTCCCTCATCCTGTTCACCATGAGAATGGACCTCCTTATTACAGCAGCTGCAGCAGAGGCTAAGAGACCAGCAGCTGCAGTAGGAGGCAGACAACCTCCAATAAGAGGATTCATGGATGACCTCACCATAACAACCACATTGCATGTGCATGCAAGATGGATACTGAATTCTTTGGGAGAGGTGGCCTCATGGGCAAGGATGGCCTTCAAGCTATTAAATCATGGAATATGGTGATAAAGAAGGGGAAGGTGACTGATACGTTCAAGCTCCAGGTCCAAGGAGAAGAAATCCCAATAGTAAGGGAGAACCCCATCAAACGCCTGAGAAAACGGTATGATGGCACCCTCCGCAATAGGAGCAACATTTCAGAAACAGGCAGATAAGTGGCTTTTTTCTCCATATTTTGTTTTGAATTCTTTCTGGAGGCTCTAGATGCTTGGGGGGTGGCTGGGGGAAATTGGGAAGTATATGCATCTGCTTTTTATCACTTTGTACAACACACAGACAGGTTTGTCTCTTCTCTTTGTAATTAATATGGAATTTATTTTTCACTAATAAAAAAATGATCACAAAAAACAACAGGCTGCAAGTGGGCAGCAGACACCGCAGTAAAGCAGGCTGAAAGCTTCCTGAGGTTGAGAGACATCCCTGGCAACCTCTGTTTTGGGGCAGCACCAGTGGGACAAGGCAAGTCAGGAGGAGAGCATCCAGGCAGAAGTGCAGCAGCAGGTGGAGGAAGCGAGGAAGGCAAAGGCCTGAACTAGCAACCCAGCGAACATGGAGCAAATGGGACCTCATACGAAGGAGAGTGTCATGAGCCAAACTCTAGAGGCTGAAACTATTCCAAATAACCTTCCACCCGAGTCATATACTCCCATCTCTGAAAAACCTTGCAACGTGGGGCCTGAGAGAAGACCCACTGTGCAAGCTGTGTGGGACGAAAGGCACACTCGCTCATATCCTGGCAGTCGCACAGCTCTCACCCAGAGGAGGCACAGGTGATGGCACAACACGGTGCTTACAGTGATTACTGACATCTAGGAGGAAACCACATCAGCTATGCAAGCCACACACATCAGTGCTGCACTTCATCAGAGAAGGCCACCTATGACAAGGAGTCTAGAACCATAACTCTCCAGAAGGCACCAGGGTGGGAGATGAGGGTGGATCACGGAAGGAAGCTGATTTCCCCCCATACTGTTCACATACAGTGAGGCAAAAAAGTATTTAGTCAGCCACCAATTGTGCAAGTTCTCCCACTTAAAAGATGAGAGAGGTCTCCAATTTTCATCATAGGTATACCTCAACTATGGGAGACAAAATGAGAAAAAAAAAATCCAGAAAATCACATTGAAGGATTTTTAATGAATTAATTGGTAAATTCCTCAGTAAAATAAGTATTTGGTCACCTACAAACAAGCAAGATTTCTGGCTCTCACAGACCTGTAACTTCTTCTTTGAGAGGCTCCTCTATCCTCCACTCGTTACCTGTATTAATGGCACCTGTTTGAACTCGTTATCAGTATAAAAGACACCTGTCCACAACCTCAAACAGTCCGACTCCAAACTCCACTATGGCCAAGACCAAAGAGCTGTCAAAGGACACCAGAAACAAAATTGTAGACCTGCACCAGGCTGGGAAGACTGAATCTGCAATAGGTAAGCAACTTGGTGTGAAGAAATCAACTGTGGGAGCAATTATTAGAAAATGGAAGACATACAAGACCACTGATAATCTCCCTCAATCTGGAGCTCCACGCAAGATCTCACCCCATGAGGTCAAAATTATCACGAGAACGGTGAGCAAAAATCCCAGAACCACATGGGGGGACCTAGTGAATGACCTGCAGAGAGCTGGGACCAAAGTAACAAAGGCTACATCAGAAACACACTACACTGCCAGGGATTCAAATCCTGCAGTGCCAGACGTGTCCCCCTGCTTAAGCCAGTACATGTTCAGGCCCGTCTGAAGTTTGCTAGAGAGCATTTGGATGATCCAGAAGAGGATTGGAAGAATGTCATATGGTCAGATGAAACCAAAATAGAACTTTTTGGTAAAAACTCAACTTGTCGTGTTTGGAGGAGAAAGAACACCATACCTACTGTGAAGCATGGGAGTGGAAACATCATACTTTGGGGCTGTTTTTCTGCAAAGGGACCAGGACGACTGATCCGTGTAAAGGAAAGAATGAATGGGGCCATGTACCGTGAGATTTTGAGTGAAAACCTCCTTCCATCAGCAAGGGCATTGAAGATGAAACGTGGCTGGGTCTTTCAGCATGACAATGATCCCAAACACACCGCCCGGGCAACGAAGGAGTGGCTTCATAAGAAGCATTTCAAGGTCCTGGAGTGGCCTAGCCAGTCTCCAGATCTCAACCCCATAGAAAATCTTTGGAGGGAGTTGAAAATCAGTGTTGCCCAGCGACAGCCCCAAAACATCACTGCTCTAGAGGAGATCTGCATGGAGGAATGGGCCAAAATACCTGCAACAGTGTGTGAAAACCTTGTGAAAACTTACAGAAAATGTTTGACCTCTGTCATTGCCAACAAAGGGTATATAACAAAGTATTGAGATGAACTTTTGTTATTGACCAAATACTTATTTTACCGAGGAATTTACCAATTAATTCATTAAAAATCATTCAATGTGATTTTCTGGATTTTTTTTTCTTATTTTGTCTCTCATAGTTGAGGTATACCTATGATGAAAATTGGAGACCTCTCTCATCTTTTAAGAGGGAGAACTTGCACAATTGGTGGTTGACTAAATACTTTTTTACCCCACTGTAAGTAACACTGAGGCCAGACTTAGTCACCTGGCCAGAGCAGGCAAAGATCCGAGAATGCAGAGTGAGAGAAAGGATGGTAGACATGGCTGTTCGATATAGAAATGAGTTTTAGAGGGTTCCCAGTGTAGTCCTCACTCTGCAGTGCTCATTCTGCTCGGAGAATCAGGGAATGAGTGGAAGACAGCTGTGGGCAGGATTGGAGAAGAAACAGAACGAGCCTCTTGTTGGCTCTGGTTCACGAGGGAAGAGGCTGGAGGCCCAAAGCTGGTGGGCAGTGATTTGGCCACCACTGCCGACCTGCCAACATGAGGGTGCTGCGGTTAACAGTCAAAACACCCAGTGAAGGTTGGGACCATCTAATGACATCAGTTCTAGGCCGAAGGCCACAGCTGCTTCAAAAAGCGACTGTATTTATGGTATCTGTGGATGTATTCATCAAGTAAATCTAAGTGACTAGCAAGGCAAAGAACGAATAATTAGCCATTTTAGAATATGTCTCGAGATGTGCTTTGCATTCACTTCTCTGCATTAAAGGTAATCTGTTTTGGGTGAGTGGTTGCGGGGTAAGATTGGATGCTAGCTTTGCTTAGCAAGTACAGTATTAGCAGTGAAGTATGGAGCGCCAGCTGTTACATGAGATGTGCAAACGACTGAGGAGAGAGCTTTGATGTAAATGAAAAGGCTTAAGCAGCAATGAATCTTCCCTTGTGCTGGGAAGACCTAGCTAAAAAATGCACAATAATAATTCTGAAAAGAACTGTGGGGGGAACATGGTCATGCTGCAGCAGTACATTATTTAAGGTAAAGCCTGGATCTAAATTTCAGACTAGGTCCTCCTGAAACACATTCAGCAAATCTGGTGTAATGACACATGAATCGCTGAGTTAAAGTAAAAACCAAATCTCCAATCTCGGTAAGAGGCGGTTCTTTACGGGAGGAGTCCAGTGATTTTGGATTGAACCTTCAACAAGTGGGAAGGGAAAAAAAGCATTTGGCTTCCTGCATCATCCAAAAGGGAAGTCAGTGGTCCTACCAAAAAAAAAAAAAAAGTATACGTATAAATTCATGTAAGTAAAAGGACGTGCAGGAGCAGTAGTTTTTAGTAGTGACTGAATGGAGCCAACATTTCTATTAAAAATCCAATTTTTTAAATTGTTTTTTCTAGTATTCACATTTTTTGAGAAACTGAATTTGGGGTTTTCATTAGCTGTAAGCCATGATCATCAAAATTAAAAGAAATAAACGCCTGAAATATATCACTCGTGTGTCATGAATCTATATATAGATTCATGACACACGAGTGTACACACGAGTATATATTTTCTCTCGGCGCCACACGAGTCGGCTGCCTTTTGCAACAGCGGCTCGATTCCGAGTCTTTTTCCCTTCCTCTCTCTTTTGATCCGTCTTTTTTTTTCACCCCACTTATATCACGGACACACAGATCGTCCTAAATGTCTCCTGAGCCGGTGGACGGAGCCACTGTCTATAGCAGGATACGATACAGCAGAGAACAGCTGCTAGCATTCAACCGCCACCCAGTCCCATTGGAAAAACTCGACATACCGAGAGAACTGAGGCGAAAACGCCGCGGCTGCCGGGCTGGAGTAAGGCGGAGGACAAAAAATATAAGGTACAGACCCTCCCTTCCATCTGTTGTCATGGGAAATGTACGGTCGATACTGGGAAAGTTAGATGAGCTAGCGGCTATCTCCCGTTATGATAGCACATACCGGGAGTGCTCTCTCCTTTTGTTTACTGAGACGTGGCTAACTGAACTAGCAGCAGATGCTAACATTGAGCTGGAGGGTTTTCACATGATACGAGCTGACCGAACACCAGACAGTGGCAAGGCTAGGGGCGGTGGAGTGATAATGTATGTTAACAACAACTGGTGCAGACCGGGACATATCACTGTTAAACAACGACACTGCAGCAAAGACATTGAGTTGCTAGCTGTTAGCATGAGGCCTACATATCTCCCGAGAGAACACTCACACGTGATCTGCATTGTTGTTTATGCAAATCCGACGGCGAACGCTGGGACAGCACGTGACGTCATCCATTCAGTAACCAGCAGGCTGCAGACAGAACACCCAGATGCTCTTCTCCTCATCTCAGGCGATTTCAACCATGTTTCACTGTCTCCCATTCTACCCACGTTCACCCAGTATGTCACATGCCACACTAGAGACAATAAAACACTGGATTTATTCTACGCAAACACTAAGGAGGCGTACACCTCATCACAACTCCCCCCACTCGGGAGATCGGATCACAACTTGGTTCATCTCCGGCCGGTGTACAAACCCCTAGTGCACAGACAACCTCCGGCCATGCACACTGTGGAGTTATGGTCTGAGGAGACAATGGACACCCTAAAGGGCTGTTTTGAAGCCACCGCCTGGAAGCAGCTCTGCGATCCACATGGTGAGGACATCGATGGCCTCATTCACACCTTCACGGGCTACCTCAGCTTCTGTGTGGACAAATCCGTTCCCACCAAGACCATACGGCGTCACTCAAACAACAAACCCTGGATCAACCCTGAGATAAAAACACTTCTGAGAGAGAAGAAGAGGATCTTCAGGTCGGGGAACAGGGAGATGCTGAAGTCCGTACAGAGGGAGCTGAGGAGAAAGATCAGAGAAGGCAAGGACAGCTTCAGGAAGAAGATGGAGGACAAGCTGCAACAGAGCGACATCAGCGGGGTCTGGAGAAACCTCAAAACCATCTCGGGGCTCCAGAATACCTCCCCCCAGGCCACAGGGGGCAGGGAGTGGGCGAACAACCTGAATCTGTTTTTCAATAGATTTGACCAACCGCCCTCCCCCCTGACTGCACAACAACCACTGCTGCCTCTAAAGAAATCAAGTCCTGCTGCCCACTCCCCACTCCACCAACACCCCCCCACTCCCAACACACAGCCCCCCATCCTGACCCTGACCAGGACCCAGGTGAGGACGGAGCTGAGGAAGATCAAGGCGAGGAAGGCGCCGGGACCGGACGGCATCAGCGCAAAGCTCCTCAAGTCCTGTGCAGACCAGCTGTGTGGGATTGTGACGTATATCTTCAACATGAGCCTGAAACTGGGGAGGGTACCACAGCTGTGGAAAACATCTTGTGTGGTACCTGTACCAAAAACTTCCCACCCCAAAGACCTGAACAGCTACAGACCGGTGGCCTTGACGTCCCACTTGATGAAGACCCTGGAGAGACTGCTCCTTGCTCACCTCCGCCCCCTGGTGGAACCAGCGATGGATCCACTCCAGTTCGCCTACCAGCATGGCATTGGGGTGGAGGATGCGGTGATCTTCCTCCTTCACCGTTCTCTGTCCCACCTGGAGAAGCCCGGGAATATGGTGAGGATCATGTTCTTTGACTTCTCCAGTGCTTTCAACACCATCCAACCGATGATCCTGAAGGACAAGCTGCTGCGCGCAGGGGTGGACCAGCACCTGTCATCATGGATCCTGGACTACCTTACGAACCGGCCTCAGTTTGTGAGAACCCGGGACTGTGTGTCCGACACGATCATCAGTAGCACGGGGGCCCCCCAGGGAACGGTGCTGGCTCCCTTCCTGTTCACTCTTTATACTGCGGACTTCTCACACAACACAACACACTGCCATCTACAGAAGTTCTCTGATGACTCTGCGATCGTTGGCCTCATCTCCAATGGAGATGAAGCTGAGTACAGAGGGCTTATCCAGGACTTCGTGGACTGGTGCCATCGGAACTGCCTCCAGATCAACGCGAGGAAAACTAAGGAGCTGGTGGTGGACTGCCGCAGGCATGGGCAGCCCCTCACAGTACCAGTAAATATACAGGGAACAGACATCGAGATGGTGACATCCTATAAGTACCTGGGTATTCATCTGAACAATAAACTAGACTGGTCACACAATACTGATGCACTCTACAAGAAGGGACAGCGCAGGCTGTTCCTGCTGAGGAGACTCAGGTCTTTTGGTGTACAAGGGGCGCTGCTGAAGTCATTCTATGACACGGTGGTGGCATCAGCCATCACTTTTGGAGTGGTCTGCTGGGGCAGTGGCATTACTGCAGCCGATAGGAAGAGACTGAACAAACTGATTAAGAAAGCTAGCTCTGTCCTGGGGCAGCGCCTTGATCCGATGGAGGAGATAGGAGAGAGAAGGACGGTGGCTAAACTGTCATCTCTGCTGGAGTCCGAGTTCCACCCTATGCAGGACATACTGAATGCACTGAGGAGCTCATTTAGCAGCAGACTACATCATCCCAGGTGCACAACCGAGAGGTTTCGTAGGTCCTTCCTACCAACGGCTGTCAGACTGTACAACCTAAGCAGGGCTGCTCGCAGAGATAGCAAAAAGACGTAACAAACTAATAGTTTTTTGAATGCAAAAGATGCAATAGACTTACACAATGGTCCCCTCCGGCATACAACTAGGAACATACCGGTCGCTATGGAGGGTGAGAATATGTATGGGCACATAATCATACCATGTAGGATAACTAAGTAGACGGTTATGCTGTTTCATTCCATCTAGCAACAATGCTCTGCACTGTGTGTGTTTATATATTTGCATATTTATTCCATCTAGCTACAATGCTCAGCACTGGGTGTGTTTATATATTTATATATCTACATATTATTCCATCTAGCTACATTGCTCCGCACTGTGTGTGTTTATATACTTGCATATTTATTCCACCTAGCTGCAATGCTCCGTACTGTGGGTGTTTATATATTTACATATTTATTCCATCTAGCTACAATGCTCTGCACTGTGTGTTCATATATTCATATATTTATTCCATCCAGCTACAATGCTCTGCACTGTGTGTCTGTGTGTGTGTGTATATATATAGTAATACGTACATATGTTTATTAGCTGCTCTTGCTTGCTTGTTTTTTTTCTTGCCTTCTGATTGTTGCTCTGAGTGTTGCTATCCCTGTGCTGTTGCAATCCTGGAATTTCCCCGTTGTGGGACTAATAAAGGCTTATCTTATCTTATCTTATCTTATCTTATATAAATTTCAATTTTTTGAACTGAATTACTGAAATAAATGCCGAGTTAAATTTGTGTTTATTTTGAAAACAAAGCCTTATCTTGAAATTCTGGCAAATTAAAAGTCGAGAAAATATGGCGATACAATGATACAAGCCTTTAGCTCCACGTGATTTTGACTGGGTGCGCTGAAAAGCTGGCAACAGACAGACAGATACAACCACACACCCACACACAGACACATTGAGTGATTACCGTACGCCTCCGTTGCACCAAGACATAACTTTTTGATGGCATTCTAATTTACTGAGATGCACCTGTAAATAAATCACAACCTGGATACAGACCTATGTGGGGATCATTGATAGTAAATTTGGTGAGCATCCAGGCAATTACCTAGAAGGAGTAGCATTTTTTTTTTAAATCACATACAGTAAGTGCCCTAAAAATCTTTAGCAAATAGAAAAATTATTTAGCAAACAGAAATAATTTTGGTCATCCTAACTGACCTAAAACAGGAAAACTTTAGTCTGATTTAAGGTCAGTCAGTGAGAAAAGGTTATGCATTTTATACAGTGTACGTAAACTTCTGGTTTAAACTGTACATCTTCCTCTGAAGTTTTTTCAGTTGTTGTATTGTCATGGCGTTAGGTAACTAGACCTTAAATCTGTATCATGGGTTACTGAAACCTTCCAGGTCGGTTTTCGATTTTGCCCACGCACGTAACTCCAGGGGCATGTCTTAAAAAGGAAGTACATGAAAAGCTCTCTATATACACGCACATAACAAGATGAGGGGAAAAACAATTTTTAAAAAGCCAAAATGAACAAGATTCGGTCTGTTTGCACCCTGAACTTCAGTGTTTGGTTCCATTCGGTTAATCGCCCCACCCTACTGTGTGTAAAACTGACCTAGCTGAGAAGTATGCAAGCCATGGCTGGACCTCCTCCTCCGGTCAAATTTGTGTTCCCAGGCCCAGCTCAGCTCTCCATCAGTGGAATTGGAACTGGAGGTATACTCCCCTGGGCTGACTTTGTCTTGCTGCGAGGGCATCATGGGGCTCTGCGGAGTTTGGGACATCCATGGGACGCTCCTTTCACGGGGGTTCGGTGGTGGAGGTGTCAGGGGTAGGGGCTTCAGCTGTTGATGCTGCAGGGCTAATTCCAAGAGCGGCCTATGGACTGGCTCAGTTGATGAGAATGTGATAAGATCATCTACCACTGGAGGGTCTGAAATGAGGGGCTTCGAGGGGGAAATCTCAAGTTGAGGGGGGGTGCGGTCCTCTAAGGATGGAGGGTTAGTTCGTGGGGGCACCCTTGGGGGAATTTCTAGGCAGCGACCTAGTCCTACGGAGGCCAGGAGGGAGCCGCTACTCAGCAGAGCCTGGTGGGTGCTTTTAATCAGGCTGCCGAGAGGACTTCTCTCAGGCATGGGGGAGCCAGCAGGGGAGGAGCCCCCTTCCTCACTGCCCGAGTCTCCCTGAGGTAGAGGAAGCCACAGGCCATCCTTCACTGAGGAGCCTGCATGGGAGGCAGAAAAAGTTTGAAGGCAGCACAAGGAGAAAAAGACAGAAGAGAAACACTTCATACATTTATTATTCATTTAGATTCTATTCATAATTCACCCTCATGCCAGTGTGAATTAGAAAAATGGCAACTGGAGGATATGTGGCTGCTGGTTAAGGTGTGTGATGGAGGGATACCATTCTGAGCAGGGGAAGGGGTTGGCGTGGAGGGCCGGTACTCCTCAAAGTCATCCCTGAACTCTCCGTTCTCATTACTGTCTGTTTCCAGGAGCTTGGCTCTCATCGACAGGCTGAAAGGAAGGAGAGACATACGATTACAGCATTTTAAACATTTAAATCACTGTTAAGGGTTCACATGCTAAAGTTGTACCTGCTCTCCTGAGGACTAAGGCGCAAGACTTTAGGGCTTTTGGGACTTTTGGGACTCTGGGGCCTCCAGTGGGGGTTCAACCTCAGGTCTCCATTTGAGTCCCCCCGTTTAGGACACGGGGTCTCCAGGGGCCGAACCGGACTCAGACTGAATGCTCTGCTGCTGTCACTGGGAGTAACTGTGGAAAAAAGCCAAAAACAAAACCAAACAAGAAAACAGAATGAAATTAATGTGAGCTAGAGCAGCAACAGTATGCCTACTGTTCAGTGGTATTCTCATAAGGTATTTTAAAAGCTAGGTTTTGATAGCAAATCAACACAGCCCTGCAATCATCTCCAATGCAGTGACCCTAAATCATTCTCACCAGAATTTAACAAACTTCAGTGAGCTTTTACCCCCTTCAAATTTCTGCACAGTTAAGTTTGAAATAAATTGTATGGGCACAGCAGCTTTTACCTCCAAAAGGTTCACAGGGCAGAAAGTGTTAAGAAGAATGAGCCAAAGTCCCCTGGGAGGAGATGAAAAGGGGGAATGCAGAGTTCTGACAGAAGTTGGCATTGTACCTGCACAGTTTCTGGCAACACATCATGTCCCTCCACTGTCGCCCCACCAACTGGCTCGTGCTGCCAATGCAAACTGTGTTATTAGGGTGCTAATATTCAGCCACATACAGAGGAGCCAAGGGTATCAACAGACCATGCCTCGTACCTTCAGAAGCCCTACAGATCCTCCTCGATATTAACAGCAAACAGAGCCGATAGCTTTGTGACATGCTGCAAAATAGCAGGGAGGCAACCTTGGAAGTACCATTTGATTTCAGTTTGGCTTCAGAAAATGGGAAAAGCTAAATGGGCTCCGTGACTGGAGGCACTGCATTATTCCTGTTGGCCCAGGAAAAGAGATTTGAAGAATAATGCACTTTGCTGCCCGTCACTCTCCAACACAATGTTTTCAAAGTGAGCACGGGAGTAAGGTAACAGCGCCCGCGTTTCAATTTCATCATAATGACTTCAACTTGAAAAGGTACCCTTATCCTGCATTTTTTGAAGTGAACTTTCTTTTCAATGCTTTTCCTTTAATATCCCCACTTTTCCCCCCATGGAATACAGTACATCTCATCAGTTTCTCTCTGCCCATCACTTGGCTCATGTTGATGTCAAGCAGAAAAAACAAATGATAAGAATTAGCTTTTCTTGTTACCCAGATACATACTGCATCAAACTGAGTGACAACTCAGTGGACTTTCACACCAAAAGATTATGGTACCAAGTAAAACAGAATCTAAAATTGATACACAGAGTTACTGAAGGACAAGGCAGCCATGGTGAGATTGTGGAAGAAGAGTAGTTGGGATTTTAAGGGGGTACCATGACCATAATCAGTAGGCTGAGGAAGTTATAGTAATTTATACAACAGTTGGTTCCAACCAAGCAATATGACTGGGCATTCTAGGAATTACTATATTACCAGATAACCACACTAGGACTCAAGTGGTTCTCATAATCTTTAATTACAGTCACCATAGGCTGCTGTTTATAATACAGTATGTGAGGATTTTAGTGTGTTGTGAACCTTACTTTCCACAGAGAGGGCTAGTTTAAGGCTGTGTGTCCAAAGAGTAGTTTTCTCAGAGGAAATGATCTGGACTTATTTTTTCAAGGCCTTTCACAGATGCTCTTTAAAAAAAAGGTCTCCATCCTGTATCCTAGCAACAGCTGGACCTGTCACTCACAGTTCGAAACATTCTACTAACAACACTATACCGCAACAAATTGGTTAAAACAAAACAAAACACATCCTTCCAAGCTTTTCCTTTCAAATATTGATCATAATATGATTTTAGTCTAATTCTGGTTGGCGGGTTAGAGAGGTGTACCGCTGAAGCAATGCAGATTCCAAAAGTTTAACTTTTTTTCAACTTTTAACACTGAGTGCAATGACAAAAAACCGCTCAACACTGACAGCGTTTTTGCACCAAGGGCATTGAGTTCTTCTTCTTTCAGCTGCTCCCTTTAGGGGTCGCCACAGCAGATCATCTGCCTCCATCTCACCCTATCCCTTAAATCTTCCTCTGCAACACCAACACTCTCCATGTCCTCCTTCACTACATCCATGAACCTTCTCTCTGGTCTTCCTCTTTTCCTCCTAACTGGCAGCTCCATCTTCAACATCCTTTGTCCAATATATCCACTATCCCTCCTCTGCACATGTCCAAACCATCTCAGCCTTGCATCTCTTACTTTGTCTCCAAACCGCTCAACCTGAGCCGTCCCTCTGATATACTCATTTCTAATCCTGTCCCTCCTAGTCACTCTCAATGAAAATCTTAGCATCTTTAACGCTGCCACCTCCAGCTCAGCCTCCTGTCTTTTTGTCAGTGCTACTGTCTCCAAACCATACATTATAGCAGGTCTCACTACGGTCTTGTAAATTTTCCCTTTCACTCTTGCTGCTACCCTTCTGTCATAAATCACCCCTGACACTCATCTCCACCCACTCCACCCTGCCTGTACTCTCTTCTTCACCTCTCTTGTGCATTTTCCATTGCTTTGGATGGTTGACCCCAGGTATTTAAACTCATCTACTTTCATTACCTCTACTCCTTCCATCTTCACCGTTACACCTGCCTCCCTCTCATTCACACTCATGTATTCTGTCTTGCTTCTACTGACTTTCATTCCTCTTCTCTCAAGAGCATACCTCCACCTCTCCAGGTTCTCTTCCACCTGCTCCCTACTCTCACTACAGATCACAATATTGTCTGCAAACATCATGGTCCACGGAGACTCCTGACTGACCTCATCTGGCAGCCTGTCCATCACCATAGCAAACAAGAAGGGGCTCAGAGCCAATCCCTGATGTAACCCCACCCCACCTTCAACCCATCTGTCACTCCTACAGCACAGCTCACCACCATCTTGCTGTCCTCATGCATGTAATGCACCACCCTGACATACTTCTCTGCCACTCCTGACTTTCTCATACAGTGCCACACTTCCTCTCTTGGCACACTATCATATGCTTTCTCTAGATCCACAAAGACACAGTGCTACTCCTTCTGACCTTCTCTATGCTTCTCCATCAACACTCTTAGAGCAAACATTGCATCTGTAGTACACTTTCTTGGCATGAAACTGTACTGCTGCTCACTGATTGTCATATTACTCAGTGGTGTGAAAATGTGTTTGCCCCCTTCCTGATTTTTTTTTTTGTATGTTTGTCACACTTAAAATGTTTCAGATCATCAAACAAATTTAAATATTAGACAAAGATAGCACAAGTAAACACAAAATGCAGGTTTTAAATGAAGGGGTAAAAAAAAATCCTAACCTACATGGCCCTGTGTGAAAGAGTGATTGCCCCCTCCTGTTAAAACATAAATTAAATGTGGTATACCACATCTCTGGAAAGCTGAGCTCAATTTCTCTAGCCACACCCGGGCCTGATTACTGCCACACGTGTTCTCAATCAAGAAATCACTTAAGTAGGACCTGCCTCACAAAGTGAAGTAGACCAAAAGATCCTCAAAAGCTAGACATCATGCTGCGATCCAAAGAAATTCAGGAACAAATAAGAAACAAGTAATTGAGATCTATCAGTCTGGAAAAGGTTATAAAGCCATTTCTAAAGCTTTGGGATTCAAGCAAACCACAGTGAGTGCCATTATCCACAAATGGTGAAAACATGGAACAGTGCTGAACCTTCCCAGGAGTGGCCGGCCGACCAAAATTACCCCAAGAGCACAGCAACGACTGATCCAAGAGGTCACAAAAAACCTCACAACAACATCCAAAGAACTGCAGGCCTCACTTGCCTCAGTTAAGGTCAGTGTTCATGACTCCACCATAAAAAAAAGAGACTGGGCAAAAATGGCCTGCATGGCAGAGTTCCAAGACGAAAACCTACTGCTGAGCAAAAAGAAAAAAGGCTCGTCTCAGTTTTGCCAGAAAACATCTTGATAATCCCCAAGACTTTGGGAAAATACTTTGGATTGAAGAGACAGAAGTTGAACATTTTGGAAGGTGTGTGTGTCCCATTACATCCAGCGTAAAAGTAACACAGCATTTCAGAAAAGGAACATCATACCAACAGTAAAATATGGTGGTGGTAGTGTGATGGTCTGGGGCTGTTTTGCAGTTTCAGGACCTGGAAGACTTGCGGTGGTAAATGGAACCATGAATTCTGCTGTCTACCAAAACATTCTGAAGGAGAATGTCCGGCCAACTGTTCGTGACCTCAAGCTGAAGTGTACTTGGGTTCTGCAGCAGGACAATGATCCAAAACACACCAGCAAGTCCACCTTTGAATGGCTTAAGAAAAACAAAATGAAGACTTTGGAATAGCCTAGTCAAAGTCCTGACCTGAATCTGATTGAGATGCTGTGGCATGACCTTAAAAAGGTGGTTCATGTTGAAAACCCTCCAATGTGGCTGAATTACAACAATTCTGCAAAGAGGAGTGGGCCAAAATTCCTCCACAGCGCTGTAAAAGACTCATTGCCAGTTATTGCAAACACTTGATTGCAGCTGTTGATGTTAAGGGTGGCCCAACCAGTTATTAGGTTTAGGGGGCAATCACTTTTTCACACAGGTCCATGTAGATTTGCATTTTTTTTTCTCTAATAATAAACACCTTCATTTAAAAACGGCATTTTGCGTTTATGATCTGAAACATTTAAGTGTGACAAACATACAAAAAAATGAGGAATCAGGAAGGGGGCAAACACTTTTTCACACCACTGTATGCTTGACTACATAAAAATTAAAAAGAAAGATGCTCCTAGCAGAAAAAAAATGCTTTCTGTGGACATGCAGCCTAAAAACAGAGCCTTCACAACCTACAAATTGTTTTGTTCTATTGTTGTGTTCTGGGTTCATGCTAACTGTTCGCCCAGCTAGCTGTGGTTACCATCCATCTTCTTCTGCTTAATCCTTTTTGGGTTGCGGGGGGGGGGGGGGGCCTTGAGCCTATCCCAGCATCTTTGGGCGAGAGGCAGGGTACACCCTGGACAGATCGCCAGTCCATCGCAGGGCCAACAGAGAGAGACAGACAACCATTCACTCTCACAGTCATACCTAAGGACAATTTAGAATCCCCAGTTTGACACCAATTAACCTAACTTGCATGTTTTTGACATGTGGGAGGAAATCGGAGAAATCCCAGAGTAAACCCACGCAGACACGGGGAGAACATGCAAAATCCACACAGATCACTGTTGGTCAGGGGCTGGGATCGAACCCAGGATCCTCTGGCCAAGGGTGAGTTGCTGTGCTGCTGCAGTGCTAACCACTCCACCACCAGAGTTTAAATTAAAATCTTACAGCCGTTCAGTTTCTCTTGAAGCCTCATAAATGATGCATAATTCTGGCTATTTATTTGAAGATGCCAATAAGAAGGTGGCAAGGAGAACTTAAACCAAAGTAGAGATACCAACAGAGTCTTAGCTAGCTAGCAGGCCCCTCAACTGATGACATCTTAATGATGG
This sequence comes from Pholidichthys leucotaenia, assembly GCA_020510985.1. NCBI lineage: Eukaryota > Metazoa > Chordata > Actinopteri > Cichliformes > Pholidichthyidae > Pholidichthys > Pholidichthys leucotaenia. Next base: position 228,455,546 of record CM035836.1, read on the forward strand.
ACTCTGGAATACAATGTATATGAATAATGACTGTTGAATTTCATTTTAACATATACAGTGGGGCAAAAAAGTATTTAGTCAGCCACCAATTGTGAAAGTTCTCCCACTTAAAAGATGAGAGAGGTCTCCAATTTTCATCATAGGTATACCTCAACTATGAGAGACAAAATGAGAAAAAAAAAAATCCAGAAAATCACACTGAAGGATTTTTAATGAATTAATTGGTAAATTCCTCGGTAAAATAAGTATTTGGTCAATAACAAAAGTTCATCTCAGTACTTTGTTATATACCCTTTGTTGGCAATGACAGAGGTCAAACGTTTTCTGTAAGTTTTCACAAGGTTTTCACTCACTGTTGCTGGTATTTTGGCCCATTCCTCCATGCAGATCTCCTCTAGAGCAGTGATGTTTTGGGGCTGTCGCTGGGCAACACGGACTTTCAACTCCCTCCAAAGATTTTCTATGGGGTTGAGATCTGGAGACTGGCTAGGCCACTCCAGGACCTTGAAATGCTTCTTACGAAGCCACTCCTTCATTGCCCGGGCAGTGTGTTTGGGATCATTGTCATGCTGAAAGACCCAGCCACATTTCATCTTCAATGCCCTTGCTGATGGAAGGAGGTTTTCACTCAAAATCTCACGATACATGGCCCCATTCATTCTTTCCTTTACACGGATCAGTCGTCCTGGTCCCTTTGCAGAAAAACAGCCCCAAAGCATGATGTTTCCACCCCCATGCTTCACAGTAGGTATGGTGTTCTTTCTCCTCCAAACACGACAAGTTGAGTTTTTACCAAAAAGTTCTATTTTGGTTTCATCTGACCATATGACATTCTCCCAATCCTCTTCTGGATCATCCAAATGCTGTCTAGCAAACTTCAGACGGGCCTGGACGTGTACTGGCTTAAGCAGGGGGACACGTCTGGCACTACAGGATTTGAGTCCCTGGCGGCTTAGTGTGTTACTGATGGTAGCCTTTGTTACTTTGGTCCCAGCTCTCTGCAGGTCATTCACTAGGTCCCCCTGTGTGGTTCTGGGATTTTTGCTCACCGTTCTCGTGATAGTTTTGACCCCACGGGGTGAGATCTTGCGTGGAGCCCCAGATGGAGGGAGATTATCAGTGGTCTTGTATGTCTTCCATTTTCTAATAATTGCTCCCACAGTTGATTTCTTCACACCAAGCTGCTTACCTATTGCAGATTCAGTCTTCCCAGCATGGTGCAGGTCTACAATTTTGTTTCTGGTGTCCTTTGACAGCTCTTTGGTCTTGGCCATAGTAGAGTTTGGAGTCTGACTGTTTGAGGTTGTGGACAGATGTCTTTTATACTGATAAAGAGCTCAAACAGGTGCCATTAATACAGGAGGAGCCTCTTAAAGAAGTTGTTACAGGTCTGTGAGAGCCAGAAATCTTGCTTGTTTGTAGGTGACCAAATACTTATTTTACTGAGGAATTTACCAATTAATTCATTAAAAATCCTTCAATGTGATTTTCTGAATTTTTTTTTCTCATTTTGTCTCTCATAGTTGAGGTATACCTATGATGAAAATTGGAGACCTCTCATCTTTTAAGTGGGAGAACTTGCACAATTGGTGGCTGGCTAAATACTTTTTTCCCCACTGTATGTAAAATGACAATAAAGCGATCATATTCAATAACATTCTCAGTTTATGTGTTACCACCAATGGTAGCAGTTGGGGACTACTTGTTTTCACAGTGATACTAGTCTTGGCAGAGATATGTAACATTAAATACTGTACTGTATATCAATCATAATCCGTCATTGCCTTTTACTGTCAACATTATAGATTCAGCTGGAATGGATGTGCAGCAGGTTAGATTGATTTTGGACAGATATGGTTGTGTACTAACGAGCGAAGAGAGCATGTTGAGAGGGTGGAAAGACTACTGTGAAGGGCTGATGAATCCTGAAAATGAGAGATAGAGGAGGATGATGAAGGATAGATGGTGAACCAGGAAGTTCAGAGGATTAGCAAGGCGGAAGTGAGGACAGTTATGAAGAGGATGAAGAGTGGAAAAGCAGTTGGTCCAAATGATATACTGTGGATTTACGGAGATGTTTAGGCGAGACGGTTGTGGACTTTTTAACCAGATTGTTTAACATGTTCTTGGAAAGTGAGAGGATGCCTGAGGAGTGAAGAAGAAGTGTAGTGATACCAGTTTTCAAGAACAAGGGTGATGCTCAGCGCTGTAGCAACTACAGAGGCATAAAGTTGATCAGCCACACTATTGAGGCCAGGTTAAGAACAGAGGTGACAATCAGCAAGCAGCAGTATGGTTTCATGCCAAGAAAGAGTACTACACATGCAATATTTGCTTTAGAGAAGTATAGAGAAGGGCAGAAGGAATTGCACTGCGTCTTTGTAGATCTAGAGAAAGCATGTAAGTGAGGTTAACTGAAGACTCTAAAGTGGACCTAGGTGTGAATGTGTGTGTGAATGGTGAAGGGATTGGCACGGCACTGTGGCTGCCTCATCCATCCACGTGGATGCAATGAATTTCCCTCTGGAATTAATAGAGTATACAAAATCCATCCATCCATCCATCCATCCATCTTCTACCACTTTTTCCGGAGGTCCGGGTCGCAGAGGCAGCAGTTCAAGGAGGGAAGCCCAGACTTTCCTCTCCCCAGCCACCTGCTCCAGCTCTTCAGAGAGGATACCAAGGTGTTCCCAGACCAGCTGGGAGACACAGTCTCTCCAGCAAGTCCTAGGTCTGCCCCGGGGTCTCCTTCCAGTGGGATGTGCCCAAAACACCTCAAATATATATGTTTGGGTTCCAAAAGAGGAAGTGCGGTACTGTATGAGGAAGTCAGGAGTGGCATAGAAGTAGTGAAGATGGTGCGAGTATTAGGTAAGTATTAGGTATTAGTAAGTATTAGGACAGCAAGATGGTGGTGAGCTGTGCTGTAGGAGTGACAGATGGATTTAAGGTGGGGGTGGGATTACATCAGGGATCGGCTCTAAGCCCCTTCTTGTTTGCCATGGTGATGGACAGACTGACAGATGAGTTCAAGCAAGATTCTCTGTGGACCATGATATTCACAGACAACACTGATCTGTAGTGAGAATAGGGAGAAGGTGGAAGGGAATCTGGAGAAGTGGAAGTATGCACTGGACAGAAGAGGAATGAAAGTCAGTATAAGCTAGACAGAATACATGTGTGTAAATGAGAGGGAGGCATCTGTTAACAGTAAAGACACAAGAAGTAAAGGTAGTGAAGGTTGATGAATTTAAATATCTGGGGTCAACCATCCAAAGCAATGGTCAGTGCACAAGAGAGGTGAAGAAGAGAGTACAGGTAGGGTGGAGTGGGTGGAGATGAGTGTCAGGGGTGATTTGTGATAGAAGGATGACAGCAATAGTGAAAGGGAAGATGGTAGTGAGACCTGCTATGATGTATGGTTTGGAGATGGTGTCACCGATGAAAAGACAAGAGGCAGAGGGGAAGTGGAAGAGTTGAAGATGTCAACATTCTCATTGGGAGTAATTAGGCGGGACAGGATTAGACATGGCAGACAGGAGGAAAAGAGGAAGACCAGAGAGAAGACTCATGAATGTAGTGAAAGAGAACATGGAGGGGGTTGGTGTGAGAGAAGAGGCTGCAAGAGATAGGATGAGATGGAGGCAGAAGATCCACTGTGTTGACCAAAGAAGAAGATTACTGTCGACTTGAAATTTTTGCTTATGGAACTGTTGTATAAAAGTAATAAGTTCAATGGGTTGTGTGTTATGAATATAGCACCACAGTAAAGTCTTCAATTGCACTGATTTGCTGAAGGCTGGATGCAGGTCACGGAGGTCTGAATTTTTAGGACCATCTCTTTTGAAACAGCTCCTCACTGTGGAAATGAAAGTATCCAACACAGTATTACAATTCTCCAATTATAAGAAGTCATTGATATCAAAAGGTAGAGCGTGTAAAACTTTTGGTAATTGGAAATCTGAAATTTAAGGCAGCATAAAGTCTTTACTTAGTTTTCATTGTTATATAATTAAATAAATTTAAAATAAATAAATAAATAAAATAAAATAGAAGTTGTGGTTTCTGTATCTTAAGACTTTTAACACACAGGAAGAGAGTCCTTCTCTATGGAGGCGGCCATCTTGGACCATGATCATGTCTTTCAAAGTTTTTGTATCAAACTTTTAATTATACAGTTGACTTCTGCAGGATTTCCTAAATGCTTTGAAAGAGAGTGATGATTGAAAAAAATGGGAATTGTTCACATTTTTAAAATCTGACTGAGTTTGTGCTTAATATTACACCTTTAACTTTAAAGATTATTAAAACACAGCTGAAGCAGGGTGATACATATTTGGTGAAAAGTAAAAGTGCGATTATTGGGGAATATAGTAATTCATGGAATCCCGATTGTCCAATCAGACTGCTCGATCAGAACCAACTGCTGAAAAATTGTTGGTTCCACACTCTTGTGGGCTATTGCTTAAATAACAGGAGTGCCAACACAATCCAGGCAAAAATACTACAATAAAATGAGCCAATCAGAAATGAGCATTTGCCTGGGTCACAGTTTTCAAATATCTCCATTTCCCTCTGTCCTGACACCCTTTAGGTCCTACTGTGTCTCCAGCAATGCAGTGCAACACACCTCCTTCAGATTACCGTAACTCCTCGACCATTCACACTGCTGACATAATTCCAACGGATTCTGAAAGCTGAGAACTTGAAGTGGAGCGTTCCATTGGTATAGGGTACATTATGGTAACCAGGGGATTGCCTGCGTGAGTGAAGGAGGAAGTAAGCACAGCAGGAGGGCTGTAGGCGGTCAGGAGGAAAAAGGAGGACAGAGAAGCTCTTCAACTGTTTTTACAGTGTTTTCTGTCTAAATCATAGTTTAGTTATTGTAAATAGTAGTATTGGTATTGTTTGTGATAGCTCTGGAATGTGGCAAACAAATGTTTGAAAAGATGTAAAATAGATTCAGTTTCATTTTTTTCCACAAAAGTTTTGTTCTAAAAAGAAACCTGATGAAAATTCAAATCCATTTTTTAACTTTTATCACACAGTTTTAAGCATTTATAATATATAATAATAATGACAAATACTTGCCAGATTTTTAAAGTTACATTTCTCCTAGAAAAAGAGCTAAATAATTTACAGAAAGGGCATTTTCTGACATATTTATTGAAAAAAAAACAGGCAAACTATCATAATTATAAATGGTAAAATGGTATTCACTTATATAGAGCTTTTATTCTCATCTCTTGATGACCAAAGCGCTTTACAGATCCTGCTATCCACCCATTCACACACTGATGGCGGCATGCTACCTAACATGGCGCTTCCAGACCCACCAGGAGCAATTGAGGGTGAAGTGTCTTGCCCAGACACAACGGCAGGATATCCAGAGAGAGCGGGATTCGAACCGCCAACCATGTGGTTATTGGACGACCTGCTCTACCTCCTGAGCCACTGCCGCCCCTACTAGTACTAAAAGGAATTGTAGAGTTTTCAAACTAAATTTGAGTCAACAGTCAGACTGTTGGCAGTCTGCCACTTTTTTAAGGCAACAATTTAAATAATCCAATCATAAAGTGGAGCTGATGAATAGCACCATCAGGAGGTGCCACTTTAAATATTTAAGTGAATGAGTTGTCTCATGCAAAAATGGCTCTTTTTATATATAACTAAAAACCATAGAACACAGTGCTAGAGTCAAAGTTTTTATTTCTCATAAGAAGGTAGCTGTGATTTTTAAAAACATGATCACACATTACAGATTTACACCCTGAGCAGTTAACAGAATATATTATGTAGTTCATTAGAGGGTACAGGGCTTTCTTTACTAAACCAGCAAGACTCTACATCCTACAAGAACTGTCCACCCACACAGAGCCGCCCCCCTGCACAGACAACTCTGGACACTAACATCCCCAACCAACACTGAACAATGAATCAACAGCTGCACCAGCCAATTTATGAAGCATTTGGACTGCCTGCTGTGCACCAGCAATTTCAATTCTCTGTATGTGCTGAACATGTGGCTATGTGTCAGGCATTAGACGCATCACACCTGTAGTTACTATATTCATTGATACCGTACGACCTCAAGTGTAATATTGTTTTATACAACAGTTCTGCAAGCACAATTTATTAAGTGACAGCAATACTGGACAAACTATTATGATTTGTTTGTTTAACCAGTTATTTTGTGCAGCTGAGAAAAAAAAAAGTCCCTTCTGAATGTAGCCACTAACTGCTACTAAACATCTCAATCAGCATGAAGACGTCTGTCATTTCACACATGTAAACAAATTAAATATTGTCAAGTGCAAAAGTAGTATGTGTTTATGAAACATACTTGTTAAGTCAATACTTCATAAAATCCCAGATCAAAACGTATCCAATACCGGTCGCCAGAAGCTAGTAGGTAGCATGCTAGCAATTTAGCACAATTTGCTCACTTTTCTTCACATTTTTAGATGAAACAAAGAACCCATCACCACAAAGGTATTGTAGTTTGTTAATTGAGACAATAAATAAACTCTAGCACTGCCTATTTTTTTTTTAACCAACATGAAATCATTTAATGATCTTTAAAATGACTGTGGAGATGGAAATGGACCTTTGCAAAAGGATGGGACTTCCAGGTCGCGGATGTATAAATTCTTGTCAAACAGCGCTTCACTGTGGAAATTAAGGTATCCAAAACAGCACTGCAATTGTCAGAGTTGATAGAAAAATACTGTTAGTAATTAACGTTACTTTGAAGCGTAGTGATACATGTCCAGTGAAATTGGAGTGCAATTATCACAGATTATAGTAACTCCTGGAATCCTTATTGTCCAATCAAATTGCTTGGTCGGAACTAACTGTTGTATAATTGACAACATAAACTTTGAACGTTGAGCAGAGGGGACTACACTGGTGCGCGTCCTCTGGCCTTCTAACATCTGACAAGGTAATGTTTTCATGATGGTTCAACTGTTCTGACATTTTAATCTGTGGACAAATAGCCTTGGTGGCGATATGATCTCTGTTTTCATGTTACACAAATGCCAGTATCCTCTCACGGAGGTGAGTCTCTAACATTTGTTGTAACTCATTACATGACATTGGTAGATTTATCATTGTGGTGGCCAATTAGGGTAATTGTGCAAAAGCTGACATGCAATTTTGTTGTGTGCATACATTGTTTTACATTTAATTTTTCAATACATCTTTAAAAAGTCTTCAGCTGATCCAAAATGCTGCAGCAAGAGTTTTAACAGGTACTAGAAAGAGAGATCATATCTCTCCGATTCTGGCCTCCCTTCATTGGCTTCCCATAGAGTTTAGAATTAAGTTTAAAATCCTTCTTCTTACTTACAAAGCTCTAAACAATCAGGCTCCTTTTTATTTAAAAGATCTGATACTACCGTATTATCCTAACAGAGCACTACGCTCCCAAAATGCAGGACTACTTGTAATACCTAGAATCTCCAAAAGTACAATGGGAGGCAGAGCCTTCAGTTATCAAGCTCCTCTCCTGTGGAATCAGCTGCCAATCTGGATTCGGGAGTCAGACTCGATCTCTGTTTTTAAGATTAGGGTTAAAACCTACCTTTTTGATATAGCCTACAATTAGGGAGGGATCATGTGTTTCTGAACCCTCCCTTAGTTATGCTGCTAATAGGTTTAGTCAGCCGGGGGACCTCCAGTAATGCACTGGGCCTCACTCCTTTCCTCACTCTCTATGAAATATTTTTTTTTGCTGGTCACTAACATTTGTTTGTTCTCTCCCATAGATTGAGTCCCCATTGTGCTGTTTGCTCTCTACATGTCTGTTCTTTTCATCTTCTCTGTCCCCTCACCCCCCAGCCAGTCGCAGCAGATGACTGCCCCTCCCTGAGCCTGGTTCTGCTGGAGGTTTCTTCCTGTTAAAAGGGAGTTTTTCCTCTCCACCGTCGCCAAGTGCTTGCTCACAGGGGATCACCTGATTGCTGGGGTCTTTCTGCAACTGTGGGGGTTCCCCCCTACAGTTGATAGTGCTATGAGATGACTGTTGTTGTGAAATGGCGCTATATAAATAAAGTTGAATTGAATTGAATTGAATACTGCCACTTTAAATATTCCCAGAAAAAAAATCATAAGAGTATCAATTCTGTAATTCAGCAATAGTGAACAGACTAACAGACAAGGAGACAAACAAATGCATAAAAAAATACAGACATGGGCCAATTTTTTAGTATCTGAAAACAACTATTTCTGAAATAACTTGAAACTAAGGAAATTTAATGGCTCCGCTTATTGTTTATATCACATTTAACAAAAACAGACTGTTTTTGATTATTGATTCAGTTGAATAGTATGTATAATTAAGCAGATTAAAATGACAGACAAAAAGAAGTCACCTTTAAATGTAATATTTTGTGGCACCATCTTTTGCAGCAATCACTACCAACAAGCGATCTCTTTACTTCACATTGAGATGTCTGCATGTGCCAACAGCCATTCCAGTCTATTTGTGTGTTGTTGTTTTTTGTTTTTTTTTTGGGGGGGGGGCTATTGTGTAGTTTGGTATTACTGAGTGTACCACACTGAACATGGACCAGAGACGGCAAAGTCTGAGACTCAGAAAGAAGACTACTGATAATCATGTTAAAGGTAAAGGCTATGACACCTTCTCCAAGCAGCTTCAGGTTCCTGTGACCACAGATGCCAATATTATTAAAAAGTATAAGGTTCATGGGACTGTACACAACCTCCCAGGTCATGGACGCAAGAGGAAATGAAACCCCAGGTTGATCAGAATAGTGCACACTGTGCACAAAATGTCCTTTGGACTGTTGAGATAAAACTGGAGCTTTTTGGCCAGTCACATCAGCTCTATGCTTACAGAAGGAAAAAAAAAATGAAGATGAAGATTCATTCATTCATTTTGATAAAAAAGAACACCATACCTACCGTGAAACATAGAGGGGGCTCGGTTTTGTTTTGGAGCTGCTTTGCTGCATCTGGCACGTGGGAACCTTCAAACTGTGCTGGCGACTGACTATTAAGGTATCCTGGAGAAAAACATACTGCCCAGGGAGGTTGGCTACACTCACATGAACTATTCAATAATACTGACAACTGTGGTCATACAAACATGAAGCTGTCTTATAGAAAGCCTCAGTCACGCCCCCTCTACTTCTGCATATGGGACCTTAAATTGGAAAAAATCTCCACTGTGTTGATGAATGGCAAGAGCGAAATTATCTTTTGATACCGATCGAATTTTGCCACGAGTTACACATGTGTTTGTCAATTTAAAAGATAATTTTTCACAGAAATAACAGTGTAGGTTGTCATATATCTATAAATGCAGCAAATCTCTGTGTGTTTGTGTGTCTGTCTGTCCCACGCGTATCTCTTGAACCGTTTGTCGGACTGGCCTCAGATTTTAAACGTGCTTTCCTGAGGGTACGAGGGTGTGCATCCCTGAGTATGGAGGTGTTCAGGAAAAATATGTAGTTATTAATAAAAGTTTTTACTTCTACTGCTGTTATTATTCTGATGTAGTGCCCTCACCATTCCACACGGGGCTGCTAGGTGTCGATATTTCGATACATGTAGTTGATACTTTGGTATTGATACTTTTGACTGTTATTTGTTTTACCGCCGTTTCTCCTAATTCATTTTGCCTGATCACCTTTTACCCGCTGCGTCGCCATTTTAATGACAGGCAAAACCATGCTAGGTAGTTGTTAGCTAACGGAGCTAACTGGTGGAGAACCATTCCTTACTATGTATCGATATTTCGATACAGGCAGTCGATATTTTTTAAATATTGCGATACCGCTGTGTCGATACAAAACGTGCAATTTGTTTTCACTTCTGAGGGTTTTACGCATTAAAGTTGTGGGTTTTTTGCATTCATTATTTTTATTATAATTGAAAAAAAACATTTTTTATTTTTATTTGCTCATTCTATTTTATTATCATTTTACAAGCACTTCTTTTCAAGTTTTTATGTTCGTGACTTTTATTAATATTTTATATTGCCGTTGCAATAAAGTTGTTAAATGAACCTTATATCTAAATTTCTGCATTATATTTTACATTTATGTTGATGTTTATGTTAGGGCTGCCTCATTTATTCTGCAAATTCCATGAAATTGTATGGATCACAAAGTCTTTCCAAACCTTGAAATTACTTGAATTTACAGTTTTTAGTCTAATAATAATTATTAAACTCCACTACTTACAGTGTCGACCTGATCACACTGCCATCCTCCACTTTATCAGCAAAGATATAGGGAGATAAATTGATTGGCTGATTAGATATTTGCCTAAGCTCCTAAAACCCGATCTCTCATACTATGCACAACACTCTGTTAAGTCCTGCTGTTTCTTAAGAGTAGATAAGTGGAGCTGTAGAACATCACATGTTCGTGGGTGTGACCTTCCCAGCCTCTCTGGCCCACTTTCAAACACAGCCTACATTTGGGCCTGGAAAGCCTAATTGGCCTACCTGTTTCAGACACGAATACTTGCTTTCTACAGGCATGCACTAGTATAACAAAAGAGTAATATTTAGTTTTAGTGAATCTGCTGAGCGGACTACATCGGCTATTGTCTCAGACTATAGAGGGTATGCACATGATGTCATAGAACAGAATTCATGGTAGTTAGAAAATACTGAGTGGCAAAAATGAATGGCAGCAATAGGGTTTATGTAGTAAAAAACAAAAAATACACACAGTATTCAGTCACAGCTGTACACAGAGTGCCTGCTTGCATTGTGGAGAGCTAATCTTATCATTCCATCTTGTATTAATTGACAAAACATATATGTATAAATAATTAAAGGCTCAGAACCAGTTTTTCACTCATGTGTGCCCTTTCTCACACATCACTACAGTTAAGTAAACAGTGTGGTATTAACATCTAATGTAAAAAAAAAAAAAAAAAAGGCACTCTTGTGTACTACTGTGACTAAATATTTTGTGTAATTTTTATGTTTTGTTGCATACAAACCAAAGCTGCCACGTGTGTTTGCCACTCAGTGCTGGGTAACTATGGTAACTGTCCTGTAGCTGCCAAGAATTCTGTTCCAATGCATCCCCTCTATACACATCACCAAACACAACTACGGTGGTTCCCCTTTCAAAGCTCACCTCCTGTTTCCTGACCAATGAAAGAAGCATCCAAAGAGGAGAAAAACAACACAAATGTATTGTATTTTGAGAGCTGGAGCTGATCCACGGGACTGTTAGGGGTGGGAATCGCCAGAGACCTCGCGATTTAATTCGGATTGTGATATTTTGATCACGATCCAATCCTATCACAGTTCAATGATAATCACGATATCAAGTATCATGATCCCTATACATTTCAAATTTTTCCACCTTACTCAACCTCAAATCATGTTCCAAAGTAAAACTGTTGACTTCTCTTTCAAATAAAAGTATTCTCGGTGCTTCATTTTCTACAGAGACATGTCTCTGCACACAGGGAGGGCAGTGAACTGTTGTTTGGAATAGACAGATACTCCAGATATGTTTAGTTGACTCTGCGGACTCTTAAAAAGCAGCTGAAAACTTTTCTGTTCAACAAGGATTTCCGTTGAGTTTCAATTCAACCACTCTTTAATGGCAAGTCTGATATTTTTAAAATTATTTTAATCCTGTGTTTTAATTTGTTTTTGTATTTTAAAAAATAATTTTAAAAATACAAAAACAAATCAAAACACAGGATTAAAATAGATAAAAAATAATTTTAATCTATCAACTTCCTTTTATTCCATTTTATATTGTACAGTGCTTTGTGACTATGTCTGTGAAAGCGCTTCATCAATAAACTTTACTTACTTGGTGATTGGATAAAAAGCAAGCTCCATACTGGTGTCTTTTTAGCTTAGCTGTTGCTAATGCTGCTCCGAGACATGTGCTGGCCCCGCTGTTCTGAGTGATGTTTTTTCAAGCAGCGCTTCTTGCAGGTTGTGTCATGTCAAAGTCTTTCCTTCCATCTTTGTTATAAAATCCAAAAAAGGCCCAATATTTGAGCTTACTGCTTCCTAACTCTCAAAGCTGGCTGCAAGTCTCACTAAGACGAGGTACGACTTCACTTGACTGGGTACTTGCTTGGTGCCATCAAGTGGACTGAAAACGCAACTGGTTGATTACCTAAGTATCTTTTTCTTCTTCTTCTTCTTCTTCTTTTAGATTTGATTGGCGGTTGGCAACCAGCTTACAGGTGCATTACCACCACTGACTTGATTATCATCACTATATATCTTTGTATAAGGAGTTCTGAACAACTCCTTATGTTTGAAAAAATTATCCATCCTTGGACTGTGTCCTGGACTGGGAGCCTCTCGTCACCTACCTAAGAAAGTATGCAACTGTTACATGAATACTGTATCACTCTATAAATAAATCTATAAATTTAAGAAATCTGTGAGTCTGTCACGATCATAGGACATCATAGGACGGCCTATGATGTCTGGCTGATGTCCTATGATGATCCTATGATCTCAGGCTACATAGAACTCGGGATGCCGTCATAGAGACAATATGACTGGCTACCTATGATGTAGTGTCCTATGATGCCTGCCTTGATGTCTTTATGATGTCATACAGACCATCACTCACGATGCCTGCCTACCTATGATGTAGTGTCCTATGATGCCAGCCTTCATGTCTTGATGATGTCATAGAGACCATCACAGGTGATGCTGTCATACAGACAATAGGACTGGCTACTTATGATGTAGTGTCCTATGATGCCTGCCTTGATGTCTTTATGATGTCATACAGACCATCACTCACGATGCCTGCCTACCTATGATGTAGTGTCCTATGATGCCTGCCACAAAAGGAGACCTTTCACCAGCATAGAGTATGACAGACAAGGGATGCACAGACAGACAGGAAACGTGTGGCAGTGCCCCATGCACATGCTGAGTACACTTGAAGCCCGAAATGCCCGCAAAGCGAGCAACGCTGCACGCCAGGCAAGGCACAGACAAGCTGAAACCCAGGACATGCAGAATAGTCGGCTGGCCACCAACGCTGCACGCCAGGCAAGGCACAGAGAAGCTGAGACTGAAGAGGACACACTACTTTAAACCACATCCATTCCAAGAAGTAAATCTGGAAATCTCAGTAAGGCAGAAGGCACTCTATAAATTCAAGAAATCTCTGTCAGTGTGTCAGTCTGTCAGTGTGTCAGTCTGTCACCACATTAAGAATAGCACACACTACTTTAAACCACACCTATTCAAAGCAGTACCCATGAAGAATGGCAGTCTACACTACAAATGTGTAAAATGCCAAGCAAAGCGCTGATTTTCTCTGGGTGCTCCGGTTTCTGGGTTTTCACGGGCATGCACGGGTCTTCCTGAACAGGGTCGAAAGCCACTTTTTGCTCAGATCTATTTGCATGATTCTGTCCATGAACTGGAACTACAACGCACCTATCCCTCAACCAGTGGTCTGAACGAAGAAGAAGAAAACCCACCAGATGGAGAGCAATAGAGTGAGGAGAACTGCTGCACGTCAGAAAAGATGTCGTGAAGATGAACACCTCAGGTTCGAGCAGGACGCCACAGGTATGACTGAACAACACAGCTGCCTCAGACAGAAGACCCTTCAGCAACGGGCATGCAGAAATACTTGCTTATACTTGGTTTCTACGGGCATGGACGGGTATGCACGGGTATGTACTAGTATAATTAATAAGAGATTGATCCATGCATTTAGGGATCAGTGCATTGTCAGTAATGTCAAGTACTGCAATCCATCACTGAATCAATCTTGTGTCCCACCCCTACTGTTAGTTAATCCCCGATGGGCACTCTTTGAAAATGATGACGTGTTACACGAGTCTGCGTTTGTAATCTTTCAATTTATGTATTTTCACAATCTTATACTTTAACAGTTAGACAACAATCTACCCCATTATTTACGGGGAAAATTATCTTTAAAATTGACAATCATATGTGTAACTCATAGCAGAATTTAATCGGGATCAAAAGGTAATTTATTTCTTGCCATTCACTTCAATGGAGACTTAGGCTCTATATAGCCTTTACCTTGAGCATGGTTATCTATAATCTTCTTTCTGAGCTCCTCAGACAGCTTTCTCCTTTCTTTCTCTGGTCGATGTTTAGTGTGGTGTACACAATGATAAACTATACAGTAGCATGTTTTTGTTTTCCCTTTAAATATAGAAAGAATGAAAGAAAGCCAGCTTTATCATCGTTCAATCCATACAATCTGTCATGTACAGTAGAACAAAATTACGTTTCTCCTATCTACAATGTCAATCACATCTAGAATCAGAGGAGCTGCTGCCATGCAAGGCAACACCATAAACAACTTTCCTTTCCCCATTCTGTTATGCTGAGTACCAAGCTAGAAGGCAGGAAGTACCAATTTTATTTGGTCGGGGCTTGAACCCACAACCTCCTGATTGAGGGACGGATGCTCTACCACTAGGCCACCATGCTGATGGATGATGAAAAGCTTGAAGGCACCTGTGATACTAAGATTGCTTGTTGGCAGCGACTGCTGCAAAAGGTGGTGCCACAAAATATTAAATTCAAGGGTAACATTGCTTTGCTTTTGTCCATGTCATTTTAATTTAATGATGCAAAATATTCAGCTGATTCAATAATCAAAAGCAAAGTCTGATTTGGGCTAAATAGGATATAAACAATAAGAGAAGCCATCAAACTTTTGTCAGTTTCAAGTTAGTTCAGAAATAGTTGGGTTTTTTTGGCTTTTGAGGAAGGGACCCAACAAATTTGTCCAAGTCTGTAAATAAATAAACTCAGCAGTACGCAGCAACTGCCAACAGATATCACACTGTCAGCCTACTGAGATGCTAAAAACGCTATTACAATCCCAGAGTGGGGAGGAAGAATAAAGTCTCTAAAAATGTGATGCGGTGCAATTTTCTTGTTATCTAATTCATTGGGATGCAGCACGATGGAATCTTGCTCGGTGGGCTAATGCAAATCAATCTGGCACTCCTCTCAACCAATCAGTTTGGGGAGGCCGCGGCAATAATTCATGCAGTCGCTACAGAGAGGGGCAAGCATAAATATCCACTAAATACATTTTAATGACAGGCACACTCATGGCTTAGTGACTGCCATTTAGGAGAGTCATTAGGAAGTAAAGAAAACCGGCCCCCTATTTAACGAATAAATGAAGCCGGCAGATGTTTTCAGATTCACTAAATGTTTTACAGCCATTTGTGTTTTTTTTATGCTAACCCCTAGTGGGAGATCGTTCAGTAAAATCCCATTTTATTGCCCATTGTCACACCACTGATTTTGTTTTTTGTTTTTTAGGGGAAAAAGCACCCTGTGACCTACTGCCTGCATTTTCAGTCCAAAGGGAAAGATCTCGGGTGGGTTTGTCTGAAAGCCGGACAAGTAGACGAGCATTGTAAATCTCTGCCCACTGCTGCAACCCTTCTCCTGCAGCAATGAATTCCTCCCTTCTTATTTTTAATTCAGTATACCACACTGTAGCCACTACATGCATATAAAACTGGCAGTGGAGGGGGAACTCTCTGTTGTGAAATTACAGCTGAATGGCTCCCCCCGCTGGCGCACAGAAGTAACTGCAGACAGTGCTGTGGAAGGGGGGGGGGCAGCTGAGAAGGGCTGAGCTACTGAGAGGAAGTCAGATAATGTTTGGACTGGAACAGACTATTGAAAAGAGAAAAGGGTGTGTTGTGAGAGACAGAGGAGGGAGGGAGGTGGAAGGGGGGCCCACAGGGAAACGGAGGAAGACAAAAAGACGAGTGGGTGGTTGAGAGGACATGAAGGAAGCACATTTAGAAACCCAGATGAAATGTTGCAACAGATTCGTCATGTGCGTGGTAGTTTTTAAGATGTTTCTGAATGCATCCGCAGGTCGTGTGTGCAAATGAGAAATTAGCTGCACTCACGCTGGATGGCGCGGAAACGCGGGCCGAATGAAGGTGAGGAGCCCGAACCCAAATCAGGAGAGTTGCGCCTCTTCTCCAGGCCTGGGGACGCTTGCACCGTGATTTTATGGATGAAATCTGCAACACAACAAAAATGAGCAACAAGATGTCAGACATTTATGAACTGAGTCATGTTGGAGGGTGCAACAGTTTTTTTTCCCCCAGATTCCTTATTTCTCTAAAACAGAGACGCAATGCTGTGGAATTACAACATTATCTAGTCCTCCAGTCCTTATTTACAGAGCAGTTTCTGGCTGTAAAGCAGAGTATGAAAATGCAGCTCCCCCCTCAGCTACGAGAGGGCTCCTAAGCTACAAATTCACCCTCAAAATTTTTGGGGGTAAGAAATAATTTCTCATAAATTTGCAACTCTTTTCTCTTAAACCTGTAATTTTCTCTCAAATTTGCAACTTTTATTGTAAATCTGACATTTTTCATTACAAGTTCGTGATATTTTTCCTGTTAATTTTTTTTATTTTTTCTCATAAAATTTGCTATTTTTTTCCTCATAACCCAGGGTCTTTCTTAATTTGTGAGTTTTTCTTGTACATTTGGTGATTTTTTTCTTGTAAGCATTTAAATTTTCTTGTGAATTGATGATTTTTTTTTTCATGGTAAATTTGCAAAAAAAAAAAATTTAACAGTAAATTTGCAACTTTTCTGTATAAATTTTCATCTTTTTCTCATAAATTCACTTTTTCTTGTAAATTTGCAACATTCCTATGGAGGCTGGTTATTCTTTTTATCCTATACAACAGTTTGTTTTTTAATCTGGACAATGGCGCAAGTTTATTCTTTTGTGTTTTTGTTTGGAGGGGAGAGGTTTTCCCCCATTTTAAAAGAGTTTGAGCTCTTTTCTATTCCAACATAAGGAGACCCCAAACACAATCTTGCACAGGGCCCACAAAAAGCTAGAAACAGCCCTGCTCAATTATAATGAGCAACAACTCCCATAGCTGGGGCATTTTAAATTCCAATTAAAAAAAATATCATGGTCAGTATTGTTTTTTGACTGGTAGTAGCATTTTCATTCATTCATAAACTTTTTTCCCTAACAAATTTAAAGAATTTGAGATTACACCATTTGCCCTTTCTTTCTCAGTACACCTAAGCCACATTCAAGAGTTAAAGATAACCAAGCAACACTGCCAGATATCTTGTAAACTACATGGCAGATGGGTAGATGGATCAGAGTCAATGATACCATAATCAGGGGTGGTAATAACTAGTTAAAACTGCACTTACATGAGTAGTTTTATTGCAGGATACTTTTTACTCTTATTTGAATACATTTTTGAGGAAAAACCTGTACTTTTACTTACTTGGTCCTACTCTTAGTAACTTTTGATTTCATCATCATCATAGCAGTCTGTCGTGGGCGACAATGACTGTTTCATTTAGGTCTGATCAGATTCCTCCACACAGCTCTGTCCTTAGCCTTCCACTGCCAGGAACTCCTGTCTATGTCCAACTTCTTCAAGTTTCTTTTTACAGTGTCTTTAAATCTGAGCCTTGGTCTACCCTGATTGCGTTTGCCCTTGCATAACTGTGAGCAGAGTAACTGCCGAGGGAGACACTGGTGGTCCATCCTCTCAACATGTCCGAGCAATCTCAGGTTCATCTTTATTAGCATGTCCTCCATTGATGGTAGACCAGCTTGTTTCAACACTTCTATGTTGGTTATCTTATCTTTCCATGAGATGGTCATTATGGCTCGAAGGTGTCTCATCACGTACGCATTGAATTTCTTCACCTGCACTCTGTAGAGAGTCCAAGTTTCAGCACCGTACAATAGAGTAGCCAGTACTGTCGCTCTGCACACTTTGCATTTCACACGGATAGACACATGTCGATTGTTCCACAGTCTCTCCCTCAAGTTTCCAAACACAGTGCTCGCTCTTCCCATTCTGAGAGATAGTTCATCCTCCAGCCTGGCATTCTCTGAAACAGTACTCCCTAGATACTTGAAAGTCTTGCACTTGACTAGTGGCTCTGTACCAGTGCTGATCTCTTCTGGTAGTGATGTTGATAATTGGAACACTGGTGGTTGATAAAGGCACTCTGTCTTCTTGATGTTGATTTGGAGGCTGAATTGGCTAGCTGCTCTTGCAAATTTCTCCACTAAAGACTGCATATCTTCCACGCTGTGTGCAACTAGAGCACTGTCGTCGGCAAAGAGCATTTCTCTTACTACCTTTATCGATGTCTTTATCGATGATACTCTTGGCTTTAAACTATGCCACATTGAATAAGTCCGCTTCTTTCCTTGTTTGAATGTACACTCCTTCTGAAGTGTCTTTGAAGACCACCTCAAGCATGGCTGCCAGATATAGCGAGAAGAGTGTAGGCGCCAGCACACACCCTTGTTTCACCCCGTTGCTTACTGAAAAGTCTTTAGATACTGAACCCCTCATTGCCACGTTTGCTTGCATACCTGTATGGAGTGCCTCGATCAGGCTGACAAACTTCTCTGTACAACCATGTTTCTTGAGAACCTGCCAAAGTCTTTGTCGCGAAACAGTATCGAAAGCTTTACTGAAGTCTATGAAGACGACATAAAACGGCATGTTCTGTTCAATACACTTTTCTTGAACCTGCTTCAAGTAGAAAATCATGTCCATTGTGCTTCTTCCACTTCTAAAGTCGCACTGGGTTTCCGGTAGTACATTCTGCGAAATGTGTTCACTGAGTCTGTTAAGTAGTACACGTGAGAGAATCTTACCAACAGTGGCTAGCACTGATATACCTCGGTAATTTCCACAATCCTTCCTGTCACCTTTCTTGAACAAAGGCACAATACTTTACCAATACCTACACAATACCTGCTCCTTAACACCAGCAAAAAAAAAGGAGCTCATAGTGGACTACAGGAAGGAGAGGGAAGAGACACATGACCCCATCCATATCAATGGCATAGCTGTTGAACGTGTCCCCAGCTTCAAATTCCTGGGGACCCACATCTCGGAGGACCTGTCCTGGTCAGTTAACACCACCAGCCTGATCAAGAAGGCCCATCAGCGCCTCTTCTTCTTGAGGACACTGAAGAAGAACCATCTGTCAACTGACATCCTGGGCAACTTCTACCGCTGCGTGATAGAGAGCACCCTGACCAACTGTATTACAGTCTGGTATGGGAGCTGCTCTGTCGCTGACCGCAAGGCGCTGCAGCGGGTGGTGAAAACCGCCCAACGCATCACAGGGACTCCACTTCCAGTTATAGAGGACGTCTACAGGAAAAGATGTCTGCGCCGGGCACGCAGCATTCTTAGGGACTCCAACCATCCTGCTCATGGACTGTTCCAGCTTCTCCCCTCCAGAAGACGTTTCAGAAGCCTTCGGACTAGAACCAGCAGGTTTAGGAACAGTTTCTTTCCAACAGCTGTCACGTTATTGAACTTAGTTCCCCGCTGACTCTCTTACCATCATCTCTTACCATCCTCACCTGTACATAACTGCATAACTACATAACTACATCTAACTTATTGCACATTATTTGCACATAAGAGTACTCTTAACTTTCTGCACTGCTGCATATATTTGCTTAATTTGCACATACTGTTAATTACCGTATATACTGCACTGCTGTCCTTTGCACTTCTGATTGGATGCTAAACTGTGTTTCGTTACCTTGTATTCATACATGTGTAATGACAATAAAGTTGAATCTAATCTAATCTAAATACTTGCATCCTTCCAGTCTTGAGGTACTTTCTGGGCATCCCATATCTCTTGGACGAGCTTGTGCAGGCAGTTGGTCAGCTGAATACCACCAAATTTCCACTCTTCTGCTGGAATTCCATCCCTTCCTGGAGCTTTACCATCCTGTGTTGTCCTGAGAGCTACCATTAGTTCATCAAAATTTGGCGGTTCATCCAGACTTGATACAGCTGGTCGCTGCACTACAGCTTCTTTAGCCTCTTCAGTGAGATCTCCAGGGTTGTTTAGCAGGTGGTCAAAGTGGTCTGCAAATCTGTCCAGGATCTTGTCTTTCTCCTGCAAAACCGTTTCACCATCCATAGCCTTTAGTTGGATCAATCCTCTTGGCTTAGGGCCGTAGATTTCTCTCAAACCTGTGAGCAATGTTTTCATGTCATTCCTGTCTGCTTCAGTTTGAAGTTCCGCCGCTTTTTCATCCCACCAGTTGGACTTCATCTCTCTGGTGTACTTCTGAGCTCACTCTGAGCCTTTGAGTATTTCTTCTTCTTCGACCTTGTGTTACACTGTAGGTTTTCCTGCCTAGCTGTATTCCTCACTTCTAGTAGTTTCTTCAGGTGTTCATCATGCTCATCAAACCAGTCTTGATGCTTCCTCTCAGGGTAGTCTAATACATCACTCGCAGTCTGATACACCGTATCCTTCAGTGCTGCCCATTTCTCTTCTATGTCATTCTCTGAGTTGTTGCTGTCCCAGTCTTTCAAGTTTTCATTCATTTCCTGTGTAAGTTCTTCCTGCTTCTTTTGGCCTTTCAGTGCACTATGTTTAGCTTCCGTGGTGGCTTCGCACCCGTCCTGCAGTGCTGTTTTTGTCTGCAAATCCTTAATCTAGATCTCAGCATAACAATCAGTACCACAGTCCGCACCTCTCATTGCTCTGGTGTCCAATACATCCCTTATGTCTCCCTGCCTTACTATGATGTAGTCTAACAAGTGCCAGTGCTTGGATCTTGGGTGCATCCATGTCTTCTTGTGTGTGTCCTTGTGCTTAAATAGAGTGTTGGTTATCACAAGGCTGTACTCTGAACATAGTGCAAGTAGAAGTTCTCCATTAGCATTGCACTTGCCTACTCCATGACTGCCTAGCATTCCTTTCCATTTCTCAGTGTCCGAACCAACTCTGGCATTAAAATCTCCAACGAGTATCAGCCTGTTATCAGTCGGTACACGCCTGATAGTCTCCCGTAAATCACTGTAGAACTCTTCCTTCACCTCCTCTGTGTTGGTCATTGTTGGGGCATATTGGCCTTCCGGCGCCACACGAGTAGGCTGCCCTTTGCAACAGCGGATCAATTTCTGCCTATTTCTGTTATTATCTGGCTCTCTTGCCAATCTTTACGATCCAGCGTCACTTTATTCCATCCGAACACGTAGATCGCCCAAATGTCTCCTGATTCAGCGGACGGAGCCACTGTTTCTGGCAGGAGGCAGTATAACAGGGACCAGATGCTAGCACTCAACCGGCCCATGATGCTAACGCGAAAACTCGACATACCGGGAGAATTAAGACGAAAACGACGTGGGTGTTGAGCTGGAGTAAGACGGCGGGCAAGGAATATAAGGTACAGACCCGCCCTCCCATCTGTCATTATGGGGAATGTACGATCGATACTCGGAAAGACAGATGAACTAGCGGCTATCTCCCGCTACGATAGCATATACCGGGAGTGTAGCCTGTTCCTATTCTCAGAGACGTGGCTAACAGGACTAGTAGCAGATGCTAACATTGAACTGGAGGGTTTCCACGCAATACGGGCAGGCTGAACACCAGACAGTGGGAAGGCACGGGGTGGTGGGGTGATGATGTACGTCAATAACAACTGGTGCAGACCAGAACATATCACAGTTAAGGAACAGCACTGTAGCAAAGACATTGAGTTGCTAGCTGTTAGCATGTGGCCTACATATCTCCCGAGGGAATACTCACACGTGATCTGCATTGTTATTTATGCAAATCCGACGGCGAATGCTGGGACAGTGCGTGACGTCATCCACTCAGTAACTGGCAGGCTGCAGACAGAACACCCAGATGCTCTTCTCCTCATCTCAGGTGATTTCAACCACATTTCACTGTCTCCCATTCTACCCACATTTACCCAGTATGTCACATGCCACACTAGAGACAATAAAACACTGGATTTATTCTATGCAAACACTAAGGAGGCGTACACCTCATCACAACTCCCCCCAGTCGGGAGATCGGATCACAGCTTGGTTCATATCCTGCTGGTGTACAAACCCCAAGTACACAGACAACCTCCGGTCATGCGCACAGTGAAGTTATGGTCTGAGGAGGCAATGGATGCTCTAAAGGACTGCTTTGAAACCACTGCCTGGGAGCAGCTCTGCGATCCACATGGTGAGGACATCGATGGCCTCACTCACACCATCACGGACTACATCAGCTTCTGTGTGGACAACACCGTACCCACCAAGACCATACGGTGTTGCTCGAACAACAAACCCTGGATCAACCCTGAGATAAAAACATTTCTGAGAGAGAAGAAGAGGATCTTCAGGGCGGGGAACAGGGAGATGCTGAAGTCCGTACAGAGGGAGCTGAGGAGGAAGATCAGAGAAGGCAAGGCCAGCTTCAGGAAGAAGATGGAGGACAAGATGCAACAGAGTGACATCGGTAGGGTCTGGAGAAACCTTAAAACCATCTCTGCGCTCCAGAATACCTCCTCCCAGGCCATGGGGGGCAGGGAGTGGGCGAACAATCTGAACCTGTTTTTTAATAGGTTTGACCAACCGCCCTCCCCCCCGACTGCACAACAACCACTGCTGCCTCAAATGACATCGAGTCCTGCTGTCCACACCCCACTCCATCAGCAACCTCCCACTCCCAACACACAGCCCCACAACATGACTCTCACTAAGACCCAAGTGAGGACGGAGCTGAGAAAGATCAAGGTGAGGAAGGCGTCGGGACCGGACGGCATCAGCGCAAAGATCCTCAAGTCCTCCGCACACCAGCGGTGTGGGATTGTGGAGCTCATCTTCAACCTGAGCCTGAAGCTGGGGAGGGTACCACAGTTGTGGAAAACATCTTGTGTGGTACCTGTACCAAAGACCTCCCGCCCCAAAGACCTGAACAGCTACAGACCAGTGGCCCTGACGTCCCACATGATGAAGACCCTGGAGAGACTGCTCCTTGCTCACCTCCACCCCCTGGTGGGACCAGCGATGGATCCACTCCAGTTCGCCTACCAGCATGGCATTGGGGTGGAGGATGCAGTGATCTTCCTCCTTCACTGTTCCCTGTCCCACCTGGAGAAGCCCGGGAATGCGGTGAGGATCATGTTCTTTGACTTCTCCAGTGCTTTCAACACCATCCAACCGATGATCCTGAAGGACAAGCTGCTGTGCGCAGGGGTGGACCAGTACCTGTCATCATGGATCCTGGACAACCTCACTAACCGGCCACAGTTTGTGAGAACCCGGGACTGTGTGTCCAACACAATCATCGGTAGCACCGGGGCCCCCAGGGAACGGTTTTGGCTCCCTTCCTGTTTACCCTTTATACTGCGGACTTCTCACACAACACAACACACTGCCATCTACAGAAGTTCTCTGACGACTCTGCGATCGTCGGCCTCATCTCCAACGCAGATGAAGCTGAGTACAGAGGACTTATCCAGGACTTCGTGGACTGGTGCCATAGGAACTACCTCCAGAACAACGCGAGGAAAACTAAGGAGCTGCTGGTGGACTGCCACAGGCAAGGACAACCCCTCACAGCACCAGTAAACATACAGGGAACAAACATCGAGATGGTGACATCCTACAAGTACCTGGGTGTTCATCTGAACAATAAGTTAGACTGGTCACACAATACCGACGCACTCTACAAGAAGGGACAGCGCAGGCTGTTCCTACTGAGGAGACTCAGGTCTTTTGGTGTACAAGGGGCGCTGCTGAAGACATTCTACAACACGGTGGTGGCATCAGCCATCACTTTTGGAGTGGTCTGCTGGGGCAGTGGCATTACAGCAGCCGATAGAAAGAGACTGAACAAACTGATCAAGAAAGCTAGCTCTGTCCTGGGGCAGCACCCTGACCTAGTGGAGGAGATAGGAGAGAGAAGGATCTTGGCTAGACTGTCATCTCTGCTGGAGTCCGAGTCCCACCCTATGCAGGACATACTGAACGCACTGAGGAGTTCAGTTAGCAGCAGACTACGTCATCCTAGGTGCGTAACCGAGAGGTTTTACAGGTCCTTCCTACCTACGGCAGTCAAACTGTATAACCTAAGCAGGACTGCTCACAGAGATAGCAAAAAAACGTGACGACCTAATAGTACTGAATGCAAAAGACGCAATAGACTTACACAATGGTCCCCTCCGGTATATACAACTAGGACAGTATCGGTCGCTACGGAGGGTGACAATATGTATGGGTACATATTCATACTATGTAGGATAACTAAGTAGACGGTTATGCCGTTTATTCCATCTCGCTACAATGCTCCGCACTTTGTATATATATTTATATATTGATGTGTATGTATGTATATCCACTGCTCTTATTTATATCTTCCGTATCTTCTTAATTATTGCTCTGAGTGTTGCTATCCCTGTGCTGCTGCAATCCTGGAATTTCCCCATTGTGGGACTAATAAAGGCTTATCTTATCTTATATACACTGATGAGTGTGGCATACATCTTCCGCTGTAGTGGGAGTCTCAGTCATTATCCTGTCGTTGACTGGCACCGGTTCCTCATCAAGCATTGCTGCTATCTCCTTTCTAACTGCAAAGCCCACTCCTGCTTCTCTCCTTTCTTGAGTTGATCTCCCACTCTCAAAGAAGATGTACCCATGGTCTTCCAAGCTGTCATATCCAGGCAATTTTGTTTTACTACGTGCAGCTATGTCTACATTGTATCTGTTCATTTCCAGGGCCACAAGCGCGGTCTGTCTTTCTGGGCGCTGTGATGTTGTTCTGTCCAACAGAGTGCGTACATTCCATTCTGCTACACACAAGGTTGCTGTTTTCCTCTTCTTTTGTCTTCCTGCTCCTAGCTTACTTTTCGCTGCCTGTCGGAGTGTGAACAGATCAGCGCAGACCTTGTAAGCCCGGGCGACGTCCGAGCCGGTATGAGTTGCTTTCTGATTGACCATTTCATGAAACTGCTTGCAAAGTATTTGAGTACTGCTAGCTTTTGCTGGACTAGCAGCACATTCTTGGCAGATAAAGGTATTATCAGTGGCAAGGACAAGCCAAGACAAACTGACTCCAGTATCTGTTGCAGTGACTGACAAGATGATAGGTTTGTTTATCTCTGCTCTTTGTGTAGTGCATGTCACAATGCACCGACTGGCACAGTCCACCACAGACCTTACGACAGATGTGTTTATCTGCCAGAATGTCCAGTCTCGCCCTGTGTAACTGGGAGTGGTCCACCACAGACCTGTGGCAGATATTGTTTTTAGTTCTGCCAGGATGCCCTGTTTCACCCTCCACGCCCTCAGAAGGGCGGGGATGTCGGTTGAGTCACCGACAGACCGACCCATGAGACAGGTAGTACCGGTTTTCATGGTTATCCGGTAGCAAGCAAGCCAATGCCTGACCTGACAAAAAAAAAAAAAAAGGAATGTAAGTCTCAGTTAAAAGCTGCCAATTTCTGACCAAAAAAGTGGAATTTTATAGGTAAAAAGCTGCAACTTTAGCAAAAAGACAAAAAAGGTGTAAATTTCCAACTGTTTACAACCTAAAAACGCTGCAGATATAACATTTGAGTAAAATGCTGCAAGTTTAAGCTTTTTTTTTTAAACTGCAAATTCAAGAATAAGAAGTTCTAAATTCATGAGGAAAAAGCTGCAAAATTATGAATAATAAAAATCTGTAAATTTTCAAGTAAGAAGCTGCACATTTCTGAGTAAAATGGCTCTAACTCTGCAGGAAAATCCTGTAAATTTATGAGAAAAATCCTCACATTTACAAAAGAATGTTTCTAATTTACATGGAAAAAGGATGTGATAAATTGGCGTGTGTTGGCCATTTTTTTTAAAAGACAGCTGTGAGGAGGAACTAAGCGGTGATGTTCAGAGGTGTTAAATTCTGCAGATCAGCATTAATCAGCAGGGAAAAGGAGAAGAACTTTTGATTTCACCAACTTGAAAACTGCTCAGAAATGTAATGACTTATCTTCTTTCACTTATCCGGGAATCCGGGTCACGGGGGCATCAGTCCAGACAGAGTAACCTAGACTTCCGCCCAGTTTGCACACAGCACCATGATCCCCATGATCCTTCCTGCAGGTGGCGGGCCCACTGGAGGGTGGACCCATGTGCCTCCTTTGGGTACAATGGGTCCTTGATGTAATATTTTTCATGGAGCTCCACTGGACCGGTCTTAGTCTGACCCTTCACCCAGGACCAGTTTGCCTTGGGAAACCCTACCAGGGGCAAGTTTCCTTCTGAAAGGCGTCTACTGGTCACATGCTTATTGAAAAAAAAATATCAAAATGCTCACTTCTCTTAAAAAAACACACACACAGCCTTTATATCACTTTTTACTTCACAAAGCCAAATTGACTGATCCAGATTTGCCACAGGACGTCACTTCCATAGTAAACCCAATCCATTGCGTCCTTGATACCCCCTTACTGCTCTATTATTGGTCAGCCTAGCTGTCAATCATGTGGACAGCAAGTAAGCTAACAAGTTAAGTTATTAAGCATGGTTAATATTATTATTTTCTTCAGATTTCAGTCACTTGAATAGACATCACCGTTTCCACCGGGTTCACTGATCCACAGTCAATAATACCGTGCATCTCAATAAATTAGAATGTCATCAAAAAGATCATTTATTTCAGTGATTCAATTCAAAAAATAAAACTCATATTATATACATTCAATGTACACAGTGATATATTTCAAGTGTTTATTTCTTTTAATTTTGATGACTATGGCCTACAGCTCATGAAAACCCCAAATTCAGTTTCTAAAAAAATAGGATATTACATAAAGTTAATTTTAAAAAATTGATTTTTAATAGAAACGGTCGACTGAAAAGTATGTCCATGTACACACTCAATAATAATTGGTTGGGGCTCCTTTTGCATGAATTACTGCATCAGTGCAGTCTGTCATGGAGGTGATCAGCCTGTGGTACTGCTGAGGTATTATGGAGGCCCAGGTGGCTTTGATAGCGGCCTTTGGCTCGTCTGCATTGTTGGGTCTGGTGTCTCATCTGCCTCTTGACAATACCCCATAGGTTCAAGTCAGGCCAGTTTGTTGGCCAGTTAAACACAGTGATACCATGGTCATTAAACCGGGTTTTGGTACTTTTGACAGTGTGGGCAGGTGCAGAGTAGCGCTGGAAAATTAAATCAGCATCTCCATAAAGCTTGTCAGTAGAGGGAAGCATGAAGTGCTCTAAAAATTTCTGGTAGACGGCTGCAATGACTTTGGGCTTAACCTTTTGAGTGTGAGATTTTGTGTACCCCTAGTGGCAGAGCACAGCGCTGCGCCTGTCATCTCACTCTGATATGATCAGCTCCATTCAGGATTTGTACTGATTTGTACTGATCTGCCAGTTTCAGAAGGTGGCAGACATCTGTTGGAGGACTCAATGGATGTCATGTAATACACCATTGAAGAAGAAATCCTCATTTCCTTTTCCTGTTTTTAGCATTTTCGCCCAGAAAGCTAATATGGCTGCCGTCCATCATCGTGCACCATCACTTAGTCGGCTTTGTACGTGGAAAACAGTCACGGGATACAAGCAAAAATTATGTGGGATAATCATAAGACTTTGTAGATGTGGTAGAGAACGTAAATGACTGACAGAAAGCAAAATAACGACCACGATGAGTGAAAACACAGCGACCACGGCAGCTAGCGAGTCCCCTTAGCCGCCGGTAAGTGAGGAATTTCTGTGTTTTTTTAATATTGCACTGATTTCTTGTTCATATACTTTGAAGATAAGATGATGAGGTACTTCTATACAAAAATGGTGTCAAAAGACAACCATTCTTTGTGTAAATACGTCCAAAGTCCAATTTTGACTGAGTTATGGAATTTAAAGCGGTGCCGCGACATTATGCAAATTAGATGCATAAATTTATTCCTATCTGAAACTTTGGATCATATTTTACATCTTTCTAATTGAAAGTAAGCCATTATCTCTTACCACTTTGAAGTTATAGCCTTGGAAATCTGAACTATTTTATTGACAAAAAATATTTACCACTCTTGACCACTAGGGGTTATATCGCAATTTGGTGACAGACACACTCGAAGAGTTAATAACACACAGTGGACTGGTGTGGGAATCATGAGGGATCTCGCAATTCGATTAGGATGGCAATACTTGGGTCATGATACGATCCTATCATGATTCAACGATAAGCATGATATCATTATCTTGAGTACCTCAATACCATAGCTTTCAAATTTTTTTTTATCTTATTCAACCTCAAATCATTTCCCAAAGTAAAACTGTTGATATTTCTTTCATATAATAAAGTATTCCCAGGGCTTCATTTTCCACGGAGACATGTCTCTGCACACACAGAGGGTGGTGGGTGGGGTTGTTTGGAAGATTCCCACTCCAGCCATGTTTAGCTGACTCTGTGGACTCTTAAAAAGCAGCTGAAAACTTTTTTGTTTAGGAGGTTGAGTTTCAATTCAACTGCTTTTTCCATGGTAAATCTGATATTTTTAAATTATTTTAATCTTGTGTTTTAACTTGTTTTTGTATTTTTAAAATTATTTTTATCTATCAAATTCATTTTATTCCATTTTATTGTACAGCACTTTCTGACTATATGTCTCTGAAAAGCGCTTCATAAATAAAAATTACTTACTTTTTCTCCAAGTGTTGCTTGCAAGCTCCATGCTGGTGACTTTTTAGCTTAGCCGCTGCTAACGCTGCTCTGAGACGTGTGTTGGCCCGCATGATTTTTTTTTTTTTTTTGTGCAGCACTTCTTGCGGGTTGTGTGTCATGTCAAGGTCATCCATCTTTGTTATAAAATCCAAAAAAGGCCCAACATTTGAGCCAACTGCTTCCTAAGGCTGCATTCACACCAGGATAGTCCGGGGATCTCGGTTTGACTGGGCAGGAAATGCCGAGAATTTTCACACCTTCGTTTGGTTTGATTTGCATTCACACTGCAGCAGACCAAACTGCCTGGACAACATCACGCAGTTACGACTGCTTGTTTGGGGCGATAGAGCCGAAACCTCCACTGACCAGGAAGAAAAAATCTCAGCAAAGAAGAAAAATCAGGCTCATTGATTGGCCAGGACCGAAAACGGAAATCTGTTCCCCTCAGCTGGGTTGTTTGACCACCACAAATGAGACATTTAACTTTTCTCCTTGGCTTTCTCCGGCAAAAGGATTTCATGGATTCGTGCAGTTGTCTTTATTGTCATTTTCTACCCAAAATGTACTACGGTAAGCGCCACTTCCTCTTCTCAGACTACGTGTTGCAATGGTTACACAAACGCTGAGGGGCACTTCCACCCTTTGGTCCGCTGGATAGTCTGTTTGCATTCACACTGCAAGCAAAGTGCACCAGACTTCACTTGCAAGTGAACTGAGACCCCTGTTTTCAGGGGGGCCAGAGTTCGCTTGTTTGGTGCACACCAGAGTTCGAATGCGTGTTCAGACTGCACCAAACGAACCGAACTATCCGTGGAAGCGGATCGGAGTTCCTTTGGTCCAGACCAAACAGTGGCCATGTGAATGCATCCTAACTTTCAAAGCTGGCTGCAAATCTCAAGAGACAGCCTATGACTTCACTCTACTGGGTGCTTGCTTTGTGCCATCTAGTGGACTGAAAATGCAATTGGTTGAATATCCAAGAGAGTATACAACGTTGCCATGAATATACATAATAAATAAAGATCAATCCATGCCTTGAGGGATCGGTGGATCGTTGTTTGTGTCAAGTATTGCAATCATCACTGAATCAATCTTTTGTCCCACCCTTACAGTGGATCAACACCAGCAGATGACATGGCTCCCAAAGTTATCACTGGTTGTAGAAACTTCACATTGGAGCTCAACCAACATGGATTCTGTGCCTCTCCACTCTTCCTTCAGAGTCTGGGACCTTGATTTGCAAATGACAGGACTTGGCAACTGATATGACAGTAATCAATTAACTAAATTAGAGGCATGTCAAGAAAAATCAGAGCGTGGATGACTTGTAATTTCTTCAGATAAGATTGAAGTCATTATAGTTGGCCCCCAAAAAACTAATTTGCAAATCAAACTTGTTTAAAAGACTGCTTTTTATCGTTTGCGTAACATTGCTAAGGTAATTGCGAAGACGAGAAGCATCTTGTCTCAGAGTGATTCTGAGAAACTAATCCACGCTTTTGTTAGTTCTAGATTAGATGATTTGTAACTCTATTATCAGGCTGTCTTAAAATGTCTCTAAAAAGTCTTCAGTTGATCGAAATGCTGCTGCTAGAGTTATCACAGGTACTAGAAAGAGAAGACCACATCTCTCCTGTCTTGGCCTCCATTGGCTTTCCACAGAATCTAGAGTCAAGTTTAAAATCCTTCTCCTCACTTACAAAGCTCTAAATGATCAGGCCCCTTGTTATTTAAAAGATCTGATAGCACCTTATCGACCTAAGAGAGCACTACACTTCAAAAATGCAAATTACCTGTAATAAGATAAGGTAAGATAAGATAAGCCTTTATTAGTCCCACACTGGGGAAATTCCAGGATTGCAACAGCACAGGGATAGCAACACTCAGAGCAATGATCCAGAAGATAAGAAAATAAGAGCAGTGAATATACATATGTACACATAAATATATAAATATATATACATACACAGTGCGGAACACTGTAGCTAGATGGACTAAACAGCATAACCATCTATTTAGTTACCCTACATGGTATGAATATGTACCCATACATATTATCACCCTGCATAGCGACTGATATCGTCCTAGTTGTATACTGGAGGGGACCATTTGTGTAAGTCTGTTGCATCTTTTGCCTTCAATACTATGAGGTCGTCACATTTTTTTGCCATCTCTGCGAGCAGCCCTGCTTAGGTTATACAGTCTGACAGCCGTAGGTAGGAAGGACCTGCAAAACCTCTCAGTCACGCATCTAGGATGATGTAGTCTACTGCTAAATGATCTCAGTGCGTTCAGTACGTCCTGCATAGGGTGGGACTCAAACTCCAGCAGAGATGACAGTTTAGCCACCATACTTCTCTCTCCTATCTCCTCCACTGGGTCAAGGCGCTGCCCCAGGACAGAGCTAGCTTTCTTGATTAGTTTGTTCAGTCTCTTCCTATCGGCTGCTGTAATGCCGTTGCCCCAGCAGACCACTCCAAAAGTGATGGCTGATGCCACCACCGTGTCGTAGAATGTCTTCAAGAGCACCCCTTGTACACCAAAAGACCTGAGCCTCCTCAGTAGGAACAGCCTGCGCTGTCCCTTCTTGTAGAGCGCGTCGGTATTGTGTGACCAGTCTAGTTTATT
The DNA here is from genome assembly GCA_020510985.1 of Pholidichthys leucotaenia. Taxonomy (NCBI): domain Eukaryota; kingdom Metazoa; phylum Chordata; class Actinopteri; order Cichliformes; family Pholidichthyidae; genus Pholidichthys; species Pholidichthys leucotaenia. The sequence continues at coordinate 228,486,674 of CM035836.1, forward strand.
GTTCAGATGAACACCCAGGTACTTGTAGGATGTCACCATCTCAATGTCTGTTCCCTCAATGTTCACTGGTGCTGTGAGGGGTTGTCCTTGCCTGTGGCAGTCCACCAGCAGCTCCTTAGTTTTCCTCGCATTGATCTGGAGGCAGTTCCGATGGCACCAGTCCACGAAGTCCTGGATAAGCCCTCTGTACTCAGCTTCATCTCCGTTGGAGATGAGGCCGACGATCGCAGAGTCGTCAGAGAACTTCTGTAGATGGCAGTGTGTTGTGTTGTGTGAGAAGTCCGCAGTATAAAGGGTGAACAGGAAGGGAGCCAAAACTGTTCCCTGGGGGGCCCCCGTGCTGCCGATGATCGTGTCCGACACATAATCCCGGGTCCTCACAAACTGTGGCTGGTTAGTGAGGTAGTCCAGGATCCATGATGACAGGTGCTGGTCCACCCCTGCGCACAGCAGCTTGTCCTTCAGGATAATCGGTTGGATGGTGTTGAAAGCACTGGAGAAATCAAAGAACATGATCCTCACCGCATTCCTGGGCTTCTCCAGGTGGGACAGGGAACGGTGAAGGAGGAAGATCACTGCATCCTTCACCCCAATGCCATGCTGGTAGGCGAACTGGAGTGGGTCCATCACTGGCCCCACCAGGGAGCGGAGGTGAGCAAGGAGCAGTCTCTCCAGGGTCTTCATCAGGTGAGACGTCAGGGCCACTGATCTGTAGCTGTTCAGGTCTTTGGGGTGGGAAGTCTTTGGTACAGGTACCACACAAGATGTTTTCCACAACTGTGGTACCCTCCCCAGCTTCAGGCTCAGGTTGAAGATGAGCTCCACAATCCCACACCGCTGGTGTGCGGAGGACTTGAGGATCTTTGCGCTGATGCCGTCCGGTCCCAAGGCCTTCCTCGCCCTGAACTTCCTCAGCTCCATCCTCACCTGGGTCTTAGTGAGGGTCAGGTTGGGGGGCTGTGTGCTGGGAGTGGAGGGGTGTTGGTGGAGTGGGGTGTGGACAGCAGGTCTTGATGACTTTAGAAGCAGCAGTGGTTGGTGTGCAGTCGGGGGGGAGGGCGGTGGTCAAACCTATTAAAAAACAGGTTCAGATTGTTTGCTCACTCCCTGCCCCCCGTGGCCTGGGAGGAGGTATTCTGGAGCCCAGAGATGGTTTTGAGGTTTCTCCAGACCCTGCTGATGTTGCTCTGTTGCAGCTTGTCCTCCATCTTCTTCCTGAAGTTGTCCTTGCCTTCTCTGATCTTCCTCCTCAGCTCCCTCTGTACGGACTTCAGCATCTCCCTGTTCCCCGACCTGAAGATCCTCTTCTTCTCTCTCAGAAGTGTTTTTATCTCAGGGTTGATCCAGGGTTTGTTGTTCGAGCAACACCATATGGTCTTGGTGGGTACGGTGTTGTCCACACAGAAGTTGATGTAGTCCGTGATGGTGTGAGTGAGGCCATCGATGTCCTCACCATGTGGATCGCAGAGCTGCTCCCAGGCAGTCGTTTCAAGACAGTCCTTTAAAGCGTCCATTGCCTCCTCCGACCATATCTTCATCGTGCGCATGACCGGAGGTTGCCTGTGTACTAGGGGTTTGTACACCGGCAGGAGATGAACCAAGTTGTGATCCAATCTCCCGACTGGGGGGAGTTGTGATGAGGTGTACGCGTCCTTAGTGTTTGCATAGAATAAGTCCAGTGTTTTATTGTCTCTAGTGTGGCATGTGACATACTGGGTAAATGTGGGCAGAATGGGGGACAGTGAAATATGGTTGAAATCACCTGAGATGAGGAGAAGAGCTTCTGGGTGTTCTGTCAGCAGCCTGCCAGTTACTGAGTGGATGACGTCACGCGCTGTCCCCATGTTCGCCGTCGGATTTGCATAAATAACAATGCAGATCACGTGTGAGTATTCCCTCGGGAGACAGGTAGGCCGCATGCTAACAGCTAGCAACTCAATGTCTTTGCTGCAGTGATGTTGTTTAACCATGATATGTCCCGGTCTGCACCAGCTGTTATTGACATACATTATCACTCCTCCACCCCTTGCCTTCCCACTGTCTGGTGTCCGGTCTTCCCATATTGCGTGGAAACCCTCCAGTTCGATGTTAGCATCTGTTGCTAGTTGGGTTAGCCACGTCTCAGTAAACAACATCAAGCTACTCTCTCTGAAGACGCTCTCGTAGCGGGAGATAGCCGCTAGCTCGTCAGTCTTATTGAGTAGCGATCGAACGTTCCCCATAATAACAGATGGAAGGACGGGTCTGTACCTTATATTTCTCGCTCGCCGTCTTGCTCCAGCACAGCATCCAGGTCGTTTCTGTCTTATTTCACCCGGTATGTCGAGGTCTTGCGCTAGCATCTTGGTCCGGTTAAGTGCTAGCAGCTGGTCTCTGCTGTAACATATCCTGCTAAAAACAGTGGCTCTGTCTGCCGGCTCAGGAGACATTTTGGGCGATCCCTGTGTCTGTCCGATGTATAAGGTGTACTTTCTTTCCGGATCAAAAAGATTAGCAAGAGAAGTGAGATAGTAAATAGAAATAGGAAGAAATTAAGATAAGATAAGATAAGAGAAGCCTTTATTAGTCCCACAACGGGGAAATTCCAGGATTCCAACAGCACAGGGATAGCAACACTCAGAGCAACAATCAGAAGGCAAGGAAAAAAAAAACAAAAAACAAGCAAGCAAGAGCAGCTAATATACATATGTACATATTACTATAAAATATATATATACACACACAGACACACAGTGCAGAGCATTGTAGCTGGATGGAATAAATATATGAATATGTAAACACAGTGCGGAGCAATGTAGCTAGATGGAATAATATGTAGATATATAAACACACAGTGCGGAGCATTGTAGCTAGATGGAATAAATATATAGATATATAAACATAAACACACCCAGTGCGGAGCATTGTAGCTAGATGGAATAAATATGTAAATATATAAACACACACAGTGCAGAGCATTGTTGCTAGATGGGATGAAACAGCACAACCGTCTACTTAGTTATCCTACATGGTATGATTATGTGCCCATACATATTCTCACCCTCCATAGCGACCGGTATTTTCCTAGTTGTATGCCGGAGGGGACCATTGTGTAAGTCTATTGCATCTTTTGCATTCAAAAAACTATTAGTTTGTTACGTCTTTTTGCTATCTCTGCGAGCAGCCCTGCTTAGGTTGTACAGTCTGATAGCCGTTGGTAGGAAGGACCTGCGAAACCTCTCGGTTGTGCACCTGGGATGATGTAGTCTGCTGCTAAATGAGCTCCTCAGTGCATTCAGTATGTCCTGCATAGGGTGGAACTCGGACTCCAGCAGAGATGACAGTTTAGCCACCGTCCTTCTCTCTCCTATCTCCTCCACCGGATCAAGGCGCTGCCCCAGGACAGAGCTAGCTTTCTTGATCAGTTTGTTCAGTCTCTTCCTATCGGCTGCAGTAATGCCACTGCCCCAGCAGACCACTCCAAAAGTGATGGCTGATGCCACCACCGTGTCATAGAATGTCTTCAGCAGCGCGCCTTGTACACCAAAAGACCTGAGTCTCCTCAGTAGGAACAGCCTGCGCTGTCCCTTCTTGTAGAGTGCGTCAGTATTGTGTGACCAGTCTAGTTTATTGTTCAGATGAACACCCAGGTACTTATAGGCTGTCACCATCTCGATGTCTGTTCCCTGTATGTTTACTGGTGCTGTGAGGGGTTGTCCTTGCCTGCGGCAGTCCACCACCAGCTCCTTAGTTTTTCTCGCGTTGATCTGGAGGCAGTTCCGATGGCACCAGTCCACGAAGTCCTGGATAAGCCCTCTGTACTCAGCTTCGTCTCCATTGGAGATGAGGCCAACGATCGCAGAGTCATCAGAGAACTTCTGTAGATGGCAGTGTGTTGTGTTGTGTGAGAAGTCCGCAGTATAAAGAGTGAACAGGAAGGGAGCCAGCACCGTTCCCTGGGGGGCCCCCGTGCTACAGATGATCGTGTCGGACACACAGTCCCGGGTTCTCACAAACTGAGGCCGGTTCGTGAGGTAGTCCAGGATCCATGATGACAGGTGCTGGTCCACCCCTGCGCGCAGCAGCTTGTCCTTCAGGATCATCGGTTGGATGGTGTTGAAAGCACTGGCGAAGTCAAAGAACATGATCCTCACCATATTCCCGGGCTTCTCCAGGTGGGACAGAGAACGGTGAAGGAGGAAGATCACTGCATCCTCCACCCCAATGCCATGCTGGTAGGCGAACTGGAGTGGATCCATCGCTGGTTCCACCAGGGGGCGGAGGTGAGCAAGAAGCAGTCTCTCCAGGGTCTTCATCAAGTGGGACGTCAAGGCCACCGGTCTGTAGCTGTTCAGGTCTTTGGGGTGGGAAGTTTTTGGTACAGGTACCACACAAGATGTTTTCCACAGCTGTGGTACCCTCCCCAGTTTCAGGCTCATGTTGAAGATATACGTCACAATCCCACACAGTTGGTCTGCACAGGACTTGAGGAGCTGTTGCAAAAAGGCAGCCTACTCGTGTGGCGCCAGAAGTAGAGGAAATACCTAGGTAGAGATAATACCTAGAATCTCTAAAAGTACAATGGGAGGCATAGCTTTAAGTTATCAGACTCCTCTCTTTTGGAACCAGCTGCCAATCTGGATTTGGGAGACAGACTTGATCTGTTTTTAAGAATAGAGTTAAAACTTTTTTTTTTGACAAACCCTATAGTTAGGGTTAGATCAGGGGACCATGAACCCTCCCTTAATTACGCTGGTAAAAGGTTTAGACAGCCGGGGAACTTCCCATGATGCACTGGGCTTTCACTTCTTTCTTAACTCTCAGTGTAATATTTTTGATAGTTACAATCTGTTCTCTTCTGTAGATTGAGTCCCGGTCGTGCTGTTTCCTCTCTACATGTCTGCTCTTTTCTTCTTCTTCTCCATCCCCTCACTCCCCAGTCAGTTGCAGCAGATGACTGCCCCTCCCAGAGCCTGGTTCTGCTGGAGGTTTCTTCCTGCTAAAAGGGAGTTTTTTCTCTCCACCATCACTAAGTGTTTGCTCACAGAAGATCACTTGATTGTTTGGGTCCTTCTGTAATTGTAGGATATTCCCTGACAGTTTGAAAGTGCTATGAGATGACTGTTGTGAAATGGTGCTCTATAAATAAAGATGAACTGTAGTCTGACTTAATCTAAACAGTGTGCATACATTATTAGTAGGCCTTTAAAGATTAAAACAGAATACAACAACACTATTGATGCCATTTCACTTCTCTTTATATTCAGCCCCATAGCCACAACAGAACACATTTTATATTGTCAACATTATGTCCTTAATATTTCCCTTCCTAACTTTTATTTTTCACATCATTCTTTCAGCAGAGCCAGACTGAACAGCACTGTATATACTATAGTGTTTTGCGTGTGCAGCAAATAAATGCTAAATGGGAACACTACCAACATTTTATCTGTTACCAAAGAATAAAACACAATATATACTGTGTGTTAGTCCACAGTATAAAGTGTGAGAGCAACACAGGAAAAAGGAAAAGATGATATTGAAATTTTCATAGAAAGCGGAAGAGGGGAAAATAGGGATTCACACAGATATGGTGAGATGGAGAATTTAAAAAAATAACTGACTATGGAGTGGGAGAGGAAAATGAAATGGGTGAAGAAAGCCTCAGAAGAAAGAAGGAGAGACGTCTGGAGTGCGAGCGAGAAAGTGAGAGAGGCCAGCCAGCAGTGGACCCAGGGACAGAAAGTGTCGAGGAATGGTTGGCTCACTCTCCCCTCTCATCAAACCACCACCACATCACCGCCCTGCTGCTGCTGGGAAAAGCCTGACCACACACACACACACACACACACACACACACACACACAGAGCCCAAAATATACACACTGAAATGCTGGATGTGAATGAACCACTGCAGCCTCTGTGACTTTATGATAGCAGAGGACACATAAGCAACAGCAGCCAGGTAAAAATAAAGTCACTTATAGAAAAGGGGCACATTTCCACATACTGACGTAGTTCCCAGAAGTTTTAGTTCAGCACCACCTAGTGTTCCATCCAGGTGGCCATTCCCAGAGGTGGGAATGGCCAGAAGCCCCACAATACGCTATTGAAATATGTTGAATATTACAATATCATATTTTGCAATTTTCCCCCTGTGGATCACCACCTTATTGTGGTGGAGGGGTTTGGGTGTTCCATTGATCCCAAGGAGCTATGTTGTCAGGGGCAATTTGCCCCTGGTAGGGTCTCCCAAGACAAATTGATCTGGGGTGAAGGGCCAGACCAAGAGTGGCCTAGTGGATCCCCATGAAAATGTTACAGCAAAGATCCAGTGTACCCAAAGGAGCCACATGGGTCCGTCCTCCAGTGGGCTCACCACCTGCAGGAAGGATCATGGGAATCATTGTGCTATGTGAACTGCAGCAGTCTGGGCTACTCTGTTTGGACTGCTGCACCCGTGACCCGGGCCACTGGATAAGTGGTAGAAGATGGATGGATTGATGGATGAATTTTGCGATTTCCTATTCAAGTGTCTGTCTGGTCCAACTCTTGGCTAGATCTCATAAGCCACTCCTTTGCTGTGCTGACCCAAACTGACTGAGCATTTTGCACCATCTAGTGGACAGAAAAGTCAACTGTTTTTTTATGACTCTGGTACCCAATACTTTTATTAAGTATTTTAAGGAGCTGAAGAAAATGAGAGAGAGAGAGGATGGTGGATCATGGAAAGAGAGTGAACCAGGAAGTTCAGAGGATTAGCAAGGCTGAAATGAGGGCAGCTATGAAGAGGATGAAGAATTGAGGTGTGCCGAGGTGCACTGTAGGAGTGACGGATGGATTCAAGGTGGGGTGGGATGACATCAGGGATCGGCTCTGAATCCCTTCTTGTTTGCCATGGTGATGGACAGGCTGCCAGACGAGGTCAGTCAGGAGTCTCCGTGGACCATAATGTTTGGAAATGACATTATGATCTGTAATGAGAGTAGGGAGCAGGTGGAAGAGGACCTGGAGAGGTGGTGGCATGCTCTGGAGGGAAGAGGAATGAAAGTCAGTAGAAGCAAGGCAGAATACATGTGTGTGAATGAGAGGGTGGCAGGTGTAGCAATAAAGACTCAAGGAGTAGAAGAAGTGAAAGCAGATTAATTTAAATACCTGGGGTCAACCATCCAAAGCAATGGAAAATACACAAGAGAGGTAAAGAAGAGAGTGCAGGCAGGATGGAGTTGGTGGGAATGAGTGTTGGGGTGATTTGTGACAGAAGGATAGCAGCTAGATTGAAAGAGAAGATTTACAAAACGGTAGTGAGACCTGCTATGATGTATGGTTTGTAGACAGTGGCACTGACAAAAAGACAGGAGGTGGAGCTGGAGGTGGCAGAACTGAAGATGCCAAGATTGTCATTGGGAGTGACTAGGAGGGAAAGGGTTAGAAATAAGTATATCAGAGGGACAGCCCAGGCTGAGCAGTTTGAAGATAAAGTGAGAAAGAAAAGGCTGAGATTGTTTGTACATGTGCAGATGAGGAATAGTGGAGATATTGGACAAAGGATGTTGATGATGGAGCTGCGAGGTAGAAGGAAAAGAGGAAGACCACAGAGAAGATTCATGGATGTAGTGAAGGAGGACACGGAGAGGGTTGATGTTACAGAAGAAGATGTAAGGGTGAGGTGAAGGCAGATGATCCTATTAATAAGCAACCATATGGAGAACATGTTAGGAAACCAAATCGTAGACATATGTTTTAGACGTGGAAAATAAAACCCTTCTGGCAAAGTATTCATTCAGCTCTGTGCAACAATACTGGCAATACCATTTCATGATCTTGCTTGAGGACATACTTGGGACATCTCAGAGGACAGACACTTGTCGAGGACCAATACCTCTGTAAGATTCTTCTTGCAGCAGCAAAGAAGATGATCATGAACCAGACTGTTAATGACAGAGTAGCTCATTCCGGCCTGGCAAAACCACCCAGGGGTGCTCAGATCTCATAACCACTGACCTTGACCTTAAGCACAGCCATAAGACACAGACTCATCTAGGATGTCAATCATAAATGCCCAGATATTCTGACCTTGACCTCAAACTGGATGCAGAGCTACGTGAGGGTCACTGTGAGTGAGTTTCATGAGAATTGAGGTAATTGCCTAGGAGGAGGAGTGGTTTTTCTAAAATCATGTAAGTGCCCAGATCTCCTGACCTTTGACCTTGACATTGACTTGACAATATGGATATAGACTCTCCTGAGGATCCTTGTAAGCGAAGTTTGGTCACCCCTGGGGCGACTGTCTAGGAGGAGGAGTGGTTTTTCTGAAATCCCATTAGTGCCCAGATCTCCTGACCTTTGACCTTGACCACAACTTGGATGCAGACCCACCTGAGGATAATTGTGAATGAGTTTGGTGAGAATTGGGGCAAATGCCTAGGAGGAGTAGTGATTCTCGCTAAATGTGGATGGATGGCACGTTACCGTATAAGCCCTTTTCGGCTTCACTGGAATGAGCTAAAGATTGGCTGAAGACTGAGACACTCAGATGTACATGGTGAATGGTTTTGACGAAATCCTGATGATGTTAAGACTCACATACAAATAAGAAAAAAAGAATGAAGAATGATTTTTAATAGACTGGGATGAATGTTTTACTTATAAAGACAGAAAAGGATATAAATAATTGTGACTCTTCAGAGACAGACCAATTCTAGTGCTGCAGGCTTAAGAATGTTTACATGTTGAAGGGTTGTTCCGTTGTGTTTTGTTTGTCTTTAGAATGTTAAAAATGCAAAATAAAATGAATTAAAAAAAGAAATGGGATTTCTCATCTCGACTGCTGGTTGACTAATACTTGATTAACACAGATACACACCTTGGGGCATGCTGATCTTCTCGCCGTTCTTGCCCTTGAGCTTGTGCTTCTTGAAGGTGCCCTTCCTCTTCTTGACATTGGGTTTCTCCTGGTTCTGGTTCAGGTGGTGGATGAGGAGGCTGAGCTCACGCTCAAACACATCCTGCTCCCACTGGGCCAGCTGCTGCTCGCGCTGCCGCAGGAACTCTTCGTGGGACTTCTGCTCCAAAGCCGCTCGCTTCAGCTCCTCTTCACGACACCGCAGCTCCTTGATGGAAAAGTGGAGGAAATAGGGTGAAAACAGGGCTTCAGCTACAGCTTGTTTAAATCATCTTACATGTAGGCCGAAGTTACACAGGTTTAGGTATAAATCGAGATTCTGAGGATCAGTTAAAACTGAAACCTTTCATCATCCATGATGAGCCAGACATATGATTTGACAGTGCTTCACTTCCAGGGATCTCACACTAAATACTGTGAATGTCTGAGGCCGGAGTCGCCCAAGCCAGAGCAAAATTGAGGGTTACAGCTATTACACAGGGGGCTCTTTACCAGTGGAGACGTTTGCTAGAATCCCCTGAAATGAACGTTATTGTGGTTGGAGGACCAGGGTGGGCCTGAGCCGTATCAATTCCTGCCACTGGCTCTAGCCTCCAGTATAGCCAAGGTGTTGTGAGTGGCGCTGTGCTGCCATCTACAACCTTTAGACTAAATCTGAAAAATTCTAGCTGGCAGAGCAGCACAGGAAAAACTGTGGTCTTTAGAATGATGAGTCTTGAAACTTCACAATGATTTAAAAACAGGAGATGACATCTTTATCCATTTTCAGCCAATGAAAAGCAATTTTTTGGTGTGTGGTTTAAGTAATTAAAAATGACAACTGCACTAAACCCTGACCCCTGAGCTACTACTTGGAAGAAAATACTGCTGTCTAATGTTTTATTCTGATAATGTAATGACAATCTAATGTGGATTTTTTTTTTTTTTTTTTTTTTTTACCACAACTGTTGTTAGTAAGTTATGGATGCATCTGAAGAAATTATAATGTTCATAACTTAATTACAAAAGTATACTTTCATATCTTTTGTATTCTTACAAGAAAAATATTTCAAGCTTCTTTTTTTTTTAGTTTAAAGTCAGAAATCCAGCACCTTAGAGTATTCGAACTAGTGCATTGCCCATAGAAAGCGAGTATTCCTGTCTAAAACAGGCAGCCCAATTAGTCATAACAGGCCCAAATGTAGGCTGTCTTTGAAGTGGGACACAGAGAGGTGTACATGTAGGCAATGTAGGCAAGACATGTTAGACTGTGACAAATATAAACAGGACTGAACGGCACTAAGATTTATTTGTGTGAATAATATTAAATACAGAATAGACCTAATTAGTGAAAACAAATGGGACATCCAACATCTGTGACTGTTTAGGAATGCTTGTTTATTTGTTCGTCAGATCACTTATTTGAACTTTTGTGACTGATATTCATAATAGTGTTGTGGCTTGCACTTTGGGGAATGGGAGTTGCTTATTCACCAATTGTTATAATTATTTTACCTTATATCACTTTGTTCAGTGATGAAGTTACTTTAATATTGAATTTCTTCTGTGTATCATCAATAAATTCATGCAGTACTATAACAGGACATGTTTACAAATATTCCAGACCCATTGTAGTGCATCATTTTGTATTTTAGCAATATTTTGTTATTAAAAGTCTTTTAAAACCCTAATCAACTGAATTAATGACAAAATACCCAATATTATCACAGCAGAACGACCCGTTTGGTTGCAATCGGTGCATCAGTGTTGCCCATTTCTCAGTAAATATTTAAATAAAAACTATTTAATTCATTATTTCTGTGTTTTTGTGTCCAGTTTGGTCCTGTTCATTGTTTAATCAAACCGTGCGTAAATGACTGCATATAACAGGGACCAAGACCCTGCACATTTTACCTCCACCCAAGTCTCTTCAGCAGGTGTTTTGACTGATCAGCAATCAGTGGAAGAAATTGAGTGACCTCACCTGTTAGAGTCACTGGGTGGAGGTAAGACCTGCAGCATCTTGATCCTCCATGGAATGAGTTTGACATCCCTGGCGTATGATATGTAACTTCCTTGTAATTTCCCAGCTTGGGATCAATAAAGTACATCTATCTATCCATTAACTTTTTAATTTTTAGATACCCACGCGAGCACACCGGTAGGAGCGCAAGCGGGGACTCGCGGTCCTGCAATGGACAGTGGTGGCACATGGGTGAAGCAGCAGCCGTGACTCCTGCCTACAGCTGACTGGGCTCTGTGGGCTTGCCTCCTGCCGAAGGACCACAGTTCGCCGTTCCGGCTGCTGCTTCTCCCAGTGTGTTCTGTGTTGGACACACCGGTGTTCTTTGCCAGACTCCAGATCCCAGCTGGCACTCCTCCCAGTGTACTTGCATGCCTCATGTTCTCCACATATGCTGAATTATCGTTTAGACCCTACACAATCCCGGCAACATTATATTATAATTTTTTAAGCATTAAAGCTTCAGTATTATCTTTATTTGGTCCAATTTGCCACATTTCACTTCCTTGCTTTGTTCACAGAGTGTTGTGGTGACTGATCACGATGCCACATTTTATCAATCAGCACGGAGTCGATCCTAAATCCCACCCAAACTTCAAGAAGCCTGGGCATGAGGAGACAGAACGATGGCTAAACTTTTATTTTATCTGAACAACTCCATACTCAGGGATGCACACCTTTGTAACCTAACCAAATATGTATAAGATCTTAAGTCAGTCTGATGAATGGTTCAAGAGATAGGCGAGGAACCCCCCCCCCCAAACACACACACAGACAGAGGTAAATTGCATTTATAGATAGACTAGTGCACTGCCCGTAGAACGCAAGTATTCCTGTCTGAAACAGGTATACAATCAGGCTTTACAGGCTCAAACGTAGGCTGTGTTTGAAAGTGGAATACAAAGAGGTGTAGCCTATATGTAGGCAATCACATGCTAGACTTTGACGAATATGAAAGGGAGTAAATGGCACGAAGATTTATTTGACTGTGTGAATATTAATTACAGAATATCTAATTACTGAAAATGAATTTGTTGGTACCCCTCTGTTAATGAAAGAAAAACCCACAATGGTCACAGAAATAACTTGAATCTGACAGAAGTGGTAATAAATAAAAATTCTATGAAAATTAACCAATGAAAATCAGACAATGCTTTTGAAATGTGGTTCAACAGAATTACTTTAAAAAACAAACTCATGAAACAGGTCTGGACAAAAATGATGGTACCCCTAGAAAAGACTGAAAATGATGTGACCATAGGGACATGTTCAACCAAGATGTGTCCTCTAATTAACATCACAGGTGTCTACAAACTTGTAATCAGCCAGTTGGCCTATTTAAAGGGTGACAAGTAGTCACTATGCTGTTTGGTGACATGGTGTGTACCACACTAAACATGGACCAGAGGAAGCAAAGGAGAGAGTTGTCTCAGGAAATTAGAAAGAAAATTATAGACAAGCATGTTAAAGGTAAAGGCTATAAGACCATCTCCAAGCAGCTTGATGTTCCTGTGACTACAGTTGCACATATTATTCAGAAATTTAAGATCCACGGGACTGTAGCCAACCTCCCTGGACGTGGCCGCAGGAGGAAAAACGGAAGAGACGGATAATACGAATGGTAACAAAAGAGTCCAGAACAACCTCTAAACACATTCATGGTGAACTCCAAGGTCAAGGTACATCAGTGTCAGATTGCACCATCTGCCGTTGTTTGAGCCAAAGTGGACTTCATGGGAGACAACCAAGGAGGTCACCACTGTTGAAAACAAATCATAAAAAAGCCAGACTGGAATTTGCCAAACTGCATGTTGACAAGCCACAAAGCTTCTGGGAGAATGTCCTATGGACAGATAAGACAAAACTGGAACTTTTTGGCAAGGCACATCAGCGCTATGTTCACAGACGCAAAAATGAAGCATACCAAGAAAAAAACACTGTCCCTACTGTGAAACATGGAGGAGGTTCTGTTATGTTCTGGGGCTGCTTTGCTGCATCTGGCACAGGATGTCTTGAATCTGTGCAGGGTACAATGAAATCTCAAGACTATCAAGGTATTCTAGAGAGAAATGTGCTGCCCGGTGTCAGACAGCTTGGTCTCAGTCGCAGGTCATGGGTCTTGCAACAGGATAATGACCCAAAACACACAGCTAAAAACACCCAAGAATGGCTAAGAGCGAAACATTGGACTATTCTAAAGTGGCCTTCTATGAGCCCTGATCTAAATCCTATTTAACATCTGTGGAAGGAGCTGAAACATGCCGTCTGGAGAAGGCACTCTTCAAACCTGAGACAACTGGAGCAGTTTGCTCATGAGGAGTGGGCCAAAATACCTGCTGAGAGGTGCAGAAGTCTCATTGACAGTTACAGAAATCGTTTGATTGCAGTGATTGCCTCAAAAGGTTGTGCAAAAAAATATTAAGGGTATCACCATTTCTGTCCAGGCCTGTTTCATGAGTTTGTTTTTTTAAAATAATTCTGTTGACCCACAATTCAAAAGCATTGTCTGATTTTCATTGGTTAATTTTCATAAATTTTTTATTTATTACCACTTTTGTCAGATTCAAGTTATTTCTGTGACCATTGTGGGTTTTTCTTTCATTAACAGAGGGGTACCAACAATTTTGTCCACGTGTGTATCTTGCACCATTATAATTGTTTTAGTCTGTATCACTGGTCAGTGATGGAGTTAAGTGTAATGTTAATTTTTTTCTGTGTATCGTCAATAAAGTCATGCAACACTATAGCAGGACACATTTACAAATATTTGAGACCCACTGTGGTGCATCCTTTTACATTGTAGCAATATTTGTTTATTAGAAGCTTTTTAAAACCGTAATCAATCGAATTAAGTACAAAATATCCAACATTATACACAGTAGAAGGACCCGTTTTACTGCAACTATTGCATCAACGTTGCCCATTTATTTAACTAAAAATTATTTATTTCATTATTTGGGCATTTTTGTGTCTTGTTTGGAAATGGTTGTCCTTTAGTCAAAGCATGCATATGTGGCCGCATATGATATGCAATTGATCTGGCCATTCCGCTCCCCAATCACGGTGGTATTATTAAGTTTTACTTTTTAGATACTCGCGCGAGCACTCCAGGAGGAGCACCATCGGGCACTCGCAGACCTGCAAAGGACAGCAACAGCACATTCATGATAGGGATGAGCCGATACCACTTTTTCAAATCCAATACTGATACTGTGACGTTGAGTATCGGCCGATACCGATCCAAACCCAATACCGTCTCACTTATTTAAAGCAGCTAAAGTACACTTTGGTAATGACTGGTTGCATTTTGCACACATATACATCCACAAATCTAAAAGTCAGAGAATATATTATAAATTTGACTCAGTTCAGCAACGCTGCTGCTTTTTTCTTATTTTGAACTTGGCAACACTGGCAGCATTTCACTGATCAGCACTACGTAAACATGCATTCTGAAGTTTTAAGTGCAAGTTTATGCAAAACTCTGAAGCTGAGTATTTCAGTAAACATTCATATTAAATTCAAAGTGCCACTTTATGTATGAGGTAAAAAATGCTGGAGATCTGGAAATAAAGGAACTAACTCTTTAAGTTGTATTTATAACATTTATTATTACCTCTGCCAAGGGTAGGAGGCACTGTTTTTAGTGGCATTGGTTGGTTTGTTGGTAACATAACTCAGAAAGTTATGAACGGATTTAGATGAAATTTTCAGGAAAGGTGTGTAATGACACGGGGAACAGATGATTAGATTTTGGTGATGATCTGAGAGTGCATACCTCCACCAAGGGCTTTGTTTGTATTTGTTCAGCAGGATTACACAAAAACTACTGGATGGATTCACCTTATCGTGGTGGGGGGGTTTGCGTGCCCCAGTGATCCCAGGAGCTATGTTGTCCAGGGCAATTTGCCTCTGGTAGGGTCACCCAAGACAAACTGGTCCTGGGTGAAGGGCCAGACTAAGAACAATCCAACTCTCATGATAAATACTAGAGCAAGGATTCAGTGTACCCCATCCGGTATGGGGTTACCAGGGCCCCCACCCTGGAGCCAGGCCTGGGGAGGAGCTCGATGGCTAGCGTCTGGTGGCCGGGTTTCCACCCATGGGACACAGCCGGGCTCAGCCCTAAGGAGTTGCATGGGTCCACCCTCCAGTGGAATCACCATCTGCAGGAGGGATCATGGGGGTCCGGTGCTATGTGGATCAGGTGGCGGTCAAAGGCGGAGACCTTGGCGGACTGATCCCAAGCTTCCTAAACTGGCCTCTGGTATGTGGAATGTCACCTCTCTAGTAGAGAAGGAACCTGAGCTGATGCATGAGGTTGAGAGATACTGGCTAGATACAGTCGGCCTCACCTCAACACACAGCTCCAGTTCCGGAACCAGTCTCCTGGAGAGTGGCTGGAGCTTGGCCTACTCTCGAGTTGCCCCGGGCGAGAGGCGACGAGCAGGGGTGGGTATTCTTGTATCCCCCCACCTTGCTGCCTCTATAGGGCCTTTTCCACGGGCCCTGCTTTCCCCAGCACCGCACCAGGGCCCCGGTGTTTGTGCATTTTCCATGAGCCCCAGCACCGGTTAGCAGGCGCGATTTTCGTACCTGATCGAGGCCAGGGTCGCTCACGGCCCCGGCTCGGCCGGCCCGGGGCTGTAATGTGACGTCAACAGACTGGTCGCCGCCGATTGGTCCGGTCGTAACGTCACGATAATAGCGACGGTCTTCCCCGTCTTCTAACCGCCATTTGCAATATTGTCATGGACTAAGTCGGTCACGGAGTGAATATGATATTAATACAGACAGCGTTGTAGGTTTTGCGGCACTCTACACCGTGGTCCAATGAAGAGGTGCGGAGTTTTCTCTGCTTTGTGGCAGATCCACAGTGAGGAGTGACCCGGACCTATATGGCTGCACAGAAACCGGAGTATGGACCAGCTGTAGACGAAAACCATCTATTTATATGGTGAGTGATTTGTAATAATGTGCTATTGATGGTACGGTCACTTTTTTTGAGCCATTACAGTGCTGTTCTGTGCTGGCTAACGTTTTAAAGCTAACGTTTTTAATTTGCTAGCTAGCAAGTACCAACTGGTGAATCGCGCATGTTTTCTCCTAAATATTCGCTTGTGACAGCAAAACGATGAAATATGTTAATCCTGGTTGAAGTCCTGGTTTGCGTTTTTTATTCCACTTTGGTCCTGGGCATTAAATTGTGTGCTGTTCTGTGCTGGCTAACGTTTTAAAGCTAACGTTTTTAATTTGCTAGCTAGCAAGTACCAACTGGTGAATCGTGCATGTTTTCTCCTAAATATTCGCTTGTGATAGCAAAACGATGAAATATGTTAATCCTGGTTAAAGTCCTGGTTTGTGGTTTTGGATAAAAACTTCAGATTTTGACTGAGTGAGGCCATACTCGGTGATTCACAGCATCAGTTAACGTTATTAATTCATTCTGATTGCTGAAGCCACAGTAAAAACAAATGATTTTTAATGTAACGCAGCCCCTGAAAAATCTACCGAAGCGCAGCTACATGAAAACTGTGGTTAAATGCAACAACGAAGTACTTTATTGTCACATTCAAATAGTAATCGCTCCTGTTTTGTTTTTCTGTTGAATACTTGGATGAAATATGGTGGGCAATATAAGCTGCGGCTTCAGCCATCACCCATTTCAGATAACCTATGTTGAACTGTAGAATCAGAGGAGTTATTGTTTAATTTGACCTTGTTAAATTTTTTTCCCCTTTGTTATATTATTCTATTTTCTTTTAATCTTTACCTTTAATCAACCCGAAAAATGGAACAGTGACATCCCACCATAGATCGTGACCAGTCCAATTTTACATATCTTGTTATACAGCTTTAAAAACCATGCCTTTGTTTTCCCATACAGGAAAGAGGAAACATGATAACTCCATTGCTGACGTAACATCAGCAATGTACCAAATGCATCGGGAGCAGCATGAGCAGCGAGAAGGCCACCACAACCAATATATGCAGCATTTGCAAAAGGTGGCCGCAGATGTGCAGGCAACTGCCGAAAAAGCCCTGGAGCAAGACTTTCTGTTACGAAAGCAAGAGCTTTCCGAGAATGCAAAATTTAACAATGATTTTATGAACAATTTTTGCAGGCTTGTGGACGCACTTAGCAGTCGGGGTTTTTAAACATGTATCCTTATGGCCAGTTTCTGTTTCTGTCTAAGATTTGTATTAAAATGATAATTTGAGAATAAAAAGTCTTTTTTTTCATGTTATGACTCCGTATGAGAAAAACCTAAATTACACATTACATTCTTTCCTCATTCCACATGATGATGTTAATCTTGTTTGGTGTATAGCATTATAATGGTATTTTAGGGTTTAACCACACAAAAACTTTAATTACTTTCTTTTCTACTTTAAGTAAATTTAAAAAAAAAAATTTGCATAGTTGAATACAATTCTCTATATCTTGTACATTTGTAACAATATACGCAGTGGTACTGGTGTGCTTTAACTTCTATAGCTGACACCGTTAATGGTTAATATATTTAAATAAAATGTTGCCTCTCCATTCGAAAGGCAATAAATCTAGAAAAAATACTTCAAAAGGTTGCATTACAAAATAATTAACACGTCGTAGCAGGATACACCAATCAATTTTTGTTGCACACAGCACACAGCTGTTATTACAATGATTTTGTTCCAAAGTTATATTTTATTTGCATTTCCAACAAGGGCAGCAGAGTACAACAAATCCTTTTAAGAACAATGAGTGCTAAATTTTTTCATATTTCCTGAAAAATAGGTATAATCATGTTGCAATTAAAAATTGGAGACCATAAGATGTTAAATCATTTATCACCACAGGATTTATACCTCAATTAATAATTCCAACAAAGGCAAAGTAACTTGTGTAGCTGCATTTTTGGGGGATGGTTTGTGCGGTTTTTTAGCATGTAAGTCACATTGCCCAAACTGTTATTACCCACAGACTTTGCTAGATTAATTAAAGGTTTCTTAAAATATACTAATCATTTTCAAAGTAAATTTCAGCGAGCATTACATGTGACAACATGTATCAACAAATAATTTACACTTAAGTTTTGAATTAAATAGAAACCAAATTGGCCTGTCTACATGCAATTTTGGAAATGGTGTGTGCGTTTTTTCTGCATCTAAATCTCATTCACAGAAATGTTATTTCACACAATTAGTGCTAAATTTATATTACTTTTTCGACAATTCTAAAAATCATTTTCACAAACATAGTCGGACACTATTACATGTTACCACAAGTATCCCGACATTAATTCAATTGATAATTCACCAGGAACCAAAGTGGCTTGTCTATTGAACATGGTCTGTGCTATGTGTCTGCATGTAATTCACAGTGCCCATCATTTTTGTAACCACAATTACTCCTAATATTATATTAGCTTATCTAATATTAGAAAAATCATTTTTGAGGGAAATGTTGGAGACCATTACTTGTTAAATCATGTAACACCGCTTGACTCAAATTTCTTTTGAATTCAACTTATGCCACAGTGAACATGGCCTACACTCTGTTTCTGCATTTAATTACCCTTTGCCTAATAGTTAAGCGTTATGAACCACAGATGAGAGCTTTTTTTAAAAAGAACATTTTATTTAAAAAAAAAAAAGTTTTTCAGTCAACAGAAAAAACATTGAACATAGGCTATACTGTTTTTCTTCATGATATTACACGTACCTTTAAAAGACAATCATTATGAACAACAGAGGTCAGCTATATTTAAATAGAAAAAATAATTTATTTAAAACAAAGAAATTTTTCAAGGATGTATGCACAGAAATGTGGATGACATTCTACCTATTGCTACACAAGTACTGCATCACAGCATCTCGGATATGGGCACCCTGCTCCTCTGATCCATGGTTTGCGCCCACCGCTGGTTCATCTACAGCATCATCCAAAGTATTGTCAAAAATCTCTCCATGACTCTCACACAAATTATGCAGAGCACAACAAGTCAGCACCATAGATTTCGAGAGTGCGATGTCACTGTCATTCCGTTTTAGAAGGCAGCGCCACCGTCCCTTTAGCAAATGGAAACCGGCGGACAGAGTCGACTGGACTCCTGAGCGAGAGCAGGCGTTTTCCGAGGTCAAAACAGCTCTAGTAAACACCGCAATACTGGCGCACCAGGACCTAGCGGCTCGGATACCGCTCACTACTGATGCATCGGACATGGCCATAGGGGCCATTGTGGAGCAGTGCGTCGCCGGTTCTTGGCAGCCGCTTGCCTTTTTTAACAGGTCTTTGCGCAACAATGAGTGTAAATACAACACGTTCAACAGGGAGTTACTGGCTCTCCACTTGGCCATATGCCACTTCCAGTTCTGGCTGGAAGGGCGCACCTTCATTGTGTTTGTGGACCACAAGCCGCTAACGTACGCTATGGCCAAGGTTTCGGAACCAAGGTCGGCCCAGCAGCAGAGACAGCTGGCCGCGATCTCGGAGTTTACGACCGACATTCAGCATGTAGCCAGTAAACTCAATGTGGTGGCAGACTGCCTCTCGCGCGCATTAGTGGCCCCAGTCTACGTAGGGATAGATTACACGGCCATGGCCGCCGAGCAGCTCGGCGATGCAGACATTTGCGCACTCCAGTCTGGACCCACCGGCACAGCAGCACCTCAGAGCCGCCGACTCCCCATTACAGCTGCTACGGACGGTGGCTGAAGCCCACAGAACATGAGGGTTAAGGCCCAGTCTGAGTTTCTGGGGGAGGGCGGTGTGGGGGACCCAGTCAGTACATTCTCTACTCAGAGTGAATGGCGCGGCAGGAGGAGATGCGTAAGAGCTGAGAAACGGATATGCAAGGCAGTCTATGGTTTTCGCATGAGAATATGCATTCTCCTCCGGTCTGCATAATAATGCGCTGACAGGCTAGGTGACAAAGGGAATTGTCATTGTAGATGTATGTGTGTTAATGCAAACAATGACAAAGGGAATTGTCATGGTAAATGTATGCATGTTAATGCAAACACCCCAGGTCGCCGGGCGAGTTGTATGGTATAAAAAGAGAGGTGCCCGCGACCTGGTTGAGGCTTCTTATTCTTGTTGATGTTAGAGAGAGATTAATAAAGTCTGCTCTGCTCCAGCTACCGCCTTGCCTGATCATTCCTCTCTCTACATTATCGTAAGTATTTTCCTGATCCTCGGTTTATTACCTCCGCCAAGGAGGTTATGTTTTCATCGGTGTTGGTTTGTCTGTCTGTCTGTCTGTCTGTTTTTTAGCAACATAACTTAAAAAGTTATGGACGGATTTTCATGAAATTTTCACAGATTGTCAGAAATGGGGTATCCTACAGATGATTACATTTTGGTGGTGATCCGGATCACCGTCCAGAAGAAAACCGCCATTATGGAAAATGCCATTTTCGTCAATAACTACTGAGCCACTAATTCTATCATTGTGAATCCAATTGCTAGTCAATATGTTTTCATGGTCAAGGAATCTGAAAACGTACACACAAACACTGTATGGGGGAACTGTGGCGCTTGGTGGAGGTCTGCGCTCTCCGAGTGCTTTTCTAGTTAAGGTCATGCTACAGCATCTCAATTGGATTCAGGTCAGGACTTTGACTAGGCCACTCCAAAGTCTTCATTTTGTTTTTCTTAAGCCATTCAGAGGTGGACTTGCTGGTGTGTTCTGGATCATTGTCCTGCTGTAGAACCCAAGTACGCTTCAGCCTGAGGTCACGAACAGATGGCCAAACATTCTCCTTCAGGATTTTTTGGCAGACAGCAGAATTCATGGTTCCATTTACCACAACAAGTCTTCCAGGACCTGAAGCAGCAAAACAGCCCCAGACCATCACACTACCACCACCATACTTTACTGCTGGTATGATGCTCCTTTTCTGAAACGCTGTGTTACTTTTACACCAGATGTAATGGGAGACACACCTTCCAAAAAGTTCAACTTTTGTCTCGTCAGTCCACAGAGTGTTTTCCCAAAAGTCTTGGGGATCATCAAGATGTTTTCTGGCAAAACTGAGATGAGCCTTAATGTTCTTTTTGCTCAACAGTGGTTTCATCTTGGAACTCCGCCATGCAGGCCATTTTTGCCCAGTCTCTTTTTTATGGTGGAGTCATGAACACTGACCTTAACTGAGGCAAGTGAAGCCTGCAGTTCTTTGGATGTTGTTGTGGGGTCTTTTGTGACCTCTTGGATGAGTCGTCACTGCGCTCTTGTGGGGTAATTTTGGTTGGCTGGCCACTCCTGGGAAGGTTCGCCACTGTTCCATGTTTTCGCCATTTGTGGGTAACAGCTCTCACTGTGGCTCGTTGGAGTCCCAAAGCTTTAGAAATGGCTTTATAACTTTTTCCAGACTGATAGCTGTCAATTACTTTGTTTCTCATTTGTTCCTAAATTTCTTTGGATCACAGCATGAAGTCTAGCTTTTGAGGATCTTTTGGTCTACTTCACTTTGTCAAGCAGGTCCTATTTAAGTGATTTCTTGATTGAGAACAGGTATGGCACTAATCAGGCCTGAGAAGTTTAACTCAGCTTTTCAAAGCTGTGATAAACCACACTTAATTTATGTTTTAAGGGGGGGGGGGGAATCACTTTTTCCACACAGGGCCATGTAGGTTTGGATTTTTTTTACCCTTCATAATAAGCACCATTTAAAAACTGCATTTTGTGTTTACTTGTGTTATTTATCTTTGTCTAATATTTAAATTGGTTTGATGATCTGAAACATTTAAGTGTGGCAAACATACAAAAAAATGAGAAATCAGGAAGGGGCAAACACTTTTTCACCCCACTGTACATACGTAATGAGATCAGGCGCAAAATTAACATTGTCCAGGCCTTTCCACCGCTAACTTTGTGCTGTACCCTTTAGTAAATTTCGACAGTAGTGTTTTAACATGTAAAGAGGGTTTTGCACTGGTGCAGCGTGTTACTAAATCAGCCCCTTAGTGTTGTAAAATTTCCTGGTAGAGCAGCTTTGATATTTGACTTGAAAAAACAGTGGAGTAAAAAAGTCACCAACAGATGACAGATGATGGGCAGTAGTGGCTCAGGAGGTATAGCACATTGTCCAATAACCAAAGGGTTGGCAGTCTGAATCCCTCCCTGCACCCTGTCATTGTGTCCTTGGGAAAGACACTTTACCCTCTTGCCTCCAGTGTCCATGACGCTGGTGTATAAATGTGAATAAATGTTCGTTGGTGGTTAGAGAGGCCGTTGGCGTGGATTGGCAGCCACATTTCTATAAATCTGCTCCAGGACAGCTGTGGTTACAGAGGTAGCTTACCATTATCAATGCCTGTCAAGTGACTAAATAATGGACTCACTGTAAAGTGGTTTGGGTGTCATGAAAAGTGCTCTTTAAATGAAATCCATGATTATTATTATGGTACCCCAAATCATCACAGGCTGTGGATACTTGACAATGCATCTTGGATTCTGTGCTTCACCACTCTTTCTTCAAACTTCAGGACCTTGATTTCCAAATAAAAGGCTAAAGAGGACTTTTGGACCACTGAGCAACAGTTTAGCTCTTTTCCTCTTTAGCCCAGTTAAGACACTTTTGACATCTGGTTCAGAAGTGGCATACTATTAGGGACATGACAGTTGTAGCACCGTTCCTGAAGATGTCTGCCTGCGGTGGCTCTTGATGCACTGACACCAGGCTCAATCCACTACTGGTGAAGCTCCATCAAGTTCTTGAATTGACTTTTCTTGCCATTCCTTTAAGGGCTATGATTATCTCTGTTGCTCCTGTACTTTTTCCCCACCACTTTTTTCTTCCAGTCAGCCTTCCATTAATATGCTTTGATACAGCACTCTGAACAGTCAGCCTTTTCAGCAGTTACCTTCTGTGGCTTACCCTCCTCACGAAGTGTGCTTCTGGACAGCTATCTAAAATGGGACTTATTGTAAAGTGTGTTATAAATTGTAGGATAACCTTTATAAATCAGTATAGCATGTTTACTGATAGAGCAGACAGGATAAAGTAGGCTGCGCAACCAGCAAAATCTGAGATTTCACAGGATAAACAAAAAGTGTTAACACCAGATTTTGTCAAATGGTGAGCATTCACCATGGTTGGAAATGTGTTTTATCTCATTTATAATTGCTTATTTGTGATTTATAAAGCATTTGAAGCTAAATAACCAACTTATAACTATTTGTAAATCCTTTATAGGGGACCCCATTGTAACCTGTAACCCTAAAATGTCAAGGTGAATAAATGTGTGTGTGTTCATGTTTAACTTGGATCAGAAGGACTCTAAACCCTCACACTCACATGTATAAAGCAACCAAAGCCAATTACGTTACTTCAAATCAAATTACTACCTGAATAATCTTTTCAGCTTCACCTAAGAGCACCAACCCCTGTTTTAAAACAATTCGTCAGGCCCATGCCTCCAACCTTCTCTTTAGCCCGGAGTTCATCAAACATGTCCTGGATCTCCAGTTTCCAGTCCTCCTGTAGAGAGTGGAAGGAGTCCTGGGGCATCTCCTCTTTCACCTGCTCCTCCAGGGCAGTCAGCTGAGCCAGGATGGAGCTGAAGTTGGGCCTGCGGTGGGGGTCCTGGTCCCAGCACTCTGTCACATAAAGCAGACAATGGTATGTGATCAGCACAGCCCCAATTTATTAAACATGACCTTAAGATGTTGAACTAATGTAGAAAAGCCAATTAAGCTTGTTTTCCCCCCTTTTTTTGCCAAAACACTTCTTTTGAGCATCTTCTTGAACTGAGGGAGCTGAAAGACCTTCACTCACCAACTTTAATCCTCGGCCAAACTGATCAGCATAAAAGAGGAGACTTTCATCATCTGATTAAAAGCTGTCAAATTGGATTTTACTTTAAATTAGGCCAGATGACTAAGTGAGGTGAATGCTTTTCCACTCATCACACAACACTGAAGGAATACTTTGCAATGCCTCTAATTTTTATTTACACGTGTTTTTAGGCACTTGTGCAAGCACAATTCACAGGCGAGCTGATCATTTATTCAAAGTGTTACGCTTAATTAACCTACTGCAGGGGGTTTTGCATAATTTGCTGCCAAACTTTGGGCATTACAAGCAAATCAAAAACCAATCCGATAATTAATTAATCCTCTGAGGTGGCTACTGGTTGTTTTGTGCTCTGATCCCTCTTTCTTTATCCTAACACAACCAAAAGAGAAAAGCTTGACATCAAGGCAAGGGGAGGCTGAGTGAAAAGAATGTAACGTGTCCAAGCTGTGCAAGTTCCCAGGTGGCATTTCATTTACACATGAAACAGAGAAAGGGAAGAGCATTAGCAAGCACAAACATATTGCACAAGGTGGCTAGAGCACAGAGCACTTCCTCTCTACAGCCGCATCATTACCAGCAGCATACAGAAATTTGATTTCTCAATTTCGTGTATATCCGGGACAAAACCACACTGAACTGAAAAGGCACTATGATTGCATTCACTGATCACTTTCCAAACATGTGTGCCCACCTGACATGAGATCAGCAAAGGGTTGGGGGCACGTTGAGGGGATGGGCAGAGTGAGCTTGTTGACGGCAACACCATAGGCAACGGCGAGTCCGTCAATCCCTCTGTAGGGGAACTCTCCTGTTAGCAGCTCCCACAGCAGAACACCGTAGCTGAGGGGAAGACAGACATGTGACAACAGAGAGATGACAGGCTCATATCACCACTTATTACACCTGGAAGACAATTCATGACAGTATTTTTCCAAGTGTAGTGCTAAGCTCTTTGGGATCGTTTGGGAGATCCTTGTGTGTTTTGGACTGAGTCAAAACTTTGAGGAGACCATGGCGACTGTGGAGATCACTGAAGATCATTAATAAATCAACAAGTTGGCCAGATCTCTCAATGATCCCTCAATGATCTCCACCCCTGTGTAAAGGAGGTAAAAGCATTTAAAGCAGTGTCCATTGAAATGGGTCATTGTGAAGTAGAGTACACTCCTGGTCAAAATCTTAAGACTGGGGGAAAAATTACAAGTATTCGCATTTCACGCTTGTGGATCGTAACCAGGTTGTAAGTAGAGCTTCAAAATGCAAAATGTTGCTCCATATGGTGAAGATGGCTTCAGAAAGGGCATCCTTGGTCTGGAACTGAGGTCCATTCTTGTGAACTTCCCTTGCCATCCATCCCCAAATGTTCTCAGTTGGATTTAGATCAGGGGAACATGCGGGATGGTCCAAAAGGGCTGAGCCAGAGGATTCGATGGGCTGTCCATGAAGACACAGGCCGATCCTCAACCCAAAGTAAGGCACTTACTGATAGTGACTGCAGCCCAATAACCATAAGATGCATCTACAAAAAAAAGGCTTAAAGAACAAAAAAAAAACAAAAAAAAAAAAAACCTTCAAATGTCACAGCTCCTCCCACGCTACAAGCTTGCTTGTTTGGACTTTGGGGAGCAACAAACATTCTCTCACAACAGTCCTCATGGTTTCCAACGTTACTGACAAGACAAGGAGATGTGTTCTATGTGGCACAGTGGAGGAGGCTCCATCATGATCTGGGGTGCTTTTTCCTTCAGTGGAACAATGGTGCTGCAGGTTGTACAGGGGCACCAAACAGCGGCTGGCTACGTTGAAATGCTGCAGCGGGCATCCCTCTTGACTGAGGGCCCTTGTCTGTGCGGTAATGAATGGGTCTTTCAACAGAACAACACTGCTGTTCACAACACCCGCCTGACGAAGGACTTCTTCCAGAAGAGTAAGGTTGCTCTTTTGGACCATCCTGCATGTTCCTCTGATCTAAAGCCCACTGAGAATGTTTGGGGATGGATGGCAAGGGAATATTACAAAAATGGATGTCAGTTCCAGACTGTGGATGCCCTTCCTAAAGCCATCTTCACTACATGGAGTAACATTCCCACCAACCTGCTGTAAACACTCACATCAACCATGCCAAAATTAATTTTTCAAATTATTTTTTTAGTCCTTTTTTTTTTTTTTGACGCTTTTAGTTCTGGGTTTTTTTTTTGTTTGGTTGGGGGTTTTTTTTTGGGGGGGGGGGGTATGGTCTTACACTTTTGATCAGCTGATGAACAGCCTGCTTGAGTTTAAATGCAGTTTTCAATAAACTGTCTCCTCTGTATTTTCTGTTGCTTGCTCCCATTTCTTTCTTTTTTTTTCTTCTGCATTTTGAAGCTTTACTTACAACCTGGTAACAATCAGAATCAGAATCAGCTTTATTGGCCAAGTATGCACAACACATACAAGGAATTTGACTTTGGCTAAAAACTTGCTCTCGTTGTTCAGGTGGAGGATTTAAATAAGATTTAAATAAGGATTCAATGACAACAGAGTATGTACAGTAAATTACAGTCTGTCCACGTTTCTATAAAAGGATGCAAATATATACAGGAATATATGCAGTTATTTACTCAGACTATCCACACTTTGGAGAAATATATGAAAAAGTATACAGTCACACAGTATTTCAATGTGAACTCAGATTCAGTGATATAATGTGAATGAAGTAAAAAGCAGTGTGAGAGTTATGTGCAATGTAAGAATGGATGAAAGTCATGAGTACAGCAACAGGTAGGATTAGGTGAATGTTAGGAGTTCATCAGAGTGATGGCTTGAGGAAAGAAACTGTTCCTGTGACGGGTGGTTTTGACCTTCAGTGATCTGTAACGACGACCAGAAGATAGAAGTTCAAACAGTTTGTGGCCGGGGTGTGACGGGACAGCACAGATGTTTCCCGCCCGTTTCCTGGTTATGGACCGATATAAGTTCTCAATGGAGGGTAGGTCGGTACCAATGATCCTCTCCGCAGACTTAATGATCCGCTGCAGTCTGGTCTTGTCCTGTTTAGTGGCAGATCCAAACCAGACAGTGATGGAAAAGCAGAGGACAGATTGGATGATGGCGGTGTAGAAGACAACCAGCAGCTCCTCAGGCAAATCAAACTTCTTGAGCTGACGCAGAAAAAACAACCTCTGCTGGGCCTTTTTCCGGACAGTGTCTTTATGGGAGGACCACTTCAGGTTCCGGGAGATTGTGGTACCCAGAAACTTGAAGGAGTCCACAGTGGACACTGTGCTGCTGAGGATGGTGAGTGGGGGGAATGAAAGAGGGTGTCGCCTGAAATCCACAGTCATCTCCATCGTTTTGGCTGGGTTAAGTTCAAGATGGTTCTGGCCGCACCAGAGGATCAGCTGCTCCACCTCCCGCCTGTATGCAGACTCATCACCATCCCGGATCAAACCGATGACTGTGGTGTTGTCCGCAAACTTCAGGAGCTTCACCGAAGGGTCCTCTGAGGTGCAGTCGTTGGAGTAGAGGGAGAAGAGCAGTGGGGAAAGGACACATCCTTGGGGGGCGCCAGTACTAATTTTTCGGGAGCTGGATGTAAATCTCCCTAGCTTCACCTGTTGCTACCTGTCAGTCAGAAAGCTGGAGATCCACTGACAGGTGGAGGGGGGCACCTTGAACAATTCACCAAAGCGAAAAGTGAATACTTGTAATTTTCCCCCTAGTCTTAAAGGTACAATGTGTGAAAAATCAAGGACATCTAGTGGTCAATTTGGACATTGCAACAAACTAAAATGCTCTCTAAGCACCCCTCCCCTTCCAATAACGTTTGGTGAGGACAGTGGCCGCCATGTTCCAAAACTCTTCCAAACATCAATCGACCAATCTCTCTTCAGCTGTTACTGGATCCAAAAGCCTTTTTTCCAGCAATGACGGCAGCACGGTGGCGCAGTGGTTTAGCACTGTGGCAGCACAGTTTACCCTCGGCCGGGGGATCGCGGGGATCGTGGGTTCGATCCCAGCCCCCGACCAACAGTGAGCTGTGTGGAGTTTGCATGTTCTCCCTGTGTTGCGCGGGTTTACTCCAGGATTTCTCCGGTTTCCTCCCGCATACCAAAAACATGTAGGTTTAGGGCGCTCGCGCACGCAGCGACCAGCAGCCGGTGGCTTGTCACCAGACTGCAAAACCAAAATCTACCTACGGGTACAAATAAGTAACAAAAAAAAAAAAAAATGACTACACTCTAGGTGAATATTACAACGTTGTGGATGTTTTGTAATTAAAACAATCATTATATTTTCATTCTACAGTATTGTGAAATGATGTTTACTGTTGCTTGTTCTATGCTGTGGTAGCTAATTCATAGCTCAGATTAGTTACCTGTTGTGTATACAGTGATCCCTCGCTACTTCGCGCCTCACCTTTCGCGCCCTCAGTGCATCGCGGATTTTTCAAAAATATTCATCAAAAATTCACAATTGAGAAAAAAGTTGCCCGGGCGCTAGCAGAAGGCAGGGAGACTACACGGAGAGCCGGCACAACTCAAAATCCACTTCACTGATTCGCTGGCCAGCACTCCCCCCCACCCCAAGAGATTTTGTTCTCCTGTTGGCTCGGCTCGGGAATCTCGCAAGCTGATTGGCCGAGACGTCGCTGCTGCCTTTACACCTCCTCCTGCTGCCTCTACGCCTTCCCGTCGAGAGAGAGAGTGAGAGAATGAACGTACGTATTATTTATATTATTTATACATTATTTTATGTATATTATTTATATTATTAATATTTTATTTACATGTTTCAAACTATTCTTTAATGTTCTAATGATAACATATGCATTTATAGGGTTAATATACACTTATTGATATTATATATACACAAAAAAAATGTAAGTAAAAAATGGCGGGGGGGTGACGTTACTTCGCGGTTTTTCACTTTTCGCGGTCGGTTCTGGACCCCATTAACCGCGATGAGTGAGGGATCACTGTATCAATAAAAAAATAACTAACAATAAATAAAAGTTACTGTCAGAAAAACTGCAGTAATGCTACCAAATCATTGTATAAACATAATTACTACATTGAAACAGCATCAGTTTAGATATTTTCTCGATATACAGTATGTGATTCTAATAAACTGACACGTCTTTAAATGCAGGAGAGCCTCTAAATCCTTGCAGTACACTTACCAGTATAATTTCATGTAATTTATAAAGCCTTTTCCTTGTCTTAGTTCTTCAGAGGCCAGTTCTAATAATGATCCTGGAGGAGCTGACCACACAGCTGCTCCAAGACAGCCAGCACTACTTTATGAAGCTTACACATTTTATCTTTGATACAGAAGAACCAACCTTTTCTACTTCATCCTGAAACACATTTATAGTTTAAAATGGACGTTTTATGCCCTTCATCAAGATAATTTATTCTTCGGTTTTGATCTTCTGTTTCAATTAATATAAAATCAAAGTCACAAAATTTACACACTTGTTAATTTGTAGTGATATATTCAAGTTGGTATAATGATAATGGCATTAAAGAGACAGGTAAACATGTTCAGAAATTTTACTATTACGTGTTTACATTTTTATGCCATAACTGTTATTCACACTTTGACTTAATGTAGTTCATTGCAGTGACTTTGTTAGTGATGTGGATCTCAAACTGAGCAGTTTATTTACACAGCAGACCAGTGATCAAAAAGCCTGTCGTATATAAATGAAAATTTGCCCATCCCTTGACAAATAACACATATGATCTCTTTTTTTTTTAATTGTGTGTTTAATTGAGTAGGGTACCCAGGTAATTCAAAAGGGTTCATACCATCTTCTAAAATAATTTGAAAAATATTTTCTTTCCTATCAGACAGTGAAAAAGGTTGTTTTTACCTTAACATGTTTCAGCTACTGTACTTCTTGCAGCCTTCGTCAGAAGGCTCACGTGATGTTGTTGTGACAATCAGCTGTTTTAACCAGGTTTACCAGACAGTAGAGGACGATTATGCCCCCTGCTGTCTGGTATTCTGTGGAGCACAGCATCCCAGGTGTGGGATCAGGGGATCAGGGAACAAGGGAAAACAGACCCCGAGAACTATCAGCAGGGATGAGGGATTTTATACCCTGTCCCACACCTGACCCATAGTAAGAGGTCAGGATCCCAAGGTGAACCTGTGTGCCAGGTTTGGTGGCTCTAGCTTTACTCGTTTCGACTCTATTGGAAAACAGATTCGACATCCCTTCCCTGGAAAATTTCCCCCACCTGGATGTCAATCATCCTCCCATGGCCGCCCCTACTCCTTCAGCAGCGGCCCAAACCCACAAGCCCCAGATCTTTTCATCCATTATTACATTGCACATAACTCTCACACTGCTTTTTACTTCATTCACATTATATCACTGAATCTGAGTCCACATTGAAATACTGTGTGATTGTATATTTTTTCATATATTTCTGCAAAGTGTGGTTAGTCCGAGTAAATAACTGCATATATTCCTGTATATATTTGCATCCTTTTATAGAAACGTGGACAGACTGTAATTTACTGTACATACTGTGGTTGTCATTGAATCCTTATTTAAATCCTTCACCTGAACAACGAGAGCAAGTTTTTAGCCAAAGTCAAATTCCTTGTATGTGTTGTGCATACTTGGCCAATAAAGCTGATTCTGATTCTGATTCTGATCAAAAACTACCTTAGGTGTGCCAAACTATACACCAGCTCCAAAAAGAAGAGAGCGCATCCCCCCGCATTGGCACCCCGCCACCACTGCAGCAACTACGGCAAAATTATCCACCATTTCAGAAGCCACCGACAAAGCGCCCCCCGCCCCTTCCAGATGACGCTGGTAATTGGTGATTCAATAATGAGGAACGTCAGAAGCAGGTACTATGTTACAAAATTTTTTCCTGGGGCTAAAGTGTCAGACATTGAGGCTCTTACCCCTGACCTATTAAATGAACACCCCAACACTAAAACTGTTATTGTGCATGCTGGATGCAACAACATCCCAGATGAAACGTTGGAGATCTTAAAGAGTGACTTCAGGAGCCTTCTGTCCACTCTTATGAACTGTGGCAGATGTGTTTATTTCTGGGCCACTTGCTCCTTTCAGAAGAGGTTGCAATTATTTTAGCAGAACTCTCAGCCTTAATACCTGATTGTGTTCAACATGTCGTACTTTTAACACTGGTTTTATAGACAATTTCAACCTGTTTTGGAACCGCCCATCATTTATGAGGCCAGATGGCATCCATCCAAATAGACTCGGTGCACATGTTGTTCTAAGGGGCAATCTGTTTTATTCCATTCAGCATTTTTTAGTACAGTGACTGAAAGCTGGTGCGTTAACTCACCCCAAAGTACCTGGGTCTGCCAACCAGCCCTTTTTTGCTTCCACTTCTCATATTAATCCTATTAATCCAAACAATTCTCACTGTTTAGATCAGTCTTCAGTTCATAACCCCATAGAGATTGTGTCTGTCTCCTGTTACCCAAAACATTATAACACAAGACAAATACAACATAACTTAATAAATACATGCCTCTCTGCAGCTCCTCTTCATCCGCCACCCCTCAACTTAGCCCGTCTTCCCCATCAGAGAATCTTTGTCTGCTCCCTCCAAAGTTAATAAAAATATAATGTATTAGCATCCCAAAATGATTAACCCCTTGCACTCTGGTCAATTTCCCTAAAAACGCCAAAAAATAACGTGCCCAAAGTAAATCATAAGCTGTTCTTCAACCCTTTACAGCATCTTCATGGGGTTGGTCTCATTTAAAAGAAAACACTTTGAATTTTTTGGCAAAACAGTCATAATCTCTCTGAGTGCTCCGGCCACTGAGTAACAGTCATCTAAACATAGTGAACTTGAAGAAAATAAATTTCGCCTGGGTGTTTTTTTGGATACAAATGCTTGCAAATAACACAGCTTCAGATCCGGGCTGGAAAATGCAACAGAAATGTAGAACCAAGTGTTATCCAGCTGAGGTCAAAATTTTGTAACAATACCACAAAAAATTAATATATTACACAGCTTTGTTCTCAGGTAGTTCCCAGGTGTTTTTGAACTGTGCCAAATTGTGCCAAATGGCACAGTTTGGAAAAACGTCTGTAACTTTTGAATGATTCAATATAGAAGCTTCATCTTGGGCTTTAATGAAAGGTGACACTCAGGGCTGTGTGTGTGTGTGTGTGGGGGGGGGGGGGGTTGTTTATTCATTCATTCATGAATGAATGAACAAACAAGCCCCCACACACAAAGAAGCATGCCACGTAAAAAATGTGTGGCTTTTTTTTTTTTTACAAGAAAAAATAACCTACAGTGCACTAAAAATTATTCTAAAATATTTGTAATGTAGAAGATAACAACTTCCCCCCCCCACCCCACCCCCCGCTACAGAGGACGGACATCGGCCATCGCTACATGACTGAACAGTCATGTGGCGATGTGGCGACCGCGGCGCACAGTCCCCACGGTCACCGCGCCCCCCTTGCTGCAGAAGAGTAGCGGGGGGGGGGACGTTCACGGTCCGGACGCGGCGCACGAACTTCGGACTTTGTGCGCCGCACAGTTGTAATTTACCGATCAGTCAAAAGTCATTTTTGATTACAATTTTCAGGGATAAAGAATAATTTAGCTTATAACACTTACCTGTTCACAACAGCAGCGTAGCTGGCGAACTTCTCTTCCTCATTGTCAGACGAACATGAAGCTGGTCCGCTTATTACGGACTCGTGGTTCTGGTCTCGCGACCCGGTCAAAACATAATTCCATTATTGCGGTTTTGTGCTTCCATGATTGCGGCTTTGGCGAACGATTTTTCAAAACAAATAACAGTAGTAAGAAAAATAGACTGGCGAACGCGTGTGTGTCACCCAGCCTTCGTCGTCAGCCTCCGTCAGTCTATGATGACCATGGAAGAGAATCCTAAACATCTACTCTGCTGGAACAGCACTGCCTGTGGCTGAACAGGCCAAAGTGCGAATGGCAGTCCCTGTCACACAGGTCGCACTTGTGGGTGGTCTCCGTGCTGCTGGGTCTGTGGCGGTTCTTCCTGCGGGTCCTTTTTTCATCTGCTGCAGCAGTCAGTCTCTCTTCACCCAGCCTTACATAAAACAGCTTTCGAACTTCTGTGCTTCAATTGGCTCTCTGCATTCACAGCCGCTGGTAGGCGGGTCCTTCTTGCTAGGTTTTCAGTCATTGGTTCTTCAAGGTTTCAGAAACCCAATTCAAGGCTCTTATTAGTCGAATGAGAGGTGAATCATATCTAATCTGTTTGCGGCTGTGTCTGTAGTGGAAGAACGGAAATGCAGCTTTTTTTTTTTTCAGTGCCTCCTAGGACGCAGCGCCCTCGTGCGCCCTAGGATGCAGAGACGTGCCCGCCCGCGGTACACCAGAGTGCAAGAGGTTAAACAAACAGTTGGTAAAACTCATATTAAACATCAAGTCTCAAAATGTAATGATTTGGCATCTCTTCCTCCTCATAATTTAAAAATTAAATGTAGTTTGTTAAATATTAGGTCTCTAACTCCCAAGTCTCTACTAGTCCATGATCTGTTAATTGATCATCAGATTGATTTAATATCCCTTACAGAGACTTGGTTAGGGCAAGAGGATTACGTTGGTTTAAATGAATCAACTCCCTCTGGTTATTTAAACTATCAAAATCCCAGAAGTTCTGGTCGTGGAGGAGGAGTAGCGACAATTTACCATTCTAAAAAACCTGTTTTAATTCCTTTGAGGGCCTGGTCGTCAGTATTGGATGTTAGCAGTATTGCATGTTAGCAATCTTAGGTTAAACCCAATTTTCTTTGCCATAGTTTATCGTCCTCCCTCAGCCTACTCAAGAGTTTTTATCCGAATTTGCCGAATTCTTAGCCGATTTAGTGCTGAAATCAGATAGAATAATTATAGTAGGGGATTTTAATATACATGTAGATATAGACAGTGACTGTCTTAATATGGTATTTAATTCAATATTAGACTCGATGGGGTTTTCTCAGAAAGTAGAAAATTCTACCCATTATCTCCCCCACTCATTGGACCTTGTTCTGACATATAGCATAGAAATAGAAAATCTGGTAGTGTCTCCTCATAATCCTGTACTGTCAGACCACTGTCTATTAACTTTTGATTTCACTATTCCTGACTATTTGATTCCTAAAGAAAAATATTACTACAGCAGATGTCTTTCAGATGATGTTATCAAATTTATGCAGACTGTCTCCTCTATGCCATGTGTCAGCACAACGGAAATAAGCTATGGAGAGCTTGCTCTTTCTGTAATGGATAGCATGGTAGATAGCGTTACAGCTTCTCTGCATCTGACTCTAGATTTGGTGGCCCCTTTAAAAAACAAAAAGTCCAATCACAGATTTCTAACCCCTTGGTTTAACACAGAAACTCGTAGCTTAAAACAGAAGACTCGTCAGTTAGAAAGAAAATGGTGTTCCACTAATTTAGATGAAAACTATTCAGCTTGGAGAAATCATCTTATTTTATAAAAAAAAATCTCTTAGAAAAGCTAGAACAAGTTATTACTCTGCATTAATAGAAGAGAACAAGAATAATCCCAGGTTTCTTTTCAGCACTGTAGCCAGGCTGACAAAGAGTCAGGACTCTGTCAATCCTTGTACTCCCTTACAGCATACTAGTCAGGACTTTTGAACTTTTTCAATCATAAAATTTCATCCATTAGAGATAAAATCAGTCAGATTCTTCCCACCGTTAACTTAAATACAGTAACTGCTACAACTCCTTCAATTGATATCTGTTTGGATGAGTTTACTCCAATTGACCTTTTAGAGTTAGATAAAATAATTCCCTCATCCAAGCCTTCAACTTGTCTTTTAGACCCTATTCCTACCAGATTATTTTAAAAAAAGTCTTCCCATTTATTGGCAGCCGTATTCTTCAAATAATCAGTTCTTCTTTAACATTAGGCCATGTACCGCAGGCTTTTAAAACTGCTGTAATTAAACCCTTACTCAAAAAGCCAACGCTAGATCCAGGAGTTTTAGCCAACTATAGACCAATCTCTAATCTGCCTTTCATTTCAAAAATCTTAGAAAAAGTTGTTGCTACACAATTATTTGATCACTTGCAGGGAAATGGTTTATTTGAAGAGTTTCAATCTGGGTTTAGAATTCATCATAGTACTGAAACAGCCTTAGTGAAGGTCATTAATGACCTCCTTATCACATCTGATAATGGACTTGTTTCTGTACTTGTCCTTTTAGACCTTAGTGCAGCCTTTGATACTATCAACCATAATATTTTACTCGATAGATTAGAACACTATGTTGGACTTAATGGAATTTCGCTGCAGTGGTTTAGATCTTATTTGTCTGATAAGCTCCAGTTTGTTCATGTCAATAATGAGTTTTCTTTCAACTCAAAGCTCAGTCATGGAGTTCCACAGGGATCTGTGCTAGGCCCTACTCTTTTTAGTTTATATATGCTTCCATTAGGCAACATCATTAGAAAGCACTGTATACATTTTCATTGTTATGCAGATGACACACAATTATACCTGTCAATGAAGCCAGATGATAGTAATCAATTAGCCAAGTTAGAAGCCTGTCTTAAGGAAATCAAAGTTTGGATGACTTGTAATTTCCTGCTATTATATTCAGATAAGACTGAAGTCATTCTGGTTGGTCCGAAAAACCTGAGAAATACCTTACCAAATCAAACTCTTAGTTTGGATGCGGTTACTCTTTCTCTTAATAGTTCTATGAGGAACCTTAGAGTTATTTCTGATCAAGATCTGTTTTTCAATTCACATATTAAATTTTGTTTCTAAGGCTGCCTTCTATCATGTGCATAATATTGCCAAGATTAGGAGCATCTTGTCTCAGAGTGATGCTAAGAAACTAATCCAAGCTTTTGTTAGCTCTAGATTAGATTATTGTAATTCTTTACTATCAGGTTGTCCTAAAATATCTTAAATGCTACTGCAAGAGTTTTAACAGGTACTAGAAAGAGAGATCAAATCTCTCCAGTTTTGCCCTCCCTTCATTGGCTTCCCATAGAGTTTAGAATTAAGTTTAAAATCCTTCTTCTCACTTACAAAGCTCTTAACAATCAGGCCCCTTTTCATTTAAAAGATCTGATACGACCCTATCATCCTAATAGAGCATTAAGCTCCCAAAATGCTGGATTACTTGTAATACCTAGAATCTCCAAAAGTACAATGGGAGGCAGAGCCTTCAGTCATCAAGCTCCTTTCCTGTGGAACCAGTTACCAATCTGGATTCGGGAGTCAGACTCGATCTCTGTTTTTAAGAATAGGGCAGTCCTTCTCAAATAGTGGGGCGCCGATGCCAGGGGGGGCGCGTATGACCCCGGGGAACAGGCTTTGCTTTTGCCGTGTGAAGTGTAATTGCACATCCACGGCAGCAGGTGGTGCAGTGGCGCTCTCATTGTCAAAGTCTGTGCGGGAGTTTAAAACTTTTTAAATTGCGGTCAACAAACCCCTCGAGAGACACCATGGAGAAATATTTAACAGTAACGAAAAGAAAGGCAGAGAGAAACAGAGGTAAAGAGACAAATGAAAGTCTCCCAAAAGCTAAGACGAGGAAATATGACGAAGCTTATCTAGCGCTTGGCTTCACTGTGACTACGGTGGGAGACGAGGAAAGACCGGTGTGTTTACTGTGTCTGAAAATGTTGGCAGCGGACAGCATGAAGCCAAATAAATTAAGACGTCACCTACAGACATTACATCCTCAACACGTTGATAAGCCGCTTGATTTTTTTCAGCGAAAACGTGCGGAGTACGGCCAACAATCATCCCACTTTGTGAACGCTGCATCAGTAAACCAGCGAGCACTTTTAGCATCATTTAAAGTGGCGTACCAAATTGCGCAGTGCAAAAAAACCCCCACACAATTGCAGAGGAGTTGATACTGCCTGCAGCAGTAGACATGGTTTCTGTCATGCTAAAATGTTAAATATATTGGTGCTCCTGTGTTAATATTCCAGATCAATTTACATTTAATATTATTTATTGATTGAATTATTTTTCTCAGCATCAAATGGTTCAGTTGGTCAAAAATGTTTCTAGTTTAAATAAGGATTGACATATTTTTTATTTCAGGCACTTTGATGCACTTTAAGTTTTTTTTTTTTTTCTGTTTTAGACTATAACAGGGTTTCTGTGTGGCAAAATAAAGTTAATATTTGTTGAAAGTTGATTTATATTGCTTTTTTCTTTTGTTAATGTTAAAAAGGATACAATTTTAGGTATACTTATACAATTTTTATAGATAATGATCTTATTTATAGTCACCGCGGCGAGTGGGGGGGGGGCGCGAAATATTTTCTCTTTCCTAGGGGGGGGCTTTGCAAAAAATAATTGAGAAGCACTGGAATAGTGTAAAAACCTTCCTTTTCAATATAGCTTACAATTAGGAGGGCTCATGTGTCTCTAAACAATCCCTTAGTTATGCTGCTAATAGATTTAGACAGCAGGGGGACCTCCAATAATGTACTGGGCTTCTCCCCTTTAATGTTTGCTCTCTCCATGTCTGTTCTTCTCATCTTCTCTATCCCCTCACCCCCCAGCCAGTCACAGCAGATGACTGTCCCTCCCTGAGCCTGGTTCTGCTAGAGGATTCTTCCTGTTAAAAGGAGTACTTCCTCTCCACCATCGCCAAGCGCCTGCTCACAGGGGATCGCCTGATTGCTGGGGTCTTTCTGCAATTGTGGGGGTTTCCCCTACATTTGAAAGTGCTATGAGATGACTATTGTTGTGAAATGGCACTACATAAATAAAGCTGAATTGAATTGAATTATAGTAATAGCAAACGTAGCATTTACCATTTACCATAGTGCAAATGCAATGTCTTTGACCACTGACCCCTTGATCCCAAACCCATAGTTAGGTCAGGGTGTAAATCCTCCAAGATGTGTATTAGATACAACTACTGTATTGATGTGAAAAGCCTACATCATTTCTACATCATTTCTTTGTGTTTAGAAGATTTAGGGAAAATCTGACCTCTGACTTGCCAATGAGAGTGAAATTGCAATATGCACATCATCAGAGTATATCAAACCGTGGTATCAAGTTTCAAAACAATCATAACAAAACTGTAAGAGAAGTTGATTTCACAAGACAGTTACTGTCTATGAAGTGACGTGAAACGTCAGGGGCTAAAATTCCTGCAAAAATCATCTGATCAGAACCAAACTGATGTGCGCATCATCTTTGTATGTATGTATATCAAACCATGGTACCAAGTTTCAAAACAATTGGACCAAAACTGTAGGAGTTGATTTCACAAAACGGGGACGGACGGACTCATAACACAATCCCTCTCGGTCTTTGCCCAAAGGGCTCTTTGACCCCCTTGGGCTTCAACCGGGGGGTAAAAATGTATGCTGGCCAAATTTTTTAATCTAAAATGTAGCCATTTGTCTCAAGCATTCTTCATCCTCTTCAGAAACAGCTTGCTGAGGGACAGTGACAACAGGAAGAGCTGATCAACAGGGTCTTCTGGAGCTGGAAGATCCTACACAGTCTACTAGTCTATAACTGCAAGCTCTTCAATACATGGTTTCTTCTTCAGGCTCCATCCATTCTGTGCAGACAACATCTATATTAAAACTATAACCAACAAATGTCAAAGAAGAATTGTAGATAAGAGAAAAGCAGCATATAACAGAAAAACATCATCCATCCATCTATCCATCTTCTACTGCTTACGTGGGGATCCGGGTCGTGGGGGCATCAGTCCAGGCAGACTAGCCCAGACTTCCACTCGGTTCACACAGCACCATGATCCCCATGATCTCTCCTGCAGGTGGTGAGCCCAGTGGAAGGCAGACCCATGTGCCTCCTTTGGGTACACTGGGTCCTTGATGTAACGTTTTTCATGGAGATCCCACTAGACCAGTCTTCGTCTGGCTCTTCAATCAGGACAGTTTGCCTTGGGAGACCCTACCAGGGGCAAGTTGCCCCAGATAACATAGCTCCTGGGATCAATCGGGCACTCAAACCCCTAGAGTGGGATTTCTCTCAAATGGCGCACTAGCACCACTCAGGTAAAGCTTGGTACTGCAGTGTCGAAACAGTTGAAAATCAAGAAGGAAGACCGTGCTATTTGTCCATTCTGAGATACTGTAGAAACATGGCGCAACAAAATGGCGGCCCCATGGAGGCACAGGTCCAGCACCATGTAAATATAAACGGCTTATTCTGAGGTAACGAAAATGAAAGGGATTTTTATTGTTTATGACTATACACTATTGAAAACATGTTTATAAGCAATTATCTTAATTTCTGCTAAAAGATCATCCAATACTCTACACACTGTACCTTTACAATTTTGATCAGGAGTGTATGTTGTCCAAAGCATGTCACAGACATTTCATTAAGACCTATGGGAACTGTGTAAATGTGAAAAAATACTGGTTGACCGAATTTTTGTGTGAAGTCATCCAAAATCAAAATTGTTCCAGATTTGTCATAGATAGGATCAATATAAACCCTTAAGTCATTTCATTCACAAGTTATCACATTTACAAGGTCTTTAAAGAATAGACCTCTGATCTTGACAAGAGATCAAGGTCAGCAAAGTTCAAAGGCATCCCAAATTTTTCTAAGATAGGTCTATGCAATTAATGTGAAACATGTATGCCATGTCCTTTCTGAGTTACCATGTTTACAATGTTTTTGGCAAAACTGACCTGTGACCTTGACCCTTGAGGTCACTCAAATTTGAACTCGCCTGAGATTTGATAAATACAATTAGAAAATTCCCAACCAAAGTTTAGAGAGTGCCAATGTGACTGCCCACTGGTCATGGCTTTAACCAGTATGAACCTAATGAAAAATCAGGGAAATCAACTGAATTCAAAATCCTTAACCTTTGACCTTCTGACCACCAAAGCCATAGTTCAAGGTCAGGATCCCAAGGTGAATTCATGAACAAAGTATAGTGACCCTAGCTTTCTGATATCTCAAACTATATTTTGAGCAGAGGCTGCGCTAGACGTTTTTATCTATCATTTTTGACAGACAGGCTTGTAAAAATTCTGTTACAATCTATTATCTCTCATTTTAATTGACTTTTATGAGACCACCCTCAGTGTAATCTGTCAAATGACAGACAGCTTTCAGAATTTTCAGTCACTGCTGAAAAAGAAATCTGTCAATGAAGGACAATTTTCAGTTAACACAACCTCTGATTTTGAGATATACAGTAGTTTATATTGCATTTTGGCCTTGACCTTTTGGCCTTGCAATCCCAAAACCATAGTCACAGGTCAGGATCACAGGGTGAACCTGTGTACAAAGTTCGGTGACCCTAGCTTTACTCATTCTATAGTAGTAGGGCAGAGGGGATGTTAACCTCCACCTTTGACCTTTTGAGCCCAAACCCAGGGTTTCCTCTGGTAACATTTCTTGGTGGTGGGCCGTTCGCCAGAAATTTTACCGCCGAGCCAAGGAGATATGAATTTATTAAGAAAAATATATAAAGCAATGACTTTCCGCAAGCGCCCACACGAACAACGCGCGTGGCCGTCATCCACATGGAGTTTAGAAGCGCCCCGCCCACGCCAGTTTTCCAGTCAGTCAGCAGGCAGTGTCTCACTAAGCGTGACTGTGCGACAGAAACATGAGTTTATTAAAGTACTTTAAACGTGGAAAAAAGATCAGAAGAGGTATGTAAGCACTGGAGGCGTTTATCATGGTTTTAACCCGCTGGAAACGGGAGCAATAATGGAAGAGTCGCTTCGCTAAGAGACATGGTTAAAATTCATATGCAGCTGGCTTAATATGAAGGGAAAGGCAAGGGGTACTGATGAATTGCTGAGGATATATTTCACCAGCCACTACAATATTAAGTTATGTTCTGTAGGAATTGCAGGAATGAAGAGACTGGCAATTTCTCTCTTTTCTTGCACGAGCAAGCGTGCCGTTTTTATTCTCCAGCGGCAGCGACAAAAACCAACAGCTAAAAACGTTAGCTCTCTTCACTCTAAACTGAGGTCCTTCAGCGGCTGCCTAGAGAGGTGCCTGTAACTGCCTAAACAGATCATTCTGTACATGAACACATATTGTGGTGAATTATATCTTTAGAGTCCGCTACAGTTCCCTGTTATGTACCTGGCAGGTTAAGATGACCGAAACTCACAAAGTCAATTACTTTAATCTGTCAGCACCCTTCAGACAAACTAAACGTGCCAGCATTCGATTTCAAAATAAGGGAAGTTTTTCCTGGGTCTGAGTGGTGAGGAGATTTCTAAAAAAAAAACCAAAACCAAAAAAAACAAACTATAAATATAAAAAATATTATAACAGAAAAAACGGCATCCTTGGTCATTTAAGTTAATTTATTTAATTAAATACAATTTTTAAAATATTTTTTCTTTGTAATGAGAGTAAATTATTGTTCTGTTCTGACTGCAAAATTATGGTCAAAAATGCAAACTGTTATAAGGAAAAAGTAAAAAAAATATATATATCACAGTCTGTTTAAAATTGATCTAAAAGAAACCAGTAATTTTATTTTAAAAAACAGACAAAAATTAGTCATAAAATAGTCTACAAATTTAAAATAAAGTTTCAAATGTACAAGAAGTCAATTTTACAAGAGGAAATTACAAATTTGAGCAACATGGTTTCAACTTTAGATTTACAGAGAAAAGTAGAAAACTATAAGAAAATTGTTATAAATTTTTGAGAAAAAACCTCAAACCTTCAAGACTGAAGTCATTACTCAAGTTTTTAAGCAGGTGCTCTTTGTACCCTTAACTCAACTAGAAATTTTTGGTTGTCTACTCTTAATTATTAATTTCAAAGTACTGCTTTTACATGAGTAGAATTTCTGGTTACTATACCCACCTGATCATATAATTTAAGTATGCATGAGTACATTACTATTATGAATGTTTCTTTCCCTTCCCTACTCTCTCAATGGAAAAAAGAAACACTAGAATAAAAATACACATATTTTTGTCATTTATGTAAACCATAACAAAAAAAATCCTGCAGGACAAAACATGACACTTGATATTTTCTAACCTGTTTGTATACCACCATAGACAGAGAGAGAACCTGAATTAGACAGAGCTCTGAGAGGGCAAGATGAGACAGAAGAGAGGAGCCAAGGAGAGGAAAGTGTTCAGGCTGAGAAAGGAAAGAAGAAGAACACCACTAAAAAGCCTAAACAAAGGATGTCTGGGTGGGACCCCAACTGGCCCAATATTCAAGCCTCGGTTGTACAATACTTCAAATGGTAAGTTCCATATGCAACGTTACTGTGTAAAATTTTAAAAAGAAACAAATAGTATAAAATTAACATATTCTGGTATGTTAACCCCCCCCCCCCTTCCAGGGAAAAATATGTTGCCACCACACCAAGGTCTTTAAGCCAGAGGAAACACTGCCAAACCCATAGTCAGAGGTCAGGGTGCAACTCGTCCAAGCTAAATCATTTCTTTCTGTAGTTATTGCACTTACAAGATTTAGGGAAAATCAAATTTGAACTTGTCAAAATTTTTTCAAAGATGCAACTATGGTATTGATTTGAAAAACCTACATCATTTCTTTCTGTGGTTATCACGTTTACAAGATAGGTGTTGATGCAGCTGCTGTCATCGCTGCCACCCATCCTTGCGGCTGGGTGATGGCAATACCCCATAAAGGCTGATGGGTTTTTAAAAAGGGCATAATAGAGGTACTTTAAATATTCCACTTTTCTTCTAAGACATTCATTCATCTTCAACCGCTTAATCCTTTTCAAGTCGCAGGGGGCTGGACCGTATCACAGCATCTTTGGGCAAGAGGCAGGTTACACCCTGGACAGATTGCCAGTCCACTGCATTAAATGCATGACTTTATATTTTGTAAATTTTTTAATTTCACAAAAATTTGTGACTTTATTCTTGTAAAATTGAGAATTTATTTGTGGCTAATGAACTTTTACGATTTATTATTAGACAAACAAAACATTTTCAAGAAAAGTTATAGCTAAATCTTGACCATTTAACCACGTAAACTAAATTACACCTCATTTTATTTACAAAAATTATTGGGGTTTTTTGTTTGTTTGTTTGTTGTTGTTTTTTTCACAAAATCAAACAGGACTAAAACTAGGGCTTGGCAATATGGATGAATGATGAGTTGTCACTAGGGGTGGGTTCAAAATATCGATCCAACGATGTGAATCAATTCACATTTGACTGACCTGATATCGATCCACAAAATCAGTGGATCAGTCTTTTAATATAATGCTTTTACAGTCTGTGAAACACAAAACACAAGCAGCCAACTGCAGTCTTACGTGACAAACAATTCTGCGAGAGTTCCCTTCACTGCACGCTCACATTACTTCTGTGTTTAAATTTGGCAGCCACAGAGTGGATTTGCCAAAGATAATTTATCAACAAAACTCACGGCTGAAGACTCTGCTCAACAGTTCCCAAATATTTTTCATAAAGCAGGGAGAAACAGCTTTGTACTAAGTGCAGCGTCGTGTTGGAACATAAAAGTCAATGACTGATAAACAATTTTCCAATGGAAAACACGGAGAATGGACAACAGACCGGAGAGGGAGACAGTTACGGCTGCTGAAGGTAAGTCAAATATTTGTTTTTTTTAACATGTGTGTCGTAAATTAATAATTCATCCAGCATGATGGTGTTTTCTCTTACAAACTATGGATACAGTAGTCCACTGTTGGTTAACCTCTTGCGCTCCGTTGTACCGCGGACGGGCAAGTCTCTGTGTCCTAGAGCGCACGAGGGTGCATGAGAGCGCCCTCGTGCCCTCTCGGACGCATGATGGAGATACTGATGGTGATGTAGGTGGTGATGGCGTCCAAGCGCGCACTGAAAATAAAAGCTGCAGACACAGCCGCGAACAGATTAGTTCATCTGATTGACCTCTCATTCGACTAATAAGAGCCTTGAATTGGGTTTCTGAAACCTTGAAGAACCAATGACTGAAAACCTAGCCAGAAGGACCCGCCTCCCAACGCTGTGAATGCAGTGAGCAGAGAAGTTCGCGAGCTGTTTTTTTTAAGGCTGGGTGAAGGCTGGCTGCTGCAGCGGATCAAAAAAGGACCCGCAGGAAGAACCCCACAGACCCAGCAGCACGGAGACCATTCACAAATGCAACCTGTGTGACAGGGAGTGCCATTCGCGCATCGGCATGTTCGGCCACAGGCGGTGCTTATTTTGTTTTTGTTCCAGTAGAGTAGACGGTATGATTTCTTCCATGGTCATCATAGACCGACGGAGGCTGACGACGAAGGCTGAGTGACAC
Organism: Pholidichthys leucotaenia; assembly: GCA_020510985.1. Taxonomy (NCBI): domain Eukaryota; kingdom Metazoa; phylum Chordata; class Actinopteri; order Cichliformes; family Pholidichthyidae; genus Pholidichthys; species Pholidichthys leucotaenia. The sequence continues at coordinate 228,530,596 of CM035836.1, forward strand.
ACACGCCTTCGCCAGTCTTTTTTTAATTACTACTGTTATTTGTTTTGAAAAATCATTCGCCAAAATCCGCAATCATGGAAGCACAAAACCGCAATAATGGAATTATGTTTTGATCGGGTCGCGAGACCAGAACCACGAGCGGACCAGCATCGCGTTCGTCTGACAGTGAGGACAAGAAGTTCGCCAGGACTCTGCTGCTGTGAAGAGCTAAGGTGTTATAAGCTAAATTATTATTTATCCCTAAAAATTGTAATCCAAAATGACTTTTGACCGATCGGTAAATCACAACTGTACGGCGGCGAACAACCCCTTGTACCGCGGCGCAGTACAAGGGGTTGTTCACCGCGTACAAACCGTGAACGCCTCCCCCACCCCCGCTATTCTTCTGTAGCGAGGGGGGGGAAGCCGCGGTGACTGCGCTGCTGTCCCACATCGCCACATGAGGCTAATCCGTTGTGTAGCGATGGGACAACCCCCCCCCACACACACACACACACACAGACAGCCCTGAGTGTGACCTTTCATTAGAGCCCAAAATGAAGCTTCTACATTGAAGCATTCAAAAGTTACAGACGTTTTTCCAAACTGTGCCATTTGGCACAATTTGACACAGTTCAAAAACGCCTGGGAACTACCTGAGTAAAAAGCTGTGTAATATATTCATTTTTTGTGGTTTTGTTACAAAATTTGGACCTCAGCTGGATAACACTTGGTTCTACATTTCTGTTGCATTTTCTAGCCCGGATCTGAAGCTGTGTGTTATTTGCAAGCATTTGTATCCAAAAAAACACCCAGGCCAAATTTATTTTCTTCAAGTTCACTATGTTTAGATGACTGTAACTCAGTGGCCGGAGCACTTAGAGAGATTATGACTGTTTTGCCAAAAAATTCAAAGTGTTTTCTTTTAAATGAGACCAACCCCATGAAGATGCTGCAAAGGGTTGAAGAACAGCTTTTGATTTAATTTGGGCACATTAATTTTTGGCGTTTTTAGGGAAATTGACCGGAGTGCAAGGGGTTAAGAGCTGCAAATAAATGCAGAATAAAGGTATATTTTCAGGACTTCATGACAGAGGCAGCTGCCTTTATGTAATGTTTGTATTAAATGACATTTAATTTTGGACTTCAAGCACTTACTGTAAGTGAGAGATGAGAAGATAATGATAATAATTATTACAATAAAATGAAAATGGCAGAATTAATACAGGCTGCAGTACAACAAGCCATTTTTACTCAACAGAACTAAACTAAAATGAACAAATCTTCCAGGAAATTAATTGAAACCCTTTTGAAAATTGAAAGTTAATTTGCAGTTAAACTATAAACAAATAATAGAAGAAACTATGTTATTAAACTCTACTGTGGTGTGGGGATCTAAAAACATGATTATTAATTTGACTTTGAAATGTATCCTCCTTTTCCAATCTTTTCAGATCTTTTAAGATCTGTGAAAACTGGGTTTCCACTCCAAGATCCATCCTACACTGAGACGTTCTGAAGGGAAGAGGTTGTCAGTGGAGGAGCCATCCCTGCTTCGTTGTGGATTTCAGCACAGAAGAAGACCTCAAATTTTTCAGGGGTCTTGGTTTTCAAATTCAAGATTCAAGAAGGTGCTGCCATAATTAACTCCATACTCTAATAAGCATTCAATGCAGTTTACAGTGGGGAAAATAAGTATTAAATCACCCTTTACTGTCATTCAACCATACATGTACAGTAGAACGAAATTGTGCTTTATCCTATCTACAGTGTAAATCACACACACCCCATAGTGGAATCAGAAGGGCCGCTGCCATGCAAGGTGCCGCCACAGATTTCCCTCCTCCATTCCATTATTGCTGAGCACCAAGCTGGACGGCAGGAAGTTCCACTTTTATATGGTCTTCGGCATGACCCAGCCAGGATTTGAACCCCTGCCTCCCGGGTGTGGGGCGGATGCTCTACCATCTAAGCCACCACTCCGGTTAAGTATTAAACACACCAAGTATTGAATGTAGTATTGAACACATCAACATTTTTCTCATAAGCAACTTTCGCATTACGAGTGCGCATGTGCAGACTATGTGAGTTCAAAGTTCACCACTACCAAACATTCCAGTAGCCGCCTTGATTTTGTATAGAGACAGTGCTGTCACACCTGGACAACTGCCGTTTAAAGTGCTTCAAGCTGTCAATCGTCGTTATGCCAGGTGCACATTGTGCCGTAGTTAAGTGTGGGAATGGCATGTATCATCTCGAGCGGTGGGAAAAGCAAACTTGCAGCATACATGGGGGACCAGAGTGTACACATGTCCACCGCCATTCACATTATATACAGCCGTGGACAAAGTTGTTGGTACCCCTCTGTTAATGAAAGAAAAACCCACAATGGTCACAGAAATAACTTGAATCTGACAAAAGTGGTAATAAATAAAAATTCTATGAAAATTAACCAATGAAAATCAGACAATGCTTTTGAATTGTGGTTCAACAGAATTATTTTAAAAAAACAAACTCATGTTTCTTTCATTAACAGAGGGGTACCAACAATTTTGTCCACGTGTGTACATTCCCCACGGAGCTGAAGGACCCGGACGGACATAATTGTTGGATTAAAGCAGTAAGTCTATATTATAACATAATTAAATAGTGTTGTGTATTGTTCAAGTGTCTAAACCCTGAAGTAGTAGGTACGGACAGGCAGGCCTGGATCTAGGATATAGCTCTTTGTATATTGGTAATGAAGTTTGATCTCCACACACATGTAATTAAGGCCATTGATAAGTAGGCTGGTATAAAATAAAATTGCAAATCATTGAAAACGTGTGGTACTTAAACTATAGTAGTATCGACCTATAGATTCAAGTAAGCAGGCTATGCCTTGTAGTGAAATTTACTCAATATGACAAAACCAAAGTTGAGCTGTCAAACCACTCGCTTACCTTCTTTGTAGTCGTTTCAGAGTCTCACAAGTAAAGGTGCTTGGTCCTTTGACAACAAAAAATCTGCTATGTCAGCATACATACGGGGGGCCATTTTGGCCAATTTCTGCAAGTTGGCCGCGAATAGGCGCAACTAGTTGATCCTTGCATTTGCGGGTACAACCGGGAAGACCCCTATGCATATAATACGCTCGTAGATCAGAAACTTTCCATAAATTAAATGTATCAATAGAGCATGTTTGGTAGTCACGTTCCCATGATGCTTTGTGCGAGCCGAGATGCGAAAGTCACTTATTAAACATATTTCTGATGGAGCCACTGACCTGAGATTTTCTCCAGATATCAGTACCAACCCAAGTAATCCATACATACAAAGAAATCAAGGCAATTGTGTTCACAAAACTTGAATGACATAAGTGTGAACACATGAAGCAAAAGTGATGCAAAAAGGCACAGAAAACCAAGAAACTGACTGAAATCCATCAGAATTTAGGAAGCCATCCCATCCCCGATAAGAGCAAATTAATTTCAGCTGGTGAAGTCCTGACTGGTAGCCATTAAAAGAGTCTGTCAATATCAGATTGTCACACCACAAAGAACTCATGATGGGTAGAAGCAAAGCGCTCTCTCTAGACCTTTGCAACCTTATTGGTGCAAAACATAATGATGACATTGGTTACAGGTGCATTTCTAAACTGCTGAATGTTCCAGTGAGCACTATTGGAGCCATCATTCGGAAGTGGAAAGAACATCATTTTACTATAAACCGGCCACGACCAGGAGCTCCTCACAAGATTTCTGACAAAGGAGTCAAAAGAATTATCAGAAGAGTTATCCAAGAGCCAAAGACCAGTCGTGGAGAGCTCCAGAAAGACCTGGAGTTAGCAGGTACTGCTGTTTCAAAGAAAACAATAACCAACATGGGCTCTATGCCCGCTCACCTCGCAAGACTCCATTGCTGAAGAAAAAGCATGTTGAAGCTCATTTAAAGTTTGCTGCACAACATTTGGGCAAGTCAGTAAAATACTGGGAGAATATAGTCTGGTCAGATGAGACCAAAATTAAACACACAGCATGTTTGGAAGAGAAATGGCACTGCACATCAGCCCCAAAACACAATTGATAGCCGTGAGGCAACGTCACAGTCACGTGACGGCTGCTGCCAAAAATAGACCGCAGTGACAACAAACCCACAACAAACCCACGTGTCCACTATCACCGCTTGCTTTCCATGCTACCATGGCGCACGAGTACAGCAATACGCTCGATCCTACGGCAAAATCACGCTACAACGCCAAACTACAGACATCATGATGATAACATTATTTCAAAACATTATATATACGGGAGTTGGTAAGGCCATGAACACACATGGAAAATAAAAACAGGTGATTTTACCAGTTTTCTCCTCTTTTGTGTCCTCTCATACTTCTGCAGTTGTTGTTTGGCATGCTCATAGCTACCTTTTTGTGATGGCAATATACAGGGAATGTAGTCAGGATGCTCCATGTCCTTCTTGACTGGCTTCCCTGGAATATATTATTAGTAAAAAAAAGGGTAGGATTGATACATCTATATTACGCTTCCAGGTATCAACTTTAAAATGTGATGTATTTCTGGCTAATGCAATGATTGCATTCTTCACAGATTACACACACGCACAAAATAACTAAGATTTTGTGATTAAAGTGGTCACAACACACAACCCTACTTTTGGCTGGAGACCACTTGCTCCCATCATCATTCTGTTGTTTGCATGATGCTATCCATTTGTTTCTCCTCTCAGGGCTTCTGTCTCGACTGGGAAGCTTGTAGAAACTCAACTTTCTGTCTTTCATCATGTTGTGGTTGGTGCAGCCGTATATCACGCATGATGACGGCATTTTAACGCAGAAATCGACCCAATCCAACTAACTTATCACACCTCTGACGCTGCAACGTGGGTTTGTTTTCACTGCGCTATGACATGACCCACTTTTCCGTGCCACGTGACCACGCAGTTACCCAGATGTGCCGCGGTTATCAATACCAACAATGGAGTTTGGAGGTGGGAGCATCATGGTGTGGGGATATTTTTCAGCACATGGTACAGGCAGACTTCATATAATTGAAGGAAAGATGGATGGACAAATGTACAGAGACATCCTTGATAAGAACCTGTTGACATTTGCCAAGATGCTGAAAATGAAATGAGGGTGGACATTTCAGCCAGACATTGATCCCAAACACACAGCCAGGGAAACTCAACTGGCTCCAGAGAAGGAAAATAAAGCTGCTAGAATGGCCCAGTCAGTCACCTGACCTGAATCCAATTGAAAATCTATGGAATGAACTGAAGATCAGAGTTCATAGAAGACACCCACAGAACCTTCAAGATTTGAAGACAGTTTCTGTAGAAGAATGGGCTAACATCACTCCTGAGCAATGCCTGCACCTAGTTTCTCCATACAGGAGGCATCTGGAAGCTGTTATTACCAACAAAGGCTCTTCTACTAAATATTAAATGAATTTCACCAAGCGTGTTCAATAGTTATTCCCTGTGTCATTCCACTTTATTAAATCTAACTTGTTTTGTGAAGGCAGTTGCCTTGATTTCTTTGTATATATGGAATACTTGGGTTGTTACTGATATCTGGTGAAAATCTCAGGTCAACGGCTCCATCAGAAATATGTTTAATGAGAGAAATGTTGGCGTGTTCAATACTTATTTTCTCCACTGTATAATGGCTGTAATGACTAATTTTTTATTTATCTTCTTTTATTTAAGTTCTTAGCAGGAATACAATGTTGGTCATTTTTTGACAATTTAACTGAGCATTTAATTCTAAATAAATCACTGTTTAACAGTGCAACAATGTGCTTTTCTTGTGTTACATAGAATAGCATCACTGTAAACTATGGAAAAAGCAGCTACTTTAAAATATGTACTTCCTCACACAACTTTTCAGTGCAAAAAACCTCTAAAAATGTTGCAACTTTTTATTGCAACTTTTTGGAAAAGCACTCACAAATTCAGGGTTTTTTGGGCCACAACAATCACAAAAACAGCCATGAACTTCTGGAGGGACTGAAATATGGTGACATTACATCTACATGTTTCATGCATTGAAATTATTTGCTCACTCTGGGTTAACTTGACATTACACATCCTTTGCACTAAAGAAAGCACTTGTTAGCACTTTGTGAAATCATAAATTAAATAATAAAAAGTGCCTTATTGTAACTGATTTGGGGTCAGTTCTTTATGTGATAATTTCTACATTAACAAAGAGTATTCCACGTACAATTTGCAGCATTACAGTGCATCCGGAAAGTATTCACAGCACTTCACTTTTTCCACATTTTGTTATGTTACAGCCTTATTCCAAAATTGATTACATTCATTTTTTTGCCTCAAAATTCTACACACAATACCCCATAATTGACAATGTGAAAAAAGTTTGTTTTTTTTGGGGGGGGGGGATTTTTGCAAATTTATTAAAAATTAAAAAATAGAAATCACATGTACAGAAATATTCACAGCCTTTGCCATGAAGCTCAAAATTGATCTCATGTGCATCCTGTTTCCACTGATCATCCTTGAGATGTTTCTGCAGCTTAATTGGAGTCCACCTGTGGTAAATTCAGTTGATTGGACATGATTTGGAAAGGCACACACCTGTCTATATAAGGTCCCACAGTTGACAGGGTATGTCAGAGCACAAACCAAGCTTTAAGTCAAAGGAACTGTCTGTAGACCTCCGAGACAGGATTGTCTCAAGGCACAAATCTGGGGAAGGGTACAGAAAATTTTCTGCTGCTTTGAAGGTCCCAGTGAGCACAGTGGCCTCCATCATCCGTAAATGGAAGAAGTTCGGAACCACCAGGACTTTTCCTAGAACTGGCCAGCCGTCTAAACTGAGCGATCGGGGTTAGAAGGGCCGTAGTCAGGGAGGTGACCAAGAACCCGACGGTCACTCTGTCAGAGCTCCAGTGTTCCTCTGTGGAAAGAGGAGAACCTTCCAGAAGGACAACCCTCTCTGCAGCAATCCACCAATCAGGCCTGTATGGTAGAGTGGCCAGATGGAAGCCCCACCTTAGCAAAAGGCACATGGCAGCCTGCCTGGAGTTTGCCAAAAGAACTCTCAGACCATGAGAAACAAAATTCTCTGGTCTGATGAGACAAAGATTGAACTCTCTGGCATGAATGCCAGGCATCATGTTTGGAGGAAACCAGGCACCAGTCATCACCATGCCAATGGTGGTGGCAGCATCATGCTGTGGGGATGTTTTTCAGTGGCAGGAATTGAGAGACTAGTCGGGATAGAGGGAAAGATGAATGCGGCAATGTACAGAGTCATCCTCGATGAAAACCTGCTCCAGAGCACTCTTGACCTCAGACTGGGGCGATGGTTCATCTTTCAGCAGGACAACGACCCTAAGCACAGAGCCAGGATATCAAAGGAGTGGCTTCAGGACAACTCTGTGAATGTCCTTGAGTGGTTCAGCCAGAGCCCAGACTTGAATCCAACTGAACGTCTCTGGAGAGATCTGAAAATGGCTGTGCACCGACGCTTCCCATCCAACCTGATGGAGCTTGAGAGGTGCCGCAAAGAGGAATGGGCCAAACTGCACAAAGGTAAGTGTGCCAAGCTTGTGGCATCATAGTCAAAAAGACTTGAGGCTGTAATTGCTGCCAAAGGTGCATCAACAAAGTACTGGGCAAAGGCTGTGAATACTTATATACATGTGACTACTTTGTTTGTTTTTAATAAATTTGAAAAAAATCTAAAAAAAAAAAAAAGTTTTTCACATTGTCATTATGGGGTATTGTGTGTAGAATTTTGAGGAAAAAATTAATTTAATTCCTTCTGGAATAAGGTTGTAACATCACAAAATGTGGAAAAAGTGAAGTGCTGTGAATACTTTCCGGACGCACTGTAGGTCTCTAAGATTTTTTTTTTCCTGGCAAGTAAAATTGCTATTAAAATGGTAATTTCCCTGACTGAATCAGGATAGGATCAAATCGGAATTGAATCTATTCAGAACCTCAAGAATTGGAATTGAATCGGTTCTGGAAATTAGAGATGATTCCCAGCCCTAGTTGTCATGAGTCAATATACAGTTTTTACTGTGTCACACTTTTCTTAATTAAACAAACAATACATATTTACAGTATTTAATTCTACTTATGAAATATCAGCTCAACAACCGCAGTAGCATGTAAAATATTGGCGATTTCCAGTGGTACCCCTCACCTGTTTGTTGTTGAGATGTAGTTTATATGGCATTTTGACCTTGATCTTTGATCTTGCAATCCCAAAACTCCAGGCAGAGGTCAGGGTGAACCTGTGTACAAAGTTTGGTGACCCTAGCTTTACTTCTTCTATCGCAACAGGGCATAGGGGAAGCTAATCATCACCTCTGGACGCCAAACCCATAGTCAGAGGTCAGGGTCTTAGGGTGAACATGTGTACAAAGTGACCCTAAGGTGTCATTGTTGTTTTATAGGGCATTTTGGCATTGCCCTTTGACCTTTTGTACCCAAACCCATAGGTGTAGGTTGGGGTCCCAATGTGAAACAGTGTACCAAGTTCAGTGACCCTAGCTGTCGTTGCTGTTGAGATATAGTTTAAATGGCAATGTGACCTTGACCTTTGACCTTGCAATCCCAAAACCATAGTCAGAGGGCAGTGCCACAGGGTGAACCTGTGTACAGAGTTTTGTGACCTTTGCTTCACTTGTTCTATAGCAATAGAGCATGGGGGAAGCTAACCATGACCTTTGACCTTTTGACCCCAAAACCATAGTCAGAGATCAGGGTGTAACTCATCCAATATTTGCCTTAGACATGATGATATCAATTGGAATAGGCTACATTATTCCTTTGTGTAGTTATCGTGTTACAAGATTTAGGGAAAATTGACTTCTGACCTTGATCTAAAGGTCAGAGGTCACCAAAAATTTGAACTTGCGAAAAGTTTTTCGTAGATACATTCATGGTATCAATTTGGAAAGGCCATGTCATTTCTTTCTCTCGTTATCACATTCACAAGGTAGGTGTCGACGCCGCCAACACCCATCCCCCCGACAATACCCCTTCAGTCTTTAGAGGCTGAGAGGTTAAATAAATAAAAAGCACAGATAAAATTAAAGTTCTCATCAAAGAAGACTCCATTTGTTCCTCACAGCATTTTTTTTTTCTCTTTTGCTTTAAACTCATATTCGTGCAAATGTAATGTGTGTAAACTAAAGTTTATTCAGAGAGGTAAAATACTTCAAAAATTTTCCAGTTCTTCCCAGTTTTTTTGGTGGGCCATCTGGGTTGGCTAATGCATGTACAATTTGCTGCTCATATTTCCCTTTCATGTGTTTGAAATAACAACAGAATCAATTCATTATTTGGCAAGTACTGTATGTCACTCTTATCATGAAAGCTTGCTCAGACCAGATGTGATCTACCCACTTCTATTTTGAAAGACTGTGTGCAGAAGCATGGATGATTCCTGTGGACTGTGTTGCAGTCATGGGTGTACAAATAAGGATTGATCATTGCATTGCTTTTTATTAATATTTCAGTCTGTTTTTTTAGATGCCTGATTAGCCACATATTTCATATACGTAACATCAAATTTCTTCTAATCTTCCACCAACTGCACAGACCATTTCAGACCATTATGCCTTACAAGCTTATTATCACAGTAGAGAACCAGACACGCATTTGTGCAGTGTCATATTTTTCTCCACGAAACAAAGGCTTATTGAAGCAATGAACCCATGCATGCTCAACCTGTGCAAACATGGCACACAGGTGTGTGTGTGTGTGTGCGTGTGTGCGCGCGCGCACGCACGCACGCACACACACAACTTCAGAGCCCACACAATGGGAGCAGCCCTTCATGCTGAGATGACTAAGCGTGGTGCAGGACTTGGATCACAATTAGCCCTCGCCTGGGCCCAAATGAACACACTGTGGAGGCTCGCTAAGTGGAGAGCAGCAGGCCATGGTACAGTCCTTTTTTTAATTTAGTTCTTTAATTACAACTTCCACACACACTGTGACTGCACAGAAATTCACTCTCCCACTGTCTCCACATGGTGGTGGCTTTGGAGACCAGTAGACTTGGAAAGAGAAGAAAATCCTTCACAGGGCTGTACGTTAACTTTTTTGCTCATCACACTGGTGCTACAGAGGTTCATAGTCCTGTAGCACAAGACAAAAACTTGTAGCATGATAAAAACATCTGTTACTTCTCTAAAACTGACTGCAAGTAAGGATAAAGCGCAAGTTATGCACATGCGTTGACATGATGCAGCTGCGGCAGCGTCGACACAGCAGCAACATGCGTTCCTATTGCGTAGCCCGACGTGCACCTCTCCAGAGAGGTGGTTCTCTGCACCAGCCCTCCAGGTCTCTCACTTCTTCTCTGTACATTGATTCCTTATCCCTCTGAATAAGTCCCACCACTGTGGTGTCATCCGCAAACTTAATAATCTGGATCCCCTCGTGTCTGGACACACAGTCATGTGTTAAAAGTGTAAACAACAGTGGACTGAGTACACAGCCTTGAGGGGATCCAGTGCTCAGCGTGATGGAGTTGGAGATGTTGTTTCCAACCCGGACAGACTGAAGTCTCTCGGTCAGGAAATCCAGGATCCAGAGACATGTGGCGGTGTTCAGACTGAGAAGGAGTAATTTCTCCATCAGTCTCTGGGGAATAATGGTGTTAAATGCTGAACTGAAATCAATGTACAGGAGTCTGGCATAGGTGTCTTTCTGATCCAGGTGGGTAATGAGAGTGCAGGGTGGTGACTATAGCATCCTCTGTGTAGCGATTTGAATGATACGCAAACTGCAGCGGGTCATGTGATGCAGGGAGGCAGGCTGTGATGTGTGGTTTAACAAGCCGTTCAAAACACTTCAATCACAATTGGTGTCAGTGCGACAGGACGATAGTCATTCAGACAGGACACAACCGCTTTCTTTGCCACCGGTACTATGATAGAGGTCTTAAAGCATCTAGGGACAATGGCCTGACTCAGGGAAATGTTATATATGTCAGTCAGGACATCCGCCAACTCCCTCGCGCAGACTCGGAGCACACGTCCCAGGATGTTGTCCGGACCTGCAGCTTTACGTGGGTTGACCCTGATTAGGGTCCGCCGTGTGTCCGCTGCGTTGATGGTGCTAGCTGGCCCCACAGATGGTAAAGATGGGCCAGCCCTTCCTTTGATTGTCGGGTTTGATGTTTCAAAACGTACAAAGAAGTTATTGAGCCTGTCTGGAAGCGAAGCGTCATCATCATCGACCCCTTGCCTAGACTTATAATCCGTCAACGCCCATACTCCCTGCCACATCCGTTTGGTGTTCCCTGTGTGACAGAAATGTCCCTGAATTTTCTCCACGTAGGTGCGTTTCGCCGTCTTAATTCCCTTTGCGAGCACAGACCTGGCTGAGCGGAGGGCAATTCTGTCCTTCGCTCTAAAGGCTGCATCTCTGGCTGTGAGCAGCGAGCACACCTCTGTAGTCATCCAGGGTTTATAGTTGCCCCGTGCAGTGAAGGTCTTCTATATAGTGACATCCTCTGTGCACTTCGCCATGTAACTGGTGACCGTTTCAGCGTACTCCTCCACATCAATCCTGTCTCCCTGAGAGGCTGCTGTTTTGAAAACCTCCCAGTCTGTATGCAGAAAACAGTCCTGAAGTGCTGAGGCTGCACCCTCTGGCCAAGTCCTGAATTGTTTCTCAACTGGCCTGCTGCACTTCAGTAAGGGTTTGTAGGCAGGCACCAGCATCACAGATAGGTGGTCAGAATGGCCGAGGTGCTGCCTTGTATGCATTTGGAAAATTTGTGTACACCAAGTCTAACATATTCTCTCCTCTGGTCTTAAAGTCCACACATTGTTTGAACTTGGGGAGCACAGTCTTTAGACTGATGTGATTAAAATCCCCTGCAACCACCGCAAAACTGTCCGGGTGTGAAGTTTGAAATTCACTGATAGCATCATGCAGCTCTCCAAGTGCCTCGTTAGCATTAGCTTTAGCATTAATGCTAGGAGCTATGTAAACAACAGCTACAAACACGTTGGTGAATTCCCTTGGCAGATAGAATAGCCGGCGGTTTACGATAAGGAACTCCGCCAACGGAGAGCAGTGTTTAGTTGCTAACGTGGCATTAACACACCAGGTCTTGTTAATATAGATACATAGCCGCCCCCCCCCCCCCGGCTCTCACCGGAGCTAGCGGCCTCCCTGTCCGCCTGGAACGACGTCATCCCTTCCAGCTGAATGGCCGCGTCAGGGATGCTGTCGTGGAGCCATGTCTCCATGAACACAAACACACAGCAGTCCCTCCACTCTCTGCAGGTTTCTCTCAGCAGACGCAGCTCATCCAGCTTGTTGTCAAGGAAGTGGATATTGGAAAGTAGGAGCAACGGTACTGCTGGTCTGGAGGGGTGAGCCTTTAGCCTAACATAAACCCTTCTCCCTTCCTTTCGAACACTGTATACTGTTACTGTATTGCATTTGTCATTTGTTTTGTTTTTGTTATACTTTTTTGTTCGAAATAAAGTATCTATCTATCTATCTATCTATCTAAATTCCGGCCCTCTTTCCTCTCCTTTGTTTGTGTTCGCGCCGCTTACACTTCCTCCTCTCCCGGGTAGCTGCCAGCCTAACCCCCGACAGTATTCCATGCTGGTGTAGAATGTCCAAATCGCACCCAAACGCTGCAATTCTTGCAGCGTACATTACCTTGATGCTTAATAAGGTCTCTCGGTTGTAAGTTGTATGTCTGGGATGATTAAAACACTCAAAACTCTCACACTCACTGATGCCTTGAGGGGCCGCAGTGTCCATGCGCGCCGCCATCCAGTGGAAGTCAAATAACACCATCTTTCTCGCATTGGCTGAAGGAGGTGCTTTCCATTCTACCACTAGAAAAACTCAGATATAATATTTGTAGAACTCGTAGGAACTTTTCCTTGACCTGGAGTTCCTTTATAGATTATATGGAGGGCTTTTCTTTTTGTTGAAAACTATGTCAGAAAAACTAACGAAAGTATGGTTGGAAAATCACAAGGTGAAATGTGTGAAGTGTGTGAAATGTGTATCAGTCTGGGTTAAGTTAAAACATAGCAGGACTATCCCGTTTCTCTCTCTCTTTTTTTTTCCAGCCTTGAGGAATTGGGGGCAGGGGTTTTCTGTATATATGTATGTTTTCTTTTTTGTACAGTGGGGTAAAAAAGTATTTAGTCCGCCACCAATTGTGCAAGTTCTCCCACTTAAAAGATGAGAGAGGTCTCCAATTTTCATCATAGGTATACCTCAACTATGAGAGACAAAATGAGAAAAAAAAATCCAGAAAATCACACTGTCTGATTTTTAAAGAATTTATTTGCAAATTATGGTGGAAAATAAGTATTTGGTCAGTAACAGAAGTTCATCTCCATACTTTGTTATATACCCTTTGTTGGCAATGACAGAGGTCAAACATTTTCTGTAAGTCTTCACAAGGTTTTCACACACTGTTGCTGGTATTTTGGCCCATTCCTCCATGCAGATCTCCTCTAGAGCAGTGATGTTTTGGGGCTGTCGCTGGGCAACACGGACTTTCAACTCCCTCCAAAGATTTTCTATGGGGTTGAGATCTGGAGACTGGCTAGGCCACTCCAGGACCTTGAAATGCTTCTTACGAAGCCACTCCTTCGTTGCCCAGGAGGTGTGTTTGGGATCATTGTCAAGCTTTAAGACTCAGCCACGTTTCATCTTCAATGCCCTTGCTGATGGAAGGAGGTTTTCACTCAAAATCTCATAATACATGGCCCCATTCATTCTTTCCTTTACACGGATCAGTCGTCCTGGTCCCTTCGCAGAAAAACAGCCCCAAAGCATGATGTTTCCACCCCCATGCTTCACAGTAGGTATGGTGTTCTTTGGATGCAACTCAGCATTCTTTCTCCTCCAAACACAACAAGTTGAGTTTTTACCAAAAAGTTCTATTTTGGTTTCATCTGACCATATGACATTCTCCCAATCCTCTTCTGGATCATCCAAATGCTCTCTAGCAAACTTCAGATGGGCCTGGCCGTGTACTGGCTTAAGCAGGGGGACACGTCTGGCACTGCAGGATTTGAGTCCCTGGCGGCGTAGTGTGTAGTCTTTGTTACTTTGGTCCCAGCTCTCTGCAGGTCATTCACTAGGTCCGCCCGTGTGGTTCTGGGATTTTTGCTCACCGTTCTCATGATTATTTTGACCCCACGGGGTGAGATATTGCATGGAGCTCCAGATCGAGGGAGATTATCAGTGGTCTTGTATGTCTTCCATTTTCTAATAATTGTTCCCACAGTTGATTTCTTCACACCAAGCTGCTTACCTATTGCAGATTCAGTCTTCCCAGCCTGGTGCAGGTCTACAATTTTGTTTCTGGTGTCCTTTGACAGCTCTTTGGTCTTGGCCATAGTGGAGTTTGGAGTCTGACTGTTTGAGGTTATGGACAGGTGTCTTTTATACTGATAACGAGTTCAAACAGGTGCCATTAATACAGGTAACGAGTGGAGGACAGAGGAGCCTCTTAAAGAAGAAGTTACAGGTCTGTGAGAGCCAGAAATCTTGCTTGTTTGTAGGTGACCAAATACTTATTTTCAACCATAATTTGCAAATAAATTCTTTAAAAATCCTTCAATATGATTTTCTGGATTTTTTTTTTCTCATTTTGTCTCTCATAGTTGAGGTATACCTATGAAGAAAATTGGAGACCTCTCTCATCTTTTAAGTGGGAGAACTTGCACAATTGGTGGCTGACTAAATACTTTTTTGCCCCACTGTATATGTTTAAAAAAGTAGAAAATAAAGTTTAAAAAAAAAAACTAACAGGCCAATTTTGGCCTGCGGTCTGTATGTTTGATACATCTGTACTAGACCATAAAAGTAGCCTATGTCGCCCCATGGAGCTTTCTCTCCTTCCGTCACACTACTCCACTACAGACCGGTGCAAAATGAACCCAAGCGGAGGTGGACTCCACTGTGGGCCCAGTACAGGAGAAGCCGGAAAACGGAAAAAAGGTTTCTTATTAGAGGATATTTTTCAGTCACTCCCTCAAAGCCTGAAGCAGCTCTGACTGTTTCAACCTTTGTCTCAAATTTTATGACTTTTTTCTTGCAAATTTGCAACTTTTTGTAAACTTACAACTTTATTCTTTTAAACTTGCTTTTTTTTCTTAGTGACGCTCCGGCAAAAAAAGGAGCTTTTACAAGTTGGAAAAAATGGTAGATTATACGTGTTCAGTTTTTGGCTGCGTGAGCAAGAAATCCTCTTCTTTTAAATTACATGTCTTACCCACAGACATGAAAATACGACCGCAATGATTAATTTTATTTGGAAAAACCTCAGTGCCCCTGCTAAAATACTGGAGAGGACACAGGTTTGTAGCCTGCATCCCTGAGATACAGTCCTGGTGTGCATGGTGCAACAGCCGGGGTGAGTATCGTCGTAGGTGAACCTGCGGAAGGATCATTCTCTGTAAAGCGGAGAGTTGCTGCCCGGCTGGAGGGCTCTCCTCGCTTTGCCGGGAGCACCTGCCAGTGCACCTGCCAGCTGGCTCACTTCCTTCGGAGCGCTCTCCGAGGCTGGGGAGATCCAGGGAGAGTGAGCCCTTGCCAGCCCCCAGTGAGGTGAGCCGTAGGGAGTGGGTAACCAGAGACTGCTCCTTTGGGGGAAACGGGAGGAGCCGAGGAGCGCTTGGCTCCTTGGAGCCAGGGAAAGCGAGACCAACCTCGAGACCGGCTCCGAGATCAGGGAGAGTGCTCCTTGGCTCCTCCCTCTTCCCCCAAAGGAGTGGTCTCTGGTTACCCACTCACTGCAGCTCACCTCGCCTCAGAGCAGCTCGAAGCTCAGAGGCTCTCTGAGGAGAGCCAGCTGACGGGCACGCCGGACCAAGGCGAACTGCTTGTCGGCCCCCAGGGAGGTCATCTGCAGTGAGTGGGTAACCAGAGACGAGCATGGAGCCCTGCAGCCTCTACATGGAGCCGGCTCCAGTGACTCACCGCTCCACCGAGAATGATCCTTTTGCAGCTTCACCTATGGAAATTTTTACTTCCTCAAGTTGGCTCGCCTTCTTGGAGCCTTGTACAATGTCCTCATCTTCTTCCAGCTACTGCTGGGCAGGAGTATGGGCGGAGCTAATTACAATATTCATAGATCCACGCAGGCTGAAGATGTAAAAGCTCTTTCCAAGCCATTCTAGGGCAATGAAAGTTTTTTTGTGTATAAAAGGCCACAATATACTATTTTGAACAATACACATTGGTTTTTGAGGTGGTTTAGAGGCGCCGGAGTGTGTCTTTAAATATAAATTTTCAACTTTTTTCTTGCAAATTTATGACTTCATGTAAATCTTTGATGTTATGGATACTTGATACTTTCTTGTAAATTTGTCACGCTTTTAAATTTGCAACTTTTTCTTGTAAATCTGCAAATCTTTCTTGTGAATTTTCAACTTTTTTCTTGTAAATGTGTGACTTTTCTATTTATTGCATTTGCAACTTTTTGTCTTGCAAATTTGCAATGTTCATTAAATGTTTATTCTTTGTAACTGATTTCATTTTTTTCTGTCTATCTAGACAATGACCCAAGTTAATTTTTTTTTATGTTTTTGTTGGAGGGGGGGATGAGTTTTAACTTACATAGGGCCCACAAAAATCTAGAACCACCCCTGATTTAAGATTCCACATATTCTAACTTCTGACACACAACAAGAACAGTTCGGCAGATGACAGTCTGGATAAATTTTTACATGCTGCACATAGATCTACTCAACATATCACAGTATTGTTCAAGTCATTGTGATAAATCTGCAAATCCTAATGAAGAAACTCCTCCCTTTCTGAAATGATGTGGCCAAGAACACAAATATGCACACACATATACACACAGAGCTACTCCCTGATAAAGGGCTATGGTTAGGTTTGGTGTGTGGCCTCCTCCTTGGTCTATACTGGAGACAATGGGACAGTGTGCACTACACATGTCCCACAACAAAGCACAGAGCAGCTCTTTGAAGAAGCCCCATAACAAGGTTGTTGAGGCTACACTGTAATCCATCATACTGCCACTCCATCACCCACCATCCCTTCTGTGCTCTGAAACAACTTTACCTTTAATTCTAAAATGTTTTCCAGTAACTGGGATGGCCTGCTGATTAATTACTCTCTCCCTTAGCTTGAGACCCCGTCGTGTTGTTCGTTCTCTACATGTCTGTTCTTTTCTTCTTCTTCACTATCCCCTCAACCCCCAGCCAGTCACAGCAGATGACTGCCCCTTTCTGAGCCTGGTTCTGCTGGAGGTTTATTCCTGATATAAGGAAGTTTTTCCTCTCCACTGTCACCAAGTGCTTGCTCACAGAGGATCATCATAATTGTTGGAGTCTTTGCCCTACTTCGGGGCTCTTCAAATGGTCTGGATCCAGACCGTGAGGGTCTTCCATTTGGACCTTGAAGCCTTTTGATACAATTTGAAAAAAACAAACAAAAAAAAAACCACACCTGTTTTGTTGGAACAAAAAAATGAAAAAAAAAACAAAACAAAACCCAGAACTCAAATTTTGTAGTGGCCGCCAGCCGGACAGTTTACGGTGGAGGGACAGCCCTGGATGGAGTGAGTGAGTGAGTCTTTGACAAGACTCCATGCCACAGCACACCGCACCACCACACTCCATGGACCAGCAATCCAAACATGATGCAAATGGGGAGAGGGAGGGAGGGAGGGGAGGAGAGAGAGAGAGAGAGAGAGAGTCACCTCCAGACGTCGCTGCCCTTGGAGAAGGTGGAGGACTTGATGACCTCAGGGGCCATCCAGGCATAGGTGCCGGCGGTGCTCATCTTCGTGGTCTTATGCCACTCTCTTGCCAGACCGAAGTCAGTGATCTTCAGCGTCAAACCCTCCATACACTCGTTCTCTATGGGCTGGGCCAGGAGGACTAGAGGGAGGAACAATGGGTAGGCAAGGAAAGAAAAAGAAAAAAATAAGTAAAATGTACATGAATCTTTCACATTTTCCGTGACATATATTTTGCACCATTTTTGTGTGTGATGCTAAAAAAGGCACACTAGATTCTCTCTGAGAAACTGAGATTCATCTTCAACACACACATTAGCACATTCAGTTTCTTTTAGAGATGGCTTGATCCGATATTCAGTATCGGTATCGGGTTCAATACACGTAAAATGATGGGAGCAGCATCAGGGAGCAATAAATAAATACAAACTGATCCATTCAAACATAAAATAAACCAATAAACACCTTTTAAAACTGCCCGACATTCTGTAAAATCTCTGCATGTCAAAGATGTAATGTTGGAGACAAGATGGTTGCTGATGGCCTTTTTAAGAATTAAAAAAAAATAGATGGAAACTATATAAAATATAACATTGCAAACAAAAAACGCACAGTATTTAACTCTTCATAAAAGCTTTCTACACTTACAGAGTGAACAATCTTGCTAGAGAGAACATCTTTGTTGATTTGCTTCTATTAGCTCTAAATTTTGTCTTCTGGAGAATAAAAAGGCTCTGAAACAATTAAAGAGAATTTTCCATCCGTCTGATACCTCTGTGATAGTGAGGGGAGCTGTTAATTATTTAGGACATTATTAACATATTCTTTAAAAACCAATTTTTTTATGTTTGTGTTCAGCAGACATTTCTTCCCCAAGATATTTTATCAATCATAATTACATGGTACAGAAAATGAGTAAAATAAACAGACATCTGTGACTAATTATCAGGGCTTTATCAGACTCATCAAAATCAAACTGGACATAAACTCTCATTTTTTACAAATTTATTTTTCCTGTGATGTTTTCAGATGCATTCAGACTGTCCTGTGCAATTTATTGACCGATTGTACAAATAATACATTTTATTTGGTGCTGATATCAGTGCTTCCCCTAGGTTTACAGCTTTTTTTTGGGGGGGGGGGGGGCAGACACCAACTATGGCTTGGTCTGGTTTCCTCTCACAGCTGCCCGTTTACGATTTCTTCAGAAACAAAGCATCAGCAGAAACACAGCATCTTTTTTTCTCTCCTTTTGTTTTTCTTCTTCTCTCCCTCCCCACCCCTTCCAATCACTTTATATCCCTTCAATTCTCTCCCCCATTCCCCCGTGAGGTCCAGCATAAGTAAGACAATTTAAATAAACTATTAAAGTACAACAAGAGGAGTCTGTAAATACTATTTGTATACAGCATATATCAAATATGAGCACAGCTTCTTTTTGCAAAATAAATGTGTTTGGCACAATAAGACAAGCAGATATCTGTTCTAAAATATATATTTTATCTTGCTTCCCTCTCCCATTTAAAAAAAAAGCACACAAACACACTCCTGTATTCTGTGCTCTAATCACAATAGCTCACACTGTTTACACATTCCATTTAAATTACTGTTTAAATATAAAATGCAGTTTTGTGCCAGTGCCTGCTGAAGCCCATCAGAGTCACAAATCTATTAAATCTGTTGGTTAAATGGCTGTGACAAAGCAGCAGTCTGATGCCCCAATATTGCTATAAAGCAGCCATGTCCCACTGTATTTTATCTCATGTCTGCAGACCACTGTGATTTGTCTGCTGAGCTGAATGTACATTCAAAACAAGCAGAAGCTAATGACAGTGCTTCCAAAAAAGGGCCCTTATTTTTCTGTCATATATTGACGCTGTATTTTTATACTGGCTCAGGCTGCTTACCATGACGCACAAGCGGCACAATTCATAAGCAAGGGGCTCCTTTCTGAAATAGGGTGAGATGAGAGGCTGCTCAAGGTTACAGTAAATAATTTTTTTTTCCATAAATTGTGAATACTCCAAGGCTAAAGTCCTCCAAAAACCAAAAACAATGAAATAAACAACCAGGGCCTCTCCACATCACACATACCATCCAGAAGGACATAAAGATGTTTTCCAGTTTTTTAAGTGTTTGTGAAGATACGATGCAAAATGTGTGTTGCATAAATTGCTCTGGAAAAAATATCCCATGTGATTTAGCTCAACCTTAAAATAGTCCGGAAGTTGATGTTAATTCATAATGCAAATCTCTTAACTTTAAAGAATCTGAAAGCAGACCGACAACCAAACCCACTCAACACTTATTATCCTTGACATTTCCATCCGAGGTGTTTTTATTGTGCAGGTAAAACAAGATTCTCTCCTGTGTTAAAGGTCCCATTCAATTAAAAATTGGGGGTTTGTGGGCTTTTTAACTTCCTAAAATGTTTTACTGGGTCAGAAGATTACAGTAAAAAAAATCTTAAAACCTGTCTTTACTGAGAAATATTTATATACACACACAGGCAAACGCTTGTATAGCTCATCCTAGTTACCTATGTCATAAAATGGAAACCTGCCTTAAGTTACTCCCAATCATCAGGCTTTTGGCTGTAATATCAATCCACTGAAACGCCCACGAACACACACAAGACAAGGAACCTAGCCATTAGCATCAGAGCTAACTGGATCAAAACATACTGTACTGCACTCATCTGGAAAAAGACCTTTGCCCGATTAAAATAGGGCTCATACATATTAATAATGAGTGGGCAGAAAATGGTGTTTGAAAATGACAAACACAGGAGCCATTTTTATTGAGCTGTAGCAACAATACCAGGAATGGTTTGGGGCCTTTAAAACTACATCTACAGGTCACTGAGAATGTAAAAAAAAAAAAAAAAAATAGAAATGGCAATACAGGGGAGCTTTAAAGCGGCTTCCCAATTTGAATATGGTGTGATTAAGTTCATTTGGAACAACTGTGAGGTAACATACCTTTGCACTAATGAAACAAGCTCGTGTTGACTTTAAACACACATCCAGATATAATTAGGAAAAATCACATTTTGTGAACCAATTTTTCAGTTTTCCAGCAGTTATATGGTGAAACAGAGTGCATACTTTACAGATCGCTGATCCATCACAGGACCAACTTCATAAAAATATCAACTTTATTATATCCCACCAATAACAGCTGTATTAAAAAGTGGTGTATGAGATTCAAGCCCAAACTTTTTATTCAAATTTAGTTCTAGATCTCATCCTAGATTATCAAAATAAGATGCAAATACGTGGGACTGTGGCAGACAACTCAAGCTGTGTTGGATCATTCATAGGTATCACTACTCCCTTCTAAACATCTCAAACACAGACTTAAATTGGCAGTGAAGAGTTTCCATCTGTCCGTCTGACCTGTCAGTGCCGCTGCAGTTTCATCACTTCACTACCCCAGCCATATATCGGTAGGGAAACAGCAGGGATTTTGGCTATAACTATGTACACACATTTTTAAAAGTGAACAATTATTTTCTAAATACTGTACAAATAGGATTTGCCATAAAGTTGGCAAATCATTATTGCAGTTTTAAAAATGGGACCAGTTTGATACTTAAATTAAAACTTGGCAACAATCTTCATATGAATGTTAATACAGTGGGGCAAAAAAGTATTTAGTCAGCCACCAATTGTGCAAGTTCTCCCACTTAAAAGATGAGAGAGGTCTCCAATTTTCATCATAGGTATACCTCAACTATGAGAGACAAAACGAGAAAAAAAAAAATCCAGAAAATCACAATGAAGGATTTTTAATGAATTAATTGGTAAATTCCTCAGTAAAATGAGTATTTGGTCAATAACAAAAGTTCATCTCAATACTTTGTTATATACCCTTTGTTGGCAATGACAGAGGTCAAATGTTTTCTGTCAGTCTTCACAAGGTTTTCACACACTGTTGCTGGTATTTTGGCCCATTCCTCCATGCAGATCTCCTCTAGAGCAGTGATGTTTTGGGGCTATCGCTGGGCAACACGGACTTTCAACTCCCTCCAAAGATTTTCTATGGGGTTGAGATCTGGAGACTGGCTAGGCCACTCCAGGACCTTGAAATGCTTCTTACGAAGCCACTCCTTCATTGCCCGGGCAGTGTGTTTGGGATCATTGTCATGCTGAAAGACCCAGCCACGTTTCATCTTCAATGCCCTTGCTGATGGAAGGAGGTTTTCACTCAAAATCTCACGATACATGGCCCCATTCATTCTTTCCTTTACACGGATCAGTCGTCCTGGTCCTTTTGCAGAAAAACAGCCCCAAAGCATGATGTTTCCACCCCCATGCTTCACAGTAGGTATGGTGTTCTTTCTTCTCCAAACACGACAAGTTTTTTTCCCACAATATCTTTATTGAACCTTTTTTTTTTTTTTTAACAAACATGATACAAACAATCAAACACTAACACTAAAGTACTACAAAAAAAAAATGCACTAAAAACACCAACAACCACCAACAAAATCAAGTCTTCAACAATGCTCCTCTGTTTAGTCTAGACAATCCAATACATAAGTATACATATTATGTTCACCAGTTTGGAATTTACAAGGTCCACACACATCATTCACCTTCTTCTTCAAGAGTTATGTTTAAATTTTTTACATAATCAATAAAAGGTCTCCATATATTCTCAAACACAGTTTCCTTTGATTTTAGTATATATGTTATTCTTTCTAATGGAAGGTTTGTTAACATCTGTCTTAACCACTGAGTCACATCTGGTCTATGAGTCTTTTTCCATAATAGTGCAATACATTTTTTGGCATTAAGCAAACTGAGGTCTATGAATGTTCTTTCACTTTTATTAAAATTATGCTTTTCTGGGTACAGACCCAACAAAAACAGTTTAGGATTCAGTATGATTTGTTTTGAGATTATTTTTTCAATTGTTACCCTCACCTCTTCCCAAAACATTCTTATTAATCTACATTCCCATAAACAATGAAATAGGGTTCCTTTACTTTCCATGCATTTTGTGCATGTATCTGGTATATTTTTGTTATATCTATTTAACTCCTCCGGTGTAACATACATCCGCATTAACCATTTGAAATGTATCAATTTAAGGCGTGCATTTATTGATTTGGTTTGAGCTTCTGTACAAGCCAATTCCCATTGTTCCTCTGAAATTTCAATTTGCAGATCTTCTTTCCAGTAGTTTAATCTTTTCAGTGAATTTTCACTTGAAGATAGTGTCAGTGAGTTATAAAACTCTGAAATAATACCCTTTCTTTTACTATCTTTCATCATCATTTTTTCCAAGGATGAATAAATAGGTCGAGTGAGAGCTTTATTTTGATTTGATCGAATAAAGTTTCTAAGTTGAAGATATTTAAAAAAATGTGTTCTATTGAGATTAAATTTGATCCTCAGCTCTTCAAAAGACATTATGTTGTCTGCACATGGCAAATATAAATCCTGAATCTTTTGTATCCCTTTTAAATTCCATACTTTAAATACAGCGTCCGCTCTCCCTGGTTTAAAATATTGATTACCCCATATTGGACTAAATTGTGACAATAACTGTGGTTCTTTTAAATAGTTTTTAGCTTCACACCATATTTTGATCATATGCTTTACAAATGGATTTTTAACTTGTTTTTGTAATTTTTTTGCCGAATCTGAGTATATGAATATGGGAAGAGGTAAAGGTAAATTGTATGATTCCATTTCAGTCCAGTGAGGGAGATCATTTGATGAAAAATAATATGTCATAGACCTCAGTTGTGCCGACCAATAATACAACATAAAATTTGGACATTTCAGACCTCCACGATCAAATGGTAAATATAATAAAGACAAACGTAATCTAGCCCTCCTGTTGTTCCATATAAATTCCACTAACTTTTTTTTTATTCTTGAGAATAGATCTAAAGGTGGTGATAAGGGAATGTATTGAAATAAATAAAGTATTTTAGGTAAAATATTACTTTTAAGTATATTGATTCTCCCGATCATCGACATTGGTAGTGACATCCATCTCTGAGCTAACTCATTGATATCTGACATTAAGGCTTCATAGTTGACACTGGCGACTGATTCTAGCTTAGGCATAATTTGGATTCCTAAATATTTAAACTGATTTACAACATTGAATTGATTTACCTCAGGGGCTGGGTAATTTCTCTGGGTCTCATTTAGCATTAATATTGAAGATTTAGTTTTATTTATTTTATATCCTGATATTTCCCCAAAATTCTTTATTAAATTCAACAAGGTTGGAATTGATTTTTTTAGATTCGACATAAACAAAATTATGTCATCGGCGTACAGGGAGATTTTATGTTCTGTTGGTCCAACTTTAATTCCATATATTTGTGAATGTAAACGTATCGCTATCGCTAAAGGTTCAATTGCCATAGTAAACAGTAAAGGTGAAAGTGGACAGCCTTGTCGACATCCTCTATTGATTTTTATTGGTTTTGAAATATTGTTATTTGTTAGGATTTCTGCTGTAGCATTATTGTATATTATTTGAACCCATTTTATGAAATTATTTCCAAGTCCAAACCTTTGTAGGACTTCAAAAAGAAAGGGCCATTCAACTCTATCAAAGGCCTTTTCGGCGTCCAATGATAGGAGAGCTGTATCCGGTGCTTCTTTATTAAAATAAATAATATTAAATAGTCTTCTTACATTATGGAAGCCTTGTCTACCCTTTATAAAGCCATTCTGATCTCGATTAATAATATTTGGTAAAATTTCTTGTATTCGTCTTGCTAAAATTTTACAGATTATCTTAAGGTCGGCGTTTAATAGGCTTATTGGTCTCATATTTTCACATTTATTAGAGGGCTTACCTGGTTTTGGCAGCAGTATAATTAAGGCATTATTTATGTATGATGGTAAATTATTATTTTGAAATGCTTCTAAAACCATTTCCAAAAAAGGTTTTATTAATTTATTCTTAAATTTTTTATAAAGGTCAACTGGAAGACCATCTGGTCCTGCACTTTTTCCTGATTTCATATTATCAATGGCTAGCCCAACTTCTTCTTGACTAATTTTAGACTCCAATATCTCCCTGTTTTCATTTGGAATACACGGTATAGATAGTTCGTTCAAAAACCCATTTAGTTTTGTTAAATCAGGTTCATTTTTGGTATCATATAATTTTTCATAGTAATCTCTAAAGGCTCTATTAATTTCTAAAGGATCTATAACTACCTGTCCATTACTTATAATACTGGTAATTGGTGTTTTAATTTCCAATTGTTTAATCTGCCATGCTAATAATTTTCCTGATTTTTCACCTTGTTCATAAAAAGATTGTTTCAATCTTAGAAGACTCGAGGCAGCTCTATTCGCTGATTTTTTGTCGTATTCAGCTCTCAAAATCAGTAATTCATTCTCCAACCTTGGGTCACTTCCTGCATACACTTTTTCCTGAAGATTTTTTATTTTATGTTCCAATTTAGCTCTCTCCTCTCGAGTCTTCTTAGATTTTGATCCTGTATAACTAATAATATGTCCCCTAATAAAAGCTTTGAAAGCCTCCCACTTTACACATGCTGATGTTTGTGTAGTATTGATGTCAAAGAACTCGTCTATCTGTTTTTCTATATACTTGACAAATTCCTCATCCTGAAGCCATTTATGCTGAAATTGCCATCTACCTGATTCCTTTGTCAATTTTTTATCTACATATATTAGACAACAGGGTGCATGATCAGAGATCACGATGTTATCATAAAAGCAGTTTTGAATCTTGGACCTTAATTCTGTGGAAATCAAAAAATAATCAATACGTGAGAATGTCTTGTAGGTACTGGAATAACAAGAATAGGCTTTAACTTGTGGTTTCATTTCTCTCCATATATCTAACAATCTCAATTCTTTCATAAAATGATTAATAGTCATCCTACATCCAATGTGCGTACAATCCAGTCCTGTTGATCTATCCACACCTGGATTCAATGTACAATTAAAATCCCCTGCTATTATATGTTGCCCTGTAAGTGATGATAAGATGAGAAATAAATTAGCAAAGAACTTCTGATCATCTATATTGGGACCATATAAGTTCACAAGATTTATATTTTCTAATAGCAAAGAGCCTTGAATGATTACATATCTTCCAAATTTGTCTCCAATTACATTTTTCACTTGAAAAGGAACTGATTTATGTATGAGAGTCATAACTCCCCTGGCTCGGGATGAAAATGAAGAGGTGAATACACTTCCCTGCCATCTGCTCCTAATTCTTTTAACATCCTCCTCTATCAGATGAGTTTCTTGTAAAAACACAATTCTTGAACCCATGTCCTTTATTTTATTCATAACTTGTTTAAGTTTTTTTAAATTTTGTAGACCTCTGCAATTCCATGAAGTTAAATTAAGATTAACACTTTGGTCCATGATCAATAGAGAGTTTGGGATTACCTTGCAGTGTAAACATACTCATACAGAGAAGCAAAAACATGAGTGGTTGAACATTCATCCTACAAACTACACACAAACAAATTTCCCCTTCCCACACTTGTGGCAAACCCCCCAAAATCAAAAGAAAAATTCTGTCTCCCGATATAGCCATCGACCGTTCCACACCCACGGGGAACAGCCTAAGCCACTCCTTCTTCATCCTCCCAATCACCCTAACTCTACTGCTTTTAATGACGTAACATTAACTCTCCTCTGTAGTTTTCCAACTTAACTCCAAAATTTTTAACAACTTTGTACATCATAGTTTTTTTTTTTTTTTTTTGTTTTGTTTTTGTTTTGTTTTTTTAATATATAATACAATCTATATTTTGTAAACTTACTATTTACTTCAAGTCAGTCAGATGCCTGTGCAAATGCTTAATTATTCTACCTTATATTTTGTTCATGCTTAGCTCCCACCAGTCTCTTCTTCTTCTTTGATCTTCTTGATGAACTCCTGCGCCTCCTCTGGGGTCTTGAAGATGTGGGTTCTGCCCTCATACGTGGTCAGCAGTCTCGCAGGATAGATTACACCATGACGAATCCCAAGGTTGCGCAGCTCCTTACGTACGGGATCAAACTGCTTCCTCAATTGCTGGATTCCTGTGGCCAAATCTGGGTAGAACCGCACCTGCTGGTCCTGGTGTTTAATCTCTCCTTTAGCACGTGCAGCGTTGAAGATCTTCATCCTGTCTCTGTTGCTAAGAAACTTCATAATTAAGGTCCTCGGCGGTCCCTTATCTCTCCGTGGGCCAATACGATGCGCTTTTTCCAGAACCACTGCTGATTGCAACTCCTCGCTGCCCAGCACCTCCGGAATCCACTTTTCCAGAAAGGAACATACGTCCCGACCTTCTGATTCCTCTGGAAGACCCACCAGCCTCAAATTATTCTGTCTCGACCGAGATTCCAAATCCAAAATATTATCTTCCAGAGATTTATTTTTTTTTTCCAAAGTGCGCACCTTTAATTGAAGACGGGTGACGTCATCTTCAGCACTAGCGAGACGGAGCTCCATCTGCGCCGTTCGTTCTACACAGTCACCCAATTCCTTTCTTATTCCTTCCAGCGCTGTCATAATCCCATCAAATCTAGAGGAAAAGTCCGCTCTCATTGAACTCATGGCAGCCATCAGCGCATCTGCGCCATTCCCCGCAGAAATCGCAGCGTTGCCAGCCTCCTCCGCCATATATGGAGTTTTGTTTACTGCGTCACAGACCTGAAAGTCCGTTAATTTGGACTGTTTCGGCGGCTCGCTTTTTCCTTTTCCTGGTTTTCCAGCCTTAGGCTTCGCCGACATATCCTCGCCCAAATGCTGGGATACGTTCTGTCCCAAATGAGAGAGTTATTTGCCGATTTTTTTCTCCAGGAGCAGAGCAGAGCGAGACACGTCCGTCCTACGTGGCAGCCATAACCGGAAGTCTCCAAACACGACAAGTTGAGTTTTTACAATAAAGTTCTATTTTGGTTTCATCTGACCACATGACATGCTCCCAATCCTCTTCTGGATCATCCAAATGCTCTCTAGCAAACTTCAGATGGGCCTGGCCGTGTACTGGCTTAAACAGGGGGACACGTCTGGCACTGCAGGATTTGAGTCCCTGGCGGCGTAGTGTGTTACTGATGGTAGCCTTTGTTACTTTGGTCCCAGCTCTCTGCAGGTCATTCACTAGGTCCCCCTGTGTGGTTCTGGGATTTTTGCTCACCGTTCTTGTGATCATTTTGACCCTACAGGGTGAGAGCTTGCGTGGAGCCCCAGATCGAGGGAGATTATCAGTGGTCTTGTATGTCTTCCGTTTTCTAATAATTGCTCCCACAGTTGATTTCTTCACACCAAGCTGCTTACCTATTGCAGATTCAGTCTTCCCAGCCTGGTGCAGGTCTACAATTTTGTTTCTGGTGTCCTTTGACAGCTCTTTGGTCTTGGCCATAGTGGAGTTTGGAGTCTGACTGTTTGAGGTTGTGGACAGGTGTCTTTTATACTGATAATGAGTTCAAACAGGTGCCATTAATACAGGTAACGAGTGGAGGACAGAGGAGCCTCTTAAAGAAGAAGTTACATGTCTGTGAGAGCCAGAAATCTTGCTTGTTTGTTGGTGACCAAATACTTATTTTACCGAGGAATTTACCAATTAATTCATTAAAAATCCTTCAATGTGATTTTCTGGATTTTTTTTTCCTCATTTTGTCTCTCATAGTTGAGGTATACCTATGATGAAAATTGGGTGACTAAATACTTTTTTGCCCCACTGTATATGGTAAACCATGTGGTTCTGTTGGTTTAAATAGAGGAGCTTTCCAAAGCAATGAAAAATGCTACTTTAAACTCTGTTGTTGAAGTATTGTTAATAATATTTTAATACCATGGACTTGTTCAGATAAAAACAAACAAGAGCACTCTGAGGCATGTGCAGTATCCCCCACCCGTTTTCTTTGAAGATCCCAATAAGTCACGGAAGGAGAGCAGTTTTCAATATTCCATTTAATTATTGGGGCGGAACCAAAATAAATAAGCCAATCATCCATGAATATATATAAGCACAACAAGAATAGCTGTATACAACCCATAGTCGTAGGTCAGGATCCCAAGGCAAACCTGCGTAGCAAGTTTGGTGACTGTAGCTTTACTCATAATAGGGCTTAGGGAATGACCTGTTGCCCCAAAACTGCAATGTGCTTATCATCAGAGTATATCAAACCCTGGTACCAACTTTCAAAACAATCGGAACAAAACTGTAAAAGGAGTTGATTTCACAAAAGTGGGACAGACGGACGGACGGACGGACAGATGGACAGACCACCCTGGCCCATGACATAATCCCCCTTCAGCCTTCGTACAACTTTTGTGGATTTTTTTTTTCTTTTTTGCCAAAATTTCCTGAGATAGTGGCTTGTGTGATTTGGCATGGAATGACTCCAAAATAATCGGCATGGCCAAGATTATGTTGATTATAGGTTCTGAACATCAATTTTGATTATATTTCAATTAAAGTACATAGCTTCTGAAGGACTTCCTCTGCCAATATTGTTCTTAAAAAGGTTTTACCATTTGGTGGTAAGACTATTCAGAAGAGCGTCGTAACCTCAGAAATATGGCCACTACTTCTGGAACGAAGTTCACAAACTATAATGTTTTTCTTGCTTTCTTAAACCAGTCGATAGTGTCAAAATTCGACACTGAACCCCACTCTTAAGCATTAGCTTCATTAGTATTAGCATCATTAGCGTTTGCACCCCCTGTGGCTGGGTTAGCTTCAGCTCCCTATATCTTTTTCAAAACATCATTACACTCATACTGTGACAAAATGTCCAAACTGTTTGAAGGTATGAAGAACTAGATGCCTTTCAAGTAGGGCTGGGTGATATACCCAATATATTGTTTGTATCGGAACATTTGGCCGCCCACAATACATATTTCATTATATCGCCCATACTCGAATATTTATCACGTTAATATGAGCTGCTGCTGCAAGACCTGTTTGTCTGCAGCTTGGCCGCTTAAATCTGAAAGCGGAACCTCTCTAGCTCACCACGGCTGCCCCGCCTCCCTGCATGCTCACAGAGAAATCTAAACTGCACTGAGCAGAGATGAAGAGGAAGATAACAGAATAAATGTAGGCTCACCTTAAGCACAGAAAATGGGGGGAGCCAGAAGACAAACATTTTGTGTCTGAACTCTGAATGTTCGTTCACTGAGTGAACAAACTTTCAAAATAAGAGCTCATATCCGATCTTGCAACCCTTGAAAATAAGAGTGGGTGGCTCGCCATATAAACAACTGATGTAGACACATAAAAAAGTGATAAATTATACTTCTGTCACTTATTAGACCACCAAGCATTAACCATGTGTGGTAAACTGAAACATTTCTGCCCATGTGGATAAACTTGATCACTTAATAATGTGAGTTCTGGTAAGCAAAGGAAAAAAAGACACTTTGTTCAGTTACATATTGTTATGAAGAATTTTCTCTGACATATTTCCTTTTATTTTATTATTCAGCTTTTTCATAAGTGAAACGAATATATATATAGTGGTGTGAAAAAGTGTTAGCCCCCGTCCTGAGTTCTCATTTTTTTGTATGTTGGTCGCACTTAAATGTTTCATATCATCAGACAAATTTAAATATTAAACAAAGATAACACAAGTAAACACAAAATGTAGTTTTTAAATGAAGTTGTTTATTATTAAGGGTAAAAAAATCCAAACCTACATGGCCCTGTGTGAAAAAGTGATTGCCCCTTCCCGTTAAAACATAAATTAACTGTGGTTTATCACGTCTTTCAAAAGCTGAGTTCACTTTATCTAGCCACACCCAGGCCTGATTACTGCCACACCTGTTCTCAATCAAGAAATCACTTACATAGGACCTGCCTCACAAAGTGAAGTAGACCAAAAGATCCTCAAAAGCTCGACATCATACTGTGACATCTATCCATCCATCCATCTTCTACTACTTTTCCGGAGGTCCAGCTCCTCGAAGAATTCCTTCCACCGCCCGGCGATATCCCTAGTCGAAGTCAACAGCGCCCCATCCGCACCATACACAGTGTGGACAGGGAGCTGCTTCCCCCTCCTGAGCCGCTGGACAGTTTGCCAGAATCTCTTCGAGGCCGACCAAAAGTCTTGTTCCGTGGCCTCACCGAACTCCTCCCATACCCTAGTTTTTGTTTCAGCAACCACCCGAGCTGCACTCCGCTTGGCCTGCCGGTACACCTCAGCTGCTTCGGGAGTCCCACAAGCCAACCAAGCTTGATAGGACTCCTTCTTCAGTTTCATGTCCCCCCTCACCACTGGTGTCCACCACTTGGTTTGGGGGTTGCCACCACGAGATGCCCTGACAACCTTGCGGCCGCAGCTCTGGGCCGCTGCTTCAACAGTGGAGGTGGAGAACATGGCCCATTCAGACTCTATGTCTCCAGACTCCCTCGGAATGCGGTTGAAGTTCTTCCGGAGATGAGGGTTGAAGACCTCCCGGACAGGGGCCTCAGCCAGACATTCCCAGCACTCCCTCACTATACGTTTGGGTCTACCAGGTCTGAATGGCAATTCCTCCCCTGCCATCGGATCCAACTCACCACCAGGTGGTGATCAGTTGACAGCTCTGCACCTCTCTTTACCCGAGTGTCCAAAACATACAGTCGCAGGTCTGATGATACGATAACAAAATCGATCATCGACCTGCAACCTAGGGTGTCCTGGTGCCAGGTGCACATATAGACACCCTTATGCTTGAACATGGTGTTCGCTATTGACAAATTGTGGTTAGCACAGAAGTCCAATAACTGAACACCACTCGGGTTCAGATCGAGCAGGCCGTTCCTCCAAATCACCCCCTCCCAGGTTTCACTGTCGTTGCCCATGTGCACACTGAAGTCCCCCAGTAGGACAATGGAGTCTCCAAGAGGAGCACCCTTCAGCACCCCAGTCAGAGACTCCAAAATGGGTGGGCACTCTGAAACATCATTTGGTGCATAGGCACAAATGATGGTCAGGACCTGTTTCCCAACCCAAAGGCGCAGGGAAACAACCCTTTCGTCTACCGGGGAAAATTCCAATATAGAGGCAGCAAGGTGGGGGGATACAAGAATACCCACCCCTGCTCGTCGCCTCTCGCCCGGGGAAACTCCAGAGTAGGCCAAGCTCCAGCCCCTCTCCAGGAGACTGGTTCCGGAACCGGAACTGTGTGTTGAGGTGAGGCCGACTATATCTAGCCAGTATCTCTCAACCTCATGCACCAGCTCAGGCTCCTTCACCACCAGAGAGGTGACAGTCCACGTACCAAAAGCCAGTTTAGAAAGCTTGGGATGAGTCCGCCAAGGTCTCCGCCTCTGACCGCCACCTGATCCACATAGCACCGGACCCTCATGATCCCTCCCGCAGGTGGTGAGTCCACTGGATGGTGGACCCATGCAACTCCTTCGGGCTGAGCCCGGCCGGGTCCCATGGGTGGAAACCTGGCCACCAGGCGCTAGCCATCGAACCCCTCCCCCAGGCCTGGCTCCAGGGTGGGGCCCCAGTAACCCCATACCGGGCGGGGTACACTGAATCCTTCTTCTAGTATTTATCATGAGAGTCTGTTGGATCATTCTTAGTCTGGCCCTTCACCCAGGACCAGTTTTGTCTTGGGTGACCCTACCAGAGGCAAATTGCCCCGGACAACATAGCTCCTGGGATCACTGGGGAACGCAAACCCCCCACCACAAATAAGGTGACAATCCATGATGGATTTCTTTGGATCATGCTGTGATCCAAAGAAATTGAAGAACAAATGAGAAACAAAGCAATTGACATCTATCAGTCTGGAAAAGGTTACAAAGCCATTTCTAAAGCTTTGGGACTCCAGAGAACCATAGTGGGAGCCATTATCTACAAATGGCAAAAACATGGAACAGTGGTGAACCTTCCCAGGAGTGGCCGGCCAACCAAAATTACCCCAAGAGTGCAGCGATGACTAATCCAAGAGGTCACAAAAGACCCCACAACATCCAAAGAACTGCAGGTCTCACTTGCCTCGGTTAAGGTCAGTGTTCATGACTCCACCATAAAAAAGAAACTGGGCAAAAATGGCCTGCATGGCAGAGTTCCAAGACGAAAACCACTGCTGAGCAAAGAAGAACATAAAGGCTCGTCTCAGTTTTGCCAGAAAACATATTGATGATCCCCAAGACTTTTGGGAAAATACTCTGTGGACTGACGAGACAAAAGTTGAGCTTTTTGGAAGGTGTGTGTCCCATTACATTTGGTGTAAAAGTAACACAGCATTTCAGAAAAGGAACATCATACCAACAGTAAAATATGGCGGTGGTAGTGTGATGGTCTGGGGCTGTTTTGCTGCTTCAGGACCTGGAAGACTTGTTCTGGTAAATGGAACCATGAATTCTGCTGTCTGCCAAAAAATTCTGAAGGAGAATGTCCGGCCATCTGTTCGTGACCTCAAGCTGAAGCGCATTTGGTTTCTGCAGCAGGACAAAGATTCAAAACACACCAGCAAGTCCACCTCTGTATGGCTTAAGAAAAATAAAATGAAGACTTTGGAGTGGCCTAGTCAAAGTCCTTACCTGAATCTGATTAAGATGCTGTGGCATGACCTTAAAAAAGCGGTTCATGCTCGAAAACCATCCAATGTGGCTGAATTACAACAATTCTACAAAGATGAGTGGGCCAAAATTCCTCCACAGCGCTGTAGAAGACTCATTGCCAGTTATTGCAAATGCTTGATTGCAGTTGTTGCTGCTAAGGGTGGCCCTACCAGTTATTCATTTTAGGGGGCAATCACTTTTTCACACAGGGCCATGTAGGTTTGGATTTTTTTTGCCCTGACTAATAAACACCTTCACTTAAAAACTGCATTTTGTGTTTACTTGCGCTATCTTTGTCTAATATTTCAATTTGTTTGATGATCTGAAACATTTAAGTATGACAAACATGCAAAAATATGAGAAATCAGGAAGCGGGCAAACATTTTTTCCCACCACTATATAAATTTCTAAGAAAAATGTAAGTAAAACCAAATTTTAAAGAACATTCAGTACACGAAATGCATATCGCGATATCGAGAAAAATGTATCGAGTTACATTTTTTAGCTATATCGCCCAGCCCTCGAAAACTTGATGGGTGTTTATGTTGCTTGCTTGCTAGCCTTGTTAGCACATCCATGGCAGGAATCCGTGGTTAAATAACTCTGACATCCCTATTCAGTTGAAGAGATCTCAGTCCTTCTGTCTCCAGGTGAGTGTCAGTCTCATTTTTAAACTAGTTTACTCTCCAGTGTTGATACTTTTACTCCAATGACAGCAGAATCTCAAAGCTAGCACTATCCCTCGGCCGTGAACACACAAATATGCTCACCTCTTTGTATTGACTTTGTATGCATTTGTGTCACCCATTCACATTTGGTGTGAAGGCACCTTTAAGTTTTCAATAGTGGACTGGTATGATGGTGAAACGCAAACCAGATGTCGGGAGCAGAAGGTGACAGTATGGCAACACGTGGAAGCAAGGAGCTAGTGCCTCGAAAGGATCATTATCCATTGTCTGGATGCGTTTTGGATTCAGGGCAAGCGATGCTGATTAAAAGAAAATAATACGCAAAGAGTGCCATAGAGCTGTGTCTGCACCGCAGGGCAATACAACTAACTTATTCAACCACCTGAAAAAACACCCCAAACATGTACGATAAATCCATCAAAGCTAAAGCTAATGTTACTTCACTAAATCACAGTCTGTGTCTGGGCCGACCCAGGCAACCATAGTATCAACCCCTGCACAGAGCTTCACCGTATCCATCCGCCTCTCAAAGACACACTAAAGTAACTGATGCAATAGTGTTTTATTTGGCCAAAGACATGTCTACTAAATAGTGTATGAGCAATGAAGGCTTCAAAAACATGGTCAAAACACTGGACAAGAAATATGTGATCCCCACGAGATTCCTCAAAGTTGCATTACCAGCACTGTATGAAAAATACAGATGGATATCACAACTGCTGAGTACTTTGCAGCTATGACTGACATATGGTAAAGCAGAATAACGGAGCCCTACCTGTCCCCGACAATTCACTACAATGATGGGAGATTTTAAAATAAAGAGTCGACGCTTGCATGTCATTTTTCCCACAAGACCACACAGGAAAAGCTATAGCCCACGGACTGAGGGAAGCGCAATCATCTTGGAGCCTGCAGGAGGAGAGACTAGTCTGCATAACAACAGACAGTGGATCTAACATCGTCAAGGCAGCTTCTCTAAATAAATGGACGAGGCTCCAGTGCTTTGGCCACAGGCTTCATCTAGCAATTGGTGAGTAGGATGAATAAAAAAAAAACAGAATTTTATGTAATCTGTGTTTTTCCTAAAGTTAATGAATAATCGTGATTAATAATCGTGATATCAATATTGATCAAAAATAACCGCAATCATCATTTTGGCCATAATTGTGCAGCCCCTAATTCAGCATATTTTCATGCAACAGTGCATCATTTGGAAGGTTTGACTGAATCTGTGTCTCAATAAGAATTTTGTCATTAGAGAGACATACACGTGCTACTGGGAATATTAATACAATTAATTACAGTAGCCAAATTAACACATTTTAAAAAATTAAAATAAATGCAAATTAACACCCCCATGGCACTTCATGTTCATCCATCCATCCATCTTCTTCCGCTTAATCCTTTTCGGGTCGCGGGGGGGCTGGAGCCTATCCCAGCATCTTTGGGCGAGAGGCAGGGTCCACCCTGGACAGATCGCCAGTCCATCGCAGGGCCAACACAGAGAGACAGACAACCATTCACTCTCACAGTCATACCTAAGGACAATTTAGAATCCCCAGTTTTGATGCCAGTTAACCTAACTTGCATGTTTTTGGCATGTGGGAGGAAACCGGAGAAATCCCGGAGTAAACCCACGCAGACACGGGGAGAACATGCAAACTCCACACAGACCACTGTTGGTCGGGGGCTGGGATCGAACCCAGGATCCCCCGGCCAAGGGTGAGTTGCTGTGCTGCCGCAGTGCTAACCACTCCGCCACCGCATTGCCACTTCATGTTCAGCGTAACTTGAAACGGGCAAAAACTGTCAAGGTGGAACAGTTGTTGGTGACATGCAATACAGCCCGTGGTCCGTGATCATTTTACTGAATTCTGGGTGTTCAAATCAGTTTGCTGCAGTATTGCTGACATAATATGAGGTCCCCTGGACCATATGTTACATTCAGTCACACATTAAAATGAGCGAGCGCATGGAATGCTAACAGAAGTTAGCATCATAGCTTCTGTCAAAGTCATTCCATGGAAGGCCAAGACCCTGAATGTTTTACCTCCACCCAGTGTCTTCAACAGGTGATTTCACTGAACTTCTCACTGATTGCTGATCAGTGAAAACACCTGCTGAAGAGACTGGGTGGAAGGAAGACATGCGGGGTCTTGGCCCTCCATGGAATGAGTTTGACATCCCTGTTCTGAAACTTATTCTGAGGTAAAGAAGTATATGTATTGAAAAAAAAAACTGTTTATGTGTACTGTGCTTATGTATGTTCACTGTACTCCTACCCTCAGGCTTTCCTCCAATTAACTACAGTTAATTAGTATAAAAATTTTAAACATTTTAATCATGATGAGATGAGATTTATGAGATGAGATTCATTTTTTTAATTCCAATTAGAACTTGCCAAAAAAAAAAAAGCCTGAATATGGCAAAATGCAACAACCTGTTACTTCACAGTCTGGTAAGCAGCCAAATGTTATGAAATGTTGTGGCAATGAGAGGCTTGCAGAGCAACTTTCTGTGAAAGTAACAAAACAGCGGCAAAGGTTGTAACGCTGCAGTGTGACTCTGCGTCACATGCCAAAGTTGGAACGGCAGCCATGCCTCTCTTCCTCTTTGCTGGCAGACCAGGCATTGCTCGGGGCCAGACCAGCTGGCAAAGGGAGGAGAAGATGTGAAGATTTTGACTTATTATAGGGAAGTAAGATTTCAGCTATTTGCAGTCACTTTCTGGGCTTGTCACCCTTTCCTCTTTTATTCCTGACTTCCCTTTAAAATATCTTCTCCAGTTGCTTTTTGTTCCCCCCCGACCGCCCAAATATGAATTCTGTCTTTTTCCCCCCACAGACATAACCAATCCCCTCCCCCCTCCCCCCCATCCTGTGCTACGTCTTGCAACCCAGAGGCAGCAAGTTTGACGTCACAAAGGAATGCATCACAAGACATTGTGTTGTCTGCTGCTACTGTGTGTGTGTGCCTAAACGTTAGCAGGGATAGTAGACCTTTCATAATGTACTTGCATGACAAATCATGCTCCCTCTTCTGCTGCAAATGCACACATACTGACACCATCTTTGCATCTCAGTGGAAGACAGGTGCAAAAGATGGAAAATAAGTTGCTCTAATAGCAAGAAATCTTAAATTGTGGATGGGGGGGGTTCACAGTGGTTCATTGACTTTTACCTCACAAAGAAGAGAAAAACGGTGAAATAGCTAAAGCAGCCAAAGGCCCTAACAAAAAATGGCATCCAGCATGTGCTGATTTAACCTTTCTGCAAGAAATCAAATTTTGTCCATTCTATTAGTCATTGTTTTTGTCAATTCTGCAGGAGGGTGGGGAGGTGGGGAACGGGGATGGTATTGGGAGGCATTTGCTGCAGCGGTATGCCCTGATCCCTCGCTCTGCTTCTTCTGTCCACATGCCTTTCAGCATCTGATAAATACAAGCCCGGACAGCCACCCTCATTTCCAGCAGGACCTGCTGTGACCTCCACAACACTCGGACACACACACTCTTCCTGGAAGTGACGCTGGTATTTGGCCAATTATCCACTGCTAGCCAAGCTCTGCATTCCCAGCATTTGGCGCTCATTGCTCACAGTTCGTTTAGTAAACTGAGGTTAGGAGAGGAGGAAGGGTCACGTGGGTCAAAGGATGAGACAATCAGTGTTGGGGTAGAATGAGCAGAGGTGAGAAAGAGATGCTGAATGCTGACTGTTATCATATGATTAGGAAACACGGCTAAAAGAAGCGACCTGAGCCAGAAAAGCAGAGTTACAGATAATGATGGACACACATACGGGGAAAAAAAACACTCATTCAACACTATAGCACACTCGCTCCCACAAACACAAAGTAGGGTGAAGGACACGCACCCTACACAATGCACCCTCCAACTCCCTCACAAATACACGCAACACATACATCACATACTCGTAAATGTATCAACAAAGGATCAATATCACTTTTCGTACCCATGGACCACGTTTGCTTTAATGCCGGCTTTGCATCGGCTGTCAAACAAGTTATTTAATAAAAGGAGAAATGTGGTCTGTGCAGTGGGTCAGTTATTAACTTCTGATGACAAGCATGAATTCCTTCATTGCAGAAAAACTCATTTTTTTAACATTTCATAAACTGTCTCAGTTCATGGTATGGAAGATTGTTCAATCCAATTTACCTACTCTGTCTCTAGAGTATTTTGAATCAAATTTATATGCTTGCACATGACTAGCAGGCAGGCATAACTACAGTACATTTTATGTGGATTATTACTACCATTTAATTTGCACGCCGATTTGAAACATTTATACCTTAAATATCTCCATCTTGGATAAATACTTTGCTATTATTGCAAAAAGTTCTCTAAAATAAATACAGTGGTGTGAAAAAGTGTTTGCACCCTTCCTGATTTCTCATTTTTTGTATGCTTGTCACACTTAAATGTTTCAGATCATCAAACAAATTTAAATATTAGACAAAGATAACACATTGCAATAACTGGCAATGAGTCTTTTACAGCACTGTGGAGGAATTTTGGCCCACTCATCTTTGCAGAATTGTTGTAATTCAGCCATATTGGAGGG
The DNA here is from genome assembly GCA_020510985.1 of Pholidichthys leucotaenia. NCBI lineage: Eukaryota > Metazoa > Chordata > Actinopteri > Cichliformes > Pholidichthyidae > Pholidichthys > Pholidichthys leucotaenia. The sequence goes on from CM035836.1 coordinate 228,569,137, forward strand.
TTTGTGAGCATAAACCACCTTTTCATGCCATAGCATCTCAATCGGATTCAGGTCAGGACTTTTGATGAGGCCACTCCAAAGTCTTCATTTTGTTTTTCTTAAGCCATTCAAAGGTGGACTTGCTGGTGTGTTTTGGATCATTGTCCTGCTGCAGAACCCAAGTGTACTTCAGCTTGAGGTCACGAACAGATGGTCGGACATTCTCCTTGAGGATTTTATTGGTAAACAGCACAATTCAGATGAAACAACACTGCCAGCTTGTCGACGCCACCAAGGACACAGTCCAAGGACAGATAATTTTTTCATACATAAGGAGTTGTTCAGAACTCCTTATTCAAAGATATAGAGTGATGATAATCAAGTCAGTGGCAGTAATGCACCCGGTTGCCAACCGCCAATCAAATCTAAAAGAAAAAGAAGACCGCACAATTCATGGCTCCATTTACCACAGCAAGTCTTTCAGGTCCTGAAGCAGCAAAACAGCCCCAGACCATCACACTACCACCATCATATTTTACTGTTGGTATGATGTTCCTTTTCTGAAATGCTGTGTTACTTTTACGCCACATGTAATGGGACACACACCTTCCAAAAAGTTCAACTTTTGTCTCATCAGTCCACAGAGTATTTTCCCAAAAGTCTTGGGGATCATCAAGATGTTTTCTGGCAAAACTGAGACGAGTCTTTATGTGCTTTTTGCTCAGCAGTGGTTTTCGTCTTGGAACTCTGCCATGCAGGCCATTTTTGCCCAGTCTCTTTCTTATGGTGGAGTCATGAACACTGACCTTAACTGAGGCAAGTGAGGTCTGCAGTTCTTTGGATGTTGTTGTGGGGTCTTTTGTGACCTCTTGGATGAGTCATTGCTGCACTCTTGGGGTAATTTTGGTCGACCGGCCACACCTGGGAAGGGTCACCACTGTTCCATGTTTTTGCCATTTGTGGATAATGGCTCTCACTGTGGTTCGCTGGAGTCCCAAAGCTTTAGAAATGGCTTTGCAACCTTTTCCAGACTGATAGATCTCAATTACTTTGTCATTTGTTCCTGAATTTCTTTGGATCACAGCACGATGTCTAGCTTTTGAGGATCTTTAGGTCTACTTCACTTTGTCAGACAGGTCCTATTTACGTGATTTCTTGATTGAGAACAGGTGTGGCAGTAATCAGGCCTGGGTGTGGCTAGAGAAACTGAACTCAGCTTTCCAAAGATGTGATAAACCACAGTTAATTTATGTTTTAACAGGGGGCAATCACTTTTTCCACACAGGGCCATGTAGGTTAGGATTTTTTTTACCCTTAATAATAAACACCTTGATTTAAAAACTGCATTTTGTGTTTACTTGTGTTATCTTTGTCTAATATTTAAATTTTGTTTTTTTGATCTGAAACATTTAAGTGTGACAAACATACAAAAAAAATGAGAAATCAGGAAGGGGACTAACAATTTTTCATACCACTGTATGTAAATATTTAAATATACGGCCATACCCCTTTAACTATCTGATCAGGTACAAATATTCAGTAATAGGAGCCGGTAAAGCTACAGCAACTCTGCATCATTATGACTGTTTTTAGCCTGCTGCTAACAGGATACATTCAGTTGAAAAAGTGTGAGAGACTCCATGATGGCAGCACAACTGCAGCTGTAGAAAACAAGAAGTTTGTGCAAGTCATGGCGTCTATGGAGAAACCAGAAAGACTCAAGAGGTGGGTAGTGACACATTCACCCAAGCATGTACTCAAATAATTTTTTCATAGAATTGAACTTTTCTGAGTAGGTTTACTACAGGAAACACTTTACTTTTAACTTGAGTAATTTTATAAAAGAAAATCTGTTGGGGTTTTTTTAACTCAAAAACAAAGTTATACACTTACTTTTGATTTCAATTATTTAAACTGAGTATGAGTCAAGGCATCACGACTTGTGAAATTTAAAGGCTTAAGAAATATTTGAATTATTACTGTTTCTATATAGGAGTTGTATTATATTGGAGGGAACATGTGACTATTTTAGCCATGACATCCTAGACAAAAATAAACCTCACAAATATCAAATTTAGACCAAAAAAAATTTGAAAATTTGAGTAAAAAGTTGCAAATTTACATTAAAAATTTCACAAATTTATGATCATAAAAAAAGCTCTTGCATATATTTAAGAAAATAAATCAACCTGTACTCACGCTAACACTTGCCCACACGGGTCAATAAGTGCTGAAACTCACACGCATATGCATGCAACCAGGCTTAGAAATAAACACTTTTTAGCAATCTCAGCACATACACACATCACATTCTTGTTCCACTTCCTGAGCCCAGGCAGAGTGTATCCACAGTTCAGCCTTCCTCCTCTCGCCACCGCCGTCACACTTGACAGCGTGACTCCCACTTTAGTAGGCAGCTTCCTGGACGTTGTTTGGCAACTGTGTCCCAATCAGCTACTGACCCACATAAACATGAAGGCTCACATCTTCACATCTTTCGCTGGGTAAATTATTTTTACCCTCAATAACCTTTATGTGGCACAGACAGCTTTTATGATCAGTGCATATTGGACTTCTTCCTTTATCACCCGCATTTATCACTTCTTGAGTGGGTGGTAAACAGAGTCGGGAAGCCACCTCTCCATCAAAGGATAACGGTGGGTATCGTGACTAGATCAGTCTTGCACAGACAGGGCGTCTTCCTGATCGAGAGGCCCAAAAACCAACAATGTCCCCACAAAAACATCATGACTGATCTCCAAGGCAACGGGACTCTGCTTTGGCATTGTTTGTTGTTCAAAAACAAGAGTCTGTCATTTGCAGACATGACTTGCCAACAGCAGCCTAGATATGGGTTTGGTGCCTGGCACAGGATTAACCGTCCAGGACTGAGAGAAAATCCCAGTCAGGGGTGTTTTATTTTTTACCTGACTGATAAAGCCAGGCATCCTGGAGTTAATATGGGCTGTTTACATTCCCTAAATTCTGCCTGTGTCATTAAACAAGAGCCCAAAGATTATAGGGCTTGTAGCCTAGCTGTGCAACATGAAATTTCTAATCAACTTTTAGAGAGAAAAAAAAGAATGAATGTGAAAATTTAAAACAATTTACAGAAATTTCAGGGAACTTGGTCTGACATCATTAAAACCCCTTAGCATTCCAGCCAGTTTCCAGCCAATGTGATACGTTCCACAGGTGGAACACTGGAATTTTAAAAGACTGACAGTGTAGAGACTGGCTGTTTCAAGGAAATCATCAAGGCATCATAAAACCACACCACAAGATTGTATTTTCATGTCATGTCCGGTTGCTGAGAAACAAGGTGGACGAGCTACAGGGAAATACTCTGTTCCAGAAGGTTTTTAGGAACTGCTACGTCATGGTGTTCACCGGGACGTGGCTCACCGAGCATAACTAGGACACTGATCTGACCATCGATAGGGTTTGGGGCTTCACTTCTGTCTGGACCGATCTGCAGGGGCAACGGGGAAGACCCAAGGAGGCAGGGTCTGTGCATCATCACGGTGCTGGTGGTTACCCCTCCCTTTGGCCAGAGTGGGGCCAGGCAGCCTGCAGCAGCAAAGGTAGCCAGTGTCTTTCTCATTAGGATTTATTGTGCCAACCTTGGCTTTTATGATTACTGTACAAAAAGTTGGATATTTTTGGCTCCGTCTGAATTCATTTTGTAAGCGAGAGGATGCATAGCAACCATTATTTAGGAGATTTTGACCAAGGGGCAGGGTGGGGACCATAAAAATTATTATTACAACATAATATTACAATAGAAGCCACTGCATCTTTGGTCACTGTATTGAATCTTATCAAATTATATTGAATCTTACTGAATGAAATATATAGGAGGAATTTAGGAGTAAAAAAACACACAAATTGATGAGAAAAGTAATAAATTCACAAGGAAAAATGTCTGAAAGTTTTGAGAAAAACCTAAAAAATTTATGAGAATAAAGTCTCAAATGTATGGTAGTCCTAAATATACAAGGGCAATAATACAAATAATAAGGAAAAAGTTCCTAGGTTAAGTGAAAACATCTTCCATATTTACAAGGGAAAAGTAGTAAAGTTACAAGAAAATTGTCAAAAAAAATTGGAGAAAAACCTCTCAAACTGTCAAGACTAAAATCACATCTCAAGTAACTTTTTAAGTAGATACTATCTGGGTCACTACTACTCATATACTGGAGAAATCAATATCATAAGGTAATATTTCTTTTAGCTGGCTAGAATTTCTGACTCCTCTACCCAACTCTGACTGTATAATTTAAGTGCATGTGTGTGTAAATGAGTATAACCAAGGAGACTGTAATTCCTCAGAGAAATAAAACCTCCTTGCGCTAAATATTCATGTGTGGTTTTCTCGGCTGAGTACCGTCCTGTCCTTGCATTTTCACAACAGCTAATTGGCCTCCACAGACAGCAACTGAGCACCTCAGTTTGTGGGTTGCCAGGTCAGATGGGTGGCTAGTGTGTGTGTGTGTGTGTGTGTGTGTGTGTGTGTGTGTGTGTGTGTGTGTGTGTGTGTGTGTGTGCGCGCGCGCGCGCGTGTGCGCGCGTGTAAGCTGCGTTTAATTGGCGAACTGACAACTTTGAATTGTGGGAGTTTTTCTGAAGAAATATTATGTATCAGAGGATATTGTCTGTTTATAATTATGTTCTAATGAAGCATGTTTTGAAACTGGAAATGAACTGGCTGTTTTGATCTTCACGGCAACTGAGGTCAGAGCAACTCGTCGAAAATCATTTAAAAGTTTTGGGCTGTTGGATTTAGAAACAGGAACAACAGCATTTTTCCAAAGGCTGGGGACATATTGTGTCTGTAGAGACTTATTAAAAATATTTTAAAATAGAGGACTCAGTTCTTTAGCAAAAGGATTTAATTACCCGACCACAAATATTATCGAGGCCATGTGTTTTGTTTATTTTTACTTAACGGATGGCTTTTTCTGTTGAGTAATGTTAAAATGCTGACCATCACTAAGGTTGTGGCTTAGATTATGTTATGTTATGGCTTAGCTAAAATCAAGTGTTAAAACAACAATAAAAACAAGAGCATTAGCCAAATCAATGTCTGCATTATCTATATATATATATTAAAGAGATTCTGCGGCGTGGGTATGTATGTATGTGGGAAACTTTGTCCCCCTACTAACTCAGAAGCCACTTGACCATATGCTCTCATCTCTTGCATGACGATGCTACAATACCTGAAGAGTGACCTTGGCATAGTTTCACTGACCGCTTGACCATAAAAGAGGTTAAAAGGTGACTTTTTTAATTGACCTTTACCGGTAGAGGTGTACACCAGGGGAAGAATCAAGCACACCTGACACAGAAGCTTGTAGAAGGAGAAACAAAACATTTGACCCAAGTCATACAGTTGAAAAGCAAAGCTACCAAATACTAAGGAAATGTATGTAAACTTCTGACTTTGAAGAAAATAATAAAAAATAATATTATCTAAAAATTGTTTTTAAAAAAAGTATAAAATTATTTAGCAAATGTGACCCGTGCTGGCAAAATGAGTCACTGAGGAAATTATCAAAACTGATGTAACGTTTTTTCCATTTTCTGTATTGAAAGACCTTCAAAATGATATTTAATTTGTAGGAAGTGCACAAAAACGGACCCAGAAAAAGCTGATTTGTTTATATTTTGGCTAGGTTTAAAACTCCCGTTCGATCAGTTGGGACTGGGGTCTTCCACAAAAAACATACAGTTAGGCCCAAAAATATTTGGACAGTGACAAGTTTTGTTATTTTAGCTGTTTACGAAAACATATTCAAGATACAATTATATTATCAATATGGGCTAAAAGTGCAGACTCTCAGCTGTAATTTGAGAGTATTCACATCCAAATTGGAGCAAGGGTTTAGGAATTATAGCTCTTTAATACGTAGCCGCCTCTTTTTCAAGGGACCAAAAGTAATTGGACAATTGACTCAGAAGGCTGCAAAAAAATAACAAGGCTGCATGGGCTCTTCCCTCGTTAACCTGTCATCAGTTAAGCAGTTAAAAGGTCTGGAGTTGATTCCAGATGTGGCGTTTGCATTTGGAAGCTGTTGCTGTGAACACACAACATGCGGTCAAAGGAGCTCTCAGTGGAGGTGAAACAGACCATCCTGAGGCTGAAAAAAAGAAGAAATCCATCAGAGAGATAGCAGAAATGTTAGGAGTGACCAAATCAACAGTCTGGTACATTCTGAGAAAAAAAGAGTGCACTGGTGAGCTTGGGAACTCAAAAAGGCCTGGATGTCCACGGAAGACAACGATCACAGAATCCTTGGTTTATTGCACTGTCCCTGTCAAATAAACTAATCTACTACTACTACTACTTTCCATGGTGAAGAACAACCCCTTCACAACATCCACTCAAGTGAAGAACACTCTCCGGGAAGTAGGTGTATCAGTATCTAAGTCTACCATAAAGAGAAGACTTCATGAGAGTAAATACAGAGGATTCACCACAAGGTGCAAACCATTAATAAGCCTCAAAAATAGAAAGGCCAGAATTGACTTTGCCAAACATCACCTGAAGAAGCCAGCCCAGTTCTGGAACAGCATTCTTTGGACAGATGAGACTAAGATCAACCTGTACCAGAATGATGGGAAGAAGAAAGTTTGGAGAACTGGAACAGCTCATGATCCAAAGCACACCACATCTTCTGTAAAACATGGTGGAGGCAGTGATGGCATGGGCATGCATGGCTTCCAGTGGCACTGAGTCACTTGTGTTTATTGATGATGTGACAAAAGACAGAAGCAGCCGGATGAATTCTGAAGTGTATAGGGATATCTTTCTGCTCAGATTCAGCCAAATGCAGCAAAGCTGATTGGACGGTGCTTCACAGTACAGATGGACAATGATCCAAAACATACTGCAAAAGCAACCCAGGAGTTTTTTAAAGCAAAGAAGTGGAATATTCTGCAATGGCCGAGTCAATCACCAGATCTCAACCCAATGGAGCATGCATTTCACTTGCTCAAGACAACTTAAGGCAGAAAGACCCACAAACAAGCAACAACTGAAGACAGCTGCAGTAAAGGCCTGGCAAAGCATCACAAAGGAGGAAACCCAGCATTTGGTGATGTCCATGGGTTCCAGACTTCAGGCAGTCATTGCCTGCAAAGGATTCTCAACAAAATATTGAAAAGTAACATTTTACTTAGGGTTATGTTTATTTGTCCAATTACTTTTCAGCCCCTGAAATGAGACGCATTTCTATAAAAATAGCTACAATTCCTACATGTTTAATCATATATTTTTGTTCAACCCCTTGAATTAAACCTTAAAATCTGCACTTCAATTCTGTTGTAGTTGTTTCATTTCAAATCCAATGTGGTGGCATGCAGAGCCCAAATCATGACGATTGTGTCACTGTCCAAATATTTCTGGGCCTAACTGTATGTATTTTCAGAAAGTGCAATTTCTAAGCTTTATAATGGTACCAGGCACTCATGGGGGTTTTCCCAGGACTTGCCGCTAGCAAACAAAGAAAGAGTCATTATTTATGACTTCTCCTGCCTGTAGCTCGTAATGACACGATCCGCATTCTGACTCATTTTGCCAGCACGGGTCACAAACAGAAATTATTTTGGTAATAATATGCTTGACATGTTTAATTAACACCTCGCACTTGAGGTGTTTCGGGCACGTCCCACTGGGAGGAGACCCCGGGGCAGACCCAGGACTCGCTGGAGAGACTATGTCTCCCAGCTGGTCTGGGAACACCTTGGTATCCTCTCTGAAGAGCTGGAGCAGGTAGCTGGGGAGAGGGAAGTCTGGGCTTCTCTGCTTGTACTGCTGCCTCCGCGACCCGGACCTCCAGAAAAGCGGTAGAAGATGGATGGATGGATGGATGGATGGATGTTTAATTACTATAACCAGGACTGAGGATTGTCTGATACTAGGTTTCCACTGCTTTAAAAATCCATCAAAATTTATTGTAGTAAATGTATGACTTTAACTAAAGTCAATAAAGTAATAGGTAAACAAAGGAGTAACTACAGACCCCAATATAGGTTTTTCTTTTTATATATTTCGGCATGGCACCTAAAATCATCAGCACTTGTGTTTACACATCTTTAAAATAGCTAAAAATGTCTACTAGAAAGTAGGCTTATTATACCAAGTGTGTAAATGCAAAGTTCAAGCAGCAAGTAAACAAAAACAAAAAAGGAGTTCAAAGCAGCCAGTTATATCAGCAGCAGCAGACTGACAAAGAAAGGTAAAGGTTCAACGCCCTAGTCAAGGGCATTGGAGAGAACATGTAGCCGGTGTTAAACATACAGGACATGCAGTGGTTGAGGTCATAACCAATCATATGCACAAGTCAGCTCTCAGACTCTTCACTCTGCACCACTTAATTATCTCTTTCTCCATACTTCCCCACTGGAGCTACATCTTCATTTCTCAACGCATGTTACTAAGTCTCATATCATTCTTCACCTTGTCCAGTATCTGCATGTTTGTTTGTTTGTTTGTTTTTTGCTCTAGCTGAAACTACCATCTTTATTTTCTGTAAATTTATTTTATTTTAAAGAGTGAAACAAACTTGATAAGTATATCAACAAAGTTCTTTCTTTAGTTATAGTTCAGTTTAAACGAACAATATTGGTGAATGGCCAAAAATATTGGTATTTATAAAAGTCCTCACTGGGTCAAGCCACTCCTCCTCTGTGCTCTCACCATCTTCCTGCCTCTTCCCTCTCCCTCCCTGCCTTACAGCCCGTAGGCGAGGGGAGAATTCCGGCAGGGCGGGGGCTTTCCCCAGGAAGAACGGGAGCTTTGTCCCCTGAGGGACGAGGCCATAGGCTGACAGACAGTCTGGCAACCTCTGACCAGGCAGCGACAGGGAGGGAGGGAGGGAGAGTGTGATGGGTCATCATCATAGAGGAGAAGATGTCAACTCACTGTGAAACTAGTGCTCATGCAGCCCGAGTTTCGTCTCAGCTCAGGGGCATGCAGTCAGTTGCTCCCAGAGTGCAGGCATTTAGCTAGTCCCAGCCTAGGCCAACCGCTGACTGATGGCGGTGATTAGAGGTTTCTGGACTCAGTCTGAAGAGGCATTTCTTCCTCATTTGACAGTAAAAGTTGTGGTTGAGTTGCAGTTCTCATTTACCCTCCAAACCAAGGTGTTGTTATTGGTAAGACAAACAGGATACAGTAATATCACTCCACAGCTGAACGAGATGTGTCAATTTGTCTTGTTTCGTTTCACAGCATTGTCTAATGTTTACATCTTAACTGTGTGGAAACAAGGCTCATTTGCCCATCTACTGGGAGTCAAATTTGTCCTTTAGTGTTACAATTTACAACTTACAACCCCCAAGGGCCATTATAAAAAACATCCTCCTGACATAAGACCTCCAAATGTGGTCAATTCAGGTCCTAAGATTTATGCCATGTGCCATTATTTTAAAGGGCCTATATCATGCTATTTTAAGCCTTTCAGAGTAAACTATATGCATGTATGTGATAGTATATTACCTTTGGTACACTGAAGAATGAATTTCTTATGAAATATGAGTTATTTTCGCGAGCTACTTTTCCAACCCGGAAGTAAGATGCCTCGATCTCTGAGGCTCAGCCTCTCCTTCTTGTGGCTGCTGCCCATTTTATGACGTAACCCCTGAGCCGGCTGCTGCAGCGTGTCGCTGGGTTCTGCCCACGAAAACTTAGAAGACATTGTCTTACGTAAAAAAGCATACAGTTGTTGTCACTGAGCAGATTAGGTGCGAGAGGAACTACTTCTTCACAGCGTCAATGCTAAAGTGAAAGAGTTTTGCCGATCACCGCTCCGTTAGCTGCGCGGAGAAAATGGGTGTGTGCGTTAGCCTGGGGGCGGTGCTGGCAGCACAGGCACTTCCTGGAGTGGGCGGCTCACCCACATTCATACGTATGAATGTGGGGACCCAGTCATCATCAGGGACAGGGCAGAGCAGGAGCTCAGAGAGCAGGGTTGAGGAGGAATACTCAGAGATGCGTGAATGGAGCAAAATACCACTTTGGGGGTGTTTTTGGTGAGGAATTAACATTATAACATGCTTAAAAGCTCAAAAAAGTCGATTTTGCATTATATAGGCCCTTTAAAATGAGGAGTCTTGGGCAACCAAATCTTAAAATAGAGAAGAACCATATATCTGAGCAGTTTAAAACAGTTATTCATCTAGTCCAGAAAAGTCCTTGGATGCAACAGAAAATTTTTCTTAGGAGCCAAAAGAGCTAAATCACCAACAAAATAAGTAACTGACAAAAGGTACCATATGTAACACTAGAAAATACTGGCGTCCACTAGGGGTGGGAATCACGAGGGACCTCACAATTCGATTTGGATCATGATTCTTGGGTCACAATTCGATCCCATCATGATTAGATTAGATTCAACTTTATTGTCATTACACATGTATGAATACAAGGTAACGAAACACAGTTTAGCATCCAATCAGAAGTGCAAAGGACAGCAGTGCAGTATATACAGAATTAACAGTATGTGCAATTTAAGCAAATATATGCAGCAGTGCAGAAAGTTAAGAGTACTGTTAGTGCAAATAATGTACAATAAGTTAGATGGGCAGTTATGTACAGGTGAGGATGGTAAGAGATGATGGTAAGAGAATCAGCGGGGAGCTAAGTTCAATAACGTGACAGCTGTTGGAAAGAAACTGTTCCTAAACCTGCTGGTTCTAGTCCGAAGGCTTCTGAAACGCCTTCTGGAGGGGAGAAGCTGGAACAGTCCATGAGCAGGATGGTTGGAGTCCCTAAGAATGCTGTGTGCCCGGCGCAGACATCTTTTCCTGTAGACGTCCTCTATAACTGGAAGTGGAGTCCCTGTGATGCGTTGGGCGGTTTTCACCACCCGCTGCAGCGCCTTACGGTCAGCGACAGAGCAGCTCCTATACCAGACTGTGACACAGTTGGTCAGGGTGCTCTCTATCACGCAGCGGTAGAAGTTGCCCAGGATGTCAGTTGACAGATGGTTCTTCTTCAATGTCCTCAAGAAGAAGAGGCGCTGATGGGCCTTCTTGATCAGGCTGGTGGTGTTAACTGACCAGGACAGGTCCTCCGAGATGTGGGTCCCCAGGAATTTGAAGCTGGGGACACGTTCAACAGCTATGCCATTGATATGGATATGATCCCATATATTTCAAATTTTTTTCACCTTATTCAACCTCAAATCATGTCCCAAAGTAAAATTGCTGACATCCCTTTCATAAAGTATTCTCAGGGCTTCATTTTCCACGAGACATGTCTCTGCACACAGGGAGGGTGGTGGACGGTGCTGTTTGGTATTGACTCCCACTCCAGATACGTTGAGCTGACTCTGTGGACTCTTTTAAAAAGCAGCTGAAAACTTTTTTAAACGAAGATTTCCATCGAGTTTCAACTGCTTTTTAACGGTAAGTCTGATATTTTTAAATTATTTTAATCTTGTGTTTTAACTTGCTTTTGTATTTTTAAAATAATTTTTAGGGCTGCAGCTAACAACTATTTTACGGCTGGGGTAATCACCCACTCTAACCGAAGGCTACTCGAGTAATATGATACTTTTTTTTAAAGAAACTTAGATTGACCAACATTTGCGGAACTTTCTTTCCTAAAGAGCAGTAGTAATTGTTCCAAACACTCAATAACACAGGTACATACAGTGGGGCAAAAAAGTATTTAGTCAGCCACCAATTGTGCAAGTTCTCCCACTTAAAAGATGAGAGAGGTCTCCAATTTTCATCATAGGTATACCTCAACTATGAGAGACAAAATGAGAAAAAAAAAAATCCAGAAAATCACATTGAAGGATTTTTAAAGAATTTATTTGCAAATTATGGTGGAAAATAAGTATTTGGTCACCTACAAACAAGCAAGATTTCTGGCTCTCACAGACCTGTAACTTCTTCTTTAAGAGGCTCCTCTGTCCTCCACTCGTTACCTGTATTAATGGCACCTGTTTGAACTCATTATCAGTATAAAAGACACCTGTCCACAACCTCAAACAGTCAGACTCCAAACTCCACTATGGCCAAGACCAAAGAGCTGTCAAAGGACACCAGAAACAAAATTGTAGACCTGCACCAGGCTGGGAAGACTGAATCTGCAATAGGTAAGCAGCTTGGTGTGAAGAAATCAACTGTGGGAGCAATTATTAGAAAACGGAAGACATACAAGACCACTGATAATCTCCCTCGATCTGGGGCTCCACGCAAGATCTCACCCCGTGGGGTCAAAATGATCACGAGAACGGTGAGCAAAAATCCCAGAACCACACGGGGGGACCTAGTGAATGACCTGCAGAGAGCTGAGGACCAAAGTAACAAAGACTACCATCAGTAACACACTACGCCGCCAAGGACTCAAATCCTGCAGTGCCAGACGTGTCCCCCTGCTTAAGCCAGTACATGTCCAGGCCCGTCTGAAGTTTGCTAGAGAGTATTTGGATGATCCAGAAGAGGATTGGGAGAATGTCATATGGTCAGATGAAACCAAAATAGAACTTTATTGTAAAAACTCAACTTGTCGTGTTTGGAGGAGAAAGAACACCATACCTACTGTGAAGCATGGGGGTGGAAACATCATGCTCTGGGGCTGTTTTTCTGCAAAGGGACTAGGACGACTGATCCGTGTAAAGGAAAGAATGAATGGGGCCATGTATTGTGAGATTTTGAGTGAAAGCCTCCTTCCATCAGCAAGGGCATTGAAGATAAAACGTGGCTGGGTCTTTCAGCATGACAATGATCCCAAACACACCGCCCGGGCAATGAAGGAGTGGCTTCGTAAGAAGCATTTCAAGGTCCTGGAGTGGCCTAGCCAGTCTCCACATCTCAACCCCATAGAAAATCTTTGGAGGGAGTTGAAAGTCCGTGTTGCCCAGCGACAGCCCCAAAACATCACTGCTCTAGAGGAGATCTGCATGGAGGAATGGGCCAAAATACCAGCAACAGTGTGTGAAAACCTTGTGAAGACTTACAGAAAACGTTTGACCTCTGTTATATACCCTTTGTTGGCAATGACAAAGTATTGAGATGAACTTTTGTTATTGACCAAATACTTATTTTTTTTTTCCACAATATCTTTATTGAACCTTTTTTTTTTTTTTTAACAAACATGATACAAACAATCAAACACTAACGCTAAAGTATTACAAAAAAAAAAAAAATGCCCTAAAAACACCAACAACCACCAACAAAATCAAGTCTTCAACAATGCTCCTCTGTTTAGTCTAGACAATCCAATACATAAGTATACATATTATGTTCACCAGTTTGGAATTTACAAGGTCCACACACATCATTCACCTTCTTCTTCAAGAGTTATGTTTAAATTTTTTACATAATCAATAAAAGGTCTCCATATATTCTCAAACACAATTTCCTTTGATTTCAGTATATATGTTATTCTTTCTAATGGAAGGTTTGTTAACATCTGTCTTAACCACTGAGTCACATCTGGTCTATGAGTCTTTTTCCATAATAGTGCAATACATTTTTTGGCATTAAGCAAACTGAGGTCTATGAATGTTCTTTCACTTTTATTAAAATTATGCTTTTCTGGGTACAGACCCAACAAAAACAGTTTAGGATTCAGTATGATTTGTTTTGAGATTATTTTTTCAATTGTTACCCTCACCTCTTCCCAAAACATTCTTATTAATCTACATTCCCATAAACAATGAAATAGGGTTCCTTTACTTTCCATGCATTTTGTGCATGTATCTGGTATATTTTTGTTATATCTATTTAACTCCTCCGGTGTAACATACATCCGCATTAACCATTTGAAATGTATCAATTTAAGGCGTGCATTTATTGATTTGGTTTGAGCTTCTGTACAAGCCAATTCCCATTGTTCCTCCGAAATTTCAATTTGCAGATCTTCTTTCCAGTAGTTTAATCTTTTCAGTGAATTTTCACTTGAAGATAGTGTCAATGAGTTATAAAACTCTGAAATAATACCCTTTCTTTTACTATCTTTCATCATCATTTTTTCCAAGGATGAATAAATAGGTCGAGTGAGAGCTTTATTTTGATTTGATCGAATAAAGTTTCTAAGTTGAAGATATTTAAAAAAATGTGTTCTATTGAGATTAAATTTGATCCTCAGCTCTTCAAAAGACATTATGTTGTCTGCACATGGCAAATATAAATCCTGAATCTTTTGTATCCCTTTTAAATTCCATACTTTAAATACAGCGTCCGCTCTCCCTGGTTTAAAATATTGATTACCCCATATTGGACTAAATTGTGACAATAACTGTGGTTCTTTTAAATAGTTTTTAGCTTCACACCATATTTTGATCATATGCTTTACAAATGGATTTTTAACTTGTTTTTGTAATTTTTTTGCCGAATCTGAGTATATGAATATGGGAAGAGGTAAAGGTAAATTGTATGATTCCATTTCAGTCCAGTGAGGGAGATCATTTGATGAAAAATAATATGTCATAGACCTCAGTTGTGCCGACCAATAATACAACATAAAATTTGGACATTTCAGACCTCCACGATCAAATGGTAAATATAATAAAGACAGACGTAATCTAGCCCTCCTGTTGTTCCATATAAATTCCACTAACTTTTTTTTTATTCTTGAGAATAGATCTAAAGGTGGTGATAAGGGAATGTATTGAAATAAATAAAGTATTTTAGGTAAAATATTACTTTTAAGTATATTGATTCTCCCGATCATCGACATTGGTAGTGACATCCATCTCTGAGTTAACTCATTGATATCTGACATTAAGGCTTCATAGTTGACGCTGACGACTGATTCTAGCTTAGGCATAATTTGGATTCCTAAATATTTAAACTGATTTACAACATTGAATTGATTTGCCTCAGGGGCTGGGTAATTTCTCTGGGTCTCATTTAGCATTAATATTGAAGATTTAGTTTTATTTATTTTATATCCTGATATTTCCCCAAAATTCTTTATTAAATTCAACAAGGTTGGAATTGATTTTTTTAGATTCGACATAAACAAAATTATATCATCGGCATACAGGGAGATTTTATGTTCTGTTGGTCCAACTTTAATTCCATATATTTGTGAATGTAAACGTATCGCTATCGCTAAAGGTTCAATTGCCATAGTAAACAGTAAAGGTGAAAGTGGACAGCCTTGTCGACATCCTCTATTGATTTTTATTGGTTTTGAAATATTGTTATTTGTTAGGATTTCTGCTGTAGCATTATTGTATATTATTTGAACCCATTTTATGAAATTATTTCCAAGTCCAAACCTTTGTAGGACTTCAAAAAGAAAGGGCCATTCAACTCTATCAAAGGCCTTTTCGGCGTCCAATGATAGGAGAGCTGTATCCGGTGCTTCTTTATTAAAATAAATAATATTAAATAGTCTTCTTACATTATGGAAGCCTTGTCTACCCTTTATAAAGCCATTCTGATCTCGATTAATAATATTTGGTAAAATTTCTTGTATTCGTCTTGCTAAAATTTTACAGATTATCTTAAGGTCGGCGTTTAATAGGCTTATTGGTCTCATATTTTCACATTTATTAGAGGGCTTACCTGGTTTTGGCAGCAGTATAATTAAGGCATTATTTATGTATGATGGTAAATTATTATTTTGAAATGCTTCTAAAACCATTTCCAAAAAAGGTTTTATTAATTTATTCTTAAATTTTTTATAAAGGTCAACTGGAAGACCATCTGGTCCTGCACTTTTTCCTGATTTCATATTATCAATGGCTAGCCCAACTTCTTCTTGACTAATTTTAGACTCCAATATCTCCCTGTTTTCATTTGGTATACACGGTATAGATAGTTCGTTCAAAAACCCATTTAGTTTTGTTAAATCAGGTTCATTTTTGGTATCATATAATTTTTCATAGTAATCTCTAAAGGCTCTATTAATTTCTAAAGGATCTATAACTACCTGTCCATTACTTATAATACTGGTAATTGGTGTTTTAATTTCCAATTGTTTAATCTGCCATGCTAATAATTTTCCTGATTTTTCACCTTGTTCATAAAAAGATTGTTTCAATCTTAGAAGACTCGAGGCAGCTCTATTCGCTGATTTTTTGTCGTATTCAGCTCTCAAAATCAGTAATTCATTCTCCAACCTTGGGTCACTTCCTGCATACACTTTTTCCTGAAGACTTTTTATTTTATGTTCCAATTTAGCTCTCTCCTCTCGAGTCTTCTTAGATTTTGATCCTGTATAACTAATAATATGTCCCCTAATAAAAGCTTTGAAAGCCTCCCACTTTACACATGCTGATGTTTGTGTAGTATTGATGTCAAAGAACTCGTCTATCTGTTTTTCTATATACTTGACAAATTCCTCATCCTGAAGCCATTTATGCTGAAATTGCCATCTACCTGATTCCTTTGTCAATTTTTTATCTACATATATTAGACAACAGGGTGCATGATCAGAGATCACGATGTTATCATAAAAGCAGTTTTGAATCTTGGACCTTAATTCTGTGGAAATCAAAAAATAATCAATACGTGAGAATGTCTTGTAGGTACTGGAATAACAAGAATAGGCTTTAACTTGTGGTTTCATTTCTCTCCATATATCTAACAATCTCAATTCTTTCATAAAATGATTAATAGTCATCCTACATCCAATGTGCGTACAATCCAGTCCTGTTGATCTATCCACACCTGGATTCAATGTACAATTAAAATCCCCTGCTATTATATGTTGCCCTGTAAGTGATGATAAGATGAGAAATAAATTAGCAAAGAACTTCTGATCATCTATATTGGGACCATATAAGTTCACAAGATTTATATTTTCTAATAGCAAAGAACCTTGAATGATTACATATCTTCCAAATTTGTCTCCAATTACATTTTTCACTTGAAAAGGAACTGATTTATGTATGAGAGTCATAACTCCCCTGGCTCGGGATGAAAATGAAGAGGTGAATACACTTCCCTGCCATCTACTCCTAATTCTTTTAACATCCTCCTCTATCAGATGAGTTTCTTGTAAAAACACAATTCTTGAACCCATGTCCTTTATTTTATTCAGAACTTGTTTAAGTTTTTTTAAATTTTGTAGACCTCTGCAATTCCATGAAGTTAAATTAAGATTAACACTTTGGTCCATGATCAATAGAGAGTTTGGGATTACCTTGCAGTGTAAACATGCTCATACAGAGAAGCAAAAACATGAGTGGTTGAACATTCATCCTACAAACTACACACAAACAAATTTCCCCTTCCCACACTTGTGGCAAACCCCCCAAAATCAAAAGAAAAATTCTGTCTCCTGATATAGCCATCGACCGTTCCACACCCATGGGGAACAGCCTAAGCCACTCCTTCTTCATCCTCCCAATCACCCTAACTCTACTGCTTTTAATGACGTAAC
The DNA here is from genome assembly GCA_020510985.1 of Pholidichthys leucotaenia. Lineage (NCBI taxonomy): Eukaryota > Metazoa > Chordata > Actinopteri > Cichliformes > Pholidichthyidae > Pholidichthys > Pholidichthys leucotaenia. The sequence continues at coordinate 228,586,475 of CM035836.1, forward strand.
ATTAACTCTCCTCTGTAGTTTTCCAACTTAACTCCAAAATTTTTAACAACTTTGTACATCATAGTTTTTTTTTTGTTTGTTTTGTTTTTGTTTTGTTTTTTTAATATATAATACAATCTATATTTTGTAAACTTACTATTTATTTCAAGTCAGTCAGATGCCTGTGCAAATGCTTAATTATTCTACCTTATATTTTGTTCATGCTTAGCTCCCACCAGTCTCTTCTTCTTCTTTGATCTTCTTGATGAACTCCTGCGCCTCCTCTGGGGTCTTGAAGATGTGGGTTCTGCCCTCATACGTGGTCAGCAGTCTCGCAGGATAGATTACACCATGACGAATCCCAAGGTTGCACAGCTCCTTACGTACGGGATCAAACTGCTTCCTCAATTGCTGGATTCCTGTGGCCAAATCTGGGTAGAACCGCACCTGCTGGTCCTGGTGTTTAATCTCTCCTTTTTTTAGCTCGTGCAGCGTTGAAGATCTTCATCCTGTCTCTGTTGCTAAGAAACTTCATAATTAAGGTCCTCGGCGGTCCCTTATCTCTCCGTGGGCCAATACGATGTGCTTTTTCCAGAACCACTGCTGATTGCAACTCCTCGCTGCCCAGCACCTCCGGAATCCACTTTTCCAGAAAGGAACATACGTCCCGACCTTCTGATTCCTCTGGAAGACCCACCAGCCTCAAATTATTCTGTCTCGACCGAGATTCCAAATCCAAAATATTATCTTCCAGAGATTTATTTTTTTTTTCCAAAGTGCGCACCTTTAATTGAAGACGGGTGACGTCATCTTCAGCACTAGCGAGACGGAGCTCCATCTGCGCCGTTCGTTCTACACAGTCACCCAATTCCTTTCTTATTCCTTCCAACGCTGTCATAATCCCATCAAATCTAGAGGAAAAGTCCGCTCTCATTGAACTCATGGCAGCCATCAGCGCATCTGCGCCATTCCCCGCAGATATCGCACCGTTGCCAGCCTCCTCCGCCATATATGGAGTTTTGTTTACTGCGTCACAGACCTGAAAGTCCGTTAATTTGGACTGTTTCGGCGGCTCGCTTTTTCCTTTTCCTGGTTTTCCAGCCTTAGGCTTCGCCGACATATCTTCGCCCAAATGCTGGGATACGTTCTGTCCCAAATGAGAGAGTTATTTGCCGATTTTTTTTTTCCAGGAGCAGAGCAGAGCGAGACACGTCCGTCCTACGTGGCAGCCATAACCGGAAGTCCCAAATACTTATTTTACTGAGGAATTTACCAATTAATTCATTAAAAATCCTTCAATGTGATTTTCTGGATTTTTTTTTTCTCATTTTGTCTCTCATAGTTGAGGTATACCTATGATGAAAATTGGAGACCTCTCTCATCTTTTAAGTGGGAGAACTTGCACAATTGGTGGCTGACTAAATACTTTTTTACCCCACTGTATTTATTGCAATGCTTATTGCATAGAACATAACTTTAAACGGCACGTTACACCATAAAGTTGCTTTCGCTAGCCGTTATCATCTGTTAGCATCTGCTAGCGGACGCCATTTGCATCCGGACGCTGACAGTGGTGGCTATATTTTCTTTGGTCATATAAGCATAAAGAGTGTAGCTGACTACATTCTATTCATCTTAATTTTAAATCTCAATCACGTATCTTGTCTCAGGTGCGCTGGCTGTGCTTGATGTGGGATGCTTTCTGCCGAGACACTATAACATCCAACGTTGTAGCATGCTAGCTCGCCGCTTGGCTTTACCATATACACACTGCACAATGTTTTCCTTCAATATGAGCTTGAAGTGATTCCAGACTTGAGATACCCTTGTCATTTTTTAAAATTTCTTTATCTTTGCTGGCCCGTCACTATGCCACTCTGCCATGGCGCTGTTAAACAAATCTGCGTTTTGTTCAGGCAGCGTGACCGGAAGAAGGTAGCACCAGAAGATGGTCACATAGACCGGAAGTGCTACATTAAATGACATGTCGAGGCATAAATTTTGGATGGAGAATTTTTTTGTAACTGAATTATTTAAATTATTCGAGTAATCGTTGCAGCCCTATAATTTTTATCTATCAACTTCCTTTTATTCCATTTTATTGTGCAGCGCTCTGTGACTATATGTCTGTGAAAAGTACTTCATAAATAAACTTTACTTTCTTGACACTCAGAGAAAAAGCGCCATGTTGGTGTCTCTTTATCTTAGCCCTTGCTAATGCTGCTCCAAGACGTGTGCTGGCCCACCATATTCCAAGTGTTTTTTGTTTTTTTTTCCCTGTGCAGCACTTCTTGCAGGTTGTGTGTCATATCAAGGTCTTTCCTTCCATCTTTGTTATAAAATCCAAAAAAGGCCCAACATTTGAGCTAACTTGGAGTGAACTGCTTCCTAACTTTCAAAGCTGGCTGCCAAGACAAGCTACGACTTCACTTGACTGGGTGTTTGCTTTGCGCCATCTAGTGGACTGAAAATACCATTGATTAACTGATAACCCAAAAGTATGTGTGTGCATTTTTCTTAAATAAAAGATCGATCCATGCATTTATAGATGGATGATTGATCCATAAATCATTGATCATTGATCCATAAATCATCGATCGTCGATCCATAAATCATTGATCGTCGATCCATAAATTGATGATCGATGGATTGTCGCCAGTGCCAAGTATCGCACCCCCCCCCCGGACATCCGCCTAGCCCGCCTCACCCGCAGCGCCATCAACATTGCAGGCAACACCTCCAACCCCTCACACTCCTTCTTCAGCCCCCGTCCTCTGGGCCCACTCCACAAGACTGCTAAACAGCTTTGTTCATCAGGCCATCAGGACCCTGAATTCTGCCCCCCCCCCCCCGTAACGCACTCACCTGCACAATTACTCGCCATTTGCACTATGGGTAGCATTACTGTACATAGACTGCTGTTGGTGTTTTTCCAGCCTCATTCCTTTTCTTTTTTTATATTGTGCACACCACTGAAGAGAGAGAGAAACACCATTTCAATTCTCCTGTATGTCCTGTACGTATAGTGGTATTGACAAATAAAATTTTTGAATCCTTTGAATCTTTTTTCCCCCACCCCTAGCATTCATTAGTGGTATCTCTCAGCCTCTTTCTTTGATGTTGAGATATAATTTATGTGGCACACAACTACTGTAACGATTTTGAAAAGCCTACATCATTTCTTTCAGTGGTTACTGCGTTCACAAGATTTAGGGAAAATCTAACTTCTGACCTTTACCTCAAGGTCATCTGATCAGAGTCAAATTGCAAGATGCACAGCATCAGTGTATATCAAACCCTGGTACCAAGTTTCAAAACATTTGGAACAAAACTGTAGGAGGAATTGATTTCACAAGACAGTTACTGTCTATCAACTGAGATGAAATAAGAGATCATAAGTCAGGGGCTACAACTCCTGCAAAAATCATCTGATCGCAGCCAAATTGCAATATGTGCATAATCAGTGTATATCAAACCCTGGTACCAAGTTTCAAAACAATCAGAACAAAACTGTAGAACGAGTTGATTTCACAAAAGTGAGACGGACGGATGGACGGGCGGACAGACTGCCCCGTAACATAATCCCCCTTTGGTCTTTGCCCAAAGGAGTCTTCGCCTGGCGGGGGATAAAAATACAATTTGATCATTGTCCAGATCAGCAGAAAAAATAAAACTATTACATAGAATAAAAATTTAAGCAGTATTCATATGAACACTGCAAATTTACAAGAAAAAAGTAGCAAATTATTGAGGAAAAATTTGCAAGTTTTAGAAGTTTTTAATTTACAAGAAAAAAAGCTAATTTGAGAAAAAAATGCAAATTTTTGAGAAAAGTTTCAACTACAAAAAAAAGCAGACAAAAAAGTCAAAAGCACCAAATTTACAAGAAAGTAGCAAATTTTAAAAAAAAAAAATTTCACCTAAGTAAACAGTAGTAAAAATCAAAGGGCATACAAGAGTAGAACACTGTATAGAAGAACACTGGAGAATAAAGTGATGCATTAAGTAAATGAGGTCAATGAATGTAAATTATGTGTTTAAAACCTACATGCAATTATCAGCCTGTGGTGCATTTTTTTTTTCCACAATATCTTTATTGAACCTTTTTTTTTTTTTTTTTTTTTAAACAAACACAAACAATCGAACACTAATACTAAAGTACTACAAAAAAAAATGCACTAAAAACACCTACAACCACCAACAAAATCAAGTCTTCAACAATGCTCCTCTGTTTAGTCTAGACAATCCATTACATAAGTATACATATTATGTTCACCAGTTTGGAATTTACAAGGTCCACACACATCATTCACCTTCTTCTTCAAGAGTTATGTTTAAATTTTTTACATAATCAATAAAAGGTCTCCATATATTCTCAAACACACTTTCCTTTGATTTCAGTATATATGTTATTCTTTCTAATGGAAGGTTTGTTAACATCTGTCTTAACCACTGAGTCACATCTGGTCTATGAGTCTTTTTCCACCATAATGCAATACATTTTTTGGCATTAAGCAAACTGAGGTCTATGAATGTTCTTTCACTTTTATTAAAGTTATGCTTTTTTGGGTACAGACCCAACAAAAACAGTTTAGGATTCAATATGATTTGTTTTGAAATTATTTTTTCAATTGTTACCCTCACCTCTTCCCAAAACATTCTAATTATTCTACATTCCCATAAACAATGAAATAGGGTTCCTTTACTTTCCATGCATTTTGTGCATGTATCTGGTATGTTTTTGTTATATCTATTTAACTCCACCGGTGTAACATACATCCGCATTAACCATTTAAAATGTATCAATTTCACTTCCGGTTATGGCTGCCACGTAAGACGGACGTGTTTCATTCTGCTCTGCTCCTGGAGAAAAAAATCGGCAAATAACTCTCTCATTTGGGACAGAACGTATCCCAGCGTTTGGGCGAGGATATGTCGGCGAAGCCTAAGGCTGGAAAACCAGGTAAAGGAAAAAGCGAGCCGCCGAAACAGTCCAAATTAACGGACTTTCAGGTCTGTGACGCAGCAAACAAAACTCCATATATGGCGGAGGAGGCTGGCAACGGTGCGATATCTGCGGGGAATGGCGCAGATGCGCTGATGGCTGCCATGAGTTCAATGAGAGCGGACTTTTCCTCTAGATTTGATGGGATTATGACAGCGTTGGAAGGAATAAGAAAGGAATTGGGTGACTGTGTAGAATGAACGGCGCAGATGGAGCTCCGTCTCGCTAGTGCTGAAGATGACGTCACCCGTCTTCAATTAAAGGTGCGCACTTTGGAAAAAAAAAATAAATGTCTAGAAGATAATATTTTGGATTTGGAATCTCGGTCGAGACAGAATAACTTGAGGCTGGTGGGTCTTCCAGAGGAATCAGAAGGTCGGGACGTATGTTCCTTTCTGGAAAAGTGGATTCCGGAGGTGCTGGGCAGCGAGGAGTTGCAATCAGCAGTGGTTCTGGAAAAAGCACATTGTATTGGCCCACGGAGAGATAAGGGACCGCCGAGGACCTTAATTATGAAGTTTCTTAGCAACAGAGACAGGATGAAGATCTTCAACGCTGCACGAGCTAAAGGAGAGATTAAACACCAGGATCAGCAGGTGCGGTTCTACCCAGATTTGGCCACAGGAATCCAACAATTGAGGAAGCAGTTTGATCCCATACGTAAGGAGCTGCGCAACCTTGGGATTCGTCATGGTGTAATCTATCCTGCGAGACTGCTGACCACGTATGAGGGCAGAACCCACATCTTCAAGACCCCAGAGGAGGCGCAGGAGTTCATCAAGAAGATCAAAGAAGAAGAAGAGACTGGTGGGAGCTAAGCATGAACAAAATATAAGGTAGAATAATTAAGTATTTGCACAGGCATCTGACTGACTTGAAGTAAACAGCAAGTTTACAAAATATAGATTGTATTATATATTAAAAAAAAAACAAAAACAAAACAAGCAAAAAAAAACTATGATGTACAAAGTTGTTAAAAATTCTGGAGTTAAGTTGGAAAACTACAGAGGAGAGTTAATGTTACGTCATTAAAAGCAGTAGAGTTAGGGTGATTGGGAGGATGAAGAAGGAGTGGCTTAGGCTGTTCCCCGTGGATGTGGAACGGTCGATGGCTATATCGGGAGACGGAATTTTTCTTTTGATTTTGGGGGGTTCGCCACAAGTGTGGGAAGGGGGAATTTGTTTGTGTGTAGTTTGTAGGATGAATGTTCAACCACTCATGTTTTTGCTTCTCTGTATGAGCATGTTTACACTGCAAGGTAATCCCAAACTCTCTATTGATCATAAACCAAAGCGTTAATCTTAATTTAACTTCATGGAATTGCAGAGGTCTACAAAATTTAAAAAAACTTAAACAAGTTACGAATAAAATAAAAGACATGGGTTCAAAAATTGTGTTTTTACAAGAAACTCATCTAATAGAGGAGGATATAAAAAGAATTAGGAGTAGATGGCAAGGAAGTGTATTTACCTCATCATTTTCATCCCGGGCCAGGGGAGTTATGACTCTCATACATAAATCAGTCCCTTTTCAAGTGAAAAATGTAATTGGAGACAAACTTGGAAGATATGTAATCATTCAAGGTTCTTTGCTATTAGAAAATATAAATCTTGTCAACTTATATGGTCCCAATATAGATGATCAAAAGTTCTTTGCTAATTTATTTCTTATTTTATCATCACTTACAGGGCAACATATAATAGCAGGGGATTTTAATTGTACATTGAATCCAGGTATAGATAGATCAACAGGACTGGATTGTACGCACAATGGATGTAGGATGACTATTAATCATTTTATGAAAGAATTGAGATTGTTAGATATATGGAGAGAAATGAAACCACAAGTTAAAGCCTATTCTTGTTATTCCAGTACCTACAAGACATTCTCACGTATTGATTATTTTTTGATTTCCACAGAATTAAGATCCAAGATTCAAAACTGCTTTTATGATAACATCGTGATCTCTGATCATGCACCCTGTTGTCTAATATATGTAGATAAAAAATTGACAAAGGAATCAGGTAGATGGCAATTTCAGCATAAATGGCTTCAGGATGAGGAATTTGTCAAGTATATAGAAAAACAGATAGACGAGTACTTTGACATCAATACTACACAAACATCAGCATGTGTAAAGTGGGAAGCTTTCAAAGCTTTTATTAGGGGACATATTATTAGTTATACAGGATCAAAATCTAAGAAGACTCGAGAGGAGAGAGCTAAATTGGAACATAAAATGAAAAGTCTTCAGGAAAAAGTGTATGCAGGAAGTGATCCAAGGTTGGAGAATGAATTACTGATTTTGAGAGCTGAATACGACAAAAAATCAGCGAATAGAGCTGCCTCGAGTCTTCTAAGATTGAAACAATCTTTTTATGAACAAGGTGAAAAATCAGGAAAATTATTGGCATGGAAGATTAAACAATTAGAAATTAAAACACCAATTACTAGTATTATAAGTAATGGACAGGTAGTTATAGATCCTTTAGAAATTAACAGAGCCTTTAGAGATTACTATGAAAAATTATATGATACTAAAAATGAATTTGATTTAACAAAACTAAATGGGTTTTTGAACGAACTATCTATACCGTGTATTCCAAATGAAAACAGGGAGATATTGGAGTCTAAAATTAGTCAAGAAGAAGTTGGGCTAGCCATTGATAATATGAAATCAGGAAAAAGTGCAGGACCAGATGGTCTTCCAGTTGACCTTTATAAGAAATTTAAGAATAAATTAATAAAACCTTTTTTGGAAATGGTTTTAGAAGCATTTCAAAATAATAATTTACCATCATACATAAATAATGCCTTAATTATACTGCTGCCAAAACCAGGTAAGCCCTCTAATAAATGTGAAAATATGAGACCAATAAGCCTATTAAACGCCGACCTTAAGATAATCTGTAAAATTTTAGCAAGACGAATACAAGAAATTTTACCAAATATTATTAATCGAGATCAGAATGGCTTTATAAAGGGAAGACAAGGCTTCCATAATGTAAGAAGACTATTTAATATTATTTATTTTAATAAAGAAGCACCGGATACAGCTCTCCTATCACTGGACGCCGAAAAGGCCTTTGATAGAGTTGAATGGCCCTTTCTTTTTGAAGTCCTACAAAGGTTTGGACTTGGAAATAATTTCATAAAATGGGTTCAAATAATATACAATAATGCTACAGCAGAAATCCTAACAAATAACAATATTTCAAAACCAATAAAAATCCATAGAGGATGTCGACAAGGCTGTCCACTTTCACCTTTACTGTTTACTATGGCAATTGAACCTTTAGCGATAGCGATACGTTTACATTCACAAATATATGGAATTAAAGTTGGACCAACAGAACATAAAATCTCCCTGTACGCCGATGACATAATTTTGTTTATGTCGAATCTAAAAAAATCAATTCCAACCTTGTTGAATTTAATAAAGAATTTTGGGGAAATATCAGGATATAAAATAAATAAAACTAAATCTTCAATATTAATGCTAAATGAGACCCAGAGAAATTACCCAGCCCCTGAGGTAAATCAATTCAATGTTGTAAATCAGTTTAAATATTTAGGAATCCAAATTGTGCCTAAGCTAGAATCAGTCGCCAGTGTCAACTATGAAGCCTTAATGACAGATATCAATGAGTTAACTCAGAGATGGATGTCACTACCAATGTCGATGATCGGGAGAATCAATATACTTAAAAGTGATATTTTACCTAAAATACTTTATTTATTTCAATACATTCCCTTATCACCACCTTTAGATTTATTCTCAAGAATAAAAAAAAAGTTAGTGGAATTTATATGGAACAACAGGAGGGCTAGATTACGTCTGTCTTTATTATATTTACCATTTGATCGTGGAGGTCTGAAATGTCCAAATTTTATGTTGTATTATTGGTCGGCACAACTGAGGTCTATGACATATTATTTTTCATCAAATGATCTCCCTCACTGGACTGAAATGGAATCATACAATTTACCTTTACCTCTTCCCATATTCATATACTCAGATTCGGCAAAAAAATTACAAAAACAAGTTAAAAATCCATTTGTAAAGCATATGATCAAAATATGGTGTGAAGCTAAAAACTATTTAAAAGAACCACAGTTACTGTCACAATTTAGTCCAATATGGGGTAATCAATATTTTAAACCAGGGAGAGCGGACGCTGTATTTAAAGTATGGAATTTAAAAGGGATACAAAAGATTCAGGATTTATATGTGCCATGTGCAGAAAACATAATGTCTTTTGAAGAGCTGAGGATCAAATTTAATCTTAATAGAACACATTTTTTTAAATATCTTCAACTTAGAAACTTTATTCGATCAAATCAAAATAAAGCTCTCACTCGACCTATTTATTCATCCTTGGAAAAAATGATGATGAAAGATAGTAAAAGAAAGGGTATTATTTCAGAGTTTTATAACTCATTGACACTATCTTCAAGTGAAAATTCACTGAAAAGATTAAACTACTGGAAAGAAGATCTGCAAACTGAAATTTCAGAGGAACAATGGGAATTGGCTTGTACAGAAGCTCAAACCAAATCAATAAATGTACGCCTTAAATTGATACATTTCAAATGGTTAATGCGGATGTATGTTACACCGGAGGAGTTAAATAAATATAACAAAAATATACCAGATACATGCACAAAATGCATGGAAAGTAAAGGAACTCTATTTCATTGTGTATGGGAATGTAGATTAATAAGAATGTTTTGGGAAGAGGTGAGGGTAACAATTGAAAAAATAATCTCAAAACAAATCATATTGAATCCTAAATTGTTTTTGTTGGGTCTGTACCCAGAAAAGCATAATTTTAATAAAAGTGAAAGAACATTCATAGACCTCAGTTTGCTTAATGCCAAAAAATGTATTGCACTATTATGGAAAAAGACTCATAGACCAGATGTGACTCAGTGGTTAAGACAGATGTTAACAAACCTTCCATTAGAAAGAATAACATATATACTGAAATCAAAGGAAATTGTGTTTGAGAATATATGGAGACCTTTTATTGATTATGTAAAAAATTTAAACATAACTTTTGAAGAAGAAGGTGAATGATGTGTGTGGACCTTGTAAATTCCAAACTGGTGAACATAATATGTATACTTATGTATTGGATTGTCTAGACTAAACAGAGGAGCATTGTTGAAGATTTGATTTTGTTGGTGGTTGTTGGTGTTTTTTAGTGCATTTTTTTTTGTAGTACTTGAGTGTTAGTGTTTGATTGTTTGTATCATGTTTGTTAAAAAAAAAAAAAGGTTCAATAAAGATATTGTGGAAAAAAAATGTATCAATTTAAGACGTACATTTATTGATTTGGTTTGAGCTTCTGTACAAGCCAATTCCCATTGTTCCTCTGAAATTTCAGTTTGCAGATCTTCTTTCCAGTAGTTTAATCTTTTCTGTGAGTTTTCACTTGAGGATAGTGTCAATGAGTTACAAAACTCTGAAATAATACCCTTTCTTTTACTATCTTTCATCAACATTTTTTCCAAGGATGAATAAATAGGTCGAGTGAGAGCATTATTTTGGTTTGATCGAATAAAGTTCCTAAGTTGAAGATATTTAAAAAAATGTGTTCTATTAAGATTAAATTTGATCCTCAGCTCTTCAAAAGACATGTTATCTGAACATGACAAATATAAATCTTGAATTTTTTGGATCCCTTTTAAACTCCATACTTTAAACACAGCATCCGCTCTCCCTGGTTTAAAATATTGATTACCCCATATTGGACTAAATTGTGACAGTAAGTGTGGTTCTTTTAAATATTTTTTAGTTTCACACCATATTTTAATCATATGTTTTACAAATGGGTTTTTAACTTGTTTCTGTAATTTTTTTGCAGAGTCTGAATATATGAATATGGGAAGAGGTAAAGGCAAATTGTATGATTCCATTTCAGTCCAGTGAGGGAGATCATTTGATGAAAAATAATATGTCATAGACCTCAGTTGTGCCGACCAATAATACAACATAAAATTTGGACATTTCAGACCTCCACAATCAAATGGTAAATATAATAAAGACAAACGTAATCTAGCCCTCCTGTTGTTCCATATAAATTCCACTAACTTTTTTTTAATTCTTGAGAATAAATCTGAAGGTGGTGGTAAGGGAATGTATTGAAATAAATAAAGTATTTTAGGTAAGATATTACTTTTAAGTATATTGATTCTCCCGATCATCGACATTGGTAGTGACATCCATCTCTGAAGTAACTCATTAATATCTGTCATTCAGGCTTCATAATTGACACTGGCGACTGATTCTAGCTTAGGCACAGTTTGGATTCCTAAATATTTAAACTGATTTACAACATTGAATTGATTTGCCTCAGGGGCTGGGTAATTTCTCTGGGTCTCATTTAGCATTAATATTGAAGATTTGGTTTTATTTATTTTATATCCTGATATTTCCCCAAAATTCTTCATTAAATTCGACAAGGTCGGAATTGATTTTTTAAGATTCGACATAAACAAAATTATGTCATCGGCATACAGGGAGATTTTATGTTCTGTTGGTCCAACTTTAATTCCATATATTTGTGACTGTAGACGTATCGCCATCGCTAAAGGTTCAATTGCCATAGTAAACAGTAAAGGTGAAAGTGGACAGCCTTGTCCACATCCTCTATTGATTTTTATTGATTTTGAAATATTGTTATTTGTTAGGATTTCTGCTGTAGCATTATTATATATTATCTGAACCCATTTTATGAAATTATTTCCACTGTGGTGCATTTTAATTTCAAAAAATTACTAAATGTTTGTAATTAATGTTTAATGCTTAACATACCCTTGAGAACATACAAATACTGGAACAATAACCCTCCTTCAATGCCAATTTGAAACATCAGCATAAGTTACGCTGCCAACCCCCAGCCTCTATAAATACTAGGGATGCAAGTTATCAGTTAATTCATTAACTGTTAAATGATTCATCTTATCGATCGATTAACAATTAATTGATAAGCGGCAATTTTCCTGAGAATCTGAATCTCCCTCGGTACAATAGGGTTTATCTTTAACATACAAAAAGTTAATTACTGTTTTTGATATACTGAATAAAACATGAGCATCATATTTCTCAATGATTTATTGTACCATTTGCATTTTTTTATTTATTTTTTTTTTTTTTTTACTATGGACAATGGCATTTTTTGTAGTTTAATAAATTTTGTACTGTATAGTGTGTACTTATGTATGTGCTGGTACACCTCAGTAAATTACAAATGTCATGATTTTTAATTTATTTTAAAAACTATTACCAATATCATAAATTTCTTTTTTAGTTATATTACAAAAATATAACCAAATATATTTAGTTATATCTATTTTTGTCTATTTTATAACTTTCACGTTCTAATTTACTGAGATGCACTAGTAGAGTGCATCTCACTAGGACATTATTGTGAAACACCCCAGTGTTTCACAGTAAATTGTGGAGCACTAGGGTGGTGAAGCTGATTCACAATAAACTGTGAGGTGCTTCATCCGTTGCATGTTAAACATTATCACAGTACCCTGGAAATCCAGAACAATCTGTGCTCCTCTGTTGTCTGTGACCTCAGTGGTAACTTGAGTCCGGTCTGCTTTTCCGTCTTGCAGCACGGGGCAGCAGGGATGGGTTTTTGTGCTCTTGTAATCTTTTTCTTTGCTCCGGTCTGTTTCTCCGCTATGTTAATTTGAAGCAGGTGGACCTTCAAGCTCGTGAGCCACTGGAACTTGTGGGACTCTCCACAGCGCATGCACTCTGGGGGCTTGGCGGCGTCTTCTGCTTTTTTGGTTGAAATGCAGCAGTGGGTGGTCGCGTGCGATCCTGCCTGGACGCCGACGCCACTATATTTCTTAGAATAAACTCCCATTGAAAAGGACTGCTGAGTTATCAATTAAATGACAACTAATTTTAGTCAACTAAATTGTTATTGCCAATTAATCGATAGTCAATCATTAACATCCCTAATAAATACTACATATAGCATTATATATGCCAACATTGTTGCATATAGTGTCGTTTGGAAAAGCGACCGATTATATGGAAGGTAATCCTAGTCAAAACGTTCAAAGCTATATTGCAGTCCAGCTGATCTGTGGGAGGGGCAGAGGCTGATCAGCAGGTCCTTGATATTGCTGTCATCAGGATTAAAAACTGCATGCTGTATTCACCGGGTATTGCTGCCAGTAGCATTATATATTGTCTGATGTACTGATGTATATTTTTCATGAACAATATGACTATTCAGGCCTTAATATATTGTTTATGGTTGAATTTATAACTACATATAATGATGTTGTTTTCTGTAACACTGAATGCCAGGTACATGAAAGATGTGTGTGACAGCTAGGGTTTGGGGAGAGGAAAGGCTTTTCTTTCCTTTTCTGCTGCTGACCCCCCCCCCCCCCCAAACCTTTTATTACTTTTATAATAAAAGTTTAAGTTCAATAAAGAAAGCTCTTCCCTTTCAAATTCCAGAAACAAATATTTACAGTATTTAGCCAGAAAACTTGACCGCAACAAGGTATGTAACCAATTCAACAGCTTTTTTTTTAATAGGAGCAAAAATTGATGGCAAAACTGAAATAAATAAAATTTTTCTTTGTTCTCTTTTGTGTTTAATCTGCTGAGCTGATACACTGTTTAGTCTACAGAGCAGTCTTCTTCTTTCAGCTGTTCCCTTTAGGGGTCGTCACAGTGGATCATCTGCCTCCATCTCACCCTGCATCTTCCTCTGTAACACAAACCCCCTCCATGTCCTCCTTCACTACATCCATGAATCTTCTCTGTGGTCTTCCTCTTTTCCTCCTGTCTGGCAGCTCCATCTTCAACATCCTTTGTCCAATATATCCACTATTCCTCCTCTGCACATGTCCAAACCATCTCAGCCTTGCCTATCTTACTTTGTTTCCAAACTGCTCAGCCTGAGCTGTTTCTCTGATATACTCATTTCTAATCTTGTCCCTCCTAGTCACTCCCAACAAAAACCTTAGCATCTTCAACTCTGCCACCCCCAGCTCCACCTCTTGTCTTTTTGTCAGCTCCACCATCTCCAAACCATACATCATAGCAAGTCTCACTACCGTCTTGTAAATCTTCCCTTTCACTCTTGCTGCTACCCTTCTGTCACAAATCACCCAACACTCAGCTCCACCCTGCCTGCACTCTCTTCTTCATGTCTCTTTTGCATTTTCCATTGCTTTGGATGGTTGACCCCAGGTATTTAAACTCATCTACTTTCACTACCGCTACTCCACCATTGCACCTGCCTCCCTCTCATTCACACTCATGTATTCTGTCTTGCTTCTACTGACTTTCATTCCTCTTCATCTGCTCCCTATTCTAACTACAGATCACAATGTCATCTGCAAACATCTTGGTCAACGGAAACTCCTGCCTGACCTCATCTGTCAGCCTGTCCATCACCACTGCAAACAAGAAGGGGCTCAGAGCCGACCCCTGATGTAATCCCACCCCCACCTTGAATCCATCCGTCACTCCTACAGTGCACCTCACCACTGTCTCGCTGTCCTCATACATATCCTGCACCACTCTCATACTCCTGACTTCCTCATACAGTACCACACTTACTCTCTTGGTACCCTATCATATGCTTTCTCTAGATCCACAAAGACGCAGTGCAATTCCTTCTGACCTTCTCTATACTTCTCCATCAACACTCTTAAAGGAAACCTGTACTGGTTATTATAACAACATTAATCCTGCTTAAGGTATTACTTATAAACCAAAAATGTGTTTATTCAGTAAAAATAACCCCTTACAGTCAGTATAGGTACATCTCAAAAAATTAGAATATCATGAAAAAGTTCAATACTTTTTGTCACTCATTTCAGAAAGTGAAACCCATATATAATATAGAGCCATTACACAGAGAGTGATATATTTCAAGTGTTTATTTATTTTAATTTTGATGATTATGGCTTACAGCCCATGAAAACCCCAAATTCAGTTTCTCAAAAATTTTAAATATTACATAAAATTAATTTTGAAAAATAGTTTTTTAATAGAAATGTTGGCCGACTGAAAAGTATGTCCATGTACACACTCAATACTTGGTTGGGGCTCCTTTTGGATTAATTACTGTATCAATGTGGTGTGGCATGGAGGTGATCAGCCTGTGTTACTTCTGAGGTGTTATGATGGTCCATGTTGCTTTGATAGTGATCTTCAGCTCGTCTGCATTGTTGGGTCTGGTGTCTCTCATCTTCCTCTTGACAATACTCCATAGATTCTCTATGGGGTTTAGGTTAGGAGAGTTTGCTGGCCAATCAAGCACAGTGATGCCATGGTCATTAAACCAGGTTTTGATACTTACATTGTGTTCAACAATCTGTTTAAAAAGTCCACTGCCATCTCTCCTAAACATCTCCATACCTCCACAGGTATGTCATCTGGACCAACCACCTTTCCATTCTTCATCCTCTTCAAAGCTGCCCTCACTTCCGCCTGATTAATCCTTGGGACTTCCTCGTTCACCATCTTTCCTTCATCCATCCTCTTCTCTCTCATTTTCTTTATTCATCAGCTCTTCAAAGTACTCCTTCCACCTTCTCAACACACTCTCCTCATTTGTTAGTACATTACCATTTCTGTCCTTAATCAACCTAACCTGCTGTACATCCTTTCCAGATCAATCTCTCTGTCTAGCCAATCGATAAAACTCCTTTTCTCCTTCCTTAGTGTCCAGTCTCTCATACAACTCACTATATGCCTTTTCCTTTGCCATGTGCCTAGATTCCAAATACTCCTGTCTACTTTCTTCATCTCCCTGACTATCCCACTTTTTCTTTGCCAACCTCTTCCTTTGAATACTTTCCTGTACCTCCTCATTCCATCAAGTCTCCTTGTCTTCCTTCCTCTGTTTACTGGATATACCACATACCTTTCTACCAATTTCCCTCAATACTTTTGCTGTACTTTCCCAGTCATCTGGTAATTCTTCCCTACCACCCAGAGCCTGGATCAACTTCCTGAACTCTGTGCAACCTTCTTCCTCCTGTAACTTCCCCCACTAAATCTTTGGCTCTGCCTTCACTGTTTTCCTCTTCTTGCTTTGCAAAGTCATCCTACAGACTACCATCTGATACTGTCTAGCTACATTCTCCCCTGCCACCACCTTGCAGTCTCTTACAGTGGTGTGAAAAAGTGTTTGCCTCCTTCCTGAGTTCTCATTTTTTTTGTATGTTTGTCACATTTAAATGTTTCAGATCATCAATTTAAATACTAGACAAAGATAACACAAGTAAACACAAAATGTAGTTGTTAAATGAAGGTGTTTATTATTATATATATATAATATAATTTTATATATCATCTTTGGAAAACGGAGTTCAATTTCTCTAGCCATGCCCAGGCCTGATTACTGCCACACCTGTTCTCAATCAAGAAATCATTTAAACAGGACCTGCCTCACAAAGTGAAGTAGACCAAAAGATCCTCAAAAGCTAGACATCATACTGCGATCCAAAGAAATTCAAGAACAAATGAGAAACAAAGTAACTGAGATCTACAGTATCAGTCTGGAAAAGGTTGCAAAGCCATTTCTAAAGCTTTGGGACTCCAGTGAACCACAGTGAGAGCCATTATCTACAAATGGCGAAAACATGAAACAGTGGTGACCTTTCCCAGGAGCGGCCGGTCGACCAAAATTACCCCAAGCGCGCAACGATGACTCATCTAAGAGGTCACAAAAGACCCCACAACATCCAAAGAACTGCAGGCCTCACTTGCCTCAGGTAAGGTCAGTGTTCATGACTCCACCATAAGAAAGAGACTGGGCAAAAATGGCCTGCATGGCAGAGTTCCAAGACGAAAACCACTGCTGAGCAAAAAAAAAAAAAAAAGGCTCATCTCAGTTTTGCCAGAAAACATCTTGATGATCCCCAAGATTTTTGGGAAAATACTCTGTGGACTGACAAGACAAAAGTTGAACTTTTTGGAAGGTGTGTGTCCCATTACATCCGGCATAAAAGTAACACAGCATTTCAGAAAAGGAACATCACACCACAAGTAAAATATGGTGGTGATAGTGTGATGGTCTAGGGTTGTTTTACTGATTCAGGACCTGGAAGACTTGCTGTGGTAAATGGAACCATGAATTCTGCTGTCTACCAAAAAATCCTGAAGGAGAATGTCCGGCCATCTGTTCGTGACCTCAAGCTGAAGCGCACTTGGGTTCTACCAGCAAGTCCACCTCTGAATGGCTTAAGAAAGACAAAATGAAGACTTTGGAGTGGCCCAGTCAAAATCCTGACCTGAATCCCACTGAGATCCTGTGGCATGACCTTAAAAAGGCGGTTCATGCTCGAAAATCACAAACCCTCCAATGTGGCTGAATTACAACAATTCTGCAAAGATGAGTGGGCCAAAATTCCTCCCCGGCGCTGTAAAAGACTCATTGCCAGTTATCACAAATGCTTGACTGCAGTTGTTGCTGCTAAGGGTGGCCCAACCAGTTATTAGGTTTAGGGGGCAATCAGTTTTTCACACAGGACCATGTAGGTTTGGATTTTTTTCCCTGAATAATAAACACCTTCATTTAAAAACTGCATTTTGAGCTTACTTGTGTTATCTTTGTCTAATAATTAAATTTGTTTGATGATCAGAAACATTTGTGTGACAAACATATAAAAAAATGAGAAATCAGGAAGGGGGCAAACACTTTTTCACACCACTGTATCTCTTTCAGATTTCTCCTTCTGCATAAGATGTAGTCCCCCCCCTGTGTGCACCTTCCTCCACTCTTGTAAGTCACCCTATGTTCCTCTCTCTTCTTAAAGTATCTGTTCACCACAGCCATTTCCATCCTTTTAGCAAAATCCACAACCATCTGTCCTTCCACATTTCTCTCCTTAAGACCATGCCTACCAAGGACCTCCTCATCACCTGAGTTCCCTTCACCTACATGTCCATTAAAGTCTGCTCCAATCACCCCTCTCTCCCCCCGGGAACACACTCTACCAATTCATCCAGCTTAATACAGAATTCCTTCTCTTCTACTTTTCTACTACCTGACATCCAACTTGTGGGGCATATGCACCGACAACATTCAACATCACACCTTTGACTTCTAGCTTCAAACTCATGATTCTGTCTGACTCCCTCTTTACCTCCTGAACATGCTTCACATACTCTTCCTTCAAGATTACTCCTACTCCATTTTTCTTCCTATCTATACCATGGTAGAACAATTTAAATCCATCTCCAATGCTAGCCTTGCTTCCCTTCCATCTGTTTTTTTTTTTTTAACACAAAGTATATCTACCTTTCTTCTCTCCATCATATCAGCCAACTCTCTGCCTTTGCCAGTCATAGTCCCTACATTTAAAGTCCCTACTCTCACCTCCACATTTCTACCTTTCCTTTTCTCTCTCTCAATCCTAACACACCTTCCCCTTCTCCTCCTCCTTGATCTTCGACCAACAGTAGCCCAATTTCCACCGGCACCCTGTCACTTAACAGCATCGGTTGAGGTGGTTGTTAACCTGGGCCTCAACCAATCTGGAATGAAAGTTTCATTCAGCATGATCCGCATGTTTGATTTGGCAAAGGTTTTACATCGGATGCCCTTCCTGGCACAACCCTCCCTATTTACCCGCGCTTGGGTCTACGGTGTACATAGTCTACAGAGCAGTCTATGAAACAGTAATAAATCCTCCTCTCCCAAATCTGACATTTCATCTGCTTTGAATGAAACAAAACAAATAGTACGAAATGCTCACACTGAGGAAACTCGATCAGGGGCACATTCCTGGATGCTTTTTTTAGTAAATAATTCCAAGGATTAATCAATTATTGGAATTTTTAAATTAGTTATCTCGTCGATTAAGCATACCAGATAACCTAAACCCTTTTCCTCATAGACCTGAAAGTCTATAAGGAAAAAAAAATCATTCTACTTTTCAAAGATATGAGGGGGGGCTGAAAAGTTCATAGTGGTCAAATTTGACCAAATGTGGTTTATTTTTCAAACGCAGGGATCCAAGCGCTGCAACACTGATGGAAGAAGTGTGTGGACCGAAGGGAAGACTATGTTGACAAATAAACCACATTTGGTCAAATTTGACCACTATGAACTTTTCACTCCCCCTCCCCCGTACAGGGGTCATTTTTATGAGGATTAGCGTATTCTACACAATAACCCAGATTAGAAATTATTATGGTACAATCATGTTTAAGGGGAACAACACAAAGCCAAATCCGCTTCAGTCTGGTACTTTCCGTACGTAACCCACAAGCTGATAATTATGAGAGCGATAGTCTGAAACACACCCTCCAAAACACACACAAGGGTCTATTCTGTTCCTGGGCACCAGAGTAAGCACTGTCAGAGGGGGGTTATAAATGATTCCCTGTGCAAAGTGTCCCAAGCCAGGTAAAAAGGCTGTGAGCTTCTGAAAGCGGTTATTTATTAAAAGCATCCAGAGCACATGTGTTGAAACTTAACCAACATTACAACTACTTTCTGAGAAACTCAGTTGGGGGTGGTAATTGCTGGGTTGACCCCAGATATTCGGAAGTGGTACATATAGTTTATCAGACGGGGGTAGGGGAGGTGGGGAGTAATGTCCAATGAGCTTTAAACAGTAAGTAAGCAAGTTAAGCATTGAATAGATCACCTTAGATCTGTTGCTGACCACACAGAATTAGTTCCAGGATTTAGGAGGATCCTTGATCTTGTGGCACAATCTCCTTCTCAAGGACTTTTAAAAAGCATCAACTATGAACAAAGAAATTTAAACCACAACTTGACCCAGAATATTAAGGATCTTCAAGTTTATGAAAAAAGTAGGACAAACTTACAGCCTTGTAAATCTTATTCTGGCTACTCAAGGAAATACTGCTGCATGATTTGAGAAAAATGTGCAATTGTGATTACAGCCCCAGTATTAGGTTGTGATTTTGATTATTACCTCTGCCAAGGGAAGACAGAAGTAATGTTTTCAGTAGCATTGGTTTGTCTGTTACCAACATAATTGAAAAAGTT
Source organism: Pholidichthys leucotaenia (assembly GCA_020510985.1). Classification (NCBI taxonomy): domain Eukaryota; kingdom Metazoa; phylum Chordata; class Actinopteri; order Cichliformes; family Pholidichthyidae; genus Pholidichthys; species Pholidichthys leucotaenia. The sequence continues at coordinate 228,606,486 of CM035836.1, forward strand.
ATGAACAGATTTTGATGAAATTTTCAGGAAAGGTGTGTAATCGCACAGGGAACAGATGATTAGATTTTGGTGGTGATTTGGATCACGATGTGGATGCAGGAATTTTTGGAATATTATTTTATATATTAATCCGTGCGCTTTTCATGTACTGCCCCATTAAGACGTGTCCACTCAGTTACGTGCAGGGTCACGACATAGGGCCACGCACCTCGGCAACTCAGAAGCCAAACACTGCAGAAAAGTATTAGGGGGCGTATCCACCAAACTCATTTTTCCTGCTGTGGGCGATTATTTTCTATTCACTCTCTATGTAGTCCAGCGTTTACAGCGTTGACGCCCTTGGCACTGAAACACTTAGAGCGGTGGCCGCTTTTTGTCACGGTGATCATGGCTGAAAAAAGTCGAACTTGTCAGACTACTGTACAGCTGTGCTCGTCAATGTCAGACCTTTCTAAGCAGCCAATCAGAATTAAGGAAGGGTGGGACATAGAACGCCAGTACAGGAAGACGAGAACGGTAGGTGACGGTCGGTGGAGGCTGAACTCTGTTGCATCAAACAACCCGGTACTCTTTGATCTGACACTAAAAGGATATCATGATCAAAATTTGAAAGCAAAAATTTGGAGGAACATGTCCGCATCTGTCAGGGTGCCACGTGTGCATTTGTAATATGTATTTGTAAATGGATACGAAGTGAATATGTAGTTTATAACTGCAAAAAAAGAGTATGATACCGCACTGTTGTGTAATACTGCTTAATAATTCTGAACCTTGTCAGTAAACTGTAATTGAGAACAGAGGAGCGCAGTGGTTAGCACTGCGGCAGCACAGTTTACCCTTGGCCGGGGGATTGTGGGGATCGTGGGTTCGATCCCAGCCCCCGACCAACAGTGATCTGTGTGGAGTTTGCATGTTCTCCCCGTGTTGCGTGGGTTTACTCCGGGATTTCTCCGGTTTCCTCCCACATGCCAAAAACATGCATGTTAGGTTAATTGGCTGTTCTAAATTGTCCCTAGATATTTGTTTCCTATAGGCCCTTAGAATAGAGGGTTAGTATTAATGAAAGCGCTTTGAGTGGTCTTTGTGACTAGAAAAGCGCTATATAAGTGCAGGTTAGTTAGTTAGTTAGTTAGGAGGAAAAAAAATGAAAACCGACCTGAAAGATTCAATAAACCATGATGATGATTTAAGGTGGAAATGCCCAGCCCCAATGTATGGTCAATACAATTATGACAGTCTTGTTATTATTATTATTATTATTATGTAGTCATATTGTTTTTGCTGTCATTTCTCTGTCTGTTAATAATAATAATCATAATAATAATGGATTGCATTTATATAGTGCCTTTTATTCAAATTTTCAGGAAAGGTGTGTAATGGCACACTGAACACACGATTAGATTTTGGTGATGATCTCAAAATACATACCTCCGCCAGGGATCTTACCTTCTCACAGAGTGTTAGCAACAGTACTCCAAAACTACTGGATGGATTTGGATGAAATTTTCACCAGATGTGGTTCTTGGCCCAAAGATGAACTCATTAGATGTTGGAGGTGATCTGTGAGTGCATACCTCCGCCAAGGCCGTATCTTGCAATGTACAGATGGATGGGGATATGGATGGACAAAGGGACGGAGGGGAGGACAAAGGGAGGGAGGGACAGAGCCTTAGCGGAGATCTGCGCTCTCTGAGTGCCCTCTAGTTTTTATTTCAGTTTTTTCTGAAGCAATGGTTTTATGAGTCTACTTGTTTTGTTATCAAGGAAAATGCAGAGTAAATTAGTTCATTTTGAAATGCTTATTTCTCACCTCAATGATTAAGTTGCAAAAAAGTATAAAAACATGTTTGTACAGCTCTGCGTGCCCCATGTGCTCTAATTGCATAGTTAGCTTCTCTTTTTCCTTTATTAATTTTCTGTGACATTCTGGTCAGTCACTGCAACAGATACTGGAGTCAGTTTGTCTTGGCCCATCCTTGCTACTGATAATACCTCTATCTGCCAAGAATGTGCCGCTAGTCCAGCAAAAGCTAGCGGTACTCAAATACTTTGCAAGCAGTTTCATGAAATGGTCAGTCAGAAAGCAACTGGACCGTTCTCACCCTCTGTATAAACACTCTGAACTTCTGCCATCTGGCAAACGATTCTGGAGCATCGGAGGCAGAACCACCAGACTGATTAACAGCTTCCTCCCACAAGCTGTTAGGATGCTGAACAGTTGATTCGGAATCTCTCATACATACTACTGCACCTATGGACATTATGTATATTATTTGTATATTATAGCTCTGGTTAGTTTTCAAGTATGTCTCAGGGATGTGTGAATGGCTGTGTTGAGGTGGGGGGTGAGGGTGTGTGTGAGTGTGTCTTAAATTATGTTCTTTTTACTTATATGGATGCCGAGAGAAACGCAATTTCATCTTGCCTGCACTACAGTTGTATGTACAGCAATATGACAAAGGCTGATTTGATTTGATTTGATCTGATCTCATACCAGCTCGAACGTTACCCGGGTTTGCAGGGTCAGGAGTTCCCAGCAGCAGAGGGCGGGGGACAGAGCTGCGCAGAGGAATCTGATCAGACCTAAATGAAGCAGTCATTGTCGCCCGTGACAGACTGCTATGATGATGATGATGAGCTCTGTGTGTGTGTGTGTGTGTGTGTGTGTGTGTGTGTTTTCATATATCTGCAAAGACTGATTGTCTGTGCATCCCCACAAAATACTTTTCACAACTATTCACATTAACCCTCTTTTCTATAGACCAAATACCTCTAAAATCCATTAGCGCGCCTCAGTAAGAGCACAGAAAAAGTTTTTCTTTGCAATACAATTCAAAAAGATAAACTTCATTACACACAGCAGAATATTTCAAGCATTTTTGAGTTACTTTAAATGATTATGCTATTGTTATTGAAATCAAAATAAAAATTATGATATCCAAATTTACCAAGATTAATTAGAAGAAACACTAATTAAGCTAAAATCCACATTTTTAGTTTGTGGTGGGGGAAAAAAATCCATGCAGTCCCAAGCAAAGCATACATGAGGCAACAATGCCAAGCACTGCACCCCCACTTCACAGGATAAATGGTGCTTCAAACAGTCTAAAAAAGCTCATCTACTGAAGCAAGAAGTAATTGTTTTTATTCTTCAGCTTAAGAAATGAGACAATGAGCTACTCAAAGTACACAAGGTACAAGACTGTATTGTACATTTATCCAAAAGACTAACTTATGTAAAAAGTGGCCTTTTAACCATACAACCATTTCATTTCTAAAAAAAAATCCTGGGCTTTAGCTGAATTCCTGATACAACTCTAGGTCTGGCATTTTGTTTATACTAAATACAATAAGAACTGTTGAAGCTAATGTGAAAGCAATTCCTAAGGTCCCTATGAAATTCATTTTCATTTTATCCAGATTCCATTTTTCCCCTCATGTTTCATTTTTTATTTCACTCCTACTCATGCACTACACTCACGGGCAGGGCAGCTGTGATGAGCTCTCAGCACTGCTCAGCAGTGGTGGCTGGGGACAGCATGAAGTCACTGCTCATTTTAATGTGACAAACACTTGAATACGTGCGATACAACCATTTTATGTATTGCGGGCAGCCAAATATACAGATACAATGAATATATTCGGGATATCACCCAGCCCTAATTCAACAGGACAACACTGCAGTTCACAGCACCTGCCTGATGAAAGGCTTCTTCCAGGAGAATAATGTTGCTCTTCTGGACCATCCTGCCTTTCCCCTGATCTAAATCCCATTGAGAATGTTTGGGGATGGATGGCAGGGAGTTTACAAAAACGGATGTCAGTTCCAGACCGTGGAATCCATCTTCACCACATGAAGCAACGTTCCCACCAGCCTCCTGGAAACACTCGCAACAAGCATGCCTAAACAAATTTTTTGAAGTGATCAACAAAAACAATAGGGCTACTCACTACTGAGCCCTTTTTTGACACTTTTAGTTCTGTTTTGGGTTTTTTGGGAAGTGCTATGGTCTTAAACTTTTGATCAACTGATGATCACCCTGTTTGAGTTTAAATGCAGTTTTCAATAAATTGTCTACTCTGTTTTTTGTCTCTTGCTCACGTTTCTTCTTTTTGCATTTTGAAGCTGGTTATAATCCACCAGTGCGAAAAGCAGATACTTATAGTTTTCCCCCTTGATAATAAAGTGAATGAGACCCATTCTGTTTACATACCTTGTACTGATTTTCTCTTCCACAAAGAGAAATGAAGTGCCGTATCAAAGAAGTCAGGCTGAGAAAAATATTTTTTATTGAAGCAGAGGAAAAAACAGCACAAATCACCCCGGCCAAATCCTAGAAACCTCTCTACTTCCTGTGCCATGTGACCTTCCAGTGTCTGATTTTATTTCTTTTTCCCCTCATCTTCCTCCCTGCAGCTATGTTGTTTGGGTCCCTCGCTCACCCTTCTAGAACTAAAACCACACACAAAGATTCACATAATCTGCAGCTTTCATGACTAAGCATGGGTGACAAGTCATTGTGTAAATTTGCGCCCAGTGTGAAGCTAGTGAAAGGTCAAAATCCCAAGGTGAACCTATGTACCAGGTTTGGTGGCCCTAGCTTTACTCATTTTATAATAAGACTGCAAAGAGAATGCTAACCTTGCCCTTTGACCTTTTGACCCCAAACCGATATTCAGAGGTTATAATCTCAAGGTGAACCTCTGTAGCAAGTTTGGTGACCCTAGCTTTCTTTGTTGTTGAGATATTTATTTTGATGTTGACCTCTGACCTTGTGATCCCAAATCCATAGTCACACTTCAGGGTCACAGGTTGAACCTGTGTACCAAGTTTGATGACCCTAGCTTTACTCGTTGTACAGTAGGGAATGAATAACCTTGACCTTTGACCTTTTGACCCCAGACCCATAGTCAGAGGTCAGGATCCCAAGTTGAACCTGTGTCCCAGGTTTGGTGGCCTTAGCTTTATTTGTTTTACAGTAATGGTAAATTAATCATTTACCATCATGCAAATGGAGTCTTAACTTTGACCTTTTGATCCCAAACCCATAGTCAGATCAGGGTGCAAGTCTTCCAAGATGTGTCTTAGATATAACTACTGTATTGATTTGAAAAGCCTACATCCTTTCAGTAGTTATTGCATTTAGAAGATTGAGGGAAAATCAGATCTCTGACCTTAGACCTCAAGGTCATCCGATCAGAGTCAAGTTGCAATATGTACATCATCAGTATATATCAAACCATGGTACCAAGTTTCAAAACATTTGGAACAAAGCTGTAGGAGGAGTTGATTTCACAAGATAGTTACTGTCTATTTATGAGGTGAAACAGGAGGTCATAGGTCAGGGGCTACAAATCCTGCAAAAATCATCCGATCAGAACCAAATTGCAATATGCGCATCATCAGTGTATACATGAAACCGTGGTACCAAGTTGCAAAACAATCGGAACAGAACTGTAGGAGGAGTTGATTTCACAAAAGTGGGACAGATGGATGGATGGATGGATGGATGGATGGATGGACAGACGGACGGCCAGATGGATGGACTGACCCATAACCAGGGCTGGGAATCATCACTAATTTCCAGAATCGATTCAATTCCAATTCTTGAGGTTCTGAATCGATTCAATTTCGATTTGATCCGATCCTGAGTCAATCAGGGAAATTACCATTTTAACAGCTATTTTACGTGCCAGGAAAAAAGTCTTAAGAGACCTAATGCTGCAAATTGTACCAGAAATACTCTAGATAGACAGACAGACAGACAGACAGACAGATAGACAGTTTATTTCGAACACAAAAAATATAACAAAAAACAAGCAAATAGCAAATGCAATAAAGTTACAGTATACACTGTTCGAAAGGGAGAAGGAAGAAGTGAACACTTATTAATTCCAACTCCTCTTTTCCATCGATACACCCATGTGGATTTTATACAAATTACTACCATTAATACCCCAAGTAAACAATTTACTGTATTTTTTACAGATCAACATTAACACCTGTCCATTCTAACATACAATGAAGTCCATATATCAAAACCAGTCTCAAACGACACAGATACACACAGTGCTGTCCCACCCACCATTCCATAGTGTCCCATAATGTCCCAGAGTGAACATAATGAATCGTACATATACAGTAAATTCTACCCTTCTAACATATAACCTTTCAACAAATGGTGCTTATACCTCTTTTTAAATTGATTTCTGTTTGTACATAGTTTCAGTTCCGGCTCCAGACTGTTCCACAAATCCACCCCACAGACAGATATGCACATACTTTTCTTGGTTGTACGTATCTTGGGTTTTGTGAAGTTTAAGTCTCCTCTCAAATTATGATCATTGTCTCTTTTTTTTTTTTAATATATATTTTATTCAGTTTTTTTGAAAATAAGACAGAACAATAAACAATAAACACTGCCAGTGCTCAAGACAATACACAAAGAAATAAGTGATTGGTACACAAAGCCCATATAACTGCAAAAGTGTAAGCAGTCCATGCTAAGCAAGTTTCATAATACAATCCTTTCATGTTACAGGCTGAGTCTTCTTTTTCTTAATGTGATCCATAAGTGGTCCCCAAATTTTAGTAAACATATCTTGAGTATTAGACAAATGATATCGAATCTCTTCAAGGTACAAGCAGGATGCCAAATCGTTAAGCCAGTTAATATAACTGGGCGGCGTATTGGCCTTCCATTCTTTCAGAATGACCCTCTTCGCAACAATCATGCCAAACCTAATAGCATGCTGAAGTGACTGTGAGCAGAGCAAAGTTTGATCTGAACAACCAAGTATTACTGTTAAGACATCAGGTATTATGACTTTTTTATATATGACACTGTACAAATTAAAAATCTGAGGCCAAAAATTTTTAAGCGAGGGGCAGGAGAAAAATAAATGACATAAAGTACCATCACTTATTTTACACTTGTCACATAGTGGTGAAATGGTCGGAAAAAGTCTATTAAGGCGAGTCTTAGAGTATTGTAATCGATGTATTACTTTAAATTGTATTAGCTGAAGTCTGGCATTTACTGAACATGAATGAATACCAACTAAGGCTCTTTCCCATAGATCATTTGAGATCTCTATACCTGCATCCCTCGTCCATGCCTCCTTGACATGGGTCGAAGACGTTGGCCAAGAGAAAAGATTAACAGATTCTGAAATTAAATGCTTGGAGGTTGGGTGTTTTCTCAAAACCTCATAGAAATCATGTTGTACAGGAAGTTTGACAAAATGGGTTAAAGACTGTTGTACAAAATGTCTAATCTGCAGGTACCTGAAAAAATGATCAGGTGGGAGATTGAACTTCATTTGTAATTGTGTAAAAGATGCAAAGTCTTTGTTGATATACAGGTCCTTTATTAAAAGAATACCTTTATTTGACCATTGCCTGAACACAGGATCTGATGAAGCTGGTTTGAAGGCAGGGTTTTGGCATATAGGTGCATATATAGAAAGGTCAGGAAGATGCAATATCTTCTTAATTTGTTTCAGAATTCTGAAGGAATTGTACAGCACAAAGTCATGTCTGAACACATTCAGAGGGACGTCGACCTTGCTAAATAATAAAGCAGATAAAGATGTACCAATGAGGGATTGACAGTTATGAGATTCAAGTGCAGGCCAACACGGTATTTGATCCGCATTATGATTATCTTGGGACCAGAAGACCAAGGCCCTAGCGTTGCAGGCCCAATAATAATGTCTCATAATAGGCAACCCAAGACCACCCTCGACCGAGGATTTTTGGAGATGTAATTTAGAGACACGGGGGTTTTTACCAGCCCAAATAAAGGAGATGATAATGGAATCAACTAATTTAAAAAAAGATGCTGTAAGAAAAATTGGCAGATTCTGAAATAAATATATAAATTTAGGAAGTACAATCATTTTGACAATATTTACTCGTCCAATTAGAGAAATTGGTAGTAATTTCCATTTCTCAATCATGCCCCTAATCTTATTTAATAGTTCTGTAAAATTCAATTTGAAAATAAGTTTGGGATTCCTAGGGATGGTGATTCCTAAATATTCAAAGTGCTCATTTGATATTTTAAAAGGTAATGTGTTAAGAAATGTTTTATCTAGACCATCTGAAAGAGGCATGAGAACACTTTTCTCCCAGTTAATGGTAAAACCAGAGAACTGACCAAATTCCCTAATGATCTCGAGAAGAGGTGGAAGAGACTGTCTAATGTCAGACAGTGTCAAAATGACATCATCAGCGTACAAGCCAATAGTGCATTCAGATGCGCTATATCTAAACCCAACTATTTCAGGCTCCATCCTGATGGCAACAGCAAGTGGTTCAAGCGCCAGAGCAAAAAACATTGGCGATAGGCAACAGCCCTGCCTGGTCCCGCGATGTAATAAAAATGGGGCAGATTTATTGTTGTTAGTAAGTACATATGATCTAGGACGTGCATAAAGCATTTTTGCGATAGCTATAAATCTGTCACCAAAGCCAAATCTTTTAAGAGTAATAAACATATACTCCCACTCAATTTGATCGAAGGCCTGCTGTGCATCCAAGGAGACAACAGCAGAATATGGTGGGTTGTTAGAATACATGACGTTCAGAAGTCTACGAGTATTCGAAAATGCAAACCTTTCGGGGATAAACCCGGTTTGGTCACTATGAATTAAGGAACCAATGTGTTCGTTCAAGCGGTTTGCCAAAACTTTTGCAACAATTTTCTGGTCACTATTTAAAAGGCTGAGAGGGCGATAAGAAGCTAGATTTGTTTCATCTTTACCCTTCTTCAACAGTAGACAAATGTTCGCATCGTATAATGTCTCTGGGAATGATCCTTCCTTCACGGAAGAGTTTATCATACGAAGCAACAATGGAGCAAGTTTATCAATGTGAATTTTATAAAATTCAATGCCAAATCCGTCAGGGCCACAAGCCTTACCATTTGGAAATGAACGGATGGCAGCTTTGATCTCCTCTAGTGTGAAGTCAGCATCCAACTGTTGTTTGGCATTTTCACTCAATGTGGGCATATCCAATCTATTTAAGAACCCCCATATGTCTTCCTTTGATGACGATGATTTAGAGGTATATAAGTTTTTATAATATTCATAAAAAGTATTATTTATCTGTAAAGGGTCAGTTATTAGTTCTCCATTAGATACAATTTTATAAATTGCCCGTTCAGCTTGAACACCTCTCAACTGCCTAGCGAGTACGCTGTGTGCTTTATCACCAAGCTCAAATTGCTTTTGTTTAAGCTTTCGTATATAATTACAAACATGCTCACCAAGAATGCGATTGTATTCAAGTCTTGCAGATACAATATTCTTTAGTATTTCATCTGATTTTGAGATACGAAATGATTCCTCCAACAAAGGGAGTTGGGCCTGTATTTCAGACATACGCTTCTGTTTAACCTTTTTATTATAAGACTGGTACGAGATAATATCACCCCTAATAACGGATTTAAATGTTTCCCACAATGTGGAATCAGATACCTCACCATTATCATTAAAGTGTAAGAAATCTGTAATTTTGTTTGAGATGCTTTCACAAAAAGCTTTATCTGAATTTAATGCCGGATTGTATTTCCAATTATATGAGTGCACAAGCATGTTGAAGTTTATTTTAACAGACACAGGGGCATGATCAGAAATTAAAATATTGTTATAATCTGAACTGACAACGTTGGTAATTAAATTGGAATCAACGAGAAAATAATCAATCCTAGTAAAACTGCCATGTACCTGGGAGAAAAAGGAGTACCGTCTGTCCAAGGGATGTTGATGCCTCCAAATATCCACTAAATTTAGCGATTTAATAAGATTATTTAGGACTGGCACAAATTTTAACATGGGAGCAGTTGTAATGGAAGATCTATCAAGATGAGGGTCTAGGAAACAATTAAAATCACCTCCTATAATAATGTTACAGTTATTCTGTTCCGCAACAAGACGAAAGATTTTACAGAAGAAATCCGGACTGTCAAAATCTGGAGCATATACATTTAAAAGGGCCAATGGCATAGAGTTTATGGTACCTGTTACAAGCACAAATCTCCCACCTGGATCGGTCACCATAGACTTGAATACAAAAGGTATAGTTCTGCGCACTAAGATGGCCACTCCTCTGGCCTTTGAGGAAAAGGTAGATTGATAGACCTGGGATATCCATAAGGCTCTCAACCGTCTCTGTTCTGTGGGGGGAATATGGGTTTCCTGTAAGAAGATTATATCAGAGGACAATGATTTCAGATGTGAAAATACTTTTACTCTTTTGAGAGCTTTCCCCAAACCCCTACAGTTCCATGATGTGAACGTGAGATGACTCACACCTGATCCAGAAGAACCAGCTTGCATTCAAAAATTAAATTTAAAAAATATATGGGCTTAGGCAGTAAATGGCTACACTGGCAGGCAAAACAAACCAAACAAAGAACAAATTAAAAAAGAAAAACCTATTATAAAAACCCATTCCCTTAACGCCCCAAAAAACAGGAACAAAGCGGCAAAACCCACTAATACTTGGGAGACTGCTGGGTAACGGACACAGTTTTGCGTTTCAGCAAACCACCAATGGAGCCGCGCAGTCTTCTAATGTAAATCAATTAACTGAAAGAAAGCTACACACAAAGACAATATAATTAACTTGGAATATGCCATCACAAAAAAGGACGAGGCAGAATAAAGTGCAGTATTAGAGTGGCGTCAACAGCTGTATAATTTAAACAATGTGCACTTCGCTAGTTATACACTGTCAGTCAGGGAGTTGGCAAACCTCTCTGCATCCGCCGGAGTGTTAAACACTTTAACTTCTCTGTTGTGGACGACCTGAAGTTTGGCTGGAAACCGTAGAGAACACTTGGCGCCGGCATCAGTCAGCTTCTTCTTGACATTGTTAAAGGCTTGACGCAGTGATGCAACCTCCGCCGTGTAGTCCGGGAAGATGTACACTTTGTTGCCTTGATAACGGAGTGGACCCTGTTGTCTGCTGAGTTTAAAAATATTGGCCAAGTCGCGGTCATTGTGGACTTTGGCGATGATCATCCGTGGGCGCTCGTTGTCTGGAGGCTTAGGTTTGAGGCTGCGGTGGGCACGGTCAATTTTAACGGGCTTGGTCAGGTTATTCGGGCCAAGCAGCTCCGGTAGCAGTCGTGTCACAAACTCCGTGGGATTGCCCTTCTCTTCTCCTTCTTTGATCCCCACGATCCTGATGTTTAACCTCCGCGAGCACCCCTCCAAGTCATTTAGCTTAGCCTTGAGCTGACCATTTTCCACCTGCAACTCACGGTAGCTAGCTTCCAGTGCCGTGATGCGAACATCTGCGTCGGAGAGTGCCACATCCATACTATCCAAGCGTTGTTCAGTCTGATTATGTTCATTCTGTAATGTGGCCAAATGCGTCTCCACTGTGCTTAAGCGACCCTCCACGGACTTTTTCAACTCTTCCATCTGCGCTGAAACTTTAGCTAGCTCAGCGCCATATTTGTTAACTGCAGCTAATATAGCTTTGTTGCTAGCGCTAGCCGAGGCTGAATTTGATGGTTTTACCTCGTCTCTCTTGGGTGGCATGATTGGAGGTTAGTTAGAAACAGCTCTGACGATAAGTACGCAAAAAGTTGGTAAGTAGGTGTAGCAAAGATAAACAAAATTTAGAAGTCTGCGACGGAGCCTCGTGGAAACACGTCTACTCCATTACTGCGCACGAGCGCCCTCTTCCATTGTCTCTTTTTTAAAATATTTTTTGTATATTAGTTGGGAGTTGATTGTTAATTGCCCTGTACATTACTTGTGCTGTTTTAAATTTAACTAAATCGATGAACTTTATGACATGTGACTTCAAGAACAACGAATTGGTATGGTCTCTATATCCTGCATTGTTTATTATCCTTATAGCTCTTTTTTGTAATGTGCATATTGCTTGTAGGTTGGTCTTGTAGGTGTTTCCCCAGACTTCTACACAGTAGTTAAGATAAGGTAAAAACAGTGAATTGTACAATAAGACCAATGATTTATAGTCCAAGATGTGTCTTGTCTTCCCCAGTATGCCTATACATTTTGCTAATTTAGCCCGGATGTGACTGATGTGAGGTTTCCAGCAGATTTTACTGTCTAGCGTCACCCCCAGAAACTTATTTTCCTGTACTGTTTGTATTCTGGTATCATCTATCGTTATCATTATTTCATGATTTATTTTATAATTTCCAAACACCATAATCTTTGTTTGTTTTAGATTTAGAGATAATTTATTTTTGTTGAACCACTGCGTTAATTTTTCCATTTCAGTTGTGACCACCTCTAAAACCTGCTGCAAATTCTCACCAGTGCAAAGGATATTTGTGTCATCCGCAAACAAAATAAATTTCAGAATTTTTGATACTTGGCATATGTCATTTATATACAAGATAAAGAGTTTGGGTCCCAAAACTGACCCCTGGGGCACACCACAAGTGATGTTCATGCAGGGTGATTTGTGCTCTCCAATTTGTACAAATTGTTGTCTGTTACTTAAATAACTTTCCACCCAACTCAGTCCTACCCCTCTTATCCCATACCTTTCCAGTTTCCTTAGTAGTATTCTGTGGTCAATGGTGTCAAAAGCTTTCTTTAAGTCTATAAATACTCCTACAGCAACCTTTTTTTTGTCTATACAACTAGTAATTTCTTCTATAAGTTCGATCAGTGCCAAAGATGTAGATTTATCTGCTCTAAAACCATACTGGCTATCTGTAAGGAGGTTGTGTTTTTCAATGAAATCATCCAGTCTCTTAGTGAATATTTTTTCAAGTATTTTGGAGAATTGTGAGAGTAAAGAGACTGGCCTGTAATTTGTGAAACAATGACTGTCTCCTGTTTTAAAAAGAGGTGTTACTTTTGCTATTTTCATTTTGTCTGGAAATGTACCAGTTTGAAATGACAGGTTACAGATGTGGGTGAGTGGCTTAACAATTCCCTCAATTACTTTTTTCAATATTGTCATGTCAATTTCATTCCAGTCCGTTGATTTTTTGTTCTTAAATTTACTCACACAGTCTCGATAATTTCCTTTTCAGTAACTGCACCCAAAAAGATTGTGTTTGGGTTTCTATCCTCTATTTCATTCACAGACCCACTGTGGTTTGTTTCTGGAGTCACTATTGATTTTGCTAATTCAGGACCAACGTTTACAAAAAATTTATTGAAACCACTGACCACATCTTCCATATTATTAATCAAACTGTCGTTTTCGATAAAATATTCTGGATAATTTGCATACTTAGGACGATTACTAATAATCCCCTTGAGTACTTGCCATATTCCTCTTACGTTATTTTTGTTATCCTCTAGTATTCTGTTGTAATATTCTTTCTTACAGGTCCTCATTATAGTGGTAAGCTTATTTTTATATCTTTTATATTTGATCTCAGCTTCCACTGTTCTGCATTTAATGAATTGTTTATATAATGTATTCTTCTTTTTACATGCATTTATTAACCCCTTGGTGATCCAAGGAATATTTTTTTTTGTCTGTCACTGTATTGTTTTATAGGACAGTATTTATTGTACAATGATTGAAATATTTGTAAAAATTTATCATATGCTCTATTTATGTCATTTTCATCATAAACTATCTTCCAATCTTGTATTAATAATTCCTTTGTCAGTAAATACATTGATTCTTCGGTTCTTATTCTTTCATATTTAATATTTTTGGTATACTTTTTCTTCCTATAATCACATTGATAGACAACAAAAATCGGCAGGTGGTCGCTGATATCATTCAATAAAAGCCCACTCCTGATATTATTTTCCATAATGTTTGTGAATATGTTATCTATTAGTGTGGCACTGTGTGACGTGATTCTGCTAGGTCCTGTAATTGTTGGATGTAAGCCCATGCTGTACATTGTGTTGATAAATTCTTCTGTCAAACTATGTTGTTTTGAGTTCATCAGATCTATATTGAAATCCCCACAGATGAACATAACTTTATGAGTCAGTTTTGCGTACATTTTTTCCATCCAGTCCTTAAATAAGTCAATGTTTGATCCAGGTGTTCTATATACACAGCTCACTACTACATTCTTCACATTGTCCAGACAGATTTCTATTGTAATACATTCAAATAAATCATCCACAGTTACTGACAGATTTTCAACAACCTTGTATTGCAAGCTCTTGTCAACATAAATTGCAACTCCTCCTCCTTTTTTCACTTTTCTATTTATATAATTTAATTCATAGCCATCCATGGTAAAATCCACTCCTTTCTCTTCACTGAGCCACGTCTCTGATATTGCCACAATATTGAAGGGCTCTTTAAACTGATTTAAATAATCTTTAATGTTATTAAAGTTTGCATAGAGACTCCTGCTGTTGAAGTGGATCATAGAAATATTGAAATCAGATGTGATCATTGTGTTAAACTGTTCATCTGTGTAATAATTACAGTCATTATTGATTGAGTTAAAAAGATTATTATCAGGGTCTATGTCATATTCTACGTCCTGTGGGTTGTGCTCTGTGTATTCAAAAACTTTCAGTTCCTGTTGTTCTTGTTTGTTGATTTTTTGATTCATGCTGTAGAATGTTTTGTTGCAGATGAGTAAAATCCTTCAGTGTCCTATATTTGTCTGAATTGTTGCTGTGCCTCCAGATCGTATTTGTCCAGTTCCATAATATTACGGATGTTAATGACCTTGGCTTCTTCAGGCGATCCGTTTAATTTGATGAATATTTTACAGTTTGATGTCCAGGTGTTTTGAATTTTTTTCTGCTTTTTCATGTATCTTGCTTTCCTGGCTATTTCTGCGTTCTCTTTCGTGAGGTGCTCGTTTATGTAGATGTTGGTTCCTTTCAGCTTCTTACCTTGTTTCATTAGCGCCGTCTTGTATTTTCTGTTTACAAACCTCATGATCACAGCAGGTTTGTCGCCGTTTTTCCTGGGCAGAGGGTGGCAGGACTCGATGTTGGTGCAGTCCAGCTGGATTCCGTTTGACTGCATGAAGGCCGTCACCTGTTGCTCAGCGGATTCCTCATCCAGCTGACTTCCACTGCTGTCTGCGGCCACTGCTCTCGCGTATGATCGGGGTTTGATGTGGAGCCCTGTGATGATCACGTCGTTTGCCCGAGTGCTCTGGTCCATCTCAGCCAATCTGCTTTCCAGATACGCCAGCCTCTTGTCTTTTTCAGCGTTCTGGCTGCGCAGCGCTTTAATTTCCTCCACGAGGTCCAGTATACCTCTTTGTTGTGATTTTAGAGCAGACATTTCTTCTGCCAAGAAATCCAGCGCTTTTTTTTTTATCTCATCTTCATTTGGCAGAGCTCTTTTGGGACCCATTATTCCGGCCGATGATCTCTGACTTTGTTAATACATAAATTACCACATAAAGAACTGACCCAAAATCAGTTACAATAATGCACTTTGTATTATTTAACACTTATGATTTCACAAAGTGCTAACAAGTGCTTTCTTTAGTGCAAAGGGTGTGTATTGTCAAGTTTTTTTCCACAATATCTTTATTGAACCTTTTTTTTTTAACAAACATGATACAAACAAACACTAACACTAAAGTACTACAAAAAAAAAAATGCACTAAAAACACCAACAACCACCAACAAAATCAAGTCTTCAACAATGCTCCTCTGTTTAGTCTAGACAATCCAATACATAAGTATACATATTATGTTCACCAGTTTGGAATTTACAAGGTCCACACACATCATTCACCTTCTTCTTCAAGAGTTATGTTTAAATTTTTTACATAATCAATAAAAGGTCTCCATATATTCTCAAACAATTTCCTTTGATTTCAGTATATATGTTATTCTTTCTAATGGAAGGTTTGTTAACATCTGTCTTAACCACTGAGTCACATCTGGTCTATGAGTCTTTTTCCATAATAGTGCAATACATTTTTTGGCATTAAGCAAACTGAGGTCTATGAATGTTCTTTCACTTTTATTAAAATTATGCTTTTCTGGGTACAGACCCAACAAAAACAGTTTAGGATTCAATATGATTTGTTTTGAGATTATTTTTTCAATTGTTACCCTCACCTCTTCCCAAAACATTCTTATTAATCTACATTCCCATAAACAATGAAATAGGGTTCCTTTACTTTCCATGCATTTTGTGCATGTATCTGGTATATTTTTGTTATATCTATTTAACTCCTCCGGTGTAACATACATCCGCATTAACCATTTGAAATGTATCAATTTAAGGCGTGCATTTATTGATTTGGTTTGAGCTTCTGTACAAGCCAATTCCCATTGTTCCTCTGAAATTTCAATTTGCAGATCTTCTTTCCAGTAGTTTAATCTTTTCAGTGAATTTTCACTTGAAGATAGTGTCAATAAGTTATAAAACTCTGAAATAATACCCTTTCTTTTACTATCTTTCATCATCATTTTTTCCAAGGATGAATAAATAGGTCGAGTGAGAGCTTTACTTTGATTTGATCGAATAAAGTTTCTAAGTTGAAGATATTTAAAAAAAATGTGTTCTATTGAGATTAAATTTGATCCTCAGCTCTTCAAAAGACATTATGTTGTCTGCACATGGCAAATATAAATCCTGAATCTTTTGTATCCCTTTTAAATTCCATACTTTAAATACAGCGTCCGCTCTCCCTGGTTTAAAATATTGATTACCCCATATTGGACTAAATTGTGACAATAACTGTGGTTCTTTTAAATAGTTTTTAGCTTCACACCATATTTTGATCATATGCTTTACAAATGGATTTTTAACTTGTTTTGTAATTTTTTTGCCGAATCTGAGTATATGAATATGGGAAGAGGTAAAGGTAAATTGTATGATTCCATTTCAGTCCAGTGAGGGAGATCATTTGATGAAAAATAATATGTCATAGACCTCAGTTGTGCCGACCAATAATACAACATAAAATTTGGACATTTCAGACCTCCACGATCAAATGGTAAATATAATAAAGACAAACGTAATCTAGCCCTCCTGTTGTTCCATATAAATTCCACTAACTTTTTTTTTTATTCTTGAGAATAGATCTAAAGGTGGTGATAAGGGAATGTATTGAAATAAATAAAGTATTTTAGGTAAAATATTACTTTTAAGTATATTGATTCTCCCGATCATCGACATTGGTAGTGACATCCATCTCTGAGTTAACTCATTGATATCTGACATTAAGGCTTCATAGTTGACACTGGTGACTGATTCTAGCTTAGGCATAATTTGGATTCCTAAATATTTAAACTGATTTACAACATTGAATTGATTTACCTCAGGGGCTGGGTAATTTCTCTGGGTCTCATTTAGCATTAATATTGAAGATTTAGTTTTATTTATTTTATATCCTGATATTTCCCCAAAATTCATTATTAAATTCAACAAGGTTGGAATTGATTTTTTTAGATTCGACATAAACAAAATTATATCATCGGCGTACAGGGAGATTTTATGTTCTGTTGGTCCAACTTTAATTCCATATATTTGTGAATGTAAACGTATCGCTATCGCTAAAGGTTCAATTGCCATAGTAAACAGTAAAGGTGAAAGTGGACAGCCTTGTCGACATCCTCTATTGATTTTTATTGGTTTTGAAATATTGTTATTTGTTAGGATTTCTGCTGTAGCATTATTGTATATTATTTGAACCCATTTTATGAAATTATTTCCAAGTCCAAACCTTTGTAGGACTTCAAAAAGAAAGGGCCATTCAACTCTATCAAAGGCCTTTTTGGCGTCCAATGATAGGAGAGCTGTATCCGGTGCTTCTTTATTAAAATAAATAATATTAAATAGTCTTCTTACATTATGGAAGCCTTGTCTACCCTTTATAAAGCCATTCTGATCTCGATTAATAATATTTGGTAAAATTTCTTGTATTCGTCTTGCTAAAATTTTACAGATTATCTTAAGGTCAGCGTTTAATAGGCTTATTGGTCTCATATTTTCACATTTATTAGAGGGCTTACCTGGTTTTGGCAGCAGTATAATTAAGGCATTATTTATGTATGATGGTAAATTATTATTTTGAAATGCTTCTAAAACCATTTCCAAAAAAGGTTTTATTAATTTATTCTTAAATTTTTTATAAAGGTCAACTGGAAGACCATCTGGTCCTGCACTTTTTCCTGATTTCATATTATCAATGGCTAGCCCAACTTCTTCTTGACTAATTTTAGACTCCAATATCTCCCTGTTTTCATTTGGAATACACGGTATAGATAGTTCGTTCAAAAACCCATTTAGTTTTGTTAAATCAGGTTCATTTTTGGTATCATATAATTTTTCATAGTAATCTCTAAAGGCTCTATTAATTTCTAAAGGATCTATAACTACCTGTCCATTACTTATAATACTGGTAATTGGTGTTTTAATTTCCAATTGTTTAATCTGCCATGCTAATAATTTTCCTGATTTTTCACCTTGTTCATAAAAAGATTGTTTCAATCTTAGAAGACTCGAGGCAGCTCTATTCGCTGATTTTTTGTCGTATTCAGCTCTCAAAATCAGTAATTCATTCTCCAACCTTGGGTCACTTCCTGCATACACTTTTTCCTGAAGACTTTTTATTTTATGTTCCAATTTAGCTCTCTCCTCTCGAGTCTTCTTAGATTTTGATCCTGTATAACTAATAATATGTCCCCTAATAAAAGCTTTGAAAGCCTCCCACTTTACACATGCTGATGTTTGTGTAGTATTGATGTCAAAGAACTCGTCTATCTGTTTTTCTATATACTTGACAAATTCCTCATCCTGAAGCCATTTATGCTGAAATTGCCATCTACCTGATTCCTTTGTCAATTTTTTATCTACATATATTAGACAACAGGGTGCATGATCAGAGATCACGATGTTATCATAAAAGCAGTTTTGAATCTTGGACCTTAATTCTGTGGAAATCAAAAAATAATCAATACGTGAGAATGTCTTGTAGGTACTGGAATAACAAGAATAGGCTTTAACTTGTGGTTTCATTTCTCTCCATATATCTAACAATCTCAATTCTTTCATAAAATGATTAATAGTCATCCTACATCCAATGTGCGTACAATCCAGTCCTGTTGATCTATCCACACCTGGATTCAATGTACAATTAAAATCCCCTGCTATTATATGTTGCCCTGTAAGTGATGATAAGATGAGAAATAAATTAGCAAAGAACTTCTGATCATCTATATTGGGACCATATAAGTTTACAAGATTTATATTTTCTAATAGCAAAGAACCTTGAATGATTACATATCTTCCAAATTTGTCTCCAATTACATTTTTCACTTGAAAAGGAACTGATTTATGTATGAGAGTCATAACTCCCCTGGCTCGGGATGAAAATGAAGAGGTGAATACACTTCCCTGCCATCTACTCCTAATTCTTTTAACATCCTCCTCTATCAGATGAGTTTCTTGTAAAAACACAATTCTTGAACCCATGTCCTTTATTTTATTCATAACTTGTTTAAGTTTTTTTAAATTTTGTAGACCTCTGCAATTCCATGAAGTTAAATTAAGATTAACACTTTGGTCCATGATCAATAGAGAGTTTGGGATTACCTTGCAGTGTAAACATGCTCATACAGAGAAGCAAAAACATGAGTGGTTGAACATTCAGCCTACAAACTACACACAAACAAATTTCCCCTTCCCACACTTGTGGCAAACCCCCCAAAATCAAAAGAAAAATTCTGTCTCCCGATATAGCCATCGACCGTTCCACACCCACGGGGAACAGCCTAAGCCACTCCTTCTTCATCCTCCCAATCACCCTAACTCTACTGCTTTTAATGACGTAACATTAACTCTCCTCTGTAGTTTTCCAACTTAACTCCAGAATTTTTAACAACTTTGTACATCATAGTTTTTTTTTTTGTTTGTTTTGTTTTTGTTTTGTTTTCTTAATATATAATACAATCTATATTTTGTAAACTTACTATTTACTTCAAGTCAGTCAGATGCCTGTGCAAATGCTTAATTATTCTACCTTATATTTTGTTCATGCTTAGCTCCCACCAGTCTCTTCTTCTTCTTTGATCTTCTTGATGAATTCCTGCGCCTCCTCTGGGGTCTTGAAGATGTGGGTTCTGCCCTCATACGTGGTCAGCAGTCTCGCAGGATAGATTACACCATGACGAATCCCAAGGTTGCGCAGCTCCTTACGTACGGGATCAAACTGCTTCCTCAATTGCTGGATTCCTGTGGCCAAATCTGGGTAGAACCGCACCTGCTGGTCCTGGTGTTTAATCTCTCCTTTAGCACGTGCAGCGTTGAAGATCTTCATCCTGTCTCTGTTGCTAAGAAACTTCATAATTAAGGTCCTCGGCGGTCCCTTATCTCTCCGTGGGCCAATACGATGTGCTTTTTCCAGAACCACTGCTGATTGCAACTCCTCGCTGCCCAGCACCTCCGGAATCCACTTTTCCAGAAAGGAACATACGTCCCGACCTTCTGATTCCTCTGGAAGACCCACCAGCCTCAAATTATTCTGTCTCGACCGAGATTCCAAATCCAAAATATTATCTTCTAGAGATTTATTTTTTTTTTCCAAAGTGCGCACCTTTAATTGAAGACGGGTGACGTCATCTTCAGCACTAGCGAGACGGAGCTCCATCTGCGCCGTTCGTTCTACACAGTCACCCAATTCCTTTCTTATTCCTTCCAACGCTGTCATAATCCCATCAAATCTAGAGGAAAAGTCCGCTCTCATTGAACTCATGGCAGCCATCAGCGCATCTGCGCCATTCCCCGCAGATATCGCACCGTTGCCAGCCTCCTCCGCCATATATGGAGTTTTGTTTGCTGCGTCACGGACCTGAAAGTCTGTTAATTTGGACTGTTTCGGCGGCTCGCTTTTTCCTTTTCCTGGTTTTCCAGCCTTAGGCTTCGCCGACATATCCTCGCCCAAATGCTGGGATACGTTCTGTCCCAAATGAGAGAGTTATTTGCCGATTTTTTTTCTCCAGGAGCAGAGCAGAGCGAGACACGTCCGTCCTACGTGGCAGCCATAACCGGAAGTCGTGTATTGTCAAGTTAACAATCCAGAGTAAGTAAATAATTTCAGTGCATGAAGCATGTAGACATAATCTCACTGTATTTCAGTCCCTCCAGGATCTCATGGCCGTTTTTGTGATTGTTATGGCCCAAAAAGCCTGAATTTGTGGGAGCTTTTCCAAAAAGTTGTGATATTTTTAGAGGTTTTTTTTGCACTGAAAGTTGTGAGGAAGTACAGATTTTAAAGTAGCTGCTTTTTCCATAGTTTCCACTCAGAGATGCTACTCCATGCAACACTACAAGAAAGGTACAGGATTGCCAAAAATTTACAGTTAAACAGTGATTTATTTAGCATTAAATGCTCAATAAAGTTGTCAAAAAAAATGACCAACATTGTATTCTCGCTGAGAACTTTAAAAAGAAAGAAGAGAATTCGCTATTACAGCCATTATAAATTGCAATGAATGCATGTTAGAGTATGGAGAAAATTATGGCAGCACCTTCTTGAATCTTGAATTTGAAAACCAAGACCCCTGAAAAATTTGAGATCTTCATCTGTGCTGAAATCCACAATGAAGCAGGGATGGTCCTCCACTGACGACCTCTTCGCTTCAGAACATCTCAGTGCAGAATAGACCTTGGAGTGGAAACCCTGTCTTCACAGATCTGAAGGGGATATGAAAAGGAGAATATATTTCAAAGAAAAATTAATAATCATATTTTTAAATCCCCACACCACAGTAGGGTTTAATAATTTAGTTTTTTATTTTTTTGTTGTTTATATTTTAACTACAAATTAACTTTCAATTACTGAAAAGGGTTTCAATTCATTTCCTGGGAAGATTTGGTCATTTCAGTTTAGTTCTATTGAGTAAAAATGGCTCGTTGTACTGCAGCCTTTATTAACTCTGCCGTTTTCATTTTATTGTGATTTATTATGATCTTCAAATCTCTCACTTAAGTGCTAGAAGTCCATAATCTCATAAAATATACCTTTATTCTGCATTTATTCATAGCGCTTAACCAATAGTTAACTACTGTATCCATAGTTTGTAAAAGAAAACGTCATCATGCTGGATGAATTATTAATTTACGACACAAATGTTAAAACAAAAATGATATTTTACTTACAATTTCAGCAGCTCCAAGTCTCCCTCTCTGTTCACCAGTTTCAGCCAGTCTCCGTGTTTTCCGTTTGAAGTGTTTATCAGTTGTCGACTTTATGTTCCAACACAGCGCTGCACGTAGTACAAAACCGTTTATTCCTGTTTTATGAAAAATATTCGGAAACTAATGAGGACAGTCTTTACAGTGACTTTTGTTGATAAATTAAGAGACATGCATATCAACAACGCCGCTCACATAAACACGGAAATAAAGACGTGCGCATGCATGAGAACCATTTTAACACCAGAGAAGAACCAGCATATCTGTTAGTTTGTTAGCTGTTAGCTCCGTTAGTGCTCCGGGTGTTTCTGGTTCTTCGTTGCTGTTCCTGGCTCACTGACCCGGTTTCGACCCAATAAGACTCAGCAGACATTCACAGACGTACAAGCATTATCACTCTATAAATTCAAGAAATCTCTTGTCAGTTTGTATGTGTGTCACGATCATAGGACATCATAGGACAGCCTGTGATGTCTGCATGATGTCCTATGATGATACTATGATATCAGGCAACATAGGACTCGCGATGCCGTCATATAGACAATAGGACTGGCTACCTATGATGTAGGCATGATGTCCTGTG
This sequence comes from Pholidichthys leucotaenia, assembly GCA_020510985.1. NCBI lineage: Eukaryota > Metazoa > Chordata > Actinopteri > Cichliformes > Pholidichthyidae > Pholidichthys > Pholidichthys leucotaenia. The sequence continues at coordinate 228,629,180 of CM035836.1, forward strand.
ATGCCTGCCTTGATGTCTTTATGATGTCATATAGACCATCACTCACCAAAGAAGAGATACTCATCACCCGATTACGAATAGGACACAGCACTTTAACCTCTTGCGCTCCGCTGTACCGCGGGCGGGCAAGTCTCTGCATCCTAGGGCGCATGAGGGCGCACGAGAGCGCCCTTGTGCGCTCTCGGACGCATGACGGAGATCCTGATGGAGATTTTGATGTAGGTGGTGTATGGCGTCCAAGCGCGCACTGAAAATAAAAGCTGCAGACACAGCCGCGAACAGATTAGTTCATCTGATTGACCTCTCATTCGACTAATAAGAGCCTTGAATTGGGTTTCTGAAACCTTGAAGAACCAATGAATGAAAACCTAGGAAGGAGGACCCGCCTACTGTGAATGCAGGAGCCAATTGAAGCACAGAAGTTCGGGCTGGGTGAAGAGAGACTTACTGCTGCCGCAGATGGAAAAAAAAGGATGCAGGAAGAACCTGCTACAGACCCAGCAGCACGGAGACCACCCACAAGTGCAACCTGCACTCATTCCAGCAGAATAGACGTTTAGGATTCTCTTCCGTCATCATAGACCGACGGAGGCCGACGACAAAGGTCGTAAATCATTCGCCAAAACCGCAATAATGGAATTATGTTTTGACCGGGATCCACGAGCGGACCAGCGTCGCGTTCGTCTGACAATGGGGAAGAGAAGTTCGCCAGGACAATGTGGCTGTGAAGAGGTAAGGTGTTATAAGCTAAATCATTATTTATCCCTGAAAACTGTAATCAAAAAATGACTTTTGACCGATCGGTAAATTACAACTGTACGGCGCACGAAGTACGAAGTGCGTGCGCCGCGTTACACGGTTCTTCGCCGCCTCCGAACCATGAACGCCCCCTCACCGCTACGATTTTGTAGCGGGGGGGTGGGGGGAGCCGCAGTGACAGCGTTGCTGTGGAAACATGCCTTATCCGAGTGTAATCCGTCATGTAGCGAGGGCGGATCTCCGTCCTCTGTAGCGGGGGGGTGGGGGGACAACCCCCCCCCCACACACACACACACACACACACACACACACAGACACAGCCCTGTGACCTTTCATTTGAGCCCAAGATGAAGCTTCTATGTTGAATCATTCAAAAGTTACAGACGTTTTTCCAAACTGTGCCATTTGGCACAATTTGGCACAGTTCCAAAACGCCTGGGAACAGCCCGAGAACAAAGCTGTGTAATATATTCATTTTTTGTGGTATTGTTACAAAATTTGGACCTCAGCTGGATAACACTTGGTTCTACATTTCTGTTGCATTTTCCAGCCCGGATCTGAAGCTGTGTGTTATTTGCAAGCATTTGTATCCAAAAAAACACCCAGGCCAAATTTATTTTCTTCAAGTTCACTATGTTTAGATGACTGTAACTCAGTGGCCGGAGCACTTGGAGAGATCATGTTTTTTTGCCAAAAAATTCAAAGTGTTTTCTTTTAAATGAGACCAACCCCATGAAGATGCTGCAAAGGGTTGAAGAACAGCTTTCGATTTACTTTGGGCACATTTTTTTTTGGCATTTTTAGGAAAATTGACCGGAGTGCAAGGGGTTAAACCACACCCATTCGAAGCAGTAAATATGGAAATCTTACTCATCACCCGATTAACAATAGGACACACTACTTTAAACCACACCCATTCGAAGCAGTACATTTGACCAACAAAACGGACATTGCAATGGCTCAAGATACATCATTAAACAAATACAGCCTCACCTGTTGGTTGCAACATCTGTGATTGGTGTCAATGCTGGACGCACCCTCCTGATTCCACGAATCACACTCACACCATCTGACAACATGTTTCCATTCACTTTGTGACAGAAACTGTTTCCAGTAACACCCTGCTTTGCAATGACTGTGAATAAGTCACAGGGCCAGTCTTTACAGCGCGTTGGTGTTTTCTGCACAAGAGATTTCTTCAGCCATGGCCAATTCTACGTTGCCGCGAGCAGAGTTGGTAGATCATGCAGTCTTTGTATTCTTGCTCAAGATGAAGAAACTAAGCAAAAGCGTCGCTTTCTGAGCAATGTTGTTTTTAAAGAGGTGCTGACACAGTAAAAATGTGTAACCTTGAAGAATGGCAGTCTACACTACAAATGTGTAAAATGCCAAGCAGAACGCTGATTTTTTCCGGGTGCTCCGGTTTCTTGGTTTCTACAGGCATGCACGGGTCTTCCTGAACAGAGTCGAAAGCCACTTTTTGCTCAGATCTATTTTCATGATCCTGTCCATGAACTGGAATTACAACGCACCTGTCCCTCAACCAGTGGTCTGAACGAAGAAGAAGAAGAAGACCCACCAGATGGAGAGCAATAGAGTGAGGAGAACTGCTGCACGTCAGAAGAGATGCTGTGAAGATGAAACACCTCAGGTTCGAGCAATACGCCGCAGGCATGACTGAACAACACAGCCGTCTCAGACAGGAGGAGACCCTTCAGCAACGGGCATGCAGAAATACTTGCTTATACTTGGTTTCTACGGGCATGGACGGGTATGCACGGGTATGTACTAGTATTAGAAGCTTGATCCGCGGATTTTGTGGATCAATATCGGCTCAGTCAAATGTGGATCAATCCAGATTGTTGAATCAATCTTTTGAACCCACCCCTACCCATAACATAATCCCCCTTCGGTCTTTGGACAAAGGGCTCTTTGACCCCTTTGGTCTTCGACCGGCAGGGGATAAAAACTTGTAGCACGAGAAAAACGTGTTACTTCTCTCAAACTGACTGCAAGTAAGGATAACGACCTGTACTTACAGTATATAGCACTCTTCTAGTCTCAAAAACCACTCACAGCGCCTCACTAGTACTAACCTTCTATTCTCGGGCCCTATCAGAGACAGATCCCTAGCAACTAGGGATGTTAATGATTAACTGACTTTCGATTAATTGTCAATAAGAATTTAGTCGACTAAATTAAATTAGTGATAACTCGGCAGTCCATTTCAATGGGAGCTTATTTTTTGAAATGCAGTGGCTTCACCATCCAGGCAGAGGCGCACCCGGTCATCCACTGTCGCATTTCAACTGAAAAAGCAGAAGAAGACGCTAAGCCCCCAGAGCACATGTGCACTGTGCAGAGCGAAAAAACTTGCCCTTCCGGGTTACGTCAGAGAGCCATACCAAGTTCCAATGTCCACCCATCAAATCAACAGGGCGGAGAAACAGACTGCAGCAGGCTACATGAGCGCAAAAGCATATCCCTGCTGCCTCCCTTCCTGCAGCCATAAAAGTTGTGGCTGCAGTCAGCAGCCACAAATGGAGCTTGCTCTTTCTCCTCCCTTCAACCTGCCACTTGACAGGAAAGCTGACTGGACTCCAGTCACCACTGAGGTAACAAACAACAGAGGGAGCCCAAGTCGTACTGGGTTTGCCTGTATTGCTGGGGTACTGTGATAAATATTTAACATGCAGCAGATGAAGCAGCTCACAATTTATTTTCCTCTCAAAACAGTCTACCAGCACAGCTCAGTAAATCCGAACATTAAAGTTTTTTTTTTAATGTAACTAAAAAAGATAAATTTTATGATATTGGTAGTAGTTTTTAAAATAAATTAAAAAATCAGAACACTTGTAATTTACTGAGATGTACCAGTACATAGTACACACTACACAGTGCAAAATTTGTTAAACTACAAAAAATGCCATTGTTTGTAGTAAAAAAAAAATGTAAATGGTACAATAAATCATTGAGGAATATAATGTTCATGTTTTATTCAGTGTATGAAAAAACAGCAACTTATTATGTTAAAGATAGACCATATTGTACTAAGGGAAATTCAGATTCTCAGAAAAAAATGCCACTTATCAATTAATCGTTAATCGATCGATAAGGTGAATCAATTATCAATTAATTGATAAATGCATCCCTACTAGGGACTATTTAGAATCAGCAATTAACCTAGCATGCACGTCTTTGGATTGTAGGAAGAAACCAGAGCACCTAGAGCACAGGTGTCAAACTCATTCCATGGAGGGCCAAGACCCTGCAGGTTTTACCTCCACCCAGTGTCTTCAACAGGTGATTTCTCTGAATTTCTTCCTACTGATTGCTGATCAGTGAAAACACCTGCTAAAGAGACTGGGTGGAAGTAAAACCTGCAGGGTCTTGGCCCTCCATGGAATGAGTTTGACACCCCTGACCTAGAGTAAACCCACACAGCAGAGGGAGAGCATGCAAACTCCACACAGAAAGGTTCCACCCCAGCCAGCCTGGGAATTCAAACCTGGAACCTTATAGCTGTTAGGAAACAGTGCTAACCCCTGCTGTCCTGTACCACTGTGCAAGTAGTGCAGTTTAATTATTAAAAATATAGTATTTCACTTTATGATAAAAACAACTTGACAAGATCTAGAAATTTTAAATTTACATACAATCCCACATCAGTCATCCATCCTAACCCCCTAAACAGACTCACCACACCATACAAAATAACAGGCCAATTTTGGCCCACAGGCCATATGTTTAACACCCCTGGACTGGCCTGTAAAAATAGAATATGTCCATGGACCTTCCTCTTTCTCTGTTGCACTTCTCCTCTGGAGACCCACACAAAATGAACCCACTGTGGGCCCAGGAGAAGCCGGAAGAAACTTTTATAACAGTATTTTTTCAGTCACTCCCCCAGCTGATCTAGAGAAGAGACCAGCCTGTCCTATCAGCCAGGGGCAATCTATGCATCCTGGTTCACCTCAGATATCCTCTGCTCCTCTTTTATTTCCCATGACAGCCCCATCCAAAATAAAACGTATCTCACTTTGTGAGGCACTGAATGCGACTAGCTGACTTAGTAGTATCCAAGAGCCTGAAGGCACAGGCTGCATCAGCAGGACTTTTATGAATTGCATTGATTGAATTACATACATAAAGTGCCTGCAGCAATAAAGTGTTCACTGAACACTATAACCACCTATAACCTATAATCCACCTATAACCTTATCTGAAATTTGCTGAGTCCTTTATGATGGGCGGTGCAGTGGCGCAGTGGTTAGCAATGCACCAGCACAGCAACTCACCCTTGGCCATGGGATCCCTGGTTCGATCCCAGCCCCTGACCAACAGTGATCTGTGTGGAGTTTGCATGTTCTCCCCATATCTGCGTGGGTTTACTCCGGGATTTCTCTGGTTTCCTCCCACAGGCCAAAAACATGCAGGTTAGGTTAACTGGAGACTCTAAAGTGGCCCTAGGTGTGAATGTGTGTGTGTGAATGGTTAAGGAATAGCGCCGTACCATGGCTGCTTCATCCATCCAGGTGGATGCCCTCAATTTCCCCTCTGGGGATCAATAAAGTATACAAAATCAAAAAATGATACTAGGTGGTAGCTCCACTTCAGTATTATTTTCAGCCAAAGATTTTATCATTTTCCTGAATTTTGAAGGATTGTTCAAGTTATTAGAGGTTTGTGGAAGAAAATGATCAGCTTTAGCTTTCCTAATTGATACTGTGCAAGCGTTGCAGAGTTGTCGGAAATGCAGCCAGTCATTGTTTTTAATCTGGCTTTCTTGCTTTCGCCCATGCCAAATTACACTCATGAAGTAGGTCTGAAAGGTGGGTAGTGAACCAAGGATTATTCCTACCTTTAACTCTAAAATGTTTGAAGGAGCATGCTTATTAATAAAAGCAGTAAAACTATCAAAAGAATTTCCAGGCAGGTTCAACTTCAAGAATACAATTAATTTTGGCCCAGTCAAAATGAGAAAGCTCATGAAGGAAAGCTTGTTCTGAGAGATGTTTCATATGACGTTTGATCAAAACGGATGGTTTAGACTTAAGCCTTATTCATGCTGCATTTCCCCTCTAGTCCACTTTGGTCCACGTGCGCTTTGGATGAGCCCGGCACGCATGCGGCACTGCACATGTTCACTTCTTTCATCTACCCAGGCCAAGCGGTTGATGCATGCGCACAACCATCATTTGCAGTTTCACTCCCACCCTATAGGTAGTGCCAATGTGCTGACGCGCCAGGATTTTCACCAACAAATAAACGCTGCTTGCTTTCTGCTGCTTGATTTCCCGGTTTTCACGCCTTTTCCACGAAGATGCTGCTGCTGCTGAAGTATGTATGTATGATTCATGTATGTTTATTCTCGTCTTCCGCTTCCTCATAGTCTTCTTCGTCTACTTTGTCTTGGTATGCTGTGTTGATATCGCCACCTCGTCAATGGGACATTCAGTCTTACGCATGCGCTTTTCAACGCGTTCAGGTCATGGGCAGGCAGCACGGTCAAATATTTTGGGTTGCACGCAGTCGTCCGCGGTTGAGCACTGCGGACACTAGCGGAGTGGAGACAATGACGTAAATTTCATCACACGAGGTTTCCGGTTACACATACATGGACAGCAGAGGTGCAGCATGAATTCAGCTTTAGGAGTTTTTGCCTGCCTCTAACTGTTGCAATGACACAGTGGTCACTGATGTCATTTGCAAATATGGAAGGTGTTGAATACTTATGTGGAATAGTTGTTAAAATTAGGTCAATAAGCAACTTCTCAGGAGCTTTAAAATTAGGTCTTGTGGGACTATTAACAATCTAAAACAGATTTAGAGAGTCACAACAAGCCTTGCAATCATCAGATACTGGTTGCAACCAGTTCCAGCTAAAATCACCCAAGATTATAATTTCATTAAAATTCAAATCAGTCAGGAGCTGCATTAAAGAAGGTAGAGCACCACTTGTCAGTTGATGGTGTCCTATAGAAACCAACAATTGTTAAATGCAAGGAATTTGAGACCTCAAAGTCCAAAGCTAAAAACTCAGTGTTTAGTCACCGACTTGGAATTCAGTACTTTTACAGTAAACTTTTTGTATGAAACACCACCTCCTCATTTTGGACAGTCAGTTCTGTATACATTATAGCCTTCTATGTGAATTTCACTATCTGATACAGATTTGATTAACCATGATTCTGATAACACAATAACATCAGTATTAGTTGACTGTGCCCATATAGGAACAAAGTCCATTTTAGCAACAAGGCTACTACACACATTCAAGTGCAGGGAAACAATACCAGATCTTAATTTAAAATATGCAGGGGCATCACAATTTATCACAGGGTCAGGACCAGAATTGGTTTCACATCCCCAGAAATCAGTAATAATAAAACAATGAGACACTTGTGTTTAAGATATTTACTCATACAAGAATTCTTAGCACTCTTATCTTCCATATTGAAACCAGGAAGAGCATTTGAAGATAAAGAAGTGTTATCTTGCAGATTAAATCCACCATATCTGTGCTTAACAGACAGTGTAAGTTTGAGCAGAGTTCACGACGCTCTGCTCTCGTTCCCCTATGGGTCATATCAAAACCCGGAGACCATTACCAGTGGTGTAAATGGAAAATGAAAACAGGAGAGCAGGAAGCAAAAACAGCAGCACACGAGCCATTCCCATCATCCCTTTCATACAAGATGAAGAGAACCAAGAATAAGTTGATCTGCCAGTAAAAGTAATAACGTTAGAATCCAGATCCCTTTGAATACTACAGCTCAGGAGTTTTCCTTTTCTCGCGATGATGAAGAGTCGTGACGTTAGTTATAAAAAGGAAGATTAGACCAGTAAGGCAGAGCTGAGAGTAAAATAAAATAAAATCAATACCAGCCTGGAATAAAATTTTAAATTAGACCTGTAAAACATTCAAGCCAAGGGAAAGCACTTTCCTTTATGATGAGCAAACTAGGCCCATCAGACTCTGACATCAAGGTCCAGCGCTGACTGGTGAAACAGCCTCCATAGTCTGTGGCCCATCAACAGGTGAACAGCTTCCATGGGATCCGTGATCCATCCAGAGAGAGTGATCAAGATCTTTAAGAACCAGCACAATTAATCGGGTTCTCCAGAACAAGTGCCAAGGATCCTTGACATTCAAGACCAGTGAAACCAGTGAGAAGCAAGGCCACACACAACCACGTATGCGGAGTAAAAGATGGAGTATTACAAAATGAAACAAGGAATGACAGATCCCTGTTCACTGAGCAGGTTAGCGTCAACCTAAACCTACATTTGAATAAACACAGCTAATTATAATCTAGAACAATCTGTTAATCCTCCTTCAGTGATAGAAATAAAAATACTGGCAGCTGCCAGTGGTAACCTTCAGCCTCTGTTTGTTGTTGAGATGGAGTTTATAGAATAGAATAGGCTTTATTGTCATTGTACAGTTGTACAGTACAACAAAATTGTGGGTGCTCCACCAGGCTACTGCACAATAAAGTAAGAGAGAAGGATTAGATAAAACATGGATATAGAACACACGATTAAGCCCACGACTGAAAATAAAAATAAAAATAGCTCAGAATTATGGAAATATACACAGGTAAGGTAGTGGCTTCACGGATGGAACTATGAACATAAGAGTGTGGGGTGCAGAACACACAACTGAACAAACGATTGAATAAAATGGCCCAAGGATTATAAAAATATGCATAGGTATGGTAGTGGTTTCACGGATGGGTCAATATACATGAAAGTTCGGAGCGCAAAGACAGGTGAGTTATTGTGATAATTAAAAAGGTCCTCAGTTCTGCGCATGTGAGCGTTCAGAGGGAGGGGGTGGGGAAGCCCAGAGGAAGAAACTGTTTGTTTGTCAGTCTGGAGGTGTGGGACCTGATTGAGCTGAACCATCGTCCAGAGGGAAGCAGGTCAAACAGGTGGTGGGCGGGATGTGAGGGGTCTCCTGTGACAGCCTTGAGCTTTCTGAGACAGGAGGATCTGGAGAGGTCAGGGCAGGGGGCCACCGATAATTTTTTGGGCGGTGTTGATGACCCTATGCACAGCCTTCTTGCTCTCGGCCGTGGAGCCAGCGTACCACACACCCAGGCAGTAGGTGGCACACAATATGGCATTTTGACCTTGACCTTGCAATCCCAAAACCATAGGCAGCAATCAGGGTGAACCTGTGTTTGGCTTTACTCATTCTACTGTATGAGTGCAAAGGGAATGTTAACATGATGATATTGATTTGAAAAGGCTGCATCATTCCTTTGTATAGAATTACACAAGAATTACAAGATTTAAGGAAAACTGACCTCACCCCAATTCGACCAAGGTAGGTGTTGACACGACTGCCGCCACCACTCCCATATACCTTCAGCTTTTAGAGGCTGAGGGGTAAAAAGTACATGGGAAAATGAGCTAGGGATACAGATTTCTGATCAATCCCGGGAAGAGAGCTTTAAAGAAATGAATACCTGTTCCACCAATTTGAGACATTGTCTGATTCAATTCCATGTCCTCCACAGACTCCAATACTCCAACTTAAAACGTCACAAAATGTTTCCAGCTACATCTTCACAATGCAGAGGCCAATCTCCTGCATAGCTTTGTTCTTTGTCCTAGGTTGGCGATATTTTGAACACAAATTTTTAAAGCCCTTTTCTGACATTCTTAAATTCGTCATTGAACCTCACCCTGCTTTAATTGTCTTGGGAACTTCAGATACCATATCTACACTCACAAGAGCACAAAGACAACTTCTCTCTTATGGTCTGATAACCGTGAAAAATATAATTTTTACTTTCTGGAAAAAGAAGCAGGTTTCCACTTTTAGGCTGTGGCTCAAAGAATTAAATAATATTCTTCACCTTGAAAAGATAAGTTTGCTTTGAAGAATAAAGAGTCACAGTTTGACAAGATTTGTTTGCCCCTCATCCTCATGCCTTAAGAATAACCCACAACGAACACTCTTTGTGTAACTGTGATTGTGCATTTTTATCTTTTTGTCTTTGTTTCTCATTATACCCTTTATTATTATTATTATTATATATGTTAAACTGAGTAGGAAGAGTGAGGGGGTTGGGGGATAATTTGTATGGCGTTTTTTTTTCTTTATTAGACTCTGCTTGCCATTTGTTTTGTATTTTATTGCTGATGTTATTTGTTGTTATTTATCTATCTATACACTACCGTTCAAAAGTTTGGGGTCACCCAGACAATTATTTTGTGTTTTCCATGAAAAGTCACACTTATTTACCACCATAAGTTGTAAAATGAATAGAAAATATAGTCAAGACATTGACAAGGTTAGAAATAATGATTTGTATTTGAAATAATAATTTTTTCCAGATACTCAACCTGCTCAAAGGAAGGTCAGTTTTATAGCTTCTCTAACCAGCTAAACTGTTTTCAGCTGTGCTAACATGATTGCACAAGGGTTTTCTAATCATCCATTAGCCTTCTGACGCAATGAGCAAACACACTGTACCATTAGAACACTGGAGTCATAGTTGCTGGAAATGGGCCTCTATACACCTATGTAGATCTTGCACCAGAAACCAGACATTTGCAGCTACAATAGTCATTTACCACATTAGCAATGTATATTAAATATTAGAGTGTATTTCTGATTAGATTAAAGTTATCTTCATTGAAAAAAACATTGCTTTTCTTTCAAAAATAAGGAAATTTCTAAGTGACCCCAAACTTTTGAACGGTAGTGTATATGCAACAAATCTCTGCATGCGTCTGTCTGTATCTCTCAAACCATTCATCAGACTGGCCTCAGATTTTATAAGTGCTTTGCTGAGGTTATGAGGGTGTGCATCCCCGAGTATAGGGTTGCTCAGTCAAAATATGTAATTTTTATCAAAAGTTTAGCCACCACTCCATTTCTTCATGCTCTGCCTTCTAGAAGTGTGGGTGTGGTTTTGGATCGACTCCGTACCGATTGGATAATATGCAACATCACGACCAATCACCAGAGCGCTCCGTAAACAAAACAAGGAAGTGAAAAGTGACCAATTTGACCAGAAAAAGACTATACTGAAGATTTAATGCTTAAAAAATTATACTATAATGTTGTCGTGATTGCATAGCGCTAAAGGATAATTCGGCATATGTGGAGAACACAAGGTGTGCAGGTGCGCTGGGGGGACGGGGAGTAGCAGCAGCCGGACGGCCTTACCGCAATCCTTCGCAGGGAACCAAGCCCAACCTGCCCAGTTAACAGGAGTCTCGGCTGCGGCTTCACCCGTGTGCCACCACTGTCCTTTGCGGCACCGCAGGCTCAACATGGTGCTCCTCCTGGTGCTGGTGTGTTCGCATGGCTATCTAAAAATTAAAAGTTAATAATAATACTGCCATGATTGTGGAGCGGAACAGCCAGATCAATTGCGTATCATACGCAGACACATATGCACATTTTGACTAAATGACAACCGTGACAAAAAAACGCCCAAATAACAAAATAGATCATTTTTTATTTACTGAAAAATGGGCAACAGTTGCAGCCAAACAGGTCATTGTGCTGTGTATAATAATGTTGGTTGTTTTGTACTTATAATATTGCTAAAATATAAAAGGATGTACTACAATGGGTCTCAAATATTTGTAAATGTGTCCTGTTATAGTACTGCATGAGTTTATTGATATTAATACACTAAACTACACATATACACTAAAAGAACTATAATGATGACTGAACAACTCCCATTCCCCAAAGTGCAAGATAGAACACTTATGAATACAAGTCATAAAAGATCACACAAATAAGTCTGACAAACAAATAAACAAGGGTTCTTAAACAGTCGCTAATATTGGATGTCCCACTCATTTTCAATAATTCTATAATTAATATTCACACAATTAAATAAATCTTAATGCCGTTCAGTCCCTTTAATATTTGTTAAAGTCTAACATGTGTGACTGCCTACATATAGCCTACACCTCTTTGTATTCCACTTTCAAACACAGCCTACATTTGGGCCTGTAAAGCCTATTCTCAATTTCGTTGCATTGTTTATTAGCAATGGAATGACAATAAAGGCACCTTGACTTTGACTAATTGGGCTACCTGTTTTCAGACAAGAATACTTGCTTTCTATGGGAGTGCACTAGTTATCTTTATTTACAAATGAAAATGTAATCCTGATCTTTTTGTACTTAGACTATGTACTTTACATATACAGTAATCTAATCTTTGTTAAATAAAGATAAGATAAGATAAGATAAGATAAGCCTTTATTAGTCCCACAACGGGGAAATTCCAGGATTGCAACAGCACAGGGATAGCAACACTCAGAGCAACAATCAGAAGGCAAGAAAAAAACTAGCAAGCAAGAGCAGCTAATATACATATGTACATATTACTATAAAATATACAGTATATATATACACAGACACACAGTGCAGAGCATTGTAGCTGGAAAAAACATACTTGCTACTAAAAAACATACTTAAAACATACTAAAACATACTTACTAAAACATACTTGCCAAAAAAAAAAATCACAATAATGGTAACAATAACTCCACCAGGGCTGCCCTTTGTCACTGATCCTATTCACAATTTTTATGGACAGGATTTCTAGGTGCAGCCAGGAAACAGAGGGTGTCATGTTTGGTGACCACAGGATCTCATCTCTGTTGTTTGCAGATGATGTTGTCCCATTGGCTTCATACAGCAATGACCTACAGGTCTTACTGGGATGGTTTGCCACTGAACGTGAAGCGGCTGGGATGAGAATCAGCACTTCTAAGTCCGAGTCCATGGTCCTCAGCCGAAAAAAGGTGGATTGTCCTCTCCGGGTTGGGGACAAGCTCCTGCCCCAAGTGGAGGAGTTTAAGTATCTTGGGGTCTTATTCATGAGTGAGGGGAGAATGGAGCGAGAGATTAACAGACGACTCGGGGCAGCATCTGCAGTGATGTGGACATTGTACCAGTCCGTTGTGGTGAAGAGGGAGCTAAGCTCTAAGGCAAAGCTGTCGATTTACCAGTCAATCTATGTTCCTACCCTCACCTATGGTCACGAGATTTGGGTAATGACCAAAAGAATGAGATCGCGGACACAAGCGGCTGAAATGAGCTTTCTTCATAGGATTGCTGGACTCACCCTTAGAGACAGGGTGAGGAACTCAGTCATCCGGGAGAGGCTCAGAGTAGAACCACTGTTCCTCCACAATGAAAGGAGCCCCTTGAGGTGGTTTGGACATTTTGATCAGGATGCCTCCTGGACGCCTCCCACTTGAGGTGTTTTGGACACCTCCCACTGGGAGGAGACCCCAGCACAGACCCAAGACTCGCTGGAGAGACTACATCTCCCAGTTGGTCTGGGAATGCTTTGGTATCCTCTCTGAAGAGCTGGAGCAGGTGGCTGGGGAGAGGAAAGTCTGGGCTTCTCTGCTTGGACCTCCGAAAGTGGCAGAAGATGGATGGATGGATGGACGGACAACAATGATGTCGATACAATATCACCAACATAAAGTATCATAATACTAGACTGTATCAATTTTCCCCCATCCCTACAACCGCTTTGTTAATCTTAGGGAGTAAATAAAGCAGACGGGGACTAACATCATGACCCATGTGAGTCATTTACAAAGTCAAGTTTGTCAACACATTTTAATGCTAGGTTTACAGTGCTATGAGAAAGTATTTACACCCTTCCTGACTTGTTATTTGAAGAGTTTCAATCTGGGTTTAGAATCCATCATAGTACTGAAACAGCTTTAGTGAATGACTTCCTTATCGCATCTCATAATGGACTTGTTTCTGTACGTGTCCTTTTGGACCTTAGTGCAGCTTTTGATACTATCGATCGTAATAGTTTACTTGATAGACTAGAACACCTTGTCGGACTCAATGGGACTTCATTGCGGTGGTTTAGATCTTATGTATCTGGTAGGTTCCAGTTTGTTCATTTCAATAATGAATTTTCTTCCAACTCAAAGCTCAGTCACGGAGTTCCACAGGGATTTGTGCTAGGCCCTATTCTTTTTAGTTTATATATGCTTCTACTAGGCAACATTAATAGAAAACACTGTATTCATTTTCATTGTTATGCAGATGACACAATTATACTTGTCAATGAAGCCAGATGATAGTAATCAATTAGCCAAGTTAGAGGCCTGTCTTAAGGAAATCAAAGCTTAGATGACTTGTAATTTCTTGCTATTAAATTCAGATAAGACTTAAGTCATTCTGGTTGGTCCAAAAATCCTGACAAATACCTTTCCAAATCAAACTCTTAGTTTGGATGTGGTTACTCTTTCTCTTAATAGTTCTGTGAGGAACCTTGGAGTTATTTTTGATCAAGATCTGTTTTTTAATTCACATATTAAACTTGTTTCTAAGACTGTCTTCTATCATTTGCGTAATATTGCCAAGATTAGGAGCATGTTGTCTCAGTAATGCTGAGAAACTAATCCACGCTTTTGTTAGCTCTAGATTAGATTATTGTAACTCTTTACTATCAGGCTATCCTAAAACATCTTTAAAAAGTCTTCAGCTGATCCAAAATGCTGCAGCAAGAGTTTTAACAGGTACTAGAAAGAGAGATTACATCTCTCCGGTTTTGGCCTCCCTTCATTGGCTTCCCATAGAGTTCAGAATTAAGTTTAAATTCCTCCTTCTCACTTACAAAGCTCTAAATAATCAGGCCCCTTTTTATTTAAAAGATCTGATACTACCCTATCATCCTAACAGAGCACTATGCTCCCAAAATGCAAGATTACTTGTAATACCTAGAATCTCCAAAAGTACAATGGGAGGCAGAGCCTTCAGTTACAGTATCAAGCAACTCTCCTTTGGAACCAGCTGCCAATCTGGATTCGGGAGTCAGACTCGAGCTCTGTTTTTAAGAATAGGGTTAAAACCTTCCTTTTTGATATAGCCTATAATTAGGGTGGGATCAGGTGCCCCTGAACTCTCCCTTAGTTATGCTGCCAATAGGTTTAGACAGCTGGGAGACCTCCAACAATGTACTGGGCTTCACTCCTTTCTTCACTCTCAATGAAATATTTTTGCTGGTCATTAACATCTGTTTGTTCTCTCAAACAGATCGAGTCCCTGTCATGCTGTTTGCTCTCTACATGTGTGTTCTTTTCATCTCCTTTTCTATCCCCTCACCCCCCAGCCAGTCGCAGCAGATGACTGCCCCTCCCTGAGCCTGATGCTGCTGGAGGTTTCTTCCTGCTAAAAGGGAGTTTTTCCTCTCCACCATCGCCAAGTCCTTGCTCACAGGGGATTGCCTGATTGCTGGGGTCTTTCTGCAATTGTGGGAGTTTCCCCTACAGTTGAAAGTGCTATGAGATGACTATTGTTGTGAAATGGCGTTATACAAATAAAGTTGAATTGAATTGTTATATTTTTGCACATTTGTCACAGTTGTTTCAAATGTTTTAACAAATTTTAATATTAGACAAAGATAACCCAGGTAAATACAAAATGCAGTTTTTAAATAATGATTTAATTTATTAAGGGAAAAAAGTACCAGCTTTAATGGTGGTCTAGTCCCAAGGTCAATCTATGTACCAAGTTTAGTGGCTATAGCCTTGCTCCCTGTTGAGAAAGAGCACGGATTACCCTGTGACCTTGATGTTTGACATTTTGACACCAAAAGTATGTATAGCCACCACTGTCCACCAATTTCCATTGGGTGACAAAGTTCTCTTCTATTCTATAGGTGCTAGTGCAAAGGTCTGTGTATGTACCAAGTTTGGTGGCTATAGCCTCATTATCATCATTTGACCCCAAACCCATAGTCAGAGGTCAGGATTCCAAGGTGAACCTGTGTATCAGGGTTGGTGGACCTGGGTTTACTTGTTTTATAGTAAATGTAGCATTTACCATAGTGCAACTGCAATGTTAACTTTGAACCTTTGACCCCAAACCCATAGTTAGGTGAGGGTGTAAGTCGTCCAAGATGTATATTAGATACAACTACTGTATATATTTGAAAAGCCTACATCATTTCTTTCAGTAGTTATTGTGTTTAGAAGTTTGAGGGAGAAATCTGGCCTGACCTTTGACCTCAAGGTCATCTGATGAGAGTGAAATTGCAGTAAGCGCATCATCAGAGTATATCAAACCATGGTACCAAGTTTCAAAACGATCAGAACAAAACTGTAGGAGGAGTTGATTTCACAAGACAGTTACTGTCCATGAAGTGAGGTGAAACAGGAGGTCATGGGTCAGGGGCTACAATTCCCACAAAAATCATCCAATCAGAACCAAACTGGAATATGCATATGCTCAGTGCATATCAAACCATGGTACCAAGTTTCAAAACAATCGGACCAAAACTGGAGGAGGAGTTGATTTCACAAAAGTAGGACAGACGGACAGACAGACAGATGGACCCATAACATAATTCCCCTTTGGTCTTCACCCAAACCCCGGCAGGGGATAAAAAATTAACATACAGCCCTGCCCTAAGGTCATGTGTGGTACATACTGACTGGTCACGGCTCAAACTGCCAAACCCTTTAGTACAATAGGGAAGAAGTAGAAAACAGAGGAAAAGGGTGGAAGAAGAGAAGCAAATGATAATTACTCTTAAAAATCATGAAAAAGACATGCAAACATATTCTTTGGACACTGGCTTCGGTATTATTATAGCACAGGAAAAGAACAAAGCACAAAGACAACTAAATAAAAATGGCCCATGTTCCTGGTTGCTGTACTGATTTATTTACACTGCCCATAGTGATAGAAGGTATGTATAGCAAGTAGGGTTTTATGTGCCAAACTCAAATACATTGACTAGTATATTCAAGGGTGAAAAAAGTCAAAATTCAACACACACAGACCCAAAGCTTTGCAACCTTTGATCTGAAAATCACATTCAGTTATAGCATGGAAAATTTTAAATTTGAATTCTACCCTCATGCTTGAATCTGTAAATCTTCAGATCTAACCTACATCTCAGTAAGAGTCTTGGATCAGTGAATTTAGCTGAGTGAATTTAAACTCACTTTTGCTTCATCTCCCATTGACATACATACACATGACGACGCAGCAGCAATGCAGCTGAATTCAACCCCAGTTGTGGCCAGCCACCCCTCAGATATGCTAGTCAGCAAGTTGGCACTGCCATGTGCATAGAGGGGCTACTTCATGACAATACACTTTCTGCTTATGCCCCCTGCTGAATAAAAACACAGTACTGTATGTGCATAAAGGTGCTCTTCTTGGTGAGGTGGATCAAAAAGTTGAGAGCAAATTAAGCTTGTAGACAGACCCTTGGTGGGTTATTTTTTCCAAATTCTAGGTGAGCGCACATAATTACATGCGAGTTAAAGAGTTGGTAAGGAAACAAATCCAAGACCCAAGTATCACTACTAAAAATGAAAGCAACAAGGTGTTGATGCCTCAGTGCCTGCGGCATGGTAGCATGGGGGGGTGTAAAAAATTCACACTGCCACTTCTAATGGGAGGGAATAGTTATTACAGTAGCTTTTTTTTGTAGCTGCATTGATGGTAAAGGTGAGTTAAATTTGTGTTTATTTTGAAAACAAGGGCTTATCTGGAAATATTGGCAAATTAAAAGTCGAGAAAATATATAGAGAATGAGCAGAAAATAGTGCTCACAGCAGAAAAAATGTTTGGTGGACACGCCCCCTTATGCTTCTGCATCAAAACAATGGTGTACCCAATGCAGTAGCTACATCGTACCTCACTACTTGCAGAAATGCAACTACGCGTTGCGGCAATGCAAATTGCAAGAGCTGTGATTGGTCCACTCTGCCTCCTCCACATTTCCTGGTTCATGCTTTAAAATTTTGTTATACTTACGTTTTTATTAGAAATTTATGCATATATTCATTTCACTTATGAAAAAGCTGAATAATAAAATAAAATATATTTATTTCACTTATGAAAAAGCTGAATAATAAAATGAAAACTTATGTCAGAGAAAATTCTTCACAACAATACTAAGCAAAGTGTCTTTTTCTTTGTTTAACAGAACTCACATTATCAAGTAATCAAGTCTATCCACATGGGTCAGAAATGTTTCAGTTTACCACACACAGTTAATACCTGGTGGTCTAATAAGTGACAGAAGTACAATTTATTGCTTGTTTTTTTTAATGTGTCTGCATTACATCAGTTGTTTATTTTGTGAGCCACTTGATCTTATTTTGAAGGGTGGCAAGACCGGATAGGAGCTCTTATTTTGAAAGTTTGTTTGCTAAGTTTGTTCACTTAGCGAACAAACGTGCTGAGTTCAGACTTGAAATGTTTATTCCCCCCCACCCCGTTTCCTGTGCTTAAGGTGAGCCTAGTTTATTGTTAGCTTCCTTTTCATCTCTGCTCGCTGCAGTTTAGATTTCTCCGTGAGCATGCAGGGGGGCAGGGCAGCCGCAGTGAGCTAGAGCTTCTGCTTTCAGACTTCAGCAGCCAAGCTGCAGGCAAACCTGTCCACAACAGCAGCTCATTTTAACGTGATAAATGTTCAAGTACCTGCAAGACAATGATTTATGTATCGCGGGCGGCCAAATGTACCGATATAATGAATATATTTGGTTTATCGCCCAGCCCTAATTGACTGTGACAGGAAGTCATCCATGTGAAATGGTAAAATGGTAAACGGCGTTCACTTATATAGCGCTTTTCTTCTCATCTAGGATGACCAAAGCGCGGTACAAATCCTGCTGTCCACCCATTCACACACTGATGGCGCAGCTGCCATACACACAGGCGCTAACCAGGCCACCAGGAGCAACGGGGTTCAGTGTCTTGCTCAAGGACACTTCAACAAGCGGACAGCAGACAGAGCGGGAATCAAACCCATGACCCTCCGATCAGTAGTCGGTCACACTACACCTGCGCCACCGCCGCCCCCATCCAAAAAGTAAAAAAGTCACACTGCTGCCTCTAATGGCCCAGCATAGTTATTACAATATCTTTTTTCTTCCCCGAGTCCATTGACGGTAAAGGTGAATTAAATTTGTGTTTATTTTGAAAACAAAGCCTTATCTGGAAATTCTGGCAAATTAAAAGTCAAGAAAATATGGCCATACAATGATACAAGCCCTTAGTTGCACTTAATTTTGATCGGGTAAGCTGAAACAGACAGGCAGCCAGAACCACACACAGACACATTGAGTGATTATCATATGCCTCCATTCACCGAGGCATAAAAAAAAAAAAAATCAAGTTAACCGTTTGTACAGATTTTCTTCTTTATACAGACTTGCACACCGGATCAGTTGAGGCCTGGGTTCACGACTGCTACCGGTGCCATTAATCAACAGGGTGCTAGTGGAAATTGGGCTACTGTTGGTCAAAACCTTTCATACTGCTCTTTTACATTTTGTGAAAGAGAAATTGAGTAGGGGAAAAGTAGGGGGTTCAACACAGAAACTCGTAGCTTAAAACAGAAGACTCGTCAATTGGAAAGAAAATGGCGTTCCACTAATTTAGATGAAATCTATTTAGCTTGGAGAAATCATCTTTTTTTTTTTTCCACAATATCTTTATTGAACCTTTTTTTTTTTAAACAAACATGATACAAACAATCAAACACTAACACTAAAGTACTACAAAAAAAAAAATGCACTAAAAAACACCAACAACCACCAACAAAATCAAATCTTCAACAATGCTCCTCTGTTTAGTCTAGACAATCCAACACATAAGTATACATATTATGTTCACCAGTTTGGAATTTACAAGGTCCACACATATCATTCACCTTCTTCTTCAAGAGTTATGTTTAAATTTTTTACATAATCAATAAAAGGTCTCCATATATTCTCAAACACAATTTCCTTTGATTTCAGTATATATGTTATTCTTTCTAATGGAAGGTTTGTTAACATCTGTCTTAACCACTGAGTCACATCTGGTCTATGAGTCTTTTTCCATAATAGTGCAATACATTTTTTGGCATTAAGCAAACTGAGGTCTATGAATGTTCTTTCACTTTTATTAAAATTATGCTTTTCTGGGTACAGACCCAACAAAAACAGTTTAGGATTCAATATGATTTGTTTTGAGATTATTTTTTCAATTGTTACCCTCACCTCTTCCCAAAACATTCTTATTAATCTACATTCCCATACACAATGAAATAGAGTTCCTTTACTTTCCATACATTTTGTGCACGTATCTGGTATATTTTTGTTATATCTATTTAACTCCTCCAGTGTAACATACATCCGCATTAACCATTTGAAATGTATCAATTTAAGGCGTACATTTATTGATTTGGTTTGAGCTTCTGTACAAGCCAATTCCCATTGTTCCTCTGAAATTTCAGTTTGCAGATCTTCTTTCCAGTAGTTTAATCTTTTCAGTGAATTTTCACTTGAAAATAGTGTCAATGAGTTATAAAACTCTGAAATAATACCCTTTCTTTTACTATCTTTCATCAACATTTTTTCCAAGGATGAATAGATAGGTCGAGTGAGAGCTTTATTTTGATTTGATCGAATAAAGTTTCTAAGTTGAAGATATTTAAAAAAATGTGTTCTATTGAGATTAAATTTGATCCTCAACTCTTCAAAAGACATTATGTTTTCTGCACATGGCAAATATAAATCCTGAATCTTTTGTATCCCTTTTAAATTCCATACTTTAAATACAGCGTCCGCTCTCCCTGGTTTAAAATATTGATTACCCCATATTGGACTAAATTGTGACAATAACTGTGGTTCTTTTAAATAGTTTTTAGCTTCACACCATATTTTGATCATATGCTTTACAAATGGATTTTTAACTTGTTTTTGTAATTTTTTTGCCGAATCTGAGTATATGAATATGGGAAGAGGTAAAGGTAAATTGTATGATTCCATTTCAGTCCAGTGAGGGAGATCATTTGATGAAAAATAATATGTCATAGACCTCAGTTGTGCCGACCAATAATACAACATAAAATTTGGACATTTCAGACCTCCACGATCAAATGGTAAATATAATAAAGACAGACGTAATCTAGCCCTCCTGTTGTTCCATATAAATTCCACTAACTTTTTTTTAATTCTTGAGAATAAATCTAAAGGTGGTGGTAAGGGAATGTATTGAAATAAATAAAGTATTTTAGGTAAGATATTACTTTTAAGTATATTAATTCTCCCGATCATCGACATTGGTAGTGACATCCATCTCTGAAGTAACTCATCAATATCTGTCATTAAGGCTTCATAATTGACACTGGCGACTGATTCTAGCTTAGGCACAATTTGGATTCCTAAATATTTAAACTGATTTACAACATTGAATTGATTTACCTCAGGGGCTGGGTAATTTCTCTGGGTCTCATTTAGCATTAATATTGAAGATTTAGTTTTATTTATTTTATATCCTGATATTTCCCCGAAATTCTTTATTAAATTCAACAAGGTCGGAATTGATTTTTTAAGATTCGACATAAACAAAATTATGTCATCGGCATACAGGGAGATTTTATGTTCTGTTGGTCCAACTTTAATTCCATATATTTGTGACTGTAGACGTATCGCCATCGCTAAAGGTTCAATTGCCATAGTAAACAGTAAAGGTGAAAGTGGACAGCCTTGTCGACATCCTCTATTGATTTTTATTGATTTTGAAATATTGTTATTTGTTAGAATTTCTGCAGTAGCATTATTATATATTATCTGAACCCATTTTATGAAATTATTTCCAAGTCCAAACCTTTGTAAGACTTCAAAAAGAAAGGGCCATTCAACTCTATCAAAGGCTTTTTCGGCATCCAGTGATAAGAGAGCTGTATCCGGTGCTTCTTTATTAGAATAAATAATATTAAATAGTCTTCTTACATTATGGAAGCCTTGTCTTCCCTTTATAAAGCCATTCTGATCTCGATTAATAATATTTGGTAAAATTTCTTGTATTCGTCTTGCTAAAATTTTACAAATTATCTTAAGGTCGGCATTTAATAGGCTTATTGGTCTCATATTTTCACATTTATTAGAGGGCTTACCTGGTTTTGGCAACAGTATAATTAAGGCATTATTCATATATGATGGTAAATTACTATTTTGAAATGCTTCTAAAACCATTTCCAAAAAAGGTTTTGTTAATTTATTCTTAAATTTTTTATAAAGGTCAACTGGAAGACCATCTGGTCCTGCACTTTTTCCTGATTTCATATTATCAATGGCTAGTCCAACTTCTTCTTGACTAATTTTAGACTCCAGTATCTCCCTATTTTCATTTGGAATACACGGTATAAATAGTTCATTCAAAAACCCATGTAGTTTTGTTAAGTCAGATTCATTTTTGGTATCATATAATTTTTCATAGTAATCTCTCAAGGCTCTATTAATTTCTGAAGGATCTATAACTACCTGTCCGTTACTTATAATACTGGTAATTGGTGTTTTAGATTCTAATTGTTTAATCTGCCATGCCAATAACTTTCCTGATTTTTCACCTTGTTCATAAAAAGATTGTTTCAATCTTAGAAGACTCGAGGCAGCTCTATTCGCTGATTTTTTGTCATATTCAGCTCTCAAAATCAGTAATTCGTTCTCCAACCTTGGATCTCTTCCTGCATATACTCTTTCTTGAAGAATTTTTATTTTATGTTCCAATTGGACTCTCTCCTCTCGAGTCTTCTTAGATTTTGAACCTGTATAACTAATAATATGTCCCCTAATAAAAGCTTTGAAAGCCTCCCACTTTACACATGCTGATGTTTGTGTAGTATTGATATCAAAGAACTCATCTATCTGTTTTTCTATATACTTAAATTCCTCATCCTGAAGCCATTTATGCTGAAATTGCCATCTACCTGGTTCCTTTGTCAATTTCTTATCTACATACATTAGACAGCAGGGTGCATGATCAGAGATCACGATGTTATCATAAAAACAGTTTTGAATCTTGGACCTTAATTCTGTGGAGATCAAAAAATAATCTATACGTGAGAATGTCTTGTAGGTATTGGAATAACAAGAGTATGCTTTAACTTGTGGTTTCATTTCTCTCCATATATCTATCAATTTCAATTCTTTCATAAAATGATTAATGGTCATCCTACATCCATTGTGCGTACAGTCCAGTCCTGTTGATCTATCTATACTGGGATTCAATGTACAATTAAAATCCCCTGCTATTATATGTTGCCCTGTAAGTGATGATAAGATAAGAAATAAATTGGCAAAGAACTTTTGATCATCTATATTGGGACCATATAAGTTCACCAAATTTATGTTTTCTAATAGCAAAGATCCTTGAATGATTACATATCTTCCAAATTTGTCTCCAATTACATTTTTCACTTGAAATGGGACTGATTTATGTATGAGAGTCATAACTCCCCTGGCTCGGGATGAAAATGATGAGGTGAATACACTTCCTTGCCATCTACTCCTAATTCTTTTTACATCTTGCTCTATTAGATGAGTTTCTTGTAAAAACACAATTTTTGAACCCATGTCTTTTATTTTATTCATAACTTGTTTAAGTTTTTTTAAATTTTGTAGACCTCTGCAATTCCATGAAGTTAAATTAAGATTAACGCTTTGATTTATAATCAATAGGGAGTTTGGGATTACCTTGCAGTGTAAACATGCTCAAACAGAAAAGCAAAAAAATGAGTGGTTGAACATTCACCCTACAAACTACACACAAACAAATACCCCCTTCCAACATTTGTGGCAATCCCCCCAAAAGCAAAAGAAAAATTCCGTCTCCCGATATAGCCATCGACCGTTCCACACCCACGAGGATCAGCCAAAGCCACTCCTTCTTCAGCCTCCCAATCACCCTAACTCTACTGCTTTTAATAACGTAACATTAACTCTCTTCTGTAATTTTCCAATTTAACTCCAAAATTTTTTTAGCAATTTTGTACTTTTTTTTTTTTTTAATATGTAATACATTCTATATTTTGTAATCTTGTTATATGCTTCTAATCAGTTAAATGCTCAAATATTCTACCCTATATTCTGTTCATGCTTAGCTCCCACCAGTCTCTTCCTGGATCTTCTTGATGAGCTCCTGCGCCTCCTCGGGGGTCTTGAAGATGCGTGTTCTGCCCTCATATGTGACCAGAAGTCTTGCAGGGTGAATCACTCCATGACAAATCTCAAGGTTGCGCAGTTCTTTGCGGATGGGGTCAAACTGCTTCCTTAATTGTTGGATTCCTGAGGCCAGATCTGGGTAGAACCGCACCTGCTGATCTTGGTATTTAATTTCTCCTTTGGCCCGCACCGCGTTGGAGATCGTCATCCTGTCTCTGTAGCTGAGAAACTTCATAATTAGCGTCCTCGGTGCTGCCTTGTTACCTCTCGGTGGGCCAATTCGGTGGGAGCTTTCCAAGACGACTGATGATTTTAGCTCCGCGTTGTTCAGCGCCTCCGGGATCCACCCCTCCAAAAAGGAGCATGAATCACGACCTTCGGCTCCCTCCGGTAAACCCACCAGCCTCAGGTTGTTCCTTCTGGACCGAGATTCCAAGTCCAGAACGCTATTTTCCAGATCTTTATTTTTTTTTTTTCCAAAGTGCGCACCTTTATTTGAAGTCCGCTGATTTCATCCTCCGCACTTGAAACACGAAGCTCCGCCTGCGTCACTCGCTCCACGCAGTCACCCAACTCCTTTCTCATTGCATCCAACGCTGCCATAATCCCATCAAGTTTAGCGGAAAAGTCTGCTCTCATTGAGCTAATGGCAGCCAGCACTGCACCTGTGCCGCCATCGTCAGCAGCAGCAGTTACCGCACCACCGCTAGTTTCATCCGCCATATCCGCAGCTTTTTCTACTGCGCCACAAACTTTAAAGTCCGTTAATTTGGACTGCTTCGGTGATTCAATTTTTCCCCCTCCTGATTTCCCAGCCTTAGTCTTCACCGGCATATCCTCACCCAAACGCTGGGAAAAGTTCTGTTCCAAATGAGAGAGTTATTTGCCGAATTTTTATTTCCAGGGGCAGAGCAGAGTGATACGTGTCCTTCTAGGCGGCCGCCATAACCGGAAGTTGAGAAATCATCTTTTAATTTATAAAAAATCTCTGAGAAAAGCTAGAACGAGTTATTATTCTGCATTAATAGAAGAGAACAAGAATAATCCCAGGTTTCTTTTCAGTACTGTAGCCAGGTTGACAAAGAGTCAGAACTCTGTCAATCCTAGCATTCCCTTAAAGCTTACTAGTCAGGACTTTATGAACTTTTTCAATAATAAAATTTCATCCATTAGAGATAAAATCAATCAGATTCTTCCCACAGTTAACTTAAATACAGTAACTACTATAACTCCTTCAATTGATGTCTGTCTTGATGAGTTTACTCCAATTGACCTTTGTGAGTTAGCCAAAATAGTTTCCTCATCCAGACCTTCAACTTGTCTTTTAGACCCTATTCCGACCAGGTTATTTAAAGAAGTCTTCTCACTTATTGGTAGCTTTATTCTTCATATAATCAATTCTTCATTAACTTTAGGCCATGTACCGCAGGCTTTTAAAACGGCTGTAATTAAACCCTTACTCAAAAAGCCAACGCTAGATCCAGGAGCTTTAGCTAACTATAGACCAATCTCTAATCCCCCTTTCATTTCAAAAATCTTAGAGTTGTTGCTACGCAATTATTTGACCACCTGCAGGGAAATGGTTTACTTGAAGAGTTTCAATCTGGGTTTAGAATCCATCATAGTACTGAAACAGTCTTAGCAAAGGTCACTAACGGCCTCCTCATCGCATCTGATAATGGACTGGTTTCTGTACTTGTCCTTTTAGACCTTAGTGCAGCTTTTGATACTATCGATCATAATATTCTACTTGATAGATTAGAACACTATGTTGGACTTAATGGAACTTTGTTGCAGTGGTTTAGATCTTATTTATCTGATAGGTTCCAGTTTGTTCATGTCAATAATGAGTTTTCTTTCAACTCAAAGCTCAGTCATGAAGTTCCACAGGGATTTGTGCTAGGCCCTACTCTTTTTAGTTTATATATGCTTCCGTTAGGCAACATTATTAGAAAGCACTTTATACATTTTCATTGTTATGCAGATGATACACAATTATACCTGTCAATGAAGCCAGATGACAGTAATCAATTAGCCAAGTTGGAAGCCTGCCTTAAGGAAATCAAAGCTTGGATGACTTGTAATTTCTTGCTATTAAACTCAGATAAGACTGAAGTCATTCTGGTTGGTCCAAAAAACCTTAGAAATACCTTTCCAAATCAAACTTTCAGTTTGGATGCGGTTACTCTTTCTCTTAATAGCTCTGTGAGGAACCTTGGAATTATTTTTGATCAAGATCTGTCCTTCAATTCACATATTAAATTTGTTTCTAAGACTGCCTTCTATCATTTGCATAATATTGCCAAGATTAGGAGAATCTTGTCTCAAGAGTGATGCTGAGAAACTGATCCACGCTTTTGTTAGCTCGAGATTAGATTATTGTAATTCTTTATTATCAGGCTGTCCTAAAACATCTTTAAAAAGTCTTCAGCTGATCCAAAATGCTGCAGCAAGAGTTTTAACAGGTACTAGAAAGAGAGATCATATCTCTCCGGTTCTGGCCTCCCTTCATTGGCTTCCCATAGAGTTTAGAATTAAGTTTAAAATCCTTCTTCTTACTTACAAAGTTCTAAACAATCAGGCTCCTTTTTATTTAAAAGATCTGATACTACTGTATTATCCTAACAGAGCACTACGCTCCCAAAATGCAGGATTACTTGTAATACCTAGAATCTCCAAAAGTACAATGGGAGGCAGAGCCTTCAGTTATCAAGCTCCTCTCCTGTGGAATCAGCTGCCAATCTGGATTCGGGAGTCAGACTCGATCTCTGTTTTTAAGAATAGGGTTAAAACCTACCTTTTTGATATAGCCTACAATTGGGGAGGGATCATGTGTTTCTGAACCCTCCCTTAGTTATGCTGCTAATAGGTTTAGTCAGCCGGGAGACCTCCAATAATGCTCTGGGCCTCACTCCTTTCTTCACTCTCAATGAAATAATTTTTTTTTGCTGGTCATTAACATCTGTTTGTTCTCTCCCATAGATTGAGTCCTCACCGTGCTGTTTGCTCTCTACATGTCTGTTCTTTTCATCTTCTTTGTCCCCTCACCCCCCAGCCAGTCGCAGCAGATGACTGCCCCTCCCTGATGCCTGGTTCTGCTGAAGGTTTCTTCCTGTTAAAAGGGAGTTTTTCCTCTCCACCGTCGCCAAGTGCTTGCTCACAGGGGATCGCCTGATTGCTGGGGTCTTTCTGCAACTGTGGGGGTCCCCCCTACAGTTGAAAGTGCTATGAGATGACTGTTGCTGTGAAATGGCGCTATATAAATGAAGTTGAATTGAATTCTTTTTTTTTTGTAACTTTTTTTTTTAATTCATTTTTCATAGTGCATATTACATTCAGAACATACTCCGGAACTCTTTAAACAATAACATTTTCCATCTCTATATATTTAAAGAAGGAACAAAACATCCAAACAATCAAAAAAAAAAGGGGGGAACAAATGTAGGAGCATCAAGTTTTTAGTTTCCATCTCTAAGGTCTTCTGGCTTCTTCAGTGTCTTTGGTTATTCTTTCAATTTCTGTCTCGCTGTTGCGCTTTGTAGTTTGTCCATTTCCACCATTTGTTCTCATATTGTCCTTCTTGCATTCTCTGTCGATGTTAGTTTTTCCATTAGACGTATATTCTCAACAATACCTGTCCATTGCTCTTGGTCAGGAAGAACTTCTAAGTGCCATTTTCTTGTGATTGTTTTTTTTACATGCAATCAACATGATTTTTACTAGATATCTGTTCTCAGCCCGTATTACATTGTCACTTTTAAGATCACATAAATACATCAAGTTACAGTTCAATGGTATACTATACCCTAATATCCTCTGTATTGTCACATGAATAGATTTCCAGAATGATGAGATTTTGCTGCATTTCCAAAACAAATGTGAGTGGTCTGCATTTTGAGCCCCACAGCCTCTCCAGCACATAGAATTGGTATTTGTATATTTTCTTTGGATCTGTGGTGTAATGAAATAGCGAATCAGGTTTTTCCATCCAAATTCCCTCCATGTCTTTGAACTTGTTGATGTGTGTTGTGTTTTCCATATTTCTTGCCAGTTTTCTTCTGTTATGTTTAAATTTAGCTCTTTCTCCCATTTCTCCTTTATATAGTTACTTGAATGTTTGTTTGCCATAAGTTTCTGATATAGTTTTGAAATAATTCTGATTTTATTTCCTGCATACGAGCTTAAAATAAATTGTATAATCTCATTCACATCTGTGTGGAGGTTATGCCTAATCCTTCTCATATAATAATCTCTCATTTGCAGATATCTGAAGAATTCAGAGTTTTCTAGTTTAAATTTTCTTCTCATGCTTACAAAACTTTCAATCTTTTTTTCCCATAATGTCCCATGCTGTGATTCCCTTGTTCATCAGATTTTTGTATCCCCCATCTTGCTTTGCTGGTTCAAACTGACTGTCAAATGCTGCCCATTTCAATAGTTTTAAGTCCTCTTTTATATTAGTATACTTCTGTACTATTTTATACCACAGTTCCAAAGTAAATTTAGTGACTGGGTCTATTTGTTTAATTTGCTTATAAGCATCCTTATCTCCCATTATGCTTTGCACTGGGAGTCCCTCAATTTCCCTTTCCCTTTCTTTCCATTTTGCCTCATATCCTCCGTCACACCAACATATGATATATCTTATTTGTGCTGAGTAGTAATATTCTTTTAGACTCGGCAGACCCATGCCGCCTTTCTCTTTTGGTAACTGGAGAGTTTTATATTTCACTCTTGGCTTTTTACCTCCCCAAACAAATCTTGATATCATCCTGTCCCACTTTGAGAACTGAGCACCAGGAATCTCTGTTGGTAAGGCTTGGAAGAGGTAAAGCAGTCTAGGCTGTATGCTGATTTTGACTGTCTCAATTTTTGAATTCAGATCAATGTTTAAGATTGACCACCTATCAATATCTTTTTTTATTTCTTGTTCTATCATAGTTTGCTTTGTAGATTTTACTTAAATCTTTGGGTATGTTCACTCGAAGGTATTTTATTTCTTTTTGTTTCCAGTTTAGTTTGATCTTATCGGTTATCTGGTTTAAAGGGTTATAGTAGAATGTCGGTATTTGTGTTTTTGATATATTTATCTTGTATCCTGATAATTTTCCAAAATTTTCTATCAAGTCCATCATTTCCGTTATTGATGCATCTGGTTGTTCAAGATAAACTATAATATCGTCTGCAAACAGCCCAATCTTGTGTTCTGCTCCCTTTATTGTTATACCTTTTAATTTCTTATTTTGACGCAGTGCTTGAGCCAGTGGCTCTATGAACAGAGCAAACAAGGTGGGCGATAGGCAGCATCCCTGTCTAGTTGATCTTTGGATATTTACTTTGTCCATTAAGCTACCATTTATCTTGATTCTTGCCACAGGTTTTTGATAGTGTCTTTATGCATTGCACTGATTTTTCATTAAATCCAAAGCGTTCCAGCACAGTATATAGAAACATCCAATTAACCCTATCGAATGCTTTTTCTGTGTCTAAACTCATTATTACTGCACTTTTCTTTTCTTTATGTATTTGATTAATTATGGGTATTGTTCTCCTGATATTATCATGTGTTTGGCATCCCTCTATAAAACCAGTTTGATCATCCTCTATCAATTCTGTCAAGAATGTCTTTATTCGTTTACAGATAATTGCTGTATATATTTTATAATCCACATTTAATAAAGAGATTGGTCGATAATTTCCACATCGTTCCCTATCTTTTCCTGGCTTTAAAATAACTGAAATAATGGCTTTGTTCCATGATGGAGGTATTTTGTTGTTGTTTAATGTCCAATTAAATGACTTTAGGAGCTGTGGCGTGAGTTCTTCTATAAACAATTTATAGAACTCAGATGGGTATCTGTTGCTACCTGGTGATTTACCATTTTTTAATGACTTAATCGCATCTTTAATCTCTTGTGTTGTTATTTCTGCTTTTAGCTCTTCATTTTGTTGATTTCCTATTGATGGCAAGTCCAATGTGTATAGAAATTTTTTTATATCCCTAACATTTGTCTCTTTGAGTTGCGAGTATAGTTCTTGAAATAATTTATGGAATATTTCTTTGATGTTTTCTGGGATAACTGTTGATTTATTTGTGATGGGGTCCCTAATCCTATATACATAATTCATTGTTTGTTGTTTTCCTAACCATTTTGCCAACAATTTTGTGGCCTTTGGCCCGTTTCATAATAATTTTGTTTTAAAAATCTATTTTTCTTTTCATCTAATATCTTTATTTTTTCTTCCTTAATTTCTTGATATATTTTTGGATCATTTGTGCTTTTATGTTTACATTCTAATTCCCTCAGTCTTTCACATCTTTGTTTATATGATTCTCATTTAGACTTTTTTGCTTTTCCTGATTCAACAATTAATTTACACCTTAACACCGCTTTTAGTGTGTCCCATAGTATTGTTGGGTCCACTTATCCATTATCATTTTCCTCAATAAACCTATTTATCCATCCATCTTCTTCCGCTTAATCCTTTTCGGGTCGCGGGGGCGCTGGAGCCTATCCCAGCATCTTTGGGCAAGAGGCAGGATACACCCTGGACAGATCACCAGTCCATCGCAGGACCAACACAAAGAGACAGACAACCATTCACTCTCACATCCATACCTAAGGACAATTTAGAATCCCCAGTTGATGCCAATTAACCTCACCTGCATGTCTTTGGCCTGTGGGAGGAAACCGGAGTACCCAGAGTAAACCCACGCAGACACAGGGAGAGCATGCAAACTCCACACAGAAGGGTCACCGATGGTCTGGGGTGGAATCGAACCCACGATGGTCAAGGGTGGAATCGATCCCATGACCTTCTTGCTGTGCTGCCACTGTGCTAACCACTGCTCCACCGTGCTGCCTGTGTGAGAGGTTTAACACAAACTTGGAGATTGAGAGGATGCCCTAGGAGTGGAGATGAAGTGTTCTGGTATCAGTTTTCAAGAACAAATGTGATTGTGGTGCAGGGCATGTACGAGAGTAACAAGATGGTGAGGTACACTGCAGGAGTGACAGATGGATTCAAGGTGGGGGTGGGATCAGGGATCGGCTCTGAGCCCCTTCTTGTTTGCCATGGTGATGAACAGGCTAACAGACAAGGTTGGGCATGAGTCTCCATGACCCATGATGTTTGCAGATGACATTGTGATCTCTAGTGAGAGTAAGAAGCAGGTGGAAGAGAACCTGGAGAGGTGCAGGTATGCACTCGAGAGAAGAGGAATCAAAGTCAGTAGAAGCAAAAGAGACTACATGTGCGTGAATGGGGGAGGGGGCAGGTGTAACAGTGAAGATACAAGGAACAGGTAAGGTAGATGAGTTTAAATATCTGGGGTCAGTCATCCAAAGCGATGGGAAAATGCACAAGAGAGGTGAAGAGTGCAGGGAGGGTGGATATGTGGAGACAAGCGTCAGGGGTGATTTGCAACAGAAGGATCGCAGCTAGTGTGAAAGGAAAGATTTCTAAGATGGTAAATCAAATTTAAAAATATGAAAAATAAATCAAATAAACCATATGAATGTGGTTGATCAGCTTAAATGATGGGATCATGGTTGTGCGACAGGTTACGACTGGTACTCCCTCAAGACTGTCGGTGGTTTGAAAACATCACAGCACACAGCTATTCAAACGTTCCTCTGGACAACGGCTGTCTTTCCCACACTTAAGACGTCATTTATGTTTTAATGTAGGTGCTCCAACTTGTAATTTCCAGTCAATATTTGATTATATTAACTTAAGCATAATAT
This sequence comes from Pholidichthys leucotaenia, assembly GCA_020510985.1. Taxonomy (NCBI): domain Eukaryota; kingdom Metazoa; phylum Chordata; class Actinopteri; order Cichliformes; family Pholidichthyidae; genus Pholidichthys; species Pholidichthys leucotaenia. The sequence continues at coordinate 228,660,666 of CM035836.1, forward strand.
AGTCACCCTCCTAAATAACTGGTTTAATGTGATTAATGGAACTGACAATTCTTTTGGTGAATTGTAGGAAATGTGCATTTAAAAAAGCAAGTAAGATTGGATAGAAACCCAGAAAATGTCCCTATAAATGATGTAAGAAAATATAAGCAATCATAACACACAAGCTACACCATGAGTAGGGGTGTGCCATATCATATCGTTCACGATAATACCGGTATAAATTTTGATACCGGTGTAAAAATGAATATCGCAACATTTGGGGTCTGCTGCGTGACAACGTCACACCACATAGAAATGGCAAAACAAACATGGCGCGGGAAGCTGCAGCTCCGAAGTCAGATTGTCTCCAGCTAAGTGGAAATATTTGTTTCACTTTCTGTTTGAGACTGCAGTCATGTTTAAAAAAAGTGCAGTCGTGTGGATAATCTGCTTGCATTTTTTCCACACATCAACAACGCCGCTGGAGCGGTGTTAACGTTGGACAATGTGCTACTCAAAGTGGCTGTAGTTGTATTTTACTTCCATTTTGGCCACTTCATCTTGATTGTCTTCAACCACCCGGAGAGGGAGAAATAAAAAAATATCCATTCAGTGTAACAACAGCCAAAAAGCCCCAGGATAGGTCCATGCAACAGGAGTAATGCAGGTAAAGTGATTCAGCATAAAACCCGACCTCTGTGTGCAGTTGACTGTTTAACTGTCAAGATTTCATGGACAGATCGCACCCCTAGTGGCACAGTGCAGCGCTGCACTTGTCAAGTGACGTTATATGGCGTGCCAAACACTCCCATTGTACTGAGAATGCCACCTCACGAATAACTGACTGCTCTTGCCTTGGAGGAATCATGGCCGACATAGAAGCATCTTTATTTACCCCACAGAGGAAGAAATTTCTTATTCTTCTTCTTTTAGATTAGACAAATAAAATGGACATTACCGATTGCTGTGGATGTAGGACAGAGGAGCATTTGCTCCAAAATTTGCCAACTCTGATTCAAAAAAGAGATTATTTAGCTTATGAAGGTAAATGTTTACATTTTGTTATAAGAGAGGGTCCGGGAAGTAGGTCGATTTCAGCTGCTGTTGATCACAGCGCCACGTGACTGGGGGAACAATCGCTCCATTTTATAACATCAAGAATGGCAGTTTGTGGATGTGGGAGAGAAAGTAAAAATGCCCTACAGAAGAGAAAATAACGACCAGGATGGACGCAATGGACGCAGTGAGAGCCGCCTTCAGAGTTAAGTGATGAATGTCTGCGTTTGTTTACATTGTACTGATTTTCTGGTTCATATACGTTGAAGAAAAGATAACAATATGCCCAAAACAAGGAACTGTGACAAAAAGCAGAACCATTCTTTGTGTAAATATGTCCAAAGTCCACTTTTGACTGAAAGTTATGTAATTCGATATCGCTGCTATGGCATTATGTAAATTAGATGTGTAAATTTACTCCTAACTCAAACTCTGGATCATATTCTACAGCTTTCTAATTGACAGTAAGCCATTATCTCTTTACCACTTTCAAGTTATGGCCTTGGAAATCTCTGACATCTGATCTGAATATTTTCTTGAAAAAAATCTTGACCACTCTTGACCACTAGGGGGTTAAGGCGCAATTTGGTGCCTGTGACAGTTAAATGGTCGTAACGGTTTATACTATTTTCTTGTAATATTTGATACAGAACTAAAAAATATTTTAAACTAAGTCTGAGCTGCTGTTTATAAAATAAAGAAATAAGAGTTTTTGTTTTGTTTTTCCTGACTATGTTGAACGTAAATAATGCTGGACTGGTGAAACTGTGCTTTTTGCATAAATTTCAAAGACAAAAAAACTGTATTTTGCAATACTGCAAAAAATATCATTAGAGAAAATTCACAGAAATATCGTGATATGATTTTTAGGCCATATTGCCCACCCCTAACCATGAGATCATCTTGGGTCTCAGTAATTTTGCCACTTTTTCTCTCCAATTTTTCTCACATTTGTCTCCAATTTCTGAGTGAGAATCTTTTGAAAAATAGATGTTGGTGCTATCTTGCATGTGAGTAATGCTTTTGAAGCGTTCTGTGAACAGCCTCTTGGGACCTGAAGCATCTTTTGGAGAGGAATGCCAAACATGAAAGAAAGCTGAAGTATCCAACACAAAGTGGCACAACAAAGCAACCCAAATTGAGAACAAGCAATGGTGGACTGAACGGGTTAAGCAATAAATGAGAGCAGGAAACAACTAAATTGTGAAAGCGCTTCAGTGTCCAAGGCAGTTAGGCTACGTGTCCACCAAACATGTTTTTTGTCGCCTGACTGCCCTGAGCTTTTTTTTTTTTTTTTCTCTCAGCATTTGTGTACTGCGCTCTGGGAGGGAAAAAAAAAAAGTCTGTGCCCTGTATCCCTGCAACAACTTGTCACTCTCAACTCAGCACTTCCGCTTTTCCTATTGTCAGACTTTCTACTGAATTTTTAATAGCAGTCTCTAAATAACAATGGACAGGAAAAGTTTTCTAGCAGCTGTGGATGGAAAATATGACACAGAAAGCAGAAGTCTGAGTACAGACTAGTACTGGCGTCCTATGTCCCACCCACACAGCATTTCTGATTGGCTGCTTGGTCTGACATTGACGAGCTCAGATGCAGTCTCTGAAAAGTTGAACTTTTTTCAGCTCTGAGCACCGCGATAAAAAATAAATGCTGGCCTACATAGAGAATGAATGGGAAACAGCTGCCCATAGCAGAAAAAAAACACGTTTGGTGGACACGCAGCCTTATTGTTCCAGTATTACCAGTAATTTTTCCACACTCAAAATGTATGCTGTAAGTGTCTGTTCTTCCAGATTTGCATCAATTTCAGTGGAAGATGCGACACTAGACCCAACAATGCAGACAAGCTGAAGGCCGCTATGAAAGCCAGTATGGGCTTCCATAACACCTCAGCAGTGCCACAGGCTGATCGCCTCCATGCCACACCACATTGATGCAGTAATTCATGCAAAAGGAGGCCTGACCATGTATTGACTGTATACATGGACACACTTTTCATTCAGCCAACATTTCTATTAAAAATCAATTTTTTTTTAAATTATTACCTCCACCAGGAGGTTATGTTTTTGCCGGGGTTTGTCTGTCTGTCTGTTTGTCTGTCTGTCTGTCTGTTGGTTAGCAAGATAACTCAAAAAGTTTTGGACAGATTTCGATGAAACTTTCAGGTGTTGTTGGAAATGGTACAAGGAAGAACTGATTAAATTTTGGGGATGATCCGGATCAACGCCCAGAAGAAAACCGCCATTACAGAAAATGCCATTTTCGTGAATAACTACTGAACCACTAATCCTATCATTGTCAATCCAATTGCTAGTCATATGTTTTCATGGTCAAGGAATCTGAAAACGTACACACAAACACTGTATTTTTTTATTTTTTTTTTTGTTACTTATTTGTACCCGTAGGTAGACTTGGTTTGCAGTCTGGTGACAAGCCACCGGCTGCTGGTCGCTGCGTGCGCGAGCGCCCTAAACCTACATGTTTTGGTGTGCGGGAGGAAACCGGAGAAATCCCGGAGTAAACCCGCGCAACACGGGGAGAACATGCAAACTCCACACAGCTCACTGTTGGTCGGGGGCTGGGATCGAACCCACGATCTCATGATCCCCGCGATCCCCCGGCCGAGGGTAAAACTGTGCTGCCACAGTGCTAAACCACTGCGCCACCGTGCAGCCCGTATGGGGGAACTGTGGCGCTTGGCGGAGGTCTGCGCTCTCCGAGTGCTTTTCTAGTTTTTTTATGTAATATTCTATTTTTCTGAGAAATTGAATGTGGGGTTTTCATGAGCTATAAGCCATAACCATCAAAACTAAAAGAAATAAATGCCTGAAATACATCACTCTGTGTGTAATCAATCTATACAACATAGGAGTTTCATTTTTTGAATTACTGCAATAAATCAACTTTGATGACTTTCTGATTTATTGAGATGCACGTGTACGTAGATTTTTTTTCCCCCCAATGTACACTACAACTAGCTATTTTTTATTGAACCGAACTAAAATGGAATTGATGTATCTTCCCTGGAAAAAATAACTTTCACATTAGGGGTGTGCCATATTGGGGTGTGAATAATACCAGTATTATTCTCGATAATACTGGTATAATTTTTGATACCGGTGTAAAAATAAATATAGTGATATTTGGGGTCCGTTACGCTGCCAACGGAAGTTAAGCGTTACCACAGAAATGACAAAACAAACATGGCATGAGAAGTGGCACTTTGTGCTTGGAACATCTGCGTCTAGTTGTGAGGAAGTAATTTAGTTTTAAGGCTGTTTCAGACTGCTGCCATCTTTAAAAAAATGGTGCAGCGATGCAGATAATCTGCCCGCATTTTTTTCCGCACATCAATAACACGGCTTCAGTGAAAAGTTTTACTTCACCTTGAAGCAGTGTTGCTGACGTCTGGACACTGAAGTGTGCAGAGGTTGATTTTCATTCCCTAGTGGCTGCTCCAGATTGATTTATTCAACCAGCCAAAAGAAAAAAATCTGTTAACAGCCCCAGGAGTTGTTTGTGCAATGGAGATTTCTAACGTGGGTAAACTGAGAGAAAGAGAGACGGGAGGTTTGATGCAGCGGTCATTTACCTGCAGAAGTTTCATGTTTGGGGAAATGGCAGACAGGTAGGCCAAATGATGAAATAATACTTTTAAATAAGCCCGCTCCCTCCCTGTTTTATTTAGGCCCTCTTCCTGACTCGATGAAATAGACTAAATTAATTTAATATGTTAAAATGATCAAAAACCGGACTTCCGGTTATGGCTGCCACGTAGGACGGACGTGTCTCGCTCTGCTCTGCTCCTGGAGAAAAAAAATCGGCAAATAACTCTCTCATTTGGGACAGAACGTATCCCAGCGTTTGGGCGAGGATATGTCGGCGAAGCCTAAGGCTGGAAAACCAGGAAAAGGAAAAAGCGAGCCGCCGAAACAGTCCAAATTAACGGACTTTCAGGTCTGTGACGCAGCAAACAAAACTCCATATATGGCGGAGGAAGCTGGCGGCGGTGCGATGTTTGCGGGGAATGGCGCAGATGCGCTGATGGCTGCCATGAGTTCAATGAGAGCGGACTTTTCCTCTAGATTTGATGGGATTATGACAGCGTTGGAAGGAATAAGAAAGGAATTGGGTGACTGTGTAGAACGAACGGCGCAGATGGAGCTCCGTCTCGCTAGTGCTGAAGATGACGTCACCCGTCTTCAATTAAAGGTGCGCACTTTGGAAAAAAAAAATAAATCTCTGGAAGATAATATTTTGGATTTGGAATCTCGGTCGAGACAGAATAATTTGAGGCTGGTGGGTCTTCCAGAGGAATCAGAAGGTCGGGACGTATGTTCCTTTCTGGAAAAGTGGATTCCGGAGGTGCTGGGCAGCGAGGAGTTGCAATCAGCAGTGGTTCTGGAAAAAGCACATCGTATTGGCCCACGGAGAGATAAGGGACCGCCGAGGACCTTAATTATGAAGTTTCTTAGCAACAGAGACAGGATGAAGATCTTCAACGCTGCACGTGCTAAAGGAGAGATTAAACACCAGGACCAGCAGGTGCGGTTCTACCCAGATTTGGCCACAGGAATCCAGCAATTGAGGAAGCAGTTTGATCCCGTACGTAAGGAGCTGCGCAACCTTGGGATTCGTCATGGTGTAATCTATCCTGCGAGACTGCTGACCACGTATGAGGGCAGAACCCACATTTTCAAGACCCCAGAGGAGGCGCAGGAGTTCATCAAGAAGATCAAAGAAGAAGAAGAGACTGGTGGGAGCTAAGCATGAACAAAATATAAGGTAGAATAATTAAGCATTTGCACAGGCATCTGACTGACTTGAAGTAAATAGTAAGTTTACAAAATATAGATTGTATTATATATTAAAAAAAACAAAACAAACAAAAAAAAAAACTATGATGTACAAAGTTGTTAAAAATTTTGGAGTTAAGTTGGAAAACTACAGAGGAGAGTTAATGTTACGTCATTAAAAGCAGTAGAGTTAGGGTGATTAGGAGGATGAAGAAGGAGTGGCTTAGGCTGTTCCCCGTGGGTGTGGAACAGTCGATGGCTATATCGGGAGACAGAATTTTTCTTTTGATTTTGGGGGGTTTGCCACAAGTGTGGGAAGGGGAAATTTGTTTGTGTGTAGTTTGTAGGATGAATGTTCAACCACTCATGTTTTTGCTTCTCTGTATGAGCATGTTTACACTGCAAGGTAATCCCAAACTCTCTATTGATCATGGACCAAAGTGTTAATCTTAATTTAACTTCATGGAATTGCAGAGGTCTACAAAATTTAAAAAAACTTAAACAAGTTATGAATAAAATAAAGGACATGGGTTCAAGAATTGTGTTTTTACAAGAAACTCATCTGATAGAGGAGGATGTTAAAAGAATTAGGAGTAGATGGCAGGGAAGTGTATTCACCTCTTCATTTTCATCCCGAGCCAGGGGAGTTATGACTCTCATACATAAATCAGTTCCTTTTCAGGTGAAAAATGTAATTGGAGTCACTACCAATGTCGATGATCGGGAGAATCAATATACTTAAAAGTAATATTTTACCTAAAATACTTTATTTATTTCAATACATTCCCTTATCACCACCTTTAGATCTATTCTCAAGAATAAAAAAAAAGTTAGTGGAATTTATATGGAACAACAGGAGGGCTAGATTACGTTTGTCCTTATTATATTTACCATTTGATCGTGGAGGTCTGAAATGTCCAAATTTTATGTTGTATTATTGGTCGGCACAACTGAGGTCTATGACATATTATTTTTCATCAAATGATCTCCCTCACTGGACTGAAATGGAATCATACAATTTACCTTTACCTCTTCCCATATTCATATACTCAGATTCGGCAAAAAAATTACAAAAACAAGTTAAAAATCCATTTGTAAAGCATATGATCAAAATATGGTGTGAAGCTAAAAACTATTTAAAAGAACCACAGTTATTGTCACAATTTAGTCCAATATGGGGTAATCAATATTTTAAACCAGGGAGAGCGGACGCTGTATTTAAAGTATGGAATTTAAAAGGGATACAAAAGATTCAGGATTTATATTTGCCATGTGCAGACAACATAATGTCTTTTGAAGAGCTGAGGATCAAATTTAATCTCAATAGAACACATTTTTTTAAATATCTTCAACTTAGAAACTTTATTCGATCAAATCAAAATAAAGCTCTCACTCGACCTATTTATTCATCCTTGGAAAAAATGATGATGAAAGATAGTAAAAGAAAGGGTATTATTTCAGAGTTTTATAACTCATTGACACTATCTTCAAGTGAAAATTCACTGAAAAGATTAAACTACTGGAAAGAAGATCTGCAAATTGAAATTTCAGAGGAACAATGGGAATTGGCTTGTACAGAAGCTCAAACCAAATCAATAAATGCACGCCTTAAATTGATACATTTCAAATGGTTAATTCGGATGTATGTTACACCGGAGGAGTTAAATAGATATAACAAAAATATACCAGATACATGCACAAAATGCATGGAAAGTAAAGGAACCCTATTTCATTGTTTATGGGAATGTAGATTAATAAGAATGTTTTGGGAGGAGGTGAGGGTAACAATTGAAAAAATAATCTCAAAACAAATCATATTGAATCCTAAACTGTTTTTGTTGGGTCTGTACCCAGAAAAGCATAATTTCAATAAAAGTGAAAGAACATTCATAGACCTCAGTTTGCTTAATGCCAAAAAATGTATTGCACTATTATGGAAAAAGACTCATAGACCAGATGTGACTCAGTGGTTAAGACAGATGTTAACAAACCTTCCATTAGAAAGAATAACATATATACTGAAATCAAAGGAAATTGTGTTTGAGAATATATGGAGACCTTTTATTGATTATGTAAAAAATTTAAACATAACTCTTGAAGAAGAAGGTGAATGATGTGTGTGGACCTTGTAAATTCCAAACTGGTGAACATAATATGTATACTAATGTATTGGATTGTCTAGACTAAACAGAGGAGCATTGTTGAAGACTTGATTTTGTTGGTGGTTGTTGGTGTTTTTAGGGTATTTTTTTTTTTTTGTAGTACTTTAGTGTTAGTGTTTGATTGTTTGTATCATGTTTGTTAAAAAAAAAAAAAAAGGTTCAATAAAGATATTGTGGGAAAAAAAAAAATGATCAAAAACCCCTCATGCCCTAGAGCATAGAAATGAGATGAAGACAGAAGTAATGTGGTGAATGAGTGTCTGTGGTTATATTATACTGCTGTAGCTGCTTATACTGTAGTTTAGGTTTTATGTTTTTAAATGTAATACATTGGTTACATTAACCATAGCTAAATTGCTCTTACATTCATGTACTGAATGTAAGAGCAATGTTCAGGAATGTTCAGATGGCAATGTTTTCAGGACTATTCAGATGTTTTAAGAAAAACCTTTATAATTTTCAAAACTGTGGGCTATATGTAGTCTGCAGTACCAACTTTACTCTTATCTGCTTGTTATCTGCTTGCTACCGGAGGGAGAGAGAGCTTAAACTTTCTGCTGCACATTCACCAACCACAATGCTCCGCACTGTGTGTCTATATATATACTGTATATATATGGGTGTTTTTTTTGGGGGGGGGGGGGGGTCCAGTGCACTATATCAGGGGTATCCGACTTTCAAGCGCTCTCTCTTTTTCTGTAATTTGCAGATGTCTGTTTCATTTTTATAATACGCAAGGGAACATAAAAGAGTTTCAGACTTGCATTGCAATTTTAAAAAAAAAATCATTGATTTTGCCGTTAGAATCGAAACTATTGGTCGTGTCCCCTCATTTTTCCCAGTTTTTGTGTGACATAAAAATCGCATCAATTTCAAAGTACTGTAAAGTGATCTCTGAGTAACTCTTTCTACTCATTTATGCAAGAGATAACAGAGTTGTAATGCAAATTCAAAATAAAACATTCCCCAATGTGATCGGATCTATGGTTTTTGTACGGCGACCCCTGCAAATTTACTCGTACGACGTAAATTTCCGTGTCCCCGAATTTACGCAGCAACGTGCAAGTTATTTGGTAAAGTAACAAGAAAAAAGGAAGTGCTGATGCTTTTCACTTTGCACCTTTCAAATCCCAAACCATACACGTAAAAAGGAGATCAGTCTTTGTGAAGCTCAGATGTAGAATATTTCAATAAAATCTCAAACATTTATGACACATCGAATATGGTGTCCTTTAAAAAAATTTACGTCTTCGGTCTTGGTCGGCCGCACGCAGCCCCGTCTGGCGAGGTGACCGCCCTGGGAAAGCACTTTTATTTTCTCTACCCCGGATGTGCTCAACCCATGTGGAGAGGATTAACAGTGGTCACTTTATATTGAAGTTATCGAAGGTCCAAACTTCCGTGTCCCGCATTTACACCTTTTGTGATTTTACATCTTATCCAACAAACAGGGAGAATTTGAAGGTATGTATACACGTTATCACATCTTAATATGTCATGAAAATGTAGCTGTTGATGAGTTTTGATGCGTGAAAAATAAGTGTTGAAGTTGTTTCGTGTAAAACGTGTGCCATTGCAAAGTGCATTGGCACACGGGGAAACAAAAGCCCGAGTGTCCCGTTTACGTCTCCATTTACAAGTAGTTGAAGTGAGCGCTCATACTCAAGAGTTCCTGAATGCGAATGCCGTTACAAAAATAGTTAATAGTTTCATAAACCTGACACAATTGGATAGTGATTAGTCAATTTCATGTGCAGATTTGATCAATTTTAAATTTTGCCACCAATGTCATACATTGGACCCCTAATAAATAAAAACACCCATATATTTATAGTAATATGTACATATGTTTACTAGCTGTTCTTGTTTTTTTCTTGCCTTCTGATTGTTGCTCTGAGTGTTGCTATCCCTGTGCTGTTGCAATCCTGGAATTTCCCCATTGTGGGACTAATAAAGGCTTATCTTATATTTGTTTTCTTTTCTCATTTTTAAACATCTTTTCATAAAGGTACATTTTTTTTATTTTGAACATTTTTGGTGACAAATTTGTGACTTTTTCATGCAGAATTGTAACTTTTTACCTAAAGCCTCTTACTTTGTGTTTTTATTCTGAAAAGGTGAAGGAATCAGAAGCAGCACCAGCTTTAAATTAAGATTAGTCAATCAGTTATTTTAATAATCAATTGATCAGTTGACTATTAAAATCCAAATTTATAATTTTTCTCCCAGCTGAAGATTATAATTACATTTACAACCAGTTTGATACCTGTTACTTTAAAACGTTGGCCTACTAAAAGTGTGGTGGTTTCTGGTTTCCAACAACAGGGTGGCCTAGGATGAAGACAAATTCCCGGCCTGAATTTTTGTACCAGTCTACCCCTCAGTGCACTTAAGATGTGGGTAGGTTATAATATTTTCTGGAAAAATTTGATACAGAATAAAAAAAAAAAAACTTTGAAACACATTCTAAACTGCTCTTTATAAACTGGAGAAACAAGAGTTTTTGTTTCTACTGAATATGTTGAACATAATTAACGCTGGCCTGTGAAACTATTTTATAAATTTAAAAAATAGCATTCCTTGATATCATGAAGAATATCGTTATTGTGAAAATTCACAATTTTAGATTGTGAACTTACCCTTAATAATAAACACCTTCATTTAAAAACTGCATTTTGTGTTTACTTGTGTTATCCTTGTCTAATATTTATATTTGTTTGATGATCTGAAACATTTAAGTGTGACAAATACAAAAAATGAGAAATCAGGAAGGGGGCTAACATTTTTTCACACCACTGTATATTCAATTGAATACACTACAAAGACAATATATTTAATGTTCAAACTGATAAACTTTGTTTTGTTTTTATTTTTTTGCAAATATTCACTTATTTTGAATTTGATACCTGCAACACAAAAAGCTGGAACAGGGGCAAGAAAAGACTGGTAAATTAAAGAATGTAAAAAAAAAACAAAAACCACACACCTTTTTGGAACAGTCCACAGGTGAAGAGGTTAATTGGAGACTGGTGCGTGTCATTATTGGATATAAAAGGAGCATCCCTGAAAGGCTCCATCCTTCACAAGTAGTGAGAAATGTTTTTTCCCTTTATTTTTAATGTTCATTGGCAAAAATTCAAATTATGTTTACCTGTTAATTAGGACTGAATTCAATATCCTACATATATGAATTTTGATCATTTACTACATTTGACTGTATTTCCCCTTGTGTTCTTTCCATTTTACATCTGGATCTTTCAGTCCTTGAACCAAATATTTTTCCCCCTTGTCCTATCAGGCAGCTAGGTGAGTAGAACAGAAATCTGCTTCCTTTATTGTGCCAAACAAATTTACTTTGCCAAAAGGAGCTTTATACAGTACATACAGTGGGGTAAAAAAGTATTTAGTCAGCCACCAATTGTGCAAGTTCTCCCACTTAAAAGATGAGAGAGGTCTCCAATTTTCATCATAGGAATACCTCAACTATGAGAGACAAAATAAGAAAAAAAAAATCCAGAAAATCACATTGAAGGCTTTTTAATGAATTAATTGGTAAATTCCTCAGTAAAATAAGTATTTGGTCAATAACAAAAGTTCATCTCAATACTTTGTTATATACCCTTTGTTGGCAATGACAGAGGTCAAACATTTTCTGTAAGTTTTCACAAGGTTTTCACACACTGTTGCAGGTATTTTGGCCCATTCCTCCATGCAGATCTCCTCTAGAGCAGTGATGTTTTGGGGCTGTCGCTGGGCAACACAGACTTTCAACTCCCTCCAAAGATTTTCTATGGGGTTGAGATCTGGAGACTGGCTAGGCCACTCCAGGACCTTGAAATGCTTCTTACAAAGCCACTCCTTCGTTGCCCGGGCGGTGTGTTTGGGATCATTGCCATGCTGAAAGACCCAGTCACGTTTCATCTTCAATGCCCTTGCTGGTGGAAGGAGGTTTTCACTCAAAATCTCACGATACATGGCCCCATTCATTCTTTCCTTTACATGGATCAGTCGTCCTGGTCCCTTTGCAGAAAAACAGCCCCAAAGTATGATGTTTCCACCCCCATGCTTCACAGTAGGTATGGTGTTCTTTCTTCTCCAAACACGACAAGTTGAGTTTTTACAATAAAGTTCTATTTTGGTTTCATCTGACCATATGACATTCTCCCAATCCTCTTCTGGATCATCCAAATGTTCTCTAGCAAACTTCAGACGGGTCTGGACATGTACTGGCTTAAGCAGGGGGACACGTCTGGCTCTGCAGGATTTGAGTCCCTGGCGGCGTAGTGTTTCTGATGTAGCCTTTGTTACTTTGGTCCCAGCTCTCTGCAGGTCATTCACTAGGTCCCCCCATGTGGTTCTGGGATTTTTGCTCACCGTTCTCGTGATCATTTTGACCCCACGGGGTGAGATCTTGCGTGGAGCCCCAGATCGAGGGAGATTATCAGTGGTCTTGTACTGTATGTCTTCCATTTTCTAATAATTGCTCCCACAGTTGATTTCTTCACACCAAGCTGCTTACCTATTGCAGATTCAGTCTTCCCAGCATGGTGCAGGTCTACAATTTTGTTTCTGGTGTCCTTTGACAGCTCTATGGTCTTGGCTATAGTGGAGTTTGGAGTCTGACTGTTTGAGGTTGTGGACAGGTGTCTTTTATACTGATAACGAGTTCAAACAGGTGCCATTAATACAGGTAACAAGTGGAAGACAGAGGAGCCTCTTAAAGAAGAAGTTACAGGTGTGTGAGAGCCAGAAATCTTGCTTGTTTGTAGGTGACCAAATACTTATTTTACTGAGGAATTTACCAATTAATTCATTAAAAATCCTTCAATGTGATTTTCTGGATTTTTTTTTTCTCATTTTGTCTCCCATAGTTGAGGTATACCTATGATGAAAATTGGAGACCTCTCTCATCTTTTAAGTGGGAGAACTTGCACAATTGGTGGCTGACTAAATACTTTTTTGCCCCACTGTGTATATACTGTATATATATATATATATATATATATATATATATATATATATATATACACACATACACACACACACACACACACATATATATATATTATATATACTGTATATATACACACTGTATAAAGCTCCTTTTGGCAAAGTAAATAAATATATAGTTATAAACTCCTCTTGTAATAACTTTTAATACTTTATTTAAATTGTTCCATCCAACTGGGGGGGGGGGGTAAAGAAAAGGGAAAGGAACAGACGAAGAAGACTAACAACTGAAACAAACAGAAGACAGACTATTTCTTCCATCGAAGAGGTCTCAACACGAGTCTGGTATCTGCACCTGTTAAAGGAGAGACATGTGTGTATGCATACGTGTGCGTGTGTATGAGAGCGCACACAAAGTAAGTGTGTGCATGTAAGTGGTTTGTCAGGCAACATACGAAGAGAGTGGCCGGGCACAGCAACCCCCCCCCTTCCCCGGAAACCCCAAGCAAGCAGGACAATGCCACCATCTCCCACAGAGCACAAATATCCCAAGGCCAACAAGCCCCAGGAAAGCCAGGCATCCAGCCTAGGAGGGACAGTTGAGGGAGGCTGGGCTGCTGGGCTGCCAAGTGGCCAGCACGGCCAGCCCACGCCCCCAGACCAGTTAACCCCTAGCGGTGCCAACACTAGCCCCAGGGCCCCAGGTGCCAGGAGGCCAGTGTCGCCATCCCCTGGGACAGAGACCTGCCCGCGCCCCTGGTGCGAGCCCCCCCCAACAAAATCCATCCCCACCCCAGCGCCACCGCCACACACCCCGGGGACCCCCACATCCAAAGAAGGCAGCAGCAAGGCACAGGAGTTCCACGGGGGGCCATCCCCCCGTCCAAGGGAGCCCACGCAACGAAGAGGCGCTACCCCCTCAATCCAGCACCTCCCAACCAGCACACACACCATTCCCACGTACTCACACCATCATGCTCTCATACGCACCCACACGCACTCACTCACTCTTGCTCGCCCATAAAATCCCACACTCACACTGTCACATACCCACTCTCTCTCACTCCTGTACCCGCTCAATCTCGCTCCCACTCCCATTCGCCCTGAGAGTCACCCACACTCACTCACATTCACCCATACACACACTCTCACTCCGACCTACTCACATCCATTCGTGTTCTCCCCCTCACACTCACCCACACTCATTCACCCTTATTACTTAGGGCAGCCACGGTGCAGATGCAGTGAGCATGAACGCGCACCAGCGCCCAGCAATGGCCGGGGAGACCACCGGCACAAGCCAGCAGCCACACCCCCGCTGACCTGCCCCAGGGTGACCGTGGCCACAGAAGCAGACCACCTCCCCAACGCCCACCTGAGCAACTTATCAGCAGACCACCACAAGTGCTCCGAGATGCCACCCGACATGCAAAGTGCCACACAAAACCAACCCACCGTTACCATCTCCACTCATCACTCCCTCACTCTCGCTTACTCTCTTGTTCAATCACTCTCTCACTCCCTTGCTCGCACCCATTCATTCAGCAGCACCCAGGGATTTTGACAACAGCACGGGCCCCAGGCCTCCCACTGGGCCCCCAGGCCCCCGGCAGAAGGAGGGCAACTGGGGTGGGGGAAGAGCCCCCACCCCCTCCCCCATGCACGAATCATGATGGGTGTGTGTTAGCTGTTGATGTGATTGTGTGCGGGTGTGTGAACTACCAGAGCACAGTTAAAATTGGGGGGATGGTGGCTGGAGCACCACTAGCCACTGCTATAGGCAGCGGGGCTCCAAATATTTTTAAATAGAACATTTTTACTAGGCAGAACTCAAAATTACTGCTAATAAATTATCTGAAACCTGCAAATAATGATGAAATATCATTTTGGTGAAGAGAAGAGATTGTTGTTTGGACATGCCATGCATATCTTTTTATTTCCAAAAAGTGGACGTCCTTGGGCCACATCCCACACTGATGACCGCTTCATTGTGAACAGTGCCCTGCAGAATTGGATGATGAATGCCACTCAAATCCAGACACATTTACAGTGGGGCAAAAAAGTGTTTAGTCAGCCACCAATTGTGCAAGTTCTCCCACTTAAAAGATGAGAGAGGTCTCCAATTTTCATCACAGGTATACCTCAACTATGAGAGACAAAATGAGAAAAAAAAAATCCATAAAATCACAGTGAAGGATTTTTAACGAATTAATTGGTAAATTCCTCGGTAAAATAAGTATTTGGTCACCTACAAACAAGCAAGATTTCTGGCTCTCACAGACCTGTAACAACTTCTTTAAGAGGCTCCTCTGTCCTCCACTTGTTACCTGTATTAATGGCACCCGTTTGAACTCGTTATCAGTATAAAAGACACCTGTCCACAACCTCAAACAGTCAGACTCTAAACTCCACTATGGCCAAGACCAAAGAGCTGTCAAAGGACACCAGAAACAAAATTGTAGACCTGCGCCAGGCTGGGAAGACTGAATCTGCAATAGGTAAGCAGCTTGGTGTGAAGAAATCAACTGTGGGAGCAATTATTAGAAAATGGAAGACATACAAGACCACTGATAATCTCCCTCGAGCTGGGGCTCCACGCAAGATCTCACCCCGTGGGGTCAAAATGATCACAAGAACGGTGAGCAAAAATCCCAGAACCACACGGGGGGATCTAGTGAATGACCTGCAGAGAGCTGGGACCAAAGTAACAAAGGCTACCATCAGTAACACACTACACTGCCAGGGACTCAAATCCTGCAGTGCCAGACGTGTCCCCCTGCTTAAGCCAGTACATGTCCAGGCCCGTCTGAAGTTTGCTAGAGAGCATTTGGATGAGCCAGAAGAGGATTGGGAGAATGTCATATGGTCCGATGAAACCAAAATAGTACTTTTTGGTAAAAGCTCAACTTGTCGTGTTTGGAGGAGAAAGAACACCATACCTACTGTGAAGCATGGGGGTGGAAACATCGTGCTTTGGGGCTGTTTTTCTGCAAAGGGACCAGGACGATTGATCCGTGCAAAGGAAAGAATGAATGGGGCCATGCATCGTGAGATTTTGAGTGAAAACCTCCTTCCATCAGCAAGGGCACTGAAGATTAAAACGTGGCTGGGTCTTTCAGCATGACAATGATCCCAAACATTCTGCCCGGGAAACGAAGGAGGGGCTTTGTTAGAAGCATTTCAAGGTCCTGGAGTGGCCTAGCCAGTCTCCAGATCTCAACCCCATAGAAAATCTTTGGAGGGAGTTGAAAGTCTGTGTTGCCCAGCGACAGCCCCAAAATATCACTGCTCTAGAGGAGATCTGCATGGAGGAATGGGCCAAAATACCAGCAACAGTGTGTGAAAACCTTGTGAAGACTTACAGAAAACGTTTGACCTCTGTCATTGCCAACAAAGGGTATATAACAAAGTATTGAGATGAACTTTTGTTATTGACCAAATACTTATTTTTCACCATAATTTGCAAATAAATTCTTTAAAAATCAGACAATGTGATTTTCTGGATTTTTTTTTTCTCATTTTGTCTCTCATAGTTGAGGTATACCTATGATGAAAATTGGAGACCTCTCTCATCTTTTAAGTGGGAGAACGTGCACAATTGGTGGCTGACTAAATACTTTTTTACCCCACTGTAAGGGAGATGAGAGGCACCCAAGTGTCACGTCAGACCATTTGAAACAGTTTACATCCGCGTAGTCTGCATGCTAGACGACCTGCAAGGGTACCTGACCACACCATCAGGCACAGGCGTCATCATCTTGCATGTACCAGGGAGCATTTACACTGGATAAGGGACAAGTGGGCCTCAGTGCTGTTCTCTGATGAAAGTCAATTCACGCCGAGCAGAAATAATGGCCACCAACAATGTTGAAGACATCAAGCCACTGTTGTCACCAGACAAGCCTTTGGTGGTGGTGTTACAGTCTGGGCAGGTCTATCTAGTCAATATAGAACTGCCCTACACCTTGTGAATGGTACACTGACAAGCCAATACTACCCGAATAACATCATTACTCTAGTCATTGTGCCCCTGCATGAACACAGGCCTAATTTCATTTTCATAGAAGACAATCCTCCAGCTCATCGAGGTTGCATCATTAGGGAACGGCTGCTGGAGGCTGGGGTACCTCAAATGGCGTGGCTTGCACTTTCTCCAGACCTGAATCCCATAGAAAACCTATGGGATCAGCTGAGTTGCTGTGTAGAGGCTCGTAAACCTGCACCCCACAACCTCAATGACCTGAGGGCCGCCCTTCAAGAAAAGTGGAATGCCATGCCTCAGCAGACAAGAAGTCAACTTGTGAACAGCATGAGATGTCGTTGCCAAGCTGTAATTGATGCTCAAAGGCACATGACAAGTTATTGAGACACTGACATTTTTTGTTATGGTATACCCACCACTGTTGCTGGCTTTTGATTCAATAAATTGTTTGAGATGAGGAAATCACCATTGCATGCTTCTACTTAACTCTTTAAATGCCCTAGGTGCCATGTGGCGCCTGGGGCAATGCAAGGCAACTCAAGCCCCCCCCCCCCAGTGGTCAAGAGTGGTAAAAAATTTGTCAATAAAATAGTTCAGATTTCCAAGGTTATAACTTATAAGTTACAAGAGATAATGGCTTACTGTCAATTAGAAAGATGTAGAATATGATCCAAAGTTTCAGATAGGAATAAATTTACGCATCTAATTTGCATAATGTCGCGGCAGCTATATAAATTACATAACTTGGTCAAAAGTGGACTTTGGACACATTTACATAAAGAATGGTCCATTTTTTTGACGCTGATTTGTCTACAGGTGTATGTTTTTATCTAATCTTCAAAGTATATGAACCAGAAAATCAATAAAATGTCAAAAAAAACATATTTCTCTCTTACCTGTTACCGGGATTGGGGCTCACCCACCCACATGACCGGTTCGTTTTCGTCCATCATAGCCAATGTTTGTGTGTTTCCTCAGCCATTTACACTGTGTACCACATCTACAAACTCTTATGATTACCCCACGTGAATTTTGTTTGTATTACATGGCTATTTTTTCTGTTTGGTGCCTTCTTCTTGTGGGAATCCATGTCACCCATGGGCGCCGCCATCTTGGTACGGGGAGCTCAGTTTTTTGTTACATCGACCTCTATGTAACACGTTTACTTAGTAATTTACACCCGTGTACCACATCTACAAATTCTTATGATTATCCCACGTGAATTTCGTTTGTATTACGTGGCTATTTTTCCTGTTTCATGCAGTTTCCGTCATCATCACTATCGCGATGACCAATCATAAAGGCATACACAATGGTGTGTGATCTCAAAGTGGAAAAAGGAAGAAGAAGAATGAGGATTTCTCCTTTTTTGCTATATTCCATGTCAGCCATGATTCCTTCCGCGCGTGTCTGCCACCTTCTAAACTGTCAGATCAATAGAGATTAGTACAAATTCTCAGTATAGCCGGGGGACGTCAATAAGTTGACACGTGCAGTTGCTGTGCTGTGCCACTGGGGGTGCGTAACCTGTCCATTTAATCTGGGCAGTTAAAGGGTTAAATGTCCTACTTTCATGATATAATATCACTGGAGTGTGAACTTTTAACATTTGCCATAAATTTCACCTGAAACCAAATATCCCTAACTTTTTGTGAGTAGTGTACATCACTTGCAACTTAATTTCTTATTTATTTGAACCAAAATCTAACTTGGAACTGGCAATAACAGATTTTGTCTGGCACAACCAGATTTTTAATTATCAAGCCTCACATTGATGCCACCAAACCAAGACAAATGCATTACTTGCAGGACATAATGTCCCAAACTTTACATTACATGTCAAAAAGCTAAATTATATCAGTGTATACTCAAATACGCCACATGTGGCACGAGAGCCACAGGTTTGCCACCCCTAACATATATGCATTTTCGCTAAGAAAATAAATGAAGGACTGTCAACACACACGTGAACAACACAAGTCAAAACAGTCACTTGCGGTGTCAGGGCGGACAGAGCTCAGGAACATGACACTCTCCTGACAGTTCCAGCCGGCAGCCAAGTGTATCTAGTGTCGCTGTCCGAGAGACAAAACTAAATCTGTGTACTTGCTCCTCTGATGTCACAGTGAAGCATGAGCGTACCTTCAATGGCGAAAAAAGCAGAAGAGATATGTAAGCAGTGGAGGCAGTGATGGGCAAAAGATACTGAGGCTTCAGAGCTTGTCTCACTCTTCCTGAAGCTGAGTGATTGTGTCGGAGCTCGTATCAAAACACCAATGTGACATCCTTCACTTAACGCTTCATTGGTTCAACATGTTTTGATGCTTTCATTGACTCAGTGTCATGTTGTCTGTATTTACTAATCCAGAAGGGCAGCTGGCCCTGATGGCTTAGCTGTCAGGGTTCTGAGGGAGTGCTGCGAAGAGCTTAGTTTTATTTACAGTTGTTTGTTTCAAATTTCACTTAATACACATTATATTCCTCAGATATGGAGATTTTCATTAATCATTCCCGTACCAAAAACATCAAAACCACAGGTGCTGAACAATTATCACCCAGTGTCTTTGACATCTGTTGTAGTGCAGAGCCAAGAGAGAACAGTGTTAGATTATATTATCTGTGATGTGCACAATAGTTTAGTTCCTCTACAGTTTGCATATAAACAAGGGAGGAGTATAGAAGATGCTCTTTTATACACTACTCACAAAAAGTTAGGGATATTCGGCTTTCGGGTGAAATTTCAGGATGCACCTGAAATGCACTATAACCTTTACAGGTGAACTTAATTTGACCTTCTCTAACTTTTTGAATGCACATGCCCATCTATTCAATGTTTCAGTACTTTTTGCACAACTTGCTGTTGTCTAACAAGGTGCTTAACTGCAAAATTCACAACAGGTGCTTGAGCCATGAATCAACCAATAAATTTTCTGGTTCAATTAGAACTGGTGTTTGAACAGTCCTCTTCATCATGCTGTTCACATTTTGACATCATGAGACCAAGACGACACCTCACAATTGATCAATAGTGCCTCGCCATTGCGAGGCTTGAAACAGGATGTTCTCAGAGGAAAGTGGTCACTGAGCGTAGAGTGTCACAGAGTGTCATCAGCAGGTTGCAACAGAGATACAGAGACTGGAAGAGTCACAGAAAGGCATAGAAGTGGACGTCCTTTGGCCACATCCCACGCTGATGACCCCTTCATTGTGAACAGTGCCCTGCGGAACTGGATGATGAATGCCACTCAACTCCAGGCACATCTAAGGGAGGTGAGAGGCACCCAAGTGTCACGACAGACCATTTAAAACCATTTACATCAGCGTGGTCTGTGTGCTAGATGACCTACAAGGGTACCTGACCACACCACCAGGCACAGGCGTTATCGTTTGCATGAGCCAGGGAGTACTTACACTGGACAAGGCACCAGTGGGCTTCAGCGCTGTTCTCTGATAAAAGTCGATTCATGCTGAGCAGAAATGATGGCCACCAACGATGCTGGAGACGTCAAGAAGAGCGCTATGCATCAGGTACTGTTGTCACCATGTTACAGTCTGGACAGGTGTGTCTAGTCAGTACAGAACTGCCCTACACCTTGTGAATGGTACAGTGACAAGCTGATACTACCTGAATAACATCATTAATCCCAACATTGTGCCCCTGCCTGAACAACACAGGCCTAATTTTATCCCTCATGCCTAACACAGGCATGAGGGATAAAATTGCCAATAATTTGCCATTGTGCATGTGTTCTGTAGGCACCCATGCACAACAGTGACAAATAATTTGGAATCTTTTGGACTAATTAAGAAGAAGTTAGAAAATTTCCCACAGAAACCTGAATGTTCCTGGGGCCCCAGGTTGGAGACCCCTGGACTAGCACAAGGGGAGTCGCCCTAAGATGGCCAACTGCAGGAAATGCTGAGCAAAGCTGAACTGACCTCTTCGCCAAAATCTCCCAAATTATGCCATAAAACTTAGTCGGAGAAGTGACCGACTAACCTATAACAAACTGGATTCGCCTGTTGACGAGCCGATAAGAGAATTTGCAATCCTATATTGATGCACAGTACTACAACAATGTCATACCTGGCAGCAAACCAGCATCCAAACCCACCCAGACTACACCAAGCTCAAGCGATATGGATGATACTCCACCCTGTGACATTAGTGAGTCCATGATAAGATAAGATAAGATAAGATAAGATAAGATAAGCCTTTATTAGTCCCACAACGGGGAAATTCCAGGATTGCAACAGCACAGGGATAGCAACACTCAGAGCAACAATCAGAAGGCAAGAGAAAAAAAAAAAACAAGCAAGCAAGAGCAGCTAATATACATATGTACATATTACTATAAAATATATATATACACACACACACACAGTGCAGAGCATTGTAGCTGGATGGAATAAATATATGAATATATGAACACACAGTGCAGAGCATTGTAGCTAGATGGAATAAATATGTAAATATATAAACACCCACAGTACGGAGCATTGCAGCTAGGTGGAATAAATATGCAAGTATATAAACACACACAGTGCGGAGCAATGTAGCTAGATGGAATAATATGTAGATATATAAAAACACAGTGCGGAGCATTGTAGCTAGATGGAATAAATATATAGATATATAAATATAAATATAAACACACCCAGTGCTGAGCATTGTAGCTAGATGGAATAAATATGTAAATATATAAACACACACAGTGCAGAGCATTGTTGCTAGGTGGGATGAAACAGCATAACCGTCTATTTAGTTATCCTACATGGTATGATTATGTGCCCATACATATTCTCACCCTCCATAGCGACCGGTATGTTCCTAGTTGTATGCCGGAGAGGACCATTGTGTAAGTCTATTGCATCTTTTGCATTCAAAAAAACTATTAGTTTGTTACGTCTTTTTGCTATCTCTGCGAGCAGCCCTGCTTAGGTTGTACAGTCTGACAGCCGTTGGTCTCAGTAAACAAAAGGAGAGAGCACTCCCGGTAAGTGCTATCATAACGGGAGATAGCCGCTAGCTCATCTAACTTTCCCAGTATCGACCGTACATTTCCCATGACAACAGATGGAAGGGAGGGTCTGTACCTTATATTTTTTGTCCTCCGCCTTACTCCAGCCCGGCAGCCGCGACGCTTTCGCCTCAATTCTCTCGGTATGTCGAGTTTTTCCAGTGGGACCGGGTGGCGGTTAAATGCTAGCAGCTCTTCCCTGTTGTATCGTATCCTGCTATAAACAGTGGCTCCGTCCACCGGCTCAGGAGACATTTGGGACGATCTGTGTGTCCGTGATATAAGTGGGGTGAAAAAAAAAAAAAAAAAAGTGATCAAAAGAGAGAGGAAGGGAAAAAAAAAAAAAAAAAAAAACTCGGAATCGAGCCGCTGTTGCAAAAGGCAGCCTACTGGTGTGGCGCCGATTCTCAAAATTGATGATGTCTATTAAACACCAACTTCAAAAGCTTGACTTACTCGATCAGCTGACAACTGATATTAATGAACTTTATAAAGCAAGCCGTGGAATTCAACAATTCACTGATCGAGGTGCGAAAGGCTGATAATGAGTCGCTCAGGCTTGAAGTAAACAACCTCAAACGTCTGACAGCCAAACTCCAAAAAGATAAATTTAACATGGCAAAAAACATACTTGACCTGAAATGTCGGAGCATGAAGGATAATATCATTATGCATGGACTTCCAGAAGTAAAAAATGAAACAGACCAAAAATCAGAAGAACTTATTAAGTCATTCCTAGTCAACGAGTTGAAAATTAAGCCAGAGGAGGCCGTGGCTATTTGCTTCTCCAGAGTGCATCGCCTCGGAAGGATCAAAGCCGACCAACAGAGGAGGCCTTGTCCTATTGTGGCCAAAACCATCGATTCCAAGATGAAAGCTGCCATCATGTAGAAGGGTAAAGAGCAAAAAGGTACCAACTACTCCATCAATGATCGTTTTCCACCTGAGATCATGAACAGATGGCAGCTGCTCTACCCGATCATGACAGAGGCAAGAAACGGTAAAAGGAACGCTTGTCTGTTCATTGATAAACTTTACACCAATGGAAAACTATACAGGAATCCTCAAATCACATACTGGCTAACTGGAGGTGACCAAAATATCACTGCCAAACCTCAGGAGGAGCCACCGGGACTTTAACAAGCTGACTCTCTAGCAGTGTAAACACAGACGCGTGATGATGACATCATCAATGCATCCCCACTGCCATGACAACTGTTGAACCTGAAAGACAGTGAATGATTTACTTTCTTTTTTACTCACTTTCTCTCTTCCTTCTAGCTCTCCCTCTTATTCATATTTTCATTTTGGTTTAGGAATTTGCCTAAATTCTGCTCGTTTGGGTAGGTCTGCTGCCTGGTGCGACGAGGCCAGTATCTCTGTGCTCTCGGACTAATAGACTGTTGTACTGACAATGAGTCTCTGTGTATTTGTGTGTGTGTTTGTCCGACCATCTTCCGTACGGATGAGGGTTTCTCTATGTCTATGTCTCCAATGCCCCTTTTCCACTAGTACCCACTCAGCCCTACTCTACTCGACTCGACTCACTTTGTAGCCTTTTCCATTAGTACCTGGTACTTTTTGAGTACCGACTCGAGGCCAGGGTACAGCCACGCTAAGTCGGGCTGAAAATGTGACGTCAACAGACTGCAGGCCACTGATTGGTCAGGGCGTAACGTCATGAAAGTGTCTTCTTCTGCAGAATCTCCAAATCACCATTTGCAAAAGTTCACGGAGTAAACACGGTCACCGAGTAAACACAATATTAATAGAGATGGCGTTGCAGGTTTCGCAGAAATTTACACCGTGGTCCAATGAAGAGGTGCGGAGTTTTCTGTGCTTGGTGGCAGGTAGTATCCAGAGCAGGGGTCACCAACCTTTTTGAAACCAAGAGCTACTTCATGGGTATCGAGTGATGTGAAGGGCTACCAGCTTGACACGCTCCTCTAAAATAACAAATTGTGTGTGTGTGTGTATATATATATATATATATATATATATATATATATATAGATAGATAGATAGATAGATATAGATATAGATAGATAGATAGATATAGATATACACACACACACACACACAAATAGTTAATTATCAATAACTTAGAGTGGATAACAGATAAGATCAATATTCAACACTTTATTTTTATTAATCTCAGCAATTGTTCAGATGATCACTTCCACATTTCATAAAAAAAAAAATGTCCAGTTTTCACCAGTCCCTTTTAACCATAAAAAACTAAACCCTTTTAACAATTCATGAACTATGTTGAACCATGTTTGAAAAAGTTATGCAACATTTAAGAAAAATCAACTTTCATATTAAATAAATCTCATCACATTTTTAACTGAACAAATCTGCTGCAATTCTGCTCAAAATCTGTTACATTTTATAAACACACTTTTGTGTGTTCTTCTTCACTGGAATTATATCCATACAGTTCTTGCCAAGAATCATGCTTGAGTAATAACCAGCACTGTCCTTTCATGAGAAGAAGCTAAACAGCACTGAGAGTGGGCAGCAGTTTCACAGTTCACACTCTGAGTGCATCTCCTGATTTGAATAGGGTTGTCCATATGCTGCAGTATCAGAAAGCAATATAGTACAGTGCAATTTACACGTCACACAGAACCAAACAACAACAAAATGATCCTCAGATTCAACCAGGTGATAGCTTTCATGATGCGTAGTGAAGTGTCGCTCCACATTGTGCCGCTTCGCCGTCGCCACAGTCGCCCCGCAAATGAAACACACGCAGCTTCCTTTCACGGTAGTAAAAAATAACTCTTCCTCCCATTCCCTTTGAAAATGATGAATTTTCTGTCTTTTTTTTGCCATGTTTTTGGGGTAGGAAACTGCACTCCGCTCACCATCTTCACTGCCCGCTAGCTTACTCTCCACAAGCGCTAAGGTTTTGTCATGCGCACAATACTGACCTTTGAACTAGGTCAGAGTTCACCTTAACTTTTCGTATAATAAACATATTTTTATTTTTTTTTATTTTTAAGACATTGTCATTTTAAAATCTATATAAATGCAAGTGTGATTTTAAAAAATAGCGGCAGAAAAAATTACATCTTAGACGCAGCTCACTTGCGAGTTGTGCTATTTTTAGAACAGGCCTGCGGGCGACTCATGTGGTCCTTGCGGGCGACTTGGTGCCCGCGGGCACCGTGTTGGTGACCCCTGATCCAGAGCAACCCGCAACAAAACACATGGCAGCCCAGGATAGAACCAGACTATGGACAAGCTGAAGATGAAAGTGAGAGAACCATCGATGGTGAGTAATTTGTGATATTGTGCATCTTTTCGCTTATTTATCCTGCTGGTGGTAAGCTCACTTTTTTTGAGCAATACAACACCGTCCTGTGCTGGCTAACGAGTGTTAGCTAGTAGCTAGCTAGCTAGTAGCCAACTCTGCTGATTCGCGCCTGCTTTGTCCAAAGTATTCGCTTGTGAGAGCAAAACAATGAAATATGTTAATCCTGGTTAAAGTCCTGGTTTGTGTGCGTGTTGCACTTTGGTGCTGTGCGTTGTGTGTATTTTCTTTCTAGAATCTGTTTTCACATGCCAGGGGTCCGCCTCCCTCAGCATGTTGTGCTGATATTTTGGATACAGGTCAAGAGGACCCCAGAATCCAAAATCTCAACATATTCAAGTGCATTTTCAAACCAGTGATTTATAAAGTGATTCATAAAATTTTCTAAAGCCTCATAATAGACCCACATACCTATTCTGTGGATTTTCAAAAAAAAAAAAGTGTTGGAACAATGTTGTCGTGCTGTTTCTGTTCCACCATAAATCCCTGCATTGAAAATGTACTTGTACATGTACAGAGTGGATCCTGCGGTGCTCACTTGTCAGGCAAACAAAGCATTTTTGTCACATCCCACCACTGACTTTCACAGGTGTATTTCCCTAATACAGGTACATCTCCAAAAATTAGAATATCATGAAAAAGTTCAATTTTTTGTCACTCATTTCAGAAAGTGAAACCCATATTATATAGATTCATTACACAGACAGTGATATATTGCAAGTGTTTATTTTAATTCTGATGATTGTGGCTTACAGCCCATGAAAACCACAAATTCAGTTTCTCAAAAAATTAGAATATTACATAAAATTAATTTTAAAAAATAGTTTTTAAATAGAAATGTTGGCCATTGAAATGTTGGTGAAAAATTATTTTTTAAAATTAATTTTATGTAATATTCTAATTTTTTGAGAAACTGAATTTGGGGTTTTCATGGGCTGCAAGCCATAATCATCAGAATTAAAATAAACACTTGCAATATATCACTGTCTGTGTAATGAATCTATATAATATATGGGTTTCACTTTCTGAAATGAGTGACAAAAAATATTGAACTTTTTCATGATGTTCTAATTTTTTGAGATGTGCCTGTATATATTTTGAACTTGCTTTAACTAACCACCATCCATTCCACAGACTCAGTGCTGCTGGAGCAGGTACATCCCATGACGTCTCAACAGTCTGTCCATGATTTTCATGCAGATCAGAGCAATTTGTTGCACAGGAAGCTAAACGTTTCTACAGATATTTTTAAGTTCTATAACCACTGATCATTTGTGAAGCTGGGGTGACATCAGTGAGAAGCTGTGTTGAACGCCCAGACCGACGGTTTGAAGCAGTAATTTTCCCACAACAGAGCAATCTGAAACACACACACACAGCATACATATTTTAGTACCCAATAGTGATAATCTGCAGACATTACAACATAGTACGACGTACTTAAAGCAAACTAGCATTAGCAATCATTAGCTTACCGTTATATGTGATCTAGTTCGTACCCTCACATCTTCCGCTCTATGGCTTCCTAGACGCTCCACTACTTTTCCAGAGTGTTTCGTCTCGTTGGCTGTCCCCTTCTCTGGTGGTCCTTTTTAGCCTTTACGGTGACAAAAAGCCAGAGGCCGAGGAGTCACCTTGTACAGCCGCAATGTTATGTTTTGCTTGGGTCGCGTGTTTTACGTCACAGGAGTGTGGCGCCACTTTGCTGTAAAAAAATCCCACCCACCCCAGGCGTTCCCAGCTGCAATGGAAACAGAAGCGAACTGACTAAAGTAGAGTAGAATAGAGTTGGGCTGAGTGGGTACTAGTGGAAAAGGGCCATAAGTGTGTATTGTTGCTGTGTGATCCCAGTAAATTTTATCAGCTATCATGCATAATGATCTTCAATGAATCTAATGAAGGAGGCGTGGCCGCAACACAATTTATGGACTATAACAGGAATATAAGCTGTGATCAGTATATTCCTGAGCAATTAACATCCTTTAAAAACCAATACAATTGTTCTTTCATGCATTTAAACATCAGGAGCTTGAATAAACATCATCGTGATCTAGTTTACTTACCAGTGGAGACTGCAGCTTTAATGTAATTGGTTGTAGTGAAACTTGGCTGAACGATAAGGCATACAGACATCTTAAACCTTGATGGTTATAAACTGTTCACGAAGGACAGATGTGGGAGATCTGGTGGTGGTGTCTGTCTGTACATCTCTTGTAGACATGATGTCGGTGTTTATGATGATATTGTCATGGCAGACTGTTATACTGACTCTCTTTTTGTTGTGATACATGTCAAAAATGAGAAAAATTTAATTGTAGGTGTGATTTATCCCCCCCCCCCCCCCGGAAACTGCCCTTAATATTTTCACAACCAAACTGGAAGAAATTTTATTCTCAATCAACAACAAAAATAAAAGTTGTATCCTCCTTGGAGACTTCAATATTGACCTCTCCAGGGATGATGCAGCTAAAAATGACTTTATGAATACGCTACACTCCTCTTCCTTCTTCCCTACCATTAATATCTATACTAGAATCACTCACTCCACCAAGTCTATTATTGATAATATCATTACTAACATTCGCAGTTCCACACTGGTATCTGGAGTCATGCTCTCCAAGATTTCTGATCATTTCCCTATTGTTCTGTTTCTTGACCTTGCTGTTAGGCCCTCAATCTCACACCATAAACTAAAAATAAAAATACTTGATGAAGAAACCTTAAAACGACTGAGTGAGGACTTGCATGTCAAGGCATGGGACAGAATCTACAATTGTAGTGATGCTGATGCTGTGTTTGACGCCTTGACCAAGGAAATAAGAGAATCCATCCAGAGGACAATTCCTGTCAAGACTGTCACATGTAGTGGTACTATTCAACATCCATGGCTTTCTAAGGGCATACTAAAATCTATTAAGTACAAAAATAAATTATATAAATGTTACATTAAAAAATCCAAACATTAACAATAAAAATGAATAATATAAATAAACACATACAGTGCAGCCGTAAAGTATTCACAGCGCTTCACTTTTTCCACATTTTGTTATGTTACAGCCTTATTTCAAAATGGATTACATTCATTTTTTTTGCCAAAATTCTACACACAATACCCCATAATGACAATGTGAAAAAAGTTTTTTGGAGATTTTTGCCAATTTATTAAAAATAAAACACTAAGAAATCACATGTAATCACATGCCTTTGCCATGAAGCTCAAAATTGAGCTCAGGGGCATCCTGTTTCCACTGATTATCCTTGAGATGTTTCTACAGCTTAATTGGAGTCCATCTGTGGTAAATTCAGTTGATTGGACATGATTTGGAAAGGCACGCACCTGTTTATATAAGGCCCCACAGTTGACAGTACATAGAGCACAAACCAAGCATGAAGTCAAAGGAACTGTCTGTAGACCTCCCAAGACAGGATTGTCTCGAGGCACAAATCTGGGGAAGGGTATAGAAAAATTTCTGCTGCTTTGAAGGTCCTGATGAGCACAGTGGCCTCCATCATCCATAAATGGAAAAAGTTCAGAACCACCAGGACTCTTCCTAGAGCTGGCCGGCCGTCTAAACTGAGTGACTGGGGGGAGAAGGGAGGTGGCCAAGAACTCGGTGGTCACTCTGCCAGAGCTCCAGCGTTCTTCTGCGAAGAGAGGAGAACATTCCAGAAGGACAACCATCTCTGCAGCAATCCACCAATCAGGCCTGTATGGTAGAGTGGCCAGATGGAAGCCACTTCTTAGTAAAAGGCACATGGCAGCCCACCTGGAGTTTGTCAAAAGGCACCTGAAAGACTCTCAGACCACGAGAAGCAAAATTCTCTGGTCTGATGAGACAAAGATTGAAGTCATTGGCCTGAATGCCAGGCATCATGTTTGGAAAAAAACAGGCACCGCTCATAACTCCACCAATGGTGATGGCAGCATCATGCTGTGTGGATATTTTTCAGTGGCAGGAACTGGGAGACTAGTCAGGATAGAGGGAAAGATGAATAGAGCAATGTACAGAGACATCCTGGATGAAAACCTGCTCCAGAACACTCTTGACCTCAGACCGGGGTGATGGTTCATCTTTCAGCAGATCAACAACCCGAAGCACACAGCCAAGATATCAAAGGAGTGGCTTCAGGACAACTCTGAATGTCCTTGAGTGGCCCAGCCAGAGCCCAGACTTGAATCCAATTGAACATCTCTGGAGAGATCTGAAAATGGCCGTGCACCAACGCTTCCCATCCAACCTGATGGAGCTTGAGAGGTGCTGCAAAGAGGAATGGGCCAAACTGCCCAAAGAGAGGTGTGCCAAGCTTGTGGCGTCACATTCAAAAAGACTTGATACTGTAATTGCTGCCAAAGGTGCATCAACAAGGAATTGAGCAAAGGCTGTGAATACTTATGTACATGTGATTTCTTAGTTTTTATTTTTAATAAATTTGCAAAAATCTCAAAAAAAAACAAAACTTTCTTTCACATTGTCATTATGGGGTATTGTGTGTAGAATTTTGAGGAAAAAATGAATTTAATCCATTTTGGAATAAGGCTGTAACATAACCAAATGTGTAAAAAGTGAAGCGCTGTGAATACTTTCTGGATGCACTGTATTATTAGAAAGAGTAAGAGTAATTACAATGCAGAACTTATAAATGCATCACAGGGTGATTCCAAGAAATCCTGCAGAGTACTAAATAAGGTTCTAAATAGGGACCAAAAAAAACCCCACACTTCCAAACAATAACGTGGTCAGTAATCTCACCAGTAATGCCACTCTTGCTGATAAATTTAATAATTATTTTGTCTCCATTGGAGAAAATTTATCTAAAAAAATTAACCAACCCCAGGCTGCCTCTTTCAAACACTATCTACCAGGAAGCTACCCGAATTCTTTCTTCCTGAAGCCAACTGATTGTGAGGAAGTCTGGAAAATCATCAAGGGCATGAAGATTTCATGCTGGAGCTGATGAAATTTCCAGCAAAATTTTGAAAAGTATCATTAATTTAATACTGGAACCTCTTACCTACTGCATTAATCTGTCTCTAATCTCCAGAGTAGTGCCACAAATAGCAAAAATTGCACAAATTATACCAATTTACAAAACAGGTTATAAGAATGATTTGACTAATTATCGCCCAATATCCATTCTGCCTACTCTCTCAAAGGTTTTGGAAAGAGTAGTTTATAACAGACTTACCAGTTACCTTGATAAGCTCAACATCATTATCCCATCTCAGTATGGCTTCAAAAAGAAAAACACTACCTCAGGGTTTCCTCTGGTAACATTTCTCGGTGGCAGGCCGCTTCGTCAGAAATTTTACCGCCATGCCAAGGAGGTATGACTTTATTAAGAAAACTATATGAAGCAATGGCTTTCCACAAGCGCGTACACAAACAACGCACATGGCCGTCATCCGTGCGGAGTTTAGAAGCGCCCCGCCCACGCCAGTTTTCCAGTCAGTCAGCAGGCAGTGTCTCGCTAAGCATGACTGTCCGACAGAAACATGAGTTTATTAAAGTACTTTAAACGCAGAAAAAAAAAAAAAAAAATCAGAAAAGGTATGTAAGCACTGGAGGCGTTTATCATGGTTTTAACCCACTGGAAACGGGAGCAATAATGGAAGAGTCGCTTAGCTAAGAGATGTGGTTAGAATTCATATGCAGCCGGCTTCATATGAAGGGAAAGGCAAGGGGGACTGATGAATTGCTGAGGATATATTTCACCAGCCACTACAATATTAAGTTATGTTCTGTAGGAAGTGCAGGAATGAAGAGACTGGCAATTTCTCTCTTTTCTCACACAAGCAGGCATGCCGTTTTTATTCTCCAGTGGCAGTGACAAAAAGCAACAGCTAAAAACGCTAGCTCTATTTTCACTCTAAACTGAGGTCCTTCAGCGGCTGCCCAGAGAGGTGCCTGATGAGAAAGCCTGAGAGCACAACTATAACCGCCTAAACAGATCATTCTGTACATGAACACATATTGCGGTGAATTATGTCTTTAGAGTCCGCTACAGTTCCCTATTATGTGCCTGGCAGGTTAAGATGACCGAAATTCATGAAGTCAATGACTTTAATCTGTCAGCAGCCTTCAGATAAAGTAAACGTGCCAACATTTGATTTCAAAACAAGGGAGGTTTTTCCTGCTGTGTGGGTGGTGAGGAGATTTCTAAAAAAAAGAAAAAAATTAAAAAAATATTATAACAGAAATAATGGCATCCTTGGTCATTTAAGTTAATTTATTTCATTAAATACAATTTTATTAATATTTTTTCTTTGTAATCAGAGTTAAATTATTGTTCTGTTCTGACTGCAAAATTATGGTCAAAAATGTAAATTGTTATAAGGAAAAAGTAAAAAAAAAAATACCACAGTCTGTTTCAAATTTATCTTAAAAAAAAAAAAACTAATTTTATTTAAAAAAAAGACAAAAATTTGTCATAAAATAATCCACAAATTTATAATAAAGTTTCAAACGTACAAGAAAAGTCAATTTTACAAGAGGAAATTACAAATTTGAGGAACATGGTTTCAACTTCAGATAGATTTACAGAGAAAAGTTAAAAATTGTTATATATTTGTGAAAAAAACCTCAAACCTTTAAGACTGAAGTCATTACTCAAGTTTTTAAGTGGGTGCTCTTTGTACCCTTAACTCAACTAGAAATTTTTGGTTGTCTACTTTTAATTATTAATTTCAAAGCACTGCTTTTACATGAGTAGAATTTCTGGTTACTATACCCACCTGATCATGTAATTTAAGTATGCATGAGTACATTACTATTATGAATGTTTCTTTCACTTCCCTACTCTCTCAATGGAAAAAAAGAAACACTAGAATAAAAATACACATATTTTTGTCATTTATGTAAACCATGACAAAAAAAAAAAAAAAAATCCTGCAGGACAAAACATGACACTTGATATTTTCTAACCTGCTTGTATACCACCATAGACAGAGAGAACCTGAACTAGACAGAGCTCTGAGAGGGCAAGATGAGACAGAAAAGAGGAGCCAAGGAGATGAAAGTGTTCAGGCAGAGGAAGAATAGAAGGATAACACCACTAAAAAGTCTAAACACAGGATGTCTGGGTGGGACCCCAACTGGCCCAATATTCAAGCCTCGGTTGTACAATACTTCAAATGGTAAGTTCCATATGCAACGTTGCTGTGTAAAATTTTAAAAAGAAATAAACAGTATAAAATTAACATATTCCAGTATGTTTAACCCCCCCCCCCCCCAGGAAAAATATGTTGCCACTGTGCCAAGGTCTTTAAGCCAGAGGAAACACTGCTACCTATATGGCAATTCTCAACCTAACTGAAAAAAAAAAATCAATGATGCAATTGAAAGAGGCAACTATGGTATTGGCATTTTTTTTTTAGACCCGTCTAAAGCATTTAATACCATTAACCATGACATCCTAATTAATAAATTACAACATTACAGTATCCAAGGCCTGGCATTAGATTGCTTTATTAGCCATCTGTCTGGAAGACTTGTATGTTTATACAAATAACCACAAGTCATCATTTAAATCCATTGATCATGGGGTTCACCAGGGTTCCATTTTAGGACCAGTTCTATTCATTCTGTATATAAATGACATTGCTTACTCCTCGTCTCTACTCCATAAAGTACCGTTTGCTGATGACACTAATTTATTTTTTGCTCACCAGAATCCAAATGAATTTGAACAGATAAATAGTGAACTACTGAAAATAGACACCTGGTTTCAGTGAAACAAACTTTCTTTTCATATCAGTAAAACTAATTATATTGTATTCCGTTCCAATAAAAAGCCAGACAGCAAGGAACTGTGCCCCAAAATTAATGGACAGAATATCACAAGAGTTAGCTTTATAAAATTCTTGGGGGTTCTCACTGACGAATTTCTCAATTTCAAGTGTCACATCGACGATCTAACCAAGAAACTGGCCAAATATGCTGCTTTGTTTTTTTAAAATGAGACATTTTCTACCACTTTCAGCACTTCTCACTCTATATAAAACTTTGAGCCTCACTTGCATTACTGCAATATCATTTGGTGTAACACATTTCCAACTCACCTAAAAAAGCTAGAAATTCTCCAAGTCATACGTGCCTTATCATGGTCTGAATATAATTCTCCTACTAGTCATCTTTTGCATCGTTATAATCTTCTAAGACTTGCTGAGCATAATTACTTCCAGAATGCCTGTATAATGTATCAGGTTGTCCACAAACTCAACTATAAATTATGTGAACTCATTCCAGCCTTCCTTCCCATGCACACCTAAACCACTAGAAATGAAAACCAAATTACTGGGATAAAACGAAGGCTAAAATCCACCAGGTTTAGTATTGCGTGCAGAGGACTGCAGATTTGGAATGAGCTTGATGAGAACCATCTCCATCTTCAAGAAAAAACTAAAAATGCAACTCCTATCATTATATAATTAATCTGCTATTTGTTACACAAAACTTGCTTACTGATGAGTTGTTACTCCATTGTAATTTTGTTTTATATGTTGATATCACTCCAATAGTATTTAATAACAACTATGTATCTTGAACTCACCTACTAATTCAATGTAAACAAATGCTGGGATTATGTGCTGTATGTCTGTCATGTGTTTGTTTGTTCCTGTACACAAAGACATCAGACTGATTTCCATCATCATTTTAATGTAGAAATGGCCACACACATTCAGAGTTCCAAAAACAATTAAAAAAAAGCTCCAGAAAGAAGAACTTGTATCACCATTCTGAGGAAGTGACACCACAATCTCACTGCGAGTGTAGATTCTTCTAGCACATTCTGTACCATCAGTGTGCAATTATTTCAAAGAGCATGTTCTTCTTTTAAAGAGGAGATGCTCTTGCACCTGTGTGTTAAACCTGTCATTGCCTTGCTTCCAGCCCCACCACTGCACTGACAAACTGGAAGAATGTCTTTTTTTAAATGGCCCCTCCTCCGCCTCCCTTTCCCTCCTTCCAATGCCACAACAGGATATTGCTCAGTGGCACAACAGGGTTATGGCCTGTATGGAGACATGTAGAGGCAGGCCAAGGCCAGCGATCCTGCAAAGAATGAAAAAAAAAAAAAAAAAGAGGCAGGAGGAGGCAGAAGAGAGATACAATCTCCCCAGCACACAGAGAGAAGGACTGTATTGTCTTTGGCCTTCCTCATACACAAACACTTTACTCCTCTTTTCATTTGGCAATAGTGGCTCAGGAGGTAGAGCAGCTCGTCCAATAACCGGAGGATTGGTGGTTTGAATCCTGCTTTCCCTGGCCAGCCTGCTGTTGTTGTCTGTGACACTGATGTATGAATGTGAATAAATATTTGGTAGCGGTCAGAGAGGCCGTTGGTTACTATGTTTCTGTCAGTCTGCCCCAGGGCAGCTGTGGCTACAGATGTGGTTTTCAAACTATTAGTGTCTGGCTGTGGAGGGAATGAATAATGGACTCACTGTAGAGCGCTTTGGATGTCATGCATATAAATGCAAATCCATTATTATTATCATCATCCCCTTTTCATTTCGCGCAGCAGGAGATGCATGTCCAGCCAAGAAAGAACCTGATGCAGGGGTGAAGAAAGGAGAGGGTGAGGGAGCATGAAGCAATTGTGTGAGAAACAGACAGTCTGGGGTGGACAGGCAGAACGGAAAGTAGGTAATTATTGTGTTGTAGGACACTAGAGTGTCAAAGGTGTTTTATGTGCCAACGTGATTTTTTTTTTTTTTTTTCTATTTTGGTGAAGATAGTTGATCAGCATCTAAAGCAACAGTCCCCCACCACCCCTCACTTTCAACACAGTTGACCGTGACTGGCAGGTGACACATGCCAAGCAGCTGGGACTCTTGGTCCAGAAGAAACTTCCACCAGCAGCAGCTGAGGAGAAGATCATGGGATACGAAGACGAGCTGGACAACACCGTTCCCATGCGTGGTGATGGCAACTGCTTTTTATGGACCATTTCTTACGTCATCACAGGCGTCCAGACCAACCGTGGCATTCTACAAGCCCTCACTGTCCACAACATGAGGGAAAACTCATCGGTTTTCAACACCCTCTCTGCACAGGCTGACTATGTCAACACCAACAACGTGGCTCAGTATGGGGTGAATGCCAGTGAAGTTGAGATATTCGCCATTGCCAGCTTGCTTGATACTCCCATCTGGACTTTCTCACCTTTTGGCAACAGCTACAGATGGCAACACTACGGACCCCTCTCTGGTCTTCCCTCAACTCGTGAGTCGTCTGGCAAGGCCATGTTTGTAGAGAACATGTATGAACACTTCCAACCTGTGTTATCTTAAATTTATTAAGCTTCTGATCAGCCAATTTTTGTGATATTTGGTTCATTGCCAACAATGCATATTTTGTACATTTTTAACAAACAATACTTATGAATAAATGTTTGTGTCATTGTTTCTAAAAAAAAAAAAAAAATATATATATATATATATATATACTGTATATACATGTATATCACTATTTCTAGTGGGGGGTGGGGTCCATTTCCCATGGGGGGGGGGGGGCTTTTCTATCTCACACTGGGTTATGACAATAATAATTAGGCCTGTCTTGAATACCAGTTTGGGGCTCAGAAAATCCAGGCGCAAAGCCAAGCAAATATCCAAATAATTTCAGTCTTTCTTCTCTTCAGTGTTTTGAGCCAGCATCAATGTTTTTCACAAATGTACTTTTCTTGTCAATTTGGAACATTTTTGTGTAAATTTGGAACTTTTATGTCATAAATTTGCAGTTTTTCTTGAAATTGTGACACTGTTTTCCTTGTAAATTTATTACATTTTTCATATAAATATCCTTTCAATAAACTATTAGTACAGAGTGTGCATACTTAGGCAACCAGCTTACTGTACTTTATATTATATATTTCCCTCCCCTACCAGATCTCTGTTTTTCAACAGAACTGTACAGGTTATAGGTCACATTAAAGGGGAACTAGAAAGCATTTTCATCCATCCACCCATCTTCTACTGCTTTTAGTCTGGGTTGCGGAGGCAGCAGCTCAAGCAGAGAAGACCAGACTTCCCTCTCCCCGGCCACCTGCTCCAGCTCTTCAGAGAGGATACCAAGACGTTCCCAGGCCAGCTGGGAGACGTAGTCTCTCCAGCATGTCCTGGGTCTGCCCCGGAATCTCCTCCCAGTGGGACGTGCCCAAAACACCTCAAGTGGGAGGCATCCTGGAAGCATCCTGATCAAATGCCCAAACCATCTCAACTAGCTCCTTTCGATATGGAAGAGCAGCGGTTCTACTCTGAGCACTCTGTGTAATTTATCATAATATAGGAGTTTCACTTTTTGAGTTGAATTACTGAAATAAATTAACTTTTAAATGATGTTCTAATTTATGTAGATGTACCTGTATCATGCTGTGATCTAAACAAATTTAAGAACAGATGAGACACAAAAACCCAGAAGAACATCTAAAAAACTACAGGCCTCACTTGCCTCAGTTTGGACACTGGTCCAAGATTCAACGATAAGAAAGAGACTGGGTAAAAATGGCATCCGTGGGAGAGTTCCAAGGCAAAAACTGTGTTTACCAAAAAGAAAACAAAGGCTCGTCTTACATTTGCCAAAAAACATCTTGATGATCCCCAAGACTTTTGGGAAAATATTTGTTCATCCCATTAAATCTGGTGTAAAACTAAAACAGCATTTGATTTAAAAAAAAGAACATTATACCAACAGTCAAACTTGGTGGTGGCAGTGTGATGGTTTGGGGCTGCTTTTCTGCTTCAGGACTTAGATGACTTGCCGTAATTGATGCAAGTATGAATTTTTCTCTCCAACAGAAAATCCTGAAGGAGAATGTCCAGCCACCAGTTCGTGACCTCAACTTCAAACCTTCCAATGTGGCTGAATTAAAACAATTCTGCAAAGAAAACTGGGCCAAAATTCCTCACCAGCTACGTAAAAGACTCACTGCCAGTTATCGTAAATGCTTGATTGTAGTGGTTGCCGCCAAGGGTGGCACAACCAGTTAGTCGACTTAGGGGGCAATTACTTTTTGACATAGGGCCAGGTAGGTCTGGATAGCTTTTTTCCCATCATAAATGAAATCACTATTTAAAATCTGCATTTTGTATTTACTCGGGTTATTTTTGTCTAATAGTAAAATTTGGCCATTTATGTGTTGCAAATATCCTGTGCTACGTTGTTTCACAGTTTGATTTTGACTACTTATTTTCATTACTTTATAAAATGTGTCTCAGTCCTGTGACTACAGATGTACCACACACGTGTTCTACTGACCAGGGTCCCATCTGTGTTCAAACACACACACACACAGTCTTCACGAGTGCCCAAATTCTGGGTTTAGAATAATAACACACGTCTCCATCAGGACAAAGAACACATGCAGCCTGGAGTGCGGAAACTGATGCGGTGAAACGTCAATGCGTCTCCCACCTCATGTCTACCTTGTCCGAGGGACCTAAGCTGGCTGTAATGTGTGCGAACCTCACTCCCGCAGAAGTGGTTCTTCTTTTTGCGTGAGAGAAGTGAATTTAGGAAAACCACGCTGACTGTGCGCGCCGACTATGCAGGCGCAAGATGCAACCTCCCATTCAAAAGGCGATGCCTTTGACGCAGCATACAAAAATGAAGAGAAAGAAAATGAAAAATTAAAAAGAAACATGACAAGAGGAGCCCAGAGAAAGAAAAAAGAAACGATGATTAGTTGTAAAAGTAGTTCCTTGTCTCGCCTTTGTGCAGTCATCATCGTTGTCGCTATAATGCACGTGACACTTGTTTTTCTTTTCTTTTGTACAGCTGGTGAACAAACTGGGGCGTCAGTACATTTGCACTATTTATCGAGCTGGGGTGAAACTGCAGATGATGGTTATGTACATGCGTCAAAAGCATGGCCAAGTAGACGCAAAAAAAAATGGAGCATAAATACAGCCACGTGCGCACCAGCCCTGTCCAAAGCGTAGGTGCATCATAAAAGCGCACAAAGGGGTGAAGCATAAATCCAACCTAACTGGGTTGATTTCAAGTGTCTACCAAGCAGTTGGAGCAAGAATAAGGGTAGTATCTCACTGGGCTGCGATAGCTCACAACTAGTTTGACATTAAAAAAACGTGAGACAAATTCAAGAATTTGCAACAATTTTCATTTGGAATCACACAGTCTCTGCGGCGCGGTGGCGGAGTGGTTAGCACTGCGGCAGCACAGCAACTCACCTTTGGCCTGGGGATCCTGGGTCCGATCCCAGCCCCCGACCAACAGTGATCTGTGTGGAGTTTGCATGTTCTCCCCGTGTCTGCGTGGGTTTACTCCGGGATTTCTCCGGTTTCCTCCCACATGCCAAAAACATGCAAGTTAGGCTAACTGGCATCAAAACTGGGGATTCTAAATTGTCCTTAGGTATGACTGTGAGACTGAATGGTTGTCTGTCTCTCTGTGTTGGCCCTGTGATGGACTGGCGATCTGTCCAGGGAGTACCCTGCCTCTCGCCCAAAGATGCTGGGATAGGCTCCAGCCCCCTCGCGACCCGAAAAGGATTAAGCGGAAGAAGATGAATGAATGAATCACACAGTCTCATGAATGTTGCAAGGATGTTGCACAAACTCCCAGCAAATTTTTGGCCAAAGTTCTCCAAGTGTTTGCATATATGTCATGTAAGCGTTGCAGGACATTCTCGCAACATGCGCGAGACAAAATTTAGGGGGTATTTTTGCTCTCACGACAGTCCCAACACTCACATGACAGATAACTGTGCCAACTGCGCAATCTCTACCTTATAAATACAGGGTGTTTCTCCATCCCAGTGATCATGTTTTCATCAGGGGAGTAATTCCAGAAAATAAGGTTAACATAGCCTGAAATAAACCCTGAACTCAGGGTTAAATGAACCTGCCAGAACTTACTCCGAGTTTCTGGTTCCAGAACTCCGGTTATGATTCCGTTTGATCAACTTGGAGATGACTGAACTCAAGACGTGTGCATTCATGGCAAACCTACTGACAGCATATGTTGAACACAGAGACCACAAGCAGTGAAGGAAAAGAGCGAGAATTATTTCTCTGAGAAGAGTTACAAGCACTCTTGGAGGCATATGAGTAGAAAAAAAAAAAAAAAAAATCACAATCAAGAAGAAAAACAGCAACGTCAGCCAAAGATACAGGGAGCTGAACTGCAAAGAACTGCCGACTGCATGAAGTGAGTTTTTTTGGATTCTTCACCGAGGACAATCTATTTAAGTTTATATAAGCATTTCTGTTTGATTTGCAAAGTGATCAAGCCTCTTACTGAGGTGAGTAGAGCACCGGACTCTGACGTAACAGGCTGTGAGTTCGAGCCCCAGCCTGGATGTCCTTTGTGTCAAATTCTCCATTAAAAAAAACAAGTATTCAGAATAATGTGATATTAGAAATCCAGTGCATTGCAAGGCAGTAGGCTATTTTACATTTATCATTACATTCAGATGTAATGGCTTTTGCTATAAAGAGTTTTTTCATGTAAATTTGTACCTTTTTTCATAAAGTTTCAGCTTTTCGCGTAAATTTGAGAGCCTTTTTTTCCTTGTAATTTTGCTATTTTTATGGTAATTTTTATAGTATGCAATTTTTCCATCTAATTTGAAAGAATTTTCCCAAAGATTTTCTTTTTGCAGATTTTTTTTGTAAATGTACATTTTTTGTTCATAAATGTGCAATTTTTGTCACATGAATTTGAAGGGTTTTTTTCTTTAGACATTTCTAAATTTATTCATGTAATTTAGTGACTTTTGGGGGGGAAATTTAGTAAATCAGAATTAGCATAATTAAAATTGAGCAGTTTGGGTGAAGGAGCAAATACCAAAATACCAAATTTTAAAAAAATGAATCCCACTATCATGAACACATATCCAGATAAGAGAATATCTGGGTTCTGCCCTGGTAAAATGTAACAAAGTCTGATGATTCCATCCTTTAGGGTTTATTTTGTGAAGCTCTGTTAAGGCTTTTTAACTTTCCCCACATACCTCGATAATCAGATTATACAGTATGGATTTTAATTTTTTTCCCCATATTGCAATTACAACAAGGCATCACTGTGAGAGCCTTGCTGTAGTGTTAATTTATACAAACCTTTTAAAGGAGTTTTCTATTCAACCCATTTCCCTCACAAGACTATCTTTTTTCACTGAATGAATGTGAGCTTTTAATTTTAACTTTTTTACAGTTTCATCACCTTCACAGTCCAAGATGGTGTCCTTGTCTTGTAATCAAATATAGTTTTGTTTTTTTTTCCCCTTTTTGACAAGTTATCCTTCATTAAGCCAAAGGCCATAAGATCGTTAATACAATTAAAAGGCTGAAGGCTACTGCATCAGCTGCGACAGAAGTGGACATGGAGGGTCCAGAGGGTCCACTAAGCTATGTGGACAATATATGCCAAGCATCAATATGTGACTGTGCTGTTTGAAGACGGAGGATCTGCAGCAGAACTTATGTCTGTTCCATAAGAGACTGAACAGGGCAGCGTAGTGGATCCTCCAAAATCTGTGCAGCAATTTGACAATGTAAGAAATTGATTCTATTGATCTTAATGTGAGACAAATTACTGCTAAACAGAAATGAATATTTTACCTTTAAGCTCACCAAATGTTTAGAATTTCACTGCAGTTACCAGCAAAGGATCTGGACAAAATCTATCTCAACAGAAAAAAAAAAATCAGAAACTAGATCTGGAGATGAAATATCTGCATGGGAAGATATAGAGGAAATGATGTTTGTTCAGGAAATAATGAAGGCACGTTAAAAACAAATTAGTAATGGTGTGCTTTTTTA
The DNA here is from genome assembly GCA_020510985.1 of Pholidichthys leucotaenia. Taxonomy (NCBI): domain Eukaryota; kingdom Metazoa; phylum Chordata; class Actinopteri; order Cichliformes; family Pholidichthyidae; genus Pholidichthys; species Pholidichthys leucotaenia. Next base: position 228,701,719 of record CM035836.1, read on the forward strand.
AAAGTAATTTTGAATGATTAGTTCTCCAATTCTCTGCCATCACATTTCTATTTGTGGATGTGGTTCTTCTTAAATTTAAATATTCTAAACATGCCCCCAGCATAACCCGAACATAACCTAAGCTGTATTCAAAATGTTCACTCGTGCCCCATATAGTCATGTGAAAAAATTAGGACACCCTGGATAAGCCTGTGTGGGTTTTTTTTTTTAAACATATTTGGACATATGGATATTTAATATCAATGTTAAAAACACTGGGAAGTTCATGTAATACAACTAAACAATTAAAAATTAATTAAAGACTTTATTCAAATTTTCTGTAAAATATAATTCTAAACAAATAATGAGGAATAAATTAGGACACCCCCCATCTTTTTTAGGACACCCCCACATTCATTCCCACTTAAAATGGCTAAAATAAATGTTAAAAAAACAAGGTTTGACATTGATATGTGAACATTTCTTAATAAAGAACTGAATGTTTAATGGGGTGTCCTAATTTTTTCACGTGACTGTATATAATGAATCACCATTTTGTAGCGCTGTTCGAAATCTTAACTGAAAATTTCATTCACTGTATAGTACACTCAAAATATCCCACAATGCATTTTGAAAAGTACTGTAGAATAGATGGTCACTACATTAGTCAATACATCCCATAATGCAATGTGCAGCCAACGGAACAGTAAGAGGAGAGCTTCACATCACAACATAAACTACCTGAAGGCATTTGTATTTATTAATTCAGCAAAAACGATTTGATTTAATACATATTTACTACAAATGACATGCAGGTATTCATTTTTTACTACCATTAGTCTGCTATATTTTACTGTCCCACCTTGATGACATCATTAACCATGCCATGAAAACAAGCCCACCAGTGTCCGATAGCTGTTAATTTTATTGTTATATTGAGTTTACTATATAGTCCACTACATATATCTAAATTCACTATATAGCAAGTAGGGAGGGAGTGAGTGAACATTCCCAACACAGCCCTAGTCAGGAGCAGGTGATGTTCACAGCCTTTGTTACCATAGTTACAAACATACTCTGACTTTTTGGAACCAAAAACTCAAGCGTTACCACAAACTCTGAGTTAACTTACCCAGTTAAGCCACTAAACCTGCTTTCTGGAATACCACCCTGATGTCAAACTCATATAAACAATTACACAGGCCTGGGAGCCACAACAAACAATAGAATAACAATGTTTTCACTGCTTGTCCACTGCAGCTTCTCTCCCACCAGAGAATTGCACAGGAGCACGCACATAAAATGATTAACACAATAAACATGCCTGGCAATCACTAGAAACTAGGGACATTAATGATTAACTGACTTTCGATTAATTGTCGATAAGAATTTAGTCGACTAAATTAAATAAGCTCCTTTTCAATGGGAGCTTATTCTATGAAATGTAATGGCACTGCCATCAAGGCGAAGGCGCACACGGTCATCCACTGCCGCATTTCAACCAAAAAAGCAGAAGACGCCAAGCCCCCAGAGCGCATGCGCTGTGAAGAGCAAAAAACCCACCCTTCTGGATTACGTTGGAGCGCCACAAGTTCCAATGGCACACGAGCTTGAAGGTCCACCTGCTTCAAATTAACATCACGGAGAAATGAACCAGCACAAAGAAAAAGACGACACAAGTGCAAAAATCCATCCCCACTGCTGCTGCCCCGCGCTACAAGACAAGAAAAGCAGACCAGAACTCAAGTCACCACTGAGGTAACGGACAACAAAGGAGCCCGAATCGTTCTGAGTTTGTCTGGATTGCCGGGGTACCGTGATAATGTTTAATATGCAACAGATGAAAAGGCTCACAATTTATTTTCCTGTTAAAACAGTCTACTAGTGTATCTCAGTAAATCAGAACATGAAAGTTATTTTTTTGTAATATAACTAAAAAATGGTAATAGTTTTTTAAAATTAAAAAAAACCATGAAATTTGTAATTTACTGAGATGTACCAGCACATGGTTCCAAGGTTGTCATAGCCAGGAGCGGCACTGGGGTTAAGCTCCCAGTGCTCATAAAATGCTCCTTACGGCGTGTGTCTCGAAAAGCCTCTGACAACTAAGTCCAACTCCTAGTCTGCCCGTGTGGTTTAGTCTCTAAGCCCGGCGGAACTGCTTTTACTAATAGGAGAAGGGGCGAGGGCGGCTCTCTGGCGCCTTAAAACCAGATGCTTCGGGTAGATGGTGGCTCGTCAACCTGGGAAGGTAGCCCATCTAGGGGAAGGTAAACCCTGATTTCAAACCTCCGCTGCCTTGCGGCACACCCGGTCACGGGAAAGGCTTCGGGAGTCAACCCTGAGGAAAAATCCAGAGTCGGAGCCCCTAAGACAGTTCTCTGTTGTGCTCAACATCGTTCTGGCAGCTCCTGCAACGGCGCTGGTGCCAAACTATAGCAGCCCTGCTGTTCCTTTGGATTCATCAGTGACGTGGAGAGGGGGGACATGCTGCATGGGTAACATCTTGTCCTCCATATCTTCCTGCCCAGGCTTGAATCCTACCAACGCCCAACGCTGGAAGGTAGAACACCGGTGCGCATCGGCCTGTTCAGCCACAGGCGGTGCTGTTCCAGCAGAGTAGACGTTTAGGATTCTCTTCCATGGTCATCATAGACCGACGGAGGCCGACGACCAGCACATAAGTACACACTATGCAGTACAACATTTATTAAACTACAAAAAAATGCCATTGTCTGTAGTAAAAAAAATGCAAACGGTACAAAGAATCATTGAAGAATATGATGTTCATGTTTTATTCAGTATATCAAAAACAGTAATTAACTTTTTGTATGTTAAAGATAGAAAGACCATATTGTACCAAGGGAAATTCAGATTCTCAGGAAAAATGCCGCTTATCATTCATTCATTCATCTTCTTCCGCTTAATCCTTTTCGGGTTGCGGAGAGGCTAGAGCCTATCCCAGCATCTTTGGGTGAGCGGCAGGGGACACCCTGGACAGATCGTCAGTCTGTCGCAGGGCCAACACAGAGAGACAGACAACCATTCACTCTGACAGTCATACCTAAGGACAATTTAGAATCCCCAGTTTGATGCCAATTAATCTAACTTGCATGTTTTTGGCATGTGGGAGGAAACCGGAGAAATCCCGGAGTAAACCCACGCAGACACGGGGAGAACATGCAAACTCCACACAGATCACTGTTGGTCGGGGGCTGGAATCGAACCCAGGATCCCTCGGCCAAAGGTGAGTTGCTGTGCTGCCACAGTATTAACCACCCCGCCACCGCACTGCCCTTATCAATTAATCGTTAATCAATCGATAAGATGAATTAATAAACAATTAATGAATTAATTGATAACTTGCATCCCTACTAGAAACAACAGTAAAACCATATATATAACCAGCTCCAATACAGGAAATAGACCAGGAATTAGCCTGACCTCTCCAATCAGTCACAAATGCTGTAGGTGCTTGTCTCCAAACAGTCACAGTTTAGTTTCATAGGTCCCCAAACCACTGCAAAGTTGAACTTTTCTTGCACACGAGACACCTGTGATGACTCTTGAGACTACTTTTGAGAGAAAAGCTGTTGCACAAATTTTTTGAACAGGTTCAAAATTCCTGTGAGACAAGCACGAAACCCTGTGACTCTGAAGAGGTAAATGCACACCGCCAAGAATGTTCGGAGATATTTCGGAAACTCCTTCGAGAATGACGTCTCTAACTAGTCTCAAGCTGTCACACCCCAGTGAAATACTTCCCCAAGTGTGACACCTACTGGACAGGATTCCATAATATTGTCTCTATCAACTTTAAAGGTGGGAAAGGTTTGGAAATGATGAATCATGGTCTCATTTTTCTAAATCTGTGATGTTTGTCATTTAATTTTTTGAGTGTTTTTCTTGTATATTTTACATATTTTTTATGTAAATGTGTGACTTTTCTGACAAATATTGTGACTTCATATTATCAAGTTGCTATTTTTGCTTGTGCATTTATATTTTTTTTTCTTCCAAATTTGGACAAATTTGAAAAACAGGTAATTTTCGTAAATTTGCAATTTGCCTTAACTGAAACCCAGCAGTAAGGGGGCAAAAGCAAATATCCGAATATCAAACCTCAAGCCTGTATACAATCTAACAAATGAGTATCTTGATAATCAAATATCTGGATTCTACCCTAACAACAACAACAACAACAACAACAACAGGTAACTGCTGCCTCTGTGTTTAGGTTAAAAATAGTTAAAGCACCAGAATTTAGTCTGCTTTATCGGTGACACATTCCTATCCATTGTCACTGCAATGACGAGGTCCAGTGTGTAAGCGTTTGCTGCATCTGCCCACAAACAGTGATGCAATAACACCTTTCCAACCGCCCCTGACAGGCTTCAAAGTCCAGCGTATGAGCTAGGACAGTGAGGTGGAAATCCCACTAAATATTCATAAGTTTTTATAACAAGGACTGGTATACTGTCCTATCTAGAAAACAAATTATGACAGATGTCAAAACCATCATTTCCCTACATCAAGGAAATCTTCAGGATCTTAGGCAGCCAACTTGGGAAAGGTCACTAAAAATTTCTAGCCTTATGCACAGTGGATCTGCCCTACAACAAAACTGTTAAAGCAGAACTTAGGCTTTTACTTTAAATTGTCATCAGGCTATGGAGGCCTTTCATTCCCTGGCCTACCTTCTAAAAACTGGAAGTCACATGACTGGGCTGCAAAAAAAACATGTGTCATCATACTGATAATCTATGGGACAATGATACTGAATGCTTAAGTGTACATAAACCTGATAAGCAACTGATCCAGTCGGTGTAGGGTCAGAGTTCAGGTAAACTAATCACATGAGTGTATGTGATTGAATTTCAGCTACGGAGCTTCTCTTTGTTCTAAATATGGCTGCGTAAACACTGTCACAAATACTGTAGCTCTCTCAGGGTATTTTCCAAACACTGAAGGCTTGACATATTTCAACGCTCACCCTGGTGGTACACTGACTTTGACTCTCGGAGGACTTACTGTTGTTGGACTTGAGATCTCTATGGATGACGGGGACGATGGCCTCACTGTGCAGGTACAACATCCCTCGAGCTATCTGCACAGCCCAGTTGACCAGGACATGTGGCGGAATGCGGCGGCCCGCCAGCGCCCGGCTCAGTGGCCCACCTGAGGCATACTCCATGATGAGACAGAGGTTTGGCTCCTGCAGGCAGACACCCTTCAGTGCAATGATGTTGGGGTGGGTGAGCATGGCAAACAGATGGGCCTCCTGCCTCACGTTCTGCGCTGTCACACTGATATCCTCGTCTGGGTCCTGGCGAGCGGCCTTCACTGCCACCCGCTCTCCTCTCCAAGTGCCGCGGTACACTTTCCCAAAGCCCCCTACCCCAATAACCTCCTCCAGGTTCAGCTCCTGAAAATCCACCTCCTCAGGTTCAAACTTGGCCACCACGGCAGGGGTCAGCTTGTTAACCACACCACTGCCAGGAAGCTTCCCGTATCCACTTGGTTTAAAGGAACCATAGTTGGATGGGAAGATGCCAACCTTGTTGTTGACTTTACCTGCCCACCAGCCTTCGTCACCCGATATCTCTGAGTCCAGGGAAAGGACCTCCACCAGGTCTCCCTTACGGAGGGTGAGCTCATCCTTACAGGAGGCCTCATAATCAAACAAGGCTGTCCACACAGGGTTGGTGAAATTTCCTTTTTGTGACTGTTCCAAATTCTTCCACAGCAGGCCACGATTGAATATATTCTTCAGCGGCTCCATGGAGCCTCAGTGGGATGTTCTGTCTGGATCCAAGCTAGCACCACAAGGGTCTGAAGATAAAGTACAAAGTACTTTATTGCACCTTGCTCCCTTTCCTGTCTTTCTTGTTGGCTCATCAGGGACCAATAAAATGTGTTCAAAAGCTGGACCAAGAACTGTTCTGCAAGATAGGACTCCAAGACAGCCAAATCAATGGCGTCTTTCATTCATACTGTACTCAAGTCCATCCATTTGAAGAAGCACTGTAGAGATAACTATGTTTTAATGACGATGGGTGGTACAAAGCTCAGAAATACAGCACTGTCTCCACTGGTTTTCACTCTGTTCAAGTAAGGTGGTGCTTGGCTTCCCCAGCACATGATCTGAACACAATATCATTCCACGATTTTCCTGCAGGCAGTGTTTAAGAGTCTCTTGAAACTCCTCATTATGGCTGATTTAGCTCTGCTCCGCCTTCATTCGAAAAAATAACACCTGTTAAGATCCCAAGCGTCCTGGTTGAAACTCCAAATCCAGGTTCCCACTACATATAGGTGTAAGTTTGGAGGGTTTTATTTTTCATGTATTTTTAGCCATTAAGTGCAGTGGCGGTCACAAGCAGGAAGCTGCAGAGCTGAGAAGAATAGCAGGAAAAGAGTATTCAGTCCGGCCAACCAGAGATTTTACGACGAACTCCGAGCTCTGACCGGAGCTTTACCGAGCTCACCACTCCAACTAACTACACCGTGTGACCAAAACTTTGCGGCGTTCCAACAGGAAATCCCCCCCATCCCACTGCACCATGATATCCGTGTTGTCGGCAAAAAAAAAAATAATTAAAAAAAAGAAATCATACAAACGGAGTTTCACCAGAGAACGCCAACAGTAACAGGAAGAGCTGCCCAAAGCTCATCAACTGTCGCCTCCAGGAAGAAAACGGGAAGTCCTTACAACAGCCTGGTGTCCACACAAACGCAAAGCTCCATCACAAACTTCTCAGCGTTCTCCAACCACCTCCGCGTGTTCTCCCAGACTAAAGGTGGGGGTTCTAAACTTTTTTTTCTCCTCAGCAGGAAAACAGTCAGATGACAAGGCGCGAGCGCAACGCGCAAGTGACGACTTTAAGTGTATCCGGTTGCGACTGACAAAATAAAAGTCGTTTGTTTGAGAGGCAGAGCGCAAAATCTTTCCCGGAAGTTAGCAACAAGTGCTAGGATCGCCATAATGTTACAGTGGGACGGACCGATTGAAAGGGTAAGATGTTTAAAGTTTTAAATTTTATATTATCGGCACATCGGAGTTAAACATCGCAGTTTCGCATGTTTTTTTTAATAATTCCCACTGGATTAGTAAATTTAGGCAACATTAATAAATAAAATATTACACATAGCAACACAAAATTAACTATCAGTTTATTACAGTATTTGTAATTCTGTTAATGCCATTTCTTTAAAAAGTTGTGAAATTATTCAAAAAAAGGGCTTTTAATTTTTCTGTTAGGATGAGGTAGTTAAGTATTAGTTAAAAAATAAAATCTATTATGGAGCTAGTATAATAAAGCCAAAGTTATAAAGTAAAAAGGAAATGAAAAGATAATTTATGGAGTGGTTGTAGAGAATGCGTTCAAGGATGAGGCTGAGTTTATTTCTCAGGTTCAGCTTTATTAAGTGAACACATGCTCTATCAATCTCTAAGCAACAAAAGAGACTGAGCAATCACATACCACACTCTTATACCCTGCTGAAGCCACAAACCTAAGTCACATGGTGCTTTAGCAAACATACAATCACATGGTACATAATCCCAGTCACAATGCACTCTTTGATGTTCCTCTATTGTCTCTTATCCCTCGATGTTCCAGGAATCCTCCTGGGGCATCCTCTCCGAGACAAAGGCCCAAACTCACACCTCCTCGTCATCTCCTGTAGATCTCTGCAGGCCCAGACCTCTTTTGTCCCACGAGACGTGAAGCCCCTAATACACATACAGTCATACATATGTGGGAAATATGAACTCAATATATGCGCCACATAACCCCCCCCCCCCAAACGTCTATTCAGGGACAAAACATAATCAGAGATGCATGGCAGAAAACATCACAACATATCACAAATCAATCCCCCAATTGCTTGGGTTTTAACCTCCTGCCATATCTGCTGTAAGCCGGCTTTGTTCCTTCTGCAGCGGCTCCCTGCATCTGTGAATCAGAATTATTAGCACATCTCTGTGGTGGCTCAGAACAATGTCTTCCCGGCGGCCTGCCACGGCGGGGGGCCCTGGCCAACTGCACGTGTTCATCAGCCAGAACAAAGGCGGGTTTGAGTCTGTTAATGCAAATCAACTCTTTTCTGTCTCCCAAATCAAGCAAAAAATGTTTCTCCCCTGTCTCCAACACTCTGAAAGGCCCGTCGTAAGGCGGCCGCAAACCTGGTCATTGAGCATCATGTCTAACAAAAACAAACTCCGCATTTTTTTAAAGCCCTTGGCACAAAAACGCGCGGAAAACTGTGATGAACTGGGCCAGGGAGGGTGTTTGATCCTGTGCCGCTCTGCAACAGCTGAGCGGGGGGGCAATTTGGTACAGGGTTGTCCGGAAGGAATTCCCCCGGCAAACAGAGGGGTTGAGCAAAAACTAATTCAACCGGAGAGGTTTACAAATCCTCCTTAGGTGCAGAACGCAACCCCAATAAAACCCATGGAAGTTTATCCACCCAGTTTGTATCCGTAAGAGACGCTCTGAGGGCTGCTTTCAATGACCTATGAAAGCGTTCGCACAAACCGTTAGCTTGGGGGTTATACGCGGTAGTGCGGTGAATCTTCACCCCCAGGCTGTGGGCCATGGATGACCAGAGTTCGGAAACGAATTGGGGACCTCTGTCGGACGTTATGTCCGACGGAAATCCAAAACGCGCGACCCAAGCCGTTAAAAACGCGCGTGCAACATCTGCTGCCGTAGTTGACGCCAAAGGAACCACTTCTGGCCAGCGCGTGGTGCGATCTACCATCGTCAAAAGGTGTGTGCACCCCTGCGACAACGGAAGGGGGCCTACCAAGTCGACATGCACATGATCAAAACGTTTAGCCGGGATGTGAAAAGGCTCCAAAGGGGCTCTAGTGTGCTTGTGCATTTTGGCTCGCTGACACGCTACGCAGGCTGCTGCCCATTCTTTGACCTGTTTACGCAACCCCGGCCAAACAAATTTCTCCCCCACCATTTTAATCGATGCGCGCACCCCCAGGTGCACCAGAGAATGGATTGAGTCAAAAACGCGGCGGCACCATGCAGCTGGAACCACGGGGCGAGGGCGCCCTGTGAAGACATCGCAGATTAGAGGGGGCATACCTATCTGCTGCACCCTGTGCTCCAGCCTTAACCCTGTTGGTCCAGACTGGAGCACGCGCACGTCCGCGTCGCTAACCTGCTCCGCGGCCATGGCTGCGTAATCTAAACCTACACGGACCGGGGCTGCGAGCACTTCTGCGCCACAAACCTGGCCCGCGGTCACGGCTGCCGAGTCTGCCCCCACGGGGCCTGGCGCTGCTACCGCACGTGAAAGACAATCTGCCACTACATTATGTTTGCTCACGACATGCTGAATATCGGTGGTGAACTCCGATATCGCGGCCAGCTGTCTTTGCTGCCGGCCTGACCAAGGCTCTGAAATCTTGGCCATCGCAAACGTTAGTGGCTTATGGTCCACAAACGCGGTGAAATGGCACCCCTCCAGCCAGAACTGGAAATGGCGGATGGCCAAATGCAGGGCCAACAGCTCCCTGTCAAACGCGCTGTATTTCCGCTCGTTATTGCGCAAGGTTTTGCTGAAAAACGCGAGGTTGCCAGCTCCCTGCCACAAACTGTTCAACTACCGCCCCCACCACTAAATCAGAAGCGTCCGTGGTGAGCGCCATATGGGCCGTTGGCACCGGGTGTGCCAACAAAACAGCGTTCGCCAGGGCAGATTTGACCTGGGAGAATGCGCGCTCCCGCTCCGGGGACCACTCGATCTTATTTGCAGGTTTTTGTTTTTTAAGTGCCACGTACAATGGTTGCATGAACTGCGCTGCGCTTGGGAGGAAACGGTTATAAAAATTAACCATTCCCAAAAATTCCTGCAGTGCTTTGACCGTCTGAGGTTGGGGAAAATCTGTTATTGCGCGTACTTTGTCAGGCAGAGGGACCGCTCCTTCTGGCGAAACGCGGTGCCCCAAAAAATCTATTTGCGTCACCCCAAACTGTCACTTCGCTGGGTTAATTATTAACCCGTGCTCCGCCAGCCTCCGAAAAACCGCTGTGAGGTGGCTTTCGTGTTCGTCCTCGGACGTGCTGGCTACCAAAATATCATCCAAGTAGACGAACACGAAAGGGAGGCCGCGTAAAACTGCATCCATCATGCGCTGGAAAGTCTGCACGGCACCCTTGAGTCCAAAAGGCATGCGCAAAAACTCGAAAAGCCCAAAAGGAGTTATTACCACTGTTTTGGGTATGTCCTGAGCGCGGACTGGGACTTGATGGTACCCGCGCACCAAGTCTATTTTAGAAAAAATGCGCGCCCCCGCTAAATGCACCGAAAAATCCCGGATGCGCGGAATCGGGTAGCGGTCGTGTGCTTCAACCTGCGGAAATCACTGCAAGGCCGCCACGAGCCATCAGCCTTGGGGACCATATGCAGTGGTGAAGCCCAGGGGCTGTTAGAGCGTCTAATGATGCCCAGTTTTTCCAGGTTGGCGAATTCCTCGTGCGCTATGGCCAGTTTAGCTGGGTCCAAACGCCAAGCTTTTGCAAAAACGGGGGGCCCGGTGGTAGTTATAAAATGTTCCACCCCATGTTTAGCCACTGACGCCGAAAACGTTGGGACTGTGAGTGCTGGAAACTCAGTGAGCAGTGCTTGAAACTTACCACCCACAGCTGTGACGTTGGGCTGTGCAGTAGGCGGGACCACCCGGGCTGTACAGGAAACAGAGTGGAAAGACAGTGCATTAACCAGATGTCTATTAGCAAGATCAACCAATAAACCATTTGAGCACAAAAAATCAGCACCTAACATGTTATGACTGACTGCAGCCACGACGAAAGTCCACTCGAATGTCCGACCGTGAAAAGACTGGGGGAGGGTCTTCTCCCCAAAGGTCTTGATCGTCGAGCCGTTCGCCGCTAACACCAGGGGTCCGCTGGAAGGCGCCAGCCGGTCAGCGTAGGAAGGCGTGATGAAACTCAGCTGGGAGCCCGTGTCCACCAGGAACTGCCTCCCTGATTTCGCGTCTGTGATGTAGAGCAGCTTGTTCTTCGCGCCGAGAGCAGCAGCTGCTACCGACTCTCGGTCCTGGCGTTTCCCGAGTGCTTGAACTGGCACGGTGGAATGCACTTGTGTGCCCTCTCGGCGAAACGTCGATGATAAAAGCAGAGGACGCCGCCCGCTCCGCGTCTCCTGGTCTCCGCCGCTGCTGACGTCAGCGAATCTGGTGCTGCAGCCTCTGGCCTCCTGCTGTCTCCCGGCGTTGCGCTCAGCTCCGCTGCCGCCGTCGTGGCCGTGTGCCGTCTATGGGTGTCGACGAGTCGCTGTGCTGCTGACGTCAGCGAATCTGGTGCTGCAGCTTCTGGCCTCCTGCCGTCTCCCGGCGTTGCGCTCAGCTCCGCTGCCGCCGTCGTGGCCGTGTGCCATCTATGGGCGTCGACGAGTCGCTGTGCCTCCTGGCCCAGCTCGTGGTACTCTCGGTTGGTCAGCAGCTGTGAGCTGGCCAGGGTAACTCTCACCTCTGACGGTAGTGTCCTAAGGAAAAGATGGGCGAAGATAAAGCTGTCATCATCATTGCCTCTCAGACTCAGCATCCTCGCCATCAGGTCCGCAGGCCTGTCTGCCTTGCCTTCAGTCAACACCAGGAGCTTCTCTGCTCGCTCTCCCAGCGAGGGGGTGAAAGCACGGATGAGGGCGGCTTTCAATGCGCCATACTTGTCGTCGTCTGGTGGGTGGTTAGTCAGGCTCTCCACCCGCTGTGCTGTGAGGCTGTCCAGCTTTGCGACTACATGGAAGAATTTCGTTGCGTCCGCTGAAATTCCCCGAAGATGGAATTGCGCCTCGACAGTGGTAAACCAGGAGTGCGGGCTGTGCTGCCAGAAATGGGGCAGCTGGACTGCGGTAGCTGCGTTAGCCCGGTTGGCTCCTGACAAGTCCGGTGCGTGAAGGTCGTCACTGGCCCTAATTTGTCGTAGGGTCACCAGTGTAGAGAATGCGTTCAAGGATGAGGCTGAGTTTATTTCTCAGGTTCAGCTTTATTAAGTGAACACATGCTCTATCAATCTCCAAGCAACAGAAGAGACTGAGCAATCACATACCACACTCTTATACCCTGCTGAAGCCACAAACCTAAGTCACATGGTGCTTTAGCAAACATACAATCACATGGTACATAATCCCAGTCACAATGCACTCTTTGATGTTCCTCTATTGTCTCTTATCCCTCGATGTTCCGGGAATCCTCCTGGGGCATCCTCTCCGAGACAAAGGCCCAAACTCACACCTCCTCGTCATCTCCTGTAGATCTCTGCAGGCCCAGACCTCTTTTGTCCCACGAGACGTGAAGCCCCCAATACACATACAGTCATACATATGTGGGAAATATGAACTCAATATATGTGCCACATGGTAAGTGTTTGTAAATGTGATTCTACTGTTACTTAAATCCTAAAAAACAGCTTTAAATGAATTACTGTAATTAAGAGATAATACTTTTTTTTTAAAATCACTTTTATCACAGTAGCTGTAATCAACAGCTGTGTTCTCTGTCTTTACGGGTCCTGGGGAACATCATGGTGCAGGGGCCTTTTGGACAACTGGATGACGTGTGAAGATGGTGGAATAACAGCTTTTGTTCTGGACTAATTGGTCTGCCTCAGAATGTGGCTGCAGGGTGTTATGTCCACAAACCTGGTAATGAAGCCGGACGAGTAGACTGCGCTGGAACTGAACTTTATTACAAACTCTTTCGTAAATACCATACACTTATGTGAGCGCTCGGCTCCTAACTATTTCTGTTGAGGGCGAGTCGGCAAAGCGACCATAGCATGGCCGACTCCCCTTTATAAAGGTTGGCGCGATGACGACACCAGCCGGCCACATCACCACGCCGCTCACTGCCCTAAATCCCTTCATAACATTCACCCCCACTTCCTTGGAAAAACACAGAACACTTTTTTAATTATAACCCTCCCCAGTTTAGCATAACATTTAAACTCCTGAACTTGGGTCAGCAGGTGGACCGCCGCTGGACCCAACGCGGCTGAGTGGATTATTCTGCCACTTCTTCAGCCGCACTCCTAGCTACACAATCACTTTTTTTTCTGACAGTCTTCCATGGGGAAGGCAGTTCTGCTGGAGGGGCCTTGTAGCAGGTTCGTGGTGGACGCACCCCGGGCGGCGCCAATTTCAGCAGGCCCGGGTGCCATCCCTCTGAAACCATGGCACGCTCATCAACACTGTCCCAGCCTGGATCCCACACCAGCTGGATCGGCTCCAACGCCACATCCCAGTCCACAGCAGCTGCTCTCACCTCCCGCAGACACCTGTCCCGCCGTCCCGATCCTATTTTCAGCCGTGCCGCTATCTTCATGCGTGTCAATCGTGGTGATGATGTAACAGTCGATTGGGAGCCCAGTCACTTGGTTCCACAGACCCGAAACCAGTTCATCATTGTGAGCAGCATTCTGTATGGCTGCATATGGCGTTGTGGTTGTAATGGTGTGGTACTCACGATTGTTGCGGGGCATCTATCAAGCTGTGGTGGTTCTGTCACATATTGTTGGGTCACAGACTCTTCACCCAGTGTTACAGTGGCCATCCCTGGAGGCCAATGCTGGTCATGGATCATGAAGACGTCCGGCGTCTCTCCCATGCCGCTCACCATCACGGACCCTTCACCCATCATCTCAGCTGTGGCTCTCGTAGACTGGTGCTGAGCGGGGATACTGAAGCAGTCTGGCTCCTGTTCTCCTTTACCTGATGTGCTTTGTTGCTGGTGTTCCATATCGTGGGTAACATCCATACCCAATTGTTGTGCCCCGAGGTTCTCTGCGTGCACAGGCTCCCTCTCCTGCAACTCCGCAGCAGCCTCTGTAGTCTCCGGCTGGGCAAGAATCTGAGGCAAGTCCAGCCGCTGCCCCCCCCCCCCCCGGGCAGCTCTCCTCCTGCATGCTCGGGACAGTTAGTTTCTCATTGGCGTCGCCCTCTATACTCTCGTCCCACACCACGTCATTGTCATCAGTACAAATTGTGTCCCACTTGCTGTAGCCTGACAAGTTGAGCCTGTCGCTGTCGTGGATGGTGAAACCCAGTCGGTAGAAGAGATCACATCCCATTTTGTTTTCACCATGTGTAGCCACTTGAAACTCGAAATCATAAACAATCTTCAACTTGCAGTTTATTGTTAGCTCGATTGTCCCAATGTTGCTAACTCTGTGACCACCATATCCATACACTGCTGCTGGATTTTTTTCTAGTCGGGTGGTTGGGGAAAAATTTCTTCACTGTGGCCCAATTCAGCATCGACTTAACCACCACAATGTTGAGCAACAGCAGTACAATCATGTCATCCAATTCAACAATGCTGTATGCGTATGAATTAATCTCGGGGCTTACCGCATGGATGGTGGCTGTTGGTGGGCGGCTTTGCTTGCTTGGCGTGCCCCACGGCATCGGCGACCGGCACATTTTGGCGAAATGGTTGTACCTCCCACATTTATTACACCTTTGTCCTCTTGCCAGGCAAAAACGTGCTCTCTTATGGTGCATCAGGGAACCACAGTTACCACAGGCAGGGCCTCTTGGAGCGGTCCCCTGGTTCACAGCGTTCGCCTCGAACTCCTCAGCCGTGTCTCCATATTCCTCCATGCCCACAGCGTTGGTTAGTGGTGACTGTCCTATCTGTCATTGTTGTTGGCGCACACCTAGCTCCGATGCTAACCTGTCCGCCGACTCCAATTGGAACGCCAGCTCAATGGTGCTAGCTTGTGTTATGTCATTTGGCACCGTTAGCATCTTAGCCCTTAGCCCTTAGCCTCGGGTTGTTTGTGTCCTCGGCCAATTGGTCTTGCACCATCTTGTCCTCCAACAGTCCAAATTGGCACATGCTAGCCAGCTGTCTCAAATCAGTGACAAATCTTTGGGTGGACTCAGCAATTCCCTGTCGCCTCTGGCAGAATCTTAATACGGTGCGCTAGCACATTGTCCAGCATAGCAAAGTAGCTAGCTAGTAGCTCCACAGCATCTACATACGAGTCCATCGGCCCAAGCATGTGAAAAATCCTCTGATCGTCTAAGCCCAGGTTGTTGACAAGCAGTGCCCGTTTCCTTCCTTTATCCAGTTTTCCCAGGTCCAATGCTGCATCGCTGGTCTCGAACGCGTCCAGCCAACATGGCCACGGGAAACAGTTCACCTGGGGACTCGAGGAAAGGCCTTAGTGGTCTTAGGCATGCTTCCATGATTCGTTAATTCTCATCGCCAAATGTTATGTCCACAAACCTGGTAATGACGAGTAGGCTGTACTGGAACAGAACTTCATTACAAACTCTTTAGTAAATATCATACACTTATGTGAGTGCTCAGCTCCTAACTATTTCTATTGAGGGCAAGTTGGCAAAGAGACCATAACATGGCCGATTCTCCTTTATAAAAGTCAGTGCGATGACGACACCAGTCGGCCACTCACTGCCCTAAATCCCTTCATAGCAAAGTGGTTTCCTTCTGACATACACCTGTATTCGACACTGCAGCTATTACGACACTGCAGCAAAGACATTGAGTTGCTAGCTGTTAGCATGAGGCCTACATATCTCTCGAGAGAACACTCACACGTGATCTGCATTGTTGTTTATGCAAATCCGACGGCGAACGCTGGGACAGCGCGTGACGTCATCCATTCAGTAACCAGCAGGCTGCAGACAGAACACCCAGATGCTCTTCTCCTCATCTCAGGCGATTTCAACCACGTTTCACTGTCTCCCATTCTGCCCACTTTCACCCAGTATGTCACATGCCACACTAGAGACAATAAAACACTGGATTTGTTCTACGCAAACACTAAGGAGGCGTACACCTCATCACAACTCCCCCCACTTGGGAGATCGGATCACAACTTGGTTCATCTCCGACCGGTGTACAAACCCCTAGTGCACAGACAACCTCCGGCCATGCACACTGTGGAGTTATGGTCTGAGGAGACAATGGACACTCTAAAGGACTGTTTTGAAGCCACTGCCTGGAAGCAGCTCTGCGATCCACATGGTGAGGACATCGATGGCCTCATTCACACCTTCACGGGCTACCTCAGCTTCTGTGTGGACAAATCCGTTCCCACCAAGACC
The DNA here is from genome assembly GCA_020510985.1 of Pholidichthys leucotaenia. Taxonomy (NCBI): domain Eukaryota; kingdom Metazoa; phylum Chordata; class Actinopteri; order Cichliformes; family Pholidichthyidae; genus Pholidichthys; species Pholidichthys leucotaenia. Next base: position 228,717,814 of record CM035836.1, read on the forward strand.
ATACGGCGTCACTCAAACAACAAACCCTGGATCAACCCTGAGATAAAAACACTTCTGAGAGAGAAGAAGAGGATCTTCAGGTCGGGGAACAGGGAGATGCTGAAGTCCGTACAGAGGGAGCTGAGGAGAAAGATCAGAGAAGGCAAGGACAGCTTCAGGAAGAAGATGGAGGACAAGCTGCAACAGAGCGACATCAGCGGGGTCTGGAGAAACCTCAAAACCATCTCGGGGCTCCAGAATACCTCCCCCCAGGCCACGGGGGGCAGGGAGTGGGCGAACAACCTGAATCTGTTTTTCAATAGATTTGACCAACCGCCCTCCCCCCTGTCTGCACAACAACCACTGCTGCCTCTAAGAAATCAAGTCCTGCTACCCACTCCCCACTCCACCGACACCCCCCCCACTCCCAACACACAGCCCCCCAGCCTGACCCTGACCAAGACCCAGGTGAGGACGGAGCTGAGGAAGATCAAGGCGAGGAAGGCGTCGGGACCGGACGGCATCAGCGCAAAGCTCCTCAAGTCCTGTGCAGACCAGCTGTGTGGGATTGTGACGTATATCTTCAACATGAGCCTGAAACTGGGGAGGGTACCACAGCTGTGGAAAACATCTTGTGTGGTACCTGTACCAAAAACTTCCCACCCCAAAGACCTGAACAGCTTCAGACCGGTGGCCTTGACGTCCCACTTGATGAAGACCCTGGAGAGACTGCTCCTTGCTCATCTCTGCCCCCTGGTGGAACCAGCGATGGATCCACTCCAGTTCGCCTACCAGCATGGCATTGGGGTGGAGGATGCGGTGATCTTCCTCCTTCACCGTTCTCTGTCCCACCTGGAGAAGCCCGGGAATATGGTGAGGATCATGTTCTTTGACTTCTCCAGTGCTTTCAACACCATCCAACCGATGATCCTGAAGGACAAGCTGCTGCGCGCAGGGGTGGACCAGCACCTGTCATCATGGATCCTGGACTACCTCACGAACCGGCCTCAGTTTGTGAGAACCCGGGACTGTGTTTCCGACACGATCATCAGTAGCACGGGGGCCCCCCAGGGAACGGTGCTGGCTCCCTTCCTGTTCACTCTTTATACTGCGGACTTCTCACACAACACAACACATTGCCATCTACAGAAGTTCTCTGATGACTCTGCGATCGTTGGTCTCATCTCCAGCGGAGATGAAGCTGAGTACAGAGGGCTTATCCAGGACTTTGTGGACTGGTGCCATCAGAACTGCCTCCAGATCAACGCGAGGAAAACTAAGGAGCTGGTGGTGGACTGCCGCAGGCATGGGCAGCCCCTCACAGCACCAGTAAATATACAGGGAACAGACATCGAGATGGTGACATCCTACAAGTACCTGGGTATTCATCTGAACAATAAACTAGACTGGTCACACAATACTGACGCACTCTACAAGAAGGGACAGCGCAGGCTGTTCCTGCTGAGGAGACTCAGGTCTTTTGGTGTACAAGGGGCGCTGCTGAAGTCATTCTATGACACGGTGGTGGCATCAGCCATCACTTTTGGAGTGGTCTGCTGGGGCAGTGGCATCACTGCAGCCGATAGGAAGAGACTGAATAAACTGATTAAGAAAGCTAGCTCTGTCCTGGGGCAACGCCTTGATCCGATGGAGGAGATAGGAGAGAGAAGGACGGTGGCTAAACTGTCATCTCTGCTGGAGTCCGAGTTCCACCCTATGCAGGACATACTGGATACACTGAGGAGCTCATTTAGCAGCAGACTACATCATCCCAGGTGCACAACCGAGAGGTTTCGTAGGTCCTTCCTACCAACGGCTGTCAGACTGTACAACCTAAGCAGGGCTGCTCGCAGAGATAGCAAAAAGACGTAACAAACTAATAGTTTTTTTTGAATGCAAAAGATGCAATAGACTTACACAATGGTCCTCTCCGGCATACAACTAGGAACATACCGGTCGCTATGGAGGGTGAGAATATGTATGGGCACATAATCATACCATGTAGGATAACTAAATAGACGGTTATGCTGTTTCATCCCACCTAGCAACAATGCTCTGCACTGTGTGTGTTTATATATTTACATATTTATTCCATCTAGCTACAATGCTCTGCACTGGGTGTGTTTATATTTATATATCTATATATTTATTCCATCTAGCTACAATGCTTAGCACTGGGTGTGTTTATATTTATATATCTATATATTTATTCCATCTAGCTACATTGCTCCGCACTGTGTGTGTTTATATACTTGCATATTTATTCCACCTAGCTGCAATGCTCCGTACTGTGGGTGTTTATATATTTACATATTTATTCCATCTAGCTACAATGCTCTGCACTGTGTGTCTGTGTGTGTGTGTGTGTATATATATATTTTATAGTAATATGTACATATGTATATTAGCTGCTCTTGCTTGCTTGTTTTTTTTTTTTTGTTTTTTTTTTCTTGCCTTCTGATTGTTGCTCTGAGTGTTGCTATCCCTGTGCTGTTGCAATCCTGGAATTTCCCCGTTGTGGGACTAATAAAGGCTTATCTTATCTTATCTTATCTTATCTTATCTTATCTTATTCAGTGTTGCCAGATCTCGCAAGAGAAACAAGCAACCAGCTCTATGGAAACAAGCCCCAAAAAAGCCCAACAGGCAACCTACCACATCATTCTATCACTCTACTGTATATCACTCTATAAATGTCTGTGTCTGTCGCGATCATAGGACATCATAGGACAGCCTATGATATTTGCAGGATGTCCTATGATGATCCTATGATCTCAGGGTACATAGGACTCACAATGATGTCATATAGGCAATGCCATCATATAGGCAATAGGACTGGCTACCTGTGATGCAGTGTCCTATGATGCCAGCCTGGATGTCTTTATTATGTTATATAGACCATCAGGCTACCTGTGATGTAGTGTCCTATGACGCCAGCCGGGATGTCTTTATGATGTCATATAGACCATCACTCACAATGCCTGCCTACCTATGATGTAGTGTCCTATGATGCCTGCCACAGGAGGAGACCCTTCACCAGCATAGGGCACAACAGACAAGGGATGCACAGACAGACAGGAAACGTGTGGTAGTGCGCCATGCACCTGCTGAGTCACTTGAAGCCAAAAATGCTCGCAAAGTGAGCAACGCTGCACACCACGCAAGGCACAGACAAGCTGAGACCTGGGAGATGCGGAATAGTCAGCTGGCCGCCAACACTGCACACCAGGCAAGGCACAGAGAAGCTGAGACCGAATACAACACACTACTTTAAACCACACCCATTCGAAGCAGGACATGGGAAATCTCACTCAGTAAGGCAGAAGGCACTCTATAAATTCAAGAAATCTCTGTCAGTGACCCTTCAGCAACAGGCATGCAGAAATACTTGCTTATACTTGGTTTCTACGGGCATGTACAGGTATGTACTAGTCTTATCTATAAATGCAACAGATCTGTGTGTGTGTGTGTGTGTGTGTGTGTGTGTGTGTCTGTCTGTCTGTCTGTCTGTCTGTCTGTCTGTCTGTCTGTGTCTGTGTTCTCCTCACATACAGTAATGTGAAAAAGTGTTTGCCCCCTTCCTGATTTCTCATTTTTTGTATGTTTGTCATACCTTAATGCTTCAGATCATCAAACAAATTTAAATATTAGACAAAGATAACACAAGTAAACACAAAATGTAGTTTTTAAATAAAGGTGTTTATTATTAAAGGCCTCAGACGGTGACATTTTTTTATTGAACCAATAAACTGATTGTATGAAAATATTCCATTCTGGCCATTCCCGTGATTTAAAATGTGTCACCAGCCTCCATAAATGACTTTATTTGTTAATAGCCCATATTTCACTTATTGATGCTGCAGTACCGCCATCTCTCGATAGGGGCGGGCAGCAGTGACGTCAGGTCAGGGAGAAACAGGAAATGGCTGAACGACAGCAGAGTGATTCGGACAGCGATTATTTTATCGAGTATGACGACCGCAATATAAGTGATGATATTGACACTGAAGAATCTGATGATGAAGTAGTTTTGGGTGATGCTGATGGGGTTATTCAGCCGTATTTGTTCGAGCCCGAGGGTGCGGAGGAAAACGCGGACGAAACAGAGACCGGAGCAGACCACGTTGAGGACGAGCGGCTCGCCGATTTATATTGGCAAAATATGCTTTGAAATTTTTTTTTTAGGCGATATGCATGGTCACACACTTAATTATCAAAATAAAACTGCCAATTGTTCCCTCGCTGCCTTACTTGGCGACTTATAAACATTAGAAACATTTAGAAACATTATCATTGGAAATAAAAGGATAATGTATGTGAGGGATGTGTACTTTACGAGTTTGTTAGGAGATGTTGTTAATCATCATCATGTTAATCCTAGTCTCAAAAGCTACATAATTCTCTTAAGAGATTGATGGATCAACATGATCCATCATGGATGGATGATGGATGATGGATGGATCATGATTATTGTGATTCATTATTGTTTTCCTATAACTTCTCTTTCTGCTCAAAATTTTTTACATGTTTTAAATATTTTCTAATCAAACTTCATAGACCAATTTATATAGCACTCCCACGAGCCATTAGTTTATTATAAGCATCTGATTATACCATTTTTTTTAACAGGTGCACTTGTGAGAAATGCAACATTATGCCAACATCAACTGAATCTCGGTGCTGCCAGGAGGTATTGAAGGTGAAGGAGAAACTAGAAGAACTGAAGGGCTGTGGATACACAGATGATAACCTACCAAGGTGTATCACTGATCACCCCAGTTTCCGTTCTGTCTGTCTTGACATCTGGGTTTTACAGACAGCTTATCTGGCCTACAGACAGCAATATGGTGATCATGACGCAAGTCAGCACGAGTGAGTTTTTAAACAATATTTATTCATGTGTTTTAATTTTCCAGATCAATTATGAAGAAATCATTCAATACATTCAATAATCAATGCAAACGGAATAATCAATGCCAACCCCATATTTTTCAGGCGATACAGATTCATAGCCTACAGGCAACTGGTCCGGTGGTGTTGGGGATATCTTGGGAAAGAAGTGAGGGTGATATTGCCTGCCTGTGCTGTGAGCCTCATCAGAGAAACATTCCCATCTGATCACTACAAGGGATTTTGCCTACCAAGATTAGATTTGTGATCAATGTTATTTAAATAAAGTTTTTTAAAATCATATATTGAGTTTATTAATGTGCATGTCAATTTTATAATTCTAATATTTCAGCATTCATCAAAGTCGGATCTCATATACATTAGAGTAATTTTTCTACCATTTTATGGTGTAAAATTCGTGTTCAATTTTTAAAAGCACATTTCTCTAAAAATCTTAGGCTTATATTTGTTTGTCTTAGCAAAATATGTTGCTTCCCTAACAATTGAAAGCTGAACTTTCATTGCTAATTGGAAATTTATTCTACTTTTACATGTTTGATTTTGAAAATCTAGATACATGTTGCTCAACAGCATCAGCTTTGATGGGACGCTGAAATTTGGCACTCAATGTTGCGGGAACTCTGGCTTGTACAGAGTGCCACTGCTCCAATAAGTGGGTTGGATCAACCAAGGTTTTGTCGAAAAGAGTATTCATCAGATCATCCACATATTCTGAAATAAAATTAATTTAATAAAAATTAGAAATCCATTTGACTACAGTATGAAATACATATTTGACCCAAATTAACATAATTTGATAAAAGCTATGAAATGTGAAAGTTGAATGAAGACCAACCCTCCACCCACCCTAAATATCATACACAAGCCTAGAAAATGATAGTAATATTTCGTATACTTCCTCTTTGCTTTCCTTGCTTTCCTTGGTGTCGATGTGCGAGGCCCTGTTGTTGCCAGTGATCTACGGCACGTATCGCATGTGCTCGGATGACTTGTGTCCCATTGTGTGATCTTCGGATCGGTCTGACAGTGTGAGCCTGGAGATCAATAATTTTAACAATGTATTAGGGTTAACAAGTTATTCTGATAGTTCACATGAACAATAATGTAAATAAATTGTTGATAATGATACTCACGTTTTACAGGTTTTTTCTCTGGTCGGACAATTAACTTTCTGGTTTGTGTGAAATTGTTTTTTGTGTTAGGTTGCAGTCTCTCAGGAGCTGGTGGATCGTATGTAGTGCTCGCATCTTTGTACTTGGGTTGCAGTGATGGTTCGGCTTTGAGATCTGGATTGGGTGTTGTCAGAAGAGGATCTGGTATAGCCTGGGCTGTATTTAGTGTAGGTGGGACATGTTGGTCTAGTGGATCTGAAAGTGGATTTACATAAAAGTCCTGGTCATCAGCTTCCTCTGCTTGGTCAGAAAAATCCACAGTATTTGAAGGTTGAGTGACACTGGATAAAATCTGCAAAAACAGTAGATCAACATAATTTCATTCCAGAGGTGTCAAATTGGATTACATATATAGAAATATAACTTGAGCAAACAGGCACAACCACCTCCCTATACAGCACTGAATATTTCATATTTGATTAGTATGAATACCCTAAAATTCTAATATTTGATAAGTTGTTAAGGCAATGAAATTCATTGCTTGTAAATAATTTTAGTAAATATTGGCAGTGAATATTAAAAAAAGAAAACTTACCCTGTTTACTTCTATTTTTCTGACAGCAGATCGCATCGGTAGATCACCCTTGCTTTTCACGCCACTGTCACTGACACTTGTCTGAGAGTGGGACTTTGAAATGAACGGATATATAGTTGGAACAGCCGATTTTTTTAGCAGCAATCTTTTTGCAAATTTCATTTCATATTGCATCTTACTGAGAAAATCGCTGTCAACGAAATGTCTACTGCATATTTTAGGTGATTTTCCAACATCATTCCAATTTTTTCGCGTTTTCTGAACGAATTTCACCCATGCGGTTCTGATTTTCCCAGGCAGGGGAAATTCATAAACACTCACCGCGTGCTCCTCCGGTATACCGTCGCACCCGTAGACAACACAACGCCAAACCATAATTAATTCGATCACTGAAATCCTAATCGTAATAAATACTCTATTTGTAATCCACAAGTACTCCTAGAAATATCCGTAATCGCCGATTTTTAAAACGTAAACAACACGCAATATCCGTCGAGTGTTTGCTGGTCGCTTCCTGACCTGACGTCACACAGTCAGTGGCCATTTTAGCCGCTGATAGCTTTGCAGAGTCAGACAGCTCTCAAGGAAATCATACTTCAATAGCGCGTTGTCACCTTATGCGACATTTGTTGACACCAAAACATGTGCGATTCAAATTAGCTCGTCTCACACAACAATTTAAGATATGATTTAGCGATACTGAAATTTCGTCCGGCCGAGGCCTTTAAGGGTAAAAAAAAAAATCCAAACCTACATGGCCCTGTGTGAAAAAGTGATTGCTTCCCCTGTTAAAACATAAATTAACTGTGGTTTATCACATCTTTGGAAAGCTGAGTTCAATTTCTATAGCACATCCAGGCTTGATTACTGCCATAACTGTTCTCAATCAAGAAATCACTTAAATAGGACCCGCCTTACAAAGTGAAGTACCGGTAGACCAAAAGATCCTCAAAAGCTAGACATCATGCTGCAATCCAAAGAAATTCAGGAACAAATGAGAAACAAAGTAACTGAGATCTATCAGTCTCGAAAAGGCTATAAAGCAATTTCTGAAGCTTTGAGACTTCAGCGAACCACAGTAAAAGCCATTATCCACAAATGGTGAAAACATGGAAGAGTGGTGAACCTTCCCAGGAGTGGCCAGCCGACCAAAATTACCCCAAGAGTGCAGCAACGACTCATCCAAGATGTCACAAAAGACCCCACAACAACATCCAAAGAACTGCAGGCCTCATCTGCCTCAGTGAAGGTCAGTGTTCATGACTCCACCATAAGAAAGAGACTGGGCAAAAATGGCCTGCATGGCAGAGTTCCAGGAGGAAAATCACTGCTGAGCAAAAACAGCATAAAGGCTGTTTCACCACAAGAAAAAAAGAACACCAAAAGGAATGTGAGAAGGAAACGCAAGGACGACTCACAAGATCACAAAAAGAAAAAGCAGAACAAGAAACATTAAAATCAGCTATATCGGACCACTGCAAAAGAAATAATCACATCATGGACTGGGACAACATAAAAATTATTGGATCGGAGAGCAACAGACACAAACGTTGGATCAAGGAGGCAATAGAGATCAGAAAGCGGGGAAAAGACACCATGAACCGAGATGAGGGGGCCTTTATGCTTTCTCACACCTGGGACCACATTCTCCAGAGACCATCTGACGGCGGGAGGCGGGGCCGGCTCAGCGGATCTGACAGATCTGCTGAGCTGGCCCCGCCTACGAAAATCAGCTGATAAATGTCACCTGGCAGCAATCAGCTGACTCTTCTGATGAAGGCTGCAGTGCAGTTGAAACATGTAAAGAAGGTAAAGACATCTTTCTATTTTACTTTTGTCTTTCAAAGGAAAAAAAAAAAAAAAAAAAAAAAAAAGGATAAATAATTGAAAGAAGACAAAATGAACCTGTTTGACGTAAGGCTTGCCTCAGTTTTGCCAGAAAACATCTTGATGATCCCCAAGACTTTTGGGAAGATACTCTGTGGACTGATGAGAAAAAAGTTGAACTTTTTGTAAGGTGTGTGTCCCATTACATCCGGTGTAAAAGTAACACTGCATTTCAGAAAAGGAACATCATACCAACAGTAAAATATGGTGGTGGTAGTGTGATGGTCTGGGGCTGTTTTGCTGTTTCAGGACCCGGAAGACTTGCTGTGGTAAATGGAACCATGAATTCTGCTGTCTACCAAAAAATTCTGAAGGAGAATGTCCGGCCATCTGTTTGTGACGTCAAGCTGAAGCGCACTTGGATTCTGCAGCAGGACAGTGATCCAAAACACACCAGCAAGTCCACCTCTGAATGGATGAAGAAAAACAAAATGAAGACTTTGGAGTGGCCTAGTTAAAGTCCTGACCTGAATCCGATTGAGATGCTGTGGTATGACCTTAAAAAGGTGGTTCATGCTTGAAAACCCTCCAGTGTGGCTGAATTACAACAATTCTGCAAAAATGAATGGGCCAAAATTCCTTCACAGTGCTGTAAGACTCATTGCCAATGATCACAAATGCTTAATTGCAGTTGTTGCTGATAAGGGTGGCCCAACCAGTTATTAGGTTTAGGAGGCAATCACTTTTTCACACAGGGCCATGTAGGTTTGGATTTTTTTACCCTTAATAATAAACACTTTCATTTAAAATCTGCATTTTGTGTTTTCTTGTGTTATCTTTGTCTAATATTTAAATTTGTTTGACTAGTACATACCCGTGCATACCCGTCCATGCCCGTAGAAACCAAGTATAAGCAAGCATTTCTGCATGCCCGTTGCTGAAGGGTCTCCTTCTGTCTGAGACGGCTGTGTTGTTCACAGTCATGTCTGCGGCGTACTGCTCAAACCTGAGGTGTTTCATTTTCACGGCATCTTTTCTGACATGCAGCAATTCTCCTCACTCTATTGCTCTCCATCTGGTGGGTCTTCTTGTTCTTCTTCTTCTTCGTTCAGACCACTGGTTGAGGGATTGATTGATTGATTGATTGATTGATTGATTGATTGATTGATTGATTGATTGATTTTATCTATTTGAACATCCAGACAAAGAAAATTTAAAACAAAAATCAAAACCAAAAAAAGAAAATTAAAAAAGAAAAATGCCTTGTTCAAAAGGAGTGGGAAGAAGCCAACGCTTATATAGTCCCACCCCTTCTCCATACCCAATAAATTATAATATCTATGGCGGATGATAAAATAAAGGCAGCGATGCGAGTTTTAAGTAGGTTTTATTAAATCATACCGCCATCACGGAGCTTGCCCCGGCGCCGTGCATGCACACCGGGAGCGAGCCCGGAGGCTCTCAGCAGAGAGACACAAGAGTGAGTGTGTCAGCAGCAGTTGCAGGAATGAGAGAGTGAGTTACAGAACATGTGCAGTATTTATACCCAGTTACAGACAATACATGAAAGACATGAGACATTTGCATCACAGTAAGAGCAGGAAGCCTGAATGTTTGCATTTGATTCATACAAAACAGCATGATACCAGCGGAAGGAGCTAAACATAGGAAGGCTGCCTATTGTTCTGTTAATCGCTCCAGATGCGCGCTCTGCATGTCCCAGTCTGTTGTGGGGGTTACACCACACGCCCCCTCCCCCAGAGGGCTCGGCAGGGGGCCGAGTCCTCGATAGTGCAGCTTTGGCAGCGAGCAGGGAAAGCTCTGTGCAGGCGGAGGTGGAGGGGGGTGGGGGGCAGTAAGTGTCGGCAGGAGACGGTGAAATCGTCTGAGCCGCGCAAAAGTTGCTTGTGGGTCCGCGATGTCGAAGGGCTGTCCCGTTGAACGTGCAGAGGTCCACAAGAAGAAAAATTAGTCACTGACTCCTCCCGCGATTAAGTCCTGCAAGGATTAATAGTGGACGTGAAGAAAAGCAGGGGCGGCTGTAAGAAAAAAAACAAAGGCAAAGGGACTTGGCGTGTTGACTTTAGGTGCGGGCACAACCTTAAAGCTCTCGGGAACCGCAGACTGTCGAATTCCCTATGTGTGCCGTGGCTGAGACCATTAGCAACTCCTTCGAGCATGCTGCGTGCGTGCCTCCGGTGTACGAGCAACCCTGAAGGGCCTGTGTGCAGTGGCGGAGGAGGATGGGGGTCTGCAGAGCCATATGCGTCCCGTGCATGGTGCGCCGTCCGCGTAACTACCCGGTGCGTGTGCCGGGGCTCCGTGTGTTGTTGGGCCAGCTGGAGAGGAGACAGGGTCAGGGAGCGTAATCATCCCTGTTCGATGTGTTGGAGCGGTGAAAGGAAGTAGACGATCTTTGTCCCTCGCGCTCGTGCAGATGCGTTGGAGTGGTGAGAGGGAGGAGACGATCTTTGTCACTCGCTCAGCCATGGTGCGTTCAGGTCCACGCGCTGCATTCTCCGTCGGCCATGGAGGTCGCCGTCGTGGAGAGGGGACGAGGTGCATGTGCTCTCGTGTGGAGGAGCTGTGCGCGCGGACGGTCCAGCGTGGATGTGCCGATCTAGGCGTGCAGATCCCACCATGAAGTTTGCTGCGGCTTTCCCGGTCGTGGGTGATGTCCGGAGAGTTCCCTGAAGCAGAAGGAAGCTGCTGCGTTCGCTTGTCGTCGGAGCATCACCGCCTGGTGCTGCGTTCGCTGGCAGCGTGGCTGTTCAAGCCAGAAGGTTGCGTCGCACAAAGCGTGTGCGTCTTCGGGGTCACCAGTGAAGCAGATGATAAAATAAAAGCAGCGATGAGAGTTTTAAGTAGGTTTTATTAAATCATACCGCCATCACGGAGCTCGCCCCGGCGCCATGCATGCGTGCCGGGAGCGATCCCGGAGGCTCTCAGCAGAGAGACACAAGAGTGAGTGTGTCAGCAGCAGTTGCAGGAATGAGAGAGTGAGTTACAGAACATGTGCAGTATTTATACCCAGTTACAGACAATACATGAAAGACATGAGACATTTGCATCACAGTAAGAGCAGGAAGCCTGAATGTTTGCATTTGATTCATACAAAACAGCATGATACCAGCGGAAGGAGCTAGACACAGGAAGGCTGCCTATTGTTCTGTTAATCGCTCCAGATGCGCGCTCTGAATGTCCCAGTCTGTTGTGGGGGTTACACCACAATATCATTCTATATGATATGAGATAGGTGCATTGTAATTCCAGTTCATGGACAGGATCATGAAAATAGATCTGAGCAAAAAGTGACTTTCGACCCTGTTCAGGAAGACCCGTGCATGCCTGTCGAAACCCAGAAACTGGAGCACCCAGAGAAAATCAGCGCTTTGCTTGGCATTTTACACATTTTTAGTGTAGACTGCCATTCTGCCATTCTTCATGGGTACTGCTTCGAATGGGTGTGGTTTAAAGTAGTGTGTGCTATTCTTAATGGGGTGACAGACTGACACACTGACAGAGATTTCTTGAATTTATAGAGTGCCTTCTGCCTTACTGAGTGAGATTTCCAGATTTACTGCTTGGAATGGGTGTGGTTTAAAGTAGTGTGTCCGGTCTCAGCTTCTCTGTGCCTTGCCTGGTGTGCAGCGTTGGCGGCCAGCCGACTATTCCGCATCTCCTCAGTCTCAGCTTGTCTGTGCCTTGCTGGTGTGCAGCATTGCTCGCTTTGCGGGCATTTCGGACTTCAAGTGACTCAGCAACTGCCACACGTTTCCTGTCTGTCTGTGCATCCCTTGTCTGTCGTACCGTATGATGTGCTCGAACCCCAGGTGTTTATTTTCACAGCATCTTTCCTGATGTGCAACACAGTCATGCCTGGGAGGTACTGCTCGAACTTCAGCTGTGCCATCTTCACAGGATCTTCCCTGACGTGCAGCAGTTCTCTTCTTCTTCTTCTTTTGGTTACTGGCAGATAGCAAACAACTCAAAGGTGCATACCGCCACCTACTGTACAAGAGTGTGTAACATTATGTCATCTGAGCCCAACCCCTAAATTCTATGACTTAATCCTGTGTTATTTAAAAAAGAGAAAAGAGCCCTTCTCGTGATTCTTAGTGCCTCTCCATCTCCATCTGTTCCCAGAATCCCAGTTAAATTCCATTCCCTACCGGCCTCTCGAACTTCATTTTCCATTATCTGTCTTTCATTTCCGTATTTGTGACAGTGTAATAAGATGTGCTCAACATTTTATTTTACTCCGCATTCTCTACATTTGTCACTTTCGCCTTTCCCCATGGTGAATAAAGTGCCATTTAAACCTGTGTGATCCAGTCTGAGTCTTGCCATAATGATGTCTTCCCTCCTTTTGGTTGTTATGAAATTCTTTATTGCAATAGATTTTTGTATTTTGTAATATGATCTACCTTTATGATCTTCATCCCATCTTTTTTGCCATAGCTCAGTTCCTTTTTTCTTGATTACTGCTTTCCCTTCACCTTTTCCAAGAGACAATGGTATAGTTATCTCTTTTCCAAGAGCACTTTTTGCTAATTTGTCTGCACAGTCATTCCCTTTCAACCCTTCATGTGCAGGAACCCAACAACCAACCACCAATCAAATCTTAAAAGAAGAAGAAATCTTTTTTTTCTTCTTTTAGATTTGATTGGCGGTTGGCAACCAGTTTACAGGTGCATTACCGCCACTGACTTGATTATCATCACTCTATATCTTTGTATAAGGAGTTCTTATAAGGAGTTCTGAACAACTCCTTATGTGTGAAAAAATTATCCGTCCTTGGACTGTGTCCTCAAGAGATCTTCTTCTTCTTCTTCTTCTTCTCTCGGTTACTGGCAAACAACTGAAAGGTGCATACTGCCACCTACTGATCACTCTATTGCTGTCTATTTATGTAGCATGTGGTAGGTCTATATGACATCATAAAGACATCAAGGCAGACATCATAGGACACTACATCATAGGTAGCCAGTCCTATTGCCTATATGACGGCATCGCCTATATGACATCATCGCGAGTCCTACGTAGCCTGAGATCATAGGATCATCATAGGACATCATGCAGACATCTTAGGCCGTCCTATGATTGTGACACACAGACAGACACACAGAGATTTCTTGAATTTATAGATAGATGATCTGAAACATTTAAGTGTGACAAACATACAAAAAATGAGAAATCGGGAATGGGGCAAACACTTTTTCACACCACTGTATACAGTATATATATTGGATTGCATTCTGAAATATCAGTTTGTGTCACGATCTGAGCACGGAGGGATTCCGTCGTACTCGGTCTCTTTACCTTTTTTCATATTTGTATGGTGTTGTATTTTTGAGTTCTTATTCCTGTTATTTTGTCTTTGGTTAATTTTCAGTTAATTTCACTTAATTTTTCACTTAATTTCACTTATCCTGTATTGTTCCTTAGTATGAATTATTTTCCCGTTGCATTCATTGTAGTGTTGTTGTTTTTATGTTTGGGTTTGGGTTTATTTGTCTTTGTCTATCTCATTGTATTTATGTTCTGTTGTATCTTCTCTGTTCCTGGGGCTGCAGCTGTCAGCAGAACTTCTGGGTTTTTTGCTCCATTATGGGTAGTGCTCCTGTCAGCTGTCAGTTCCCTCTCTTTGCTCCCAGCTGATCCCACTTGCAATCATTGTTACCTTCTGCCAGGTCATGTGACCAACACCTGTTATCACTTGTTTCATTTGTTTCTGACCCTATTTAAGAGCTGTTATTTTCATTTCTGTTTGCCGGAGTCTTAAGTTACTCATCCTCTTCTCCACCAGAACCCATTCCCTGATCTGGTGAGTTTTGTTTCCATTCATTTGTGTGTAAGTTGCTTTATTATCTGTTTGGACTTTTGTTGGTGCACTATTTGGGATTTTTGTGCTTTTGTTAATAAACACCACAAACTACAGTTCAGCATCTGGGTCTTCCTCTCTGCCCTGAGGGGTGATTTATGACAATATGTTTGGGGTGGATTGCAGGAATTTTCCGTTATATATATGATATTTTCCAAAAACACACAAAAATTTCACACATTCACTGAGAAAGGAAGCATTCATATTCTAGTTTAAAAACAAGACCATGTTTACTGAAAAAAATGGATCAATTTACCAAAGGATTAGAAAAACTAGGTAGGCAAACTCTTTCCAAAATTCTTGTGAACTCTGGCAATTAAAAAAATAAATTGGAGATTCTGTTTTGCTACTGCAGAAAGAACATAAAGGAGAGAAAATTTGCTTATAAAATCATTACAGGATTAAAATCTGTGTAGCATCTTAAAGTGCATTTCTTTATTTTATTAGGGATAAGGAATTTATATGGGTATGTCCAAACTGTTTTTGTAGTAATATTAGTTAAAGATATCTCCCACAACATTATAGATTTTGGGAAACAGCTCTGATCTGTAATTACATCTGGAATAAGGTATTAAAGTGTTACTCTGCCAAAAGTCAAGTGTGTTTTCTTATTAACATGTCTGTGACATGTTTTTATGACTTACAAGACATCTTCTTCTTTCGGCTGCTCCCTTTAGGGGTCACCACAGCGGATCATCTGCCTCCATCTCACCCTATCCCTTGCATCTTCCTCTGTAACACCAACTCTCTCCATGTCCTCCTTCACTACATCCATGAATCTTCTCTGTGGTCTTCATCTTTTCCGCCTGCCTGGCAATTCCATCTTCAACATCCTTTGTTCAATATATCCACTGTCCCTCCTCTGCACGTGTCCAAACCATCTCAGTCTTGCCTCTCTTACTCGTCCTGCACCACTTTCACATACTTCTCTGCCACTCCTGACTTTCACATACAGTACCACACTTTGTCTCTTGGCACCCTTTCATATGCTTTCTCTAGATCCACAAAGACACAGTGTAACTTCTTTTGACCTTTTCTATACTTCTCCATCAGCACTCTTCGAGCAAAGATCACATCTGTAGTACTCTTTGTTGGCATGAAACCGTACTACTGCTCACTGATTGTCACCTCTCCGCTTAACCTGGCTTCAACAACTCTTTCCCTTATCTTCATAGTGTCATGAACAGCAAGAGCGCGCCCCTCCCGTCCTGTCTCACCTTTGTTAATTTATCACACCACCTGAGGCAGAAGATGCACCTGCACCTGCTCATCAGCCAGCATGCTTAAGGAGGTCCTCTCCGCGCATTCTACGCTGGCTCGCCTGGGTATACTGCCCATTCAAGACAAGCAGGTTTAGGGCCTTTTCCACTAGCACGCTTTAGCGCGACACGGGACGGCTCAGCACGCTTTGTACGCTTTTCCACAAGCCCCAACACGGTTTAATAGCCGCAATTCTCAGCCCCGCTGAAGGGCAGGGTACAGCAGTGCTGAGCTGTGCCGTGTTGTGACGTTAACAGACTGGTCGCCGCTGATTGGTCAGGTCATAACCGGCGCTGATTGGTCAGGTTGTAACCGCCCCTCTCCTCCTCCTCATCTACCAAATCTTCACGACCTTCTCAATAAAGTTTTTGAAAAAAAAAAAAAAAGAATCTTCACGACTGCCATTACTCAGCACGCAACCACTGTTGGCGGTTCCTTTCAGTGTATTGCTGTGCTATTTTCATTTATTCTCTATCAAAAATGGCTTCGCGTAATAAGGGTGTTCCATGGACCAGTAAGGAGCTGCAGTGTCTGCTCACTGCATTGTCAGACGAACGTATTCAGCGCGAGTTAGACGGAGCTGCCCGGAATGAAAAAATATACCGGGAGGTCTCGACATCGGAGTCCTTTAACGGTGAGTTTTAATTTTTTTTATTGTGCGTTTTTTCGCAAATATATTCGGTAAGACGCTCAGTTTATTTATGCAATAAAAAAGCTGTTCATTTGTGGATGATGATCGCTGCTTAATTGCAGCACACTGCGGACTCAAGCTTTTATTTTAATTATTCATGTGAACAATACGCTGAAATAAGCTTATGTATTCTTGTTAAAAACTATTGTGCTGTATTTTATTGTGTGCATTTTCCTTGTAGAATCATCCCACGCGTCCGCCGCGACAGCCCGTCCGGATTATTCAACCGAGCCTTCCTGACCCACAGCTGGCAGAGACGCTTCATTCAGCCGAGTCGTGACCCAGTTTGGGAAGCTGGTGTAGACACTCAGTGGTCGGCGTGTATAAAATGTCGATTAACCTTCATGTTGTGTTGCAAAGTTTTTTTTTTCTTTTAATATTTTGTATATAATAAAATGGAATTGTTTTGGAAAGTGTGGTTTGTCTGTTATAACACTGAATTATAAAACAGTATAATTTCATAGAAATTCCATTGCTTAATCTGATCAAAATGATACTGATCTTCCTGTCAGGGTCAACCATTGTAAAGGTAATGTAATTTTTAACTAGACCAAAAAACAAATGTTTTTGTAAGCTTTCTGTTCTTTTTATTGAAATATCATAAAAAATTAGCCCCACATGATCCAGTTCTAAACTTTGGGTACATTTTTT
Organism: Pholidichthys leucotaenia; assembly: GCA_020510985.1. Classification (NCBI taxonomy): domain Eukaryota; kingdom Metazoa; phylum Chordata; class Actinopteri; order Cichliformes; family Pholidichthyidae; genus Pholidichthys; species Pholidichthys leucotaenia. The sequence continues at coordinate 228,734,724 of CM035836.1, forward strand.
ATGTTAACTTATAAGAAGTTGCACAGTTGGACTTTAAAATGCAGCAGGAGAGACCGATCAAGCTTACAAGTCAATGTAAAAAGTAAGTATATGTAAATTGAATGTTCTATCGGCATTCCAAATTCAGAGAATTACAATACTTTAGAAGGAGTGTAGCATCATCTAAACGGAAAATAATAATACTGTTGTTCCAAACGTTGACCTGAAGGTGAAAAACATGATTTTTTTTTAATTCAGTACATCCAAAATGCCCTAGGATGTAAAAAATAATAATTTGGTGTAGGCCAGTGTGCCACGTCTCATTATTTAATACGAATAAAAACAAGTTTCAGCTCTTTATTTCTAGGTCATTTGGCAGTTAATTCAAAACAAAAGTGACTTGTGTTGTTGCAGCTTAATTATGAGATAAAATTAATTGTGAGATAAATCCACAGAGCGAGCAAGGCAATAATCCTTGAATCCTTTTTTGTCTAAATAAGGACTCAGTGGGTGCGTAACGTCACGGGAGTGTGGCCCCGCCTCGCTCAGAATCTGCTACTGCCCCGCTTCTAAAACCTCCTAACAAACCATCACAGCACAAGCACAACACCAATGGAGACAGAAGCATTCCGAGCTGTACTGAAGTGAACCGAGCCGTACCGAGGTGTGCTGGGCTAGTGGAAAACAGGCTATAGTGTGGCTGATCAACTTTATGCCTCTGTAGTTACTACAACTCTGAGCAATACTTACAAGACATATCAAGAGCTAAATCACTCATGAGTCTTGTCTTTGTTTTTTTGCTGTGAAAGTTCAGTTAAGCTCCTCCCCTTGGAAAAAAGCAAGTTTAGACAAACTGTTTTTGGTGATGTCACTATAACACGTCCGTAGTGTTGAGCCAATCAGGACTAAGATCTGGCTGTTCAAATTTGCCAGCTTCCAGACTTCTGTGTCCTGGTGGTCGGGATGTGAGTGGACCTAATTAGACTGTGGTGTTTGAAGGAGGAGAAAAAGGGCAAATTTTTTTTACAAGCAACTGTAACCCAGGATTTCCACTGACTCCGGATGTGGTTCGTTACAGCTGCAATCCGGTCTCCGCAGCAAATAGTTCCCATTCTAAATAACGTTGTACTCCCCACATGGTCCGGACTATTACGGAAAGAATCTGGCTCATTGGAGTCTATTTGTAACAAGTGCCAGATCCAGTCCACAAGGAAATGCCACGGTATCTACTGTATTTAATAACTGTTTGTTCATTAAAAACTATTTAAGGATCGCCCGTTATTTCTGAGGTCTACTCCTCCACCACTGTGTCAGAGAAGATAACATAATGACAGTGGGCTACTTACATATTATTAGAGCACACAAATCTCGGTGGCGAGCCGGTACTGTGGTGTTTGGACGTGGTGGCTCACCATAGGTGATGTCATCACATGGCGAACTGGCCGTGATGCGATACAGCGCCATCCTTCTGTATATAATTCAGTTATGTGTTGAATAAAGGAAAGTGCAGTTCATGCTCGCTGTCCATACCTATTTCTTAGACATAACAGGTACATCACGCTTCGTTGTTGTTTTCACTTGATCGCAATTTATCACAAACCGAGCCGGTGTTGTCCTTCAGGCTCGGTTCTGACCATTCTCTGTGGCTCAGGTAACAGGTTATTTATGTATTGTGTTATCTTTTGAATTTTTGTTGTTTTTATGTTACTTTTTTCCCATGCCTGTAGCCACTGCTCTGGCTGGTGGCTGTTAGGCAGCCTCTTTGACCTACATTCGTGTGGACATTGTCTAACACTCGCTGGTCCAACCACGCCCCCTCTCTCTTGACAGCCAGCTGATTCCACTCCGGTAATTGTCTTTCCCGCGCCTCGCCTAGGTGCACCCAATCTGTTGTCCAACAGTGCTTGTACTTAAGCGGCCTTTGCCAGTCAAGCGTTGCTGGACCATTGGTTATACTCATATGTGTGTGAATTGACATGTGGATATACTGTCCCATGTGGGAGTTGGGAGCTACACTGTTGCTACTCCCCTCAGTGTAGTTACCGGTCGTGTGCGCTCGTTGGAACTTCTTGGACTACTTGGACTGCTCTAGTTCTGTGAGTAAAAACTGTCTGCATTTCCCTGTGCAGTTCGTTGCTACACTTTGGCACTGTTGCCCAGTTTATCCTCCCTTATCTGTTGAGGATCCTGGAGGACTCTAAGTTAACCCGAGCCATCATATTATTGTGTACTGTTCGTCTTGTGGCCACGGTACACTGTGGTCTGCCCGCTGCACGTTCATTGTGTGAGTCCTTTTAGTGTACACCGTTGTCTTTATTTTTGGAACTGTTTGCCTTTTGTGTTAATAAATCTGGTGGTGGTGTAACCTGTGAGTAAATCCATTCATCCTTCCCCTCCTTTGTGCGCTGCGCAAAAGCACACGAGGAGGCTTGTGACAGCAATTGGTGCCCCTCTGTCTCTCTTGGGTCTTTCTTGAGCTCTCACGTTATTTTATAAAAGCTTGTAATTCGAACCCTGTTCTTATCAATGCTGCTTCAAAACACAATCGGGGCAGATAAGGATGGCTGCAAGGCTCTGTCCGCACTGCATCCACAATGGACTGCATCCAGAGTCAGTGGAAATCCTGGGTAAGACAATAAGAGTTTTTTTTTTAAAGGGACTAGGATACCATTTTAAACATTGTAGATTTGTTTTTGAAGGGATTTATATCCACTGGAGTGTGTCATGAGCTGGGACTGGGATTTCTGCCCGACCCAGTCTCGTGGCCTTTTCAGTGCATTTGTCTTTTGTGTTATTGTGCTCCTATTAGTATTATTCTGCTTTTCATTTTTCTGCAGTTGTGTTTCTGTTATTTTTGGCCATATCTTGTTTTGTAATTGTTTCTGGACTAATGTCTATTTGTAATTTGCTTTCAGTTTACTGTGATTATGTTTGTTCTTTTCACATATGTTATGATGCCTTTCTCTGGGTTGACAGCTGTCAGGCGATTTCCTGGTTTGTGCTCTGTTGAGGGTGTCGCCTGTCAAGTTGTCAATCCAGCCGTTCCTCCGTCACGTATCAGCTGGTTCCAATTACTGTTTTTCCTCTTTTGCCTGCTCATGTGAGCCTGCACCAGTACTCACTTGTGTAATCATTTCACCTGTATAAAGTTCTGCCGTGGCACTGGGTCAGAGCGGCTACATTGTTGGTGTTCATATGTTTTGGAATTTCGCCTGTGAACTTCTTTCATCTCCTCTGTATGTGCTGCTCACCCCTCCAGAGCTTCCCTGCTCCAAGGCACATCATGTAAGTTTTTCCCTGTTTGGACTTTTTGTATCACTGCCATCATTCTGAACTGTTTGCCTTTTGGTTAATAAATGCACGACACTATCCGGCGCTTGAGTTGTCCTTTCTGCCCCAAAGGGGCACTGCATATGACAGAATGTAGCTGCCATAAGTAAACCCAGAGGTGGTGTCTGCATTTTTTTCCCTTCTCCTTTATACGCACCTGTTGTTGGAGCTCACCATGTCCATCCTGGACGACATGGAGCGGCAGGTGGTGCGTCTTCTGGAGGACATTTGGTCGTGGACACAGGCCTCCTGTTCTCTCAAGATGGTCCAAGAGTGTCGGGATGGTGATGAAGGCTTTCCCCAGCCTATGGAATCACCCGGAAGCAACGGACATACTCCTCGCAATATTCTCCCTTCCTGTCTCACTCAACTCTCCTCCAGCATGCACCTCACCAGCTCCACGGCAGCGCTGTCACACTGCTCCAAACCGGCAGAGAGAAGACTCCACCTCTCAGACAGCAACTTTCCTCTCATTGAGCAAGACAATTCCCGCAGCAGTCTCCCTTTCTAGTTCTCATTTGCTGACTGTCACGCCAGTCTGTTCCTCCTCCTCTGCTGTTTTTTTCTCCTGTCTCCTCGGTGAGTTCTCCCACTGCTGAGAGTTTGGCTATGCCCTTCCCAGTTCCGCTCACCTCCACCTCTACAGAGACGGGTCCTCCACTGTCCACTAGGGGATCCAGATTCACCGTAGACACGGAGGGGGATGACTGCCCACCTGCTGCTGCAGAGAACATCGTTCATCGGGATGACAGGCAAGTGTCATTTATTTTTCCTCCTATTAATGATATTGTGCCTTGTCTGACTCCCGGTGATGAGGCTCAGGGTTTGCAGTCCCCTGAGCTCTCACTACCTGTAGCAGCAAATCTTTCCTCACCTATCCTCTTCGTGTCTCCCCCATCTTTTCCTGAGTGACCGCTGGCCCCAGAACCGAGCTGCCGGACGATGGAGGAGCCCATGGCCTTGGAGGATCCAAACCTAGCACGGAGCCGACCCCAGCTGCCACGCTGGAAGAGCCACCAGTAGGGATTATTTCCTCTGGGGGCAACATGACTGCAACAACCATAATGCCTGCTGCGGAGGCTGCCGCAGCAGAGTGGGACCCCACGATGGACCTCCTGAGGATTGAGCCCGAGTCATCATCGTCACCTGGATCGTCGGAGTTCTGGACGGCGGTGGAGCTCGAGCTCATGTAAACGTTCTCTTTTGTCTTTTGTCTTCCTTCTCCCAGTTTTGGAGCAATCTTGCCTGGCTCTTGGTGAGGAGGGCTGGGTGCAGCCGCCTGCTGCACCTGAGTTTGCCTCACCGGACTCCATCGCTGCTGGCGACCCTGACCCCCTTTCTCTCTGTTCTGTGTCTGAGCACTCTCTCAGGGTCACCGGAGAGAATCCAACACTGCCAGATGCCTCCATAGATCCAGGTTCACTGCTGGAGGTTGCTCAGGGTCCAGTTTCCCTCACTGAGGTCGTCTCAGGTGTCCCGTTCCAGTCCGGGACGTCCGTGGGTGCAGCTTCGGCCCAGACTGGGTCCTCTGTGGGTGTAGCTCATTTCCTGCCGAAGGCCGTCATCTAGGTTCCCTCTCCACCATCCAGGTCTCCGTGGATGCTGCGTCCCGGCCGGGGTCCTTCATGTTGGCTACACCCCAGCATTAGCCCGACATGGGTGCTGCGCTCCAGTGCAGGGCCGCTATGGGCACTACGTTCCAGCACAGAGGCCACCGCAGGTGCAACGTTGGTCCAGCCCGGGTCCACGAGGGTGCACTGTTGGCCCAGCCTGGGTCCACCGATGGTGCTGCAGTGCTCCACCCCGGGTCCACTGAGGGTACTGCAGTGTTCCAGCCTGTTAGCCACCGAGGGTGCTGCAGTGCTCCAGCCCGGAACCGCCGAGGATTCTGCCAACCTCCAGCCTGGAGCCGCTGTGGGTGCTGGCAAGCTCCAGCCTGGAGCCGCCACAGGTGCTGTCAAGCTCCAGCCTGGAGCCACCGCGGGTGCTACCAAGCTCCATCCCGGAGCCACCGCAGGAGCACCTTTTTCCCAGTCCGAGACCACTGAGGGCATAGTGGTCCTCCCCTCCTCTTCAGCCAGACGTCATCATGGTCCCCCTTCTCCCTCTGCCTGATGACGTCAGGGCTCCCCCTCCTCGGCTCTCCCCTCCTCGGCCCTCCTCTCCAGTATTGGGTCTCCCTGTGGGGGAGCTGCCTCCCGAGCCACCTCTTCTGTTTAGGTGGCTGAAGCACTCAGGCTGTCTGAAAGACCGAGCCGCTGGGTCGGGTGGTCCATATTCTCTGGCAGGCCACCCGACTTGTCTTGGTCTCCTGAGTCGGCGGATGGAGCCTCTGTTTACAGCAGGAGACGATACAGCAGGGAAGAGCTAGCTAGCACTCAACCGCCACCCGGTGCTAACAGAGAAACTCGACATACCGGGAGAACTGAAGCGAAAACAACGCGGGTGCCGGGCTGGAGTTTAGGCGGCGTGCAAGAAATATAAGACAGAATAATAAAGAGCGATGGCAAGAACCAAGCAGACCACCCGCAAATCTACTGGAGGAAAAGCCCCCAGGAAGCAGCTGACCACCAAGGCTGCTCGGAAAAGCGCTCCGGCCAACGGCGGAGTGAAGAAGCCTCACCGTTACAGGCCCGGTACCGTTGCTCTGAGAGAGATCCGTCGCTACCAGAAATCCACGGAGCTGCTCATCCGTAAGCTGCCCTTCCAGCGCCTGGTGAGGGAGATCGCTCAGGACTTCAAGACCAACCTGCGCTTCCAGAGCTCCGCCGTCATGGCTCTGCAGGAGGCCAGCGAGGCCTACCTGGTGGGTCTCTTCGAGGACACCAACCTGTGCACCATCCACGCCAAGAGGGTCACCATCATGCCCAAAGACATCCAGCTGGCCCGCCGCATCCGCGGAGAGAGAGCTTAGACTTTTTGCTGCACATCCACCAACCACAATGCTCCGCACTGTGTCTATATATATATATATATATATATATATATATATATATATATATATATATATATATATATATATATATATATTTATATTAATATGTACATATGTATACTAGCTGCTCTTGTTTTTTCTTGCCTTCTGATTGTTGCTCTGAGTGTTGCTATCCCTGTGCTGTTGCAATCCTGGAATTTCCCCATTGTGGGACTAATAAAGGCTTATCTTATCTTATCTTATTGTACCACCTGGCCGTCCAGCTGGCCTGGGACTTCGGCAGGTCCCCTGACCTGGTTCACCGTGCCGTCCACTGGGCCTGGGACTTTGGGCGGCCTCCTGAACTTTAGAGCTCCGTGGGTTGGGGGCCTTTATTTTATGTTTTCTGGTGTGGGCCCTGAGCAGGGTTGTTTTGTTCCCTCCTGACCTGTTCCCCCCACCACCCGCCCTGGGTCGATCGTTATGGTTCCTGCTGGGGGAGGGGGGGCTGGTTTTTCTTTTCCTTTTGATGTTACATTGGGGTGTCTGGATTCCACCCCTTGAGGAGGGGGGGGGGGGGGTTCTGTCACGAGCTGGGGCTGGGATTTCTGCCCAACCCAGTCTCATGGCCTTTTCAGTGCATTTTGACATGAATGCCCCTTTCAGGGCATTAATGAGGCGCCAGAAGCCAGCAGTAAGTTTGTCTGTTTATTTAACAAAGAATAAAGTAAAGAGCCACGTGGGGCAAAAAACAAACATAAAACTAGAACACAAAGTAATAAACACTGACATCGAATGTGATAGTGTAGCGAGGACGGAACCTAACGCTATTGAACACACACAAGAGCCGAAGCCAAGATGAATCCAAACACAGAGGAAAGACTGGAGCCAGGGTTAGTGCAACACGACTAACACCTACTTACTTTAGGTGTAGTACCCTTTTGGTAGTGTTGTGTTATGGCAGTGTAGTTACCTTAACTTTACTACCTGGACAAAAGGGATAATTGGGCCAGATCAGACAGATTACAGGTTCATAGGAGCCTGAAGGGCGTAACAACAGATGACACAACACAGAAGGTGTATGGAACTTGCAACTATATATATTTTTTCAAGTTGTGCACACAAACAGATGTAGAGCGCTGATCACAATAATGATTCAATAATAAAAGAAAATACAATCCATATACTCCAAATATATTTACAATATATACAGTCCTTCTCGTATCAATTCCAGGTGACCAGTTGGGTCACTTTTACCAGATGATTAGGTTCGGGCAATTCGGCTCGCCATCCAGGTCTGGAGATTCACGGTTTCTTGAGCCAGGAAACCAATAAAAAAAACCTGACCTACAAAATAGGTCAGAACACAAAAACTTAAGCTATTATCCATAGCTATTACATGGGTTTCAAATAGTTCTAAGTTATACAATAATAAGTCAATTTCCTTAAATCAATAAATGTGCATAAAATAAACACATCTATTATTCAAACTTATCAACATGGTGCCATAACAATGAGTAAGTGCATTTGGAAGGCACTTGACATCAACAGGACATTTGTGCAGTGTGCTGCACCAAGCTAACATCATATCTAGCACAACACTATCTCAATTTGACAGATTAAACACATATAACCCACATGTTCAACATTCACCATTAAGTAGCAATCAATGGCAAGGGAACTGGGACCTTTGCTAATCGTTACAGCTTTGGAAAATAGCTTTTTCTCATGAAAAACCTAGCCGAAATTAGCATCGGCGGTTAGCATTTCAAGCTAGCGATTAGCATTTCCCATACACACTAAATGAATAGCACTCACCCTGCTAATCGACACGTGCATCATGGGGTTTCCACGCTCAACGGCATTAACAGCCTTTGGATCCAAATCTTAAAATTTAACAAATGGGGTATTAGAATTTGATAGTACAGCAATGTCTCATTGCGGGTATTAGTTTAGGCTTACCAATCTCAAGTTTTATCCAAGACAAAGACTGCTATTAGCATGTTAGCTCACCGTCTCCGTAAGGGAACGCGCTCTCTCGGTCGATGTCTACTGCGACTGAAAGCGTTCTGCAGGTTACACACAGACCAAGCGAGGGAGCGCGTGACCCCATTGGCTGTTGCTGCCAAACAAAAGACACAGCCATTGGTTGCTCGATATACCAGATGAAAACATTTGGAACTTTATCAAAACTCCCCAGAAAATGTTCCCTACTGTGTTATGAATATATATTTATTTAAATAGTCATCTTTAAATTATTTACTCCCATTGTGAAATGGGTGTTTTTTTCTTCAAAAGCGGCATCAATATTCATATTTCCATTCGCGGTTTTAACACTGGGCTACACTATCCCCCCTTAGAATCATGCAAGTCCCTTTGCATGGGATTAGCTAGATAGTGATGACGAGAGAACCAGTGTTCATGGGAATAATCTTAGGATCTGTCTCTGTTAAGGCTCTGATAAAAGCCAGGTTTAGTCCTTGAAACAGGGACTGGGCAACAGTTATGAGAGGATTTCCCAACTGACTATACTGTAGTCTTTCTGGCTGGGAGGTTGTCCTCTCGGAACGTCTCACAGTCTTTGGGATTTCTTTTTCAGGTTCTTTTTCTTCCACAGGTTCATCACAGGTACTTTTATCAGGTAAGCTGGTTTCACTTTCAGTTCCATTCTCATTGTTTGATTGTTCTACATTTGTTTCAGTTTCCTCCAGTTTTCCATCATTCGGTAAGTTGTCACATCCAGGTGAATTGTCATTTCCGGGCAAGTTGTCACATCCAGGTGAAGTGACATTTTCTATTTGGTTGTCATTCTCAGGTAAGTGAGTTTCAGCAGGAATGTCTCCTTTAAAGAATGTCTTTGGATGGGGAATTTCATAAACTCGAGTGAGCTTTATGGGCGTTTGGATTGGTTCTTCTCTGTACCAATAGACATCTTCATTTTCCGGTTCTGGATTCTCACATTCCTCACTTTGTTCAGGTGATTGCCTTGTCTTAGGTTTGCGGACACGTTTTGGTTGGACAGGTTCTTCTTCAACAGGGGCAAGAAAACCACAGGGAAGCAAGAGGTTGCGGTGAACGGTGCGAACAGGACCATCTTTTGTCTCAGGTTTTATAGTGTAAACAGGCAAGTCACCTACTTGGTTCACCACAATGTGGATTTCAGCTTCCCACCTGTCTGCTAGTTTGTGCTTGCCTCTGAGGCGGACTGCACGTACCAAAACTCTGTCGCCTGGTTCTAGTTTTGAGGGTTTCACTCGCATATCAAATCTTGTTTTGTTTCTTTCAGCCATCTTGTTAGCATTTTCTGTGGCTAGTTTGTAGCTTTCTTGTAGAGTTGTCTTCAGTTTTTCAATGTACTGGGAATGTGACTTGAAACTTTTGCTGTGAAACAGAAGCCCAAATGCAAGATCGATGGGAAATCTCGGCTGACGGCCGAACATTAACTCATACGGGGCAAAACCAGTAGTGTCATTCTTCGTACAATTGTACGCATGTACAAGTGGTTTCACATAGTTGTTCCAATGAGATTTGTTCTTTTCCTCCAGAGTACCCAGCATGCTCAATAACGTTCTATTGAAACGTTCTACCGGGTTACCTCTGGGGTGATAGGGTGTTGTCCGGATTTTGCGAATGCTCATGATTTTGCAAAGTTCTTTTATAATATGGGACTCAAAATCGGGACCCTGATCACTATGTAACCGTTCGGGTATCCCGTAGTGGACTATAAAGTTGTCCCAAAGTGCCTTTGCAACGGTCTGAGCTTTCTGATTGCTGGTAGGGATGGCTATAGCGTATTTTGTGAAATGATCAGTTAGCACGAGCACATCCTTAGTGTTACTTTGATCGGGCTCAATGGACAGGAAATCCATACAGACAAGTTCGAGCAGTAGGGTGGACTCGATGTTGACAAGCGGAGCAGCTCGTTCTGGAGCGGTTTTACGTCTTACGCAGCGATTACATGTCTTGATCTTCTTTTCAATATCTGCCGCCATGCGAGGCCAATAGAACCTTGTTCAGGCGAGATCCAAAGTACGCTCTGTGCCTAAATGGCCCATGTCACAATGGAGGCTTTGAAAGACTGAATCGCGGAGCTGTTCAGGTAAGACGAGCTGGTAAGTAACATTTCCTCTGTCTTGGCGAGTGCGGTAGAGGATGTTATCGCACATTTCAAGTCGACTGAGCTCTCGGAGTAACAAGTTGATGTCAGGAAGTTCAGTTCATACAGTTGGTGGAACTTTTAGCCCAGTTTCAATTTGTGCAATCACTTCTCTTAAACAGAGGTCAGTTCTTTGTTCGTTTTTGATCTGTTCAGGAGTCATGTGGAGTACAACTGGAAGACCACCACAGCCATCTTCATCGGCATAGCCATCTGGAATGGCGGCTACAGAGAGGGCTAATGAGTGAACCAAAGGGAAGGTGTTGTCTGGAGAGCTACAGACAAGGTGTTTTTCACATATAGCAGACACTACCTCGGAACTTAAACTGCTTTCAGGAAGAGACAAGTGAGTTTGAGTGAACTGCTGTATGCGGTCAAGCTCCTTTTGGGACACTGCGTCATTAAGTAACTCGCCATGTGGCCGTCTAGAGAGGCCGTCTGCATCTGAGTTAAGCTTGCCTGCTCTGTATTGGAGCTTAAAGTTAAACGTCGACAGAGCAGATAGCCACCTATAACTCATGGCATCCGTCTTAGCAGTAGTCAAAATGTACGTCAGGGGGTTACTATCTGTCACAACAGTAAAATGATTGCCATATAAATAGTCTGCGAACTTCTACATTACTGCCCACTTTAGAGCTAAAAATTCCAATTTATGGGCGGGGTAACGGGACTCACTTCTAGACAACCCCCGGCTTGCATAAGCTATGTGTAACACCCACTTGTGTGTAACACCTCTTTGTAGCACTTTAGGTGTGTAATATTACTTTAGGTGCAGTCTTGTACCCTTTTGTAGTACTGGGTATGGCAGTGTAGTTACCTTTAACCTTACTACATGGATGGAAGGGACAATTGGGCCAGGTCAGGTAGACCCTAGGTTCGTAGGAGCCTGGAGGGCGTAACAACAGATGACACAACACCAATATATAGGAACTTGCAACTATGTGTATTTTTACAGATATGTACACATAAACAAAACCATGGCGCTTACAACAATAATAATAAAAAAAATAAAAATAAAGTACTCCAAAATATATTTACAATATGTACAGTTCTTGGTATCAGTCCAGGTGACCAGTTGGGTCACTTTTACCAGTCAATCGGGTTCGGGTTTTGGCTCGCCATCCAGATCTGGAGAATCCACGTTCTGGTCAAACCAGTCCAAAGAAAAAACCTGACCATACTAATCGACACGTGCGTCATGGGGTCCCTGCGCTCAACGGCTTTAACAGCCTTTGGATCCAAATCAATCTCAAGTTTTATCCAAGACAAAGACTGCTATCAGCACGCTAGCTCACCGTCTCCATAAGGGAATGCGCTCTCTCGGTCGATGTCTGCTGCGACTGACAGCGTTCTGCGGATTACACCCAGACCGAGTGAGAAAGCACGTGACCCCATTGGCTGTTGCTGCCAAACAAAAGACGCAGCCATTGGTCGCTCGACACACCAGATAAAAACATTTGGAACTTTATCAAAACTCCACAGAAAATGTTCCCTGTGGGGAGCGTGAAATGAAGAAGCTGAATGATTTTGTAATTCAGATTTAATGTCGGCTTCACATCCCCAACATGTCTCACCCAAAAGCAGAAAGAGGCTGAACGCAGTCAGACCCCCATACTTATACATCACACAACAAAAGCCAACATCACACATCCTTGTCATATCCTTCTAATCCAATGTCTCCTTCCGATGTCCTCCCGTTCCTTCGCCTGACCCCGGGGGGTCAGGAAGTCTTTTCAGGTCTTCACTGCCACGCCTCCATCTCCTCGTTGTTCTCTGCAGGCGGTCCAGACCTATTGTCCTCTTCTGAGACGTGAGGTCATTCCACTCATGCAATCACAAAACATCCCCCTGTGTCTACACATATGCAGATATGGATATATGAACTACAGCGCCCCCAAAACGTCTAAGAAAAGGACAATATATTTAGGTTCACAGAATATGGTGACATCACTGGCATAACTATACAAGTTGATCACATTAAAAGGAAGGAAAAAGAAAAAGAAAAAAAACAAAACAAAACTTCAGCAACCACACCAACAGCATAATTTATACGGCATGATCACGTTAAAAACACAGTGATAACAGTAACAGTATAGTCTATGCCACATGTCCGCCTTAAAACTGCCATGATAACCCCGACAGCATATCTTAAAACACATTATCACAGTCACATCAGTCTGTGTGTTGTCTGGGTTTCAACCGTCTTCCAAATCTGCTGTACGCCTGCCTCGGCGTCCCAGCGGCGCTGTCTTGTAAGGAATCTGCAGCTTGAGGAAAAGAGTGGTTATTTGATCCCTGCGGGGGGACTGGGACGTGTCCCTTGGGAGGTCTACCACGTCGAGGTGCTCTCGCCACCCATACAGGCTCGTCACTCAACATGAAGGCAGGCTTGAGTCTGTCAATGCTGACTGTCTCTTTTCTGTCCCCCAAATCCAGCACAAAATGCTTATCTCCAGGTTCCAGCACTCTATATGGACCATCATATGGTGGGCGGAGGGTTGGCTTTAAAGCCTCATGCCTAACAAAAACGAACTCGGCATTTTTTAAAGCCTGGGGAACAAAAACCCGCGGAAAAGTGTGATGAACCGGGCCCGGGAGCAGGTCCGCTCCCGTGCTGCTTAGTGGCCTCAGAGCTGGGAGGCGCCCCGGCTCTGGATGTTCTGGTAAGAATTCACCGGGAAGCCTGAGAGGTTGTGCAAAAACTAATTCTGCTGGGGAGGCGTCTAGATCCTCCTTGGGCGCAGAACGCAACCCCAATAAAACCCACGGTAGTTTGTTAGCCCAATCTGCATCCGTTAGTGATGCTCTGAGGGCAGCCTTCAAAGACCTATGAAAACGCTCGCATAAACCATTAGCCTGGGGGTGATACGCGGTAGTGCGATGGATTGTCGCCCCTAAGCTGCTGGCCATCGCAGACCAGAGCTCTGAGACAAACTGAGGCCCCCTATCGGACGTGATGTCCGACGGGACTCTGAAACGCGCTACCCAGGTTGTTAAAAAAACGCGAGCCACCTCTGCGGCCGTAGTTGACGTCAGCGGGACCGCTTCTGGCCAACGTGTGGTTCGGTCCACCATTGTTAAAAGATGTGTAAACCCCTGCAACGACGGTAGGGGGCCCACGAGGTCGACATGCACATGGTCAAACCTCCTGGCCGAGATTCGGAACGGTTCTAAAGGAGCTTTTGTGTGCTTGTGAATTTTGGCACGTTGGCAAGACATGCATGTTCTTGCCCACTCCTTTACGTGCTTGCGCAGGCCCGGCCAAACAAACTTCTCCGCCACCATTTTCACCGAAGCGCGCACTCCTGGGTGCGCCAGGGAGTGAACCGAGTCAAAAACGCGGCGGTGCCACGTGGCCGGGACTACCGGGCGAGGTCGCCCGGTTGACACGTCGCAGATTAAGGGGGGCACACCATCACGCAAACCCCTGTTCTCCAGCCTTAACCCTGTTGGTCCAGACTGGAGTGCGCGCACGTCCGCGTCACTACCCTGTTCTGCTGCCATGGCTGCATAATCTATCCCTACGTGAACTGGGGCCGCGTACGCTTCCGTGTTGGTCTTGCGCCCTGCGGCTGCGGTAGTATAATCTGCCTCCGCATGCCCTGACGATGTCACGGCGCGGGAGAGGCAGTCTGCCACCACGTTGAGTTTGCTCGCTACGTGCCGAATGTCCATGGTAAATTCCGAAATTGCGGCCAGCTGCCTTTGTTGCCGGCCCGACCAAGGTTCTGAGATTTTAGACATCGCAAAAGTGAGCGGTTTATGGTCGACAACAGCCGTGAAACACCAACCTTCCAGCCAGAACTGGAAATGGCAAATGGCCAAATGAAGCGCTAACAGCTCCCTGTCAAACGTGCTGTATTTGCGCTCGGTTTCGTTTAAGGATTTGCTAAAAAATGCTAGCGGTTGCCAAACCCCGTCAACGTGCTGCTCCACAACCGCCCCTATGGCCAAATCTGATGCGTCTGTGGTAAGCGCTATGCGGGCCGAGGGGTCGGGGTGGGCCAAAAGCGTGGCGTCAGCCAGGGCTCTTTTTACTTCCGCGAAAGCGCGTTCCCGCTCCGGGGACCACACGACCGCGCTGGAGGGCTTTTGCTTTCTAAGCGCGGCATATAATGGCTGCATGAGCTGAGCTGCGCGGGGGAGGAAACGGTTGTAAAAATTTACCATTCCCAAAAATTCCTGCAGCGATCTGACCGTTTGTGGTCGGGGAAAATTTGCCACTGCGCGCACCTTATCAGGCAATGGGACTGCCCCTTCTGAGAAAACGCGGTGTCCCAAAATATCAATCTGCGCCACGCCGAATCGGCACTTGGCTGGATTAATTATTAACCCATGTTCTTCCAACCTCTGAAAAACTGTAGTGAGGTGATTTTCGTGTTCCTCCTCAGACGTGCTGGCGACTAAAATATCGTTGAGGTAGACAAACACGAAAGGAAGATCGCGTAACACAGCGTCCATCATACGCTGAAACGTTTGTGCCGCGCCTTTAAGGCCAAACGGCATGCGCAGAAACTCAAAAAGACCAAAAGGGGTTATTACGGCCGTTTTAGGGACGTCCTCAGGTTGGACAGGGACTTGGTGGTAGCCGCGGACCAGGTCTATTTTAGAAAAAATACGCGCACCCGCCAGATGTAGTGAAAAATCCTGGATGTGAGGGATTGGGTAGCGGTCATGCGCTGTAGCATTGTTTAATCTGCGGTAATCGCCTCAAGGTCTCCAGGAGCCGTCAGCTTTCGGGGCCATATGCAGTGGCGAAGCCCATGGGCTTTTCGAGCGCCGAATAATGCCCAGCTTTTCCAGGCTGGCGAACTCGTCGCGTGCTATAGCGAGCTTGGTCGCGTCTAAGCACCGAACTTTAGCGAAAACAGGGGAGCCCGTTGTGGAGATGAAGTGCTCCACCCCATGTCTCGCTACTGTTGCTGAAAATTTGGGAACTGTGAGTGCTAGAAATTGGGTGAGGAGTTTGTCAAACTTACCGCCTGCTGTGGCGACGTTGGCCTGCACGGGTGGTGGGGACACTCGAGCTGCACAGGGGATAGAAGAGAATGACAGTGCATTGATTAAGCGTCTGTTTGCAAGATCAACTAACAACCCATGTGAACATAAGAAATCAGCACCTAACATGTTGAAACTTACCGCCGCTATGATAAAAGTCCACTCATAAGTGCGGCCGTGTAAGGACAGAGACAAGGTCCTTTCACCATAAGTGCTGATGTTCGAGCCGTTCGCCGCCGTTGCCCCGTTGCCGCGGGGTCCAGCCACTCGGTCAGCGTAGGTCGGGGTGATGAAGCTTACCTGAGCTCCGGTGTCTATGAGGAAATGTCGCCCGGAGCCTTCATCAGTGATGTAGAGCAGCTTGTTGGCCTCGCCGAGAGCCGTAGCTGCTAACGGTTCCCGGCTTTGGAGTTTCCCGAGCTCTTGAAACTGCACAGTGGCACACACTTGTATGCCCTCTCAGCGAATCGCCGGTGGTAGTAACAGAGGTCGTCTCGTCTGTTGCGTCGTGGCCGCGTCGCTGCCATGGTGGGCGGGATTTGCTCCGCTGTCGCCGGCTCCCCGATGCCCTGGGCTTCCGCACCGAGGTCCGGCGCTGCTGCCGTGGCCATCTGCTCGCCGCAGGAGTTGAGGAGCCACTGTGCTTCCCGGGCCAGCGCGCGGAAATCCTGCTGGGTCTTACAACGCATGCTGGCCAGAGTCCCTCTCATGTGCGCCGGGAGATTGCTGAGGAAGATGTGCTGAAAGAGGAAACTGTTGTTGTCTGCCTCCCTCAGCTGAAGCATGTCTTCCATCAGGGCCATCGGTCTGCGCCCTCCTTGGCCATACATCGCCAGTAGTCTCTTGGCCCTTTCCTCGGCCGAGGGCACGAAGCTCTCGATGAGAGTAGCCTTCAGCTCCTCGTATTTGTCGCTGGCGGGCGGCTGCTGTATCACGCTCCACACGCATTGTGCTGTGGCGGCGTCGAGCCTAGCGATGACGTGGTAGAACTTGGTTTCGTCTGCCGTCACCCCTGCGAGCGCGAACTGTGCCTCAGCCTGCTTGAACCACGAGTTCGGGTCGTTCTGCCAGAATTCTGGGAGCTTGATGGCGACGGCGCTCGCTCGGGCCGCCTCCGACGAGTCTGCAACGGGGGAACGCCTTTCATCCATTCTCACGTACTGGTCACCAATGTGGGGAGCGTGAAATGAAGAAGCTGAATGATTTTGTAATTCAGATTTAATGTCGGCTTCACATCCCCAACATGTCTCACCCAAAAGCAGAAAGAGGCTGAACGCAGTCAGACCCCCATACTTATACATCACACAACAAAAGCCAACATCACACATCCTTGTCATATCCTTCTAATCATCCAATGTCTCCTTCCGATGTCCTCCCGTTCCTTCGCCTGACCCCGGGGGGTCAGGAAGTCTTTTCAGGTCTTCACCGCCGCGCCTCCATCTCCTCGTTGTTCTCCGCAGGCGGTCCAGACCTATTGTCCTCTTCTGAGACGTGAGGTCATTCCACACATGCAATCACAAAACATCCCCCTGTGTCTACACATATGCAGATATGGATATATGAACTACACCTACTGTTTTATGAATATATATTTATTTAAATATTCATCTTTAAATTATTTACTCCCATTGTGAAATGGGTGTTTTTCTTTTTAAAAGCGGTATCAATATTCATATTTTTATTCGTGTTTTTAACACTGGGTTACATATGACCCTAGTCTGGCCCTCCTGCTCTTGATAGAGGGCGGCGCCCAAGCCCTGTAGTGCTGGCGTCAGTATGGAGTGTATATGGCAACTGAGGGTCAGCGAAACCCAGGACAGGCGCAGTACTGAGCTTTTCAATGATGGTTTTGAATGCAAGATCACAGGAAGAAGTCCATTGCTCGCCAAACGGTGTCTTTGGGTCGTGGTACTGGGCAGGCTTAGCTTTGGGCTTTGTGCTTTTGCGCAAAGCAGGGTAGCCTGATGTTAAGTCAGTGAGGGGCTTAACGATGCTGGAATAGTTCTTAATGAACCGCCTATAGTACCCTGAAAAGCCTAAGAACGAGTGGAGCTGTTTGTGATCACGGGGCACAGGCCAGGTACTTAGGGCTTTCACTTTTTCGGGGTCGGTCTCAACTCCTTTACTGGACACAATGTGACCGAGGTATCTGACAGAAGTTTGAAAAAATCTGCATTTCTCAGGAGAGAGTTTAAGCCCGTACTCTTTTAGGCGATTAAGAACTTTCATTAAGCGAGCCTCATGTTCTTCGGGCGTCTTGGAGAATACAATGATGTCATCGAGGAACACAATCACCTCATGCAGATTCATGTCGCCCATGCATTTCTCCATGAGGCGCTGGAACGTGCTGGGGGCGTTTGTAATGCCTTGGGGCATTCTATTGAATTCCCAAAAGCCCATGGGACATACGAACGCCGTCTTTGGTTTGTCCAGCTCCTCTACCTCAATTTGGTAGTACCCCAACTTTAAATCGAGGACAGAGAACCACTGCGAACCGGTCAAGGTGGAAAACGTTTCCTCCAAGTTGGGGAGGGCGTAAGCATCTTTTACAGTCTGCATGTTAAGCTTCCTGTAATCAATACAAAGGCGGACATCGCCATTTTTCTTTCGCACCACTACAATAGGCGAAGAAAATGGGGAAGTGGACTCTGTTATCACGCCTGCTTGTTGGAGTTCTTTGAGATGCTTACGGACCGCTTCCAGGTCATTTGGATGTATGGGACGTGCTCTGTGTTTGAACGGTGTTTCATCTGATAATTTGATTGTGTGTTTCACTTGATCCGTTTTGCCAAAGTCAAGATCGTTTTGTGCAAATACTTCGGGCATTTGACTGAGTTTTTCTGTTAGGCGCTCTTTCCATTCAGCGCTAATGGGGGAAGAGTCAAAGTTGAACTTCAGAGTGGACTTTGGTTCAGTTTTGGATTTTGTAACTTTCACGGAATGTTCTTGCGATAGGACTCGTTGATATGCACAAATTTCTCCAATGACACACTTCTGAGGGATTGTCACGTCGTGTTCCAATTCATTGGTGAGTATAACTGGAACAAGGTAAGGTGCTCTTTCAGGTAAGTCTATGAGACATGGTTTTACTAGGATACCACCAGGTAAGGCTGACATTAACGGGTGTTCTAACAAGACAGATTTTTCACTGTTGCCGGCTGACACAGCTACAGCGCCATCTAGAACAACTGTTTGGCCTGCAGGAACTATCTGTGGCTCTTTGTTGCGCATGGTCACTAAACCAAGGCTAGTGTCTTTGGACTGTCTGTACCGTAGCTCAAGGACTTTTAACACTGCCTTATAACCAAGTGACATGGTTGGCTGCAGTTCAGAACATGCATCAGAGTACAGCTCGTAAAGTACATCTAATGTGTTTGTCCCTATTAACACTAAGGACTGATCAGCTACACGTACATCAGAACCACTAAGGCAAGTTTTGGCACTTCGGCTTCAATACCGAGAAAGTCTTTTGGGAAAGTGACATGCATTTCAATGTAGCCTAAATAAGGTACACTCTGACCGTTAGCTCCCTCCACTTCTAACAGCTCAAAAAGTGGCTTAATCTCATGGTTGGATAAGTACTGTCTGTAATAGGACTCAGGGACAGTAGTCACCTGGGAGCCTGTATCTAACAAACAGCTCACAGTACAGCCATTCACTTTCACTTGTGCTGTACTTTTTGTACCAATTAGACCATTAGGAAAGTTAAAGGAGTCTGTTTTGTAGTGTGACTTCAGTTTAGCACGTGTCTTGAATGGAGCTTTTGGTTTGGGATGGGTCATCTCTGAACTAGCCTCTGTTTGTCCCGCAACAGAGGCAGACTTCAGTTTAAAAGAGGATTTGGGGTTCTGACTGTCCCAAATCTCTCTTTTTTTTTTCCACAATATTTTTTATTGAACCTTTTTTTTTACAAACATGACACAAACAATCAAACACTAACACTAATGTATTTTTTTTTTTTTAAAACCACTAACTACAAGAAAAGAAAAAAAAATGTACTAAAAACACCAACAACCACTTACAAAGGCAAGTCATCAACAATGCTCCTCTGTTTAGTCTAGGCAATCCATTACATATGTATACATATTATACATTCACCAATTTGGAATTTACAAGGTCCACACACATCATTCACCTTCTTCTTATGTTATGTTTAATTTCTTTACATAATCAATGAAATGTCTCCATATATTCTCAAACACATTTTCCTTTGATTTCAGTATGTATGTTATTCTTTCTAGTGGAAGGTTTGTTAACATCTGTCTTAACCACTGAGTCACATCTGGTCTATGAGTCTTTTTCCACAGTAGTGCAATACATTTTTTTGGCATTAAGCAAACTGAGGTCTATGAATGCTCTTTCACTCTTATTAAAGTTATGCTTTTCTGGATACAGACCCAACAAAAACAATTTAGGATTCAATGTGAATTGTTTTGAAATTATTTTTTCAATTGTTTACCTCACCTCTTCCCAAAACATTCTAATTTTTCTACATTCCCATAAACAATGAAATAGGGTTCCTTTACTTTCCATACATTTTGTGCATGTATCTGGTATGTTTTTGTTATATCTATTTAACTCCACCGGTGTAACATACATCCGCATTAACCATTTAAAATGTATCAATTTAAGACGTACATTTATTGATTTGGTTTGAGCTTCTGTCCAAGCCAATTCCCATTGTTCCTCTGAAATTTCAGTTTGCAGGTCTTCTTTTTCCAATAATTCAGTCTTTTCTGTGAATTTTCACTTGAGGATAGTGTCAGTGAGTTATAAAACTCTGAAATAATACCCTTTCTCTTACTGTCTTTCGTCAAAATTTTTTCCAAGGATGAATAAGTAGGTCGGGTGAGAGCATTATTTTGATTTAATCAAATAAAATTCCTAAGCTGAAGATATTTTTAAAAAAAATGTGTTCTATTAAGATTAAATTTGATCCTCAGTTCTTCAAAAGACATTATGTTATCTGAACGTGACAAATATAAGTCTTGAATCTTTTGAATCCCTTTTAAATTCCATACTTTAAATACAGCATCTGCTCTCCCTGGTGTAAAATATTGATTACCCATATTGGGCTAAATTGTGACAATAAGTGTGGTTCTTTTAAATATTTTTTGGTTTCACACCATATTTTGATCATATGCTTTACAATTGGATTTTTAACTTGTTTCTGTAATTTTTTAGCTGAGTCTGAGTATATGAATAAGGGAAGAGGTAAAGGTAAATTGTATGATTCCATTTCAGTCCAGTGAGGGAGATCATTTGATGAAAAATAATATGTCATAGACCTCAGTTGTGCTGACCAGTAATACAACATAAAGTTTGGACATTTTTGACCTCCATGATCAAATGGTAAATATAGTAAGGACAGACGTAATCTAGCCTTCCTATTGTTCCATATAAATTCCACTAACTTTTTTTTAATTCTTGAGAATAGATCTAAAGGTGGTGATAAAGGAATGTACTGAAATAAATAAAGTATTTTGGGTAAGATATTACTTTTAAGTATATTAATTCTCCCGATCATCGACATTGGTAGTGACATCCATCTCTGAAGTAACTCATTAATATCTGTCATTAAGGCTTCATAGTTGGCACTGGCGACTGATTCTAGCTTAGGCACAATTTGAATTCCTAAATATTTAAACTGATTTACAACATTGAATTGATTTACCTCAGGAGCTGGGTGATTTCTCTGGGTCTCATTTAGCATTAATATTGAAGATTTAGTTTCATTTATTTTATATCCTGATATTTCCCCAAAGTTCTTTATTAAATTTAACAAGGTCGGAATTGATTTTTTAAAATTCGACATAAACAAAATTATGTCATCGGCATACAGGGAGATTTTATGTTCTGTTGGTCCAACTTTAATTCCATATATTTGTGGATGTAAACGTACTGCCATCGCTAAAGGTTCAATTGCCATAGTAAACAGTAAAGGTGAAAGTGGACAGCCTTGTCGACATCCTCTATTGATTTTTATTGATTTTGAGATATTGCTGTTTGTTAGGATTTCTGCTGTAGCATTATTGCATATTATCTGAACCCATTTTATGAAATTATTTCCAAGTCCAAACCTTTGTAGGACTTCAAAAAGAAAGGGCCATTTGACCCTATCAAAGGCCTTTTCGGCATCCAATGATAGGAGAGCTGTATCTGGTGCTTCTTTATTCGAATAAATAATATTAAATAGTCTTCTTACATTATGGAAGCCTTGTCTTCCTATTATAAAGCCATTCTGATCTCGGTTAATAATATTTGGTAATATTTCTTGTAGTCGTCTTGCTAAAATTTTACAGATTATCTTAAGGTCAGCATTTAATAGGCTTATTGGTCTCATGTTTTCACATTTATTAGAGGGTTTACCTGGTTTTGGCAACAGTATAATTAAGGCATTATTCATGTATGGTGGTAAATTACTATTTTAAAATGCTTCTAAAGCCATTTCCAAAAGTGGTTTTATTAATTTATTCTTAAATTTTTTATAGAGGTCAACTTGAAGACCATCTGGTCCTGCACTTTTTCCTGATTTCATATTATCAATGGCTAGCCCAACTTCTTCTTGACTAATTTTAGACTCCAGTATCTCCCTGTTTTCATTTGGAATACACGGTATAGATAATCTGTCCAAAAACCCATTTAGTTTTGTTAAGTCAGTTTCATTTTTTGTATCATATAATTTTTCATAATAATCTCTAAAGGCACTATTAATTTCGAAAGGATCTACAACTGCCTGTCCGTTACTTATAATACTGGTAATTGGTGTTTTAAATTCTAATTGTTTAATCTGCCATGCCAATAATTTCCCTGATTTTTCACCTTGCTCATAAAAAGTTTGCTTCAATCTTAGAAGACTCGAGGCAGCTCTATTCGCTGATTTTTTGTCATATTCAGCTCTCAGAATCAGTAATTCGTTCTCTAACTTTGGGTTATTTCCTGCATACACTTTTTCTTGAAGAATTTTTATTTTACGTTCCAATTGGACTCTCTCCTCTCGAGTCTTCTTAGATTTTGAACCTGTGTAACTAATAATATGCCCCCTAATAAAAGCTTTGAAAGCCTCCCACTTTATACATGCTGATGTTTGTGTAGTATTGATATCAAAGAACTCATCTATCTGTTTTTCTATGTACTTAACAAATTCCTCATCCTGAAGCCATTTATGCTGAAATTGCGACCTACCTGGATCCTTTGTCAATTTCTTATCTACATATATTAGACAGCAGGGTGCATGACCAGATATCACGATGTTATCATAGAAACAGTTTTGAATCTTGGACCTTAATTCTGTAGAGATCAAAAAATAGTCAATACGTGAGAATGTCTTGTAGGTATTAGAATAACAAGAATAGGCTTTGACTTGTGGTTTCATTTCTCTCCATATATCTAGCAATCTCAATTCTTTCATGAAATGATTAATGGTCATCCTGCATCCATTGTGCGTACAGTCCAGTCCTGTTGATCTATCTATACTGGGATTCAATGTACAATTAAAATCCCCTGCTATTATATGTTTCCCTGTAAGTGATGATAAAGTAAGAAATAAATTAGCGAAGAAGTTTTGATCATCTATATTGGGACCGTATAAGTTCACCAGATTTATATTTTCTAATAACAAAGATCCTTGGATGATTAGATATCTTCCTAATTTGTCTCCAATTACATTTTTCACTTGAAATGGGACTGTTTTATGTATGAGAGTCATAACTCCCCTGGCTCGGGATGAAAATGATGAGGTGAACACATTTCCCTGCCATCTTCTCCTAATTCTTTTTACATCCTCCTCTATTAGATGAGTTTCTTGTAAAAACACAATTTTTGAACCTATGTCTTTTATTTTATTCATAACTTGTTTAAGTTTTTTTAGATTTTGTACACCTCTGCAATTCCATGAAGTTAAATTAAGATTAACGCTTTAGTCTATGATCAATAAGGAGTTTGAGATTACCTCGCAATATAAATATGCTCATACAGAGAAGCAAAAACATGGATGGTTGAACATTCATCCTACAAACTACACAAAAACAAATTCCCTTTCCCCGCATTCATGATAATCCCCCCAAAATAAAAAAAAAAAAAAAAAATTCCGTCTCCCGTTATAGCTAGTGACTGTTCCACACCTGCGAGGATCAGTCAAACCACTCTCTCTTTCTCCTCTCAATCACCCTGACTCTACTACTTTTTAATGACATGACATTAACTCTCTTCTGTAGTTTTTCCAACATAACTCCAAAATTTTATAGTAACTTTATATATATATATATATATATATATATATATATATATATATATATATATATAATACAATCTATATTTTGTAGACATGCTATATGCTTCAGATCAATCAGATGTCTGTGCAAATGCTTAAATATTCTACCTTTATATCTTGTTCATGCTTCATGCTTAGCTCCCACCAGTCTCGTCTTGGATCTGCTTGATAAGCTCCTGCGCCTCCTGAGGGGTCTTGAAGATGTGGGTTCTCCCTTTATATGTGACCAGCAGTCTTGCCGGATGAATCACTCCGTGACGGATCCCGAGGTTGCGCAGCTCTTTACGGGCGGGGTCAAACTGTTTCCTTAATTGTTGAATTCCTGTGGCCAAATCTGGGTAGCACCGCACCTGTTGATCCTGGTATTTAATTTCTCCTTTAGCTCGTGCCGCGTTGGTGACCGTCATCTTGTCTCTGTAGCTGAGGAACTTCATAATCAGCGTCCTCGGTGGTGTCTTATTATCTCTCGGTGGGCTGATTCGGTGAGCGCTCTCTAAGATGACCGATGACTGCAGATCTGCGTTGTTCAGCGCTTCTGGAATCCACTTTTTCAAAAAGGAACATGTATCCCGTCCCTCCGCTCCCTCCGGGAGGCCCACCAGCCTCAAATTATTCCGTCGCGACCGGGATTCTAAGTCCAGGACATTATCTTCCAGACGTTTATTTTTTAATTCCAATGTTTGCACCTTTAATTGTAGGCTGGTGACATCATCTTCAGCGCTTGATATTCGGAGCTCCGCCTGCGATACTCGCTCCATACAGTCGCTTATTTCTTTTCTCATTCCTTCTATCACTGCTATAATCCCATCAAATTTAGGCGAAAAGTCTGCTCTCATGGAGCTGATGGCAGCAAGTACCGCACTCGTGCCCTCCTCAGCAGTCACCGCTCCGCCGCTAGCTCCCTCAGCCATTGTCTCTGGAGATTTTCCTGCTTTGTCACGAGCGTGGAAGTCTGTTAGCTTGGATTGTTTTGACGAATCACTTTTTCCTCCGCCTAATTTCCCAGCCTTGGTCTTTACCATATCCGCGCCTAAACGCTGGGATAGGTTTTTGTTCCAATTGAGAGAGTTTTAGCCTACTTTTTATTTTTAGGAGCAGAGCAGTGTGAAACACGTCTTCCTACGTGGCCGCCATAACCGGAAGTCCCCAAATCTGTCTTTTTACTCTTAGTTCTTTGCGTTTTGCAGCTACAAGTGCAGGGTTTGGCTCTGACTCACAAGTGGCTACAATATGCCCATCTTCGCCACAGCAGAAGCAATAGGTTGGGCCTAGTACTGGGACAGCTGGACGAAGGTAAGTTTTCAGGTTTGTCATGGTCAGGTTTTTTATTTTCAGACTTCTTAGTTGGGTCTTTCTTCGGTGGTGCTTGTTTCTTTTGTTTCACGACAGCAGCTAATTGGCTTTTTAGATCAGCGACTTGCTTTTTCAGTTCTTTCAGACTGTCAGACTCGACTTCACTATTTGTGCTTGTTTCGGTGACGGTTTATTCGTAGGAGGCTGCTTTTGGTTTTGTAGCACCCAAGTGTTTTTTCATGCGTGTGTTTTTAACTTCTTGTCTGTTTTCAGCAGTGCGAAGGTGAAGCAATAACTCTGCATACGCAGATGGATGTTAATCTTTTAGTTCCAGCTGTAGCTCCTTTAGCAGATTATCATCCCAACAGCCTCTGTTAAACTGCTTGAGAAGCTGTTTGTCCACTTCCTGTGGCTCTAGACCACCTCTACGCACTGCGAGATTGAGTGCCACCTGCAAACGATGCAGAGGGTTTTTCTCCATAATCTTGGAAAATGTTCATGAATCGCACAAGCAGTTCCTCACCATCTTCAACAGTCCCAAAAGCTGAATCCAACAGCTTAAGATAGTCGGCAGAGGTGGCTTCAGCCCCAAGAGGGTGAATAATATCAGACGCAGGAGCAAGAAGACTTTCCAGGATCTTGCGAGATTTTTCCAAGTCAGACAAAGAAGTATCTTCCATCATCAAGTCAACATGTGAACGCCATGTTTCATAGTCAGCTTCAGTATACGGTCTTGGCGTTTTGCCAGAGAAAGCTCTGATTCTCAAGGAGGAATGGGCGTTTGATGGCTTCTCTGCATTTTTAAAGCGTACCTGTGGTGGTCGTGAAAAAAAAGATATTATATTGAGCCCCTGACTCACGTTCTAGTTCAAGTTTAAGTTGAAATTCACTTTCAAAGCAATTTGATATAAATCCATTGCTGATCTGCTGGTTCAGCTATGTCAGCAAAACATGGGTACAGCCATACTAGCGGCTACAGGGACTTCCAGGACGCTTCCTGTGATGTAATTTCGTTGACACCGCGATCTGGATCAGTATTGGCTGAGCCTCGAGTACCCGGATGTGGAGCGGCTTCGGGGATATTCAAATTCAAACGTTTATTTCAAACTCAGGATTCATATTAAATGCAGAACTAAAACGAGTAGAAAATAAATAAATAAATGTTTAAATTCTGCGAGCCGTCTTTTCTGATCTGAGCTCGTAAATGCCGATAATTCGAACACTGCGATCTGAGTACCCGGATGTGCGGCGGCTTCCGGAATATTCAAATTCAAACGTTTATTTCAAACTCAGGATTCATATTAAATGCAGAAATAAAACGAGTAGAAAATAAATAAATAAATGTTTAAATTCTGCGAGCCGTCTTTTCTGATCTGAGCTCGTAAATGTCGATAATTCGAACACTGCGATCTGAGTACCCGGATGTGCGGCGGCTTCGGGGATATTCAAATTCAAACGTTTATTTCAAACTCAGGATTCATATTAAATGCAGAACTAAAACGAGTAGAAAATAAATAAATAAATGCTTAAATTCAGCAGCTTGTCTCATCTGATCTCGGAAGATGATTCTAAAACTATCTACAGAGCAGCAGACACTCGTTGCTCTTTTAAAAACAAAAACATACAATGCGATATGGATATTGCAACATGGCGGAATGTAAAGCCTTTGGATGTCTGAATAATAAGCGAAAAAAACAAAGAAACACTTTTTTTGAGTACCCAAACCCAGCTCACCTTGTCAGAAGATCAGAGCGGAAACAGGGCACAGACGAATAATTTCAGACGAAATTGCATTGTGTGTGAGGACCACTTCGTCACTTTAACCCTCAGAAGACCTTTCTGGCTCAAACCTGTAGCCATGTTGGACAAATTCTTCCTCAGAGTCCGACAATTCAGCCATAATAAAATAAAAACACTCACAACAGCACCCTAGTCTCTCATACAGGCGGAGCATTGACTGTTGAGTATCAACGAAGTGACGTCACATCCGCATGTGTCATGGCTGCGCCCACAGTTTTCATTGGCTGCCCATGGCCAAGGTCCTATTTGAATATATGTCTGGTGGTATATGGCTGGCAAAAATTATTTACCAAAATAAGAAATACTTTTTCATAATGTTTTCAAGTCAAATGCGTCTTCACGACCACCACAGGTACGCTTTAATGACATGCTCGACTACAATTTTCTGAACCTCGGGTGGGTTAAAATCAGCTGGACTCAACATTTGAGGTGTCATGTTTGGTCTAAGAGGGCTTTGGAAGGGTGCTTGAGTGGTTTTAGGGGTGCGAGGCACTTCAACTTGGAGTGGAGGAGAGACTCCACTTTGTGTGGGTTCTACAGTAGGGGAAGCAGGATCAACATCGACAGAGACCGTTTCAGCTGTCTCAGCAGCTTCAATAGACTTCCCTATTGTGGACATAACCTCCCGCAACACCTCTTCAAAACCATTACTACATCTTATTATATATGTTGTAACAAACAGGTAACAAACAGGTTGTCAATAAGTGTAGCAGTGTGAACTGTGATTCTACTGGGATGTGTTATTGTGGGATATAGACTCATGCTGTACATAGAATTCATGAACTCTGTAATTACATTTTGTTGATATGGATTTAGTAGATCAATATTGAAATCTCCACAAATTACTACCGTTTTCTTACTAGTAATATTATTGTACAGCTCGACTAATTTATCTCTGAATGTCTAATTGCAAGTTCCCGGTGTTCTATATATACAACTTATAATTAGATTTTTTGTTTTATCTTGGTCAACCTCAACAGTGACACATTCCAAAATCCCTGGTAGTGCAAAGGACATTCCATTTACAAGCTTACACCTATACAGGTCATCAATATACAGTGCAACACCACCACCCTTTTTTTGAGATCTGTTAATATGAAACATCTGATATCCCTCTATTGCCATCAGGGGAGCCTGCTCTTCATTAAGCCAAGTTTCAGAGACTGCGATAGCTGTAAATTTTCTGTCTAGCTGTTTTAAATAGTCCTGAATCTGTGGAAAGTTTTTGTTAAGACTTCTGCTGTTGAAGTGTATTATTGATAGTTTACCATCTAGTTGCACTTGACTTGACTAGTTGCACTTGACCTTAACTTTACTACCTGGACAAAAGGGATAATTGGGCCAGATCAGACAGATTATAGGTTCGTAGGAGCCTGAAGGGCGTAACAACAGATGACACAACACAGAAGGTGTATGGAACTTGCAACTATATATATTTTTTCAAGTTGTGTACACATAAACAGATGTAGAGCGCTGATCACAATAATGATTCAATAATAAAAGAAAATACAATCCATATACTCCAAATACACTACCGTTCAAAAGTTTGGGGTCACTTAGAAATTTCCTTATTTTTGAAAGAAAAGCACTGTTTTTTTCAATGAAGATTACTTTAAACTAATCAGAAATACACTCTAATATCTAATATACATTGCTAATGTGGTAAATGACTATTCTAGCTGCAAATGTCTGGTTTTTGGTGCTATATCTACATAGGTGTATAGAGGCCCATTTCCAGCAACTATCACTCCAGTGTTCTAATGGTACAATGTGTTTGCTCATTGCGTCAGAAGGCTAATGGATGATTAGAAAACCCTTGTGCATTCATGTTAGCACAGCTGAAAACAGTTTAGCTGGTTAGAGAAGCTATAAAACTGACCTTCCTTTGAGCAGGTTGATTATCTGGAAAAAATTATTATTTCAAATACAAATCATTATTTCTAACCTTGTCAATGTCTTGACTATATTTTCTATTAATTTTCCAACTCATGGTGGTAAATAAGTGTGACTTTTCATGGAAAACACAAAATAATTGTCTGGGTGACCCCAAACTTTTGAACGGTAGTGTATGTATAGTACTGCTCGGTACACTGAATAGGGAAAACAAAAATACAGGTACATTTCACATTAAAAAATACTTAAACAAGGAATGAGGAAAACAAAAATACAGTTACACTTCACCTTCGAAAATATTCAAACACCATGGAGTAGACAAACAAAAATATATGTACAGTACACATGGCAATCCCTTAACCAAAACATGAAAAACACAACTATAGGGATGCCAGCTGGTAGGGAGCAAGAAAAAAAGAAAAGAAGGCAGTTCAGGCAGTCTACCAGCATCCAGACTCCACAACAAAAGGAAAGAAAACCATTCGGGGGGCCTACCCAAGTCCCAGACCCAGGAAAACGGTATCTCAGGCGGCTGGCCCATGTCGCCGAACCAAAGAAGCAGTCCCTGGGGTGGCCGACCCAGGGCGCCGAACCGGCGGAGCAGTCTGTCAGGCTGCTGACCCGCATCCTTTGACCACCCGGACAGGGAAGGGGAGCTCGGAGGCAGCCTCCCTACCGAACGGCTCCACGAGAGAAAGCCAATCCAGACGGAGATCCCAGCGGCGTCTGGTGGTGGAGAATAGGAGGGAAAACGGTGAACCAGTTCGGACACAGGTGGAAGGGAATTTGCAGCTCCTTTACCAACCTCGAACCGGGCCAGTGCAGCACCCTTGATGGACCCGGATTGGGCCAGCTCAGCACCCTCGGTGGACCCGGATTGGGCCGGCGCAGCACTCTCAGTGGGCCCGGATGGGGCCAGTGCAGCACCCGGGGCCACCTCCACACATGAACCTGGAGCCTCGATGACAACGACCAGAGTTGACTCGTCTCTGGTGACCCTGGAAGAAGGCTCGGATAGACAGAGGGAACAGGGGTCAAGATCCCTGGCAGTGACAGAGCCCAGCGAGACGAGCTTGGATGCAGTGGCCAGCTGCACCCCATTCTTCTCCCCAAGAGACAGGCAAGAATGTTCCAGAAGGGCTCCACCGCCATCCAGGACTCCGACGATCCAGGTTCAACGATCTGGAGGTCCATTCCTGGTTCCGACTCAACTACAGTAGGCTCTGCAGCTGGTATGATGGTCCTCACAGTCCGGGAACCCCCTGGCGCTGAAGCCCACGCCAATGGCCTGCACGGCGTGGTGGCAGGGGATCTGTGACCTGCTGGGGCCAACTGCTCCTCCACAGAGACCCAGGGACGCTTAATTATCGGCTCAGGCTCCAAACGACAGTCAGGCCTCCTCCTCTGCCCATGATGCAGCTGCGGGGCTGGAACCAGGCTCTCCAGGACCGCAGGCTCCTCCTCCGTCCGACGGTCTACTCCTGGCACCGGGGGATGCTCGGCAAGAAGGGAAGGAGACACAGAGGTTGCAGGTTCAATGTTTATGGCTGCAGCATGTGGAGGGAGCTCAGAGGACTGTGAACCCTGAGCCCCACCCCCAGGAATCAGACAAGGCAATTCATTACACTGAGATTGAGAATGAAAAAACACTTGCCTGTTTTCCCAGGGAACGATGGTGCCTGCTGCAGCAGGCTTGGTTCTTCCCTTTCCTGTATGGCTGGTGACGGAGGGCCCCCTGGGAGGATGAGGAGGAGCTGCCCCAACAGGATCGGTGACGCGCGTAGCCAGAGCAGGATTCACTGGGCTCGCAGCGGCTGACGGGAGCGCCGAGGAGCAGGGGGGAGCAGCTGAGGCAGTCCAGGGACGAGGAGCTGACAGAACAGCAGGAACAGGAGACCCGGAGGCTGAGGCTGTTATTCTCACCTTCCGTCTAGACGCAGGGACAACAGCTGGCTGGGAGGCAAAGTTCCTTTGGCGCCCCAGAACAGGATCCAGACGGGAACCTCGCAGAGAGACGGTGACAGGCAGAACCAAAGGAAAACTTGCTGGGCGCACAGCAGCTGAAGGGCGCGTTGAAGAGGGGAGAGAAGCAGCTGGGGCAGCCCAGGTATGTGGAGCTGACGAAACAGCTGGAACAGGTGACCCGGAGGCTGGGATTGCTGTCTTCACCTTACGACGTGGCGCGGTGGAAGCGGCTGGCTGGGGGACGGAGTTCCTCAGGCAAAGCACCGATACTTCGGCCATCCTGTCCCTGCCCTCAACATAATCAGCTAGGCGAGGATGGCGCTTAATTGCCGCTTCTGCGAGGTTCAAGTACCAGCGTGTGTTTACAGAAGTGGTGAACTTACGAGTGTTGGAGAGGGGGCCATCAACCTCCATCAGAGTCTGGATCAGCTTGAAGCCCAGGCTCATGGAATAACCAGTGCTCGATGATGCCATCTCCTGAAATACACTGGCACTCGGAAAAAGGGAAAAACTCAAGCCAGTGAAAACAAACTTACTGTGGCTGGCACCTCCCTTGGCTGCGATCTACTGACATGAATGCCCCTTTCAGGGCATTAATGAGGCACCAGAAGCCAGCAGTAAGTTTGTCTGTTTATTTAACAAAGAATAAAGTAAAGAGCCATGTGGGGCAAAACACATACATAAAACTAGAACACAAAATAATAAACACTGACATCGAATGTGAGAGTGTAGCGAGGACGGAACCTAACGCTATTGAACACACACTTACAAGAGCCGAAGTCAAGATGAATCCAAACACAGAGGAAAGACTGGAGCCAGTGTTAGGGACTCCAGTCCTGGAACACAAATGTAGATCGCAGCGAGGAGTAAGCCTCAGCTGCTTCCTTAAATACTGAGCACAAACAGAACTAAACAGGAAAGGGGAATGTAATTAATGGAATTGAGATCAGCTGTGACAGCGCCGGCACTGCTTTGACAACCGGAAGTCCGGCCGAGACACTGTCACAATAAAAGCCCTGAAAGGCAATAATAATAAACTGAAATAATTAGAGGGAAAAGGGAAAATACCAAGTAACCCGAGCGTGGATGGGCTCAGCGCTCGGATCACCACACATTTTTTTTTTTTTTTTTTGTTACTTATTTGTACCCGTAGGTAGACTTGGTTTGCAGTCTGGTGACAAGCCACCGGCTGCTGGTCGCTGCGTGCGCGAGCGCCCTAAACCTACATGTTTTTTTTTTTTTGGTGTGCGGGAGGAAACCAGAGAAATCCCGGAGTAAACCTGCGCAACACGGGGAGAACATGCAAACTCGACACAGCTCACTGTTGGTCGGGGGCTGGGATCGAACCCACGATCTCATGATCCCCGCGGTCCCCCGGCCGAGGGTAAAACTGTGCTGCCACAGTGCTAAACCACTGCGCACCGTGCCACATTTGTCTTTCCTATTAGTATTATTCTGCTTTTCATTTTTCTCCAGTTGTGTTTCTGTTATTTTTTCCATGTCTTGTTTTGCAATTGTTTTTGGACTCATGTCTATTTGTAATTTGTTTTCAGTCTACTGTGATTATGTTTGTTTTTTTCCACGTATGTTATGATACCTTTCTCTGAGTTAACAGCTGTCAGGTGATTTCCTGGTTTGTGCTCTGTTGGGGGCGTCACCTGTCAAGTTGTCAATCCAGCCGCTCCTCCCTCACGTATCAGCTGGTTCCAATTACTGTTTTTCCTCTTTTGCCTGCTCATGTGAGCCCGCACCAGTACTCACTTGTGTAATCATTTCACCCGTATTTAAGTTCTGCCGTGGCACTCAGTCAGTGCAGCTACATTGTTGGTGTTCATATGTTTTGGAATTTCGCCTGTGAACTTCTTTCATCTCCTCTGTATGTGCTGCTCACCCCTTCTGAGCTTTCCCCACTCTGAGGCACATCAAGTAAGTTTTTCCCTATTTGGACTTTTTGCATCACTGCTATCATTCTGAACTGTTTGCCTTTTGGTTAATAATTGCATGACACTATCCGGCGTGTGGGTTGTCCTTTCTGCCCTGAAGGGGCACTGCATATGACAGAGTGTGTCTTTAAAAACAGGGTTATACCTGACAGCCTGATAGTGAAGTTTTATTGTTTGTTTTTTCACGTTGACTGTTTAAGCCAATCAGGATAGCGTTCTGACGTCATGGGGTGGCTCCAAGCTGCTGAAGCCAGTATGAAGCAACTGCAAGATCTGACTTAAGATAAGATAAGACAAGATAAGATAAGATAAAATAAGATAAGATAAGATAAGCCTTTATTAGTCCCACAATGGGGAAATTCCAGGATTGCAACAGCACAGGGATAGCAACACTCAGAGCAATAATTTAGAAGATAAGAAAATAAGAGCAGTGAATATACATATGTACACATAAATATATAAATATATATACACAGTGCAGAGCATTGTGGCTAGATGGACTAAACAGCATAACCGTCTATTTAGTTACCCTTCATGGTATGAAAATGTACCCATACATATTGTCACCCTCCACAGCAACTGATATTGTCCTAGTTGTATACTGGAGGGGACCATTTGTGTAAGTCTGTTGTGTCTTTTGCATTCAATACTATTAGGTCGTCACGTTTTTTTGCTATCTCTGTGAGCAGCCCTGCTTAGGTTATACAGTCTGACAGCCGTAGGTAGGAAGGACCTGCTAAACCTCTCGGTTGCGCACCTAGGATGATGTAGTCTACTGCTAAATGAGCTCCTCAGTGCGTCCAGTATGTCCTGCATAGGGTGGGACTCGGACTCCAGCAGAGATGACAGTTTAGCCACCATCCTTCTCTCTCCTATCTCCTCCACTGGGTCAAGGCATTGCCCCAGGACAGAGCTAGCTTTCTTGATTAGTTTGTTCAGTCTCTTCCTATCGGCTGCTGTAATGCCGTTGCCCCAGCAGACCACTCCAAAAGTGATGGCTGATGCCACCACCGTGTCGTAGAATGTCTTCAGCAGCGCCCCTTGCACACCAAAAGACCTGAGCCTCCTCAGTAGGAACAGCCTGCGCTGTCCCTTCTTGTAGAGTGCATCAGTATTGTGTGACCAGTCTAGTTTATTGCTCAGATGAACACCCAGGTACTTGTAGGATGTCACCATCTCAATGTCTGTTCCCTGGATGTTTACTGGTGTTGGGAGGGGTTGTACTTGCCTACGGCAGTCCACCACCAGCTCTTTAGTTTTCCTTGCGTTGATCTGGAGGCAGTTCCGATGGCACCAGTCCACGAAGTCCTGGATAAGTCCTCTGTACTCAGCTTCATCTCCGTTGGAGATGAGGCCGATGATCGCAGAGTTGTCAGAGAACTTCTGTAGATGATAGTGTGTTGTGTTGTGTTGTGTGAGAAGTCCGCAATATAAAGGGTGAACAGGAAGGGAGCCAAAACCGTTCCCTGGGGGGCCCCTCTACTGCCGATGATCGTGTTGGACACACAATCCCGGATTCTCACAAACTGTGGCCGGTTAGTGAGGTAGTCCAGAATCCATGATGACAGGTGCTGGTCCACCCCTGCGCACAGCAGCTTGTCCCTCAGGATCATCGGTTGGATGGTGTTGAAAGCACTGGAGAAGTCAAAGAACATGATCCTCACCGCATTCCTGGGCTTCTCCAGGTGGGACAGGGAACGGTGAAGGAGGAAGATCACTGCATCCTCCACCCCAATGTCATGCTGATAGGCGAACTGGAGTGGATCCATCGCTGGTCCCACCAGGGGGCGGAGGTGAGCAAGGAGCAGTCTCTCCAGCGTCTTCATCATGTGAGACATCAGGGCCACTGGCCTGTAGCTGTTCAGGTCTTTGGGGTGGAAGTCTTTGGTACAGGTACCACACAAGATGTTTTCCACAACTGTGGTACCCTCCCCAGCTTCAGGCTCAGGTTGAAGATGTGCTCCACAATCCCACACAGCTGGTCTGCGCAGGACTTGAGCAGCTTCGCGCTGATGCCGTCCGGTCCCGAGGCCTTCCTCGCCTTGATCTTCCACAGCTCCGTCCTCAACTGGGTCTTAGTGAGGGTCAGGTTGGGGGGCTGTGTGCTGGGAGTGGGGGGGTGTTGGTGAAATGGGGTGTGGACAGCAGGTCTCAATGACTTTAGAGGCAGCAGTGGTTGGTGTGCAGTCAGGGAGGAGGGCGGTTGGTCAAACCTATTAAAAAACAGGTTTAGATTGTTCGCCCACTCCCTGCCCCCCATGGCCTGGGAGGAGGTATTCTGGAGCCCAGAGATGGTTTTGAGGTTTTTCCAGACCCCGCCGATGTCGCTCTGTTGCAGCTTGTCCTCCATCTTCTTTCTGAAGCTGTCTTTGCCTTCTCTGATCTTCCTCCTTAGCTCCCTCTGTAGGGACTTCAGCATCTCCCTGTTCCCCGACCTGAAGATCCTCTTCTTCTCTCTCAGAAGTGTTTTTATCTCAGGGTTGATCCAGGGTTTGTTGTTCGAGCAACAAGACGACTTCCGGACTTCCGGTTATGGCTGCCACGTAAGACGGACGTGTTTCACTCTGCTCTGCTCCTGGAGAAAAAAATCGGCAAATAACTCTCTCATTTGGGACAGAACGTATCCCAGCGTTTGGGCGAGGATATGTCGGCGAAACCTAAGGCTGGAAAACTAGGTAAAGGAAAAAGCGAGCCGCCGAAACAGTCCAAATTAACGGACTTTCAGGTCTGTGACGCAGCAAACAAAACTCCATATATGGCGGAGGAGGCTGGCAACGGTGCGATATCTGCGGGGAGCGGCGCAGATGCGCTGATGGCTGCCATGAGTTCAATGAGAGCGGACTTTTCCTCTAGATTTGATGGGATTATGACAGCGTTGGAAGGAATAAGAAAGGAATTGGGTGACTGTGTAGAACGAACGGCGCAGATGGAGCTCCGTCTCGCTAGTGCTGAAGATGACGTCACCCGTCTTCAATTAAAGGTGCGCACTTTGGAAAAAAAAATAAATGTCTAGAAGATAATATTTTGGATTTGGAATCTCGGTCGAGACAGAATAACTTGAGGCTGGTGGGTCTTCCAGAGGAATCAGAAGGTCGGGACGTATGTTCCTTTCTGGAAAAGTGGATTCCGGAGGTGCTGGGCAGCGCGGAGCTGCAATCAGCAGTGGTTCTGGAAAAAGCACATCGTATTGGCCCACGGAGAGATAAGGGACCGCCGAGGACCTTAATTATGAAGTTTCTTAGCAACAGAGACAGGATGAAGATCTTCAACGCTGCACGAGCTAAAGGAGAGATTAAACACCAGGATCAGCAGGTGCGGTTCTACCCAGATCTGGCCACAGGAATCCAACAATTGAGGAAGCAGTTTGATCCCATACGTAAGGAGCTGCACAACCTTGGGATTCGTCATGGTGTAATCTATCCTGCGAGACTGCTGACCACGTATGAGGGCAGAACCCACATCTTCAAGACCCCAGAGGAGGCGCAGGAGTTCATCAAGAAGATCAAAGAAGAAGAAGAGACTGGTGGGAGCTAAGCATGAACAAAATATAAGGTAGAATAATTAAGCATTTGCACAGGCATCTGACTGACTTGAAGTAAACAGCAAGTTTACAAAATATAGATTGTATTATATATTAAAAAAAAAACAAAAACAAAACAAACAAAAAAAACTATGATGTACAAAGTTGTTAAAAATTTTGGAGTTAAGTTGGAAAACTACAGAGGAGAGTTAATGTTACGTCATTAAAAGCAGTAGAGTTAGGGTGATTGGGAGGATGAAGAAGGAGTGGCTTAGGCTGTTCCCCGTGGGTGTGGAGCGGTCGATGGCTATATCGGGAGACGGAATTTTTCTTTTGATTTTGGGGGGTTCGCCACAAGTGTGGGAAGGGGGAATTTGTTTGTGTGTAGTTTGTAGGATGAATGTTCAACCACTCATGTTTTTGCTTCTCTGTATGAGCATGTTTACACTGCAAGGTAATCCCAAACTCTCTATTGATCATAAACCAAAGTGTTAATCTTAATTTAACTTCATGGAATTGCAGAGGTCTACAAAATTTAAAAAAACTTAAACAAGTTATGAATAAAATAAAAGACATGGGTTCAAAAATTGTGTTTTTACAAGAAACTCATCTAATAGAGGAGGATATAAAAAGAATTAGGAGTAGATGGCAAGGAAGTGTATTCACCTCATCATTCTCATCCCGGGCCAGGGGAGTTATGACTCTCATACATAAATCAGTCCCTTTTCAAGTGAAAAATGTAATTGGAGACAAACTTGGAAGATATGTAATCATTCAAGGTTCTTTGCTATTAGAAAATATAAATCTTGTGAACTTATATGGTCCCAATATAGATGATCAAAAGTTCTTTGCTAATTTATTTCTTATTTTATCATCACTTACAGGGCAACATATAATAGCAGGGGATTTTAATTGTACATTGAATCCAGGTATAGATAGATCAACAGGGCTGGATTGTACGCACAATGGATGTAGGATGACTATTAATCATTTTATGAAAGAATTGAGATTGTTAGATATATGGAGAGAAATGAAACCACAAGTTAAAGCCTATTCTTGTTATTCCAGTACCTACAAGACATTCTCACGTATTGATTATTTTTTGATTTCCACAGAATTAAGATCCAAGATTCAAAACTGCTTTTATGATAACATCGTGATCTCTGATCATGCACCCTGTTGTCTAATATATGTAGATAAAAAATTGACAAAGGAATCAGGTAGATGGCAATTTCAGCATAAATGGCTTCAGGATGAGGAATTTGTCAAGTATATAGAAAAACAGATAGACGAGTACTTTGACATCAATACTACACAAACATCAGCATGTGTAAAGTGGGAAGCTTTCAAAGCTTTTATTAGGGGACATATTATTAGTTATACAGGATCAAAATCTAAGAAGACTCGAGAGGAGAGAGCTAAATTGGAACATAAAATGAAAAGTCTTCAGGAAAAAGTGTATGCAGGAAGTGATCCAAGGTTGGAGAATGAATTACTGATTTTGAGAGCTGAATACGACAAAAAATCAGCGAATAGAGCTGCCTCGAGTCTTCTAAGATTGAAACAATCTTTTTATGAACAAGGTGAAAAATCAGGAAAATTATTGGCATGGCAGATTAAACAATTAGAAATTAAAACACCAATTACTAGTATTATAAGTAAAGGACAGGTAGTTATAGATCCTTTAGAAATTAACAGAGCCTTTAGAGATTACTATGAAAAATTATATGATACTAAAAATGAATTTGATTTAACAAAACTAAATGGGTTTTTGAACGAACTATCTATACCGTGTATTCCAAATGAAAACAGGGAGATATTGGAGTCTAAAATTAGTCAAGAAGAAGTTGGGCTAGCCATTGATAATATGAAATCAGGAAAAAGTGCAGGACCAGATGGTCTTCCAGTTGACCTTTATAAGAAATTTAAGAATAAATTAATAAAACCTTTTTTGGAAATGGTTTTAGAAGCATTTCAAAATAATAATTTACCATCATACATAAATAATGCCTTAATTATACTGCTGCCAAAACCAGGTAAGCCCTCTAATAAATGTGAAAATAAGAGACCAATAAGCCTATTAAACGCCGACCTTAAGATAATCTGTAAAATTTTAGCAAGACGAATACAAGAAATTTTACCAAATATTATTAATCGAGATCAGAATGGCTTTATAAAGGGAAGACAAGGCTTCCATAATGTAAGAAGACTATTTAATATTATTTATTTTAATAAAGAAGCACCGGATACAGCTCTCCTATCACTGGACGCCGAAAAGGCCTTTGATAGAGTTGAATGGCCCTTTCTTTTTGAAGTCCTACAAAGGTTTGGACTTGGAAATAATTTCATAAAATGGGTTCAAATAATATACAATAATGCTACAGCAGAAATCCTAACAAATAACAATATTTCAAAACCAATAAAAATCAATAGAGGATGTCGACAAGGCT
The DNA here is from genome assembly GCA_020510985.1 of Pholidichthys leucotaenia. Classification (NCBI taxonomy): domain Eukaryota; kingdom Metazoa; phylum Chordata; class Actinopteri; order Cichliformes; family Pholidichthyidae; genus Pholidichthys; species Pholidichthys leucotaenia. The sequence goes on from CM035836.1 coordinate 228,773,237, forward strand.
GTCCACTTTCACCTTTACTGTTTACTATGGCAATTGAACCTTTAGCGATAGTGATACGTTTACATTCACAAATATATGGAATTAAAGTTGGACCAACAGAACATAAAATCTCCCTGTACGCCGATGACATAATTTTGTTTATGTCGAATCTAAAAAAATCAATTCCAACCTTGTTGAATTTAATAAAGAATTTTGGGGAAATATCAGGATATAAAATAAATAAAACTAAATCTTCAATATTAATGCCAAATGAGACCCAGAGAAATTACCCAGCCCCTGAGGTAAATCAATTTAATGTTGTAAATCAGTTTAAATATTTAGGAATCCAAATTGTGCCTAAGCTAGAATCAGTCGCCAGTGTCAACTATGAAGCCTTAATGTCAGATATCAATGAGTTAACTCAGAGATGGATGTCACTACCAATGTCGATGATCGGGAGAATCAATATACTTAAAAGTAATATTTTACCTAAAATACTTTATTTATTTCAATACATTCCCTTATCACCACCTTTAGATTTATTCTCAAGAATAAAAAAAAAGTTAGTGGAATTTATATGGAACAACAGGAGGGCTAGATTACGTCTGTCTTTATTATATTTACCATTTGATCGTGGAGGTCTGAAATGTCCAAATTTTATGTTGTATTATTGGTCGGCACAACTGAGGTCTATGACATATTATTTTTCATCAAATGATCTCCCTCACTGGACTGAAATGGAATCATACAATTTACCTTTACCTCTTCCCATATTCATATACTCAGATTCGGCAAAAAAATTACAAAAACAAGTTAAAAATCCATTTGTAAAGCATATGATCAAAATATGGTGTGAAGCTAAAAATTATTTAAAAGAACCACAGTTACTGTCACAATTTAGTCCAATATGGGGTAATCAATATTTTAAACCAGGGAGAGCGGACGCTGTATTTAAAGTATGGAATTTAAAAGGGATACAAAAGATTCAGGATTTATATTTGCCATGTGCAGACAACATAATGTCTTTTGAAGAGCTGAGGATCAAATTTAATCTCAATAGAACACATTTTTTTAAATATCTTCAACTTAGAAACTTTATTCGATCAAATCAAAATAAAGCTCTCACTCGACCTATTTATTCATCCTTGGAAAAAATGATGATGAAAGATAGTAAAAGAAAGGGTATTATTTCAGAGTTTTATAACTCATTGACACTATCTTCAAGTGAAAATTCACTGAAAAGATTAAACTACTGGAAAGAAGATCTGCAAATTGAAATTTCAGAGGAACAATGGGAATTGGCTTGTACAGAAGCTCAAACCAAATCAATAAATGTACGCCTTAAATTGATACATTTCAAATGGTTAATGCGGATGTATGTTACACCGGAGGAGTTAAATAAATATAACAAAAATATACCAGATACATGCACAAAATGCATGGAAAGTAAAGGAACTCTATTTCATTGTGTATGGGAATGTAGATTAATAAGAATGTTTTGGGAAGAGGTGAGGGTAACAATTGAAAAAATAATCTCAAAACAAATCATATTGAATCCTAAATTGTTTTTGTTGGGTCTGTACCCAGAAAAGCATAATTTTAATAAAAGTGAAAGAACATTCATAGACCTCAGTTTGTTTAATGCCAAAAAATGTATTGCACTATTATGGAAAAAGACTCATAGACCAGATGTGACTCAGTGGTTAAGACAGATGTTAACAAACCTTCCATTAGAAAGAATAACATATATACTGAAATCAAAGGAAATTGTGTTTGAGAATATATGGAGACCTTTTATTGATTATGTAAAAAATTTAAACATAACTTTTGAAGAAGAAGGTGAATGATGTGTGTGGACCTTGTAAATTCCAAACTGGTGAACATAATATGTATACTAATGTATTGGATTGTCTAGACTAAACAGAGGAGCATTGTTGAAGATTTGATTTTGCTGGTGGTTGTTGGTGTTTTTAGTGCATCCTTTTTTTTTTTTTTTTGTAGTACTTTAGTGTTAGTGTTTGATTGTTTGTATCATGTTTGTTTAAAAAAAAAAAAAAGGTTCAATAAAGATATTGTGGAAAAAACAAAAAAACAAAAAACAAGACGACTTCCTCTTGCGACGTTTTAAGGTCATGTGACACGGTGATGTTTTGCAGCACTGGCTCAAGTAAGACACAAATTTCTGACCAGCATGCATTACTTCAATACCACAATGCACTGCTTTAAGTCAGGTTTGCACAGAACCACATGAAATTGAATGCACCTCATGTCAAACACGCCTAATAGATAGTTTTAGTATGACGTCACATGGCTTACAGTAGCCATATTTGTGGCCATATTGGAGGTGAAGCGACAGCTGCATTCAGCAGAAAAATGTCACAGCTATGGTGAACTACTGTGCTATCATTGGTTAAACAAACACTGATGGCAGGGACAAAGTGTTGTTTTAGGCTGTGTGTCTCCCAAACGTGTTTTTTCAGCTGTGGGCGACTGTTTTCCATTCATTCTCTATGTAGTCCAGCGTTTACAGCACTGAGCGCCCTTGGTGCTGAAACACTGTCAGTGGTGGCCGCTTTTTGTCACAGCGCTTGGGGTGCTTAGAGTGCTTAGTGCTCAACTTTTCAGACTGCAGCTGAGCTTGTCAATCAATGTCAGACCTTTCTAAGCAGCCAATCAGAATAAGGAAGGGCAGGACATAGGACGCCGGTACAGTCTGTATTCAGATTCATTTTCTGTGTCATCATATTTTGCATCCAGAGCTGCTACCAATGCTAGAATATGTGTCCTGTCCATTGTTATTTAGAGACTGCTATTAAAAAATAAGTAGAAAGTCGGACCATAGGAAAAGCGGAAGTGCTGAGCTGTGAGTGACAAGCTGTTGATGGGTTACAGGGCACAGACTTTTTTCTACAGAGCTCAGCACACAAATGCTGAAAAAAGACGTTCAGGGTGATCGGGCGACAAAAAAACGCATTTGGTGGACACGTAGGCTTATAGATTACCTGCAATTATTACCAACTAATCAGAATGAGTTACGCATTTATAAATGCGCATGTCATGCGGTGACCCTCGCGGATCACCATAAGACGCCAAGAGTCCATCAGTGAGTTTTGCAGTGATGGTAATTTATTAAAACAACAAGACAAGACAAGACTATGAGCTGCTCAGGGCAAAAACACACATTAAGCAATACAAGGGCTCGTAGGGCTAACCCCAGCCACTACGAGCTAAACTATGACATGACATGGAACACGAACCTGACATGAAGGTCTGACGACGTTTTGACGAGGATAGTTTGACGAGGTTTTGACGAGGATAGTTTGACGATGTCTGACAATACTCCTGCGATTTAACTGCCGCTAGTGCCCGCTTTATAAAGGCGAACACTAACGAGCAGTAATGACGAACAGCTGACCAACCTTGACAGGCGGAAGCCCCACCGAGTGCCTTCACAATAAGAGCCCGGTGAGGCCAGAATACAACTCACAGCTGTCAAGGCCGGCAGCGAGCTGTGCTTAGCCCGAGCGCGGACAGAACCCAGCGCTAGGGTCGTAACAGCGCATACTCCATTAGGCTACTATGGATATTGAAAAGTTAGCAAGCTTTCTTTGTTTTCACTTACAGTGGACTAACTATACTTTTTCATGTTTTAATAATGATAATAATAATAATGCATTGGATTTATATAGCACTTTTCATAGACCCTCAAAGATGCTTTACAATGGATACATTCACTCTGCAGACAGACACTGAGAGTGGTAAGCTACTACTGCAGCCACAGCTGCCCTGGGGCAGACTGACAGAAACATAGCTGCCAGTCTGTGCCACCGACCTCTCCGACCACTACTGAATATTTATACACATTCATACCGAGTGTCATGGACACTGGAGGCAAGGTGGGTAAAGTGTCTTGCCCAGGGACACAACAGGGATTTGAACCGTCAACCCTCCGGTTATTGGACAAACCGCTCAGCCTCCTGAGCCACTGCCGCCCAAGTCAAATACCAATAAAACTCATAACGTGTTCATTAATTAGCTGTGACAAATGGTTTTTAAAATTGCTGATGTGTTTATTTAACACACAGTAACCGTGCAAAACAATATAACAACCAAGTTTCACAGAGCTACTTTTAGCAGCTAAACGCCACACACGGTCGTGTTCACCCTCTTTTATGAGTCAACAGAATTGGCTCAGCATCATAGTCCATCTCTCTGTACACGGGGCCAGGTAGGAACATTGCCAGGAGGAGTGCACCGCAGACCACTGTGGTGTTATCCCGCTTGTCTCCGAGTCAACAGCATCAGCTTGGGGAGTGCACTGTTTATAGCCACAGTGTCATCCCATGTACAACAACACCGTCTTGACGTGATGAGTTTCCATCCCGGGACTCACCAGTGCCAAAGTGAGGTGGGGGTGTTGGCAGTGCTACTGCTGGTGGCCGTGGGTTTGTGCTAGCAACACCCCACCGGTGCAGCCCGAAGAATCAAAGGTGCCATTCTTGTCCAAACTTGCAAAGGACAAATGATATTGCCCAGACTGCAGCATTCTACCTGTCTTCACCCTTAGTGATAGTGTCACTTTCTGGTTCTAATCTGGCCACAATAACTCAACAAACCATCCCCTGTCCATCATAGTCTCTGGCAACCACCATGAACACCTGCAGCTATTAGACTTACCATTGCTCTCATCAGACCTAGTGTTAGGATAACCCTAACCTCCACAATCCATCCATTGACTGGTCACTGAATAAAAAATATCTCCTGGAGTAGCTTCTGCTTGTCCTCTAGTCTAGCTCAGCTCCATGTTCCCAACCTTGGCTTTGGTTCCCTCTCCAAAAGATCCACCAGACTTGATGCATGTGCCCGAGGAGTTTCACAACCTGGGGACCATTTTCAGTAAGTTTCAAGCTAAAGCTAAAGCTAAGTCAAAAGCTCATTCATTACCTCCATATGATTGTGCCATCAATCTTGGCTATAATCTAGCCAGCTTCACAGCCTTTCAGGTCCAGAGAGGGAGGCAATGGAAAAGTAAAGGGGTCCCTCCAAGCTGGCATCATCTGACCCCCTTCATCTCTGTTGGGTGCAGGTTTCTTCTTCATGGGTAAAAAAGACAGCATACTCAGCCCTTGTATTGATTACCGAGAACTCAGCAAAATCACCATAAAGGATAAATGACTGATCAACAGCTTCCTTCCACAAGCTGTTAGGATGCTGAACAGCTGATCCGGAATCTCTAATATACACTACCACACCTACGGATATTATGTACATTATTTGTATATTATAGTTAGTTAGTTTTTCAAGTATGTCTCAGGGATGTGTGAATGGATGTGGTGGGGTGGGGGGTGGGGTGAAGATATGTATGAGTGTGTCTTAAATCCTGTTCTTTTACTTATATGGATGCTGAGAGAAACGCAATTTCATCTTGCCTGCACTACAGTTGTATGTACAGCAATATGACAATAAAGGTTGATTTGATTTGATTTGATTTGATTTGATTTGAAATACCCACTACCACTCATTAACTCTACCTTCGAGCTCCTGCAGGGAGCCACCATTTTGACAAAGTTACACCTACACAGTGCTTACCATCTGATCAGGATTCATGATGGCAATGAATGGAAGATCGGGTTTCATACCCTGATAGGACACTGAGTATATGGTCATGCCATTCAGGCTCACCAATGCTCCCGCCGTCTTCCAACAGCTCATCATCAATGTGTGCAGTGACTTTATTAACCCGTTCATATTTGCCTATGTTGACAACATCCTGGTTTTCTCCCAGTTGCCTAAGGAGCATAAGACACAGGTCCAGGTGGTTTTGCAGAGGCTTTTGGAGAACAAACTCTACATGAATGCTGAGAAGTGTGAGTTTTTTTTACCACCTCAACCTCATTTCTTAGTTTCAATATTGCCAATGAGCAACTTAAACCAGACCCCTCAAAAATAGAAGCAGCAAATGACTGGCCAGTCCTTACTGACCTCAAGCCATTACAGTGTTTTTTGAGTTGTGCCGATTTCTATTACAGATTCATCAAGGATTACACCCAGATCGCGTCGCCTCTCACCCAGCGCACCTCCACCAAAACAGCCTTCAAGTGGACCAAGACCACATTCCAGGATTTCAAGGCTCATTCTCAAAGGCACCCATCCTCACTCAGGTTGACCCCTCATTGCAATTTGTGGTGGACGTGGATGCTTTGGACAGCAAGGTAGGGGCCGTCCTGTCTCAATGGTCCTGAGCTGATGGGAAGCTCCATTCCTGTGCTTACTTCTCAGCCCTGCCGAGAGAAACTATTATATGGGGGACAAAGTGCCACTAGCTGTGAAGATGGCCCTGGAGGAATGGTGACACTGGTTGGAAGGAGTCGCTCAGCCTTTTGTGGTTTGGACTGACCACCGAAACTTCGAGTACCTGAAGTCGGCTCATCGTCTCAGCTCTCAGTAGGCTTGCTGGGCTCTCTACTTCATCTGATTCCAGTTCACCCTAACCTATCATCCTGGATTGAAGAATGTTAAGGTGAGAGAGGCACAGGCTATGGAACCCGATCCTGGGAGAGGCCCTCGAGGCAGGCTCTACATTCCATCATCTGTACGGGGAGCCGTCAACCACTGGGTCCACTGTGCTCGCTTCATGTGCCACCTAGGTATCAGTCACACATTCAGAATCTTCACTGAGCCTTCTGGCGGCCATCCCTCAGCACTGATGTTTGGGAGTATGTCCAGGCTTGTGAGGTTTGCTCAGTAGCAAAGGTTTTGATTGATTGATTGATTGATTTTTATTTGAACATTGTTAAAGAAAGGAAAAAGAGAGTTCAAAACACAACAAAAAAACAAACCAAAAATAAAATGTTCAAAAGGAGTGGGAAGAAGCCAACGCTTATACAGTCCCACCCCTTCTCCACACCAAACAAATTACAGTATTACTCATAATCATCATTATCCCACAACCACATTCACTGTAATACACCCATAGTCAAATTATACAACAAAAATGACACAACAATGACAGTCCATATCCAACAATATTACAACAACAATAAACATACAATTCTGGCATGTTCAATGCAAACACAAACAACACCATCACCTTCACAATCACCATAACACACAACAACCTTCCCTCACTGAAGACACAATGTAACATCACTGCCCTTCATTCTCATACTGCTCAAAAATCATTTCTTTATATGTTGATTTAAATATATGGATGTTGGGACATTGCCTGTGTTTCTCCCCCAACCCATTCCACAATTTTACCCCACACACAGACACACAAAAACTCTTCCGTGTAGATCTTACTAAGTGAATTTTAAATTTTGTATTCCCCCGTAAATTATATTTCCCTTCTCTCTCCCTGAATAGATTCTGTATATTGTGTGGCAAGAGGTTTTTTACTAACTTTAAACATTAATTGTGCTGTGTAATAATGAACCAGATCCCATAATTTCAATAACTTCGAATGTAAAAACAATAAATTAGTATGTTCGAGGTACCCGACTTTGTGTATAACACGGACTGCCCTTTTTTGTAATATTAACAATGAATTAAGTTTACTTTTATAACTGTTACCCCAAACTTCTATACAATAAGTATGGAAGTACTAATGAACAATACAAAATATGAAGTGATTTATAATCTAGGACCTGCTTAATTTTATTTATAATTGCAATATTTTTTGCAACTTTATTTTGTATGTATCTGACATGTGGTTTCCAACTAATTTTATCATCCAGTACTACACCCAAAAACTTGATCTCCTTAACTTTTTCAATAACTACATTATCTATATGAATGTGTATATCTTCTTTATTTTTACAATTACCAAATATCATTACCTTAGTTTTATCTATATTTAGTGATAGTTTATTACAATCCATCCATTTTTTTAGCTTATTTAATTCATTATTTATAGTATGGATTAGTTGATTATAATTATTTCCAGAATAAAATAAATTAGTATCATCAGCAAATAATATTATTTTTAATAATTTAGAAACTTGGAATATATCATTTATATATATGTTAAATAATTTGGGGCCCAATACTGACCCTTGGGGGACCCCACAGGCAATTCCCATACACCCAGACAGATATTCTCCCATTTTCACAAATTGTTGTCTCTCAGATAGATAACTTGTAACCCATTTCAGAGCAATTCCCCTAATACCATACATTTGCAATTTATTAAGAAGTATTGAATGATTTATTGTATCAAATGCTTTTCTAAAATCTATAAACACACCAATTGCATATTTTCCTTGATCTAATGCATTTATTATTTCCTCTGTTGCATCCATTATCGCCAAAGATGTTGTACTCTTGGCTCTAAACCCATATTGGTTCTGATTCAGCACATCCTGTTTATTTAAAAAGTTTTCTAATCTGTTGTTGAAAAGTTTTTCCAGAATTTTTGAAAATTGTGGGAGAAGTGATACTGGTCTGTAGTTTGTGTATTGATGTTTATTTCCTTGCTTAAATAATGGAATTACTTTTGCTATTTTCATTTTCTGCGGGAATGAACCAGTTTGAAATGATAAATTACAAATATATGTGAATGGTTTTAATATACCATCAACAGTTCTTTTTATTAGTGCCATATCAATACCATCACAGTCAGTAGATAATTTATTTTTACACTTTTCAACAACAGATTTTACCTCTAGTTCATCCACCGCTGTAAGAAAAATTGACCGAGGGCTACTTCCAATTAAAGTCTCACTCACAGTGTCTTTTCCTTGATTTGGAATCTTTGCTGCCAACTCTGGCCCAACACTTACGAAAAATTTATTCATTTTATTTACTACCATATTCTTATCATAAATATCACCACAATTATCAGTAAAATACTCTGGATATATCATTTTCTTAGTTCCATTTTTCCTTAATTTGTTTAATATATCCCAGACTCCTTTTATATTATTTTTATTTTCATTTAACATTTTCCTATAATATAATTTTTTAGTAGTTCGTATTATATCAGTTAATTTATTTTTATATGTTTTATATCTTTTTTCAGATTCTTTAGTTCTTAATTTAATAAATTTTTTATAGAGATAATTTTTCTTTTTACAAGCATTTTGTAACCCTTTGGTTAACCATGGGCAATTTTTGTATATGTGTTTTTTATTAATTTCTTTAATTGGACAGTTTTTATCATATAATAATTTAAATATATCAATAAATTTATCATATGCCAAGTCCACATTTTTCTCTCTCTCGACAACATCCCAATTCTGTAACATTAAGTCTTCTTTTAAGTCTCAAACTATAGACCAATTTCACTATTACCGCAATTTTCCAAGATACTTGAAAAAATATTCTGTGAGAGAATTGACAACTTCATACTGAAGAATGATTTACTATGTGAGCAGCAATATGGGTTCAGACACAAGAGGACAACTGCATATGCCCTAATGGAATTTACAGAAAAAATATCAACAGCCACTGAAAATAAAGAGTATTCAGTTGGAGTATTCCTAGATCTTAAAAAAGCATTTGATACAGTAGATCATAATTTATTATTAAAGAAACTACAAAATTCTGGTATTAGAGGGGTAGCACTGTCCTGGTTAAGTAGTTACTTAAAGAATAGATATCAGTATGTATGTGTTAGCAACAAAAACTCAGAGTTGCTGAAGGTCACCTGTGGAGTCCCACAGGGTTCAGTTTTGGGACCATTATTATTCAATATGTATATAAACGATATATGTAAAGTTTCAGAAAAAATGGACTTAATATTGTTTGCCGATGACACTAATCTGCTATGCAGTGGAAACAATTTGGAACAACTTCTGGATACACTCGGGAAGGAATTAGAAAAGCTTAAACTGTGGTTTGATTCAAACAAATTAACGCTCAATTTAAGTAAGACAAAATTTATAGTCTTTAACAACCATCACAACAATCCAGTACCCAAACTCAGTGTAAATGGTGTAGAGATTGAAAGGGTATCTGAAACTAAATTCCTTGGAGTAATAATTGATAACAAACTGTGTTGGAAGTCACATATTAATTATATTAAAGGTAAAGTTTCCAAATCAATTGCAATATTACACAGAGTGAAATATTTGCTGAATCAACCCACACTATACACCTTGTATCATTCATTAATACTCCCATACATGACATATTGTAATGAAGTATGGGGAAATACATACAAAACAAACATATATCCACTCTTTGTGCTTCAAAAGAGAGCTATTAGAATAATAAACAAAGCAGCTTACAGGGAACCAACAAACCCACTTTTTCTTAAACAAAAAAACTCTCAAGTTGAAAGATCTGGTTGACTTTAAAACCGCAATAATAATGTTCAAAGTGAAGAATTTATCACTGCCCGCAAATATCCAAAAGTTGTTCCAAACAAGGGAGAAATGATATCACTTCAGAGGAACATGTATATTTCAAAAGCCTACAGTGAGAACAACCACCAAGCAACACTGTATTTCAGTGCAAGGAGTCAGATTATGGAACGATTATGGACCTGAATTAAAATCATGTACAACGCTTGGACAATTTAAACAAAAACTAAAGGAAGAAATACTCCAAACATATTTACAAGACGACATGTAAACTCACATAAGGATTGACATATCCAGCCTGTGTTGTGTTGTAGCTTAGTTTTTGTTTTGTTTTTTTCTCTCTGTGACATTCTGTCTTAGATTTGTCTTGAATAGTAACCGCTTAACCTAGCTTAGCTTAGTTTTCTTTTTTTTCTCTCAGTCACACTTTGTCTTAGCTTTGTTCTAAATTGTAATCACTCTTGTCTTGTTTACTCTTTTTTCTTTTGAATTCTTGGATGGAATATGGGTGGGCAATATAAGCTGCGGCTTCAGCCATCACCCATTTCGGATAACTCACGTGGAAGTGTTTAGTAGAAGGAGTCTTTGTCTAATTTGACCTTGTTGTTATATTATACAGTTTCTTTTAACCTGTACTGTATTATCCGAAATAAATAAATTCATTCATTCATTCATTCATTCAAGTCTTCTTTTAAATCACTGATTCTATCTTCTGTTCGTATTCTTTTATAGATAATCTTTTTACATAGTTTATTATTATTCTTACTCTCATTAGCCCCATAATTAACATCTAAAGAAACAAATACAGGCAAGTGGTCACTAATATCATTTATTATTATACCACTCACCATATTATATTCAATAACATTGGTAAAAATGTTGTCTATCAGGGTAGCACAGTGTGTCGTTATTCTTGTAGGTTTTGTAATCTTTGGAAATAAGGTTAAGCTATACATTGTATCTAAGAAATCTTCAGTTGGTTTGTGTTGTTTTGTTTTCATCAAATCTATATTAAAGTCACCACAAATAAAGATATCCTTTTGTCTTATTTTTGCATACATCTTTTCCATCCCATTTTTAAATTTTTCCATATCAGATCCCGGTGCTCTATATATAAAATTTACTATTATATTTTTTCTTTTTTCCATCGTAATCTCAATTGTTAAACATTCCATACTTTCAATCACTGCTGATGTCATACTGTCTACTTTTTTACTTTTTAATTTTCTATCAACATACAGTGCTACCCCACCACCACTTTTACATTTCCTATTTTGTGTGTACATCTCATATCCATCTAGTTCAAAATTTACATCTTTTTCTTCATTAATCCATGTTTCACTTATTGCAATAATCCTAAATGGTGTATTAAATTGATTCAAAAACTCCTTAATACTATCAAAGTTTGCATAGAGACTCCTACTATTAATATGTATTATTGTTAATGTTTGATCCAAATTCATAATTCCATTTAATTGTTGTTCTTCATAATAAACACACTTATTATTAATATGACCAAAATAATTATTGTCTGGGTCAACACCTCCCAAAACGTCCTGTGGTTGCTGTTCAGCACTAACAAAATTTCCAGCTTCAATTTGCCCCACTACACCTCCATCATCAAATGAGGAAGAATGATTGACTAAAGTACTAAACATAATTTATGACAACCATGTACACCAAGAAGAAAAAAGGAAAAGAACACAAAATTTCCACTCATGATTACTGCACCGTTATTCCTGAATCAGGGCTAAGGTTTAAATCTGTCCAATTCCTCCATTTCTCTAATCATCATTACTTTAGCGTCTTCTGGAGTGCCAAGCAGTTTTATCCACACCTTACAGTTTCTTGTCCATGTCGACTGTATTTTTCCTTGTTTTCTGAGGGCCCTGGCTTGTCTAGCTATTTCGGAGTTCTTTTTTGTTAAATGTTCATTTATGTAGACAGCCGTTCCTCTCAGTTTTTTTGCTTGTTGCAGAAGATCAATTTTTGCTTTCCTACTGACGAATCGGATGATAATTGCTGGTTTTAATTTACTGTTTTTATTGGGTAATGTGTGGCAAGCCGAAATAGTCTCATTGTCCACAACAATGTTATTAGAATTGAAAAAGGTCAATACCTGCTGCTCAAGAGTGTGCGACTCAGCCAGTGTCTCATCCTGCCCATCCTGATCACCAACTCCAGCTGCCACACGTGCATAGGAGTGGTGTCTGGTGTTCAGACCGCTCACAATGATGTCATCCATTCTTGTATATTGTTCAAGTTCATCCACACATTTTTCTAAGGATTTAATTTTCTTGTCCTTGTCCACAATTTCAGCCTATAGCTCGCGCACTTGAACCATAAGGTTAACAAGCAGTGTTTGTTGTTTAGCTATTTTTGATATTTCCTCAGACATAAAGTTTAGGGAGAGTTTAATCTCCTCCAGCTCCTCTCCATGTGTCTGACTCTTTTTTGGAGGTATAATGACTAGTTGATTTTGATTTGATTTGATTAGGATCAAGGGAGAGGCTCACCTGTTGACTAGCAATTGAATAACTGGATCCACCGGTGAAGCCGAGGAGGCCAATGCTCCCTCGGTTGCTAGTGGAGGCCTCCAGCTAGCGCTGTTCTACCAGGCGACGAATCCGAAGCTCTCCCGGTGGCCAACAGAGACCGCTAGCCTGGGTCGCAGCCCGGCAGCAGGTATCCGCCAGCAAAGCCAAAGCTCTCCCGGTGTATCCCACAGCCGATGACAGCAGGACAATCTCCAGTGTTACCAGTATCTGGTCCAGCCGACCTCGGATTCAGCCAAAGCCTCAGCCAGCTCTTCCACCGAGCTCTGCTGCCGCAACCGCCATCCGATCTGGCCGGAATCCCGGTCAGCCTCTCCACCGTCAGCTCCGCCACCCACCACCGCACGATGAAGGTGTCCCACAGCCCAGACGATCCGCCGGCCGATGTAGAAGAAGGGGGCCGCGGGAGTGCGCCACTACACACCACCAACGGAGGTGCCGCTTGGTCTCCCACAACAGGTGCAGAGCAGACGACCCCACACCTGCCAGGCTGGTTGGCGAAGCCCCACCGCCGCTGGTCCGGTTGCAGGATTTGCTCGTAATCAACCAAAGTCTTTTTCACAGATTTAGCAGCAAATCTCGGTTCGGGGTTGGAAGTTTCATCCGCTTGTCGCCATCTTCGTTACCCATCCACAGAGGGTGCACAAGCTAATGTTGTAAGTGTCGTAAGATAGAACGCCTATGGAAATTCACCCAATTGGAGGTTCACAGACCACTTCCCCACTGGGGTACAACCCTTGCCTATCCCCAGTCAGCCATGGTCTCACATTGCTATGAACTTCAACACTGGTCTTTCCCCATCTGAGTGCAACACTGTGGTACTCACTGTTATCGCTTTTCCAAAGCAATGCACTTCACCGTCCTGTCCAAGCTCCCATCTGCCAAGGAGACCACTGACATCCTTGTACAGCGAGTCTTCCATCTCCACAGGCTACCCTCGGAACATAGTCTTGAATCAGAGCCCCAGTTAACATCGCATATCTGGAGAGCCTTCTGCAAGGCCATCAGCACATTGGTTATCCTGACCTATGGCTATCATCCACAAAGTAATGGCTAGTTAAAACGGGCCAACCAGGAGCTGGAGACATCCCTTCACTGTGTGGCTTCACAGAACCCTACCAACCGGAGCACTCGACTCTATTGGATTGAGTACACCCATAACAGCACAACAGCGTGACCCCCTTCATGGCCTTTCTTGGTTACAACATGCCTCTGTTGCCCATCATTGAGGAGTAGATCACCTTCCCCCTCCGTCCAGCATCACATCCACCACTGTCATAAGATCTGGAGGTCAACCAGGGCTGCCTCCAACACATCGCCGAACAGACTCGATCATTGCACACCGGACCCCGGACCCCAAGTACACCGTTGGGCAGAATGTATGGCTCTCCACTCACAATATTGCACTCAAAACAGACTAAGAAACTCTCTCCCAGATTCATTGGTCCATTCCCTATTACCCACGTTATCAACCCTTCTGACGTTCATCTGAAACTCCCTTCTGTTCTCTGTATTAACCCTGTGTTCTATGTCTCAGCTCAAACCTGTGTGTTCTATCCCTCTCTGCCCTCCCTTCAAAGCCCTCTTCCTCCCAAGATCATGGATGGAGGTCTGGTGTACTCGGTGCAACGCACTATGGACGTTCGTCGCAGGGGCTAGGGTCTGCAGTACCTGGTAGATTGGGAGGGGTATGGGCCAGAGAAATGCTCTTTGATTCCCCGCTCCTTCGTGATGGATCTACCATGCTTCAGGAGTTCCATCGCCATCACCCTGAGAAGCCTGGTGGGATGCTGCGAAGCACCCCTTGAGGGGATGACCCTGTTATAATCTGGTGAGCGCTTACGCTGACACTCACAACATTCACCTTAATTGCCTGTTACCACCTGCTCCTGATTACTGCTGGGTATAAATAGCTCCCACTCCTTCAGTGCTGTGTGGGACTGACTCGGCATAACAACTTACTGTTGCCTCTCTCCTGTTGCTTCACCTCCTGTGTGCCTCTGCCTCAGTGTGCTCTCACCTTCCTGCATCTCTCCAGTGGACCTTGCCTAAGCCTGCAAATAAATATAATTATTATCTGCCTTGGATCCTCTCCTGTGCCTCATCTGAGTGTTGCCAGTCTTCCTCGTCTCCAGATTCCCTCAGCTGCACTCATCTGGAACTCAAGTAAGAAACATTCACTATCATTCCTCACCATATTGCTACAGGAAAAGCCCCTGGGCCCAGGGCACCTTCATGTCTATCTTCTGCTGCACCTGCTATCGGATTCTCTTGCCAACTCCTGACCTGCAGGGCTTGCATTTGATTGTCGCTGCACTCCCGACCAGCAGGGCTTGCACATGATTGGTTGCTGTGACTCCTGGTGGGTGGGCTGCTCGTCTGTTCAAGATGCTTCCAGACGTAAAAGTTTTGCCTATATCTTCAAAAGTAAAAAGCAAAACATTTTCCTGAAAACGGTCAAGGAGAGAGAGAAATGTGTAGTTGCCAAATGTGTGTTTACTTTTTACTAACAACCCAACCAGTCCCCCGTCCACTAGCAACTGAGTGGGGGGGGGGGGAGTGATTTGAATGTGGCTGCTCTCAGCTCACAGTGCAGCACCCCGTCCACTGGCTAAGTGAGCCGAGAGCAGCTCGATTTGAATGTGGTTGTGCGAGACCGTGGTCTTACAAAGCCACATTCAAATCACCCCCCGCCTCTCTCCGCTCTCTCTCTGCTGCTACCCCAACCCGCTCTGCCTCAATCCTGCTGCTCCTTGGCTCCTCCCTCTTCCCCCAAGGTAGCCAAGAGTATCCGTCTGATTGGTTAATGTTATAACCAACCAGGCTAAGCAGGAATAGTTATGTAGCTACTAACGGTCTGTCCAAATCTGTCTTTTGGGTGGAGCTTAAGCAGACATTCACTGCAGAAAAACACATACTTGGGAGTTTGGAATGATTTTGCTCTTGATGTCTTGTAAATCACAAGAAACATGTTACAGACATGTTAACAGCAGAAAAAAACTTGATTTTTGCTGGAGTGTCACTTTAAGAATATGAAGCCTTTTTTTTTTTAACCATGTTCAAACATTAAATCCTAATACGGTACTTATCAAATACTTAAGTGATGGTGGAGGGCACTGTAATTGGTCCACTGCACTATCTGATCCAGGATGAAAAACAAGATGCATTTTTTCAAATTTTCACATAACCACCCGATAAAAGGCTTTTATTCTTAAAAGGGTTTAGGGAATTCCTTATTTTGATGTATTTTCCCATGTTTGGAAAGAAAAAAAAAAGTCATTAGCTTCATGGGAGGGGACGGAAATCAGAGGGTCACCTTTGGCCCTGCCGGCTGCTGTGTGGAAACAGTGTTCTTCCTTCTGCTGGGTCTTTGATGACGCCTCTTCCCCTCAATGCTCCCCCCTCCTGCTCTCCCCATGACTGCCATTTATTTGAACTAAAGTCAACTTACCCCCCTCCCCTGCTTTTTACACCCACACAAACCCACCATCACCAAAACCCCACCCTCCTCATAGTTCGCTGAGTCAACGCTTGTGCAGGAAGGATGCAGTTGTATTGTGCAGTTGGCCCCAGCTGTGCGTTGCTTGCTCTGCTGGCTGGGTGGAGGTTTATAAAATAGACTGTTTAGAGAAAAGTAATAATAAAGAATTCAAGAGGAAGAGGAAAGGGGCTGGGACACACACTTGGATGCTGGGACCTAAGTGTACAGCTACCCTGAAAGTATTATGGGTGGTGGTGATAACAATCTCCTCTTTGTGGAACACTTTTTCACAGACCTGTACTGTCTTGCACCTAATCTGAATCAAATACCAGGAGGAGGCTGCAGACAAATGCTACCTGTTGTTTTTCAGGTGGCGTTAGTCACTGGGTTGAAGAGACGCCAACATTGGCTGCATCCATGGGAACTTTTCTCATATTGTAAACTAGTGAAAGAAAGGAAATTAAAAGCTCCCAGAGGTGGCAACATCAGGTTTGGTGTTAGGATGTTTTTGCATGTTTGTGAAAGTGAAACATCATGGGAGAAACACAAAAGATGCAGCAGTTAATGCTGTCAACACCTGTGTAGTGATGGAGGTTTTTATCTCAAACACAGGAAAGTAAACAACATACTAGGAGGCTGTTTTTATTTTTCTTGATATATGACTTTGATTTTACCTGTACTGTATACAGCCAATTGCCTTTTAAAGAGTGATGTGCTGTGATGTTCAGTATAATAAAAACCTCGCAATTTATGGCAACTCATTTGTGCCAAAATTAGGAATGACAAATAACTGCATATGATAAAATACAAAACAAGAAAACAAAGACACGGTAAGTTAAAGCTGTAAAACAATTGATTTCTCTTGTCAAGATATAGTGGGGCAAAAAAGTATTTAGTCAGCCACCAATTGTGCAAGTTCTCCCACTTAAAAGATGAGAGAGGTCTCCAGTTTTCATCATAGGTATACCTCAACTATGAGAGACAAAATGAGAAAAAAAAAATCCAGAAAATCACACTGAAGGATTTTTAAAGAATTTATTTGCAAATTATGGTTGAAAATAAGTATTTGGTCACCTACAAACAAGCAAGATTTCTGGCTCTCACAGACCTGTAACTTCTTCTTTGAGAGGCTCCTCTGTCCTCCACTCGTTACCTGTATTAATGGCACCTGTTTGAACTCGTTATCAGTATAAAAGACACCTGTCCACAACCTCAAACAGTCAGGCTCCAAACTCCACTATGGCCAAGACCAAAGAGCTGTCAAAGGATACCAGAAACAAAATTGTAGACCTGCACCAGGCTGGGAAGACTGAATCTGCAATAGGTAAGCAGCTTGGTGTGAAAAAATCATCTGTGGGAACAATTATTAGAAAATGGAAGACATACAAGACCACTGATAATCTCCCTCGATCTGGGGCTCCACGCAAGATCTCACCCTGTGGGGTCAAAATGATCACGAGAACGGTGAGCAAAAATCCCAGAACCACACGGGGGGACCTAGTGAATGACCTGCAGAGAGCTGGGACCAAAGTAACAAAGGCTACCATCAGTAACACACTACGCCGCCAGGGACTCAAATCCTGCAGTGCCAGACATGTCCCCCTGCTTAAGCCAGTGCATGTCCAGGCCCGTCTGAAGTTTGCTAGAGAGCATTTGGATGATCCAGAAGAGGATTGGGAGAATGTCATATGGTCAGATGAAACCAAAATAGAACTTTTTGGTAAAAACTCAACTTGTCGTGTTTGGAGGAGAAAGAACACCATACCTACTGTGAAGCATGGGGGTGGAAACATCATGCTTTGGGGCTGTTTTTCTGCAA
Organism: Pholidichthys leucotaenia; assembly: GCA_020510985.1. Classification (NCBI taxonomy): domain Eukaryota; kingdom Metazoa; phylum Chordata; class Actinopteri; order Cichliformes; family Pholidichthyidae; genus Pholidichthys; species Pholidichthys leucotaenia. The sequence goes on from CM035836.1 coordinate 228,791,375, forward strand.
AGGGACAAGGACGACTGATCTGTGTAAAGGAAAGAATGAATGGGGCCATGTATCATGAGATTTTGAGTGAAAACTTCCTTCCATCAGCAAGGGCATTGAAGATGAAATGTGGCTGGGTCTTTCAGCATGACAATGATCCCAAACACATCGCCCGGGCAACGAAGGAGTGGCTTCGTAAGAAGCATTTCATGGTCCTGGAGTGGCCTAGCCAGTCTCCAGATCTCAACCCCACAGAAAATCTTTGGGGGGAGTTGAAAGTCCGTGTTGCCCAGCGACAGTCCCAAAACATCACTGCTCTAGAGGAGATCTGCATGGAGGAATGGGCCAAAATACCAGCAACAGTGTGTGAAAACCTTGTGAAGACTTATAGAAAACGTTTGACCTCTGTCATTGCCAACAAAGGGTATATAACAAAGTATTGAGATGAACTTTTGTTATTGACCAAATACTTATTTTACCGAGGAATTTCCCAATTAATTCATTAAAAATCCTTCAATGTGATTTTCTGAATTTTTTTTTTCTCATTTTGTCTCTCATAGTTGAGGTATTCCTATGATGAAAATTGGAGACCTCTCTCATCTTTTAAGTGGGAGAACTTGCACAATTGGTGGCTGACTAAATACTTTTTTACCCCACTGTATTTTTCAAAGTAGGACTTTGTGAATGTAATACTGCAACTCCCCCCCTTTAAAATCAGTGAATAAAATGGGTCTTTAGAAGAATGTACTAGTGGTCCCCAACCATGTGCCGTAGTAGCCCAAGACTCTGCAGGTTTTCTCTTCCACCTAGCTTCTTCAGTAGGTGTTTTCACCGATCAGCAATCAGTGGTAAAATAATTGAAGCTTTTATATCTTGTAGGACAAGGAAACGTTTGTGTTGATTTTTATTTACATTGAAAAATATGCTTCATTTTAACCAACCAAAAACCCAAACTGATGATTACTCAAAAAACCTTAGTACTTTCTTACTTCTTTTTTTTTTTGGTCTTGAGTACTTTCACCTTTAAAAGAAAAAAAAAAAATCTTGTATTTGGCATGATTAAAGATTCCAGAAATGTTGCAGGAAGATTCAGCTGATGATCCTAAACATGGGCAATGAAGCAGATTTGCTTGATGTGGAGAAAAACTAACACAAACACAGTTTTTATTTAAATTGAAATATGAACTTTAATTCACCAATACAAAATAAAAAAGAATGTTAAAAGTTTACAATACAGTGTCAGCAATCTGTTCACAACCATTTCATACCAAGACTGACACAAATGGGAGCCCCAACTTTGCTTTATAACAATTACTTTAAAACAATCTAAAACATGGGAGAGAAAAAAGCTCAAGATAAAGGGAGGCAGTCACTCAAAACTGGAGGGGTGGTTGTGACTGAAATCAGGACAACGGAGAGAAACGGCTTTTAAAAACAAAACTTAAAGAGTCCACGAGTCTCAGTATTTCTGATGGAAAAATGTTCTGGTGTTATAAAAGAAAATTCCTATTACGTCTAACCTCTGACAGAGCACCAAATGAAAAACTCAACGTATATCTTTAACCTGTTACTATGGGTGACTTCAGGGTTGGGGGGCATTTACATATCTAGTAATAAAAACAAGGCTTAAAACTGGAAATCAACTGAAAAAAGCTAGCTAATCCAAAGAGTAAAAATACACCTGCTTTCTTGTTTACAGTGGTGTCAAAGTGTTTGCCCCCTTCCTGATTTCTCATTTTTTTGTATGTTTGTCACACTTGAATGTTTCAGATCATCAAACAAATTTAAATATTAGACAAAGATAACACAAGTAAACACAAAATGCAGTTTTTAAATGAAGGTGTTTATTATTAAGGGGAAAAAAAATCCAAACCTACATGGCCCTGTGTAAAAAAAGTGATTGCCCCCTAAACCTAATAACTGGTTGGGCCACCCATAGCAGCAACAACTGCAATCAGGCATTTGTGATAACTGGCAATGAGTCTTTTACAGCGCTGTGGAGGAATTTTGGCCCAATCATCTTTACTGAATTGTTGTAGTTCAGCCACATTGGAGGGTTTTTGAGCATGAACCACCTTTTTAAGGTCATGCCACAGCATCTCAATGGGATTCAGGTCACTCCAAAGCCTTCATTTTGTTTTTCTTAAGCCATTCAAAGGTGGACTTGCTGGTTTGTTTTGGATCATTGTCCTGCTGCAGAACCCAAGTGCGCTTCAGCTTGAGGTCACGAACAGATGGCCGGATATTCTCCTCCCGAATTTTTTGGTAGACAGCAGAATTCATGGTTCCATTTACTACAGCAAGTCTTCCAGGTCCTGAAGCAGCAAAACAGCCCCAGACAATAACACTACCACCACCATATTTTACTGGTGGTATGATGTTCCTTGGGCGGCGCGGTGGCGGACTGGTTAGCACTGCGGCAGCAAAACAACTCACCCTTGGCCTGGGAATCCTGGGTTTGATCCCAGCCCCCGACCAACAGTGATCTGTGTGGAGTTTGCATGTTCTTCCCGTGTCTGCGTGGGTTTACTCCACGATTTCTCTGGTTTCCTCCCACATGCCAAAAAAAACATGCACGTTAGGTTAATTGGCATCAGAACTGGGGATTCTAAATTGTCCTTAGGTATGACTGTGAGAGTGAATGGTTGTCTGTCTCTCTGTGTTGGCCCTGTGATGGACTGGCGATCTGTCCAGGGTGTACCCTGCCTCTCACCCAAAAAGATGCTGGGATAGGCTCCAGCCCCCCCGCGACCCGAAAAGGATTAAGCGGAAGAAGATGAATGAATGAAAATGAATGAATGATGTTCCTTTTCTGAAATGCTGTGTTACTTTTATGCCGGATGTAATGGGACACACATCTTCCAAAAAGTTCAACTTTTGTCTCGTCAGTCCACAGAGTATCTTCCCAAAAGTCTTAGGGATCATCAAGATGTTTTCTGGCAAAACAGACGAGCCTTTATGTGCTTTTTGCTCAGCAGTGGTTTTTGTCTTGGAACTCTGCTATTCAGGCCATTTTTGCCCAGTCTCTTTCTTATGGTGGAGTCATGAACACTGACCTTAACTGATGGAAGTGAGGCCTGCAGTTCTTTGGATGTTGTTGTGGGGTCTTTTGTGACGTCTTGGATGAATCGTCGCTGCGCTCTTGGGGTAATTTTGGTCGGCCGGCCACTCCTGGGAAGGTTCACCACTGTTCCATGTTTTTGCCATTTGTGGATAATGGCTCTCACTGTGAAATGGCTAGAAAATTGAACTCAAGCTTTCCAAAGATGAGATAAACCACAGTTAATAATTTATGTTTTAACAGGGGGACAATCACTTTTTCACAAAGGGCCACGTAGGTTTGGATTTTTTTTTACTCTTAATAATAAACACCTTCAATTAAAAACTGCATTTTATGTTTACTTATCTTTGTCCAATATTTAAATTTGTTTGATGTTCTGAAACATTTAAGTGTGATAAACATACAAGAAAATGAGAAATCAGGAAGGGGGCAAACACTTTTTCACACCACTGTATATTACAGCCTAACAAATGGACAGAGTAGCAAGTTGTGACGAAGTCGGAAGTCAGAGCTTAAATCTCAGCAGCAGCCTATCACAGCCAGCTGATAACCTGGTCATTTAACACTTGAGCTATGAGACAATGCTGACGGTTGGGATCCCCCTGCAAATACTAGACTGCTGCCCAAAGGTTCGGTTAAGGCTTCAGCTACAACCTAGTTTTCTTCTTTGTTTTCAGCCACCCTGAGGGGTCTGAGTAATGATGATGACTGATACAGAAAATTGGGGGAGAAATAAAAGTGCCAAAAGAAAACGTTATGAGGCAACACTGACTACCCCTATCCTTTCTGTGGGTGGGGTGTGGGTTGTGGCAAAAAACTGACTACTGCTGGCTTTGCTAGTCAAAAATTCAATCAACAACTCGTTAAAAAAGATCCTTGTAGGATTCCCCTCTGCAATAAAATAAAACCCTTAAAAAAGAAAATTAAAACACATAACATGTACAGGTTTTCTACCTCTTCCATCTGGCCACTGAGGAGTTTCCTATGACAAAGAGTCTTTCTATTCTCCGCTTACAGCAGCTGCTGGAACAACTGAAAAATGCGAAAAGAAAATGTGCATGTGCCACAGAGAGGGAGTAACAGAGAGGGGCGTGGGAAGCTAAGAGTCATAGTCTTCATCGTCATCATCTTCGTTTTTGCGCGGCGCAGGGGCTGGGGGAGGCGGCGCGACACTCATCATGGATGGGTGGGGCACAAAGGTTATGGCTCCCGGTGGCTGTGCTGGAGCAATGCTGCCCATGGAGACCACGTTGCCCATGTGCACATACTGTGGGGGGGCGTTTACACTGTGGGGGGAAGAGGTGGACATTGGGTGTTCAGACAAGTATTCAGAGAGCATATACCTCCACCAACACTTAAGTTCTAGATCAGGAGTGTCAAATTCAGTTTCAGTGAGAGCCAAGAGCAGGCTAATGAATAAAACCAGGGGCCAGGTATTCATTTTTTTTATTTAAAAAAAAAAAGGCAACTTAAATACTCTGGTTTCTTCCCACAGTCCAAAGACATGCACGTTGGGTTAATTGGCATCAACTGGAGATAAACTGTCCTTAGGTATGAAAGTAAGAGTGAATGGTTGTCTGTCTCTCTGTGATGGACTCATGGTCATTGGATGCGCCTAACGTGCGCGCCCAATGTCAAGTCAAATTCCTCGTATGCTTACTTGTAAATATACTTGGCAATAAAGCTGATTCTGATTCTGGTCTATCCAGGGTGTACCTTGCCTCTCGCCCAAAGATGCTGGAATAGGCTACAGCACCCCATGCATCCCGAAAAGAATTAAGCGGCTGAAGATGAATAATTCTGCACCTTTCTAAACATTCTGTTGATGCAATTTTTTTTAAAAACATGTTTCTAGTTCTTTTAGTTGGGGTTCACAATAAGCAGAAACAGCACAAATGTGAGATAAAATATTTATAAACTTAAAGTGAGACATAATATGTAACTTTTTGAGTCTGACCTTAGTTTTTCACTTCAGTGTGGTGAGCTACACTGTGAAAATTCTGGCTTAATCGGTGTGCATTAAGAGCTCCAAATTTTCTGATACAGAGCCCTTATGTAGCTGATGATCCATCTGGAGGACAGCACTTAAAACACTCATAAGTTTAATGAGAATGAGCCTCAAGGTCTCAGAGTGGACACTGGAAATCGACATTTTTATGTATTTTCTTAGACTAACTCTTGTTGGATTCTCTTCTACAGCACACCAGCTCATACCTGCATTAGTTTAATCAGTATGTACAAGCTTAGGACACAGTAGTGGTTTATTCTTGTGGGAAAATAGCACCATCTTCTGCCACAATTAGAGTAGGGGCTTCAAGGAGAAACATACTATTTATAAATCATGTAAATATTGTAGTAGGTGCTTTTAATGTGCAACTATGGAATGTTAAAAATGGCAAAGCCTTTCTCTTCCCTAAGAATAAAAAAGTAAAAATGGCTTATAATACATGTCCCTATGGTCACATTATTTTCAATCTTTTCTAGGGGTACCATCATTTTTGTCCAGGCCTGTTTCATGAGTTTGTTTTTTAAAGTAATTCTGTTGAACCACAATTCAAAAGCATTGTCTGATTTTCATTGGTTAATTTTCATAGAATTTTTATTTATTACCACTTTTGTCAGATTCAAGTTATTTCTGTGACCATTGTGGGTTTTTCTTTCATTAACAGAGGGGTACCAACAATTTTGTCCACAGCTGTATTAGACAACAACAGGGGAAAGTTTATCCCATTTTGTGCCTAATAATTTCTGTATGATTTCAACATTTTATTTTGCTGTGCTGTACCAAGCTGAAACTGTCAGACAACTACGTCACCCTCATGGTTTCTACCCCCCTAAATAAATATAAACCGAACTAGTGAGAGGGACAAATACAGGAACGGCCCTTAAGAAGTTCCTGGTAACTTTTCAATGGTACTCAGCTAAATAATGGTGATTCCTTCTACCCAAGTAAGATCTATGAACTCAATTAAGCATTAAAATATAGCACACAAGTGCAAATATTTAAGCATAGTTTCAGTGATGAATTCAGTGAAACCATTTTGAGATGGTTGCCATGGGTATCACAGAATACGGCAAGTATCCTTCTGTTTGTCCCATAAGTAATGTCCAAAGTAATAATAATATTGAACACTTTGCACCAAGTAATAACTTCCAGCTCAAATATTTTATTCTCAATATGGTTAAAATCTGTATGTAATTTCTTCATTTGCAAGGTTTGTTCAGTTAAAGAAACTGATTCCATAAAATTTTGTGCATGCTCATACATAGTCCTCTTTCAAGTACACCTCAGGCCTTGTTTTTATTGAAAACACCTCGAATTTTCAAAAATTTTGTGTAATACATGTATTACACTAAAATTCTGAAAACTTCAAGGTGATTTGTAATTCAAATTGCATTCCATTCATAAAATGAGCATCCTCTGAAATCGGTCCAAATTACTGTCAGTAACAAGACATATCCATCCATCTTCTACTGCTTATCTGGAAATCCGGGTCATGGGGGCATCAGTCCAAGCAGAGTAGTCCAGACATCCACCCAGTTCACATAGCACCTGCAGGTGGTGAGCCCACTGGAGGGTGGACCCATGTGCCTCCTTTGGGTACACTAGGTCCTTAATGTAACGATTTTCATGGAGATCCACTGGATCACTTTGTTTTAGTTCACCTGTACTGTTTCTGTGTGACTAGTGCTGAGTGAGTTTCACAGTACCTGAGAGAGATAATCTGTACACCCAGTTTTGACCAGATGTACTGAACCAATCATCATGGACATTCTCTCCTCCACCTCTCAGATAACAAAGGGCTTAAAGGACTGAGCGATGTGTGTTTGAGTCAGAATGATGCGCAAATAGGCTCTGAGACTGTTCTTGTATTGTTCTCCACTGGCCAGTGTAATTAAATTTGTTGAAACTTTGATCTTGCCTGATTCTTCACTGAAGGTATTTTTCTAATAAGTAGTGTGTGAGGAGCTTTGCTAAAGAATTATTTTTGCAAAAATCCAGATGTAAACGATAGTTTTATATGAAACGATAGACCGTTTTTATCTCATCCCGATATATGTCATATTGCACAGCCCTAATTGATTCAAGATCCATCCATCCATCCATTGTACCATCTTTGCTAAAGGGAATTACATACTGTATATATTGGGTAGTTGTCCCACACTATTGTGAAACAGACCTACTGTGAAAGCAACCCAGGAGTTTTTTTTTTTTAAGGCAAAGTAGTGGAATATTCCGCAATGGCCAAGGCAATCACCAGCTCTTAACCTGATAAGGCATGCATTTTATTTTGTTTAAGACAAAACGTAAGGCAGAAAGACCCACAAACAAGCAACAACTGAAGACAGTTAAAGGCCTGGTAAAGCATCACAAAGGAGGAAACCCCGTCATAAATTGCCCAAACAGCAGAGAGGAGAGTCCCAGACGCTGAACTGCAGTTTGTGGTATTTATTGAAAACCAAAACACAAAGTCCAAATAGTGCACAAACAGAAAATCCAAACTGATCACAGAAAAACAAACTTACAAGTAAGGCACACCAGAACAGGGGCAGGGTTCCGGTGGAGACTAGTAGGAGAGACTCCGGCAATGAGGGAGCGAAATAAGTCTTTAAATAGAGCTAGAAACAAATGATAGCAGGTGTCGATACCATGAGCGGGCAGGAGGAGACGACAATTACAAACTCGGATCAGCTGGGAGCAATGAGAGGGAGAAGACGGGACTGACAGCTGACAGGAGCACTGCCCACAACAGAGCAAAAAACCCGAAGTGCCACTGACAGCTGCAGCCCCGGGAAGAGAGAAAACACAACAGAATATGAATACATTGAGCTAACAAAGACAAGTAAACCCAAACATATAATGCGCACTGTGTGTGTTTATATATTTATTCCATCTAGCAACAATGCTCCACACTGTGTGCGTTTATATATCTACATATTTATTCCATCTAGCTACAATGCTCCGCACTGTGTGTGTTTATATATTTATTCCACATAGCAACAATGCTCCACACTGTGTTTATATATCTACATATTTATTCCATCTAGCTACAATGCTCCGCACTGTGTGTTTATATATTTATTCCATCTAGCAACAATGCTCCACACTTTGTGTTTATATATTTACATATTTATTCCATCTAGCTACAATGCTCCGCACTGTCTGTGTTTATATATTTATTCCATATAGCAACAATGCTCCACACTTTGTGTGTTTATATATTTACATATTTATTCCATCTAGCTACAATACTCCGCACTGTGTGTGTTTATATACAGTATTTATTCCATCTAGCAACAATGCTCCACACTGTGTGTTTATATATCTACATATTTATTCCATCTAGCTACAATGCTCCGCACTGTGTGTCTATATATATGTATATATGTACATATGTATACTCGCTGCTCTTGTTTTTCTCTTGCCTTCTGATTGTTGCTATCCCTGTGCTGTTGCAATCCTGGAATTTCCCCATTGTGGGACTAATAAAGGCTTATCTTATCTTATAAATAACAAAACTACAATAAACAAACAGGAAAATAAATCATACTAAGAAACAATACAGAATAAGTGAAAACAAACCAAGGACAAAATAACAGGAACAGAACTCAAAAATACAACACTATACAAATATGGAAAGAAAGGCAAAAAGAGTGCGCACGGCAGAATCCCCCCATGCTCAGATCGTGACAAACCCAGCATTTGATGATGTCCATGGGTTCCAGACTTCAGGCAGTCATTGCCTGCAAAGGATTCTCAACAAAGTATTAAACTAGAAAAGCACTGAGAGAGCATACTGTTATGTCCACAAACCTGGCAATGGCGACTGATGAGGATGCTGCTGTTGAACTGAACTTTATTACAGTAAAGTATAATAGTACAAGCATGTGTGTAATGGGGCCAGCTGCCACCTCTCCTAATTCCCATACCACAGTCTAACAACTGCCAACTCACAACTGCCCAAAGATAGCGGGCTATCCAATATATATGGCGTGGTGACATCATCCGCAGGACACACACCACTCCCAGATATGCCCAATATCATACATCACAATTCCCCCCCTTGCAAAAATTGGAAAATATATCATTAGCTTTAGCAGATAGCCCTCCCCAATTTAATAGACCAAACTCCCACTTATCAATTACTTATAATTACTTAAACATACACATTACTTAAACACTTGCATAATATCAAACAATAAACCATTCTTATTCAATATTACTAGATCACACAATTAACTTTACTATTCAGGTATTATGTATAGTTACTTATTTCTGTATTTCAACAAACTTATTTTCTATGTACTGTATATGAATTATTAAGAACACATTGTTTATTATAAAGAACACATTTTTAAAGAACACACTGTCATAAATGCCCCTTCGGGGCAGAAGCACAGCCCCACATACTGAACTGTAATTGTGACATTTATTAATCAAAAGAACAAAAATCCAAAAACTGTGCAGACCAGACAAAAAAGCAACCAAGGTAAACATACACAGAAGGCACTCCAGAGCTGGAAAAGCTCTGGAGGAGAAAAGGAGAAAACTTACTGACGGATGAGGTCCAGTAACATCAGAGAATACAACAATATAGCCACAGTGAGGCAAAGATAAGGCAGTCTTTCAACAGAAGTCAGCAAACGAGCGACAGATGCGGGAGCTGAGCTGGCAGGTGACCTGATTGCGTAACTGCTCACAGCTGATAGGAGAGCAGCCTGTGAGCAGTGAGTGGAGGTGTCTGGAGAGAGGGGGCAAAAGAAACAAAACCCCAAATATACACACAAACAAACAAAATAATAATGACAGAAATGCAATACTCAAAAATAAATCAAGTCTGAGCTCAGAGATGACAATTGAGCTCAGACTCATGAAACACACACTCTGTTTTATTAAAGTAGAACTGAACTGAACGGCATTAAACGGCACTGGGTGACAGTACGTACAATTATAAAGATAATTTATCATTGGCACCCCCTCCACAAATCCCGGAATCTTGGAGAAAATCGCAATTTAGAATTTCCCGCCCTGAAAAATCAGACAAATCCGCCGAAGCGCAGCCGGAGTTCCGCGTGACGTCACGAGTGTGACCCAGTCCTCATGTTTACCATTGCGAGCACGTCGACACTGGTTGTTTTTGGTGCATTTTGTCGTGATAGTCGACTACAAAACACTTCCAACACCTGGGAAGATCTGTTCAGTGGCCAAGGAAAGCTGTCATGGTGACGAAAGAAAAGAAAGGGGGAGGAAAAGCGACCGGGAAGTGATGTGTTTCTAGATATACAGTGATCCATCACTTATCGTGTTTAATGGGGACCAGAACCGACCGCGAAAAGTGAAAAACCGCGAAGTAGCGTCACCCCCCACCCCCCAAGGGCGTCACAAGCACTATTTTGCACAAAAAGGCACAAGAGAACAGCGAAAAGTGCCACTAAGCAACACGAGCGATAAAGAAGGCGCTCTGCTGGGAGAGAAGCTGGGTAAAACGTCTCGGCCAATCAGCTTGCGAGGTGAAACGTCTCGGCCAATCAGCTTGCGAGATTCCCGAGCGGTGAAGAGGTGGGCGGAGAGGAGCGGAGCGGTGGTCAGAGAGGTAGATTTTGAGCTGTGCGGGCTCTCCGTGTTGATACCTGATGTTCTAATGAGAAGGCAGGGAGACTACATTAGAACATCAGGTATCAACACGGAGAGCCCGCTCTCCCCGGCTCCCCAGCCCGCTCGGGAATCTCGCAAGCTGATTGGCCGAGACGTTTTACCTCGCAAGCTGATTGGCCGAGACGTTTTATCTCGCAAGCTGATTGGCCGAGACGTTTTACCCAGCTTCGCTCCCTGCCGAGCGCCTATACCCAGCGAAGGAAGACCGCATTAAACGCGATAAGTGAGGGATAACCGATAAGTTGAAAAAATGCTGATTTTTTTTTCCCTTTCTTTTTTATTGTTAATTTTCCTTATCCTGACACCCCAAACATGCCAAAGTAAAGACTCACCATTCTGTATTCAATAAGCGACTCTCCTCCCCATCACTGCTGCGGTCTGAGTCGGTGCTGGAATCCCCCGAAAATTCTGGCTCTAATCTGTACGGTTCGATGCCTCCCTCGCTCTCTTCCTGTTCACTTGACACTCCTGCATCCTCCTCTGTCTTGTCACCGATCCTGAATGCCTCTTCACTCTGAAAACTCTGGTGTTCTTGACTGCTGGAACTGCTATCATCTGCCATTGTTGTTTTGATAAGGGTCACACTCGTGACGTCACGCAGCGTCGTCTGCACTACTTCCGGTTTGTTTGGCACTGCCAGCCAGAGGCAAAAGTTTATCGGCTTATAGCTTGGCCATCGCACGGCTTAAAAATTTCTTTTATGTGTTGAAAAATACAATAGGTAATAAGGAATTAATCTGCTATTCTACTTTTTTGGCAAAAAGGTGAGTTCAGTTCTACTTTAAAGAACACTCTCGTTAGTTTTATCTTTTTTTAACACCACCAAACCTAACAGCTAGGGTCCGCAGGTAGACCACTGTGGCACCCAACACGGCTGGGTGGGTTTTCCTGCCACCGTGTCAGCCGCACTCCTACCTGAACAGTCTTTTTTTTCCCCTGACAAGTCTTCCACAGGAAAAACAGTTCTGTCCGAGGGGCTTTGTAGTGGGCCCATGACGGCCGCATCCCGGGGCCAGGGCCAATCTTCATGATGCTGGGACTCAGGTCCCATGCTGCAGTAGCTGACTCCTGCGAAGCCTTGCCATCTGGAGCAGCCACCTGGACATGCCGTAGTTGGTTTGCGTGCCAAACTGAACTGTCTGTCAGCCGAAAGCACGCTGTTCCCAGCTTCACCATGATCCTCACGGGCGCCCGTTGTTTCGCTGGCTGTGGCCCGGTCAGTCGCCGTCCCGGTCTCTTGCCGGTGCGAACCTGAACTCAGTCCATGACCTGGAGCAGCACCTTACTCCGTTAAATGCGTTGTTGTGCTCCCGGTGGCTCTGCACGCTCATTCGGCTTGGGACCTCTGTCGTGTTGCGGCGGTTCCATTGTCACCATGTTCGTCATGGACCCTTCACCTGTTGTCTCTGTCGTTGGTTGAAGCTTGTCATGGGTATGGAAGGTGTCCCGTGCCTCTCTGGTGTTGCTCATTGAAGCGGACTCTTCACTCGTTAGCTCGGTCGTAACCTCCATAGCTTGTTGAGCGAGGGTACGGAAGCAGTCCGGCTCCTCCTCTCTCCCATCTGAAGTGCTCTGCTGTGCTGTGTCAGAAGCTGTGCTTCGGGGCTCTCTGCATGCTCGGGCTCCCTTCCTTCTGGCTCTGGTCCTGGCTGAGCGAGGGACAAAGGCGAGTCCAGCTGCCCCCCTCCTGGGCAGCTCTCCTCCTGAGAGTGCGGGGTGGACGCTTTGGTGTCGGTACCGTTCTTAATTACCTCGTCCCACATCACGTCGGTGTCATCCGCCGTGCTCCAACTGCCGCACCCAGACCATTCAAACCCAATGCCATCTCTGATAGTGAAGCCCAGTCTGTAGAAAAGGTCACATCCCATAATGCTGTCATTGTGCGCTGCCACCTGGAACGTAAAATCGTACACTACTTTGGACTTGTAGTAAACCGTTAGTTCCACTGTTCCGACATTGCACAGTCTGTGACCACTGTATCCGTACAGTGGCATTAGGTTCTTCGTGATTTTGAGGTTGGGGAAAAACTTCTTCCCTGTGGCCCAGTTTAACATCAACCGCACCACTACCGTGTCAAGCGAGAGCGGCACAGCTACCCCGTCTAACTCAACCATGCTGTATGAATAACCATTGTTGTTGGGGCTTACCGTATGAATGGTTGTTGTTGGCGGGCGGGCTGGCTTACTTGGCGGGCCACACTGTGCCTGCGACTGGCACACTCTAGCGAAATGGTTTAAGTGCCCACACTTGTTACACCGTTGTCCTCTTGCCGGGCAAAAACGTACTTTGTCCTGGTGCGTCGGGGACCCACAGCTACCACAGATGGGGCCTCTCAGAGCAGACCTTCAGCTAACTGCATTCGTCTCGTACTCTTCTGCTGTGTCCTCTACTTCCTCCGTGCCAACCACGTTAGCTTGCGTCATCTATCCGGTTAGCTTTTGTGTTTGGCACCCACTTAGCTCTGTCGCTAATTTCTCCACTGCCTCTAGCTGGAACGCTAGCTCTATCGTGCTAGCTAGCGTGATGTTGTATGGCGCCGTTAGCATCTTAGCTCGTAGCCTCGTGTTGCACGTGTGTTCGGCTAACTGGTCCAGCACCATTTTGTCTTCCAACAGTCCAAAATGGCACATGCTAGCCAAATGTCTCAAGTCAGCAACGAATTGTTGAACTGACTCACCAATTCTCTCTTGTCTGTGGTGAAAAGGAATTTGTCGTGCTATCACGTTGTCCGGTGTAGCAAAGTAGCTAGCAAGGAGTTCAATGGAATCCACATACGACTCCGTCAGTCCTAACGTGGAAAAGTCTCTGGCTTTCTATGCTGAGATTGTGGACAAGGAGTGCTCGTTTCCTTGCTTTATCGAGTTTACCCAGGTCCAATGCAGCAATGTAGGTTTCGAATGCGTCAAACCATCGCGGCCACAGGACTGTTGGTTCACCTGGAGACTCCAGAAAGGGCCGTAGCGGTCTCAAGCATGCCTCCATGGTTTAATTCCTCGTCGCCAAATGTTATGTCCACAAACCTGGCAATGACGACTGACGAGGATGCTGCTGTTGAACTGAACTTTATTACAATAAATTATAATAGTACACCCACATGTGTAATGGAGCCAGCTGCCAACCACCTCTCTTAACTCCCATACCAGAGTCGAACAACTGCCAACTCACAACTGCCCTGAGATGGCGGGCCACCCAATATATATACAGTGGGGCAAAAAAGTATTTAGTCAGCCACCAATTGTGCAAGTTCTCCCACTTAAAAGATGAGAGAGGTCTCCAATTTTCATCATAGGTATACCTCAACTATGAGAGACAAAATGAGGAAAAAAAAAATCCAGAAAATCACATTGAAGGATTTTTAATGAATTAATTGGTAAATTCCTCGGTAAAATAAATATTTGGTCAATAACAAAACTTCATCTCAATTCTTTGTTATATACCCTTTGTTGGCAATGACACAGGTCAAACATTTTCTGTAAGTCTTCACAAGGTTTTCACACACTGTTGCTGGTATTTTGGCCCATCCCTCCATGCAGATCTCCTCTAGAGCAGTGATGTTTTGGGACTGTCGCTGGGCAACACGGACTTTCAACTCCCTCCAAAGATTTTCTATGGGGTTGAGATCTGGAGACTGGCTAGGCCACTCCAGAATCTTGAAATGCTTCTTACGAAGCCACTTCTTCGTTGCCCGGGCAGTGTGTTTGGGATCATTGCGGCTGGGGAAGTCTGTCTCAGACTCTGTTAGCATCAGCATTGGATCATCCCAGGGCTGTGTACTTTCCCCCCTACTCTTCTCCCTTTATACCAACTCCTGCACCTCCTCCCACCAGTCTGTTAAGCTGATTAAGTTTGCGGACGACACCACCCTCATCGGGCTCATCTCCAACGGCGACGAGTCCGCCTACAGGGATGAGGTGGCCCAGCTGGTGTCCTGGTGCAGCCACAACAACCTGCAGCTGAATGCTCTGAAGACAGCGGAGATGATTGTGGACTTCAGGAAAGTCACATCCCCCTGCCCCCCCTCACCATCACAGGCTCTCCCATCACCATTGCAGATTACTTCCGCTTCTTGGGCACCACCATCACCCGAGACCTCAAATGGGAGCCAACCATCAGCTCCCTCATCAAAAAGGCCCAGCAGAGGATGTTCTTTCTGCGGCAGCTGAGGAAGCTTAAGCTACCCACCAAGATGTTAGTGCAGTTCTACACGGCCATCATCGAGTCCATCCTCACCTCCTCCATAACTGTGTGGTATGCAGGAGCCACTGCCAGGGACAGACTAAGGCTGCAGCGCGTCGTGCGCACTGCTGAGAAGGTGATAGGCTGCGAGCTCCCATCTCTCCAGGACCTGTACATCTCCAGGACCCGGAGGCGTGCTGGCCGGATCATAGCCGATCCTTCACATCCTGGTCACGTGCTGTTTGCCCCCCTCCCCTCAGGTAGAAGGCTTCGGTCCATTCGGACTAAAACCTCCCGGCACATGAACAGCTTTTTCCCCTCTGCCATCAGACTGCTGAACATTAAGTGACTTTTGACTCTCGTGCACTATGTACAGCAGCTCAACCAGACTCACGTCATTCATCACTGTTTTTCTGTTGCATTATCGACTGCACTATGTGGTACTTCACATTATCTGCTACATGCTAATTTTTTAAAACTGCCTTGACTAGTACTACTCATTATTACTAGTATTATTATTATTATTACTTATTATTACTTATTTTTCTACACTTATTGCACGTTTCTAGTCCTTTAGTTTTTTAGTTTATCCCTTTTTCTCATTATGTTTTTAATGTTGCAGCATGGCACCGAGACAAATTCCTAGTTTGTGTATTACATGAACAATGGCAATAAATCTGATTCTGATTCTGATCATTGTCATGCTGAAAGACCCAGCCACGTTTCATCTTCAATGCCCTTGCTGATGGAAGGAGGTTTTCACTCAAAATCTCACGATACATGGCCCCATTCATTCTTTCCTTTACACGGATCAGTCGTTCTGGTCCCTTTGCAGAAAAACAGCCCCAAAGTATGATGTTTCCACCCCCATGCTTCACAATAGGTATGGTGTTCTTTCTCCTCCAAACACGACAAGTTGAGTTTTTACAATAAAGTTCTATTTTGGTTTCATCTGACCATTTGACATTCTCCCAATCGTCTTCTGGATCATCCAAATGCTCTCTAGCAAACTTCAGACGGGCCTGGACTGGTTTAAGCAGGGGGACACGTCTGGCACTGCAGGATTTGAGTCCCTAGCGGCGTAGTGTGTTACTGATGGTAGCCTTTGTTACTTTGGTCCCAGCTCTCTGCAGGTCATTCACTAGGTCCCCCCGTGTGGTTCTGGGATTTTTGCTCACCGTTCTCGTGATCATTTTGATCCCACGGGGTGAGATCTTGCGTGGAGCACCAGATCGAGGGAGATTATCAGTGGTCTTGTATGTCTTCCATTTTCTAATAATTGCTCCCACAGTCGATTTCTTCACACCAAGCTGCTTACCTATTGCAGATTCAGTCTTCCCAGCCTGGTGCAGGTCTACAATTTTGTTTCTGGTGTCCTTTGACAGCTCTTTGGTCTTGGCCATAGTGGGAGTTTGGAGTCTGACTGTTTGAGGTTGTGGACAGGTGTCTTTTATACTGATAAAGAGTTCAAACAGGTGCCATTAATACAGGTAATGAGTGGAGGACAGAGAAGCCTCTTAAAGAAGAAGTTACAGGTCTGTGAGAGCCAGAAATCTTGCTTGTTTGTAGGTGACCAAATACTTATTTTACCAAGGAATTTATCAATTAATTCATTAAAAATCCTTCAATGTGATTTTCTGGATTTTTTTTTTTCTCATTTTGTCTCTCATAGTTGAGGTATACCTATGATGAAAATTGGAGACCTCTCTCATCTTTTAAGTGGGAGAACTTGCACAATTGGTGGCTGACTAAACACTTTTTTGCCCCACTGTATATGGAGTGGTGACATCATCTGCAGGACATGCACCACTCCCAGATATGCCCAATATCATACATCACACATACCTTCACCAAGGCACCTTCTCTCCCACCCTTTGTCCATCCATCTCCCTGCCTATCCCACCATACATTGCAAGATAGGGCCTTGGTAGAGGTATGCGCTCATAGATTAGCTTCAAAATCTAATGGGTTCTTCTGCAGCCCAAGGACCATCTTTGGTGAAAATTTCAGCAAAATCCATCCAGTAGTTTTTGCATAATCCTGTTAAACCACTGCAAGAAGATTGAGCCTTGGTGGAGGTATGCACTCAGGGATCACCTCCAAAATGTAATGGGTTCATGTGTAAGGCCAAGAGCTACCTCTGGTGAAAATTTTATCCAAATCCATCCAGTAGTTTTAGAGTATTGTTGCGAACACTCTGAGAAGACAAGAGCCTTGGCGAAGGTAAACATTCTCAGATCATCACTAAAATGTAATGGGTTCCTCTCTATTCAATTCAATTTTATTTATAAAGCGCCATTTTATAAGTCATCTCATAGCACTTTCAAATGTAGGGGAAACCCCCACAATTGCAGAAAGACCCCAGCAATCATGTGATCCCCTGTGAGCAAGCACTTGGCAACGGTGGAGAGGAAAAACTCCCTTTTAACAGAAAGAAACCTCTAGAAGAACCAGGCTCAGGGAAGGGCAGTCATCTGCTGCAACTGGCTAGGGGGTGAGGGGATAGAGAAGATGGGAAGAACAGACATGAAGAGAGCAAACATTAAAGGGGAGAAGCCCGGTACATTACTTGAGGTCTCCCGGCTGTCTAAATCTATTAGCAGCATAACTAAGGAAGGGTTTAGAAACACATGATCCCTCCTAATTGTAAGCTATATTGAAAAGGAAGGTTTTTACCCTATTCTTAAAATAGAGATCGAGTCTGACTCCCGAATCAAGATTGGTAACTGGTTCCACAGGAAAGGAGTTTGATAACTGAAGGCTCTGCCTTCCATTGCACTTTTGGAGATTCTAGGTATTACAAGTAATCCAGCATTTTGGGAGCGTAATGCTCTATTAGGATGATAGGGTAGTATCAGATCTTTTAAATAAAAAGGGGCCTGATTGTTTAGAGCTTTGTAAGTGAGAAGAAGGATTTTAAACTTAATTCTGAACTCTATGGGAAGCCAATGAAGGGAGGCCAAAACCGGTGAGATATGATCTCCCTTTCTAGTACCTGTTAAAACTCTTGCAGCAGCATTTTGGATCAACCGAAGACTTTTTAAAAGATATTTTAGGACAACCTGATAATAAAAAGTTACAATAATCTAATCTAGAGCTAACGAAAGCGTGGATCAGTTTCTCAGCATCACTCTGAGACAATATGTTCCTAATCTTGGCAATATTATGCAAATGACAGAAGGCAGCCTTGGAAACAAATTTAATATGTGAATTGAAAAACAGATCTTGATCAAAAATAACTTCAAGGTTCCTCACAGAACGATTAAGAGAAAGCATAACCGCATCCAAACTAAGAGTTTGATTTGGAAAGGTATTTCTAAGGTTTTTTGGACCAACAAGAATGACTTCAGTCTTATCTGACTTTAATAGCAGGAAATTACAAGTCATCCAAGCTTTGATTTCCTTAAGACTGGCTTCTAACTTGGCTAACTGATTACTATCATCTGGCTTCATTGACAGGTATAATTGTGTGTCATCTGCATAACAATGAAAATGTATACAGTGCTTTCTAATGATGTTGCCTAACGGAAGCATATATAAACTAAAAAGAGTAGGGCCTAGCACAGATCCCTGTGGAACTCCATGACTGAGCTTTGAGTTGGAAGAAAACTCATTATTGACATGAACAAACTGGAGCCTATCACACAAATAAGATCAAAACCACTGCAGCGAAGTTCCATTAAGTCCAACATAGTGTTCTAATCTATCGAGTAGAATATTATGGTCGATAGTATCAAAGGCTGCACTAAGGTCTAAAAGGAGAAGTACAGAAACAAGTCCATTATCAGATGCGATAAAGAAATCATTAGTGACCTTCACTAAGGCTGTTTCAGTACTATGATGGATTCTAAACCCAGATTGAAACTCTTCAAATAAACCATTTCCCTGCAAGTGATCAAATAATTGTGTAGCAACAATTCTTTCTAAGATTTTTGAAATGAAAGGCAGATTAGAGATTGGTCAATAGTTAGCTAAAACTCCTGGATCCAGCATTGGCTTTCTGAGTAAAGGTTTAATTACAGCAGTTTTAAAAGCCTGCAGTAACATGGCCTAATGTTAAAGAAGAATTGATTATTTGAAGAATATGGCTGCCAATAAATGGGAAGACTTTTTTTTTTAAAATAACCTGGCAGTAATAGGGTCTAAAAGACAAGTTGAAGGCTTGGATGAGGAAATTAATTTATCTAACTCTAAAAGGTCATTTGGAGTAAACTCATCCAAACAGATATGAATTGAAGGAGTTGTAGCAGTTACTGTATTCAAGTTAACGGTGGGAAGAATCTGACTGATTTTACCTCTAATGGATGAAATTTTATGATTGAAAAAGTTCATAAAGTCCTGACTAGTAAGCTGTAAGGGAGTGCAAGGACTGACAGAGTCCTGACTCTTTGTCAGCCTGGCTACAGTGCTGAAAAGAAACCTGGGATTATTCTTGTTCTCTTCTATTAATGCAGAGTAATAACTTGTTCTAGCTTTTCTAAGAGATTTTTTATAAATTAAAAGATGACTTCTCCAAGCTGAACAGTTTTCATCTAAATTAGTGGAATGCCATTTTCTTTCTAATTGACGAGTCTTCTGTTTTAAGCTACGAGTTTCTGTGTTAAACCAAGGGGTTAGAAATCTCTGATTGGACTTTTTGTTTTATAAAGGGGCCACCAAATCCAGAGTCAGATGCAGAGAAGCTGTAACACTATCTACCATGCTATCAATTACAGAAGGAGCAAGTTCTCCATAGCTCATTTCCGTTGTGTTGACACATGGCATAGAGGAGACAATCTGCATAAATTTGGTAACATCATCATCTGAAAGATATCTGCTGTAGTAATATTCTTCTTTAGGAATCAAATAGTCAGGAATAGTGAAGTCAAAAGTTAACAGATAGTGGTGTGACAGTACAGACTTATGAGGAGACACTACCAGATTTTCTATTTCTATGCCATATGTCAGAACAAGGTCCAATGTGTGGTGGAGATAATGGGTAGAATTTTCAACTTTCTGAGAAAACCCCTTCAAGTCTAATATTGAATTAAATGCCTTATTAAGACAGTCACTATCTACATCTACATGTATAATAAAATCCCCTACTATAATTGTTCTATCTGATTTCAGCACTAAATCAGCTAAGAATTCGGCAAATTCGGATAAAAACTCTTGAGTAGGCTGAGGGAGGACGATAAACTATGGCAAAGAAAATTGGGTTTAACCTAAGATTGCTCACATGCCCAATACTGAGAACCAGGCCCTCAAAGGAATTAAAACATGTTTTTTGCTTTACATTAACTAGTAATTTAGAATGGTAAATTGCTGCTACTCCTCCTCCACGACCAGAACTTCTGGGATCTTGATCCTCTTGTCCTAACCAAGTCTCTGTAAGGGATATTAAGTCAATTTGATGATCAATTAACAGATCATGGACTAGCAGAGACTTGGGAGTTAGAGACCTAATATTTAACAAACCACATTTAATTTTTAAATTATGAGGAGGAAGAGATGCCAGATCATTAAATTTAGAGACTTGATGTTTAATTTGAGTTTTACCAACTTTTTTGTTTAATCATTTTGGGATGCTTATACATTATATTTTTATTAACTTTGGAGGGAGCAGACAATGATTCTCTGATGGGGAAAACAGGAGCTAAGTTGAGGGGTGGCGGATGAAGAGGAGCTGCAGAGGGCGTGTATTTATCAAGTTATGTTGTATTTGTCTTGGGTTACAGTGGGCCAATAAAGTATTTAGTCAGCCACCAACTGTGCAAGTTCTCCCACTTAAAAGATGAGAGAGGTCTCCAATTTTCATCATAGGTATACCTCAACTATGAGAGACAAAATGAGAAAAAAAAAATCCAGAAAATCACATTGAAGGATTTTTAATGAATTAATTGGTAAATTCCTCAGTAAAATAAGTATTTGGTCACCTACAAACAAGCAAGATTTCTGGCTCTCACAGACCTGTAACTTCTTCTTTGAGAGGCTCCTCTGTCCTCCACTCGTTACCTGTATTAATGGCACCTGTTTGAACTCGTTATCAGTATAAAAGACACCTGTCCACAACCTCAAACAGTCAGACTCCAAACTCCACTATGGCCAAGACCAAAGAGCTGTCAAAGGACACCACAAACAAAATTGTAGACCTGCACCAGGCTGGGAAGACTGAATCTGCAATAGGTAAGCAGCTTGGTGTGAAGAAATCGACTGTGGGAGCAATTATTAGAAAATGGAAGACATACAAGACCACTGATAATCTCCCTCGATCTGGGGCTCCACGCAAGATCTCACCCCGTGGGGTCAAAATAGTCACGAGAACGGTGAGCAAAAATCCCAGAACCACACGGGGGGACCTAGTGAATGACCTGCAGAGAGCTGGGACCAAAGTAACAAAGGCTACATCAGTAACACACTACGCCGCTAGGGACTCAAATCCTGCAGTGCCAGACGTGTCCCCCTGCTTAAGCCAGTACATGTGCAGTGTGTAATTGTAAACAATGTTACATCTCCCTTAAAAGCATGCAGCATGGGTGTACCGCAGGGCTCTATTTTAGGGCCTTTGCTGTTTACATTATATATTAATAATGACCTCCTGTCTGTGTGTAATGCAACTATAATTATGTATGCTGACGATACTGTGGTATATACTCATGGTAAAATGACTGAAGAGGTGAGTGAAAAATTAACACAGGAAATGGGGAAAGTCTCACATTGGTTGAGGAATTCTTGTTTAACCTTAAACGTCGATAAAACTGTGTCAATGTTTTTACTAATCGCTACAAATCCAAGAATTCTTGTCATATCTTGATAGAAGGACAAAAAATTAAGAATGTGACTGAATTTAAATATTTAGGTGTTACACTTGACTCAAATTTAAGCTTTAAAAAACATATTAAAAAGATGACAAACATGGTCAAATTTAATTGTGCTAATTTCAAACATATCAGAAATTCACTGTCTACTGAAGCATCAAGTATGTATCTAAATGCTATGATAATTCCACATTTTCTTTACTGTATGACCAGTTGGTCACAGGCGTGTAAATCTGCCCTGAGGCCTCTGGAATCATTATACAAATATTCTATCAAGATTCATGACAAGAAAAGACGCACGTTCCATCACTGCCCAATCCTGTCCAAATATAACCTGTTGAGATTTGATAATCTAATCATGTATACAAATGTGTGTCTTTTGTTTAAGGTAATCCATAACTCTGCTGCTCCCCCCTTAAAAAGGTTTGTTTCATTAAGTTCTGTAAATACATCTTGGACAACTCGATCAACAGCACGTGGCGAGTGCAGGATTCCTAAGCACAAGACAACATTAGCAAATTCAACATTTTCATGTGTGGCTATGTGACAGTGGAACATGTTACCAACGGAGTTACTTGCAGTTACAGATTATCACACATTTTCACGTTTGGTGAAAAAACAGTTAATCTCCAAGCAAACCTGTGTCCATAATGTACTGTGATGTAAAGATGTTTAGAGTGTGTGATGACGACAGTGGGACCAATAAGAGTCAGTGGTTGGATGTGAAAAATTGTTTATATGGATGGAGTTATAAAAATGTATTATTGTATGTTTTAGTTCTCATCAATGTTTTGGGTTCTTATCAATGTTATTAATGTCTGTTTTAGTTTTTAGCAATGCTTGGTTTTAGTTTTTTAATCAATGTTTGGTTTTAGTTTTTTATCAATGCTTACTTGTAGTTTTAGCAAATGTCTGCTTTTATTAATGCTAACACCAGCCTGCCCAGGGACTACAGGTGGAAATTAGCACTTGTGCTATAACCTGGTACAATGCATCTTTCCTCTTTAAGGTCATTGTATATTGTGCATGTCCCTGCATAAATAAATAAATAAAAAAAAAAATGTCCAGGCCCGTCTGAAGTTTGCTAGAGAGCATTTGGATGATCCAGAAGAGGATTGGGAGAATGTCATATGGTCAGATGAAACCAAAATAGAACTTTTTGATGAAAACTCAACTTGTCGTGTTTGGAGGAGAAAGAACACCATACCTACTTGAAGCATGGGGGTGGAAACATCATACTTTGGGGCTGTTTTTCTGCAAAGGGACAAGGACGACTGATCCGTGTAAAGGAAAGAATGAATGGGGCCATGTATCGTGAGATTTTGAGTGAAAACCTCCTTCCATCAGCAAGGGCATTGAAGATGAAACGTAGCTGGGTCTTTTCAGCATGACAATGATCCCAAACACACTGCCCGGGCAATGAAGGAGTGGCTTCATAAGAAGCATTTCAAGGTTCTGGAGTGGCCTAGCCAGTCTCCAGATCTCAACCGCATAGAAAATCTCTGGAGGGAGTTGAAAGTCCGTGTTGCCCAGCGACAGCCCCAAAACATCACTGCTCTAGAGGAGATATGCATGAAGGAATGGGCCAAAATACCAGCAACAGTGTGTGAAAACCTTGTGAAGACTTACAGAAAACGTTTGACCTCTGTCATTGCCAACAAAGGGTATATAACAAAGTATTGAGATGAACTTTTGGGATTGACCAAATACTTATTTTACAGAGGAATTTACCAATTAATTCATTAAAAATCCTTCAATGTGATTTTCTGGATTTTTTCCCCCTCATTTTGTCTCTCATAGTTGAGGTATACCTATGATGAAAATTGGAGACCTCTCTCATCTTTTAAGTGGGAGAACTTGCACAATTGGTGGTTGACTAAATACTTTTTTGCCCCACTGTATAATGTTTTGGGTAACGGGAGACAGACACAATCTCTATGAGGTTATGAATTGAAGACTGATCTAAACAGTGAGAATTATTTGGATTAATATGAGAAGTGGAAGCAAAAAAGGGCTGGTTGGCAGACCCAGGTACTTCGGGAAGAGTTAACATACCAGCTTCCAGTCACTGTACTAAAAAATGCTCTAGCCCAAGAACCACCTCTGGTGAAAATTTCATCCAAATCCACCCAGTAGTTTTTGTGTAATCCTGCTGCACAAATACAAACAAAGCCCTTGGTGGTGGTATGCACTCTCAGATCATCACCAAAATCTAATCATCTGTTCCCCGTACCAATACACACCATTCGTGAAAATTTCATCAAACTAAACCGGAGTGGTGGCCTAGCTGAAAGAGCATGTGCCCCACAACCGGGAGGTTGAGGGTTCAAGTCCTGGCCGGGTCATACCAACGACTATATAAAAATGGTACTATGCGCTTGGCAGCAACCCCTCTGATTCTACATGTGATTAACATTGTAGATAGGAGAAATAGGAGACAGAGACTGGTCTTAGCCCACCTGAGGCCGCAGGTGGAGGCGTGGCTGGACCCTCTGCAGTTTGCATATCAGCCCCATTTAGGAGTTGAAGATGCTGTCATCTACTTGCTGCAACGAGACCATCAGCACCTGGATGGTGGAGGAGATACTGTGAGAATCACTTTTTTTGATTTCTCCAGTGCCTTTAACACCATCCAGCCACTGCTGCTGGGCGAGAAGCTGCGGGGGATGGGGGTTGACAGCTCTGTGATCTCCTGGATTACCGACTACCTGACAGGCAGACCACAGTTTGTAAGGCTGGGCAGTGTCTGGTCTGGAGTGGTGGCTAGTGATACGGGAGCACCACAGGGGACTGTGCTCTCTCCTTTTCTTTTTACCTTATACACCACGGACTTTCAGTACAACACTGAGTCATGTCACCTGCAAAAATTCTCTGATGACTCAGCTGTTGTGGGGTGTATAAGAGGAGGAGAGGAGGGGGAGTACAGGGCACTGGTAGACAGATTTGTGGAGTGGACGGAGCAGAATCACCTCAGGTTGAATGTCAGCAAGACCAGGGAGATGGGTGATTGACTTCAGGAAGAGGAAGGCTCCTTCTCAGCCATTGCAGATTAGGGGGGAGGATGTGGGAGTGGTTGAAGACTACAAATATCTGGGTGTCAGGATCAGTAGCGGGTTGGACTGGAGATCCAACACCGATGCTGCGCACAAGAAGGGGATGAGCAGACTCTATTTCCTGAGAAAACTGAGATCCTTCAACGTGTGCAGCAGGATGCTGGAGCTTTTCTACCAGACTGCTGTCGCCAGCGCCATCTTTTTTGCTGCGGTCTGTTGGGGTAGCAGTATCAGGGCCAGAGATACCAACAGACTTGACAAGATTATCAAGAGGGCTGGCTCTGTAATTGGTCTCAGACCGGAGACCTTTGAGACAGTGGTGGAGAGAACACTAAATAAACTGCGATCCATCATGAACAATCCTGATCACCCCCTCCACCACACACTAGGTAGGCAGCGAAGCACTTTCTCCAGTAGACTACTACAGCTTCGTTGTCGAACGGCCAGGTACAGGAAATCTTTCCTGCCACATGCAATTTCACTGTACAATAACTCAATATGATGTTGTATTCTGGTCATAGCTATGCTGCCACACTGCACCTTACAGACCAATGGTACCTCACATTTCACTCTGCTCCTGATAGTCCTTCTTTGTGCAATGGGATGATTCATGTGTTTATATGGGTCATCATCATATATTAAGCTATGATGTATATAGGTTCTATAGTCATGTTAGTTTCTTTTTTACTTTCCATGGGTAATCCCTTTGTCGTGTGTGTTTCTGTTGTTTGGCTGTCAACTGTCATGCTGCTGTTACACTGTAATTTCCCAGTTTGGGATCAATAAAGTACATCTATCTATCTATCTAGTTCTATTGTACATGATTGGCTGTATGGACTGAAGGACAATAGAGATGGCTTCTTTTAAAATCTGTTCCTAACTTTTTGAGTAATGTTGCTAACAGACAAACAAACCAATGCCGGCAAAAGCATAACCTCCTCCCTTGGCGGAGGTAAAAAATGAACATTTTATTTTTGGTAATATTAATTTGTGCAATTACTTTTAAGCCCCTGAAATGAAGAGATTTTGCATAAAAATGGTTCCAATTCCTAAACTGTAACTCCAATTTGGATTCGAATGCACTCAAAGCTGAGAGTTGGCACTTCAGGGTTTCCTCTGGTAGCATTTCTGGGTGGCGGCCCGCCTTGCCAGAAAATTTACCGCCACGCCAATAAGGAGATATGAATTTAAGAAAAATATATGAAGCAATGACTTTCCACAAGTGCGCACATGAACAATGCGTGTGGCCGTCATCTGCGCGGAGTTTAGAAGCGCCCCGCCCACGCAAGCTTTCCAGTCAGTCAGCAGGCAGTGTCTCGCTAGCGGCAGCAGCATCTTTGTGGAAAAGGAGTGAAAACCGAGAAGTCAAACAGCAGAAATGGACTCTATTTGAAGAGAAACTTTGTGAAGAAGTCCGCTGTTTCTTCGTTGGTGAAAATCCTGGCGCTACCTATCAGGCGGGACTGAAACTATAAATGATGGTTGTGTGCATGCGTCAATCGCTTGGCCTGGGTAGATGGAAAAAAGTGAGCATGTACAGCGCTGCGTGCGTGCCGGGCTTGTTCAAAGCGTATGCGGACCAAGGCAGACTAGAGGGGAAATGCAGCATGAATAAGGCTTGACTGTCTGACAGAAACATGAGTTTATTAAAGTACTTTAAACACGGAAAAAAAAAAAATCAGAAGGTATGCAAGCACTGGAGGCATTTATCATGGTTTTAACCCGCTGGGAACGGGAGCAATAATGTCAGAGTCGCTTAGCTAAGAGATGTGGTTAGAATTCAAATGCAGCCGGCTTCATATGAAGGGAAAGGCAAGGGGGACTGATGAATTGCTGAGGATATATTTCACCAACCACTACAATATTATGTTCCCAATTATGTACCTGGCAAGTTAAGATGACCAAAATTCATGAAGTCAATGACTTTAATCCGTCAGCAGCCTTCAGACAAACTAAACGTGTCAGCATTTGGATTTCAAAATAAGGGAGGTTTTTCTTGGTTGTGGTGAGATTTCTAAAAAAAAATAAAAATAAATAAATATATAGAAATATTGTAACAGAAATAACAGCATCCTTGGTCATTTAAGTTAATTTAAATCATTAAATACAATTTTATTAATATTTTTTTCTTTGTAATGAGTTAAATTATTGTTCTGTTCTGATTGCAAAGTTATGGTCAAAAATATAAATTGTTATAAGGAAAAAGTAAAAAAAATTACCAGTCTGTTTCAATTTTATTTAAAAAACAGTAATTTTAAGAAACAGACAAAAATAAAGCCATAAAATAATCCACAAATTTATAATAAAGTTTTAAATGTACAAGAAAAGTCAATTTTACAAGAGCAAATTACAAATTTGAGAAAAATGGTTTCAAATTTAGATATAGTTTTCTACTTTTCTCTGTAAATCTAAGAAAATTGTTATAAATTTTGGAGAAAAACCTCAAACCTTCAAGACTGAAGTCATTACTCAGGTTTTAAGTGGGTGCTCTTTGTACCCTTAACTAGAAATTTTTGGTTGTCTCCTTTAATTTACATGGCACTTGATATTTTCTAACCTGTTTGTATACCACCATAGACAGAGACAGAACCCGAATTAGACAGAGCTCAGAGAGGGCAAGATGAGACAGAAGAGAGGAGCCAAGGAGAGGAAAGTGTTCAGGCAGAGGGTCCAGGAGAGGTGAAAGCAGAGGAAGGAGAGAAGGATGACACCAGTAAAAAGTCCAAACAGAGGATGTCTGGGTGGGACCCCAAATGGACCAATATTCCAACATTCAAGCCTTGGTTGTACAATACTTCAAATTGTAAGTTCCATATGCACGGCAGTGGCTCAGGAGGAAGAGTGGGTCATCCAATAACTGGATGGTTGGTGGTTCGAATCCCGCTCTCCCCAGATATCCTGCCGTTGTGTCCCTAGGCAAGACACTTTACCCACCTAGCCCCAGTGTCCATAACACTGGGTATGAATGTGTATAAATGTTCGGTGGTGGCCAGAGAGGCCATTGGCCCGGACTGGCAGCCACGTTTCCATCAGCCTGCCCCAGGGCAGCTGTGGCTACAATAGTAGCTTGCCGCTACCATTGTCTGTCTGGAGTGAATGAATAATGTATCTGTAAAAAGCGTCTTTGAGTGTCTATGATAAAGCGCTATATAAATCTGATGCATTATTATTATTATATGCAAAGTTACTGTGCAAAATTTAAAAAAAAGAAATAAGTAGTATAAAATTAACATATTCATACATGTGTGCCCCCCCCCCCCCGGAAAAATATGCTGCCACCGCGCCAAGGTATTTAAGCCAGAGGAAACACTGCACTTTAAGCCCATATTGATTATATAACTGTATCTTGAATATGTTTTGATAAACAGCAAAATTAACAAAACTTGTGTCAGTGTCCAAATATATATGGACCCAACAGTATGTTGTCAGGCAGCAGTCTTTGGGGTTCTCTGCTTAGACTGGTGCCACTGCAACCCAGACACCCGGATAAGTGGTTGAAGATGGATGGATGGATGGACAAAAAATTACATAATTTACAATTTTAATATATAACCTGTCCCAATATTACATGATGAACTTTACATGCTGATAAACTGATTGCACAGTACTTGTATGTTGCATGATACACTTCTGTTCTAGTCACATGTACAGTATATGTCTATATTATTCATTCATTATCTTGACCGCTTAATTCTTTTGGGTTGTGGGGGGTTATCCCAGCTTCTTTGGGCAAGAGGCAGGGTACAACCTGGACAGTTCACCAGTCCATCACAGAGCCAGAGGAGGGGGTGCAAGGGGACCCCATCTGGCTCCCGGGCTATTTGTCTTACCATCAAAGAAATGCTGTGGAATCATCATGTGCATTTAAGCATAACCTGGACAAATGGCACCTGAACACATATCCATATGTTTATCTACCTGGGGAACCTAGATGCAGTCTCCAGATTTGTACTGGACTGAGAGCCATCTTCCTCATCACCATCTGTGTCTGTGTCTTCAGAGTACTCCTGTGGGCATCAGAACAAACAATGACAGTGAACCCTCTTTGTGTACACAACCGTATGCATGGAGAGGTAATAAAAAGGCCTTAGTATACAAATGACTTCACACCTCATGCTCTGACTCTGTTCCAGATAACTTCTTGTCTTTGCCTTTGGTGCCTGCCCCTCCATTTTTGCGTCCAGACCCAGGTTTTCGACCTCTGAAGAAGAAAAAGATCACATGTTAAAGTAGTTACTGCTTCTATGTTTGTATAGACACTTTCTGTAAACATTTTGTGCAAAAACACCCATTTCATACAAGATATTTTAAACTAGTCTTATTTCAAAAGTTTTTCAGCATTAGTGGTCCCAAGCCTGAGTAGATGGGGAGGGTTGTGTCAGGAAGGGTATCCAGTGTAAAATTTTTGCCAAATCAAATAAGAAGATCGTGATATCAGATGATGAGTTTTGGCAACCCCAAAAGGGAATAGCCGAAAGAAGAAGTAATGAGTCAGTATGAGTGGAGTCTTACAGTTGGACACAACAAACCGGAGACAGATGACAGAATTATGAACCTTCCATGAAATTAAATTTTTTAAAAAGTATTTCCCAAGTGCTGTTATCCAGCACAACGAAATTTTAACACAGCGTTTCCAAACATCCTAGCTTTACTTTGGATGCTTCCATTATTTTACTTTGCACCCAGAAACAAAATTATTTTACAAAAACCAAAAACTACCAGGGTCAAAATTATGACCCCCCCCCCCCCCAATGTGAATAGTCAACTGTGTATCCTTTCTGCTGGATGACAGCCTGCAGTCATTTGCTATAGTTTTCAGCAAGTCTCACTCACGTCTCCTGAGCAATCCCATTTGTCTTTGGCAAATCTCTCAAGCATCTCCAGATTTCATGATCTTCTGGCATGAAGCTTGGTCTTCAGTTCATCCCATAGATTTTTAATGGGATTCAAGTCAGGACTTTGTGCAGGCCAGACAATAATGTTCACTTTGGTCTTCTGGAGGAAGTTCTTCACCAGGAGTGACGTATGTTTTGGGTTGTTGTCATGTTGGAAGACAAAGCAACAACCCAGACTCAGTTTTGCTGCTGACTGCTTGAAATTTTCTTTCAAAATCTTCACATATCCTTCTTCACGATTCTTTCCACCTTGACAAGATTCCCAGTTCCACATGTACAGGAGCATCCCTACAGCATAATACTCCCACCACCATGTTCCACTGAGGGGATAGGTTTCTTTGGGTTGTATGCCTCTCCCTTCTTTCACCAAACATCAACAGTGTCTCTCTGGCCAAAGAGCTCTAGTTTTGTCCTATCTGACCAAAGGACACACTTCCAGTATCCACAATCTTACTGCAGGTTGTCCTTAGCATACTTCAGTCTGGCTTCAAGGTCCCTCTTGGTCTGCAACCTTGCAGTCAATTCCTGTGCAGGACTCTGGTGATTGTCTTCTTTCAGACAACCATTCCCCACTCGGCTAAGTCTGTAAGCCTTGCTGGCTCTGAATCCTCCTCTGCTTTCCTGTCATGTGGAGTCCCACAGGGCTCAATTTTAGGGTCCCTGCTCTTTTCACTTTATCTGCTTCCACTGGGTTCAATTCTTAGAAAGCATGGTATCTCCTTCCACTGTAACACTGATGACTGTCAGGTTGATGTTCCATTAAGGCAAAAATGGTAAATGGGATTCATTTATACAGCGCTGTTTCTCATCTCTAGATGACCAAAGCACTTTACAGATCCTGCTATCCACATATTCACACACTGATGGTGGTGGAGCTGCCATACACAGGCGCTGGCCTGACCCGCCAGGAGCAACTGGGGGTTCAGTGTCTTGCTCAAGGACACTTCGACATGCAGACTGCAGACAGAGCGGGAATCAAACCCCTGACTCTCCAATCAGTAGTCGGCCACACTACACCTGCGCCACAGCTGCCCCCAGAAGGAGGCTTTCTCAATCAAAGCACTTCTTGATGCCTTAACAACATTAAAAGATTGGATGGCAGTGAACTTCTTAAGTTTAAATGAAAAGAAGACAGAAGTGATTGTGTTTGGACCCAGTGGCTCCTGTGAGTCCCCCTCGTTGACCTGAGCCCCTCTGCAGGGCTTGTCCAACCTACTGTTACTAATCTGTGTTTTAAGATTCAATTAAATTCAACTTTATTTATATAGCGCCATTTCACAACAACAGTCATCTCATAGCACTATCAACTGTAGGGGGAACCCCCACAGTTGCAGAAAGACCCCAGCAATCAGGCGATCCCCTGTGAGCAAGCACTTGGCGACGGTGGAGAGGAAAAACTCCCTTTTAACAGGAAGAAACCTCCAGCAGAACCAGGCTCAGGGAGGAGCAGCCATCTGCTGCGACTAGCTGGGGGGTGAGGGGATAGAGAAGAAGAAAAGAACAGACATGTAGAGAGCAAACAGCACGATGGGGACTCAATCTATGGGAGAGAACAAACAAATGTTAATGACCAGCAAAAAAAAATATTTCATTGAGAGTGAAGAAAGGAGTGAGGCCCAGTGCATTACTGGAGGTCCCCTAGCTGACTAAACCTATTAGCAGCATAACTAAGGGAGGGTTCAGAAACACATGATCCCTCCCTAATTGTAGGCTATATCAAAAAGGTAGGTTTTAGCCCTATTCTTAAAAACAGAGATCGAGTCTGACTCCCGAATCCAGATTGGCAGCTGGTTCCACAGGAGAGGAGCTTGATAACTGAAGGCTCTGCCTCCCATTGTACTTTTGGAGATTCTAGGTATTACAAGTAATCCTGCATTTTGGGAGCGTAGTGC
This sequence comes from Pholidichthys leucotaenia, assembly GCA_020510985.1. Classification (NCBI taxonomy): domain Eukaryota; kingdom Metazoa; phylum Chordata; class Actinopteri; order Cichliformes; family Pholidichthyidae; genus Pholidichthys; species Pholidichthys leucotaenia. Next base: position 228,822,885 of record CM035836.1, read on the forward strand.
TCTGTTAGGATAATATAGTAGTATCAGATCTTTTAAATAAAAAGGAGCCTGATTGTTTAGAGCTTTGTAAGTAAGAAGAAGGATTTTAAACTTAATTCTGAACTCTATGGGAAGCCAATGAAGGGAGGCCAGAACCGGAGAGATATGATCTCTCTTTCTAGTACCTGTTAAAACTCTTGCTGCAGCATTTTGGATCAGCTGAAGACTTTTTAAAGATGTTTTAGGACAGCCTGATAATAAAGAATTACAATAATATAATCTCGAGCTAACAAAAGCGTGGATCAGTTTCTCAGCATCACTCTGAGACAAGATGCTCCTAATCTTGGCAATATTACGCAAATGATAGAAGGCAGTCTTAGAAACAAATTTAATATGTGAATTGAAGGACAGATCCTGATCAAAAATAATTCCAAGGTTCCTCACAGAGCTATTACGAGAAAGAGTAACCGCATCCAAACTGAAAGTTTGATTTGGAAAGGAATTTCTAAGGTTTTTTGGACCAACAAGAATGACTTCAGTCTTATCTGAATTTAATAGCAGGAAATTACAAGTCATCCAAGCTTTGATTTCCTTTAGACAGGCTTCTAACTTGGCTAATTGATTACTATCATCTGGCTTCATTGACAGGTATAATTGTGTGTCATCTGCATAACAATGAAAATGTATACAGTGCTTTCTAATAATGTTGCCTAACGGAAGCATATATAAACTAAAAAGAGTAGGGCCTAGCACAGATCCCTGTGGAACTCCATGACTAAGCTTTGAGTTGAAAGAAAACTCATTATTTACATGAACAAAACTGGAACCTATCAGATAAATAAGATCTAAACCACTGCAACGAAGTTCCATTAAGTCCAACATAGTGTTCTAATCTATCAAGTAGAATATTATGATCGATAGTTATCAAAAGCTGCACTAAGGTCTAAAAAGACAAGTACAGAAACCAGTCCATTATCAGATGCGATGAGGAGGTTGTTAGTGACCTTCGCTAAGGCTGTTTCAGTACTATGATGGATTTTAAACCCAGATTGAAACTCTTCAAGTAAACCATTTCCCTGCAGGTGGTCAAATAATTGCGTAGCAACAACTCTTTGTAAGATTTTTGAAATGAAAGGGAGATTAGAGTCTATAGTTAGCTAAAGCTCCTGGATCTAGTGTTGGCTTTTTGAGTAAGGGTTTAATTACAGCCGTTTTAAAAGCCTGCGGTACATGGCCTAAAGTTAATGAAGAATTGATTATATGAAGAATAAAGCTACCAATAAGTGGGAAAACTTCTTTAAATAACCTGGTAGGAATAGGGTCTAAAAGACAAGTTGAAGGTTTGGATGAGGAAACTATTTTATCTAACTCACAAAGGTCGACTGGAGTAAACTCATCAAGACAGACATCAATAGAAGGAGTTGTAGTAGTTACAGTATTTAAGTTAACTGTGGGAAGAATCAGATTGATTTTATCTCTGATGGTTGAAATTTTATTATTGAAAAAGTTCATAAAGTCCTGACTAGTAAGCTCTAAGGGAATGCTAGGATTGACAGAGTCCTGACTCTTTGTCAACTTGGCTACAGTACTGAAAAGAAACCTGGGATTATTCTTGTTCTCTTCTATTAATGCAGAGTAATAACTCGTTCTAGCTTTTCTAAGAGATTTTTTATAAATTAAAAGACGATTTCTCCAAGCTAAATAGATTTCATCTAAATTAGTGGAGCGCCATTTTCTTTCTAATTGACGAGTCTTCTGTTTTAAGCTACGAGTTTCTGTGTTGAACCAAGGAGTTAGAAATCTCTGATTAGACTTTTTCTTTTTTAAGGGGGCCACCAAGTCTAGAGTCTGATGCAGAGAAGCTGTAACACTATCCACCATGTTATCAATTACAGAAGGAGCAAGCTGTCTATAGCTTATTTCCGTTGTGTTGACACATGGCATAGAGGAAACAATCTGCATAAATTTGGTAACGGCATCATCTGAGAGGCATCTACTGTAATAATATTTTTGTTTAGGAGCCAAATAGTCAGAAATAGTAAAATCAAAGGTTAACAGACAATGGTCTGTTAAGATGGACTGTGGTGACCCACCACAATCTACAGGGACATTCATCCTCACACTCAGAAGGTCCAGAAGAAGCAGAGGACCATTCACATACGGACAGAGAGCCCCTGGGGGGACAACCAGAACAATGGACTATTGTTTATACATCCCCAGATTAAGGAGAAGACGTCCGGGCGCCAGCTGGTCAGGCTAATCATATGTATTGACTGATATGTATCTCAATATGCTAATGTGCCATGCATTCTCTCTGTTTGTATAACATAAAAGAGCTGACGATACATGCCTCAACAGCACAACACAGCAGCACAACAGCACAGTAGTGCACAGTGCTACAAGTGCGTCTCATTTTGATGGAGGAAATAAAACTCTGCAACCTTCCAGTTTGTCGCATCTCGCCTGAATTTATTCCTCCACACTGGTGACCCCGACGTGTCATGGTGCACCCCTCGCCTGATCTCTTCCCTCCACACTGGTGACCTGACGAGAGAATGACTGTCTGCTCCCTCTCACCATGCTGTGGATCCCAGAGGACCAGAGAATGCCTGCAACCTCTTCATCCTCACCGGAGCACGCTCCTTGGAGTGGCCAGTGCTTGGACTGACATGCACCATGAACGGCGACATGAGCGAAATGAAGGAAGCAGCCTGAACGGGGACGATCATCGACGCCGTCTGCGTTGATTTCCACCGAGCTCCCCGACTCTGACTAAACTCCCGAAAGCGGACCTCCTGCGCACAGAAGCCCCGCACACACACCGCAGGATTACGAGAACAGCGCAACTGCCAGCTATGTGGTCACTGCGCCAAGCGCACGCCACGTGCAGGGACGAACCAGCTCCACAGACTGATAACAGCGTCCTCCGCCGCTGCACATGCCTGAGAAACGCAGCCGATCGCCACCCTCGGAACCTTCAGGGCTGCTCACGCACCTGAAGCAGACGTGCAGCCCGCACACAGGACTTTGTATGGGTTTCTCAGCTACGGCGCACAAGGGGAATTTAGCCGATTGCTGTCCCTGATGGCTTTAGGGCTGCTTCTGCACCTAAAAGCCAAACCGCCAAGTCCCTCACACAGCTGCAGTTGTTTCACAGCCGCTACGCATCCTCGGGGAATTTGGCCGTTCGCCTTCCCCACATCCTCGCTGGACCGAGTTGCGAGAGGAGTCGGAGACTTAATTTTTTCACAGCCGCTGTGGATCTCCGCCAGGTTTACCTGGAAAGTCCCTCACCATCACGGATCCACACGCAATTTTTGCGCGGCCCAGACACCTTTGACATCCCGGGCCGGCACTCACTTACTCCCACCCCACTCCCCCTCCAACTCCACAGTGCTCTTCTCGCACCTCACTCCCTAAAGCCGGCCGATAGCCGTCTTGTTCCATTACGCATGAAGCGCACCGGCCCGTGCGCCCACGATCCACGGCCGTTCAACGTGCTGGAACCCGGAGCGGAGCACACTGTCCCCCCCCCCCCCCCCCGGACTGACATGCCCTCCGATAGTTCTACCGGAGCTGGAGCCCAAACAACAGGTGGAGGGGGTCACAGCCCCTTCTGAGTGTTCTGGGGGGAGCCCTGTGGTGACCCACCACAATCTACAGGGACATTCATCCTCACACTCAGAAGGTCCGGAAGAGGCAGAGGACCATTCACATACGGACAGAGAGCCCCTGGAGAGACAACCAGAACAATGGACTATTGTTTATACATCCCCGGATTAAGAAGAAGACCTCCGGGCGCCAGTTGGTCATGCTAATCATATGTATTGACTGATATGTATATCAATATGCTAATGTGCCATACATTCTCTCTGTTTGTATAACATATAAAAGAGCTGACGATACATGCCTCAACAGCACAGCAGCACAACAGCACAGTAGCACACAGCGCTGCAAGTGCGTCTCATTTTGATGGAGGAAATAAAACTGCAACCTTCCAGCCCGTCGCAGCTCACCTGAAATTATTCCTCCACAGGACAGTGATTTTAAATTAGATCGTCAAATTGCTGCAGTAGTGAAGTGCAGCTTTTTTCATTTAAGGCAACTGGCAAAGGTTAAACCCATGCTTTCTAAACAGCACTTTGAAACAGTAATCCATGCCTTCATCACATCTCTGCTGGATTACTGTAATGCACTTTACTTTGGAGTCAGCCAGTGTTCCCTCTCTCCAGTCAGTTCAGAATTCTGCCGCACATCTTTTAACTGGAATATGTAAAGCTGGATTCATGCTGCACCTCTGCTGTCCGCGTACGTGTAACTGGAAACCTCGTGTGATGAAATTTACGTCATCGTCTCCACTCTGTTAGTGTCTGCAGTGCTCGACCACGGACGACCGAGTGCAGCCCAAATTTTGTGACCACGCCACCTGCCCACGACCTGAACGCGTTGAAAAGTGCATGCGCAAGACTGAACATCCCATTCACAAGGTGGCGATATCAGCACAGCATACCATGACAAAGTACACGAAGAAGACAATGAGGAAGCGGAAGACGAGAATAAACATACATGAATCATACATAAATACTTCAGCAGCAGCAGCATCTTCATGGAAAAGGTGTGAAAACCGGAAAATCAAGCAGCAGAAAGCAAGCAATGTTTCTTCGTTGGTGAAAATCCTGGTGCATCAGTGCATTGGTGCTACCTATCGGGCAGAAGTGAAACTACAAATGATGGCTGTGCACATGCGTCAACCGCTTGGTCTGGGTAGATGAAAAAAGTGAGCATGAACAGCACTGCCTGCGTGCCGGGCTTGTCCAAAGTGCAAGTGGACCAAAGCGGACTAGAGGGAAAAGCAGCATGAATAAGGCTTAAGAGGGACCACATTACACCCATTTTAGCTTCCCTTCACTGGCTGCCTGTGCACTTTAGGGTTCATTTTAAAATTCTTTTATTTGTTTTTAAACCATTAAATGGCCTTGCGCCACCTTACCTCTCTGAGCTTCTTCACTTTTAGGCTGCGTGTCCACCAACCGCGTTATTTCAGCTCTGGGCGGCTATTTTCCATTCATTCTCTATGTAGTCCAGTGTTTACAGTGCTGAGCACCTACAGCCCTGAAACGCTCTTGGCAGTGGCCGTTTTTTGTCACGGCGCTCAGAGTTGAAAAAAGTTCAACTTTTCAGAGACTGCAGCAGAGCTTGTCAATGTCAGACCTTAAGCAGCCAATCAGAACTGCTGCATGGGCGGGACATATGACACCAGTACTAGTCCGTACTCAGACTCCTGCTTTCTGTGTCATCATATTTTACATCCAGAGCTGCTGCAAAACGTTTCCTGTCCATTGTTATTTGGAGACTGCTATTAAAATGTCTGTAGAAAGTCTGACAATAGGAAAAGCAGGAGTGATAAGCTGGTCTGACAATAGGAAAAGCAGGAGTGATAAGCTGAGAGTGACAAGCTGTTGCAGGGATACAGGGCACAGCCCCACCCCACCCCCCAGAGTGCAGCGTACAAACGCTGAAAAAAAAAAAAAGCTCAGGGTGGTCGGGCAACAAAAAACGAATTTGGTGGACATGCAGCCTTACACTCCTGCTTGGTCTCTCAGGTCAGCTGATCAGCTGCTCCTGGGGATACCGAGATCAAAGAGGAAGCTCAGAGGGGACAGAGCTTTTTCTGTTGCTGCTCCTAAACTGTGGAACAGTCTCCCTTTGCCTATTAGACAGCCTCCTTCACTGTCCATTTTTAAAACTTATCTTAAAACTATTTTTTACTACTTGGCCTTCAACCCAGCATGAGACACTGATTTTACTTGTTTTATTGCTTATATTATATGATTGTCATTTTTACCTGTTTTGTTTATACTTTTTTAGCTGCATTTTATTGTCTTCTATTTATTTTTATGTCTTACAGGTCCTTCACATTTTATCTATTCCTGATGTACAACACTTTGTATTAGATGCAGTTGTTTTTAAAGTGCTTTAGAAATAAAGTTGGATTGGATTCACTAGTGTCTTGACACTCCAGTTCTTGATACTTGGTGAAGCTGTGATAACTTTGTATACCCATCTCTTGCTTTGTGAGCATCAACAATTCTTTATCTCAAGTCTAAATACATTTTTTTTGTCTTTTCCATGTTTTTTCAAGTGAAAGCTCAAATCCTTGCATAAGTTTTTATACTGTGTATAAATCAGAAGATAACCCTTAGTTTCAACTTGATTTTACAAGCTTTGAGCACTACAAAGTTAAAGCACATCATTGCACAGCAATTGTTTGTACTACAACTCAATAAAAAGGTCAGTTTTTCAGGGGGCTCATAATTTTGGTCCAGGGAGTTTATGGTTTTTGTGAAATAATTTTGTTTCTGTGTGCAAAGTAAAATAACTTATGCTTTCTGAAGAAAACAAATTCTTTGCACTAGCAGCACTTAGGAAATACTTTTAAAATTTCGGGACAAATATCAGGATATTAAAAGACCTCTTAAAGGTTAAAAAAATGAAATTTTCATAGGGGGGCTCAAAATTCTGTCCTCAACTGCACCTCAGATTAAAAAAAAAAACAAAAAAAAACAAAACACGGTAGCATTTACATGAAATGTTTGCTTTAAGGCTGTGTCCACAGACAGCATTTTTTTCTGCTGGAAACTTCTCTTTTCTGTTCACTTTTTATGTAGTTGAGCATTTAAAGTGTCAATGCCCTCAGCGCAAAAAACACGCTTGGTGTCCAGAAGTTTCTGTCGCTGTGCCCAGAACACTGAAAGTCAAAAAAAAGTTCAACCTTTGAAACACCAGACCAGTTGTTAGTGATACACCTCTCTAATCAGCCAACCAAAATTAAGGATGGCAAAGGATCCCATGATCAAGATTGGAAAGCAAAAGCTTGGAGGGTGCATGTTTTCTTACCAGTTTGTTGTGGTATAGTGTAGTTAGTTTTACCATCTATTGTCTATTATCCAACAAAAGTTTCACCAGCAACAATTTAAATATTTAGAGATTAGGGGCCTGCCCACACTAACAATGATAAAGATAATATTCATTAGCAACTACAGTTGAAACCAGATGTTTACATACATTGTATAAAAAGACACAACCTTTTTTCCCCCTCACTACCTGACATCAAATCAGACCAAACTTTTCCTGTTTTATGTTAGTTAGGATTAGCAAAATTATTTATATTTGCCAAATAATTTTAATATTTGCTAAATATTTTTTTAGAGAATGTTTTATGAGTTTCTTCAAAATCAGAAGTTAACAGACATTTCCTTAGTACTTGGTAGCTTTGCCTTTAAACTGTATGACTTGGGTCAAATGTTTTGAGTATCCTTCCACAAGCTTCTTACAATAGTTTACTGGAATTTTGGCCCATTCTGCCTGACAGAACTGGTGTAACTGAGTCAGATTTGTAGGCCACCTTGCTCCCTCATATCTTTTCAGCTCTGCCCACAAATTTTCTGTGTGACTGAGATCAAGGCTTTGTGCTGGCCACTTTAAAACACTTTTTGTCCTTAAGCCACTTTGTAACCAATTTGCTTAGGATCATTGACCATTTGGAAGACCCATTTGCGCCCAAGCTTGAGCTTCCTGGCTGATGTCTTGAGATGCTGCTTCACTAATTCCACATAATGTTCTTTCCTCATGATGCCATCTATTTTGTGGCATGCACCAGTCCGTCCTGCAGCAAAACACCCCCACAACATGATGCTGCCACCCCTGTACTTCACAGCTGGGATGGAATTCTCAGGCTTGCAAGCTTCCCCCTTTTTCCTCGAAATATAACGATGGTCATTATGGCAAAGAGTTCAATTTCAGTTTCATCAGACCACAGGACATGTCTCCAAAATAAGGATGTTAATGACTAATTGACTTGATTGTCAATAAGAATTTAGTCGACTAAATTAAATAAGTTGTCAATTGACTTTCGGTTATGGCGGCCACGTAGGAAGACGTGTTTCACACTGCTCTGCTTGTAAAACTAAAAATTCTACTAAAACTCTCTCAATTGGAACAAAAACCCATCCCAGCGTTTTGGCGTGGATATGGTAAAGACCAGGGTTGGAAAATTATGTGGAGGAAAAGGCAACTCGACAAAACAATCCAAGTTAACAGACTTCCACGCTCAAGGCAAGGCAGGGAAAACTCCAGAGGCAATGGCGGAGGATGGAGCCAGCGGCGGAGTGGGAACTGCTGGGGAAGGGACAAGCGTAGTGCTCGCTGCCATCACCTCCATGAGAACAGAGTTTTCGTCTAAATTTGATGGGATTATAGCAGCGATAGAAAGTATGAGGAAAGAAATAAATGACTGTTTGGAGCAAGTGTCGCAGGCGGAGCTCCGAATATCAAGCACTGAGGAGGACGTCACCAGCCTGCAAATTAAACTGCAAACAATAGAATTAAAATGGAAACGTCTGGAAGATAACGTCCTAGACTTGGAATCCCGCTCGCGACGTAATAATTTGAGGCTGGTGGGCCTCCCGGAGGGAGTGGAGGGACGGGACTCATGTTCCTTTTTGGAAAAGTGGATTCCAGAAGCGCTGAACAACGCGGACCTGCAGTCATCGGTTGTTTTAGAGAGCGCTCACCAAATCGGCCCACCGAGAGATAATAAGACACCACCGAGGACGCTGATTATGAAGTTCCTCAACTACAGAGACAAGATGACAGTCACCAATGCGGCGCGAGCTAAAGGGGAAATTAAATACCAGGATCAACAGGTGCGGTTCTACCCAGACTTCGCCGCAGGAATACAACAATTAAGGAGGCAGTTCGACCCTGCCCGCAAAGAGCTGCGCAACCTCGGGATTCATCACGGAATGATTCATCCGGCAAGACTGCTGGTCACATATAAAGGGAGAACCCACACCTTCAAGACCCCTCAAGAGGCGCAGGAGCTCATCAAGCAGATGCAAAAGGAGACTGGTGGGAGCTAAGCATGAACATGACAAAGGTAGAACATTTAAGCATATGTACAGACATCTGATTGATCTGAAACGTATAATAAGTCTATAAAATACAGACTGTATTTAAAAAAAAAAAAAAAAAAGCTATGATGTACAACGTTGCTATAAAACTTTGAGGTTATGCTGAAAAAACTACAGAAGAGAGTTAATGTTATAAGAATAGTAGTAGGGTCAGGGTGATTGAGAGGAGAAAGAGAGAGTGGTTTGACTGATCCTCGCAGGTATGGAACAGTCACTAGCTATAACGGGCTGCACGGTGGCGCAGTGGTTTAGCACTGTGGCAGCACAGTTTTACCCTCGGCCGGGGGATCGCGGGGATCATGAGATCGTGGGTTCGATCCCAGCCCCCGACCAACAGTGAGCTGTGTGGAGTTTGCATGTTCTCCCCGTGTTGCGTGGGTTTACTCCGGGATTTCTCCGGTTTCCTCCCGCACACCAAAAACATGTAGGTTTAGGGCGCTCGCGCACGCAGCGACCAGCAGCCGGTGGCTTGTCACCAGACTGCAAACCAAGTCTACCTACGGGTACAAATAAGTAACAAAAAAACAAAAAAAAAACAAAAAAAACAGGAGACGGAATTTTTTTGATTTTGGGGGGATTACCACGAATGTGGGGAAAGGGAATTTGTTTTTGTTTAGTTTGTAGGATGAATGTTCTGTCATCCATGTTTTTGCTTCTCTGTAAGAGTATGTTCATATTGCAAGGTAATCTCAAACTCTTTACTGATCATAGATCAAAGCGTTAATCTTAATTTAACTTCATGGAATTGCAGAGGTCTACAAAATCTTAAAAAACTTAAACAAGTTATGAATAAAATAAAAGACAGATTCAAAAATATTATTTTTACAAGAAACTCATCTAATCAGAATCAGAATCAGAATCAGGTTTATTGCCATTGTTCATGTAGTACACAAACTAGGAATTTGTCTCGGTACAATGCTGCAACATTAAACATGATAAGATAAGAGAAATAAACTATACATGTAATAAAGTGTAGGATAAGATTAAGTGATACTGGTCAACAGTTAAAATATATATTAGCCAGCAGCAGATACTGTGGAGAACTACACTCACTGGCCACTTTATTAGGTACACCATGCTAGTAACGGGTTGGACCCCCTTTTGCCTTCAGAACTGCCTCAATTCTTCGTGGCATAGATTCAACAAGGTGCTGGAAGCATTCCTCAGAGAGTTTGGTCCATATTGACATGATGGCATCACACAGTTGGCGCAGATTTGTCGGCTGCACATCCATGATGCGAATCTCCCGTTCCACCACATCCCAAAGATGCTCTATTGGATTGAGATCTGGTGACTGTGGAGGCCATTTGAGTACAGTGAACTCATTGTCATGTTCAAGAAACCAGTCTGAGATGATTCCAGCTTTATGACATGGCGCATTATCCTGCTGAAAGTAGCCATCAGAAGTTGGGTACATTGTGGTCATAAAGGGATGGACATGGTCAGCAACAATACTCAGGTAGGCTGTAGCGTTGCAACGATGCTCAATTGGTACCAAGGGGCCCAAAGAGTGCCAAGAAAATATTCCCCACACCATTACACCACCACCACCAGCCTGAACCATTGATACAAGGCAGGATGGATCCATGCTTTCATGTTGTTGACGCCAAATTCTGACCCTACCATCCGAATGTCGCAGCAGAAATCGAGACTCATCAGACCAGGCAACGTTTTTCCAATCTTCTATTGTCCAATTTCGATGAGCTTGTGCAAATTGTAGCCTCAGTTTCCTGTTCTTAGCTGAAAGGAGTGGCACCCGGCGTGGTCTTCTGCTGCTGTAGCCCATCTGCCTCAAAGTTCGACGTACTGTGCGTTCAGAGATGCTCTTCTGCCTACCTTGGTTGTAACGGGTGGTTATTTGAGTCACTGTTGCCTTTCTATCAGCTCGAACCAGTCTGGCCATTCTCCTCTGACCTCTGGCATCAACAAGGCATTTCCGCCCACAGAACTGCCGCTCACTGGATATTTTTTCTTTTTCGGACCATTCTCTGTAAACCCTAGAGATGGTTGTGCGTGAAAATCCCAGTAGATCAGCAGTTTCTGAAATACTCAGACCAGCCCTTCTGGCACCAACAACCATGCCACGTTCAAAGTCACTCAAATCACCTTTCTTCCCCATACTGATGCTCGGTTTGAACTGCAGGAGATTGTCTTGACCATGTCTACATGCCTAAATGCACTGAGTTGCCGCCATGTGATTGCCTGATTAGAAATTAAGTGTTAACGAGCAGTTGGACAGGTGTACCTAATAAAGTGGCCGGTGAGTGTATATAGTGCAGTCGGTAATGCAGGAAGAAAACAGTGATGATTGACATGAGTCTGGTTGAGCTGCTGTACATGGTGCACGAGAGTCACTTAGTGTTCAGCAGTCTAATGGCAGAGGGGAAGAAGCTGTTCATGTGACGGGAGGTTTTAGTCTGGATGGACCGAAGTCTTCTACCAGAGGGGAGGGGGGCAAACAGTACGTGACCAGGGTGTGAGGGATCGGCTATGATCCGGCCAGCACGCCTCCGGGTCCTGGAGATGTACAGATCCTGGAGAGATGGGAGCTTGCAGCCGATCACCTTCTCAGCAGTGCGCACGACGCGCTGCAGCCTTAGTCTGTCCCTGGCAGTGGCTCCTGCGTACCACACGGTTATGGAGGTGGTGAGGATGGACTCGATGATGGCTGTGTAGAACTGCACTAACATCTTGGTGGGTAGCTTGAGCTTCCTCAGCTGCCGCAGGAAGAACATCCTCTGCTGGGCTTTTTTGATGAGTGAGCTGATGGTCAGCTCCCATTTGAGGTCCCTGGTGATGGTAGTGCCTAGGAAGCGGAAGGAATCAGCAGTGGTGATGGGAGAGCCTGAGAGGGTGAGGGGGGGCAGAGGAGTAGTGACTTTCCTGAAGTCTACAATCATCTCCACTGTCTTCAGAGCGTTCAGCTGCAGGTTGTTATTGCTGCACCAGGACGCCAGCTGGGCCACCTCTCTCCTGTAGGCGGACTCGTCGCCGTTGGAGATGAGCCCGATGAGGGTGGTGTCGTCCGCAAACTTGATCAACTTGACAGACTGGTGGCTGGAGGTGCAGGAGTTGGTGTAAAGGGAGAAGAGTAGGGGGGAAAGTACACAGCCCTGGGGTGATCCGGTGCTGATGCTAGTATAGTCTGAGACAGTCTTTCCCAGCCGCACATGCTGCCTCCGGTCCGTCAGGAAGTCGATGATCCACCTGCAGAGGGAGTCAGGCACGTTGAGCAGGGACAGCTTGTCCCGGAGCAGAGCGGGGCGGATGGTGTTGAATGCGGAGGAGGATAGATATAGAGGAGGATGCAATAGAGGAGGATGCAAAAAGAATTAGGAGAAGATGGCAAGGTAACGTGTTCACCTCATCATTGGAGAGCGGATGCTGTATTTAAAGTGTGGAATTTAAAAGGGATTCAAAAGATTCAAGACTTATATTTGTCACGCTCAGATAACAATGTCTTTTGAAGAACTGAGGATTAAATTCAATCTTAATAGAACACATTTTATCTTCAGCTTAGAAATTTTATTCGATCAAATCAAAATAATGCTCTCACTCGACCTACTTATTCATCTTTGGAAAAATTTTTGACGAAAGATAGTAAGAGAAAGGGTATTATTTCAGAGTTTTATAACTCATTGACACTATTCTCAAGTGAAAACTCACAGAAAAGACTGAATTACTGGAAAGAAGACCTGCAAATTGAAATTTCAGAGGAACAATGGGAAATGGCTTGTGCAGGAGCTCAAACCAAATCAATAAATGTACGTCTTAAACTGATACATTTTAAATGGTTAATGCGGATGTATGTTACACCAGTGGAATTAAATAGATATAACAAAAACATACCAGATACATGCACAAAATGTATGGAAAGTAAAGGAACCCTATTTCACTGTTTATGAGAATGTAGAAAAATCAGAATGTTTTGGGAAGAGGTGAAGGTAACAATTGAAAAAATAATTTCAAAACAATTCACATTGAACCCTAAACTGTTTTTGTTGGGTCTGTATCCAGAAAAACACAACTTTAATAAGAGTGAAAGAACATTCATAGACCTCAGTTTGCTTAACGCCAAAAAATGTATTGCACTACTGTGGAAAAAGACTCATAGACCAGATGTGACTCAGTGGTTAAGACAGATGTTAACAAACCTTCCACTAGAAAGAATAACATACATACTGAAATCAAAGGAAAATGTGTTTGAGAATATATGGAGACCTTTCATTGATTATGTAAAGAAATTAAACATAACTTCTGAAGAAGAAGGTGAATGATATGTGTGGACCTTGCAAATTCCAAACTGGTGAATGTATATTATGTATTCTTATGTAATAGATTACCTAGACTAAACAGAGGAGCATTGTTGTTGACTTGCTTTTGTTAATGGTTGTTGTTGTTTTTAGTACATTTTGTTGTTGTTGCTGTTAGTGTTTTTTTTAATTTTTAAATTACTTTAGTGTTAGTGTCTGACTGTTTGTGCCACATTTGTAAAAAAAGGTTCAATAAAAAATATTGTGAAAAAAAAATAAGTTGTCAATTAACTGATAACTCAGCAGTCCTTTTCAATGGAAGCTTATTCTATGAATTGTAGTGGTGTCACTGTCCAGGCGGGTGCGCACACAGTAACCCACTGCCACATTTCAACCAAAAAAGAAGACAACGCCAAGCCTCCAGAGCACATGCGCTGTGCAGAGCAAAAAAACTCGCCCTTCCGGGTTATGTCGGCAAGCCATAACAAGTTCCATTGGCACACGAGCTTGAAGATCCACCTGCCTGCTTCAAATCAACAGAGCAGAGAAACGGAGTAGAGCAAGGAAAAAAAAAAGACTACACAAGCGCATATATGTTAAAGATAGAAAGCCCATATTGTTTCTCGGGAAAATTACCACTTATCAATCAATCGTTAATCAATCGACAAGGTGAATCAACTAATGATTTATGAATTAATGATACCTTGCATCCCTACTCCAAAAAATAAGGTCTTTGTCCCTGTGTGCAGTGGCAAACTGTAATCTGGCGTTTTAGGTTGCTTTTGGAACAATGGCTTCTTCCTCACTGAGTGGCCTTTCAGCCCATGCTGGTACAAGATTTGTTTCACTGCGGATAATGACACTCTTACCAGCTTCAGCTAGCAACTTCACGAGGTCTTTTACTTCTGTTCTAGGGCTGATAAGCACATTCCCCATCAAAATACGTTCATCTCTGGGACACTGAACCCTTCCTGAGCAGTATGACGGCTTTACATTCCCATGGTATTTATACTTGCATACAACTGTTTTAACAGATGAATGTGGCACTTTCAGGCATCTGGAAATTGCATTCAAGGATGAACCAGACTTGTGGAGGTCCACAATTCTCTTCCTGATATTAGTGTAAGCAAACTTCGGACTTTGAAGAAAGTAATAAGAAAATTCTAAAAAATTATTTCACAAATACAAAAAATGATTTAGCAAATACAAATAACTTTGGTAATTCTAACCGACTTAGAATAGGAAAGGTTTAGTCTGATTTAATGATCAGACAGTGAGAAGAAAAAGGTTATATGTCTTTTTATACAGTATGTAAACTTCTTGTTTCAACTGTGTATCATGTTATGTAGGTAAATACACTTGTGTGGCAGATGCAGGCAAAGGGAAGGCTTTTTTTTAGTAAGGTAGAATTAGGCAATCTTACACAAGAGGGAGTGTGGCATAAATGAGGTGATTCAGTTGGGGATCCAACATGTAATACTGCTTTTATACAATAGTTCCATCAACACAGTTTATAAGTTGCTGGAATAAGCAACAACATGTTATGTATTGTGAGTTTATTCGATGTTATATCTTTCCACCAAGACTAGTATCACTATGCAAAATCAAGTAGTTCCCAACTATTACTCCTGAATGTTGATAACTCTTACAAACACCAAGCATAATATAGAACAGTGATTCTCAACTTGGTGGTCCCAAACCCCACGGGGGTCGCAAGATAATTTTGGGGTTGCCAGAAGGTTGTAGAGAAAAAAAATACATAATAAAATTACAAATTTTAGACTAAATTAAATTGCCTGTGAGCATCGGTCTAATTGGTCTGAGGGGTTGCAAACCACTGATATACAATAGTCTATTTTACACATACAGTATGTTTAACAAAATTTACTATTGGCCACCAATCACTGTTGCAGCCAATATATCCAAATATGGAACAACTCACCAAGGTCAGAGGTAAAATATGATATGTAAACTTAACTTCGTGGTGAACTGACCCTTTAGCTCCTTCATGGTTGTGGTGCTATACAAACATGTATAAGTGTCTTGGTGAGGGTTTACCTGCGTGGGACTTTGTCTCCTCCACCCTCTGTGTGGTTCTCCTCCACATCACCCTGCATGTCGGGCACCATCGCCACCAGGTCTTTTAAGAAATCAAACTGTTGCTCCAGCTCAATGCATTGCTTTCTGAAAACATATACGAATGGTTTTCAATTACTGCCTTTTGTGCACTTTGATTAAAAAAAAAAATCTGGATTTTATATAATGTAGAAATTTGGTATAGAATCTTTATTTTCACACATACATGGGAAGCATAGTGGTGCACCGGTTAGCATGACTGCCTCACAGTAATAAGGTCATGGGTTCAAATCCACCAGCCAGCTGGGACTATCTGTGTGGCGTTTGCATGTTGTCCCCGTGCTTGCATGTGGGTTTACTCCCTGTGCTCCGGTTTCCTCCCACATTCCAAAAACATGCAAGTTAGATTAACTGGAGACTCTAATGTGGCCCTAAGTGTGAATGTGTATGTAAATGGTGATGGGATTGGCACAGTACCGTGGCTGCCTCATCCAGGTGGATGCCCTTGAATTCCCCTCTGGGATTAATAAAGTATTAAAAAAAAATACAGTCTTTGTTGAAGAATAAGTTTCTCTTGGAGGCTACATTTTGCCCATGGCCAGCAACACTTTCAGATGTACAAAATTTGACCACAAATCTGCTGTCAAGGTAACACCAGCAAACCAGCCACTCACACAAAACTATACAGTGCTTGTTATACTGCTCGTTTCCCAAAATGTCCCCGTCCCACTGAAATAAACTGACATTTAAGAATGGATTTATAGCTCTATAAACCTTTTGTTATCTACCTTCAGGCTTCAATCGATTGGTTACACCTTTCTAAATCAGAACCTGAAATTGTTTTTGTCCTATCCATCTGAGATTAAAAATAATGAAACTGAAGGGGTGCTGCTTGGAGCACATTTTTTGATTGACGGGCATCAATCAAGATCACAGACGAATCACAAAGAACAACCACAAAGTGTTACCATGACAACACGTTTATTTACCGCTAGGCAGTCTCTTTTCTTTTGGCTTTAGCTCCGGCATTTTGTAGAGTGTTTTTCCTCTGTGAACAATTTCATAAAGATGTTTCGTTCTGTGCTCAGTTGCACTAACAGACATGCTTAAGGACTGTGCTGAAGAGATGCTGTGAAAAACGGGAAGAGTAAATGAGGATGCAATAAATGGTAAATAGATGAGATAGTAACCAGTTATCTGAGATAACATTTCTACTTTTTTCCCCAAGTTTATTAACACTTACGTATATGTGAAGACTTAAGTAATATAAAATAATTTAGAGTGTTATAAAAATTACTTATTCAAGCATAAGGGTGTCCATATGTGCACCTGGCACCAGGACACCCTAGGTCGCAGGTCGATGATCGATTTTGTTATCGTATCATCAGACCTGCGACCGTATGTCTTGGACACCCGAGTAAAGAGAGGTGCAGAGCTGTCAACTGATCACCACCTGGTGGTGAGGTGGATCCGATGGCAGGGGAGGAAGCCATTCAGACCTGGTAGACCAAAACGTATAGTGAGGGTGTGCTGGGAGCGTCTGGCTGAGGCCCCTGTCCGGGAGGTCTTCAACTCCCACCTCCGGAAGAACTTCAACCACATTCCGAGGGAGTCTGGAGACATGGAGTCTGAATGGGCCATGTTCTCCACCTCTGTTGTTGAAGCGGCGGCCCAGAGCTGCGGCCGCAAAGTGGTCGGTGCATCTCGTGGTGGCAACCCCCGAACCAAGTGGTGGACACCAGTGGTGAGGGGGGCCATTAAGCTGAAGAAGGAGTCCCATCAAGCTTGGTTGGCTTGTGGGACTCCCGAAGCAGCTGAGGTGTACCAGCAGGCCAAGCGGAGTGCGGCTCGGGTGGTTGCTGAAGCAAAAACCCGGGTATGGGAGGAGTTCGGTGAGGCCATGGAACAAGACTTTCGGTCGGCTTCAAAGAGATTCTGGCAAACTGTTCGGCGGCTCAGGAGGGGAAAGCAGCTCCCCGTCCACACTGTGTATGGTGCGGATGGGACACTGTTGACTTCAACTGGGGATATCGTCGGGCGGTGGAAGGAATACTTCGAGGATCTCCTCAATCCCACTGATACGCCTTCCACAGAGGAGGCAGGGTTTGGGGACGAGGGGGATGACTCGCCTATCACAGGGGCTGAGGTCGCCAAGGTGGTTAAAAATCTCCTTGGTCGCCGGGCCCCGGGGGTGGACGAGATTCGCCCCGAGTACCTCAAGGCCCTGGATGTTGTTGGGTTGTCATGGTTGACACGCCTCTGCAACATTGCGTGGAGGTCGGGGTCAGTGCCTTTGGCATGGCAAACCGGGGTGGTGGTTCCTCTCTTCAAAAAAGGGGACCGGAGGGTGTGCTCCAACTTTAGAGGGATCACACTCCTCAGCCTCCCTGGGAAGGTCTATGCCAAGGTACTAGAGAGGAGAGTCCGGCCGTTGGTGGAACCTCGGATTCAGGAGGAGCAATGTGGTTTTCGTCCTGGCCGTGGCACATCGGACCAGCTCTTTACCCTCTCGAGAATTCTTGAGGGTTCGTGGGAGTTTGCCCAACCAGTTTACATGTGTTTTGTGGACTTGGAGAAGGCATTTGACCGCGTCCCTCGTGGATTTTTGTGGGGGGTGCTTTGGGAGTATGGGGTATCGGGCTTGTTGTTACGAGCTATTCGGTCTCTGTACGACCGTTGTGAGAGTTTAGTTCGTATTGCCAACACTCGGTCGGAGTCATTCCCAGTAAGAGTTGGACTCCGCCAGGGCTGCCCTTTGTCACCGATCCTGTTCATAATTTTTATGGACAGGATTTCTAGGCGCAGCCAGGGAATGGAGGGTGTTCATGCTTGGTGACCACAGGATCTCATCTCTGTTGTTTGCAGATGATGTTGTCCTGTTGGCTTCATCCAGCAATGACCTACAGCTCTTGCTGGGATGGTTTACCGCTGAGTGTGAAGCGGCTGGGATGAGAATCAGCACCTCCAAGTCCGAGTCCATGGTCCTCAGCCGGAAAAAGGTGGATTGTCCTCTCCGGGTTGGGGACAGGCTCCTGCCCCAAGTGGAGGAGTTTAAGTATCTTGGGGTCTTGTTCACGAGTGAGGGGAAAATGGAGCGAGAGATCGACAGACGGATTGGAACAGCATCTGCAGTGATGCGGACGTTGTACCGGTCTGTTGTGGTGAAGAGGGAGCTTAGTTCTAAGGCAAAGCTGTAGATTTACCAGTCAATCTACGTTCCTACTCTCACCTATGGTCACGAGCTTTGGGTAATGACCGAAAGAACGAGATCGCGGATACAAGCGGCTGAAATGAGCTTTCTCCGTAGGATTGCTGGACTCACCCTCAGAGATAGGGTGAGGAGCTCAGTCATCCGGGAGAGGCTCAGAGTAGAACCGCTGCTCCTCCACATTGAAAGGAGTCAGTTGAGGTGGTATGGGCATCTGATTAGGATGCCTCCTGGACGCCTCCCACTTGAGGTGTTTCAGGCACGTCCCACTGGGAGGAGACCCCGGGGCAGACCCAGGACTCGGTGGAGAGACTATGTCTCCCAGCTGGTCTGGGAACACCTTGGTATCCCCTCTGAAGAGCTGGAGCAGGTGGCTGGGGAGAGGGAAGTCTGGGCTTCTCTGCTTGAACTGCTGCCTCCGCGACCCGGACCTCCGGAAAAGCGGTAGAAGATGGATGGATGGATGGATAAAAATTACTTAATACCCGTGTATACATAATATGCATGAAATCATGCATATTATTATTAGGGTGTCCAATGATGTAAATCCTTTAAAAGTAACACTGGCTCAACATGTTGAACTTCTGTTGACAGCTTGTGGGTAGGAACTAAGGTTAGACAATATGGCCTAATGATAAAATGCCCCTTTTTTTTCTTGCCACATTGGATTTTCAATTTTAATGAATATTTTTGAAGACAAGGAATTATTTCAAAGAGAGTCCCCCCACCCCCCCTAAAAAAGAACATAATTCCCTATTGGGAATAAAGTCTAAACTTACGACTTTCACAAAAACAAACTCTTTTTTTTTTAATATAATACAGGTCTGTTCAAAGCAGAATCCACATATTTCTGATTAATAATGTGCCAACTTAACTTTTAGAGAATTAACTTTTAAGGGTGGGGGAGGGTGTTACACCTGGAGGCTACTACATTTGCTCTTGTGAATGGGAAAACAAATTTTCATAATTTTTTTGACACTGTCAAAAAAAAAAAAACAAAAAAAAACAGACCGTCAATGATGGAAAAGCTCATTCCAGCCTGACAAAATCACTGGAGTGCCCAGATCTCCTGACCTCGACCTTAAGCACAGCTATAAGATACAGACCCACTTAGGATGTACTTAAAGTCAAGTTCAATGGCCTAGGAGGTGTAACATTTCTTGTAAAATCATAAATGTCCAGATCTCCTGACATTTGACAATGGCCTTGATCACAACCTGGATGTAGACCTACTTGAAGGTCATTGTGAGGGTCATTGTAAATGAGTTTGTTGACCACTGGGGAAACTATCTAGAAGGAGTACCAATTTTCATGAAATCACCTAAGTGCCCAGGTCTCCTGACCTTTGACTTTGAGCACAACCTGGATGCAGACCCACCTGAGGACCATTGTGAGTGAGTTTAGCGAGCATCCAGGTAATTTCCTAGAAGAAGCAGCAATTTTCCTGAAATCACATAAGTGCCCAGGTCTCCTGACCTTTGATCTTGACCTTGAGCACAACTTATATGCAGACCTACCTGAGGATTATTGTGAGTTCAGCAAGCATCCCCACCAATTCTTATGACTAGAGATTTTTCTGAAATCACATTAACTGCCCAGATCTCACAACCTTTGACCCAGACCTATGAAATGTGGACGGACAGACGGATGCCACATCATTGCATTAGCTCCTTTCGGCTTTGCCGGAATGAGCTAAAAATTCAGATTACCATTTAAAATCTTAAAATTGCCCAGCCCTAGTGGGACCACAGACAATATACACTACTCACAAAAAGTTACGGATATTTGGCTTTCAGGAGAAATTTATGGAAAATGTAAAAATCCCTCTGGGATTAATAAAATATACTAAAAACAAAAAGGCAGCTCGGTGGAATAGTGGTTAGCACTGTGGCAGCACAGCAAGAAGGTCACAGGATTGATCCCACCCCCTGACCATTGGTGACCCTTCTGTGTGGAATTTGCATGTTCTCCCTGTGTTTGCACGGGTTTACCCCGGGTACTCCGGTTTCCTCCCACAGGCCAAAAACATGCAAGTTAGGTTAATTGGAGACTCTAAAGTGGCCCTAGGTGTGAATGTGTGTGTGAATGGTGGAGGGATTGGCGCCACACCTTGGCTGCCTCATCCATCCAGGTGGATGCCCTGAACTTCCCTCTGGCATTAATAAAGTATACTTTACAAAAAATGGTAAATGGCACTCACTTATATAGCGCTTTTATTCTCATCTCTTGATGACCAAAGCGCTTTACAAATCCTGCTATCCACCCATTCACACGCACATTCACACACTGATGGCGGCATGCTACCTAACATGGTGCTTCCAGACCCACCAGGAGCAATTGGGGGTGAAGTGTCTTGCCCAGGAACACAACGGCAGGATATCTGGGGACAGCGGGATTCAAACCGCCAACCATGCGGTTATTGGACGACCTGCTCTACCTCCTGAGCCACTGCCGCCCCCAAGTTCACATTATAATGATATTATATCATCAAAGTAGGGCATTTAAGTAGAAACATGCAATGGTGATGTCCTCATCTCAAACAATTTATTAAAACAAAAGCCAACAACAGTGGTGGGTATACCACAGCAAAAAATGTCAATGTCTCAATAACTTGTCATGTGCCCTTGAGCATCAATTACAGCTTAACAACGATGTTTCATGCTGTTCACAAGTCAACTTATTGTCTGCTGAGGCATAGCATTCAATTCCATTTCTATGGGATTCAGGTCTGGAGAAAGTGCAGGCCACTCCATTTGAGGTACCCCAGCTTCCAGCAGCCATTCCCTAATGATGCAACCTTGATGAGGTGGAGCAGGGGTCACCAACTGGTGGACTCCGGTCCAGATTCAGACCCCAAGAGTCCTCCATCCAAACCCCGAAGCCTTTTGATCCAATTTGGGAAAAAGGGAGACCGTTTTATTTTGGTGGGGAAAAAGCAGAAAAAAGTGGAACTGAACTGCTGCATCGGCGACCGCCCGGACAGATTATGGCACGAGCCCTTGGGCACTCTCTTCCTGCTGCAGACTTCCCTCTTCACTACCAGGTCTGTACCCAAAAAATGAAGCGCTGTTGTGAAACTGAATGCATTCACCGGGGTACGTCTTCCTCTATTCTGTCGAGAGTAGTGTGTACTGGGATGCAGAGGGGAGGTTGCTGGTATGGAGGTCCTTTTCGTAGCCTTCAATATCACGTAAAAAACTCAGTAAAAACTCCATGTGTTACTGAACATGAAAAGTTCCACCTCCCCTCTCCCTGTAATCATGGAGATAGAGCTCCATCCATGCTGTAACAGAGTTTACTGTTGAGATTTAAAAAAAAAATGTTGGCAGTATTCTGTAGTCCATCCATCTTCTACCGCTTATCCAGGTGGAATTATATTTTGTGTCCTTTTTTGTCTTAAAGTTTGAAACTTTTTTCAGCACTGAAAATACTGTATAGAGGTGGACTTTTTGTAAAATTTAGTTTTTCGATATTTATCTTTTTTCAGATGCAATACAATTAAACATTTTTAAGATTTTAGTTGTAGATTTTAGAATTTTATTTGGAGTCAACAGACCCATTTAGTGTTCTCCTGCATTATAAAACTTTATATTACGTTTTGTTTGAAATTGAACAAAGAATTCATTTTAATTTTTTTGTTTAAAAATTAATATAGAGTTAAAAGCAGCTAAACCAAGAGCTGAATAAAATAATGTGTGAAATCAAGTTAAGTGATATTGGCCTGTCTGGAGACAGCTGTAGTCTTCTGAAAGAATGTCCATGAAAGGATGACAGTTCTTAAAAGCACATTTTGAGATAAATTTGTCCATGTGCCAGATTTCTCTTCCATTTGTTTTAATTAAAGATGTTGGAAGTAAATTCACAGGCCATTGCAAATACTTCGCTTTAAAAGGGCCAAGTTGTCAAACAGTAGGAGGGAAAAATCTTGCAACAGAAAAAAAAAAAAAAAACAATGCATAAAGATGCACTGACAATGGTTTTAGAATTAAATCAGAGTTCTGAATCATAATCAAATCATGACGTGCCTAAAGATTCCCACATCTAGTTCGGACCTTGGCTGGGGAGGAGGACCGACTTATTGGACCTTTTGCAGTTTTAGTTGGCGACCCTTGAGCTGGAGCATTGTCGTCCATGAAGATGAAATTAGGCCTGTGTTCATGCAGGGGCACAATGACTGGATTAATGATGTTATTCAGGTAGTATTGGCTTGTCACTGTACCATTCACAAGGTGTAGGGCAGTTCTGCATTGACTAGACACACCTGTCCAGACTGTAACACCACCATCACCAAAGGCTCGTCTGGTGACAACAGTGGCTGATGCATAGTGCTCTCCTTGACATTTCCAACATTGTCGGCAGCCATCATTTCTGCTCAGTGTGAATTGACTTTCATCAGAGAACAACACTGAGGTCCACTGGTCCCCTGTCCAGCATAAATGCTCTTTGGCCCATGCAAGACGATGACGCCTGTGCCTAGTGGTGTGGTCAGATACCCTTGCAGGTTGTCTAGCATGCAGATCACGCTGATGTAAATGGTCTGACATAACATTTGGGTGCCTCTCACCTCCCTTAAATGTGCCTGGAGTTGAGTGGCTTCATCATCTGGTTCCGCAAGGCACTGCTCACAATGAAGTGGTCATCAGCGTGGGATGTGGCCAAAGGATGTCCACTTCTATGCCTTTCTGTGACTCTTACTCTCTCTCTGTATCTCTGTTGCAACCTGCTGATGACACTCTGTGACACTCTAAGATCAGTGGCCACTTCCTTCTGAGAACATTCTGTTTGAAGTCTCGCAATGGCGAGGAACTGTTCCATCAATTGTTAGGTGTGGTCTTGGTCTCATGATGCTAAAATGTGAACAGCATGATGAAGAGGACTGTTTAAATACCAATTCTAATTGAACCAGAAAATTTATTGGTTGATTCATGGGTCAAACACCTGTTGTGAATTTTGCCATTAAGCACCTTGTTAGAGAACAGCAAGTTATGCAAAAAGCACTGAAATACTGAACAGTTGGACATGTGCATTCAAAAGGTTAGAGGAGGTCAAATTAAGTTCACCTGTAAAAGTTGTAGTGCATCTCAGGTGCATCCTGAAATTTCACCCAAAAGCCGAATATCCCTAACTTTTTGTGAGTAGTGTATGTCAAAACAGTGCTATATGACCCCATAGGATGGAAACGTGTTTGTCAATTAGAAAGAAGTGTACTCCATGTGGTTTGGCCTACCAAGAAGCTCAGCTCAAACACAGTTAAACACAGACTATGATGAAAACATAACAGAAACTTACAAATGTGACGTCGTCATGGTCTTAGCATTCTTAGACTGAGTGACTTGACAGGCCTTTGTGAGCAACGATTCCAAAAAAAGCTCCAAGGCTCTCGCTGATGTCTTTGTTAGGGAAAGTCTGAAGCAGGTCAACATACAAATAAAGTACAATTATGAAGTCCATAATGTAAGTCCACAAATCTACAAAAACACTCAATTATGATTTCAAATATGAATGTTCAACTCTGTTCAACACAGTCTGGTCATGACAATGACCCTCATCTACCAAACATGCGTAACATGGGAAAGTGGCTGTATGACCACTTCAAAGCAAAGATTAGCATTTATCAATCTGGATGTGATTGTACGATACATTCAAATTAGGCCTGTAATGATAACATATTTTGATGGGTAATAAATTTTCCCCAAACTGATCACGATAAACTGTATTATCAATGCCATGAACACCATTTTATGCCCTGGATATAGTGATATAATGATAGTCTATGTACAACTTTTCAAAGAGCTTTGATCTTTTATTTATGAACAATATTAAAAACTGGAATAGAAATGTGGGAAAAATATTTAAAATGTCCTAAATAAATAAATAAAACAAATTAAATAAATAAACACTGTTGCCACGGACGACCAAGACACATGGCTTTACATCAACCATAAGTACCATTTGTTTACAATATCTGGACTTTACCGTCCATTTTGAGTCATTTTTTTTCCCAGTAGTGCTCTCTAATACAACCAATAATGACAGCAAGAACGGTCGCACCAATCATACAAACGTAGCGTAAATAAGGTTGTTACAGGAGGAACTGAGTCAGAGTTGAACCCAACCTCTTCAACTGGACAAAAACTAAGGGCTTCACGGAGTGAAGTGATCACGCTGTTAAAAAGGAGCAGACTTTTTAGACCCTTCAGCCCGCCATTTCACTTGTTCCAGATCGCCTCCCATGGGGAGCATGCAGACAAAGAGAAGAAGTGCTGAAATGTTGGCAGATAAAGAAGGTAAAGAAACACATACACGTAAATGGTGACTTATCAAGGCCAGAAAACTCATTGTGGTCATTTTTTCTTATTGCTTTAGCGGTTACAGGCAGAGTTCAAATCTCACGACAGGTCTCAGCTTGTGTACGCTACATAAACTTTCAAGTCTCTGTATACTCACGGTGCAGCAGAGAAACTTGGCTGTATGGGAGAAATATCTGATCCAATAATTGAGCAGTGCAACCTTTCAGATGATATGTTTCCAGTGTTTTCCCTATCATTATATTGGGGGGCACCCACCCCCCAACAGCAACCTCGCCCCTTTGAAGGTCAAGTTAATTAAATAATATTACACAAGAGGGAGTGCAGTATCAATGAATATAGTAAATGCAGTAATTTGTCAAAGACAGATGAGCACACACCCACCAGAGCACAGAGTGTGTGCATCGGAAAATGTGTCGCATCAACCACCTGAAAAGCAGACAAAAATGTGTTTTTTTAAACACTCCCAGGGTGGTGAAGATTGCAACACTCACTCTCTTGGGTGCCCACATTCCAACACCAGCCGCTATTGATAAGTTCAGAGTCACAGGCATTTTTACAAATCTTTTAATTTTGTCACCCCATGTCAAAAATCAGTGGTTAACTGGGATACACCGATCTATAGTTCAATGGTTGCTGCTCTTTGTCCTCCGTTTTGCAAAATGCACCCTATATTTCATGTAATTTTTTTTTTTTTTCCCCATATCGGCATTCAATAGCTTTAAATTTGCAAGAAGAGATGCAGTGTGTGTTAAGTTTTTTGTTTCTTTGTCGGAGGGGGCTTTCACGGAAAAAAGAGGGGCAGAGGTGCACGTTATGCGAGATGAACTGGGAACCAGGGTGCACGAATGAGCACAGAGCAGAGCTGAACATGGAAAATTTCCCCTCTACTGAATCGTTGTCTTCCACAGCAGCCAGAGACAGTCAGAGTCACTGCAGGCTCCATGGGAGCAACTGAAAAAGACGTGCCGATATTTGTGTAGTTTTGGCACACAGCACTACACAAATATGCAGCTTTGCTGCAGCTTCAAAATTAATCTAATTTGTCAGAATAATGACAGACAGCCTTTAGATTCATGTCCACTCTCTGCTGCTGTACCAAGAAGGCATGGAGGTTATTTTCAGTCATAAAAACAAGAGCATTTTCCCCTAATTTGAGAGCACAGGCTCCATAAAAAGTTGTTTAATTCACTCAGTTTCTCCCATGGTACAGACAGTTCGGTGACCTGGATCCATCTCAGCATGACATATGCACAAATAAGGGGGGGGGCAGGAGAGATGCCCCTATACCTGGAAAAAAAAAAAAAAAAGAATTGTCCCCTAAATCATCACAAACCCCTTCATATCATGCTACACAACTGAACAAAGTGTATTTTAAGCACCAATGCTTACAGTGGGGCAAAAAAGTATTTAGTCAGCCACCAACTGTGCAAGTTCTCCCACTTAAAAGATGAGAGAGGTCTCCAATTTTCATCATAGGTATACCTCAACTATGACAGACAAAATGAGAAAAAAAAAATCCAGAAAATCACATTGAAGGATTTTTAATGAATTAACTGGGAAACTCCTCAGTAAAATAAGTATTTGGTCACCTACAAACAAGCAAGATTTCTGGCTCTCACAGACCTGGCTTGAATTGTGGTTCAACAGAATTATTTTAAAAAACAAACTCATGAAACAGGCCTGGAAAAAAATGATGGTACCTTTAACTTAATATTTTACTTAATATATAAATTAAAAAAAAAAAATTCTGTAATTTCCCAGTTTGGGATCAATAAAGTATATCTATCTATATTTTGTTGCACAACCTTTTGAGGCAATCACTGCAATCAAACGATTTCTGCAACTGTCAATGAGACTTCTACACCTCTCAGCAGGTATTTTGGCCCACTCCTCATGAGCAAACTGCTCCAGTTGTCTCAGGTTTGAAGGGTGCCTTCTCCAGACGGCATGTTTCAGCTCCTTCCACAGATGTTCAATAGGATTTAGATCAGGGCTCATAGAAGGCCACTTTAGAATAGTCCAATGTTTCGCTCTTAGCCATTCTTGGGTGTTTTTAGCTGTGTGTTTTGCGTCATTATCCTGTTGCAACACCCATGACCTGCAACTGAGACCAAGCTGTCTGACACTGGGCAACACATTTCTCTCTAGAATACCTTGGTAGTCTTCAGATTTCATTGTACCCTGCACAGATTCAAGACACCCTGTGCCAGATGCAGCAAAGCAGACCCAGAACATAACAGAACCTCCTCCATGTTTCGCAGTAGGGACAGTGTTCTTTTCTTGGTATGCTTCATTTTTGCGTCTGTGAACATAGAGCCGATGTGCCTTGCCAAAAAGTTCCAGTTTTGTCTCGTCTGTCCATAGAACATTCTCCCAGAAGCTTTGTGGCTTATCAACATGCAGTTTGGCAAATTCCAGTCTGGCTTTTTTATGATTTGTTTTCAACAGTGGTGTCCTCCTTGGTCGTCTCCCATGAAGTCCACTTTGGCTCAAACAACGACGGATGGTGCCATCTGACACTGATGTACCTTGACCTTGGAGTTCACCATGAATGTGTTTAGAGGTTGTTCTGAAATCTTTTGTTACCTTTCGTATTATCCGTCTCTTCCATTTTTCATCAAGTTTCCTCCTGCGGCCATGTCCAGGGAGGTTGGCTACAGTCCCGTGGATCTTAAATTTCTGAATAATATGTGCAACTGTAGTCACAGGAACATCAAGCTGCTTGGAGATGGTCTTATAGCCTTTACCTTTAACATGCTTGTCTATGATTTTCTTTCTAATCTCCTGAGACAACTCTCTCCTTTGCTTCCTCTGGTCCATGTTTAATGTGGTAAACACCATGTCACCAAACAGCACAGTGACTACTTGTCACCCTTTAAATAGGCCGACTGATTGATTACAAGTTTGTAGACACCTGTGATGTTAATTAGAGGACACATCTTGGTTGAACATGTCCCTATGGTCACATTATTTTCAATCTTTTCTAGGGGTACCATCATTTTTGTCCAGGCATGTTTCATGAGTTTGTTTTTTAAAGTAATTCTGTTGAACCAAATTCAAAAGCATTGTCTGATGTTCATTAGTTAATTTTCATAGAATTTTTATTTATTACCACTTTTGTCAGATTCAAGTTATTTCTGTGACCATTGTGGGTTTTTCTTTCATTAACAGAGGAGTACCAACAATTTTGTCCACGTGTGTACTTCTTAGATCCATACACACATACACAGACATGCAAAGTCAAACCCACACATATACACCATTCACACATAATACACACATACTAAACGCACATGCACACACACATAAAGGCTTCACAGGAAAGTCTTTGTTCTTGTTTCCATATATGGGCATGTGTAAGACTGAAGCGAAAACATGGACGCTGAGAGGAAGTCATAAAGCCATAAAGGCAGGAACAAGAGGGAAGCCATCTGGATGCCAAGTGGACAGTTTGAAACAATGGACGTATATTGTGGGAAAGAAACGCCCACTAATGGCGAGCCTTTATATAGCTGTGACTTCCTGTGTTCGGGGTCCTCCCCAGGAGACAGAGCGGGGAGGATCCATGGCCATTGACTTCTTGCGTGTTTCAATAAAGTTAAGCTGAGAAATAGTATTTCTTCTGTGATTATTGGTTGGTTGACTGAAAAGATTCTGTTAACTGTCCAGAAAATTAATTTTTCCATACCTGATATTATTAACAAGGCCCTGGGCAAATATCAAACCAAGATGTGTGCAGCAGACTGTCTATCACTACAACATTTCTTTTTCCTTAATTTTACTTTATTGGTGGAGGCATAACATACAGCTCAGCAGATGTATTTTTAAAAATTTTTATACTCTGTTGTAATTATTTCTAATTAGCTTCATTTGAGCTTAAAATGATTATTTAAAATTATAATAATCAGAAAGTTGTTTAATATTATTTTTGTCTTATTCCAAAATAAATAAATAAAAATACTATGGCAAAAAGATAGACAACCAATCCACTAGTTATCAAATTAAATATTGAAAAAGCCCAGAGAATAGGTGAAGGACAGATTTATATTATATTAATCAATATGACTAAATAGCATTTGCAGGAAACCCGTAGAAAAAGTATCTTCTTACAAATGAATCTAAACTGTAGTCTCTTAATTTATTAAAATATCAGGAACTAAAGCTGTGATCACTGTTTAAAGAGATAGTTGATATTTTTCAGATTAAATTTTTTATGAATGTATGTGCTATTAAAAACAAAAAATCTCACAGCCAGATACTCAGATCTTGCCTTTATTCAGCAGAAAGTGAATTTCGTGAATAAAAGGCCTTGAATTCTGAGACACTCACTTACAGTGGATATAAAAAGCCTACACACCCCTGTTCAAATGCCAGGTTTTTGTGATGTAAATAAATGAGACTAAGATAAATCATTTGTAAATTTTTCCACCATTAATGTGACCTATAACCTGTACAACCCAATTGAAAAACAAACTGAAATCTTCTAAGGGGGAAAATAAAAAACTTACAATAACCTGTTTGCATAAATATACACACCCTTAAACTAATACTTGGTTGCAGCACCTTTGGCTTTATTATAGCACTCAAGTCTTTTTGGGTAGGAGTCTATAAGTGTGACACTCTTGATGTGGCAATATTTGCACACTCTTCTTTGCAAAAACGCTCCAAATCTGTCAGATTGTGAGGGCATCTCCTGTGTACAACCCTCTTCAGATCACCCCACAGATGTTTGAGCGGATTCAGGTTTGGACTCTGGCTGGGCCATTCCAAAACCTTAATCTTCTTCTGGTGAAGCCATTCTTTTGTTGATTTGGATATGTGTTTTGGGTCACTGTCATGCTGAAAGATGAAGTTCCTCTTCATTTTCAGCTTTCTAGCAGAAGCCTGAAGGTTTTGTGCCAACACTGACTGGTATTTGGATCTGTTCATAATTCCCTCCACCTTGACTAAGGCCCCAGTTCCTGCTGAAGAAAAACAGCCCCAAAGCATGATGCTGCCACCACCATGCTTCACTGTAGGTATGGTGTTCTTTTGGTGATGAGCAGTAATGTGTTTGTGCCAAATATACCTTTTGGAATTGTGGCCAAAAAGTTCAACCTTGGTTTCATCGGATCATAACACATTTTCCCACAAGCGTTTGGGAGATTTCAAATGTGTTTTTGCAAAATGTAGCTGGGCTTGAATTAGGGCTGTCGCGGTAGAGGAATTTCCCCTGCGGTGACAGTGGACAGCTCAATACCGTGGTATGCGGCATTATTGCAAATGTTTTTAGGACCCTGTGGATTCATAATTTAAATAGGGTTTATAACTGATGAGGCAAATGAGGGAAACTGTGAGAGTCTCGTTGCAGCTTGCTCTCAACTTTATGTGCCTGTGTTACAACTGTGCGGAGCTCTGCTCTTTATACAGGTGTGAGCTGCTGATTCTGTTTAAAAAAAACAAAAAATGATCATTTTCATAAAGCAGTGGCAGTAACTAAGGGATGTGTGGACTGGAGACTGCAGCGACATTCAGCTTATAAGCAGGACAGTCTCCGTACAGGACCCTGCGTGGCTCTTGTCTCCATGATTTTTGCCACTGTCCGAAAAATCTCGTTCAAACAAGCTGCTCTCGGAGCCATGCACGAAGCATACACAGTCAGGATCATACACATTCCACTCAGAAGGAAATAACACGCGTTGTGCCATTTCAGTGCTCACTGTTATGGCTGTATTTAACAAGGAGTCCAAACGCTTTCACCACTAACTGCCTGCTGGACTCCATCTGGAGAGTGCCTCACACGCAGCAGCACCGTGTGCTGTGGAAGCTTCTAGAGTACCGGGTGGAAACATGCTGTTGGTAATAAAAATACACTTCATTTAGCAATTTATTTAATAATCAATAGGGGCATATAAGTGAACAATGAGATATAGCCACACACACACAAAAAATGAACACCACGGTTGTTGCGGTTGGTTGTTTTCCTCCGCGGTAGGCATGTCCATACCGCGGTATTACATAACTGTTGTTACCGCGACAGCCCTAGCTTGAATTTTTTTCCTTTGTAAGACAAGGCTTCCGTCGCCACCAAAGACAGGAGATTGTCGTCATATGTACTAAACAGCCAGTACTTGCCAGAAATTCCTGCAGTTCTTTCAATGTTGCTGTTGGCCTCTTGGCAACCTCCCTGACCAGTTTTCTTCTCGTCTTTTCATCAATTTTGGAGGGACATCCAGTTCTTGGTAATGTCACTGTTGTGCCATATTTTCTCCACTTGATGACTGTCTTCACTGTGTTCCATGGTATATTTAATGCCTTAGAAATTCTTTTGTACCATTCTCCTGACTGATACCTTTGAACAATGAGATCCTTCTGATGCTTTGGAAGCTCTCTGTGGACCATGGCTTGTGCTGTAAGATGTGACTACAAAAATGTCAGGAAAAGCCTACTGGAACAGCTGAACTTTATTTGGGGTTAATCTGAGGTACTTTAAATGGTGGCAGGTGTATGTTGACTCCCATTTAACATGAGTATGAATGTGATTGCTTAATTCTGAACACAGCCACATCCCCAGTTATAACAGGGTGTGCATATTTATGCAAACAGTTATTTTAAGTTTTCCCCTTAAAAGACTTCAGTTTGTTTTTCAATTGGGTTGTACAGTGCATCTGGAAAGTATTCACAGTGTCTTTTTCCTCATTTTGTTATGTTACAGCGTTATTTCAAAAGGGATTAAATTCATTTTTTTCCTCAAAAATTCTACACACAATATCCCATACTGACAACATGAAAAGTTTTTTTTTTTTCTAATTTATTAAAAATAACAAAACTAAGAAATCACATGTACATAACTATTCACAGCCTTTGCTCAATACTTTGCTGATGCACCTCTGGCAGCAACTACAGCCTCAAGTCTTTTTGAATATGATGCCACAAGCTTGGCACACCTATCTTTGGGCAGTTTGGCCCATTCCTCTTTGCAGCACCTCTCAAACTCCATCAGGTTGGATGGGAAGCGTTGGTGCACAGCCATTTTCAGATCTCTCCAGAGATGTTCAATTAGATTCAAGTCTGGCCTCTGGCTGGGCCAATCAAGGACATTCACAGAGTTGTCCTGAAGCCACTCCTTTGATATCTTGGCTGTGTACTTGGGGTCGTTGTCCTGCTGAAAGATGAACCGTCGCCCCAGTCTGATGTCAAGAGCGCTCTGGAGCAAGTACTCCATCCAGGATGCTGGATTCATCTTTCCCTCTATCCTGACTAGGCTCCCAGTTCCTGCCACTGAAAAACATCCCCACAGCATGATGCTGCTACCAACATTGCCATGGTTATGAGCGGTGCTTGGTTTCCTTCAAACATGATGCCTGGCATTCACACCAAAGAGTTCAATCTTTGTCTCATCAGACCAGAGAATTTTGCTTCTCATGGTCTGAAAGTCCTTCAGGTGCCTTTTGGCAAACTCCAGGTGGGCTGCCATGTGCCTTTTACTAAGGAGTGGCTTCCGTCTGGCCACTCTACCATACAGGCCTGATTGGTGGATTGCTGCAGAGAGGGTTGTCCTTCTGGAATGTTCTCCTCTCTCCACAGAGCAACGCTGGAGCTCTGACAGCGTGACCATCGGGTTCTTGGTCACCTTCCTGACCAAGACCCTTCTTCCCAGATCACTCGGTTTAGACAGACGGCCAGCTCTAGGAAGAATCCTGGCGTTCTGAACTTCTTCCATTTATGGATGATGGAGGCCACTGTGTTCATTGGGACCTTCAAAGCAGCAGAAATTTTTCTGTATTGTTCCCCAGATTTGTGCCTCCAGAAAATCCTGTCTTGGAGGTCTACAGACAATTCCTTTATGACTTCATGCTTGGTTTGTGCTCTGACATGCACTGTCAACTGTGGGACCTTATATAGACAGGCGTGTGCCTTTCCATAGCATGCCCAATCAACTGAATTTACCACAGGTGGACTCCAATTAAGCTGTAGAAACATCTCAAGGATGATCAGTGGAAACAGGATGCACATGAGATCAATTTTGAGCTTCATGGCAAAGGCTGTGAATATTTATGTACATATGATTTCTTAGTTTTTTGTTTTTAATAAATTTGCAAAAATCTAAAAAAAAAAAAAAAAAAAAACTTTTTCACATTGCCATTATGGGGTATTGTATTTAGAATTCTGAGGAAAAATGAATTTAATCCCTTTTGAAATAAGGCTGTAACATAAAATGTGGAAAAAGTGAAGCGCTGTGAATACTTTCCGGATGAACTGTAGATCACATTAATGGTGGCAAAAGTTTTGAAATCATTTATATTGGTCTCATTTTTTTTAACATCATAAAAACCTGGCAATTGAACCGAGGTGTGTAGATTTTTCTATCTACTGTATGTATTTAAGCAATATTACATGAGAGGGAATATGGTATCAATGAATATAGTAACTGTGGTTGTGATACGTGGAGGGCATTAGATGTATCACACCCGTAGCTAGTACATTCATCGATACTGCACTCCCTCCAGTGTAGTATTGTTTAAGCACACACACACAATGCTCAAACTACACTGCATCCACGCCCAAGTCTCTGAGCCAGAAAAAACACTGGCAATTATTTTTTCACATCAGGCCAGGTAGGTTTGTATAGCTTTTTCCCTTAATAGATGAAATCATTATTTAAGAACTGCATTTTTTATTTACTTGGGTAATCTTTGTCTATTATTAAAATTTGTTTGATGATCTCAAACATTTAAGTGTGACAAATACGCAAAAATACAAGAAATCAGCTAGGGGGCAAATACTTTTTCACAGCACTGGATGTTTGTTCTACTGTAAGACACCCATCTACTGAATCAGTGTTCAAAAGCAAATGTGCATCTCGTTGTGGCAAGAGTTTTATATCTGTGACAGAATATAAACATTTATGGTATCATCTGAAGATCATAGATAGAGAATTAAAAAAAAAAATAACTCCTGCATAAAACTGTTTAAAGTAGCTAGTTTTGTGGTACCTTAAATGTAATTTGAATCCATTCGTTCAAGTAGAAGGAAGACAGTTTTTCAGACTACATTTACTCAATAGGGTACTGCATACGAGAGGCATCAAAGGGAAAAGGAAAATTAACAATTTTAAGTCAAACTGCCCATTTACCTCAACGCATTGCCCATACCTGCATCTTTGGTATATGAAGCTCAGCACCACCCACAGCCACAATTTTCTGCTAGATCTCTGTTATGAGTTTGCACACTGGCACTGGGGGACAGCCCAGAAAATACCAGTTCATACCGGCAAGCTTTGGGAAATTCTTTGCGATTTCCTGTAATGACACAGTTGGGACATCGTTCTTCATTCTCTGTGTTGAATTTTCCAGTTTGGTGAAGGTTTTCAACTTCTCTGTATAAGCTGAAAATAACACTCATTTTGGATGTACAAAAACCACTTCAAATGCATACTGGGCATATTGTTTTTTATTTCATCTTTCTCATCATCCTTAAAGTAGAACTGAACTCACCTTTTTGCCAAAAAAGTAGAATAGCAGATTAATTCCTTATTACCTATTGTATTTTTCAACACATAAAAGAAATTTTTAGGCCGTGCGATGGCCAAGCTATAAGCCGATAAACTTTTGCCTCTGGCTGGCAGTGCCAAACAAACCGGAAGTAGTGCAGACGACGCTGCGTGACGTCACGAGTGTGACCCTTATCAAAACAACAATGGCAGATGATAGCAGTTCCAGCAGTCAAGAACACCAGAGTTTTCAGAGTGAAGAGGCATTCAGGATCGGTGACAAGACAGAGGAGGATGCAGGAGTGTCAAGTGAACAGGAAGAGAGCGAGGGAGGCATTGAACCGTACAGATTAGAGCCAGAATTTTCGGGGGATTCCGGCACCGACTCAGACCGCAGCAGTGATGGGGAGGAGAGTCGCTTATTGAATACAGAATGGTGAGTCTTTACTTTGGCATGTTTGGGGTGTCAGGATAAGGAAAATTAACAATAAAAAAGAAAGGGAAAAAAAACCATCAGCATTTTTCCAACTTATTACAGTGATCCCTCACTTATCGCGTTTAATGGGGACCAGAACCGACCGCGAAAAGTGAAAAACCGCGAAGTAGCGTCACCCCCCCCCCCCCCCAAGGGCGTCACAAGCACTATTTTGCACAAAAAGGGACAAGAGAACAGCGAAAAGTGCCACTAAGCAACACGAGCGATAAAGAACAATGAATGCGGTCTTCCTTCGCTGGGTATAGGCGCTCGGCAGGAAGCGAAGCTGGGTAAAACGTCTCGGCCAATCAGCTTGCGAGGTAAAACGTCTCGGCCAATCAGCTTGCGAGATTCCCGAGCGGTGAAGAGGTGGGCGGAGAGGAGTGGAGCGGTGGTCAGAGAGGTAGATTTTCAGTTGTGCGGGCTCTCCGTGTTGATACCTGATGTTCTAATGTAGAAGGCAGGGAGAAGGCAGTGAGACTACATTAGAACATCAGGTATCAACACGGAGAGCCCGCACAACTGAAAATCTACCTCTCTGACCACCGCTCCACTCCTCTCCGCCCACCTCTTCACCGCTCGGGAATCTCGCAAGCTGATTGGCCGAGACGTTTTACCCAGCGAAGGAAGACCGCATTCATTGTTCTTTATCGCTCGTGTTGCTTAGTGGCACTTTTCGCTGTTCTCTTGTGCCTTTTTGTGCAAAATAGTGCTTGTGACGCCCTTGGGGGGGGGGGGGGGGTGACGCTACTTCGCGGTTTTTCACTTTTCGTGGTCGGTTCTGGTCCCCATTAAACGCGATAAGTGAGGGATCACTGTATATCTAGAAACGCATCGCTTTCCGGTCGCTTTTCCTCCCCCTTTCTTTTCTTTTGTCGCCATGACAGCTTTCCTTGGCCACTGAACAGATCTTCCCAGGTGTTGGAAGTGTTTTGTAGACGACTATCACGACAAAATGCACCAAAAACAACCAGTGTCGACGTGCTCGCAATGGTAAACATGGAGGACTGTGTCACACTCGTGACGTCACGCGGAACTCCGGCTGCACTTCGGCGGATTTGTCTGATTTTTCAGGGCGGGAAATTCAAAATCGCGATTTTCTCCAAGATTCCGGGATTTGTGGAGGGGGTGCCAATGATAAACTAGAAAAGCACTCGGAGAGCGCAGACCTCCGCCAAGCGCCACAGTTCCCCCCCATACATTGTTTGTGTGTATGTTTTCAGATTCGTTGACCATGAAAACATATGACTAGCAATTGGATTCACAATGATAGGATTAGTGGTTCAGTAGTAAAAGCATTACCTCCTTGGCGGAGGTAATAAACTGAAGTGTTGCTGTTGTGTCCATCTCCTCCATCTCCAAACTCCCAGGCTGCGGGCGTTGCAATTCATCGCACAACCGCGTACAACCCACAGGCCAATGGGTTATGCGAGTGTTTTCATAGATCACTGAAAGCAGCACTCAGGGCTTCACTGACGGATGCAAATTGGGTAGACAGGTTGCCGTGGGTTTTATATTGGGGTTGCGTTCCGCGGCAAAAGAGGATTTGGAAGCTTACCCGGCAGAGAGCTTGTTTTTGCGCAGCCCCTTTGGCTGCCCGGGGAATTTCTGCCAAATAATCCCGCGCCAGACAGCTGTCCGTCTCAGCTTTTGCAGCGTAGCGCAAACACAGGCACGCTGCCGGGCCCGGCCCACCACTGTTTTCCGCGTGCTTTTGTGCCTAAAACTTTGAAGAACGCGGAGTTCGTGTTCGTCAGACACGACGACCAGCACTCTCCATTGCGCCTGCACACATGTTGAAAATGGCCGTATCTCACAATGTTAAAGAATCCTTTAAAAAATTCCTGTATCCAGACGGTGATCCGGATCATCCCCAAAATTTTATCAGTTCTTCCTTGTACCATTTCCAACAACGCCTGAAAGTTTCATGGAAATCTGTCCAAAACTTTTTGAGTTATCTTGCTAACCAACAGACAGACAGATAGACAGACAAACGCTGGCAAAAACATAACCTCCTGCGGCCTGGCGGAGGTAATCAGAGGGGTCGCTGCCATGCAAGGCAATATATAAAGTAAAAGCTTCAAATTTACTAGAATAACAAATTTATACGGCCATATGGCCATTTATTTAAAATATGTACTAAATTCATGAGAGAAAAACTAGAAAAGCACTCGGAGAGCGCAGACCTCCGCCAAGCGCCACAGTTCCCCCCATACAGTGTTTGTGTGTACGTTGTCAGATTCCTTGACCATGAAAACATCTGAGTAGCAATTGGATTCACGATGATAGGATTAGTGGTTCAGTAGTAAAAGCATTACCTCCTTGGTGGAGGTAATAAAGTGAAGTGTTGGTGTTGTGTCCATGTCCTGCATCTGCAAACTCCCAGGCTGGGGGCGTTGCAATTGAATGAACGAATGAATTAATCTTTATTTCGAATAGATTAAGAGTACAGGTTAAAAGAAAGTGAATAATATAACAAAGGGGGTAATAAAATCCAACAAGGTCAAATTAGACAATAGCTCCTCTGATTATACAGTTCAACATAAGTTATCCGAAATATGTGATGGCTGAATCCACAGCTTATATTGCCCACCCATGTTCCATGCAAGAATTCAAAAGAAAAAAACAGAAGAAGTCATGACACAACTGCGTACAACCCACAGGCCAATGGGTTATGTGAGCGTTTTAGATCACTGAAAGCAGCACTGAGGGCTTCACTGACGGATGCCAATTAGGTAGACGGGTTGGCGTGGGTTTTATTCAAAATTCAAACGTTTATTTCAAACTCAGGGTTCATATTAAATGCAGAAGTAAAAGGAGTAGAAAATAAATAAATAAAAGTATATACAGATCAGCAGACAGTCGGCGGTCTTGTAACAACAATAACATACAATATTGGACTCAGTATAAAATGGAACGCCACCACTTCCAAATGCTGAAGTGTGAGTGACAAGTTGACAATTGCTGATATAAGATGATTGTTACATGGCAGCAACCTTCTCATCAAACTGTAAACATCGTTACGCATCAACTCGCCAAAAGACGGAATGTTCACAGACACAAACATCTTGCTTGCACTCGACCTTCGTGGTACATCTAATCTTTATCTTTATTGGGGTTGCGCTCCGCGGCCAAAGATGATTTGGAAACTTGCCCGGCAGAGAGCTTCTTTTTGCGGAGCGCCTATGGCTGCCCGCGGAATTTCTGCCAAATAATCCGGCGGCGGACAGCTGCTCGTCTCAGCTTTTGCAGCGTCGCGCAAACACAGGCACGGTGTTTTCCGCGTGCTTTTGTGCCTAAAACGTTGAAGAAGGCGGAGTTTATGTTGGTCAGACACGATGACCAGCGCCCTCCATTGCGCCTGCGCACATGTTGAAAATAGCCGTATGTCACAGTGTTAAAGAATGCTTTAAAAAATTCCTGTATCCAAACGGTGATCCGGATCATCCCCAAAATTTAATCAGTTCTTCCTTGTACCATTTCCAACAACGCCTGAAAGTTTCATGGAAATCCGTCCAAGACTTTTTGAGTTATCTTGCTAACCAACAGACAGACAGACAGACAGACAGACAAACAAACAGACAAACCCCGGCAAAAACATTACCTCCTCCTGGCCTTTTCGGCCTGGCGGAGGTAATTATCTTTATAATTGTATGTACTATCACCCAGTGCCGTTCAATGCCGTTCAGTTCAGTTCTACTTTAAGTTTCATCATATTTTGTGGATGAAGAAAAAAAATTATCTGACCAGGTCCAACAACTTCTATACTTAGCAAGTGATTATTAATTATTATTATATACAGTATCTCACAAAAGTGAGTACACCCCTCACATTTTTGTAAATATTTTATTATATCTTTTCATGGGATAACACTGAAGATATGACACTTTTTTTTTTTTTTTTTGTTACTTATTTGTACCCGTAGGTAGACTTGGTTTGCAGTCTGGTGACAAGCCACCGGCTGCTGGTCGCTGCGTGCGCGAGCGCCCTAAACCTACATGTTTTTGGTATGTGGGAGGAAACCGGAGAAATCCCGGAGTAAACCCACGCAACACGGGGAGAATATGCAAACTCCACACAGCTCACTGTTGGTCGGGGGCTGGGATCGAACCCACGACCTCATGATCCCCGCGATCCCCCGGCCGAGGGTAAAACTGTGCTGCCACAGTGCTAAACCACTGCGCCACCGTGCAGCCCGGTGATACTTTGATACAATGTAAAGTAGTCAGTGTACAGCTTGTATAACAGTGTAAATTTGCTGTCCCCTCAAAATAACTCAGCACACAGCCATTAATGTCTAAACCGCTGGCAACAAAAGTGAGTACACCATTAAGTGAAAATGTCCAAATTGTGCTCAATTAGCCATTTTCCCTCCCTGGTGTCATGTGACTCATTAGTGTTACAAGGTCTCAGGTGTGAATGGGGAACAGGTGTGTTAAATTTGGTGTTAATGCTCTCACACTCTCTCATACTGGTCACTGGAAATTCAACATGGCACCTCATGGCAAAGAACTCTCTGAGGATCTGAAAAAGAAGAGTTGTTGCTCTACATAAAGATGGCCCAGATTATAAGAAGATTGCCAACACCATGAAACTGAGCTGCAGCACGGTGGTCAAGACCATACAGCGGTTTAACAGGACAGGTTCCACTCAGAACAGGCCTCGCCATAGTCGACCAAAGAAGCTGAGTGCACGTGCTCAGCGTCATATCCAGAGGTTGTCTTTTGAAAATAGACATGTAAGTGCTGCCAGCATTGCTGTGGAGGTTGAAGGGGTGGGGTCAGCATGTCAGTGCTCAGACCATACGCCGCACACTGCATCAAATTGGTCTGCATGGCTGTCGTCCCAGAAGGAAGCCCCTTTTAAAGATGGTGCACAACAAAGCCCGCAAACAGTCTGCTGAAGACAAACAGACTAAGGACATGGATTACTGGAACCATGTCCTGTGGTCTGATGAGACCAAGATAAACTTATTTGATTCAGATGGTGTCAAGCGTGTGGCGGAAACCAGGTGAGGAGTACAAAGACAAGTATGTTCTGCCTACTGTCAAGCATGGTGGTGGGCGTGTCATGGTTTGGGGCTGCATGAGTGCTGCCGGCACTGAGGAACTACAGCTCATTGAGGGAATCATGAATGCCAACATGTACTGTGACATGCTGAAGCAGAGCATGATCCCCTCCCGTCGGAAACTGGGCCACAGGGCAGTATTCCAACATGATAACGACCACAAATACACGTCCAAGGCGACCACTGCCTTGCTAAAGAAACTGAGGGTAAAGGTGATGGACTGGCCAAACATGTCTCCAGACCTAAACCCTATTGAGCATCTGTGGGGTATCCTCAAATGGAAGATGGAGGAACGCAAGGTCTCTAACATCCACCAACTCCGTGATGTCATCATGGAGGAGTGGAAGAGGATTCCAGTGGCAACCTGTGAAGCTCAAGTGAACTCCATGCCCAAGAGAGTTAAGGCAGTGCTGGAAAATAATGGTGGCCACACAAAACATTGACACTTGGGCACAATTTGGACATTTCCAATTAGGGGTGTACTCACTTTTGTTGGCAGCAGTTTAGACATTAATGGCTATGAGTTATTTTGAGGGAACAGCAAATTTACACTGTTATACAAGCTGTACGCTGACAACTTTACATTATATCAAAGAGTCATATCTTCAGTGTTGTCCCATGAAAAGATATATTTACAAAAATGTGAGGGGTGTACTCACTTTTGTGAGATACTGTACCACCTGCTCATGTGTGACATTACTGTTGTCAGCCTTTTTCCTTGTTTTTGATGATCATGCCACCTCAGATTAGAAGATTTTTGCCTTAGATGTTATTAGGATTGACAATTTTCTAATTTACCTTGAATACAGTGGAGATCAAAATTAGAGAACAATGTATTAACCACATAACGGTGCCTGGCACCGATCTGCAGCCGTCAGCATACCTCTCAAAACCGGCCCATACTTTTAAACACAGTCCCCGATGTACAAACATTTTTATACCACAGGATGGCAGACCGGTATAGCTTTCCTCCTCGCACCAAACCCGGATATTCCCCAAATGCAAAGTTCGGGTAATTCCAGTCTGAACCGGGAGCTTTTTCACTTGCGTGATAGCGAGCACAGAGTCAAGATGGCCAAGTGTGCGTGCACCAGAGGGAAGGCTATGCTCTTTTATGGGCAGATCCTGATTCAGAAGAAGACCCTTTATCCACTGAGGTAGATTCTGAATCAGGTTACAAGCTCTGACCGTGCCGGATCGTCAACCAAAAATAAAACTGTCTGACGGTATAAGACTGACAGCGATGTGATTTGCGCTTTTCTGTGTTCAGTGCAGTGCCAAATGGCACAGGAGCCACTCTGAAGATTTTTCAGTTTTGCCTAACTGTGGTCAAGGGGTTTCTGGACGTGGACGAATGGTCCAAACGCACCGTGGTGCTGGTGCACGTGCATGCGCCCTGTGGCCAGAGAGGACAAAGTGGCAGAACAACTGGTTTCAATGGGAGATGCCACAGTAAGTACCGACAATGATGCCTGGTAACTTTTGAGAGATTTTTCCAATTTGCAGTATGTCTGTATCTGTTATAATTTCCAAGATACAGGCGTTTGAAATTTTGATAGTCGCAATATGCAAATTAGGTCACATTATGCAAAATTCATAGATGAAATTTCTCCAATCGTAAACTCTAGGTCATTTGCAATGTTTTTCCAATTTACACTTTGCCTGTATTTGTTAGAATTTCTAAGATACCGGCAAGGTCAAATTTTGCATTTCCTGCCATAAATTTATAGTATCTAAGGGGTTAATACTTTATTTATTCTGAAATAGTTATTCTTCTTTGTTCAGAATATCAGCTGTGGCTATATTCTATAAGGGAGACGTTTAGTGCTGGCGATTAAACATCTCCCTTCAGAGGTCACTGGACGACTCCTACACCCAGATGCTGTGCACCGTCCTCAATGTAAACTGACAAGACCACGTCTCCAATGAAGATCTCTATGGACACCTTCCCAGAATATCAGACAAGGTGGCCTGGCGAAGACTTGGCCTCGCAGGGTACTGTTACGATCACCAAGAGCTCCCAACAGGCCACCTGGTACTCTGGGAACTGACACGCGGCTTTTGCCACCCACGACGGCCATTAAAATCATTCGTGGACACTCTGAACGGAGACACTGGGGCGGCCAACACTGGCGAGCTTGCGGCCTGTATGCTAGACTGTGAAGACTGGACCGCTAAGCGTGCAGCTCAGCTGAGACCACTCTGACTGACTGACTATACCACTGCTGTACTAGCATGTTTTCTGAAATAACCAAGGCACTTAAACACAAACATTTGTTTTGTGAAAAAAAATAGTGAGCAAAATTAGAGAACAGCAACCACTGTGTCA
This sequence comes from Pholidichthys leucotaenia, assembly GCA_020510985.1. Taxonomy (NCBI): domain Eukaryota; kingdom Metazoa; phylum Chordata; class Actinopteri; order Cichliformes; family Pholidichthyidae; genus Pholidichthys; species Pholidichthys leucotaenia. The sequence goes on from CM035836.1 coordinate 228,865,028, forward strand.
GAAGAGAAGATCTAGACTGCATTCACACCAGGATAGTCCGGGGGTCTCGGTTCGACTCGGCGGGGGATGGCAAGAATTTTCACACCTTCGTTTGGTTCAGTTTGCATTCACACAGCACTTTACTCAAGCAGGCCAAACTGCTTGTACAACGGCACGCAGTTACAACAGCTGCTCGTTTGTGGCGCTGTAGCCAAAGCCACCACTGACAGGAAGAAAAAATGTTGGCGAAGAAGAGAAATCCAGCTCATCGACTGGCCAGGACCGAAAAGGGAAATCCGGTGTTATGCTAAGAATTGCTCGCTTGCTAAGAATTGCATCCCATCCACCAAAGCTATAAAATATAACACTACAGCCAGGCTTGTAACCATCTGTGCATTTTTAGAAGTAAAAATTGTCATTACCTCTTGTAAATTATCTTTAAATTATGTTTATTCAACGATGGGATGCAATTCTCGTCAAGCGAGCAATTCTCAGCATAAATCCATTCCCTTCAGCTGAGGTGTTTATCTGCCACAAACTAATAAAAATAAAAAGCTCTGCTGTCTGTATAAACCCCCCGTGCTGCCATCATGTCGCTAAACGCTTTAAAAACATTGGTATTCTTGTGTGTAGCCACAAGCAGCTGAGAAATCTGGTTCTCAGACCAAATGTCTATCAGAGCCTGCATCTCCTCCTCACTCCTCATTCCTCCAAGCCCAAGAGACATTTTTTTTTTTTTTAACTTTTCTCCTCGGTTTTCTCCAGTAAAAGTATTTTTTGGCTAAGCACGGCTGTCTTTATTGTTATTTTCTACCCAAAATGGAGGCTGAAGAACCAGGAGCTCTTCAGCTGAATCGAGGTGTTGGATTTATTTATTTACCCATGGATTCTTGCCACGGTTGTGCTGCCACAGAAACACACATCAAGTTTTCAAGAGGGACAACTTTTTCAGGTGAGTGGCAACTTTGCCTGTCTGCATCTTAATGTCCTTACATGTATTTACATTGAGCTATAATGTAATCGTGCTGCGCAAAAAATTTGCCCGATTGCATTTGATGTGAAGGCACATTTACAGTAAACGCCACTTTCTCTTCTCACTGTGTGTTACTGTGGTTACACAAACACGAGGGGCAAGTTCACCCTTTGGTCCGCTGGATACTCCGTTTGCATTCACATGGCAAGTGAAGTGCACCAGACTGTGTTTGCAAGCAAACCGAGACCCCCCCCCCCCCCCGCTTTTCAGGGGGACCAGAGTTCACTTCTTTGGTGCATACCAGAGTTCCAACATGCATTCAGACGGCACGAAACAAACCAAACTATCCATGTAATACACATTTTGGTCCTTTAGTCCAGACCAAACAGTGACCGTGCAAATGTGCCCTTAAACAATGTTTTTGGGTTTTTTTAGGGCAACAGCATTCAAAAATTCATAGGAAGTGTAGAGGCCCTTGTTCTGAATGGCTTCAGCACATCTAAGCCCACAGGACAACACTAGTTTCTCACACTGCTCTGGTTTTGGGGGACAAGATTACGCGAAGACTCTATGGGCAATCAGTTCAACACTGCAGCTGGAATTTCTCGCCAGTTCACTGCTGAACTGGGCAACGATCTGTCTCGGCACACAGTGTCTCGCCATTTAAGATAATATAGACTCAAAGCTCACTCTACAGTGACCAAACCTCTCATCAGCAGAAAGAATAAAAAGGCCAGACTTGCCTTTGCTGAGCAGCATGTTGTGCGGACAGAGAACTGGTCCAGAGCACACTTCAGTGATGAAAGTAAGTTCAATTTATTTGGGTCTGATGGGAAACAATATGTTCGGCGTCAAACTGGGGAAAGACTGAAGCCAAAGTGTGTAAAGAAGTCAATTAAATTTGGAGGAGGAAGTGTCATAGTTTGGGGGATGTTTTCTGCAGCAGCAATTGGGTCTCTTCTACAGCTACATGGCAGGGTGAATGCAAATGGTAATGTGAACCTCCTTCGGCAACATGCAATTCCTTCACTGCAACTGTCTCCCAATCAGCCCGCAATTTTCATGCAAGACAATGTCCCCTCTCACACTGCAAAGTTTCATTGGGATATCGAGAAATAACGAAAGTATTATTGTTTTTATGCAAGAACAATAGGTTTGCAGTCACAGAATTCCAATCACTACCTTTCAGAAAATAAAGTTGATAAACAAACTTCAAATACTTGCAATTTCCTTAAGACATCACAATGGTTTTGTTGTCATTTAAAATGATTTTTCCAGTACTTTCCAATGGTGAAACTTGCACTGTAATTAGCTGACTTATTTTTTCACATACCTATACATTCATGCTACTTTGATAGCTGAGATTATTGGCAGGAAGGATACAAATAATAACAGGTACTGCTGCAGCCACTTTTCCTATTTCTTCATCTGTCTGCATAATCTTCTTTATCCTCGCCTGAAAAGAGAAAAGGTCAGTGTTCAGGGGGAAAAAAATCCATTATTTATAAAATACAAACCAATCTTGATTTTGGGGATGACTATATGTTATTACAAATTAATATTACGATCCAACACGATTTGACCAGTGTTCCACTCATGTCACTAATGAGTTTAAATCAATGTAAATATCTCCAGAGACACGCAGTTTGTGCCGCAAACAGCACGTTAATAAAATTCAGGCTAGCTTAGCTTCATATGCTAAAAACAACGCTAACTATTGCTACTCTCTAATTTAAATTACCCACAATATAGGTTAGCAAAGAACCGGGTGCAGGAGAAGTTCGCACGTCCTTTTACCAAACCAGGTCGTTCTCTTTAAGACACTTTGCATTTTGTTACAAATAAAATGCAAATTGTCTAGCTGGAAGCGACAAAAGAGGCCGAAGCCTAAAGTTAAGGCTTTAGCCAGCATCAACGCCGGCTAGGGCAAAGTTTAAACTCACCGGCGGAAACCTGGCGTTGTATTTTTTCTTTTTGCTGGGCATATTTGATTCACCTAGGATACTAAATAAAACCAAAAAAAAAATCCTATTTCTGTCCTATTTCATGTTGAAATACAATCCCAGCGCGCAGGCACACATCAGATAGCAGCAGCTAGCCGGCTAGCTCGTCAGCACGTCGTCGTCACCGTTGTTGCCTGGCAGCGGTTTGGCTCCTCACGGGTCTTAGTGCCGTTGGCGGTAACATACACACATTCACTCGGAATTTTAACAAGAAGACGACTGTTCCATCATGTTAAAATATAAAGATAAATGATTTAATACAAGAAAAAGAACACATTGGCAAATTAAATTGCGTTAGGAGGCGTGAGGATGTGCACACCGTGAGGAGAAATCGGTTCAAGTCATTAGAAACATTGTAGCTTAACTTCTGCCCAAAATAATGTTATAACTGTAATTTTATTTATTTATTTATTTTTACCATTTACCACTTTATTTTGTTAGTGTGTCGCAGGCATATACGTATAAATATATATATACACACACACACGTACGCGGTTAGCGCGCTCAGAACAACACGCAGGCTGGCTTCGAGCGGAAGACTGGTACTAGTAGACAACAAACTTCAATATAAGGTAGAAATAATGAGCATTTTAATGAGTCCAGTGTCTTATGTGTTCCAGCTTCTGCTTTACCAAGCAAATCAGGCGTGCTGTTGTGCTCAGAAGCTGGCTTTAAGTGGCTACTCTTTATCCAGTAAACAGGAAATGCACGTTTGTGACACGGCTAGCTACTCGGCTAGCAACAGTGAGTTTAAAATAGTCACATTTTCTGTGAACTCGGGTGCACGTCCGCCGAAGCTGGTAAGCAGGCGCGCACACAGCGGATGGTTAGCAGCTTGTTTTGGGAAAGAAATGGCTCCATGTGCGTTCCGATGATGCGGCAGGCTACGGGCTAGCGGCCAGCTGTGCTGGGGACAGGCAGCCTTAAAAAGTGTTCAGTTTGTTTATCCAAAATTAAGGCCTTTATTATCCTTAAAAATGGCGTTCACTCCTAAACCTTTATTTCAGATGGCTTAAAAATAATATAGACTCGATTAACACGAGTTATGCATATATATATAAAATCTGGAGCAGTCTTTTAAAATTGATTTTTTGCACAAATTTGTAACGTCTTTCGAAAGAAAACTTGCATTTTTCTCATGCATTTGACTTTTGTTGTAAACTTGAAGTTTGTCTCAAATTTGAAAGTTTTGCATACATTTGTGACTTTCCTCTTAAATTTGACTTTTTTTTTTTTTTTTTTTTACTTGTAAATTATGCATCTTCCCTCACATCAGCAGTTTCCCCCCCCCATGAAGGAGTCACTTGACTTTGGGGGTAGTGTTGATTTTTTTTTTTTTCCTCTCCTTCCAGGTGATTTTACTTGTTTAACTTTAACCAGTAGCAACACTGATCGTGGGAACTTAAATTTGCTGTAATTTCAGTTGTAAATAATTAGACAATACTGTGTGGCCACAGAGTCCTAGAAGGGTGTTAAAATTCAACAACTTAAAGCTACAGGGACCCTAGAGGACATACCTGTGATTTATTCATATATTCTCTCCATCCAACAGGAAAAGCTCTTGACTTCTAAGTGACTTAGTGACAGCACTATGGATGAGGAAGAGGCTCCTCTAGATGGAGATGTGGAGACCCCATTTGCTGCAGAGACCTATGCTGCTGAGGCCATGGCCGCAGACGTGGATCCCTGGATCGTGTTTGACTGCAGGAGAACTCCAAGATCAGAGTTTGACGACTGGCTGGAGAGCAACAGGCCCTCCCAGGTGCACAGATTTGGCAGTGAGGAAGGTGGCGTGAGCCCCGTGGGGTGGATTGCTGTGCTGGGCCCGAGCCACTGCCCCGGTGGCGGTGATGTCGTGGGTCTCCAGGAGAGCTGGGAGAAACTTTTGGTGAGCTGCCGACCCGTCACGTTCCAGACAGTGAAGGAGCTGGCCCTCAATCATGGGGTGCTGAGTGGCAAGTGGCTCATGCACTTAGACTCTGGTTTCAAGGTGGACCATGCGTGGGAGTGCGTGGCTAGAGCAACTTTGGATGGGAAGATCTCCGCAGTTAAAGTCAGCCCCCTTGAGCCCAACACGGAAGGCAGGCATGTCATTTGTGCCTACAACCAGAACTTCACCGATGAGAGTGAGATCATTATGTTGGATTCTGTGATTCGGGCCACAGGGGTCAAATGCCCCCTCTCCTACAAGCCGGACGTTTACACGCACCTAGGAATCTACCGAGGCAACCGCTGGAAGCTTTGCCCCACGATATATGATAGCAAATTTGACCTGGAATGTGTTCCCAGACGTTCCCACATCATCAACAAAGTCACCAGTCTTGAAGTAACATAAGTTAGTCCGGAGGCACAGGCCGTGAAGAAGCATTTCAGATGAACTTGTTCATTACAATCCACTGTGTGCAACAGTTATGATTTCACATTCTCCTTTTGGAGTCCTGCAATATTTTCAGAGTGGTGTGTAATAGTCTCATTTTTGCATTTGGGTTTCATTGAGAGAAAAAATGTTCCTGGGTGATGGGTAGATGTCTTGAAATAATTTTTCATTCAGTTGAAGCACTACTGTACATTTGTATGCATGTTTAACTTTATTTTCCTTTACTTTGTATTCAGCAATTACAATTCAAGTAAAATATACAATAGCCCATCTTTGTCCTGATTTTTATTGCCATTGAAATTGCGAGAATGTCATTCATTACAACAAAATAACTGCAATAGTTTTCCTTACAACATGCATGCAAAATATATATATATATACACATACACACAGACAGGTGCATCTCAAATTTCAGTAATTCAATTCAAAAAGTGAATCTCGGATATAGATTAATCAGTGGTATTTCAAGTGTTTTTTAATTTTGATCCATGGCTTACAGCTTATGAGAAGCCCAAATTCAGTTTCTCAAAATTAGAATTTTGAAGTTGATCTTGTAATAAAGTGAATTTTTAATAGAAGTGTTGGCCAACCGAAAAGCATGTCCATGTATACACAATACTTGGTCAGGGTTCCTTCTGCATGAATTACTGCTTGATGGCGGCGATCTGCCTGTGGTACCATTGAGGTGTGATGGAAGCCCAGGTTGCTTTGACAACAGCCTGCAGCTCATCTGTATTGTTCGGTCTGGTGTCTCATCTTCCTGTTGACAAATCCCCATAGAATCTCTATGGGGTTTAGGTCAGGAGAGTTTGCTGGCCAATCAAGCAGTGATACCATGGTCATCTACCAGGAAATTTCAGAGCACTTCATGCGTCCTTCTGACGAGCTTTATGGAGATGCCGCTTTCATTTTCCAGCAGGACTTATCACCTGCACACACTGCCAAGAGTACCAATACCTCATTTATTGGCCGTGGTATCACTGTGCTTGACTGGCCAGCAAACTCTCCTGACCTAAACCCCATAGAGAATCTATGGGGATTTGTCAACAGGAAGATGAGAGAAGATGAGCCCCATAGAGAATCTGAGGTATTGTCAAGAGGAAGCTGAGACACACCAGACCCAACAATGCAGATGAGCTGAAGGCCCCTATCAAAGCAACCTGGCCTTCCATAACATCTCAGCAGTGCCACAGGCTGATCTTCCATGCCACGCCACATTGATGCAATAATTCATGAAAAAAAGAGCCCCGACCAACTATTGAGTGCTTATTTGGACGTACTTTTCAGGAGGCCAACATTTCTATTAATTCATTTTTTGATTGATCTTATGCCGTATTGTAATTTTTGAGAAACTTAATTATGTTTTTTTTTTTTATTAGATGTAAGCTATAATCAAAACTGAAAGAAACACGAATATATCACTGTGTAATTAATCACTGAAATTAACTTTTTGGTGATATTGTAATTTACTGACATGCACGACTGTGTATACACACACACACACATACGTATATACACACAAACACACAGGTACAGTGACACTTCTCACCCTCACCATTTTCCTTCTGACATGCTCATTAATTTTTCAGATAATAAATCAACCTCTGACCTTGATATCATGGTAATCCATTTTCAAACTTGACTAATGTCTCGACCGAACACCTTTGCTGTAGATTTAGGAACCCTACAGCTAGGTTTATGCTCCACCTCCGTTCTGTGCATCTGCTCGAATGTGAGGTTTGTGTGACGAAAATTAGGTCATTGTCCCAGGTCCGCTGGGCTCCACGGGGCCCTGCAGATGAGTAAATACAGGAGCTCTTCTCACATACGTGCAGTTGCCAATGTTGTTGCTATTGTCCATGGCTTCTGTTATGTATAGCCACTGAACAAACTAGTGTAGCAGTGCATTTGTGCTGCCTATTGAACTGGGGTCAAACTGCTGATTACACCAGCAGATGAAAAAAACAAGCATATATACAGCCGTGTACACAATGGCCTTGTCCAAAGCATATACGAATCCTAGATAGATGAGCAGAGGTGGAGCATCAAGATAGCTCAAGCTTCTGCAGACAAGCGCATTCATGTCAACAATTCCAGTGTTCACTCTGCTCAGCTGTGGCCATGATGAAGAAAGCCAGCATTACTGTTGTTCAATCCACCCAGTCATGTACAGCAGATTAAACTTGCATCCCTCCTTTCTACATTGTCAATCACATCTAGAATCAGAGGGGACGCTGCCATGCAAGGCACTGCCACAAATAACTTTCCTCCCCCCATTCGGTTATGCTGAGCACCAAGCTAGTGGTGGGAAGTACCATTTTTCTATGGTCTTTGGCATGACCTGGCTGTGGGGCGGATGCTATTCTACTAGGCCAACACTCTGGTCTGATGATTATGACAACAGTACCCCCTCCACCTCTATAGGGTGTGGGGAAAAAATGCATACCAATATGGCTGTTTGTTTTGTTTTTTTTAAATGCAGAGCAAATTGAAACTGTGGAGATAAACTGCACCTACACAATGCCAAATGACAAAAAGCTAAAGGGCAATGGAAATGACATTGCCACAAGAAAAGCAATCTGCTACTGCTATCACCATGCTTTTTATTGCCAGATATTTACAAGTCGACCTTCATTTGTGTTTTATTTTAATAGCACATTCAACTTACAGACCTTCAGAAAATATTTAAAGCGCACCCATTATCCTCATTTTCTGTCCATATAATGGTTACATTGATAAGGTGAGGTTTTAAATAAGGTTTACAGTCATGGCTCTTTGCCATCAGCATGTTCATCTCAAACCATGTGTTTGCTAGAATCAGCTCATCAGGAGAACGTAAGATTGAAAAGAGCAGTTACCGCAACTGGTTTCAGACACTGGGTGAACTGAGAGCCAGTCTTAAGCACCGGCACGTGAAACATTTGCAACCGTGAATGATGCAGAGCTTCTCTAGTTCACAAACACATGGTGTTGTAAATGAGTATAACAGATGCCTTTTAAATAATCCAGATGGTTTTGTATTGAAAGAATTATTAGACATAATTTGCACAGACTTGCCTGTATAGATCTGAGTACATTGTTTCTAGGTAGCAAAAGGCACTTTGTGAAGTAAAAAAGCAACACCAGAGTTGAAACATTTACTGCTGGATCATATTTGCAATTTTATCTATTTGGATTGAAAAGTAATGGCTGCTGCTGGACATGGGTTGAAAGAGCATTCCCTCCTGTGTAATCATTAGGCAGATGGTGCTGTATACCAGAGGTAATCCCACTGATTGAATACTATCAGTAGTTTGCTGGTACGTCATTGTCCACAGTGAGTTGTTCTGCTACATTCAGTCTCCTCATGTCCTTTCTCTACACACAAAATAAGTTTCAGTTCTAAAGGCTACAGGGGTAGCTACAACTCATTTCTGTGTAAAAAAAAAAAAAGTTCTTCACAAAAATATAACTTGGCATAATTTAAGTTGGGTGTCCTGACACAAACCCAGCTTGGCTTCCACTATTCAAAATGGAAATGAGGCGATCCTCCTCTGCGGACATCAGCTCGTCAAACTCGTCCAGCAACGGGGGCCGGTGGTTGTTGGGTGCAGCCTCCATCATGCTTTCGTTCTGGAGCAGGCTGACAATGCTGTTGGGGTAAGTCATCCAGGTGCTTCCTGGGGTGTTGGCAGAGTCAGAAGTGTTCTGGGCTGTTGCACTGTTTTGGACTGGAGCCAAAATGCCGTTTCCGCTCTCACTCATGAAGGGGGGATGAAGGAGCTCCACAAATTCATCCATGTTTAGGCTGTCCAGGTTACCCGTGATTGGCTGTTCAGGGAAGCTGGGGAACTCTGCGAGATCCTCATCTGGAAGAGGATCTGCCCGGAACTGGGTGAAGGAGCTGCTAGCCTGGGAAGAGGGTGGATTTCCTTGAGGAGCCACTGGCTCCGGCTGGGCCATGGCTGAGGAGATGTTGGGGAAGAATTCCTGAAGGTCTGACAGGTTGACTGTGGAGTAATCCCGGTTGGCAGCAGAGTTGGAGACGTCTGATGGTGGGTTCATTGGAAAGTTCAGTGGTGGGTTGGCTTTGGGTTGGGAGCTCAGGTTCATCTTCCATGGTTGAGTTATAGATGCAGCTGGGATGGAGGAGGGGCCCTCTACCTTAGGCTGTTCTGTGAAGAGCTGGTCTGACTGATATGAGAAGGGGGGCTGGGGTTTTGGCCCACTGGAACCACAGGCAACTGCAGTAGATAAAAACAAAACAAACTGAACTGTACTGACAATATTGGAGCATAACTACACCTCACAACAGCTTGTTCACATAGATTAAATTACAAAATTATTTTTGAAGATGAAGAAATGAGAAAGATGACAAATAACATGTACTGTATGACAACTAGGACTGTCTTGAATAACAGTTTTGGGGCTCTAAACTGAGTAGGAATCCAGAACGAATATCCAAATTCTCTGTTACTTTCTTCTCACTCAGTGGACTAATAAGAAAAAAATTGATTTTGAATTGAAATGTTGGCCAACTGAAAAGTATGTCCATGTACACACTCAGTACTTGGTTGGGGCTCCTTTTGCATGTTAACTGCATCAGTGCGGTGTGGCATGGAGGGAACCATTATTTCAAAATGACAGGACTTGCCACCTGATTTGAGGAGCCATGCCATCGCCATCTACTGCTGCTGGTCCACTGTGTTTTATCAAGTCCAAAGTCAGCATGACATTTATCAGGAAATTTTAGAGGACTTCATGCTTCCCTCTGCTGACTAGCTTTATAGAGATACTTATTTCATTTTCCAGCAGGACGTAGCACCTGCCCACACTGCTAAAAGTACCAATAACTGGTTTATTGACCATGATATCACTGTGCTTTATTGGCCGGTAAACTCTCCTGACCTAAACCTCATAGAGAATCTATGGACTATTGTCAAGAGGAAGATGAGAGACACCAGACCCAACAATGCAGACGAGCTGAAGGTCACTATCAAACCAACCTGGGCCTCCATAACACCTCAGCAGTGCCACAGGCTGATCACCTCCATGCCACACTGCACTGACATAGTCATTCATGCAAAAGGAGCCCCAACCAAGTATTGAGTGTGTACATGGACATACTTTTCAGTCGGCCAACATTTCTATTAGAAATCAATTTTTACTTATTGATCTTTTGTAATATCCTAATTTTCTGAGAAACTGAATTTGGAATTTTCATTAGCTGTAAGCTATAATCAAAATTTAAAGAAATAAACCCTTGAAATATATCACTCTGTGTGTAATGAATCTATATTATCCATGAGTTTCCCTTTTTGAACTGAATTACTGAAAGAAATTAACTTTTGATGATACTCTAATTTATTGAGATGTACCTGTATATGCGCTGCTTTTTTCTGTTATAAACATGCTATTTTTTCCTTTAAAAAGTAGTCTGTACCAGTTATCGACATCTAGCTGAAATTCTAAAAATTTCAAAGATCGACTGTCGTCAGATAGCGGCCATCAGGTGCCAAAAACCTTTCAAACATAAATAGAGAGCCTAAGTCATGCCCCTCTACTTCTGCATATGGGACCTTAAATTGGAAAAATCTCCACTGAAGTGAATGACGAGTGAAATTATATTTTGATCCTGATCGAATTTTGCCATGAGTTACACATATGTTTGTCAATTTAAAAGATATAGTGGTGACAACAGAAAAGAACCCCTCCCTAAAATACATAGAACACCTCATTAGACGTGTGTGTAAACTTTTCTATTAACTGTGAGTCTTTTCTCATTAATTTGCTAGTTTTTTCCCCTCACATTTAAGACTTTCTTGAAAAAAATTATTTGAATTATTTTCTACGCAAATGTTGTCTTAACATGTAAACTTGAAAAAAGTTTACTAATAAATTTGCACCTTTTTTGCACATTTAAGATGTTGTTCTCATAAATTTGGTTTAGGGTTTCCCTTAATAGTTTTTGATAACATTGTGACTTTTTTTAACGGTTACTAATTTTTATTCATAGATTTACAATTTTTTCTCAAATACATTTTCATCTCAAACATCTGATTGTTTTCTAGTACATCCATCCATCTTCTACTGCTTTTCCAGAGGTCCAGGTCACAGAGGCAGCAGTTCAAGCAGAGAAGCCCAGACTTCCCTCTCCCCAGCCACCTGCTCCAGCTCTTCAGAGAGGATACCAAGGCGTTTCCAGACCAACTGGGAGACATAGGCTGCATTTACACCAGGATAGTCCGGGGGTTTCGGTTCGACTCGGCGGGGGACGGCGAGAATTTTCACACCTTCGTTTGGTTTGCATTCATATAGCACTGCACTCAAGTGGACCAAACTGCTTGGACAATGCCCCGCAGCTACAACAGCTGCTCGTTTGTGGCGCTGTAGGCGAAACCACCACCGACCAGGAAGAAAAAATCCCGGTGAAGAACAGAAATCAGGCTCATCGATTGGCCAGGACTGAAAAGGGAAATCCGGTGTTATGTCAAGAATTGCTCGCTTGCTAAGAATTGCATCCCACCCACCAAAACTATAAACTCTAACACTACAGCCAGGCTTGTAACCATTTGTGCATTTTTAGAAGTACCCATTATACATTTTTAGAAGTAAAAACTGTCATTACCTCTTGTAAATTATCTTTAAATTATGTTTATTGGACGATGGGATGCAATTCTCGGCAAGCGAGCAATTCTCAGCATAACACCGTTCCCTTCAGCCGAGTTGTTTGTCAGCCACAAACTAATAAAAATAAAGAGCTCCGCTGTCTGTATAAACCCTTGTGCCACCATCATGTCACTAAATGTTTTAAAACATCGGTATTCTTGTGTGTAGCCACAAGCAGCTGAGAAATCTGGTTCTCAGACCAAATGTCTATCAGAGCCTGCATCTCCTCACTACTCCGAGACCAAGAGACATTTTTTTTTTTTTTTACTTTTCTCCTCGGCTTTCTCCGGTAAAAGTATTTCTTGGATCCGTGTGGTTGTTTGTTATTTTCTACCCAAAATGGGACAGAAGGACCGGGAGCTTTTCAGGTGAATCAGGATGTTGGACTTATTTACCCATGGATTCCTGCCATGGACGTGAAACACACATCAAGTTTTCAACTTTTTCAGATGAGTGACAACTTCGCTTGTCTGCATCTCAGAAAGCAAGTATAGGCAAGTATTTCTGCATGCCCATAGAAAACAGGTGTAAGCAAGCACGTCACCACTCGTTCAGTGATGACTGCCTTTGATCTTTGATGATGTCATAGTGAGTCCTATGATTGTGAGTGATGCTGCATGCCAGCAGAAAGTTACCGTTACCATGGCAACAGTAACCATGGTGAAACCTGCCTTTGATCTTTGACATCACCACTTGTTCAGTGATGCCTGCCTTTGATCTGTGATGCCTGCCTTTGATCTTTGATGATGTCATAGCGAGTCCTATGATCTTTTAGCAAGTCCTATGATCATGACAGAGACTTCTTGAATTATATATAGTGATTTTTCTTTTAAAGTTATTTTTTTCCTCAAAAATATGTGATTGTTTTATGACAATGGCATTTTTCTACATAACTTTGCAAGTTTTTATTCATATTTTTTCCCCTCATAATTTCTAACTATGTAACTAAGCCTGAACAGAAGAACAATGATATCAGAACTGATCTCAATGAAATATTATAAATTTCCCAAAAAGCACCAATGATGTTGTCATTACTCGTGAGAATAAGCTATTACAATATAATCAAGAACATTCTAACTGGTTTTCAAATCAATGAAATGATAAAAAAAAAAAAAAGCTCAGAATACAACCAAATGTACTTCAGGAAAATTATTTTTTCCCCTTAAATGTGCTCAGGTAAGAGAAAAAAAAGATCCAGTAATGAAACTACTCAAACAAGTCCAATTTTGTGAAAAAGTTGGAAACTATTCCCAGTGCAGCATATAAGATGAATAAATGACAGACTCACCAGCTTGTGAGGTCATTGACGGAGGCTTTGCTGTGACTTTTCTTCTCGACAGGTTTATGTGTGGTCGATCTTGTGACACTGACACTGTAATGTCCAGCATACATCCTTATTTTGCATTGCAGCCACAACAAAATTACTATTACCCAAATATGTTACAAATGCATGAGCAACATACCGCTGGACAGCAAGGGGCCGAGCTTCAGGTTCTGGAAAATGTCTCCAGTTCTCTTCCTCTTTTCACTCAGCCTGTATTCATCTTTAAAAGAAAAATAAAAGCATTCATTAGTTTGTACAATACACTGTAAAAAAAAAAAAAAAAAAAAAAAAAAAAAAAAAAGAGGAAAACACTGGTACAAACAACACATTGAAGAGTACGTCGATAACAAAAACCAAGGAAATATGTGGAGAAGCATCAGGACTGTAACAGACTAGAAGCACAGTGACTAGTAGGTTAGCCATGAACTCACTCTGCCTGACATCCTGAATAGCTTCTTTGCACGCTTTGATACCAGCAGAGAGACTGTACATCTTCCCAGGCTGGAGCAGCAGCATCTGCCTCTCATCCTGCAACTACAAGTGAGCTCCACCTTGAGGAGGATCAACACCGACAAAGCTGCAAGACCACATAAGATGTCGGGCCAGACTTTGAAACCAAGTGCTGACCAGGGGTTGCGTTAACTGAAAATTGTCCTTCATTGACAGATTTTTGTTTTCCAGCAATGACAGAAAAATGTGAAAATTGTCATTTTGAAAGATTGTACTCAGAATGATCTAATTAAAATGATAAATAATTATAGATTATAACAGAATTTTTACAACCCTGTGTCAAAAAATGACAAAGTCTACCGCAATCTCTGGTGCCAACCAACTGGCAGGAGTTTTTCTGGACAGCTTCAACTTGTCCATGCAGCTTGCCATGGTCCCTGTCTGCCTCAAGTCCTCCATCATTGTGCCTGTGCCTAAAAATAAATAAATCAACCGTCGCCTGGCTTAATGATTACCACCCTGTTGCTTTAACCCCAGTAATCATGAACGGTTTTGAGAGAATCCTCCTAAAGCACATCAAAGACATCATCTCTGCTGGTCTGGACAGCCTTCAGTTCGCTTACAGGGGACTGATGCAGTCTCAATATTGCTACACACAGCTCTGACCCACCTGCAGGATCCTAACACCTATGTTAGGGTGCCATTTATTACTTCAGTTCAGCTTTTAATACTGTAATCCCAGACAAGCTGGCCCTGAAGCTCCATAACCTTGGACTGTCCTCATCGCTGTGCTCCTGGATCAGAGACTTCCTCACCAACAGGCCCCAGGTGGAGAGAATAGGGGACTGCACTTCATCCACACTGGTCCTGAACACGGGTACATTGCAGGGTTGCAGTCTCAGTCCAGCCCTCTTTACTCTTCTCACATGATTGTTCTGCCATCCACTCCACAAATATTGCCATGAAATTTGCGGATGACACCACCGTGGTGGGTCTCATCGGAGAATGAGGAGACCCACTACAGAGAGGAGATCCAACACCTGACACAATGGTGTTCAGCCAACAACCTCGTCCTGAACACCTGCAAGACCAAGGAGGTCACTATGGACTATAGGAGGACAGAACACGCTCCTCTCCTCATACACGGAGTGTGGAGATAACATCAAGATATGTCATCATTAAAAATTATCATTGTTGTATTACTCCTGCATAATTTAATTATAAGATGCATTATATATTATGGATGCAGGGTCCGTTTAGCCAGTCCAAACGGACACTACCGGCTGCTAAAGACACGTCCTGACGTATAACAACAGGAGAGCCATAAGTCAATGTTCAACATCCATTTATTAAAGTAAAACGTGTGCTCCGAGTCTGCGCGAGTGAGTTGGCGGATGTCCTGACTGACATTTATAACATCTCCCTGAGTCAGGCCATTGTTCCCAGATGCTTTAAGACCTCTACCATAGTACCGGTGGCAAAGAAACCAGTTGTGTCCTGTCTGAATGACTATCGTCCTGTTGCACTGACACCAATTGCGATCAAGTGTTTTGAACGGCTTGTCAAACCGCACATCACAGCCTGCCTCCCTGCATCACATGACCCGCTCCAGTTTGCGTATCGTTCAAATCGCTCCACGGAGGATGCTATAGTCACCACCCTGCACTCTGTCATCACCCACCTGGATCAGAAAGACACCTACGCCTGACTCCTGTACATTGATTTCAGTTCAGCATTCAACACCATTATTCCCCAGAGACTGATAGAGAAATTACTCCTTCTCAGTCTGAACACCGTCACATGTCTCTGGATCCTGGACTTCCTGACC
The DNA here is from genome assembly GCA_020510985.1 of Pholidichthys leucotaenia. Classification (NCBI taxonomy): domain Eukaryota; kingdom Metazoa; phylum Chordata; class Actinopteri; order Cichliformes; family Pholidichthyidae; genus Pholidichthys; species Pholidichthys leucotaenia. The sequence goes on from CM035836.1 coordinate 228,880,610, forward strand.
GAGAGACCTCAGTCTGTCCGGGTTGGAAACAACATCTCCAACTCTATCATGCTGAGCACCGGATCCCCTCAAGGCTGCGTACTCAGTCCACTGTTGTTTACACTTCTAACACATGACTGTGTATCCAGACATGAGGGGAACCAGATGTTTAAGTTTGCAGACAACACCACAGTGGTGGGACTTATTCAGAGGGATGAGGAATCAATGTACAGGGAAGAAGTTCGAGACCTGGAGGGCTGGTGCAGGGAGAACAATCTGGTGCTCAACATGGACAAAACGAAGGAGATGATTATCGACTTCCGGCAGTCATGGCCTAAATATGTCCCTCTCAGCATCAGCGGCCGTTTGGTGGAGAGAGTGGAGAACATCAAGTTTCTCGGAGTGCGGATTTCACAGGACCTGACCTGGAGCAAGAATTCCTTGGGGATCAGGAAGCGGGCCCAGCAGAGACTGCACTTCTTGAGGAAACTCAAACAGGCCTCTCTCCCCATCTGCATCCTCAGGACCTTCTACAGAGGTGTCGTGGAGAGCGTTCTGATGTACTGCATTGCAACATGGTACTCCAGCTGCAGTATGTCAGACAAAAAAGCCCCGCAGAGGATAGTTAAGGGAGCCGAGAGGGTAATTGGAGTTTCCCTCCCCTCTGTCCGAGAACTTTTTCAGAACCGTTGTAGGAGCAGGGCACTGAACATTGTCAAGGATCACTTTCACCCTCTGCACAAACACTTTGAACTGCTGCCACCTGGCAAATGATTCCGGAGCATCAGAGGCAGAACCACCAGACTGATTAACAGCTTCCTTCCACAAGCTGTTAGGATGCTGAACAGTTGATCCGGAATCTTTCATACATACTACTGCACCTTATGGACATGATGCATATTATATGTATATTGTTCTAGTTAGTTTCAAGTATGTCTCAGGGATGTGTGAATGGCTGTTTTGGGGTGGGGGGGTGAGGGTGTGTGTGAGTGTGTCTTACATTATGTTCTATTTACTTATATGGATGCCTAGAGAAACGTAATTTCATCTTGCCTGCACTACAGTTGTATGTACAGCAACATGACAATAAAGGTTGATTTGATTTGAAAATCTCCAAAGATAACCAAAATACAAACCAATATCAGTTTCCAGTTTCCTTTTCTCTCCCGTGCTGACGGTCAGTGAAATGTTTGTCACTGATTAGCAACATCTGTGTATGCTTCAACAGGTCCTTGTATAGCAAAATACCCAACCAATCACAAGCGTGTCACCTAGTGGCAAAAATTAATAAAAAACAAACAACTGAAAATGGCTCCTATAGTGGTATTGCATAATGAATGTAATTGTGGGATGGATAATGACTATGATGATATAATTTATTGGGTATGGAGAAGGGTGGGACTATATAAGCATTGGCTTCTTCCCACTCCTTCTGAACAAGGACATTCTTGTTATGTTATTTTTGGGGGGGTTTTTTTGGTTTGATTTCTTTGTTTTTAATTTTTTGTTTTGATGTTCAAATCAATCAAATCAAGTTCCTGGGCCTCCACATCTTATCTGATCTGACCTGGTCTCTGAACACACCCCACCTGGTGAATAAAGCCCAATAAAGGCTCTTGTTCCTCAGGAAGTTTAAACAGCTGGACTCTCCTCTCAGCTGCTCATAAACCTCTACAGAGCCACAATAGAGAGCCTAAGGCCACACCCCCTCTACTTCCGCATATGGGAACTTTGGAAAAAAAATCTCCATTGGAATGAATTTCAAGAGACAAGTTATCTTTCGATTCTGAACGAATTTATCACAAGTTACATACACTACTCACAAAAAATTTAGGATATTCAGCTTTTGGGCAAAATTTCAAGATGCACCTAAAATGCACCATAACCTTTAGAGGTTAACTTAATTTGACCTTCTCTAACCTTTTGAATGCACATGTCCAACTGTTCAATGTTTCAGTACTTTTTGCATAACTTGCAAAACAAGTTATGCAAAACTCTAACAAGGTGCTTAACAGTAAAATTCACAACAGCTGTTTGATCCATGAATCAACCAATAAATTTTCTAGTTCAATTAGAACTAGTATTTAAACAGTCCTCTTCATCATGCTGTTCACATTTTGACATCATGAGACCAAGACAACACCTAACAACTGATCAACAGTACCTCCCCACTGCAAGGCTTCAAACAGGATGTTCTCAGAGAGAAGTGGCCACTGAGCTTCAAGTGTCAAAGTCTCACCAGCAGGTTGCACCAGAGATACAGAGAGACTGGAAGAGTCACAGAAAGGCAGAGAAGTGGACGTCCTTTGGCCACAACTCTAAAGGTGTGTTCACACCAAATGTGAACGGGCGGTGCGAATCCATACAAAGTGGAATGGGAAGACACGAGTACATGCGAGTTTGCGCAGTCGCATCTGCTAGCTAGCTGCTAGCTTTGAAATTCTGCTGTCACCGGAGTAAAAGTATCACCACTGCAGAGTAAACTAGTTTGAAAATGAAACTCATTCACCAGGAGACAGGAGGACCGGGAACTCTTCAGCTGAATCGGGATTTTGGAGTTATTTACCCATGGTTTCCGGCCACGGACACCCTAGCAAGCTAGCAACGTAAACACCCATCATTTGTGAAGTTTTGGAGGCTTGAGACAACATTTTAAGGAGAGCCCCCGGTTGGATAATGTAAACCTAAGCATGACGTTATTTTGGGAATTTCCACAGCAGGTTGAACACAGCTTCAGAAGTTTTAAAGACAATTTTGCCTGTCTGCATCTCACTATTCATATCTGTTGGTGTGATTACATCGATTTATAATGTAATCGTGCCACACGAAAAATTCACCTGTTCATGTTTGGTGTGAACGCACCTAAGAGGCCACAAATGATCCCTTCAGTGACCACTTTAGAGGGTAACAGGATAGAAGTGGTTAACATGTGTAAATATCTGGCATCTTAACTGACGAGTCCCTCACTTTGAAACCACATGTTGAAAGTCTTGTAAAAAAGCTGAAATTGAAATTGGGTTTTTATTTTAGAAATAAATTGAGTTTTTCTTTAAATGTAAAAAAGCGACTTGTTGCTGCCACCTTTTTATCTGTGCTGGACTATGGTGATCTTTTGTATAAGAATGCCCCTGCTGGATGTTTTAGTATGGTGGATTCGGTTTATCATGTTTCATTGAGGTTTATTACAAACTGTAAGCCTTTGAGACACCATTGTGAGTTATACCGAAGGGTGGGATGGACTTCTTTGGCCACCCAAAGGCTCAGACACTGGTATGTTGTTATCTACAAGGCAATTCTTGGTCTACTGCCATCTTACATTTGTGATCTGATTGCATTGCGAAGTATTGGTCGTTATGCTTTTCGATCACAGGATTATCTGTTGCTTTCTGTTCCGTATGCCCGCACCGAAATAGGTAAAAGGGCTTTTGTCTGTTCTGCACCAATTACATGGAACATCCAGCAGAATAACTGGAAAATGACTGAGTTGATTTCATTGAGTCTGATTCTATTATTTGTACTTGCTTTTAGTAATCCACTTGCACTTTGTAATTATTATACCTTGTCCTGGTTTTTATTATTTTGTTTGTTGTTTTAACTGTGTAACCTTGTGTTTTTATGTGATGCTGCTATTCTTGCCCAGGTCTCCCTTGGAAAAGAGGTTTTTAATCTCAGTGGGATCTTACCTGGTTAAAATAAAGGTGAAAAAAAAAAATCCTACGCTGATGACCGCTTCATTGTGAACAGTGCCCTGTGGAACCAGATGGTGAATGCCACTCATCTCCAGGCACATTTAAGGGAGGTGAGAGAAACCCAAGTGTCATGTCAGACCATTCAAAACCATTTACATCAGTGTGGTCTGCAAGGGTATTTGACCACACCACCTGGCACAGGCATCATAATTTTGCATGGGCCAGGGAGCATTTACACCAGACAAGGGACCAGTGGGCCTCAGTGCTGTTCTCTGATGAAAGTCGATTCGCGTTGAACAGAAATGATGGCCGCCAACGATGTTGGAGACATCAAGGAGAGCGCTATGCATCAGCCACTGTTGTCACCAGACGAGCCTTTGGTGGTGGTGGTGCTACAGTCTGGTCAGGTGCATTTAGTCAACACAGAACTGCCCTACACTTTGTGAATGCACAGTGACAAGCTGATACTACCTGAATAACACCATTAATCCAGTCATTGTGCCCCTGCATGAACAACACAGGGCTAATTTCATCTTCATGGACAACAATGCTCCAGTTCATCAAGGTTGCATCATTACGGAACAGCTGCTGGAGGCTGGAGTACCTCAGATGGAGTGGCCTGCACTTTCTCCAGACCTGAATCCCATAGAAAACCTATGGGATCAGCTGAGTCACCATGTAGAGGCTCGTAACCCTGCACCCCACAACCTCAATGACCTGAGGGCCGCCCTTCAAGAACAGTGGAATGCCATGCCTCAGCAGACAATAAGTCGACTTGTGAACAGCATGAGACGTCGTCAAGCTGTAATTGATGCTCAAGGGCACATGACAAGTTATTGAGACATTGACATTTTTTGTTGTGGTATACCCACCGCTGTTGTTGGCTTTTGTTTCAATAAATTGAGATGAGGAAATCACCATTGCATGCTTCTACTTAAATGCCCTACTTTCATGATATAATATCTCTGTAGCGTGAACTTTTTACATTTTCCATAAATTTCACCCGAAAGCCAAATATCCCCAACTTTTTGTGAGTAATGTATATGATGTTGGTCATTTGTGACCCATGCTGGCAAAATGAGTAGGAACGCACACTGGGTAATTACGAGCTACAGGCAGGAGAAGTCATAAATCATGACTCTGTTTGCTGGCAGCAAGTCCCGGGAAACCCCCTGTCAGTGCCTGGTATCATTATAAAGCTGGGAACTCCTACCTTCTAAAAATACACATTTTTGCGGAAGACGCAAGTCAGGACCAATCGAACGTGAGTTTTCAAACCAGCCAAAATATAAACAAAAGCGGCTTGTTGCTGGTCCGTTTTTGCACAATTCCTACAAATTAAATATCATTTTGAAGGTCTTTCAATACAGAATATGAAAATAGCGTTACTTCAGTTTTGAAAATTTCCTCATTGAGACTCAATTTGCCAGCACGGGTCACATTTTAAAAGATAATTTTCCACACAACGCCGTAGGCTGTCGTATAATAAAACAGTAATATTTAGTTTTTGTGAAACCGCTTGGTGGACTACATCTCCTCGTCTCGGACTACACATGTCACCAAACACAATTATGGCGGTTCCCCTCTCAAAGCTCACCTCCTGTTTTCTGACCGATGAAAAAAGGATCCACAGAGGAGAAAAACGACGCAAATGTATTGTATTTTGAACGCTGCAGCTGATCCAGAAGACTGTTAGTTACTTCCACCTGGGCGCTCTTTGAAAATGATGTAATTGAATGGTTACATAAAATAAAATAAAAAATAACTTACGTGAGTCAGAGTTTGTAGTCTTTCAAGTTATGCATTTTCACAACCTTATACTTCAACAGTTAGACCACAACCTACAACGTTAATTACGTGGAAAATCATCTTTTTTTTTTTTTTGTAACTTAGATTTTTATTCATTTTTCATCATATATAATGCATTCAGATCACATTCTACATTTAAAAAACAAAGGGGTTCGGGTAGGGAAAAATAAAAAAAAATAAACAAAATAAAAATAAAAAATAAAAAATAAAAGGGGGGGGGGACAAATGTTGGAGCATCAAGTTTTTAGTTTCCATCTCTTAATTCTTCTGGTTCTTTCAGTGTCTTTGGTTATTCTTTCAATTTCTGCCTCGTTGTTGCACTTTGTAGTGTGTCCATTTCCGCCATTTTTTCTCCCATATTCCTTCTTGCATTCTTCGTCGATATGTTAGTTTTTCCATCATACGTATGTCCTCAACAATGTCAGTCCATTGTTCTTGGTCAGGAAGAACTTCTGATCGCCATTTTTTTGTGATAGTTTTTTTACATGCAATCAACAAGATTTTAACTAGATATCTGTCCTCAGCCTGTATAACACTGTCTTTTTTAAGATCACATAAGTACATCAGGTTACAGTTCATTGGTATATTATATCCTAATATCCTCTGTATTGTCACATGCATAGATTTCCAAAATGATGATATTTTGTAGCATTTCCAAAACATATGTGAGTGGTCTGCATTTTGAGCCCCACATCCCCTCCAGCATAAAGATTGGGTATTTGAATATTTTCCTTGAATCTGTGGTGTAATGAAAAAGCGAATCAGGTTTTTCCATCCAAATTCCCTCCATGCCCTTGAATTTGTTGATGTGTGTTGTGTTTTCCATATTTCCTGCCAGCTTTCTTCTGTTATGTTTAAATTGAGCTCTTTCTCCCATTTCTCCTTTATATAGTTACTTGTATGATTGTTTGTCATAAGTTTCTGATATAGTTTTGAAATAATTCTTATTTTATTTCCTGCATATGAGCTTAAAATAAGTTGTATAATCTCGTTCACATCTGTTTGGAGGTTATGCCTAATCTTCTTCATATAGTAATCTCTCATCTGCAGATATCTGAAAAATTCCGATCTTTCTAATTTAAATTTTCTCCTGATATTTACAAAGCTCCCGAGATCTTTTTTTCCGATATTGCCCCATGCTGTGATTCCCTTGTTCACCAGATTTTTGTATCCCCTATCTTGTTTTGCCGGTTCAAACTGACTGTCAAATGCTACCCATTTCAATAGTTTTATGTCTTCCCTTATATTATATTTTTGTACTATTTTATACCACAGTTCTAAAGTAAATTTAGTGATTGGGTCTATTTGTTTGATTTGCTTATATGCATCTTTATCCCCTATTATGCTTTGTACTGGGAGTCCCTCAATTTCCTTTTCCATTTCTTTCCATTTTGCCTCATATCCCTCGTCGCACCAACATATGATATATCTTATTTGTGCTGAGTAGTAATATTCCTTTAGACTCGGTAGGCCCATGCCTCCTTTCTCTTTTGGTAATTGGAGGGTTTTATATTTCACTCTTGGTTTTTTACCTCCCCAAACAAATCTCGATATCATCCTGTCCCACTTTGAGAACTGGGCATCTGGAATCTCTGTTGGTATAGCCTGGAAGAGGTAAAGTAATCTAGGTTGTATGCTGATTTTGACTGTCTCAATTTTTGAATTCAGATCCATATTTAAGATTGACCATCTATCAATATCTTTTTTTATTTCTTGTTCCAACCCATCATAGTTTGCTTTATATATTTTGCTTAGGTCTTTAGGTATGTTCACTCCAAGGTATTTTATTTCTTTTTGCTTCCAGTTTAGTTTGATCTTATCAGTTATCTGGTTTAGAGGGTTATAGTGGAATGTCAGTATTTGTGTTTTTGTTATGTTTATCTTGTATCCTGATAATTTTCCAAAATTTTCTATCAAGTTCATCATTTCCATTATTGATTTATCTGGTTGTTCAAGGTAAACTATAATATCGTCTGCAAATAGCCCAATCTTGTGTTCCGCCCCCTTTATTGTTACACCTTTTAATTTCTTATTTTGTCATATCGCTTGAGCCAATGGTTCTATGAACAGAGCAAACAAGGTGGGCGATAAGCAGCATCCCTGCCTAGTTGATCTTTGTATATTTACTTTGTCTGTTAAGCTACCGTTTATCTTGATTCTTGCCACAGGTTCTTGATATAGCGTCCTTATGCATTGTACTGATTTTTCGTTAAATCCAAAGCGCTCCAGTACACTATATAGGAATTTCCAGTTAACCCTGTCAAATGCTTTTTCTGCGTCTAAACTCATTATTACTGCGCTTTTCTTTTCTTTATGTATTTGGTTAATTATATGTATTGTTCTCCTGATATTGTCATGTGTTTGGCGTCCCTCTATGAATCCAGTTTGATCATCTTCTATCAATTCCGTCAAGAATGTCTTTATTCGTTTACATATAATTGTTGTGTATATTTTATAATCTACATTTAATAAAGAGATTGGTCTATAGTTTCCGCATTGTTCTTTATCTTTCCCTGGTTTTAAAATAACTGAAATGATTGCTTCGTTCCATGTTGGAGGTATTTTGTTGTTGTTCAGCGTCCAATTAAATGACTTTAGGAGTTGTGGCATGAGTTCTTCTATAAACAGTTTATAAAACTCAGATGGGTATCCATCACTACCTGGTGATTTACCATTTTTAAGTGACTTAATCACATCTCTGATCTCTTGTGTTGTTATTTCTGCTGTTAGTTTTTCATTTTGTTGATTTCCTATTGATGGCAAGTCCAATGTGTCTAGAAATTTTTTGATATCTTTAGTATTTGTTTCTTCAGGTTGCGAGTATAGTTCTTGGTAGAAATTATGGAAAATTTCTTCGATGTTTTCTGGGTTAACTGTGGTTTTATTTGTGGTGGGGTCTTTAATCTTGTATACATTATTCATTGTTTGTTGTTTTCTTAACCGTTTTGCCAGCAGTTTTGTGGCTTTTGGCCCCGTTTCATAATATTTTTGCTTTAGATATCTATTTTTCCTTTCAATTTCATCCATTTGTGTTTCTTTTATCTTTGTTTTTTCTTCTTTAATTTCTTGATATATTTTTGGATCATTTGTGCTTTGATGTTTACGTTCTAATTCCCTCAGTCTCTCACATCTTTGTTCATACGCTTCCAGTTTAGTCTTATTTGCTTTTCCTGTTTCAACAATTAATTTACCCCTTAACACGGCTTTTAGTGCGTCCCATAGTATTGTTGGGTCCACTTCTTCATTGTCATTCTCTTGGATATATTCGTTTATGTTTATTTTTATTCTTTCTTTCATTTTCTCATCATTTAACAGTCCTACGTTAAGTTTCCATGTTGTTTGTCGTTTTCTATTGTTTAAATATATTTCCATGTATATAGGATTATGATCTGATATTTCTGCCCCTCCAATCCAACAATTTCTCACCCTGTGTCTGTCACCTTCATTCATAAGGAAGTAATCTATTCTAGAGTGTACTTTATGGGCTGCTGAATAATGTGTATAGTCTTTTTCGAGTAGGTGTAGGTCCCTCCATATGTCTACCATACCCATTTCTGCCAGTGAGGTTCTTATGAACTTTGTTACATGTTTTTTTGTCTTCTTAACACTTGTTGTGTCAACTTCATGATCCATGACAGCATTTAAGTCTCCTCCACAAATTAGGACTCCTTCACTGTGTGTTGCTATGAGATCAAACAGATGTTGAAAAAAACCCTTGTCACTTTCTGGTGGGGCATAGATGTTCACTAATGTGATCTGCATACCATCTATTCTTCCCTTTATTATTACATATCTGCCTTCTTTATCCTGGATTTCCTGTTCACTTTCAAATTGTATTTTGTTTGAGATTAGTATCATAACCCCCCTTTTTGCTCCTCCCTTAAATGAACTGTAGTAGGAGTTCTTATAGCCAAGTCTCTTTAGTTTCACATGTTCTGCCTTGCTCAAATGTGTCTCTTGCATAAATATAATTTCAGCTTTTTCCTTCTTGAATTTTCTTATTATTCTTTCCCTTTTAACAGGTGAGTTCAGACCATTCACGTTTAGTGTCATTATCTTAAGATTTTTACCCATATTCATGTTTTTCCATTTTTTTAACTTGTGCTCCTAGCCCCTTTAACAACAAAAATAACACATATTTATATAAAAACACATTAAAAAAACTCGACCTCCGTACTTTGGGCCTTTCTTCTGCCCACTGGTCCCTGTTGGTGGGTGGGGGGTTTGTCTTCACAGAGTGAAGGGCCCTCCCTAGACTTCTAATTACTATCAAAGTAATAGTCATAAGTCTAGAAATGTCCAACAAATATCACTTAAACCTCTCCTAGCCGTCTGTTTCTCTTTTACCTTGTCTTCTTGGCCTTCATTTCTTCTGTGCCTTTCTTAATCTTTGTTATGATCTAGGCTTTCAGTTGAAAGCCTTGTAGCTTGTCCTGGGCCCGCTGCTCTACGTCTCTCCCCCTTCTTCCGCCGTTCACTCGTCTCCACTCCGTCTGTCGTGGTGCGTTCAGGGCCGCCGCTGCTCCAGCCGTCTCCTTCGGCACGCTCACCTCAAGGCCCCGCTCCATCATATCCCGCGCTGCCTCTTCGGCCGTGTTGTAGGTTCTTGTGCCTTCCTCCCAATGAATCCTCATTTTCGTTAGCGGCGTTTGGAATCTAATTTTTTTCCTCTTTCAGCGTTTTTTTAATATTGGCATATTTCTTCCGCTGCTGCACGATTTCTGTCGGGTAGTCATGGTCAAAAAATACCTGTTTGTCGCCGATTCGTATCTTTTTTTTCCATGCTTGCGTCAGGATTCTTTCCTTTATGTCATATTTCACAAAGTTTACCACAACTGACCTGGGTGGAGAGTTTGTTTTCGGGTTCTGTGCCGGTGTTCTGTGCGCCCGTTGAATCTGCAGATCCGTTTCTCCGGGTATTTCCAGTTCTTTTTTTAAGAACTGATCCATGAATTTTGTCATCGAGTTGCCTTCAATGCCCTCCGGAATTCCAAAGATGCGCATATTGCTTCGTCGGGATCTGCTCTCCAAGTCGTTTATTTTCTCCTGCATCCTCTGCGTTTGCGTCGTCAGGGTCTGTAGTTGTTCGTTTGCCTCGCTTTTCCAATCTTCTAGTTCCGAAATTCGGGTCTGCGCTTCTGTCATACACGCCCGCTGGGAGCGCAGCTCCTCCATGTTTTCCGTTAATTTACGCTCCATTTCTCTTCGGAGGTCCATGATTTCCTCCTTAATTTCTTTTTTCAGTTCCTCCTTAAGAGCCGCTAAATCCTGTTGTAGCTGTCGCTTGAATTCTCTCAACTCTTCACCCAAACTGGCGATGCCAGCGTTCATGTTGTCGAGTCTGGTGTCCTCCATTTTCTCTGCTGTGGACATCTCGTTTTTTTGGGCTTTGCGTACAGCGGTTTTTCCTGCGTTGTTGGAGAGGAATTCTTCAATTTTACCCTGTTTTTGTCCTTGTGCCCGGTTCCTTCGTGTTTTCATCCCTTAGTTTATTGATTCGTTTATGTCGAGTTGGCCATTTACCGATGATTTTTTTTTTGTAACTTAGATTTTTATTCATTTTTCATCATATATAATGCATTCAGATCACATTCTACATTTAAAAAACAAAGGGGTTAGGGTAGGGAAAAATAAAAAAAAAAAATAAACAAAATAAAAATAAAAAATAAAAAAAAATAAAAAATAAAAGGGGGGGGGGACAAATGTTGGAGCATCAAGTTTTTAGTTTCCATCTCTTAATTCTTCTGGTTCTTTCAGTGTCTTTGGTTATTCTTTCAATTTCTGCCTCGTTGTTGCACTTTGTAGTGTGTCCATTTCCGCCATTTTTTCTCCCATATTCCTTCTTGCATTCTTCGTCGATATGTTAGTTTTTCCATCATACGTATGTCCTCAACAATGTCAGTCCATTGTTCTTGGTCAGGAAGAACTTCTGATCGCCATTTTTTTGTGATAGTTTTTTTACATGCAATCAACAAGATTTTAACTAGATATCTGTCCTCAGCCTGTATAACACTGTCTTTTTTAAGATCACATAAGTACATCAGGTTACAGTTCATTGGTATATTATATCCTAATATCCTCTGTATTGTCACATGCATAGATTTCCAAAATGATGATATTTTGTAGCATTTCCAAAACATATGTGAGTGGTCTGCATTTTGAGCCCCACATCCCCTCCAGCATAAAGATTGGGTATTTGTATATTTTCCTTGAATCTGTGGTGTAATGAAAAAGCGAATCAGGTTTTTCCATCCAAATTCCCTCCATGCCCTTGAATTTGTTGATGTGTGTTGTGTTTTCCATATTTCCTGCCAGCTTTCTTCTGTTATGTTTAAATTGAGCTCTTTCTCCCATTTCTCCTTTATATAGTTACTTGTATGATTGTTTGTCATAAGTTTCTGATATAGTTTTGAAATAATTCTTATTTTATTTCCTGCATATGAGCTTAAAATAAGTTGTATAATCTCGTTCACATCTGTTTGGAGGTTATGCCTAATCTTCTTCATATAGTAATCTCTCATCTGCAGATATCTGAAAAATTCCGATCTTTCTAATTTAAATTTTCTCCTGATATTTACAAAGCTCCCGAGATCTTTTTTTCCGATATTGCCCCATGCTGTGATTCCCTTGTTCACCAGATTTTTGTATCCCCTATCTTGTTTTGCCGGTTCAAACTGACTGTCAAATGCTACCCATTTCAATAGTTTTATGTCTTCCCTTATATTATATTTTTGTACTATTTTATACCACAGTTCTAAAGTAAATTTAGTGATTGGGTCTATTTGTTTGATTTGCTTATATGCATCTTTATCCCCTATTATGCTTTGTACTGGGAGTCCCTCAATTTCCTTTTCCATTTCTTTCCATTTTGCCTCATATCCCTCGTCGCACCAACATATGATATATCTTATTTGTGCTGAGTAGTAATATTCCTTTAGACTCGGTAGGCCCATGCCTCCTTTCTCTTTTGGTAATTGGAGGGTTTTATATTTCACTCTTGGTTTTTTACCTCCCCAAACAAATCTCGATATCATCCTGTCCCACTTTGAGAATTGGGCATCTGGAATCTCTGTTGGTATAGCCTGGAAGAGGTAAAGTAATCTAGGTTGTATGCTGATTTTGACTGTCTCAATTTTTGAATTCAGATCCATATTTAAGATTGACCATCTATCAATATCTTTTTTTATTTCTTGTTCCAACCTATCATAGTTTGCTTTATATATTTTGCTTAGGTCTTTAGGTATGTTCACTCCAAGGTATTTTATTTCTTTTTGCTTCCAGTTTAGTTTGATCTTATCAGTTATCTGGTTTAGAGGGTTATAGTGGAATGTCAGTACTTGTGTTTTTGTTATGTTTATCTTGTATCCTGATAATTTTCCAAAATTTTCTATCAAGTTCATCATTTCCATTATTGATTTATCTGGTTGTTCAAGGTAAACTATAATATCGTCTGCAAATAGCCCAATCTTGTGTTCCGCCCCCTTTATTGTTACACCTTTTAATTTCTTATTTTGTCGTATCGCTTGAGCCAATGGTTCTATGAACAGAGCAAACAAGGTGGGCGATAAGCAGCATCCCTGCCTAGTTGATCTTTGTATATTTACTTTGTCTGTTAAGCTACCGTTTATCTTGATTCTTGCCACAGGTTCTTGATATAGCGTCCTTATGCATTGTACTGATTTTTCGTTAAATCCAAAGCGCTCCAGTACACTATATAGGAATTTCCAGTTAACCCTGTCAAATGCTTTTTCTGCGTCTAAACTCATTATTACTGCGCTTTTCTTTTCTTTATGTATTTGGTTAATTATATGTATTGTTCTCCTGATATTGTCATGTGTTTGGTGTCCCTCTATGAATCCAGTTTGATCATCTTCTATCAATTCCGTCAAGAATGTCTTTATTCGTTTACATATAATTGTTGTGTATATTTTATAATCTACATTTAATAAAGAGATTGGTCTATAGTTTCCGCATTGTTCTTTATCTTTCCCTGGTTTTAAAATAACTGAAATGATTGCTTCGTTCCATGTTGGAGGTATTTTGTTGTTGTTCAGCGTCCAATTAAATGACTTTAGGAGTTGTGGCATGAGTTCTTCTATAAACAGTTTATAAAACTCAGATGGGTATCCATCACTACCTGGTGATTTACCATTTTTAAGTGACTTAATCACATCTCTGATCTCTTGTGTTGTTATTTCTGCTGTTAGTTTTTCATTTTGTTGATTTCCTATTGATGGCAAGTCCAATGTGTCTAGAAATTTTTTGATATCTTTAGTATTTGTTTCTTCAGGTTGCGAGTATAGTTCTTGGTAGAAATTATGGAAAATTTCTTCGATGTTTTCTGGGTTAACTGTGGTTTTATTTGTGGTGGGGTCTTTAATCTTGTATACATTATTCATTGTTTGTTGTTTTCTTAACCGTTTTGCCAGCAGTTTTGTGGCTTTTGGCCCCATTTCATAATATTTTTGCTTTAGATATCTATTTTTCCTTTCAATTTCATCCATTTGTGTTTCTTTTATCTTTGTTTTTTCTTCTTTAATTTCTTGATATATTTTTGGATCATTTGTGCTTTGATGTTTACGTTCTAATTCCCTTAGTCTCTCACATCTTTGTTCATACGCTTCCAGCTTAGTCTTATTTGCTTTTCCTGTTTCAACAATTAATTTACCCCTTAACACGGCTTTTAGTGCGTCCCATAGTATTGTTGGGTCCACTTCTTCATTGTCATTCTCTTGGATATATTCGTTTATGTTTATTTTTATTCTTTCTTTCATTTTCTCATCATTTAACAGTCCTATGTTAAGTTTCCATGTTGTTTGTCGTTTTCTATTGTTTAAATATATTTCCATGTATATAGGATTATGATCTGATATTTCTGCCCCTCCAATCCAACAATTTCTCACCCTGTGTCTGTCACCTTCATTCATAAGGAAGTAATCTATTCTAGAGTGCACTTTATGGGCTGCTGAATAATGTGTATAGTCTTTTTCGAGTGGGTGTAGGTCCCTCCATATGTCTACCATTCCCATTTCTGCCAGTGAGGTTCTTATGAACTTTGTTACATGTTTTTTTGTCTTCTTAACACTTGTTGTGTCAACTTCATGATCCATGACAGCATTTAAGTCTCCTCCACAAATTAGGACTCCTTCACTGTGTGTTGCTATGAGATCAAACAGATGTTGAAAAAAACCCTTGTCACTTTCTGGTGGGGCATAGATGTTCACTAATGTGATCTGCATACCATCTATTCTTCCCTTTATTATTACATACCTGCCTTCTTTATCCTGGATTTCCTGTTCACTTTCAAATTGTATTTTGTTTGAGATTAGTATCATAACCCCCCTTTTAGCTCCTCCCTTAAATGAACTGTAGTAGGAGTTCTTATAGCCAAATCTCTTTAGTTTCACATGTTCTGCCTTGCTCAAATGTGTCTCTTGCATAAATATAATTTCAGCTTTTTCCTTCTTGAATTTTCTTATTATTCTTTCCCTTTTAACAGGCGAGTTCAGACCATTCACGTTTAGTGTCATTATCTTAAGATTTTTACCCATATTCATGTTTTTCCATTTTTTTAACTTGTGCTCCTAGCCCCTTTAACAACAAAAATAACACATATTTATATAAAAACACATTAAAAAAACTCGACCTCCGTACTTTGGGCCTTTCTTCTGCCCACTGGTCCCTGTTGGTGGGTGGGGGGTTTGTCTTCACAGAGTGAAGGGCCCTCCCTAGACTTCTAATTACTATCAAAGTAATAGTCATAAGTCTAGAAATGTCCAACAAATATCACTTAAACCTCTCCTAGCCGTCTGTTTCTCTTTTACCTTGTCTTCTTGGCCTTCATTTCTTCTGTGCCTTTCTTAATCTTTGTTATGATCTAGGCTTTCAGTTGAAAGCCTTGTAGCTTGTCCTGGGCCCGCTGCTCTACGTCTCTCCCCCTTCTTCCGCCGTTCACTCGCCTCCACTCCGTCTGTCGTGGTGCGTTCAGGGCCGCCGCTGCTCCAGCCGTCTCCTTCGGCACGCTCACCTCAAGGCCCCGCTCCATCATATCCCGCGCTGCCTCTTCGGCCGTGTTGTAGGTTCTTGTGCCTTCCTCCCAATGAATCCTCATTTTCGTTAGCGGCGTTTGGAATCTAATTTTTTTCTCTTTCAGCGTTTTTTTAATATTGGCATATTTCTTCCGCTGCTGCACGATTTCTGTCGGGTAGTCATGGTCAAAAAATACCTGTTTGTCGCCGATTCGTATCTTTTTTTTCCATGCTTGCGTCAGGATTCTTTCCTTTATGTCATATTTCACAAAGTTTACCACAACTGACCTGGGTGGAGAGTTTGTTTTCGGGTTCTGTGCCGGTGTTCTGTGCGCCCGTTGAATCTGCAGATCCGTTTCTCCGGGTATTTCCAGTTCTTTTTTTAAGAACTGATCCATGAATTTTGTCATCGAGTTGCCTTCAATGCCCTCCGGAATTCCAAAGATGCGCATATTGCTTCGTCGGGATCTGCTCTCCAAGTCGTTTATTTTCTCCTGCATCCTCTGCGTTTGCGTCGTCAGGGTCTGTAGTTGTTCGTTTGCCTCGCTTTTCCAATCTTCTAGTTCCGAAATTCGGGTCTGCGCTTCTGTCATATACGCCCGCTGGGAGCGCAGCTCCTCCATGTTTTCCGTTAATTTACGCTCCATTTCTCTTCGGAGGTCCATGATTTCCTCCTTAATTTCTTTTTTCAGTTCCTCCTTAAGAGCCGCTAAATCCTGTTGTAGCTGTCGCTTGAATTCTCTCAACTCTTCACCCAAACTGGCGATGCCAGCGTTCATGTTGTCGAGTCTGGCGTCCTCCATTTTCACTGCTGTGGACATCTCGTTTTTTTGGGCTTTGCGTACAGCGGTTTTTCCTGCGTTGTTGGAGAGGAATTCTTCAATTTTACCCTGTTTTTGTCCTTGTGCCCGGTTCCTTCGTGTTTTCATCCCTTAGTTTATTGATTCGTTTATGTCGAGTTGGCCATTTACCGATGATTTTTAATCCGGCTAGGGAGAGCTCTTTGTTTAAGTGTTATGTCTCTCCGCCATCTTCCCGGAAGTCTTACCGATGATTTTTAATCCGGCTAGGGAGAGCTCTTTGTTTAAGTGTTATGTCTCTCCGCCATCTTCCCGGAAGTCTCGGAAAATCATCTTTTAAATTGACAAACATCATACTGTATGTGTAACACGTGGCAAAATTTGATCAGGATCAAAAGATACATTTCTCTCTTGCCATTCACTTCAATGGAGGTTTTTTTTTTCCCAAAGTAAGGTCCCATACAGACGTGGACAAAATTGTTGATACCCCTCTGTTAATGAAAGAAAAACCCACAATGGTCACAGAAATAACTTGAATCTGACAAAAGTGGTAATAAATAAAAAGTCTAGGAAAATTAACCAATGAAAATCAGACAATGCTTTTGAATTGTGGTTCAACAGAACTATTTTAAAAAACAAACTCATGAAACAGGCCTGGACAAAAACAATGGTACCCTTGTGGCGGTTTGGTGTAACCCCCACAACAGACTGGACAGACACAGCGCTCGGCTAGAGCAATTAACAGAACAGTGAAATGTGTGTATTAATGTCTACAGGCAGCCCCGCTTCTTCTGGCTCACCACTGCGATTTTAATGTGCCTTTCATGCATTGTGTTCATGTGTCCTGTCCTTACTGTGACCTAGAGACTGAGATCAATATGTAGATGTGCCTTGTAACCTCTTTGTCTTGCAGCTGGAGCAAAGGCCAGCAATCTGCCTATTGTGATGTATGTCTCTCAAATGCAAATGTCTCATGCCTGTTCTGCAGTCTCTTTGATCATACCCACTGCTGGGGAATGCTCTTTTATGTATTGTTGTAGTTGGGTATATATACTACACTGTAATCCAGGCTCACTCTCTCACTCTCACTCTTCAACTGCTGCTGGACACACGCACATCGTGTCCCTCTTCTGAGAGCCGCTGGGCTCGCTCCCGGTGCGCATGCACGGCGCTGGGAGCGGAGCTCGTGACGGCGGTATGATTTAATAAACTCTACTTAAAACCTCCACCAACGCTGCCTTTATTTTATCATCCGCCGCACCCTTAACTTAATATTTTGTTGCACAACCTTTTGAGACAATCACTGCAATCAAACGATTTCTGTAACTGTCAGTGAGACTTCTGCACCTCTTAGCAGGTATTTTGGCCCACTCCTCATGAACAAACTGCTCCAGTTGTCTCAGGTTTGAAGGGTGCCTTCTCCAGACGGCATGTTTCAGCTCCTTCCACAGATCTTCAATAGGATTTAGATCAGGGCTCATAGAAGGCCACTTTAGAATAGTCCAATGTTTCGCTCTTAGCCATTCTTGGGTGTTTTTAGCTGTGTGTTTTGGGTCATTATCCCGTTGCAAGACCCATGACCTGCGACTGAGACCAAGCTGTCTGACACTGGGCAGCACATTTCTCTCTAGAATACTTTGATAGTCTTGAAATTTCATTGTACCCTGCACAGATTCAAGACACCCTGTGCCAAATGCAGCAAAGCAGCCCCAGAACATAACAGAACCTTCTCCATGTTTCACAGTAGGGACAGTGTTCTTTTCTTGGTATGCTTCATTTTTGCATCTGTGAACATAGAGCTGATGTGCCTTGCCAGAAAGTCCCAGTTTTGTCTCGTCTGTCCATAGGACATTCTCCCAGAAGCTTTGTGGCTTGTCAACATGCAGTTTGGCAAATTCCAGTCTGGCTTTTATGATTTGTTTTCAACAGTGGTGTCCTCCTTGGTTGTCTCCCATGAAGTCCACTTTGGCTCAAACAACGACGGATGGTGCGAACTGACACTGATGTACCTTGACCTTGGAGTTCACCATGAATGTGTTTAGAGGTTGTTCTGGGCTCTTTTGTTACTATTTTGTTATTATCCGTCTCCTCCTGCGGCCACGTCCAGGGAGGTTGGCTACAGTCCCGTGGATCTTAAATTTCTGAATATGTGCAACTGTAGTCACAGGAACATCAAGCTGCTTGAAGATGGTCTTATAGCCTTTACCTTTAACATGCTTGTCTATAATTTTCTTTCTAATCTCCTGAGACAACTCTCTCCTTTGCTTCTTCTGGTCCATGTTTAATGTGGTCAACACCATGTCACCAAACAGCACAGTGACTACTTGTCACCCTTTAAATAGGCTGACTGACTGATTACAAGTTTGTAGACACCTGTGATGTCAATTAGAGGACACATCTTGGTTGAACATGTCCCTATGGTCACATTATTTTCAATCTTTTCTAGGGGTACCATCATTTTTGTCCAGGCCTGTTTCATGAGTTTTTTTTTTTTTTTTTTTTTTTTTTTTTTTTTAACACTTAAAAATATCCTTTATTGTTTGAATATGGTAGTAAATGTGTCAGAAATAATGATGTTTATACAATTTACTCTTTCATAAGGAAGTGTTTTCTAGTGTTTCATACAAAACAAGTAAATGTTAGAGTACGCCACGATTTCCCTCTTTTGGTCTCATCCTGAGCTTTATAATAATTAATGGTCAGAAGAAGTTTAGACCCAACAACCACGATGGAAATCACTTCCATAACAATACACCAAAGTCTTTACATTTTCTGAAAATAAACTTTTCCCCGTACACAAAACTCCCTTTGTGAAATAAAATCCTCCCCATGTCTGCATGTTTTCTACAGACACTGTAATGAAGAAATAATTAATGTGTGATAAGACAGGTCCCTAATCCAACCCCAAACAATTTCATGACATTTCATTTTACTGTAAAGCCCTTTAAACAAGTAATTACACTGTAAGAGAGTGTGTTAGATGTGCAATTAAACATAATGCTGGAGAATCCTGATACACATACAGTTGGTGGACGAACTGTCTCTCATGAACAATAATTGTGCTACATCAGAGAAGTCTATAATATAAAGTAATGGATATAATCAGTAAGCTCAGGAAACTTCCTCTTCTTCTGGGATGAATCCACACAGCTAATATTGCACCTGAAGGCAACTTCATTTGCCATAAAAGTACCAAACATAACGGCTCTGCAACAGAAGAGGGAATGATACAGAACACATAAAAGGAACCCCAACATCCAAGCATACATGTACATATGTACAAATACCAATATAAAGTTTACTTTAACCAAAGTCTTTATGTAAGAGAAAAAAAAATAATCTCGGAAATGTGTGAGAACTTAAACTGCACAGTTCTCCCTTTGTTGTGGATGGAATTGTCAGATAAGGAAGAGAGAGCACGGACAACAGCACAGCCTGAACCCAAAGCCACCTAAAATTAGACGTTTATTATTATAAGATGTTTATTATTCAGAGAAACAGGCTTACTCGTTTTATAGCGAAGAGTTCACTACAAACATGTTTAAAGCACACATCTCACGGAGCGGCGAAGAGCGGAAAATGCTGACGAACGTAGTAATTTTGGGGGTTTCATCGGAGTTTATAAAAGGTTGCACCACAGTTTGCAAACTGTTTTTCTTGGCACAAATAAATTTTTTTTTTTTTTTATTTAAGTTTTTGTAAAGGGTATACAGGTCGTTACAGCAATGCAGTGTTTACATTTTCATCACATGTTCCCTTATTTTCTGATATCTGACAACATTGGAAGATTAATTCTTACAACACCCCTTTTTTTTCCTTTTTTTTTTTAAAGTGAAAGAAAAAGTGAAATTAAAGAGAAAAAAAAACAAGAAACAAATAAAAAAAAAACAAACAAACAAACCAGTAAAAAACAAACAAAAAGAAAAAGTAAGTAAATAAAGGTAAAAGAGCATCTGAGTAGCATTGGAACAAAGAGCGGAACCATTATTGAAATGGTATTTGTCAAAGATTAGATCTAATGGAAGACACATATGCGGTCCAGGGTTGCCAAAAGTTCATGAACACATCCATGTCCTGTCTCAGTGCGAATGTCAACTTTTCCATCGAGTAAATGTCTTGGATCACGTTAGTCCAATCTTCAGGTGTAGGACAGTCCTTCAACATCCATTTTTTAGTTAGAGCTTTTTTGCTTGCCAATATTAAAACACTGAATAAGTATTTTTCTCCTCGTCTTTCCAGTGAGTCCGGTAGTAAACCCAAATACAAAGTTACAAAAGAAAAGGGAACTGTAATTTTGAATATTTTCCCCAATATTGTCTGTACCTTGGTCCAATATTGGTGGATAACTGGGCATGACCAAAACACATGAAAATGATTTGCAGTCTTTTCACCACACAAGCGCCAACAGTTCAATCCCTTATGGGTAAATTTGTTTTGTGCAGGTGTTCTGAAAAATCTTGCCAAGTTTTTCCATCCAAATTCTCTCCACTGCAGGGATGAGGTACTTTTCCATTGCTGTTTATTTAGCTTTTCCCATATTTCCAGTTGTAAAGTGAAATTCCCCTCTTTTTCCCATCTCTCTTTTATATAAGATGTGTTGTCTCCTTTTAAGTCTTGAAGACCTTGGTATATTTTAGAAATGTATCTGATCCCTGGGATCCCTTTATATGCCATTAAGAAGACCTTCAGAACACCTGACTGGGCCCTTTCCAAAACCTCCTTTTTAAGTATATTGTTTATGTGGTGTCTAAGCTGGAAGAACCTGTAAAGGTCTTGATTTATTAGGCCTTGTTTTTTCAAATCTTCAAAACTTCTTAAGATTTGCCCTTTAAAAAAATCGTAATATTTTATCAGCCCTTTCTCCTTCCACTTTTTAAATCTGGTGTCTGTTTTATTAGGAGTAAAGTCCTGATCATAGGCGATCCATTGCAGAAGTCGATAGGGCTCTTTAGTTTGATTCTCTCTGACTATCTTAAACCAAATTTTTAGCGGGGTCTCTATCCACGGGTTAGTGTTATTCAAAAGCTTAGGTAAGACATTGTTCCCTATTATCGCCTGTAGGGGGATGTCACTTGTTATTTGGCATTCGATCTCCTTCCATTGTGCAGTGTAGACTGGGTTACATATCTCTACTAAAGTTTTAATTTGTGCGGCTTTAAAGTAGTCCCTGATATTTGGCAGCGCGAGCCCACCTTTGTCTTTGTTTAGCTGTAGGGTTCTATATCTGATTCTAGGTCTCTTGCCCTGCCATATGAATCTTGAGATCCTTCTGTCCAGCTCCTGCCATGTTTTTTTGGGAGGTTCTACCGGTATTGTTTGGAAAAGGTATAGAAGACGTGGAAGTATATTCATTTTGACTGCTTCAATTCTTTGTGCAGTACCCAAGAATGGTATCATATTCCATCTTGCTAGGTCAGATTTTATTTTTGTCACCAGTGGATCATAGTTTAGTGATATAATTTTGTTGAGTTGTTTCGGGATATTGACCCCCAGATATTTCATAGATTCCGACTCCCAGTTAGTTTTGAGTTTGCTTAGTGAATAATGATTTGGGTCATAGTTGAATGTTAAAACTTGGGTTTTATGCATATTTAATTTGTACCCCGATAAATCTCCATACTCTGAAAAAACTGAGGTTAGTTCTGGTAAAGAAGTGTCCGGCTGCCCTAGGTATATTAAAATGTCATCAGCAAAGAGTGCTATTTTATGTTCCTTCTGACCAAGTGTAATACCTTGAATTTTTTGGTTTTGTCTTATCCATTGGCTCAGAGGTTCTATGAAGATTGCAAAGAGCAGTGGAGACAGGGGGCAGCCCTGACGACATCCTCTTTCCAGTTCAAAAGATGATGATAAATTACCGTTAATCCTTATTTTAGCTGTTGGTTTTTTATATAATGCCTGTATAGTTCTAATGAAGTTGTTATGAAAATTGAAACTGGATAAGATTCTATATAGAAAAGACCAGTCAACCGAATCGAATGCTTTTTCAGCATCTAATCCCAATATGACTGCATTTAAGTTATATTTTTTTATATGATGAATTATGTGTAAAGTGCGTCGAATGTTGTCTTGTGTCTGTCTTTGTCTTATAAAACCTGTTTGGTCTAAATGAATTAGGTCTGTCAGTATATTTTCTAACCTTTTGGCAAGGATAATGGTAAAAAGCTTATAGTCCTGATTTAGTACACTGATTGGTCTGTAGTTGGAGCACTCTAGTTTATCCTTTTCAGGTTTAGGTATAACTGCAATGACCCCTTCTCTCCAGGAGGGGGGGATTTCCCCTGTGTGGAGGACATAATTAAATGTTTTCAGGAGGAGAGGAGATAGTTGCTGTTTAAAGGTTTTGTACCACTCTGCTGTATAGCCATCAGCTCCTGGGGATTTGTTAGCTTTAAGTTTCATAATTGCTTTTTCCAATTCTTTAGGATGTATTTCTGACAGTAGTGTTTTATTTTGTGACTCCGTAAGTTGGGGAAGGTTTAATGTGTTTAGGAATGCCTCGGATGCGTTTTTATGTTTTTTGTGGGAGTATAAGTTCTTATAGTAATTCTCGAAGTTTTTAAGAATATCCTGAATTCTGAATTTTATTTCCTTTGATACTGGGTCTCTGATTTTGTAGATTGCTCTTTCTGTTTGATGTTTCCTCAATTTATAGGCTAGCAATTTTGCCGATTTACTGCCTGCTTCATAGTATTTTTGTTTCAGAAATGTAAGTTTCTTCTGGATTTCTATTGTGTAGATCTCATTTATTTGGTTTTTAATTTCCTTAATCTTGAGCGAGTCAGTAGAATGAGTGTTGCCTTTGTGTTCTTTTTCTAGGTTCCTAAGTTCTGACTCTAATGTGGATAGTTTTTCTTGTCTTAGTTTCTTTTGGGTTGCCAGTTTTGCAATAATCTTTCCTCTTATTACAGCTTTACATGCATCCCACAGTATTAAAGGGGATACTTCTCCATTATCATTATCTTCCAAATATCTGAGAATATCTGATTCCAATTCATTTTTCAATGGTCCTTTCAGGACATTTGAATTTAACCTCCAAAAAAATGTATTATTTGTGTATTTTTGGATATTTAAGTCCATGTAGATCGGACTGTGGTCGGAGAGATCCATCAGTCCTATTTTACATGTTTTTACTCTTCCAATGTCTCTATTAAACATAAAAAAATAGTCAATCCTTGAGTAAGATGAATGTGGAGTTGAGTAAAATGTATAGTCTTTTACACTGGGGTTGAGTTCCCTCCACACGTCACAGATTCCCAATTCTTTTAGTAGCATCCGAGTCTTCCTGTTTTGGGTGTTATTTTGATGTGGGGAATTACCAGAAGCATCCCAGTATGGATTCAGTCTAAGATTGAAGTCCCCACCACATATCACTAAACCTTGAGCTTTAGTTATCATTAGGTCGAATACATTTTTATAAAATTTCCAGTTAGCCCCTGGGGGAGCATACACATTCAGCAGGGTGATATCTTCTCCCTCTAGCCGCCCAGTTACCAAACTGTATCTCCCTTCTTTATCTTTGTGTTCTGATTTTTTTTCAAATGTAATTTTGGTTGATATCAATGTCGCTACTCCCCTCCTCCTCCCTGATTTATATGAAGATGAAGAGATCATTTTAAACCCTTGTCTACTGAGTTTATTGTGTTCCACGTCTGTTAGGTGGGTTTCTTGTAAAAGTATTATTCCTGCTTTGTCTTTTTTCATTTTGCCTAGAATCTTGGATCTTTTAACTGGATTCAGGATTCCTTTTACATTATATGAAATTATTTTGGTTACACCCTGTTTCTCCATTGTGTTGTTTTGTTTAGTATAACTGTGTGGTGGCCCTCTTTTGTGCTACTCAGAAACTGAAAGAACATTAAAAACAAGAAAAACATTAAGAACATAGTGTAAAAAACTTTAAAACAAAAAGCTGTCATAAGAACTTCCTGAGCTGAGGTCTTTTTAAAGACCCTGTAAGAGCCTTGATGGAGTGAAGGCTCTGAGGGAAATTCCTCAAACTCTGTTACGTGTTGAGGGCCCTCTCTTACCACTGAAAGTAGTCCCATGCTTTTAACGTGAGTTTCAGAACCCAATCCAAACTTGTAATGATTTTTTTTTTTTTCCTTTTATGCCTAAACCCTGTGAAATTGTGTGCACCCTCCCACCCCCATCACATCAAACATTCACGCAAAAACAGTATTTGTTAGTATGAGGAGAACATGTGGATTATTGTCACATTTCTATTTTAACAAGTTTTTTTGTTTTTTTTTATTACAAAGACTTATTTGTTTCAAATAATATGATTGTTCCATGAAATGTTTTACCACATGCTGAATATGCATCTCCTTTAATGTTTGTTACCTTGTATGAGGGGGGTTGGATGTGCGGATTGATTCAAGAGAAAAAAAAAAAAAAAAAAAAAAAAAAAAGGTCGCTATTCCAACCTGAAAACGGATAGTTTATCCGCGACGCTCTGGTGCTGGGTTTCCCGCTGCTGGTCCGTGGATTTTGAAGGTCTTTGTGTTGTCCATGTTTGAGCTCTGATCTTCTCACTCGGGTCTGCTGGGGGTTTAAATACCGTTACCGGGAGGCCTCTTTTCGCCATGTCAGCTGTTGCTTCTTCCGCCGAATTATAGAGACACGTTTCATCGCCGTAGAAGACCCTTAACTTCGCAGGAAATGGTGTCTGAAAGCGCAATTTCTTCTCTCTTAACACCTTTTTCGCGTCATTGTATTCCCTGCGCTTTTTAAGGACCTCCGGGGCGTAATCGTGTTCCACGTAGACTTTTCTCTCCTGGTGCATAAATCCTTTTTTCTGCCAGGCCAGTCTTACAACCTCTTGTTTTATTTTGAAATTGGAAAATCTTACCAACACCGAACGTGGGGGCGCTTCCGCCGCCGGCCTAGCGGCTAATGAACGATGTGCCTTTTCTATCTTCAAGTCGGTGGTTTGTGGAATATCCAATTTCTCTCTTAGTAAGGATTCCACGCATTCTGCCATTGAGTTAAAACCATTTTCGGTTCCTTCTATCAGACCATGAATTCTTATGTTGTCTCTTCTTTGTTTTCCTTCTTGGTCGGTTAGCTTAGCCTCTATAGCTGCTTGTCTTTTGCGTAGGTCTAGCACAGAATCTTCGAGCACTTTTATTCGATCCTCTGTTTCCAAGATTCGGTTCTCGGCCTGGTCCACTCTGCTGTTTGTCCTTTTCAATTCTTCTCTGAATTCCCGAAATTCGGCCGTAACATCTCGGCGAAATCGTCGTAGCTCCTCAAATAGTGATTTCAGGCTAACCCTTTTGTTAGCTATCACCAGTTCCTCGTCTTCTGAACGGAGATCTTCCAGTTCGGATTCTCCGGCCGATACGTGTCCTGGCCTGGAGAATTTCAGTTTCTTCTGTTTTCCTTTAGACATGATGATTTTGTCTTTTGATTTTCACTCCTCCAAAAATCCGTTAAGTTTGATTTTCAAGGTGTTATCCTGAATTGGGTCTGAGAACTTCAGTGTTAAGCTGCAGTCGCCATGGCGTCCAGACCGGAAGTCATGAGTTTGTTTTTTAAAATAATTCTGTTGAACCACAATTCAAAAGCATTGTCTGATTTTCATTGGTTAATTTTCATAGAATTTTTATTTATTACCACTTTTGTCAGATTCAAGTTATTTCTGTGACCATTGTGGGTTTTTCTTTCATTAACAGATGGGTACCAACAATTTTGTCCACGTCTGTATATGGAAGTAGAGGCGGCGTGGCTTAGGCTCTCTATAGACGGCATCATCTGTGTCAGTGTGAGTGTGGTATGGCAGCTGCATAGCACAGCACAGGGGATTATGGGATGTACTCTCCCAGATCTGGCCTCAATATACATTGGTCAGGTCCAGAAGAAGGCCAGATGCATCAGATACCACCCACCCCGCCAACGGACTGTTTGTATCACTTCTTTCTGGAAAACGGTACAGAAACATACCAGCTATGTGACCTTCTGCAGGGACATGGTGGTACCAGCACGGACTGTGTGCAGTTTTTTTAAACAATAAACCCTTGATCACCTGTGACATCAAGCAGCTCCTTAATAAAAAAAAGGTAGCTTTTAAGGAGGGTGACAGAGAGAAGCGGAAGCTGGTGCAACAGGAATTAAGGAGGACTCTCAGAAAGGCTAAGGAGGACTATAAGAAGAAGGTGGAGAAGAAACTACAGCATAACAACGCCAGAAAGGTGTGGAGGGGTATGAGAACCATCACCGGCTATAAACAGAAATGCCGGGCCATTGTAGGTGATGTGGTGAGGGCTGATGAATTTAATCAGTTTTATAACAGGTCTGATTCAGCGGTCAGGGCTTCATCCACCAGCTCTGTTCCACCTTCATCCCCCTCTACCTCTCCAGTAGCAGTTCCACCACCCTCACTATCTGGTTCTTTTTGTTCTTCTCCTGTTTTCCCTGGGCACTGCAACTGTGCTGACACTACTGCCTCAAGTGCTCCTCCACCTGATCTGTTCTTTACAGTGGATGAGGTGAGGAAGGAGCTGAGGAGGCTGAATCTAGAAAAGGCTGCAGGACCGGATGGTGTGTGCTCCCAGCTGCTGAAGGTTTGTACTGACCAGCTTGCTGGGCCCCTCCAGAAGCTCTTCAATATGAGCCTGCAGAAAGGGAAGGTGCCGGTTCCCAAAACTGGGCATCCAGCCGAGCTTAACAACTACAGACCGGTGGCTCTCACATCTCATGTTATGACAACTCTGAAGAGAGTGTTTCTCCACCATCTGAGACTGCAGACTACATCTACATTGGACCCCCTGCAGTTTGGGTTCTGGGATCACATTGGAGTGAATAATGCCATCCTCTACTTGTTACATCAGGCATACTCCTACTTGGATGAGTTGGGGAGCCAGGTGAGGATTATGTTCTTTGACTTTTCGAGCGCTTTCAATACCATCCAGCCTTTGTTGCTGAGAGAGAAGCTTGAGAAGATGGGGGAGGACCCCTCCTTTATTTCCTGGATCACTGACTATTTGACGAGAAGACCGCAGTTTGTCAGACTTGGGGGCTGTGTCTCAGGGATTGTGGAAAGTAGCACGGGGGTTCTACAGGGGACAGTCCTGGCTCCGTACCTGTTCACCCTGTACACATCAGACTTCAATTACAACACAGCGTCATGTCACATTCAGAAGTATTCTGATGATACAGTTATTGTGGCACGTGTGCAGGGAGGACAGGAAATGGAGTACAGGGATCTGGTTGACGCCTTTGGTGTTTGAAGTGAGAGGAATGGCCTGCTTTTGAACACCACTAAGACCAAGGAGATGGTCGTGGATTTTCGTAGGTCCAGGCCTCCCCTGCAGCCTGTTGCTTTTCAGGGTGAACCAACTGCGATAGTACACACCTATAAATATCTGGGCGTGTACCTGGACAGTAACTTGGAGTGGTCTGATAACACGAAGGTGCTCTACAGGAAGAGACAGAGTAGATTGTTTTTTCTGCAGAGACTTAGGTCTTTTGATGTTTGCAGGGAGATGTTGACTATGTTTTATCACACTGTGGTGGCGAGTGCCACATTTTATGTGGCTGTTTGTTGGGAAGGCAACATAACAGGAAGGGACACCAGACGACTGGATAGGCTGGTCAAGAAGGCTGGCTTGGTGGTGGGGAGGAAATTCGACCCTCTGGGGGAGTGGTGGATAGGCAGATGAGGGACAAGTTGCGGGTTATAATGAACAATGCCAACTACCCCCTTCACTACATCTTGGTAGGACAGAGAAGTGGCCGTAGTGAGCAGTTGATCTCGCTGCGCCCGCGGACTGAGCAGTACAGGAGATCCTTTGTTCCAACAGCCATCAGGATGTTTAACAGTATCCTGGAAGGCAGAGATCCTTGACACCACCCCCCATCAGTATGCACACACATGCATGTGGATACACATATTTTTATGTGCGTGCACATAGAATGCCTGCCAGGTTGTCCGAAATGCACTAAATATAATATATGCTGCTACACATTATTTTATCTTATTTATTGAGATATTTTAGGTGATATATTTTTAATGTTTTCTTGTATGTACTGGGTGCCATGAGATATCAGAATTTCCCCATGGGGATTAATAAAAGTATTTATCTATCTAGACACACACCACCAGATCGAAAGCAGCTTCTTCCCCAGAGCTGTGACATCCATCTCCCCCCTGCAGACAGACAGACACACACACAACTACAGGCCACCGGACCCCTGCAGGCACAGGCATACTCACTGACCATGTCATACTGACTGGAACTTGCAATGTGCTGCACTTTCATTACATCTTCTGTTGCTATGCAATTTGCACATATTATTTTATTGTACATATCATCTTTATAGTGTGTTCATAGTGTTTTTTTTAAACTAAGCACTACCAAACAAAATTTCGTTATGTAATGACAATAAAGAGATATTAGTCTGTAACTCTGAAATGCTCAAAGCTTTTAAAATCAAAATTAAAACTGAGGGTTAGCTTTCATCTTATACACAGTATAAAAATCTTCAGCAAGGGTTTGAGCTGTCACTTGAGAAAGCAGCAAAAAGAAAAAGACATCACTTTAGACTTGAGAAAAAGAATTGTTGATGTTCACAAAGCAGGAGATGGATATACAAAGTTATCACAGCATTTCAAAGTGTCAAGAACTGGAGCGAGAAGTCTCATCAAGAACTTCAAAGAGAGCCACACAGTAGAGAACAAGCCTGACAGAGGTAGGAACAGAAAGATTTCAAAGACTCTGGAAAGAAAACTAGTGAAAGATGTGCTTAAAGAACCCAGAACTGCCACGACAACCGAACTGACCACTAGATGTCAGCAAATCTCACACATGCTTCTCATCAATTTGCAACTTTTTTCTCGTCAATGTTCTACTTTTTTCCCTGATAGTTTTGTGACATTTTCTAGTAAATTTTGCAACATTTTTTCATAAATGTGACATCATAAATTTGCAACTTCTCTCTTGTAGATATGACTTCTTTGTAAATTTGCAACTTTTTTCTCATAAATTTGTGACTTTTTCCTCAGAAATTTGCTAATTTTTTCATTGTAACTGCAAATTTTTTCTGAACTTTTCAACTTGTTTTCTCAAATTTGTGACTTTTAGTTCTTGTAAATTTGCTACTTTTTTCTTGTAAATTTGCAGCATATTGATGCTGGTTAAATTTTTGATTCATTCATCTTAACAGCTTAATCCTTTCAGGTTGTAGGGGGACTGGATCCTATCCCAGCATCTTTGGGCGAGAGGTGAGGTACACCATAAACAGTCGGCTAGGGCTATTCTATATGATAATATACAGTTGTGTTCAAAATAATAGGAGTGTGCTGAAAAATGTGAGTAAACGTCAAAATTCTTCAAATAAATTGTATTCTAATGAACACAAATGCATTGGGGACACTGCACATTCTATTTCAAAGCAAAAAAATTGGAAAAAGTAATTGAATTTGATAATATTTTACACAAAGTCAAGAAATATAATGTTCAAAAAATAGCAGTGTTGACATCTGTCTTTACAAACTCAAAAATGTAATGTATAAACTAAGAAATGCTTGAAGATTCAACTTTCCTGAGAATCATAAACTAATATTTAGTTGCATAACCACGGTTTCTGATAACTGCTTCACATCTGTGGTGCATGGAGTCGACCAACTTCTGGCACCAGTCAACAGGTATTGCAGCCCAGGACAATTGTACTACGTTCCACAATTCCTCTGCATTTCTTGGTTTTGCCTCATGAACAGCATTTTTTATGTCAGCCCACAAGTTTTCTATGGGATTAAGGTCCGGGGATTGTGCTGGCCACTCCATTACTTGAATGCTGTTTGTCTGGAACCATGATTTTGCTCGCTTGCTGGTGTGTTTGGGGTCATTGTCTTGTTGAAACACCCATTTCAAAGGCATTTCCTCTTCAGCATACGGCAACATGACTTCTTCCAGTATTCTGATGTACTCAAACTGATCCATGATCCCTGGTATGCGATAAATAGGACCAACACCATAGTACGAGAAACATCCCCATATCATGATGCTTGCACCACCATGCTTCACCGTCTTCACTGTGTACTGTGGCTTGAGTTCAGTGTTTGCAGGACGTCTGACAAACTGTCTGTGGCCCTTAGATCCAAAAAGAACAATCTTACTCTCATCAGTCCACAAAATATTACGCCATTTCTTTTTAGGCCAGTCAATGTGTTCTTTGGCAAATTGTAACCGCTTCAGCACGTCTTTTTATTAACAATGGGACTTTGCGGGGGCTTCTTGCTGGTAGCTTGGCTTCATATAGACGTCGTCTGATTGTTACAGTACTCACAGGCAACCTGAGATCTTCTTTGATCCTCCTGGAGCTGATCATTGGCTGAGCCTTTGCCAGTTTGGTTATTCTCCTATCCATTCAAATAGTCTTTTTTTCTTTTTTCTTCCTCGCCTTTCTGGTTTTAGCTGCCATTTTAAAGCGTTTGATATCATTTT
Source organism: Pholidichthys leucotaenia (assembly GCA_020510985.1). Classification (NCBI taxonomy): domain Eukaryota; kingdom Metazoa; phylum Chordata; class Actinopteri; order Cichliformes; family Pholidichthyidae; genus Pholidichthys; species Pholidichthys leucotaenia. The sequence continues at coordinate 228,911,362 of CM035836.1, forward strand.
AGCTGAACAGCCTATCATTTTCTGCACTTCTTTATAGGTTTTCCCCTCTTTTATTAATTTCTTAATCAAAGAACGCTCTTCTTCTGAACAGTGTCTTGAACGACCCATTTTACTCTGTTTTTCAAGGACAAATACACAGCCAGCATATGCAGCGTCAGTTGCCTTGATCCTTAAATAAGGGCCACCTGTTTAACACCTATTTTTTTTCCACAGAATCAATGACCTCACTAAGTGAACTCAGCACAATTTTTTTGAACACGCCCCTTTCAGTTAATGATTCAGTTTCCCAGAATCAGCAGCATGCACGCCATGCCTGTTGGGTCTGTTGGTTTTCTATAACTTTACTAAACCTTCTAGAAACTTACTTGCAGTGTAGAAGTTGAAATTCTAACAAAAACAGTGATTTATCTTGCTAGTGATGTGGGACTGCTATTATTTTGAACACTGTATATCGAATGAAGAGATAACATCTGTCGTTTCATTTAAAACTATTGTTCATAACAGGATTTTGCAAAATACACATACCCCCCCGTTTCTTCAGCAAAGCTCCTCACACACTACTTGTCAGCGCCCCACCTCTCCCCACATGTGCAGCTTAACAGAATGGATTACTAGGCTTCAGTCCGGCGGTTAGCACAGCAGCTAACTTCAAACTAATGGTTTAGTCAAATAACCGCTACTTCTATTTGCCAGGGATGTGGGATTGTTTTCCACCATGCTGCATCAGAGAGGATAGTCCGCTAACCCCGTTTTAATTGGAGGTAAATAACACTAACACCATCTCACTCTCATCATTGTAAAACAGCAAATGCTAAATGACAATGCTAAATTGTCACCAAGAGTAAAGAATTAGTGTATCAGACCATTGTTTCTTTACTTTAAAAAATTACTGATGAATTTCTTAGTTTTGTCTGAAAAAAATTATATTAAAGCTGCAAGAGTGTGTGATGACAGCACATACACACAAAATAAATAATTAAAATGTTTTGGAGGAGCAAACTGGCTCTTAATGTAATTTACTTGATTTCTAATCATTTTAATTCGTCAAGTAGCAATAATGAATAAAGTCACTTGTATTTTATTACAATACCTTTTGTGCCTTTGATTTTCAGATCATGACCAATCTGAAATACAAGTTTTACATGCACATTAAAAATACAATTTTATAAAAACACAGCAAAATTATGAGGGAAAAAGTTGCATAAAATTAATGATAGATGGATTTTTACTATTGATTTTTTTCAAGTATGTAATTAAATTTTTATGTACCGTATTTTTCAGACTATAACGCGCACCGGATTATAAGGCGCAGTATCAATTAACAGTCTATTTGACGGTCTATTTTCATACATAAGGCGCACCAGATTATACGGCGCATTAAGCGAGACACATTAAGCGCAACAAAACTGTCAGATAAGTGAAATTTTATTCAACTTATTCACAATAACTCTCAACAAAACAAATCTACCTACGGGTACAAATAAAGTAACCTGAACCTGAACCTGAACATTGTTCAGTTGTAACACAAAAAACCAGTTGGAACACATACTCTCAACATTATGGTAATCAGTTGTAACAAAAAAACAGTTGGAACACACACTCTCAACATTATTCAGTTGTAACACAAAAAACTAGTTGGAACACATAAAATACAAAACAGTACACATTTTTTTAGTTCATTCCTCTTCCATAAATCCATCAAATTCCTCATCTTCAGTGTCTGAGTTTAACAGTTGGGCGATTTCGGCATCAAGCATGCCCGGTTCCCTCTCGTCATTATCCGAGTCAGTCTCGTTGCTGTTATTTAGCGGTTCAGTGATGATTCCGGCCTTCGTGAAAGCTCGGACGACACTTGAGACTGATACCTTAGCCCAGGCATCCACGATCCACTGGCAGATAGTGGCGTAACTCGCCTGGCCCGGCGTTGCCTCCCTGTCTTGGTGAATGTGTGTTCGCCTTCTGTCATCCAATGCTCCCACGCAGCTCGCAATTTAACTTTGAATGACCTGTTGACCCCAATATCTAGCGGCTGGAGTAATTTGATTAATCCACCTGGAATGATGGCAAGCTCCGAATTAGTTTGCTTCACTTGGCTTTTGACAGTATTGGTGAGATGGGCGCGCGTGGAGTCACAGATCAACAGAGACGGAGATTTGTGGAAAAAGCCATCCGGTCTCTTGACGTAAACTTCTCTCAGCCACTCACTCATTTTCTCCTCGTCCATCCAGCCCTTTGGGTTAGCCTTGATGATGGCACCGGCCGGAAACTTTTCTTTTGGCAGAGTCTTCCTCTTGAAAATGACCATGGGTGGTAGTTTCTGGCCATTAGCCTGGCAACCGAGAACTACAGTGAAGGATGACTTCTCGTTCCCTGTGGTGCATATAGATACAGTACTGGTCCCTGTTTTTTCAACAGTACGGTTCACGGGGATGTCAAAGGTGAGGGGGACCTCACCTACTTGGCGCAGGTCATTTTCTTACTTCCTTCACTTCCGTACCATTGATTCATTAATGTTGAATTCTCTCACAGCTGCTCTATTCCCATGTACTACTGCGTGACTGATAGCCTTGAGTTTAAAATCCGCTTCGTAAGCATGCCTCTTAACAGGTGCCATTTTGGAGTCTTATACACACACCATAATATTACCTGTTGAAGCACATATTACTCCGCGAGGCTCCTGACTACTGTAATGCTCCGACAATCCATCAAGCGGTGCGGCTTCATAGCTTACCAAAGTCGTACTAAAACATTTTGGCAGATTTTTGAGCGCTGTGTACCACATAAAATCGGTTCGAGGTCAGTAAGCACAACAACCAAAAGTAATACATAAGGCACATTGGATTATAAAGCGCACTGTCAATTTTTGAGAAAATTAAAGGATTTTAAGTGCACCTTATAGTCCGTAAAATACGGTAATTATTATATATAAACTACAGAATTTACATAAATGTATATTGTAATCGGGATATTACAGTAGTTATTTTGAAAGAATAAAAAAAAAGGAGAGTAGTTATTTCATGATATGTACCTTACACACTGCTAGTTCAACGCAGGACCAACACAGAGTGATAGATAACAATTTACACTCTCATTCATACCCAAATGGTAAATGGCGTTCATTTATAGTGCGCATTTTACTCATCTCTGGATGACCAAAGCACTTTACAGATCCTGCCATCCACCCATTCACACACTGATGGCAGGAGAGCTGCCATACACAGGTACTGGCCTGACCCACCAGGAGCAATTGGACAACCAAGGACAATTTATCCCCAGTTGATGCCAACTGACCTAAAGTGCACGTCTTTGGACTGTGGGAGGGCACTGGAGTATCCGGCAAAAACCCATGAATATACAGGGAGAACATATAAACACCACACAGAAAGGTGGCCAGAGGTAGGTTCGAACCTATGGCCTTCTTGCTGTGAGGCAACAGTGGTGACAAATGCACCAGGAGAGATCTTTTTCTCTCTTCCCCATTACAAAGATAAAGCCATGGCCCTGCTAAAATTTTACATTGGGCCCCCTTAATGTTAGAAACGGCCCTGAGAGGAAGAGAGGAGGTACCTGGATCAGCTGGCAGATACTGGAAGTCCATGGGTTCGCTAACCTCCCGATCAGAGGGTCGGCGGAGCTGCATCTTCACTCTGACCGGCTCAGTCAGGTTAATGTCCCGGTAGGGCGGGGTGCGGAACACGATAGCAACCTGCCTGTGGACATCCGCCTGGGAGAATGTGCCCTTCCCTTCCCACGAGTCCTGGAAGAAACGCACCTCAATGTCCTCTGCAGGAGGGGAGGGAAAGAAAAAGGGAAATAAGGACAACAAGAAAAAACAACATCAGAATGTCCCCAGAGTAAGGAGTTTTCTCACTAGCTTCAAGACAAAAGCAGCTCTGATGTTTCTGATTAGCAAAAAGACTCCTAGGAGAGTTGCATCACATTTGACAACAGCTCAAGAAGCCTCACAGCCAGTTTCAGATGTTTAACTTCAAGCCAAAATGGTTCAAAGTAAAGACGTGATGACTTTGTTTGCTGTGAAACTAGTCAAAAGTTGACTTTCTTCGATGATGGTGTAATCTGAGACCTCAATTGACCGTCCTCCAACTTCTGTCTAAAATACAAAACAAATGGCTGCATGCACAGATTAAACTGCAACAAACAAATGAAAGAAACAAGATCTTAAACAGGGAATCAGAGTCTGACCTAGTTTTAAATCCCTCTTATTTTAAAGTTAACAGGCATACATCAGGTATAGAAGTAAGCCGAGGAAATTTATGAGGAAAATAGACGCACATTTAGGCAAAAACAAATTTACAGAGAAAAAAGGAGAACTACAAGAAAATGGTTAGGATCTCCCAAGGTAAATTGGTCCTGGATGAAGGGACCCCTGGGTAAGTGGTAGAAGATGGGTGGATTTAAATATGAAAATGTGGCTCCTTTAACTGTTTGATAGAGATGCTCTCTACCAGAGCCAGGGTCTGTTACAATCATGCTGCATATGATTATGATGGATGAATATGATGATTGCATGCATTGCCATATGTGAGAGCCGGCTTATTACACAACAGTTTGCTACCTGAAATTTCCCAGTTTGGGGTCAATAAAGTACATCTATCTATCTGTCTACCTTAAAATTCCCTGCACAGAAAATTTACACATTACAGCTGAAAGGAAAGAGGAATATACATAAAAAAATAAAAACTCTGCATGCACTTATATAAAGTTTGACATCCCTGTCATAGATTCTTTGTGGGGTTTAGGTCAGGAGAGTTTGCTGGCCAGTCAGGCACAGTGATACCATGGTCATTATGCCGAGTTTTGGTACTTTTGGCAGTGTAGGCAGGTGCCAAGTCCTGCTGGAAAATGAAACCAGCATCTCCATACAACTTGTCAGCAGAGGGAAGCATGAAGTGCTCTAAAAATTTCCTGGTATACGACTGTGTTGACTTTGGACTTGATAAAGCACAGGGGACCAGCACCAGCAGATGACAACTTATCAGGTGAAAGTAAGTTTTGCATTTCATGTGGAAATCGCCCCAGAATCTGGAGAAAGAGTGGAGAGGCACAGAATCCCAGTTGATTGAGGTCCAATGTGAAGTTTCCACAATCAATGATGACTTGAGGAGCCATATCATCGACTTGTGTTGGTCCACTGTGTTTTATCAAGTTTAAAGCAATAAATGGAATGAAGTATAAATGAATACTGAAGTGATGAGAAAGAATTGTACAGTTTTATTATTTCAGCTGCTGAAAGTGTACATTTTTATTAATAATTATAATACTTGGCTTGTTTGGTTTGGTGCACCCCCACTCTCCGCTGTGAAGGGTATTTCTTATTTATGAAAGATATTTCCGATATCATCATTACACTTTGTCCACTCATTCTGCTCCTGTAGTTTCACACTCAGTACTTTCCCCATACAGTATGATCAGATCAGACATCGAGGACCAAGCACAGTCTTGGGCACTAACTGAACAGGTGCTTCTTCAAACAATACTTATCTTGTTTGGATGGTATTAAAACTCTCTGCTCTGTTCAATCACTTTGAATTTCCTCATGTTATTGCCTGTGTGTGATGTATGCAACATTTCCCTTCTTGGCCAAAATGTAGGTAAATATCCAAAAAGGCATCTTTGACTAAGCTCTTATTTACCAGATCTACAAGGGACATTTGTTAATTAAGGAAAAATCCATGACACCGCTTAAACTCCTCAACCATCTTCTGCTGTCATTCCACCATGTTGTAGGCTGCTTGTTCAGGTGATGATTTGTGAATGAGCTTTTCCAGCGGTTCCTTCAGTTTTCTGCCCAATGCCAGCTCCACCAGGGTCCTTCCTGTTGGGCTGTAGTGAGTGTGAAGTGAAACTGTGGAATCCACTGGTCCCAGGTGTTGTGGTACTGTCCAACAAAACAGGCAATCATGGTTTTTATTGTTCTGTTGAAGTGTTCGGTGATGTTCATCTGAGGCTGGTAGCTCGTGGTTAATTTTTGTACTCCTTCCCAGGTTATACAGAAGTCTGTCAGGAGACTGGTGGTAAACTGTGGTCCTCTGTCAGAGACCAGGCACTGTGGCACTCACCAGCAGGTGAAAATTTCCTCTCGTAGAATCTTGATAAGACGAGATGTTTTGCTGTCTCTTAAGGGGAACATTTCCACCCACTTTGTGAAATAGTCCACTACCACCAGGCAGTAAGAATTTGCTTTTTACTTTGTGGAAATAGGCCCATAAGATCATTTCCCATCTTCTATGATGTCTGTGCTCTGCAGAAACCCTGATGGCTTGGTGTTCTCCACAGGTTACGCAGGTTTTATGACTCCAGACATCTTTCCTGACTCCAGGCCACCTCCAAAACCCTCAACAGTATCTTCGGCTGACCCAGATGACCACCCAGGGGATTGTCATGGAAAAACCTTAGGAATTCAGGGACCAGAGACTCCTTGGTCTTTTAGGTCGGTAAAGGCTATAGGACCATCTTCAAGCAGTTTGATGTTCCAGTGATCACAGTTGCCAATATTATTAAAAAGTATAAGATTCATAGGACTGTAGCAAACTTCCCAGGACATGGACAAGAGGAAATGCAACCCAGGTTGATCAGAAGAATAGTGTGTATTGTTGAAGAACCACCTAGGAAACCATCCAAAATCATTCAAGCTGAACTCCAAGGTCAAGGTACGTCACTTTCTAACTGCACCATGGTTTGCATTTTGAACAATAATGGACTCCATGAAAGAAGACCAGGAGGGCTCCACTACTGACAGAAAAAAATATTAAAAAGCCAGCCAAAATACATACTGACAAGCCCCAAAGTTTCTGGGAGGTTGTCCTTTGGATTAATGAGACAAAACTGGAGCTTTTGGGACAGTCGCATCAGCTCTGTATTTACATGAGGAGAAATGAAGCATACAAAGAAAAGAACACCGTTCCTACTACGAAACACCGAGGAGCCTTGGTTATGTTCTGAGGCTGGTTTGCTGCTTCTGGCACAGGGCATCTTGAATCTGTGCAGGGCACAATGAAATATCAAGCCTATCAAGGCATTCTGGAGCAAAATGTGCTACCCAGTATCAGAAAGCTTGGTCTCAGTCACAGGTCGTGGGTCCTCCAACAGGATAATGACCCAAAAAACACTCCAGAATGGCTAAGAAAACTGGACTATTCTGAAGTGGTGTTCTAGGAGCTTTGATCTAAATTCTATTGAACATCTGTGGAAGGAGCGAAAACATGCAGTCGGAAGAAAATACCCTTCAAACCTGAGACAGCTGGAGCAGTTTACCACAAGGAGAGGGCCAAAATACCTGTTGACAGGTGCACAAGTCTCATTGAGAGTTACAGAAATCACTTGATTGCAGTGACTGCATCAAAAGGTTGTACAACAAAATATTAAGTTAGGGGTATCATCATTTTTGTCCAGGAGAGTTTCATTAGTCATTTTTTTTAATGAGTCTGTTGAACCAAAATTCAAAAGCAATGTCTGATTTCCATTACTTAATTTTCAGGATTTAAAAAAAAAAATATTATTGTCAATTTCAACTTATTTCAGTGATCACTGAGGGATTTTCTTTCTTTAATGGATGGTTACCACTACAAACTTCATTACAACTTAGCAACACTAATTTTTGCTCTGTGTGCAGCTAGCGTCATTGGGTTTCCCTGGTTTATTTGGCCCTTTTCCACTAGTACCTACTCAGTCCTACTCGCCTCGACTCTATTCGGTTTGTAGGGTTTTCCATTAGTACCTGGTACTTTTTTGGGGCCTACTTCAGTGAGGTTCCAACCATGCTGAGTCGAGCTGAAAATGTGACGTCAACAGATTGCAGGCCACTGACTGGCCAGGGCGCAACGTCAATGGATGAGCGCGACGTCTTCACAAGATTCAAAACTATCATTTGTAAACCTGGCCGTGAGTTTTTATTACCTCCGCCAAGAGGAGGAGGTTATGTTGATCATCAGCGTTGGTTTGTCTGTTTGTTTGTTTGTCTGTTTGTTAGCAAGATAACTCAAAAAGTTATGGACGGATTTTCATGAAATTTTCAGATTGTCAGAAATGTGGTATCCTACAGATTATTAGATTTTGGTGGTGATCCGGATCACTGTCTGGATCCAGGAATTTTTTTAAAGGATTCTTTTTTTTTTTCAGGTTCTATAATATAAGGTTTTTGCGCAGCCGTAGTGGCTGCGCAAAAACCAGCTCTGCCGGGGAAGCTTCCAGATCCTCTTTCGGCGCAGAGCGCAACCCCAATATAAAACTCATGGCAGCCTGTCTACCCAATTTGCATCCGTCAATGAAGCCCTGAGTGCTGCTTTCAGTGATCTATGAAAACGCTCACATAACCCATTGGCCTGTGGGTTGTACGCGGTTGTGCAGTGAATTGTAACACCCAGCCAATTTTAGCAAACACGGGCGTATTGCCATTTCTGTACGCCAAAAAGAAAAAAAAAAAAAATATACGGGAAAAAAAATTATTGACATTGTGGAGGAACACCTCGTGTGTGACCCCCACAGCGTACGGGCCTGACAGAGCGCTCAGCGTGAGCAATTATCAGAACAGTGAGAGGTATGGACTGATCATTATGCAGATGCGCCTCCCTCTCTCTTTCGGCCAGTAATCCTGATATGTGTGACTCTGATGCAAATGTCCATGCTTTCCTGCTGTATACTGTGATGCTAATGTGCCATGCATGCATTGTCTGAGCTGGGTATATAAGTTGACTGCATATCTCTTGCTCTCTCTCTTTTTGATCACTCGCACTGTTTGTTGCTGACTTTTGAGACATGGCTCGCTCCAGCACGCTGCCACAGCGCTGAGCGAGCCTCGTGGAGGATGAATAAAGCACCCTTTTAAACTTCAGTTCGCCGTGTAATGTAGGATTAATATTTATGATGTTAAACACTATATGGGGGGAACTGTGGCGCTTGGCGGAGGTCTGCGCTCTCCGAGTGCTTTTCTAGTTATTTCTGTGATAATCAATGAAATAAATAGCTACACACAAATCAACACCTTCACAAAACACTCACCATCTTCCCCATGAGCAGTCATCAGCTTGGAGACCTCCTGGTATTTCACTTTAAAATGCTCCACCAGCGCCGGGTTGAAAAGTTCATAGGCTGAAAAGTTCATATAGTGATCAAATTTGACCAAATGTGGTTATTTTTCAACAGTCTCCCTATCGGTGCACACCCTTCTTCCATCAGTGTTGCAGCGCTTGGATCCCTACGCTTGAAAAATAAGCCACATTTGACCAAATTTGACAACTATAAACTTTTCAGCCCTGTCGGCCCTGCTGCGGCGGAGCGAGCCGAAATGAAAAAGTATACCAGGAGGCCTCCGAGCTGATGGGTGCTCACGGGGAAAATGGTGATGTTTTGTGATTTTAAGCATCTTTTACGTCATTTATCAGTGAAAATGTCAGCATGTAAACATAACGGGATAATGGGCCACCTTCCTGTAATGAACCCGCCCACTTCAGGTGGTATTCAGTTGTAATGGAAAACCAACCACACCACGTCAAGCTGAGTAGGCCTGAGTAGGTAATCGTGGAAAAGGGGCTATTAGTAAGAGGAACTCATAACGTAGGAGACGTACGATTCTGGAGAACTGAAACGTTTAGAACCAGTTTCAATTTCTATCCCCACCTCTATCCACCACACATCTGTGCTGAGGTTGACACAGAGACAAAATTAAAAGACTTGTAAAAATGTCGGCAACTCAACTACTCAGTAGCGGCCAGCATTTCTGTTTGAATTTGGTTAATAGTCCACCCCTAGATAAACACTTTCAGCCAATCTGAAAACATCCAGCCATCACTTTCAACCATTTTGACAGTTGGGCTAGAATAAATGGCAGAGGCTGGAAATGTTTATCTACCTGCATCACAGGCCCTATATCTTCTAGCTCATGAATGAGTTCTATTTATAGGCTTTTCAAAGTGAGTGTTGGGTTAGAGTCGTGATGCATGCTACTGTTTCTGTTAGTGTTTTGTACAGTGTGGGTACGTTGTACCTTTTTGAACTTTGTCACAGAGCAGAAAGATCTCATCCCCTCCTTTGCAGCTTCCAGAGTTGCGGTTGACTCTGCAGATCTTCAGCTCGGCTGTGTTTGGGGCCCCTATAGGACAACAGCAATGCCGCAGATTAACTCCATACAAAATTTGAAATGCAGAAAACCAGGGTTGCAGCTGACAGTTTGATAGTATATGCAACATGTTTGAAATGTGGCTCTTTTACCCATAACCAGTGGCTTCCTGTGACTTTGACAAGAGGCTCAAATATACAAGAGAACAAACGCTCTACTAGACAGATGCAAACAGAAGATAAAAGCTGTATATTTAAGAGGAAAAAATATTAGCAGCTAATAGCAATATTGAGGCTGAGAGTAGCTACAGGTTAAAGGACAGTAAATTTAAGAGATTTTTTAAGACCTTTATTTAAAGCCACTTCATCAGATTTAAGACTAGAGATGTACCAAGCCAACATCTCTGACAAAACCCAATTACCAATGTCCTGCTGCATCCCTTTTTTTCCAAATATGTCGCCGTTAAAAAAAAAAAAAAAAAAAAGTTGCACTTGCACACACCGAGAAGACTACAGCCAACGGCAAACTGCGCCTGCCCTCACTCATTCACTATGTTCAACAGCTAATCAGAGGGCTCTCTTTCACCGATAGGTCCAACACTGACTCAACATGTTAAATTGGCAAAAAAAACACAGCTGCAGTTTGTTTTGTGACGACCGTCATGGACACTCCAAACCGGTCCAGCTGACAGACAACTCAAACTTGCCAGATGGCCTGTTGTCTGCTTGGTGTGCTTCAAAGTCAAGACCTTATGTTTGTCAAACAGCAAAAACTTTGTGAAGACACTGCAAATAGTTGTGTCTAAATATTTACTGGAAGTAAAAATGGTTTAAATTTTGAGTTGAGCAGAGAAATGTACTAGACAATTGAATCAATTAAACTGCAAATGCACAAAAAAGAAAGTCCCTAAAGAGAAATCATTACAGTTGGGTTTTCAGAATGTTTATCATTTTCTTGTAAATTAATTTTTTTTCTCTTGCATATTTGTATCTCAGACATTTTTTTTTGTAAATTTGTGACCCTTTCCAAATTAAATTAAAAAAGGGTTCAAACTCTTCTCCATTAAAAAAATACCTCCAACAGAACAACAGCGTTAACATACATTTGGCTCTTGACTCAAAGCTTTCATAACAGCATTTGAAAAGCCAAATACAACAGTGTGTGTGCACTTCCATGTACAGCAGTGGTCCCCAGCTATGTGCCATGGTGGCCCAAGATCCTGCAGGTTTTCTCCTCCACCAAGTCTCTTCAGCAGGTGTTTACACTGATCAGAAATCAGTGAGAAGAAATTCACTGAACTCACCAGCTGAAGACAGTGGTTGGAGGTAAAGCCTGCAGGGTCTTGGGCCACTATGGTACATGGGTAAGGTACTATGGTACCATAATGACAATGTTTTATCGGGCTTTTATTGAATCTGTTTTATCCTTTTCTTTAGTGTCATGGTTTGGTCAGATAAAACTGAAACAGAGGAAATCTTTGGATCAGGTAGTTAGATGGTCCAGTCGTTTGCTTGGTGAGTCACAGCTGAGCCTGACATCCCTGTACACCAGACAAGTACAGAGGACGGCTGACTCGATTTTAAATGATGACTCCCACCCTTTGCACTGCAACTTTCAGCTTCTTCCCTCCAGACGGAGGTTTGCTGTCCCAAAAAGTAAAACCCAGCGCTACAAAAACAGCTTTGCCCCTGCTGCTGTCAAAGAGTTGAACAAGTTGTAAATATATTGTACATATTTTATATTTACTTATTTTGTATGATGTGTGCCTGTGTTTGTGTCTATGTTGAATGTAATTAGTGGCTTGTAAATATGGATGTCACCAGACTGCAAAACAAATCTACCTACGGGTACAAATAAAGTAACCTGAACCTGAACCTGGGGACCACCAATGTACAGTACATGTTGTCAACTCACGGTTGTCGTAGATGGGCTGGGACACCACAGGTTCAAGAGAAAAGAGCTCTCCTGTGGGAAGGGTGATGGATGCCTGGAAGCAAAGCCGGACTGAATTCAGGTCAAACTCTTCCTCCCATACCTTCGACTCAGGAACTGTGGCCAAGATGGAGAAGGGAATGAGTGGGGTGCACAGTCATGCAACATAAACATAGTCTGACAAACGATCGTGTTAGTCCAGGAGCCAGATAGGGTCCCCTTGCACCCTCTGCCCCAGTAAAGCAACACCTGTATTTTTTCCTGAAGCCTTGGGATATCATGTATATGAAATGACTTTTTCATCCATCCATCCATCCATCCATATTCTACCGCTTTTCCGGAGGTCCGGGTCACGGAGGCAGCAGTTCAAGCAGAGAAGCCTAGACTTCCCTCTCCCCAGCCACCTGCTCCAGCTCTTCAGAGAGGATATCAAGGTGTTCCCAGACCAACTGGGAGATGTAGTCTCTACAGCGGGTCCTGGGTCTATCCCGGGGTCTCCTCCCAGTGGGATGTGCCCGAAACACCTCAAGTGGGAGGCGTCCAGGAGGCATCCTGATCAGATGCCCATACCACCTCAACTGGCATCTTTCAATGTGGAGGAGCAGCGGTTCTACTCTTAGCCTCTCCCGGATGACTGAGCTCCTCACCCTATCTCTGAGGGCGAGTCCAGCAATCCTACGAAGAAAGCTCATTTCAGCCGCTTATATCCGCGATCTCATTCTTTTGGTCATTACCCAAAGCTCGTGACCATAGGTGAGGGTAGGAACGTACACTACCGTTCAAAAGTTTGGGGTCACCTCAGACAATTTTGTGTTTTCCATGAAAAGTCACACTTTTATTTACCACGAGTTGTAAAATGAATGGAAAATATAGTCAAGACATTGACAAGGTTAGAAATAATGATTTGTATTTGAAATAATTTTTTCCTTCAAACTTTGCTTTCGTCAAAGAATCCTCCATTTGCAGCAATTACAGCATTGCAGACCTAACATGATTGCACAAGGGTTTTCTAATCATCCATTAGCCTTCTGACGCAATGAGCAAACACATTGTACCATTAGAACACTGGAGTGATAGTTGCTGGAAATGGGCCTCTATACACCTATGTAGATATTGCACCAAAAACCAGACATTTGCAGCTAGAATAGTCATTTACCACATTAGCAATGTATAGAGTGTATTTCTGATTAGTTTAAAGTTATCTTCATTGAAAAAAAGTGCTTTTCTTTCAAAAATAAGGAAATTTCTAAGTGACCCCAAACTTTTGAACGGTAGTGTAGATCAGTGTTTTTCAACCTTTTTTAAGCCACGGCACATTTTTTACATTGACAAAATCCTGGGGCACACCACCAACCAGAATGACACTCTATAGCCTAACACAGTAAAAATAATAAAATATGACTTCCGGTTATGGCTGCCACGTAGGACGGACGTGTCTCGCTCTGCTCTGCTCCTGGAGAAAAAAAATCGGCAAATAACTCTCTCATTTGGGACAGAACGTATCTCAGCATTTGGGCGAGGATATGTCGGCGAAGCCTAAGGCTGGAAAACCAGGAAAAGGAAAAAGCGAGCCGCCGAAACAGTCCAAATTAACAGACTTTCAGGTCTGTGACGCAGCAAACAAAACTCCATATATGGCGGAGGAGGCTGGCAACGGTGCGATGTCTGCGCGGGGAGGCGCAGATGCGCTGATGGCTGCCATGAGTTCAATGAGAGCGGACTTTTCCTCTAGATTTGATGGGATTATGACAGCGTTGGAAGGAATAAGAAAGGAATTGGGTGACTGTGTAGAACGAACGGCGCAGATGGAGCTCCGTCTCGCTAGTGCTGAAGATGACGTCACCCGTCTTCAATTAAAGGTGCGCACTTTGGAAAAAAAAAAAAAATCTCTGGAAGATAATATTTTGGATTTGGAATCTCGGTCGAGACAGAATAATTTGAGGCTGGTGGGTCTTCCAGAGGAATCAGAAGGTCGGGACGTATGTTCCTTTCTGGAAAAGTGGATTCCGGAGGTGCTGGGCAGCGAGGAGTTGCAATCAGCAGTGGTTCTGGAAAAAGCACATCGTATTGGCCCACGGAGAGACAAGGGACCGCCGAGGACCTTAATTATGAAGTTTCTTAGCAACAGAGACAGGATGAAGATCTTCAACGCTGCACGTGCTAAAGGAGAGATTAAACACCAGGACCAGCAGGTGCGGTTCTACCCAGATTTGGCCACAGGAATCCAGCAATTGAGGAAGCAGTTTGATCCCGTACGTAAGGAGCTGCGCAACCTTGGGATTCGTCATGGTGTAATCTATCCTGCGAGACTGCTGACCACGTATGAGGGCAGAACCCACATCTTCAAGACCCCAGAGGAGGCGCAGGAGTTCATCAAGAAGATCAAAGAAGAAGAAGAGACTGGTGGGAGCTAAGCATGAACAAAATATAAGGTAGAATAATTAAGCATTTGCACAGGCATCTGACTGACTTGAAGTAAATAGTAAGTTTACAAAATATAGATTGTATTATATATTAAAAAAACAAAACAAAAACAAAACAAACAAACAAAAAAAAAACTATGATGTACAAAGTTGTTAAAAATTTTGGAGTTAAGTTGGAAAACTACAGAGGAGAGTTAATGTTACGTCATTAAAAGCAGTAGAGTTAGGGTGATTGGGAGGATGAAGAAGGAGTGGCTTAGGCTGTTCCCCGTGGGTGTGGAACGGTCGATGGCTATATCGGGAGACAGAATTTTTCTTTTGATTTTGGGGGGTTTGCCACAAGTGTGGGAAGGGGAAATTTGTTTGTGTGTAGTTTGTAGGATGAATGTTCAACCACTCATGTTTTTGCTTCTCTGTATGAGCATGTTTACACTGCAAGGTAATCCCAAACTCTCTATTGATCATGGACCAAAGTGTTAATCTTAATTTAACTTCATGGAATTGCAGAGGTCTACAAAATTTTAAAAAACTTAAACAAGTTATGAATAAAATAAAGGACATGGGTTCAAGAATTGTGTTTTTACAAGAAACTCATCTGATAGAGGAGGATGTTAAAAGAATTAGGAGTAGATGGCAGGGAAGTGTATTCACCTCTTCATTTTCATCCCGAGCCAGGGGAGTTATGACTCTCATACATAAATCAGTTCCTTTTCAAGTGAAAAATGTAATTGGAGACAAATTTGGAAGATATGTAATCATTCAAGGTTCTTTGCTATTAGAAAATATAAATCTTGTGAACTTATATGGTCCCAATATAGATGATCAGAAGTTCTTTGCTAATTTATTTCTCATCTTATCATCACTTACAGGGCAACATATAATAGCAGGGGATTTTAATTGTACATTGAATCCAGGTGTGGATAGATCAACAGGACTGGATTGTACGCACATTGGATGTAGGATGACTATTAATCATTTTATGAAAGAATTGAGATTGTTAGATATATGGAGAGAAATGAAACCACAAGTTAAAGCCTATTCTTGTTATTCCAGTACCTACAAGACATTCTCACGTATTGATTATTTTTTGATTTCCACAGAATTAAGGTCCAAGATTCAAAACTGCTTTTATGATAACATCGTGATCTCTGATCATGCACCCTGTTGTCTAATATATGTAGATAAAAAATTGACAAAGGAATCAGGCAGATGGCAATTTCAGCATAAATGGCTTCAGGATGAGGAATTTGTCAAGTATATAGAAAAACAGATAGACGAGTTCTTTGACATCAATACTACACAAACATCAGCATGTGTAAAGTGGGAGGCTTTCAAAGCTTTTATTAGGGGACATATTATTAGTTATACAGGATCAAAATCTAAGAAGACTCGAGAGGAGAGAGCTAAATTGGAACATAAAATAAAAAGTCTTCAGGAAAAAGTGTATGCAGGAAGAGATCCAAGGTTGGAGAATGAATTACTGATTTTGAGAGCTGAATACGACAAAAAATCAGCGAATAGAGCTGCCTCGAGTCTTCTAAGATTGAAACAATCTTTTTATGAACAAGGTGAAAAATCAGGAAAATTATTAGCATGGCAGATTAAACAATTGGAAATTAAAACACCAATAACCAGTATTATAAGTAAAGGACAGGTAGTTATAGATCCTTTAGAAATTAATAGAGCCTTTAGAGATTACTATGAAAAATTATATGATACCAAAAATGAACCTGATTTAACAAAACTAAATGGGTTTTTGAACAAACTATCTATACCGTGTATTCCAAATGAAAACAGGGAGATATTGGAGTCTAAAATTAGTCAAGAAGAAGTTGGGCTAGCCATTGATAATATGAAATCAGGAAAAAGTGCAGGACCAGATGGTCTTCCAGTTGACCTTTATAAAAAATTTAAGAATAAATTAATAAAACCTTTTTTGGAAATGGTTTTAGAAGCATTTCAAAATAATAATTTACCATCATACATAAATAATGCCTTAATTATACTGCTGCCAAAACCAGGTAAGCCCTCTAATAAATGTGAAAATATGAGACCAATAAGCCTATTAAACGCCGACCTTAAGATAATCTGTAAAATTTTAGCAAGACGAATACAAGAAATTTTACCAAATATTATTAATCGAGATCAGAATGGCTTTATAAAGGGTAGACAAGGCTTCCATAATGTAAGAAGACTATTTAATATTATTTATTTTAATAAAGAAGCACCGGATACAGCTCTCCTATCATTGGACGCCGAAAAGGCCTTTGATAGAGTTGAATGGCCCTTTCTTTTTGAAGTCCTACAAAGGTTTGGACTTGGAAATAATTTCATAAAATGGGTTCAAATAATATACAATAATGCTACAGCAGAAATCCTAACAAATAACAATATTTCAAAACCAATAAAAATCAATAGAGGATGTCGACAAGGCTGTCCACCTTCACCTTTACTGTTTACTATGGCAATTGAACCTTTAGCGATAGCGATACGTTTACATTCACAAATATATGGAATTAAAGTTGGACCAACAGAACATAAAATCTCCCTGTACGCCGATGATATAATTTTGTTTATGTCGAATCTAAAAAAATCAATTCCAACCTTGTTGAATTTAATAAAGAATTTTGGGGAAATATCAGGATATAAAATAAATAAAACTAAATCTTCAATATTAATGCTAAATGAGACCCAGAGAAATTACCCAGCCCCTGAGGTAAATCAATTCAATGTTGTAAATCAGTTTAAATATTTAGGAATCCAAATTATGCCTAAGCTAGAATCAGTCGCCAGTGTCAACTATGAAGCCTTAATGTCAGATATCAATGAGTTAACTCAGAGATGGATGTCACTACCAATGTCGATGATCGGGAGAATCAATATACTTAAAAGTAATATTTTACCTAAAATACTTTATTTATTTCAATACATTCCCTTATCACCACCTTTAGATCTATTCTCAAGAATAAAAAAAAAGTTAGTGGAATTTATATGGAACAACAGGAGGGCTAGATTACGTTTGTCTTTATTATATTTACCATTTGATCGTGGAGGTCTGAAATGTCCAAATTTTATGTTGTATTATTGGTCGGCACAACTGAGGATTATGACATATTATTTTTCATCAAATGATCTCCCTCACTGGACTGAAATGGAATCATACAATTTACCTTTACCTCTTCCCATATTCATATACTCAGATTCGGCAAAAAAATTACAAAAACAAGTTAAAAATCCATTTGTAAAGCATATGATCAAAATATGGTGTGAAGCTAAAAACTATTTAAAAGAACCACAGTTATTGTCACAATTTAGTCCAATATGGGGTAATCAATATTTTAAACCAGGGAGAGCGGACGCTGTATTTAAAGTATGGAATTTAAAAGGGATACAAAAGATTCAGGATTTATATTTGCCATGTGCAGACAACATAATGTCTTTTGAAGAGCTGAGGATCAAATTTAATCTCAATAGAACACATTTTTTTAAATATCTTCAACTTAGAAACTTTATTCGATCAAATCAAAATAAAGCTCTCACTCGACCTATTTATTCATCCTTGGAAAAAATGATGATGAAAGATAGTAAAAGAAAGGGTATTATTTCAGAGTTTTATAACTCATTGACACTATCTTCAAGTGAAAATTCACTGAAAAGATTAAACTACTGGAAAGAAGATCTGCAAATTGAAATTTCAGAGGAACAATGGGAATTGGCTTGTACAGAAGCTCAAACCAAATCAATAAATGCACGCCTTAAATTGATACATTTCAAATGGTTAATGCGGATGTATGTTACACCGGAGGAGTTAAATAGATACAACAAAAATATACCAGATACATGCACAAAATGCATGGAAAGTAAAGGAACCCTATTTCATTGTTTATGGGAATGTAGATTAATAAGAATGTTTTGGGAAGAGGTGAGGGTAACAATTGAAAAAATAATCTCAAAACAAATCATATTGAATCCTAAACTGTTTTTGTTGGGTCTGTACCCAGAAAAGCATAATTTTAATAAAAGTGAAAGAACATTCATAGACCTCAGTTTGCTTAATGCCAAAAAATGTATTGCACTATTATGGAAAAAGACTCATAGACCAGATGTGACTCAGTGGTTAAGACAGATGTTAACAAACCTTCCATTAGAAAGAATAACATATATACTGAAATCAAAGGAAATTGTGTTTGAGAATATATGGAGACCTTTTATTGATTATGTAAAAAATTTAAACATAACTCTTGAAGAAGAAGGTGAATGATGTGTGTGGACCTTGTAAATTCCAAACTGGTGAACATAATATGTATACTTATGTATTGGATTGTCTAGACTAAACAGAGGAGCATTGTTGAAGACTTGATTTTGTTGGTGGTTGTTGGTGTTTTTAGTGCATTTTTTTTTTTTTGTAGTACTTTAGTGTTAGTGTTTGATTGTTTGTATCATGTTTGTTAAAAAAAAAAAGGTTCAATAAAGATATTGTGGAAAAAAAAAATAAAATATAGATAGCAATACAGTTTCTAAATGTATTTATTCTCACTCAGTGTGAACCCTGGGCCTGTTTAGATGAACACAAAGCTGATATCCTGGCAGGAATGGAAGAAAGAGACACACGGAGCTCTTCCTCAACAGCTCTCAGTCTCTCTGTTTTTAGTTTTTATCACAGTCAAGCTTGAAAAGCTCAGCTCACACAGATATGTCATGGAAAATGGGAGCAATGTTGAAACAGCTTTGTTGGCCAGAATGGGGAACTCCTTGGCAGCAGTCAACCAAAAACTGACCAAAGGAAGATCAGCTTTAAACCATGATCTTGTTTCAGTTCAATGAGTTCCTCTTGCTCCTGTAAAGTCATGTCGTTTCCAACAACTGATGCAGAGCTGTATGGGTTCCTAACCCAGACAAGGCATTGTGTGAAGTCTGAAGAGAAATAAAATAACTTCTCCTCAAGAGCTTTCAAATGTGTGCCAATCACCTGGCACAGTGAAGCAGTGTTAACATCATGCCGTTTCTCGGTGAGTGGGAACATCTCAAGGTTGCCACGCTGCACATGTTGTTGTTTATTTATAAATTTTACTGTTTACATGGATCCTGAAAAAGCTGATCTGATTAGGACGTGCGTTTTCATGTGTCACAGGTTTGAACGGAATAAATCATTTTGACATGCGCAGGTCAACATTTCGACATTCAAAAAATAGTAGAAGAAGAAGCAACTTCCGGTGTTAGCGAGCCCCGCTTTGTGTCGAAATTGACCTGTATCGTGTTATTCAGACTGTACTTTTGCTTCTGCTAGTCTCCGTAATGAAGCTACAAGTACATACTTCTGCATATGACGAAAAGAGGGAGACAGCAGGACAATACAGACCAGTTTTGTTTTACTCCCGCTGCGGCGGATGATAAAATAAGGCAGCGTTGTTGGAGGTTTTAAGTAGAGTTTTATTATCATACCGCTGTCACGGGATCCCCTCTCCAGCCCAAGTGTGTGCAGGCTGGATGGGGATCCTCTGGCTCTCAGAGAAGAAGGCACAGAGTGCGTGTCTGCAGCAGAGGTTGAAGTGTGAGTGAGAGGAAGTGTTACAGAACCTGTGCAGTATTTATACCCAACTCAAACAATACATCAAAGCAGATTCACAGCAGTTTGTCTGATCAAAGGGACTGCAGAACAGGCATGAGATATTTGCATTTGTGAGACATACATCACAATAGGCAGATTTGCTAGACTTTGCTCCAGCTGCAGAACAAAGAGGTTAACAGGCACATCTACATATTGATCTGAGTCTCTAGGTCACAGTAAGGACAGGATACATGAACACAATGCATGAAAGGTGACATTATCACAGTAGTGTAGCGGAAAAAACCAGGAGTAGCGAGTTGTCTGTCCTTAGTCTGTTTGTGGGGGTTTTCCCAAACCGCCACACCCGCTATGTTTTCCGCTAGCTGCTGCTAAGGCGGAAATACGTCACGTCGACGTGCGGCTGGTGTAGACATGCGCAGTAAACATATTTTCTGCCCTGTGTTCGGAATAAGTGTTTTCATGCGCACTATTTGGATTAACAATCGGCATAACCCACCCCTCTCAATCAGAATGAAATTTTGATCCGAATGAGCGTGATTGGGTTAGAATATTCAGATTGCCATGTTTACATGAAGCATTTTTATTCCGATCAGGCTTTTAATCCGGTTACTTGTGTCCATGTAAACATAGCCACTCACTCGAGTAATTAAGTTAAATTGGATAATTTCCCACGGCACACCTAACGATCTCTCACGGCACACTAGTGTGCCGCAGTACATAGGTTGAAAATCACTGGTGTAGATTGACTGGTAAATCTACAGCTTTGCCTTAGAGCTTAGCTCCCCCTTTACCACAACAGACCGGAACAACGTTCGCATCACTGCAGATGCTGCTCCGATCCGTCTGTCAATCTCTTGCTCCAGTCTCCCCTCACTGGTGAATAAGACTCCGAGATACTTAAACTCCTCCACTTGGGGCAGGAGCTTGTCCCCAACCCGGAGAGGACAATCCACCTTTTCCCGGCTGAGGACCATGGACTCGGACTTGGAGGTACTGATTCTCATCCCAGCCACTTCACACTCAGCGGCAAACCATCCCAGTAAGACCTGTAGGTCATTGCTGGATGAAGCCAACAGGACAACATCGTCTGCAAACAACAGAGATGAGATCCTGTGGTCACCGAGCATGACACTGAGCATGACTTTTTCAGTCCATTTTTAACACCACCTTCAGATACAGATTTTTGCTCCGATTTTAGAAACATATGCAGTTGAAACCAGGAGTTTACATATCCAGAACCTCCTTGAAAAAGCGATTTGCAATCTCAAAATAAAGGTTAAATAAAACATACACTAAGTTTAGTTATAAAAGGGACAATACATACTAATGAACATATGCATGCAAGTATGCAAGATTATAGCTAGAGTTAATTTCCATCTTCAGTCCCGTGGCAGACCAATGCCAGCAACAATATAAAAAGATATACAAGCCCCCCGGCATTCAATCAGACTCAACTTTTCCTGTTTTAGGTCAGTTAGGATTACCAAAATTAGTTCTATTTGCTAATTAAATTTTATATTTGCTAAATCATTTCTTAGAGAATTTTTTATTACTTTCTTCAACGTCAGAAGTTTACACACACGTCTTCAGTATTTGGTAGCATTCCCTTTAAACTGTGTGACTTTGGTCAAACGTTTTGGGTATCCTTGTACAATATCCATTCATCCATCCATCCATCTCTTCCGCTTAATCCTTTTCGGGTCGTGGGGTAGCTGGAGCCTATACCAGCACCTTTGGGCAAGAGGCAGGGTACACCCTGGACAGATTGCCAGTCCATCGCAGGGCCAACACAGACAGACAGACAACCATTCACTCTCACAGTCATACCTAAGGACAATTTAGAATCCCCAGTTTGATGCCAATTGACCTAACCTGCATGTTTTTGGCATGTGGGAGGAAACCAGAGAAATCCCGGAGTAAACCCACGCAGACATGTGGAGAACATGCAAACTCCACACAGATCACTGTTGGTCGGGGGCTGGGATTGAACCCAGGATCCCCCGGCCAAGGGTGAGTTGCTGTGCTGCCACAGTGCTAACCACTCCGCCACCACGCTGCCGTCCTTGTACAATAGTTTGTTGGAATTTTGGCCCATTCCTTCTGACAGAACTGGTGTAACTGATTCAGGTTTGTAGGCCACCTTGCTCACACCCGTCTTTTCAGCTCTGCCCACAAACTTTCTATAGCCATGTTTACATGCACAAAATTTCTTCAATCTGATTACAGTTCAGATCAGAAATTTACTGTTTACATGGACCCTGAAAAAGTTGATCAGATTATGACATGCGTTTACATGCATTACACGTTTGAACGGACTAAATCATTTTGGCATGCACAAAATTGTCTGACATTCCAGAAATAGTAGAAGAAGCAACTTCCAATGTAAACAAACCCGCTTTGTGTATCTCTCTTTTTGAAATGGACTGGTATTGTGTTATTCAGATTGCACTTTTTCTTCTGCTGGTCTCCGTAATGAAGCTACAAGCCCAGCAGTACATACTTCTGCATATGAACAGAGGAAGAGAGCAGGATGACACTCGTTTCACCCCAATTGCATACTCCCGCCAGGAGTGCCAATGTTGACCTTTTGACCCCAAACCTGTAGTCAGAGGTTATGGTCACAGAGTGAACCTGTGAACCAGGTTTGATGAACCGAGCTTTCTTTGTTGTTGAGGTATAGTTTATAAGCCTTGTTGACCTCTGACCTTGCAATCCCAAATCCATAGTCACACTTCAGAGTCACAGGGTGAACCTGTGTACCAAGTTTGGTGGCCCTACCTTTACTCGTTGTACAGTAAAAAGGCATAGGGAATGTTAACCTTGACCTTAGACCTGTTAACCCCAAACCCATAGTCAGAGGTCAGTATCCCAAGGTGAACCTGTGTAGAAAGTTTGGGGACCCAAGCTTTCTTTGTTGGTAAGATATAGTTTATAAGCTATTTTGATGTTGACCTTTGACCTTGTGATCCCAAAACCATAGTCACACTTCAGGGTCACAGGCTGAACCTGTGTACCAAGTTTGGTGACCCTAACTTTACTCGTCGTACAGTAATAAGCCATAGGGAATGTTAACCTTGCCTTTTTGACCCCAAACCCATAGTCAGAGGTCAGGATCCCAAGGTGAACCTGTGCACCAGGTTTGGTGGCCCTAGCTTTACTCATTTTATAGTAATAGTAAATGTAGCATTTACCATAGTGCAACTGCAATGTTAACTTTGTACCTCTGACCCCTTGACCCCAAACCCATAGTCAGGTGAGGATGCAAGTCATCCAAGATGTGCATTAGATACAACTGCTTTGTTGATTTGAAAATCCTACATCATTTCTTTCAGTAGTTACTGTGTTTAGAAGATTTAGGGAGAAATCTGACCTGACCTTTGACCTCAAGGTTATCCGATGAGAGTGAAATTGCAATATGCGCATCAAAGTATATAAAACCATGGTACCAAGTTTCAAAACAATCAGAATAAAACTGTCGGAGGAGTTTATTTCACAAGACAGTTAAAGTGCCTTCACACCAAATGCCAACGGGCAAATTTATTACATTATAACTCAACGTAAACGCACGAATAGACATGAATTCACCGTCTGAGTGAGATGCAGACAGGTGAAGTTGCCTTTATAACTTCTGCAGCAGTGTCCAACCTACTGTGGAAATCCCCAAAATAACGTCATGCTTAGCTTTACATTATCCGACTGGGAGCTCACCTGAAAAAGTTGTCCCCGTCTCCAAAACTTCACAACATGATGGGTGCTTCCGTTGCTAGCTTGCTAGCCTTGTTAGCACGTCCGTGGCAGGATTCCATGGGTAAATAACTGACATCCCAATTCAGCTGAAGAGCTCCCGGTCCTTCTGTTTCCAGGTGAGTGGCAGTCTCATTTTCAAACTGGTTTACTCTCCAGTGTTGATACTTTTACTCCAGTGACGACAGAATCTCAAAGCTAGCACTATCCCTCGGACGTGAATGCACGATTTCACGTGTGCTTGCCTCTTTCCATTGACTTTGTATGTATTTGCGCCACCCACTCGCGTTTGGTGTGAAGGCACCTTAACTGTCTATGAAGTGAGGTAAAACAGGGGGTCATAGGTCAGGGGCTACAATTCCTGCAAAAATCATCCAATCAGAACCAAATTGCAATATGCACATCATCAGAGTATATCAAACCACGGTACCGTTTCAAAACAATCGGACCAAAACTGTAGGAGGAGTTGATTTCACAAAAGTGGAACAGACAGATGGACGGATGGACGGACTGACCCATAACATAATCTCCCTTTGGGCTTCGACCGGCGGGGGATAAAAATGTCAGTAGCTCCAAACTTTTCCTAACTACTAACAACATGTACTCCTGCCTCCAACCACCCGTAGAGCATGTGTAAATCTAAATGCACCTAAATATCACTTTTCACTACCACATATTTCAACTTTAATTTAAACTGTTCTGTCATGTTCACAATATACAAATGCATTTAAAGCACATTTTTTTAAAAGTGAACAAAAATAGCCCATAATAGATTTAGCTTTATTAATAAGCAATTCATACATTTAACATTCAGATTAGATTTCTTAAAAATCTGAGTTAATTAAATTAATATCCTATCCATTGTTTACACTATTTTTTAAATTAAAAAAATATGAAAACTGAAGTTCACCTTCCAAAAATCCCCATCATGTTAAATTATATAAAAAGGTCATTTGTTTTTGATAATTATAGACTTCAATTAAAAAGCAAGTTTTACTAGTTTCAATTATGAACCGAGTCACTCCGTCCATTCTTAAATATCCAAATTAGAAGAACACGTTGATTTTGCCTAGTGATCATTTTCACATCTTTTATTGGCTAATAAATGACTACACATGCTCCAGAGTATATTTAAACTAGAAAAGCACTCAGAGTGCACACCTCCCCCAAGGCTCCTTCCTTCCCTCCCTTTGTCCATCCATCTGTCTGCACCTCCCCTGCCTCCATCCCACCATACATTGCAAGATAGGGCCTTGGTAAAGGTATGCGCTCATAGATCAGCTTCAAAATCTAATGGGTTCTTCAGCAGCCCAAGGACTAGCTCTGGTGAAAATTTCAGCAAAATCTATCAAGTAGTTTTTGCATAATCCTGCTAAACCACTATCAATGCCAACATTATTTATATAGTGTGGAGGTAAAAGATCAGGCAAGATGCGACAAGCTGGAAGGTTGCAAAGTTTTATTTCCTCCAACATAATGAGACACACATTGTAGCTAAGTGAGCTACTGTGCTGCTGAGGCATGTATCGCAAGCTCTTTTATACATGTTATACAGACAGAGAGAATGCATGGCACATTAGCATAGTGATATACAAATCAGTCAATACATATTATTAGCGTGACCAACTGGCGACCGGATGTCCCCTCCCTAATCCCGGGATGTATACACAACAGTCCATTGTTCTGATTGCCCCCCGGGGCTCTCTGTCCTAATGTAAATTGTCCTCCGTTTCCTCCAGCCCCGCTGAGTGTGAATAGTATCAGTCTGCAGTGTGCTGGGTCACCACAATAGCACATTTGAAAAGAACAAGGTTGGCCAAAGTACTTTACACATGATAAAATTATAAAATATATGATAAAATACATATATAACAAAAAAATAAAGTAAAATTAAGACAAGCTTAGAAAAAAAACAAAAACAAACAAAAAAAAAAAAAACACATAAGCGGGACCACTACCTAACGTGACCTGAAGGATTCAAACTGAACTTGAATTAAAAGCCAGATTAAAAAGATGGGTTTTAAGTTGTGATTTATAAGACTGTAAGGGTTCTGCGGCGTGTATATGGAGTGGCAGGCTGTTCCATAATCTAGGGTCTGCCACTGCAAAGGCCCTATCCCCTCTCTGTTTTAATTTACTTTTAGGCTGCACTAAAAGCAGATGGTCACATGACCTTAATGCTTGAGCAGAAGAATAAAAGTCCAGAAGCTGAGTTAGATAAAAAGGTGCCAAGCCATTCAACACCTTAAAAGTAAATAAGAGAACTTTAAAATCGATGTTTCAGAAGATTAAGCCTTGGTGGAGGTATGCACTCATGGATTGGGAAACCAGGCAGTAATGGGTTTGTGTGTAGTTCTCTGGTGACAATTTCATCTAAATCCATCCAGTAGTTTTGGAGTATTGTTGCTAACACTGAGAGAAGATAAGAGCCTTGGCGGAGGTATGCATTCTCAGATCATCACCAAAATGTAACGGGTTCCTTTCCAGCCCAAGAACCACCTCTGGTGAAAATTTCCTCCAAATCCATCCAATAGCTTTTGTGTAATCTTGCTGCACAAATACAAATAAAGCTCGTGGTGGAGGTATGCACTCATGGATTGGGAAACCAGGCAGTAATGGGTTTGTGTGTAGTTCTCTGGTGACAATTTCATCTAAATCCATCCAGTAGTTTTGGAGTATTGTTGCTAACACTGAGAGAAGATAAGAGCCTTGGCGGAGGTATGCATTCTCAGATCATCACCAAAATGTAACGGGTTCCTTTCCAGCCCAAGAACCACCTCTGGTGAAAATTTCCTCCAAATCCATCCAATAGCTTTTGTGTAATCTTGCTGCACAAATACAAATAAAGCTCGTGGTGGAGGTATGCACTCTCAGATCATCACCAAAATCTAATCATCTGTTCCCCGTGACATTACAAACCTTTCCTGAAAATTTCATCAAAATCCGTTCATAAAAAACAAACCAATGCCAGCAAAAACTTTACCTCCTCCGTTGGCGGAGGTAACAAATGTATGAGTCTTGGGCTAGTTTGTTATCCATAAAGTAGAGCTGGGCAATAAATCCATTTTAAATCGGTATTCAAATACTTTTGTTTGGAAGATTTTTTAAAAATGAAAATTGACTGAATCGACACCCCCCCACCCATTTTTCACGATAGTAAATATGGTAGCCTCTGGCACTAAGCCCCACCCCGGTCTCTGACACAAACCCACGTGAAACATGGCAGTTCACACAGAGAAAAGGTAGGATCTGGTTCCTAAAAAAGCCAGTGTTACCTGTGTCATTTGGAATTGGTGCGCGTTCACACTTTCATGATGAACAAATTGTTCCCCGCTGTAAAGTCTGCTTGAAGGTAGTGGCAAGTAAAGGCAGTGCTATGACAAACCTTTTTCAACACGTTAAAGGGCTCATTGACTGAAAAAATGATGTTTTGTAGCTTATAACCTTCTGAAGTGTGTCTATTGGTAATGTGATTATAGGGAAAAAAAAAAATCAAAACGCACTTCTTTAAAACACACACAACCTTTATGTCATTCTTCTCTCAGTTTCTCTCCAAGAAGCTCCTTCAGGGATTTTCTTGTATGCCAAGAAATGGGAAACATCACTAAACGGGTAAATACCACCATGGAGACAGGTGGCCAAAGGTGTTAGCTTTTGAGCTCACAGTAGTACTAGGAAGCGTGCACCAAGTGGGCTTTATAATGCGTTTTCTTTAGATAGAGATAGGCATGCCCATTTCCACCTGGTTCACTAATCCACTGTCAATGTATCTCGTGTCATTCTGGCCGATTTTGCTACATTTCTGCCGTGATGCTACAGCCAGTTGTTGGCATTAGTGTGCTAGTCCAAGTCAATCCATAGATATCATTTGCCACGGCAGGGAGGATGTGATGAACCCCTAGCGTTAGCTTAACTCTTGATCCGGCCAGTTTTGGTCACCATTTTCTAGACATTCTACCCCCCCCCCCCACACACACACACACACACACACTGGAATCCTTGTTCATCAAACAACACTTGACCATACAAGTCATTCTTAGATGTTATTTTATTTTCTGTACATAGGACCGCGCTGGGCTCAGCCCTAGCGAGCTACATGGATCCAATCTCCAGAGGGCTCACCATGTGCAGGATGGTGCAATTAGAATATCATGATTTGTAATTGAATTTCAGAAACTAATACCATAATCAGTATTAAAGCACAAATGCTTCAAATATCCTGTATGTCTGTGTGTGCAGTCAATGTGTACATTCAGGAAGTCCCCCTGCTGCTACCATCATTATTTAGTCATCTTACAGTATGCAAAAACAAATAAAAACTCATGAGCTCATGAAGACAAGGTGAATACAATACCTCTCCATTTACTCTAGCGCGGAAATAATAGCTGTTGGCACAGTAGCCACAAAGAAACTGCGGTGACAAAGTTCTCAGTATAATCCACTAATCTCGTAAGAATAACCACTTACTGTTGAAGGGGTTGTTATTGGTGTGCAGCCTCCAAGTGATGGCCTCATTCACATCCTTCTTCTTCACACACTGTATGCCCAGATTTGGAAAACTGAAAGTAAAATGACATGTGAGACAGAAACTGCTCAAGTGTGCACTTATTCTCATGTTTGTAAATGCTTTGGTATTTGATCAGAAAGGAGAAGTTCAACACAAACGTGCGGTTAAACAATCACTTCTACAGGTCAAGGACAGTTAGTGAGAAGTTGTGCAAAATTATTTCATTTATCACTTGAATCCCTTGAAACTAAAATAACAAGTATACAGTGAATATTATATATTCTAAGAAATTTAAATCATGGGTTTATCATAACTTTGCACATTAATTGGTTACTGTGTAAAAGATATCTAAATGAAATTACTGCCTGCAGATTTACTTCATAGCTCTGTTGTACAGTTACCTCAACAGATTTTAACCTGGAAAGAAAATTCCTAATAGAAACCAGTGCATGTTCCCATACAATACTTTAACTGTCTGCCGTCCAGAGTGTTTGTTTAACTTTCAGTGATGAAAGCAAACAGAAACAGTTCCCTGTACCCACATACGCTGGCTCAGTAATGTGGTTAAAGTTTAAGCTCATTCTGTCGGGCACTGACAACTCTTTTGATAAACATCAAAATTTATTATGATATGGAAACTGTTTGGGTCAGCTAGGATTACCAAATTATTTCTATTTGCTAAATATTTTTAGAATATTTTTATATTGTATATATTACTTTCTTCAAAGTCAAAAGTTTACATACACTGAGATTACTACAAGGGGGGGGGGGGGGCTGAAAAGTTTATAGGCTGACCATGATGCATTGGTCAAATTTGACCAAATGTGGTTTATTTTTCAACACTGGTGTTGCAGCACTTGGATTCCTGCGGTATAGAAGCTCACTTCTTGATCCTGAAAAACATAACTCCTTCTGAGTCAGTTAATGAACTTTTCACACCCCCTCCGTATGCCTTTCAACAGTTTGGTAAAGGCCCAGATAATGAGGTCATGGTTTTGGAAGCTTCTGATAAGGGTGTGTGTGTGTGTGTGTGTTAAATCAGGACACTGTATAAGGTAGCCCTCAGCCTCTTTGTTTGCAGATGAAATGTAGTTTATATGGCATTTTGACCTTGATCTTTCAATCTCAAAACCATAGTCAGCAGTCAGGGTGAACCTGTGTACAAAGTTTGGTGACCCTAGCTTTACTTGTTCTATAGTAATAGTGCAAAGGGAATATTAACATTGACTTTTGACCCCAAAGCCATAGTCAGAGAGCAGGGTCTAAGCCATCAAAGACTCGTCTTTGAAATGATGATATTGATTTGAAAAGGCAACATCCTTCCTTTGTGTAGTTATTGCGCTACAACATTTAGAAAAAACTGACCTGAGGTCAAAGGAATGATGTTGCCTTTTCAAATCAATATCATCATTTCAAAGACGAGTCTTTGATGGCTTAGACCCTGCTCTCTAGGTCAAAGGTCACACAAAGGTCAGAGGTAACCCAAATTCAAACTCATTCGAGATATGTCATAGATAGCTATTTAATTAATTTTATTAATTTGAAAACCCAATGTCATTTCTTTCTCTAGCTATTGCATCCATAAGGTAGGTGTTGATGCTGGCGCCCATCCGCCCAGTGGGGTAACAACAATAACCCCTCAACCTTTATAGGCTGAGGGACAAAAAAAAATGATCGCAATTTGTAACTGTAACTCCAATTTGGATGTGAATACCCTCAAATTAAAGCTGAAAGTCTGCACTTTAGGCCCATATTGATTATATAACAGTATCTTGAATATGTTTTGGTAAATAGCTAAAATAAACTTGTGTCACTGTTCCATTATTTTTGGAGGAGAGTGTAGAGTGGATATAAAAGTCTACACACCCCTGTTCAAATGCCAGGTTTTTGTGATGTAAATAAAATGAGGTCAAGATAAACCCTTTCAATTTTTTTTCCACCATTAGTGTGACCTATAACCTGTACAACCCAATTGAAAAACAAACTGAAATCTTCTAGGGAGAAAAATAAAAACTTACAATAACCTGGTTTCAAAAATATGCAAACCCTTAAAATCTAATACTTGGTTGCAGCACCTTTGGCTTTTATTACAGCACTCAGTCTTTTTGGGTAGGAGTCTATCAGCGTGGCACATCTTGATGTGGCAATATTTGCCCACTTTTCTTTGCAAAAACGCTCCAAATCTGTCAGATTGTGAGGGCATCTCCTGTGCACAGCCCTCTTCAGATCACCCCACAGATGTTCAATCAGATTCAGGTCTGGACTCTGGCTGGGCTATTCCAAAACCTTAATCTTCTTCTAGTGAAGTCATTCTTTTGTTGATTTGGATGTGTGCTTTGAGTCATTGTCATGCTGAAAGATGAAGTTCCTCTTCATCTTCAGCTCTCTAGCAGAAGCCTGAAGGTTTTGTGCCAACACTGACTGGCATTTGGAACTGTTCATAATTCCCTCCACTTTGACTAAGGCCCCAGCTCCAGCTGAAGAAAAAACAGCTCCAAAGCATGACGCTGCCATAACCATGCTTCACTGTAGGTATGCTGTTCTTTTGGTGATGAGCAGTGTTGTGTTTGTGCCAAGTACACCTTTTGGAATTATGGCCAAAAAGTTCAACCTTGGTTTCATTGGGCCATAATACATTTTCCCACATGTGTTTGGGAGATTTCAAATGTGTTTCGGCAAAATGTAGCTGTGCTTTGATGTTTTTCTTCATCAGATAAAGCTTATGTCCTGCCACCCTACCCCACAGCCCAGACATATGAAGAAGACGGGAGACTTTTGTCACATGTACTAAACAGCTAGTACTTGCCAGAAATTCATGCAGCTCCTTCAGTGTTGCTGTCGGCCTCTTGGCAGCATCCCTGACTAGCTTTCTTCTTGCCTTTTCGTCAATTTTGAAGGGACATCCAGTTCTTGGTAATGTCACTGTTGTGCCATATTTTCTCCACTTGATGATGACTGTCTTCAGTGTGTTCCATGGTATATTTAATGCCCTGGAAATTATTTTGTACCATTCTCCTGACTGATACCTTTGAACAATGAGATCCCTCCGATGCTTTGGAAGCTCTCTGCGGACCATGGCTTGTGCCGTAAGATGTGACTACAAAAAATGTCAGGAAAAGTCTACTAGAACAGCATAACTTTATTTGGGGTTAATCAGAGGCACTTTAGAATCAGAATCAGAATCAGGTTTATTGCCATTGTTCATGTAGTACACAAACTAGGAATTTGTCTCGGTACAATGCTGCAACATTAAACATGATAAGATAAGAGAAATAAACTATACATGTAATAAAGTGTAGGATAAGATTAAGTGATACTGGTCAACAGTTAAAATATATATTAGCCGACTTCCGGGAAGATGGCGGAGAGACATAACACTTAAACAAAGAGCTCTCCCTAGCCGGATTAAAAATCATCGGTAAATGGCCAACTCGACATAAACGAATCAATAAACTAAGGGATGAAAACACGAAGGAACCGGGCACAAGGACAAAAACAGGGTAAAATTGAAGAATTCCTCTCCAACAACGCAGGAAAAACCGCTGTACGCAAAGCCCAAAAAAACGAGATGTCCACAGCAGTGAAAATGGAGGACGCCAGACTCGACAACATGAACGCTGGCATCGCCAGTTTGGGTGAAGAGTTGAGAGAATTCAAGCGACAGCTACAACAGGATTTAGCGGCTCTTAAGGAGGAACTGAAAAAAGAAATTAAGGAGGAAATCATGGACCTCCGAAGAGAAATGGAGCGTAAATTAACGGAAAACATGGAGGAGCTGCGCTCCCAGCGGGCGTGTATGACAGAAGCGCAGACCCGAATTTCGGAACTAGAAGATTGGAAAAGCGAGGCAAACGAACAACTATAGACCCTGACGACGCAAACGCAGAGGATGCAGGAGAAAATAAACGACTTGGAGAGCAGATCCCGACGAAGCAATATGCGCATCTTTGGAATTCCGGAGGGCATTGAAGGCAACTCGATGACAAAATTCATGGATCAGTTCTTAAAAAAAGAACTGGAAATACCCGGAGAAACGGATCTGCAGATTCAACGGGCGCACAGAACACCGGCACAGAACCCGAAAACAAACTCTCCACCCAGGTCAGTTGTGGTAAACTTTGTGAAATATGACATAAAGGAAAGAATCCTGACGCAAGCATGGAAAAAAAAGATACGAATCGGCGACAAACAGGTATTTTTTGACCATGACTACCCGACAGAAATCGTGCAGCAGCGGAAGAAATATGCCAATATTAAAAAAACGCTGAAAGAGAAAAAAATTAGATTCCAAACGCCGCTAACGAAAATGAGGATTCATTGGGAGGAAGGCACAAGAACCTACAACACGGCCGAAGAGGCAGCGCGGGATATGATGGAGCGGGGCCTTGAGGTGAGCGTGCCGAAGGAGACGGCTGGAGCAGCGGCGGCCCTGAACGCACCACGACAGACGGAGTGGAGACGAGTGAACGGCGGAAGAAGGGGGAGAGACGTAGAGCAGCGGGCCCAGGACAAGCTACAAGGCTTTCAACTGAAAGCCTAGATCATAACAAAGATTAAGAAAGGCACAGAAGAAATGAAGGCCAAGAAGACAAGGTAAAAGAGAAACAGACGGCTAGGAGAGGTTTAAGTGATATTTGTTGGACATTTCTAGACTTATGACTATTACTTTGATAGTAATTAGAAGTCTAGGGAGGGCCCTTCACTCTGTGAAGACAAACCCCCCACCCACCAACAGGGACCAGTGGGCAGAAGAAAGGCCCAAAGTACGGAGGTCGAGTTTTTTTAATGTGTTTTTATATAAATATGTGTTATTTTTGTTGTTAAAGGGGCTAGGAGCACAAGTTAAAAAAATGGAAAAACATGAATATGGGTAAAAATCTTAAGATAATGACACTAAACGTGAATGGTCTGAACTCACCTGTTAAAAGGGAAAGAATAATAAGAAAATTCAAGAAGGAAAAAGCTGAAATTATATTTATGCAAGAGACATTTGAGCAAGGCAGAACATGTGAAACTAAAGAGATTTGGCTATAAGAACTCCTACTACAGTTCATTTAAGGGAGGAGCAAAAAGGGGGGTTATGATACTAATCTCAAACAAAATACAATTTGAAAGTGAACAGGAAATCCAGGATAAAGAAGGCAGATATGTAATAATAAAGGGAAGAATAGATGGTATGCAGATCACATTAGTGAACATCTATGCCCCACCAGAAAGTGACAAGGGTTTTTTTCAACATCTGTTTGATCTCATAGCAACACACAGTGAAGGAGTCCTAATTTGTGGAGGAGACTTAAATGCTGTCATGGATCATGAAGTTGACACAACAAGTGTTAAGAAGACAAAAAAACATGTAACAAAGTTCATAAGAACCTCACTGGCAGAAATGGGTATGGTAGACATATGGAGGGACCTACACCCACTCGAAAAAGACTATACACATTATTCAGCAGCCCATAAAGTACACTCTAGAATAGATTACTTCCTTATGAATGAAGGTGACAGACACAGGGTGAGAAATTGTTGGATTGGAGGGGCAGAAATATCAGATCATAATCCTATATACATGGAAATATATTTAAACAATAGAAAACGACAAACAACATGGAAACTTAACATAGGACTGTTAAATGATGAGAAAATGAAAGAAAGAATAAAAATAAACATAAACGAATATATCCAAGAGAATGACAATGAAGAAGTGGACCCAACAATACTATGGGACGCACTAAAAGCCGTGTTAAGGGGTAAATTAATTGTTGAAACAGGAAAAGCAAATAAGACTAAGCTGGAAGCTTATGAACAAAGATGTGAGAGACTAAGGGAATTAGAACGTAAACATCAAAGCACAAATGATCCAAAAATATATCAAGAAATTAAAGAAGAAAAAACAAAGATAAAAGAAACACAAATGGATGAAATTGAAAGGAAAAATAGATATCTAAAGCAAAAATATTATGAAACGGGGCCAAAAGCCACAAAACTGCTGGCAAAACGGTTAAGAAAACAACAAACAATGAATAATGTATACAAGATTAAAGACCCCACCACAAATAAAACCACAGTTAACCCAGAAAACATCGAAGAAATTTTCCATAATTTCTACCAAGAACTATACTCGCAACCTGAAGAAACAAATACTAAAGATATCAAAAAATTTCTAGACACATTGGACTTGCCATCAATAGGAAATCAACAAAATGAAAAACTAACAGCAGAAATAACAACACAAGAGATCAGAGATGTGATTAAGTCACTTAAAAACGGTAAATCACCAGGTAGTGATGGATACCCATCTGAGTTTTATAAACTGTTTATAGAAGAACTCATGCCACAACTCCTAAAGTCATTTAATTGGACGCTGAACAACAACAAAATACCTCCAACATGGAACGAAGCAATCATTTCAGTTATTTTAAAACCAGGGAAAGATAAAGAACAATGCGGAAACTATAGACCAATCTCTTTATTAAATGTAGATTATAAAATATACACAACAATTATATGTAAACGAATAAAGACATTCTTGACGGAATTGATAGAAGATGATCAAACTGGATTCATAGAGGGACGCCAAACACATGACAATATCAGGAGAACAATACATATAATTAACCAAATACATAAAGAAAAGAAGAGCGCAGTAATAATGAGTTTAGACGCAGAAAAAGCATTTGACAGGGTTAACTGGAAATTCCTATATAGTGTACTGGAGCGCTTTGGATTTAACGAAAAATCAGTACAATGCATAAGGACGCTATATCAAGAACCTGTGGCAAGAATCAAGATAAACGGTAGCTTAACAGACAAAGTAAATATACAAAGATCAACTAGGCAGGGATGCTGCTTATCACCCACCTTGTTTGCTCTGTTCATAGAACCATTGGCTCAAGAGATAGGACAAAATAAGAAATTAAAAGGTGTAACAATAAAGGGGGCGGAACACAAGATTGGGCTATTTGCAGACGATATTATAGTTTACCTTGAACAACCAGATAAATCAATAATGGAAATGATGAACTTGATAGAAAATTTTGGAAAATTATCAGGATACAAGATAAACATAACAAAAACACAAGTACTGACATTCCACTATAACCCTCTAAACCAGATAACTGATAAGATCAAACTAAACTGGAAGCAAAAAGAAATAAAATACCTTGGAGTGAACATACCTAAAGACCTAAGCAAAATATATAAAGCAAACTATGATAGGTTGGAACAAGAAATAAAAAAAGATATTGATAGATGGTCAATCTTAAATATGGATCTGAATTCAAAAATTGAGACAGTCAAAATCAGCATACAACCTAGATTACTTTACCTCTTCCAGGCTATACCAACAGAGATTCCAGATGCCCAATTCTCAAAGTGGGACAGGATGATATCGAGATTTGTTTGGGGAGGTAAAAAACCAAGAGTGAAATATAAAACCCTCCAATTACCAAAAGAGAAAGGAGGCATGGGCCTACCGAGTCTAAAGGAATATTACTACTCAGCACAAATAAGATATATCATATGTTGGTGCGACGAGGGATATGAGGCAAAATGGAAAGAAATGGAAAAGGAAATTGAGGGACTCCCAGTACAAAGCATAATAGGGGATAAAGATGCATATAAGCAAATCAAACAAATAGACCCAATCACTAAATTTACTTTAGAACTGTGGTATAAAATAGTACAAAAATATAATATAAGGGAAGACATAAAACTATTGAAATGGGTAGCATTTGACAGTCAGTTTGAACCGGCAAAACAAGATAGGGGATACAAAAATCTGGTGAACAAGGGAATCACAGCATGGGGCAATATCGGAAAAAAAGATCTCGGGAGCTTTGTAAATATCAGGAGAAAATTTAAATTAGAAAGATCGGAATTTTTCAGATATCTGCAGATGAGAGATTACTATATGAAGAAGATTAGGCATAACCTCCAAACAGATGTGAACGAGATTATACAACTTATTTTAAGCTCATATGCAGGAAATAAAATAAGAATTATTTCAAAACTATATCAGAAACTTATGACAAACAATCATACAAGTAACTATATAAAGGAGAAATGGGAGAAAGAGCTCAATTTAAACATAACAGAAGAAAGCTGGCAGGAAATATGGAAAACACAACACACATCAACAAATTCAAGGGCATGGAGGGAATTTGGATGGAAAAACCTGATTCGCTTTTTCATTACACCACAGATTCAAGGAAAATATACAAATACCCAATCTTTATGCTGGAGGGGATGTGGGGCTCAAAATGCAGACCACTCACATATGTTTTGGAAATGCTACAAAATATCATCATTTTGGAAATCTATGCATGTGACAATACAGAGGATATTAGGATATAATATACCAATGAACTGTAACCTGATGTACTTATGTGATCTTAAAAAAGACAGTGTTATACAGGCTGAGGACAGATATCTAGTTAAAATCTTGTTGATTGCATGTAAAAAAACTATCACAAAAAAATGGCGATCAGAAGTTCTTCCTGACCAAGAACAATGGACTGACATTGTTGAGGACATACGTATGATGGAAAAACTAACATATCGACGAAGAATGCAAGAAGGAATATGGGAGAAAAAATGGCGGAAATGGACACACTACAAAGTGCAACAACGAGGCAGAAATTGAAAGAATAACCAAAGACACTGAAAAAACCAGAAGAATTAAGAGATGGAAACTAAAAACTTGATGCTCCAACATTTGTCCCCCCCCCTTTTATTTTTTATTTTTTTTTATTTTTTATTTTTATTTTGTTTATTTTTTTTTATTTTTCCCTACCCTAACCCCTTTGTTTTTTAAATGTAGAATGTGATCTGAATGCATTATATATGATGAAAAATGAATAAAAATCTAAGTTACAAAAAAAATATATATTAGCCAGCAGCAGATACTGTGGAGAACTATATAGTGCAGTCGGTAATGCAGGAAGAAAACAGTGATGATTGACATGAGTCTGGTTGAGCTGCTGTACATGGTGCACGAGAGTCACTTAGTGTTCAGCAGTCTAATGGCAGAGGGGAAGAAGCTGTTCATGTGACGGGAGGTTTTAGTCTGGATGGACCGAAGTCTTCTACCAGAGGGGAGGGGGGCAAACAGTACGTGACCAGGGTGTGAGGGATCGGCTATGATCCGGCCAGCACGCCTCCGGGTCCTGGAGATGTACAGATCCTGGAGAGATGGGAGCTTGCAGCCGATCACCTTCTCAGCAGTGCGCACGACGCGCTGCAGCCTTAGTCTGTCCCTGGCAGTGGCTCCTGCGTACCACACGGTTATGGAGGTGGTGAGGATGGACTCGATGATGGCTGTGTAGAACTGCACTAACATCTTGGTGGGTAGCTTGAGCTTCCTCAGCTGCCGCAGGAAGAACATCCTCTGCTGGGCTTTTTTGATGAGTGAGCTGATGGTCAGCTCCCATTTGAGGTCCCTGGTGATGGTGGTGCCTAGGAAGCGGAAGGAATCAGCAGTGGTGATGGGAGAGCCTGAGAGGGTGAGGGGGGGCAGAGGAGTAGTGACTTTCCTTAAGTCTACAATCATCTCCACTGTCTTCAGAGCGTTCAGCTGCAGGTTGTTATTGCTGCACCAGGACGCCAGCTGGGCCACCTCTCTCCTGTAGGCGGACTCGTCGCCGTTGGAGATAAGCCCGATGAGGGTGGTGTCGTCCGCAAACTTGATCAACTTGACAGACTGGTGGCTGGAGGTGCAGGAGTTGGTGTAAAGGGAGAAGAGTAGGGGGGAAAGTACACAGCCCTGGGGTGATCCGGTGCTGATGCTAGTATTAAGGCTGCAATCAGACCAGGATAGTCCAAGGGTCTCGGGTCAACTGGGCGGGAAATGCCGAAAATGTTCACACCTTTGTTTGGTCTGGTTTGCATTCACACTGCAGCGGACCAAACCGCCTGGACAACATCACGCAGTTACAACTGCCGAGGGGCACTTCCACCCTTTAGTCCACTGGATACTACTTCGTTTGGATTCACACTGCAAGCGGAGCGCACCAGACTTCGTTTGAAAGAGAACCGAGACCCCTGTTTTCAGGGGGTCCAGACTTTTCTTGTTTGGGGCACATGAGAGTTCCAACGCGCTTTCAGACAGCACCAAATTAACCAAACTATCCACAGAAGCCACTGTTTGGTCCTTTGGTCCGGACCAAACAGTGGACGTCTGAATGCACCCCAAATAGTGGCAGGTGTGTGCTGACTCCTATTTAACATGAGTTTGAATGTGATTGGTTAATTCTGAACACAGCCACATCCCCAGTTATAACAGGGTGTGCATATTTATGCAAACAGGTTATTGTAAGTTTTTTATTTTTCCCCTTAAAAGATTTCAGTTTGTTTTTCAATTGGGTTGTACAGGTTATAGGTCACATTTTTTTTTTCTTTTTTCTTCCCCTTGTCCTGTCAGGCAGCTAGGCAAACAGAACAGGGATCAGTCACCCTTATTGTGCCAAAACAGATTTACTTTGCCAAGAGGAGCTTATACGGTACCTAACTGTGTATTGTATATTGTTGTAAACTCCTCCTGTAATAACTTTTAATACTTTATTTTAATTATTTTACCCATGGAAGACCCCACAGGATGAGGAAGAGGGAAAGGAAGTGTGTGGAGGGGGGAAAGAAAAGGGAGGGGAACAGACAAAAAAAACAAACCAAGAACTAAAACAAACAAAAGACACACTGCTTCTTCCACCGAAGATGTCTCAACACGAGTCTGGTTTCCGCACCTGTTAAAGGACAGACACTTGTGCGTATACGTCTGCATGCATATATATGAGAACGCGTGCAAAATAAGTGTGTGCATGTGAGTGGTTTGTCAGTAAACACACAAAGCGGAGGGCCGGGGGCCACAGCCCAACCCCCCCGGCCCACCCCGCAGCCACCCTAACCAACACCCCCCCAGGGCCAGACAAACGGCCACCCCGGAACAGGCCCCCCGGACACCCGCGGTCGGGGCGCAGCCAGCCGCCAGAGGTGCCAAGGAGAGCAAGCCACCACCCGTCACCCCTCAGATTATAGTATTAATAAGCGGGGACCAGAGAGAATTGAGTTCCGCCAATTGATTATTTGAGGAGGCTGACAATCTATCCAATAGTAAGTTATTATAATAAGTCATGCATAAGTTGGTCATAAGTTGGGGGGCAGCAGTGGCTCAGGAGGTACAGTCGGTCGTCCAATAACCGAACCTTGGTGGTTCGAATCCTGCTCTCCCCGGATATCCTGCCGTTGTGTCCCTGGGCAAGACACTTCACCCCCAATTGCTCCTGGTGGGTCTGGAAGCGCCATGTTAGGTAGCATGCCGCCATCAGTGTGTGAATGGGTGGATAGCAGGATCTGTAAAGCGCTTTGGTCATCAAGAGATGAGAATAAAAGCGCTATATAAGTGAATGCCATTTGCCATTTTACCATTTTTATGTTATTTCTTGATTTCCAATTCATGAGGCTAGTTTTCTTTGCGATGCATAAGGCAGTGAGAACCATGTGTGACATCCTTGCATCTATATTTATTTCACTTAAATCACCTAATATGCAAAGTGTGGATGAGGGTGGGACACTATACCCAAGCCATGCTGATAAGTCCTCACATGTCTTCTGCCAGAACTTTTGAACCGGTACACAGGACCACATAGCATGCATATAGCTATCCGGGACGTTGCTGGTGCAGTGAGAGCAGATATTTGTGTGACGCAGGCCGATTTTGAACATCTTTTGTCCCATGTAATGAATTCTATGTAGAACTTTATACTGTATAAGTTCTAAGTTAGAGTTTTTAGTCATCTTAAAAGTGTTTAAACACATTTGTGTCCAGAAACTTTCCTCATTATTAATCAATAAGTCTGTCTCCCATTTTGATATTGGAAGAGATACAGACTCATCCAGCTTTGATAATAGTCCATGTATTTTCGATATCAATTTAGGGGAACGGAAATTTAGAAACTCTGCCACCTTAACTGGTACCTCTAAATCTGTCTGATTAAGATTAAATCTTGCTTTTATTATAGATTTAAGCTGTTGATATTCAAAATACTTTTTATCACTGATGTCGTACTGTGACACTAGTTCCTGAAATTGGATCAAATTTCCACCTTGAATAAGATGTTCTAAGTTATTTATTCCCTTCTCTTGTCATAGTGGAAATTTTAATGTCCTCTTTTGTTGCAAGATATCAGGATTATTCCAAATGGGTGTGAGTTTACAGGGGACAAGTGAAGACCCTGTTATTTTTAAAAATTTCCACCAAGCCATCAGAGAGGAGCTGACATTAATACTTTTAAAACAGTCATGGCGTTTAATACAGGGACTTATAAAAGTTAAGTCAGAGATATTTAGCGACCCACAGGAAGCCTGTTCAGCATCTAACCATGGGTTTTCTAGTGGGGTTGATTTTGTCCATTTTGAAACAAACTGCAGTCTATTGGCTAAAAAGTAATTAAAAAAATTTGGTAGATCTAAGCCTCCGCACTCTTTTGCTTTTTGGAGTGTTTTTAAACTAATCCATGATGGTTTATCCTTCCATAAAAAATTACTTATATTTGAGTCTAGAGACTTAAACCAGGCCATTGATGGTTGGGTAGGAATCACTGAGAACAAATAGTTGATTTTAGGAAGGACCATCATTTTAACGGTTGCGGTTATAGGTCATATTAATGGTGAAAAAGTTTTGAAATGATTTATCTTGGTCTCAGTTTTTTTACATCATAAAAACCTGGCATTTGAACAGGGGTGTGTAGACTTTTTATATCCATTGTATATACGTATACTGTACATACATACATACACTTAACTGTGTATTGGGGTTTGTCACAGCAGATCACCTGCCTCCATCTCACGCTATCCTTTGCATCCTCTGTCATTTTTTTTTAAAGTCTGCTCATACAGCGGATCTGCAGCAGTGTGTATATGGTTAATCTGTTCAATCTGCTTAAATTTGTGAGGTCTTTCTTCGTTGAAAATATCCATCTTTCAGCTGCTCCCTTTAGGAGTCACAACAATGGCTCATCTACCTCCATCTCACCCTATCCCTTGCATCTTCCTCTGTAACACCAACCCTCTCCATGTCCTCCTTCACTACATCCATGAATTTTCTGTGGTCTTCCTCTTTTCCTCCTACCTGGCAGCTCCATCTTCAACATCCTTTGTCCAATATATCCACTATCCCTCACATGTCCAAACCATCTCAACCTTGTCTCTCTGTCTCCAAACCGCTCAACCTGAGCTGTCCCTCTGATATATTCATTTCTAATCCTGTCTCTCCGTCACTCTCAAAGAGAATCTTAGCATCTTCAACTCTCCCACCACCATCTTCACATAATACATCAAGCAGGTCTCACTACCATCATGTAAATCTTCCCTTTTACTCTGCTATCCTTATGTCGCAAATCACCCAACATTTATCTCCACCCACTCCATCCGGCTGGCACTCTCTTCTGCACTTTCCATTGCACTGGATGGTTAACCCCAGGTATTTAGACTCATCCACCTTCACTACCTCTACTCCTTGCATCTTTACCGTTACACTTGCCTCCCTCAAATTCACACACATGTATTCCATCTTGCTTCTATTAACTCTCATTCCTCTTCTCTCCAGTGCATAC
This sequence comes from Pholidichthys leucotaenia, assembly GCA_020510985.1. NCBI lineage: Eukaryota > Metazoa > Chordata > Actinopteri > Cichliformes > Pholidichthyidae > Pholidichthys > Pholidichthys leucotaenia. The sequence goes on from CM035836.1 coordinate 228,953,216, forward strand.
CTGCATCTCTCCAGGTTCTCTTCCACCTGCTTCCTACTCTCACTACAGATCACAATGTTGTCTGCAAATGTCATGGTCCACGGAGACTCCTGCCTTACCTTGTCTGTCAGCCTGTCCATCACCATGGCAAACAAGAAGGGGCTCAGAGCTGATCCCTGATGTAATTCCACCCCCACCTTGCTGTCCTCATGCATGTCCTGCACCACCCTCACATATGTCCATGGCCCTCCTGACTTCCTCATACAGCAACACACTTCCTCTCGTGGTACCCTTTTGACCTTCTCTATACATCTCCAACATTCTTAAAGCAAACACTACATCTGTAGTACTCTTTCCTTGCGTGAAAACCATACTGCTGCTCGCCGATTGTGACCGCTCTTCTTAACCTGGCTTCAACAACTCTTTCCCATATCTTCATAGTGCAGCTGATCAACTTTATGCTTGTACTTACTACAGCTCTGTCACCCTTGTTCTTGAAAACTGGTACCAGAACATATCTGTGGAGTTGCAGGTTCCAGACCTCTGTGCCAGTTTATGTTATACTCCTCTATATGACAAGGCTGAGGACTAGTTTCACCTGTGGCACTGTATCGTATGAGCTCATCAACTATCTGGGTCGATGACTAAAAAAAAAATGCCTTTTTGTATTGCTTTGACACTTTCCTCAAGATGTTTAGTAATGGCATGCCTCATTTGTTCAGGTATTTCTACAGCGTCCCAGTCAAAGAAAACACCCCCTACCTGTGTATTCTTCTCTCTTGCAGGTCGGCCTCGTAGTAGCCATGTTGGCAGTCTTTCCCCACCAGTTCGTGTGGATGAGGCTTGTAGGGTGTGTTTTTTGTCACCAGCGAAATGCGAACACGCAGGGGGCCAATGTAGTTGTGCACCTGTCCCACACCACAAAAATATTACATTTTACTGGTAAGAAAGTGCAGCTTCAAAAAGTATCAAGTACATTTGAAGTCATCCTGTAAAGGACAGATTAACAACCAGGGCAGTTTCTAGCTTTTTGGGGGCCCCATGCAAGCCTGTTTTTAGGCCGCTTTTTTGGAAAAGCGTTCAAACCCTTAAAAAAAATGCGAGTAAATCAACTGATATTGATGAACAACCACCTAATCCATACAGGAGCAAACCAACATATATATGAGCAATGTATGGTGTTAACAGCTTGTGGCCGTTATTCAGAACCTCTACAGCACAAGGATTAAGAATTAACATTGAACAGGTAGGAACAATATTTTGGGTTTCATCTGCCCTTTGTCTTGTGTGTCCGTAGCTGTTGTACAAATATCTGGTTCCTTAAGCTGGGTGATAAAACAATCACAATATTTTATTGAGTGGGAAATAAATTACAATGACAATGACAAACACAGGCTTTAAAATTCAATAATGTGGCCTATCACGCAGCACATAGACTTGGCATAATGGCGGCACAACAGCCAATCAGTCAATGTGTTGCTCACTTCAAGGAAGACGAAATGTCAACATTAGCAACATGGTTGTATCAGAGAAAAAATGTCGGCACCAGTATGTCCCGATGAGTGAAGCAGAGGAGACTATCTAGCAGGATGAAGGTAATTATTCAGCATATATATGCTCCAGTGTTAGGACCAAAATAGCTGAATGGTACCGAACTTCAGACATCTCACAATACGATGATTTAGCATCTCTACATTGTGTTTGAGTCACTCTGTTTTTTTTTTGTTTTTTTTTTGCGGGGGGGGGACTGATACAGGCTATCTACAAAAAGGGTATGGGTATTAGCAGTGGATAACATTTTTCTGCAGCCCGGTAACAAGTGGTCAGTCCATGGTCCAGTGGTTTGGAGGACTTGGCAATAAAGGCTGTTGCTGGCTGCAGCATGTCCTGACAAGCCCCACTGTGACTATGGACAATGGGGCTAATGTGTAGTTGTGGGCGAGTGGACATAGGCAGGGCTTTTAGCCAGACTATCTCTCTATTGGTGAGTTGAGTGCAGTATTGAATGAATTTATATGAAATAAGAAAAGATAATATTGCTCAGCAAAAATTTAGTTCACAGTAAGAATAACATAGGGTTAATACCCTAATACTGTCAACAAGATAAAATAACGAGAAATGTGTAATAATCATATACAGTGACCACTGCTGAAATTTAAAGTTGGTTCCATAAACTATCAGACCTATGTGTGTGTGTGTGCTACCTACTGTATAAATTTAAATTGCATATGTATACAACTGTTTCAGTTATTTGCTGGTGATTTTTTTTTAACCAAAAATTAGTTATTCAGCATCATTTGTTTATTGACTCTTAAAAAGCAGCTGAAAACATTGTTTATTTAAACAGGCTTTCTGCTGTGTTTCAAATCAACTGCTTTTTTTTTTTTTTTTGTAACTTAGATTTTTATTCATTTTTCATCATATATAATGCATTCAGATCACATTCTACATTTAAAAAACAAAGGGGTTAGGGTAGGGAAAAATAAAAAAAAATAAACAAAATAAAAATAAAAAAATTAAAAAAAATAAAAAATAAAAGGGGGGGGCAAATGTTGGAGCATCAAGTTTTTAGTTTCCATCTCTTAATTCTTCTGGTTTTTTCAGTGTCTTTGGTTACTCTTTCAATTTCTGCCTCGTTGTTGCACTTTGTAGTGTGTCCATTTCCGCCATTTTTTCTCCCATATTCCTTCTTGCATTCTTCGTCGATATGTTAGTTTTTCCATCATACGTATGTCCTCAACAATGTCAGTCCATTGTTCTTGGTCAGGAAGAACTTCTGATCGCCATTTTTTTGTGATAGTTTTTTTACATGCAATCAACAAGATTTTAACTAGATATCTGTCCTCAGCCTGTATAACATTGTCTTTTTTAAGATCACATAAGTACATCAGGTTACAGTTCATTGGTATATTATATCCTAATATCCTCTGTATTGTCACATGCATAGATTTCCAAAATGATGATATTTTGTAGCATTTCCAAAACATATGTGAGTGGTCTGCATTTTGAGCCCCACATCCCCTCCAGCATAGAGATTGGGTATTTGTATATTTTCCTTGAATCTGTGGTGTAATGAAAAAGCGAATCAGGTTTTTCCATCCAAATTCCCTCCATGCCCTTGAATTTGTTGATGTGTGTTGTGTTTTCCATATTTCCTGCCAGCTTTCTTCTGTTATGTTTAAATTGAGCTCTTTCTCCCATTTCTCCTTTATATAGTTACTTGTATGATTGTTTGTCATAAGTTTCTGATATAGTTTTGAAATAATTCTTATTTTATTTCCTGCATATGAGCTTAAAATAAGTTGTATAATCTCGTTCACATCTGTTTGGAGGTTATGCCTAATCTTCTTCATATAGTAATCTCTCATCTGCAGATATCTGAAAAATTCCAATCTTTCTAATTTAAATTTTCTCCTGATATTTACAAAGCTCCCGAGATCTTTTTTTCCGATATTGCCCCATGCTGTGATTCCCTTGTTCACCAGATTTTTGTATCCCCTATCTTGTTTTGCCGGTTCAAACTGACTGTCAAATGCTACCCATTTCAATAGTTTTATGTCTTCCTTTATATTATACTTTTGTACTATTTTATACCACAGTTCTAAAGTAAATTTAGTGATTGGGTCTATTTGTTTGATTTGCTTATATGCATCTTTATCCCCTATTATGCTTTGTACTGGGAGTCCCTCAATTTCCTTTTCCATTTCTTTCCATTTTGCCTCATATCCCTCGTCGCACCAACATATGATATATCTTATTTGTGCTGAGTAGTAATATTCCTTTAGACTCGGTAGGCCCATGCCTCCTTTCTCTTTTGGTAATTGGAGGGTTTTATATTTCACTCTTGGTTTTTTACCTCCCCAAACAAATCTCGATATCATCCTGTCCCACTTTGAGAATTGGGCATCTGGAATCTCTGTTGGTATAGCCTGGAAGAGGTAAAGTAATCTAGGTTGTATGCTGATTTTGACTGTCTCAATTTTTGAATTCAGATCCATATTTAAGATTGACCATCTATCAATATCTTTTTTTATTTCTTGTTCCAACCTATCATAGTTTGCTTTATATATTTTGCTTAGGTCTTTAGGTATGTTCACTCCAAGGTATTTTATTTCTTTTTGCTTCCAGTTTAGTTTGATCTTATCAGTTATCTGGTTTAGAGGGTTATAGTGGAATGTCAGTATTTGTGTTTTTGTTATGTTTATCTTGTATCCTGATAATTTTCCAAAATTTTCTATCAAGTTCATCATTTCCATTATTGATTTATCTGGTTGTTCAAGGTAAACTATAATATCGTCTGCAAATAGCCCAATCTTGTGTTCCGCCCCCTTTATTGTTACACCTTTTAATTTCTTATTTTGTCGTATCGCTTGAGCCAATGGTTCTATGAACAGAGCAAACAAGGTGGGCGATAAGCAGCATCCCTGCCTAGTTGATCTTTGTATATTTACTTTGTCTGTTAAGCTACCGTTTATCTTGATTCTTGCCACAGGTTCTTGATATAGCGTCCTTATGCATTGTACTGATTTTTCGTTAAATCCAAAGCGCTCCAGTACACTATATAGGAATTTCCAGTTAACCCTGTCAAATGCTTTTTCTGCGTCTAAACTCATTATTACTGCGCTTTTCTTTTCTTTATGTATTTGGTTAATTATATGTATTGTTCTCCTGATATTGTCATGTGTTTGGCGTCCCTCTATGAATCCAGTTTGATCATCTTCTATCAATTCCGTCAAGAATGTCTTTATTCGTTTACATATAATTGTTGTGTATATTTTATAATCTACATTTAATAAAGAGATTGGTCTATAGTTTCCGCATTGTTCTTTATCTTTCCCTGGTTTTAAAATAACTGAAATGATTGCTTCGTTCCATGTTGGAGGTATTTTGTTTTGTTTTTTTTTGTTTTTTTTTTTTTTTTTGTTACTTATTTGTACCCGTAGGTAGACTTGGTTTGCAGGCTGGTGACAAGCCACCGGCTGCTGGTCGCTGCGTGCGCGAGCGCCCTAAACCTACATGTTTTTGGTGTGCGGGAGGAAACCGGAGAAATCCCGGAGTAAACCCGCGCAACACGGGGAGAACATGCAAACTCCACACAGCTCACTGTTGGTCGGGGGCTGGGATCGAACCCACGATCTCATGATCCCCGCGGTCCCCCGGCCGAGGGTAAAACTGTGCTGCCGCAGTGCTAAACCACTGCGCCACCGTGCAGCCAAGCATTGTTCTTTATCTTTCCCTGGTTTTAAAATAACTGAAATGATTGCTTCGTTCCATGTTGGAGGTATTTTGTTGTTGTTCAGCGTCCAATTAAATGACTTTAGGAGTTGTGGCATGAGTTCTTCTATAAACAGTTTATAAAACTCAGATGGGTATCCATCACTACCTGGTGATTTACCGTTTTTAAGTGACTTAATCACATCTCTGATCTCTTGTGTTGTTATTTCTGCTGTTAGTTTTTCATTTTGTTGATTTCCTATTGATGGCAAGTCCAATGTGTCTAGAAATTTTTTGATATCTTTAGTATTTGTTTCTTCAGGTTGCGAGTATAGTTCTTGGTAGAAATTATGGAAAATTTCTTCGATGTTTTCTGGGTTAACTGTGGTTTTATTTGTGGTGGGGTCTTTAATCTTGTATACATTATTCATTGTTTGTTGTTTTCTTAACCGTTTTGCCAGCAGTTTTGTGGCTTTTGGCCCCGTTTCATAATATTTTTGCTTTAGATATCTATTTTTCCTTTCAATTTCATCCATTTGTGTTTCTTTTATCTTTGTTTTTTCTTCTTTAATTTCTTGATATATTTTTGGATCATTTGTGCTTTGATGTTTACGTTCTAATTCCCTTAGTCTCTCACATCTTTGTTCATACGCTTCCAGTTTAGTCTTATTTGCTTTTCCTGTTTCAACAATTAATTTACCCCTTAACACGGCTTTTAGTGCGTCCCATAGTATTGTTGGGTCCACTTCTTCATTGTCATTCTCTTGGATATATTCGTTTGTTTATTTTTATTCTTTCTTTCATTTTCTCATCATTTAACAGTCCTACGTTAAGTTTCCATGTTGTTTGTCGTTTTCTATTGTTTAAATATATTTCCATGTATATAGGATTATGATCTGATATTTCTGCCCCTCCAATCCAACAATTTCTCACCCTGTGTCTGTCACCTTCATTCATAAGGAAGTAATCTATTCTAGAGTGTACTTTATGGGCTGCTGAATAATGTGTATAGTCTTTTTCGAGTGGGTGTAGCTCCCTCCATATGTCTACCATACCCATTTCTGCCAGTGAGGTTCTTATGAACTTTGTTACATGTTTTTTTGTCTTCTTAACACTTGTTGTGTCAACTTCATGATCCATGACAGCATTTAAGTCTCCTCCACAAATTAGGACTCCTTCACTGTGTGTTGCTATGAGATCAAACAGATGTTGAAAAAAACCCTCGTCACTTTCTGGTGGGGCATAGATGTTCACTAATGTGATCTGCATACCATCTATTCTTCCCTTTATTATTACATACCTGCCTTCTTTATCCTGGATTTCCTGTTCACTTTCAAATTGTATTTTGTTTGAGATTAGTATCATAACCCCCCTTTTTGCTCCTCCCTTAAATGAACTGTAGTAGGAGTTCTTATAGCCAAATCTCTTTAGTTTCACATGTTCTGCCTTGCTCAAATGTGTCTCTTGCATAAATATAATTTCAGCTTTTTCCTTCTTGAATTTTCTTATTATTCTTTCCCTTTTAACAGGTGAGTTCAGACCATTCACGTTTAGTGTCATTATCTTAAGATTTTTACCCATATTCATGTTTTTCCATTTTTTTAACTTGTGCTCCTAGCCCCTTTAACAACAAAAATAACACATATTTATATAAAAACACATTAAAAAAACTCGACCTCCGTACTTTGGGCCTTTCTTCTGCCCACTGGTCCCTGTTGGTGGGTGGGGGGTTTGTCTTCACAGAGTGAAGGGCCCTCCCTAGACTTCTAATTACTATCAAAGTAATAGTCATAAGTCTAGAAATGTCCAACAAATATCACTTAAACCTCTCCTAGCCGTCTGTTTCTCTTTTACCTTGTCTTCTTGGCCTTCATTTCTTCTGTGCCTTTCTTAATCTTTGTTATGATCTAGGCTTTCAGTTGAAAGCCTTGTAGCTGTCCTGGGCCCGCTGCTCTACGTCTCTCCCCCTTCTTCCGCCGTTCACTCGTCTCCACTCCGTCTGTCGTGGTGCGTTCAGGGCCGCCGCTGCTCCAGCCGTCTCCTTCGGCACGCTCACCTCAAGGCCCCGCTCCATCATATCCCGCGCTGCCTCTTCGGCCGTGTTGTAGGTTCTTGTGCCTTCCTCCCAATGAATCCTCATTTTCGTTAGCGGCGTTTGGAATCTAATTTTTTTCTCTTTCAGCGTTTTTTTAATATTGGCATATTTCTTCCGCTGCTGCACGATTTCTGTCGGGTAGTCATGGTCAAAAAATACCTGTTTGTCGCCGATTCGTATCTTTTTTTTCCATGCTTGCGTCAGGATTCTTTCCTTTATGTCATATTTCACAAAGTTTACCACAACTGACCTGGGTGGAGAGTTTGTTTTCGGGTTCTGTGCCGGTGTTCTGTGCGCCCGTTGAATCTGCAGATCCGTTTCTCCGGGTATTTCCAGTTCTTTTTTTAAGAACTGATCCATGAATTTTGTCATCGAGTTGCCTTCAATGCCCTCCGGAATTCCAAAGATGCGCATATTGCTTCGTCGGGATCTGCTCTCCAAGTCGTTTATTTTCTCCTGCATCCTCTGCGTTTGCGTCGTCAGGGTCTGTAGTTGTTCGTTTGCCTCGCTTTTCCAATCTTCTAGTTCCGAAATTCGGGTCTGCGCTTCTGTCATACACGCCCGCTGGGAGCGCAGCTCCTCCACGTTTTCCGTTAATTTACGCTCCATTTCTCTTCGGAGGTCCATGATTTCCTCCTTAATTTCTTTTTTCAGTTCCTCCTTAAGAGCCGCTAAATCCTGTTGTAGCTGTCGCTTGAATTCTCTCAACTCTTCACCCAAACTGGCGATGCCAGCGTTCATGTTGTCGAGTCTGGTGTCCTCCATTTTCACTGCTGTGGACATCTCGTTTTTTTGGGCTTTGCGTACAGCGGTTTTTCCTGCGTTGTTGGAGAGGAATTCTTCAATTTTACCCTGTTTTTGTCCTTGTGCCCGGTTCCTTCGTGTTTTCATCCCTTAGTTTATTGATTCGTTTATGTCGAGTTGGCCATTTACCGATGATTTTTAATCCGGCTAGGGAGAGCTCTTTGTTTAAGTGTTATGTCTCTCCGCCATCTTCCAAATCAACTGCTTTTTAATGGTCTGATATTTTCAAATTATTTTATTGCTTGTTTTACTTGGTTTTTGTATTTTTTTCACAATGCAATTGTTTTGCATTCAACTCGTTAATGCCTGAGTCATAATCAAATCAAATCGTGAGACTACTGAAGATTCATACCTCTCGTGTCTTGAAAGCTGTTCTGGGGTCTTGGGACACATCTCTCACTAATTTTCTTACCATAAGAAAATTTTCTTACCAAGTCCTTCACTTCCTACCTCTGCCAGGCTTGTTCTGTACTGTGTGGCTCTCTTTGAATTTCTTGGCGATACGTCTAACTACGTTCTTGACACTTGGAAATGCTGTGATGACTTTGTGCAAGATTATCAGAAGAGAACCCCCACCCCCCCACCCCAATTCACCAACATTCTTTGGCTTCCACCAGTCGTAAAAAAGGATTTGCATTCTGACAGACCAAGAGCCTGAAGCTTTTTTAAACAAACACTTTTCTTTCCTTTATGATTTATATAGACGCACTGACCCAAACTGACCTTCTCTGGATAAGAGAAGGACTATTAATATGACAAGCTTGATTTGCAGGACTGACCAGAGATCTAACCAGAAGATCCCCCCTGCCGCCCCCGGCCCGAGTTGACAGGCTCCACCATCCTCCCCCTTAGGTGGATCCCTTCAAAAATACCTTGGCCAAAGCCGTCATTTTCAGGTCATAAAACTTTCCCCTAGCCTCTCTGTTGCATTCCAAACTGACTGTTATGGAAGAAATGAATCTGATGATCTTGATATTTTGATATTTTAATTTTGTTTTGTGAATGAACTTCTGATCAGCTGTTGTGCCTATTTTGGTTTATCAACCATAAGAATCACAGCCCTCCTGGATGGACCTGTCATGACTCCCCATCCTGATAAAGTCCTGGACTCATTACTATTAAGATGTGGTGTTTATATTTTTTTGTAATATTTGAAACAGAACAAACATTTAAACTCAATCTGAGTTACTGTTTATAAAGATTTTATGCCAGATGCCCTTCCTGATGCAACCCTTCCATTTACCCGGGCTTGGGACCGGCACAAGGAGTATGCTGGCTTGTGCTCCCCCTGTAGCTGGGTTTGTGGAACTGAAGACCAAAAATAAAAGAAATTTAAACATTCTGTTCAGCCACAACTGAACTTGCAGAGCCAAGTGTGGACTAGGGGTGTGCCATATCGTGTCGGTCACAATCATACCGGCATAAAGTTTGATACCAGTGTAAAAACTAATATTGCGATATTTGGGGTATGCTGTGTGCTGATGTCACACTGTTACGCTGCTGACACGTTACCATAAAAATGGCAACGCAAACATGGTGCCGGAAGCTGCTGCTCTGTGGTTGGAGCGTCTGCATCTACCTGTGTGGAAATATTTTAAGTTTTAAGGCTGTTTCAGACTGCTGCCACGTTAAAAAACCCCAAAAGAAAACGAGGCACCAATGCAGATGATCTTGCCACATTTTTTCGCTGCACGTCAACAACACTGCTTTGGTGAGGTGTTAAAGTCCGACGATGTTGACAGAGTGTCCAGTGTTCTATTTTCATTCCATTTCGGCTGCTTCAACTCGATTTTATTCAACCACCCATAGGTAAAAAAACCAAAAAAAAAAAAAAAAAAAACCAAACCACTGCTTCAGTGCAACGAGAGCCAAAAAGCCCTGGACACGTCTGTGCAACAGAGACTACTAAAGCAGGTAAAGTGAGTCAGCACAGACCCCAATATTTACATGCACTTAATATATGGTTTATATATTTTCTTGTTTAGTTTAGTTTAGTTTATTTGAAAAGGGACAATGCAATTTCATAAAACACATGATTACACATGGTTAAAAAAGCCAGAATTAGCCAAAAGGCTAGTTTTCATCTGTAGTCCCCTGGCCAAGATGTAAAAAAGCAGTAAAATGCATCTACAAGAAAAAAAACATGGTTAGAGATTTAAGAGGGCACTAATGTAACAAATAACATATACATAACAAACTGTACATTTAAACACAACATCAAACATCACAGCAGACTTATCTTTTAGTGTTGGCAGCTGTAGGTGTTTATAAGCCACATTTTCAATTTTTTTGTGAAGGCCTTGAATGTTGTGAGCAGTTTAACCTCCTCAGGTACTGAGTTCCACTCACTAGCGCTCCTCACTGACCAGGCCGACTTACTGAAAGTGCTCCTGCGCAGAGGAATGAAACAGTCACCTCTGACAGAGCCTCGAGTGACACGCTCAGAGCTGTTTCTTTGGCTGATGAACTCTGCCAGAGGATCTGGAGCCAAATCATGCAGTACTTTATAAATCAAATTTAAATTTGCAAATGTATGAAGACTATCCCAATTTAAAAGACTATTTTTTTAAAATTGCACAATGATGATAATGCCTAGGTTTTTTATCCATAACTTTCAGTGCTTGTTTGTACAAAACTTCCAATGGTTTTTTTGCACTCAAACCCGCCTGGGACCAGCTAGTTAGGCAATAGTTGAAGTGACTCAGAATCATTGAATGCAAGTATATTTTTGCGGCATCAGTTGACATTTCATTTCGAATTGCACGGAAATTTGCAAGATTTAACTCGATTTTTTTACACAATTTAGCAATATGGGCTTTAAAAGAAAGCTGTGAATCTATTATTAACCCAAGATATTTATATTGGCTAACAATTTGTATTTTTCCTCCATTAACATGTATGTCAGGGTCAGGTGACACTATTTATTTTAGTGAAATACATGCCTACAGTTTTAGAAACATTTAACTGTAGACAGCACTCCTGCAACCAAGTTGTGACACAGGACATTGTTTTACTAAGTTTAGCAGCAACAGTGTCTTTGGAGCGACCATGAACAAAAAAAAACGTGTCGTCTACATACATTAAGCATTCAGCTTCAGAACAAACAGTGGGCAAATCATTAATATAAATACTAAATAAAAGGGGGCCTAATATTGATCCCTGAGGGACTCCAGAAGTTAGCCTAAGAGAATCACATCTGCAGATGTTAACTGATACAGATTGTGTTCGATCATGCAGATATGATTCAATCCAGCTCACAGCATTGTGAGAAAAGTTAAATTTAAAGAGCTTGGTAAGAAGAACAGAGTGATTTACTGTATCGAATGCTTTCCTGAGGTCCAAAAACACCGCCCCTACAACTCCACCCTTATCAAGAAAAGATTTTATTTTCTCAATGAAGAGGCATGTAGCCATTTCAGTGGAACGCTTGGATCTGAAACCAAACTGCATGGCATGGAGAGAGGGGGAACTACTGTTTAAATAATGGACAATCTGTTCTGCCACCCATTTTTCTGCAATTTTGGAAATGGCCGGAAGAATGCTTATTGGTCGGTAGTTATGCAGAAGAGTTGAGTCACCGGATTTAAAAACAGGGGTAACAATAGCAGATTTCCAGGCCTTTGGAAAATGGCCAGATGAAATTGAAAGATTAATGATTGAGGCAATAGGAGTGGCGAGAGCTGAACCTAAATCTTTGAGCATGTTCGTGTCCATTCCAAAAACATTGTAATATTTGATACACAATTAAAAAATATTTGAAACAATCTGAGCCGCTACTTATAATCAAAAGAAATAACAGTGTTTTGTTTTTACTGAATACTAGTGCATGCCCGTAGAAAGCAAGTATTCTTGTCTGAAAACAGGTAGCCCAATTAGGCTTTACAGGCCCAAATGTCGGCTGTGTCTGAAAGTGGAGTACAAAGAGGTGTGGCTTGTATCTAGGCAATCACACGTTAGAATTTGACAAATATAAAAGGGACTGAACGGCACTAAGATTTATTTGATTGTGTGAATATTAATTACAGAATTATAGAAAATGAATGGGACATCCAATATTAGTGACTGTTTAAGAACCCTTGTTTGTCAGACTTTGTGTGATCTTTTATGACTTACAGTGGGGCAAAAAAGTATTTAGTCAGCCACCAATTGTGCAAGTTCTCCCACTTAAAAGATGAGAGAGGTCTCCAATTTTCATCATAGGTATACCTCAACTATGAGAGACAAAATGAGAAAAAAAAATCCAGAAAATCACATTGTCTTTGTATTTGGGTTCTAAATCTTTTATTGGGTTTTAGACCTTTAAGTTTTTAACCTCTTTGACTAGTCTTTAACTTTTTAATATGACCCTTCTCTCTTATCTCTGGTTTTTCTCTCACCTCTGTCTTTATACCCTGATTGATGGAGCCTTGAGTATTTTTATCATGTTTATAGTCAGCTTCATGTGTGCCTGTGTTTGTGTTTATGTTGAATGTAATTGTGGCTTGTAAATATGGATGTCACCAGACTGCAAAACAAATCTACCTACGGGTACAAATAAAGTAACCTGAACCTTGTCTGATTTTTAAAGAATTTATTTGCAAATTATGGTGGAAAATAAGTATTTGGTCAATAACAAAAGTTCATCGCAATACTTTGCTATATACCCTTTGTTGGCAATGACAGAGGTCAAACGTTTTCTGTAAGTCTTCACAAGGTTTTCACACACTGTTGCTGGTATTTTGGCCCATTCCTCCATGCAGATTTCCTCTAGAGCAGTGATGTTTTGGGGCTGTCGCTGGGCAACACGGACTTTCAACTCCCTCCAAAGATTTTCTATGGGGTTGAGATGTGGAGACTGGCTAGGCCACTCCAGGACCTTGAAATGCTTCTTACGAAGCCACTCCTTTGTCGCCCGGGCGGTGTGTTTGGGATCATTGTCATGCTGAAAGACCCAGCCACATTTTATCTTCAATGCCCTTGCTGATGGAAGGAGGTTTTCACTCAAAATCTCACAATACATGGCCCCATTCATTCTTTCCTTCACACGGATCAGTCATCCTGGTCCCTTTGCAGAAAAACAGCCCAACAAGTTGAGTTTTTACAATAAAGTTCTATTTTGGTTTCATCTGACCATATGACATTCTCCCAATCCTCTTCTGGATCATCCAAATGCTCTCTAGCAAACTTCAGACGGGCCTGGACATGTACTGGCTTAAGCAGGGGGACACGTCTGGCACTGCAGAATTTGAGTCCCTGGCGGCGTAGTGTGTTACTGATGGTAGCCTTTGTTACTTTGGTCCCAGCTCTCTGCAGGTCATTCACTAGGTCCCCCCGTGTGGTTCTGGGATTTTTGCTCACCATTCTCGTGATCATTTTGACCCCACGGGGTGAGATCTTGCATGGAGCCTCAGAACAAGGGAGATTATCAGTGGTCTTGTATGTCTTCCATTTTCTAATAATTGCTCCCACAGTTGATTTCTTCACACCAAGCTGCTTACCTATTGCAGATTCAGTCTTCCCAGCCTGGTGCAAGTCTACAATTTTGTCTATGGTATCCTTTGACAGCTCTTTGGTCTTGGCCATAGTGGAGTTTGGAGTCTGACTGTTTGAGGTTGTGGACAGGTGTCTTTTATACTGATAACGAGTGGAGGACAGAGGAGCTTCTTGAAGAAGTTACAGGTCTGTGAGAGCCAGAAATCTTGTTTGTAGGTGACCAAATACTTATTTTCCACCATAATTTGCAAATAAATTCTTTAAAAATCAGACAATGTAATTTTCTGGATTTTTTTTTTCTCATTTTGTCTCTCATAGTTGAGGTATAGCTATGATGAAAATTGGAGACCTCTCTCATCTTTTAAGTGGGAGAACTTGCACAATTGGTGGCTGACTAAATACTTTTTTGCCCCACTGTATATTCATAGGTGTATCTTGCACTTTGGGATATGGGAGTAGTTCAGTCGTCATAATTGCTTTAGTTTATATGTGTAGTTTATAGTCTATTGTCAATAATTGGATGATTTGGACTCTTTGGTGGATGTCACATGCTCATACATGGCTTTCTGTACAAATAAGATCGTTCCACGTAAACGTGTCAAAATATATCCCAACAACAAGCCATGGGTTACAAAATCAGGTAAATCCTGCTTACAGAGGAAAGCGCTTGCCTTTAAACAGGGGTCTGTTTCTGAGCTACAGGTTGCCACAAAAGAGCTGAAGTCCGAAACTTTAAGAGCAAAACAGAATTATAAATCAGAATTGGAAAGCAAGATGGCAACAAAGAAACTTGGTTCAGACTGGGCCAGTATGAAAACTATTGCAGGCCTTCAGAGCACAAAACGCAGCAATCGTGTGTTTTTAGATGGTTTTAATTCAGACACAGAGCTGGCTAATGCTCTTAATTTTGTTTTATGGTCGTTTTGACTCCTTTGATTTTAGCACAGAAACCTAAGATTTGAAACAGAAACTCAAAGACAATCAGCACTTTAATATTGAGGTGCAGGATGTTAAAAGGGAGTTCTGTGCTGTAAAAGTGAACAAAAGTCAGGGCCCTGATAATATATGTGGGCGCTTGGTAAAGTCCTGTGCACATGAACTGAGTCCTATATTTCATTACATTTTCAATAAGTCCTTACAGACACAACATGTGCCTAAGATCCGGAAAGAAGCCGTGGTTGTTCCCGTTCCAAAATCCAGCTGTCCTAAAACGGTAAACGACTTTAGACCAGTTGCTTTGACTTCAATTTTAATGAAAATTTTTGAAAAACTGGTCAGATGTGAGGTCCTAAAGCAGACTGAGCATGCATTGGATCCTCTGCAGTTTGCCTATAGGCCTCACAGAGGAGTGGAGGATGCCACTGTCACTCTGTTTAACATGCTTTTTAAACATCTGGATTTTGATGGGACACACGCCAGGCTTTTATTTGTGGACTTTTCCTCCGCCTTTAATACAATCCAACCTCATATCTTAGTTGAAAGGCTCCTGCAACAATTTGATCTGAGCAATAATCTGGTGGGTTGGATTCTGGATTTCTTAACCAACAGGACGCAGAGAGTAAGGGTCAATGGTACATTGTCTGACCAAAAGTGCTCTTCTACTGGCTCTCCTCAGGGGTGTGTGTTGTCACCACTACTCTTCATCCTGTACACAAACATGTGTCGGAGCAGACATGACAACAGACGCATTATAAAGTATGCTGATGACTCAGTTATTGTCAGTCTCCTCCAGGATGGTGAGAGTGGCCACAGCCCAGTAGTTGATGATTTTGTTCACTGGTGTGAGGATTCCTACCTGCAGCTGAATATGACAAAAACTAAAGACATGATTATTGACTTTAGGAGGAAAACTCCCAGGCACAAAGTCACCGTACTAAAAGGCCAGACCACCGAATGTGTACAATCCTACAAATATCTTGGGACGATTATTGATAGTAATTTAAACTTTGAAGAGAACCTGTGAAAGGGTGTGCAAAAAGGGTCAGCAACATTTGCATTGCTTGAGAAAACTTGCAAGCTTCCAAATTGACCAAACCATAATGACAATGTTTTATCGGGCTTTTATTGAATCTGTTTTATCCTTTTCTTTAGTGTCATGGTTTGGTCAGATAAAACTGAAACAGAGGAAATCTTTGGATCAGGTAGTTAGATGGTCCAGTCGTTTGCTTGGTGAGTCACAGCTGAGCCTGACATCCCTGTACACCAGACAGGTACAGAGGATTGCTACCTCCATTTTAAATGACTCCCCCCACCCTTTGCACTGCAACTTTCAGCTTCTTCCCTCCCAACGGAGGTTTGCTGTCCCAAAAAGTAAAACCCAGCGCTACAAAAACAGCTTTGTTCCTGCTGCTGTCAAAGAGTTGAACAAGTTGTAACAATATATTGCACATAATTTAGGTACCTATTTATTAACTCCATTTTATATTTACTTATTTTTGTAGGATGTTATTTGGGTTCTCAATATTTTATTGTGTTTTAGACCTTTGAGTTTTTAACCTCTTTGACTAGTTTTTAACTTTTTAATATGACCCTTCTCTCTTACCTCTGGTTTTTCTCCCATCTCTTTGTCTTTTTATACCCTGATTGATGGAGCCTTGAGTATTTTTATCATGTTTATAGTCAGCTTCATGTGTGCCTGTGTTTGTGTCTATGTTGAATGTAATTTGTGGCTTGTAAATATGGATGTCACCAGACTGCAAAACAAATCTACCTACGGGTACAAATAAAGTAAATTGAACCTGAACCTGAAACTCATGCAGTACTATAACAGGACACGTTTACAAATATTTGAGGCCCATTGCAGTGCATCATTTTATATTTTAGCAATATTATTAGTACAAAGCACCAAACATTATTGTACTCAGCAGAATGATCCATTTGGCTGCAACTGTTGCATCAGTGTTGCCCATTTGTCAGTAAATAAAAGAGGATTTATTTCGTTATTTGGGCATTTTTTGTCACAGTCATCGTTTAGTCAAAGTGTGCATAGGTGTCCGCATAGGA
Organism: Pholidichthys leucotaenia; assembly: GCA_020510985.1. NCBI lineage: Eukaryota > Metazoa > Chordata > Actinopteri > Cichliformes > Pholidichthyidae > Pholidichthys > Pholidichthys leucotaenia. The sequence goes on from CM035836.1 coordinate 228,969,783, forward strand.
TATGCAAATGAACTGGCCATTCCGCTCCACTATCACGGTGGTATTATTAACTTTTAATTTCTAGATAGCCGTGCACCGGGAGGAGCGCCATGTTGAACCTGTAATGGTGCAAAAGACAGCGGTGGCACACGGGTGAAGCAGCAGCCGAGACTCCATCCCATTAATCATGCAGGCTGGGCTTGGCTCCCTGGGAAGGACTGTGATAAGCCGGTCCGGCGGCTGCTAGTGGTGGGCGGATCGATCCGAATATCAATAATATCAATACCAATGTTGGTACTGATATTGATCAATACCAGTGTAATGACAATACTCTGTATCTGTCCCATCACAGCACGGAGCAGGCACACTTTGTTCCTCTTCTTCTTCTTGTGGTTTTAACGGCGGCTGGCAACCAGCATTTAGGTGCATTACTGCCACCAACTCCTTACTTCCTCCTGCTCCCTCTTGTGTTTTTATGTTGTACCATTACGTGACTCAAAAGCAAAGAATGTGAACATGATACAGTTCTTAAACAAAAACGTCTAACCAAAATCTCTGGTCTGCTCAAGGGGACAGGGCCCATTGAAGGGGGGGGAGCTTCTGGGAACACTTCTTTAAACTTAAGGCTTTGGGGGTTGTTTAGTTATTTACACTTTATTCATTGTATTTTCACTAACTGTTTTTTTATTTTTCATTATTTTTTTCAAAGCCAGAAAAGAACTGCAATAAAGGGGAGAAATTTAGTTTTATTTTTGGACTGCATTTCCTCAACACACATTCTACTGTAAAAAAAAAAAAAAAAAAATGTTTTTAATATTTTATAACATTTGTTGTGGAGTGATCTAGGGCTGTCACGATAACCGCAATTATGTCGTATGGTGCTATGGACAAGCCTCCCGCGAAGGATAACAAGCAACTGCAACAACCGCAGTGTTCACTTTTTTTGTGCGTGTGGCTATATCTTGTTGTTCGCTTATGTGCGCCTATTGATTATCAAATAAATTGTTAAATGTTAAGTGTGTGGCGGGTTGATTCAACCCCCCCACAACACACAGGACAGTCAGCTCTCTTCTCTTGGTTTTTCCCGCTGCACTACTGAGATGTAATGTGCCATTCATGTATTGTGATGTAATGTGCCATGCATGTGTTGTGATGTAATGTGCCATTCATGTATTGTGATGTAATGTGCCATTCATGTATAGTGTTCATGCGTCCTGTCCTTACTGTGACCTAGAGGCTGAGATCAATATGTAGATGTGCCTTGTAACCTCTTTGTCCTGCACCTGGAGCAGAGGCTAGCAAATCTGCCTATTGTTATGTAGGTCTCTTAAATGCAAATGTCTCATGCCTGTTCTGCAGTCCCTTTGATCATACCAACTGCTGTGAATCCGCTTTGATGTATTGTCTGAATTGGGTATAAATACTGCACAGGTTCTATAACTCGCTCTCTCAATTCCACTTCCTCAACTGCTGCTGCTGGACACAGACTTTGTGTCCTCCTTCTCTGAGAGCCGCTTGGGCTCGCTCCCGGCGCGCATGCACGGCGCCGGGAGCGGAGCTCGTGACGGCGGTATGATTAATAAAACCTGCTTAAAACCACAGCATCGCTGCTTATTTTTTCATGCCGCTGCAAGTGTATTTTTATTGCCAACAGCATGTTTGCACCTGGTACTGTGGAAGCTTCCACAGCGCCTGGTGCTGCCGCCACCAGGTGCTGACAGCGGCAGCACTGGGTGGGGCAATCTCTCTCCAGACGGACTCCAACAGGCAGTTAGTGGCGGAAGCGTTTGGATGAATTGCTAAATGCAGCCGTGACAGTGAGCACTGAAAGGGCACAAAGTGTGTTATTTCCTTCTGAGTGGAGTGTTTATGATCCTGACAATTGAGCTCCGAGAGCAAAACAACTACTGCATAGTGCATTGCTTGTTTGAACGTGATTTTTCGGACAGCGGCAAAAATCCAAAAATCATGGAGACAAGAGCCACGCAGGGTCCTGTACAGAGGCTGTCCTGTTTAAATAAGCTGAATGTCGCTGCAGTCTCCAGTCCACACACCCCGTAGTTGAAATACTAGAGTTACCGCCGCTGCTTTATAAAAATGATTTTTTTTTTTTTTAACAGAATCAGCAGTTCATGCCTAGAAAGACAGGAGCTCTGCACAATTGTCATACACACACATAAAAATGAGAGCGGAGCTGCAGCGAGTTTCTCACAGCTTCCATTGTTTGTCACATAAGTTATGAACCCTATTTAAATTATAAGACCACAGGGGACTAAAAACATTTGCAATAATACTGCATACCACGGTGTTGAGCTATCCACCGTCACCGGAGGGGAAATTCCACTACCATGACAGTCCTAGAATGATCATTTTGTACACTTTTTTTAAGAAAAAAAATTCAGAAAAGAAATGCAATGAATGGAGACATTTTATTTAATTTTTGTATTGTAGTTTATGAACACTGTACCTCAAAAAAGAATTTAATTTGTTCTTGAGTGATAATTTTGTGCAGTTTGTTTATTTAAGCAAAAAATCCAGACATGACAATGTAGGGGAAAAACTGTTTTGTTACCGTTCTATTGCTTCTGAACAAAAAGTTTTATTATGATAAAGTATTTTCCATTTACCTCTAAACTTTGCCCAAATTCTGTCCTGGTTTTAACTAATTAATAATTCAAAGTGAAAATCATAAAACACTTAAAAGGTCATGAAAATTCAAGTAGATAAAGTAATTTGATGATGCATTCACCTTAATTATTAAAAAGTACTGGTATCATATCAGCGATACTGGCCCTGTATTTACTTGGTATCAGATCAATACCAAATCTTGCAGTATCGCACACCACTGGTGGCTGCCTAACTTATTATTGCATAATCTCCACTCTCTTACTGTTAGAGTTCAGATGCAGATTGGCAGGTTGACCAGCAGTGAGAGCAGATGGACCAAAAACACGACCTGTCATGACTGATACCACAGCCCCAGGCTGCACTTGATATACGATTATGTGAAGAGACTTTGTTGTATTGCAATATAGCATAGTATTATGCATTTTCAGCATTAAAGTAATGTCTAAAGTCAATTATAAGGGGAACACAAAAGACTCACCTTAATGGCTGGGTGGGTCTTGGTATTATCATTGCTTTTCTCTCCGGGGATGCTGCCAGCTGATCGACCCTCACATTTATACCTAAACCTCATGCCCCTCTGCTTTGGCTGCTCAATGATCTCTATGCAGGGGGTTGTTGTTGCTGAGGGAAGAAAAAAATGGATTTGACTGTAGTTAACATGACACAACTTTATGACTTGAGATCCAGTCTTGAGCTCATAACGGGTTCATACTATATCACTGAGTGGCAACAAGGGGGTCACATATTGAACAATTTTTCATGCTGGCTTACTCAGAAGTTATGCCCCACCAGCACTGCTAAAACACCGAAGCAAGTGAGTCAAAGTACCGAGTGCCAAAAGTCAATGTAGCTAACACCATGGAGCTTTTATTATGTAAATAAATTCTAAATGCCAAAATCACAAAACAAGGCCTTTTGACTTACAACATACATCTCCAGCTTCACAGTTAAACTGACAATGCTTTTATACAGTACCCTTGGTCCTGTGAAATAAGGCCAATTGCTAGCAATATTACTAGCAAGAACACCACCAGACCTGTGAGCAAGTGAGCAGGGGCCTCATGTACAAAGGGTACTTGAGCACAAAAACATGGCGTACATCCTTTTCCACGCAAACTTTTAGATGCATCAAGAATGAAATGACCGTGGAAATGTGTGGAGTCTCACGTCAACTTCATAGCTGGCGTACGCACGTTTCTACAGTTATTGGTCTGTTGACGACACTTAGAGGTGATGCTAGGAAACGGTTAATGATGTGAAGACAATTATTGTCCACATCAGAGACACATGAACAAAAATGTGAAAACTAGAATAATTCATAAGTCTTACATTGTAGAAAATGTATAAATCCAATTTTAAAAATACAAAAGAAATAAATAGAAAAGTAAGGAAACAATTCACAAATCTGGAATTGTATAAAACAAAAAATAAGGATACAGAAAGTTGAAAAATATAAATAAAAATGAATATTTTTTCAACCTGTATTTTTTTTTTATTTTTGTTTTATACATTTTTCCCCACTCAAGAAGTGAATTATTCATGTTTCCACATTTTCCCCCTAATTTTTAATTAATATTTCTCAACTTTCTGTATCTTTTCATTTTATAAATTTCCTACAACTCCAGAATTATTTGTGCTTCCACATTGTTATACCATTTGTTTGCGTTTCGGTCATATTGTAGCATCACTAGCTCTTAACAGGAGGTTCAACAGACTTCAATGATGAAACCAGCAGCCATCTTTGACTGAGTTTATTCTCTCCCCACAAATGCGCTTACACTGATGGTGCTGCAGTGTTTCCTCTGGCTTAAAGACCTTGGCGCGGTGGCAACATATTTTTCAGGGGGGGGGGGGTGTGAGAACACACATATGTATGAATATGTTAATTTTATACTATTTCTTTTTTTAAATTTTGCATATAATAATAATAATGCATCAGATTTATATAGCGCTTTATCATAGACACTCAAAGATGCTTTTTACAGATACATTATTCATTCATTCCAGACAGACAATGGTAGTGGCAAGCTACTATTGTAGCCACAGCTGCCCTGGGGCAGGCTGACGGAAACGTGGCTGCCAATCCGGACCAACGGCCTCTCCGCCCACCACCGAACATTTATACACATTCATACCCAGTGTTATGGACACTGGAGGCTGGGTGGGTAAAGCGTCTTGGCCAGGGACACAACGACAGGATATCTGGGGAGAGCGGGATACGAACTGCCAACCATGCGGTTATTGGACAACCCGCTCTACCTCCTGAGCCACTGCCGTGCATATGGAACTTGCAATTTTAAGTATTGTACAACCAAGGCTTGAATGTTGGAATATTGGGCCATTTGGGGTCCCACCCAGACGTCCTGTATTTGGACCTTTTTACTGGTGTCATCCTTCTCTCCTTCCTCTGCTCACACCTCTCCTGGACCCTCTACCTGAACACTTTCCTCTCCTTGGCTCCTCTCTTCTGTCTTATCTTGCCCTCTCTGAGCTCTGTCTAATTCAGGTTCTGTCTCTGTCTATGGTGGTATACAAACAGGTTGGAAAATATCAAGTGCCATGTAAGTTAAAGGAGACAACCAAAAATTTCTAGTTAAGAGCACCCACTTTAAACGAGTAATGACTTCAGTCTTGAAGGTTTGAGGTTTTTCTCCAAAATTTATAACAATTTTCTGATAGTTTTCTACTTTTCTCTGTAAATTTATCTAAATTTGAAACCATTTTCCTCAAATTTGTAATTTCCTCTTGTAAAACTGACTTTTCTTCTACATCTGAAACTTTATTATAAATCTGTGGATTATTTTTGTCTGTTTTTTTAAATAAATTTGAAACAGACTGTGGTATTTTTTTTTCTTATAACAATTTATATTTTTGACCATAACTTTGTAGTCAAAACAGAACAATAATTTAACTCTCATTGCAAAGAAAAAATATTAATAAAATTGTATTTAATGATTTAAATTAACTTAAATGACCAAGGATGCCGTTATTTCTGTGATAATATTTCTATATATTCATAGTTTTTTTTAGAAATCTCACCATCACCAAGAAAAACCTCCCTTATTTTGAAATCCAAATGCTGGCACGGTTAGTGTGTCTGAAGGCTGCTGACGGATTAAAGTCACTGACTTCAGGAATTTTGGTCATCTTAACTTGCCAGGTACATAACTGGGAACATATCTGACCACCGCTCCACTCCTCTCCGCCCACCTCTTCACCGCTCGGGAATCTCGCAAGCTGATTGGCCGAGACGTTTCACCTCGCAAGCTGATTGGCCGAGACGTTTTACCCAGCTTCTCTCCCTGCAGAGCGCCTTCTTTATCGCTCGTGTTGCATAGTGGCACTTTTCGCTGTTCTCTTGTGCCTTTTTGTGCAAAATAGTGCTTGTGACGCCCTTGGGGGGGGGGGGTGACGCTACTTTGCGGTTTTTCACTTTTCGCGGTCGGTTCTGGTCCCCATTAAACGCGATAAGTGATGGATCACTATATATCTAGAAACGCATCGCTTCCCGGTCGCTTTTCCTCCCCCTTTCTTTTCTTTCGTCGCCATGACAGCTTTCCTTGGCCACTGAACAGATCTTCCCAGGTGTTGGAAGTGTTTTGTAGTCGACTATCACGACAAAATGCACCAAAAACAACCAGTGTCGACGTGCTCGCAATGGTAAACATGAGGACTGGGTCACACTTGTGACGTCACGCGGAACTCCGGCTGCGCTTCGGCGGATTTGTCTGATTTTTCAGGGCGGGAAATTCTAAATCGCGATTTTCTCCAAGATTCTGGGATTTGTGGAGGGGGTGCCAATGATAAATTATCTTTATAATTGTATGTACTATGACCCAGTGCCGTTCAATGCCGTTCAGTTCAGTTCACCTTTAAAGACAACATGATTATATTTATACATTAATCAATTCCTATCCGCTCCTTGTGGTTGCAGTCCCCAGAATGCTACAGTATACATTTTCAACTTTGTAAATCAAGAATACAGTAAAGATTGAATTATAGGACTTCTGGTCATGGCCGCCACATAGGAGGACGTGCTTCCCTCTACTCTGCTCCTAAAAATAAAAAAATCGGACTTCCGGTCTGGACGCCATGGTGATAGCAACCTAACGGTGAAACTCCCAGACTCAATCCAAGGAAAACCTCCTCAAAATCAGACCTAACGGATTTTTGGAAGATTAAAACTCAAAAGACAATAACACCATGCCTAACCAAAAGCAGAGGAAACTGACATTCCCCAGATCAGGACGCACAGCAGCCGCAGAATCGGAACCAGAAGACCTCCGTTCAGAAGACGAGTGCCTGGGCCTAGCTAACAAAAGGATTAGCTTGAAATCGCTATTTGACGAATTACGACGATTTCGGGCCGAATTTCTTGAATTCAGAGAGGATCTAAAAAAGGCGAACAGCAGATTGGACCAGGCCGAAAACCGAATCTTGGAAGCTGAAGACAGAATAAAAGTGCTTGAAGATTCTGTGCTGGATTTACACAGAAAACAATCAAGGCTGGAGGCTAAACTAGCCGACCAAGAAGGAAGACAGAGACGGGACAACATCAGAATTCACGGTCTGAAAGAAGGAGCTGAAGATGGTTTCAACACAGTGGCAGAATGCGTGGAATCCTTATTGAGAGAGAAGTTGGATATTCCACAAACCACCGATTTGAAGATAGAAAAGGCACATCGCACATTAGCCGCAAAGCCAGCCCCGGAAGCGCCCCCACGTTCAGTGTTGGTAAGATTCTCCGACTTCAAAATAAAACAAGAAGTTGTAAGACGGGCTTGGCAGAAGAAAGGATTTATGCATCAAGAAAGAAAAGTCTTCGTGGAACACGATTACGCCCCTGAAGTTCTTAAAAAGCGACGGGAATATAACGACGCCAAAAAGGTTTTACGGGAAAAGAATCTACGCTTTCAGACGCCATTTCCGGCGAAGCTAAGGGTCTTTTACGGGGAAGAGTCATGTCTCTACAATTCAGCGGAAGAAGCAACATCTGACATGGCAAGAAGAGGACTCCCGGTCACGGTGTTTAAACCCGCAGCGGATCTGAGCGTGAAAATCAGAGCTCAAACGTGGTCCACTCAGAGACCTTCAAAATCCACGGGCCAGCAGCGGGAGCACCCAGCCCCAGAGCTACAAAGATAAGCTTTCCAGTACCAGAAAGGAATAGCGACCTTTTTGGCTTTTTTTTTTTTTTTCCCCCCTTTCTCTCTACAGTCACTCTGCACTTCCATCCCCCCTCCTACAAGGTAACAAACATTAAAGAAGATGCAGAATCAGCATGTGGTAAAACCTTTCATGGAGCAGTTTTAGCATTAGAAACAAATGTCTTCTTAATTTAAAGGGGGAAAAAAAAAAAAAAATCATGTTAAAATAGAAATGTAACAATGACCCACATGTTCTCCCCACACTAACAAATACTGTATTAGAGTGAATGTTTGCTGTGATGGGGGTGGGAGGGTGCACACAAGCTCATAGAGTATAGGCATAAAAAAAAAAAAAAAAAAATCATTACAAATTCGGATTGGGATCTGAAATTCACGTTAAAAACATGGGACAACTCACAGGGGTAAGAGAGGGCCCTCAACACGTAACAGAGTTTGAGGAATTTCCCTCAGAGCCCATACTCCATCAGGGCTCTTATAGGGTCTTTAAAGAGACCCCAGCTCAGGAAGTTTTTTTGACAGTTTTTTGTTTTAAAGTTTCGTTCATTATGTACTTAATGTTTTTTATGTTCTTAATGATCTTTCAGTTTCTGAGTAGCAAAAAAGAGGGCCACCACACTGTTATACTAAATAAGAAAATACAATGGAGAAACAGGGTGTAACCAAAATAGCCTCATATAATGTGAAAGGGATCCTGAATCCAGTTAAAAGATCCAAGATTCTACGCAAAATGAAAAAAGACAAAGCAGAAATAGTATTTTTACAAGAAACCCACCTAACAGACATGGAACACACTAAACTCAGTAGACAAGGGTTTAAAATGATCTCTTCATCTTCATATAAATCAGGGAGGAGGTGGGGAGTAGCGACATTGATATCAACCAAAATTACATTTGAAAAAAAATCAGAACACAAAGATAAAGAAGGGAGGTACAGTTTGGTAACTGGGCGGCTAGAGGGAGAAGATATCACCCTGCTGAATATATATGCACCACCAGGGGCTAAATGGAAATTTTATAAAAATGTATTCGACCTAATGATAACTAAAGCCCAAGGTTTAGTGATATGTGGTGGAGACTTCAATCTAAGACTGAATCCATACTGGGATGCAACAGGTAATTCTTCACATCAAAATAACACCCAAAATAGGAATACTCGGATGCTACTAAAAGAAATGGGAATCTGTGACGTATGGAGGGAATTCAACCCCAATGTAAAAGATTATACTTTTTATTCAACGCCACATTCATCTTACTCAAGGATTGATTACTTTTTTATGTTTAGTAGAGACATTGGAAGAGTAAAAACATGTAAAATAGGACTGATGGATCTCTCCGACCACAGTCCGATCTATATGGATTTAAACATCCAAAAATACACAAATAATACATTTTCCTGGAGGTTGAATTCAAGTGTCCTCAAAGGGCCACTGAAAGATGAACTGGAATCAGATATTCTCAGATATTTGGAAGAAAACGATAATGGAGAAGTATCCCGTTTAATACTGTGGGATGCGTGCAAAGCTGTAATAAGGGGAAAAATTATTGCAAAACTGGCAACCCAAAAGAAACTGAGACAAGAAAAACTAACCACACTAGAGTCAGAGCTCAAGAACCTAGAAAAAGAACACAAAGATAACACTCATTCTAATGGCTCGCTCAAGATCAAAGAAATTAAAAATCAAATAAATGAGATCTACACAATAGAAATCCAGAAGAAACTTACATTTCTGAAACAAAAACACTATGAAGCAGGCAGTAAATCGGCAAAATTACTAGCCTATAAATTGAGGAAACAACAAACGGAAAGAGCAGTCTACAAAATCAGAGACCCAGTATCAAAGGAAATAAAATTCAGAATTCAGGATATTCTTAAAAGCTTCGAGAATTACTACAAGAACTTATACTCCCACAAAAAACATAAAAACGCATCCGAGACATTCCTAAACACATTAAACCTTCCCCAACTTACGGAATCACAAAATAAAACCCTACTGTCAGAAATACAACCTAAAGAATTGGAAAAAGCAATTATGAAACTTAAAGCTAACAAATCCCCAGGGGCAGATGGCTATTCAGCAGAATGGTACAAAACCTTTAAACAGCAACTATCTCCTCTCCTCCTGAAAACATTTAACTATGTCCTCCACACAGGGGAAATCCCCCCCTCCTGGAGAGAAGGGGTCATTGCAGTCATACCTAAACCTGAAAAGGATAAACTAGATTGCTCCAACTACAGACCAATCAGTGTATTAAATCAGGACTATAAGCTTTTTACCACTATCCTTGCCAAAAGGTTAGAAAACATACTGACAGACTTAATTCACTTAGACCAAACAGGTTTTATAAGACAAAGACAGACACAAGACAACATTCGACGCACTTTACACATAATTCATCATATAAAAAAATATAACTTAAATGCAGTCATATTGGGATTAGATGCTGAAAAAGCATTCGATTCGGTTGACTGGTCTTTCCTCTATAAAATCTTATCCAGTTTCAATTTTCATAACAACTTCATTAGAACTATACAGGCATTATATAAAAAACCAACAGCTAAAATAAGGATTAACGGTAATTTATCATCATCTTTTGAGCTGGAAAGAGGATGTCGTCAAGGCTGCCCCCTGTCTCCACTGCTCTTTGCAATCTTCATAGAACCTCTGAGCCAATGGATAAGACAAAATCAAGAAATTCAAGGTATTACACTTGGTCAGAAAGAACATAAAATAGCACTCTTTGCTGATGACATTTTAATATACCTAGGGCAGCCAGACACTTCTCTACCAGAACTAATCTCAGTTTTTTCAGACTATGGAGATTTATCAGGGTACAAATTAAACATGCATAAAACCCAAGTTTTAACATTCAACTATGACCCAAATCATTTTTCACTAAATGAACTCAAAACTAACTGGGAGTTGGATTCTATGAAATATCTGGGGGTCAATATCCCGAAACAACTCAACAAAATTATATCACTAAACTATGATCCACTGGTGACAAAAATAAAATCTGACCTAGCAAGATGGAATATGATACCATTCTTAGGTACCGCACAAAGAATTGAAGCAGTCAAAATGAATATACTTCCACGTCTTCTATACCTTTTCCAAACAATACCGGTAGAACCTCCCAAAAAAACATGGCAGGAACTGGACAGAAGGATCTCAAGATTCATATGGCAGGGCAAGAGACCTAGAATCAGATATAGAACCCTACAGCTAAACAAAGACAAAGGTGGGCTCGCACTGCCAAATATCAGGGACTATTTTATAGCTGCACAAATTAAAACTTTAGTAGAGATATGTAACCCAGTCTACACTGCACAATGGAAGGAGATGGAATGCCAAATAACAAGTGACATCCCCCTACAGGCGATAATAGGGAACAATGCCTTAACTAAACTCCTGAATAACACTAACCCGTGGATAGAGACCCCGCTAAAAATTTGGTTTAAGATAGTCAGAGAGAATCAAGCTAAAGAGCCCTATCGACTTCTGCAATGGATTGCCTATGATCAAGACTTTACCCCCAATAAAACAGACACTAGATTTAAAGAGTGGAAAGAGAAAGGGCTGATAAAATATTACGATTTTTTTAAGGGGCAAACTTTAAGAAGTTTTGAAGATTTGAAAAAACAAGGTCTAATAAATCAAGATCTATACAGGTTCTTTCAGCTTAGACACCACATAAACAATATACTTAAAAAGGAGGATTTGGAAAGGGCCCAGTCAGGTGTTCTGAAGGTCTTCTTAATGGCATATAAAGGGATCCCAGGGATCAGATACATTTCTAAAATATACCAAGGTCTTCAAGACTTAAAAGGAGACAACACATCGTATATAAAAGAGAGATGGGAAAAAGAGGGGAATTTCACTTTACAATTGGAAATATGGGAAAAGCTAAATAAACAGCAATGGAAAAGTACCTCATCCCTGCAGTGGAGAGAATTTGGATGGAAAAACTTGGTAAGATTTTTCAGAACACCTGCACAAAACAAATTTACCCATAAGGGATTGAACTGTTGGCGCTTGTGTGGTGAAAAGACTGCAAATCATTTTCATGTGTTTTGGTCATGCCCAGTTATCCACCAATATTGGTCCAACGTACAGACAATATTGGGGAAAATATTCAAAATAACAGTTCCCTTTTCTTTTGTAACTTTGTATTTGGGTTTATTACCGGACTCACTGGAAAGACGAGGAGATAAATACTTATTCAATGTTTTAATATTGGCAAGTAAAAAAGCCCTAACTAAAAAATGGATGCTGAAGGACTGTCCTACACCTGAAGATTGGATTAACGTGATTCAAGACATTTACTCGATGGAAAAGTTGACATTCGCACTGAGACAGGACATGGATGGGTTCATGAACTTTTGGCAACCCTGGATCGCATATGTGTCTTCCATTAGAACTAATCTTTGACAAATACCATTTCAATAATGGTTCCACTCTTTGTTCCAACGCTACTCAGATGCTCTTTTACTTTTAATTACTTAATTTTCTGTTTGTTTGTTTTTTGCTGTTCTGTTTGTTTGTTTATTCGTTTGTTTGTTTTTTATTTAATTCTCCTTAACTTCACTTTTTCTTTCACTTAAAAAAAAAAGGGGGGGTTGTTGTAATAACTATCCTACCAATGTTGTCAAATAGCAAAAAATAAGGGAACATGTGATGAAAATGTAAACAATGCAATGCTGTAATGACCTGTATACCCTTTACAAAAACTTAATTAAAAAAAAAAAATTAAATAAAAAAATCGGCAAATAACTCTCTCAATTGGAACAAAAACTATCCCAGCGTTTGGGCGAGGACATGCCGGTAAAGCCTAAGGCTGGGAAATCAGGTGGAGGAAAATCTGAACCGCCAAAACAGTCCAAGTTAACGGACTTTCACGTCTGTGACGCAGCAGAAAAATCCCTAGATATGGCGGAACAAGCTAGCGGAGGAGCGATGACTGCTGGTGACAGCACAGATGCGGTGCTCGCTGCCATTAGTTCAATGAGAGCAGACTTCTCCACTAAATTTGATGGGATTATAGCAGCGATTGAAGGAATGAGAAAGGAATTAAGCGACTGTATGGAACGGGTGTCGCAGGTGGAGCTCCGAATTGCCAGTGCTGAGGATGACGTCACCGGCCTACAATTAAAGGTGCGCACATTGGAATTAAAAAATAAACGTCTGGAAGATAATGTTCTGGATTTACAATCCCGGTCGAGACGGAACAACCTGAGGCTGGTGGGTCTCCCGGAGAGAACGGAGGGTCTGGATCAGGGGTGTCAAACTCAATCCATGGAGGGCCAAGACCCTGCATGTTTTGCTTCTACCCAGTGTCATCAGCAGGTGTTTTCACTGATCAGCAATCAGTGGGAAGAAATTCAGTGAAATCACCTGCTGAAGACACTGGGTGGAGGTAAAACCTGCAGGGTCTTGGCCCTCCATGGAATGAGTTTGACACCTGTGGTCTGGATCCATGCTCCTTTTTGGAAAAGTGGATCCCAGAAGCGCTGAACAATGCGGAGCTGCAGTCATCAGTCGTCTTAGAAAGCGCCCACCGAATTGGCCCACCGAGAGATAACAAGGCATCACCGAGGACGCCGATTATGAAGTTCCTCAGCTACAGAGACAGGATGACGATCTCCAACGCGGCGCGAGCCAAAGGAGAAATTAAATACCAGGATCAACAGGTGCGGTTCTACCCAGATTTGGCCACAGGAATCCAACAATTAAGGAAACAGTTCGACCCCGCCCGTAAAGAGCTGCGCAACCTTGGGATTCGTCATGGAGTGATTTATCCTGCAAGACTGCTGGTTACGTATAAGGGCAGAACCCACATCTTCAAGACCCCTGAGGAGGCGCAGGAGTTCATCAAGAAGATCCAAGAAGAGACTGGTGGGAGCTAAGCATGAATATAAGGTAGAATATTTAAGCATTTGCACAGGCATCTGACTGATCTGAAGCATATAGCAAGTTTACAAAATGTAGATTGTATTATATATTATAAAAAAAAAAAAAACTATGATGTACAAAGTTGCTATAAAATTTTGGAGTTAAGTTGGAAAACTACAGAAGAGAGTTAATGTTACGTCATTAAAAGCAGTAGAGTTAGGGTGATTGAGACGAGAAAAAAAGAGTGGTTTTGACTGATCCTCGCGGTTGTGGAGCAGTCAATGGCCATAGCGGGAGATGGAATTTTTTTTTTGATTTTGGGGGGATTACCACAAATGTGGGAAGGGGGAATTTGTTTGTGTGTAGCTTGTAGGATGAATGTTCAACCACTCATGTTTTTGCTTCTCTGTATGAGCATGTTTACATTGCGAGGTAATCTCAAACTCCTTATTGATTATAGACCAAAGCGTTAATCTTAATTTAACTTCATGGAATTGCAGAGGTCTACAAAATTTAAAAAAACTTAAACAAGTTACGAATAAAATAAAAGACATAGGTTCAAAAATTGTGTTTTTACAAGAAACTCATCTAATAGAGGAGGATGTAAAAAGAATTAGGAGAAGATGGCAAGGAAGTGTATTCACCTCATCATTTTCATCCCGAGCCAGGGGAGTTATGACTCTCATACATAAATCAGTCCCATTTCAAGTGAAAAATGTAATTGGTGACAAATTTGGAAGATATATAATCATTCAAGGATCTTTGTTATTAGAAAATACTGTATAAATCTGGTGAACTTATATGGTCCCAATATAGATGATCAAAATTTCTTTACTAATTCATTTCTTATTTTATCTTCACTTACAGGGCAACATATAATAGCAGGGGATTTTAATTGTACATTGAATCCCGGTATAGATAGATCAACAGGACTGGACTGTACGCACAATGGATGCAGGATGATCAATCATTTTATGAAAGAATTGAGATTGCTAGATATATGGAGAGAAATTAAACCACAAGTTAAAGCCTATTCTTGTTATTCTAATACCTATAAGACTGTTTTATGAAAATATTTAGACAGGTTCGTGAGGAGTCGGCGCACAGGAAAGAATTCACACTGAGACAAGAACTGCTATAATAAAATGTGTCTTTTATTCCTCACAGAACATATCTTCACACACAAAAGATCAATGCATTCACATTAGACAGACTGCTAGAATAAGCTGTATTCCCTTATTCCCCACAGACCATATCTTCATATACAAAAGATCAATGCACTTCATGTCATTTCATCAGCCCTTACCAATAATACAGAAGACCGGAGAGCCTTTGGCAGTCTTTTGGCAGGCGCGTGCATCAATCAGCTTGGCAATTCGCGCGAAATCCACAGCAGACTCTACTGTTTGGCAAAACACCTCTGCTTTTTAAAGGGTAGAGTTACGTACACAACGAAGGAGCCACTCTTCGTTGCCAGGCAACTTCCCCCCCCATGGAATCGCGTAGAGAGCGGGGGGGCTAGTCCCCGCTCCCAGGCGATTGCAGCCAGACTTCTCAAAACATATAACATCTGTTCACACACACACATATGTGAGAAATAAAGGTTAAGCCTTGTTCCATAAACATGCCACAGTGATTCAAGGAGTGAGAAACTTGCTGTACTGAAGATAAATCCATCATGGGAAGAGAACTGAACTGGACCGTCAAAACATATTAAAACAACTGAGAAACAAATCAGGGCACACATTAAAAACACATTTATATTACAAAGACATTCTCACGTATTGACTATTTTTTGATCTCCACAGAATTAAGGTCCAAGATTCAAAACTGCTTCTATGATAATATTGTGATCTCTGATCATGCACCCTGCTGTCTAATATATGTAGATAAGAAATTGACAAAGGAACCAGGTAGGTGGCAATTTCAGCATAAATGGCTTCAGGATGAGGAATTTGTTAAGTACATAGAAAAACAGATAGATGAGTTCTTTGATATCAATACTACACAAACATCAGCATGTATAAAGTGGGAGGCTTTCAAAGCTTTTATTAGGGGGCATATTATTAGTTATACAGGTTCAAAATCTAAGACTCGAGAGGAGAGAGTCCAATTGGAACATAAAATAAAAATTCTTCAAGAAAAAGTGTATGCAGGAAGTGATCCAAAGTTAGAGAACGAATTACTGATTCTGAGAGCTGAATATGACAAAAAAAAAAATCAGTGAATAGAGCTGCCTCAAGTCTTCTAAGATTGAAGCAATCTTTTTATGAACAAGGTGAAAAATCAGGAAAATTATTGGCATGGCAGATTAAACAATTAGAATTTAAAACACCAATTACCAGTATTATAAGTAACGGACAGGCAGTTGTAGATCCTTTAGAAATTAACAGTGCCTTTAGAGATTACTATGAAAAATTATATGATACAAAAAATGAAACTGACTTAACAAAACTAAATGGGTTTTTGGACGGATTATCTATACCGTGTATTCCAAATGAAAACAGGGAGATACTGGAGTCTAAAATTAGTCAGGAAGAAGTTGGGCTAGCCATTGATAATATGAAATCAGGAAAAAGTGCAGGACCAGATGGTCTTCCAGTTGACCTCTATAAAAAATTTACGAATAAATTAATAAAACCATTTTTGGAAATTGTTTTAGAAGCATTTCAAAATAGTAATTTACCACCATACATGAATAATGCCTTAATTATACTGTTGCCAAAACCAGGTAAACCCTCTAATAAATGTGAAAATATGAGACCAATAAGCCTATTAAATGCTGACCTTAAGATAATCTGTAAAATTTTAGCAAGACGACTACAAGAAATATTACCAAATATTATTAACCGAGATCAGAATGGCTTTATAAAGGGAAGACAAGGCTTCCATAATGTAAGAAGACTATTTAATATTATCTATTCTAATAAAGAAGCGCCGGATACAGCTCTCCTATCATTGGATGCCGAAAAGGCCTTTGATAGGGTCGAATGGCCCTTTCTTCTTGAAGTTTTACAAAGGTTTGGACTTGGAAATAATTTCATAAAATGGGTTCAGATAATATACAATAATGCTCCAGCAGAAATCCTAACAAACAGCAATATTTCAAAATCAATAAATATCAATAGAGGATGTCGACAAGGCCTTTACTGTTTACTATGGCAATTGAACCTTTAGCGATGGCAGTACGTTTACATCCACAAATATATGGAATTAAAGTAGGACCAACAGAACATAAAATCTCCCTGTATGCCGATGACATAATTTTGTTTATGTCGAATCTTAAAAAAATCAATCCCGACCTTGTTGAATTTAATAAAGAATTTTGGGGAAATATCAGGATATAAAATAAATAAAACTAAATCTTCAATATTAATGCTAAATGAGACCCAGAGAAATCACCCAGCTCCTGAGGTAAATCAATTCAATGTTGTAAATCAGTTTACAACATTGAATTGATTTAATGTTGTAAACTGATTTACAACATTGAATTGATTTAATGTTGTAAATCAATTCAATGTTGTAAATCAGTTTAAATATTTAGGAATTCAAATTGTGCCTAAGCTAGAATTAGTCGCCAGTGCCAACTATGAAGCCTTAATGACAGACATTAATGAGTTACTTCAGAGATGGATGTCACTACCAATGTCGATGATTGGGAGAATCAATATACTTAAAAGTAATATTTTACCCAAAATACTTTATTTCAATACATTCCTTTACCACCACCTTCAGATCTATTCTCAAGAATCAAAAAAAAGTTAGTGGAATTTTTATGTAACAATAGGAAGGCTAGATTACGTCTGTCCTTACTATATTTACCATTTGATCGTGGAGGTCTGAAATGTCCAAACTTTATGTTGTATTACTGGTCAGCACAACTGAGGTCTATGACATATTATTTTTCATCAAATGATCTTCCTCACTGGACTGAAATGGAATCATACAATTTACCTTTACCTCTTCCCATATTAATATACTAAGACTCGGCAAAAAAATTACAGAAACAAGTTAAAAATCCATTTGTAAAGCATATGATCAAAATATGGTGTGAAACCACAAAATATTTAAAAGAACCACACTTACTGTCACAATTTAGCCCAATATGGGGTAATCAATATTTTAAACCAGTGAGAGCGGATGCTGTATTTAAAGTATGGAATTTAAAAGGGATTCAAAAGATTCAAGATTTATATCTGTCATGTTCAGATAACATAATGTCTTGAAGAACTGAGGATCAAATTTAATCTTAATAGAACACATTTTTTTAAATATCTTCAGCTTAGGAACTTTATTCGATCAAATCAAAATAATGCTCTCATCCGACCTACTTATTCATCCTTGGAAAAAATTTTGACGAAAGATAGTAAGAGAAACGGTATTATTTCAGAGTTTTATAACTCATTGACACTATCCTCAAGTGAAAACTCACAGAAAAGATTGAATTATTGGAAAGAAGACCTGCAAACTGAAATCTCAGAGGAACAATGGGAATTGGCTTGTACAGAAGCTCAAACCAAATCAATAAATGTACGTCTTAAATTGATACATTTTAAATGGTTAATGCGGATGTATGTTACACCGGTGGAGTTAAATAGATATAACAAAAACATACCAGATACATGCACAAAATGTATGGAAAGTAAAGGAACCCTATTTCATTGTTTATAGGAATGTAGAAAAATTAGAATGTTTTGGGAAGAGGTGAGGGTAACAATTGAAAAAATAATTTCAAAACAAATCCTATTGAATCCTAAATTGTTTTTGTTGGGTCTGTATCCAGAAAAGCATAACTTTAATAAGAGTGAAAGAGCATTTATAGACCTCAGTTTGCTTAACGCCAAAAAATGTATTGCACTACTGTGGAAAAAGACTCATAGGCCAGATGTGACTCAGTGGTTAAGACAGATGTTAAACCTTCCACTAGAAGGAATAACATACATACTGAAATCAAAGGAAATTGTGTTTGAGAATATATGGAGACCTTTCATTGATTATGTAAAGAATTTAAACATAACTTTTGAGGAAGAAGGTGAATGATGTGTGTGGACCTTGTAAATTCCAAACTGGTGAATGTATAATATGTATACTTATGTAATGGATTGCCTAGACTAAACAGAGGAGCATTGTTGAAGACCTGCCTTTGTTAGTGGTTGTTGGTGTTTTTAGTACAATTTTTATTTTTTTTAATTTTTAATTTTTTTTTTAATTTTTTTTATTATTACTTTAGTGTTAGTGTTTGTGTTATGTTTGTAAAAAAGGTTCAATAAAAAAATATTGTGGAAAAAAAAAAAGATTGAATTATATTTTTATGTCACTTGAAGTCATTATCAGTGTGAAGTTCCTCTTCTTCCCACATGTAGACATGATTTCTGATCCTGCAGTGAGGAGAATCTCACATGCAGGGCATATTGACATCTATCTGCATATTCAAATGGAGGCGTGTCAAAGGAGGAGTATGGTATTCCCTCATGTGCACTCAATTCCAGGTAGACTGGGATGTACAAAGAAATGTGCATGGATTCCAGCATATGCACCATTTCATACGTCTGGATTTTTTTGTGCTTACACCATTTTTTTGATTTAAACGTACTGTAGGGAACCCACGCTGGGATATTCATCTCAGACTGGAAGCAGAGGAGAGGGGAATATTCCCTCTGCCGGCAGAGCATGGGGGATTTAACAGAGAAGGACAGTACGTATTGTAATGGGAAAAGATGGTAATGCAGCAGGAAGGAGTAGCTGCGGGGACAGTAAGGGGTGAATGTGTGAATGTATTGTAATGCAAGTTTTCAGGCAGCAGGGGGAAGGAATGGAGTGGTATAAAAGGAGAGACCCTGGTGTATTGAGAAATTCTTTTTCTGTGTATGAATGAAGTGAGAGTGAGAAATAAAGTTCATCTGTTGTTCAAGTCTGGTTCCTTTATTTGCGCTCTCCACACTGGTGACCCTTGATGAATTATGGAACACGAGGCAAGAACCCCAGAGTCGGCCCGGACGGGAAGCCCCAGCAACGCGGCAAGCATCCCAGAGATGGCCCGGACGGAAAGCCCCAGCAACGTGTGCGCTGTTTCGGTCAAACTACCAGACTTTTAGCTGCACGACCCACGGTCTTGGTTCCTCCACACCGAGGCTCAGTTCGCCCTCCGGGGAATAACAACAGATGACACCAGATATTACTATGTGATCGCAGCGCTGGACGCTCGCACGACTCAGCAAGTAGCGAGCCTGCTCCAACAGCCTCCAGCCCACAATAAATACGGGACTCTCAAGGCCGCGCGGACCCGGCGCTACACACTCTCGGACTGTGAGAGAGCAGAAAGGCTCCTGAGGGGCTCCGAGTTAGGAGATGGGTCGGCGGTCAAACTGATGGAGAAGATGTTGGCATTGATGGGCACGGACAACAGGCATTTTCTGTTTGTCCACCTTTTCCTCCGGAACCTCCAAGCAGAGGCAAGAGCGGTCCTGGCCAACTCGCCGTTGCTGGCCGCACGCGACTACCGTGCGCTAGCCCAGGAGGCAGATCGGATCATCCTCACCACCAGAGCCCTCACAGTGAACGCGGCGGCGTCGGAACCCAGCGAGACGACCAGTGGAGGCGAGGAGTTGGCGACGGTCATGGCAGCGGGGGCCAGGAAGCACCAGAGAGATACGCTCTGCTCCTACCACTGCCGTTTTGGAGAGAACGCACGCAGATGTGTGCCACCGTGCCAATTCAAACGTTTGGGAAACACCAAGGCCGGCAGTCAGTAGCAGCTGCGACTGCCAGTGAAGAAAACAAGCTGCTCTACGTGAAGGACGTGCACTCGGGGAGACGGCTCCTCGTAGACACCGGCTCCCAAAAGAGCCTCATCCTGCCGTCCTATGCCGACTGGCTAGCGGGAGCTAGCGGCCCTGACCTGATAGCCGCAAACGGCTCGGACATTAGGACTTTTGGTGAGAGGACACTGACTGTATCCCTACATGGCCCTATGTACGAGTGGACTTTCGTCATAGCGGCATGCAGTTTCCCAATCTTGGGAGCTGATTTTCTGTGTGCACACGGGTTGCTAGCCGATGTTGCTAACAGATGCCTGGTTAATGCAATGTCTTTTGATTCTCTCCCCTGTACAGCTCGAGGGGCCGGGCCAACAACACTAGCCAACGTCACAGCTCCAGGCGGTAAGTTCCACACACTGCTCACTGAGTTCCCAGCACTCACGGTCCCGACGTTTTCGACGGCCATCACTAAACACGGGGTGGAACACTGTATCACCACCACTGGGCCACCCGTTTTCGCAAGACTTCGGCGCCTGGATGCAGCTAAACTGGCCATAGCGCGCGAGAAGTTTGCCAACTTGGAAAGGTTGGGCATCATCAGGCGCTCAAACAGCCCATGGGCATCCCCACTACACATGGTCCCTAAGGCTGAGGGATCGTGGCAACCATGTGGAGATTTCCGCAGATTGAATAACGCCACAGCGCATGACTGCTACCTGATTCCCCATATTCAGGATTTTTCCGTTCACCTCACCGGGGCACGCATTTTTTTCTAAAATAGACCTGGTCTGCGGTTACCACCAGGTTCCGGTGCATGTGGAGGACATACCCAAAACAGCGGTAATAACTCCGTTTGGCTCGTTTGAGTTTTTACGCATGCCCTTTGGATTAAAAGGCGCAGCACAGACATTCAAACGCATGATGGATGTGGTGTTGCGCGATCTGCCGTTTGTGTTTGTTTACCTGGATGATATCCTGGTGGCCAGCGCGTTCAAGGACGAACACGTAACCCACCTCAGGACAGTTTTCCGAAGGTTGGAAGAGCACGGGTTAATAATCAACCCGGCGAAATGCCAGTTCGGCGTGATGGGGATTACCTTTTTGGGGCACCGCATCTCACCGGAGGGAGCAACACCCTTGCCCGACAAGGTGCGCGCCGTGGCGAATTTTCCCCGGCCTCAGACGGTCAGGGTGCTGCAAGAGTTTTTGGAGATGGTTAACCTTTTTAACCGGTTCCTCCCCCGCGCAGCTCAGCTCATGCAGTCATTGTACGCCATGCTCAAGAAACGGAAGCTGGCGGACAGAGTCGAATGGAGTCTGGAGTGGGAGCAGGCATTCTCTGAGGTTAAAACAACCCTGGCAAACGCCGCACTGTTGGTGCACCCGGACCCGGCAGCCCGGATAGCGCTCACTACCGACGCCTCGGATGTGGCCATAGGGGCCGTCGTGGAGCAACGTGTCACCGGTTCTTGGCAGCCGCTCGCTTTTTTCAGCAGGGCTTTGCGCGACAGTGAGCGTAAGTACACCGCGTTCGACAGGGAGTTGCTGGCTCTGCACCTGGCCATACGCCACTTCCAGTTCTGGCTGGAAGGGCGCAGCTTCACTGTGTTCGTGGACCACAAGCCATTAACATACGTGATGGCCAAGGTTTCGGAACCATGGTCGGGCCGGCAGCAGAGACAGCTGGCCACGATCTCGGCGTTTACAACCGATATTCAGCATGTGGCAGGTAAACTGAATGCGGTGGTGGACTGCCTCTCGCGCGCAGTAGTGGCCCCAGTCTGCGTAGGGATAGATTATACAGCCATGGCCGCAGAGCAGATTGGCGACGCGGACGTGTGCGCACTCCAGTCTGATCCCACAGGGTTAAGGCTGGAGAGCAGAGTACTGCAAGATGGCAGCCCCCCCCCCCCAAATCTAGGACGTCTCCACGGGACGCCCGTGCCCGGTGGTCCCAGTTGCTTGGCGCCACCGAGTGTTTGAATCAGTTCACGCTCTGGCGCACCCAGGAGTGCGCGCGTCAGTCAAAATGGTGGTAGCGAAGTTTGTATGGCCAGGCCTGTGCAAACAAGTGAAAGAGTGGGCGGCAGCCTGCGTAGCGTGCCAACGAGCCAAAGTACACAGACACACGAAGGCTCCTTTGGAGCTAAGTATCAGGCTAAGAGGTTTGACCATGTTCACGTGGACCTCGTGGGCCCCCTCCCGCCATCGCAGGGGTTCACGCACCTTCTGACAGGGGTGGACCGTACCACACGCTGGCCAGAAGCAGTCCCGCTAGCGGCAACCACGTCCGCGGACGTGGCGCGCACCTTTTTGACAACATTGGTGGCACGTTTTGGCATCACGTCCGATAGGGGCCCGCAGTTTGTTTCCGACCTCTGGTCCACGATGGCCCGTAGCCTGGGTATCGCAATTCATCGCACAACCACGTACAACCCACAGGCCAATGGGTTATGCGAGTGTTTCCATAGGTTGCTGAAAGCAGCGCTCAGGGCTTCGCTTACGGATGCAAATTGGGTAGACCGGTTGCCGTGGGTTCTGTTAGAGTTGTGTTCCGCACCAAAAGAGGATTTGGAGGCTTCCCCGGCAGAGCTTGTTTTTTCTCAGCCACTGCGGCTCCCCGGGGAATTTTTACCAGATAATCCCGCGCCGGACAACTGTCTGTCTCAGCGTTCGCAGCATAGTGCAGAAACAGGCACGCTACCGGGCCCGGCCCACCACTGTTTTCCACACGCTTTTGTGCCAAAAACTTTGAAGAACGCAGCGTTCGTGTTTGTCAGGCACGACACCCACCGCCCCCCATTGCGCCCACCCTACGATGGCCCGTTCAGAGTGCTGGAACCAGGGGACAAACACTTTTTGTTAGACTTGGGAGGTCGTCAGGAGAAAATATGTATAGACAGGCTTAAGCCCGCCTTTGTGGTGGCGGACGAGCAAGTGATGTTGGCTCGGGCCCCTCGGCGTGGAAGACCCCCACTCAGAACTCCCCAGGTAGAAGATTCATCAGAGCAGCCACACGGGCAAGTAGAATGCCCCCCCCCTTGCCATTGCCCACCCGCAGACAGACACACCTCCAGGAGCCCCCCACTGGAACAGCAGCACCGCGGAGTAGAAGGACCCTCGTTACAGCAGATATGGGAGGAGACTGAAGCCAAAAGGACATGAGGGTTGAAGCTCAGTCTGAGACTCGGGGGGGGGGGGGGGTGTAGGGAACCTACGCTGGGATATTCATCTCAGACTAGAAGCAGAGGGGAGGGGAATATTCCCTCTGCCGGCAGAGCGTGGGGGATTTAACGGAGAAGGACAGTACGTATTGTAATGGGAAAAGATGGTAATGCAACAGGAAGGAGTAGCTGCGGGGACAGTAAGGGGTGAATGTGTGAACGTATTGTAATGCAAGTTTTCAGGCAGCAGGGGGAAGGAATGGAGTAGTATAAAAGGAGAGACCCTGGTGTATTGAGAAATTCTTTTTCTGTGTATGAATGAAGTGAGAGAGAGAAAAAGTTTGTCTGTCATGTAAGTCTGGTTCCTTTATTTGCACTCTCCACAGTACGTCATCTTTCAGTAGGAAATCCACACAAGTCTTTGTGCATAAGGCCCCTGGAGTGGCACTAATGCATAAAGTAATATTAAATTCTAACATGTCTCGCTAACAAAGACATCTGTCACATATGCAATGCATCTGGAAAGTATTCACAGCGCTTCACTTTTTCCACATTTTGTTATGTTACAGCCTGATTCCAAAATGGATTAAATTAATTTTTCCTCAAAATTCTACACACAATACCCCATAATGACAATGTGAAAAAAGTTTGAGATTTTTGCAAATTTATTAAAAATAAAAAAACTAAATCACATGTACATAAGTATTCACAGCCTTTGCTCAATACTTTGTTGATGCACCTTTGGAAGCAATTGCAGCCTCAAGTCTTTTTGAATATGATGCCCCAAGCTTGGCACACCTATCTTTGGGCAGTTTTACCCATTCCTCTTTGCAGCACCTCTCAAGCTCCATCACGTTGGATGGGAAGCGTCAGTGCACAGCCATTTTGAGATCTCTCCAGAGATGTTCAATTGGATTCAAGTCTGGGCTCTGACTGGGCCATTCAAGGACATTCACAGAGTTGTCCTGAAGCCACTCCTTTGACATCTTGGCTGTATGCTTAGGGTTGTTGTCCTGCTGCAAGACGTAGTGTTGCTCCAGTCTGAGGTCAAGATTGCCCTTGAGCAGGTTTTCATCCAGCACATCTCTGTACATTGCTGCATTCATCTTTCCCTCTATAACTGAGTAGTCTCACAGTTCCTGCCGCTGAAAAACATCCACACAGCATGACGCTACCACCACCATCCTTCACTGTAGAGATGGTAACAGAGCAACGCTGGAGCTCTGACAGCGTGACCATCAGATTCTTGGTCACCTCCCTGACTAAGGCCCTTCTCCCCTGATCGCTCAGTTTGGACGGCAGGCCAGCTCTTGGAATAGTCCTGGTGGTTCTGAACTTCTTCCATTTACGGATGATGGAGGCCACTGTGCTCATTGGTATTTTCAAAGCAGCAGAAATTTTTCTGTACCCTTCCTCAGATTTATGCCTCGAGAGAATCCTGTCTCAGAGGTCAGCAGACATTTCCTTTGACTTCATGCTTGGTTTGTGCTCTGACATGTACTGTCAACTGTGGGACCTCCTTTCCAAATCATGTCCAATCAACTGAATTCACCACAGGTGGACTCCAATTAAGCTGTAGAAACATCTCAAGGATGATCAATGGAAACAGGATGTACCTGAGCTCAATTTTGAGCTTCATGGCAAAGGCTGTGAATACTTATGAACATGTGATTTCTTAATCTTTGTTTTTAATGAATTTGCAAAAATCTCAAAAAAAAAAAAAAAAAAAAAAACTTTTCACGTTGTCATTGTGGGTGGGGTATTGTGTGTAGGATTTTTGCGGAAAAAAAAAAGAATTTAATCCATTTTGGAATACGGCTGTAACAAAGTGGAAAAAGTGAAGTGCTGTGAATACTTTCCAGATGCACTGTAAATTAAACATTGGCTTCTTCAAATGAAGCCAGACTAATACCCAAAATGTGAGTGGCTAACAACAGCACTAAGCATCCATCACAGGGTTTCCTCTGGGTTTATTAAAGTACTGGCTTATGAAAGTACTTTAAAGGTGGAAAAAAAAAAAGCAGAAGTGGTATATAAGCAATGAAGGCATTCATCGTGGTTTTAACCCGCTGGTAACGGGAACAGTAAGGAAGAGTCACTTAGCAAACAGGTGTCGTTAGGCTTCATATGTAGGGAAAGGCAAGAGTGACTGATGAACTGTTGAGGATTTACTTCATCAGCCACTACAATATTAACTAATTTATGTTCATTATTATGCACCTGGCAAGTTAAGATGACCGAAATTCATGAAGTCAATGACCTTAATCTGTCAACAGTCTTCAGACAAACTCAACGTGCCAACATTTGGATTTCAAAATATGGGAGGTTTTTCCTGCTGTCTGGTTGGTGAAAGTTCTAAAAAGCTATAAATATACAGAAACATAACAGAAATAACAGCATATTTAGTAATTTAAGTTAATTTATTTCATTAAAAATAATTTTATTAATATTTTTTCTTTGAGTTAAATTATTGTTCTGTTCTGGCGCTGCAAAATCATGGTCAAATGTAAATTGTATAAGGAAAAAAGTCAAAATTTTACCACAATCCATTTCAAATTTATAAAAATAACAGTAATTTTATTTAAAAATTAGGCAAAAATTTGCCATAAAATAATCTACAAATTTATAATAAAGTCTCAAATGTACATGTCATTTTTACAAGAGGAAATTACAAATTTGAGGAAAATGGTTTCAAATTTAGATAAATTTATTCCCGGGGGCGCTAGTGAGCCATGCTGGAGTAAAGACGTGTTCCTCAGCGCTCCCGCAGACTTTTGGACATTTTACTTTTAAAAACGAAATTTCTTTGGTAAAGCTCAATACAAACTCGTCACCTATCATTATCGGACTCGCCTGGCCACTTTTATCGTCATGATGGATAAACTTCAGAGGTTTAAATTCGACGCTACCGACAAACCCAATAGGCCTAACACGAGGCTGCAAGCCGAGCTACAAAAGTATGACGAGCCACAGAGCGCAGTGCCAACGCTGACCACGGACGAAGGCTTTAAAACTCAGATTTTGGCATCCTTAAGAGAAGACATCAAACAAATTATACAGGAAGAATTTAAGAATGCCTTAGCTAACGATTTTGCCTCTCTCAAAGCCGAAGTCCAGGCTGTACGTTCGGAAATAGCCTGCAACGTCACCTCTGTTAGCGCACGATTTGGCACAACTGAAGCTAACATTCAAGACGTGAAAGATGGCATGTCTACTTGGTCAGATGACATAACTGGGCTTCAGTGCTCGGTGAAAGAGCTCCAAAGAGAAGTGAAGTCACTGCGGAGCAAATGTGAGGATTTGGAGGGGAGAATGAGACGTGGAAATATCCGCATTGTCGGTGTCGATGAGCAAAACCCCTGCAATCCAAACGAGGTGGCTAAAATTATTAAACAAGCCTTATACTTGGACCGAGAAGTGAAAGTTGATCGATCTCATCGTACACTAGCACTATGGAAAGTGGGAGAAGACAGACCCCGAGTGATAATCGCCAAGATGCACTATGATGGAGATGCAACGGATATTTTGAGAAGAGCCAGGGAAAAGGCACCTCTGATGTATAACGGTAACAGGATCAGCATCTTCCCTGACTACACGACAGGTGTCGCTAAAGCCCGGGCTGCCTTTTCAGCTGCACGGAAGGCGCTACAAGGCCGACGTGATGTGCGCTTTGGTCTTTTTTACCCCGCAAGATTCCGGATCACTTTCAGGAATGAGAGTCTGGACTTTCACGATCCTATAAAGGCCATGGACTTCATAAAGAACAATATCCTGTCCGAAGCTGATGATCCTTGAGGTACCATGATTGGATTATATAACGTGAGTCCGCAGGTTATGATCGCAGTGGGTGCGTAACCGGTTAAAACATGTCTTTTATGGTGACGAGAATAATACATTATTTTCCTTTTTTTTTTTTATCCTGTTTTGTTATAGTGTAATGTGTTGAGTATTTTGAACATTTTCACTTAATGTTGTTCCTTATCGTAACTTAGTCTGTGGGGGCCTGAGCTCCTTTAGTAAATTTGTTTTGCCGATTTAATTTTTGCTCCTCTTTTTTGCTGTGGACACAGCCTACCATAGCAGGTTGTGTATTTAGCTGCTAACACACAGTGGCTAGGGACTTAATCCCATCCTTTAGTATTTCGCTTGTTCAATATACATTTTGTTTTTGCGTTCCTTGTGTTCTGATCCCTTTGTTCCCCGGGGATCACATATTATTTAAAAGAGCAACAGAGTCATTATTTGCTACTTACTGGAACCATATTCTCTCAGTCAGAAAGTCTTTACACTTTGATGCAACATTCCTTTGTGAAGTAATATTCCCTATGTTGTTTCTGCTGTACTCTCGATCATGGGCCCGCCTCTGCATCAAAACAACTTTTATGATGCCCTATACTATAACTATCTGCACCACAGTACTTAAGTTATGAGTCCATCGACAATTATAAGTTATAATGTGAAGGGCCTAAATAGCCCCATCAAAAAGAAGAAAATATTATTACAGCTTAAACGTTTGAAGTGTCAAGTAGCACTATTACAAGAAACCCATTTGTCCAATGATGAGCACCTGAAATTAAAGAAATCCTGGGCAGATAAGGTGTATTTCTCATCTCACCGCACAGGTAAAAGAAGAGGGGTAGCAATATTAATACATAGACAAGTTAATTTTGTTGATACATTTGTACATGCAGATGGAGAAGGTAGATTTATTCTGGTAAATGGGCTGCTTGATGGCATACCTGTCTCCCTAATTAATGTGTATGCCCCAAATGAGGACCAACCAGGTTTTATCAAATTATTATTTAACAGAATCACACAGTATAGTGTCGGTCTTTTACTTGTGGGGGGAGACTTTAATTGTGTAATGTCACAACAAGATAGACAACCTCCACCTAAAGCATCCATATCCAAGATGGGCAAGATGCTTAAATATTTGACTGCTGAAGCAGGAATAGTTGATGTATGGCGATCAAAATTTCCAAAAGAAAGAAATTTTACATTTTACTCTAACAGACACGCATCCTATTCAAGGATTGATTACTTTTTCCACTTCTAAAGTTGAACTCCATAGAGTTGAAGACATAACCATCATGCCCATTACAATCTCTGATCATGCCCCAGTGGTTCTTCAGTGGGACATGGGATTGACACCAACTTATAAACAATGGAGATTGAACGCCTCTCTTCTTAATGATAAAGATTTCATTACTCTCATTAAAACAGAGCTCAAGAACTATCTTGATAAAAATGACACATCTGGCATGTCTCCTCTTGTACTTTGGGACTGTGCAAAAGCCTATTTAAGAGGTTGTATAATTTCTTATGCTACTGCAAAAAGGAGACAAAAAATGGCTAAACAAACAGAATTGGAGCATAAAATTAGTGAGCTCGAACACAAGCATAAAGGAGGGATGGCGTCTAATCTCTTAACTGAACTCAAAGCAGCCCGTACAGAGCTACAAGAGCTACTATCAGAAAAGATCGAGGGAACTTTACGTTTTGCCAAGCATCAGCATTATGAACATGGAAATAGAGCGAGCAGGCTTCTGGCTTTCAAATTACGTAAACAACAATCTTCTAATATTGTACATAAAATAAAATCTGGACACAAATATATAGTAAAGCCTAAGGAAATAGCTGAAACATTCGCAGAATTTTATAAATCCCTCTACCAAGATACTGATACATGCCCTGATGAGTCCAATATTGCTCAATTCTTACAGGATATTAATATACCTCAGTTATCTGGTGAAATTACTGCAAATTTGGATGAACCAATCCAAGATTGGGAAATAAAACAATGTATTTTATCTCTCAAAAATAATAAATGTCCTGGTCCAGACGGATTTATCAATGAATTTTATAAATGTTTCCATGAAGAACTTATTCCACTCCTCTTAAATGCTTATCACTATTCATTAGAAACAAAAACAATGGCTGCATCATGGGCAGAAGCTACTATAGTGGTATTACAGAAGGAAGGTAAAGATTCCACTGATTGCAGCTCTTATAGGCCACTGTCTATGTTAAATGGAGATATCCGTATTTTGAGGGGTGTATTAGCACAGTGACTAAATGACATAATAACTAACATTATTCACCCAGATCAGACTGGGTTTATTGTCGGGAGACATTATGCAAATAATTTACGTCGTTTGTTTAATATCTTATCATACCAAAAACAAAGCAAAATCAAGACAGTTGTATTATCACTGGATGCCCAAAAGGCTTTTGATAGAGTGTCATGGAAATATCTTATTCAAGCATTAAAAAGATTTAATTTTGGCCCTAAATTTATCGACTGGATTGAAACCATCTACTCTTCACCTCAAGCAGCTGTGAGAGTTAATGGGTTTCGATCTACAAGGTTTAACTTGGAGCGTCGATGCAGACAAGGGTGTCCTCTGTCACCCTTGCTCTTTGCTTTAAGTATAGAGCCATTGGCTCAACTCATTAGAGATGACAATAATATTAAAGGGGTGCTGATTGGCAAAGAATAAAATATCACTGTACGCGGATGATGTCCTACTGTATCTGACAGAGCCATCCTGTACAATTCCATGTTTAATGAAAATTATATCAACATATGGATATTTTTCAGGAAATAAAATTAATGTTGATAAAACTGAGGCAATGGACGTTTTGGGCAATATTTCACCAGAGTTTAAACAACAAAGTGGCTTTCGTTGGCCTAAAGAAGGTATAAAGTATTTGGGCATCTACGTTCCCCTTTTATTAGACAAGATATTTGATGCAAATTATGGTAGGATAATTAGTACTATAAAAAATGACCTAAACCGTTGGTCATCATTGCCTTTGTCTCTCCTAGGTCACATAGAAGCCATTCGTATGAATGTTCTGCCTAGGCTTTTATATCTGTTTCAAATGTTACCAATACTAATACCTAAATCAACATTTGAGGAAATGGACAAAACATTCTCAAAATTTATATGGCAGGGTAAGCACCCTCGGATAAAATATAAAACACTTCAAAGACTTAAGGAAGAAGGGGGGCTTAACCTGCCAAATTTGAAATATTATTTTTGGGTTTCACAATTAAAACCATTGATTTCATGGATGCAGAATGACATTCATACGAGATGGGTGGACATTGAACAAAACCTGAGCCACAAACCACTACAAGCTTTGCCATTTGCTAATATTCCAGTTGTGGGCTTATCAAGGTGGACTAAAACCACACTTGATATCTGGAAGAGAGTTGGAATTGCCTTTAAGTTACCAACTAGTCTATCTGCCTTGTCTAGTATTGGGCATTTAAAATCCTTTATACCAAGCAGATTGGATACGAGCTTTCTCAAGTGGGCTGATCATGGGCTTATTTACATACATCAGTTAATCGATAAGGATGGTTTTGTATCGTTTGAATATTTGAGAAGACACTTCCAACTCCAAAAAAATGATTTTTTCAGATATCTACAAATACGATCTTTTTTGGTTTCTCATAAAGAGTGGGATAAAGTGCTAGACCCATCACTCATTGAACGTTTTTTAATTCAAACTCAAAAACACAAAGAGGATAAAAAAGTGATTTCAAAGTTATACAAAATATTTGGTTTAATGGCTCAAAATAAACCTATTCTGGCAAAACAAAGATGGGAGGCAGAGGCGGGTCAAATTTTCTCTGATCAAATGTGGGAAGAGGTATGTACAGTGGCGCATAAGACCACAAATTCAAATACATGGAGGGAATTTAAATGGAAGATATTTAGTAGATATTTCAGAACACCAGATATTGTGGCTAAGATGACACCAAATGTTCCAAGCCTGTGTTGGAGAAATTGTGGTACAGAAGTGCCTAATCACACACACATTTTCTGGTCGTGCCCTAAAATACAAACATTTTGGGATGAGGTGTACAAGGCAATAAATCATATGTTTCAAGTTACAATACCAAGGGACTTGACAGTAGCAGTTCTTGGCATCACCCCTTCGGAAGTGCATGGGAGAGCACCAACATACCTCCTAAACATACTTTTTGTAGCAGCCTTGAAATGTGTCACTGCCTCTTGGATGAAAACAGACCCACCCTCCTTCAGTGCATGGCTTCAAAAAGTACTAGAACTTTATCACATGGAGAAGATTACTCACGCACTGAGACTCCAATTACCTATTTTTAAATCAAGACGGCATCCAGTAGAAGTCTCTTTATTGTAGTTGCTCAAGGTGGCTATTAAGCGCTTGGTTCTATTTTTTGACAGATGCTGTTTTTCTTATATTGATGTGGAATTTCTGTATTAAATAATCTTGACTACATATGGTAATTATATCTGTAATGACTCTGTTGTTAAAAAATTTTAATAAAATATAAGTTCTAAAAAAAATTTAGATAAATTTACAGAAAAAAGTAGAAAACTATAAGAAAAAAGTTATAATTTTTGGAGAAAAACCTCAAACCTTTAAGACTAAAGTCATTACTCAAGTTTTTAAGTGGGTGCTCTTTGTACCCTTAATTCACCTCGAAGGTTTTGGCTGTCTGCTTTCAATTATTAATGTCAAAGCACTGCTTTTACATGAGTAGAATTTCTAGCTACTATAAACACTTATGATCATATTGTGGGGCACCCCCACAACAGACTGGGACAAGCAGAGTGCTCAACTAAAGCAATTAACATAACAGTGAAATGTGTGTATTAATGTCAACAGGCAGCCTCGCTTCGTCTGGCTCTTTCCTGCTCAGTACTGTGATGTTAATGTGCCATTCATGCATTGTGTTCATGCTTCCTGCTCTTACTGTGATGCAAATGTCCCATGCCTTTCATGTATTGTCTGTAACTGGGTATATAAGCTGACTGAAATTCATGTTCACTCTCTCTCTGACTACTGCTGCTGACACACGCATTCTGTGTCCCCTCACGAGAGCCTGAGGACCCGCTCCAGCCCGCCTGCACAGGGCTGGGGTGAGTTCTATGATGGCGGGATGAATGATAATAAACTTCCTTTTAAACTCACAGTTCGCTGCCTTATTATTTATCCGCCACAATGGTGACCCCGAGAATGCACACGCTTTGTGCAACGCAATCTTCTGGTCTGGACAGCTACACTGGTGACCCCGAAGAAAGCACACGCTTTGTGCAACGCAACCTTCTGGTCTGGACAGCCACGCTGGTGACCCGACGACGAACGAACACAGCACCCGGCGGTGATTCTCCGACGACAAGCGAACGCAGCAGCCTGACGCAAATGGACTGCCCTCCCTTCGGCTACAGGGAGACCTCGACGCAGAGCCACCACCAGGCGAACTCTCCGGAGATCATCCACGACTGGGAATGCTGCAGAAAGCGTCATGGTGCGACCCTCGCCTGAGATCGGGACATCCACGCTGGACCGGCCGAGGGACACAGAACGTCTTCTCCCTCTCACCGCTCCTCCTCACTCTCAGCGCTCCTACGCATCTACGCGAGCCCGAGGGACAAAGATTGTCTATTTCCTCTCACCGCTCCAACGCATCTGCACGAGCCCATGGGACAAAGATCGTCTATTTCCTCGCACCGCTCCAACGCACCACGAGCGAACGACGCAACACACTGAACAAGGATGATTATCGGCGCCGACTACGCTTATCTCCAGCAAGCTCCCTGACCCTGACTCGCCTCTACAGCGGACCCACCCACGCACCAAACCCCTGCACATGCACCGGGGGGTTATGAGGACAGCGCACCACGCACGGGACATACCGGCTCTACACAGACCGCCAGCGTCCTTCGCCGCTGCACACGGAACCTTCAGGGCTGCTCACACACCTGAAGCATCACACGCAGCTCGCTCACAGGATTTTGTATGGGTCTCAGCCACGGCGCACAAAGGGAATTCAGCCATCAGCGGTTCCCAAGAGCTTTAGGGCTGCGCCCGCACCTAAGGTCAACACGCCAAGTCCCTCTGCTTTTGTTTTTTTCTCACAGCCGCTACGCAGCCTCGCAGCTCCTGTTTTTCTTCATGGCCGCTATTAATCCTCGCAGGACTTAACCGCGAGAGGAGTCAGTGACTAATTTTTCTTCTTACAGCTGCTGTGGACCTCCGCACATTCAAAGGGACAGCCCCTCAACATCGCGGATCCACAGGCAATTTTTGCGCGGCCCAGACAATTTCACCGTCCCGGGCCGGCACTTGCTACCCCCACCCCCCCTCCCTCCACCGCCGCCGCCTGCAGCGAGCCTCCCCCACAGCTCGCTCCCAAAGCCGGACTATCGAGGCCTCAGCTTCCCGCTGAGCCCTCGGGGGGGGGGCACCCCCACAACAGACTGGGACAAGCAGAGCGCTCAACTACAGCAATTAACATAACAGGGAAATGTGTGTATTAATGTCAACAGGCAGCCTCGCTTTGTCTGGCTCTTTCCTGCTCAGTACTGTGATGTTAAAATGCCATTCATGCATTGTGTTCATGCTTCCTGCTCTTACTGTGATGCAAATGTCCCATGCCTTTCATGTATTGTCTGTAACTGAGTAGCTGACTGAAATTCATGTTCACTCTCTCTCTGACTACTGCTGCTGACACACGCATTCTGTGTCTCCTCACGAGAGCCTGAGGACCCGCTCCAGCCCGCCTGCACAGGGCTGGGGTGAGTTCTATGATGGCGGGATGAATGATAATAAATTTCCTTTTAAACTCTGTTTGTCTCATTATTATTTATCCGCCACAATATAAATTATGTGTGAGTTAATTACTATTATGATGCCCCCCCTTCTTTCTCAATGGAAAAAAAGAAACAAGAATAAAAATATAAAAAATACACATTTTTGTCATTTATGTAAACCATGACAACTCCTGCAGGACAAAATGTGACACTTGGTATTTTCTAATCTGTTTGTATACCACCATAGACAGAGACAGAACCTGAATTAGACAGAGCTCAGAGTGGGCAAGATGAGACAGATGAGAGGAGCCAAGGAGAAGGAAGTGTTCAGGCAGAGGGTCCAGGAGAGGTGAGAGCAGAGGAAGGAGAGAAGGATGACACCAGTAAAAGGTCCAAACACAGGACGTCTGGGTGGGACCCCAACTGGCCCAATATTCCATCATTCAAGCCTCGGTTGTACAATACTTCAAATGGTAATTTCTATATGCAAAGTTACTGTGCAAAATTTTTAAAAAGAAATACATGGTATAAAATTAATATATTCTGTTTACAATAGTGTCATGTGTTTTCTGTCCCCCCCTCGGAAAAAATATGTTGCCACTGTGCCAAGGTCTTTAAGCTAGAGCAGGGGTGTCAAACTCATTCCATGGAGGGCCAAGACCCTGCATGTTTTGCTTCTACCCAGTGTCATCAGCAGGTGTTTTCACTGATCAGCAATCAGTGGGAAGAAATTCAGTGAAATCACCTGTTGAAGACCTGCAGGGTCTTGGCCCTCCATGGAATGAGTTTGACACCTGTGAGCTAGAGGAAACACTGCATCACATAAGCCACTTTTGCACTAGCCCAGCACACTTCGGTACAGCATGATTTACTTCAACATGGTTCTGCACGCTTTTGTCCGCACTACAACCGCATTACAACCGTGTTGAGCTTGGGTGGGTGGGATTTCTATAACAGCAGGCGGCGCCACACTCCCGTGACGTAGAGCACGCGACCCAACCAAAACATAACACATACAGCTGTACAAGGCGACTCCTCGGTCTGTGGCTTTTTTCACCATAAATGCCAAAAAGGACCGCTAGACAAGGGTACAGACAGCGAGATGAAACACTCTGGAAATAGTTCTGCAGCTTCTGGGAGAGCCAAAGGCGTGAGGATACAAACTAGGTCATATATGACGGTAAGCTAATTTTGCTAATGCTAGTTTGCTACAAGTACGTCGTACTACACTTTAATGTCTGCAATTTATCGCTGTTAGGTACTAAAATATGTATGCTGTGCGTGTTTCAGATGGCTCTGTTGTGGGGAAATTACTGCTTCATTCGCTCTGGGCGAACCTGACCTGTCACAGATGTCATCAGCCTGTCACTACTGTCAGCACAGCTTCACAAATGATCAGTGGTTATAGAGCTTAAGAATGTCTGTAGAAACGTTCATTTCCTGTGCAACAAATTTGCAACTAATTGCTCTGATCTGCTTGAAAATCATGGAGACTGTTGACAGTTTGAGAATCATGCACGTACCTGCTTCTTCAGCACTAAGTGAGGTGGTGTCATAGAAAAAAATGATCAGCTGACACAACTTGATCGCCATGTTAATAACTATATTAGCCACAAAATATATATTCAAAAAGTAAACTTTACTGAGTTAGGTATAATAAGATATATTTGACAGTTATCATGCATTTTATGCCAAAACAAACTTGATCTAGGATTAAAAGGAATTAAAATAATGCAGTCACAAGGTTACATGGAAAATACTAGATACATGTACTGTAGAAATATATATTCTCTACATCAACAATGTACTAGACATGCATTCACGTCGTATTGCACTGGGAATTGCACTGACAATAAACCTCTGAAGTTTTTGCAGATGTCTCTTTTTTTTTTATATGTGAAGGTTACCACCATGTGGCATAAATTAAATACTGAAATATTGAAAAAGCTAAGAATAATCCAGCAGTTTGAGAAATCATTTTGGTTTGGTGTAAGTCTGTCAACAGAATTATGAACCATAAAGCAGTTTGTGTTAAAATGTTAAATCCCATTAAACCTAATCCGGGTGCTTCCGATCATGTGTCATGGGGGGCCAAGACCCTGCTTCTACCCAGTCTCTTCAGCAGGTGTTCTCACTGATCAGTCAGTGGAAGAAGTTCAGTGGAATCTGCTGTTGAAGACACTGGTTGGAGGTAAAGCCTGCAGGGTCTTGGCCCTCCATGGCACATGATTAGACACACCCCCCCAAACCCGTTATGATGAACAGCAGATGCTAATATGGCCCAGAATTCCTCCATATACTGGTACTGTCACTAAAGTATGCAGGGTCTTCTGTACAGTCTTCTAACAATATAGTCTTCAGTTAATAAAATAATTGTTTTGGTTACTTTTTCTTAAAAATGAGCCATTATTTTCAAGGTCACCGATTAATCCTTTGTACAGTTGACTCTTTTCCCACCGGTGTCTTAACAGACAAAATAGAAAATAAAGATAGAAAATCATGATGCAAACACATAAGTCACTAAATTGTTTATTACAATCAGCAGCAAATTCCAGATTGTTCAGAATGTGCAAAATTCAAACTGTAAAAAAATAAACTGGAATGGTCACACGCTGCCTCACTGAGAAGCAACTGGATCGGCCCCTCGTACTGGTCCTGGTTCGACAGATCTACAGCCTGCATCTCTGTAAATAGTGAGGCAAGGTCCAGTTGGGGTGAGTTTCCCTCTTGCCTAGAGAAAAGACAAGTGGGTGGTGGTTAATTAAAGCAAGTTTAAAACTTATTTGGGAAATACACTTGTTGCTAAAAGCCAGCGTTGGAATGTGAATTAATGAATGAATCTTTATTTCGGATTGATTAAAAGTAAAGATTAAAAGAAAATAGAATAATATACCAAAGGGGGGAAAAATCTAACAAGGTCAAATTAAACAATAACTCCTCTAACCACAATTTTCATGTAGCTGCACTTCAGTAGAGTAGATTTTACAAGGGCTGAGTTACATTTAAAATCATCTGTTTTTACTGTGGCCTCAGCAATCAGAATGAATTAATACATTCACTTGAATGGAATCTAGTACTTTAACTGAAGTTGTGCATCACCAAGTATGGAGTCGCTCAGTCAAAATATCAAGTTTTTATCAATAAAAGTTTGTCTTGTCTGTAAAAGTGTCTCTTCCTGCCCTGGCTTCATGTGTGGGCGGTGTTTTGCACTAGCATTGCTAAAATATAAAAGGAAGCAATACAATTGGTCTCAAATATTTGTAATGGGTCCTTTTACTGCATGAGTTTATTGATGATAGACTATAAACTACACATATAAAGTAAATTATATTGATGACTGAACATCTCTCATTTGCCAAAACATACAGTTATGAACATAACTCACAAAGGATCACACAAGTGATCTGACAAAAAAATAAATACATTAACAAGCGGTTTATTTTACAGTTGATGTGCCATATTCACACAATCAAATTAAT
Organism: Pholidichthys leucotaenia; assembly: GCA_020510985.1. Taxonomy (NCBI): domain Eukaryota; kingdom Metazoa; phylum Chordata; class Actinopteri; order Cichliformes; family Pholidichthyidae; genus Pholidichthys; species Pholidichthys leucotaenia. The sequence goes on from CM035836.1 coordinate 229,007,441, forward strand.
CTCAGTTCAGTCCCTTTTATATTAAGTGGAAATTGTGCTTTTGACACTTTACCTATAAAAGCAAAGGATTTCAGTACGTTCCACAGTGGCGAGGTAGGTTGTGGGGCGGCTGATTTCGTCTTGCCTAGACAAACAACAGAAATGGATGGTAGTTTCAAGCAAGTTCAACACATAGATTCATTACAGGAACAGTGATATATTGAAAGTGTTTATTTTAATACTGATGATTATGGCTACAGCCCATATTAACCAACACCTCAACGGCCAACATTTATATTTAAAAACTATTTTTTTAAGTTAATTTTATGTAATATTCCAATTTTTTGCAAAATAGAATTTGGGGTTTTCAGGGGCAGTAAGCCGTAATCAGCAAAATTAAAATAAATAAATACATCACTGTCTGTGTAATGAAGCTATACAATATACGGATTTCTCTTTCTGAAATGAGTGAAAAGCACTGCAGGATCCACAGAATAGGTGTGTGGGTCTATTCTGACGCTTTAGAAAATTATATGAATGACTTTATAAATCACTGGTTTGAAAAAGCAATTTTAATATGACGAGATTTCGGCTCCTGTAGTCCATTTCACCAGTATCACAATATAAACAGGGAGGCTAACCCCTGGCATGTGGAAACACATTCTAGCATTAAATTGCACACAATTTAATGCGCAGGACCAAAGTGCAATACAAAAAACAAACCAGGACTTTAACCAGGATTAACATATTTCATCGTTTTGCTCTCACAAGCGAATATTTAGGAGAAAACAAGCACGATTCAACAGTTGGTACTAGCTAGCGCTAGCGTTAGCACTAAGCGCTACTAGCAATAAAACGTTAGCCAGCACAGAACAGCACTGTATAACGGCTCAAAAAAAGTGAGCTTACCACCAACAGGATAAATAAGCAAACAGATGCACATTATTACAAATCACTCACCATCGATGGTTCTCACGATCGTCTTCAGCTTGTCTATAGTCCAGTTGTATGCTGGCCAGCCATCGGGTCACTCCTCACTGTGTAACTGCCACCAAGCAGAGAAAACTCCGCAGCTCTTCGTTGGACCACGGTGTAGAGTTCCGCAAAACCTACAACGCTGTCTGTATTAATATCGTATTTACTCCGTGACCGAGTTAGTCCGTGATTGCAAATGGCAGTCGTACAGATTTCAACGAAGACGGGTGCTTTCGTGACGTTAAGACCTGACCAATCAGCGGCGACCAGTCTTTTGACGTCAAAACACGGTACAGCTCAGCACGAATGGACCCTGCTCTTGAGCGGGGCTGAGATTCGCTGCTGTTAAACCGTGTTGAGGCTAGTGCAAAGACTTACAAAGCATGCTGAGCTGTACCATGACATGCTAAGCCGTGCTAGTGCAAAAGGGCCTATAATGACAGAGTCAAGTGAGGAGGACATGTCTGGACTTCTATTAAGAAGGGACAATGTAGACTGCAAACAAGAATACTGAAAACCCTTAATATTAGTTAAAATGTTTATTACTACATATATACACATGCACACACATCAGCAACATTGACCATGACTTTGTAGTGTTCACAGGTGCACTACTAATCACCAGTGAAGCATGGGTTAGCTCCCAACTGGAAGGTTTATTTTGCTACCTCTAGAATTAACCAATGACTTCAAAATCAGCTTTAAAATATTGCAATCTGAGCTAGAATTTACTAACATGGTCAACATCATTGACTAGAGCTACGTATCATCAGTGTTTTCCAGAATCAATTCATCCTCTTCACAAAGTCCTGATTTGATTCGATTCAATATTGATTCAGTCAGGGACATTACCATTATATTAACTCTTTTACTTGCATATTAAACTCAGAGACCTAATGCTGTACCAGGAACACTCTCAATTTGGTAAAATTAGATATTGTGGTGGACACACACATGTGACTGTTTTGTGACTCACATTTTAGGTCAGAACAAAGGCAGGAAGCTGCAGGAATCTTAGCCTTGGTATGCAAGGCTTGAGACTGTGGGGGGTTCAACTAAAGGATTAAGGAAGGGATGCATTGGAGACAGTGGAAGTGATATCATGGAGAGAAATGCATTGTGACTGTCTTTATAATGCAAGGTGGTCTGTGTGACATGTGATCTGTGACGTGTGAAGTTCCTGATATTTAAGGACGAGAGTTTACTGTGTCATTCTCTTTCTCTGCTGTGAGATGATGGTGTTGTGAATAAAACTGACTTTGAGAGAGAACTCTGCCTCGTCATTTTCACATCACCACAATATTATGAATTAGTGCTAGGCAATGATGAAAAATCCCAACTGAAATTAATCTCCAGAATTTTGTGCTTATTCATGATTAATAGTGAAATTTTTCGGGGGGGGGGGGGGGGGTCATTAACTGAAAAAAAATTGTGTTTTTGTGGGTTTTACACTTCTGAAAGGCATCTATTAGTCATGCGATTATCAAAAAAAAAAATATCAAAACACTCACTTCCCTTAAAAAAAAGAGCCTTTATATCAGTTTTCATTCCAAAAAGCAAAACTGATTGTTCCAGATTTGCCGGGGGGGGGACGTCACTCACATAGTAAACCCAGTCCAGAGTGGCCTTTGATACCCGCCCATTGCTCTATTATTGGCCAGCCTTATTCAGCTGGTCCTGCTGGAGCTGTCCGTCAGCTCCAGCAGCACCAGGGCCGCTGATTCTATTTGGCAGGATCAGATCTAGGGGGGACAGATGACAAAAGCAGTGTTTGCCCCACCCTCATTAAACCCAACTGCTCCAGTGGAGCTGCTCAGTGGCCACAGGACAGCATGTGGTTGTACTGGGCCACTTACAGATGCAACTGCACAACTGACAGGGCATCCTTGAAAAAGAGATGTCGCCTCTCAGTGGACAGCCCCAAATAAATAAAGGTCAAATAAAAACGACAGCAACCACCAGAACATTCTCCATAAAAAACTCATAAGTACTGCAGAAATACTGTCTATGCGAAAACAACCAGCAACCACTTCAACACCACCACACCAGCTGTCATCCACACCAGTTGTATCTCTCACCTCCCCCTTTGATGTGAGCTCCAGTAGTAGACAGTCCAGTCCGCTGTCAAGGAAGGGGGCACCCCCGCCCAGAACGGAAGTGGCACTTGCCCGGGGCCACAGCCCCTAGCTTAGCTGTTGGCCTTCAGCCTAGCTGTCAGCCCTTTTCACGTCTGCTTTTCATAGCAGACATGCACTTCTTGGCTTCGCTACGTGGATCACAGAGCAGTTCACATCTTCAAAGAGACGAACCACCGGACCAGTGCCATCTACGAGTCAGTTCCTGACGACAGAACCTCCAGTCGTTGGGTCCTGCATCAACAGGGAACAACCCGGAGCCCACATGGCCCTCCCTCCTCTCGCAGTGGCCTCCCCTCTTTGCTCCAGCTACCATGCTGGGACCGTGCACCGACACGATTCACATGTCCACATAGCACAACAGTTACAATCCAGCAAACCAACCCAAACACCCAGAACTAAACAAAATGAGGAGTCCATGGCATGAACCGGACTTCCCTATTTTGAGTCACGCCACAGACTGTCCGATGGAAACAGTATCCGTGTTTCCAGAGTTCCGCTTTTTTCATTTTGCCATAATTATTCCCAAATAACTGGAAGATAAAAAAATTGAAATTAAATAGAGCGTTGCATTATTTTGCAATAACACAATTTGTCTGCATTAATATTATGAACACAAGAGTTCAGCCACGTCAGAGGCCTCTTTTAAATCTCTTGCGTTTCACACACATGAAAATGCAATATATTCAAAAAAACTCATGATTTTGCAAATCAATATAGGATCATTCAAATAAAGTTGATTTGATAATAAATATTCAATATGCTAAAACCACTCAGCAATGAAACTGCATACACAACTTACTTGGGTTGAGTGAGTTCAAACTCCATCCAAACGCACCTGTGGGGGACATACAAAACAAAGACATTCAGCTTGTTTAAAGTGACACTCCACCAAAAATCAAGTTTTTTTTTTCTTGTTAACATGTCTAACACTATGACTTAAGGATAAGCCGTCTTTATTGTCATTCAAATCCATACAGCCAATCATGTACAGTAGATCGAAATTATGTTTCTCTCATCTACAATGTTAATCACACACATATATAGAATCAGAGGGGTCGTTGCCATGCACGGCGCCGCCACATATTTCCCTCCTCTGTTCATTATTGCTGAGCACCAAGCTGAACGGCAGGAAGTTCCGCTTTTATATGGTCTTCGGCATGACCTGGACGGGATTTGAACCCCAGCCTCCCGGGTGTGGTGCGGATGCTCTACCAACTGAGCCACCACTCCGGTACAAGACCTATCAAGAACAAAATCCCTCAAATGCCTCATGCACCCCCCCTTTTTTTTTTTTTTTTTTTGCTTTAAAGTTTCACTTAAGCTGTGCTCCCTGAAAAAAGGCGAATTTGGACATAACATTTTTGGTGACGTAGCTGTAACAGGTCTGTGGTGTTGAGTCAATCAGGACTCACTGGCCTAACTGAAGTTAACCTCCAGCCCCAGATAGCATTTTCAGACAGCTGCTTTGAAAACTTGACCCAAATTAAGATGGGTTTTACCACTAAACTACTTTTAAGGACCGATGCAGTTTCAGTCATTATCCTGGGCCACTGTGCATACAATTGGGCATGTCCTTCAACCAGTAAGTCTTTTTATCACAGTATTTATGCTGTTTAATGTAGCGCTAGCCTCTATTAGCCTTGTGGTATGTGGTTTGGGCCTAGTTACCAATTCTGGTGGGGGTTTTTTTTGGGGGGGGGGGGTGACACGAAACTGTAAGATAGTGGAAGGTTTTGTTTGTAGAAAAAGGTATAAGATATTATTTTAAACAATGGAGCTTTGTTTTAATAGGGGATTTATATCCACTGAAGTCCACATTTAGGATCTCTCCCTTAATCAGCGGTTTATCAGCTGCATAACATGAGATGGTATAGGCCTACAGTAGAAAATAACCAAAAAAAAGACAAGGAAACACACACCCACAAAACAGCACATATTTGTGGTTTAGTCAGAGTTTGTCATATGCAGTGAAGTCAGGGTGGAAATCTACAAGAGAGTGCTGAGTCCAAAGAGGTCATAGAGGCATTCTGAGACATGAGGGCTTCCCAGCTAAATATAATTCCCGGTGGTCAAAAACCAATCTGCCAAGCTCCAGAGGGGAAGAAGTACAGAAAAGCGCAAACAATCACAGGTAGGGAGGACTAAGGGTGTCAGATTACACGCTTTGTTGCTAGAAGTCTTTATTTAGTGCAGGTCGGGCTTCACCCACTTCAAGATGTGACGCCATGGTCAAAGCTCCACCCAATAACAAACAAGACTGGTTGAGTTCAAAGCATGAGCCGGGTGCTTTCCAGGCTCTGGCATGTCTGCTTTCTAGCCTCACACCCGAGGACCCCCCCCCCCCCAACACACACACACACACACACACACACACACACACACACACACACACACACACACACCTTCAGCTTTTATGCAAATGATTGTAAACAGAGGGGTAGCCTTGCCCTCAAATCACTACTGAAAGTGAATTACCAGTGAGTTAAAATGACTGCTACCATTTACAGTGGTGTGAAAAAGTGTTTGCCCCCTTCCTGATTTCTCTTTTTTTTAATGTTTGTCACACTTAAATGTTTCATTCATTCATCTTCTACTGCTTAATCCTTTTCGGGTTGCGGGGGGGCTGGAGCCTATCCCAGCATCTTTGGGTGAGAGGCAGGGTACACCCTGGACAGATCACCAGTCCATCGCAGGGCCAACACAGAGAGACAGACAACCATTCACTCTCACATCCATACTTGAGGACAATTTAGAATCCCCAGTTTTGATGCCAATTAATCTAACTTGCATGTTTTTGGCATGTGGGAGGAAACCAGAGAAATCCCGGAGTAAACCCACGCAGACACGGGGAGAACATGCAAACTCCACACAGATCACTGTTGGTCGGGGGCTGGGATCGAACCCAGGATCCCCCAGCCAAGGGTGAGTTGCTGTGCTGCCACAGTGCGAACCACTCCGCCACCGCGCTGCCCCTTAAATGTTTCAGATCAAACAAATTTAAATATTAGACAAAGATAACAGAAGTAAACACAAAATGCAGTTTTTAAATGAAGGTGTTTATTATTAAGGAGAGAAAAAAAAATCCAAACCTACATGGCCCTGTGTGAAAAAGTGACTGCCCCTAAACCGAATAACTGGTTGGGCCACCCTTAAGCCTTATTCATGCTGCATTTCCCCTCTAGTCCGCTTTGGTCCACGTGCGCTTTGGACGAGCCCGGCACGCACTTGGCACTGTTCATGCTCACTTTTTTCATCTACCCAGGCCAAGCGGCTGACGCATGCACACAACCATCATTTGTAGTTTCACTCCCGCCCGATAGGTAGCGCTGGTGCGCCAGGATTTTCACCAGTGAAGAAACGCTGCTTGCTTTCTGCTGCTTAACTTCCCGGTTTTCACTTTCCACGAAGATGCTGCTGAAGTATTTATGTATGATTCATGTATGTTTATTCTCGTCTTCCGCTTCCTCGTTGTCTTCTACTACTACTACTACTACTACTAACCTGCACTTATATAGCGCTTTTCTAGTCACAAAGACCACTCAAAGCGCTTTCATTAATACTAACCCTCTATTCTAAGGGCCTATAGGAAACAGATATCTAAGGACAATTTAGAACAGCCAATTAACCTAACAACAATTAACCAATCAACCTATCTTCCTTGTCTAGGTATCCAGTGCCCATATCGCCACCTCGTGAATGGGACGTTCAGTCTTGCACATGCACTTTTCAACGCGTTCAGGTCGTGGGCAGGCGGTGCGGTCGTCTGCGGTTGAGCATGAGCACTGCGGACACTAGCGGAGTGGAGACGATGATGTAAATTTCATCACATGAGGTTTCAAGTTACACGTACGGAGTCAGCAGAGGTGCAGCATGAATACAGCTTTAGCAGCAACAGCTGTAATCAAGCGTTTGCAATAACTGGCAATGAGTCTTTTACAGCGCTGTGGAGGAATTTTGGCCCACTCATCTTTGCAGAATTGTGATTCAGCCACACTGGAGGGTTTTCGAGCATGAACCGCATTTTTAAGGTCATGCCACAGCATTTCAATTGGATTCAGGTCAGGACTTTGACTAGGCCACGCCAAAGTCTTCATTTTGTTTTTCTTAAGCTATTCAGAGGTGGACTTGCTGGTGTGTTTTGGATCATCGTCCTGCTGCAGAACCCAAGTGCGCTGCAGCTTGAGGTCACAAACAGATGGCCGGATATTCTCCTTCAGTATTTTTTGGTAGACGACAGAATTCATGATTCCATTTACCACAGCAAGTTTTCCAAGTCCTGAAGCAGCAAAACAGCCCCAGACCATTACACTACCACCATATTTTACTGTTGGTATGATGTTCCTTTTCTGAAATGCTGTTACTTTTACGCCACATGTAATGGGGAACACACCTTCCAAAAAGTTAAACTTCTGTCTCGTCAGTCCACAGAGTATTTTCCCAAAAGTCTTGGGGATCATCAAGATGTTTTCTGGCAAAACTGAGACGAGCCTTTATGTTCTTTTTGCCCAGCAGTGGTTTTTGTCGTGGAACTCTGCCATGCAGGCCATTTTTGCCCAGTCTCTTTCTTATGGTGGAGTCATGAACACTGACCTTAACTGAGGCAGATGAGGCCTGCAGTTCTTTGGATGTTGTTGTGGGGTCTTTTGTGACCTCTTGGATGAGCTGTCGCTGTGCTCTTGGGGTAATTATGGTCGGCCGGCTACTCCTGGGAAGGGTCACTACTGTTTCATGTTTTCGCTATTTGTGGATAATGGCTCTCACTGTGGTTCGCTAGAGTCCCAAAGCTTTAGAAATGGCTTTTTAACCTTTTCCAGACTGATAGATCTCGATTACTTTGTTTCTCATTTGTTCCTGAATTTCTTTGGATCGCAGCATGATCTCTAGCTTTTGAGGATCTTTTGGTCTAATTCAATCTGTCAGGCAGGTCCTATTTAAGTGATTTCTTGATTGAGAACAGATGTGGCAGCAATCAGGCCTGGGTGTGGCTAAAGAAATTGATCTCAGCTTTCCAAAGATGTGATAAACCACAGTTAATTTGTTTTAACGGGGAGAAATCACTTTTTCAAACAGGGCCATGTAGGTTTGGATTTGTTTTTACCCTTAATAATAAACACCTTCATTTAAAAACTGCATTTTGTATTTACTTGTGTTATCTTTGCCTATTATTCAAATTTGTTTGGTTATCTGAAACATTTAAGTGTGACAACCATACAAAAAAATGAGAAATCAGGAAGGAGGCAAACACTTTTTCATACCACTGTATTTGAAAGCCACTGTCTGGATATGTCAATATCCTGGATATAGTGAAACTTAAAGTAAATTACATGGAAAAAACAGCTCAGAAATGCTGAATGGACTCATAATAAGGCCACAGCTGATGAAACTACTAGTCTATACCTCATATTTTTGACAGTTCTGTGTATTGAGGAGTTTCTGCTTTCACATTTGAGACATTCACAACAGTAGTCCATTTCAGGGGATGGCATCCTGCTATGGAGAAAAGATTTTAAAGTGGCACTGTGCCCCAAAACAATTTTCTAGTTAACATATCTGTAACTGAAGTTAGCCTCCAGGGCCGCGCAGTATTTTTGCTTTGAAAACTTGACCCAAATTAAGATGGGTTTTACTATTACACTGCTCTCGGACTGATGCAGTTTCAGTCATTATCCTGGGCCACCATGCATACAACTGGGCATGTCCTTCAACTGCTAAGTCTTTTTATCACAGGATTTATTCTGTTTAATGTAGAGCTAGCCAGTATTAGCCTTGTGGGATGTGGGTGGGATTATTCACAGTTTCAGGCCTTCGAAGGAGGAGGAAAAGTGAAAATATTTTGACAACAACCTGTAACACAATGAAAGGGTTTTTTTGTTGCAAAAAGGGCATAAGTTACCATTTTAGACAATTTAGATTTGTTCTTTATAGGGGATTTATATCCACCTGAGTGCGTCTTTAAAAACTGCATGGAACCCCAAAACAGACTGAAGCTTTAAATGGAAGGGAAACACTTTTTAAATAGTGTCTTTTTCAGATTCACTTTGTTAATCAGAAGAAAATTAAATTCAGTCTGTCATATTTTACCTTCCCCTCCATGGATCGCCACCTTATCGTGGTGGAAGGGTTTGTGTGCCCGAATGATCCCAGGAGCTATGTTGTCGGGGGCAACTTGCCCCTGGCAGGGTTTCCCAAGACAAATTGGTCCTGGGTGAAGGGCCAGACTAAGAGAGGCCCAGTGAATCCCCATGAAAAAAGTTACATCAAGGACTCAGTGTACACACAGGAGACACATGGGTCCATCCTCCAGTGGGCTTGCCACCGGCAGGAGGGGTCATGGTGCTATGTGAACCGAGTACAGTCTGGGCTACTCTGCCAGGACTGATGCCACCGCAACCTAGATCCCCGGATAAATCACCCTTTATTGCCATTCAATCCGTACAGCCAATCAGGTACAGTAGAATGAAATTGTGTTTCTCTTATCTACAGTGTTAATCACACACACACCCATATATAGAATCAGAGGGGCCGCTGCCATGCAAGGCGCCGCCACAGATTTCCCTCCTCCATTCCACTATTGCTGAGCACCAAGCTGGACGGCAGGAAGTTCCGCTTTTTTATATGGTCTTCGGCATGACCCGGCCGGGATTTGAACTGCTGCCTCCCGGGTGTGGGGCGGATGCTCTACCAACTGAGCCACCACTCCGGTATGCGGTCGAGGATGGACGGACATTTTACCTTGTAAATTAGATTTCTTTTTTCAATAGGTGCAAATTGTCCTTAGATATGACTGTGAGAGTGAATGGCTGTCTGTCTCTCCGTGTTGGCCCTGCGACGGACTGGCGATCTGTCCAGGGTGGGCCCTGCCTCTGGCCAAAGACACTGGGATAGGCTCCAGCCCCTCCCTACCCGAAACGGATTAAGCGGTGTTAGATGGATGGATGGACAATTTGTTTTCTTAAATATTTTCTTTTTTCAACAAACTTGTCACTTTTTTTTCCGTTTACATTTCTGGGATTTTCCCATTTAATCTGTTACTTGTTAAACTGCAGCTTTTTCATTGTAAATTTTGAAGCTCCTCTTATAAATTAGCACCTTTATTCTGAACAACAAAAACCAGCGATGTTTCGCATCTTTCCGCACGTCTGCCTTAGTTGTATGTCAGACTTCCGTATATCGCAGCTAGGTGGGTGGTTGCTGGCAGCGCGGACATTTTAAACAGATTTTATTTGGTCCCGAATTTTACGGCGGACTTTCAGTGAGCCGAACGAAAGCCTAATCGTTGGCGATCACAGAATCAATACAAAAAAAAGGATTCATACTTCCAGAACTTTCCATACAATCACAACACTTTTAACTTTGACATTTCTCAACGACGTTTGGCGCATCTAGCCGCCCGAGGGCCCGTACTCCCCAGCTCGAGAGTCCGGTACACCGGTGGCAGGTGGCTCTTTAGCCTACCGGGACTCATTCGGGCACGGCTACGTTAAGTTAGCGTAGTTAAACCAGATCAATGAAGTTTCTTTTTCCGGTGAATGTTAGCCTGCTAACCGGGAACAGACTCCTCCTGTAGAGCTAACCTCTGTGATAGCGGGGCTTTCCCCTCTGAGCGCAAACAACTCCCAGAAACACTTTCATCCACCGAGAAAGAAAAAATTTAATCCTGCTATAAAACTTACCCGCCATTGCTGCTCACTCTCTGCCTACCCCCGCCGTGTCTCCGTAGTTTTGTGGTTCTTTCAGTAAACAAACAAACAAACTACCTACAATACGCCCCAGACAGGAGACTGACGACAGCGCAAACTCCTGAAGTTCACAAGAGTTGACGCGCCGCTGCTCCGCCCACGACTCGAGGCTCAGTAAAGCGGCCAAATCACTGCACCGATTCCGGTGTTAAACGGAGGACACTGGAGCGCTACTGCCTACGGTTGTCCCTCTGGCTGAACACACCTCCTTTAAAGTTGCATCAAAATCAAGATGTTATCGTATTTAGATTGTTTGATCGCTCAAACATCTTGCACCAGTGCACCAGCTGTGATGTTTGGGGCTGATACCAATAAGATAAGATAAGATAAGATAAGATAAGCCTTTATTAGTCCCACAACGGGGAAATTCCAGGATTGCAACAGCACAGGGATAGCAACACTCAGAGCAACAATCAGAAGGCAAGAAAAAAACAAGCAAGCAAGAGCGGCTAATATACATATGTACATATTACTATAAAATAAATATATACACACACACACACAGACACACAGTGCAGAGCATTGTAGCTGGATGGAATAAATATATGAGTATATGAACACACAGTGCAGGGAAAAGCCAGTGTGAACACACAGTGCAGAGCATTGTAGCTAGATGGAATAAATATGTAAATATATAAACACCCACAGTACGGAGCATTGCAGCTAGGTGGAATAAATATGCAAGTATATAAACACACACAGTGCGGAGCAATGTAGCTAGATGGAATAATATGTAGATATATAAAAAACACAGTGCGGAGCATTGTAGCTAGATGGAATAAATATGTAAATATATAAACACACACAGTGCAGAGCATTGTTGCTAGATGGGATGAAACAGCATAACCGTCTACTTAGTTATCCTACATGGTATGATTATGTGCCCATACATATTCTCACCCTCCATAGCGACCGGTATGTTCCTAGTTGTATGCCGGAGGGGACCATTGTGTAAGTCTATTGCATCTTTTGCATTCAAAAAACTATTAGTTTGTTACGTCTTTTTGCTATCTCTGCGAGCAGCCCTGCTTAGGTTGTACAGTCTGACAGCCGTTGGTAGGAAGGACCTACGAAACCTCTCGGTTGTGCACCTGGGATGATGTAGTCTGCTGCTAAATGAGCTCCTCAGTGCATCCAGTATGTCCTGCATAGGGTGGAACTCGGACTCCAGCAGAGATGACAGTTTAGCCACCGTCCTTCTCTCTCCTATCTCCTCCATCGGATCAAGGCGCTGCCCCAGGACAGAGCTAGCTTTCTTAATCAGTTTGTTCAGTCTCTTCCTATCGGCTGCAGTAATGCCACTGCCCCAGCAGACGACTCCAAAAGTGATGGCTGATGCCACCACCGTGTCATAGAATGACTTCAGCAGCGCCCCTTGTACACCAAAAGACCTGAGTCTCCTCAGCAGGAACAGCCTGCGCTGTCCCTTCTTGTAGAGTGCGTCAGTATTGTGTGACCAGTCTAGTTTATTGTTCAGATGAATACCCAGGTACTTATAGGATGTCACCATCTCGATGTCTGTTCCCTGTATATTTACTGGTGCTGTGAGGGGCTGCCCATGCCTGCGGCAGTCCACCACCAGCTCCTTAGTTTTCCTCGCGTTGATCTGGAGGCAGTTCCGATGGCACCAGTCCACGAAGTCCTGGATAAGCCCTCTGTACTCAGCTTCATCTCCATTGGAGATGAGGCCAACGATCGCAGAGTCATCAGAGAACTTCTGTAGATGGCAGTGTGTTGTGTTGTGTGAGAAGTCTGCAGTATAAAGAGTGAACAGGAAGGGAGCCAGCACCGTTCCCTGGGGGGCCCCCGTGCTACTGATGATCGTGTCGGACACACAGTCCCGGGTTCTTACAAACTGAGGCCGGTTCGTGAGGTAGTCCAGGATCCATGATGACAGGTGCTGGTCCACCCCTGCTCGCAGCAGCTTGTCCTTCAGGATCATCGGTTGGATGGTGTTGAAAGCACTGGAGAAGTCAAAGAACATGATCCTCACCATATTCCCGGGCTTCTCCAGGTGGGACAGAGAACGGTGAAGGAGGAAGATCACCGCATCCTCCACCCCAATGCCATGCTGGTAGGCGAACTGGAGTGGATCCATCGCTGGTTCCACCAGGGGGCGGAGGTGAGCAAGGAGCAGTCTCTCCAGGGTCTTCATCAAGTGGGACGTCAAGGCCACCGGTCTGTAGCTGTTCAGGTCTTTGGGGTGGGAAGTTTTTGGTACAGGTACCACACAAGATGTTTTCCACAGCTGTGGTACCCTCCCCAGTTTCAGGCTCATGTTGAAGATATACGTCACAATCCCACACAGCTGGTCTGCACAGGACTTGAGGAGCTTTGCGCTGATGCCGTCCGGTCCCGGCGCCTTCCTCGCTTTGATCTTCCTCAGCTCCGTCCTCACCTGGGTCTCGGTCAGGGTCAGGATGGGGGGCTGTGTGTTGGGAGTGGGGGGGTGTTGGTGGAGTGGGGAGTGGGCAGCAGGACTTGATTTCTTTAGAGGCAGCAGTGGTTGTTGTGCAGACAGGGGGGAGGGCGGTTGGTCAAATCTATTGAAAAACAGATTCAGGTTGTTCGCCCACTCCCTGCCCCCCGTGGCCTGGGGGGAGGTATTCTGGAGCCCCGAGATGGTTTTGAGGTTTCTCCAGACCCCGCTGATGTCGCTCTGTTGCAGCTTGTCCTCCATCTTCTTCCTGAAGCTGTCCTTGCCTTCTCTGATCTTTCTCCTCAGCTCCCTCTGTACGGACTTCAGCATCTCCCTGTTCCCCGACCTGAAGATCCTCTTCTTCTCTCTCAGAAGTGTTTTTATCTCAGGGTTGATCCAGGGTTTGTTGTTTGAGTGACGCCGTATGGTCTTGGTGGGAACGGATTTGTCCACACAGAAGCTGAGATAGCCCGTGAAGGTGTGAATGAGGCCATCGATGTCCTCACCATGTGGATCGCAATAGGCGTTTAAAGTAGTATTTTGGCTCATTGCTCACACCGATTGTTTTATTTTTTTGTTTGTTGTCATTTTTCCTTTAAAGCCAGGGACACAGACGTACGCATTATAAAAATAAAGAACAAAATTTTTAAAGTATTTCAAGGTAGAATATGCAATATTTTCTACTTTCAAATCTAAAAAAAAAAAATGTAATTAGAGTGTAAAGAAACATTTCTTTTGCTGTCATGCTAAATATAATTTATGATATTGCAGAGCTCCTATGAATTTGTTTATGATTTTTGCAGGGCTGACAAAGTGATAAATACCACTGTACACCAGCAGGGGTGCGTGTGGTTCATAAGACATATTATTGTGTGACACCGGTAGTGGCTCCACCTTTCCGGTTCCGCCGCCACCCAGAGTATAAGAGAGCTGTGCGGAAGAGGGACGATTGTGGGGAGACTTGAATAACGAAACCGAATTGCCTTTAATTTCAGTTTATTTCAAGTAACCATTCCACTGTCTGCTCTCATTCCTGAGCAGCGAACAAAGAGAGTGAACACACCAAAGTTCTCTCATTTAAACATTCTCACATCAAACCATTTCCCTCGCGGGGGAAATCACACGTCTATCTCAAAATCTCTTTATTCACATTCATTAGCCTTTTATTTACATAACTCCCCCTTCTCTCCTCTCGAGCCTCAGTGGTCAGGAAGTCTTCTGTCCCCTGTCCTCCGCAGGGGGTCCAGGCTCTGTGGCTCCGCACCGCAGGGGGCTGGCTCTCCTTCATCGTGGTTAAATCACATATGCAGTGTCCAACATATACATGTCTCACAACACAGCCATATAACCCCCCCCCAAACGATGAAGAACAGACTAATTCCTAAAATTTAATAGCACCTTACTCACTACTGAATAATCAACACCAACATTCAGTCTGTGCGCCGCTTGGGCTTCAGCCGTCTGCCGAATCTGCTGTGAGTTGGCCCCGCCTTGCCTGCGGTGCGTTTTTGCTTCGGCTCTGTTGACTGAGGAAGAGAGTGATTAATTGCCCCCTGCGGGGGCCTGCCTCGTCGAGGCGCCACTGCGACCAGTACAGACACGTCCTTCATGACAAAAGCAGGTTTTAGTCTGTCAATACTGACTGTCTCTTTTCTGTCTCTAAAATCTAGCACAAATTGCTTATCACCTGCCTCCAGCACTCAAAATTTTTTTTTTTTTTTTTTTTGTTACTTATTTGTACCCGTAGGTAGATTTGGTTTGCAGTCTGGTGACAAGCCACCGGCTGCTGGTCGCTGCGTGCGCGAGCGCCCTAAACCTACATGTTTTTGGTATGCGGGAGGAAACCGGAGAAATCCCGGAGTAAACCCACGCAACACGGGGAGAACATGCAAACTCCACACAGCTCACTGTTGGTCGGGGGCTGGGATCGAACCCACGACCTCATGATCCCCGCGATCCCCCGGCCAAGGGTAAAACTGTGCTGCCACAGTGCTAAACCACTGCGCCACCGTGCAGCCAAAAATGGCCCTTCGTAAGGTGGTTTGAGCGTTGCTTTAAGGGCTTCGCGCCTGACAAAAACGAAATCGGCATTTTTCAAAGCCTTGGGGACGAAAACTCGTAGAAAAGCGTGATGAACCGGACCCGGGAGCGTGTCTGCCCCCGTGCCGACTAACGGTCCCAGAGCCGAGAGAGGTGGGGGCTCTGGGGGCTCTGGTAAAAACTCGCCCGGCAGCCTCAGAGTTTGTGCGAATACCAGCTCCGCTGGGGAGGCGTCTAAGTCCTCTTTAGGCGCAGAACGCAACCCTAATAAAACCCATGGAAGTTTATTTACCCAATCTGCATCCGTGAGCGACGCTCTGAGTGCTGCCTTCAAAGACCTATGAAAACGCTTGCATAAACCATTGGCCTGAGGGTGGTAAGCCGTAGTGCGGTGAATTTTGGTTCCTAAGCCGTTGGCCATCGCTGACCACAGCTCAGAGATGAATTGCGGTCCTCTATCGGACGTAATGTCCGACGGAACCCCGAAGCGCGCCACCCAAGCCGTTAAAAAAACGCGAGCCACCTCCGCGGCCGTGGTCGTCGCAAGTGGGACCACTTCCGGCCAACGTGTGGTGCGGTCCACCATTGTCAAAAGATACGTGAACCCCTGTGATGCCGGTAGGGGGCCCACAAGGTCGACGTGCACATGGTCGAACCTTCTGGCCGGAATGCGGAACGGTTCTAACGGGGCTCTTGTGTGCCTGTGAATTTTGGCCCGTTGACAGGAAATGCAGGTTTTTGCCTATTCCTTCACGTGCTTGCGCAGGCACGGCCAAACAAACTTTTCCGCCACTAGTTTCACCGACGCGCGCACCCCCGGGTGCGCCAGTGAGTGGACCGAGTCAAAAACACGGCGGCGCCACGTGGCCGGAACCACCGGACGCGGGCGCCCCGTCGACATGTCGCAGATCAGGGGGGGCATACCGGTTTGTAAACACTTGCTCTCCAGCCTCAACCCTGTTGGTCCAGACTGGAGCGCGCACACGTCTGCGTCCGCCCCCTGGTCCGCTGCCATGGCTGCGTAATCTATACCCACGTGCACCGGGGCTGCGCGCGCCACCGTGCCGCTCTCCTGCGGCGCGGTCACGGTGGCCCGTTCTGCCTCTGCGCGTGTTGGGGTCGTGAACGCGCGTGAGAGACAATCCGCTACTACATTGAATTTGCCCGCGACGTGCCTAATGTCAGTGGTAAATTCCGAGATTGCGGCCAGCTGCCTCTGCTGCCTGCCGGACCACGGATCTGAAATTTTGGCCATGGCGTATGTGAGCGGCTTGTGGTCCACATAAGCGGTGAAGCACCGTCCTTCCAGCCAGAACTGGAAATGACGAATAGCCAAATGCAGCGCCAACAGTTCTCTGTCAAACGCGCCGTATTTTCGTTCAGCCGTGCTTAAAGATTTGCTAAAGAAAGCCAAAGGCTGCCAAACTCCGGCTACCTGTTGCTCAATAACGGCCCCTATGGCTAAATCTGAAGCGTCTGTCGTCAGCGCGATACGTGCTGCAGGGTCTGGGTGGGCCAGGAGCGCAGCGTCAGCCAAGGCTTTTTTAACCTCTGTGAACGTGCGCTCCCGCTCCGGGGACCATTCGACCGCCTGGGTCTGTTTTTGTTTTTTGAGCGCGGCATATAACGGTTGCATGATTTGAGCTGCGTGGGGCAGGAATCGGTTATAAAAATTCACCATCCCCAAGAATTCCTGTAGTGATTTGACCGTTTGTGGACGGGGAAAATCCGCTACCGCGCGTACTTTCTCTGGTAACGGAACCGCTCCCTCCGGGGAGACGCAGTGACCCAAAAAATCGATCCGCTCGACGCCGAACTGGCACTTGGCTGGGTTAACTATTAAGCCGTGCTCTCCCAGCCTCCTAAAAACTGCTGTGAGGTGCGTTTCGTGTTCGTCCTCTGAAGTACTCGCGACCAAAATGTCGTCGAGGTACACAAACACGAAAGGGAGATCGCGTAACACGGCATCCATCATCCGCTGAAATGTTTGCGCCGCCCCTTTGAGTCCAAACGGCATGCGTAAAAATTCGAAAAGTCCGAACGGGGTTATTACCGCTGTTTTAGGAATGTCCTCCGGTTGGACCGGGACTTGGTGATAGCCGCGAACTAGATCAATCTTTGAAAAAATGCGCGCCCCCGCCAGGTGCACCGAAAAATCCTGAATGTGCGGGATGGGATAACGATCGTGCGCCGTAGCGTTGTTTAGCCTGCGGTAATCCTCGCACGGTCTCCAGGAGCCATCGGCTTTCGGTACCATGTGCAGCGGCGAAGCCCACGGGCTCTTCGACCTACGAACGATGCCCAGCCTCTCCAGGCTGGCGAACTCCTCGCGCGCAATGGCGAGCTTAACTGCATCCAAGCGCCGAGCTTTTGCAAACACGGGAGGACCAGACGTGGGGATAAAGTGTTTCACCCCGTGCTTCGTGACCGTCGCTGAAAAAGTGGGCACAGTGAGCGCTGGAAATTGGGTGAGGAGTGTGTGAAACTTACCACCTGCTGTAGCGACGTGGGTCTGTACTGGTGGCGGGGACACTCGAGCTGAACAGGGGAGAGAGTAAAAAGAGAGTGCATTTACCAGCCGTCTATTAGCAGGATCAACTAACAGATTGTGTGAACACAAAAAATCCGCGCCCAACATGTTGAAACTCACCGCCGCTATTACAAAAGTCCATTCATATGTGCGGCCATGTAAGCACAAAGGCAAGGTCCTTCTCCCGTAGGTGTTGATGTTCGAGCCATTTGCCGCTGTAGCTCCGCTACCGTGGGGTCCAGCCACCCGGTCCGCGTATGTTGGGGTGATGAAGCTCACTTGTGCTCCGGTGTCGATGAGGAACTCTCGTCCGGAGCGCACATCCGTGATGTAGAGCAGCTTGTTGCGTTCTCCGAGGGTCGAAGCTGCTAGCGACCCCCGGTCTTGCCGTTTCCCGAACTCCTGAAGATGCAGGGCGGCACACACCTGCGTGCCTTCTCCGCGAACCTCCGATGGTAAAAGCAGAGATCTTCTCCTCCGCTGTGTCGTGCCCGCGCCTCTGCCGCCGGGCTATTGGCTCCACCTCGTCGCGGCCGTGTTGCCGCCGTCGTCGGCCAGTCTGGTTCTGCCGCCTCTGGCTCCCCGCTGTCTCGGGTCGCTGCTGTGGTTGCTTGCCCGCCGCAGGCGTCCAGAATCCCATCTGCCTCCTGGGCCAGCTCCCGGAACTCCTCCAGGGTGTGACACTTTTTGCCGGCCAGCGTGCTTCTCGCATGCGCCGGGAGGTTGGAGAGGAAGATGAACTGAAAAATGAAATCATCGTTGTCCAACCCTCTCAGCTGTATCATCTCCTCCATCAGGGCGCTCGGCCTGTGTCCACCTTGGTCTAGCAAAGACAGGATCCTCCTTGCCCTCACTTCAGCCGAGGGGGTGAAAAACTTGATGAGGGTGGATTTCAGCTTGCCGTACCTGTCGGTCGCGGGTGGCTGCTCCACCAAGCTTTGCACGCACCGAGCTGTGCTGTTGTCCAGTTTAGCGATGACATGGTGGAACTTAGTGTCATCCACCGTTACTCCTGCGAGCGCGAACTGCGACTCTGCTTGCAGAAACCACGACCGTGGGTTATCCTGCCAGAAATCGGGCAGCTTAACGGCCACTGCGCTCGCCAGCTCTGAGCGCTGTGAGTCCGGGACCCTGAGAATTTCTTCGTTCATTCTCAACGTCGTCAGTCACCAATGTGGGGAGACTTGAATAACGAAACCGAATTGCCTTTAATTTCAGTTTATTTCAAGTAACCATTCCACTGTCTGCTCTCATTCCTGAGCAGCGAACAAAGAGAGTGAACACACCAAAGTTCTCTCATTTAAACATTCTCACATCAAACCATTTCCCTCGCGGGGGAAATCACACATCTATCTCAAAATCTCTTTATTCACATTCATTAGCCTTTTATTTACATAACTCCCCCTTCTCTCCTCTCGAGCCTCAGTGGTCAGGAAGTCTTCTGTCCCCTGTCCTCCGCAGGGGGTCCAGGCTCTGTGGCTCCGCACCGCAGGGGGCTGGCTCTCCTTCATCGTGGTTAAATCACATATGCAGTGTCCAACATATACATGTCTCACAACACAGCCATAACGATCTCTTTGACCTCACCTCTGCCTGACGGGAGCATCTATGCTGTACAGTGAGTGCAATAACAAAGTCGCGCTCTGCTGCACCTCCAGTCTTATTATTGGTTCTTTGTTTATGGACGTGACATTTGGCGACGAGGATAATGTTACATATGAGAAATGTGTCTCGGGGCTTGCTGTAGCTCAGACGAGGGGTTGGGGTGATGACGTCAGGCGGGTTACGGCTGGAGTATATATTGTGTTGTGTGTATGAATAAAGTTCAGTTCAGTGTTGAGCAGAGAGAGGCTCTTGTCCCACTTATTTCAGACATAACATTTGGCGACGAGGAAAAAATGGGAGCGTGTGTCAGGGCGCCACCTCTATTTCTTCAGTCCCCGGGCACACCAGCTGTACCGTGGGCCCGCTGGAGGGACATGTTCAACGTGTATGTGGCTGCGGCCGGCCTGGGTGATGCCAGCGAGGAGAGATGGAGGAGTCTATTGGTCCACCACCTTGGTGTAGAAGGACAGCGGATATTTTTTGGGCTGTATGGCAGCGGTTTGCTGGAAAGCGGGTTAGAATTTATTTTATTTTTTTTGTTTATTTGTCAGGGACAGTGCAATAAACATAGACAAAAAAGAAAATCTGATGTGTTGCACAGAGAGTGCATAGCATTAAGCTAGTTTGCAACTCTTGTCCCTGGTGACATTGATGGACAGTACCTTCGGAAACCACTCCACAGTCACTGAGCGGAGTTACGACTTTTTTGACGGCCAACAGCGAACGGGTGAGTCCACTCAGTCTTTAATTACAGAGCTCCGCAGCCTAGCGAAGGAGTGTGCTTTTGGACCTATTGAGGAGGAGCTGGTCTGGGACAAGCTAGCCCACAGCACCAACAACGTGCGGCTAAAGAATAAGCGAAGGCTATCCAGGGACGCTCTCTCGCTGGAACACGTGTTGGACATGGTTAGACAGAGAGCATCCACAACACTGAGGAATCTGCCAGTGTAAAGCTGGTGAAGATTCGGCTACCCACGTTTTTCCGCCAAACACGGGGGTTAGCATGTTAGGCAAGCCTCGGGGGTGGATTCGCAAGAAGCAGCGGACAAAGGCATGGGACAGGGCCCACGCCGTCACTGCTAGCCAGTTGGCGGTGTAGCCCAGCGACACCAGACAGGTGTGTGTGGCGCGTATGGGGAAGGGGCCATTGAAGTGGTATGTGCTTAAGCTTGACGGAGTTGACGTGCCACTTATGGTGGACTCAGGGGCTGGCAAGTCTATTCTGTGCATGACCACGATGAGGAGACTTTTCCCCAAGAAAACCATCAATGCTGGGGCAGTGAAGATGTTTGGCTATGGCCATGTGTAGCTCACATATTTGTAACTGCATATGTTTAAGCACAAGAAGGATGTTTAAAGCTTACATGTGTGGATTGACCTCACGCCTCAGATGGACAATGCGTCTGGACCCCCTATGGACATGGAAGGAGGACAGAAGACTGGGGGCGAGATCCTGAAAGGACTTCCTGACCTCCTGGGGTCAGACAGGACAGCTGAAGGACTCGGAAGAGATGTATTGTGAATAGGGGGATTTGACTTGATGGTGTGATTGTGACTTTGATGTACCTGGTATAAATGTGGGGGTTTACTGCAGCTGACTCTCTTGTTCCTGTTAGAGAGAGCGAGCTGGGGATGTGAAGTTGTAATAAATCTGAATTGAGAAATAACTCAGCCTCTTCATTTCACGCTCCTTACATTGGTGACCAAAGACGTGAGATGCCGAGAAGCGATTCCCCTGGCCCAGATTCGTCGGAGACCGCTCGTACGAGCGCCGTCTCGATTAAACTCCCTGAGTTCTGGCAAGACGACCCGCACTCGTGGTTCCTTCATGCTGAATCGCAGTTTGCCCTCGGGGGAATAACAGCAGATGACACCAAGTTTCACCATGTCATCGCAAAACTTGACAACCGCACAGCTCGATGCGTGCAGAGCCTGGTGCAGCAGCCACCCGCTGACGACAAGTACGGCGAGTTAAAGGCTGCCCTCACCGAGTGTTTCATGCCCTCAGCCGAAGACAGGGCTAGGAGGCTCCTGGACCTGCGCGACCGAGGAGGACGCAGGCCGGTCGACCTTATGGAGGACATGCTGCAGCTGAGGGATACAGAAAACGACGAATTTCTGTTCAAGCATATCTTCTTGAGGACCCTCCCAACACACATGAGGGGAACCCTATCCAACATGCGTTGTGTGACCCGGCGAGACTTCCGCGCGCTGGCCAGAGAGGCGCAGCGGCTCCTCAACGCCTGCGGCGAACAGATGACCTCCGCGGCAGCAGCAGACCTCGGCGCAGCGACCGGGGGCAGTGGAAATCCGGAGGCAGCGGAAGCCACCCCACCGACGATGGCGGCGGCACAGTCCTGAGGCAGCGGAGGGGATGGCCTCTGCTTTTACCATCGACGTTTCGCAGAGAAGGCGTGCAGATGTATACCACCATGCAACTACAAGAACCAGGGAAACGCCAGGACCGGGGGTCGTTAGCAGCTTCGACTCTCGGTGAAAAAAACAAGCTGCTCTATCTTAGTTGATCTTGCTAATAGACGCCTGGTTAATGCACTCTCGTTTTATTCTATCCCCTGTGCAGATCGAGTGTCCCCGCCACCAGTTCAGACCAACGTCGCAACAGCAGGCGGTAAGTTCCACACTCTCCTCACCCAGTTTCCAGCATTCACAGTTCCCACTTTTTCAGCTACGGTTGCGAAACACGGAGTGGAGCACTTTATCACCACAGCTGGCCCGCCAGTTTTCGCAAAGGCTCGGCGCTTGGATGCAGCTAAACTCTCCATTGCGCGCGAGGAGTTCGCCAACCTGGAAAGGTTGGGCATAATTCGCTGTTTGAAGAGCCCATGGGCCTCCCCACTGCATATGGTCCCTAAGGCTGACGGCTCGTGGCGACCTTGTGGTGATTACCACAGGCTAAACAATGCCACAGTGCATGACCACTACCCCATCCCACACATCCAGGATTTCTTGGTGCACCTGGCGAGGGCGCGCATTTTTTCTAAGATAGACCTGGTCCGCGGCTATCATCAGGTCCCGGTCCGAACCGAGGACATTCCAAAAACAGCGGTAATAACCCCGTTCGGACTTTTCGAGTTTTTACACATGCCGTTTGGCCTGAAAGGCGCTGTGCAAACCTTCCAACACATGATGGATGCGGTGTTACGCGATCTCCCTTTCGTGTTCATCTACCTCGACGACATTTTGGTCGCTAGCACCTCCGAGGAAGAACACGAAAAACACCTCGACAGTTTTTCAGAGGTTGGGGGAACATGGGTTAATAATTAATCCGGCCAAGTGCCAGTTTGGCGTGGCGCAGATCGATTTTTTGGGGCATCGCGTCTCCCCAGAGGGGGCAGTCCCTCTACCGGACAAAGTACACACAGTGGCAGAGTTTCCTCGGCCACAAACGGTCAAAGCGTTACAAGAGTTTTGGGGAATGATAAATTTTTATAACCGTTTCATACCCCACGCAGCGCAGCTCATGCAACCATTATACGCCGCACTTAAAAAACAGAAGCCCTCCAATATGGTCGAGTGGTCCCCGGAGCGGGAGCACGCATTCACAGGGGTTAAAAAGGCACTTGCAGACGCAGCACTGCTGGCTCACCCAGACCCATCAGCCCGCATAGCGCTCACCACGGACGCGTCAGAGGTGGCCATTGGAGCCGTTGTGGAATAGCAGGTCGCTGGGGTGTGGCAGCCGCTGGCTTTTTTTTAGCAGATCCTTGCGCGAAGCTGAGCGGAAATACAGCGCGTTTGACAGGGAGCTGTTAGTGCTACATCTGGCCATTCGCCATTTCCAGTTCTGGCTGGAAGGTCGGCGTTTCACCGCATTTGTCGACCACAAGCCGCTCACTTTTGCTATGGCCAAAATTTCAGAGCCGTGGTCGGGACGGCAGCAAAGACAACTGGCTGCAATTTCGGAATTTACCACTGACATTCAGCACGTGGCAGGTAAACTAAATGTAATGGTGGACTGTCTCTCGCACGCAGTAACAGCGCCTGTCCGCGCGGAAGCAGATTATACTACTGCAGCCGCAGGGCAGAGTAGCAGCACGGAAGCGCACGCGGCCCCGGTTCACGTGGGGATAGATTATGCAGCCATGGCAGTGGAGCAGGGTAGAGACGCGGACGTGCGCGCGCTCCAGTCTGGACCAACAGGGTTAAGGCTGGAGAGCAGGAGTCTACAAACCGGTTCGCCCCCCCTAATCTGCGATGTATCTACCGGGCGACCGCGCCCGGTGGTACCTGCCGAGTGGCGTCGTCGCGTTTTTGACTCGGTTCACTCCCTGGCGCACCCAGGGGTACGCGCTTCTGTGAAAATGGTAGCGGAGAAGTTTGTTTGGCCGAGCCTGCGCAAGCACGTGAAAGAGTGGGCAAGAGCCTGCATGGCTTGCCAGCGGGCCAAAATCCACAGGCACACGAAAGCCCCCTTAGAACCGTTCCACATTCCAGCTAAGAGATTCGATCATGTGCATGTAGACCTCGTGGGCCCCCTACCGCCGTCGCAGAGGTTCACACATCTTTTGACGATGGTGGACCGAACCACACGCTGGCCGGAAGTGGTCCCGCTAACAGCGACCACAGCGGCAGAGGTGGCTTGCGCTTTTTTAACGGCCTGGGTAGCTCATTTCGGGGTCCCGTCGGACATTACGTCCAATAGGGGACCTCAATTTGTGTCTGAGCTGTGGTCAGCGATGGCCAGCAGCTTAGGAGCGACAATCCACCGCACTACCGCTTATCACCCACAGGCTAACGGTTTATGCGAGCGTTTTCACAGGTCTTTGAAGGCAGCCCTCAGAGCGTCGCTTACGGATGCAGATTGGGTGAACAAACTACCATGGGTTTTATTGGGGTTGCGTTCGGCGCCCAAGGAGGACTTAAATGCCTCCCCCGCTGAATTAGTTTTTGCGCAACCACTCAGGGTGCCTGGTGAGTTCCTACCATCCCATACAGCGCCGGGGCGCCCCCCGGCGCGTGGACCACTGATCGGCACGGGAGAGGACATGCTTCCAGGCCCCGCTCATCACACTTTCCCGGGCGTTTTTGTTCCCAAAGCTCTGAAAAATGCCGAGTTTGTTTTTGTCAGGCACGAGGCTCAGCGACACAGCCTCCGCCCACCATATGACGGTCCATTTAGAGTGCTGGAGACCGGGGAGAAGCATTTTGTGCTGGATTTGGGAGGCAGAAAAGAAACAATTAGCATTGACAGACTAAAACCTGCCTTTGTGTTGAGTGACGAGTCTGTACAGCTGGCGAGAGCACCTCGACGAGGCAGACCCCCCAGGGAACGCGCCCTAGAGCCCCCGCAGGGATCAAATAACCATTCTCTCCCTCAATTAACAGATTTGCCTCAGGATGGCGCCACACAGACTGTGAAACCTGTTTACAGCAGGTTTGGAAGGCGGTTGAAACCTAGACTACGTGCAGACTGATGTGTAATGTGTCAAAGTGCTTAGGCTGCGCTGTCGATGCTGTTACGATGGTGTGAAATATGCTGTATTGCCTTTTCTGATTCTGTCATGGTGGTGTGACATAGGCTACATTGCCCATTCTTTGGCATTTGGTGGGGGGTTATGTAGCTCACATATTTGTAACTGCATAGAAGGATGTTTAAAGCTTACATGTGTGGATTGACCTCACGCCTCAGATGGACAATGCGTCTGGACCCCCTATGGACATGGAAGGAGGACAGAAGACCGGGGGCGAGATCCTGAAAGGACTTTCTGACCTCCTGGGGTCAGACAGGACGGCTGAAGGACTCAGAAGAGATGTATTGTGAATAGGGGGATTTGACTTGATGGTGTGATTGTGACTTTGATGTACCTGGTATAAATGTGGGGGTTTACTGCAGCTCACTCTCTTGTTCCTGTTAGAGAGAGCGAGCTGGGGATGTGAAGTTGTAATAAATCTGAATTGAGAAATAACTCAGCCTCTTCATTTCACGCTCCCTACACATGCAGAGATTGAAATGGTGGGTACGGCTGACTTTCCGGTGATGTGTGGGTCGAAGATGGTGCCCAGTTTCACGTTCCAGGTAGCATGCCATGGGGCGGACCTGCTGGGAATAGATCTGCTGGGTGAGCTGGGATTTTCCATCAGGGACCGGGAAGGCTCGACGGTGCTAACGGTGTACCCCGATTGGCATCTCCAGTGGCCGGCGTTGTTTAAGGGCCTGGGATGTATCAGGGCATTCCACCACCGCCTGCTCATTGATACGGGCGTGGCATCAAAAATTCAGCCACTACGGCGGCTTCCCCTCGCGCTGCGGGATGATGTCACGGCGGAATTCCAAACTGTTGGAGGCTGGTATCATAGAGAGGGTGGATGCCTCACCTTGGATAGCCAACATCGTGGTGGCCAAGAAGAAATCGGGGGGCATCAGACCATACATAGACCTCAGGATGGTGAACAAAGCTATTATCCCAGACAAATACCCACTTCCAACTATGGAGGAGCTCATGGCAATGTTCAGTGGGTCACAAGTATTCACGAAGCTGGACCTTCGCCAGGGTTATCTACAAGTGTCCCTTCACCCTGCCAGCAGGAACCTGACAGCGTTCGTGACCCATATGGGGGTCTTTAGGTACACCTGGATGCCATTTGGCCTGAGTTCAGCACCCAGCTGTTTCCAGAAGATTATGTCGATGATCCTGGCCGGCTTCAAGGGCGTGGTAGCATATTTAGATGACATTGTGGTGCATGGCATGTCACAGGAGGAGCATGACGAGCGGTTGGAACGGGTCCTGGAGGTGCTATGAGAGCACGGGGTCACTTTGAATGGTGAAAAATGCATCTTCGAGGCAGACTCCATAGAGTTTGTGGGGTTCCGACTGACCGGGAGGGAGCTGCAGCCTCTACATTTGAATGTGGAAGCGGCCCTACGTCTTCCAGAACCTGCAACGCCAGCACAGATCTCCTCGTTTCTGGGCATGGTAAACTTTTATGGATGTTTCCTTCCCCACTACTCAGAAACAATTGAACCCCTCCGGACCCTGTTGAAGCAGGATGCACCGTGGGAGTGGACTCCAGCCTGTTCGGCGGCGGTTGCCAAACTGAAATGCCAACTCCCCTCCCCTCTGGTGTTGGCCCATTTTGACCCTAACCGGCCGACTATCATGACCTGTGATGCTTCTGGCTCTGTGGTAGGGGCAGTGACGTCCCAGGCGCAAGACGGCATGGAACACCCAGTGGCGTTCGCATCGAGGTCCCTCTTGGCAGCCGAGCAAAAATACACTGTGGGTGAGAGGGAGGCACTTGCCTGCGTCTGGGCGTGTGAGCGGTGGCATATTTATCTCTATGGGCGCCATTTTACCCTGAGGACGGACCATCGAGCGCTCACGACTCTGCTGGAGACGTTGGGTTCGGGACACAGGCCTTTAAGGATCCACAGGTGAACAGAACGGCTGAGGGCCTACAATTTCACCACCCAGTTCACCCCTGGCAAGGATAACATTGTGGCGGACCTACTGTCCCATGCCACGGCCAACCCCGTGCTATTGGACGGCTATGATGATGACGACCTAACAGAGGCGGATCTAGTTAGTGCGCTGCACGGGACCCTCCGGGATATAGTGTCCCCCCAAGAGCTTTGGGCAGAATCAGAACAAGACCCCGTGCTGGTGCAACTATGCTCAATGATTGGGGGGGGGGGGGGGGTTGGCCCGCAAAGGTGCAGGGTGAGTTGGCACCCTTCCACAGAGTCAAAGATGAACTGAGCTGCTGAGACAAGGTGTGTGTGGCAAGGGGACACTGGACCTTGATCCCATCATCCCTGAGGCCGCGTGTCCTGACAATGCTCCACGAGGGCCAGTTGGGCATTGTCAGGGTGAAGCAACGCAGCAGGGATTCAGTGTAGTGGCCGGGTATCGATAAGGACATCGAGACCATGGTGAAACACTGTATCCCATGTTTGGAGAGTGGCAAGACCGGTGGACCACCGCCTCCACCCCTGAGGGCCCTTGGAGACACAGGCAGCTCTACATTTGCAGCAAGCTACACGCAGTACCCGTGAACAGTCAGTTCTTGCTCGTGGCCTATGACTTATTTTCAAAGTGGCCAGAGGTGCTGCCAACAAACTCGGTTACAACGGAGGGGGTCACGAGTTTCCTTTCGTCCCTGTTTGCCAGATGGGAGATACTGAGCATGATCACGATGGACAATGGCCCGCAGTTCACCTCTGGGGCATTCGAGGAGTTCTTGAGCAGTAAGGGTGTGGAGCACGTCAAGACCACGTTTTACCATCCCCAGGCCAACGGGGAAGGGGGAGTCGAGCAGTTTAACAAAACGCTGAAGAATGAATTGAGAGCTCATCTGGCAGATGGCTTTGCATTCCTGGACGCCCTACAGAGCACGCTGTTCCACTACAGGGCGACTGGCCATGCTACGATGGGCTGTTCTCTGGCGGCTCTCATGCTGGGGTGTGAAATGCTCCTGCCTGTGGATCGACTGAGACTGCCCACGACTCACCCTCCAAGAAGTACAGACTCTACGCAGGACCGCATCACCAAGCAGCAACAAAAAATGAAACGTTGGTTTGATAGGAAGCACAGCGCGAGAGCCCACAGACTGAAGGTGTCAAACCGGGTGTGGATCAGACACCCCAACCGCACAAATAAGCTACAGCTGCTCTGGACAGGGCCTCTGCGGATCGTGAGGCAGCGGGGCCAGGACACGTTTGAGCTCGCAGACGGATTGTGGTGGCACTCCAGCAGACTTAGGAGGTTGCCACCGATGCAGGAGACTGGAGCTGCAGCAGGGCGGTCTGACATGAGCTGGGACTGGTGGGTCTGGAATGGTGAGGACTCCCAGGCGAGGCCGACGGTGCCCGGTGCAGAGTCCCTTCCTAGGGGACGCCTGGCTAGAGTTCGTCAGAGGCCTAGGTACCCGGAGGACTACTATGTGTTGAGGACTGCGATATTTGACACCTGTTGGGACTAAGTGGCAGAATAATCCACTCCAACAAGATGGGGTGTTCTGGCAGTCTACCCAGACGCTTGTTTAGTTGATCTGGTTGATGTTACACATATACTATATAGTTTAAAAAAAGGGGGGGGGTTGATGGTAATGTTAACATTATTGATGACATGTTCTTTGGTTCATTCGGGGGGGGGGGATTCTGGGACTTTGTAAAGGGGAGGGAAATGTTACATATGAGAATTGTGTCTCAGGGCTTGCCGTAGCACAACCAAGGGGTTTGGGCAATGACGTCAGGCGGGCTACGGCTGGAGTATATATTGTGTTGTGCGTTTGAATAAAGTTCAGTTCAGTGTTCAGCAGAGAGAGGCACTTGTCCCACTTACAGTATTTCAGACATAACAGATAAAAACATGGATACAGGAGTTTCTGGCATTTGGCTGTTTTTAGAGCTTCCTGGTGAGTCGCTGGTTCGT
This sequence comes from Pholidichthys leucotaenia, assembly GCA_020510985.1. Classification (NCBI taxonomy): domain Eukaryota; kingdom Metazoa; phylum Chordata; class Actinopteri; order Cichliformes; family Pholidichthyidae; genus Pholidichthys; species Pholidichthys leucotaenia. The sequence continues at coordinate 229,036,258 of CM035836.1, forward strand.
TGGGTGAGGTGGTTTGCCGCATTCCAAAATTATTTGGTGGCATTGAATCTTGAGATCATCGCCTTTCACCCAAAACGGGTATGTCCACAGTCCCTTCCTTACTCCTCGCTGCTCTGCGTCGAGCCCGTCTTTTCTCGTGAGCCATCACTCTCTTTGTATTATGCGCCCTGCAAACTTTCCTCGTGAGGTTCTTCCATTCCGCTCTATCATGTACTACCAATTGCCATTGATCTAAAACATCGGCACACTTCAATGCATTTTTGCATGTATCCTTAAAACGGAGTTTGGGTCGACCTACTTTGCGAGAACCATGAGCCAGCTCACAATACAGGAGTTCCTTCACCGGCCTATCATCATTCATTCGACAGACATGACCTAACCAGCGCAGGCGACTCATTACAAGCTTGATCTCGATGTCTTCGACGTGAGCCCGCCGCAGCACCTCCTCATTGCTGATGAAATCATCCCACTTGATGTTTAGTATAAGGCGAAGGTGATGCTGTTGGATTATACAAAGCTGCCTGACTTCGTGCTGGTAAAGGGTCCAGGTTTCGCTGCCATACATCAGGAGGGGCATAAGGCACTGATTGTAAACTGTGACTTTGGTAGAGACTGTGAGGTCATGCGAATCAAACACCCTCTTGCGCAGACGGCCAAAAGCACACGATGCTTGGATGCGAGATGCAAGTTCCCCCTTCATAGAGCAGTCACTGCTGACATAACTGTCGAGATACTTGAAGCGAGTAACGTTGGCCAATTTGATGTCGTCAATAAAGAACTCAGCTGTATTGCTAATACACATGGTCTCTGTTTTGACTGTGTTGATGCAGAGACCCGTTCTCTTAGCGACGTCATTGTAGGAGGATAATAACGTCTGCAGGCCCTCTGGTGTATCACTGAAGATCGCAATATCGTCAGCCCACTGAGCTTCTCTAATATATTCTGTGAGGACTCTGGATTTCGCTTTTAATCTGTGTAGGTCAAAAAGATCGCCATCGTAACACAGTCTGATCTGTACGCTGCAGGTGTGCTTGATTTCTTTGAAAGCGAGCCAAAGTAGGACTGCTGCGTACATGCCAAAGAGTGTTGGAGCTAGTTTACACCCCTGCTTGACCCCACTGTTGTATTCAAGGGATTGGGTGAGTTCACCATTGATAGCAAGTTGGGCGTGCATGTCTGTGTATAGTCTCTTGATGATTCTTATAAACTTTGGAGGACAGCCAAGTTTGCCAAGGATGATGAAGAGGAGCTCGTGATTGACCATGTCAAACGCCTTCACAAAATCCACGAAGGCTATGTACAAACATCTGCGCTGCTTTCTTGTTTTTCCCATCAGCTGGCGAAGGGTGAAAATCCCATCTATTGTACTTCTACCATTTCGATACCCTGACTGTGACTGGGAGTAGATATATTCTGCTAACAGGTGAAGCCTCTGCAAGATAATGCCCGCAAAGACTTTACTGACAGCACTGAGCAGTGAGATTCCTCTGTAATTGCCACAGAGGCTTCTGTCACCTTTTTTGAACAGAATTGCGATGATGGCGTCTATCCAGTCGGTTGGGATAATCTCTGTAGTCCAGCAAATGTTGAATAGGACAAGTAGGAAAGCTCTTAAGCGACGTCCTCCATGCACAAGTACTTCAGGTAGAATACCGTCTGGACCTGGGCTCTTTCCTAATCCGGTGTTTCTAAGGGCTTGGTCAAGTTCTTGGTCTTCAATTGGGAGGCTCATTGATTCGATAACTGGAAGCTGGTCTTTGTCATCGACGATGCTCAAGTCAACATCCGTTGGTTGGTTTAATAAGTCGCTGAAGTGTTCAACCCATCTGTCCTTTATCTTGTCAGGAGCAGTCAGGAGCTCACCATCTTTGGACTTCACAGGATGGGTGCTTCAGGATCTAGGGCCATAGACAGTATTGAGGGTAGCATAAAACTCTCTGTGATTCTTCTCCTGAGAGTGCCGCTCTGCCTCCTCAGCTCTGCGCCGGAACCATTCATTCTTTAGCTCTCTGATCCGCCTTCTTAAAACATGCCTGTCCAAGTTCTTGTCTTGAAGCAGCTTTTGAATTTCTTGGTCCTGATCATCAAACCAGTCATTCTGCACTTGTTTCTTTTTGCCGAAGACATGGGTGGCAGCATTCTGGAGAATAACTCTGAGTTCATCAAAGTCCGTCTTACAGGTAGACAACTTTTTTTTGTCTAGGAAGAGCTCCAGTAATGCTTTTTTGTCATCATCCAAATGTGTGTCTAGCTTCTTGGGAGGCCTTGTACCACTCTTCTTGTTTTTAATAAAGAACAGGTACTTAGATATCAGGAGCTTATGATCAGTGAAGCAGTTTGCTGCTCGATTGACTCGTGTCACTGTGATATATGGTTTTGCGGTCTTATTGGATAGTACATGGTGGATTTGGTGCCAGTGCTTTGAACGTAGGTGTTGCCATGTGTTCTTTAAGGTGTTTTTCTGTTGGAACATAGTACCCATGACACTGAGCTGGAATCTGGTGCAGAATTCTAAGAGCATAAGCCCGTTGGAGTTCATTTTACCAATGCCATGTTTTCCAGTTACATTCGGCCACGATTTCCAGTCCTTGCCCACTCGAGCATTAAAGTCGCCCAGAATGATGATGATGTCCATCTTGGCGGCAGATGTGCAGCTGCCAAGCTTTTCATAGAACTGCTCTTTTCCTTCCTGAGAGCTTTGCATGGTCGGCCCATATACACTAATGAGAGTTAGATTGTTTCCTCCCTTTAGCTGTATGCGCATTGATATGAGCCTGTCGCTGATTGGTGTAGGGGTGATACCTTGAGCAGCTAGCTTGTTGGAGATAGCAAAGCCAACGCCAGCTGTTCTCTCTTCTCCTCCACTCCAGAAGATTGTGTGACTCCTCTCAACTACGTTTCCGGTGCCAGGTCACCGAACTTTGCTTAGGGCACAGATGTCAATGGTCGCTTTCTCTAGCTCACGACAGATAAGGGCTGTTGCTCTTTCAGGTCTGATTGAAGACTCACTGTCGTTGGTTGTATGGACATTCCAAGCACTGAGATTGAGGCATTGTTTGCATGAGTTCGAAACAGAAGGTCGATGGTGTTGTTCGTCGGTTACCCCGGACGTGGTAGCAGTATACGGACTTCGTCCACTTGTCGCCACTGCCGTATTGAGTGGCGCATCGGTTCCCCCATATGCGGTAGCCATATCTTCTCTCCTTAACTGTACTTCCATTGAAAACTGTGGGGCTGCACCTATGATGATGACGACACTGCTTGGTGCATAGGCAGTGTCCCTTGGCGAGGTACTCTGTTGGTCAACAACACAGCAAAGCTGAGATGGTCGCAGAGAGGCTTGTTGCATTTTGCCGTAACTGAAGCCGAGTAGACAGTCAGAGACGCCTGCCGCAGCTGAAGCCGAGTTGACATTCAGAAGCGCCAATGATGTAGTGCCAGAGATGCCATCAAGTTGATGACATAACTGCCGTGCCGTGACCCTGGCAAGGGAGGCTGCGGGTGTACGAGCACTTGCCCAAGGTACGCACCCAAGGCTAGTGGAGGGAAGGAGGCGCCTCACTGCTCCATTCTAGACCGGCTCCGAGCAAAGCTCCAAGCAAAGTCAAGCCACTGCCCATATTGAATCTCGAGGAACTGGAAAAACGACAAGCACGAGCAGTGTTAGTTCATAATCTAGGCATGGAGGGACAACATATTCTCAGCACCTTGGGTGATAACGATAGTTTTGAGGATGTGGTTCAGCTAATTGTTAAGTAGTAATATGGGGTAATATAGGGGTTCCCGGAGAATAGCAAGGGGCGGCGGACTGCCTTTCCGGTGGTGGCATCACCCGAGGTATAAAGGGCACTGCAGGAAGAGGTTAGGTCTCTTCCGCCGTCGACCCCTGGCAAGCATAGTGCGCTGTAAGTCTACTGACTGTTATCATTTGTTATTATAATAAAGCTACGTTCATTGCACCTTCGGCCTGGTTATTATTAAAGGAGTTATGGACACAACATTTGGCGACAAGGGGAACATGTTGATGGAGTGAGCTGCTACTAATTTTCAGCCATTTCTGGAGGCCCGAGGCGAGCCACCCTGGCCTAGGTGGTTCGCGGCTTTTTACAACTACCTGGTGGCCCTTAACCTTGGCGAGCTTGAGAAGCCAGTGAGGGCCAGTGAATCCTAGATACTCTGGGAGGAGCTGATAGCTTCAATGAAGTGGTGGAGCTAATGGGCGCATTATTTTCGTGCCCCTGAGAACGTCATAGTCTGACGCATTCAGTTTTGGCAGCGCCAACAGCGGACAGGAGAGTCAGTGAAACTGAATATGTTGCAGACCTACGTCAGCTGGCAGGTGAGTGCCAATTCAGAGCCCTGCAGGATGAAATGATCTGGGATCAGCTAGCGGAGCATTTACACTGTCCCGTGACTCGGTCGAGGTTCCTAACTTATCCGGGCAAACTGATGCTAGCCACGGCTATCGACGTAGCACAGCAATTCGAGGCAGTGGAAACAATAGCGAGGGACCTCAGTTGGAGATCAACCCCAACTCATGATGAGCCTCGTTTAAAGGTGCTGACGATGGACCCCGACAATGAAGACAGCAGAGATGACGACGAATACGACTCCATTGTGAAGATTAGGTCTGTCCCCGGTACGCCGAGATGATACTGCTGTGGATCCGCTAGGCACTGCTATAACTCCAGAGAGTATCCGGCGAAGGGCAAGCACTGTGGCAAATGTGGTCTGCTGCAACATTTTGCCAGAACCTGCAAAAACTTTGAGCGAGGGGACCGAAGACAAGAGGCAGGGCCCTCTATGAAGACTCCTACGGTCATCTACACAGTCTTCCCGGCTACAGATGGATGTATCTACTGCACCGTTTCACTGGATGATGCTGAAGTGCCATTACTGGTGGACACGGGATCGGTGGCTTCTGTGGTAAATTTGGCAATGGTAAGGAGTCTGTTTCCCCACTACCGCATAAACAAACTGTCTGTGCCCTATTACAGCTATGGAATGAACAAGCTGCCCGTTGTGGGGTCTGTGTAGTTGGTGGTGAGATATAAATCAGCGATGATGGCGAGTGTTCAGTTCGCAGTGACTGCTGCTCGATCCAACATTATGGGGTGTGACATGTTTTATGGCTTGGCCTTTTCGATCACCAGTGACACCGGAGAGGAGTGGTCAGGCTGCGGGTTGTGGGACCAACCTGCTCCATGTGTGGAAGATGACGCGGTGTGGGACAGTAATTGTTCTGGTATCACGGGAGGAGTGCAAGCTCAGCACCACAGTGCGCCATCCCAGGACGGACCCGATGCCAGTGTCTGAGTTGCCCTTGGTGTGGGAATTGGACAGCATGGTGAGACCCTCGGGACAGCAGGTAGGACCGAGGTGCCAGCGCTGAAGGAAACCGGGGCAAGACCAGCTGGTGCGGTTTTAAAACGCGCCAAACGACGGCCTTCGAGGAGGGCTCTGGGCCGGGCTGGAAAAATGGCCAGCTCTGAAAAGGAGGCCCGCTCACAACATGGTGGTCCAAGGAAGCATAACAGAGCTCCCCTTCGCATTGGTGACGAGGTCCGTCCAAGGGTTGAAGCTCGGCTGAAAGGAACCCACAAACTTTGCGAACAGCGTGATGATCAGGGACAGCTGCAGGTGACGGCTACCCAGAGTGACGGCGATTTGGGCTTGTCTGATGAATCATGGAGGCACCCCAACGAGCTGTGCTGCGTGGTAGAGAACAGTAGGTGGCGCAGTCCTTCTCCAGAGGCCAAGAGATGGAGGCACTCTGGGTGGGAGCCACCAGATGGTAAACCAAGGGGGTTGCCCTCCACAGGACTTGTGAAGTGACTGGGGTGTATTTAAAGAGGTGTTCTGGTTTTATGTTCCCCATGTCATATTGTATATAGTTTTTCACATGGGCCTACTGGGTTTGTGCCCCGTGTGTATTTGGATTTAAAGAGGAAGAGGGTGTATAATTACCCAATTTATTGAATTGTAGGAAAAGGAGGACATTTTGACACTTTGTTTGAATTGAAATGGTAAAGAAAAGACAAAAAAACGAGTAAATTGTTGTCAATAATTTGTGATACCCAACACTGTAAATTTTGCTTTTGTGATGTGCCCAAGTGTGGGGTGGGTATGTTGGGGAGGGGGCCAATAGGGGTGTGTGTATTGTTTGTTGTGTATATATTGTAATTGTTCTGGGATTATTTTTTATTTTAGGAACACGGCTATTTTTATTTTGGACTTTTGAATGGTTGTCTGGATTTATTCTACGCAAACACTAAGGAGGCGTACACCTCATCACAACTACCCCCACTCGGGAGATCGGATCACAACTTGGTTCATCTCCGGCCGGTGTACAAACCCCTAGTGCACAGACAACCTCCGGCCATGCACACTGTGGAGTTATGGTCTGAGGAGACAATGGACACCCTAAAGGGCTGTTTTGAAGCCACCGCCTGGAAGCAGCTCTGCGATCCACATGGTGAGGACATCGATGGCCTCATTCACACCTTCACGGGCTACCTCAGCTTCTGTGTGGACAAATCCGTTCCCACCAAGACCATACGGCGTCACTCAAACAACAAACCCTGGATCAACCCTGAGATAAAAACACTTCTGAGAGAGAAGAAGAGGATCTTCAGGTCAGGGAACAGGGAGATGCTGAAGTCCGTACAGAGGGAGCTGAGGAGAAAGATCAGAGAAGGCAAGGACAGCTTCAGGAAGAAGATGGAGGACAAGCTGCAACAGAGCGACATCAGCGGGGTCTGGAGAAACCTCAAAACCATCTCGGGGCTCCAGAATACCTCCCCCCAGGCCACAGGGGGCAGGGAGTGGGCGAACAACCTGAATCTGTTTTTCAATAGATTTGACCAACCGCCCTCCCCCCTGACTGCACAACAACCACTGCTGCCTCTAAAGAAATCAAGTCCTGCTGCCCACTCCCCACTCTACCAACACCCCCCCACTCCCAACACACAGCCCCCCATCCTGACCCTGACCAGGACCCAGGTGAGGACGGAGCTGAGGAAGATCAAGGCGAGGAAGGCGCCGGGACCGGACGGCATCAGCGCAAAGCTCCTCAAGTCCTGTGCAGACCAGCTGTGTGGGATTGTGACGTATATCTTCAACATGAGCCTGAAACTGGGGAGGGTACCACAGCTGTGGAAAACATCTTGTGTGGTACCTGTACCAAAAACTTCCCACCCCAAAGACCTGAACAGCTACAGACCGGTGGCCTTGACGTCCCACTTGATGAAGACCCTGGAGAGACTGCTCCTTGCTCACCTCCGCCCCCTGGTGGAACCAGCGATGGATCCACTCCAGTTCGCCTACCAGCATGGCATTGGGGTGGAGGATGCGGTGATCTTCCTCCTTCACCGTTCTCTGTCCCACCTGGAGAAGCCCGGGAATATGGTGAGGATCATGTTCTTTGACTTCTCCAGTGCTTTCAACACCATCCAACCGATGATCCTGAAGGACAAGCTGCTGCGCGCAGGGGTGGACCAGCACCTGTCATCATGGATCCTGGACTACCTCACGAACCGGCCTCAGTTTGTGAGAACCCGGGACTGTGTGTCCGACACGATCATCAGTAGCACGGGGGCCCCCCAGGGAACGGTGCTGGCTCCCTTCCTGTTCACTCTTTATACTGCGGACTTCTCACACAACACAACACACTGCCATCTACAGAAGTTCTCTGATGACTCTGCGATCGTTGGCCTCATCTCCAATGGAGATGAAGCTGAGTACAGAGGGCTTATCCAGGACTTCGTGGACTGGTGCCATCGGAACTGCCTCCAGATCAACGCGAGGAAAACTAAGGAGCTGGTGGTGGACTGCCGCAGGCATGGGCAGCCCCTCACAGTACCAGTAAATATACAGGGAACAGACATCGAGATGGTGACATCCTATAAGTACCTGGGTATTCATCTGAACAATAAACTAGACTGGTCACACAATACTGATGCACTCTACAAGAAGGGACAGCGCAGGCTGTTCCTGCTGAGGAGACTCAGGTCTTTTGGTGTACAAGGGGCGCTGCTGAAGTCATTCTATGACACGGTGGTGGCATCAGCCATCACTTTTGGAGTGGTCTGCTGGGGCAGTGGCATTACTGCAGCCGATAGGAAGAGACTGAACAAACTGATTAAGAAAGCTAGCTCTGTCCTGGGGCAGCGCCTTGATCCGATGGAGGAGATAGGAGAGAGAAGGACGGTGGCTAAACTGTCATCTCTGCTGGAGTCCGAGTTCCACCCTATGCAGGACATACTGAATGCACTGAGGAGCTCATTTAGCAGCAGACTACATCATCCCAGGTGCACAACCGAGAGGTTTCGTAGGTCCTTCCTACCAACGGCTGTCAGACTGTACAACCTAAGCAGGGCTGCTCGCAGAGATAGCAAAAAGACGTAACAAACTAATAGTTTTTTGAATGCAGAAGATGCAATAGACTTACACAGTGGTCCTCTCCGGCATACAACTAGGAGCATGCCGGTCGCTATGGAGGGTGAGAGTGTGTATGGGCACATAATCATACCATGCAGGATAGCTGGGTAGACGGTTATGCTGTTTCATTCCATCTAGCGGCAATGCTCTGCACTGTGTGTGTTTATATATTTGCATATTTGTTCCGTCTAGCTGCAATGCTCCGTACTGTGGGTGTTTATATATTTATATATCTACATGTTATTCCATCTAGCTACATTGCTCCGCACTGTGTGTGTTTATATACTTGCATATTTATTCCACCTAGCTGCAATGCTCCGTACTGTGGGTGTTTATATATTTACATATTTATTCCATCTAGCTACAATGCTCTGCACTGTGTGTTCATATATTCATATATTTATTCCATCCAGCTACAATGCTCTGCACTGTGTGTCTGTGTGTGTGTGTATATATATATATTTTATAGTAATACGTACATATGTTTATTAGCTGCTCTTGCTTGCTTGTTTTTTTTCTTGCCTTCTGATTGTTGCTCTGAGTGTTGCTATCCCTGTGCTGTTGCAATCCTGGAATTTCCCCGTTGTGGGACTAATAAAGGCTTATCTTGTCTGTCTCTTTGTGTTGGCCCTGCGATGGTCTGGCGATCTGTCCAGGGTGTACCCTGCCTCTTGCCTAAAGATGCTGGGATAGGCTCCAGCCCCCCCGGGACCTGAAAAGGATTAAGCGGAAGAAGCTGGATAGATGGATGGACTTTTGAGGATAAGGTGGCAGAATAACCCGCCTGGCTGTGTAGGGGGCGCCAGTAGTCTACCTGGCCCCTCTAGTTTATGTTGTGTGAATGGATGGGCATGTTTGTTTATTTTTGTACATATGGCTTTATTATTAGTGCGTGAGTCAGGTCACAATTTAAGGGTGGGCCTAATTGGTGTACTTGACATTTTTCTACGGGGGGGGGGGATGTTAAGTAGTAAGATGGCGGCCAGGGTTCTTGGGGAATAGCAAGGGGTGGCGGACCGCCTTTCTGGTGGTGGCATCACCCGGGGTATAAAGGGCACGGCAGGAAGAGGTTAGGTTTCTTCCACCGTTGACCCCTGGCAAACAGTGTGCCGTAAGTCTACTAACTGTTATCATTTGTTATTATAATAAATGTCATGAACCTGGGTTTGGTGGTCCCAAACCCAGTTCTGACCTGTGGCTGTTTTGCCCGTCTCCCTATTTATTTTCCATCAGGCGTGTCAGGGAGCCCTTTGTGTCCTTTGGTCCCTGACAGCTCGGGCACACCCCCTCCTCCTGTCAGTGCCATCAGCTTTGTCTTATTGGGTGTTTTCACACACATACACACACTCCATTCATTCCCATTCACACACTCAGACACTCACTCATGCACACCTGGGATTAATTATGTTCAGCCCACGCTTCCTCACACTGGCGGTCTCTTTCCTTGTTAGTATTATTATTACTTTAATGCTGTGTTAGTTGGAAGAGACTGTCGGAGCATTGAGATTCATACATGGCAGCATGTACCTCCATACATCCATCCATCTTCTACCGCTTTTCCAGAGGTCCGGGTCACGGAGGCAGCAGTTCAAGCAGAGAAGCCCAGACTTCCCTCTCCCCAGCCACCTGCTCCAGCTCTTCAGAGAGGATACCAAGGCATTCTCAGACCAGCTGGGAGACATAGTCTCTCCAGCAAGTCCTGGGTCTGTCCTGGGGTCTCCTCCCAGTGGGACGTGCCTGAAACACCTCAAGTGGGAGGCGTCCAGGAGGCATCCTAATCAGATGCCCATACCACCTCAACTGACTCCTTTCAGTGTGGAGGAGCAGCGGTTCTACTCTGAGCCTCTCCCAGATGACTGAGCTCCTCACCCTGTCTCTGAGGGTGAGTCCAGCAATCCTACGGAGAAAGCTCATTTCAGCCGCTTGTATCCGCGATCTCGTTCTTTCGGTCATTACCCAAAGCTCATGACAATAGGTGAGAGTAGGAACGTAGATTGACAGGTAAATCGACAGCTTTGCCTTAGAACTCAGCTCCCTCTTCACCACAACAGACCGGTACAACGTTTGCATCACTGCAGATGCTGCTCCGATCTGTCTGTCAACCTCTCGCTCTATTCTCCCCTTACTTGTGAATAAGACCCCAAGATACTTAAACTCCTCCACTTGGGGCAGGAGCCTGTCCCCAACCCAGAGAGGACAATCCACCTTTTTCCAGCTGAGGATCAAGGACTCAGAATTGGAGGTGCTGATTCTCATCCCAGCCGCTTCACACTCAGCGACAAACCGTCCCAGCAAGAACTGTAGGTCATTGCTGGATGAAGCCAACAGGACAACATCATCTGCAAACAACAGGGATGAGATCCTGTGGTCACCAAGCATGACGCCCTCCATTCCCTGGCTGCGCCTAGAAATCCTGTCCAGAAAAATTATGAACAGGATCGGTGACAAAGGGCAGCCCTGGCGGAGTCCAATTCTCACTGGGAATGAGTCTGACCGAATGTTGGCAATATGAACCAAACTCTCACAACAGTCGTACAGAGACCAAATAGCTCGTAACAACAAGCCCGATACCCCATACTCCCGAAGCACCCCCCACAAAAAACCACGAGGGACGCGGTTGAATGCCTTCTCCAAGTCCACAAAACACATGTAAACTGGTTGGGCAAACTCTCACGAACCCTCGAGAATTCTCGAGAGGGTAAAGAGCTGGTCCGATGTGCCACGGCCAGGACGAAAACCACATTGCTCCTCCTGAATCCAAGGTTCGACCAACGGCTGGACTCTCCTCTCCAGTACCTTGGCATAGACCTTCCCAGGGAGGCTGCAGAGAGTGATCCCTCTAAATTTGGAGCACACCCTCCGGTCCCCTTTTTTGAAGAGAGGAACCATCTCCCTGGTTTGCCATGCCAAAGGCACTGCCCCTGACCTCCATGCAATGTTGCAGAGTTGTGTCAACCATGACAGCACTACAACATCCAGGGCCTTGAGGTACTCAGGGCGAATCTCGTCCACCCCCGGGGCCCGGCCACCAAGGAGATTTTTAACCACCTTGGCGACCTCAGCCCCTGTGATAGGCAAGTCATCCCCCTCGTCCACAAGCCCTGCTTCCTCTGTGGAAGGCATATCAAATCAAATTAAATCAAATCAAATCAAACTTTATTGTCATATTGCTGTACATACAACTGTAGTGCAGGCAAGATGAAATTGCGTTTCTCTCAGCATCCATATAAGAAGCAGCATGATTTAAGACACATTCCCACATAGCCCCCCCCCATCCATTCACACATCCCTGAGACATACTTGGGGGAAAAAAAAAAAAAGAATAACTAACTATAATATACAAAATGTCCGTAGGGGCAGTAGTGTGTATGAGAGATTCCGGGTCAACTGTTCAGCATCCTGACAGCTTGAGGAAGGAAGCTGTTGATCAGTCTGGTGGTTCTGCCTCTGATGCTCCGGAATCGTTTACCAGATGGAAGAAGTTCAAAGTATTTATGCAGAGGGTGAGAACGGTCTTTGACAATGTTTAGTGCCCTGCTCCTACAACGGTTCTGAAAAAGTTCTTGGACAGAGGGGAGGGAGACTCCAATTACCCTCTCCGCCCCCTTGACTATCCTCTGCAGGGCTTTTTTGTCTGACATACTGCAGCTGGAGTACCATGTAGCAATGCAGTACGTCAGAACACTCTCCACCACACCTCTGTAGAAGGTCCTGAGGATGCAGATGGGGAGAGAGGCCTGTTTGAGTTTCCTCAAGAAGTGCAGTCTCTGCTGAGCCCGCTTCCTGATCTCCAAGGAATTCTTGCTCCAGGTCAGGTCCTGCGAGATCTGCACTCCGAGGAACTTGATGTTCTCTACTCTCTCCACTAAACGGCCGCCGATGCTGAGGGGGGCGTGCTCAGGCTGCGACCGCCGGAAGTCGATAATCATCTCCTTCGTTTTGTCCACGTTGAGCACCAGATTGTTCTCCCTGCACCAGCCCTCCAGGTCTCTCACTTCTTCCCTGTACATTGATTCCTCATCCCTCTGGATAAGTCCCACCACCGTGGTGTCATCTGCAAACTTAATAATCTGGTTCCCCTCGTGTCTGGTTACACAGTCATGTGTTAGAAGTGTAAACAACAGTGGACTGAGTACACAGCCTTGAGGGGATCCGGTACTCAGCGTGACAGACTTGGAGATGTTGTTTCCAACCCGGACATCTCCAAGTCTGTCACGCTCAGTGGGATTGAGGAGATCCTCAAAGTAATCCTTCCACCGCCCGACGATATCCCCAGTCGAAGTCAGCAGCGCCCCGTCCGTACCATACACAGTGTGGACAGGGAGCTGCTTTCCCCTCCTGAGCCGCCGGACAGTTTGCCAGAATCTCTTCAAGGCCGACCGAAAGTCTTGTTCCATGGCCTCACCGAACTCCTCCCATACCCGGGTTTTTGCTTCAGCAATCACCTGAGGTGCACTCCGCTTGGCCTGCCGGTACACCTCAGCCACTTCAGGAGTCCCACAAGCCAACCAAGCCTGATAGGACTCCTTCTTCAACTTAATGGCCCCCCTCACCACTGGTGTCCACCACTTGGTTCGGGGGTTGTCACCACGAGATGCACCGACCACCTTGCGGCCGCAGTTCTGGGCCGCCGCTTCAACAATAGAGGTGGAGAACATGGCCCATTCAGACTCCATGTCTCCAGACTCCCTCGGAATGTGGTCAAAGTTCTACCAGAGGTGGGAGTTGAAGACCTCCTGGACAGGGGACTCAGCCAGGCGTTCCCAGCACACCCTCACTATATGTTTGGGTCTACCAGGTCTGAATGGCTTCCTCCCCTGCCATCAGATCCAACTCACCACCAGGTGGTGATCAGTTGACAGCTCTGCACCTCTCTTTACCTGAGTGTCCAAGATATACAGTCGCAGGTCTGATGACACGATAACAAAATCGATCATCGACCTGCGACCTAGGGTGTCCTGGTGCCAGGTGCACATATGGACACCCTTATGCTTGAACATGGTGTTTGTTATGGACAAACTGTGGTTAGCACAGAAGTCCAATAACTGAACACCACTCGGGTTCAGATCGGGCAGGCCGTTCCTCCCAATCACCCCACTCCAGGTTTCACTGTCATTGCCCACATGCGCATTGAAGTCCCCCAGTAGGACAATGGAGTCTCCAAGAGGAGCACCCTCCAGCACCCCAGTCAGAGACTCCAAAAAGGGTGGGTACTCTGAAACATCATTTGGTGCATAGGCACAGATGATGGTCAGGACCCGTTTCCCAACCCGAAGGCGCAGGGAAACAACCCTTTCATCCACCGGAGAAAACTCCAATATAGACGCAGCAAGGTGGGGGGATACAAGAATACCCACCCCTGCTCATCGTCTCTCGCCCGGGGCAACTCCAGAAAAGGCCAAGCTCCAGCCCCTCTCCAGGAGACTGGTTCCGGAACCGGAGCTGTGTGTTGAGGTGAGGCCGACTATATCTAGCCGGTATCTCTCAACCTCGTACACCAGCTCAGGCTTCTTCCCCACCAGAGAGGTAACATTCCACATACCAAAAGCCAGTTTAGAAAGCTTGGGATCAGTCCGCCAAGGTCTCCGCCTTTGACCGCCACCTAATCCACATAGCACCGGACTGCCATGATCCCTCCCGCAGGTGGTGAGCCCACTGGAGGGCGGACCCATGTAACTCCTTCGGGCTGAGCCCGGCCGGGTCCCATGGGTGGAAACCCGGCCACCAGATGCTAGCCATTGAGCCCCTCCCCCAGGCCTGGCTCCAGGATGGGGCCCCGGTAACCCCATACCAGGTGGGGTACACTGAATCCTTGATCTAGAATTTATCATGAGAGTCTGTTAGATCGTTCTTAGTCTGGCCCTTCACCCAGGACCAGTTTGCCTTGGGTGACCCTATCAGAGGCAAATTACCCCGGACAACATAGCTCCTGGGATCACTGGGGCACGCAAACCCCCCACCATGATAAGGTGATGATCCATGAGGGGGACAATCCATGAGCGGCATGTATGCTATTAGACAGGCGTTCATGAGGAGTCACACCGATGTTGCACGTGATGGTGCTCGTCCTCTGGGGATCCGCCGGGGAGGAAGAGTGCTGGGCCCTCAGCCTCAAAGGGGCACACCCTCAGCTACCGGAGGTCACCTCACCTCATCCTGCACGACCAGGGGACAGGGAACGAGGAATGCTACTGGCCGAAAAGAGACGCCAAAGGAGAGGAACGTCAACATCCTCCAGTGGAACGCAGAAGGAGTCTACAACAAAAAAATATCCCTTGCCAAAAGACTCCACTCAGAAGACACTGATGTCGCCTGCCTACAAGAGACCCACCTGAAGGAAAACCAACGCTTCAGTGTTAGGGGATACCAGGTCTTCAGGAAAGACAGAAAAGGAAGAACAAAAGGAGGACTGGCGATTCTTGTCAAAAACGCCATACCAGCACAAGAGTTTGACGTCAGTACCAACAACCAGGAAGAAATCCATGGAGTTCAAATCATGGTTCACAATGAAAGCGTCACGATCTTCAGTGTGTACTGCCCCCCAGAGCGAGCTCTCTCACTTGACCAAATGGAACTCCCAGACCACCGATGCTTAGTCATCGGCGACTTCAGCAGTCACTCAGAGGCATGGGGATATAGCGAAGAAGATAGAAGAGGAGAGGAGGTGGAAGATTGGCAAGTCGACAACAGTCTTCTGCTAATAAATGATCCTGATGATCCACCAACATTCTTCTCCAGGGTATGGCAGAGTAACACCACGCCTGACCTTGCATTTGCCACCAACGACATGGCGAGGCTGGCAACAAGAACGGTACTTGGCCAGTTAGGGGGAAGTGACCATAAACCTGTGAAGATTGGACTGGACATCAGCTACAAACCACAAGAAGCTAAGACATTCCCCAGGTGGAATTACAAGAAGGCCAACTGGGAGCGCTTCTCAACACTGGTGGACCGGTACTCTGCGGAGATCCGTCACAAGCAGCAGAACCTTAACAAGAAAGTCAGGGTGCTGAACCATGCTATTCTGAAGGCTGCAAATGAATCTATTCCTCGGGGAGCCAGAAGGAACTATAGGCCTTACTGGACAGAGGAGCTCCAGCAGCTGGAAGACAGTGTGGCAGAGGCAAGGAAAAAAGTAGAAGTAGATCCTACAGTAGAAAACAACATTGCCCTAAAGGCGGCCACTGCAAAACACAGGCAGACCTTTATACAGAAAGCTCAAAAGAGATGGCAAGAAAAGACAGAGCAGCTCAACTTGGACAAGGATGGCAACAAGCTTTGGAAACTGGCTCAAGCCCTTAACGATGAGAACAGAAAAAGCTTGCCGATCACAGTACAGGCAGATCAAGAACTGCTGACTGGCAAGAAAGCAGCAGACCATTTCATCAACCAGTATGCGAAGACGAGCCACCTTCAGATTCCACCAGAGGGAAGAAGGGATGTCAGAGGAGCCCAGCGAATTCATCAGAACGCACAGATAGAACCAGTGATGAACTCGCCATTCACTCTCAAGGAGCTGGAGGATGCAATGTCAACACTGAAGCTGAAAAAAGCCCCTGGATCTGACAAGATTACAAATGAAATGTTGCTGAACCTTGGCCCTAAAACCAAGAAGAAACTTCTGCAGCTGTTCAACGACAGTTGGAGATCAGGGACTGTGCCACAGATCTGGAGAGAAGCCACGATGATTCCAGTGCACAAAAAAGGCAAAGACAAATTGAAGGCTGAAAGCTATCGCCCCATAAGCCTTACAAGCTGCATAGGAAAGCTGCTAGAATGTCTCATCAACACCAGACTCATGTGGCACTTGGAAGAAAAACAACACATCGGCCCAGAGCAAGCAGCTTTCAGGCAGAACCGGTCTACAGAGGACCAAATAACACATCTCTCAAGCCATAGAAGATGCCTTCCAAGAAAATAAGCACACCCTCGCTGTGTGGATTGACCTAGAAAAGGCGTTTGACAAGGTATGGAAAGACGGCCTCAAGCTGAAACTGCGCCAGTGTGGTGTTGCTGGGCGCATGTACAAGTGGTTCGCCCAATACCTGCACAACAGAAGAGCCAGAGCCCAGATCAGACAGTACTCCAGCAAGAAGAAGGTGCTGAGGGAAGAAGTCCCACAAGGAGGAGTGCTCTCCCCAACACTCTTCCTTGTATTCATCAAGGACATCATCCAGAGTTTGCCAAGGAACATACGAGGTGCCATCTACGCCGATGACATAGCCCTCTGGTGCAGTAAGGAAAGCATCGTGACGGCAAACTACAGACTGCAGCAAGCTCTCCAGCTGATAGAGGCATGGACCAAGTCATGGCTTGTGAGCTTAAATGAGAGGAAGACTACATACACCGTCTTCACCCTGTCCACCCAACCCCAGAAGGTGAAACTGCAGATCAACTCCCATGAGCTCCAGGCTGAATATGCACCCACATACCTAGGGATCACCATGGATCACAGACTGACTTGGAAAACCAGCTGCACAAGAACCAGGCAAGAGCAAAGATCAGGATGGCCCTAATGAAGAAACTGTCAGGAACAGACTGGGGTGCAGACCAGGGTGTCCTGAAGAAGCTCTATGTGGGGAGGATTCGGCCTGTTCTGGAGTATGGCATGGCGGCAACCTCAACAGCTGCCAAAAGCAACACTGAGAAGCTGGACAGACTCCAAAACCGAGCCATGTGAATGATGACAGGAGCCATGCGCAGTACCCCTATCAAAGTACTGGAGACAACAACAGGCCTTGCACCACTGGGAGACAGAAGAAATGTCAAGGTACTGACCCAGGCCGCCAAATTCAAAAGACTGGAAAACCATCCCATGAAGGACAGACTGAGCAAGCCAACAAAAGGGAGACTTAAGAGATCGAGCTTCATCCACCAGAGCAGGACACTTGAAAGGAGAGACCCAGAACTGTTGGACCACATGCCCACACCAATACCACCCACAGCATCTGTTCCCTCCTGGAACCAACAGTACTTCCCAGCCATACGCACAGACATATCGGGCATTGTGAAGAAAGGAACACAGTCAGACCAAGAGAGGAAGTCACTGACCCTGGAGTTCATTCAGTCTGCCTACCCTGAAGAGCAGTGGACTCACGTCTACACAGACGGCTCTGCCATGGAAGCAACCAGGAATGGAGGAGGTGGTGTGTACATCAGGTACGCTGATGAGGAGACCCATATTCCCACTGCGACTGGCAAGTAATCCACCAACTTCAGGGTTGAGGCAGAGGCCCTGAGAACAGTAGCGGCCCATGTCAGGGGACATCAACACAAGGCACACAAGCGGGTCGTTCTCTTCACTGATGCTCTCTCTGTCTTGGATGCACTTCAGGACCCCCGACGCAAAGAACTAAATGAACTCGCCCTCACTCTGTCTCAACTAGCCACACAGGTGAACGTATCACTCCAGTGGATTCCTGCCCACTGTGGAGTCTATGGAAATGAAACGGTTGACAGACTTGCTAAGGAGGGTGGGCAGCAAGACCAGGAAGACGGGCAGGTCTCTTACAGTGAGGAGAAAACCATTATTAAAGCCCTGTCTCACAAGAAGTGGCAGCAGCAACACCCAAACTTCTGCAAAGATGACAACTACTACAGTCTGAGCAGGGCTGACCAAGTCGTTCTGTTCAGACTCCGAACTGGACATAACAGAATGCATGCTCACATGCATCAGAAATTTAAAGTTGGACAATCGGACAGATGCCCATGTGGTAACGCCCAAATGACCAGCGAGCACCTCCTCCAAGACTGCCCAGACCACGCTGTACTCAGACGAGCTACGTGGCCTGACCCCACATCGCTGAACCAAAAGCTGCACGGGGACCTCGGGGACCTCCGCAGGACGGCAGCATTCGTCAGGGCATCTGGTGTGATCATCTAGTGATCAACGAAGAAGAAGACAGTCGTGTACCTCCGTGTATGCTATTACCTTCATTATGCTGTCAGCCTGCTTCACCTTCATCCACCGGACTGCACGGACTGCCCGGACTGCCCCAGATCGCTCCTGCACTGTAAGTCCAGGTTTGTCTTTCACTCCGTGCTGATTGCAGCTCAGCGGCACTAGGCATTCCCGTAGCTGGGCAGTAAAGCATCCAGGAGGCGTCCCTGTAAGTCTGGTGGCCTTAAGCCATTCATTTCATCACTCTGTGTTTTTGCATGACTGTTGTTCATTATTTGGGGTTGTTAATAAATTGCATGAATCTACTCCTGCGGATGGGTTTTTCAATCCTTCCTCTGTGTGCTGCATCAAAGCACACGGGGAATCATAATAGAATGCTCCAACCAGCAAAAAAAAAACAACAAAAAACAGCGGAGTACACGTGTGTTTTTCTTTTCACCTTCCCCCCCCCCTTTTTTTCTCCCGAGCATCAGCATGGTGGTTCGGATGGAGAGGGAGCTGCACTTGCTGTGCCTCTTGGAGGAGATTTTTTCATGGACACAGAAGCCCTGTTCCTCCCAGGCCGTTCGACAGGCTCGGGATGCAGCGATGAGGGTGATGGACAGAGACAGCCTCTGGAATCATCCCGAGGCGATGGAGATTCTCTGGGACATCCGACCCCCCGCTGTGCCATGTGAGGGGTTGGATGAGGATCTTCCAGCATTCAAGCCCCTCGCGGCCACTCCGCTGTCTTCCTCAGATAATACGGAGCTTCTCAGCACGGGTGACTCACTGCCCAGTGTGGTGCTTCGTATCCCAGATTATCTGGTGCCCGAGCCGTCCGTGAAGAAGAAGAGGAGGAACTCCCGCCGGAAGAAGCTTCCAGCCTCGCTGACGACAGCCCTGCTTCCTTGGCCCGAGCCATGTCCCGCTCCATCCCTGGAGGAGCTGGAGGAACGCAGACTGGCTCTTCAGGCAGAGACGGACCTCATCTTGGAGGTGATGGCCGGGAGATTGGAAGAATTTTCCCCGAGGGAAGGGGAGCCGCAGCCCGAGGAGGAGCATGCTCTATCCATGGAGTCGCCACACCTCCCTGACCCCGAGACAACAGCTGACGTCATCACTTCTCAGGAATTCAGGCAAGTGTTAATTCAGTCTCTTCTATTGTCACCTGAAACTGCCTGCCTGATTCCTGATGAACTGTCAGCTGACGATCGTGTTTCCTCTGTTTCTCCCACGCAATTGTCTATACCGGGAGATGAGTCCCAGATGCAGACCCTGACTCTTTGTCTCTCTGTCCTGTCTCTGAGCTCTCTGTCAGGGTTGCTGGAGAGCTGCCAACACCACCTGAGGCCACCGGGAATCTGGGTTCAGCACCGGGGTTCATGGAGAACCCTACCTCCCCTGCTGGGGAGGCCACCACCGGAGCAATGAGGACTCCGATGGGGACCACCGCAGGTGCAATGGTGCTCCAGCTGGAGCCCACCACCGGTGCAGCAGAGCTCTGGCCAGAGTCCATCGCCAGTGCAGCAGAGCTCCAGCCCGAGTCCACCGCCGGTGCAGCCATGTTTCAGACCGGGACCATCGCCGGCGCAGCCACGTCCCAGACCGGGACCATTGTGGGTGCAGCCACGTCCCAGACTGGAACCATCACAGGTGCAACCACGTCCCAGACCGGGACCATCATGGGTTCAGCCATGTCCCAGACTGGACCATCGCGGGTGCTACGGTCCCCTTGCTCCAAGCTTCGGAGGGCTCCCATCCCCCGGTTTGGCCACCGAGGTTCCCCGGTGGGTAGGCTGCCTCTCCGTCTTCCCCTCTGGTTCTGGTGGCTACACCATGCTGGTTGACCACGTGAAAGACTTGGCCTTTTGGTCAGGTGGCCCATTGGCCCGGGCAGGCCACCGGACGCTGTTCTGTGGGCCGACTGCTGGACGTGGGACTTGGGCAGGCCACCCAATCAGTGACCCCTCGCCATACCAGGGGCCTGGGACTCTGGTCGACCCCCTGAACTTTGGACTCTTGGGGGGGGTTAGTTTCCTAGGTGTGGGGGCGGTTAGGAGGTGCACATTATTATATATGCATATTATGTGTTGCGTTTTTCACGTGTTGCTTCCCTCCTGACCTGTTTCCCCCCCACCTCCCGCCCTGGGTAGTTGTTTGTCTCGGGGGGGGGGGGGGTCCTTTGGTTGTGTTTTGTTTTTTCTTGCTGTTGGTACTGGGGTGTCTGGACTCCACACCTTGGGGTGGGGGGGGGCTCTGTCATGAACCTGGGTTTGGTGGTCCCAAACCCAGTTCTGACCCGTGGCTGTTTTGCCCGTCTCCCTATTTATTTTCCATCAGATGTGTCAGGGAGCCCTTTGGGTCCTTCGCTCCCTGACTGCTCAGGCACGTCCCCTCCTCCTGTCAATCCCATCAGCTGTGTCTTATTGGGTGTTTTCACACACATACACACACACACACTCCATTCATTGGTTTAGACAGCTGGGGGACCTCCAATAATACACTGGGCTTCACTCCTTTCTTCACACTCAATGATTTTTTTTTTTTTTTTTTTTTTTTGCTGGTCATTAACATTTGTTTGTTCTCTCCCATAGATTGAGTCCCCATCGTGCTGTTTGCTCTCTACATGTCTGTTCTTTTCATCTTCTCTATCCCCTCACCCCCCAGCCAGTCGCAGCAGATGACTGCCCCTCCCTGAGCCTGGTTCTGCTGGAGGTTTCTTCCTGTTAAAAGGCAGTTTTTCCTCTCCACTGTCACCAAGCGCTTGCTCACAGGAGATCGCCTGATTGCTGGGGTCTTTCTGCAATTGTGGGGGTTTCCCCTACAGTTGAAAGTGCTATGAGATGACTGTTGTGAAATGGCACTATATAAATAAAGTTGAATTGGATTGAATTGAATTCCCTTTCACACGCTCAGACATTCACTCATGCACACCTGGGATTAATTATGTTCAGCCCACGCTTCCTCACACCGGTGGTGTCTTTCCTCGTTAGTATTATTATTACTTAAACGCTGAGTTAGTTGGAAGAGTCCATCCAATGAGATTCATACATGGCAGTGTGTACCTCCGTGTAGGCTATTACCTTCATTATGCTGTCAGCCTGCTTCACCTTCATCCACTGGACTGCACAGACTGCCCCAGATCGCTCCTGCACTGTAAGTCCAGGTTTGTCTTTTACCCCGTGCTGACTGCAGCTCACCGGCACTAGGCATTCCCGTAGCCAGGCAGTAGAGCATCCAGGAGGCATCCCTGTAAGTCTGGTGGCCTTAAGCCAATCATTTCATCACTCTGTGTTTTTGCATGACTGTTGGCTGGACTCATTATTTGGGGTTGTTAATAAATTGCACGAATCTACTCCTGCGGTTGGGTTTTTTCATTCCTTCCTCTGTGCGCTGCGTCAAAGCACATAGGGAATCATAACAAATCAAGCTAGTGTGGCCGACACACATTGTGGGCTCACGCTGCCACAGAGACAGGACTGAATGTGTATTGTGGGGTGTCACGTCTGCAAGGACTAAGGACTCGAATCTACAGGAGGTAACAAGGAAGTGTGAGATTTGTCTCTTTGTCCCACAGAAGACGCCCCGGAGGGTATTCCGGTTCATCAGGAAATGAGAGACAATGGTGAAGCTTCAAGGGGATGCTTTGTAACTGTATGTTGACTGAAGACACCATGTGACTTGAATTCTGATGCTGGAAATGTATAAAAGGGTGTTGAAGTATGATTCTTTCTCTTTCCTGCTTTGAGAATGCTAGAAGCTGTGTTCTGTCAAATAAAGCTGGTTTTATGACTGAAACTCAGCCTCGTTATTTGAGCATGCTTCTACACTAGGTTCATTGCACCTCCAGCCTGGTTATTATTAAAGGAGTTATGGACACAACACTAATAGCGCATTATTTTCGCACTCCTGAGAACGTCATTGTCTGGAGGATCCAGTTTCGGCAGCGCTGCCAGCGGACAGGAGAGTCTGTGCAACGGTATGTTGCAGACCTGCATCAGCTGGCCGGAGACTGCCAGTTTGGGGCTCTGGAGGAAGAGATCTGGTGATCAGTTGACAGAGCACACGCTTTGTTCTGCGGCACGATCAAGGCTCCTCACACACTCTGGCGAATTGACATTAGCCATAGCTGTTGACATAGCTCAGCAGTACGAAGCAGCAGATAAACTATCACAGGACCTTGGTGAGAGAGCTACGCTCCGGCAATCAGAATCACAGTCAGCGGAGCAGGCTGTGGACCCAGGCAGTGACAATAGCGTGGAAGACAAGGAGGAATACGCTACAGCTGTGAAAATAAGATCCGCCCCGGGATCACCCAGGTGTTTGGGTTGTGGGTCCACTAAGCACCAGTCTAAGGCTAGAGAGTGTCTAGCAAGAGGTAAACGCTGCGGCAAGTGTGGACTCCTACATCATTTTGCCAGGGTCTGTAATAAATTTGAGCGAGGGGAATGATGACGTGAAGTGGACTCCCCCGCCACGACTCCTACGGTTATTCACACCGTCTCTCCGAGCACAGATGGCCATACGTACTGTATGGTGGAACTGGACGGCATGGAGGTGCCATTGCTGACTGACATGGGCGCAGTGAGGTCCGTGTTGAATTGGCCTACTGTAAGGAGTTTTTTTTCCCATACTACCAAGTGAGAGGTCTTTCAAAGCCATTTTGTGGATATAGAGGAAACAGACTGTCCATTTTGGGATTGCTAGAACTGATGGCGAGGTACAAGTCAGCAGAGGTATGCAATCTGCAGTTTGCGGTGACCGCCAGTGGTGCGAATATTATGGGCTGTGACCTTTTTTACAGACTGGGTTTCACGATCACCAGTGGTGTTGGAGAGGAGTGGTCGGGCTGTGGTTTGTGGGACTGGCCAGTTCCTCGAGTGGTGGACAATGCAGTATGGGATGAACCTTGGCCTAGTATTTTGGAGGATGAACAGGACCAACCCCACCCAGGGCCATAACGGGAGGGCTCCGGTGCCAGGGCCCAAGTTACCCGAGCTGAGCTGAGTTACCCGAGCTGAACTGGGCGGCACGGTGGGATGCCCGTGACGGCAGGTGGAGCTGAGTGGATGGCCCACTCTGCTTCCAGAGTTTGGTTAGGAGGTACCGAGAAGCAAGGGGCTACAACGGTTTTGCTGGCGTTGAAAATGAAAGCGAGCAGGGCAAGACCGGCTGGCACGGTAAACCAACGTGCCACTCAGGAACACTGGAAGCCGTGCTGGGCTCCTCTGGGGGTTGCTGATATGGTCCGACCCAGAGAGGAGGCTCAGCTGAGAGGGGTTTGTGGCAAGCAGAAATGACAGGAGGACCAGGGGCGGCTGCAGGTGGTGGCTGTTCGGGAGGACAGATACCTTCAGCTGTCTGATGGCTCATGGAGACACCCCAACGAGATGCGGCGTGCCAATGACGAGAAGGTGGTGTCTCGGCGTCGACGTGGGTCATCTCCAGGCTTGAAGAGAAGAATAAACTCTGGATGGAACCTGCCGGACGGGTTCCTGGGGTGTGGTTCCTCCACTGGGACAGAACAGTAGTGGGGGCAATGTGTTTAAGCTATGATGCTGCTATGTGAATTGCCCAGGCTAGATAGTGATTATACTAAGGTGTTTATAGCATGGTGTTGATATGTGTAATGATTAAGCTGTTTATTGAATTCATGATAGAAGGTATAACCTGTTTGTAGATATGTTCATCTTGTAAATGGGATTGTTTTATGTCTTATATTAGGAACATGGCAGTTTTTTTTTCATTTAATGGACTATACAGTAATAGAAACAGCAGAATAATCCGTCTGGCCGTGTGGGGGTGGGAGAGTAGTCCACCTGTCTTCCCCTAGATTTAGTTGTTCATGTGCATGGCTAGGCCCTGATTATTTCTGTTTGTTGTTAGAGTTTGATTCGGGCTCTAAATTTGGGAGGGTCTTAATTGTATGTGTGCGTTTTGGACCTTTTGAAGGGGGGTGAATGTAGTGTTGTTCATACTGTTCATAAGACATATTATTGTGTGACACGGGTGGTGGCTCCACCTTTCCGGTTCTGCCGCCACCTGGAGTATAAGAGGGCTGTGCGTAAGACGGACAGTCTCTTTGACCTCACCTCTGCCTGACAGGAGCGTCTATGCTGTACAGTGTGTGCAATAATAAAGTCGTGTTCTGCTGCACCTCCAGTGTCATTATTGGTTCTCTGTTATGGACATAACAATGAGTATAGAGCAAGAGTTATTCTCAGAGTCAAAGATCCTATGTTTTAATTTTTAACTTAATAGAGAGCCTCATGCCTCCTCTACTTTCGCAATGGGACCTTAAATCACAGAATACATTAGATTCTGTGACGACATGACCATGCCAGCCCAGACTGTTCACTGCTTCTCCAACAACAGACCATGGGTCACCAGTGACCTGAAAGCACTTTTGAACAAAAAGAAGAGAGCTTTTAGAGCTGGATACAAGGAGAAGCTGAGGGGAGTGCAGCATGAGCTGAGAGAGATGCTGAGGAGGTGCAAGGACAATTATAGGAGGAAGTTGGAAGATAAACTCAGGCAAAGCAATGCTAAAGATGTGTGGGAGGGAATGAAGCAAATAACTGTGCGCAAGGGGAGAGTCAGGCAGCCATCTGGGAGCCAGGAGAGAGCTGAGGAACTGAATCTGTTTTTTAATAGGTTCAACTCACAGTCTGTCACCCCAGCAACACAACCAGACCCCCATACACCCCTCCCCACCCACCCTCCTGTGCAGAACCTCTCTCCAGCTCCCCTCGCCTCCTCCTCAGGGGGCACCAGGACCCTCCCTCACTTCACGGTGACTACAGACCAGATGGAGAAACAGCTGGAGAGACTCCGTCAGCGGAAGGCGGCGGGCCCTGATGGCATCTCCGCCAGGACCCTGAGGACCTGTGCCAACCAGCTAGCTCTGGTACTGAAACACCTGAGTCTGGAGAGAGTGCCGGTGTTGTGGAAGACATCCTGCCTGGTTCCTGTCCTCAAGAAGTCATCTCCATCGGACCTGAACGACTATCGACCAGTTGCCCTCACATCTCATGTGATGAAGGCTCTGGAGAGACTGGTGTAACACCTACTTTAGGTGCACCACTTGAGGTGTAGTCTTGTACCCTTTTGGTAGTACTGGGTATGGCAGTGTAGTTACCTTTAACCTTACTACCTGGACAGAAGGGACAATTGGGCCAGGTCAGATAGATTCTAAGTTCGTAGGAGCCTGGGAGGTGCAACAACAGATGACGCACACACAGTAGTATGGGAACTTGCACGTAGGTGTATTATTTACAGTGGTGTACACTTAAACAAAAATAGAGCGCTTGTAACAAAAGTGGAAAATAAAATAAAAATAAAATAAAATACCCCAAATATATTTACAGTCTGTTCAGTCCTTTTGTATCAGTTCCAGGTGACCAGTTGGATCACCTCTACCAGTTAATAGGGTTTGGGCTTCGGCTCGCCATCCAGATCTGGAGATCCACGTTCTTCTGAATCCAGCAAAAACAAGAAACCTGACCTACAGAATAGGCCAGAACAACAGGCTTAAGCTATGCTCTATAGCTCATTACAAAATATTTCCAAGTTGTACAACAAATAATTCAAATCTCTTCACATTACTAAATGTGCATAAAATAGGCACATCTGAATACCTGTAAACCACAGATTTAATATCCACCCTTAAAGGCCAAATGTCACGTAATTTTTTTTTCTAAATGACAACAAATTTAGATAAAATACACATAGCTTAAACCAAATATTCATACCGGAGACCATATCACCCACCTGTATTTACATAATTGCACAAAATACACCAGGTGAAGGCCCCACCTTGCTTGCTGGCTTGTGACAGCCAGTCCAGACCACGCCCATGTTTTTGACATCACCAGTTGTACCCTGGCTGCCCTGCCTATCCACATTCACACTTATCAACATTGGACAATCATGACGGAAAGTGACATCGATTGTGAACAAATTAGTTTAGTTTTGTCTTTTTTTTTTGTCAGTGGTTCAGACAGTGACAGAGGCATAGAACCTTACCGGTTCGAGCCGTCCGAGACGGAATCAGATGCTTTGTCTGATGACAACAGTTCCAACGATGACCAGAGAGCAGAACCAGTGGAAAATGTCATTGAACTGGACATTAATCGCCTCCAGAATTGCGAAGCCGAAGGGGGTCTGTCCAGGGCGCCCCATAAATATTGATTTTTCGGAAGCCATTATTATTACAGTGGAGGAGAGCCGCTGCTGTCAAGAAATTGACCAGATCAATATGAAAATGGAGGCGCATACCTGTCAAGTGAGACGTTTTCGCCGTATTTTAATACCGTAAAACGCGGCTATAAGGGACAGCGGAATAATAATGGACATTTCTCTGGGAAATGTTTTCATACCTGTCAAGTGAGATGTTTTCGCCGTATTTTGGTGCCAAGCGCGGCTGTGGGGGACGGCGCAGTGGTGGACACTTTTCTGGGAAATGTTTTAAATGTAGTTCGTGTTGTTATTGTCAAATATTTTAAGGAAAATACGGGGAAAATGCAATTTTAGCAAAAATGGGCGTATTGCCATTTCTGTATGCCCAAAAGGAAAAATATACTGGAAAAAAAATTGAGTGTTTTGCGGAGCACTCCTGTGTGTGATCAGCCACAGCTGGTGCTGGCAGATCGCTCAGCGTCAGCTATTCGCACTACCATGAGAAGTGTGGAGTCACTCATTAGTTTAATTGTCTGGGCGGGCTGATCGCTCAGCGTGAGCTATTCGCACTACCATGAGAAGTGTGGAGTCACTCATTAGTTTAATTGTCTGGGCGGGCTGATCGCTCAGCTTGAGCTGTTCTCACTACAATGAGAAGTCATTAGGACAATGGTTTAACACGTTGAGCTGTGCAGCGGTTGCGGAACAGACAGAGATCCCAGAGAGGTGTCCCTTGTTGCTCCGCCGTTCCTTATAGCCGCTTTTTACGGTGTTGAAGTACGGCGAAAACGTCTCACTTGACAGGTATGAAAACATTTCCCAGAGAAGTGTCCCTTATTACCCAGCTGTCCCTGATAGTCCCGTTTTAAGGTATGGGTGAAATATCCAATTTTTTCTTTCTTGTTGCTCACTTCAACCTTCCAGTCTCCATATAAACAATCAATTGAAATACCCCAAGCATCAAACTAGGGTACAATCGATTTCGTCACTTCCGCCTTCTTCCCCAGGCGATTCCAGGGGCCGTGTCAGGCCAAGCGCGGCAGTTTTAAATTAACGAATATTCCGTTGTTACTGAAGCATATGCACCAAGACCCGAACGGATCGGTTCCCTTTTATATCTAGTTTCAAGATATTTAAAGTACCCTGTTACGTGACATTTGGCCTTTAAGTAACAGTCAGTAGTAAGTGAGATGAAACATTTGCTATTTACTACAGCCTTGAAAAATGACATTTCCCCATGAAAAACCTAGCCGGAATTAGCATCGGAGGTTAGCATTTTAAGCTATCGGTTAGCATTTCACATACACACTGAATAGCACTCACCAAGCTAAGCAACACGTGCTTCACAGGATTCCCGCGCTCACTTGAGTTCACAACCTTTGGGTTGTGGGAATGTGCAATTGATGAGGCAGGTTTGTCTCAAATCAGCTTTATTACACATTCTCCAACATCTCAAAGTAGAAAGAGAACATCAAAGGAAACTCTCGTCCCTTAAATACCTGGGACTCTCACAGCCACAAGTCACTTTGCATCACAAGTCACATTGCATTATAATCACCAGTAACAATGCATCTCCTCTATAATCCCCTAATATCACCCCCACAGTCTCAGGCCCTGCATACCAAAGCTAACACCTTCACAGCTTCCTGTTATCTCCAAGGAAACTCTGTCTATGTTCTTATCTAAAATGTGAGGCCTTAAATAAGTCACAAAGTAGGTCACATGTGTGGCCACACTACCCCCCCAAACATTTAGATCGAACAACAGAATAACAGTTTGCATGCTGTGATAACATCATTGCACATCAATCCACATGCTGCTTGGGCCTCAGTCTTCTCCCGTATCTGCTGTAACCAGGTTTCACCGCCTCCACGGCGCCGTCATGCTGGGGAGCTGCTGTCTGGGGGTGCAAACCTTTTGTCAGTCTCTGCGGGTGATCTGGGGAAATATTACTCTGGGAAACACCCCGTGGTGGTCTGCCACGTCGAGGGGCCCTTGCCAACAGCACTTGCTCGTCCGCCACCACAAAAGCGGGTTTGAGTCTGTTTATGCCAACCTTTTCCCTCCTACCCCCCAAATCTAGCAAAAAATGCTTGTCCCCTGTTTCCAACACTCTGAACGGCCCATCATAAGGTGGTCGCAGTGGTGTGCGATGCGCGTCATGTCTGATAAAAACAAACTCCGCGTTTTTCAAAGCTTTAGGCACAAAAACACGCGGAAAACTGTGATGGACGGGGCTCGGCAGCGTGCCTGCATCAACGCTACGCTGCAACAGCTGAGACGGGGAGCTGCTTGACGCAGGATTATCCGGGAGAAACTCCCCGGGTAGCCGAAGTGGCTGCGCGAAAACGAGTTCCACTGGGGAAGCCTCTAAGTCTTCTTTAGGCGCAGAATGCAACCCTAATAAAACCCACAGAAGCTTGTCCACCCAATTTGCATCCGTCAGTGACGCTCTAAGCGCTGCTTGCAATGACCTGTGAAAACGTTCGCACAACCCATTAACCTGCGGATTGTACGCGGTTGTACGGTGAATTGTGACACCTAGGCTGCGGGCCATTGTTGACCAAAGTTCAGAAACAAATTGCGGACCTCTGTCGGATGTAATGCCCGACGGGACTTCAAAACGCGCCACCCATGCCGTTACAAACGCGCGCCACCTGCTCGGCTGTGGTTGACGCCAAAGGGACTGCCTCTGGCCAGCGCGTGGTGCGGTCCACCATGGTCAGAAGGTGCGTGTACCCCTGTGATGGCGAGAAGGG
This sequence comes from Pholidichthys leucotaenia, assembly GCA_020510985.1. Classification (NCBI taxonomy): domain Eukaryota; kingdom Metazoa; phylum Chordata; class Actinopteri; order Cichliformes; family Pholidichthyidae; genus Pholidichthys; species Pholidichthys leucotaenia. The sequence continues at coordinate 229,065,517 of CM035836.1, forward strand.
GCCTACGAGGTCCACGTGAACGTGGTCGAACCTCTTGGAAGGAATGAGAAATGGCTTCAATGGAGCCTTCGTGTGCCTGTGTATCTTGGCCCGTTGGCACGCCATGCAGGCTGCCGCCCACTCCTTAACTTGTTTGCAAAGGCCGGGCCACACGAATTTTTCTGCTACCATTTTGACCGACGTGTGAACCCCTGGGTGCGCCAGAGAATGAATCGAGCCGAAAACGCGGCGGCGCCATGCTGCCGGCACCATGCTGCCGGCACCATGGGACGCAGTCGTCCCGTGGAGACATCACAGATTAAGGGGGGCCTGCCGTCTTGCAGCTCCCTGCTCTCCAGCCTTAACCCTGTTGGTCCAGACTGGAGCGCGCGCACATCCGCGTCACTACCTTGCTCCGCGGCCATGGCTGTGTAATCTATCCCCACGCAGACGGGGGCAGCCACGGCGCGCGAGAGGCAGTCTGCCACTACGTTCAGTTTACCCGACACGTGCTGAATATCGGTAGTAAACTCTGAAATCGCGGCTAACTGCCTCTGTTGCCGGCCTGACCACGGCTCTGAAACTTTGGCCATCGTGAATGTTAGCGGCTTGTCGTCAACGAACACAGTGAAACGGCGCCCTTCTAGCCAGAACTGGAAGTGGCGAATGGCCAAATGGAGAGCCAGCAACTCCCTGTCGAACGCGCTGTATTTACGCTCACTATCGTGCAAGGTGCTGCTGAAAAAGGCGAGCGGTTGCCAAGGTCCGGCTACATGCTGCTCCACGACCGCCCCTATGGCCACATCTGACGCGTCAGTAGTGAGCGCTATGCAGGCCGTTGGGTCTGGGTGTGCCAACAACGCAGCATTTGTCAAGGCTGCTTTTACCTCCGAGAACGCTCGCTCCCCCTCTGGGGACCACTCGACCTTATTCGCGGGTTTCTGTTTTTTGAGCGCGGCATAAAGCGGTTGCATTAGTTGTGCTGCGCGGGGGAGGAAACGGTTATAAAAATTCACCATTCCCAAAAATTCCTGTAATGCCCTGACCGTCTGCGGCTGGGGGAAATTTGCTACCGCGCACACTTTGTCAGGGAGCGGAACCGCTCCTTCGGGGGAGACGCGGTGTCCTAAAAAATCGATCTGCGCCACCCCGAACTGACGCTTCGCTGGGTTGATTATTAACCCGTGATCTCCCAACCTCCGGAAAACTGTCGCTAGGTGGTTTTCGTGTTCGTCTTTGGAAGCGCTGGCTACCAAAATATTGTCCAAGTAGACGAACACGAAAGGGAGATCGCGCAGCACCGCGTCCATCATGCGTTGGAACGTCTGTGCAGCCCCTTTCAGCCCGAATGGCATGCGCAAAAACTCGAATAGGCCAAATGGAGTTATTACCACTGTTTTGGGTATGTCCTCAGCGCGCACTGGGACTTGGTGGTAACCGCGGACCATATCTATCTTAGAAAAAACACGTGCCCCTGCCAAATGAACGGAAAAATCTTGGATATGCGGGATTGGGTAGCGGTCATGCGCTGTAGTGTTGTTTAACCTGCGGAAATCCCTGCAAGGTCGCCACGAGCCGTCAGCCTTCGGGACCATGTGTAGCGGGGAAGCCCATGGGCTGTTCGAATGCCTGATTATGCCCAACCTCTCCAGGTTGGCGAACACCTCGCGTGCTATGGCCAGTTTAGCTGCGTCCAAGCACCGAGCTTTTGCAAAAACGGGCGGTCCGGTAGTGGTAATAAAATGTTCCACCCCGTGTTTAGCGACGGTTGCCGAAAATGTGGGGACCGTGAGTGCTGGGAACTGAGTGAGCAGTGTGTGGAACTTACCTCTTGCAGCTGTGACGTTGGCTTGTGCTGTTGGCGGGGCCACTCGCGCTGTACAGGGAATAGAATCAAAAGAAAGTGCATTAACCAGGTGCCTGTTAGCGAGATCAACCAACAAACCATGTGAGCACAAAAAATCAGCCCCCAACATATTGAAATTCACTGCTGCTATAACAAAAGTCCACTCAAATGTACGGCCGTGTAGGGACAGAAGTAGAGTCCTCTCACCAAAGGTCTTAATCTCCGAGCCGTTCACTGCTGCCACCCTGGGACCTCTGGAACCTGCCAGCCTGTCCGCGTAGGAAGGTGTGATGAAACTCAACTGGGAGCCTGTGTCCACGAGGAAATGCCTCCCCGAGCGTGCGTCCAACAAGTAGAGCAGCTTGTTCTCCTCCCCGAGGGTCGCGGCTGCTACCGACCCCCGGTCTTGGCATTTCCCGAACGCTTGAACTGGCACGGTGGTACATATTTGCATGCCCTCTCTGCGAAGCGGCGATGGTAGAAACAAAGGGTGTCTCCTCTGCATTCCCTGGCCCCCACCGCCGCAGTCGTCGGTGGTTCTGCTACCGCTGCCCCTGGCCCCCTGCCATCTCTGGTCGTCGCGCCGAGTTCCACTGCTGCAGCCGTGGTCGCCCGCTGTCTGCTGGCGTTGACAATTCGCTGCGCCTCCCGGGCCAGCGCGCAGTACTCCCGCTGGGCCAACAACGGCGAACTGGCCAGGGTCGCTCTCGTCGCTGACGGTAGGGTCCTGAGGAAGAGGTGGGTAAAGATGAAGTGGTCGTCGTCCGAGCCTTTCAACCTCAACATCTTCTCCATCAGGTCAACGGGCGTGTCATCTCTCAACTCAGTCAGCGCCAGGAGTCTCTCTGCTGTCTCCTCAACCGAGAGGGTGAAGTGCTGGATGAGTGCAGCCTTCAACGCGCCGTATTTGTCGCTGGCTGGCGGCTGCTCCAGAAGGCTCTTCACATGCTGGGACGTGTGGTTATCCAGTTTTGCGACTACATGGTAGAATTTTGTGTCATCTACCGATATCCCCTGGAGTTCGTTGAACTGTGCCTCAACCGAGTGGAACCAGGAGCGCGGATTGTTCTGCCAAAAGTCCGGTAGCTGGACCGTAGCGGCATTCGCTTGGCTGGGGGCTCCGGATGAGGCTGGCCCCGGGGAATTCTCCTCTTGCTGCATGCTACGTCTTGGGTCACCAGTGTGGGAATGTGCAATTGATGAGGCAGGTTTGTCTCAAATCAGCTTTATTACACATTCTCCAACATCTCAAAGTAGAAAGAGAACATCACAGGAAACTCTCGTCCCTTAAATACCCGGGACTCTCACAGCCACAAGTCACTTTGCATCACAAGTCACATTGCATTATAATCACCAGTAACAATGCATCTCCTCTATAATCCCCTAATATCACCCCCACAGTCTCAGGCCCTGCATACCAAAGCTAACACCTTCACAGCTTCCTGTTATCTCCAAGCAAACTCTGTCTTTGTTCTTACCTAAAATGTGAGGCCTTAAATAAGTCACAAAGTAGGTCACCAGGGTTCAAATCTTAAAATTTAACAAAAGAGTATTAGAATTTGACAATACAGCAATACCTTGTTTCTTGTGTTGGTTTTGGCTTACCAATCTCAAGAGTTTTATCCGGGCAAAGGCTGTTACTAGCACGTTAGCTCACCGTCTCAGTAAGGGATCGCGCTCTCTCGGTCGATGTCTCTGCTACGACTGAAAACGTTGTGCCGGTTACACCCAGACCGAGTGAGGGAGCGCGTGACCCCATTGGTTGGCGGACCCCATTGGCTGATGCTGCCAAACAAACGACACAGCCATTGGTTGCTCAATATGCCAAATAAAAACACTAGGAACCCCATCAGAGCCCCTTAGAAATGTTTTTAACTAGTTATGGGTATATTTTATGAACTTATATTTATTTATATATCTATCCTCAAAATATCCATTCCCATTGTGAAATGAGTGTCCCCCCCCCTTTTTTTTTTAAAGCGGTATTGATATTTATAATTTTATTTACGTTTTTAGCACTGGGTTACACTATTCCCCCCTTAGAATCATGCAAGTCCCTTTGCATTGGATTAGCTAGATAGTGATGACGAGAGAACCAGTGTTCATGGGAATAATCTTAGGATCTGGCTCTGTTAAGGCTCTGGTAAAAGCCAGGTTTAGTCCTTGAAACAGGGACTGGGCAACAGTTATGAGAGGATTTCCCAACTGACGATACTGTAGTCTTTCTGGCTGGGAGGTTGTCCTCTCGGAGCGTCTCACAGTCTTTGGGATTTCTTTTTCAGATTCTTTTTCTTCCACAGGTTCATCACAGGTACTTTTATCAGGTAAGTTGGTTTCACTTTCAGTTCCGTTCTCATTGTTTGATTGTTCCACATTTGTTTCAGTTTCCTCCAGGTTTCCATCATTCGGTAAGTTGTCACATCCAGGTGAACTGTCATTTCCAGGTAAGTTGTCACATCCAGGTGAATTGTCATTTTCTATTTGGTTGTCATTCTCAGGTAAGTGAGTTTCAGCAGGAATGTCTTCTTTAAAGAATGTCTTTGGATGGGGAATTTCATAGACTTGAGTGAGCTTTATGGGCGTTTGGATTGATCCTTTTCTGTACCAATAGACATCCTCATTTTCTGGTTCTGAATTCTCACATTCCTCACTTTGTTCAGGTGATTGTCTTGTCTTAGGTTTGCGGACACATTTTGGTTGGACAGGTTCTTCTTCAACAGGGGCAAGAAAACCACAGGGAAGAAAGAGGTCGCGGTGAACGGTGCGAACAGGACCATCTTTTGTCTCAGGTGTTATAGTGTAAACAGGCAAGTCACCTTCTTGGTTCACCACAATGTGGGTTTCAGCTTCCCACTTGTCTGCTAGTTTGTGCTTTCCTCTGCAGCGGACTGCACATACCAAAACTGTCGCCTGGTTCTAGTTTTGAGGGTTTCACTCGCATATCAAATCTTGTTTTGTTTCTTTCAGCCATCTTGTTAACATTTTCTGTTGCTAATTTGTAGCTTTCTTGTAGAGTTGCCTTCAGTTTTTCAATGTACAGGGAATGTGACTTGAAACTTTTGTTGCGAAACGGGAGCCCAAATGCAAGATCGATTGGCAATCTCGGCTGATGACCGAACATTAACTCATACGGGACAAAACCAGTAGTGTCATTTTTTGTACAATTGTACGCATGTACAAGTGGTTTTACATAGTTGTGCCAATGAGATTTGTTCTTTTCCTCCAGAGTACCCAGCATACTCAATAACGTTCTATTGAAAAGTTCTACCGGGTTACCTCTGGGGTGATAGGGTGTCGTCCGGATTTTGCGAATGCCCATGATTTTGCAAAGTTCTTTTATAATATGGGACTCAAAATTGGGACCCTGATCACTACATAACCGTTTGGGTATCCCGTAGTGGACTATAAAGTTGTCCCAAAGTGCCTTTGCAACGGTCTGAGCTTTCTGATTGCTGGTAGGGATGGCTATAGCGTATTTCGTGAAATGATCAGTTAACACAAGCACATCCTTAGTGTTACTTTGATCGGGCTCAATGGACAGGAAATCCATTCAGACGAGTTCGAGCGGTCGGGTGGACTTGATACTGACAAGCAGAGCAGCTCGTTCTGGAGCGGTTTTGCGTCTTACGCAGCGATTACATGTCTTGATCTTCTTTTCAATATCTGCCGCCATGCAAGGCCAATAGAACCTTGTTCTGGCGAGATCCAAAGTACGCTCTGTGCCTAAATGGCCCATGTCACAGTGGAGGCTTTGAAAGACTGAATCGCGGAGCTGTTCAGGTAAGACGAGCTGGTAAGTAACATTTCCTCCTTCTTGGCGAGTGCGGTAGAGGATATTATTGCACATTTCAAGTCGACTGAGCTCACGGAGTAACAAGTTGATGTCAGGAAGTTCAGTTTGTACAGTTGGTGGAACTTTTAGCCCAATTTCAATTTGTGCAATCACTTCTCTTAAACAGGGGTCAGTTCTTTGTTTGTTTTTGATCTGTTCAGGAGTCATGTGGGGTACAACTGGAAGACCACCACAGTCATTTTCATCGGCATAGCCATCTGGAATGGCGGCTACAGAGAGGGCTAATGAGTGAACCAAAGGGAAGGTGTTATCTGGAGAGCTACAGAGTAGGTGTTTTTCACATATAGCAGACACTACCTCAGAACTTAAACTGCTTTCAGGAAGGGACAAGTGAGTTTGAGTGAACTGCTGTATGTAGTCAAGCTCCTTTTGGGACACTGCATCATTAAGTAACTTGCCATGTGGCCGTCTAGAGAGGCCGTCTGCATCTGAGTTAAGCTTGCCTGCTCTGTATTGGAGCTTAAAGTTAAACGTCGACAGAGCAGCTAGCCACCTATAACTCATGGCATCCATCTTAGCAGTAGTTAAAATGTACGTCAGGGGGTTACTATCTGTCACGACAGTAAAATGATTGCCATATAAATAGTCTGTGAACTTCTCCATTACTGCCCACTTTAGAGCTAAAAATTCTAATTTATGGGCGGGGTAATGGGACTCACTTCTAGACAACCCCCGGCTTGCATAAGCTATGACCCTAGTCTGGCCCTCCTGCTCTTGATAGAGGGCACCGCCAAGCCCTGTAGTGCTGGCGTCAGTATGGAGTGTATATGGCAACTGAGGGTCAGCAAAACCCAGGACAGGCGCAGTACTGAGCTTTTCAATGATGGTTTTGAATGCAAGATCACAGGAAGAAGTCCATCGCTCGCCAAATGGTGTCTTTGGGTCGTGGTACTGGGCAGGCTTAGCTTTGGGCTTTGTGGTTTTGCGCAAAGTTGGGTAGCCTGCTGTTAAGTCAGTGAGGGGATTAACGATGCTGGAATAGTTCTTAATGAACCGCCTATAGTACCCTGAAAAGCCTAAGAACGAGCGGAGCTGTTTGAGATCACAGGGCACAGGCCAGGTACTTAGGGCTTTCACTTTTTCGGGGTCGGTCTCAACTCCTTTACTGGACACAATGTGACCGAGGTATCTGACAGAAGTTTGAAAAAATCTGCATTTCTCAGGGGAGAGTTTAAGCCCGTACTCTTTTAGGCGATTAAGAACTTTCATTAAGCGAGCCTCATGTTCTTCGGACGTCTTGGAGAATACAATGATGTCATCGAGGAACACAATCACCTCATGCAGATTCATGTTGCCCATACATATCTCCATGAGGCGCTGGAACGTGCTGGGGGCGTTTGTAATGCCTTGGGGCATTCTATTGAATTCCCAAAAGCCCATGGGACATACGAACGCCGTCTTTGGTTTGTCCAGCTCCTCTACCTCAATTTGGTAGTACCCCGACTTTAAATCGAGGACGGAGAACCACTGCGAACCAGTCAAGGTGGAAAACGTTTCCTTCAAATTGGGGAGGGCGTAAGCATCTTTTACAGTCTGCATGTTAAGCTTCCTGTAATCAATACAAAGGCGGACATCGCCATTTTTCTTTTGCACCACTACAATAGGCGAAGAAAATGGGGAAGTGGACTCTCTTATCACGCCTGCTTGTTGGAGTTCTTTGAGATGCTTACAGACCGCTTCCAGGTCATTTGGATGTATGGGACGTGCTCTGTGTTTGAACGGTGTTTCATCTGATAATTTGATTGTGTGTTTCACTTGATCTGTTTTGCCAAAGTCAAGATCGTTTTGTGCAAATACTTCGGGCATTTGACTGAGTTTTTCTGTTAGGTGCTCTTTCCATTCAGCGCTAATGGGGGAAGAGTCAAAGTTGAACTTCAGAGTGGACTTTTGTTCAGTTTTGGACTTTGTAACTTTCACGGAGTGTTCTTGCGATAGGACTCGTTGATATGCACAAATTTCTCCAATGACACACTTCTGAGGGATTGTCACGTCATGTTCTGATTCATTGGTAAGTATAACTGGAACAAGGTAAGGTGCTCTTTCAGTTAAGTCTATGAGACATGGTTTTACTAGGATGCCACCAGGTAAGGCTGACATTAACGGGTGTTCTAACAAGACAGATTTTTCACTGTTGCCGGCTGACACAGCTACAGCGCCATCTAGAACCACTGTTTGGCCTGCAGGAACTAACTGTGGCTCTTTGTTGCGCATGGTCACTAAACCAAGGCTAGTGTCTTTGGACTGTCTGTGCCGTAGCTCAAGGACTTTTAACACTGCCTTATAACCAAGTGACATGGTTGGCTGCAGTTCAGAACATGCATCAGAGTACAGCTCGTAAAGTACATCTAATGTGTTTGTCCCTATTAACACTAAGGACTGATCAGCTGCACGTACATCGGGAACCACTAAGGCAAGTGTTGGCACTTCGGCTTCAATACCGAGAAAGTCTTTTGAAAAAGTGACATGCATTTCAATGTAGCCTAAGTAAGGTACACTCTGACCGTTAGCTCCCTCCACTTCTAACAGCTCAAAAAGTGGCTTAATCTCATGGTTGGATAAGTACCGTCTGTAATAGGACTCAGGGACAGTAGTCACCTGGGAGCCTGTATCTAACAAACAGCTCACAGTACAGCCATTCACTTTCACTTGTGCTGTACTTTTTGTACCAATTAGACCATTAGGAAAGTTAAAGGGGTCTGTTTTGTAGTGTGACTTCAGTTTAGCACGTGCCTTGAATGGAGCTTTTGGTTTGGGACAGGTCACCTCTGAACTAGCCTCTGTTTGTCCCGCAACAGGGGTAGACTTCAGTTTTAATGAAGATTAGGGGTTCTGACTGTCCCAAATCTGTCTTTACTCTTAGTTCTTTGCGTTTTGCAGCTACAAGTGCAGGGTTTGGCTCTGACTCACAAGTGACTACAATATGCCCATCTTCGCCACAGCAGAAGCAATACCATGGTTTGGGCCTAGTACTGGAACGGCTGGACAAAGGTAAGTTTTCAGGTTTGTCATGGTCAGGTTTTTTATTTTCAGATTTCTTAGTTGGGTCTTTCTTCGGTGGTGCTTGTTTCTTTTGTTTCACGACAGCAGCTACTTGGCTTTGTAGATCCGCGACTTGCTTTTTCAGTTCTTTCAGACTGTCAGACTCTGCTTCACTATTTGTACTTGTTTCGGGGACTGTTTGTTCGTAGGAGGCTGCTTTTGGTTTTGTGGTGCCCAAGTGTTTTTTCATGCGGGTGTTTTTAACTTCTTGTCTGTTTTCAGCAGTGCGAAGGTGAAGCAATAACTCTGCATACGTAGGTGGATGTTTATCTTTTAGTTCCAGCTGTAGCTCCTTTAGCAGATTATCATCCCAACAGCCTCTGTTAAACTGCTTGAGAAGCTGTTTGTCCACTTCCTGTGGCTCTAGACCGCCTCTACGCACTGCGAGATTGAGCGCCACCTGCAAACAATGCAGATATGTAGAGGGTTTTTCTCCATAATCTTGGAAAGTGTTCATGAATTGCACAAGCAGTTCCTCACCGTCTTCAACAGTCCCAAAAGCTGAGTCCAAAAGCTTAAGATTGTCGGCAGAGGTGGCTTCAGGCCCAAGAGGGCGAATAACATCAGACACAGGAGCAAGAAGACTTTCAAGGATCTTGCGAGATTTTTCCAAGTCAGACAAAGAAGTATCTTCCATCATCAAGTCAACATGTGAACGCCATGTTTCGTCATCAGCTTCAGTATACGGTCTTGGCGTTTTGCCAGAGAAAGCTCTGATTCTCAAAGAGGAGTGGGCGTTTGATGGCTTCTCTGCATTTTTAATGACATGCTCGACTACGATTTTCTGAACCTCGGGTGGGTTAAATCAGCTGGGCTCAACATTTGAGATGTCAAGTTTGGTCTAAGAGGGCTTTGGAAGAGTGCTTGAGTGGATTTAGGGGTGCGAGGCACTTCAACTTGGAGTGGAGGAGAGACTCCACTTTGTGTGGGTTCTACAGTAGGGAAAGCAGGATCAACATCAGCAGAGACCGTTTCAGCTGTCTCAGCGGCTTCAATAAACTTCCCTATTGTGGACATAACCTCCCACAACACCTCTTCAAAACCTCTTCCACTTAACTTAGCTAAGCCCTTCAGGTTGCTAAGATAAGCCTCAGTAACACTGCCCCCTACAGTTTTAGTGTACACAGCAGCTAAGGCTTGAATGCAGTACTTAACATCAGGATTGTCAGTGGATGGAAAGAAGTATGGCAGCGCAGGTGCTACTGTTTCAACAGCTAATCCAGACTCAAACTCTACAATGTGACTTTTGTCAAATTCAGACGAGTTATCATCAATGCTAAGTACCCTACGAATAGTGCCATGTTGCTCTAGGAACTTAAAAATGTCTTTGTCTTTTTCTTTGTCAACCACACCACTGACAATGACTGCATTTGGAACTCTGACACCATATTTTGCAACAAAATCCATTTTGACAGTATATGAACTGTTTGGTCAGGGGTCAAAACAGAATCCACATCTGTTGTCGCAACGCTCCAGGCTCCTGGCTGTGCTCACAAGATTTTTTTTTTGAAACACCTACTTTAGGTGCACCACTTGAGGTGTAGTCTTGTACCCTTTTGGTAGTACTGGGTATGGCAGTGTAGTTACCTTTAACCTTACTACCTTGACAGAAGGGACAATTGGGCCAGGTCAGATAGATTCTAAGTTCGTAGGAGCCTGGGAGGTGCAACAACAGATGACACACACACAATAGTATGGGAACTTGCAAGTAGGTGTATTATTTACAGTGGTGTACACTTAAACAAAAATAGAGCACTTGTAACAAAAGTGGAAAATAAAATAAAAATAAAATAAAATTCCCCAAAAATATTTACAGTCTGTTCAGTCCTTTTGTATCAGTTCCAGATCTGGAGATCCACGTTCTTCTGAATCCAGCAAAAACAAGAAACCTGACCTACAGAATAGGCCAGAACAACAGGCTTAAGCTATGCTCTATAGCTCATTACAAAATATTTCCAAGTTGTACAACAAATAATTCAAATCTCTTCACATTACTAAATGTGCATAAAATAGGCACATCTGAATACCTGTAAACCACAGATTTAATATCCACCCTTAAGTAACAGTCAGTAGTAAGTGAAATGAAACCTTTGCTATTTACCACAGCCTTGAAAAATGACATTTCCCCCATGAAAAACCTAGCCGGAATTAGCATCGGAGGTTAGCATTTTAAGCTAGCGGTTAGCATTTCACATACACACTGAATGGCACTCACCATGCTAAGCAACATGTGCTTCACAGGATTCCCGCGCTCACTTGAATTCATAACCTTTGGGTTCAAATCTTAAAATTTAACAAAAGAGGTATTAGAATTTGACAATACAGCAATACCTCATTTCTTGTGTTGGTTTTGGCTTACCATTCTCAAGAGTTTTATCCGGGCAAAGGCTGTTACTAGCACGTTAGCTCACCGTCTCAGTAAGGGATCGCGCTCTCAGTTGATGTCTCTGCTATGACTGAAAACGTTCTGCCGGTTACACCCAGACCGAGCAAGGGAGCGCGTGACCCCATTGGTTGGCGTGACCCCATTGGCTGATGCTGCCAAACAGACAACACAGCCATTGGTTGCTCAATATACCAAATAAAAACACTAGGAACCCCATCAGAGCCCCTTAGAAATGTTTTTAACTAGTTATGGGTATATTTTATGAACTTATATTTATTTATATATCTATCCTCAAAATATCCATTCCCATTGTGAAATGAGTGTCCCCCCTTTTTTTTTAAAAGTGGTATCGATATTTATAATTTTATTTACGTTTTTAGCACTGGGTTACACTGGTCTTAGCCCACCTGAGGCCGCAGGTGAAGACGTGGCTGGACCCTCTGCAGTTTGCATATCAGCTCCATTTAGGAGTTGAAGATGCTGTCATCTACCTGCCGCAACGATCCCATCTGCACCTGGATGGTGAAGGAGATATTGTGAGAATCACATTTTTTGATTTCTCCAGTGTGCTTTTAACACCATCCAGCCACTGCTGCTGGGTGAGAGGCTGCGGGTGATGGGGGTTGACAGCTCTGTGATCTCCTGGTTTACTGACTACCTGACAGGCAGACCACAGTTTGTCCGGCTGGGCAATGTCTTGTCTGGAGTGGTGGCTAGTGATACGGGAGCTCCACAGGGGACGGTGCTCTCTCCTTTTCTCTTTACGGGAAGAGGAAATGTACGGTCCCATCACCCGCAGCCTCTCACCCAGCAGCAGTGGCTGGATGGTGTTAAAAGCACACTGGAGAAATCAAAAAATGTGATTCTCACAATATCTCCTTCACCATCCAGGTGCAGATGGGATCGTTGCGGCAGGTAGATGACAGCATCTTCAACTCCTAAATGGGGCTGATATGCAAACTGCAGAGGGTCCAGCCACGTCTTCACCTGCGGCCTCAGGTGGGCTAAGACCAGTGTAACCCAGTGCTAAAAACGTAAATAAAATTATAAATATCGATACCACTTTTAAAAAAAAAGGGGGGACACTCATTTCACAATGGGAATGGATATTTTGAGGATAGATATATAAATAAATATACGGGAAATGTACGGTCGATACTGGGAAAGTTAGATGAGCTAGCGGCTATCTCCCGTTATGATAGCACATACCGGGAGTGCTCTCTCCTTTTGTTTACTGAGACGTGGCTAACTGAACTAGCAGCAGATGCTAACATTGAGCTGGAGGGTTTTCACATGATACGAGCTGACCGAACACCAGACAGTGGCAAGGCTAGGGGCGGTGGAGTGATAATGTATGTTAACAACAACTGGTGCAGACCGAGACATATCACTGTTAAACAACGACACTGCAGCAAAGACATTGAGTTGCTAGCTGTTAGCATGAGGCCTACATATCTCCCGAGAGAACACTCACACGTGATCTGCATTGTTGTTTATGCAAATCCGACGGCGAACGCTGGGACAGCACGTGACGTCATCCATTCAGTAACCAGCAGGCTGCAGACAGAACACCCAGATGCTCTTCTCCTCATCTCAGGCGATTTCAACCATGTTTCACTGTCTCCCATTCTACCCACGTTCACCCAGTATGTCACATGCCACACTAGAGACAATAAAACACTGGATTTATTCTACGCAAACACTAAGGAGGCGTACACCTCATCACAACTCCCCCCACTCGGGAGATCGGATCACAACTTGGTTCATCTCCGGCCGGTGTACAAACCCCTAGTGCACAGACAACCTCCGGCCATGCACACTGTGGAGTTATGGTCTGAGGAGACAATGGACACCCTAAAGGGCTGTTTTGAAGCCACCGCCTGGAAGCAGCTCTGCGATCCACATGGTGAGGACATCGATGGCCTCATTCACACCTTCACGGGCTACCTCAGCTTCTGTGTGGACAAATCCGTTCCCACCAAGACCATACGGCGTCACTCAAACAACAAACCCTGGATCAACCCTGAGATAAAAACACTTCTGAGAGAGAAGAAGAGGATCTTCAGGTCAGGGAACAGGGAGATGCTGAAGTCCGTACAGAGGGAGCTGAGGAGAAAGATCAGAGAAGGCAAGGACAGCTTCAGGAAGAAGATGGAGGACAAGCTGCAACAGAGCGACATCAGCGGGGTCTGGAGAAACCTCAAAACCATCTCGGGGCTCCAGAATACCTCCCCCCAGGCCACAGGGGGCAGGGAGTGGGCGAACAACCTGAATCTGTTTTTCAATAGATTTGACCAACCGCCCTCCCCCCTGACTGCACAACAACCACTGCTGCCTCTAAAGAAATCAAGTCCTGCTGCCCACTCCCCACTCCACCAACACCCCCCCACTCCCAACACACAGCCCCCCATCCTGACCCTGACCAGGACCCAGGTGAGGACGGAGCTGAGGAAGATCAAGGCGAGGAAGGCGCCGGGACCGGACGGCATCAGCGCAAAGCTCCTCAAGTCTTGTGCGGACCAGCTGTGTGGGATTGTGACGTATATCTTCAACATGAGCCTGAAACTGGGGAGGGTACCACAGCTGTGGAAAACATCTTGTGTGGTACCTGTACCAAAAACTTCCCACCCCAAAGACCTGAACAGCTACAGACCGGTGGCCTTGACGTCCCACTTGATGAAGACCCTGGAGAGACTGCTCCTTGCTCACCTCCGCCCCCTGGTGGAACCAGCGATGGATCCACTCCAGTTCGCCTACCAGCATGGCATTGGGGTGGAGGATGCGGTGATCTTCCTCCTTCACCGTTCTCTGTCCCACCTGGAGAAGCCCGGGAATATGGTGAGGATCATGTTCTTTGACTTCTCCAGTGCTTTCAACACCATCCAACCGATGATCCTGAAGGACAAGCTGCTGCGCGCAGGGGTGGACCAGCACCTGTCATCATGGATCCTGGACTACCTCACGAACCGGCCTCAGTTTGTGAGAACCCGGGACTGTGTGTCCGACACGATCATCAGTAGCACGGGGGCCCCCCAGGGAACGGTGCTGGCTCCCTTCCTGTTCACTCTTTATACTGCGGACTTCTCACACAACACAACACACTGCCATCTACAGAAGTTCTCTGATGACTCTGCGATCGTTGGCCTCATCTCCAATGGAGATGAAGCTGAGTACAGAGGGCTTATCCAGGACTTCGTGGACTGGTGCCATCGGAACTGCCTCCAGATCAACGCGAGGAAAACTAAGGAGCTGGTGGTGGACTGCCGCAGGCATGGGCAGCCCCTCACAGTACCAGTAAATATACAGGGAACAGACATCGAGATGGTGACATCCTATAAGTACCTGGGTATTCATCTGAACAATAAACTAGACTGGTCACACAATACTGATGCACTCTACAAGAAGGGACAGCGCAGGCTGTTCCTGCTGAGGAGACTCAGGTCTTTTGGTGTACAAGGGGCGCTGCTGAAGTCATTCTATGACACGGTGGTGGCATCAGCCATCACTTTTGGAGTGGTCTGCTGGGGCAGTGGCATTACTGCAGCCGATAGGAAGAGACTGAACAAACTGATTAAGAAAGCTAGCTCTGTCCTGGGGCAGCGCCTTGATCCGATGGAGGAGATAGGAGAGAGAAGGACGGTGGCTAAACTGTCATCTCTGCTGGAGTCCGAGTTCCACCCTATGCAGGACATACTGAATGCACTGAGGAGCTCATTTAGCAGCAGACTACATCATCCCAGGTGCACAACCGAGAGGTTTCGTAGGTCCTTCCTACCAACGGCTGTCAGACTGTACAACCTAAGCAGGGCTGCTCGCAGAGATAGCAAAAAGACGTAACAAACTAATAGTTTTTTGAATGCAAAAGATGCAATAGACTTACACAATGGTCCCCTCCGGCATACAACTAGGAACATACCGGTCGCTATGGAGGGTGAGAATATGTATGGGCACATAATCATACCATGTAGGATAACTAAGTAGACGGTTATGCTGTTTCATTCCATCTAGCAACAATGCTCTGCACTGTGTGTGTTTATATATTTACATATTTATTCCATCTAGCTACAATGCTCAGCACTGGGTGTGTTTATATATTTATATATCTACATATTATTCCATCTAGCTACATTGCTCCGCACTGTGTGTGTTTATATACTTGCATATTTATTCCACCTAGCTGCAATGCTCCGTACTGTGGGTGTTTATATATTTACATATTTATTCCATCTAGCTACAATGCTCTGCACTGTGTGTTCATATATTCATATATTTATTCCATCCAGCTACAATGCTCTGCACTGTGTGTCTGTGTGTGTGTGTGTATATATATATATTTTATAGTAATACGTACATATGTATATTAGCTGCTCTTGCTTGCTTGTTTTTTTCTTGCCTTCTGATTGTTGCTCTGAGTGTTGCTATCCCTGTGCTGTTGCAATCCTGGAATTTCCCCGTTGTGGGACTAATAAAGGCTTATCTTATCTTATCTTATCTTATCTTATCTTACCTTATACACTACTGACTTTCAGTACAACACAGAGTCATGCCACCTGCAGAAATTCTCTGATGACTCAGCTGTGGTGGGGTGTATAAGAGGAGAAGAGGAGGGGGAGTACAGGGCACTGGTAGACAGATTTGTGGAGTGGACGGAGCAGAATCACCTGAAGTTGATTGTCAGCAAGACCAGAGAGGTGGTGATTGACTTCAGGGAGAGGAAGACGCCTTCTCAGCCACCGCAGATTAGGGGGGAGGATGTGGGAGTGGTTGAAGACTACAAATATCTGGGTGTCAGGATCAGCAGCGGGTTGGACTGGAGATCCAACACCGATGCTGCACACAAGAAGGGGATGAGCAGACTCTACTTCCTGAGGAAGCTGAGATCCTTCAACGTGTGCAGCAGGATGCTGGAGCTTTTCTACCAGACCGTTGTCGCCAGCACCATCTTCGTTGCTGCTGTCTGTTGGGGTCGCAGTATCAGGGCCAGAGATACAAACAGACTTGACAAGATTATCAAGAGGGCTGGCTCTGTAATTGGTCTCGGACCGGAGACCTTTGAGACAGTGATGGAGAGGAGAACACTAAACAAACTCCGATCCATCATGGACAATCCTGATCACCCCCTCCACCACACACTAGACAGACAGCGAAGCACTTTCTCCAGTAGACTACTACAGCTTCGCTGTCGAACGGCCAGGTACCGGAAATCTTTCCTGCCACATGCAATTTCACTGTACAGTAACTCACTATGATGTTGTATTCTGGTCATAACAATGCTGCCACACTGCACCTTACAGACTAACTGGTACATCACATTTCACTCTGCTCCTGACAGTCCTTCTTTGTGCAATGGGATGATTCATGTGTTTATACAGGTCATCATATATTAAGCTATGATGTATACAGGTTTTATAGTCGTGTTAGTTTTACTTTCCACGGGTAATCCCTTTGTCTGTCATGTGTGTGTTTCTGTTGTTTGGTCGTCTACTGTCATGCTGCTGTTACACTGTAATTTCCCAGTTTGGGATCAATAAAGTACATCTATCTATCTATCTATCTATCTATCTATCTATCTATCTATCTATCTATCTATCTAAATCAGAAAAATCTCCATTGAAATGAATGACAAGAGTGAAATTATCTTTTGATCCCAAACAAATTTTGCCATGAGTAACACATATGATGTTTGTGAATTTAAAAGATAATTTTCCAAGTAAATAATGGTATATGTGGGCGACACACATTGTGGGCTCACATTTCCACAGAGATATGACTGCATGCGTATTGGGGGTTTCACGTCTGGAAGGACAAAGGACTCGAATCTGCAGAAGATAACGAGGAGGTGTGAGATTGGTCTTTTTGTCCCACAGAAGATGCCCCGGAGGGATTTCCGGTTCATCAAGAAATGAGAGACAATGGTGAAGGTTCAAAGGGATGCTTTGTGACTGTATGTTTACTGAAAACACCATGTGACTTGAGTTCTGATGCTGGAAACATATAAAAGGGTGATGTGATATGATTCTTTCTCTTCTTCCTGCTTTGAGAATGCTAGACGATGTGTTCTGTCAATAAAGCTGACTTAAGAACTAAACTCAGCCTCATCATTCGAGCACATCCTCTACACTGGTGACCTACGACAAAGAATGAGCAGACAGAATTCTCCCGAGCGGGGCTTGGCGGAAGCCAGCCTGATGGCCGCCTCCATGATCCGGCTGCCCGATTTCTGGCAGCACAGCCCGCGCTCATGGTTTAGCGCAGTCGAGGCGCAGTTCAACCTCCGGAGAATCTCCAACGACGACACAAGATTCTACCATGTGGTAGCGAAGCTGGACAGCAACACGGTCCAGAGAGTGGAGGATCTGGTTAATCATCCACCAGACAGCGACAAGTACAGCACATTGAAGGACGCGCTGATCAGCCATTTCACCCCTTCGGTCCAACAGCGAGCAGAGGGGCTCCTGACGTTGACGGAGTCAGAGAACGATAGACCTGCGGACCTGATGGTGAAGATGCTGAGGCTCAAAGACTCTGAGGATGGCGAATTCATTTTCGCCCACCTTTTCCTTCGGACCCTGCCGCCAGCAGTGAGAGTGGCCCTGGCAGAGTCGCCCCGATTGGCCAGGCGAGACTACCATGGGCTGAGCAAAGAGGCGCAGCGGCTTGTCAACGCCCACAAGCGGAACGTGGTTTCGGCCGCGGCAGCTAGCCCAGGAACGGCGTTCGGAGACAGCACAGGTCCAGCGGCCGCGGCGCCAGACGCACCAACGACGGCGGCGATGGGGGCCAGGCGGCGCGGAGCGGAGGACGGCCGGTGTTTCTACCACCACCGTTTTGCAGAGAGAGCGCACAGGTGCGTCCCGCCATGCAACTTCAAGAGCCAGGGAAACGCCAAGACTGAGGGCCGGTAGCAGCTGCGACCCTCGGCGACGAGAACAAGCTGCTTTACCTGACGGATGCACACTCGGGGAAACAGTTCCTCGTGGACACAGGCTCCCAGCTGAGTTTCGTCACACCCACCTACGCGGAACGGCTGATGCCGTCTAAAGCTCCCTGGGTGTCAGTGTCAGCAGTGAACGGCTCCGCGATTAAAACGTTCGGTGAGAGGACCATGCTTCTGTCCTTACAGGGCCGTTCATTTGAGTGGACATTTATTGTAGCAGCAGTCAGTTTCAACATGTTAGGGGCTGATTTTTTGTGCTCACATGGTTTATTGGTTGACCTTGCTAATAGACGTCTGATTAATGCACTGTCCTTTCATTCTATTCCCTGCACAGCTCGGGTGGCCCCGCCGACTGCACATGCCAGCGTCTCAGCTGCGGGTGGTAAGTTTCACACATTGCTCGTTCAGTTTCCAGCACTCACAGTCCCCACGTTTTCGGCGACGGTGGCTAAACATGGGGTGGAGCATTTTATCACCACCACCGGGCCTCCCGTCTTTGCAAAAGCTCGGCGTTTGGACCCAGCTAAACTGGCCATCGCACGCGAGGAGTTCACTAATCTGGAAAAACTGGGCATTGTTGGACGCTCCAAAAGCTCCTGGGCTTCGCCGCTACACATGGTCCCAAAGGCTGACGGCTTGTGGCGACCTTGCGGCGGTTTCCGCAGGTTGAACAACGTTTCAGCTCATGACCGCTACCCGATTCCGCACATTCAGGATTTTTCTGTTCATTTGGCGGGGGCGCGCATTTTTTCTAAAATAGACTTGGTGCGCGGTTACCACCAGGTTCCAGTGCTTGCGCAGGATGTACCCAAAACAGCGGTCATAACTCCTTTCGGCCTTTTTGAGTTTTTGCGCATGCCTTTTGGCCTCAAGGGGGCCGCGCAGACTTTCCAACGCATGATGGATGCAGTTTTACGCGATCTCCCTTTCGTGTTCGTTTATTTGGATGATATTTTAGTAGCCAGCGCGTCCGAGGGCGAGCACGAAAAACACCTCACAGCAGTTTTTCGGAGGCTGGCAGAGCACGGGTTAATAGTTAACCCAGCGAAGTGCCAGTTTGGGGTGGCGCAGATTGATTTTTTGGGGCATCGCGTTTCGGCAGAAGGAGCGGTTCCTCTGCCAGATAAGGTGCGTGCCATAACAGATTTTCCGCAACCTCAAACGGTCAAGGCGCTTCAGGAGTTTCTAGGGATGGTTAATTTTTACAGCCGGTTCCTCCCAAGCGCAGCACGGCTCATGCAGCCATTGTACACCGCGTTAAAAAAACAAAAGCCCGCAAATAAAGTTGAATGGTCTCCGGAGCGGGAGCGCGCTTTTGCCCAGGTCAAATCAGCCCTGGCAAACGCAGTTTTGTTAGCGCACCCAGTTCCAACGGCCCGCATGGCGCTCACCACTGACGCTCCCGATGTAGTGGTGGGGGCGGTAGTTGAACAGTTTGTGGCAGGTACCTGGCAACCTCTCGCGTTTTTCAGCAGGACTTTGCGCGATAGTGAGCGTAAATACAATGCGTTTGACAGGGAGCTTTTGGCCCTACACTTGGCCATCCGCCATTTTCAGTTCTGGTTGGACGGGCGACGTTTCACCGCGTTTGTGGATCATAAACCGCTAACGTTTGCGATGGCCAAAATTTCAGAACCCTGGTCAGGCCGACAACAAAGGCAACTAGCCGCAATATCGGAGTTCACTACTGATATTCAGCATGTCGCGGGTAAACACAATGTTGTGGCAGACTGTGTCTCACGCGCGGTAGCAACACCAAGCCCTATGGGGGCAGACTCTGTAGCCGTGGCCGCGGGCCTGGGCAGCGACGCGGGAGTGCGCGCAGCCCCGGTCTGTGTAGGGTTAGATTATGCAGCCATGGCCGCGGAGCAGGTTAACGACGCGGACATGCGCGCGCTCCAGTCTGGACCAACAGGGTTAAGGCTGGAGCACAGGGAGCAACAAAGTGGTATGCCCCCACTAATCTGCGATGTCTCCATGGGACGGCCCCGCCCCGTGGTGCCAGCCGCGTGGCGTCGCCGCGTTTTTGACTCGGTCCATTCTCTCGCGCACCCGGGGGTGAGCGCATCGATTAAGTTGGTGGGGGAGAAATTTGTTTGGCCCGGGTTGCGCAAACAGGTCAAGGAATGGGCGGCAGCCTGCATAGCGTCTCAGCGAGCCAAAATACACAGACACACTAAGGCTCCGTTGGAACCTTTTCACATCCCCGCTAAGCGTTTTGATCACGTGCATGTTGACTTGGTGGGCCCGCTCCCACCATCACACGGTTACACACATCTTTTAATGATGGTGGATCGCACCACGCGTTGGCCAGAGGCGATTCCTCTGACATCAACCACAGCGGAAGAAGTTGCGCAAGCATTTTTAGCAGCGTGGGTTGCGCGTTTCGGTGTACCGTCGGACATAAGGTCCGACAGGGGTCCCCAATTTATTTCCGAACTATGGTCATTGATGGCCCGCAGCTTGGGGGTGAAGATTCATCGCACCACCGCGTATAACCCCCAGGCTAATGGTTTATGCGAACGCTTTCACAGGTCATTGAAAGCAGCCCTCAGAGCGTCGCTGACGGATACAAATTGGGTGGACAAACTTCCATGGGTTTTATTGGGGTTGCGTTCTGCACCTAAGGAAGATTTGCATGCTTCCCCGGCTGAATTACTTTTTTGCACAACCTCTCTGTTTGCCGGGGGAATTTCTCCCCGATAACCCCGCACCAAATGGCCTCCCTGCTCAGCCGTGGCAGAGCGACTCGGGAGCAAACACGCTCCCTGGCCCGGTCCATCACAGTTTCCCACACGTTTTTGTGCCAAAGGCTTTAAAAAATGCAAAGTTTGTTTTTGTTAGACATGATGCTCAGCATCCAAGTTTGCGGCCGTTTTATGACGGACCGTTCAGAGTGCTGGAGACCGGGCAGAAGCATTTTCTGCTAGATTTAGGGGGCAGAAGGGAGTTGATTTGCATAAACAGGCTCAAACCCGCTTTTGTTTTGGCTGATGAGGAAGTGCAGCTCGCGAGGCCCCCCCGCCGTGGCAGGCCGCTGAAAGGACATTCTCCAGAATCTTCACAGAAAGGTGCTAACAGCTTTAATCCACAGATGCAGAGAGATGTTGGAGGGGTAGCAAAGCCAGGTTGCAGCAGATTCGGCAGAAGGTTAAAACCCAGGCAGTTGGTGGATTGATTAGCGATATATGGAGTGTTTTGTGTTTTTCTTTTTTTTTTTTATGCCATGCAGGTTTTGCCCTTACTAGACGTTTGGCGGGGGTAGTGTGGGCGACACACATTGTGGGCTCACATTTCCACAGAGATATGACTGCATGCGTATTGGGGGTTTCACGTCTGGAAGGACAAAGGACTGCAGGAATCTGCAGAAGATAACGAGGAGGTGTGAGATTGGTCTTTTTGTCCCACAGAAGATGCCCCGGAGGGATTTCCGGTTCATCAAGAAATGAGAGACAATGGTGAAGGTTCAAAGGGATGCTTTGTGACTGTATGTTTACTGAAAACACCATGTGACTTGAGTTCTGATGCTGGAAACATATAAAAGGGTGATGTGATATGATTCTTTCTCTTCTTCCTGCTTTGAGAATGCTAGACGATGTGTTCTGTCAATAAAGCTGACTTAAGAACTAAACTCAGCCTCATCATTCGAGCACATCCTCTACAGTATAGGTTGTTGTCTGTTAAGGTATAGGTTATGAAAATACGTAAATTAAAATAACTACAAACACTAACAGTCCTCTGGATTAGTTGCAGCTCTCACAATACAAAACAAAAGTGTAATGTTGGGCTGTGATAAGGGGCGGGGGATTCTCCCAGCATGCTTTGAGCTGTGGGGGATTCAAAGTCTTTTATTACCTCCGCCAGGCCGCAGGCCAGGAGGTAATGTTTTTGCCAGCGTTTGTCTGTTTGTCTGTCTGTCTGTTTGTCTGTTTGTCTGTCTGTTGGTTAGCAAGATAACGCAAAAAGTTTTGGACGGATTTCGATGAAACTTTCAGGCGTTGTTGGAAATGGTACAAGGAAGAACTGATTAAATTTTGGGGATGATCCGGATCACCGTCTGGATACAGGAATTTTTTAAAGGATTCTTTAATATTGTGAGATACGGTCATTTTCAACATGTGTGCAGGGGCAATGGAGGGCGCTGGTCGTCGTGTCTGACGAACACAAACTCCGCCTTCTTCAAAGTTTTAGGCACAAAAGCATGCGGAAAACAGTCGTGGGCAGGGCCTGGCAGCGTGCCTGCGTTTGCGCTACGCTGCAAAAGCTGAGACGGGCAGCTGTCCGGTGCCAGATTATTTGGCAGAAATTCCCCGGGCAGCCATAGGGGCTGCGCAAAAACAAGCTCTCTGCCGGGGAAGCTTCCAAATCCTCTTTTGCCGTGGAGCGCAACCCCAATATAAAACCCACGGCAACCTGTCTACCCAATTTGTATCCATCAGTGAAGCCCTCAGTGCTGCTTTCAGTGATCTATGAAAACGCTCGCAGCCTGGGACTTTGCAGATGGAGGAGATGGACACAACACCAACACTTCAGTTTATTACCTCCGCCAAGGAGGTAATGCTTTTACTACTGAACCACTAATCCTATCATTGTGAATCCAATTGCTAGTCATATCTTTTCATGGTCAAGGAATCTGAAAACGTACACACAAACACTGTATGGGGGGGAACTGTGGCGCTTGGCGGAGGTCTGCGCTCTCCGAGTGCTTTTCTAGTTATTCTTGTGTTCTGAGCGTTATTGTTGTCCTGTTATAATTGTGTTATAAGTCTGGTTGTGATAGTGTTGTTTTCCCTGTGTGTGATAGAGTGATGTGTCTGTGTCACCCTGAGTGAGATGAGTGTGTTATGTCGTAACTTGTAGACAATGATGAGGCCAGGAGTGGAGCTGAACACTTCTTTATTATATACCTGAATCCCAGTGCACCTACCGTGCATGCAGCTGCTGGCAGAGGTAAGGCGGAACATCTGTCCCTCTACCAGCAACCCCTCATACCACAGGAGATGGCGGAACCGGAAACCGGGGCCACCATCCCGTACCACACAAATAAGAGCTCCCTTATGAACAATAATAACACAGTATAAATACTTCAACCCCACCCCCCGTAGAAAATCCAAAACACACGCGCAATCAACCCACCCCAATTTGCAACACAAATCATCCACTAAACATAACTAAACTCAAATCACAAAAGGGGCTCAAACTAAAATTCAGGGAGACGGGTAGACTACCATCCTACCCCCCACACGGTGAGGCGGGTTATTCTGCCGCCTATGCTATCAGAGTCCATAAAAAAGACTACTGCCGTGTTTCCTAATTAAAATACAATAACAAAATAATCCCTAAAACTATTAACTCAGAAAAAATAAACCATTATAACACTCAAGTAACACCAATGTCCGTTGGCAGCCAGGGGTACAACCGGCCCAGAGGCCCAGGACAGGCCCAAACCATCCACTCCCTTGGCCGCTGATGATAAGCCAGGCTCGGAGGCCCCGGGCAGCCCCACGACGTGTGCGCCCCCGGCCGCTGTCTGCCTCCGGGATCAAAAACCACCTTTCCCGTGAAAATGTCCCTCTTCGCCACTGACTGCCTTATTGCTCGGGACCCGCCATGCTGCTGTCTGACACACCGTCCCACCATGCACGTTGGTCCGCTCCCAACTTCTCTCGACACCGCCATCGTGGCTCCAAATACTCTGGCCTCCTGTGGCCGAACTCCGGGAAGACCTGAAACCTGCTCGTCGGCTTCGCTCGCTGCGTTGGGTGCCTCGCTGTACCGAGGCACCCAAAGCAGAGGCACTTGGCACCCACGTCCAAGGCGCATGGACCTCCGGCACTGAGACACTGCCTGACCACTGTGGCGCATGGCTGGTGTTGCTCACTCCCGGGGCTCACAGCAACATTCTCAACAGCGTCACTCTCCTACCCATGCGTTTCATCGCTGCTCCCAGCACCCTCATTCCAGGCGCTCTGCTGCGTCGACTCCATGCCCGGCTGCAGCTGCTCTCCCTCAGGGCTCTCAGCATCACTCTCGTCTGCGTCACTCTCCGACCACAGGCGTTTCGTCGCTGCTCTCGGCACCCTTGTCCCAGGCCCTCCGCTCCGTCGTCTCCAGGCCCGGCTGTCATTGCTCATCCCCGGGGCTCTCAGCCTCCATGGTTCTGCTCACTCACTGCCTAGCCTCCAGCTGTGGGGATGACTCCTGCAGCTCTCCCTCTCTGCTGTCATTGCACACCACACCATCCAATCATCAGCGCTCCGGTCCTCCAACCTTCCTGCGCTTTGCAGCTGGCCCACCATCTTCAGTGACCGGGAACTGCCCCTGTCCCACCTCGATGCCTTGCTGGTAACTTGGGGCCCTCTTTTGGTGCGCAGTTAGCTTAGCGGCTAACCTGCCCATAGGCACTGAATGGGCCGTTAGCTTCTCCAAGCTAACTAGCTTAGCCACTCCTGGCGCCAATACTTCCGCCACCCACAGCTTCGTGGCGAAGGACTCGGCCAGCCGCTCGACAGCATCCTCATACCCATCCGTCTCTCCCAATGAAGCGAGAATTCTTTGGCCCTCCGTGTCGAGATGGTGGGTCAGAAGCGCTCGACGACGTCTCTCGTCGAGTCCGCTCAAACCCAGTGCCCCAATGTAACCCTTAAACGTGGCCCGCCACGTCGGCCACAGGATCACTGGCTCTCCCGCGTACTCCAGGAACGAAATTAGAGCTCGAGGTAGCCCATACGCCGCCATAAGTTTATCACTGTCATGTTCAGGTGAGCGCACAACCCCTCCTTTCCTGTGAGAGATTCTCCAACTCCGCAGGTAATCACTACACCTCCGTGAGTGGACAAACCTGCTGCCTCTGCCTTGCCAGTGCATAAAAGGACCATCATGTGAATGCTTCAGCGCTGGCTCGTTGGGTATACTGCCTGTAACAAGCAAGTGCCTTTAATACCAAACTTGAGGAAGCAAAAATTAATTCCTCTCTCTTTTTCTCCTCTCAGGTTGCTGCCATCCGTGCAGTGCGTCTCCGGGGATCGTTGTGCGCTCACCTGCCCCATCATCCTCACCTCCGCTCAGCTACCTGTCACCACCCGATTAGACACCGTCTCCAGCTCCTCTCCTTCCCTACACTCTGCCAGCCTCATTCCACTGGTTCGTCTATTTCTGCTGGGGTTGTCTGCCGGGCACTCTGCTCAACTACCGTAAGTGGCAATTTGTTTTCCACTCTTCCCGATCTCCCTCCTAATATTAACCAGCTCTTGTCTCCTCCCCACAGGCTGAGTCTTCCTCTGGCGAGTGACGTTTTTCTCCTAACCGTGAAGACTTTTTGGATCAATAAATTGTTTAAACTTAGCTTTGTCGTGTGTGTTTTCTCTGGTGTGGAACCCTGCACGAGAGCTGACCATTCTATCAATATGACAGAACGAGCCAGCCAGAACGTAAGCTCAGCGGGGGCTGCATCAGCGGAACACTCCGCTTTGTACCGCCTCGACATCACAGAGAGGCAGGTGGCTGTGCTCAGACAGCAGCTGCAGACTATTACAAGCAGCTGAGCACGGTCACTGACTACTTGGCTCATATATGTCTCGTTCAGGTCCTCCTTCTCCACCTGCTGCCTCTGTTTCTCCCACCATCCACCGAACAACCTCTGTTCCCTCACCAGCTCCGTACGCGGAGGAGGTGGGGAAATGCAAGGGATTCCTTTGCCATGTTCGGCTTTATTTGAGCCAGGTGGGCGGAGAGTATCTGGATGACACATCCAAAATTCATTTCATGACCCTCCTACTGTGAGATCGAGCCTTTAGTTGGGCTCAGTCCATCCTCAACAGCCCGGAGGGTCCTAATTACACATTTGATAGATTCGTAGGTGAATTCTCTCACACGTTTAACTGAACGGAGAGTGAGGGTAATATCATAAGCCACCTTATGTCTCTCCGCCAGGGAAGTTGGTCAGCTGCTGACTTCTCTGTGGAGTTTTGGGTCATCGTGGCGGACTCTGGCTGGAATGACGTTGCCTTACGCAACGTCTTCCTCCAGGGTTTAAACTCCAACCTCCACAATGACCTGGCAGCTCATGCCATTCCCTTCTCTCTGGACGATCTTATCAATCAGGCTGTCAGTTTGGACAACCGATACCGCAAGCACGCAAAAAGCACAAATCCTTCTCTCTCCCGCCCGTTGTGCGCGTGCCTCCTCCAGCTACAGACACAGGTAGAGTGGACTCCTCCTCTGAAACGATGGTTCTCGGCCGGGCCCATCTGGCTACGGAAGAGCATCAGCGATGGAAGAGAGCCGGTGCATGCATGTACTGTGGGTCTTTAGAGCACAAACTAAACAACTGCCACCTGAAGCCAAAAGACATGGCCTGTTGGTAGCCGTGGGGAGTCTGACGGGCAGGACTCTTATTCATCCCCCTGGTAACTTCTCTATTTCGGCCCTTATCCAGTTGCCAGGGGTCAAGAGGAGGGTTATGGCTTTGATTGATTCAGGGGCGGAACAAAATTTCATTTCCGCACTGCTCGTACGGGAAATGGGCATTCCCATCACCAAATTATCCACCCCATTGAATGTCACAACCTTATCTGGCGGCAAGGTGGCCTCTATCACCAACTCCACGGCACCAATATCCGTCCTTCTTTCCGGGAACCACCGGGAGGTCTTATCGTTCTTTATTCTCCCAAATTCATCCTCCCCGGTGATTCTGGGGTACCCTTGGCTCAGGAAGCACAACCCCATTATTAATTGGTCTCAAAACTCAATTTCTTCCTGGAGCCCCTTTTGTTTGGTGTCTTGCCTTAGTTTGACTGAGTGTTCCCCGTCCTTACACATCTCCTCCCCTCCAGTGGAGCTGCCGGACCTCAGCCTCATACCCGAGGTCTGTCATGATCTTGGAGTGGTCTTTAGCAAGTTGAGACCACTCTCTTTACCTCCTCATTGCTCATACAGCTGTGCCATAGATCTCCTCCCGGGTGCGCGGCTGCCTTCCAGTCAACTCTATAGCATCTCTGGGCCGGAGAGGGAGGTGATGGAGAGTTATATTAAGGACTCTCTGAACCCCGGCCTCATTCGGCCTTCTTCAGCTCCTCTTGGGGCAGGTTTTTTTTTTTTTTTTTTTTTTTTTTTTGTCGGTAAGAAGTATGGATCTCTGCGCCCGTGTATTGACTACCGGGAACTCAACGCCATAACCGTCAAAGATAAATATCCACTGCCCCTAATTAATTCTGCTTTCGAGCTCCTTCAGCATGCACGGTTGTTTTCCACATTGGACCTATGCAACCCGTACCATTTGGTCCATATTCGCGAGGGGGATGAATGGAAGACAGCCTTTAAAACACACTTGGGGCAATTTGAATACCTAGTGATACCTTTTGGGCTCACCAACACCCCGGCTGTCTTCCAACACCTCATTAATGATGTCTTCCGTGATATGGTTAATCAGTTTGTTTTTGTCTACTTGGACGACATATTTTTTCTCGCACGCCAGAAGAGCACACAGTCCATGTCAGGGCTGTGTTACAATGACTCCTGGAAAACCAGCTCTTTGTCAAGGCTGAGAAGTGCAAGTTTTCCACCTCTTCCACTTCCTTCATGGGGTTTATTGTGGCTGAAGGAGAGCTGAGAGCCGATCTGGCCAAGGTGAAGGCTGTGCTGGATTGGCCAATGCCCCACTCCCGCAAGGAGCTTCAAAACTTCTTGGGGTTTGCAAATTTTTTTCGCAGATTCATCAAGAATTACAGTGGGGTAGCACACCCTCTCACATAACTGTTCTCAGTTAAGGTGCCTTTCTGCTGGTCCGAGGCAGCCGAACAGGCCTTTTTCAAATTAAAGGGTCTGTTCTCTAATACCCCCATCTTGGCCCAGGTCGACCTTCAGTTCCAGTTCACCCTGGAGGTGGACACTTCTGATTCGGGAGTGGGCGCTGTCCTCTCGCAGTGCTCAGCCTCCGATCAGAAGCTCCACCCATGCGCGTATTTCTCTTGGTGGCTCACCCCAGCCGAGAGGAATTATGACGTAGGAGATTGAGAGCTCCTAGCCATTTAGTTGTCCCTGGAGGAGTGGAGACACTGGCTGGAGGGAGCGGTCCATCCCATCATCGTGTGGACCGACCATAAAAATCTAGAGTATCTACGGTCGGCCCACAGACTCAATGCCAGGCAGGCCTGCCTGGCCTTATTTTTTACTGGGTTCAATTTTACCATCACCTACAGGCCTGGGTCCCGCAATGTCAAACCAGACACTCTCTCCCACCAATTCAACCCTGACTCTCCAGACCCCTCTTCCCTCTCCCAGCCCATTGTGCTGCATTTGTGCATCCTCGGAGTCCTTACCTGGGAGACTGAGCAGAGGGTCCGGCGGGCCCAGTCCATGGAGCCCAAACCGGCGGGGGGGCCAAGCGATCATCTGTTTGTCCCGGCCACCCCCCACAGCGATGCCATCCAGTGGGACCACTCCAGCTACTTTGCCTGCTATCCTGGGGTTTCCCGGACTATAACTCTCATTCGACGGGTGTTCTGGTGGCCCACCCTGCGGACGGACGTCCGGGATTATGTGAAAGCATGCCAGACCTGCACCTGCAATAAATCCAACTCCTCACCTCCTGCTGGCCTGCTTCACCCATTACCTGTTCCCAGCCGACCTTGGTCCCACATTGCCCTGGATGTAGTCACAGGACTTCCCCCTTCTTGAGGTAACACTGTTATACTCACCATAGTTGACCACTTCTCCAAGGCGATCCAAGAATTTTTTCGATTTAAGATCCCATATGCGGAAGTAGAGGGGGCGTGACTTAGGCTCTCTATTACAGTTAATTTGTAGAGTAGGGCAGAACATGTAATGATACTCTGGTTCACTTGGAGTAGACAAACTTGAAGAAGTCATCATGGGTCATCAGTAAAATTAAAAAAACAAAAAAACAAATTCACTTCAGCCTAGTTCATGAAGGTTCATTACTGCCATCTAGTGTTACCAGTAATAAAACCTGCAATTTCTACATAGTCCTCCTTTAGGGTTGAACATATACTTTGAAACTGTTCAGTCCCGAATGTCTTCTGAATTTGCAAGGAGACAGTCAATCTATGATATGTGTATTTGTGGCACTTTATTGTGAAGTGCAGTGTGGTGACGTGGACTTCCTGTCACGTCACCGCACTGTCCTATATAGCGGGTGAGCCGCCATGTTACGGCCTCTTTACACTAGATGCCCACGCCAGGTGCCTGCCGTGTAACTGTTGTATTTACCATCAATAAAGCTGTGTTCGACGCTACCTCGTCTTGCCTCATTCATCACCAGGTTTTCCATACATAACATCTGGCGACTGAGGATTAACTCATGGAGGCGTGCATTACACCACTCCGTCCCTTACTTGAGCTCCCGGGCGAGCCACCGGTTCCATGGTGGCTTGGTTGGAGGCCTATCAAACATACATTACGGCGCTGGACCTTGGGAAGCTCGATAAGGTGAGGGCACGTGCTCTTCAGCTGGAAGCCGTTGATAAGCTAGTTGTGGAGCTAAACTGGCACCAGCCACAGAAGCTGCCCGCCTCAGCCAATGTTGCAGACTCTGATAGCGAGGATAGCTTGGATGAAGATTATTGGGAAATCAATGCTGCCAGCCGAAGGTCTGCCCCGGGAAACTCCTGTTGCAGGGGTTATGGGTCTGCGACGCACCGCTATAAAGCGAAGGAATGCCCGGTGAGAGGAAAACGTTGTAGTAGATGTGGATAATTGAATCATTACACCAGGGTGTACCATTTGTCATACCCGGGGAACCCAAGGGAAAAATCACCACACCCTTCCCGACGGACACTGGGAGTGAATGTTACGAAGAGCTAACGGACACCCTCACTTTCAAGTCGGCCAGTTCTTGCTCAGTGTCGGTACCCATGCCAATGAGCAACACTATGCTAGCCCCAGATGCCTCCGGTACTTTGCCACAATTGGCTGGGAGGTCTGCAGCTATGACGGTGGATACTATAACGTTTATAGAAGAGGATGAGGCCAGACCGACAAGCATGGAGTTACCGCATGCTCAGCAGCAGCTCATCAGGCCGAGTAAAATTCCACTTGGGTTATGGACTTGGTTTGGGTTCGGGGTGATGAACGACCACGGCAAAGATGGGCCAGACAACAACCAGCAAAACATCAAGCATGTCTGCGGATAGTGGCCAAGTTGGGAGCGGCGTGCTTCCGACGGCTTGATGAGGTATGCCAACCAGCTGTGGCATGTCCAGGAGGATGCTTCACGTGGTGAGGCTGGACGGGAGTCAGTGATGGCGGTGTGGGATCCAGACTCCTTCTTCCATAAGATCAGCCATGGCTCCAGGGGCCTGCTGCTTCCAGGGGTGCGCCTGCTGAGGGGCTGCCCCCCCCCCCCAATGCCGGTTCCATCTTTCCCATCCAAGTGACTGTGTGGTAGCACTTTGTTTATAGTTCTGTGTGTTTTATTTACATGTTATGTTATGGGGTGTATATTATTGTTTTAGTTTAGGAGCACGGCAGTGATTTTAGTTTAACAATGGACCTTTCAGTTTATTTGGTGGCAGAATAATCCACCATGCTGTGCGGGCTGCGTGGTGGTGCACCCACCAGCCCTATTTTAGGTTATTTTTGTGTGAGTGTGTTAGGCCAGGTAAGTGCATTAGTTTTTGTTATTTTAGAATGTGAGTCGGGTTCCAAATTGGGGAGGGTTTGAATTATATGTGTGGTTTTGGACTTTCTAAAGGGGGGAGAAAATGCGATATGTCTATTTGCCATGTTACGGCCTCTTTATGCTGGATGCCAGGTGCCTGCCATGTAACTGCTGTATTTACCATCAATAAACCTGTGTTTGATGCTACCTCATCTTGCCTCATTCATCACCAGGTTTTCCATACATAACACAATCCACAGAAAATTTATTGACAACTAATTTAATAATAAACAAATCACCTATGTGCCCTCTTCTTGTACAAAACAAAACAACAAAAAATCAAACTATGCATACTTTTCTTGTAAATAAACAAAACAAAAAAATTATGTGACAAACCAAGACATTTAATGAGGCCACTGTGAACTCTAGGATATTGTGATGGACATTTCTGACTGTTTTTAAAATATTGGATGGACCAAATAATTAGTTAACTAATTGAAAAAATAATCAACTGTTTAATCTGCAACAAAAATAACCATTAGTTGCAATGCTACTGTACATTAGTGTTGTCCTTTTTAGGGCAAAGTCCAGAATATCACAGCAGCTTACCACCCACACCTCGGACACAGTCCAAGGACGGATAATTTTTTCACACATAAGGAGTTGTTCAGAACTCCTTATACAAAGATATAAAGTGATGATAATCAAGTCAGTGGCGGTAATGCACCTGTAAGCTGGTTGCCAACCGCCAATCAAATCTAAAAGAAGAAGAAGAAGATGTCATGGTCCGAGTGCCGATCTCGTCCGCGCTCGGGCCATGCATCATCTCCGCCAGGTTTTGACAGCAGTGTTTACCTTCTGGCTCCCCGAGCTCTTATTGTGACAGCGCTCGGAGGGGCTTCCTGCTGTCAAAGCCTGCCAGCTGTGCTGCATTTGCGGCTCATCAGTGGCCCAGCATTTAAGTGGACGCTGAGTGCAGCCCAATGCAGCAGCCTTGTCGATTATCCTTCATCAGACGTCGAGCGAGCGTTCCTCACCTCAGACGTCAATATTCCTCTACTCTTCCTCGGCAACGGATCGTCTACATTCCCTGTTCGTGGTCTAGATTGTAAGTGTGCTTCTCGTCTGCCTTACGATCCCCTATGTCTAGTGTTGTGTGTTTTAGCCCACCGAGGCTCATTACTTCCTGTTACTTTGTTTGTTCCTGTGCTCACTAATAAAACACCTTGCAAATCTCACTGGTGACTTTTGGTGTTTTATGGTGGCCCGTGAGGGCCACCGTGACAGAAGAAGATTAGAATATTCAGGGGCCTCGTGTTATTCCACAAACCTGGTAATGATGACAGATGAGGATGCTGTAGTTGAACTGGACTTTATTACAGAACTGTTGTGATATAAGAATGTGTACACACTTATATTATAACTCTCGCTCTCAGTCCTCACCTAACTCTCAGTCTCCGAACACAACAGTGAGATGGCAAACCGCCCAATATATATTGGAGGTGACTTCAGCCGTAGGCTGCGTTCCACTCCAAATGTCCCTTATCCATAAACCACGCCCCCCCCCTTGCAAAAATGCAGAACACAATATTGAAAATTGGCAAATCAGCCCTCCCCAATTTAGCATATCAAAATTCCCCATTATCAACATATACTATCCACACCCAGGCCTGATTACTGCTGTCAGTCCTGTCAGTCGGTGGATTTCTGTATTTTGGTGCTGGGTTTTTGACTACTGTTTTGGCTTCTGATCACTGGATTTGGATTACGGACTGGACATCCTCGTTTCGACCCCTGCCTGACTTAAGACGCCGATAGTGGCATTTACGGACTGGAAAAACGAGAGTGGCCTGCCACTCAGCTAGCTAGACAGCTGTTCAGTAGCTGTTTTGTCAGCACAAATCGTCCGAGATCATGGGTCCTAAGAAAGCTCAGCAGACTGAGGAGGTGGACGATATTAAAAGGTCGCTTGACTTCTTGGCTGAAGAGATTTCTGCTGTTAAGCTGCAGCAAAAATACATTCTGGGCCTGGTCGAGGAGGTGAAAGCGCTGCGAATCCAGACTGTAGAGAAGGACAAGAGGCTGGCGTATCTGAAGAGCAGAGTGACTGACCTGGAACAATACACCTGGGTGAACGACGTGATCATCACAGGGCTACTGATCATATTCCCGGGTGGTGGCCGCGGACAGCAAAGGGGGACTTGGTGAGTTGGAAGCCGAATCCACTGAGCAACAGGTGGCGGCCTTCCTGCAGTCCAAAGGAATCCAGCTGGACTGTAACACCATTGAGGCCTGCCACCCTCTGCCCAGGAAAAACAACAGCGACAAACCAGCTGTGATCATGAGGTTTGTCAACACAAAACACAAGACTGCACTGTTAAAACAAGGTAGAAAACTGAAAGGAACAAACATCTACATAAACGAGCACCTTACAAAAGAAAACGCAGAAATAGCCAGAAAAGCAAGATACCTGAGAAAGCAAAAAAAAAAAAAAAAGATTCAAAACACCTGGACATCAAACTGTAAAATATACATCAAATTAAATGGATCACCTGAAGAAGCCAAAGTCATTAACATCCGAAATATTATGGAGCTGGACAAATATCAATGAACATTATGAATTGGAGTCAACAGCAATAAGAGATAACTGTAGGACACTGAAGGATTATACTCATCTGCATCAGGACATTTAACAACATGAAACAAAAGATCAACAAACAGGAGCAACAGGAACTGAAAGTTTTTGAATATATGGATCACAACCCACAGGACGTGGAATATAACATAGACCCTGATTGGAGAGGAGCTGGAAATGATGAGGCGATTTTGTATTAAAAACAGAGTCTTTAATGAACAGCTCTTCTATCTTGTCTCATCTGGTGCAGAGCTTGGCAGAAGGTAAAGAGAGAGATTTCTGCCCAGCTCGCTGGTTAAATACAGGCACACATCAAAGACATGCATTACACAAGCCGACATCCCCCGTTCTCTTAATCCCCCATTGTTCTGTTATCTCCTCCCTTCGTCTTGGGAGGTGCTGGGAATTCCTCTCCTCGCCTTGGGGGGCGAAGGTGTCTAGTCCGTCTCAGCCGCCGCGTCCTGGGACGTCTTTGTTCTTCACACGGCGGGTGAGATTCCTTTGTCCTTTCCGAGGTGTGAAGTTCCTTACATATGCTGTCCAAAACATTTCCACATGCTCTAACATATGTAGGTATGGAATATATGAGTAATATATACCACACTGATAATAATTTATTTACCTCCATCAATAATAACTGTAGTTACTACACGGATGAACAGTTTAACACAATGGTCACATCTGATTTTAATATATCAATGATCCACTTCAACAGCAGAAGTCTCTATTCCAACTTTAATAACATTAAAGATTATTTACATCAGTTTAAAGAGTCATTCAATATAGTGGCAATATCAGAGACGTGGCTCAGTGAAGAGAAAGGAGTGAACTTTACATTGGATGGCTACGAATTAAATTATATGAATAGAAAAGTGAAAAAAGGAGGAGGAGTTGTAATTTATGTTGACAAGAGCTTGCAATACAAGGTTGTTGAAAATTTGTCAGTGGTTGTGGATGATTTATTTGAATGTATTGCAATAGAAATCTGTCTGGACAATGTGAAGAATGTAGTAGTGAGCTTTGTATATAGAACACCTGGATCAATATTGATTTATTTAAGGACTGGATGGAAAAAATGTATGCAAAACATACTCATAAAGTTATGTTCGTCTGTGGGGATTTCAATATAGCTCTTGTGAATTCAGAGCAACATAGTTTGACAGAAGAATTTATCAACACAGTGTACAGTATGGGCTTACATCCAACCATCACCAGACCTAGCAGAATTACATCACACAGTGCCACATTAATAGATAACATATTCACAAACATTATGGAAAATAATATCAGGAGTGGGCTTTTATTGAATGATATCAGTGACCACCTGCCGTTTTTTGTTGTCTATCAATGTGATTATAGGAAGAAAAAGTATACCAAAAATATTAAATATAAAAGAATAAGAACTGAAGAATCAATGTATTTACTGGCAAAGGAATTATTAATACATGACTGGAAGACAGTTTGTGACAAAAATGATATAAATAAAGCATATGATGAATTTTTACAAATATTTCAATCATTGTACGATAAAAACTGTCCTATAAAACAATACAGTGACAGACAACAAAACAAAAATATTCCATGGGTCACCAAGGGGCTATGAATGTCACCATGGGTTGAGATGCCGTCTCGGCACTGAGCCCATGTTTTCCCTCATCCCTGCCTCCCATTGAGCAGCGTCTCAGCTGGCCCCCAGCTGGCAGCATTATGGACGGCTGGGGCCAATTAGTCTTCATCAGCTGGGGCGCTGCCAATGAGGATAAATAGGAGCAGCCTCGATGACTCGGGGCTGCGACATAAGCACTGCTAGGCTGAAGCCCCTTCGTCTGGTGTCAGCCTCAACTCCCCTTGCAGCATTCCGGTGTTTGTATCCCGCTGTGAGTATACACGTCTTGTTACCCCCACGTCCGGTACGAGCTACCTACCCCTGCGCTGTGCAGCCTGAGAATGTACGTCTGTATGAGTGTCTGTGCTCTCCTCATCCCTTATCCCTTACCCAGAATAAAACATCTCGACTCACTGGCTTGTCCCTGGCTCTGATTGCCCGGCTCCCTAGAGCCGGATATGACAGTATGTCGCAGCCAGAAGAGTTGCCGGCGGCCGTGAGTCGCTGTGGAAATGTACCTTTCTGTCCGGGTGTCAGCGCTGCTAGCATGCCGTTTCCCAGGAGTCACTTCCGGCGCCAGGGCGACGAGCTGAGGTCCATCTCGGAGGCTGTCGACGGGACGTTCTTCACCCTGCACGACGCCTCCAACGCGAGACGCTGGCATCCGGGCCGTGCTGAGGAACTCCTGGACTGTCACCCTCACTCTCTGTACCATCTGGAGGACAGTGCCAGGATAGACGCTGCAGGTACACAGCAAGAGAAGCTCCACGGGGTGGATGGAAATCCCGGCAGGGAGTCGAAGTGGGCGACGTCTTTCCCCGCTTCGGAGTCCCGTTCCTGCCGCTATTCCAGTCCGGGAGTTCGCGCCAACCAGAGGACTTCCCCCGACCTGCGTCACGTCACTCGGGATTCCCTTCGAGGAGCCGCAGCTGACAGCAGTTATGTCCGGGGTCGAGTGGCTGTCGCGAGCTCTACTGTGTTTCCTGTCACCACCTTCAGGCATGTGGCGGCGGCAGTGAGATTGATGGTGAGGACTTCAGGGCTACGAAGCTTTCCCGTGCTCGACGCCTCCCTCGTCTCGATCTCCGATTTGGAGCGGCGAATCCTGGGTTTCCCCCTCGCTTCGTCCCCTGGGAGTAGTCGTCATCACATCGCCGAGTCACCTCTGCACGAACCTCGTCCGGATCCAGTTCTGGGTCATCGTCAGGACCGTTCCTCCCACGCAGCTGTCATCCCTTCGCCTCGTCAGTGTGGAGATTCTACAGCCTCGTCCCCTGAGCCTCGTTCCCCCGCTGTCATTCCTGGACATTCGGGCTGGCTCACCCCGGCTGTTTCCCCCTCCTCCTCGACGCGCTTCCTGACCGCTGTGTGTGCCTGGAATCCCGGCCTGGTGAGCTCTCTGCTGGAGACAACGCGAGCGACCCTCAGACGAATTCCCGGGGGGTCCTCCGTTATCGCCGGGCGGGGAGAGGAAGAAGCAGATTCCACTACAGCAGGCGATGCTCAACCTCCAGGGGGCAGGCAAGTCATTGTTTTTTCACACCTGCTTAATGATTTGCTCTGTCACATCCCTGGAGGAGAAGTTCAGGGTTCGCAGCTCCCTGAACTCTCCCCACCTGCTGTAACCTGTATGCCTAATCCCGCATCCTCTGTGTCTCTCTCCGCCGAGCGGTCCCCGGCTCCGGGTCAACGTGGTGGGATATGGAGAGGGCCTGTGGTTCCGCAGCTACATTGCGGACGGAGGAGGGGGACTGACTGCTGCGTGGAGTCTACGCTGACGACTGAGCGTCCCTGGGTCTCCACGGAGGAGCGGTTCGGTCCAGCGGGACGAGATTCTTCTGGCTTCACGCCGAGTGGGTCGTCGGCGGGGTTACCTGAGCTGGAGGGATCTCAAGCTGCGCTGACCATCGTGCTGGCTGCGGGGCCCGACGCGGCTAGATGGGAGCCTGACAACGACCTCCTGACGACGGATCCTGGATCTTCGCAGTCCTGGACGGCGTCAGAACCCGAGATCAGGCGAGTGCTCTCCTTTTCTCTCTTTTTATCCTTGAGCACTTCAGCCTATCTCCAGGGGAGACGAGCAGGGTGCAGCCGTCCGCTGCGTCTGAGCTCGTCTCGCCGGGTTCTGGCGCTGCCGGTGATCCTGATCCCGGTTCTGTTTTCTCTTCTGAGCCTTCTTCCAGGGTCACCGGCGAGGAGTTGCTGTTCCTCGTGGTGCTGGAGGGTCCGGGTTCAACGTTGGAGGTCGGTTCTGGTGCAGTGTCCAACGTGGGTTCGCCCGAGACCCAATCGGGGTCCAACGTGGGTTCGCCTGAGGCCCGATCGGGGTCCGACGTGGGTGCTGCCCCAGTGTTGTCCAGGTCCGGTGAGGAGGTGGCCGTTTCCCTGAGGCCCGCCGCCCTCGTCATCGGCTCTCCCCTGAGCCTCTTCCACCGGGATCCGCTCTGACCCTTCGTCCGTCTCAACGGTCCTGGTGGTTGAGTGATGCGGGTCGACGACCCGACCCGCAAAACTTTCGGTTCGGCGATCTGGTTTCCCCCCACTGGTCTGTGTTTGCCTTTGGGCGGCCTGGTTCGGCAGTCGTTGGACTGGATTCCTGGGATCTGGGTCCAGAGTTCGCCGTCCGAACATTTCTCTTCCCCTGATTCGCCAGCTGGACAATGGGCGGGGAGATCTCCGGAGCCATCTCGGCTATTTTTGGACTCTGCCTGCCATACACCTCGGGTGTCACTTTTTCTTTTATCGTTATTAAGGTCACTTGGGTGTAATGTCTGTCCTGTTGGTGGATGTGTATTTATAGTGCTGTGCGTTTTCCTTCCCTCGTACCCAGCATTTTATTTTTTGTACCATGTTTTTAGTCTCGTTTTTGCATTGTAGAGTTATGTTTTGTTCCCTTTCAGACCATACTCTGCAGTTGCCCATTCATTCCAGTCACTTTCATTTCTTTAGGTGACTGTGGGTATTTATATATTCATGTGTGTGGGTTTTTCTTTGCCTGCACTCAGTATTTCTTTTTTATGCCCTGTTGGTTCATTATAGAGTCATGTGCCTTGTTTTCCGTAACACCATGCTCTGTAATTGTCCATTTGTTCCAGTCACCTTCACTTTTCTTGGTGACTGTGTGTATGTACTTATATTGGTGCTGTGTATTGTGTCTTCCCTTTATTTGACCATACTCAGCATTTTTTGCCCTGTACCTTTTTGGTGGTTCTTTTTTTTTCTTGCTCTGGGTCACGCATGGTTGGTACTCTCTGGGTAGTATGTAACCGGCGTGCTGACCCAGTTCTTCTCCCCATCTGTACCTGGGTTAATTATTCTGTTTTGTCAGTATTGTATTTGGGTTTTTCTTTCCCGCTACCCTACATTGCCCCATTGGTGTTGTCCTTCCCTTGGCTTCTTCCCCTCCGGTCCGCCTCCCTTCCTCCCACCCTAGGTGGGGGTGGGGGGGGCTGGGATGTTCCTGGTCGTTCAGGAGCCCGACCTTGAGGGAGGGGCTCTGTCACCATGGGTTGAGATGCCGTCTCGGCACTGAGCCCATGTTTTCCCTCATCCCTGCCTCCCATTGAGCAGCGTCTCAGCTGGCCCCCAGCTGGCAGCATTATGGACGGCTGGGGCCAATTAGTCTTCATCAGCTGGGGCGCTGCCAATGAGGATAAATAGGAGCAGCCTCGATGACTCGGGGCTGCGACATAAGCACTGCTAGGCTGAAGCCCCTTCGTCTGGTGTCAGCCTCTACTCCCCTTGCAGCATTCCGGTGTTTGTATCCCGCTGTGAGTATGCACGTCTTGTTACCCCCACGTCCGGTACGAGCTACCTACCCCTGCGCTGTGCAGCCTGAGAATGTACGTCTGTATGAGTGTCTGTGCTCTCCTCATCCCTTATCCCTTACCCAGAATAAAACATCTCGACTCACTGGCTTGTCCCTGGCTCTGATTGCCCGGCTCCCTAGAGCCGGATATGACAATGAAATGCATGTAATGCATGTACCGGAGTGGTGGCTCAGTTGGTAGAGCATCTGCCCCACACCCGGGAGGCAGGGGTTCAAATCCCGGCCGGGTCATGCCGAAGACCATATAAAAGTGAAACTTCCTGCCATCCAGCTTGGTGCTCAGCAATAAATGGAATGGAGGAGGGAACTCTGTGGCGGCGCCTTGCATGGCAGTGGCCCTCTGATTCTGCACTTGGGGTGTGTGTGATTTACACTGTAGATAGGTAAAGCACAATCTCGTTCTACTGTACATGATTGGTTGTACGGTTGAATGACAATAAGGGTGATTTTAATTTTTAAAAAAAAAAAAAAAAAGAATACATTATATAAACAGTTCATTAAGTGTAGAACGGTAGAGGCTGAGACCAAATATAAAAGATATAAAAACAAGCTAACTAATTTAATGAGGACTTATAAGAAAGAATACTACAACAGAATATTAGAGGATAATAAGAATAACTTAAGAGGAATATGGCAAGTGCTAAATGGAGTTATTAGTAACCGATCAAAGAATGCAAATTATCCAGAATATATTATTGAAAATGAGAATTTGAAAAATAATATGAAGGATGTGGTTAGTTGGTCCAGAATTAGCAAAAACAATAGTGACACCAGGAACAAACGATGGCCTGTAAATGAAATAGAAGATAGAAATCCAAACACAATCTTTTTGGGTGCAGTTACTGAAAAGGAAATTATTGAGACTGTGAGTAAATTTAAGAACAAAAAAATCAACGGAGAAGAAGAGACTGGTGGGAGCTAAGCATGAACAAAATATAAGGTAGAATAATTAAGCATTTGCACAGGCATCTGACTGACTTGAAGTAAATAGCAAGTTTACAAAATATAGATTGTATTATATATTAAAAAAACAAACAAAAACAAAACAAACAAAAAAAACCTATGATGTACAAAGTTGTTAAAAATTTTGGAGTTAAGTTGGAAAACTACAGAGGAGAGTTAATGTTACGTCATTAAAAGCAGTAGAGTTAGGGTGATTGGGAGGATGAAGAAGGAGTGGCTTAGGCTGTTCCCCGTGGGTGTGGAGCGGTCGATCGCTATATCGGGAGACGGAATTTTTCTTTTGATTTTGGGGGGTTCGCCACAAGTGTGGGAAGGGGGAATTTGTTTGTGTGTAGTTTGTAGGATGAATGTTCAACCACTCATGTTTTTGCTTCTCTGTATGAGCATGTTTACACTGCAAGGTAATCCC
This sequence comes from Pholidichthys leucotaenia, assembly GCA_020510985.1. Lineage (NCBI taxonomy): Eukaryota > Metazoa > Chordata > Actinopteri > Cichliformes > Pholidichthyidae > Pholidichthys > Pholidichthys leucotaenia. The sequence continues at coordinate 229,105,618 of CM035836.1, forward strand.
AAACTCTCTATTGATCATGGACCAAAGTGTTAATCTTAATTTAACTTCATGGAATTGCAGAGGTCTACAAAATTTAAAAAAACTTAAACAAGTTATGAATAAAATAAAAGACATGGGTTCAAAAATTGTGTTTTTACAAGAAACTCATCTAATAGAGGAGGATATAAAAAGAATTAGGAGTAGATGGCAAGGAAGTGTCTTCACCTCATCATTCTCATCCCGGGCCAGGGGAGTTATGACTCTCATACATAAATCAGTCCCTTTTCAAGTGAAAAATGTAATTGGAGACAAACTTGGAAGATATGTAATCATTCAAGGTTCTTTGCTATTAGAAAATATAAATCTTGTGAACTTATATGGTCCCAATATAGATGATCAAAAGTTCTTTGCTAATTTATTTCTTATCTTATCATCACTTACAGGGCAACATATAATAGCAGGGGATTTTGATTGTACATTGAATCCAGGTATAGATAGATCAACAGGATTGGATTGTACGCACAATGGATGTAGGATGACTATTAATCATTTTATGAAAGAATTGAGATTGTTAGATATATGGAGAGAAATGAAACCACAAGTTAAAGCCTATTCTTGTTATTCCAGTACCTACAAGACATTCTCACGTATTGATTATTTTTTGATTTCCACAGAATTAAGATCCAAGATTCAAAACTGCTTTTATGATAATATCGTGATCTCTGATCATGCACCCTGTTGTCTAATATATGTAGATAAAAAATTGACAAAGGAATCAGGTAGATGGCAATTTCAGCATAAATGGCTTCAGGATGAGGAATTTGTCAAGTATATAGAAAAACAGATAGACGAGTTCTTTGACATCAATACTACACAACCATCAGCATGTGTAAAGTGGGAGGCTTTCAAAGCTTTTATTAGGGGACATATTATTAGTTATACAGGATCAAAATCTAAGAAGACTCGAGAGGAGAGAGCTAAATTGGAACATAAAATAAAAAGTCTTCAGGAAAAAGTGTATGCAGGAAGTGATCCAAGGTTGGAGAATGAATTACTGATTTTGAGAGCTGAATATGACAAAAAATCAGCGAATAGAGCTGCCTCGAGTCTTCTAAGATTGAAACAATCTTTTTATGAACAAGGTGAAAAATCAGGAAAATTATTGGCATGGCAGATTAAACAATTAGAAATTAAAACACCAATTACTAGTATTATAAGTAACGGACAGGTAGTTATAGATCCTTTAGAAATTAACAGAGCCTTTAGAGATTACTATGAAAAATTATATGATACTAAAAATGAATTTGATTTAACAAAACTAAATGGGTTTTTGAACGAACTATCTATACCGTGTATTCCAAATGAAAACAGGGAGATATTGGAGTCTAAAATTAGTCAAGAAGAAGTTGGGCTAGCCATTGATAATATGAAATCAGGAAAAAGTGCAGGACCAGATGGTCTTCCAGTTGACCTTTATAAAAAATTTAAGAATAAATTAATAAAACCTTTTTTGGAAATGGTTTTACAAGCATTTCAAAATAATAATTTACCATCATACATAAATAATGCCTTAATTATACTGCTGCCAAAACCAGGTAAGCCCTCTAATAAATGTGAAAATATGAGACCAATAAGCCTATTAAACGCCGACCTTAAGATAATCTGTAAAATTTTAGCAAGACGAATACAAGAAATTTTACCAAATATTATTAATCGAGATCAGAATGGCTTTATAAAGGGAAGACAAGGCTTCCATAATGTAAGAAGACTATTTAATATTATTTACTTTAATAAAGAAGCACCGGATACAGCTCTCCTATCACTGGACGCCGAAAAGGCCTTTGATAGAGTTGAATGGCCCTTTCTTTTTGAAGTCCTACAAAGGTTTGGACTTGGAAATAATTTCATAAAATGGGTTCAAATAATATACAATAATGCTACAGCAGAAATCCTAACAAATAACAATATTTCCCTAACAAATAACAATATTTCAAAACCAATAAAAATCAATAGAGGATGTCGACAAGGCTGTCCACTTTCACCTTTACTGTTTACTATGGCAATTGAACCTTTAGCGATAGCGATACGTTTACATTCACAAATATATGGAATTAAAGTTGGACCAACAGAACATAAAATCTCCCTGTACGCCGATGACATAATTTTGTTTATGTCGAATCTAAAAAAATCAATTCCAACCTTGTTGAATTTAATAAAGAATTTTGGGGAAATATCAGGATATAAAATAAATAAAACTAAATCTTCAATATTAATGCTAAATGAGACCCAGAGAAATTACCCAGCCCCTGAGGTAAATCAATTCAATGTTGTAAATCAGTTTAAATATTTAGGAATCCAAATTGTGCCTAAGCTAGAATCAGTCGCCAGTGTCAACTATGAAGCCTTAATGTCAGATATCAATGAGTTAACTCAGAAATGGATGTCACTACCAATGTCGATGATTGGGAGAATCAATATACTTAAAAGTAATATTTTACCTAAAATACTTTATTTATTTCAATACATTCCTTTATCACCACCTTTAGATTTATTCTCAAGAATAAAAAAAAAGTTAGTGGAATTTATATGGAACAACAGGAGGGCTAGATTACGTCTGTCTTTATTATATTTACCATTTGATCGTGGAGGTCTGAAATGTCCAAATTTTATGTTGTATTATTGGTCGGCACAACTGAGGTCTATGACATATTATTTTTCATCAAATGATCTCCCTCACTGGACTGAAATGGAATCATACAATTTACCTTTACCTCTTCCCACATTCATATACTCAGATTCGGCAAAAAAATTACAAAAACAAGTTAAAAATCCATTTGTAAAGCATATGATCAAAATATGGTGTGAAGCTAAAAACTATTTAAAAGAACCACAGTTATTGTCACAATTTAGTCCAATATGGGGTAATCAATATTTTAAACCAGGGAGAGCGGACGCTGTATTTAAAGTATGGAATTTAAAAGGGATACAAAAGATTCAGGATTTATATTTGCCATGTGCAGATAACATAATGTCTTTTGAAGAGCTGAGGATCAAATTTAATCTCAATAGAACACATTTTTTAAAATATCTTTAACTTAGAAACTTTATTCGATCAAATCAAAATAAAGCTCTCACTCGACCTATTTATTCATCCTTGGAAAAAATGATGATGAAAGATAGTAAAAGAAAGGGTATTATTTCAGAGTTTTATAACTCATTGACACTATCTTCAAGTGAAAATTCACTGAAAAGATTAAACTACTGGAAAGAAGATCTGCAAACTGAAATTTCAGAGGAACAATGGGAATTGGCTTGTACAGAAGCTCAAACCAAATCAATAAATGTACGCCTTAAATTGATACATTTCAAATGGTTAATGCGGATGTATGTTACACCGGAGGAGTTAAATAGATATAACAAAAATATACCAGATACATGCACAAAATGATAAGATAAGATAAGATAAGATAAGCCTTTATTAGTCCCACAACGGGGAAATTCCAGGATTGCAACAGCACAGGGATAGCAACACTCAGAGCAACAATCAGAAGGCAAGAAAAAACAAGCAAGCAAGAGCAGCTAATATACATATGTACGTATTACTATAAAATATATACTGTATATATATACACACACACAGACACACAGTGCAGAGCATTGTAGCTGGATGGAATAAATATATGAATATATGAACACACAGTGCAGAGCATTGTAGCTAGATGGAATAAATATGTAAATATATAAACACCCACAGTACGGAGCATTGCAGCTAGGTGGAATAAATATGCAAGTATATAAACACACACAGTGCGGAGCAATGTAGCTAGATGGAATAATATGTAGATATATAAATATATAAACACACCCAGTGCTGAGCATTGTAGCTAGATGGAATAAATATGTAAATATATAAACACACACAGTGCAGAGCATTGTTGCTAGATGGAATGAAACAGCATAACCGTCTACTTAGTTATCCTACATGGTATGATTATGTGCCCATACATATTCTCACCCTCCATAGCGACCGGTATGTTCCTAGTTGTATGCCGGAGGGGACCATTGTGTAAGTCTATTGCATCTTTTGCATTCAAAAAACTATTAGTTTGTTACGTCTTTTTGCTATCTCTGCGAGCAGCCCTGCTTAGGTTGTACAGTCTGACAGCCGTTGGTAGGAAGGACCTACGAAACCTCTCGGTTGTGCACCTGGGATGATGTAGTCTGCTGCTAAATGAGCTCCTCAGTGCATTCAGTATGTCCTGCATAGGGTGGAACTCGGACTCCAGCAGAGATGACAGTTTAGCCACCGTCCTTCTCTCTCCTATCTCCTCCATCGGATCAAGGCGCTGCCCCAGGACAGAGCTAGCTTTCTTAATCAGTTTGTTCAGTCTCTTCCTATCGGCTGCAGTAATGCCACTGCCCCAGCAGACCACTCCAAAAGTGATGGCTGATGCCACCACCGTGTCATAGAATGACTTCAGCAGCGCCCCTTGTACACCAAAAGACCTGAGCCTCCTCAGCAGGAACAGCCTGCGCTGTCCCTTCTTGTAGAGTGCATCAGTATTGTGTGACCAGTCTAGTTTATTGTTCAGATGAATACCCAGGTACTTATAGGATGTCACCATCTCGATGTCTGTTCCCTGTATATTTACTGGTACTGTGAGGGGCTGCCCATGCCTGCGGCAGTCCACCACCAGCTCCTTAGTTTTCCTCGCGTTGATCTGGAGGCAGTTCCGATGGCACCAGTCCACGAAGTCCTGGATAAGCCCTCTGTACTCAGCTTCATCTCCATTGGAGATGAGGCCAACGATCGCAGAGTCATCAGAGAACTTCTGTAGATGGCAGTGTGTTGTGTTGTGTGAGAAGTCCGCAGTATAAAGAGTGAACAGGAAGGGAGCCAGCACCGTTCCCTGGGGGGCCCCCGTGCTACTGATGATCGTGTCGGACACACAGTCCCGGGTTCTCACAAACTGAGGCCGGTTCGTGAGGTAGTCCAGGATCCATGATGACAGGTGCTGGTCCACCCCTGCGCGCAGCAGCTTGTCCTTCAGGATCATCGGTTGGATGGTGTTGAAAGCACTGGAGAAGTCAAAGAACATGATCCTCACCATATTCCCGGGCTTCTCCAGGTGGGACAGAGAACGGTGAAGGAGGAAGATCACCGCATCCTCCACCCCAATGCCATGCTGGTAGGCGAACTGGAGTGGATCCATCGCTGGTTCCACCAGGGGGCGGAGGTGAGCAAGGAGCAGTCTCTCCAGGGTCTTCATCAAGTGGGACGTCAAGGCCACCGGTCTGTAGCTGTTCAGGTCTTTGGGGTGGGAAGTTTTTGGTACAGGTACCACACAAGATGTTTTCCACAGCTGTGGTACCCTCCCCAGTTTCAGGCTCATGTTGAAGATATACGTCACAATCCCACACAGCTGGTCTGCACAGGACTTGAGGAGCTTTGCGCTGATGCCGTCCGGTCCCGGCGCCTTCCTCGCCTTGATCTTCCTCAGCTCCGTCCTCACCTGGGTCCTGGTCAGGGTCAGGATGGGGGGCTGTGTGTTGGGAGTGGGGGGGTGTTGGTGGAGTGGGGAGTGGGCAGCAGGACTTGATTTCTTTAGAGGCAGCAGTGGTTGTTGTGCAGTCAGGGGGGAGGGCGGTTGGTCAAATCTATTGAAAAACAGATTCAGGTTGTTCGCCCACTCCCTGCCCCCTGTGGCCTGGGGGGAGGTATTCTGGAGCCCCGAGATGGTTTTGAGGTTTCTCCAGACCCCGCTGATGTCGCTCTGTTGCAGCTTGTCCTCCATCTTCTTCCTGAAGCTGTCCTTGCCTTCTCTGATCTTTCTCCTCAGCTCCCTCTGTACGGACTTCAGCATCTCCCTGTTCCCTGACCTGAAGATCCTCTTCTTCTCTCTCAGAAGTGTTTTTATCTCAGGGTTGATCCAGGGTTTGTTGTTTGAGTGACGCCGTATGGTCTTGGTGGGAACGGATTTGTCCACACAGAAGCTGAGGTAGCCCGTGAAGGTGTGAATGAGGCCATCGATGTCCTCACCATGTGGATCGCAGAGCTGCTTCCAGGCGGTGGCTTCAAAACAGCCCTTTAGGGTGTCCATTGTCTCCTCAGACCATAACTCCACAGTGTGCATGGCCGGAGGTTGTCTGTGCACTAGGGGTTTGTACACCGGCCGGAGATGAACCAAGTTGTGATCCGATCTCCCGAGTGGGGGGAGTTGTGATGAGGTGTACGCCTCCTTAGTGTTTGCGTAGAATAAATCCAGTGTTTTATTGTCTCTAGTGTGGCATGTGACATACTGGGTGAACGTGGGTAGAATGGGAGACAGTGAAACATGGTTGAAATCGCCTGAGATGAGGAGAAGAGCATCTGGGTGTTCTGTCTGCAGCCTGCTGGTTACTGAATGGATGACGTCACGTGCTGTCCCAGCGTTCGCCGTCGGATTTGCATAAACAACAATGCAGATCACGTGTGAGTGTTCTCTCGGGAGATATGTAGGCCTCATGCTAACAGCTAGCAACTCAATGTCTTTGCTGCAGTGTCGTTGTTTAACAGTGAAATGCATGGAAAGTAAAGGAACTCTATTTCATTGTGTATGGGAATGTAGATTAATAAGAATGTTTTGGGAAGAGGTGAGGGTAACAATTGAAAAAATAATCTCAAAACAAATCATATTGAATCCTAAATTGTTTTTGTTGGGTCTGTACCCAGAAAAGCATAATTTTAATAAAAGTGAAAGAACATTCATAGACCTCAGTTTGCTTAATGCCAAAAAATGTATTGCACTATTATGGAAAAAGACTCATAGACCAGATGTGACTCAGTGGTTAAGACAGATGTTAACAAACCTTCCATTAGAAAGAATAACATATATACTGAAATCAAAGGAAATTGTGTTTGAGAATATATGGAGACCTTTTATTGATTATGTAAAAAATTTAAACATAACTCTTGAAGAAGAAGGTGAATGATGTGTGTGGACCTTGTAAATTCCAAACTGGTGAACATAATATGTATACTTATGTATTGGATTGTCTAGACTAAACAGAGGAGCATTGTTGAAGATTTGATTTTGCTGGTGGTTGTTGGTGTTTTTAGTGCATTTTTTTTTTTTTTGTAGTACTTTAGTGTTAGTGTTTGATTGTTTGTATCATGTTTGTTAAAAAAAAAAAGGTTCAATAAAGATATTGTGGAAAAAAAAAAATCAACGGACTGGAATGAAACTGACATGACAATAGTGAAAAAAGTAATTGAAGGAATTGTTAAACCACTCACCCACATCTGTAACCTGTCATTTCAAACTGGTAAATTTCCAAACAAAATGAAAATAGCAAAAGTAATACCTCTATACAAAACAGGAGACAGTCATTGTTTCACAAATTATAGGCCCGTCTCTATACTCTCACAATTCTCCAAAATACTTGAAAAAATCTTCACTAAGAGACTGGATGATTTCATTGAAAAATACAACCTTCTTACAGACAGTCAGTATGGTTTTAGAGTGGACAAACCTACATCCTTGGCACTGATCAAACTCATAGAAGAAATTACTAGTTGTATAGATAAAAAAAATTGCTGTAGGAGTATTTATAGATTTAAAGAAAGCTTTTGACACCACTGATCACAGAACTTTACTGAGGAAATTGGAACAGTATTGTCACGACTCGCCGCTCATCATCCACCTCAGCTGTGCGCACACCTGCGCCTCGTCAGCCATGGGCTATTTATCCCACGCAGCCCTGTGCAGCGGTCTGGAGCCGTCTGTTCACATCGGCACTCTCTCCCAGCTGGATCATCTCTCCACGTCAGCTGAGCTACGCTTCCACATAAGCATCATCACCCTTACCTCTTTGCAAGTCTTCTCCCCTGTGCACAGGTGGATTCCTTGGCGGCGGATAACCCTGTCATCGCCATCCCTTCCCTCATCGTCGTCACTGGCTCAGCAGGACGCTGTCTCCCGGGCTTCTCCCTTGGCCAACGCCAGCCACCCGCCACCTACAAGTAAGCAGCACTCCGCTCATTATACCTGTCTAGGTGTGGTGCCCTTTACCCTTGTCCTCTGCTCTCTCCATAGGGTTGCCTGGCTGTACGGCGTACTGCTCTGTTTCCTGTGCACCGGCATTCACCCACATCACATACCCATATCTCATCCATCCATCCATACACACCGGCTTGTTGAATAAAGCTATTAAATCTTCCCTGAGCCTGCGTGCATGTTTCCTGAGCCGGACATTATGTCAGGTATGGGATAAGAGGGGTCGGACTGAGTTGGAAAGTTGTTTAAGTAACAGACAACAATTTGTACAAATAGGTGAGCACAAATTACCCTTCATGGACATCACTTGTGGTGTGCCCCAGGGGTCAGTTTTGGGACCCAAACATCTTTACCTTATATATAAATGACATATGCCAAGTATCAAAAATTCTGAAATTTATTTTGTTTGCCGATGACACAAATATCCTTTGCACTGGAGTGAATTTGCAGCAGGTTTAGAGGTGGTCACAACAGAAATGAAAAGGTTAACGCAGTGGTTCAACAAAAAGAAATTATCTGTAAATCTGAAAAAAAAACAAAGATTATGTTGTTTGAAAATTATAAAATAAATCATGAAATAATGGTAACGATAGATGATACCAGAATTGAAATAGTACAGGAAAATAACTTTCTGGGGGTGACACTAGACAATAAAATCTGCTGGAAACCTCACATCAGTCACATCCGGGTCAAGCTGGCAAAATGTATAGGGATACTGGGGAAGACAAGACACATTTTGGACTATAAATCATTGTTCTTACTGTACAATTCACTATTTTTTTACCATATCTTAACTACTGTGTAGAGGTCTGGGGAAACACCTACAGGACTAACCTACAGCCAATATGCACATTACAAAAAAAGCTATAAGGATAATAAATAATGTAGGCTATAGAGACCATACCAACTCGTTGTTTTTAAAGTCACATGCCATAAAGTTCATGGATTTAGTTAAATCTAAGACAGCACAAGTAATGTACAGGGCAATTAATAATCAACTCCCAACTAATATACAAAAAATATTCAAAAAAAGAGACAATGATTATAATTTGAGAGGGGACTTAAACTTTACAAAACCTAAGGCACAGACAACTAAGAAAAGTCTGTGCATATCTGTCTGTGGGGTGGATTTGTGGAAGAGTCTGCAGCTGGAACTAAAAGTATGTACAAACAGAAATCAATTCAAAAATAGGTATAAACACTATTTGCTGAAAGGATATACGTTAGAGGTGTAGTATTAATATGTATGATGCAGTAAGCTCACTCTGGGACACTATGGTATGGTAGGCGGGACAGTACTGTGCATATCTGTGTATATCTGTGTTTTTTTTGTTTTTTTTCCCTTGCCTTCTGATTGTTGCTCTGAGTGTTGCTATCCCTGTGCTGTTGCAATCCTGGAATTTCCCCAGGATTGTTGTGGGACTAATAAAGGCTTATCTTATCTTATCTTATCTTATCTTATCTTATCTTATCTTTGTTGTTTGGGGCTGGGTATATATTTATGGACTGTATGTATGTAGAGATGGATGGGTGTCAATGTTGATATGTATAGAATATAGTTAATTGTCTACTTGGGGTCTCAATTGAGGTAATAGGTATATATTTCACATGGGTTGTATTTAGGGAAAAGAGGAGTTGGAGTAAATAAGTGTAAACTTCCTTCTCCCTTTCGAGAACTGAATACTGTCACTTTTATTGCACTTGTCATTTGTTTTGTTTTTTGTTTTTTTGTTTGAAATCAAAATAAAGTATCTATCTATCTATCTATCTATCTATCTATCTATCTATCTATCTATCTATCTATCTATCTATCTATCTATCTATCTATCTATCTATCTATCTATCTATCTATCTATCTATCTTTCAATTAAACACACATTCTTAAGCATTATTATATATAGCAAAACATATAACGTTATTGCTCAGGCCAAAACACAACTTCTCTTATTTTTAAAGAACACTCTTTTTAAAAAAACAAACAAACAAAAAAACAACTCAGAACCAAAACTAAGAACTAAGGTCTGCGGGTAGACTGTTAAAGTATGTCTGAATAAATACCCTGAGGAATGATGAGGCTCAGCTTTATTAATATCTTGGACACAGAACAGCCACCAGGCAGGGGCATTGACAAAGAGGGCGTATAATGGATGCCCCCTGGTATTTATAGGGCGGTGCAGTGGCAGAAGAGGAAGTGGTCGCCACTACACCACACTTCACAATAAAGGACACATGAAACCCAACATCACATCCCCCCCCTCCCGCAGAAAGTCCAAAAACACACGCACGATTAAGACCCTCCCCAATATAGGACCTGAATCACGCACTAAGAAAACCAAACTGAGATTCCTGAATGGCCTAACAACAAAACCTAAACTAGGGAGGACGGGTGGACTACCGTCCTACCCCACACAGCAAGGTAGATTATTCTGCCACCTGTAAACTGCAAAACTCCATTAATAACTCAAAATTACTACCGTGTTCCTACACTAATAGAACACCCAGAACAGTAACTTTTTTTTTTTTTTTACATGCACGAACATATGAACAATAGAACTAGATAACACAATTTACATTACTGTCCTTTCGACAGAAAAGGGTAGAACCGGCTTGGGGAAGCCCAGGGCAGCCCTTCAGCAGATGCACCCCTGGAAGCAACAGGCTCCCAGAATAGTGGCTGATCTCATGGATGAAAGCTCCTCTCCTCATCACCACCGACTGCTGTCCTTGTCCAGCCCCGCCACCAGGAGCCTCTTCCCAGACACACCGCAGCCCGTTGGCATGCCTCACTGAGCCATTAGACAACTAGAAGTAAGCTGTGCCCAGCTTAGCCACGATGCGTAGGTGTCCTGCTGGCTGTCGTCTGGCCCATATTTGCCTTGGACGTCCTTCTTCCTGAACCTGGACCAAGTCCATGACCCTGGCACGTGGTCTCTCCGTGCCTGCTGGTCTGGCCCTGACTGCTTCTAAAGCCGTTGCAATGGTTGCCATGATAGCTGCATATCCTCCATCTCTCTGCAGCCAAGCTCTGGAGGAGTCTGGGGCTAGCACGCTGGCATCACTCGTCGACACAGGTGCCTCGCTGCCACACTCGGCGCCCTCTCCTACCGTTCCCCTAGCACTGGCACTGAGACCCTTCTGTGTCGAACCTGAGTTAGGCTGGTCCTGCTTGACCACCATGGTGTCTGTTAGGTCTTCGTCCCACACAGCGTCATCCTCTGCCAGCAGAACCAGACAATTCCACTGACCACAACCAGACCATTCTTCCCCAGCTTTATCTTTGATGGCGAAACCCAGTCCGTAAAACAGGTCACAGCCCATGATGTTGTCGCCTCGGGCTGTGATGGGGAACGTGAAATCAGCCATCACCGCCATCTTGTACCGAAATGATAACTCCAATGTTCCAATCGTGCACAGCCTGCCACCTCCATAACCATAAAGTGGCGCTGGGTTACCTCTTATCCTGTAGTGGGGGAAAAACTTCCTCACCGTGGCCCAATTCAGCAGCGATCCCTCCGCTCTCGTGTTAAGCAGCAGCAGCACCTCCACACCATCCAGTGTCACTGTGCAGAACGCGTACCTGTTGGAACTTGAGGACACTGTGTGGATAGTTGTTGGGGGCAGGTGGCGTGATTTCTTCCATGAGCTCTCCGGCTCAGATACACGGCACACTCTAGCATAATGGTTCAATCGTCCACACTTGCCACAACGCTTCCCTCTAGCCGGGCATTCTATAGCCTTGTATTGGTGCTTTGTGGACCCACAACCCATGCACGGGGATTTTCCCGGGACAGACTTTTGGCTGGTAGCATTGGTTTTTGCGTCGTCGTTGTCCAAGTTATCCTCGCTATCAGGGTCTGCTACTAATGCCACAGCGGTAGGCTCCAGCTGCTGTTGTGACTGGCGCCACATTAGCTCCAAAGCTAGCTTGTCTGCAGTCTCCATTTGGAGAACTAGCTTGACAGTCCTGGCTAATGATAAGTCACTTGGAGCCGTGAGTAGCCTAGTTTGTAAAGCGGCGCTGTTCGTGTTCTCCGCCAGCTGGTCAAGTAACATTTCTTCCTCCAGTGGCCCAAAACGACACTCGCTAGCTAACTGCCTCAAGTCAGCGACAAACTGGTGGACAGGCTCACTTGCATGTTGATGTCACTGCCGGAACCGAATCCTCCGGACAGTCATGCTATCTAGGGTGTGAAAATGGCTTGCCAGCAACCTGACCACGTCCTCAAACGAGTCCGAAGCCCTGAGTGTGTGCAGGATATGCTGGCCCTCAATTCCCAAATTATGGACAAGGAGCGCATGTGCTCTTAGCTTATTTAGCTCACCCAGGTCGAGCGCGATGATGTAATGTTGCTAAAGCCACAAACCATCTTGGCCAGGGCACAGGTGGCTTGCCTGGGAGCTCCATGAAGGGGCGAAGTGGTGTAATACACACCTCCATAGTTTGTCCTCGTCGCCAAAATGTTATGTCTGAATAAATACGTTGAGGAATAATGAGGCCAGGTGAATGGGCGAACTCAGCTTTATTAATATCTTGGACACAGAACAGCCACCAGGCAGCAGCATCGGCAAAGAGGGCGTATAATGGATGCTCCCTGGTATTTATAGGGTGGTGCAGTGGCAGAAGAGGAAGTGGCCGCCAATACACCGCACTTCACAATAAAAAACACATCAAACCCAACATCACATAGACCACCGTTGGACCCAGTGCAGCTGGGTGGGTTGTTTTGCCACCTTTTCAGCCGCGTTCCTGCCTGAACAGTTCCTTTTTTTTTTTCCTATACAGTCTTCCACGTGGAAAGCAGTTCTGCCGGAGGGGCATTGTAGTGGGCCCATGGCAGACACATCCCTGGAGCTGTTGGACCCCTGGGGCCAGGGCCAATCTTCATGACACCAGGGCCCGGGTCCCACACTGCGGCAGCTGACTCCCATGAATCCTCGCCGTCTGGAGCAGCCACCTGGGAATGCCATAGTTGATCTGCGTGCCGAACTGAACCATCTGTCAGTCGGAAGCACGCTGCTCCTAGTTTCGCCACAATCCTCACCGGTGCCCATTGTCTCATTGGCTGTGGCCCAGTCAGTTGCCGTCTCGGTCTCTTGCCGGTGCAAACCCGAACCTAGTCCATAACTTGGAGTAGCACCTTGCTCGGTTTCATGTGTCATTGTGATTACGGTGGTTCTGCATACTTGTCCAGTTTGGGAACTCTGTTGTGGTTCCATTGTCACCGTGTTTGTTGCAGACCCTTCACCCGTTGTCTCTGTTGTTGCTACCATAGATTGAAGCTTGTCGTGGGTACGGAAGGTGTCCGGTGTCTTTCCGGTGTTGCTCATTGAAGCGGACTCGTCACCTGCTGGCTCGGTCGTAACCTCCATAGCTTGTTGAGTGTGGGTACAGAAGCAGTCCGGTTCCTCCTCTCTCCTGTCTGATGTGCTCTGTTGTGTCGCATTGTGAGCAGTGTTTGTGCCTGGTTGTTGTTGTTGTGCTTCAGGGCTTTCTGCATGCTCAGGCTCCCTCTCCCGTGGCTCCGATTCTGGCTGAGCGAGGAATGGAGGTGAGTCCAGCTGCTGCCCACCTCCTGGGCAGCTCTCCTCCTGAGAGCACGGGGTGGATGGTTTGGTGTTGGTGCCTCCTTGAATTACCTCGTCCCACACCACTTCATCGTCGTCAACGCCGGACCATTCAAACCCAGCACTGTCTCGGATAGTGAAGCCCAGTCTGTAGAAGAGGTCAAATCCCATAATGTTGTCACTGTGTGCTGCCACCTGGAACGTAAAGTCGTACACAATCTTAGACTTGTAGTAGACCATCAGCTCGACCATTCCCACATTGCACAGTCTGTGACCGCCATATCTGTACAGTGCCATTGGGTTCTTTTTAATTTTGTGGTTGGGGAAAAACTTCTTCACCATGGCCCAGTTTAACATTGACCTGACCGCCATGGTATTGAGCAGTAGCGGTACAGTTACCCCGTCTAACTCAACTATGCCATATGAATAACCGTTGCTGTCGGGGCTTACCGCATGAATGGTTGTTGTTGGCGGGTGGCTTGGCTTACTTGGTGGGCTCCACGGAGTCGGCGACCGGCACACTCTGTCGAAATGATTTAAGTGTCCACACTTGTTACACTGTTGTCCTCTTGCTGGGCAAAAACGTGCTCTGTCCTGGTGCATCGGGGACCCACAGCTACCACAGACGGGGCCTCTCAGAGTGGTCCTTTGGTTAACGGCATTCATCTCATACTCTTCTGACGTGTCCTGATATTCCTCCGTGCCCACTGCGTTAGGTAGCGCCGCCTGTTTGGGTACCTTCTGTGGTTGGCACCCATTTAGCTCTGTTGCTAACCTCTCCGGTGCTTCAAGCTGGAATGCTAGCTCTATTGTGCTAGCTAGTGTCATGTCGTTTGGCGCCATTAGCATCTTAGCTCTGAGCCTCGGGTTACATGTGTGCTCAGCTAACTGGTCCCGCACCATCTCATCTTCCAGCAGTCCAAAACGGAACATGTTAGCCAAATATCTCAGGTCAGCGATGAATTGTTGTATGGACTCACCAACTCCCTGTCACCTCTGGCGGAATCAAACTCATCGTGCTATCACATTGTCCGGTGTAGCAAAGTAGCTAGCAAGCAGTTCAACAGCATCCACATATGACTCCGTCAGACCCAGGGTGTGGAAAATTCTCTGACCCTCTATGCCTAGGTTGTGGACAATAAGTACTTGTTTCCCTACTTTGTCGAGTTTTCCCAGATCCAACGCTACAACGTAGGTTTCAAACGCATCCAGCCATCGTGTCCATGGAATGCTCAGTTCACCCGGGGACTCAAGAAAGGGCCGTAGTGGTCTCAAGCACGCTTCCGTGGTTCGTAATTTTCTTTGCCAAATATTATGCCCACAAACCTGGCAGTGATGAAGGACGAGGATGCTGTAGTTGAACGGAACTTTATTACAGAACCGTTGTAATACAAGAATGCGTACACACTTAGTTATAACTCTTGTTCTCAGTCCTCACCTAACTCTCGCTCTCCGAACACGCCAGTGAGATGGCGGACCGCCCAATATACAGTGGTGTGAAAAAGTGTTTGCCCCTTCTTGATTTCTGATTTTTTTTTGTATGTTTGTCACACTTAAATGTTTCACATCATCAAACAAATTTAAATATCAGACAAAGATAACACAAGTAAACACAAAATACAGTTTTTAAATAAAGGTGTTTATTATTAAGGGTAAAAAAAATCCAAACCTGCATGGCCCTGCGTGAAAAAATGATTGCCCTCTCCCTCGTTAAAACATAAATTAATTGTGGTTTATTACATCTTTGGAAAGCTGAGTTCAATTTCTCTAGCCACACCCAGGCCTGATTACTGCCACACCTGTTCTCACTTAAATCACTTAAATAGGACCTACCTGACTAAGTGAAGTAGACCAAAAGATCCTCAAAACCTAGACATTGTCCTGCGATCCAAAGAAATTCAGGAACAAATGAGAAACAAAGTAACTGAGATCTATCAGTCTGGAAAAGGTTAAATAGCCATTTCTAAAGCTTGGGACTCCAGTGAACCACAGTGAGAGACATTATCCACAAATGGCCAAAACATGGAACAGTGGTGAACCTTCCCAGGAGTGGTCGGCTGACCAAAATTACCCCAAGAGCGCAGCGACGACTCATCCAAGAGGTCACAAAAGACCCCACAACAACATCCAAAGAACTGTAGGCCTCACTTGCCTCAGTTATGTTGATGTTGGCATTGATGGGCATGGACGACAGGCATTTTCTGTTTGCCCACCTGTTCCTCCGGAACCTCCCAACAGAGGCAAGAGCGGTCCTTGCCAATTCGCTGGTTGCTGGCCGTGCGTGACTACTGGGCACTAGCCCAGGAGGCAGATCGGATCATCCTCACCACCAGAGCCCTCACAGTGAGCGCGGCGGCGTCGGAACACAGCGAGACAACCAGCGGAGACGAGGAGCCGGCGACGGTAGTGGCAGCGGGGGCCAGGAAGTGCCAGAGAGACACGCTCTACTTCTACTACCGCCGCTTTGGAGAGAATGCACGCAGATGTGTGCCACCATGCCAATTCAAGCGTTCGGGAAAGGCCAAGGCCGGCAGTCAGTAGCAGCTGCGACCGCCGGTGAAGAGAATAAGCTGCTCTACATGACGGACTCGCGCTCGGGGAGACGGTTCCTTGTAGACACCGGCTCCCAGAAGAGCCTCATCCTGCCGTCTTACGCCGACCGGCTAGCAGGAGCTAGCGGCCCCCAGCTGGTAGCCGTAAATGGCTCGAACATTAAGACTTTTGGTGAGAGAACACTGACTTTATCCCTACACAGCCGTATGTACGAGTGGACTTTTGTCATAGAAGCATTGAGTTTCCCAATTCTGGGAGCTGATTTTCTGTGTGCACGCGGGTTGCTAGTCGATGTTGCTAACAGGCACCTGGTTAATGCAATGTCTTTTGATTCTCTCCCCTGTACAGCTCAAGGGGCCGGGCCAATAACACAAGCCAACGTCACAGCTCCAGGCGGTAAGTTCCACACACTGCTCACTCAGTTCCCAGCACTCACGGTCTCAACATTTTCGGCGGCCAGCACTAAACACAGGGTGGAACACTTTATCACCGCCACTGGGCTGCCCATTTTCGCACGACCTCGGTGCCTGGACGCAGCTAAACTGGCCATAGCGCGCGAGGAGTTTGCCAACTTGGAAAGGTTGGGCATCATCAGGCGCTCAAACAACCCTTGGGCATCCCCGCTACACATGGTCCCTAGAGCTGAGGGATCGTGGCGACCGTGCGGAGATTTCCACAGGTTGAATAACGCCACAGCGCACGACCGCTACCCGATTCCCCATATTCAAGATTTTTCTGTTCACCTCGCCGGGGCACGCATTTTTTTCTAAAATAGACCTGGTCCGTGGTTACCACCAGGTCCCAGTGCACACGGAGGACATACCCAAAACAGCGGTAATAACTCCGTTTGGCTTGTTTGAGTTTTTACGCATGCCCTTCGGATTAAAAGGCGCGGCACAGACATTCCAACGCATGATGGATGCGGTGTTGTGCGATCTGCTGTTTGTGTTTGTCTACCTGGATGATATCCTGGTGGCCAGCGCTTCCGAGGACAAACACGTAACCCACCTCAGGACGGTTTTCCGGAGGTTGGAGGAGCACGGGTTAATAATCAACCCGGCGAAATGCCAGTTAGGCTTGACGGGGATTGACTTTTTGGCGCACCACATCTCACCGGAGGGAGTGATACCCTTGCCCGACAAGGTGCACGCCGTGGCGAATTTTTCCCGGCCTCAGACGGTCAGGGCGCTGCAAGAGTTTTTTGGGATGGTTAACTTTTATAACTGGTTCCTCCCCCGTGCAGCTCAGCTCATGCAGTCATTGTACGCCGCGCTCAAGAAACGGAAACCGGAGGACAGAGTCAAATGGACTCCGGAGCGGAAGCAGGCGTTCTCTGAGGTTAAAACAGCCCTGGCAAACGCTGCACTGTTGACGCACCTGGACCCGGCGGCCCGGATAGCGCTTACTACCGACGCCTCGGACGTGGCCATGGGGCCGTCGTGGAGCAACACGTTGCCGGTTCTTGGCAGCCGCTCGCTTTTTTCAGCAGGGCTTTGCACGACAGTAAGCGTAAATACAGAGCGTTCGACAGAGAGTTGCTGGCCCTCCACCTGGCTATACGCCACTTCCAGTTCTGGCTGGAAGGGCGCAGCTTCACCGTGTTCGTGGACCACAAGCCGCTAGCGTTCGCGATGGCCAAGGTTTCGGAACCATGGTTGGGCCGGTAGCAGAGACAGCTGGCTGCGATCTCGGAGTTTACGACCAATATTCAGCATGTGTCGGGTAAACTGAATGTGGTGGTGGACTGCCTCTCGCACACAGTAGTGGCCCCGGTCTGTGTGGGGATAGATTATACAGCTATGGCGGCAGAGCAGATTGGCGATGCGGACGTGTGCGCGCTCCAGTCTGGACCAACAGGGTTAAGGCTGGAGAGCAGAGTACTGCAAGACGGCAGCCCCCCCCCAATCTGCAACGTCTCCACGGGAGGCCCGCACCTGGTGGTCCCAGTTGTTTGGCGCCGCCAAGTGTTTGAATCAGTTCACGCTCTGGTGCACCCAGGAGTGCGCGTGTCAGTCAAAATGGTGGGAGCGAAGTTTGTATGGCCAGGCCTGCGCAAACAAGTGAAAGAGTGGGCGGCAGCCTGCGTAGCGTGCCAATGAGCCAAAGTACACAGACACATGAAGGCTCCTTTGGAGCCGTTTCGTAAACCGGCTAAGAGGTTCGACCATGTTCACGTGGACGTCGTGGGCCCCCTCCTGCCATCGCAGGGGTGCATGCACCTTCTGACAGTGGTGGACCGTACCACACGCTGGCCAGAAGCAGTCCCGCTGGCGGCAACCGCGTCCGCGGACGTGGCATGTGCTTTTTTGACGACATGGGTGGCACGTTTTGGCATCCCGTCAGACATAACGTCTGATAGGGGCCCGCAGTTTGTTTCCGGCCTCTGGTCCGCAATGGCCCATAGCCTGGGTGTTGCAATTCATCGCACAACCGCGTACAACCCGCAGGCCAATGGGTTATGCGAGCATTTCCATAGGTCACTGAAAGCAGCGCTCAGGGCTTCGCTGACGAATGCAAATTGAGTAGACCAGTTGTCGTGGGTTTTATTGGGGTTGCGTTCCGCACCAAAAGATGATTTGGAGGCTTCCCCGGCGGAGCTTGTTTTTTCTCAGCCACTGCGTGTCACGCGGGGCTCTAGGGAGCCACGCAATAAGAGCCGAGGGCGAGCCAGTGAGTCGTGATGTTTTATTAAAGGTAAGGGGTGAGGGATGAGGAAAGCACAGATACTCGTACAGAGGTTCACTCACAAGTTGCACAGCGCAGGAGCAGGGAGCTCGTACCGGACATAGGGGTAACTTTATTTATTTAGCGAATGCAAAGTCCTTAAGCCAAGCAGTTGCCTCCTGGTTTGCTGTATGGAGGGTGTGTAATCCTCCTTCCAGTCTTTGGAGCGGGCAAGCCTCTATGATGTGTTCCATAGTTTGCTCCTCTCCACATGCGCACAGTGGGCTAGGGCTACTGCCCCATCTGTGAAGGCTGGCCAAGCAGGGGCCATGTCCAGTCCTGAAGCGATTGAGTGTAGACCACTGTCTCCTTGGGAGGTTGGTGCCCGGGACCTGTTGGTTGGGGTTTATCACCAGCTGTTTGTTTGGGACCTCCTTGGTCTCCCATTCCTCTTGCCAAGCTGTCTGGATGGTAAAGTCAGCTGGGGGAGGGTTTTTCTAAATCGGCCATCTGGATGAAAGTCGGGCAGTGGGTGGGGTGTAGATATCTGCATGGATTGGTAAGTGAGGAAAATCTTTAACTTTTTGGAGCATCCTTTGAGTTAATGCTGCTCGCCGGATGTGTGGAGGGGCTATGTTTGACAGTACAGAGAGCCAGGGGAGTGGTGTTGAGCGGATTGTTCCAGTTATAGTTCTCATGGTTGAGTTGAGCTGGGTGTCTACATGGTGTGTGTAAGATGACCTGGACCAGACAGGGGCACAATATTCTGCTACAGAGTATGAAAGGGCCAGTGCTGAGGTGCACAGGGTGGAGACTGCCGCCCCCCATTTTGCACCAGCGAGCTTGCAGAGCAGGTTGTTTCGTACTTTCACCTTAGCAGCCGTCCCCTTTAGATGTTCCTTGAAGGATAAGGTCCTATCAAGGGTCACTCCAAGATAAGTTGGATTTGGGGCATGCTTAAGCTTGAGTCCGCTCAGGTGGATGTTTAGTTCTCTGGCAGCTTTTGCATTGTGGAGATGAAATACACTGGAGACGGTTTTTGCTGGGCTTGGTTTTAGGCGCCAGATTTTGCAGAACTGGTCCAGTTTAGCAAGATCTTCCGTGAGCACCCGTTCCAGTGGTTCAAAGTCTGGTGCTTGGAATGCCAAACAGATGTCGTCTGCATAGATGAATTTGCGGGATTTTGTAGTAGGCAGGTCGTTTATGTAGAGGTTGAACAGAGTTGGAGCTAGAACTGAGCCTTGTGGGAGTCCATTTTTCTGCATTCTCCATGCACTTGTGTTCTGACTGAGGTGGACTCTGAACCTTCGGTTGGTCAGCAGGGTTTTTATAATTGCTGTTGCCCAAGCAGGGATCGCCTTTATAAGTTTCAGGAGGAGGCCTTTGTGCCAGACCGTATCATAGGCGGCTGTAAGATCGAGAAACACAGCCCCTGTCTTCAGTCTGCTCTCGAAGCCATTTTCAATGAAGGTGGTTAGGGCCAGTACTTGTTCTCCTGTACTGCGGTCCTTGCAGAAACCTGCTTGATCCACACTTAGAATATCCTCTATTTCTGGGGAAATGCGTTGCAGTATTAGGCGCTCCATGATTTTGTAAGGAACGCTGAGTAGGGAGATTGGGCGGTAGCTTGCTGGTAGTTTGTGGTCTTTGCCAGGTTTTGGGATGGCAATGACCTTTGCTGCCCGCCATTTCTTTGGGATCGAGTTCGTTTGTGTGATCCTTGTGTAGAATTGTGTCAACCAGGTTAGGGCTCGGGGGCCAAGATTTTTCATGAATTCTGGGAAGATGTTATCGTATCCTGCTGCCTTTCCACATTTCAGGCCCTGTAGGACTTTCTCCAGTTCAGCAGCCTCGAAGGGTTCAGGGTTCGTTTCCTCTACAGGCATTTTTTGGTGTTTTTTTAGCTCAGTTGTAACTGCTCTTCTGGTGTCTTTGTCTTGGGGTGCTTTGGCGATAGTCAGTAGGTGGGATGCAACTTGGTTGGGTGTGACGGATGCTCGGCTTTGGCTAGGGGGCTTCTGTGCAGCTCCTAGGCGACGGATGAGGCTCCAACATTTCCTGCTAGAGTGGGTAAAGCTCCGGTCAGCAACTGTCTCCTCCCATTTCTTTCGCCGGGCTGTATTTCGCGATTCAATGAGATGGTCTGTTATCTCTGGGTCCCCTGATGTTTGATAGGATTGTAGGAGGGCAGCACTTTCTCCGTCCAAACATGGGACATAGAGGGGTCGGTAGCCTCGTGGGATTGCAGTATGGGCAGCCTTGAAGATTGCGCTGCAGAAGCGGTTGTATGCTTCATCTACAGTGATGGTGTGGAGTGGGATGGTAACAACGCTCCGGTCCAGAGTTTCACTGAATTTCTTCCAGTTGGCTTTGCGGAAGTTCCAGCGCATCTTCCTTGGGCTGTATATGACTGGAAGTTGTAGGCCAATGTGTACAAGCAGGGGCCGGTGTTGGCTGTGTGGAAAATCATCAAGAATGAGGATCTGTGTAGGATATGGCTCCCCATTCAAAGAGCTGACCCAACACAGGTCAGGAGAATAGTCCTTCTTCCACCTAGCAGAGTGGAAGGTTCCTCTTTGTTTGGGGTCGTATATCAAAGCGAGGTCATTTCTGGATGCCCAGTCTGAAAGTGCCTCCCCATCACTGTCCACTGCTGGGTACCCCCAGTCAGGGTGATGGCTGTTAAAGTCCCCCACATAGATGGCAGGGTGGGGTAGGGTGGGTAAGACCTGCAGATCCCAGTTGGCATTAGGGGGCTTGTACACATTGACAATATGGAAGCCACCAATGATTATGGTGTCTGAGAAATGTGTTGTTATCAGGTGATTTGCTTCAACTATGTCAGAACGCACATAGGTGGCACGTCCATGTTTAGCATGTAGAACATAGCACAGGAGGTCAAAGCCTTTGATGGTGAAGCGGCCAGCTTCCTCTGTGCCAATATGAGTCTCTTGGAGGCAGATTACATCAATTGAATGTTGGAAGGCGAGGACTTCAATAAGGCTTCGCTTGGCTGCAGATAGGCCTTCAACGTTTAGTTGTAATATGCGAAGGGCAGATCCTACCACAAAGTGCTCTTGGGGCTGTTTGCTTTCGGCTTTAGGACTGTGACTAGGATTCTTCTTTGACTTGGCACAGAGGCGTCGTCTCTTCGAATTTAGTCTGCTGGTAGGATCATTAGCTTCCCCAGGCGAACCCGGGTACTGGCGGAGGGCGCGACGAGAACGCTGATCCATTGCCCCCCATAGGGGTAACAAGGCATACATACTCTCAGCGGGTAACAATCACAGGAATGCTGTAAGGGGAGTAGAGGCTGACACCAGACGAAGGGGCTTCAGCCTAGCAGTGCTTATGTCGCAGCCCCGAGTCATCGAGGCTGCTCCTATTTATTCTCATTGGCAGCGCCCCAGCTGATGAGGATTAATTGGCCCCAGCCGTCCGTAATGCTGCCAGCTGGGAGCCTGCTGAGACGCTGCTCAATGAGAAGCAGGGATGAAGGGAAACATGGGCTGAGCACCGAAACGTCATCTCATCCCATGGTGACAGAGCCTCCCCCTCAAGGTCGGGCTCCTGAACGACCAGGAACATCCCAGCCCCCCCCCCCACCACCACCTAGGGTGGGTGGAAGGGAGGCAGGACCGGAGGGGAAGAAGCAAAGGGAAGGACAATACCAAAAGAATGACAAAAACGGATAACGCAATTACAGAGTATGGATAACAGAACAAACACTACTCCATAATGCACAGACAAAACTAAGAGCAGGACAAGGGTGATAAAAAAAAAGAAGACGCTGAGTACAAGTGATAAATAGCAAAAACAATACACAACGCTAAATAGAACAAGAGGTGATCACAGAGCATGGTTGAAAAAGAACCCAAAACACATTACTCCATGAAACAAAAGTGGGCTAAGAACAGGACAAGAATAATGGGAATGACGTGCACCGGTAAGTAAAAAGATAACAGAACACACGGCGCCAAATGCAAGGAAGGACACCTAGGAGAAAAACGGTGATAGGGTAACAGGACAACAATAAGGTAAAAAGCTGAGTATGGTTAAAAAGGGGAAAACCCAATACACAGCACCAAATATATATACACACAGTCACCCAGAGGAGTGAAGGTGAGTGGGACAAACGGACAATTACAGAATATGGTTGGACGGGAACAAAACACATAACTCTATAACGACAAGGCTAAGAACAAGGCACTAAGAAGGAAAATGCTGAGTACGGATAATGAAGAGGGGGAAGAAAAAAACCCACAATACACAGCACCGTATATATATATATCTACACACACAGTCACCTAAAGGAGAGAACGTGACTGGGACAAACGGACAATTACAGAGTATGGTTTGATGGGAAACAAAACACATAACCCTATAATGCACAGACAAAGCTAAAAACAAGGCACAAAAAGGAAAATGCTGAGTACGGAAAATGGAAAACAACACACAGCACTATGAATATATATTCACCAACAGGACAAAATATTACACCCGAGTGACCTTAATAATAACAAAAGAAAAGCGACACCCAAGGAATATGTCAGGCAGAGTCCAAAATGGCCTAGGTGGCTCCGGAGGTCTCCCCGCCCATTGTCCAGTTGGCGAACCGGGGAAAGGGAAATGTTCGGACGGCAAACTCCGGACCCAGATCCCAGGAACCCAGTCCACCGGCAGCCGAACCAGGCCACCCAGAAGCAAACACAGATCACCGGGGGGTTGGACCAGAACACCGAACCGAAAATCTTGCGGGTCGGGTCGTCGACCCGCATCACTCAACCACCAGGACCGTTGAGACGGACGAAGGGTCAAAGTGGGTCCCGGTGGAAGAGGCTCAGGGGAGAGCCAATGACGAGGGCAATGAGCGTCAGGCCGCAGGGAAGCGGCCACCTCCTCACCGGACCTGGACAACACTGGGGCAGCACCCACGTCGGACCCCGATTGGGCCTTAGGCGAACCCACGTCGGACACCGCTGGAGCAGCACCCACGTGGGACCCCGATTGGGTCTCGGGCGAACCCACGTTGGACGCCGCTGGAGCAGCACCCACGTTGGACACCGCACCAGAACCGACCTCCAACGTTGAACCTGGACCCTCCAGCACCACGAGGAACGGCAACTCCTCGCCGGTGACCCTGAAAGAAGGCTCAGAAGAGAAAACAGAACCAGGATCAGGATCACCAGCAGCGCCAGAACCCGGCGGGACGAGCTCAGACGCAGCGGGTGGCTGCACCCGGCTCATCTCCCCTAGAGACAGGCTAAAGTGCTCAGAGATATAAAGAGAGAAAAGAAAGGAGAGCACTCGCCTGATCTCGGGTTCTGACGCCGTCCAGGACTGCGAAGATCCAGGATCCGTTGTCAGGAGGTCGTTGTCAGGCTCCCATCCAGCCGCGTCGGGCCCCGCAGCCAGCACGATGGTCAGCGCAGCTTGAGGTTCCTCCAGCTCTGGTAACCCCGCCGACGATCCATTCGGCGTGAAGCCAGAAGAACCTCGTCCCGCTGGACCGAACCGCTCCTCCGTGGAGACCCGGGGATGCTTAGTCGTCGGCGCAGACTCCACGCAGCAGTCAGTCCCCCTCCTCCGTCCGCAACGTAGCTGCGGAACCACAGGCCCTCTCCTTATCCCACCACGTTGACCCGGAGCCGGGGATCGCTCAGTGGAGAGAGACACAGAGGATGCAGGATTAGGAACACAGGTTACAGCAGGTGGGGGGAGTTCAGGGAGCTGCGAACCCTGAACTCCTCCTCCAGGAATGTGACAGAGCAAATCATTAAGCAGATGTGAATAAACTATGACTTGCCTGCCTCCTGGAGGTTGGATATCACCTGCTGTGGTGGACACTGCTTCTTCTTCTCCCCGCCCGGCGATAACGGAGGACCCCCTGGGAAACCGTCTGAGGATCGCTCGCGTAGTCTCCAGCAGAGAGCTCACCAGGCCGAGATTCCAAGCACACACAGCCGTCGAGAAGCGCGTCGAGGAGGAGGGGGAAACAGCCGGGATGAACCAGCCCGAATGTCCTGGAGTGACAGTGGGGAAAAGAGGCTCAGGGAACGAGGCTGTGAAAACTCCACGCTGACGAGACGAAGAGGTGACAGCTGCGTGGGGGGAACGGTCCTGGCGGCAGCCCAGAACTGGATCCGGAAGGGGGTCGTGAGACTTTGCGATGTGACGACGACTTCTCCCAGGGAACGAAACGAGGGGGGAACCCAGGAATCACCGCTCCTGATCAGAGACCGAGGTGAGGAGGGCATTGAGCTTGGGACAGCTTCGTTGCTCTGGAGTCCTCTCCACCAATCTCACTGCCGCCGCCACGCGCCTGCAGATGGTGACAGGATGCACAGTGGAGCTCGTCACAGCCGCTTGGCCCCAGACGTAACTGCTGTCAGCTGCGGCTCCTTGGAGGGAATCCCGAGTGACATGGTACAGGTCGGGGAAAGCCCTCTGGCTGGCGCGAACTCCCGGGCTGGAATGGCAGCAGGAACGGGATCCCGAAGCGGGGGGCAACGTCATCCACTTCGGCTTCCTGCCGGGGTTTCCATCCAACCCGCGGAGCTTCTCTCGCTGTGTACCTGTGGCGTCTATCCTGGCACTGTCCTCGAGATGGAACAAAGAATGAGGGTGACAGTCCAGGAGATCCTCAGCACGGCCCGGATGCCAGCGTCTCGAGTTGGAGGCGTCGTGCAGGGTGAAGAGCGTCCTGTCGACAGCCCCCGAGATGGACCTCAGCTTGTTGCCCTGGCGTCGGGAGTGACTCCTGGGAAACGGCATGCTAACAGCGCTGACACCCGGACAGAAAGGTACAATTCCACAGCGACTCACGGCCGCCGGCAACTCGTCTGGCTGCGACATACTGTCACGCGGGGCTCTAGGGAGCCACGCAATAAGAGCCGAGGGCGAGCCAGTGAGTCGTGATGTTTTATTAAAGGTAAGGGGTGAGGGATGAGGAAAGCACAGATACTCGTACAGAGGTTCACTCACAAGTTGCACAGCGCAGGAGCAGGGAGCTCGTACCGGACATAGGGGTAACAAGGCATACATACTCTCAACGGGTAACAATCACAGGAATGCTGTAAGGGGAGTAGAGGCTGACACCAGACGAAGGGGCTTCAGCCTAGCAGTGCTTATGTCGCAGCCCCGAGTCATCGAGGCTGCTCCTATTTATTCTCATTGGCAGCGCCCCAGTTGATGAGGATTAATTGGCCCCAGCCGTCCGTAATGCTGCCAGCTGGGAGCCTGCTGAGACGCTGCTCAATGAGAAGCAGGGATGAAGGGAAACATGGGCTGAGCACCGAAACGGCATCTCATCCCATGGTGACACTGCGGCTCCCCGGGGAATTTTTGCCAGATAATCCCGTGCTGGACAACTGTCCGTCTCAGCATTTGCAGCATAGCGCAGATACAGGCACGCTGCAAGGCCCGGCCCACCACTGTTTTCCACACGCTTTTGTGCCAAAAACTTTGAAGAACGCAGCGTTCGTGTTTGTCAGGCACGATGCCCACTGCCCCCCATTGCGCCCACCCTACGATGGCCTGTTCAGAGTGCTGGAAACAGGGGACAAACATTTTTTGTTAGACTTGGGGGGTCGTCGGGAGAAAATATGTATAGACAGACTTAAGCCCGCCTTTGTGGTGGTGGATGAGCAAGTGATGTTGGCCCAGGCCCCTTGGTGTGGAGAACTCCCCAGGTAAACAATTCATCAGAGCAGCCACACGGGCAAGTCGAAGGTTCCCCCCCCCCCCTCGCCATTGCCCACCCGCAGACAGACACACCCCCAGGAGCCCCCTACCGGCACAGCAGCGCTGCGGAGGTGGAAAACCCCCGTTACAGCAGATACGGGAGGAGACTAGAAGCCAAAAGGACGTGAGGACTGAAACTCGGTCTGAGATTCTGGGGGGGGGGGGGGGGGTGTAGACGCTGGGTTAATCATCTCAGACTGGATGCAGAGGGTAAACAGAGAAGGACAATAGGTATTGAGATGAGAGAGATTATGGTGAGGTAGCAGGAAGAAGTAGTGGGGGAAGAAGGGTTGAATGTATTGTGATGTGAGATGTCATGCAGATGTGAGATGGGCGGTTGATATAAAAGGAGAGACCCTGGTGTATTGGAGAAATTCTTTTTCTGTGTGCATGATTGATGTGAGCGTAAATAAAGTCGTCTGCTGCATCAGTCTGCCTCCGTTATTTGCACTCTCCACAAGACTTTGGAGTGGCCTAGTCAAAGTTGTGACCTGAATCCGATTGAGATGCTGTGGCATGACCTTAAAAAGGTGGTTCATGCTCAAAAACTCTCTAATGTGACTGAATTACAACAATTCTGCAAAGACGAGTGGGCCAAAATTCCTCTACAGCCACTGTAAAAGACTCACTGCCAGTTATTACAAATGCTCGATTGCGGTTGTTGCTGCTAAGGGTGGCCCAACCAAGCTATTAGGTTTAGGGGGCAATCACTTTTTCACACAGGGCCATGTAGGTTTGGATATTTTTTTCCCCTAATAATAAACACCTTCATTTAAAAACTGCATTTTGTGTTTACTTGTGTTATCTTTGTCTTGTAGGAAACTCGAAATGAAGAGACTGAATGATTTTTCAGTATAGGTTTATTCCATATCAAGTCCTACAGCTCCTCTCTCAGTCAGGGAATGAAGAGAGCGGGCTGAGATAAACCTCATACCTTTATACTGTTACAACAGACACAAATCACATTCACATCAAACACAGAATTTCATTCATAACTAATCCCCCCATTGTCCTCTCGGCTTCTCTGTCTGACCTTATGAGTCAGGCAGTCTCTTCAGGTTCACTCTCAGATCTTCTCACTTCTCCTCTAGTCTGCAGGGGGTCCAGACTCAATGTCCATCTGGGGCGTGATGTCAATACACACTGTGAGCTCAAAGTTCCCTCATGTCTGGGTCTCTGCCAAGGAATATGTGAGCTACATAATGTTACGCCACATCACTCCCCCTGAAACGCCCAAGAACGGACATACACCAACCTTAAGTCAATAATGGACAGTCATACACACTATGTCAAGAAGGGACACACACACACCGCCCTCATGTCCATAATGGGCAGTCATACACATTACACCCTTACATCACCCCCCCCCCCCCTTGCAGGATCTACAGCACAATTTACACGGGTTGATCAAAATACACATCACTCTGCCCGTTGCTTAGGCTTCAATCTCCTCCCGAATCTGCTGAACGCAGGCTTCGCAGCCTGTGTTGAGCCGTCCTGCGGTGCGCCTGTGGAATGAGGGGGAGAAGGGTTATTTGCCCCCTGCTGGGGAACTAGGGGCTGTCCCTTGGGAGGCCTGCCGCGTCGAGGCACCCCCGCCGGCCGTACAGGCTCGTCACGTAACACAAAAGCAGGCTTTAATCTGTCAACACTGATTGTCTCTTTCCTGCCCCCCAAGTCCAGTACAAAATATTTCTCCCCGGTTTCCAGCACTCGGAACGGACCATCGTAAGGTAGGCGGAGACTGTGACGCTGGGCGTCGTGCCTGACAAAAACAAACTCTGCGTTTTGCAAAGCCTTGGGAACAAAAACCCGCGGAAACGTGTGATGAGCGGGACCCGGGAGCATTTCTGCCCCCGTGCCACTTAGAGGTCCCTACACCAGGGGGGGCTCGGGTGCTGCATGGGCTGGCAGGAACTCTCCTGGCAGCCTGAGAGGTTGAGTAAACACTAATTCAGCAGGTGAGGCATCTAAATCCTCCTTTGGTGCCGAACGCAACCCCAATAAAACCCATGGTAGTTTGTTTACCCAATTTGTATCCATGAGCGACGCTCTGAGGGCTGCCTTCAACGATCTGTGAAAACGCTCGCATAAACCATTGGCCTGTGGGTGATAAGCGGTGGTGCGATGGGCTGTTGCCCCTAAGCCGCTGGCCATGGCTGACCATAGCTCTGAAACGAACTGCGGACCCCTATCGGACGTAATGTCCGACGGGACTCTGAACCGCGCTACCCAGGCTGTTAAAAAAAACGCGAGTTACCTCTGCCGCTGTGGTAGACTGCAATGGGACCACTTCCGGTCAACGCGTGGTCCGGTCCACCATTGTCAGGAGATGTGTGAACCCCTGCGAGGGCGGCAGGGGTCCCACTAGATCTACGTGCACATGATCAAACCTCTTAGCCGGGACGTGGAAAGGCTCTAAAGGGGCTTTTGTGTGTCTGTGAACTTTGGCCCGCTGGCAGGACATGCAGGCTCGCGCCCACTCCTTCACGTGCTTGCGCAGGCTCGGCCAAACAAACTTCTCTGCTACCATTTTCACCGAAGCGCGTACTCCCGGGTGTGCCAGGGAGTGCACCGCGTCAAAAACACGACGGCGCCACGTGGCCGGCACCACTGGGCGAGGTCGCCCGGTGGATACATCGCAAATAAGCGGGGGTGAACCGGTTTGTAAACTTACGTTCTCCAGCCTTAACCCTGTTGGTCCAGACAGGAGCGCGCGCACGTCTGTGTCCTCGCCCTGCTCTGCTGCCATGGCCGCGTAATCTATCCCTACGTGCACCGGAGCCGCGTGCGCGTCCGCGCTGTTACCGCGCTCCGCGTCTGCGGCGCTACAGCCCCCATCCGCGCGGACAGGTGCTGTTACCGCTCGCGAGAGGCAGTCCGCCACCACATTAAATTTACCGGCTACGTGCTGTATATCGGTGGTGAATTCCGAAATTGCGGCCAGCTGCCTCTGCTGTCGGCCTGACCATGGTTCAGAGACTTTGGACATTGCAAAAGTTAACGGTTTGTGGTCGACAAAAGCGGTGAAACGCCGCCCTTCCAACCAGAACTGGAAATGGCGAATGGCCAGGTGGAGCGCTAGCAGTTCCCTGTCAAACGAGCTATATTTTCTCTCAGCATCGCGTAGGGTTCTGCTAAAAAAAGCGAGTGGTTGCCAAGCTCCGGCGACTTGCTGTTCTACCACGGCTCCTATGGCCACATCTGACGCGTCTGTGGTTAGCGCTATTCGGGCTGCTGGGTCTGGGTGAGCCAGCAGTGCTGCGTTCGCTAGTGCTTCCTTAACCTCAATGAATGCACGCTCCCGCTCAGGAGACCACTCAATCGCATTTGAGGGCTTCTGTTTTTTTAGCGCGACATACAACGGTTGCATGAGCTGCGCTGCGTGAGGTATGAAACGGTTGTAAAAGTTTACCATACCTAAAAATTCCTGTAACGCTTTTACCGTTCGTGGCTGGGGAAACTCAGCCCCCGCGCGTACTTTGGAGGGCAGTGGAACTGCACCCTCTGGGGAGACGCGGTGCCCTAAAAAATCGATCTGTGCTGCGCCGAAATGGCACTTGGCTGGGTTGATTATCAACCCGTGCGCTCCCAACCTCTGAAAAACAGTTCTGAGGTGACTTTCGTGTTCCTCCTCAGAGGCGCTGGCAACTAGAATATCGTCTAAGTAGACAAAAACGAAAGGGAGGTCGCACAAAACGGCATCCATCATGCGTTGGAAGGTTTGCGCAGTGCCTTTAAGGCCAAAAGGCATGCGTAAAAATTCAAAAAGCCCGAAAGGGGTTATTACCGCTGTCTTGGGAATGTCCTCTGATCGGACCGGAACCTGATGATAACCGCGGACCAGGTCTATTTTAGAAAAAATTCGCGCCTTGGCCAAATGCACCGAAAAATCTTGGATATGCGGAATTGGGTAGCGGTCTTGCGCTGTGGCATTGTTTAACCTGCGATAATCGCCGCACGGCCTCCATGAGCCGTCTGCCTTCGGGACCATGTGGAGGGGGGAAGCCCAAGCGGACTTCGAGCGGCAAATTATGCCCAACCTCTCCAGGTTGGCGAACTCCTCACGCGCAATGGAGAGCTTAGCTGCATCCAAGCGCCGAGCCTTCGCAAAAACCGGTGGGCCACTTGTGGTTATAAAGTGCTCCACCCCGTGCTTTGCCACCTTAGCTGAAAACGTGGGAACTGTGAGTGCTGGGAACTGGTTTAGGAGAGTGTGGAACTTACCTCCTGCTGCGGCGGCGTTGGCCTGTACTGACGGCGGGGACACTCGTGCTGCACAGGGAATAGAACAAAAAGAGAGTGCATTAACCAAGCGTCTATTAGCCAGATCCACCAACAAGCCGTGTGAGCACAAAAAGTCGGCGCCCAACATGTTGAAACTCACCGCCGCTACTATGAAGGTCCATTCATAGCTGCGGCCGTGCAAGGACAGGCGCAGAGTTCTTTCGCCAAACGTCTTGATCGACGAGCCGTTTGCGGCTGTTGCTCCATCTCTGCAGGGACCGGCCGCCCGATCCGCGTAGGTCGCGGTTATGAATCTCCTCTGTGCTCCGGTGTCGACGAGGAATTGCCGTCCGGAGCTCGCATCCGTCAGGTAGAGCAGCTTGTTCCGTTCGCCGAGGGTCGAAGCTGCTAACGACCTCCGGCTCTTGCGTTTCCCTGCTTCCTGAAGTTGCATGGCGGGATGCATCTGTGAGCCTTGTGCGCGAATCGTCGATGGTAGAAACACATCTCATCCTCTCCTCTGCTCCAGGACCGCGCTGCCGCTGTTGTCGCTGGGGTCGGCTCTGCTGCCACCGGTTCTCCGTCGCCCTGGGCCGCCGCGCCGAGGTTTGCTGCTGCCGCTGCCGCCTCCTGCTCGCCGCATGCGTCCAGGAGCCGCTCCGCTTCCAAAGCCAGCGCGCGGAAGTCCTGCTGGTCCACACACCTCATGTTGGACAGGGAGCCTCTCATGTGCGCTGGAAGGGTCCTCAAAAAGATGTGCTTAAATAAAAACGCATCATTGTCTGCCCCGATCATCTGCAGCATGTCCTCCATGAGGACGGTCGGCCTGCGTCCTCCTCTGTCGCGCAGGTCCAGGAGTGTTCTGGCCCTCACCTCGGCCGATGGTACAAAGCTCCGAATGAGGGCGGCTTTCAGGGCGTCGTATTTGCCAGCAGCGGGCGGCTGCTGCACCAGGCTCCGCACACACCGGGCTGTGCGGTTGTCGAGTCTTGCGATGACATTGTGGAATTTAATGTCATCCTCTGATACCCCGTAAAGCACGAACCGTAATTCCACGTGTTGGAACCATGAGTGCGGGTCCTCTTGCCAGAACTCGGGGAGTCTAATGGAGCTTACGCCGGTGCGGGCGGTCTCCAGTGAGTCAGGTTCGGAGTCGGAGAGACGACCTCCAAGTCTTTCCATTTTTCTCACGTGTGGGTCACCAATGTAGGAAACTCGAAATGAAGAGACTGAATGATTTTTCAGTATAGGTTTATTCCATCTCAAGTCCTACAGCTCCTCTCTCAGTCAGGGAATGAAGAGAGCGGGCTGAGATAAACCTCATACCTTTATACTGTTACAACAGACACAAATCACATTCACATCAAACACAGAATTCCATTCATAACTAATCCCCCCATTGTCCTCTCGGCTTCTCTGTCTGACCTTATGAGTCAGGCAGTCTCTTCAGGTTCACTCTCAGATCTTCTCACTTCTCCTCTAGTCCGCAGGGGGTCCAGACTCAATGTCCATCTGGGGCGTGATGTCAATACACACTGTGAGCTCAAAGTTCCCTCATGTCTGGGTCTCTGCCAAGGAATATGTGAGCTACATAATGTTACGCCACAGTCTAATATTTAAATTTGTTTGATGATCTGAAACATTTAAGTGTGACAAATATACAAAAAAATGAGAAATCAGGAAAGGGGTAAACACTTTTTCACACCACTGTATATTGGAGGTGACGTCAGTCGCAGGCTGCGTTTCACTCCGAATGTCCCTTATCCATACACCACATCATGTATAAAGGATTGTACAGCTTTCATACTGAAAGACGGCGTAGTCATAAAATCTGAAAAGTAGATGAGCACAGAAATTTTCAGATGTATATAACTGTTTGCATGGCAGATTCTCTGCTTCTTTTCTTTATACTACATCTCAATTCAGCATGAAAACTAGCACGTGTGACCTCTTTACCCCACCCTGGTTCCTCCCACTAATAACTGCAACTGACTCTATAGCTACACCCCTTCTGTCAAACAATGATTGCAAATCCTGCAGGAAAACACAACATAAAAAAAGCAATAACCTCACTGAGTGTAACACTGAGGTGTTGATAATGGAGGTGGAGGTCAGAAAAAAATTATTTTACTCTGACCCTCTGGAATAAGATATAAACGTAAAAATGACAGTTCACGCAACCGCCTTACGCTGAAATAAACAATAAATAAAATAGAATAAAAAAGTCTAACATGAAGCTTGAGGTCAATTGATAACCACTGTAAAAATTAATTTTGGACAGTTAGCAGAATCTTTTCAGTTAACCAACCAATAATCACAGAAGACATACTATTTCTCAGCTTAACTTTTATTGAATCACGCAGGGAGTCAGTGAACATAGTCGTGGGTCCTTCCCAGCCACCTCTGGTGAAAAAAAACTAGAGCAAAGAACAGCACAGCTACAAAAAAGCTTCCAGTTAGTGGGCGTTTCCCAGTAACTTTCCAACAATATGCTGGCCATTATCCAAACTAGTTAGAACCGGTCCTTTCAGTGTCCAAATGGCTTCAGATGTCATCTCAGCTCTATATGACTTCCATCCTGTTGGTTCGTGTCTCTCCAGATGTCTCCTCTTTCCCCATGCCCATATATGGAAGTAGGAACTGACACGGTTTTATGACCCAGTGACTACACACAGACTCAAGAATAGATTCAATTAGGTTTATTAATGTTCATGTGTGTGTGTGAATGCGTGCGTGTAAGTGTGTACAGGAACTGCAGGGGACAGAGCAGGACACCGTTCAGCCTGGCAACCCTGGGAACACACAGAAGCGTGACAGCGGGGAAGACAACAGATGATGTATTGTTAGTCAGAGGCTTACTGAGTGTGGAGATGGTGGGAGGCTCAGGTTCAGCTTGGCAGCTACGGCCAGGAAGACAGAGTCCGCTGTTGGGGTTGCAGCTCCTGCTGGTGTGTAGACGTGGAGATGGAGGTGTGGTGTGCAGAGGGAGAGGATAGGAGTCCGCTGCCACAGAGGAGGAAAGGATCCGCCGCCAAGGCATTCCACCTGTGCACAGGGGACTGGAAGACAAGGTGAGTAGAGGAATAGTGGCTTACGTGAGCTGTAGAAGATGTCCCTCAGGCGTTGGGACAGTAGGACTTGGTTGCAAAGGACTGTAGATTTCGCAAAGGACAAGAGGGTAGGCAGAAGAAGCTCCTCTGGAGCGCAGTGAGACATCTCCGCACAGAAGCCTGGGCAGAGCTGTCTAAATAGGCCCAGGCCTGATGGGGAGCAGGTGTGCGCGCAGCTGCCGGCAATAATCACCAAGCAGACCATGACAGTACTCCCCCGCTATGGAACGCCTCTTGGCGGTCATTCCAGCCTACCTGGATGCGTCTACTGGAAGTCCCTGATGAGGTCCTTATCCAGGATGAAGGAAGGACGCACCCAGGACCTCCATTCTGGTCCATAACCCTCCCAGTCCACCAGGTACTGCAGGCCGCGACCCCAGCAACGGACGTCCAGGATGGCAGTGACTTTCCACGCCGGGTTGCCATCGATCACCATAGGCGGAGGTGGAGACCTGGGAGGGGGACACAGAGGGCTGGAACAAAAAGGTTTAATCTGAGAGACGTGGAAGGTCGGACATATGCGGGGGGGGGGGAGAGCCTGGCGCACAGATACTGGGTTGACAATGTGGGAGATGGCAAAAGGTCCAATAAAGCGCTGAGCCATCGTGCTTGATTCAGCCTTCAAATTAATGTTCTTGGTTGATAACCAAACCTGCTGACCCACCTGGTAAGAGGGTGCTGGAGTCTTATGGCAACTGGCAACCGAGGAGTTATGTTCCGCCATGCATCGTTGCGCAGCTCGGGTTGCCCTCCACAGCCGGCGACAGTGCCTAAGGTGAGCCCTGACGGATGGCACGGCGACGTCAGCCTCCTCTTCAGGGAACAACGGAGGAGTATAACCCAGTGATGTCTGAAAAGGGGTCATACCGATAGCTGAAGACACTGTTGAGTTGTAGGCATACTTGATCCAAGGCAGGTGCGAACTCCAAGACGCAGGATTGGAGGTGGCCACAGACTGCAGAGCCACTTCCAGCTCCTGACTGGTTATCTCACACTGGCCATCGGACTGGGGGTGATAACCAGATGACAGGCTTACTGTAGCCCCACGGGCGTTGCAAAATGCCTTCCATACCTGGGATGTAAACTGGGGCCCCCGGTCTGAGACAATGTCCAGGGGGATCCCATGTAGTCTCACCACGTGCTGTACAAGCAGGTCCGCTGTCTCCTTAGCCGTAGGCAATCCCTGCAGAGGAACAAAATGAGCAGCTTTGGAGAACCTGTCAAATACGGTGAGCACTACGGTGAGATCATTAGAGGGAGGAAGGCCAGTCACAAAGTCCAACGCCACATGGGACCAGGGCCTGCCGGGAGTGGGGAGAGGATGGAGTAGTCCAGCTGGGGAGGAGGATGACTTGCTGGTGGCACACTGAGGACAGGCACGAACGTACTCCCCCATGTCCTTCTGGAGTGCAGGCCACCAAAATGTACGTCTCAGAAGTTCCTCCATGCGCCTTCTCCCTGGATGACAGGCCAACCTGGAGGCATGAGCCCAATGAATGACTTCCCCCCCGGACGGCCGAAGGAACAAACAGCTTACCCACTGGTCCTCCGCCCGGGTCCGCTTCAGACTCCTGTGCCCTCAGGACCTTCTCCTTGATGCCCCAGGAGAGGGCGCCCACGACACAGGAAGGAGGCAGGATGGGGTGGTCTTCAGGATCCGAGACATCAGTAGCAAATTGCCTGGATAGGGCATCTGGCTTAGTGTTCTTGGACCCAGGGCAGTACGTGATGGTAAAGTCAAAATGCCCAAAGAACAAGGACCAGCAGGCCTGACAGGCATTCAGATGCTTAGCTGTCTGAAGGTATTCTTGGTTCCTGTGGTCCGTCCAGACCACGAACGGCTGAGAGGCCCCCTCCAGCCAATGGCACCACTCCTCTAGCGCAAGTTTGACTGCCAGGAGCTCCCTGTCACAGATGCTGTAATTACTTTCCGCCGGCGACAGCTGCTTGGAGAAGAAGGCGCAAGGTTGGACCTTGCCATCCACCGGGGAGCGCTGGGACAGGACAGCCCCTACTCCTGAGTCCGAGGCGTCCACCTCCACTAAACACTGCAGGGCCGGATCCACCTGAACCAGGATGGGGAATCGGCGAATCTCTCCTTGAGTGCCGAAAAGGCCATAGCCGCCTCCTCCGACCACAGGAAGGGCACCTTGGATGAGGTAAGGCATGTCAAGGGGAGTGCCATTGTACTATAACCCTTAATGAAGCAGCGGTAGAAATTTGCAAACCCAAGGAACTGCTGGAGTTGCTTCTGGGATGAGGGAGTCGGCCACTCCACTACCGTCTTAATTTTGCCAGGATCCGGGATTACTTCCTTGTGAGAGATGATGAACCCCAGAAAGGAAGTCTTGGGGGTGTGGAACTCACATTTCTCGGCCTTAACATACAACTTATTCTCCAACAACCGCTGCAGGACTCGCCGCACATACACCCGGTGTTCTTCCAAGGACTGAGAAGGTCAGGATGTCGTCAAGATATACAAATACAAACACACCCAGGAAGTCCCTCAACACATCATTAATAAGGCGCTGGAACACCGCAGGGGCATTGGTCAGACCAAAAGGCATTACCACATATTCGAAGTGGCTGCTGGGGGTCCAGAGCCCCGTCTTCCACCCATCGCCTTCTTCGATCCGCACCAGGTGGTAAGCATTGCGGAGATCCAGCTTGGTGAACCAGGATGCCCCCCGGAGGGAGTCAAAGGCTGTGTTGAGCAATGGGAGGGTGTATTTATCCTTAATAGTAATGTTATTTAACTCCCTAAAGTCAATACATGGCCTCAGAGACCCGTCCTTCTTCCCGACAAAGAAAAATCCCACCCCCACTGCTGAAGAAGATGGCCGAATTATGCCAGAACTCAAGGATTCCTTGATATAGGCCTCCCGCTCCAAAGGTGAGAGGGTGTACAGACAGCTCGATGATAGCGGGGCTCCAGGACGGAGATTTATGGCACAATTATACGAGCGGTGGGTTGGGGGGGGCAGGGCCTGGGTCTTACTGAAAACGGCTCCGAGGTCATGGTATTCCGGGGGAACTTTAGATAGATCGGGAGATGAGGCGATGGGAGCCTCCAAGGGCATGGACGGCGAGCAAGTGGCTGATTGGAGACAAGCGCCAAGACAAAATGAACTCCAAGACAAGACACTCCCAGTGCGCCAGTCAATAGACGGGTTGTGGAGGCGCAGCCAGGGGAAACCAAGGATGACTGGGGACGAGGACACCGGCAGAACGAGGAATTGCAACTCCTCCCGATGATCACCAGAAATGATAACGGGGACCGGGGCTGTCTGCTGGGAGACTACGGCCATAGGAGCTTTAGATAAGGCCACAAGCTGCAAAGGGGACTTGAGTGGATGGCAGGGTAAGTCCAACTGAGTTGCCAGGCCCCGAGAAATAAAACTCTGCTCTGCCCCTGAGTCAACCAAAGCCTGTATGAGAATTTCCTTATGTTTGTGTATAAAGCGGATGGGGAGTAAAAAGCTGGATAGGGGTTTAGGCTGAGGTGAGTCCATGAGTCCTCCCACTGTGACGCACGGACTCCCCCTTTTGGGCCGAAGATGACATGAAGCTACCTCGTGCTCCTCACTCCCGCAATACAGACACAACCCCAACTCTCGGCGGCGCTGACAACCTGGATTGCCCTACTACCATCGGTTCCGGGGTCTCGGGAGAGTTGGAGGAAGGAAGGGCCAATAGGGAAGACTGAGGGGCATGACAAAACTGGGCTCCCGAATAACCAGAAGCCCGCCGCTCAGCGGCTCTCTCCCTCAGCCTGTTATCTACACTGATGGCTAGGGAGATTAGCTCGGATAACCTGCTGGGCTTCTCTAGTGGTGCTAGCTCGTCCTGTAACTGAGAGCTGAGGCTCCTAATGAAGATGCTGCACAAAGAAGCATTCTCCCACCCAACTTCAGCGGCCATCACCCGGAAGTTGATAGCGTAATCGGCCACGGCCTGGGAACTCTGCCTCAGATTCAGCAACCGAGAGGTAAGCACACTGTCGTGATCTGAGTGATCGAACACTGCATTAAATTCTGCAGTGAACTGACTGAGAGTCAAGCTGGCATAATTAGTCCTAGCCATAACCGCATAGGCCCAAGCTAGCGCTCGTCCCTCCAGTAAGTTAATCATATACCCGATCTTACTGTGGTCTGAATTGAAATCCTCGGGCACACCCGCTGGAAAACCACCTCACACTGCATAACAAAGGGCCTAGCCTCCCCTAACTTACCGCTAAAACAATTGGGCGTAGGAACGGGGGTTAGTCGAGCAGGCGGCCCTTGTTTAAGCTGGTTAGCCGGATAACTAGCGGGAGCTGAGGAGCTAGAAAAAATAGCTGATGCTGGGGGAAAGGACTGAGACCCGGTTAGCTGGTCCAACCGGTCCGTAATATGGGCTAGTTGGGCCAATATGGATTGTTGCTGATAAATCAATTGATCTATTCGAATCTCCATTAGATGTAATTCGGCGCACCAAAACGCTGTCAGCTGGGTCACTCTGGCAGAGATGTACTGCCACAGTTTTATGACCCAGTGACCACACACAGACTCAAGAATAGATTCAATTAGGTTTATTAATGTTCATGTGTGTGTGAATGCGTACGTGTAAGTGTGTACAGGAACTGCAGGGGACAGAGCAGGACACCGTTCAGCCTGGCAACCCTGGGAACACACAGAAGTGTGACAGTTAGAGAGGAAGACAACAGATGATGTATTGTTAGTCAGAGGCTTACTGAGTGTGGAGATGGCTCAGGTTCAGCTCGGCGGCTACAGCCAGGAAGACAGAGTCTGCCATCGGGGTTGCAGCTCCTGCTGGTGTGTAGACGTGGAGATGGAGGTGTGGTGTGCAGAGGGAGAGGATAGGAGTCTGCCGCCACAGAGGAGGAAAGGATCCGCCGCCAAGGCATTCCACCTGTGCACAAGGGACTGGAAGACAAGGTGAGTAGAGGAATAGTGGCTTACGTGAGCTGTAGAAGATGTCCCTCAGGCGTTGGGACAGTAGGACTTGGTTGCAAAGAACTGTAGACTTCAGAAAGGATGAGAGGGTAGGCAGAAGAAGCTCCTCTGGAGCGCAGTGAGACATCTCTGCACAGATGCCTGGGCAGAGCTGTCTAAATAGGCCCAGGCCTGATGGGGAGCAGGTGTGCGCGCAGCTGCTGGCAATACAGTGATCCCTCGCTACTTCGCGCTTCACCTTTCGCGCCCTCAGTGCATCGCGGATTTTTCAAAAATATTCATCAAAAATTCAAAATTGAGAAATAATGGGCGGGCGCTAGCAGAAGGCAGGGAGACTACATTAGCACATCAGGTATCAACACGGAGAGCCCGCACAACTCAAAAATCCACCTCTCTGTTCGCTGTTCTCGTGTTGGCTCGGCTCGGAAATCTCGCAAGCTGATTGGCCGAGACGTTTCACCCCGCAAGCTGATTGGCTGAGACGTTTCACCCACCTTCTCTCCCTGCCGAACGCCCATGCAGTGAAGGAAGACCGCATTCATTGCTTTTTATCGCTCGTGTTGCTTAGTCTGGCCGCGTGGAACTTTTTGCTGTTCTCTTGTGCCATTTTGTGCGAAATAGTCTTCCCATCGAGCCACTATGCCGCCTCCTGCAGCTTCTCCAGCTCTATCGGAAGCTGCCCTCGACGATCCTGCGCTTCTAGCACCTGACGATGAGGCGTCACCTGAGGAGCAGTAAAGCTCTCATTAACCTGTGCAGTAAATCATCTTCATCTTGAGTTACGTATCTTGTTATAAGAATAAAAGAGTTCTAAAAACATATTTATGTACACTTTATTTACATCTACGTATGTATGTACACTTACACACACAAACACACACGTATCACACGAGAGAGAGAGTGAGAGAATGAACGTATGTATTATTTATGGATGACGTCATTAGGGGTGACGCTACTTCGCGGTTTTTCACTTTTCGCGGTCGGTTCTGGAACCCATTAACCGCGATAAGTGAGGGATCACTGTAATCACCAAGCAGACCATGACAGGAACAGAGACGTTCCTGTGGAGCTTGTATGTGTGTGTGCATGTGTGTGTATGTGTGCATGTGTGTGTGTGCTTGTATATGTGGATCTAAATGATATGTGTGTGCAGGCACTTTGTGTAATATCTATTTAACTAATCTTCACTATTTATTTATTATAACACCACAGCATTCAGGACTTTCACTGTTCTGAGATGCAGACAGGCCAACTCTGAGACAAGATAAATTACACTTTCAAGGTAATTCTTGAGTGTTTTATGTGGTCTGTGGAGCTGTATGCTTATAGGTAACACCTTGAAAATGCTAGCAAGCTAGGTTAAATCAGCATCACCGGTGTGTGAAGTCAAAAATTTGTTCCTCCCTGAAAATGTCTAGGAAGTTTCTGCATTTCTAGGATTTTTTTTCTAGGTGGTTATTTTTGCTGCCAACAGCCATATTTCCTCTCTCCGAGTGTTACAGTGGCTCATTTTCCCTCTTATTGTCTGCCTGAACTTCTGAACCTTTCTGAAAATTGCTTTCACACTCTACGCAAACCAGATAGAGACCATCTCTTTTTGCCGGGCCAAATATTTGGTTCAGACTGTGGTTCAGGGGAGGTTTCACACCTGTTGCATAGCCAGAAATTATAAAGTTGGTGGGCAAAGAGATAACCGGGTGGCCGAAGCCCATGGATTAACAACGACCCCTTACCCTTACCCGCTTACATAGCTGCTAGACAGGACAGGGGTAAAAAAAAAAAAAAAAAAAATGTGGCTTGGCATTGTCTTGCTGAAATAAGCAGGGATGTCCCTGAAGAAGACGTTGCTAGGATGGCAGCATATGTTGCTCCAAAATCTGTATGTACTGTTCAGTATTAATGGTGTCTTCACAGATGTGGAAGTTACTCATGCCATGGGCACTACACCCCCATAACATCACAGATGCTGGCTTTTGAACTTAAACAACTCTTTAACTAGCAAGATTTCATGGACAGATCATGCCCCTATGGGCACAGCACAGCACTGCGCCTGTCATGTGATGTCAAAAACTCCCCAGTTCATTTAAGTTGTACAAAGGATTCTACCTCACAAAGTGGCAGACACATATAAATTACTGCTCTTGCCTTGGAGGACCGATGGCGGGCATCATAAAACCTCACTTCTGGACACCACAGAAGAAGAGTTTGTAAACGAATATTGATGTTTGCCATCGCCATTGCCATCGCAAGAAGGAGGAGTCATTTGCTCCTGAATTTGCCAACTATGATTCTAAAAAGAGATTATTTAGCCTATGAAGGTAAATGTTTATATTTTGTTATAACAGAGGGTGTGCTGGCTGATGTTTACCTGCTGTTGCCTGCAGCGCCACGTGACTGGGGGAGAACAATCGGTTCCATGTCGTCATATACGATAAATAGTGGCAAAATAAAAGCAAAATTGAGGTGGAAAAATCATAACAGTTTCTGGATGTGAGGGGGAAAAATAAAATGACCGACAGAAGAAAAAATAACGACCAGGATGGACGAAAATGGACTAAGCGAGAGCCGCCTTCGCCAGTGGTAAGTAACGAATGTCTGTGTTTGTTTATATTGTACTGCATTGTACTGATTTTCTGGTTCATATACGACTTTGAAGATAAGATAACAAGATACCCAAAACAAGAAACGGTGACAAAAAGCAAAACTATTCTTTGTGTAAATATGTCCAAAGTCCACTTTTGACTGAAAGTTATGTAATTCGATATGGCTGCCGTGGCATTATGCAAATTAGATGTATAAATTTACTCCTATCTCAAACTTTGGATCATATTCTACATCTTTCTGATTAACAGTAAGCCACTATCTCTTACCACTTTCAAGTTATAGCCTTGGAAATCTCTGACACCTGAACTGAATATTTTCCTGAAAAAAATCGACCACTTGGAGATTAAGGAGCAATTTGGCACCTGTGCCAGTGAAGAGGTTTTAAAGTGACATGCTGCCAAAAAAATTTTTTTTTCTTAACATGTCTGTAACATGTTTTTATGACTTACAAGACATATCAAGAGTGAAATCGCACAGATGTCTCTGTGTCTGCTTTTTTGCTGTAAAGTTTAATTTAAGCCCCATCCCCTGCCAAAAGGCAAGTTGAGACAGAACATTTTTTGTGATGTAACTATGTATGAAGCTGGCATGTGGGCACTGTTGAGCCAATCAGGACTCTCTAGCCTAAATGAAATTAGCCTCCAGGATAGTTAGCATTTAATAACTAGCTGCGTTGAAAAGTCGACCCCCCCCCCTTCTTGTGTCTTGGTTTCATGGACATGGAAAGCACCCTCACTGTCTATGTCGCAGTTCTGCACCTGTCATGTGATGTGGCCACAGACCATAAAAAATCCCCAGTTGGAATAAGTCTTCCACCTCACAAGGTGGCAGACATGTATAACTTACTGCTCTTACCGTGGAGAACTAATGTCTCCCAAATAACCATCCAAAAACCTCACTTCTGGGACACCAATGAAGAAGAGTTTGTAAACAAATGTTGATGTGCTCTATCGCAACATGGAGGAGGCATTTGCTCCCAAATTTGCCAACTATGATTTTAAAAAGAGACTATTTAGCTTATACTGTAAAGGTAAATATCTACATTTTGTTATAACAGAGGGTGGCAGAAGCTGGTTGATGTTCACCTGCCATCAACCCCAGCGCCATGTGACTGGACAGAACAATCGCACCGGTTCCTGGTTGTCATATGAGATAAATTGTGGCGGAATAAAAGCGAAATTGAGGTGGAATAACCATAACAGTTTCTGGATGTGGGAGAGAAAGCGAAAATGACCGAGAGAAGACACAATAATGACAAAAATGGACAAAACAAGCCACCTGGCCAGCAGTAAGTCTGACAAATTTCTTTGTTTGTTTACATTGTACTGATTTTCTGGTTCATATACTTTGAAGATAAGATAACAAAACACCCAAAACAAAAAACGGTGACAAAAAACAAAACCATCCTTTGAGTAAATATGTCCAAAGTCCACTTTTGACTGAAAGTTATGTAATTCGATATGACTGCTGTGGCATTATGCAAATTAGATATGTAAATTTACTCCTATCTCAAACTTTGGATCATATTCTACATCTTTCTAATTGACAGTAAGCCATTATCTCTTACTACTTTCAAGTTATAGCCTTGGAAGTCTCTGACATCTGAAATAAATATTTTCTTGAAAGCAATCTTGACCACCAGGGTGTTGGTAAAATGACATGATTGCTCTGTCTTTCTCACATTTCT
This sequence comes from Pholidichthys leucotaenia, assembly GCA_020510985.1. Classification (NCBI taxonomy): domain Eukaryota; kingdom Metazoa; phylum Chordata; class Actinopteri; order Cichliformes; family Pholidichthyidae; genus Pholidichthys; species Pholidichthys leucotaenia. Next base: position 229,148,741 of record CM035836.1, read on the forward strand.
TTATCTGCTTGCTTCACACGCTACACTGCAGAGTTTAGTTTACACCCTATAATTCATTTGCTGAAATCAGTTAGAATCAGTTCTGCACACAGCAGAGCTGCCACATAAGCAGAAGTGTATTGATACAATGAGGTAAAACCCCTCCCTCTTGCATGAGGGAGTAGTTAAGCTTATAAAAACTATAGGGCTCAATTTTGGGGTAACACACTCTCTTGGGAAATTGTCTAAAGAGTTGTGTTCCAGCGCTGCTTGTAATCCATATCTCACTTTCACTAAATAAGTGAAAGTATACTTCATCTCTCAGCCTGGTTATTTGGCCGTCGTATCAAAAAACTGGGGTTTAAAGTATTTTAGACTCAACAATGGGGAGAGGTTGCTGGAGCAAAAGTGCGCCACAGACAGTCATTGCATTGGGCTTTACCATCAAACTGCTTTTAAGGACCAATGCAGTTTCAGTCATTATCCTGGGTCACCCTGCATACAGCTGGGTATGTCCTGCAACCGGTAATTCTTTCTACCACAGCATTTATTCTGATAATGTAGTGCTAGCCACTATTAGCCTTGTGGGATGTGGGTGGGCCTAGTAATCACTGTTCTGGTGTTTCAAGGAGGATTGAAAGTGAAAAGATTTTTATACCAAACTGTAAGACAATAGAAGGCTTTGTTTTGTTTTGTTTTTAGCAAAAAGGGCATAAGATAGTATTTTAGACAATCTAGATTTATTTTTTATAAGGGATTTATGTTATATCTAAAAAATAATGGGGAGTCAGGAAGAAGCTGGAAATAACATTCCCTTTATTCAAGTCAAGTTCACTTATATTTATATTCCCAGCCGTAGCCCGCCTGACATCACTCCTCCCCGGCCAGGCTACGGCAGCCCCCAAGGCCCAGTTCTACTATGTCACATCCCCGCCCCCCCCACCTTCCTTGGAAAATCGAGAACACCAACAAAACATGTAAACAGAAAAATAACTATATACACATCAGACCAATGAGTCCAACCATGTCGAACCCCCAGTCTATTCTTCACACGGCAGAGTCGTTCTCAACCACACTGGCAACAAAATCATCCAAGTACTTTGGTTGCCGACGCTCTCTAGCTGCGCATTCCTCATGGGGACCCTCTGCCACTGGCACCGTCAGCTCCGGTCGAGGGTCAGCCTCCGTCCAACCCCTCCAGTCCCAATTGTCACTCAAGCTGTCCAAGGCGGGGTCGCTCACCACCTCCGGTGGGGACCTCCATAGCCTATTTGCATGCCATTGGGATCCATCGTCCAGTTCGAAAGTGTCAGGTCCTCTTCGTCTCACAATCGTACATGGTCCATCCCACAGCGGTTGAAGCTTGTGGGCGCAGACAGGATGCATAATCCAGACCTGATCCGCTACTTCCAGGCCATGCCCTCTTGCTTGATGTTTCCTGTCAAACAATTCCTTCATCCTCCGCTGACGTTCCGTGACCCGGTGCCTTAGCGCCCCCAAGTCCTCACTGCACTCTCCCTGTACCAGCCCCAGTCATCTCACCGGAAGCAGCAACTCCCATCCCAGCATCAGTGCCGCTTGAGAGCGGCCTGTTGTGGTGTGCACCGATGCCCTATAATGGAGCACGGTGTTGTGCAGAGCGTCGGTGAACGTAAACCCATCTGCTAAGTGAGCCCTCAGACCATTCTTAAGTGTCCTGTTTATTCTCTCACCCCCCCCCCCCCCACGCTGTTAACCTGCGGGTGATACACCACCGTCTTGATGTGCTCAATCCCTCTGGCTCTTAAGAACTCCTCAAAAGCCCCCGAAATGAACTGTGGGCCATTGTCAGTAGTGACTGAAGTCAGGGTCTCCCATTTGGCAAACGACAATGACAGGAAACCTGTGATCACCTCAGTTGTCACCAAGCCAGTCAGGAGCACCTCCGGCCATTTAGAGAACAGGTCATACACTACCACAAGGAACCTGCTACCCCGGGGGGCTGCGTGCAGTTTGCCGCAGATGTCCAATTCAATGTGATCCCAGGGTCCAGCAGGGAACGTGACCGGCCGCAGGGAAGGCGGTGGAGGTCTCCCAGTCTTCCCACTCTCCAGGCATGGAACACAGTTCTTGACCATTGTCTCTATGTCCTTGTCAATCCCTGGCCACCAAATAGAGTCCCTGCTACGCTGCTTGACCTTGACCACCCCAAGATGACCCTCAAGCAGCATGTCCAGCACTCGACCTCTCAGAGCCGCTGGGATGAAGGTACAATGTCCTCTAGCCACGCACACCTTGTCCCAGCAGCTAAGCTTGTCCCTAAACTGATGAAACAGGGCCAGCACTCCCAACGCTCCTGTCAGCCAGCCCTCCTTGATTGTCGCGCACAATCTTCTTATCACCTGGTCACTCTCCGAAACTTCTCTAAGTTCCTGAGGAGACATAATGTCCCGGAATGCCCCATGCAGGGTGTGGACCAGTTCCATCTCAACTGAGTCCCCTGCCCCCACATCCGGTACCAAAACACACTTCGGGGCCCTAGACAGAAGGTCCGCCAAAACGTTGTCCTTGCCCAGAGTGTATTTCATTTCAAAATTGTAAGCCCGAAGTCTCTTGGACCATCTGTGGATCCTTAGCGACCTGTGGCCAGACCCCGAAGTCTCCAGCAGAGTCGTTAGCGCTCAATGATCCATTCTCAACGTGAAGCACCACCCATAGAGGTATATATGCCACCTCTCACAGGCCCAAACACAGGCCAGCATCTCCCTTTCTCCAACAGCGTACTTCCTCTCAGCCTCTGACAGAGATCTTGATGCAAAAGCAATCGGATGCTCCATTCCATCCTGCACCTGTGACATCACTGCCCCCAGGGCGGAACCAGATGCGTCACAGGTCACTATCGTAGGTCAGTCCGGGTCAAAATGAGCCAAAACCGGAGGCGACGTGAGCTGCTGCTTTAGCTTTTTCACTGCCGCTGAGCAAGCCGGGGTCCAGACCCAAGGTGCGTCCTGTTTCAGCAGCACCCTGAGTGGCTCAATTGTCTCTGAGTACCTGGGAATAAACCGTCCATAAAAGTCTCCATCCCCAGGAACGAAGAGATCTTGGCCAGCGACGAGGGGTCCGCGAGGCGGAGCACCACCTCCACGTTTGAAACCAATGGCTTCAACCCGTCTCCAGACAGCCGGAACCCCACAAAGTCCACTGCCTCTGCCGCCAGGACACATTTTTTACCATTCAGCATGGCCCTGTGTTCCTGCAGCATCTCCAAGACTCTTTACAACCTCTCGTCGTGTTCTTCACTCGACGCCCCGTGCACCACAATGTCATCTAGGTACATGACTATCCCCTTTAGGCAGGCTAGCATGGTTGCCATAACCTTTTGGAAGCAGCTCAGTGCCGAGCTCAGCCCAAAAGGCATCCTGGTATAACAGGAACACCCCCATGTGATTCATGAAGGCCGTCAGAATCCTGCTCTCCAGGTGAAGCGGCATCTGCAGGTAACCTTGCCGCAAATCCAGTTTTGAGAATATCTTTACCCCACTGAACACCGCCATGAGTTCCTCCATAGTGGGCAGCGGGTACTTATCCAGGACAACCGCCTTATTTACAGCCCTGAGGTCGATGCAAGGTCTGATGCCCCCACCCTTCTTTTTTGCCACCACCAGATTGGAAATCCACGGGGAAGCATCAGCCCTTTCGATGACTCCTGACTCCAGCAGTCTGGTTAATTCCGCCGACACCTCAGCTCACAGTGCCAGTGGAAGGCACCTCAAAGGCTGTATCTTTGGCGTGATGTTCTTATTCACAAGAGGCCGATGATAAAATGCTTCAATGTGGCCCAAGCCCTCAAACAGCGTCAGCAAGCAGAGGCGCCAGTCCAAACCCACAGACAGCACCTGCGAACTCCCCAGGTCCGTTAATGGAAAAACCCAACTGTCCCAACAGGTCAACTCCCAGTATTTTGGTTCCCCGATGCGCTACCTGAAAAGCAAGCTAGGGACCCTCTTTGACCCACAGGTTGCTTAAAAGTCTGTTGTGCCTGCCATTTCAATCTCCTCATGGCCGTAGCCAAAAAGTCTCACTGCTCCACCATTAATTTGCTTCGCGGGGAACAGTCATCGCAGCGTTGGTAGACTCAGGATGGATTTCCCAGCCCCTGAATCTACCATGAGCTGCACATCAACTCCGTCCAGTTGGAGGACGTACCACTTCAACGGGCCTTTCCCCATTCGTGCAGTGTGGACCTGAGCCGGGCCTCCGGGTTGTCCCACCAATAATGCAGCTCTCTTTTTATTCGCTTCTTCTTTTTCCTCTTCTTATTTCCACTATGCCACCCTGCCAGTGCGCCAACTTCTGTGCTTGGCGGGAAACTGTGCTTGGGCAGCCCCTCACTAGCCTTAGCCGCCTGTTCCAACTGGGCCACAGACTCTTTCTCTCTTTACCAATTCCAGCACCTCCTCCCACAATGTCAGCTCCGTAGCTACTAGCAACCTAGCTGCTAGCTGCGAGCAACTGGTGCCATGCGCTAGCTTGTCCTTAACAAGTCCATAAGCTCCCGCCCCGAAGTTGCACTTCCGTGCTAGGCTAAGGAGTTCCAATAACAACAAGCTTAGCAACTCACCCTTTCGTTGCTGTCTCTCGTAGAATTCCCACCGACTCCTCGAGACCGTGGAGGGGTCACCAAATAAGTCATCCATGACCCTGAAACTTTCCTCCAGCGAGCCACCCCGGCACTGTCTGAAAAAAATTCTTTGTCCCTCAGTGCCAAGATGCTGGATTAAGACACTCCTCCGTCTCTCTTCGTTGACTGACCCCAGGCCTGCCGCTGTCATGTACGCTTCAAAGCTCTGTTTCCATCTAGGCCATGGAACTGCCGGCAAGCCTGGGTGCTCCAGAAACACAGGCAAGTGCCCTATGCACGCCGCCATTGTACAGCTCGTCACCAAAATGTTACATCTAGCAAATAATGGGGAGTCAGGAGGAAGCTGGAAGTAACATTCCCTTTATTCAAGTCAGGTTCACTTATATTTACATCCCCAGCCGTAGCCCGCCTGACATCACTCTGCCCCACCCTGGCCAGGCTACAGCAGCCCCCAAGGCCCAGTTCTACTATGTCACAATTTATATCCAGCTGAGTGAGTCTTCAAGGCTAATAACAATCTGGATGGTCATTTTTGTCCTTATCCCAGAGGATACAACATCCATTATTTCCAAAAACAATTTGAAATGTGGACTTGTTAGACCACATGACAATTGTCCACTTTGCGCCAGTCCATCTCAGAGGAACATGGGCCCAGAGCAACCGGCGCCATTTCTGGATGTTGTTTTTTTTTCCACAATATCTTTATTGAACCTTTTTTTTTTTTTAACAAACATGATACAAACAATCAAACACTAACACTAAAGTACTACAAAAAAAAAATGCACTAAAAACACCAACAACCACCAACAAAATCAAGTCTTCAACAATGCTCCTCTGTTTAGTCTAGACAATCCAATACATAAGTATACATATTATGTTCACCAGTTTGGAATTTACAAGGTCCACACACATCATTCACCTTCTTCTTCAAGAGTTATGTTTAAATTTTTTACATAATCAATAAAAGGTCTCCATATATTCTCAAACACAATTTCCTTTGATTTCAGTATATATGTTATTCTTTCTAATGGAAGGTTTGTTAACATCTGTCTTAACCACTGAGTCACATCTGGTCTATGAGTCTTTTTCCATAATAGTGCAATACATTTTTTGGCATTAAGCAATCTGAGGTCTATGAATGTTCTTTCACTTTTATTAAAATTATGCTTTTCTGGGTACAGACCCAACAAAAACAGTTTAGGATTCAATATGATTTGTTTTGAGATTATTTTTTCAATTGTTACCCTCACCTCTTCCCAAAACATTCTTATTAATCTACATTCCCATAAACAATGAAATAGGGTTCCTTTACTTTCCATGCATTTTGTGCATGTATCTGGTATATTTTTGTTATATCTATTTAACTCCTCCGGTGTAACATACATCCGCATTAACCATTTGAAATGTATCAATTTAAGGCGTACATTTATTGATTTGGTTTGAGCTTCTGTACAAGCCAATTCCCATTGTTCCTCTGAAATTTCAGTTTGCAGATCTTCTTTCCAGTAGTTTAATCTTTTCAGTGAATTTTCACTTGAAGATAGTGTCAATGAGTTATAAAACTCTGAAATAATACCCTTTCTTTTACTATCTTTCATCATCATTTTTTCCAAGGATGAGTAAATAGGTCGAGTGAGAGCTTTATTTTGATTTGATCGAATAAAGTTTCTAAGTTGAAGATATTTAAAAAAATGTGTTCTATTGAGATTGAATTTGATCCTCAGCTCTTCAAAAGACATTATGTTATCTGCACATGGCAAATATAAATCCTGAATCTTTTGTATCCCTTTTAAATTCCATACTTTAAATACAGCGTCCGCTCTCCCTGGTTTAAAATATTGATTACCCCATATTGGACTAAATTGTGACAATAACTGTGGTTCTTTTAAATAGTTTTTAGCTTCACACCATATTTTGATCATATGCTTTACAAATGGATTTTTAACTTGTTTTTGTAATTTTTTTGCCGAATCTGAGTATATGAATATGGGAAGAGGTAAAGGTAAATTGTATGATTCCATTTCAGTCCAGTGAGGGAGATCATTTGATGAAAAATAATATGTCATAGACCTCAGTTGTGCCGACCAATAATACAACATAAAATTTGGACATTTCAGACCTCCACGATCAAATGGTAAATATAATAAAGACAGACGTAATCTAGCCCTCCTGTTGTTCCATATAAATTCCACTAACTTTTTTTTTATTCTTGAGAATAGATCTAAAGGTGGTGATAAGGGAATGTATTGAAATAAATAAAGTATTTTAGGTAAAATATTACTTTTAAGTATATTGATTCTCCCGATCATCGACATTGGTAGTGACATCCATCTCTGAGTTAACTCATTGATATCTGACATAAAGGCTTCATAGTTGACACTGGCGACTGATTCTAGCTTAGGCACAATTTGGATTCCTAAATATTTAAACTGATTTACAACATTGAATTGATTTACCTCAGGGGCTGGGTAATTTCTCTGGGTCTCATTTAGCATTAATATTGAAGATTTAGTTTTATTTATTTTATATCCTGATATTTCCCCAAAATTCTTGATTAAATTCAACAAGGTTGGAATTGATTTTTTTAGATTCGACATAAACAAAATTATGTCATCGGCGTACAGGGAGATTTTATGTTCTGTTGGTCCAACTTTAATTCCATATATTTGTGAATGTAAACGTATCGCTATCGCTAAAGGTTCAATTGCCATAGTAAACAGTAAAGGTGAAAGTGGACAGCCTTGTCGACATCCTCTATTGATTTTTATTGGTTTTGAAATATTGTTATTTGTTAGGATTTCTGCTGTAGCATTATTGTATATTATTTGAACCCATTTTATGAAATTATTTCCAAGTCCAAACCTTTGTAGGACTTTAAAAAGAAAGGGCCATTCAACTCTATCAAAGGCCTTTTCGGCGTCCAGTGATAGGAGAGCTGTATCCGGTGCTTCTTTATTAAAATAAATAATATTAAATAGTCTTCTTACATTATGGAAGCCTTGTCTACCCTTTATAAAGCCATTCTGATCTCGATTAATAATATTTGGTAAAATTTCTTGTATTCGTCTTGCTAAAATTTTACAGATTATCTTAAGGTCGGCGTTTAATAGGCTTATTGGTCTCATATTTTCACATTTATTAGAGGGCTTACCTGGTTTTGGCAGCAGTATAATTAAGGCATTATTTATGTATGATGGTAAATTATTATTTTGAAATGCTTGTAAAACCATTTCCAAAAAAGGTTTTATTAATTTATTCTTAAATTTTTTATAAAGGTCAACTGGAAGACCATCTGGTCCTGCACTTTTTCCTGATTTCATATTATCAATGGCTAGCCCAACTTCTTCTTGACTAATTTTAGACTCCAATATCTCCCTGTTTTCATTTGGAATACACGGTATAGATAGTTCGTTCAAAAACCCATTTAGTTTTGTTAAATCAGATTCATTTTTGGTATCATATAATTTTTCATAGTAATCTCTAAAGGCTCTGTTAATTTCTAAAGGATCTATAACTACCTGTCCGTTACTTATAATACTGGTAATTGGTGTTTTAATTTCTAATTGTTTAATCTGCCATGCTAATAATTTTCCTGATTTTTCACCTTGTTCATAAAAAGATTGTTTCAATCTTAGAAGACTTGAGGCAGCTCTATTCGCTGATTTTTTGTCGTATTCAGCTCTCAAAATCAGTAATTCATTCTCCAACCTTGGGTCACTTCCTGCATACACTTTTTCCTGAAGACTTTTTATTTTATGTTCCAATTTAGCTCTCTCCTCTCGAGTCTTCTTAGATTTTGATCCTGTATAACTAATAATATGTCCCCTAATAAAAGCTTTGAAAGCCTCCCACTTTACACATGCTGATGTTTGTGTAGTATTGATGTCAAAGAACTCGTCTATCTGTTTTTCTATATACTTGACAAATTCCTCATCCTGAAGCCATTTATGCTGAAATTGCCATCTACCTGATTCCTTTGTCAATTTTTTATCTACATATATTAGACAACAGGGTGCATGATCAGAGATCACGATGTTATCATAAAAGCAGTTTTGAATCTTGGACCTTAATTCTGTGGAAATCAAAAAATAATCAATACGTGAGAATGTCTTGTAGGTACTGGAATAACAAGAATAGGCTTTAACTTGTGGTTTCATTTCTCTCCATATATCTAACAATCTCAATTCTTTCATAAAATGATTAATAGTCATCCTACATCCAATGTGCATGCAATCCAGTCCTGTTGATCTATCTATACCTGGATTCAATGTACAATTAAAATCCCCTGCTATTATATGTTGCCCTGTAAGTGATGATAAGATAAGAAATAAATTAGCAAAGAACTTCTGATCATCTATATTGGGACCATATAAGTTCACAAGATTTATATTTTCTAATAGCAAAGAACCTTGAATGATTACATATCTTCCAAATTTGTCTCCAATTACATTTTTCACTTGAAAAGGAACTGATTTATGTATGAGAGTCATAACTCCCCTGGCCCGGGATGAGAATGATGAGGTGAAGACACTTCCTTGCCATCTACTCCTAATTCTTTTTATATCCTCCTCTATTAAATGAGTTTCTTGTAAAAACACAATTTTTGAACCCATGTCTTTTATTTTATTCATAACTTGTTTAAGTTTTTTTAAATTTTGTAGACCTCTGCAATTCCATGAAGTTAAATTAAGATTAACACTTTGGTTTATGATCAATAGAGAGTTTGGGATTACCTTGCAGTGTAAACATGCTCATACAGAGAAGCAAAAACATGAGTGGTTGAACATTCATCCTACAAACTACACACAAACAAATTTCCCCTTCCCACACTTGTGGGAAACCCCCCAAAATCAAAAGAAAAATTCCGTCTCCCGATATAGCCATCGACCGTTCCACACCCACGGGGAACAGCCTAAGCCACTCCTTCTTCATCCTCCCAATCACCCTAACTCTACTGCTTTTAATGACGTAACATTAACTCTCCTCTGTAGTTTTCCAACTTAACTCCAAAATTTTTAACAACTTTGTACATCATAGTTTTTTGTTTGTTTGTTTTGTTTTTGTTTTTGTTTTTAATATATAATACAATCTATATTTTGTAAACTTACTATTTACTTCAAGTCAGTCAGATGCCTGTGCAAATGCTTAATTATTCTACCTTATATTTTGTTCATGCTTAGCTCCCACCAGTCTCTTCTTCTTCTTTGATCTTCTTGATGAACTCCTGCGCCTCCTCTGGGGTCTTGAAGATGTGGGTTCTGCCCTCATACGTGGTCAGCAGTCTCGCAGGATAGATTACACCATGACGAATCCCAAGGTTGCGCAGCTCCTTACGTATGGGATCAAACTGCTTCCTCAATTGTTGGATTCCTGTGGCCAAATCTGGGTAGAACCGCACCTGCTGGTCCTGGTGTTTAATCTCTCCTTTAGCTCGTGCAGCGTTGAAGATCTTCATCCTGTCTCTGTTGCTAAGAAACTTCATAATTAAGGTCCTCGGCGGTCCCTTATCTCTCCGTGGGCCAATACGATGTGCTTTTTCCAGAACCACTGCTGATTGCAACTCCTCGCTGCCCAGCACCTCCGGAATCCACTTTTCCAGAAAGGAACATGCGTCCCGACCTTCTGATTCCTCTGGAAGACCCACCAGCCTCAAGTTATTCTGTCTCGACCGAGATTCCAAATCCAAAATATTATTTTCCAGAGATTTATTTTTTTTTTCCAAAGTGCGCACCTTTAATTGAAGACGGGTGACGTCATCTTCAGCACTAGCGAGACGGAGCTCCATCTGCGCCGTTCGTTCTACACAGTCACCCAATTCCTTTCTTATTCCTTCCAACGCTGTCATAATCCCATCAAATCTAGAGGAAAAGTCCGCTCTCATTGAACTCATGGCAGCCATCAGCGCATCTGCGCCTCCCCCCGCAGACATCGCACCGTTGCCAGCCTCCTCCGCCATATATGGAGTTTTATTTGCTGCGTCACAGACCTGAAAGTCCGTTAATTTGGACTGTTTCGGCGGCTCGCTTTTTCCTTTACCTGGTTTTCCAGCCTTAGGCTTCGCCGACATATCCTCGCCCAGACGCTGGGATACGTTCTGTCCCAAATGAGAGAGTTATTTGCCGATTTTTTTTCTCCAGGAGCAGAGCAGAGTGAGACACATCCGTCCTACGTGGCAGCCATAACCGGAAGTCCCTGGATGTTGTTAATATATGGCTTTGGCTTTACATGGTGAAGTTTTAACTTAATGTTGCGACGAACTGTTAACTGACAATGGTTTTCTGAAGTGTTCCTAAGCCCACATGGTAATATTCTTTACAGACTGATTTTGTTTTTGTTTTCCTCCTTGTCCTGTCAGGCAGCTAGGTAAGCAGAACAGAGATCTGTTACCCTTATTGTGCCAAAACAGATTTACTTTGCCAAAAGGAGCTTTATACAGTACCTAATCATGTACTGTATATTGTTGTAAACTCCTCCTGTAACAACTTTTAATACTTTATTTAAATTATTTTACCCATGGAGGACCTGACAGGATGGGTAAAAGGGAAAGGAAGTGTGTGGAGGGGGAAAGAAAAGAGAGGGGAACAGAGAAAAAGACAAACAAAGCAACAACTAAAACAAACAGAAGACAAACTGCCCCAATCCACCCAAGCCCTCAGTATCGAAAATGCAATTAAAATTGAGGTGAGGGCAGCCCCACCGTGCAGCAGAGGTATCCCCTTCACTGACACAGTGTGGCACACCCCCACCCTAAAGCCCTAAATGTATCCAAGAAGATGTATATTCCACCCAGATTCACGGGGGAAGGGGGGGAGGAAATAAGACTGGGAGGAAGACAGTCCAAAAGCGAGGCCGTCCCTTCCAGAAGCCAGCTCGCAAACTGGTTCATGAGGCCATCCATTGTCCCCAAATCCCAATCCAGGGCGAGGGCCGCCAGGCTGAGCAGCCCGAGACCCACCAGCATCCTGGTGCTCCCAGCACCACAAACATGAAGGAGCAGCCACACCCATTGCCACTCATCTTGCACACACAAGCATGCACAACAACAATAGTCACAATAGTGAATAATGGGCTGGATCTACACGGTGCCCCACGTGCCAAGCGACACCCCCGAGCGCCCACTGGAAGCCCACCGACCACCCACCCCAGACGCACACTGACAGCAGCAGGCCGCTCTGCGGCCACAGCCACCCCAGAGCAGCCCAACGGCAACACGGCCACCAACCTGCACCAACGGCCCTCCCAACCACCCCCAAATACCCACATACACCCACCGCCAATGACACCGGGGGCAATGCGACAAAGCGCCCTGCCCCGCGACACAACAGCCGGGTGACCAGGACAAGCAGGCCCCGAATCGCCAACCCACATGCCACTAGATGGATCGCCCCACCCCATCACCCAATGAAGTTCTCCTTCCCATACACACATCCTCCACCCCCACACATCCACCCACAGGTAACCGCACCCATACACACACAGAGCCCCGCCCACCCTCATGTGCACACCCTCATGTGCCTGCCTACACCCACACACAGCTCCACATGCCCACACACAAAACACACACCCATGCACCCACTTCCGCACCCACTCACACACACGCCCCCACTCACACCCACTCTCACACACACATACACACACACACCTGCACACCCACACCTGCAGGCCCCAGAGGATGGGGAGGGCGACCTCCCCAGGATGCAGGCACCTGCCTCAGGGCGCCACCAGGGCCCCAGGGAGGACATGACCCCGCCGTGCAAGGATGCACCGGGGCCGGCCCGCATCACCAGCGTACACTCGACCCTAGCCCAGGGGCCCAGGTGTGTCGAGTGTGATGTTGGTTTTCAATGCAGTGTCGCCTGAGGGATCAAAGGTCACAGGCATTCAATATTGGTTTTTGGCCTTGCTACTTACATGCAGAAATTTCTCCAGATTCTCTGAATCTTATGATGATATTATGGACTGTAGATGATGAAATCCCTAAACTCCTTGCAATTGTACATTGAGAAACTGTCATGAACGGCCCTCTCCATGGGCAAACAGGATGCCAAATGCAGACTGTGAGTTTGCAAATTTATTAACTTAAAGAAACACAAAATACAAAACACACACCAATGAAAAACACAGCTCTGAAGGCTGGAGCGGGTAAACACCAGGATAAACAAAGACGTGAGTAAAGACAGATAAGAAATAAACTTAGCTTGGCAAGACGTCCAGGGATTTCCCGACTGGAGAGATTTTTCGCCGCTGCGCCAGGGAAGTGGTACCCATGGCGTAAATTGGAAATCCCTGGATTGGTAACACCTGCGAGGTCATGAGTGGTGATCATTACTGGCAGCTGTGACAGCCCACAAACAGAATCTGACAGCTGGAAGTGACGCGTGAGCTGTTACAGCGCCAGCAGGGATCAAAACAATAAAGCAAAAAAGGAAATACAGAGACTAATAATGAACTAACCAAAAACAGGTATGAAATACAGCAAACAAGGTGTGCAGAAAAATAAACAGAAAAAGACAAAACTAATCTAACAACTGGGCATGGCCCCCTCCCATGCACTGGATCATGACAGAGTTCCCTCCTCAAGGGGTTGAATCCCAGACACCCCAGGGTAACATCACAGGAAAAAAAAACAACCCACTCCGGGGGGGGGGGGACCCAGGCACGAAGGGACCAAGACAAAACAAGCAAAAAAAAAAAAAACTCCAAAAAGAAAACACTCATGATCCCCAACACAGTATGACAGGTGGTGACAACTCAAGGGCCTCAGGAGAGAAACCAAGGCCTCTCAGGCAGCCTGCCTGAGTCCCAGGACCACTGGAGCATATGGTCAAATGTATCTGGTGGCCACCCATAGTTCTTAAACCACCTACATGGATGGTTTGGCCCATCAGGTGGCCTCCTACAGTCCCAGAACCACCCTAACAGAAAACCCCATCTGTCAGGCAGCCTCCCATCATCCCTGAGCCTGCAGACCGCTAACACCCCCCCCCCCTCGGGGGGCAGCAGCTGGACCCAGCACCCCTCACAGACCACAGGAGCCGGAAGGCGGCGTCCCCCTGAGATGGGTGGCCAACCAGCGGGAACCTCAAACGGTGCCCGATGACCCTCGATGAGCTCCAGTGAAGGCAAGGGACCCACGGCAACCTCAGGCATAGCACCACCTGTGGCAGCCCCGGATTGGGGTGTAGCAGCACCCGCGGCGGCTCCGGACTGGGGCGTAGCAGCACCAGCGTAGGCCGCGGACTGGGGTGTAGCAGCACCCATGGTGGCCCTGGACTGGGGAATAGCAGCACCCACGGTGGCCTCGGACAGGGGCGCAGCACCCGCAATGGCCTTGGACAGAGGCGTTGCAGCCCTGGTGGTCTCAGACAGGGGCGTCACACCCTCGGTGACCTTGGACAGAGGAGCAGCACCCATGAAGGCCTCAGGTGGAGGGCAAACAGCACCCACAGAGGCCTCGGGCTGAGGCATAGCAGCACCCGCATAGGCCCTGGACTGGGGCATAGCAGCACCCGCGGTGGCTCTGGACTGGGGCGTAGCAGCACCCGCGGAGACCCCGGACTAGGGCGTAGCGGCACCCATGGTGGCCCTGGACTGGGGAATAGCAGCACCCATGGTGACCTCGGACAGGGGCGCAGTACCAGCGATGGCCTTGGACAGAGGTGTTGCACCCCCGGCTGTCTCGGACATGGGCATCACACCCTCGGTGACCTTGGACAGAGGAACAGCACCCACGAAGGCCTCAGGTGGAGGGAAAGCAGCACCCATGGAGGCCTTGGGCTGAGGCATAGCAGCACCTGCGTAGGCCCTGGACTGGGGCGTAGCAGCACCCATGGAGGCCCCGGACTGGGGCGCAGCAGCACCCACGGTGGCCTCAGATGGAGGTGTCACACCCACGGTGGCTTCGGACAGGGTTGCAGCACCCGTGACGGCCTCAGACATGGGTGTCACACCCACAAAGGCCTCAGGCGGAGGGGAAGCAGCACCCATGGAGGCCTCAGGTGGAGGGGAAGCAGCACTCATGGAGGCCTGGGGGAAGCAGCACCCACGGTGGCCTCGGATGAAGGCGTCACACCCACGGTGGCCTCAGATGGAGGAGCAGCATCCACAGTGGCCTTGGATGGAGGAGCAGCACCCACTGTGACCTCAGGCAGAGGGGGTGCAGCACCCATGGAGGTCCCGGACTGAGGTGCAACACCCGCAGAGACCTCCGGCGGAGGGGGAGCACCCACGGAGACCTCCGGTGTCGCCAGCTGAGACCTCTAGGCCTCCACCGTCAGGACCACTCTCCCTGATTTGGCCACCTTGGAAGAGGGAGGAAAGACAAACACCAGCTCAGGGTCATCGGCAGCAGCGGAGCCTGGCGAGGGGAGCCCAAGTGTGACTGACTACTGCACCTGGTCCCCCCCAGCATGAGCCAGACAAGAACTCTTTGAATCTGACGATGTTAACCCAGAACAGAGTACTTGCCTGAACTCGAACTCCACTGCCGTCCAGGACTCCGGCGAACCTGCTGCGGTGGCCCAGACAGCAGGCATGGCGGTTGATGCCAGCGGACCTTCTGACATGATCACTGAAGCAGAGGTCACTCCAGCGCGGTGTGACGGAGCCAAGGAATGCCTCACCAATGGTGTAGGATCCTGTGATGCCGAAACCAGGGGACTCCTCATCGGCTCAGCTGTCGGGTCACGGGGAACACTCCTCTCCCATAGAAAGTGTGGCTGGGGAACAGGGTCTGGCCTCCTCAGCGCCCCAGGACCATCTGACATCCGGCAGATCCCTCCCAGGACCGGCGAACACTCAAGGAAGGCAAAGCAGGATACGAGAGAAGCAGGTGAGGACACAGACTTAACAGCAGCAGCAGGTGGTGGGAGCTTGGACACAGCATGCAGCTGCTCCTGAGCCCCCCCACCCACCGTGAATTAGACAAGATAATCCATTTTTAGGTGTAGGAAAATGAATTGATACTTGCCTAGCTTCCCGGGGCTTGATGGTGGCTGCTGCTGCGGGTCCAGATGGAGCACCTCCAGGAGCTGCGGAGGTCATCTGGGAGGTGGATGAAGCGCCGGAGTTGGGGGACGTTCCTCTGTCAGCTCAGACTCCGTTTCACCCGGCAAATCTCCCTCCAGCTGACCTGCATAGTCAGGGAGAAGCCATGGCTTACAGTCCAGCAGCAGTTCAGTCCCAGCCGCTAAAGCTTGCCTTCGCTCATCCAGCTCCTTGGCCGATGGTGTGGGCCATTGTTCGGGAGGAGAAGGCGGTGCTGCTGCATTTGAGAAGTGGCGAGAGGCTTGGGACTTCCGCACCCGGGACCGCTTCTTTGCTGGCGCCGGCGTATTTATGGTAGAGGTTTAACCCCACCTGTGGAGCATGGATGGGGGGTTGGCAATGCAGCGGAGAACTTTAGTGAGCTCTGGATGGTCCCAAAGGGTGGGACACGCCTCGAGCACTTGAGCGGCTCCAGTCAGACACTCCCGGACCGCGTTGGGAGTGCAGGAAGCCCGAGCCTCCAAGAGGATTCCGTGTAAGATGTTTAACGTCCACCTCTCTGTCTCGTTCAGCCCACACCAACTGGACTCCAGTAACGCTGCCATGCCAGCAGAAAAAAATGAATACTAAAGAAAAATACAGAAGGGAAAAAAAATCTGAAACTCACAATCCGCTGGCGTCCGAATGGCAGTGGCGAACTGTCATGAACAGCCTTCTCCGAGGGCAAACAGGACGCCAAACACAGACTGTGAGTTTGCAAATTTATTAACTAAAAGGAACACAAAATACAAAACACACACCAACGATAAACACAGCTCTGAGGCTGGAGCGATAAACGCCAGGATAAACAAAGACGTGAGTAAAGACAAATAAGAAACAAACTTAGCTTGGCAAGATGCAACCTAGCAAGCTGAATGAACTCATTTCCCTAGCCATTAGCTTAGACAATCGGCTGAGGGAGCAGGCCAACGAGCGTAGACCTTCCGGTCGCTCGGGTTCTCAGTTTCGCCGCTCCCTGCAGCTCCCCCTGCTGGCCCTTCGTCCATCTGATGCACTAGATTCCCCTGAGCCTTTGGTAATGGGCCAGTCAAAGTTGCCGCTGGCTGAGAAACAGCGCCGCCGGGAGCTAGGGCTGTGCTTATATTGTGGTAGTGAGGAGCATGAGCTAGCTACTTGCCCCATTTGACCAAAAGAGGGAGTCCGTGCATCGCAGTAGGGGGACTCACGGACCCACTCCAAAGTAATCCCCTCCCCAAGTTCCTGCTGCCCATCCGTTTTGTTCATAACCACCTGGAAATGTCCACACATGCACTCAGTGATTCAGGGGCTGAGCAGAGCTTCATTTTGGAAGATCTGGCAACCCAACTGGGACTTGCCTGCCACCAGTTAAAAACATCATTAAAGCTTATCACCCTGTCCAAGGCTCCACTAGCTTTGGTGTCTAAACAGACTGCTCCGGTATCTGTCCTTGTGTCTGGTAATCACCGAGAGCAGCTTAGATTGTTTGTGCTACCAGTCTCTACCTCCCCGGTCATTTTGGGATATCCCTGGCTCCAGTTGCACAACCCATCCATTGATTGGCGCTCTGGTAACATCATCTCTTGGAGCTCGTTTTGCTTAAGTGGCTGTCTTCAGTCTGCTGCATGCTCGCCCTCCGTGCCTCTCGGTGCCCCCGGCAACCCCCCCCCCCCCCGCCTGACCTGTCCTGGGTTCCTTCTGAATACCACGATCTGGGGACCGTCTTCAGCAAGTCACAAGCACTATCTCCCACCCCCCACCCCCCCCACCGCCCATATGACTGTGCCATTAACCTCTGGCCCGGGGCCCCGTTACCATCCAGTCGGCTTTACAGCCTGTCGGTTCCGGTGCGGGAGGCCATGGAAACTTACATCAAGGAGTCCCTGAGCTCTGGCATAATTCGCCCATCTTTCTCGGCAGTGGGGGAAGGGTTTTTCTTTGTGGGCAAGAAAGACGGCTCTCTGAGACCTTGCATCGATTTCCGGGAACTTAACAATATCACTATTAAAGACAAGTACACGCTTTCACTCATCAACATGGCCTTCAATTCCCTCCAGGGGGCCTCCTGGTTCACAAAATTGGACCTTCGCAATGCTTACCACCTGGTACGGATTCAAGAGGGAGATGAATGGAAGACGGGGTTCCATACCCCCAGTGGCCATTTTGAATATCTCGTCATGCCGTTTGGGCTGACCAACGCCCCCGCTGTGTTCAGCTTGATAGGACTCCTTCTTCAGCTTAATGGCCCCCCTCACCACTGGTGTCCACCACTTGGTTTGGGGGTTGCCACCACGAGATGCCCCGACAACCTTGCGGCCGCAGCTTTGGGCAGCCGCTTCAACAATGGGGGTGGAGAATATGGGCCATTCAGACTCCATGTTTCCAGACTCCCTTGGAATGTGGTTGAAGTTCTTCTGGAGGTGGGAGTTCAAGACATCCCGTACAGGGGCCTCAGCCAGACATTCCCAGCACACCCTCACTATATGTTTGGGTCTACCAGGTCTGAATGGCATCCTCCCCTGTCATCGGATCCAACTCACCGCCAGGTGGTGATCAGTTGACAGCTCTGCACCTCTCTTTACCCAAGTGTCCAAGACATACGGTCGCAAGTCTGATGACACAATAACAAAATTGATCATCAACCTGCGACCTAGGGTGTCCTGGTGCCAGGTGCACATATGGAAACCCTTATGCTTGAACATGGTGTTTGTTATGGGCAAACTGTGGTTAGCACAGAAGTCCAATAACTGAACATCACTCGAGTTCAGATCGGGCAGGCCGTTCCTCCAAATCACCCCCTTTCAGGTTTCACTGTCATTGCCCACGTGCGCATTGAGGTCCCCCAGTAGGACAATGGAGTTGCCAAGAGGAGCACTCTCCAGCACCCCAGTCAGAGACTCCAAAAAGGGTGGGTACTCTGAACCATCATTTGGTGCATAGGCACAAATGATGGTCAGGACCCATTTCCCAACCTGAAGGCGCAGGGAAACAACCCTTTCGTCCACTGGGGAAAACTCCAATATAGAGGCAGCAAGGTGGGGGGTTACAAGAATACCCACCCCTGCTCGTCGCCTATCGCCTGGGTCAACTCCAGAATAGGCCAAGCTCCAGCCCCTCTCCAGGAGACTGGTTCCGGATCAGGAGCTGTGTGTTGAGGTGAGGCCGACTATATCTAGCTGGTATCTCTCAACCTCATGCACCAGCTCAGGCTCCTTACCCACCAGAGAGGTGACATTCCACATCCCAAAAGCCAGTTTAGGAAGCTTGGGATCAGACTGCCAAGGTCTCCACCTTTGACCGCCACCTGATCCACATAGCACCGGACTCCCATGGTCCCTCCTGCAGGTGGTGAGCCCACTGGAGGGCAGACCCATGTAAAGCTGAGCCCCGGACAGGTTCCATGGGTGGAAACCCGGCCACCAGACGCTAGCCATCGAGCCCCTCCCCCAGGCCTGGATCCAGGGTGGGGCCCCAGTGGCCCCATACCGGGTGGTGTACACTGAATTCTTGTTCTAGCATTCATCATGAGAGTCTGTTAGATAATTGTTAGTCTGGCCCTTCACCCAGGACCAGTTTGTCTTGTGTGACCCTACCAGAGCCAAATTGCCCTGGACAACATGGCTCCTGTGATCACTAGGGCACACAAACCCCTCACCACGATAAGGTGATGATCCATGAGGGGTATTTGAGCATGTAGCAGTGTAAAAACTTCAGCAATTAGCACATTGTGTGATAATATTAATACCCTTAACTTATCTAAATATTTCTATCACAATGCCAAGTCCAATCATATGGAAAATCAGGTGCCAAGTCCTGCATATGGAAATCATGGTCCCAGAGTCTGGAGGAAGAATGGAGAGGCACAGAATCCAGGTTGCTTGAGGTCCAGTGTGAAGTTTCCACTGTCAGTGAGCCATGTCATCTGTTGGCTTTGGTCCACTGTGTTTAATCAAGTCCAAAGTCAGTGCAGCCGTCTACTAGTGGTGTGCGATACTGCAAGATTTGGTATCAATCCGATACCAAGTAAATACAGGGCCAGTATTGCCGATACTTTTTTCATAATTAAGTTGGTGCGGTCCGCCAAGGTCTCCGCCTTTGACCGCCACCTAACCCACATAGCACCGGACCCCCATGATCCCTCCTGCAGGTGGTGAGCCCACTGGAGGGCGGACCCATGTAACTCCTTCGGGCTGAGCCCGGCCGGGTCCCATGGGTGGAAACCCGGCCACCAGACGCTAGCCTTCGAGCCCCTCCCCCAGGCCTGGCTCCAGGGTGGGGCCCCGGTAACCCCATACCGGGCGGGGTACACTGAATCCTTGATATACAATTTATCATGAGAGTCTGTTGGATCGTTCTTAGTCTGGCCCTTCACCCAGGACCAGTTTGTCTTGGGAGACCCTATCAGAGGCAAATTGCCCCGGACAACATAGCTCCTGGGATCACTGGGGCACACAAACCCCCCCACCACGATAAGGTGACGATCCATGAGGGGGATGTCGTCCTGGCCGTGGCACATCGGACCAGCTCTTTACCCTCTCGAGAATTCTTGAGGGTTCGTGGGAGTTTGCCCAACCAGTTTACATGTGTTTTGTGGACTTGGAGAAGGCATTTGACCGCGTCCCTCGTGGATTTTTGTGGGGGGTGCTTCGGGAGTATGGGGTATCGGGCTTGTTGTTACGAGCTATTCGGTCTCTGTACGACCGTTGTGAGAGTTTGGTTCGTATTGCCAACACTCGGTCGGAGTCATTCCCAGTGAGAGTTGGACTCCGGCAGGGCTGCCCTTTGTCACCGATCCTGTTCATAATTTTTATGGACAGGATTTCTAGGCACAGCCAGGGAATGGAGGGTGTCATGCTTGGTGACCACAGGATTTCATCTCTGTTGTTTGCAGATGATGTTGTCCTGTTAGCTTCATCCAGCAATGACCTACAGCTCTTGCTGGGACGGTTTGCCACTGAGTGTGAAGCGGCTGGGATGAGAATCAGCACCTCCAAGTCCGAGTCCATGGTCCTCAGCCGGAAAAAGGTGGATTGTCCTCTCCGGGTTGGGGACAGGCTCCTGCCCCAAGTGGAGGAGTTTAAGTATCTTGGGGTCTTGTTCATGAGTGAGGGGAAAATGGAGCGAGAGATCGACAGATGGATTGGAGCAGCATCTGCAGTGATGCGGACGTTGTACCGGTCTGTTGTGGTGAAGAGGGAGCTTAGTTCTAAGGCAAAGCTGTCGATTTACCAGTCAATCTACGTTCCTACTCTCACCTATGGTCACGAGCTTTGGGTAATGACCGAAAGAACAAGATCGCGGATACAAGCGGCTGAAATGAGCTTTCTCCGTAGGATTGCTGGACTCACCCTCAGAGATAGGGTGAGGAGCTCAGTCATCCGGGAGAGGCTCAGAGTAGAACCGCTGCTCCTCCACATTGAAAGGAGTCAGTTGAGGTGGTATAGGCATCTGATTAGGATGCCTCCTGGACGCCTCCCACTTGAGGTGTTTCAGGCACGTCCCACTGGGAGGAGACCCCGGGGCAGACCCAGGACTCGGTGGAGAGACTATGTCTCCCAGCTGGTCTGGGAACGCCTTGGTATCCTCTCTGAAGAGCTGGAGCAGGTGGCGGGGGAGAGGGAAGTCTGGGCTTCTCTGCTTGAACTGCTGCCTCCGCGACCCGGACCTCCGGAAAAGCGGTAGAAGATGGATGGATGGAAGTTGGTGCGGTGGCAGAGTGGTTAGCACTGCGGCAGCACAGCAACTCACCCTTGGCCGGGGGATCCTGGGTTTGATCCTGGGTTCGATCCTGGGTTCGATCCCAGCCCCCGACCAACCGACCCCGACCACCATGATCTGTGTGGAGTTTGCATGTTCTCCCCGTGCCTGCGTGGGTTTACTCCGGGATTTCTCCGGTTTCCTCCCACATGCCAAAAACATGCAAGTTAGGTTAATTGGCATCAAAACTGGGGATTCTAAATTGTCCTTAGGTATGACTGTGAGAGTGAATGGTTGTCTGTCTCTCTGTGTTGGCCCTGCGATGGACTGGCGATCTGTTCAGGGTGTACCCTGCCTCTCGCCCAAAGATGCTGGGATAGGCTCCAGCCCCCCCGCGACCCTAAAATGATTAAGCGGAAGAAGATGGATGGATGGATGGAAGTTGGAGAGCATCATCAAATGATTAAATCTGAATGAATTTTCATGACCTTTAAGTGTTTTGTGATTTTTTCCTTTGGATTTTTAATTAGTTAAAACCCAGGACAGAATTTGGGCAAAGTTTAGATTTAAATATGTATCACTTTCACAGTTAACATAAAAGGGTAATTATAGTCAATCAAATCTGAGCCATATTATATCCAGTATATTTGTTTCAATTCCAGTAAATGTATTCATATAAACATGTTTCAATGAGATAAATGTATTATACCAAGGTCATAACATAATTTATACTTTTTGAATTGGCTAAAGTAACAAATGGCCTGTTGCACTTTGAAAATTAATATTAACTAATGCCAAAGATGACTAAAATATTACTTTTACCACTAATATCTACCTGGAAATTCTCTGCCATATGAAAGGCCTCTGCCAATGATCTCTGCCTCTGAGTCAGGGGTTTGTGCTTGTCAAGGCCAGGGGTGGGGGATTTCTCTCCTCCTGTCTCCATTTCTGTAGCTCGGCATTGTCTTTTGGATGATTTTTCATATGCTTGTAAGATTAGTTGTTACCACTGTATTTCACAACCTTTTTACAAATTGTACAGCTTGCCGTTGTCTCATTTTCAGTCTGAAAATATAGCCACACGACAAGAGGTGCTCCTTTTGCTCTCTGCCATTCTTCTGCTCCCTCTCTGTGCTTTGTGTGCGTGGCACTGTGCACTGCTGGCAGCTAGTGTGCTGTTTCTAGCTTGTTTACCTGGCGCTGCTGAGTCATGTGATGGCACTTTTTTTTTTGTTTTATTTAACCATTAGGGAGGAGGAGGGAGGAAGTAAAACCACAAGAAGAGGAGGACCAAAGTGTGCCTGAGTGTGCCTACTGTGTGCTGTGATGGGAATGGTAATACAGACACAGAGTATCACTCTCATTACACTGGTATTGATCAATATCAATACCAACGTTGGTATCGATATTATTGATATTTGAATTGATCCGCCCACCACTACCGTCTGCCAGGAAATGTTAGAGCACTTCATGCTTCCCACTGCTGCCATGCTTTATGGAGATGCTGATTTCATTTTCCAGTGGGACTTGGCACCTGCCCACACTGCCAAAAGTACCAAAACCTGGTTTAATGACCATGGTATCACTGTGCTTCACTGGCCAGCAAACTCACCTGACCTAATCCCCACAGAGAATCTATGGGGTTGTGGGGGCATGGTGTTGGACTTCTCCACCCAGGGACCAATGGACCGAAAGAGGAGGTGTCACCTGAGGGAATCAGATGGGACGGTAAGGACTATGCACCCCCCTGGGAGAGGAGTAAATGTCGGAGCCACTGGGAGAAGAAGGGCGTGAGAGCAGCACCAGCGTTATGTTATGTTAATGTGCCACACAGGCTTTGTTCTAAACATAATGTATGATGGTCAGAAGTTCTGGGTCTCGATGCATGGTATTAAAGATATAAAAGAGCTCACAGCCGACAACAGATCCACCATCAGGACATTTGGTGAACGGACACTGACGATATGCTTACACGGACGCAACTTTCAGTGGGACTTTGTGATAGCTGCATGTTCCCGCCCAATTTTAGGCGCAGATTTTTTATGTGCTTATGGGTTTCTCGTTGATGTTGCTAATAGGAGATTAGTGGACGCTGTCTCTTTTACCTCACTGCCCTGCACAGCTCGGGGAGCTGGGCCGACAACACTGGCTAATGTTATAACTCCTGGGGGTAAGTACCAACATTTGCTCGCACAGTTCCCAGCACTCATGGTCCCGACTTTTTCAGCTACGGTAACGGAACATGGGGTTGAGCACTTTATCCCGACAAAAGGCCCGGCGGTGTTCGCGCGACCTCGGCGTTTGGACGCAGCTGAACTGGCCAGCACGCAAGAGGAGTTTGCCAACTTAGAGCAGTTGGGCATTGTCAGGCGCTCCAACAACCCGTGAGCATCCCTGCTACACATGGTACCACGTCGTGGCGACCGTGCGGTGATTTCCGGTGCTTGAATAACACCACGAAACACGATTGTTATCCCATTCCGCACATCCAGGATTTTTCTGTGCACCTGGTCAGGGCGCGTGTTTTTTCAAAAGTGGATCTGGTCCGCGGATACCATCAGGTCCCAGTGTGCTCGGAAGACGTTCCAAAAACAGCGGTAATAACTCCTTTCGGCTTTTTCGAGTTTTTACGCATGCCGTTCAGATTAAAATGCACGGTGCAGACTTTCAAGAGGATGATGGATGCAGTGCTTAGCGACTTGTCCTTCGTTTTTGTCTACTTAGACGACATTCTGGTAGCTAGCGCATCCGAGGAGGAGCACATTGCCCATCTCAAGACAGTTTTCCAGACGTTGGAGGCGCATGGGCTGATAGTTAACCCGGCGAAGTGCCAGTTTGGCATGCCAGAGATTGATTTTTTAGGCCACTGCATTTCGCCGGAGGGCGCGATTCCGTTACCGGATAAGGTGTGCGCTGTGTCAGACTTCCCGTGGCCGCAGACCGTGACAGCACTACAGGAGTTTTTGGGAATGGTTAATTTTTATAACCGTTTCCTTTCCCGGGTAGCCTAGCTGATGCAGCCGTTGTATGCCTCGCCGGAAAAAAAAAAGCCCGCGGAAAATGTCGACTGGACTCCCAAGCAAGTCCAGGCTTTTACTAACGCCAAAACAGCGCTTGCGGATGCCGCGTTGTTAACCCACCCGGATCCGTCTGTACAGATAGCGCTTACTATGGACGCGTCTGATGTTGCCATAGAGGCAGTGGTGGAGCAAAACGTCTCAGGTTTGTGGCAGCCACTCACATTTTTCAGCCGAACTTTGTGCAACAACAAATGCAAATACAACACATTCGATAGGGAATTACTGGCTCTCCACCTGGCGATGCGCCATTTCCAGTTCTGGCTGGAGGGTTGTAAGTTCACCACGTTTGTGGACCATAAGCCGCTGACATATGCGATGGCCAAGGTCTTGGAACCATGGTCGGCCCGGCAGCAACGGCATTTGGCCACAATTTCGGAGTATACTACCAACATTCAACACGTCGTTGGTAAGCACAATGTCGTGGCCGATTGTCTGTCGCGCGTGTTAGTCTCCCCGGTCTACATGGGAATAGATTTCCCTGCGATGGCCGTGGAGCGAGCTGGGGACGCAGACATTTGCGCACTCCAGTCTGCGCCTACTGGGTTAAAGCTGGAGAGGAGGGTGGTGCAAGAAGGGTGCTCTCCCTTGCTCTGCGACGTCTCCACTGGCCACCCGCGCCCGGTGGTTCTGAGCTTCTTGGCACTATTGCGTTTTTGAATTGGTCCACTCCCTTTTGCATCCAGGAGTGTGCGCTTTGGTGAAGCTACTGGGGGTGAAATTCGTCTGGCCATGCTTGCGCAAGGACGTGAAAGAGTGGGCTGTCTCTTGTGTTGCGTGCCAGCACGCCAAAGTGCACAAGCACACCAGAGCCCCCCTCGAGCCATTCCAAATCCCGGCCAGGAGGTTCAGCCACGTCCACGTGGATTTGGTGGGACCCCTCCCGCCACCACAAGGTTTTACGCACCTCTTAACAATCGTGGACCGCACCACGCACTGGCCTGAAGTGGTCCCGCTGGCTTCTACTACGTTCGCAGAAGATGAAGAAGTGCTTTTTTGTCGGCTTGGGTCGCACGGTTCGGATCCCTGTTGGACATCACTTCCGACAGGGGTCCACAATTCGTTTCAGAACTCTGGTCCATGATGGCCCAGAGCGTGGGAGTCAAAATTCACCGCACTACCGCGTACAACCCCCAGGCTAATGCGAGCGTTTTCATAGGTCGCTTAAAGCAGCGCTCAGAGCTTTGCTCACGGATGCAAATTGGGTTGACCACCCTGGGTTCTTTTAGGGTTGCGCTCCACACCTAAGGAGGATTTGGCAGCCTCCCTGGCAGAACTCATTTTTTATCAGCTGCTGCGGATCCCCGGAAAGTTTTTACTGGAAAACCCCGCACCCGAGGCTGATCCGCCTGCGCAATTTTTGCACAGTACGGAGGCTTTTAACATACCGGGCCCAGCCCACTATTGTTTTCCCTGCACCTTCATCCCAAAAAGCCTGCAGAATGCCAGTTTTGTTTTTGTCAGGCACAATGCGCACTGGACCCCGCTGCGCCCACTGTACAATGGACCATTCAGGGTGTTGAAACCTGGGGCGAAGCATTTTGTGTTAGACTTGGGGGGAACATAGGGAGACCATCTGCATCACAGGCTGAATCCCGCTTTTGTGTTGGCAGACGAGCAGGTGGTGTTGGCCCAAGCTCCCCGGCGCGGTCGTCCACCATTGGTGGCTCCGCAAGTTGGTGATCCCTCGGCAGGGACCTGTGCTCATGAAGCTGA
This sequence comes from Pholidichthys leucotaenia, assembly GCA_020510985.1. NCBI lineage: Eukaryota > Metazoa > Chordata > Actinopteri > Cichliformes > Pholidichthyidae > Pholidichthys > Pholidichthys leucotaenia. Next base: position 229,174,835 of record CM035836.1, read on the forward strand.
TGTGTTTTCTCCCCCTCCCTTTTTCCCTCCACAGACTGACATGCCCTCCTGTACACCCCGCCAGCAGGGCGGTTCGACTGGATCGGCAACCCCCCGCTACAGCCTCTATGGGCGCCAGCTCAAGCCCAGAGGATGGGTGTGGGGGGGTTAGTGCCCTTTCTGGGTGTTCGGGGGGGCTGTGTGGGGGCATGATGTTGGACTTCTCCACCCAGGGAACAATGGACCGAAAGAGGAGGTGTCACCAGGGGTATCAGACGGGACAGTAAGGACTATGCGTCCCCCGGGGAGGGGAGTAAATGCCGGAGCTGCTGGGAGAAGAAGGGTGTGAGACCAGCACTGGCGTTATGTCATGTTAATGTGCCACACAGGCTTTGTTCTAAACATAATGTATGATGGTCGGAAGTTTTGGGTCTTGATGCATGGTATTAAAGATATAAAAGAGGAATGCACAGAGATCTGGGATCTTTTTTTTGCTGTAAGTTATGTTGGAGAAAGAATAAAGTTTCTGTGTCGTCTAGCTCGTTGCCTCGCCTGCCTCCTTTCTCCACAGGGTATTTCTTATGTCTGGAAATAAGGCGAACACCTTGAATTGAAGTTAACTTTATTGATGTTAACATCAGAAAGGCAGTACAGCACAGTGGGTAGCTGGCAGTGTGGCGCCAAGAGAGAGGGGTGGCCCTGGGCCACCATATAATATATCCCTTAACATATAATATACCGAGATCTGGAATAATATACCATCTGCAATCAGGGAATGTACCACAATAAACACTTTTTAAGACTCATTGTAAAAATTGGCTTTTAAACAACCAAAACTGTACCCATAACTTGTGGTTGCTCTGCGGCATGTGCATATATGTAAAATATGAGAATGAACAAACGCTTCACACAAAGCTACCCAGGATATTGTTTTCTTAACATCTGGTGGATGGAAACTAACATCTAAACATGTTGGTATTGGTGTTTCCATACACCAAGTGACCAGGGCCACCTTAACTTGCCATTAGGCCCTTGGGCTGAGAGGTTTTGTAGCCCCCCTCCCCCCAACAGAATCTCTGTTTAAAAACATGTAATAGCTATGTTTTTAATAATGGATTGCATTTATATAGCACTTTTCATGACACCCAACACTTTACAATGAGTCCATTATTCACTCACTCCACAGACAATGATAGTGGTAAGCTACCTCTGTCGCCAAAGCTGGCCTGGGGCAGACTGACAAAAATGTGGCTGCCAATCCATGCCAGCTGAACATTTATCCACATTCATACACCAGTGTCATGAACCATGAACACACTGGAGGCAAGGTAGGTAAAGTGTCTTGCCCAAGGACACTGTCATGATACTGAGCATGGGTGGGCAGCCGTGCTCAGCCTTTTTGGTATTTCTGCATCTCTGTATTTTGTATTTAGTATGGTTCGGGGTGCCCTGCGATAGACTGGCGATCTGTCCAGGGTGTACCCTGCCTCTCACCCAACGATGCTGGGATAGGCTCCAGCCCCCCGCGACCCGAAAAGGATTAAGCAGAAGAAGATGGATGGATGGATGGATGGTTCGGAGTATTTGGTTATCTGGGTTTGTCCTTTTGTTTCTGTTCTTAGTTTCCTGCTATTTTGTCTTAGTTTGGTTATTTTACGTATTTCTGTATTATCTTGTATTCATTTTCCTGTTTATATTTGTCCTTATCTTCAGTTCTCCCTTTGTAACCTCAGTTTTCATTAGTATTGTTTTATGAGTACTTCTTGGGTTTTGTATTTCTTATTTTTTGTCTTGGCGGTTATTATTTTCCCATTGTGTATTTTGGTCTGTTCCTGTTTTAGTATTATAGTCAGTTACCGTTTTGTTTTCCTGTGTGCTTACTTTCACAGTCATCTGTGGTTATTATTTCTTTCAGTGTGTGACAGTTGTCTGAGTGTTACTTCCAGATGCCAAACACCGTGCGTGGGCTGTCACACCTGTGTAGTATTTGAATGAATGAATGAATGAATGAATGAATGAATCTTTATTTCGGATAGATAAAAGTACAGATTAAAAGAAACAGAATAATATAACAAAGGGGGAAGAAAATCCAACAAGGTCAAATTCGACAATAACTCCTCTGATTATACAGTTCAACATAAGTTATCCAAAATGGGTGATGGCTGAAGCTGCAGCTTATATTGCCCACCCATATTCCATCCAAGAATTCAAAAGAAAAACAAAACAAGAGCGATTACAATTCAGAACATAGCTAAGACAAAATGTGACAAAAAAAACTAAGCTACAACACAACGCAGACTGGATATGACAATCCTTATGTGATTTTACATGTCATCTTGTATATATGTTTAGAGTATTTCTTCCTTTAGTTTTTGTTTAAATTGTCCAAGCGTTTTACATGATTTTAATTCAGGTCCAAAATCGTTCCATAATCTGACTCCTTGCACTGAGACACAGTGTTGCTTGGTGGTAGTTCTCACTGAAGGTTTTTGAAATATACATGCTCCTCTGAAATGATATTGTTTCTCCCGTATTTGGAACAACTTTTGGATATTTGCGGGCAGTGATAGATTCTTCACTTTAAACATTATTACTGCAGTTTTAAAATCAACCAGATCTTTCAACTTGAGAGCTTTTAATTTAAGAAAAAGTGGGTTTGTTGGTTCCCTGTAAGCAGCTTTGTTTATTATTCTAATAGCTCTCTTCTGAAGCATAAAGACTGGATATATGTTTGTTTTATATGTATTTCCCCATACTTCAGTACAATATGTCATGTATGGGAGTATTAATGAATGATACAAGGTATATAGTGTGGGTTGATTGAGCAAATATTTCACTCTGTGTAGTATTGCAATTGATTTGGATATTTTACCTTTAATATAATTAATATGTGACTTCCAACACAGTTTATTATCAATTATTACTCCAAGAAATTTAGTTTTGGATACCATTTCAATCTCTACACCATTTACACTGAGTTTAGATACTAAGTTGTTGTGATGGTTGTTAAAAACTATAAATTTTGTCTTACTTAAATTGAGCGTTAATTTGTTTGAATCAAACCACAGTTTGAGCTTTCCTAATTCCTTTCTGAGTGTATCCAAAAGTTGTTCCAAATTGCTTCCACTGCATAATAAATTAGTGTTGTCAGCAAACAATATTAAGTCCATTTTTTCTGAAACTTTACATATATCATTTATATACGTGTTGAATAACAGTGGTCCCAAAACTGAACCCTGTGGGACTCCACAAATAACCTTCAGTAACTGTGAGTTTTTGTTACCAACACATACATACTGATATCTATTCTTTAAGTAACTACATAACCAGGACAGTGCTACCCCCCTAATACCACAATTTTGTAGTTTCTTTAATAATAAATTATGAGCCACTGTATCAAATGCTTTTTTTAAGATCCAGGAATACCCCAGCTGAATACTCTTTATTTTCAACGGCAGTTGATATTTTTTCTATAAATTCCATTAGAGCAAAAGCAGTTGTCCTCTTGTGTCTGAACGCATTTGTTCATTTGTATTTGTTCTGATTATTCCTCACTCATGTTACCCACACCTGTTGATCATTTGGTTTGTCCCTATTTAAAGGCTGCTGCGTGGCTTTCTCCTCGCAGCAGCCTTCTGGTATTCAGACATTAATCCTACATCTTTCTCATGTTCAGACGGTCTAACTCTTGTATCTTGTATCCAAGAGTATCCTCCATCTCTCCGGTGTTCTTACGCCTCAGTGTCTGTGCTGCTCTTTGTTTTGTATCCTGCCTTAGCTGTAAGTTTTTGTGTTTCTGTATATGTCGTGCTTTTTGTTATTAATTGTGCAAACTCACAGCCGGCGATTGGAGTCTTTAATCCACCCCTGCCAGGGCAATTTATGACAGACACAACAGTAAGGTAGGGGGAGCGGGAAACAAACAGCCAGCTTTCCAGTTATTGGGTGACCTGCTCTACCTCCTGAGCCACTATGGCCTCATTTTTGTTTCTCTGAAAAATAATGCAACCAGTGAGATAGAAAACTAAACTGCAAAAAGTCAAATATAAGTAAAATAAAATAAATTCAGGGCGTTTATGCTTGTCTTTTTGTCTGACAAGATATTTGTTCTTGCTGTGCAGTTTGTGTAAGAAAAATTTACATGCTTTCAGATAGAGAGATAAAGAGACTATTACAGTAAAGAACTGGAGAAAAACAGAGACAATATTAAAAATACATGGACAATACTCAACAGTATCCTTGGAAATAAAAGTAGAAATACAAGCTACCCAACTAACATTCCAAAAAATAATAAAACGACTCAGAGTGTGAATATTGCTTCACCTGCAGATGAATTTAATAATTTTTTTGTTAACATTGGACCTAAACTGGCCCGAGAAATACCCACTACGGTGCCAACAGGTGATACAATATGCAATAACACTGCTGTAAAAGACTCCATCTTCATAAAGAACACAGACGAAAGAGAGGTCATTGAAATTGTTAAATCGTTCAAAAGTAAAACATCTACTGACTGTGATGGTATTGACATGCTACTAGTCAAAACTGTTATCGAATGCATAGTAAAACCACTGACGTATATCTGCAACCTGTCTCTCCAATCAGGTATATTTCCCAATGCAATGAAAATAGCTAAAGTAATTCCAATATACAAGACGGGCGACAGAGGGGAACTCTCAAACTATAGACCAATTTCACTATTACCGCAATTTTCCAAGATACTTGAAAAAATATTCTATGAGAGAATTGACAACTTCATACTGAAGAATGATTTATTATGTGAGCAGCAATATGGGTTCAGACACAAGAGGACAACTGCATATGCCCTAATGGAATTTACAGAAAAAATATCAACAGCCATTGAAAATAAAGAGTATTCAGTTGGAGTATTCCTAGATCTTAAAAAAGCTTTTGATACAGTAGATCATAATTTATTATTAAAGAAACTACAAAATTGTGGTATTAGAGGGGTAGCACTGTCCTGGTTAAGTAGTTACTTAAAGAATAGATATCAGTATGTATGTGTTAGCAACAAAAACTCAGAGTTGCTGAAGGTCACCTGTGGAGTCCCACAGGGTTCAGTTTTGGGACCATTATTATTCAATATGTATATAAACGATATATGTAAAGTTTCAGAAAAAATGGACTTAATATTGTTTGCCGATGACACTAATCTGCTATGCAGTGGAAACAATTTGGAACAACTTCTGGATACACTCGGGAAGGAATTAGAAAAGCTTAAACTGTGGTTTGATTCAAACAAATTAACGCTCAATTTAAGTAAGACAAAATTTATAGTCTTTAACAACCATCACAACAATCCAGTACCCAAACTCAGTGTAAATGGTGTAGAGATTGAAAGGGTATCTGAAACTAAATTCCTTGGAGTAATAATTGATAACAAACTGTGTTGGAAGTCACATTAATTATATTAAAGGTAAAGTTTCCAAATCAATTGCAATATTACACAGAGTGAAATATTTGCTGAATCAACCCACACTATACACCTTGTATCATTCATTAATACTCCCATACATGACATATTGTAATGAAGTATGGGGAAATACATACAAAACAAACATATATCCACTCTTTATGCTTCAAAAGAGAGCTATTAGAATAATAAACAAAGCAGCTTACAGGGAACCAACAAACCCACTTTTTCTTAAACAAAAAACTCTCAAGTTGAAAGATCTGGTTGACTTTAAAACCGCAATAATAATGTTCAAAGTGAAGAATTTATCACTGCCCGCAAATATCCAAAAGTTGTTCCAAACAAGGGAGAAACGATATCACTTCAGAGGAACATGTATATTTCAAAAGCCTACAGTGAGAACAACCACCAAGCAACACTGTATTTCAGTGCAAGGAGTCAGATTATGGAACGATTATGGACCTGAATTAAAATCATGTACAACGCTTGGACAATTTAAACAAAAACTAAAGGAAGAAATACTCCAAACATATTTACAAGACGACATGTAAACTCACATAAGGATTGACATATCCAGCCTGTGTTGTGTTGTAGCTTAGTTTTTTTTTTCTTTTTTTTTTTCTCTGTGACATTCTGTCTTAGATTTGTCTTGAATAGTAACCGCTCAACTTAGCTTAGCTTAGTTTTCCTTTTTTTTCTCTCAGTCACACTTTGTCTTAGCTTTGTTCTAAATTGTAATCACTCTTGTCTTGTTTACTCTTTTTTCTTTTGAATTCTTGGATGGAATATGGGTGGGCAATATAAGCTGCGGCTTCAGCCATCACCCATTTCGGATAACTCACGTGGAATTGTTTAGTAGAAGGAGTCTTTGTCTAATTTGACCTTGTTGTTATATTATACAGTTTCTTTTAACCTGTACTGTATTATCCGAAATAAAATTCATTCATTCAAAAAAAAATAAAATTCATTCATTCATTCATTCATTCATAGTTTTAACTTGTTTTAAGCAATTTGATAAGTCAAATTTTCTTGCTCTGTTGGCAGATAATTTTACTTAAAATAAGCCAAAAAATTCTGGCAATAGATAATTTTAGTTAAAATTAGAAAAAATATCTGCCAACAAAATAAGATTAAATTTCTTAAAACAAGTAAAAACTATCTTAAAGCAAGTAAAATCTTACAGAAAGCTGCACAACAAAAAGAAATTCTTTTCTTGTCAAAATAATCTTGTGAAATTAAAACAAACAGCCTCTCACTAAGATTTTCATTTTTACAGTGACAGATACTACTGCCTTCAGCATAAACACAAATTAGTCTAATCTCTCTCTCAGACATAGATGCACACAGCACCGTGGCCTAAACAACACCAGGTATCAGAGGATGACACTCATCAACAATTACAGTCTAATGATGACAGCAGAACACAAAGTTATATCAGTCAGGTATTCCTGATTCAAACAATGCACAACAGCAGCAACTAGAAAAGCACTTAGAGACCGCTGGATTGCTGGAGGACTACTGGAGGACTGGTAGGCATCATGCAAAATAAGACAGTTAGAAACCATTGGTCCATCAAGTATAATGAACGTGCATCCTCAGCACAGGATACCAGATGCATGTTAGCTTGTCAGTATGTCAGCTTGGATGGGGAAAAAGCAAATTCCAGTAACTGTTAAAAATGTTTGTGTTTGAGAAATTAACCAATAAAAGTGTCAAATGAAGATACTGTAATTGTGTAGTTATATACATAGTGTAGTGATATGTTAAATATAATTTCTTTCACAATATGGTACATTGAGAGGTAAATAGCACTGAAGGCATCCATCTGGAACTCTAGATTTCTGCCTGGACAGGCAGTAAAGTACTAAAACTTGTGCTGTGTTGCACTGTCTCACACTACAAGCATGTAACTTGGTTATGACTCATGCACTATATTGGGGCTCTGGTTTACAGAGGTGTGGGGCCACTATCTTACATTTTCAAGCTGATACGCACTTTGAAAAGTGGTTTTCTTAAGGCGGAGATTGATTTTTTTTCCCATGTTCTACCTCTATTTCCTCCTATACTGTAAGATATAATTTGTTTCTGACACTTCTACAGACAGCCCACAGTCATTAGCTTTCATTTGATACCATTTTTATGTATACGGCCCTTGTAGTTGTGGAGACATTCAGCATTTATTGTGCACACATCATGTTAAGCAGAAAACCTAAAAACTGACCCAAGATTGTTGCAAAAATCACAAAAAGAATTTCTAAATTTGACAATGACCTTAGAACTTCATGTATGGATCCATTCTAACTAAAACAATAGGTTCTTGGCTTAAACTCAAACATGCCCACAAAAGTATTAACAGAAGCCCTTTTCAAAATTGGCCCCCTGACTACCACTGAACAGACCATGCGCTGACTATCAATGTATTTAAAGTCAGTAATGTAGTCTTCAAGATGAGTAGGTCTCCATCGCACTCATACCAGGTGGGGCTCGGGCTGCACTGAGCTGGGTGGTTCCAGTGGGCACCCCGCTGGAGCTGCGAACCATTTGTTGGCGAAGTCCTAGTCTGGGCGGGCCGACTTGGTCACGGTCCATTGATCAGGAGCGGGAGGTAGTGTTTTCCTTCTGTGGCGCTGGCACATTTATCAGGGACCTTGAGGTAGCGGTGGCTAGCACCATTGGTACGCTGACGCCGTCCAACTTCACTATACACCGCTGTGCTGACCAGTTGTCAGGGCCCACCAAGTTGGTGGTGTCCATGCTGGATGTGGGGTTGAAGGGCTGAGCAGCTGGGCCAACGGTTTGTACCTGTCATGAACCTGGGGCGCTGGTTAGAGCCGTGCCCAGTTTCCCTGCCCAGTGAGCATTTTCCTGTCTGTTCACTGTTATCTATAAGATTATTATGAGTTTTGAGTTCTGTTGTGTTTGTATTTTTCTGATATCCAGTTTGTTTACTTTGACAGCGCGGTGCAGCTTCCAGCTGTCAATCGCTCCGGAGCTGCACAGCTGCTGTCAATTCTGTTACTCATGAATTACACCTGTCTCTCCTTATGTGTGGTATTTAAGGGACACGGCAACCCCTTCCCGTTGTTGTGTCCTTCTCCTATGTAACCATCCTTTGGAGCACTACTGCTGAGTGACTAGGACTCCGCTGTTGAGGTGAGTTGGAGTGCTTCGTCCTGGTGCCTTTTTCCCCTGTTTTCTTGGCTGCTGAGCCCTGCAGCCCTCGAGAGTGCTCCGGCTGAGTTTCACTCCTGGTCAGGCTTTCCCTGACTTTCCGTACCTTCCGACGTTGAACCCAACTCCCTCCAGCGTTTGTGTTTTGTGTTTCACTATTATCATCTTGCACTCCATTTTGTTGTATTTGTTTGAACGTTCTTGTTTGTGCCTTAGTTAATAAATGTGCCAACCTACAGTGAGCGTGTGGTGTCCTATTTGCACCCAGGAAATGGGTGCGTTATGACAGCAGGACATGACCAGTGTGGACACCAGCTGCTGTAGGTTTTGGTGATTTTTCTTTCATAACTATTTTTCTGTTTTCTCTTTTATTTTTTGACAAGTATGCCCGCATTTGTCATGCCACCAGCGCGCCGGGGCCCCTCTAATCAAAGGAAATTTGAAGTGGCTGGCCACACTGTTGATGAACTGTGGGCAGCAGACTTTGCACAGCAGTTTGTGGATGCACCTTTCACCTTTTGTTCGCTGGAGGAAGTTTGCCAGAAAGTGGAGGCAGCTGTAGGCATCGTGAAGGCACATCCTGGAATAGGGTGCTACCCCAGGTACACAGGGCTACTTTATTCCATTACAGGCTTCCAAACAAACCCCCGCAGCCTGTTGGGAGATCTGCCGTCATGAATGCCCAGGAGGAAGCAGACGAGGAGACACGCACCACGAAAGACGCCCTGCCTCGCCTCCAACATGTCCACTCCTACTCCTGCTTCATCCAATCCACAGGAACAGCGTCATCCAGTTTCGGACCACTAGGAGAATACTTTCGCCTCTCGGACAGCTCATTCCCCGACGCCGATACAGAAGCCTCCTTCAGCAGTACGTAATCAGTGTTTTTTTGTCTCTGGCTGAATCGTCAGCTCCTCTCCTCTGTGCAGCTGCTGATTCCTGCTTCTCCCCGGTGCTCTCATCCGCAGTCGAGAGGTCACCTGTTTTTTTCCCCGGTGCCGTCCGCCTCCGTGCCCACTGGGGATGCCCCTCCACAATCCTCTGAGGGGCCAAAATCCATTGTAGTCATGGAGAGGGAAGACGCCATGCCAGCTGCAGCAGAAAACATCACAACCTGGGAATACAGGCAAGTGTCATTTTATTCCCCTTCATTTTATGATGATCTGCCTTGTCTGATTCCCGGTGAGACTCAGGATTTGCAGTCCCCTGAGCTCTGACCACCTGCTGCAGCTACTAATTTCTCACCTTCCCTCTCCGTGTCCCCTCCTGTTACCCCTGAGTGTCCACTGACCTCAGAACCTGGCTCCAGCCCTGCAGCCATGTTATGGACGGAAGGGGAGTGCTGACCCCAAGCTGACTCCCGAGCCGGCACCTACTATGGAGAGTCCCCGGCCTTCAGCTGAGCAGGGAGTAGCGCCAGCAGGGAGCTGACCTCCTGTCACCACGCAGGGCGAGCCACCTGCGTCGGCCACATCGCTGAGGGGTCCTAGGACTGCACTGACCATCATGCCTGCTGCAGGGGCCGCCGCAGCACAGTTGGGGCTGGATCTCCACAGAGCTGGGCCCGAGACACCATTGTTTGGATCGACACAGTCCTGGATGGCGATGGAGCTCGAGCTGAGGGAAGTGCTCTCTTTTGTTTTTCTGGTTTCTGTTTTGGAGAGATCTTGTCTGGCTCTTGGTGAGGAGAGTCGGGTGCAACTGTCAGCTGCACCTGAGCTCACCTCGCCGAGCTCCACCACTGCGGGTGACTCGGACCCTGTCTATCCATGTGCTTTGTCTGAGCTTTCTCCCAGGGTCACCAAGGCATTTCCTGATCTGCCAGATGTCTCTGTGGGTCCAGGCTCGCCATCTGAGATCGCCATAGGTCCAGCTCCCCCTGCTGAGGTCTTCGCAGGTGCCCCGTCCCAGCCCAGAACCTCCATAGGTGCAGCCTCGGCCCAGTCCAGGTCCTCTGTGGTTGCTGCTTCAACTCCTGCTGAAGTCGTCGTGGGTGCTCTGTCCCAGCCTGGGACCTCCGTGGGTGCAGCTCCTCCTCAGCTCGGGTCTCCATGGGTGCTGTGTCCCAGTCGGGGACCATCATGGGTGCCACATCCCAGCCTGAGGCCAACTTGGGTGCTGCGTCCCAGTGTTGGCCCACTGTGGCCGTTATGCTCCAGCCCGGGGTCCACCGTGGGTGCAGCCATGGCCCAGTCCAGGTCCACCATGGGTGCAGCTCCGCTCCAGTCCGAGCCAACCGCGGGTGCAGCTCCGCTCCAGCCAGGGGCAGCCGCAGGTGCAGCTCTGCTCCAGCCCGGCGCTGCCATGGGTGCAACATTGCTCCAACCCGGGGCTGCCGTGAGTGCAGTATTGCTCCAGCCCGGGGCCACCGCGGGTACAGCATTGCTCCAGCTCGGGGCTGCCGTGGGTGCAGCATTGCTCCAGCCCGGAGCTACCATGGGTGCAGCTACGCCCCAGCCCGGGGCCACCATGGATGCTGCTACGCCCCAGCCCGGGGCCACTGTGGGTTCATCCCAGGAGGTTCCCGCTGATCTGAGGCCCTTTGCTGAAGGATGCCGCCCCCTAGCTCCCGTGGCTCATTGGCTTAGGGAAGCTGAGAGGTCACCTGACGGACTGCTCCTTCTGCTTTGTTGGTTCTGGGGCACGGGGAGGCCACCCATGTTCCAGCACAGAGGCCGGTGGTCGTGGGACTCTGGAAGACTGCCTGAATGGCTTTGTCCACTGATCGGTCGGGCTTAGAGTCCCGTGTTGCCACCTGGTAGACAGCGTGTGGTTCATGAGTGTTTTCTTTTGGTTTTCTTTTGTTTCTTGGGTTGTTAGAGCCCTGCCCAGTTTCCCTGCCCGGTGAGCATTTTTCTGTCTGTTCACTCTTACCTATAAGATTATTATGATTTTTTTGAGTTCTGTAGTATTTGTATTTTTATGATTTCAGGTTTGTTTACTTTGACAGCGTGGTGCACCTTCCGGCTGTCAATCTCTCCGGGGCTGCACAGCTGCTGTCAATTCTGTTACTCATGAATTACACCTGTCTCTGATTATGTGTGGTATTTAAGGGACACGGCAACCCCTTCCCGTTGTCATGTCCTTCTCCTATGTAACTGTCCTTTGGAGCATGACTGCCGAGTGACTAGGACTCTGCTGTTGAGGTGAGTTGGAGTGCTCCAACCTGGTGCCTTTTCCCCCTGTTCTCTTGGCTGTTGAGCCCCGCAGCCCTCGAGAGTGCTCCGGCTGGGTTTCACTCCTGGTCAGGCGTTCCCTGACTTTCTGTACCTTTGGACGTTGAGCCCAACTCTCCTCCAGCGTTTGTGTTTTGTGTTTCACTATTATCGTCTTGCACTTGAAAGGGTTAATGGAAAGTTACAGTGCCAAAATAATAATTCTGTAGGTAATCTCCCTTTATGCTCTACACATATTCCATACATGTCCTGTTTGCATTCTTATGAACAAATATGTTGTGTTAAACTGGAATTAGGGAGAGCTATAGAGCTCTCGCTCTCTCTCTCTCTCTCTCTCTCTTTTTATAGTCAGGTCTATCACATTAGATACACACCCGGATCCAACATTCAAGTACACTGTTGATTGCACATTCTAGAACAGTGGCGTGATCAGTTCACGCCTGTTCACGTCAGAGTTAAATTGGCCATTCAGACAGTCACGTACAAGCCCATCCTATTGAATGGGGGTTGGCCCAACCAACCCAAGAAGATTAATGTATGTCGCACCCAGAAGTCGTGATCAGTCTGACGACATTCCAAGGGGACTGCATCAAACTGATCCAGCGCTGCTTGCTTTACATGTGACCTCTAAATAAATGTTCCATCTTTAAATTGAAGAAATCTCCGGCTTGTTCTTGGATCTTTCAATCAAAGAATTGGGTATTTTTCTAACAATTTGGTGCTGTGACCCAGATGAAATTATTCTGAGGCGAACCTGAACGCATCACAATGGAAAGACCCTACTCAGACGACCATGATGCCTGAACAAAGAAAGGTAAGCAGAAAACCTTTTTACATGAATTTCTGCACTTTGGCCATACTAAAACAAACTGTTTCTCTGATGGAAATCTGCGTTCACATGTAAAGCATGAACCACGTGGTCTCGCACGAGGGAGAGTGAAGAAGTGTCCTAGGAACAAAGTGTCACACGTGGCTCTAGGGAGCCACGCAATAAGAGAGCCAAGGGCGAGCCAGTGAGTTGTGATGTTTATTAGTGACAGGGGTAAAGGATGAGGAAAGCACAGATGCTCATACACGGTAACACTCATGGGCAGCACAGCAACAGAGTTAACAGTTTGCACCGGCGAAGGGGTAACAGTATGAAAACTCACAGCAGGTAATGCTCACGGGTTAAGCAGCCAGAGAGCTGGCACGGGCATGCACTCTACAAGGTGAAGCTCCCAAGTGATTCGGACAGATGAGTAGAGGGCTAGCACTGGGCATGGGGGTACAGAGACACAACTACTCCTTACAGGAAAACACTTACGAGTAATGCTGGGTGAAGAGACAAGGGCTGGAACCGGAACGACGGGACTCCAGCCTAGCAGTGCTTATGTCGCAGCCCCGAGTGATCGAGGCTGCTCCTCTTTATACTCATTAGCAGCGCCTCAGCTGATGAGGATTAATTGGCCCCAGCCGTCCCGTGATACTGACAGCTGGGAGCAGCTGAGACGCTGCCTAATGAGAGGCAGGGATAAGGAGACATGGGCTGAGCGCCGAGACGGCGTCTCATCCCATGATGACACAAAGAGCCGTTTTTTAAATTTATGAATAAGGAAGATTTGCCATACAAGAATCTTTTTTACATCAATAGTGAGCATAGATAAAGGTACTCCAATACATTATAAGAATCTCAAACTTAATCATGAGTGAGTAATGTATCAAGCAGTCATAAGAAATTTTTAAGACCTTTATTGAGTGACTGGTAAAAAAATGCAAGAAACTTTTTACATCAATAGTGAGCATAGATAAAGATACTCCAATACATTATAAGAATCTCAAAATTAATAATGAGTGAGTAATGTATCAAGCAGTCATAAGAAATTTTTAAGACCTTTATTGAGTGACTTGTAATAAAAAAGTGCAAGAAACTTTTTTACATCAATAGTGAGCATAGATAAAGGTACTGTAATACATTATAAGAATCTTGTGGAGTGTGTAAATGAAGAGGCAGCTTCATGTCAGACGATTTATTACACACTCACATCTCACAAGCACAGAACAGACTGATTGGTTACAGCAAGCACTCCTCTCTATATATCAAGTCACCTTGACAAGCTTCAAGGCACTTCCTCATACACAGCATGATATTTACACTACACTTCATTCAACCCCCTCTCACCCTCTTGGACATTGTTCTCCCATGTGTATTCCTTGTCTCTGTCTGAGGTGCAAAATAACCTAACTTCCACCCCCCCCCCCCCCACCAGCATCTTAGATAGAACAATAGAATATCAGTCCACATGCTGTTTCGGCTTCAGTCTCCTCCCATATCTGCTGTAACTGGGGTTTACTGCCTCCGTAGCGCTGCTGTGCCGGTGGGGGGCTGCTGGGAGTGTGTCTGACTGCGGGCGGGCTGTGGCGAGGGGGGGGGGACTTCGCTCTGTTCGTGTGGCTGCTCTGTTGCATCGCTTCCCTGGGGAGCTCTCCGTGGGGGTCTTCCACGCCGAGGGGCCTTAGCCAACAGCACCTGCTCGTCCGCTGCTACAAAGGCGGGTTTAAGTCTGTCTATGCCAATTTTCTCCCGTCTACTCCCCAAGTCTAGCACAAAATGCTTATCCCCTGTTTCCAACACTCTGAACGGTCCATCATAGGGTGGGCGCAATGGAGGGCGGTGGGCGTTGTGTCTGACGAACACGAACTCCGCGTTCTTCAAAGTTTTAGGCACGAAAACACGTGGAAAACAGTGGTGGGCAGGGCCCGGCAGCGTGCCCGTGTTCGCGTTACGCTGCAAAAGCTGAGACGGGCAGCTGTCCGGCATGGGATTATCTGGCAGAAATTCCCCGGGCAGCTGTAGGGGCTGCGCAAAAAACAGCTCTGCCGGGGAAGCTTCCAAATCCTCTTTTGGCGCGGAGCGCAACCCCAATAAGACCCACGGCAACCTGTCCACCCAATTTGCATCCGTCAGTGAAGCCCTGAGTGCTGCTTTCAATGATCTATGAAAATGCTCGCATAACCCGTTGGCCTGTGGGTTGTACGTGGTTGTGCGATGAATTGTAACACCCAGGCTGCGGGCCATCGCGGACCAGAGTTCGAGAAACAAATTGAGGGCCCCTGTTGGACGTAATGTCTGACGGGACTCCAAAATGTGCCACCCATGCTGTTAAAAAAGCGCGTGCTACGTCCCCGGACGTGGTTGCCGCCAGCGGGACTGCTTCTGGCCAGCGCGTGGTGCGGTCCACCACTGTCAGGAGGTGCGTGCACCCCTGTGATGGCGGGAGGGGGCCCACAAGGTCCACGTGAATGTGGTCGAACCTCTTAGCCGGTATCCGAAATGGCTCCAAGGGAGCCTTCGTGTGTCTGTGTACCTTGGCTCGTTGGCACGCCACGCAGGCTGCAGCCCACTCTTTTACTTGTTTGCGTAGGCTTGGCCACGCAAACTTCTCTCCCACCATTTTGACTGACGCGCACACTCCTGGGTGCGCCAGAGTGTGAACCGACTCAAACACGCGGCAGCACCACACGACCGGGACCACCGGACGTGGGCGCCCCGTGGAGACATCACAGATTAGGGGGGGCATGCCATCTTGCAGCACCCTGTTCTCCAGCCTTAACCCTGTTGGTCCAGACTGGAGCGTGCGCACATCTGCATTGCTAATCTGCTCCGCGGCCATGGCTGCATAACCTATCCTCACGTAGACCGGGGCCACCACGGCACACGAGAGGCAGTCCACCACCACATTCAGTTTACCCGACACATGCTGAATACCGGTAGTAAACTCTGAGAACGTGGCCAGCTGTTTCTGCTGCCAGCCCGACCACGGTTCTGAAACCTTGGCCATCGCGAACGTTAGTGGCTTGTGATCCACGAACGCAGTGAAGCTGCGCCCTTCCAGCCAGAACTGGAAGTGGTGTATGGCCAGGTGGAGAGCCAGCAACTCCCTGTCGAACGCACTGTATTTACGTTCGCTGTCGCACAAAGTTCTGCTGAAAAAAACGAGCGGCTGCCAAGTCCCGGCGATGCGCTGCTCTACTACAGCCCCTATGGCCACGTCTGAAGCGTCGGTGGTGAGCGCTATCCGGGCCGCCGGGTCTGGATGCGCCAGCAGTGCGGTGTTTGCCAGGGCTGCTTTAACCTTCGAGAATGCCCGCTCTCGCTCCGGGGTCCATTCGACCCTATCTGCGGGTTTCTGTCTCTTGAGCTCGGCGTACAATGGTTGCATGAGCTGTGCCGCACGGGGAAGGAAACGGTTATAAAAATTCACCATCCCCAAAAATTCTTGCAGCACCCTGACCGTCTGAGGCCGGGGAAAATCCGCCACGGCGCACACTTTGTCAGGCAGCGGGATTGCTCCTTCCGGAGAGACGCGGTGCCCCAAAAAATCAATCTGCGTCACGCCGAACTGGCATTTCGCCGGGTTGATTATTAACCCGTGCTCCTCCAACCTCCGGAAAACCGTCCTGAGGTGGGTTTCGTGTTCGTCTTCGGACGCACTGGCTACCAGGATATCGTCCAGGTAGACGAACACGAACGGAAGATTGCGCAGTACTGCATCCATCATGCGCTGGAACGTCTGTGCCGCGCCTTTTAACCCAAATGGCAAGCGCAGGAACTCAAATACACCGAACGGAGTTATTACCGCTGTTTTGGGTATGTCCTCAGCGTGCACTGGGACTTGATGGTAACCACGGACCAGGTCTATTTTGGAAAAAATGTGTGCTCCGGCGAGGAGGAGGGAAAAATCCTGTATGTGGGGAATCAGGTAGCGGTCGTGCGCTGTGGCGTTGTTCAACCCGCGGAAATCACCGCACGGTCGCCACAATCCCTCAGCCTTAGGGACCATGTGTAGCGGGGATGCCCATGGGCTGTTCGAACGCCTGATGATGCTCAACCTTTCCAGGTTGGTGAACTCCTCGCGTGCTATGGCCAGTTTAGCTGCGTCCAAGCGCCGAGGTCTTGCAAAAACGGGCGGCCCGGTGGTGGTGATAAAGTGCTCCAACCCGTGTTTAGCGATGGCCGCTGAAAACGTCGGGACCGTGAGTGCTGGGAACTGAGTGAGCAGTGCGTGGAACTTACCGCCTGGAGCTGTGACGTTGGCCTGTGCTGTTGGCTGGGTCACTCGAGCTATACAAGGGAGAGAGTCAAAGGACAGTGCATTAACCAGGCGCCTGTTAGCAACATCAACCAGTAAACCATGTGCACACAGAAAATCAGCCCCCAGGATATGGTAATTCAGTGCTGCTACGACAAAAGTCCACTCATACACTACCGTTCAAAAGTTTGGGGTCACTTAGAAATTTCCTTATTTTTGAAAGAAAAGCACTTTTTTTCAATGAAGATAACTTTAAACTAATCAGAAATACACTCTATACATTGCTAATGTGGTAAATGGCTATTATAGCTGCAAATGTCTGGTTTTTGGTGCAATATCTACATAGGTGTATAGAGGCCCATTTCCAGCAACTATCACTCCAGTGTTCTAATGGTACAATGTGTTTGCTCATTGCGTCAGAAAGCTAATGGATGATTAGAAAACCCTTGTGCAATCATGTTAGGTCTGCAATGCTGTAATTGCTGGAAATGGAGGATTCTTTGACGAAAGCAAAGTTTGAAGGAAAAAATTATTATTTCAAATACAAATCATTATTTCTAACCTTGTCAATGTCTTGACTATATTTTCTATTCATTTTACAACTCATGGTGGTAAATAAGTGTGACTTTTCATGGAAAACACAAAATAATTGTCTGGGTGACCCTAAACTTTTGAACGGTAGTGTATGTACGGCTGTGTAGAGAGATAAGATCAGTGTCCTCTCACCAAAGGTCTTAATTTCCAAGCCGTTTGCTGCCAACATCACGGGGCCGCTAGGTCCTGCCAGCCAGTCGGCGTAGGTCGGCAGGATGAAGCTCTTCTGGGCGCCGGTGTCCACGAGGAAACGCCTCCCCGAGCGCGCGTCCGCCAAGTAGAGCAGCTTGTTCTCTTCACCGAGGGTCGCAGCTGCTACCGACCACTGGCCTCAGCGTTTTCCCAAGCGCTTGAATTGGTATGGTGGCGCACATCTGCGTGCGTTCTCTCAGAAGCGGCGGTGGTAGAAACAGAGCGTGTCTCTCTGGCGCTCCTTGGTCCCCGCTGCTGCTACCGTCGGTGGCTCCTCGCCTTCTCTGGTCGTCTTGCTGGGCTCCACCGCTGCCGCGTTGACTGTGATTGCCCTGGTGGTGAGGATGATCCGGTCTGCCTCCTGGGCTAGCGCACAGTAGTCACGCGCAGCCAGCAATGGCGAATTGGCCAGAACCGCTCTCGCCACTGTTGGAAGGTTCCGGAGGAGAAGGTGGGCAAACAGAAAGTGCCCGTCGTCCGTGCCCATTAATGCCAGCATCTTCTCCATCAGGTCTACGGCCGACCCATCTCCTAACTCGGTCCGCGCCAGGAGCCTCTCCGCTCTCTCACATTCCGAGAGCATGTAACGCCGGGTGAGCGCAGCCTTGAGCGCCTCGTATTTGTTGCTGGCTGGTGGCTGATCAAGCAGGCTCGCTACCTGCTGGGCTGTGCGGGAGTCCAGCGCTGCTACCACATGGTAGAACTTGGTGTCGTCTGCCGTTACTCCCCAGAGGGCGAACTGGGCCTCGGTGTGGTGGAACCAAGAGCGCGGGTTGTGCTGCCAGAAATCCGGTAGCTTGACTGAAACTGCACACGCGCTGCTGGGGGTTCCAGTCCTGGCTGTCTGTGGAATGGCTGCTGCGTCTCTGGGGCTTCCCGACTGGGCCAGCTCCGGGGTTCTCGCCTCGTGTTCCATAATACGTCTTGGGTCACCAGTGTGGAGTGTGTAAATGATGAGGCAGCTTCAATGTCAGACGATTTATTACACACTCACATCTCACAAGCACAGAACAGACTGACTGATTACAGCAAGCACTCCTCTCTATATATCAAGTCACCTTCACAAGCTTCAAGGCACTTCCTCATACACAGAATGATATTTACACTACACTTCATTCAACCCCCTCTCACCCTCTTGGGCATTGTTCTCCCATGTGTATTCCTTGTCTCTGTCTGAGGTGCGAAATAACCTAACTTCCATAATCTCAAACTTAATCATGAGTGAGTAATGTAGCAAGCAGCCACAAGAAATGTTTAAGACCTTTTACTGAGTGACTGGTAATAAAAAATGCAAGAAACTTTTTTACATCAATAGTGAGCATACAGTAGATGAGGTATTGTAATACATTATAAGAATCTCATACCTAATCATGAGTGCGTAGCAAGCAGCCATAATAATAATTTACAGTACACGGCAATAAAAATAGCTTGTTAAAAGCAGTATAAGACTGATCTTTATGATACAATACCTCTTGTATCAATGACCTGACGAGGTCTCGATGAAAGTATCCTCTACATATAAGTTAAGCTATGAGAAAATGAGTACCTGCAAATCTGCGACAAATTCTCCACATCGTGCAAGTTGATCTCTGGTAAATTCTGTGTCTTTAGGGGATAAAAGTGTGGTTTGAGAAATACCGGGGGTGGAAATATCTATTAAACTTTTCCTATAGTATGATTTAACTAATGGCACTCTTTTGACCACGTGGCTAGAACAAAGGCGAGTGTGTGTTTTTCCACAAAGGAGGGAGGTAATTCGTGGGGGTGAAATTGGTAAAACAGATTACTGAGAGGAGATTACTTGAGGTAACAGTATTAAAATGAAGTGCTAAATTAAAGTTGTAAGGTTATTCTGGCATGCTTACAGCTGAAGTTAGGGAGGCAGTGCTCCATTTTCTTTAAAAAAAAAAGTACTGGTTAGGCTCTGGAGCCATCTTGCACCTTCACAGTTGCTCATGTGCGGGTAGCTGCGGCACAGTGCCTCCATCGTGTGGCCAAATGTAGGAAGTGCACTCTTTCATAAATTTACTGCAAATTAGGGCTTAAAATCATCCTAATAAATGTGGAACTTTATCTCTCTGGCTGAATCACATGCATGCATGACAAACAAAATAGAGTCCTCCCGCGCGCGCCTATGTGGATTTGTTTGTAGTGAGGCAAAAGCATGGAGAGAAAAGACTCAACTTTAAATTAGGCAGAGGGAGGTATAAGAATAATAACTATTCCTACTTATACAATAAAACTGGAGAATAGGGAGATTTATTTCTCAATAAAACTGTAGGAAATCCTAGGTGGACACTATATAAAGGTGAGATACTGACATGGTTTTATGACCCAGTGACCACACACAGACTCAAGAATAGATTCAATTAGATTTATTAATGTAAATGTGTGAGTGTGTACAGGAACAGCAGGGGACAGAGCAGGACACCGTTTGGCCTGGCAACCCTGAAAACACACAGAAGCATGACAGTTAACGGAGGAGACAATTGGTGATGGATAATTAGTCAGAGGCTTACTGGACGTGAAGATGGTGGGAGGCTCAGATTCAGCTCGGTGGCTGCGGCCAGGGAGACAGTGTCCGCTGTTGGGTATTGTTGCTCCTGCTGGTGTGTAGATGCGGTGGAGTGGTGTGCTGAGAGAGAGGATAGGAGTCCGCCGCCACAGAGGGGGAAAGGATCCGCCGCCAAGGCGCTCCACCTATGCACAGGGGACTGGAAGACAAGGTGAATTGAGGAATGGTAGCTTATGTGAGCTGTGGACGATGTCCCTCCGGTGTTGGGACAGCAGGCTTGGGTAGCAAGGGACTGTAGACTCTGGCAAGGATGAGAGGATTGACGGATGAAGCTCCTCTGGAGCGCAGTGAGACATCTCCTCCCAGAAGCCTGGGCAGAGCCATCTAAATAGGCCCAGTCCTGATGGGAAGCAGGTGTAAATGGCATGGTAAATGGCATTCACTTATATAGCGCTTTTATTCTCATCTCTTGATGACCAAAGCGCTTTACAGATCCTGCTATCCACCCATTCACACACACATTCACACACAGGTGTGCGCCAGGCTGCTGGCAATCGATCACAGAGCAGACCATGACAGATAATTTAAATGAAAAATGGAAAATTGCAGATTGGAACAGATCAGTAAATATATAAAAGAATTAACTTATAAATAAATAAATAAATGAATGAATAAATAGGAGTTTTTGTTGTGGAGATGAACCTTGTGGAAGTGAGAGTGGGCAGAAAATGGAAAGGGAAATTTGTTTTTTGAGAAAATTGAAAACTGATGAACTGTTAAAGTTTTGTGCAGGACACAAGACAAAATATGGAGAAATGATGGGCGGAAGGAAAGAAAAAAAACATTATGTAAGAATAACAGACTTATGCTGCAATGGTGAGAACAAATGCAAAATAATCAATAAACACGATAGAACAGAAAAGGACAAAAACACGCTGTTTAATAGCCTGTCAGTTTCTCTACATTAAATCTGAGATGATTGTGGTCTGAGATGATTGTGGTGGCTGAGGACTCCACCCCTCCCCCAGCAGCTGGTGAGGCCCCCTGGAACTGGCTGTGTCCACCCGCCCCCTCTACACCATCGTCTAGACCCCCTCCTCCCTCCGCAACAACAGCAACAAACAGCACAAAGGGACATCGAAAGAATGGTTGAAGAGGAACAATTGAGCACATGTAAGTACAGTATTGTTGCTTTCCATAGCAGAGACGTGCCAAGACCACATACTGAGCAAACCCAATACATGACCAATCTTCAAAAAAGCCATACCCATGCCCCACCTAATTTGCCCTATCAGTATCAGCTGCAGGGCCACAGGAGGTCAGAGTTCTAATAATAGAGTCAGAGGCCCCCATGGCTAGTACTTCCTATGTCAGCAATTTAGCCACTGGGCTCAGACACCCACAAGGGCACCCAGGGGGGGTCCCCCAATTAGCAACACAATGGGTATCCTCCCCTACAGGATGTTGAAAAAGAACGGTTTTAATATTAAGCCGTTCTGTTTCAAAGGGGGAGAGTGGGACAGGAACGGATAGAAAAGTTACTAAGTCATTAAGGTTTACTGTCTTGAAGTCTGAAGTTAGGCATTTTGTGAGTAAACAGTAAAACTAAGATAATTGATCACAATGTTCTCAACCTTATAGCTGAGAGGTCGGTGTGCTTTCTCATCTAAAATGCTACCATGTATGCAAACTATTGAGTAGCTACAGAAAGAGCGTATAAATATGAATGAATCTTTATTTTTTGGACAGATTACATTAAAAGATTAAGAGAAAGGAACAGAACAATATATCAAGGAAAACTCCAACAAGGTCGAATTAAACATTAAACTCCCCTGATTGTACAATTCAACATAAGTTATCCGAAAAGGGTGATGGCTGAAGCCGCAGCTTATATTGCCTACCCATGTTCCGCCTAAGTCTGGAAAATTCTTGAGGCTTGAAAGGTCATTTTTCCACAGAATATCAGGCAGTCTGACCTTTTGCTACAAGCAAACTAGCCACCTGCTGGCCAAGAGAAAGGATGCAGGTTTAGGGCTCCTTTATACTCAAGGGTCAATACATATTTGGAGATTCCTAGACCCTCCTATCTGTATGTTTTTTGCACATTTCCCAAAACTTTATGGATATGAACTAAACTTATTAGCACATTTTCTAGTCTCAAAGACCACCACTAGTACTAGCCCTCTATTTTAAGGGTCTATAGGAGAAAGAGGTCTGGGGACAATTTGGAACAACCAATTAACCAAACATGTGAGAGCAGTGCAGCCAAGAGCTCAAGAAAAGCTAAAGAAAAGTATTGCTTATGCTTTACAAATTTGTTAAAATCTTATCACATTGTTAAAGTAAGAGATTTGCAGTAGGCATTTTTTAACTTGACATACGTAAGTTATGAACATGTGAAGGTAAATCAAGTACAAATTTGTAAGGTAGAGGTGCAAAATATGATAAAAATGCTAATTTACAATCACAACTTAAGACAAAGGCTGAAAATTTATGCAAAAAGGTTGCAAGGTTCAGAGAAAATTGCACATTTGAGGAAAAGTTGCAAATTTACAAAAATATTTTGGAAAGTCACAAATTTCTGAAAAAAAAACTTGCAAGTTTACAAAGAAAAAAATCCAAAATTTGTTAGGAGAAAAATGACAATTTAGAGAAAAGTTGCAAGTTTACATGAAAGTCACATTCTTTACACATTCCCTTACACTTTGTATGGGGATGGGGGATGGCAGCGTAACAAGGGTGATGGTTTTTGATCATCCAGTGATGAGTAAAAAGCGTTACAGAAGAAGATGAATTAAAACAAACATGACTAGAGTAGACTAGAGAAACAAAAAGATAATTTGAGGTAAAAGCAGCAAACACTTGGCCGAGTAGACTCAAGAATGAAGCATATACATACATATAGCTGTGTGCGCACCAGCCTTATCCAAAGGGTACAGTTTTGTAGGCATGGTGTTAGCTCATCTGGAGGCTATCTGTTCAGAAGAAAAAGACAGAAGACTCCACCACACCAAGATACAGATGACTCTGTTATACTTTAGTTTTCAGAGCAATCAGCAGACGTGTTATTTTTATACATTCCTCAAAAGGCAGATGCTTAAACCTAGAGGTGTAGTGGGTTGATTCAACCCCCACAACACAGAGACAGAACACAGAGACAGTCAGCTCGCACTCCTGGGTTTTTTCCGCTGCATGCTGCGTTTACAGCTGTGAGGTTAAAGTGTCATCCATGCATTGTGTTCATGCATCCTGTCTGTACCTCTGATATGCAAATGCCCAGATTGACTGCTGTGAATGTCTTTGATGTATTGTCTGAGTTGAGTATATATGTTGCACTGTGCTGTAAATCTGCCTCTCTTTCACTCACTCTTCAGCTGCTGCTGGACACACGCACTGTGTGTCTTCTCCTCTTTGAGAGCTGGAGGAACGAAGTTGCAGCCTGCTCAAGCCATGGGCTGCAGCCGAGTTCTGATGAAGGCGGATGATAATAAAGCTATTTAAAAATCCAACGCTGCCTTTATTTTATCATCCTCTTCAGAGGCATTATTTAATACCAAAACAAATGGAAAGGTCAGTAGTATGAACGATGGGACAGTGAATCATTTCGAAGACAAGCAGGTGGTAACAGAATGTTGATGAAGGCTGACGAGAACCGAGACCAGATGAATGAAAGGAAGTCTTTAATACTGAAAGAGATTATAGATGTGAGATGTGCAGCTTCATCAGCTAGTCCAGGGAAAGGTGAAGTCTTGTACACAGATGGATAGTGGATGGAAAAAATTGAGTGAGTGTTTCTGATGGAAAAAGTACGTAGGTGAAGAGAGAAGAACGGTGGATTTAGCAAATGTAGAAAATATTTTTGGTTTTGAGATGGAAATGGAAAGAGAAATGAAAGCAGAGTATGTGTAACCAAAGAAAAATAAAGACCCGTGTGAGATTTGCAACTGTAGCTTTAAAAACCAACCAACCAAAAAACCAACAATAAGTAAATTAAATTTTGCTTAATCCTGAAGAGTGACAAGAAGAAGGCACAAACACGGGCAGCCATCTTAAATGTTTCCAAGTACTTAAAGCGACAATGAGGCATTAGGCATCCATTCTTTCAGTGCATTTCTTTTAGTTGTGAATATTAACATTAATGAACAAACACTCACAGCAAAGATTATAGCTTTACTATATACTCAGTTATTTAAAGTCAGTCTAACATCCCAGTTATGTTCTTCCCCAATAGAGGGTGTGCATAGGATGTCACCGAACAAAACTCTTGGAAGACAAACACTGAGTGGCAAAAATGAGTAGCAGCATGGAGGTGTATGCCAGTACAACACAAAAATCCACACAGCATTCAATTACAGTAGTACAAATAATATCTGTTGGCATGGTGGAAAGTTAATCTTATTATCCCATCTTGTATTAATTAGCAAAATTAAATAAAGGCGTTGAAGCAGTTCCTTTCTTGACTCAAGGTTGAAAATCTAAACAAAAAGGGAAAATAAAATTTGAAGGAAAAACATGCACTTATTTATGGAACGGCTGACACAAGGGGAGCCTGAGGCTCCCCATGAATCTGTTTCTCTTATAAAAGGAGGCCAAACGGAGAAGGGGGAGGACAGCAAGGAGGAGGAGGGAGCACGCCCCACAATGGAAACTGAGTGATGGCCAAACCACTGCTGAAAGGAGGGAGGCGTCCATGGTTTACACCCACCACGGAACAACTGGACCGCATGCTTAACACTAGAACAGGTACAGTAAGTGGACTCACTTCTACACATATACAGAAAATTAGCAAAATTAAATTATTGCATGTAAAGTAGGAACTCCGAGTAATGACAAACAGGACTTTTCAAGGTCAGAAAAGTAACAGTCATATTCTGCAAATGGCAAGCTACCAGTAGAACACCTATCAACATCTGTAAACGTAGCATTGTACCCCATATAGGCAATTAAACGGATCTGATCCAAATTATGAACAACCATTATTTGCAAATTCATCCTCCAGATTGGTCACAAAACTTGGAATGGTAAACAAGGAAATGTGTGGAAGCATCCATTGTCCTAGTTGAAGAGGATGAGAGACATTTCAACCTATGGGGGGTTCCACACATCCCGCTGGTTAGACCCAAACACATGGATTGGAAAATGTTGGACATTTTGACACCTCTACTGTGGAATAGAGCCATCCATGGAAAACCAATACCTGACCTTAACATAGAATATTCTCCCAAATTAAAACCATAAGCATTGTCTCTTAACTGGGTGACCACAGCACAAAAGGCAGTACACATTGATGCCCAGAAATCTCCTATATGACCAATCTTAACATTAACAAACGAGAGGATGAGGAAAATTTGTAGCAAATTCCAAATTAGTTATGGTAAAAGGATAACTAGATGTAGATCTAATAAAAGGAGCAGAGTACGACATTATAGACCATATATTCAGAAGCCCAGAAGGGCGTTAATAAATGCAGTTTTCCACAGTGGGAGTTATCAGCAAGTCTTAGACCAATTGCTGGGTCGAGAGGAAGAGCTGAGGACTCCAAGACGGAGGATGATGACGAGGAAGACCATTCTGCCATCACAAATTATTTATAAACACAGTGTGCTACTGATAATACATAAATCATGCATAGCTCACCACACATAGGTATGGGTGTGAGACTTATATTTCCATCATGTTTATTTCCATCATGCTAATTACGGTTAGGTAGTCTGGATAAGGGTGAAGGTTAGAAGCTCTGAATGCCTGAATACAACAAGCATGGATAAGGATGTCTCCTAACGTTGAATGGTGTTGTCTACTACCTACCCACTGCTGAACACATAGGTCCCATCACCCAACACACTCATCACAACACAACCACTGCTTGCAGATTTCATATGGTCAACAATCACACACTCAAGGCTAATGGGAGATAACTTACAACCGCACATAGTCAACCACAGATGTAGTGAATAAGGATAAAGCAGCACAGGCTCCAGCCATTGTGATGGCAAGCCCTCAGGCCATTATTGGTCCTGCCCCGGCTGAGCCCTTTGTATCGGCACTCGAGCAAAGGTGTAGGGCACAGGGAAGATGCATGCCGGAGGGCACCAGACCATCACAACGTGTGCCTGCAACATAGAAAAAGGTCGTAGGGCGAGTGACTGTACGACTTCAGTCCATAGAAGAAGAATGGACTGGTACCCAAGTGCATCCACCACACCTCCAGCATCTGGGGTGGAGCCAGGAAATTGAGCCTTACCAACACCAGCATCTCTACCTCTGTCCAGTGACGGGGGGCGGGGGGGGGGGACTGGATGCTATCTGTCCTCTGCTGCACCCACCAGACTGTCCAATAGACCTCATGGGACGAGGTGTGCCTCTGACAACATGGGCACACAGTTGTTTCGAACAGTACCGATATGTGTAAACGAGATGGGACTGTGCTCTACAGCTGCGGATACAGGAAGCAGACACAGAGGAAGGTCAAACCTCTGTCACAACCATGTGATGAAGGCAGCCGAATGATGCGAGCCCTGGCAAGGGTCAACCGCTGGACAAAGGTTTCATGGGCATCGTGGATTGACGGTTCATCTGGACAAGGCCCTCTTAGACATCACTGCACCACGCTAGGGTGTCCACAAGGGGGGAGGCAAAGGTAGCAGAACCAATGGTGCAAGCCTCTTGGGTTGACACACAATGTAGGGACCTGCCTTATCCACCATCTGTTAATCGCTAGTGTCTCTCACACCATGCATGGTTGACATGATAAAATCATGTCAAAGGGGGGAGTGAAAGGGTTAATGGAAAGTTAGAGTGCCAAAATAATAATTCTGTAGGTAATCTCCCTTTATGCTCTACACATAGTCCATACATATCCTGTTTGCATTCTTATGAACAAATATGTTGTGTTAAACTGGAATTAGGCAGAGCTATAGAGCTCTCTCTCGCTCTCTTTTTATAGTCAGGTCTATCACGTTAGATACACACCCGGATCAAACATTCAAGTACACTGTTGATTGCACATTCTAGAACAGCGGCTGGCCTGTTCACATCAGAGTTAAATTGGCCAATCAGACAGTCACGT
The DNA here is from genome assembly GCA_020510985.1 of Pholidichthys leucotaenia. Classification (NCBI taxonomy): domain Eukaryota; kingdom Metazoa; phylum Chordata; class Actinopteri; order Cichliformes; family Pholidichthyidae; genus Pholidichthys; species Pholidichthys leucotaenia. Next base: position 229,202,037 of record CM035836.1, read on the forward strand.
ACAAGCCCATCCTATTGAACGGGGGTTGGCCCAACCAACCCGAGAAGATTAATGTATGCCGCACCCGGAAGTCGTAATCAGTCTGACGACGTTCCCAAGGGGACTGCATCAAACTGATCCAGCACTGCTTGCTTTACATGTGACCTCTAAATAAATGTTCCATCTTTAAACTGAAGAAATCTCCGGCTTGTTCTTGGATCTTTCAATCAAAGAATTGGGTATTTTTCTAACACACTCCATTTTGTTGTGTTTGTTTGAACACTCTTGTTTGTACCTTAGTTAATAAATGTGCCAACCTACAGTGAGCGTGTGGTGTCCTATTTGCGCCCGGGAAACGGGTGTGTTATGACAGTACCAGTGGAGCTGAATGTGGGGAGTGTGGGTCGGGGCCCGCTAGCTGTGGTGCTAACTGGGCAGCTGCTTCTAGCTCTAGCTGGGACGCTAATTCCACTGCTTTGGTCAGCGGCAGGCCACCCGACGCTGTCATTAGCTTCTCCCGCAGCTTCGTGTTGGTGGTGTGCTCCACTAACTGGTCTTGCACAAACTCATCTTCCAAGTGTCCAAACCTACATGTACTAGCCAAATAACGGAGGTTGGCGACATATTTCTGCACCGCTGTCGGCGCTGGTAAAACACACATCTTCAGGTCATCACACTCTCTGGAACATCAAAATGTCCAGCTAGAAAACCAACACACTCATCATAGTCGTCATAGGTGTCCACGAGTCCAAGCATTCAGAAGATACGCTGTCCCTCAATGCCGAGGCAGTGGATTAGCACGGCTTTTAGCATAGCATCACTGGCATGTCTCAGGCAGGTGGGACCAAGGAATAGGTGTCTCACCGGGTAAAGTGAGGAAAGGCGGCAGTTTCGTGATTGGGTTCTTCATGCTCGGTTTTGCCTGGGTCATCCTCGTCACCAAAATGTTATGTATGGAAATAAGGCGAACACTGACTGTGAGTTGAGGTTAACTTTATTGAGGTTAGCATAAGAAAAGCAGTACAGCACAGTGGGTAGCTGGCAGTAGGTATGGTGTCAAGAGAGAAGGTTGGCCCTGCCGCCGTACAATATATCCCTTTACATGCTGATGTCACCTGTGCATGCGTGCGCTCGCAGTGCAGTGCGTCATGCAGTTTTCCATACACTACAGTATTGCCAAGAGGAAGATGAGAGACACCAGACTCAACAATGCAGATGAGCCGAAGGCTGTTATCAAAGCAACCTGGGCTTCCATAACACCTCACCATAGGCTGATCAATGCCATGCTGCATTGATGCAGTAATTCATGCAAAAGGGGCCCTGGCCAAGTATTGTGTACGTGGACATTCTTTTCAGTCAGCCAACATCGCTATTAAAAATAATTTTTTAAACTGAGCTTATGTAATATACTAATATTAGTCTAATGTAGTCTTAGATATGAAAGTTTGATTTTCTCTACCTGAGACGCAAGGTGGCGAGATGAAGCTAGCAGTTTAGTTACTCATTCATGAATGTTTCTGTGCTTATTGTACTCCAGAAAGTAGTCACATCCTATCATAAGCTCCCCGTGTGCATCCCCATAGCACACGGAGGAGGAGGAAAAGGACGAATGGATTTAAATGCTGGGTTACACCAAACACACATTTATTAACACAAAAATGAACCTACAGGAAACAAGACTGCTCAGGTACACTAAAGGCCCTTTTTCACTAGCACGCTTTAGCGCGACACGGGACGGCTCAGCACGCTTTGTACGCTTTTCCACAAGCCCCAACACGGTTTAACAGCCGCGATTCTCAGCCCCGCTCCAGGGCAGGGTACAGCAGTGCTGAGCTGTGCCGTGTTGTGACGTTAACAGACTGGTCGCCGCTGATTGGTCAGGTCGTAACCGGCGCTGATTGGTCAGGTTGTAACCGCCCCTCTCCTCCTCCTCATCTACCAAATCTTCATGACCTTCTCAATAAAGTTTTTGAAAAAAAAAAAGAATCTTCACGACCGCCTTTACTCAGCACGCAACCACTGTTGGCGGTTTCTTTTCAGTGTATTGCTGTGCTATTTTCATTTATTCTCTATCAAAAATGGCTTCGCGTAACAAGGGTGTTCCATGGACCAATAAGGAGGTGCAGTGTCTGCTCACTGCATTGTCAGACGAACGTATTCAGCGCGAGTTAGACGGAGCCGCCCGGAATGAAAAAATATACCGGGAGGTCTCGACATCGGAGTCCTTTAACGGTGAGTTTTAATTTTTTTTTATTGTGCGTTTTTTCGCAAATATATTCGGTAAGACGCTCAGTTTATTTATGCAATAAAAAAGCTGTTCATTTGTGGATGGATCGCTGCTTTATTGCAGCACACTGCGGAGTAAAGCTTTTATTTTAATTATTCATGTGAACAATACGCTGAAATAAGCTTATGTATTCTTGTTAAAAACTATTGTCTTTTCTGTAAATATTGCACTTTCGTGCTGTATTTTATTGTGTGCATTTTCCTTGTAGAATCATCCCACGCGTCCGCCGCGACAGCCCGCACGGATTATTCTTTCTTTCAAAGGTCTTTTTATTATTATTAATTGAAGTATCAATACAATACAAAGTATTAGAAATTTTCATTTTTGTTTCAACCAAACAGTGAAAAACTAGAACTTAAAGCCAACAAATGTAAATGCTTCAAAGCACAAAAACCTTTAAATAAACAATAATTAAAAAAAAATACAAAGAAAAATTGTGTGTGTGAAGTGGGGGTGGGGTAAAGGGGATATGAGCTACTCAGAAACTATAATCGTGGGTCTTTCAAAGAAATCAAGAAACGGGTGCCATAATTTATAGAATTTGTTTTCAGAGCCACAGACTGTATATCTGATTTTTTCTAAATCCAAACAGGACATTATATCTTTTATCCACTGTAAATGTGAAGGGGGCGAAGAGTCTTTCCACTTCAGTAATACAGCACGTCTGGCCAATAATAATGAAAATTTGAATACTTTTAATTTGGAACTTGGCAAGACAAGTTCTGGAGCCACACCAAAAATGGCGCAGAATGGATCAGGTTTAATTTGATATTGCAGGACTTCAGACATAGTGATAAAAACAGAATGCCAAAAATTCATCAATGCAGGGCAGGACCAATACATGTGAAGCAAAGTGCCAGGAGCGCTACCACACTTTTCACAAGTTGGGTCTATATCCGAGTAAATACGTGCTAACTTAACCTTGGACAGGTGCATCCGGTGTACAATCTTAAATTGAATAAGAGCGTGACGAGCACACATTGATACAGTGTGAACCTGGCCAAGAATAGAGTCCCACAGTTCATCAGTAAAAGTAAAATTAACATCTTGTTCCCAGTTCAATTTGATAGCGGCCAGAGAAGAAGATTGTAAATTTGAAATTAAATTATATAAAACTGACATTACCCCCTTAGAAGTTGGTTTAACTAATAAAAAATCATCTAGAGGATTATCAGAAGGTTTTTGAGGGAATTGTTTTGTCATGGTTTGCACATAATGTCTGACCTGGAGGAAGCGGAAAAAATGTGTAGAAGTGATGTTGAATTTGGTGGAAAGTTGAGAAAAACTTACAAATTGACCATCAAAATATAAATCCGCAAAAGATTTTAAACCTTTTCTGTGCCATATATGAAATGCACTATCAATAGTTGATGGGGTAAATAAATGATTTGCGGCAATTGGACTTCTAATGGAAAAAAACTGAAGACCGAAATTTTTCCTGAATTGAGACCAAATTCTAAGAGACTGACGAACTACTTTATTATTACCCAGTGTAGACAAAGCAAGGGGAAGTGGTGAACCTAAAATTGCCGGTAGGGAGGTTTGATTGTCCACATGTGACTCCATAAGGATCCAAATAGGTGATTTGGGTTCCAGATAAAAATGTTTCCAATATAACATGCACCTGATATTTGCTGCCCAGTAGTAATATTGAAAGTTAGGCAGAGCCATGCCACCTACTGATTTGGGTCTTTGAAGAAAAACTTTCCTCAATCTCGGATGTTTACCATTCCAAATAAATGAGGTAATCAGAGAGTCCAAAGACTTAAAAAAGGATTTAGGAATAAAAATGGGGAGACATTGAAACAAATATAAAAACTTTGGAAGTAACATCATTTTTACAGAATTGATTCTGCCAATTAAAGACAAGGATAATGGGTGTGGCGGTTCGTTTTAACCCCACAACAGACTAAGGACACTCAGCCCTCTTTTCTCTGTTTTTCTGCTGCATTACTGAGAAGCAATGTGCCATTCATGTATTTGTGATGCAAACATGCATGTGTTGTGATGTAATGCGCCATTCTGTATAGTGTGCATATGGCTTGTCCTTACTGTGCTTTTTCTGAGCATCTTAGATGTGCTTTGGTGTATTAATGTCTACAGGTAGACGAGTTTCTTCTGTCTCACCTATGTGATGTTAATCGATGCCTTTCATCCTTTGTACTCATGCGTCCTGTCCTTACTGTGACCTAGAGACTCAGATCAATATGTAGATGTGCTTGTTAGCCTCTTTGTCCGCACCTGGAGCGAGGTCTAGCTAATCTGCCCTTGGTCTCACAAATGCAAATACCTCCTGCCTGTTCTGTTATCCCTTTGATCACTGTGGGGTATGTCTCTTTCATGTATTGTTATGGACAAGTATTTAAGGCGCAACTCTGTAACGCAATCTCTCTCTTTCACTCTCACTCTGATCCTGCAACTGGTGGACACACTGTGTCTGCCTCTCCCTCTCTGAGAGCCTGGGGATCCCGCTCCGGGCTGCTCCACTATGCACCGGAGAGGGGATCCCGTGAAGGCGACATGATTAATAAAACCTGCTTAAAACCACAGCACTGCTGCTTATTTTTTTCATGCCGCTTCACTGGTGACCCCTCGAACACGCACATGTTTTGTGCGAATGCAACCTTCCGAGCTGGACAGCCGCACAGCTGCGTTGGCGACCCCTTGAAGACGCAGCCTTCTGTTTTGGATGACCACGCTGGACCGGCCGCTCTCACAGAGAGCGCACGCACCTCGTCCTCTCTCCACGACGGCAACCTCCAGGGTCGACGGGGAGCGCAGCGCGTGGAACTGAACGCACCATGGCCGCACGAGCGACAACGATCGTCTCCTCCCTCTCACCGCTCCAACGCAGCTGCACAAGCCCGGGGCATAAAGATCGTCTATTGCCTCGCACCGCTCCAACGCGTCTCCACGAGCCCGAGGGACGGAGATCGTCTACTTCCTCACACCGCTCCAATGCAGCTGCATGAGCCTGAGGAACATAAGATCGTCTATTCCCTCCCGCCGCTCCAACGCATCTGCACGGGCCTGAGGGACTAAAGATCGTCTATTTCCTCTCACCGCTCCAACGCACCATGGCCAATCTACAGCCACAGCTCAACCTGGATTTTACCGGCGCCGTCTGCGCCGTTCTCCACCAAGTTTCTGCACCCTGACTCGCCACTCCAGCGGCCCACCCACGCACTGAACCCCCGCGCACGCATCGGGGACTTACAAGGACGGCGCATCACGCACGGGACAAGTAACGGCTCCACAGACTGCCTTCCTCCTTCACCGCTGCCTTTCAGGGCTGCCCGCTCACCTGAAGCACGCATGCAGCACGCTCGAAGGATTTGTTAACAGTCTCAGCCACGCCAGAGACCGCCATCGTCCTCCGCCGCTGCCCACAGAACCTTCAGGGCTGCTCGTTCACCTGAAGCAAGCACGCAGCTCGCCACTGGATTTTTTTAATGGTCTTAGCCACGGCACAACGGGATTTCAGCCGTCAGCTGTTCCCGGGAGCTTTGGGGTTGCTTCAGCACCCAAAGCCAACAGTCCCTCTGCTTTGTTTACTTTTTTTCTCTTACAGCCGCTCCTGCTTTTCTTCATGGCCACGAGAGGAGTCAGAGACTAATTTTTCTTCTTGTGATCTCCGCACGTGCAACGGGACAAACCCTCGACGTCACGGAGCAGCAAGCAATTTTTGCGCGGCTCAGGACGATTTCACAGCTCCTGCCGGCACTTACTACCCCTCCCCTCCCTCCCCCTCCGCCTGCAGCGAGCTTCTCCCACAGCTCGCTCACACAGATGGATTATCGAGGTCGCGACCCCCTGCCGCGTCCTCTGGGGGGGAGCGTGTGTGGCGGTTCGTTTTAACCCCACAACAGACTAAGGACACTCAGCCCTCTTTTCTCTGTTTTTCTGTTGCATTACTGAGAAGCAATGTGCCATTCATGTATTTGTGATGCAAACATGCATGTGTTGTGATGTAATGCGCCATTCTGTATAGTGTGCATATGGCTTGTCCTTACTGTGCTTTTTCTGAGCATCTTAGATGTGCTTTGGTGTATTAATGTCTACAGGTAGACGAGTTTCTTCTGTCTCACCTATGTGATGTTAATCGATGCCTTTCATCCTTTGTACTCATGCGTCCTGTCCTTACTGTGACCTAGAGACTCAGATCAATATGTAGATGTGCTTGTTAGCCTCTTTGTCCGCACCTGGAGCGAGGTCTAGCTAATCTGCCCTTGGTCTCACAAATGCAAATACCTCCTGCCTGTTCTGTTATCCCTTTGATCACTGTGGGGTATGTCTCTTTCATGTATTGTTATGGACAAGTATTTAAGGCGCAACTCTGTAACGCAATCTCTCTCTTTCACTCTCACTCTGATCCTGCAACTGGTGGACACACTGTGTCTGCCTCTCCCTCTCTGAGAGCCTGGGGATCCCGCTCCGGGCTGCTCCACTATGCACCGGAGAGGGGATCCCGTGAAGGCGACATGATTAATAAAACCTGCTTAAAACCACAGCACTGCTGCTTATTTTTTTCATGCCGCTTCAATGGGGACCATTTGGAAAGTATTAGCTTGCACTGGTCAAGTAAGGGGAGAAAATTATTTTTAAACAAGTAATTAAATTGTTTAGTGACACATATCCCAAGATAATTAAAATGATCAATAACAACCTTGAAAGGAAAATTTTCAAAATCCTGAACTTGAATCTTTTCATTAATCAGAAACAGTTCACTCTTATTAAGATTAATTTTATAACCAGAAAACCTACTAAAACTATCCAAAATGTTGAGTATAGCGGGTAATGAAGTAAGTGGGTTGGAGAGAAATAATAAAGATCGTCAGCATAGAGTGAAACCCTATGCTCAATGCCACCCCTACGAATGCCTAGAAAGTCCCGGCTCCCACGGATTGCAATAGCTAACGGCTCAACTGCCAAGGCAAAGAGCAACGGGCTCAAAGGACAGCCTTGCCTCGTACCACGGTAAAGTCTAAAATAGTCAGAATAGCGACAATTAGTTAACACTGAAGCTAAAGGACTAGCATAGAGAAGTTTAATCCAGGAACAGAAGGAAGGACCAAAACCGAACCTCTCCAAAGTAAAAAACAAATACTCCCACTCAACCCTATCGAATGCCTTTTCAGCGTCCAAACTAATAAGACATTCAGGTATGTTGTGGTGAGGAGTATAAATAATATTAAACAACCGCCGCAAGTTAAAAAAAGAATGGCGATTTTTAATGAAACCGGTTTGGTCCTGTGAAATTATAAAAGGAAGAATCTTTTCCAACCTTGAAGCTAACAACTTTGACAAAATTTTAACATCGGTATTTAACAAGGAAATAGGCCTGTAAGAAGCACAATCAACAGGATCCTTATCCTTTTTAAGCAACACAGTGATACAGGCCTGATAGCATGAAGGAGGAAGTGTACCAGAGTCAAGCGACTCTGTAAAAACTTGACAAAGGAAAGGGGCGAGGTCGTCAGAGAATTTTTTGAAAAAATCAGCGGAAAACCCATCAGGTCCTGGAGATTTTCCTGATTGCATGGATGATATTGCCAGCTGAATTTCTTCTTTTGTGATGGGAGCTTCTAAAATTTGCCGAGATTCTGAAGAAATCGAAGGAATATCAATAGAATCAAAAAAAATTTCCAAATCCTTTAAGTTTGTTGTATATTCTGAGGTATATAATTTGGAATAAAATGACCTGAAAATATCATTAATCACTTGTTGGTCAGATGTCACCTCTCCTTTATCTGTCCTAACTCCAGTAATAATTTGCTTAGCTCTAATACCACGTAGTTGATTAGCTAGAAGTTTACTGGTTTTTTCGCCATGTTCATAAAATTCACTCTTGTTCCTTATTAAACAACCTTCAATTTGTCAAGTAGAAAGTAAATTAAGTTTAGTTTGTAATGTCATACGTTCCTTGTACAGAGCGGGTGATGGAGATTGAGCATATTGTCTGTCAATGTCCAGGATTTGATCTAAAATAGCCTTCTGTTCCTGTATTAAGGATCGTCTTTTAAATGCTGCCAATGAAATAAATTCCCCCCTAAGAAATGCCTTCATGGCCTCCCATATCGTTTTATTTGGCATACCAGGAGTTTTATTTTCTTTCAAAAAAAAATTAATTTTAGAAGAAATATTCGCAACCAATTTTTCATCTGTAAGTAATAATGGATCCAATCTCCAATGCTTTCTCATGGAGTCACATCCATGGAGGATCATTTTAAGTACAAGAGGGGCATGATCAGAAACCAAGATGCTATCATAACTGCAAGAGCAAAGGTTATTAATTAATAAATTGTCAACAAAAAATAATCTGTTCTGGTATAAGTATGGTGTACGTGAGACAAAAAAGAATAGTCCCTGCCGTTAGGATGTAAAAAACGCCAAGGATCTGTAAGGCTATATTCCTCAAGAAAAGACTTAACATAAGTTGCAGATTTATTAAGACTAGCAGGTTTTGAAGATGAGCGATCTAAGATCGGATCCATATACAAATTAAAGTCACCCCCAAGAATTAGAGAATGAGTATTTAAATCTAGAAGTTGCGAAAAAAGGTTGCGAAAAAAGTGCACATCATCAAAATTCGGTGCATACAGATTAGCCAAGGTGACATGTTTATCGCCAAGTTTACCTGATACTATTACAAATCGTCCATTTTTATCTAATACAACATTAGAGGGAATAAATGGGATATTTCGATCAATAAGAATAGCAGCGCCCCTGGCCTTAGCTTTAAAATTTGAATGAAAAAATTGTCCTGATCAACATTTTGACAAACGCAAGTGGTCGGAATCCTGCAAATGGGTTTCCTGCAAAAACAATACCCCAGGCTTAAACTGCTTTAGACGTGACATGACTCTCTTTCGTTTAATTGGATGGTTCAACCCCTTCACATTCCAGCTTAGCAAAGTAAGATTACTATTCATTCAAAGAGTAAAATTTATATATTATGTTGTGTAGCCCAAAGAAGAGTAAAGTGAGGTACGGGTAAAAAAAAAAAAAAAAAGGAGGGGGTAAGGGGGGTGTAAATAAAACCATAACAAAAAACAAAACAAAACAAAAAAAAATAAAAAAATAAAAAAATAAAAAAATAAAAAAATCCAACAACCAAACCTATAACAACACTCCAGCCGGTTGCAAAAAAACAGCAACCGCTCCATCTCCTGCTCTATTTTCATCCTAACAGAATGCTCCCCGCACGGATTATTCAACCGAGCCTTCCTGACCCACAGCTGGCAGAGACGGATTAATTCAACCGAGCCTCAGCACTCAGTGGTCGGCGTTTATAAAATGTCGATTAACCTTCATGTTGTTTTGCAAAGTTTTTTTTTTATTTTAATATTTTGTATATAATAAAATGGAATTGTTTTGGAAAGTGTGGTTTGTCTGTTATAACACTGAATTATAAAACAGTATAATTACATAGAAATTCCATTGCCTAGTCTGATCAAAATGATGCTGATCATCCTGTCAGGGTCAACCATTGTAAAGGTAATGTAATTTTTAACTAGACCAAAAAAGAAATCTTTTTGTAAGCTTTCTGTTCTTTTTATTGAAATATCATAAAAAATTAGCACCAAGTCAAAGTAGGTACAAGTATATGTAAATTGAATGTTCTATCGGCATTCCAAATTCAGAGATTTACAATACTTTAGAAGGAGTGTAGCATCATCTAAACGGAAAATAATAATACTGTTGTTCCAAACGTTGACCTGAAGGTGAAAAACATGATTTTTTTTAATTCAGTACATCCAAAATGCCCTAGGATGTAAAAAATAATACAATTTGGTGTTGGACAGTGTGCCACTGTCTCATTATTTAATACGAATAAAAACAAGTTTCAGCTCATTATTTCTAGGTCATTTGGCAGTTAATTCAAAACAAAAGTGACTTGTGTTGTTGCAGCTTAATTATGAGATAAAATTAATTGTGAGACAAAACCACAGAGCGAGCAAGGCAATAATCCTTGGATCCTCCATTTTTTGTCTCGTGTAAATAAGGACTCAGTCGGGTGAGTAACGTCATGGGAGTGTGGCCCCGCCTCGCTGAGAATCTGCTGCTGCCCCACTTCTAAAACCTCCTAACACAAACCATCACAGCACAAGCACAACACCGTGCTAATGGAGACAGAAGCATTCCGAGCCGTACTGAAGTGAATCGAGCCGTACCGAGGTGTGCTGGGCTAGTGGAAAACAGGCTTAAGAGTCCTCCAGGACGCCCAACACTCACACCGGAGGATTACACTGGGCAAAGGCCAAAGCGTTGCAGCACAGCGGCAAACACAAACACAAACAGCTACAAAACAGCTACACAAACACAAACACTCACAGTGAGGGGGCAGTCCGAGTAGTCACAGCGATTACCTGCGAGCACACACAGAAATAGTCCTTAGATGACGTGACGGAAGACAACCATCCAGCACGTATAATGGTCCAGCAGCATTTGTCTAGCAAAGGAGCTGCTTTAGTACAAATGCCGCTGGCGTGGCAAATTGGGAACACCTGGGCAAGGTGCGGGAAAGATGACTACAGGGACAAACAGCTGACTATCAGACAAAGAGGGGGTGTGGCCGGACAGGCCAGAGTGGCAGCTACAGGCAGGAACAGAAATGGTACACAGACATGAAAACGACGAGAAAACAAAGCATAACACCACATCATAAACCCAATGCCTGAGCCACCAGGAATGATCAGAACCGAGCCCACAGGAAACACAGACTCAGTTCATGACACATCCTATCCAGCACTGTGTTATGTCCATGATCTGTAACCTAATGACGAGGCCTCACTTGTGTCAGGTCAGGCATTGGCTTGCTTGCTACCGGATAACCATGAAAACCGGTACTACCTGTCTCATCGGTCGGGCCGTCAGCGACTCAACCAGCATCCCCGCCCTTCCGAGGGCGTGGAGGGTGAAACAGGGCATCCTGACAGAACTAAAAACAATATCTGCCACAGGTCTGTGGTGGACCACTCCTAGTTACATGGGGTGAGACTCGACATCCTGGCAGATAAACACATCTGTCGCAAGGTCTGTGGTGGACTGTGCCAGTCGGTGCATTGTGACATGCACTACACAAAGAGCAGAGATAAACAAACCTATCATCTGGTCAGTCACTGCAACAGATACAGGAGTCAGTTTGTCTTGGCTTGTCCTTGCCACTGATAATACCTTTATCTGCCAAGAATGTGCTGCTAGTCCAGCAAAAGCTAGCAGTACTCAAATACTTTGCAAGCAGTTTCATGAAATGGTCAATCAGAAAGCAACTCATACCGGCTCGGAGGGCGCCCGGGCTTGCAAGGTCCGCACTGATCTGTTCACACTCCGACAGGCAGCGAAAAGTAAGCTAGGAGCAGGTAGACAAAAGAAGAGGAAAACAGCAGCCTTGTGTGTAGCAGAATGGAATGTACGCACTCTGTTGGACAGAACAACGTCACAGCGCCCAGAAAGGCAGACCGCGCTTGTGGCCCTGGAAATGAACAGGTACAATGTAGACATAGCTGCACTTAGTGAAACAAGATTGCCTGGATATGACAGCCTGGAAGACCATGGGTACATCTTCTTTTGGAGTGGGAGATCAACTCAAGAAAGGAGAGAAGCAGGAGTGGGCTTTGCAGTTAGAAAGGAGATAGCAGCAATGCTTGATGAGGAACCGGTGCCAATCAACGACAGGATAATGACTATGAAACTCCCACTACAGCGGAAGATGTATGCCACACTCATCAGTGTATATGCCCCAACAATGACCAACACAGAGGAGGTGAAGGAAGAGTTCTACAGTGATTTACGTGAGACTATCAGGCATGTACCGACTGATGACAGGCTGATACTCATTGGAGATTTTAATGCCAGAGTTGGTTCGGACACTGAGAAATGGAAAGGAGTGCTAGGCAGTCATGGTGTAGGCAAGTGCAATGCTAATGGAGAACTTCTTGTCATGGCCGCCAATTAGGCGCACCTGCGCACACACCTGTCTACCATTTGGCTCTGCCTATATATTCTGTGAGACCCAGGGATCAGTGCGGAGTCGTCTGCTTCCATCCTACAGAAACTGAACTCGCCAATCTCCATACTGAGCCTCCAGCCCCATCTTCCTCCAGCGCTTCTACTCGCCAAGGGTCTCCAAACCATCCGGCAGTCAAGTAAACCTGAACTTATCCTCTCACCCAACCTTTACTCCTGTGCACAGGTGGTGTCCTCCTGGCGGCAGACTCCCCTGCCTCGTTCACCTGCCTGCTACATCTCCAATGGGCGACAGGCATTGTCCTCCTGGCTTGGGCTGTGGTGCCAACCTATGCACTTCTCCAACCCAGCAGAAAGTAAGGACAGTTCTATCTGGCATTCCCCCTGTCAAGATAACCTCTAACGTTCTCTCTGCTCTGTCCCTAGGGTTGCCAGGTTGCATGGTGCTCTGCTTGCCCCAAGCTGATTCTACAACGCACTACATTCACTACAGACTTCCACACACGCATCCACACACTCGCACTGTTATTAATAAAAGGTTAACTGAGTTTCCTGAGTTGTGTCTGCTTTCTGGGTCTGTACCATGTCACTTCTACTTGCACTATGTTCAGAGTACAACCTTGTGATAACCAACACTCTATTTAAGCACAAGGACACACACAAGAAGACATGGATGCACCCAAGATCCAAGCACTGGCACTTATTAGACTACATATCATAGTCAGGCAGAGACATAAGGGATGTATTGGACACCAGAGCAATGAGAGGTGTGGACTGTGGTACTGATCACGGAGTGGTGGCTCAGTTGGTAGAGCATCCGCCCCACACCCAGGAGGCAGGGGTTCAAATCCTGGCCGGGTCATGCCGAAGACCATATAAAAAAGCGGAACTTCCTGCTGTCCAGTTTGGTGCTCAGCAATAATGGAATGGAGGAGGGAAAATCTGTGGCGGCGCCTTGCATGGCAGCGGCCCTTCTGATTCTACATATGGGGTGTGTGTGATTAACACTGTAGATAGGATAAAACACAATTTCGTTCTACTGTACATGATTGGTTGTATGGTTGAATGACAATAAAGGGTGATTTAATGATTTAATGATCATATTATGCTGAGATCGAGATTAAGGATTTGCAGATGAAAACAGCACTGCAGGACGGGTCCGAAGCCACCACGGAAGCTAAACACTAGTGCACTGAAAGGCCAAAAGAAGCAGAAAGAACTTACACAGGAAATGGATGAAAACTTGAAAGACTGGGACAGCAACAACTCAGAGAATGACATAGAAGAGAAATGGGCAACACTGAAGGATATGGTGTATCAGACTGCGAGTGATGTATTGGGCTACCCTGAGAGGAAACATCAAGATTGGTTTGATGAGCATGATGAACACCTGAAGAAACTACTAGAAGCGAGGAATACAGCTAGGCAGGAAAACCTACAGTGTAACACAAGGTCGAAGAAGAAGAAACACTCAAAGGCTCAGAGTGAGCTACAGAAGTACACCAGAGAGATGAAGTCCAACTGGTGGGATGAAAAAGCGGAGAAAGTTCAAACTGCAGCAGACAGGAAGGACATGAAAACATTCTTCACAGGTTTGAGAGAAATCTACGGCCCTAAACTAAGAGGATTGATCCAACTAAAGGCTATGGATGGTGAAACGGTTTTGCAGGAGAAAGACAAGATCCTGGACAGATTTGCAGACCACTTTGACCAATTACTAAACAACCCTGGAGATCTCACTGAAGAAGCTAAAGAAGCTCTAGTGCAGCGACCAGCTGTATCAAATCTGGATGAACCACCAAATTTTGATGAACTAATGGCAGCTATCAGGACAACACAGGATGGTAAAGCTCCAGGAAGGGATGGCATTCCAGCAGAAGTGTGGAAATTTGGTGGTGTTCAGCTGACCAACTGCCTGCACAAGCTCATCCAAGAGATATGGGATGCCCAGAAAGTACCTCAAGACTGGAAGGATGCAAGTATTGTGCCTTTGTTCAAGAAAGGTGACAGGAAAGATTGTGGAAATTACCGAGGTATATCACTGCTAGCCACTGTTGGTAAGATTCTCTCACGTGTACTACTTAACATACTCAGTGAACACATCTCACAGAATGTACTACCGGAAACCCAGTGCAGCTTTAGAAGTGGAAGAAGCACGGACTTCCGGTCTGGACACCATGGTGGTAGCAACTTAACACTGAAGCTCCCACATCCCATCCATGAAAATACCATGAAAATCAGATTAACGGATTTATGGAAGAGTTAAAATCAAAAGACAAAGTTATTATGCCTAAAGGAAAACAGAAGAGATCAACATTTACCAGGCCAAGACATGCATCGGCCGGAGAAACTGACCTCGAAGACAATAACCTCTCGGAAATGGAGGAGCAAAATGAGACTAGCAACACGGCTAGCTTAAAAAAGATACCTCAAGAATTAAAAGAATTTCGCCAAGAGTGTGGGGCCGAATTTTGTGAACTTAAAGACGAAATAAAAAGGACAAACAAAAGAGTGGACCAGGCTGAGGACCAAATCATGGAAGCAGAGGAAAGAATAAAAGGGCTGGAAGAAACCACGCTGGAATTATTCAAATGACAGACAAGACTGGAGGCTAAGCTAACCAACCTGGAAGGAAGACTAAGAAGGGACAACGTAAGAATTCATGGTCTGAAAGAAGGAGTCGAGGATGGTTTCACCACAATGGCTGCATGCGTGGAAACCATACTGAGAGAAAAGTTGGAAATTCCCCAATCCACCGACTTGAAAATAGAAAGGGTGCACCGTTCATTAGCCCCAAGGCCGTCAGCGGAAGCTCCCCCGCGATCGGTGGTGGTGAAGTTTTCCAACTTCAGAACAAAAGAAGAGGTTTTGAGACTGGCTTGGCAGAAAAAAGGATTTATGCACCAAGAAAGAAAAGTTTTTGTGGAGCATGACTACGCCCCGGAGGTCCTTAAAAAACGTCGGGAATACAATGACGCTAAAAAGGTACTAAGAGAGAAGAAACTGGGCTTTCAAACACCATTCCCGGCAAAGCTGAGGGTTTTTTACGCGGAAGAGACGTGTCTCTACAACTCGGCGGAAGAAGTAACCAGGGATATGGCGAGAAGTGGACTCCTGGTACCGGTGTATAAACCTGCAGCAGACCCAATCGAAAGACTCAAGGCTCAAACATGGTGCACACAGAGACCCTCAAAATCCATGGGCCAGCAGCGGGAAACCCAGCGCCAGGGCTATAAGGAAAAACTGGACGCTTTCAGGAGGGAATAACGATATTTTTAGTCAATATGCACATCCAACCCTCCTCCTACAAGGTAACAAACATTAAAGGAGATGCAGAGTCAGCAAATATGAAGTGGTAAAATATTTCATGGAACAGTCATAATATTAGAAACAAATAAGTCTTAAAAAAAAAAAAACTTGTTAAAATAGAAATGTGACAATGAACCACATGAACTCTCCACACGAGCAAATACTGTATTACCGTGATTGTTTGCTGTGATTGTGGTGGGAGGTTGCACATAATTTCATAGGGTACAGGCATAAAAAAAAAAAATCTATACAAGTTCGGATTGGGATCTGAAAATCACGTTAAAAACATGGGACAACTTACAGGGGTAAGAGAGGGCCCTCAACACGGAACAAAGTTTGAGGAATTTCCCTCAGAGCCAACACACCATCAAGGCTCCTCTAAGGTCGCTAAAAAGACCTCAGTTCAGGAGGCTCTTTTGACAGTTTTATGTTTTAAAGTTTTATATACTATGTCTTAATGTTTTTTATGTTCTTAATGTTCTTTCAATTTTTGAGTAGCATAAAAGAGGGCCACTATACTATTATACTAAATAAGACAATACAATGGAGAAACAGGGTTCAACCAAAATAATCTCATATAATGTAAAAGGGATCCTGAATCCAGTTAAAAGATTCAAGATTCCAGGCAAAATGAAAAAAGACAAAGCAGGAATAATATTTTTACAAGAGACCCACCTAACAGACTTAGAACACACTAAACTTAATAGACAAGGGTTTAAACTGATCTCTTCATCTTCATATAAGTCAGGGAGGAGGAGGGGGTAGTGGCATTGATCTCAACCAAAATTATATTTGAAAAAAACTCAGAGCACAAAGATAAAGAAGGGAGATTTAGCATGGTACTTGGTCGGCTAGAGGGAGAAGATATCACCCTACTGAATGTATATGCACCTCCAGGGGCTAACTGGAAATTTTATGAAAATGTATTTGACCTAATGATAACTAAAGCCCAAGGTTTAGTGATATGTGGTGGAGACTTCAATCTAAGACTGAATACATACTGGGATGCATCAGGTAATTCTCCACATCAAAATAACACTCAGGACTTCCGGTCTGGACGCCATGGCGACTGCAGCTTAACACTGAAGCTCTCAGACTCAATCCAGGATAACACCTTGAAAATCAAACTTAACGGATTTTTGGAGGAGTGAAAATCAAAAGACAAAATCATCATGTCTAAAGGAAAACAGAAGAAACTGAAATTCTCCAGGCCAGGACACGTATCGGCCGGAGAATCTGAACTGGAAGATCCCCGTTCAGAAGACGAGGAGCTGGTGATAGCTAACAAAAGGGTTAGCCTGAAATCACTATTTGAGGAACTACGACGATTTCGCCGAGATGTTACGGCCGAATTTCGGGAATTCAGAGAAGAATTGAAAAGGACAAACAGCAGAGTGGACCAGGCCGAGAACCGAATCTTGGAAACAGAGGATCGAATAAAAGTGCTCGAAGATTCTGTGCTGGACCTACGCAAAAGACAAGCAGCTATAGAGGCTAAGCTAACCGACCAAGAAGGAAAACAAAGAAGAGACAACATAAGAATTCATGGTCTGATAGAAGGAACCGAAAATGGTTTTAACTCAATGGCAGAATGCGTGGAATCCTTACTAAGAGAGAAATTGGATATTCCACAAACCACCGACTTGAAGATAGAAAAGGCACATCGTTCATTAGCCGCTAGGCCGGCGGCGGAAGCGCCCCCACGTTCGGTGTTGGTAAGATTTTCCAATTTCAAAATAAAACAAGAGGTTGTAAGACTGGCCTGGCAGAAAAAAGGATTTATGCACCAGGAGAGAAAAGTCTACGTGGAACACGATTACGCCCCGGAGGTCCTTAAAAAGCGTAGGGAATACAATGACGCGAAAAAGGTGTTAAGAGAGAAGAAATTGCGCTTTCAGACACCATTTCCTGCGAAGTTAAGGGTCTTCTACGGCGATGAAACGTGTCTCTATAATTCGGCGGAAGAAGCAACAGCTGACATGGCGAAAAGAGGCCTCCCGGTAACGGTATTTAAACCCGCGGCAGACCCGAGTGTGAAGATCAAAGCGCAAACATGGACAACACAAAGACCCTCAAAATCCACGGACCAGCAGCGGGAAACCCAGCACCAGAGCGTCGCGGATAAACTATCCGTTTTCAGGTTGGAATAGCGACCTTTTTTTTTTTTTTTTTTTTTTTCCTCTTGAATCAATCCGCACATCCAACGCCCCTCATACAAGGTAACAAACATTAAAGGAGATGCATATTCAGCATGTGGTAAAACATTTCATGGAACAATTATATTATTTGAAACAAATAAGTCTTTGTAATAAAAAAAAAAACAAAAAAAAAAAACTTGTTAAAATAGAAATGTGACAATAATCCACATGTTCTCCTCATACTAACAAATACTGTTTTTGCGTGAATGTTTGATGTGATGGGGGTGGGAGGGTGCACACAATTTCACAGGGTTTAGGCATAAAAGGAAAAAAAAAAAATCATTACAAGTTTGGATTGGGTTCTGAAACTCACGTTAAAAGCATGGGACTACTTTCAGTGGTAAGAGAGGGCCCTCAACACGTAACAGAGTTTGAGGAATTTCCCTCAGAGCCTTCACTCCATCAAGGCTCTTACAGGGTCTTTAAAAAGACCTCAGCTCAGGAAGTTCTTTTGACAGCTTTTTGTTTTAAAGTTTTTTACACTATGTTCTTAATGTTTTTCTTGTTTTAATGTTCTTTCAGTTTCTGAGTAGCACAAAAGAGGGCCACCACACAGTTATACTAAACAAAACAACACAATGGAGAAACAGGGTGTAACCAAAATAATTTCATATAATGTAAAAGGAATCCTGAATCCAGTTAAAAGATCCAAGATTCTAGGCAAAATGAAAAAAGACAAAGCAGGAATAATACTTTTACAAGAAACCCACCTAACAGACGTGGAACACAATAAACTCAGTAGACAAGGGTTTAAAATGATCTCTTCATCTTCATATAAATCAGGGAGGAGGAGGGGAGTAGCGACATTGATATCAACCAAAATTACATTTGAAAAAAAATCAGAACACAAAGATAAAGAAGGGAGATGCAGTTTGGTAACTGGGCGGCTAGAGGGAGAAGATATCACCCTGCTGAATGTGTATGCTCCCCCAGGGGCTAACTGGAAATTTTATAAAAATGTATTCGACCTAATGATAACTAAAGCTCAAGGTTTAGTGATATGTGGTGGGGACTTCAATCTTAGACTGAATCCATACTGGGATGCTTCTGGTAATTCCCCACATCAAAATAACACCCAAAACAGGAAGACTCGGATGCTACTAAAAGAATTGGGAGTCTGTGACGTGTGGAGGGAACTCAACCCCAGTGTAAAAGACTATACATTTTACTCAACTCCACATTCATCTTACTCAAGGATTGACTATTTTTTTATGTTTAATAGAGACATTGGTAGAGTAAAAACATGTAAAATAGGACTGATGGATCTCTCCGACCACAGTCCGATCTACATGGACTTAAATATCCAAAAATACACAAATAATACATTTTCTTGGAGGTTAAATTCAAATGTCCTGAAAGGACCATTGAAAGATGAATTGGAGTCAGATATTCTCAGATATTTGGAAGATAACGATAATGGAGAAGTATCCCCTTTAATACTGTGGGATGCATGTAAAGCTGTAATAAGAGGAAAGATTATTGCAAAACTGGCAACCCAAAAGAAACTAAGACAAGAAAAACTATCCACATTAGAGTCAGAACTTAGGAACCTAGAAAAAAAACACAAAGGCAACACTCATTCTACTGACTCGCTCAAGATTAAGGAAATTAAAAACCAAATAAATGAGATCTACACAATAGAAATCCAGAAGAAACTTACATTTCTGAAACAAAAATACTATGAAGCAGGCAGTAAATCGGCAAAATTGCTAGCCTATAAATTGAGGAAACATCAAACAGAAAGAGCAATCTACAAAATCAGAGACCCAGTATCAAAGGAAATAAAATTCAGAATTCAGGATATTCTTAAAAACTTCGAGAATTACTATAAGAACTTATACTCCCACAAAAAACATAAAAACGCATCCGAGGCATTCCTAAACACATTAAACCTTCCCCAACTTACGGAGTCACAAAATAAAACACTACTGTCAGAAATACATCCTAAAGAATTGGAAAAAGCAATTATGAAACTTAAAGCTAACAAATCCCCAGGAGCTGATGGCTATACAGCAGAGTGGTACAAAACCTTTAAACAGCAACTATCTCCTCTCCTCCTGAAAACATTTAATTATGTCCTCCACACAGGGGAAATCCCCCCCTCCTGGAGAGAAGGGGTCATTGCAGTTATACCTAAACCTGAAAAGGATAAACTAGAGTGCTCCAACTACAGACCAATCAGTGTACTAAATCAGGACTATAAGCTTTTTACCATTATCCTTGCCAAAAGCTTAGAGAATATACTGACAGACCTAATTCATTTAGACCAAACAGGTTTTATAAGACAAAGACAGACACAAGACAACATTCGACGCACTTTACACATAATTCATCATATAAAAAAATATAACTTACATGCAGTCATATTAGGATTAGATGCTGAAAAAGCATTCGATTCGGTTGACTGGTCTTTTCTATACAGAATCTTATCCAGTTTCAATTTTCATAACAACTTCATTAGAACTATACAGGCATTATATAAAAAACCAACAGCTAAAATAAGGATTAACGGTAATTTATCATCATCTTTTGAACTGGAAAGAGGATGTCGTCAGGGCTGCCCCCTGTCTCCACTGCTCTTTGCAATCTTCATAGAACCTCTGAGCCAATGGATAAGACAAAACCAAAAAATTCAAGGTATTACACTTGGTCAGAAGGAACATAAAATAGCACTCTTTGCTGATGACATTTTAATATACCTAGGGCAGCCGGACACTTCTTTACCAGAACTAACCTCAGTTTTTTCAGAGTATGGAGATTTATCGGGGTACAAATTAAATATGCATAAAACCCAAGTTTTAACATTCAACTATGACCCAAATCATTATTCACTAAGCAAACTCAAAACTAACTGGGAGTCGGAATCTATGAAATATCTGGGGGTCAATATCCCGAAACAACTCAACAAAATTATATCACTAAACTATGATCCACTGGTGACAAAAATAAAATCTGACCTAGCAAGATGGAATATGATACCATTCTTGGGTATTGCACAAAGAATTGAAGCAGTCAAAATGAATATACTTCCACGTCTTCTATACCTTTTCCAAACAATACCGGTAGAACCTCCCAAAAAAACATGGCAGGAGCTGGACAGAAGGATCTCAAGATTCATATGGCAGGGCAAGAGACCTAGAATCAGATATAGAACCCTACAGCTAAACAAAGACAAAGGTGGGCTCGCGCTGCCAAATATCAGGGACTACTTTAAAGCCGCACAAATTAAAACTTTAGTAGAGATATGTAACCCAGTCTACTCTGCACAATGGAAGGAGATCGAATGCCAAATAACAAGTGACATCCCCCTACAGGCGATAATAGGGAACAATGTCTTACCTAAGCTTTTGAATAACACTAACCCGTGGATAGAGACCCCGCTAAAAATTTGGTTTAAGATAGTCAGAGAGAATCAAACTAAAGAGCCCTATCGACTTCTGCAATGGATCGCCTATGATCAGGACTTTACTCCTAATAAAACAGACACCAGATTTAAAAAGTGGAAGGAGAAGGGGCTGATAAAATATTACGATTTTTTTAAAGGGCAAATCTTAAGAAGTTTTGAAGATTTGAAAAAACAAGGCCTAATAAATCAAGACCTTTACAGGTTCTTCCAGCTTAGACACCACATAAACAATATACTTAAAAAGGAGGTTTTGGAAAGGGCCCAGTCAGGTGTTCTGAAGGTCTTCTTAATGGCATATAAAGGGATCCCAGGGATCAGATACATTTCTAAAATATACCAAGGTCTTCAAGACTTAAAAGGAGACAACACATCTTATATAAAAGAGAGATGGGAAAAAGAGGGGAATTTCACTATACATCTGGAAATATGGGAAAAGCTAAATAAACAGCAATGGAAAAGTACCTCATCCCTGCAGTGGAGAGAATTTGGATGGAAAAACTTGGCAAGATTTTTCAGAACACCTGCACAAAACAAATTTACCCATAAGGGATTGAACTGTTGGCGCTTGTGTGGTGAAAAGACTGCAAATCATTTTCATGTGTTTTGGTCATGCCCAGTTATCCACCAATATTGGACCAATGTACAGACAATATTGGGGAAAATATTCAAAATTACAGTTCCCTTTTCTTTTGTAACTTTGTATTTGGGTTTACTACCGGACTCACTGGAAAGACGAGGAGAAAAATACTTATTCAATGTTTTAATATTGGCAAGCAAAAAAGCTCTAACTAAAAAATGGATGTTGAAGGACTGTCCTACACCTGAAGATTGGACTAATGTGATCCAAGACATTTACTCGATGGAAAAGTTGACATTCGCACTGAGACAGGACATGGATGGGTTCATGAACTTTTGGCAACCCTGGACCGCATGTGTCTTCCATTAGATCTAATCTTTGACAAATACCATTTCAATAATGGTTCCGCTCTTTGTTCCAATGCTACTCAGATGCTCTTTTATCTTTATTTACTTACTTTTTCTTTTTGTTTGTTTTTTACTGGTTTGTTTGTTTTTTTTATTTGTTTTTTGTTTTGTTTTTTCTCTTTAATTTCACTTTTTCTTTCACTTTAAAAAAAAAAAAATAAGGGGTGTTGTAAGAATTAATCTTCCAATGTTGTCAGATATCAGAAAATAAGGGAACATGTGATGAAAATGTAAACACTGCATTGCTGTAACGACCTGTATACCCTTTACAAAAACTTAAATAAAAAAAAAAAAAAATAACACTCAAAGTAGAAAAACTAGGATGCTACTAAATGAAATGGGAATCTGTGACGTGTGGAGGGAATTCAACCCCAGCGTAAAAGATTATACATTTTACTCAGCTCCACATTCATCATATTCAAGGATTGACTATTCTTTTATGTTTAATAGAGACATTGGAAGAGTAAAAACATGTAAAATAGGACTGATGGATCTCTCTGACCACAGTCCGATCTACAGTATATGGACTTAAATATCCAAAAATACACAAATAATACATTTTCTTGGAGGTTAAATTCAAATGTGCTGAAAGGACCACTGAAAGATGAATTGGGAGTCAGATATTCTCATATATTTGGAAGAAAATGATAATGGAGAAGTATCCCCTTTAATACTGTGGGATGCATGCAAAGCTGTAATAAGAGGAAAGATTATTGCAAAACTGGCACTCCAAAAGAAATTGAGACAAGAAAAACTAATCACATTAGAGTCAGAACTTAAGAAACTAGAAAAAGAACACAAAGACAACACTCATTCTAATGACTCGCTCAAAATTAAGGAAATAAAAAAACAAATAAATGAGATCTACACAACAGAAATCCAGAAGAAACTTACATTTCTGAAACAAAAATATTATGAAACAGGTAGCAAATCGGCAAAATTACTAGCCTATAAATTGAGGAAACAACAAACAGAGAGAGCAATCTACAAAATCAGAGACCCAGTATCAAAGGAAATAAAAATTAGAATTCAGGAAATTCATAAAATCTTTGAGAATTACTACAAGAACTTGTACTCCCTCAAAAAACACAAAAAAAGACACATCCGAAGCCTTCCTAAATACATTAAATCTTCCCCAACTTACTGAGTCACAAAATAAAAAACTATTGGCAGAAATACAACTTAAAGAATTAGAAAAAGCAATTATGAAACTTTAACAAATCCCCAGGAGCAGATGGTTATACAGCAGAGTGGTACAAAACTTTTAAATAGCAACTATCTCCTCTCCTCCTGAAAACATTTAACTTTGTCCTCCACATAGGGGAAATCCCCCCCCCTCCTGGAGACAAGGGGTC
This sequence comes from Pholidichthys leucotaenia, assembly GCA_020510985.1. Taxonomy (NCBI): domain Eukaryota; kingdom Metazoa; phylum Chordata; class Actinopteri; order Cichliformes; family Pholidichthyidae; genus Pholidichthys; species Pholidichthys leucotaenia. The sequence continues at coordinate 229,225,524 of CM035836.1, forward strand.
ATTACAGTCATACCTAAACCTGAAAAGGATAAACTAGACTGCTCCAACTACAGACCAATCAGTGTGTTAAATCAGGACTATAAAACTTTTTACCGCTATCCTTGCCAAAAGTTTAGAAAATATACTGACAGACTTAATTCATTTAGACCAAACAGGTTTTATGAGGCAAAGACAGACACAAGATAACATTAGACACACTTTACACATAATTCATCATATAAAAAAATATAATTTAAATGCAGCCATACTGGGATTAGATGCTGAAAAAGCATTTGATTCGGTTGACTGGTCTTTCCTATATAGAATCTTGTCCAGTTTCAATTCTCATAACAACTTCATTAGAACCATCCAGGCATTATATAAAAAACCAACAGCTAAAATAAGGATTAATGGTAAATTATCATCATGTTTTGAACTGGAGAGAGGATGTCGTCTGGGCTGCCCCTTGTCTCCACTGCTCTTTGCAATCTTCATAGAACCTCTGAGCCAATGGATGAGACAGAATCAAAACATTCAAGGTATTACACTTGGTCAGAAGGAACATAAAATAGCACTCTTTGCTGATGACATTTTAAAATACCTGGGGCAGCCGGACACCTCTTTTCCAGAACTAATCTTAGTTTTTTCAGAGTATGGAGAGTTATTGGGGTATGAATTGAACATGCATAAAACCCAAATTTTAACATTCAACTATAACCCAAATCAATATTTACTAAGCAAATTCAAAACTAACTGGGAGATGGAATCTATGAAATATCTGGGGGTCAATATCCTGAAACAACTCAACAAAATTATAACACTAAACTATGATCCACTGATGGCAAAAATAAAATCTGATCTAGCAAGATGGAATACGATACCATTCTTGGGTCGTCGGCCTCCGTCGGTCTATGATGACCATGGAAGAGAATCCTAAACGTCTACTCTGCTGGAACAGCACCACCTGTGGCTGAACAGGCCGATGTGCGAATGGCAGTCCCTGTCACACAGGTCGCACTTGTGGGTGGTCTCTGTGCTGCTGGGTCTGTGGCGGTTCTTCCTGCGGGTCCTTTTTTCATCTGCTGCAGCAGTCAGTCTCTCTTCACCCGCCTTGAGCTGTCTGGTCAGGGTGCCTCTCCATTTGGAGCGGTCCGTTGCAAGGTCCTCCCAGCGCTCTGTGTTGATCTCCAGTTCCTTCATGTCTCTCTTGCAGACATCTCTAAAGTGCAGCTGTGGGTGGCTAACGTCTCTCCTGCCAGTTGCCAGTTCTCCATAGAGGACGTCTTTGGGGATTCTGCCATCCTCCATACGGTGAACGTGGCCTAGCCAGCGGAGCCTGCGCTGCCTGAGTAGAGTGAACATGGAGGGAAGGCCGGCGCGGGACAGAACTTCTGTGTTGGGCACTTTGTCCTGCCAGGATATGTCCAGGATGTGGTGAATGCAGCGCAAGTGGAAGGAGTTCAGTCTCTTTTCCTGCCGGGCGTATGTTGTCTACGTCTCACTCCCATAGAGCAGTGTGCTGATGACGCAGGCGTTATACACTGCCATCTTCGTCTTGACAGAGAGTTTGGGATTCTCCCACACTCGTGTGGTGAGGCGAGCGAGTGTGAAGGCTGATTTTCCAATCCTCTTGTTGATCTCTGTATCAAGGGAGAGGTTGTTGCTGATTGTGGACCCCAGGTACGTGAACTGATTCACGACCTCCAGCTCGTAGTCGTCGATGGTGATGGTTGGTGGTGCTTCCGTGCCTTGCGCCAAGACGTTAGTCTTCTTCAGGCTGATGGTAAGCCCGAAGTCCTTGCATGCCTGGGAGAAGCGGTCCATCAGGGTCTGAAGCTCCTGCTGTGTGTGGGTTGCGACTGCAGCGTCGTCTGCGAACAGCATGTCTCTGATTAGAGCCTCACGTACTTTGGTTCTGGCTTTCAGGCGGGCGAGGTTGAAAAGCCTGCCGTCAGATCTTGTGTGCAGGTAGATTCCCTCTGTTGCTGTGCTGAAGGCATGCCTCAGGAGCATAGCAAAGAAAATCCCAAAGAGGGTTGGTGCAAGTACACAGCCCTGTTTCACTCCGCTGCGTATGTTGAATGGCTCTGAGACGTTGCCATCGTGCTGCACTATCCCCTGCATGTTGGTGTGAAACGATTCGATGAGGCTTTGCAACTTTGGTGGGCATCTTATCTTTGGCAGGATCTTGAAAAGGCCCTCTCTGCTGACCAAATCGAACGCTTAGGTGAGGTCGATGAAGGCAACGTACAGGGGCATGTTCTGTTCTCTGCATTTCTCCTGGAGTTGGCGGATGGAGAATATCATGTCTACCGTCGATCGCGCAGCGTGGAAGCCACACAGAGACTCGGGGTAGACACGTTCGGCAAGCTTCTGTAGACGAACGAGAACAACTCGTGCGTAGACTTTACCAACAACGCTGAGGAGGGAGATGCCCCTGTAGTTGTTGCAGTCGCTTCTCTCCCCTTTGTTTTTGTAGAGGGTGATGATCTTGGCGTCCCTCATGTCCTGTGGTACGGCACCTTCCTTCCAACACTGGCAGAGGACGTCATGCAATGGCAGCAGTAGGGCGGTCTTGCAGTGCTTGATCAGGTCAGGGGGTATGCCGTCGTTGCCGGGTGCCTTGTCAGCGGCCAAGCTATCAGTGGCCTTGCTGAGTTCGTCGATGGTTGGCTCGGCGTCAAGTTCGTCCATGGATGGCAGGCAGTCGATGGCATCAAGGGCTGACGGTGTCACGGTGTTCTCTCTGGAGTAGAGGTCGGAGTAGTGTTCCACCCATCTCTCCATCTGCTTGTTCTTTTCTGTGATCGTCACCCCAGTGGAGGATTTGAGGGGGGCCGTCTTGCTCTGAGCCGGACCAAGTGCTTTCTTGATGCCATCGTACATACCACGAATGTTCCCTGTTATGGCAGCGGTTTGAATGTCTTGGCTGAGCTGAGTCCAGTACTCGTTGGCACAGCGCCGAGCAGTCTGCTGAACTTTGCTTCTCGCAGCCCTGAGAATCTGGAGATTCTTCTCGTTTGGGTACTTCTTGTACTCAGCAAGTGCTGAGCGCTTGGCTTCAATGACGGGGGTCATCTCGGTCAACTTGGCATCAAACCAGTCCTGTGACTTCGAGGTCTTCCTCCCAAAGGTAGCCAAGACTGTGTGGTGGATGGTGTTTCGCAGCTCTTCCCACTTCTCCTTTGCAGATTCTCCTTCTTGTGGTACACCAAGTTCCTTCTCAAAGGTGGAGGCAAACTGCTCAACAAGTTCTGGTTGAGCCATCTTGCTGGTGTCAATCCGTGCCTTTCCAGGCTGTCTAGCACAATGGAATTTCTTCAGCTGCAGCTTGACCTTGCAACACACCAATGAATGGTCTGTGTCGCAATCTGCACTCTGGAACGAACGGGTGATTAGCACGTTCTTCAGTGAGGTGCGCCTGGTCAGGATCAAGTCCAGCTGGTGCCAGTGCTTTGAGCGCAGATGTTGCCAGGAAACCTTGTGTTGGGGCTTGGTCTTGAAGAACGAGTTTGTGATGCACAGATCGTGATGCAGTCAACCTGGCCCTCCACTCCATCCTGCAGCACCTGGACTCCCCGGGAACCTACACCAGGATCCTGTTTGTGGACTTCAGCTCCGCATTCAACACCATCCGCCCCGCTCTGCTCCGGGACAAGCTGTCCCTGCTCAACGTGCCTGACTCCCTCTGCAGGTGGATCATCGACTTCCTGACGGACCGGAGGCAGCATGTGCGGCTGGGAAAGACTGTCTCAGACTATACTAGCATCAGCACCGGATCACCCCAGGGCTGTGTACTTTCCCCCCTACTCTTCTCCCTTTACACCAACTCCTGCACCTCCAGCCACCAGTCTGTCAAGTTGATCAAGTTTGCGGACGACACCACCCTCATCGGGCTCATCTCCAACGGCGACGAGTCCGCCTACAGGAGAGAGGTGGCCCAGCTGGCGTCCTGGTGCAGCAATAACAACCTGCAGCTGAACGCTCTGAAGACAGTGGAGATGATTGTAGACTTCAGGAAAGTCACTACTCCTCTGCCCCCCCTCACCCTCTCAGGCTCTCCCATCACCACTGCTGATTCCTTCCGCTTCCTAGGCACTACCATCACCAGGGACCTCAAATGGGAGCTGACCATCAGCTCACTCATCAAAAAAGCCCAGCAGAGGATGTTCTTCCTGCGGCAGCTGAGGAAGCTCAAGCTACCCACCAAGATGTTAGTGCAGTTCTACACAGCCATCATCGAGTCCATCCTCACCACCTCCATAACCGTGTGGTACGCAGGAGCCACTGCCAGGGACAGACTAAGACTGCAGCGCGTCATGCGCACTGCTGAGAAGGTGATTTTTTTTTTTTTTTTTTTTTTTGTTACTTATTTGTACCCGTAGGTAGACTTGGTTTGCAGTCTGGTGACAAGCCACCGGCTGCTGGTCGCTGCGTGCGCGAGCGCCCTAAACCTACATGTTTTTGGTATGCGGGAGGAAACCGGAGAAATCCCGGAGTAAACCCACGCAACACGGGGAGAACATGCAAACTCCACACAGCTCACTGTTGGTCGGGGGCTGGGATTGAACCCACGATCTCATGATCCCCGCGATCCCCCGGCCGAGGGTAAAACTGTGCTGCCACAGTGCTAAACCACTGCGCCACCGTGCAGCCCAAGATCGGCTGCAAGCTCCCATCTCTCCAGGATCTGTACATCTCCAGGACCCGGAGGCGTGCTGGCCGGATCATAGCCGATCCCTCACACCCTGGTCACGTACTGTTTGCCCCCCTCCCCTCTGGTAGAAGACTTCGGTCCATCCAGACTAAAACCTCCCGTCACATGAACAGCTTCTTCCCCTCTGCCATTAGACTGCTGAACACTAAGTGACTTATTGACTCTCGTGCACCATGTACAGCAGCTCAACCAGACTCATGTCAATCATCACTGTTTTCTTCCTGCATTACCGACTGCACTATATAGTTCTCCACAGTATCTGCTGCTGGCTAATATATATTTTAACTGTTGACCAGTATCACTTAATCTTATCCTACACTTTATTACATGTATAGTTTATTTCTCTTATCTTATCATGTTTAATGTTGCAGCATTGTACCGAGACAAATTCCTAGTTTGTGTACTACATGAACAATGGCAATAAACCTGATTCTGATTCTGATTCTGATTCTGATATGTGCAGAACTCGAGCAGCCGCTGTCCGTTGTCGTTCATTCTTCCCACGCCAAAAGGTCCAAGACAGGAGGGCCAGGAGTCGTGGTCAGCACCCACTCTGGCATTGAAGTCTCCAAGGAGAATGAGTTGTTCAGAGTTGGGGATGGTCCTGACAGTTGTTGCGAGATTCTCGTAGAACTTGTCTTTTGCCTCTGGTGTGGCTGTCAGTGTTGGGGCATACACACTGACGAGGGTGACTGGGCCTTGAGTGGTGTTCAGGCGGAGAGTAAGGAGTCGTGCAGAGCCAGTGCTGCCCGGTTCCACCATCTTCAGCAAGGTGTTCTTCACTGCGAAGCCCACTCCGTGTTCCCTGTGTTCGTCACTGCCCTTTCCCTGCCAGTAGAACGTGTAGTCCTTCTCTCTTAGTGTGCCTGCGTCAGCCAACCGTGTTTCCTGGAGAGTGGCGATATCCACTCCCAGTCTCTTCAGCTCATTATTGATGATGGCAGTCTTCCTGGTGTCGTTGATGTCCTTGAGGTTAGCAGCGAGTCCTGTCATCATAGTGCGGATGTTCCAAGTTCCCAGTTTTAGAGTTGGTCTCTTTTGTTTTATTGTCTTGCCTGGTGCGAAGGTTCTCAGCCTGCTGTTCAGACTTCTCCTCATCCCCATGCACCCAATGAGGAAAGCAAGCTGTGGCGGGACAACACCTTATTGGCTGGGGGCTGCCCAGCTTGAGGTGGGTGGTAGCTGTCCAGTGAGATCCGATGATCCCTCCCACCGTCGGGAATAACCCCTGGCGCCGCGCTCTACGCCAATTGAGCGGTGGCTTATGACCGGTAACTGTCATTCCCCGTGTTTTTTCTACGCCAAAGGCGAAACTGAAGTGTCCTCTCCAGTGATCCGGTGTTCTACCTTCCAGCGTTGGCGTTGGTAGGATTCAAGCCTGGGCAGGAAGATATGGAGGACAAGATGTTGCCCATGCAGCATGTCCCCCCTCTCCACGTCACTGATGAATCCAAAGGAACAGCAGGGCTGCTACAGTTTGGCACCAGCACCGTTGCAGGAGCTGCCAGAACGATGTTGAGCACAACAGAGAACTGCCTTAGGGGCTCCGACTCCGGATTTTTCCTCAGGGTTGACTCCCGAAGCCTTTCCCATGACCGGGTATGCCGCAAGGCAGCGGAGGTTTGAAATCAGGGTTTACCTTCCCCTAGATGGGCTACCTTCCCAGGTTGACGAGCCACCATCTACCCGAAGCATCTGGTTTTAAGGCGCCAGAGATCCGCCCTCGCCCCTTCTCCTATTAGTAAAAGCAGTTCCGCCGGGCTTAGAGACTAAACCACACGGGCAGGCTAGGAGTTGGACTTAGTTGTCAGAGGCTTTTCAAGACGCACGCCATAAGGAGCATTTTATGAGCACTGGGAGCTTAACCCCAGTGCCGCTCCTGGCTATGACAACCTTGGAACCCATTCTTGGGTACTGCACAAAGAATTGAAGCAGTCAAAATGAATATACTTCCACGTCTTCTATACCTCTTCCAAACAATACCGGTAGAACCTCCCAAAAAAACATGGCAAGAACTGGACAGAAGGATCTCAAGATTCATATGGCAGGGCAAGAGACCAAGAATCAGGTATAGAACCCTACAGCTAAACAAAGACAAAGGTGGGCTCTCACTGCCAAATATCAGGGACTATTTTAAAGCCGCGCAAATAAAAACTTTAGTAGAGATATATAACCCATTCTACACTGCACAATGGAAGGAGATAGAATGCCAAATAACAAGTGACATTCTCCTACAGGCGATAATAGGGAATAATGTCTTACCTAAACATCTGAATAACACTAACCCGTGGATAAAGACCCCGCTAAAAATTTGGTTTAAGATAGTCAGAGAGAATCAAACTAAAGAACCCTATCGATTATTGCAATGGATTTCCTATGATCATGATCAAGGCGAGGAAGGCGTCGGGACCGGACGGCATCAGCGCAAAGCTCCTCAAGTCCTGTGCAGACCAGCTGTGTGGGATTGTGACGTACATCTTCAACCTGAGCCTGAAGCTGGGGAGGGTACCACAGCTGTGGAAAACATCTTGTGTGGTACCTGTACCAAAAACTTCCCACCCCAAAGACCTGAACAGCTACAGACCGGTGGCCTTGACGTCCCACTTGATGAAGACCCTGGAGAGACTGCTCCTTGCTCACCTCCGCCCCCTGGTGGAACCAGCGATGGATCCACTCCAGTTCGCCTACCAGCATGGCATTGGGGTGGAGGATGTGGTGATCTTCCTCCTTCACCGTTCTCTGTCCCACCTGGAGAAGCCCGGGAATATGGTGAGGATCATGTTCTTTGACTTCTCCAGTGCTTTCAACACCATCCAACCGATGATCCTGAAGGACAAGCTGCTGCACGCAGGGGTGGACCAGCACCTGTCATCATGGATCCTGGACTACCTCATGAACCGGCCTCAGTTTGTGAGAACCCGGGACTGTGTGTCCGACACGATCATCGGTAGCACGGGGGCCCCCCAGGGAACGGTGCTGGCTCCCTTCCTGTTCACTCTTTATACTGCGGACTTCTCACACAACACAACACACTGCCATCTACAGAAGTTCTCTGATGACTCTGTGATCGTTGGCCTCATCTCCAATGGAGATGAAGCTGAGTACAGAGGGCTTATCCAGGACTTCGTGGACTGGTGCCATCGGAACTGCCTCCAGATCAACACGAGGAAAACTAAGGAGCTGGTGGTGGACTGCCGCAGGCATGGGCAACCCCTCATAGCACCAGTAAATATACAGGGAACAGACATCGAGATGGTGACATCCTATAAGTACCTGGGTGTTCATCTGAACAATAAACTAGACTGGTCACACAATACTGACGCACTCTACAAGAAGGGACAGCGCAGGCTGTTCCTGCTGAGGAGACTCAGGTCTTTTGGTGTACAAGGGGTGCTGCTGAAGACATTCTATGACACGGTGGTGGCATCAGCCATCACTTTTGGAGTGGTCTGCTGGGGCAGTGGCATTACAGCAGCCGATAGGAAGAGACTGAACAAACTGATCAAGAAAGCTAGCTCTGTCCTGGGGCAGCGCCTTGATGCGGTGGAGGAGATAGGAGAGAGAAGGACGGTGGCTAAACTGTCATCTCTGCTGGAGTCCGAGTTCCACCCTATGCAGGACATACTGAATGCACTGAGGAGCTCATTTAGCAGCAGACTACATCATCCCAGGTGCACAACCGAGAGGTTTCGCAGGTCCTTCCTACCAACGGCTGTCAGACTGTACAACCTAAGCAGGGCTGCTTGCAGAGATAGCAAAAAGACGTAACAAACTAATAGTTTTTTGAATGCAAAAGATGCAATAGACTTACACAATGGTCCCCTCCGGCATACAACTAGGAAAATACCGGTCGCTATGGAGGGTGAGAATATGTATGGGCACATAATCATACCATGTAGGATAACTAAGTAGACGGTTATGCTGTTTCATCCCATCTAGCAACAATGCTCTGCACTGTGTGTGTTTATATATTTACATATTTATTCCATCTAGCTACAATGCTCCGCACTGTGTGTTTATATATCTACATATTATTCCATCTAGCTACATTGCTCCGCACTGTGTGGGTTTATATATTTACATATTTATTCCACCTAGCTGCAATGCTCCGTACTGTGGGTGTTTATATATCTACATATTTATTCCATCTAGCTACAATGCTCCGCACTGTGTGTTTATATATTCATATATTTATTCCATCCAGGTACAATGCTCTGCACTGTGTGTCTGTGTGTGTGTATATATATATTTTATAGTAATATGTACATATGTATATTAGCTGCCCTTGCTTGCTTGCTTTTTTTCTTGCCTTCTGATTGTTGCTCTGAGTGTTGCTATCCCTGTGCTGTTGCAATCCTGGAATTTCCCCGTTGTGGGACTAATAAAGGCTTATCTTATCTTATCTTATGATTTTACTCCTAATAAAACAGACACTAGATTTAAAAAGTGGAAAGAGAATGGACTGATAAAATATTATGATTTTTTTTTAAGGGCAAACTTTAAAAAGTTTTGAAGATTTGAAAAAACAAGGTCTAATAAATTAAGACCTTTACAGGTTCTTTCAGCTTATACACCACATAAACAAAATACTTAAAAAGGAGGATTTGGAAAGGGCCCAGTCAGGTGTTCTGAAGGTTTTCTTAATGGCATATAAAGGGATCCCAGGGATCAGATACATCTCTAAAATATACCATGGTCTTCAAGATTTAAAAGAAGACAACACATCATATATAAAAGAGAAATGGGAAAAAGAGGGAAATTTTACTTTACAACTGGAAATATGGGAAAAACTAAATAAACAACAGTGGAAAAGTACCTCCTCCCTGCTGTGGAGGGAATTTGGATGGAAAAACTTGGTAAGATTTTTCAGAACACCTGCACAAAACAAATTTACTCGTAAAGGGTTGAATTGCTGACGCTTGTGTGGTGAAAAGACTCCAAACCATTTTTATGTGTTTTGGTCATGCCCAGTTATCCACCAATATTGGACTAATGTACAGACAATATTGGGGAAAATATTAAAGTAACAGTTCCCTTTTCTTTTGTAACTTTGTATTTGGGTTTACTATCGGAATCACTGGAAAGACGAGGAGAAAAATACTTGTTCAATTTTTTAATATTGGCAAGTAAAAAAGCACTAACTACTAATGTCGAGAGACTGTCCTGCACCTGAAGATTGGATTAACGTGATTCAGGACATTTATTTGATGGAAAAGTTGACATTTGCACTGAGACAGGACATGGATGGGTTCTTGAACTTTTGGCAACCCTGAAACGCATATGTGTCTTCCATCAGATCTAATCTTTGACAAACACCATTTCAATAATGGCTCCTCTCTTTGTTCCAATGCTACTCAGATGTTCTTTTCTTTTTCTTTTTTTTTCTCTTTTAATTTTTCTTTTCTTTCACTTAAAAAAGGGTGTTGTAATTTTTTTTTCAATCTTGTCAAAAAAAAAAAGGGAATATGTGATGAAAATATAAACAATGCAATGCTGTAATGACATGTATACCCTTTACAAAAACTTAAATTAAAAAAAGAAGTGGAAGAAGCACAATGGACATGATTTTCTGCTTGAAACAGATTCAAGAAAAATGTATCGAACAGGTCTTCATAGACTTCAGTAAAGCCTTCGATACTGTTTCGCGACAAGGACTTTGGCAGATACTCAAGAAATATGGTTGTATAGAGAAGTTTGTCAGCCTGATCGAGGCACTCCATACAGGTATGCAAGCAAACGTGGCAATGAGTGGTTCAGTATCTAAAGACTGTTCAGTAAGCAACGGGGTGAAACAAGGGTGTGTGCTGGCACCTACACTCTTCTCACTATATCTGGCAGCCATGCTTGAGGTAGCCTTCAAAGACACTTCAGAAGGAGTATACATTCAAACAAGGAAAGAAGCAGACTTGTTCAATGTGGCACAGTTTAAAGCCAAGAGTAAGACATCGATAAAGGTAGTAAGAGAAATGCTCTTTACCGACGACAGTGCTCTAGTTGCACACAGCGTGGAAGATATGCAATCTTTAGTGGAGAAATTTGCAAGAGCAGCTAGCCAATTCAGCCTCCAAATCAACATCAAGAAGACAGAGTGCCTTTATCAACCACCAAAGTTCCAGTTATCAACATCACTACCAGAAGAGATCAGCATTGGTACAGAGCCACTAGTCAAGTGCAAGACTTTCAAGAACCTAGGGAGTACTGTTTCAGAGAATGCTAGGCTGGAGGATGAACTATCTCTCAGAATGGGAAGAGTGAGCGCTGTGTTTGGAAACTTGAGGGAGAGACTGTGGAACAATCGACATGTCTATCCGTGTGAAATGCAAAGTGTACAGAGCGACAGTACTGGCTACTCTATTGTATGGTGCTGAAAATTGGACTGTCTACAGAGTGCAGTTGAAGAAACTCCATGCGTACATGATGAGAAACCTTCGAGCCATAATGAACATCTCATAGAAAGACAAGATAACCAACATAGAAGTGTTGAAATGAGCTGGTCTACCATCAATGGAAGACATGCTAATACAGATGAACCTGAGATAGCTCGGACATTTTGAGAGGATAGACCACCAGCGTCTCCCTCGGCAGTTACTCTACTCACAGTTATGCGAGGGCAAACGCAATCAGGGTAGACCAAGGCTCAGATTTAAAGACACTGTAAAAAGAAACTTGAAGAAGTTGGACATAGACAGGAGTTCCTGGCAGCAGAAGGCTAAGGACAGAGCTGTGTGGAGGAATCTGATCAGACCTAAATGAAACAGTCATTGTTGCCCATGACAGACTGCTATGATGATGATGATGATGAATGACGAGGCCGGAGGTGCAAACAGAACTCAGCTTTATTGTTGACTCACAGACTCAAGTTGCTCCTATACAGGCAGAGGCAAAGGTCAAAGAGACTGTCTCTTCCTCCTTGATGTTTTATACCCAGGGTGGTGGCGGAACCGGAAAGGTGGAGCCACCACCCTCATCACACAACAATGTAATATTTTAATATGTAACACTTTTCCCCCCCTGTAGAAAAGTCCAAAACACATACACGCTAATTAGACCCTCCCAAATTTAGTATCTGAGTCACACTCTATTGACAAACAAATAAAATAAGCCTATCCATTCACACAAAACTAAAACTAGAGGGGGACAGGTGGACTGCCATCCCACCTCCACATGGCCAGGCGGATTATTCTGCAGTCTTTGAAGCTAAAGGGTCCATAAAATAAAATAATGCCATGTTCCTAATGTAAACCAAAACAATCCCATGAACTTATATTGTGGGGGGGGGGGGGGCACAGTTGTAGGGTTTCCTCACACCCAGAGACACAAAGGGAGAAGAGAACAATGGACTGAAGGAAGAGGTGCCACTGGGGGGTATCAAAGGTCAGGTTGAGGCACCCCCCCCCCAACCCCCGGGGAGAATAAGATCACCGGAGCCACAGAGAGAAGGAAGGTGTTGAAGCAGTTCCTGTTTATGTTATGTTAATGATGTGCAATGTCTGATAATTGGAATGCTAATGTGCCACACATTCTCTTTGTCCATGCAACAAGTACATATAAAAGAGCTATGTACAGGGACCCTGACAGCACAATAGCTCATGCTGAGCTATGAAGCATGTTTGCTGTATGTTGGAGAAAAATAAAGCCTTCGTTTCTTTGTCCCTGGAGAAGAGCCACGTCGGGGCCCCGATACCTCCTTCTCAGTAACATGCCGCAGCTCATTGGGGTGTCTCCATGAGTCATCTGACAGCCGAAGGTACCTGTCCTTCCGAACAGCCATCACCTTCAGCCGTCCCTGGTCATCACGTCGCTTCCTCTTCCCATGGGCACCTCTCAGTCGAGCCTCCTCCCTGGGTTGAACCATGTCACCGACTCTTAGAGAAACTGTCCTCAACTTCCCATGCCCACGATGTCTTCCATGGGCTTCCTCATTGGGCAGCGCCACACCGGCAACCCTCCGTGAAGCCCGACTTGGCCTACAGTGTTCACGTGTGGCACGCCAATCACCCGTGCCAGCCGGTCCTACCCCGCTCGCTTTCATTTTAAACGTTGGCATAGCCGCTCCAGCCCCATGCTTCTCGGTGTCTCCAGGCCAAATCCCGGAAGTAGAGGGGGTCGTCTTCACAGCCTCACCCGCCATTATGGACGTTCCACTGTGCCGCTCAGTTCCCTCACCTAGGGTAATGTGATCCCTGGCACTGGAACCCTGCCCTGATGGCCCTGGGTGGAAATTGTCCTGTCCATCTCCCAGAATACTAGGCCAAGTGTCGTCCCAAACCACATCGTCAACCACTCGCGGAACTGGCCAGTCCCACAAACCATAGCCTGACCATTTCTCTCTGCTGACGCTGGTGATTGAGAAGCCCAGTCCATAAAACAGATCACAGCCCATCACATTCGAGCCACACTCAGTCACCACGAACTGAATATTGGGCACCACCGCTGTCTTGTACCAAGCCGTCAGCTCCAGTGAACCCACTATGGACAGCCTATTACCGCCATACCCACAAAATGGCATTGACAGGCCTCTCACATGATGGTAAGGGAAATAACTACACAGTAGACCAGTTCAACATGGACCTCACTGCACCCGTGTCCACCAACAACAGGACGTCCTCGCTGTCCAACGTAACTGTCAAATATGTATGGCCTTCTGTGCTTGGGGATATGGTGTGAATAACCGTAGGAGTTGTGGTGGGGGAGTCCATTTCACGTCGTTGTTCCCCTCACTCAAACCTTTTACAGGCCTTGGCGAAATGATTTAAGAGCCCACATTTGCCACGTTTGCCTTTTGCCGGACACTCTCTCGCCTTGTACCAGTGCTTGGTAGATCTGCAGCCAAAACATCTTGGTGACCCCGGGGTGGCCCTAATTTATATAGCGGTAGCGTATTCATCTTTGTCTTCCACGCTGTCATCGCTATCCAGGTCCACAGCCTGCGCCGCTGATTGTGAGTCGTGTTGTCCCAATGCTGTTCTCTCAAAAAGGTCCGTTGACAGTTTATTCCCTGCTTCAAACTGCTGGGCTGTCTCCACCGCTTTGGCCAACATCAGCTCACCGGAATATGTATGGAGTCTTGATCGCGCAGCTGCACATGTGTGCTCCGCCAACTGATCACGGACCATTTCTTCTTCCAAGGTCCCAAACTGGCAACCCCCAGCCAGTTGGCGCAGGTCAGCAACATACCATTGCACCGACTCTCCAGTCCGCTGGCGGCGCTGATGGAACTGGATCCTCCGGACTATGATGCTTTCCGGGGCGTGAAAGTAGCGTGCCATTAGCCCAACCACATCCTCAAAACTGTTGCTCACTCCTAGTGTACTCAGAATGCGCTGTCCCTCCATGCCAAGATTATGGACTAAAATTACTCGCGCATGCAATTTCTCTAACTCACCGAAGTTCAATGCCACCAGATAATTCTTGAATGTGGCAAACCACCTCTCCAACAGCACCGGCAGCTCACCAGGAAGCTCCAGAAATGGCCGAATGCCCGAAATACCTTTATCCATGCTTTTATCCTCGTTGCCAAATGTTATGTCCATAATCTGTAACCCAATGATGAGGCCGGAGGTGCAAACAGAACTCAGCTTTATTGTTGACTCACAGACTCAAGGTGCTCCTATACAGGCAGAGGTGAAGGTCAAAGAGACTATGTCTCTTCCACCTTGGTCTTTTATACCCAGGGTGATGGCGGAAAAGGAAAGGTGGAGCCACCACCCTCATCACACAGCAATATACACAAATTTACGTAAAACAAATTTACGTTAGTTGGCTCAGGCTCGGGGCGGCACGGTGGCGGAGTGGTTAGTACTGCGGCAGCACAGCAGCTCACCCTTGGCCGGGGGATCCTGGGTTCGATCCCAGCTCCTGACCAACAATGATCTGTGTGGAGTTTGTATGTTCTCTCCGTGTCTGCGTGGGTTTACTCCGGGAATTCTACGGTTTCCTCCCACATGCCAAAAACATGCAAGTTAGGTTAATTGGCATCAAAAACTGGGGATTCTAAATTGTCCTTAGGTATGACTGCGAGAGTGAATGGTTGTCTGTCTCTCTGTGTTGGCCCTGCGATGGACTGGCGATCTGTCCAGGGTGTACCCTGCCTCTCGCCCAAAGATGCTGGGATAGGCTCCAGCCCCCCCGCGACCCGAAAAGGATTAAGGGGAAGAAGATGAATGAATGAATGAATGGCTCAGGCTCACTATCTGACTTAGGAGCTAGCGAGCAAAGATTAGAGCTGTGTTCCGATCGCCCAACAGTGTACTCTGAAGTGGGCTGCATAGGGTATCCGCCATTTTAACTGAGATTCCAAATCAACGGGAGCGAATGGTCTTCAGTTCAAAAGGAACTGAGAACTGTGCAGAGAAGAAGTGAACAAGGTACACCACTTCACCGGAAGTTGACAAGAAGATTACCCATAAGTCTCAAATACGAGTGAAACAAACTATTGTTGCTAACGTTATTAACTAAACTGATGTTGGTTATTGTTTATATCAACTGATTGTAATAAAAATATGTTTATATTAATATTTTATTTAGGAAATATAAATTTTCCACCATAGTATCAGTACATGTTTATGGTAACAGTGGTAGCGCATGGAGGAGGGAGCTGACGGTTACAGGGCGTTTCAAATGGAGAAATTTTGTGAAGGGCAGTTCACTGACATTCCCTGAGAACGGAGCAGGGAGTAGGGAATACAGTTAAAGTGCACTGTGGATCGGAAAGTAATTTAGGAATAGTGACATAAGAGGTTGGCGTTAAATATGGCTCTTGGGCATTTAAAGAGACATGCACAACTGCTGCATCCCTAATTTAGACAGGAACGTTTTGTATTTCACTTTTTATTTAGATTAAAATATGAAACTAAATAAATCTTTAAACTTGCAGATAATGTTTAACAATGCCATCTAGTCCATATTTTATTTTTACATGTTGTGTATTTTCCCCAAAATAAACAGTTGTGCTCTTATTTTGAAAAAAAAAAAAAGTTCTGCTGTTTCCGAAGTTGAACTTGACCCACATTTCTCCTTTTCTTCTGCAGCGCAACTTGACACCACCCACTCAAAACATGCGGAAATACCCCGTGACGCACTTCAGAGGAACAAAACGACACAGTGAGTGGGAGAGGCAACAACATAACTGCCAGGAGGAAACGATCCATAAACGCACAGAGCATGGAGCTCCGGTTCTTCATTTACAGCAGGGGTGTCAAACTCATTCCATGGAGGGCCAAGACCCTGCATGTTTTGCTTCTACCCAGTGTCATCAGCAGGTGTTTTCACTGATCAGCAATCAGTGTGAAGAAATTCAGTGAAATCACCTGCTGAAGACACTGGGTGGAGGTAAAACCTGCAGGGTCTTGGCCCTCCATGGAATGAGTTTGACACCTGTGATTTACAGGCTCTGCTGATGGCCTGTGCAAAAATCACTGCCATACACATGAGAAAGTTACAAATACTTACACATAATAAATAAAAATGATTTTTACGTTAGTGAATTTATTCTGCTAAGGGTGATGGTGGAATCCTGATATTTTTAAGTCTTAAAAAAAAGCCAAAGTGTCCACGTTTCTACGTCCTGACCAGCAGGAGGCGCTGTAGTTGAATAAATCATACAACGATTGAATGCTTTGTTCAGACCACAGATCTCATTTTGTATCTCTGTGGTTCAGAATTTCTTAGTAGTTTATCGTGTTATTTGTATTATTGTATTTTTTTATATTACGGTATTTGGAAAAGTAAATACGTAAGTTATATTTTCTCAAGTTCATGCTCTCAAATAACTTTTCCACAACACTGATGCAGTGTGGTCTCTAGATGGATACTTCAACTCTTACCTGAGTACGTTTATGAATGAAAAAAGTATATTTGGATGTCCACTTTGACTCGGGCTATATTTAGAATTACCTGGTTTCTTGATTTTATTAATTTAAACTGAACGTGATATTTCAACTTGCAAATTTTGTCATCTTCTAATATATTTATAACTTGATACATTTATGTATAATAAAGTCAACTTTTTATAGATTATTTTTTCTGCCTAGTTTACAACTTAAATTATTCTTGCAAATTTGTGCCATATTTACTTGTAAATTTGCAACATCTTTCAGTTTCCCCTCATAATGTTGTATTTTTTTCTTTTCTTTGTGACTTTTGCATCATAAATTCATATTATTTTCTAGTAACTTTTCAGCTTTCTGTGAGTAGTTTTTTCCTTATAAATTAGCATTTTTTTCTTAGAGATTTTCTACTTTTCTCATGTAATTTTTTTTCCCATATAAATTTGCAGTTTTGATCGCTTGAATTTGGGACTTCTTTTTCAAAAATTTGGTAAATATTATTGTACATTTGTGATGTTTTTTGTTCTCATAGATTTGTGACGTTATGGTAATAACGTTAGCTTTATTCCTGCTTAAATATGCAACTTTTGTCTTATAAATTTTGTGTCCTTTTTCTCTGTAATTTGCCCATTTCTTGGAGTGTTTTTTAATGATAAGAGATCTTCTCATCACTTGGTGGCTTTTTTCTTGTGATTTTGTGATTATTTTTCCCTTGTAAATTCTTATAAATATGAGACTTTTTCACACTTTTTGAGACCTTATGAAAATTAGACTTTTTTTCCTTTGTGAATTTATATTTTTTTCTTGACTATGTGACGTTTGTGTCTGAAATGCAAAATATTCTTTTACATTTTTAGATTTTTTCCTTACAATTTAGTATTTTTTCTTGTAAATTTCATAATTTTTAGTTGCTTTTTCTTATGAATTTGAACATTTTGCCTCATGAAATTACGACTTCTTTTCAGTAAATTTACTGTCCTTTCTTATAAAAATTTGGTGACTATTATTGTACATTTGTGACTTTTTCCTCAAAATTTTGCAACTTTTTTCGTATAAATGTGTGACTTTGTCACTAATTTGCCGCTTTTTTTTATGATTTTGTGACTTTTGCCTCATCAATCCATGTTTTTCCTGTAATTTTGCAACTTTTCCATGGAAGCCTTTATGCCAGGCTGGCGGCGCTCTTCCGCGCGCTGAAGCGGTGAAGTGACGCTGAAGCGGCAGCGAGGCGGTGAAGCGTTGGGGACGCGGCGGTGAAGCGGCGAGGCGGTCACTGCTCTACCTGCTTTCACACTGCGGCGGGCAGAGGCTGTTCTGTACAGAAATGGCGGAGGGGGAGTTGGATGTCGACTCGCTGATTTCCAGGCTTTTAGAGGGTAAGTTTGGCACATTGCTCGCTGCGTGTTGTGTGCTTTGTTCGACGTGAGCTGTCGGCCTGTCATCTGGGGCTTTATTTTGGCCCGGGAAGAGCAGAAAAGTCCAGTTACTGCTAGCGTAGCCCGGTACTGAAGCAGAACTAGTCCCTTCGGTCGGTAACCCGAGCACAGACACACCTTTTTGGGTTGCTGTTACCCCTGTTTCTTCTGGTTGTTTAAAATTAACTTGCTTGCTGTTAATATAAAGGATTCTTCCCAAGTTACATCGTAAACGGCTGAATGACTGACCAAAAGTTGCTCCTGTTGAGCTATAGGAATATTCTTTAAAACACACGTAAATTAATTGACTTTTATTGTTAATGAATAATTGTTTCATATTAAATACTTGACTGACTGCTTTAATGTTAAACTCTTATTTTATTCGCTTTCTTTGAAAGCTAAATTGAAGAAAGAATGGGGGGTGGGGGTGGCTGGCCCTTTAAATTTTTAAAAACTGGTTTAACTGGGACTGAAGTGTCTATAATCCAGTGGTCCCAGGGGTGTCCAGTCATGTGTCATGGAGGGCCAGGACCCTGCAGGTTTTCTTTTCTACCCAGTCTCTTCAGCAGGTGTTTTCACTGATCAGTGGGAGGAAATCCAGTGGAATCTGGTGCTGAAGACCCTGGTTGGAGGTGAAGCCTGCAGGGTCTTGGCCCTCCATGGCACATGATGGGACACCCCTGCTCTGGTAATGGCACGGGTGTGTGATGTTTTAATAAACTGTTTTCCTGCACTTAAAACAAAATTCGCAAGCTTTCAAATCCAGTCTGGTGCTCAGACTCCTCGGCTGAGGACTCTTTATAGTCGCTCGTCCTGTGCTGATTATTGCTAAAAGGCAACGCTAACACAAGTCATACTGTAGGTCTTGTTCCATCCAACTTTTATGGAGGCATTTTTTTTTCGAGAGTGTCTCCAGA
This sequence comes from Pholidichthys leucotaenia, assembly GCA_020510985.1. Classification (NCBI taxonomy): domain Eukaryota; kingdom Metazoa; phylum Chordata; class Actinopteri; order Cichliformes; family Pholidichthyidae; genus Pholidichthys; species Pholidichthys leucotaenia. The sequence continues at coordinate 229,244,380 of CM035836.1, forward strand.
TACGGAAGATGTCTCTGGTGGAAATGATCTACAACAGATATGGAACAGTTGGCAAAACAACAAAACCCTTTCAGATCAGCTCAAGTCCACAGCAGCTGTGGAGCAGGTGAGGAGTGTGGTGACCTCTGATTGGGGGGTTGTGGTTCGCTTTCGCTGGCATGCCCACGCTATTTTGCTTGACATGACATGGAATTTAGAATTAAAATTTAGAGGGTAGCCTTAGCGCGGTGGCAAAGTGGTTAGCACTGTGGCAGCACAGCGACTCACCCTTGGCCAGGGGATCCTGGGTTCGATCCTGGGTTCGATCCCAGCCTCCGACCAACAGTGATCTGTGTGGAGTTTGCATGTTTTTCCCGTGTCTGCGTGGATTTACTCCGGGATTTCTCCGGTTTCCTCCCACATGCTAAAAACATGCAGGTTAGGTTAATTGGCATCAAAACTGGGGATTCTAAATTGTCCTTAGGTATGACTGTGAGAATGAATGGTTGTCTGTCTCTCTGTGTTGGCCCTGCGATGGAGTGGCGATCTGTCCAGGGTGTACCCTGCCTCTCGCCTTAAGATGCTGGGATAGGCTTCAGCCCCCCCCCCCCCCCCGCGACCTGAAAAGGATTAAGCGGAAGAAGATGGATGGATAGATGGAGGGTAGCCTTAGCATTTGGCAAAGGGTTGGGTTAAAAATGTTGCAATTTAAAGGGTTTGCCTTAGGACTTGGGAGAGGGTAAAGTTCAAAAGGTAATAGATGTTAATTTTAAAAAATTGAAACTAATTATGGGTTAATTTGAGAAATATTCTTTCTTCAATTGTTGATAAATACCTCTGATTTCCATACCTGTAGCCGCTGCCACATAAGATACAGCATTAACAGAACTAGTACATACCCGTCCATGCCCGTAGAACCCAATCCTCTTCCACTCTGTTCAACTTCCCTAAAAACACCTAAAAATAACATGTCCAAAGTAAATCAAAAGCTGTTCTTCAACCCTTTGCAGCATCTTCATGGGGTTGGTCTCATTTAAAAGAAAACACTGAATTTTTGGCAAAACAGTCATAATCTCTCTAAGTGCTCCTGCCACTGAGTAACAGTCATCTAAACATACTGAATTTGAAGAAAATAAAGTTCGCCTGGGTGTTTTTTTTTTATATACAAATGCTTGCAAATAACATACAGCTGTCAGATACTGGCTGGAAAACACAACAGAAATGTAGAACCAAGTGTTTTCAAGCTCAGGTCAAAATTTTGTAACAATACCACAATTACACACCTTTTTTCTCAGGTTGTAACAAGGCATTGTTGAACTGTGCTTGAACTTAGTCTAGGCATCGTGAGTGATAGTCTATATGACATCATAAAGACATGTCTATGTGCTGTCATATAGACATATCTTTATGACGGCATCGCGAGTCCTATGATGCCTGAGTTCATAGGCCATCCTATGATGTCCTATGAACGTGACAGACACACAGATTTCTTGCTTTAATAGAGTGATGATGTATTCATAGATTTTGTTTGAATAGAGTATGGCATGCAGAGTCATGTGACACCACTTGGCCAATCGGATTTGAGCTGTATCCGTGTCAAGCATTCTAAAGTACGGTTCCGTGCCTATAGCCACTGCCTTTTTTTTTTAAGTATGAGTTTGTCATCTGGAAGAAACTTGAATTAACCCAGAAAAAAAAACTTTTCCCCACTCGCTGTTAAATATGATTAGTTCAGTTCAAATTTTTGAATAGAGCCTAAGTCACACCCCCTCTACTTCCACATATGGGACCTCAAATCGGAAAAAAATCTCCATTGAAGTGAATGGCAAGAGAGAAATTATCTTTTGATCCTGATTGAATTTTGCCACGAGTTACACATATGTTAGTCAGTTTAAAGTTGTGAAAATACGTGTAAAGTTGTGTGTGCCATATTTATATATGGCGCACACAGCTTCAATATTTCAAACATTTCATTGTTTGAAATATGGCAACGTGGAAAAAGTCCAGTGTTATACAGAAATTTGTACCACATCAAATTCTTTGACTGCATCAGACAGTAAGCATTTTGATATTTAAATTACTGATTTTGTACATATTTAAAGTATTCTGATGGCTGACGGCGTTCATTTATGAGTTTGTGGCTCTGAAAGATTAACGTCAGAGGAGCAGAGATGGTTTAACCCTCTGCGGTCCCCCATTCTGATGTGTCATGGATTCGGCTGTAGCACCAGGAAGACCCGCGATGTAAAATATTTAAACCAGGCAGCAGCTGTTACTGTCGCACAGTGTCAGCTACTAAATACTGTATTTCTCACATCACACTTTTTGCCTGTTTGTTTTTGAGCTGTCAAAGGCCCAGTGCACACAGTGTTTTGACCCCAAACTGGCAAACTTCTTTTACAGTTTGCTGTCCATGCATAAGGCGCTGGGGTTTTGAAGGTGTCAGAGTGTAAAGGTCACTGTGACAAAACGCATGAGCTGCACCTCATTGGTTGAGACATCCAATGGAGGGCAGTCTGTTCACGTCTGTTTACCTGCATCCTAGATGGTGCTGGGACAGTAAGCTTTCTTATCTTCAACACTAAGTAGCGAAACATGTTTCTGAAAGCAGTCCAGGTGAGGAATAAATGGTGTAGTGGCAGAATATGTGCTTACTTTTCACGAACAACTGCTATTTTAAAAGTTCATCCAAATTTCAGTCTCATCTCTAAGCCCTCAAGCCCTGAGCCCTTGTAGGCTTAAGCTGCCATCATCAGGAGTGCCTGAGAGTGCGAGTCTGAGTGGACGAAGTAGTTCAAAATAGTAGAAATGGGACGCACTTTACATTACCTTGGCAACACTGTTTTGTTTTAAGTTACTATATTAAAAGAATTGGGAAACAAAAATAATGTATATAAGATGTCACAAAAATAAAATCACAGTACAAAATAAAAACAGATTATAGACAAAACTAAAATTGGAGACAAAGGGGGCATGTTGACAAAGGATAAAAGAAAATGATCCCTAAAGTTCACAGCTGTATGTGTTTCCAGGGTCTTTAGAGGTTTTTCTGTAACTTCTTAAAATAAAATCCCTGTTCTGTTTTAAATTATTGCATTCTAGTTTGTTTTTGCCCATCTGCATTTAAAATTCTAATATTTTCTTATTGAAATAAAGGGGTTCAAATTAAGTCAGTTTATTTTCACTATTACAATTTTAATAAAGCTATATCTTTTTAACCTACTTATTTTAATCAGTCTTTAAATTTCTGTGACATCAAAACGTGACCAGCTATTGTGGGTCTCCGACTTTTTATTTCAGACTTATTATACTCACTGTCAATGAAAATGCAACACAATTTTTGTATAAGTATTTTCGGGTCCATCCTATCTGAGCTTAAGTAATAGTGTTTGCATCACTCAAAATACATCTAGAACTCATTTTCAGGGGTTGTACTCACTGCCACGACTTGGTGCCTTTAAGCTCTGGCTCTATAGTCTATAGTTTGTTTTGGGTACTCACAAGTCCAAAATGGGTGATTCTAGAGAGTGGTCATCGTCCCTATATAAAGATGAACAAAAATGCATAGCACTATGTAGTGAAATCTCTGCAATGCCAGACGTGGCTGTGTTCCAGCAGGACAGTGCTTGTCCACATGCTGCCCAACTCACCAGGGAGTACCCACAGCAGCAGAACTTTGATGTCCTTCCTTGGCCTTATTTTCTGGATTTATCCCCCGTTGGAACACTTGTGGGATCACCTTGGGCGACATGTTTCAGCCAGAGTACCAGCACGGCAGAACATACAGGAACTGGTCGTGACATTGGACGAGGAGTAGCTCAGTATCCACCAGACCACAGTCCCGCACTTTCAGCAGCAGCAGAACAAATTACATGTTCGTCGTTCATGGAAGTTGCATTAGTGCCCTCAGTAAATTAGAAAATCAGGATTTGTCATTTAATTTCAAGAACTACAACCATAAACATCAACATTAAATCACGTTTGAAATGTTTCACAGTGCCTGTCATGAATGAAAATGCTCCTTGAGTTATCTTGCAAAAATACAGTAAGATTCAGACCGATATCAGTTTTGTTTTATAAATCCAGAGTCCAGCCCATTGTCTCCACAGCTGACCCTCAGTTCCTCCAGGATCACCACTGTGGACCTCAGAACCAAACCAGGAAAAAAAAACAAAACAGAAAAATCTGATGATCTCTGTGATGGAACATTTTTAAGATTAGCATAATCAAATTATTACAGATGTCCTGTCCCCTGTTTTCTCTAAAAAATAACCGTAAGTGGGTTTTTACAGCACCACATATGTTTTTCTTTAGTAAGTCAGCAAATAAATAAAAAATGCCAACTACTGACGTCTCCAGTACTTTAAGTTAATCAACCACATCACACCATGGTGTTTTTATATTACTGACATTAATGAATTAATCAGCTTGACTTTAGAAAAAATAAAACTTCAATATGATAAAATACAGCACATCGGAAAAATAATGGTGCATAAGCTCAAATAATCAGATGTTAGTTTTTTTTTTTTTAATTTTTTTAGTCATTAGAGTTTTAACGTTGAAACCACTGCATAATTCAAGCGCAGAACTTGGAACCGTTTCCTACTTTGCTCCACTTCTGGCTGAGCCACACGCTGAATACTAGGATATGTTCGGGCCACAAGGATACTCTTCATGTGTCCTTCCTTTTTTGGGTTTTGTCAGCTACATGTGAAGGAGCCCATGGAATGGGACAGCCTTCGATGCAGCGCAGTAACGTACCCGGCCTTCAAATGGGCACTTGGAGGATGCAGAACCTGAATTAAGACACAGCCTGATATTCGGCCTTCAGTTTCCTGAAGCAGTTGACAGCTGACAGGAAGTTATACGTGGTGCTGTAAAAACGTCGCACTGCCACCTACTGACCCAGCATAGTTAAAACGGCAGTTTTCCTGTGTGGATGCACCATTTGTTTCTGTGACATTGATGTATGTAAGGAGATCTTTTTATCCATTTTCAATGATAACGTTGTGTGCAAGTTTCACGCTGAATCACCATTTTTCCTGTTTGAAATCGAGGAAGAGCCTGCCCACAGTGGCTGATGGTGTCCAATCCAGAGCAGCTCTGCATTTTTTTGAGGGCTTTAGACGGGTTAGGAGAGCTGTCAGTCATTTATCATTACTTTCTTTTCTTTTTTTTCTCGCAATTTGCAAGATACTGCCTTGTGCATTGAATGATGTCTCAAGTCATTGGCAGAGCGTGGATTCTAAATAAATTGTTTTAAACAAGATTCAAAATTCCAGGGCTGGATGAGAGTCAAACGTGACAGCAGGGAGCTCACTATCAGAAAACATGTTCTGTCCACTGTTGCAGGTGGTGCAGGCCCACTCAAGAGTATGGTGGAAATGACATTCACCTGGTCAAAGGTTGATACACCATCATAATTATTTTGGAAACATTATTTTAAGGTGAAAAATTGTACATAATGTTGCTTTAAAAATCCTGTATCCCTTGTGCTGTAATCATGATTATTCTGTCGTTTCCAGACACTGTCCAACATGTTTGCATTTCAACATCCCACGCCGTATAAAAACCAAACAAAAAATTTGTAATGAGTATCCAGCACTGCAGGGGCTAAGTCTGCTGTCTCTGAATGCCTGTTTTTAAGTTTCAGTGAGTTAATGCTGCACAAAGGTAACCTCTGTACTTTCGAAGAAACCATTGTTGTTGCTTCATTGTTCCATTGTTTTGTGTTGGATAGCAGCAGTGGATGACTTTCTTCGCGGAGCTAAATACGGGATCTTGACAGAACCAGAGCTTTCGTCTTTGTGTGTTTCTGTCTGTAGTAAATACATATAGGTACAGACAGCCAAGGCAGTGGTGCACAAATATTCCCCAAACAGTAATCTTACACAAACACAAGTGGGTTGGCAGCATATGCTAATGACTGAGCACGATGTGCATCTACTATCGGAAAACACATACAGTGCCAGTTTAACTGGCACTGTATGTGCCAGTTTAACTTAATCAGCTGGATTGATTGGGATCAGTGACATGATGGTGCTTGTTGGCTCTTTGCATGTGTTGAGCAGTGAATAGGAAACCTCAGCAGAGGAAGTTGGAAGGATCTGGCCGTAAAGACTTCCAGATGTGAGCAATGAATCCTATTACTTGTCTTCTCTCAATCACTTTTCAGCCATTTGCTGTCTCAATCACTACATGGTCAGTGCCTGCTGAATGAAAGCTTTTACCTTTAAATCAGAAACAAAATATTTAGTGATGAGTGGAGTGAGTTTGAAATTGATTCTTGTACTGCTGTGATGTTCACAATATGTCCAGCACATAAAACAAGAGCACTGTGCTGTAGTAACTGGCAGGGTGTCGACACAACACCCAGATGCTCTCCTCCTCATCTCTGGTGACTTTAACCATATCTCACTGTCCTCCATTCTGCCCACGTTCACCCAGTATGTCACATGCCACACCAGAGACAATAAAACACTGGATTTATTCTATGTGAATACTAAGGAGGCGTACACCTCATCACCACTCCCCCCACTCTGGAGATAAGATAAGATAAGATAAGATAAGCCTTTATTAGTCCCACAACGGGGAAATTCCAGGATTGCAACAGCACAGGGATAGCAACACTCAGAGCAACAATCAGAAGGCAAGAAAAAAAAACAAGCAAGCAAGAGCAGCTAATATACATATGTACATATTACTATAAAATATATATATATACACACACACACAGACACACAGTGCAGAGCATTGTAGCTGGATGGAATAAATATATGAATATATGAACACACAGTGCAGAGCATTGTAGCTAGATGGAATAAATATGTAAATATATAAACACCCACAGTACGGAGCATTGCAGCTAGGTGGAATAAATATGTAAGTATATAAACACACACAGTGCGGAGCATTGTAGCTAGATGGAATAAATATATAGATATATAAAAACACAGTGCGGAGCATTGTAGCTAGATGGAATAAATATATAGATATATAAATATGAACACACCCAGTGCTGAGCATTGTAGCTAGATGGAATAAATATGTAAATATATAAACACACACAGTGCAGAGCATTGTTGCTAGATGGGATGAAACAGCATAACCCTCTACTTAGTTATCCTACATGGTATGATTATGTGCCCATACATATTCTCACCCTCCATAGCGACCGGTATTTTCCTAGTTGTATGCCGGAGGGGACCATTGTGTAAGTCTATTGCATCTTTTGCATTTAAAAACTATTAGTTTGTTACGTCTTTTTGCTATCTCTGCGAGCAGCCCTGCTTAGGTTGTACAGTCTGACAGCCGTTGGTAGGAAGGACCTACGAAACCTCTCGGTTGTGCACCTGGGATGATGTAGTCTGCTGCTAAATGAACTCCTCAGTGCATTCAGTACGTCCTGCATAGGGTGGAACTCGGACTCCAGCAGAGATGACAGTTTAGCCACCGTCCTTCTCTCTCCTATCTCCTCCACCGGATCAAGGCGCTGCCCCAGGACAGAGCTAGCTTTCTTAATCAGTTTGTTCAGTCTCTTCCTATCGGCTGCTGTAATGCCACTGCCCCAGCAGACCACTCCAAAAGTGATGGCTGAAGCCACCACCGTGTCATAGAATGTCTTCAGCAGCGCCCCTTGTACACCAAAAGACCTGAGTCTCCTCAGCAGGAACAGCCTGCGCTGTCCCTTCTTGTAGAGTGCGTCAGTATTGTGTGACCAGTCTAGTTTATTGTTCAGATGAACACCCAGGTACTTATAGGATGTCACCATCTCGATGTCTGTTCCCTGTATATTTACTGGTGCTGTGAGGGGCTGCCCATGCCTGCGGCAGTCCACCACCAGCTCCTTAGTTTTCCTTGCGTTGATCTGGAGGCAGTTCCGATGGCACCAGTCTACAAAGTCCTGGATAAGCCCTCTGTACTCAGCTTCATCTCCATTGGAGATGAGGCCAACGATCGCAGAGTCATCAGAGAACTTCTGTAGATGGCAGTGTGTTGTGTTGTGTGAGAAGTCCGCAGTATAAAGAGTGAACAGGAAGGGAGCCAGCACCGTTCCCTGGGGGGCCCCCGTGCTACTGATGATCGTGTCGGACACACAGTCCCGGGTTCTCATCCGGGAGAACCTAAGATCTGACCTAAGATCCTGACCTAAGATCGGATCACAACTTGGTTCATCTCCTGCCAGTGTACAAAACCCTATTACCCAGACAACCACCGGTCATGCGCACGGTGAAGATATGGTCTGAGGAGGCAATGGATGCTCTAAAGGACTGTTTTGAAATCACTGCCTGGGAGCAGCTCTGCAATCCACATGGTGAGGACATCGACGGCCTCACTCACACCATCATGGACTACATCAACTTCTGTGTGGACAACACCGTACCCACCAAGATCATACAGTGTTGCTCGAACAACAAACCCTGGATCAACCCTGAGATAAAATCACTACTGAGGGAGAAGAAGAGAATCTTCATGTCGGGGAACAGGGAGATGCTGAAGTCTGTATAGAGGGAGCTAGGGAGGAAGATCAGAGAAGGCAAGGCCCTGACGTCTCACCTGATGAAGACCCTGGAGAGACTGCTCCTTGCTCACCTCCGCCCCCTGGTGGGACCAGCGATGGATCCACTCCAGTTCGCTTACCAGCATGGCATCGAGGTGGAGGATGCAGTGATCTTCCTCCTTCACCATTCCCTGTCCCACCCGGAGAAGCCTGGGAATGTGGTGAGGATCATGTTCTTTGACTTCTCCGGTGCTTTCAACACCATCCAACCGATGATCCTGAGGGACAAGTTGCTGTGCGCAGGGGTGGACCAGCACCTGTCATCGTGGATCCTGGACTACCTCACAAACTGGCCACAGTTTGTAAGTCCTCTGTACTCAGCTTCATCTAGTACAGAGGACTTATCCAGGACTTCGTGGACTGGTGCCATCGGAACTGCCTCCATATCAATGCAAGAAAAACTAAGGAGCTGGTGGTGGACTGCCGCAGGCAAGGGCAACCCCTCACAGCACCAGTAAACATCCAGGGAACAGACATTGAGATGGTGACATCCTACAAGTACCTGGGTGTTCATTTGAACAATAAACTAGACTGGTCACACAATACCGATGCACTCTACAAGAAGGGACAGCGCAAGCTGTTCCTACTGAGGAGGCTCAGGTCTTTTGGTGTACAAGGGGCGCTCCTGAAGACCTTCTACGATTCGGTGGTGGCATCCGCCATCACTTTTGGAGTGGTCTGCTGGGGCAATGGCATCACAGCAGCGGACAGGAAGAGACTGAACAAACTGATCAAGAAAGCTAGTTCTGTCCTGGGGCAGCGCCTCAACCCAGTGGAGGAGATAGGAGAGAGAGAAGGATGGTGGCTAAGCTGTCATCTCTGCTGGAGTCAGAGTCCCATCCTATGCAGGACATACTGAACGCACTGAGGAGCTCATTTAGCAGTAGGCTACATCATCCTAGGTGCGCGACCGAGAGGTTTCACAGGTCCTTCCTACCTACGGCTGTCAGACTTTCTGACCTAAGCAGGGCTGCTCGCAGAGATAGCAAAAAAATGTGACAACCTAATAGTATTGAATGCAAAAGACGCAACAGACTTGCACAAAATGGTCCCCTCCAGTATACAACTAGGACAATATCAGTCACTACGGGGGGTGACAATATGTATGAGTACATATTCTTACTATGTGGGGTAACTAAATAGACGGTTATGCTGTTTATTCCATAGCTACAATGCTCTGCACTGTGTATATACATTTATATATTTATGTGTACATATGTATATTCACTGCTCTTATTTTCTTCTAAATTATTGCTCTGAGTGTTGCTATCCCTGTGCTGTTGCAATCCTGGAATTTCCCCATTGTGGGACTAATAAAGGCTTATCTTTATCTTATCTTATGTTATTTCACTTAGCCTGTGAATTTGTTTATTTTTTTAGTATCATGCCATTCAAATATACAGCGGGGAAAATGAGTATTAAACACGTCAACATTTTTTTCATTAAATATATTTCTGATGGAGCCAGTGACCTGAGATTTTCACCAGATATCAGTAGCAACCCAAGTAATCCATACATACAAAGAAATCAAGACGATTGTGTTCACAAAACAAGTTATATTTAATAAAGTGGAATGACACAGGGAATGAGTATTGAACACGCTTGGTGAAATTCATTTAATATTTAGTAGAAAAGCCTTTGTTGGTAATAACAGCTTCCAGACACCTCCTGTGTGGAGAAACTAGGCACAGGCATTGCTCAGGAGTGATTTTAGCCCATTCTTCCACACAAACTGTCTTCAAATCTTGAAGGTTATGTGGGTGTCTTCTATGAACTCTGATCTTCAGTTTATTCCATAGATTTTCAATTGAATTGAGGTCAGGTGACTGACTGGGCCATTCTAGTAGCTTTATTTTCCTTCTCTGTAGCCAGTTGAGAGTTTCCTTGGCTGTGTGTTTGGGATCATTGTCTTGCTGAAATGTCCACCCTTGTTTCATCTTCAGCATCTTTGCAGATGGCAACAGGTTCTTATCAAGGATGTCTCTGTACATTTGTCCATTCATCTTTCCTCCAATTATATGAAGTCTGCCTGCACCATGTGCTGAAAAACACCCCCACACCATGATGCTCCCGCCTCCAAACTTCACTGTTGGTATGGTGTTTTGGGCCTGATGTGCAGTGCCATTTCTCCTCCAAACATGCTGTTGTAGCATCCAGGATGTTCAATTTTGGTCTCATCTGACCAGACTATATTCTTCCAGTATTTTACTGACTTGCCCAAATGTTGTGCAGCAAACTTTAAACAAGCTTCAACATGCTTTTTCTTCAGCAATGGAGTCTTGTGAGGTGAGCGGGCATAAAGCCCATGTTGGTTGAGTGCAATACTTATTGTTTTCTTTGAAACAGCAGTGCCTGCTAACTCCAGGTCTTTCTGGAGCTCTCCACGAGTGGTCGTTGGCTCTTGGATAATTCTTGTGTTAATTCTTTTGACTCCTTTGTCAGAAATCTTGCGAGGAGCTCCTGGTTGTGGCTGATTTATGGTAAAATGATGTTCTTTCCACTTCTGAATAATGGCTCCAACAGTGCTCACTGGAGCATCCAGCAGTGTAGAAATGCACCTGTAACCAATGCCATCATTGTTTTGCAACACTAAGGTTGCAAAGGTCTAGAGAGAGCGCTTTGCTTCTACCCATCATGAGTTCTTTGTGGTGTGACAATGTGATATTCACAGACCTTTTTAAAGACTATCAGTCAGGACTTAACCAGCTGAAATTAATTTACATTGATGGGGGATGGGATGGCTTTGTAAATTCTGATGGATTTCAGCTGGTTTCTTGGCTTTCTCTGCCCTTTTGCACCTCTTTTTCTTCATGTGTTCAATACTTATTCCCTGTGTCATTCCACTTTATTAAATATAACTTGTTTTATGAACACAGTTGCCTTGATTTCTTTGTATGTATGGATTACTTGGGTTGTTACTGATATCTGGTGAAAATCTCAGGTCAATGGCTCCATCAGAAATATGTTTAATGAGAAAAATGTTGACGTGTTCAAAACTGAGTTTCCCTGCTGTACATGTTCTGCAGCATCTTCACATACTTGTCTGCTGCCACTCCTGACTTTCGCACGCAGTACCACACCCCTCTCTTGGCGCCATATCGTGTGCTTTCTAGGGCTGGGAATCATCACTAATTTCCAGATTCGATTCCGATTCTTGAGGTTCTGAATCGATTCAATTCCAATCCCGATTCATTCAGGGAAATTACCATTTTAACAGCCATTTTACTTGCCAGGAAAAAAAATCTTAGTGCCCTAATACTGCAAATTGTACCAGGAGTACTCTAACTTTGTTAATGCATAAATTATCACATAAAGAAATGACCCCAAATCAGTTACAATAATGCACTTTTTATTATTTAACTTATGATTTCACAAAGTGCTAACAAGTGCTTTCTTTAGTTCAAAGGGTGTGTAGTGTTAAGTTAACCCAGAGTGAGCAAATAATTTCAATGCATGAAGCATGTAGACATCATCTCACTGCATTTCAGTCCCTTCAGGATTTCGTCGGCTGTTTTTGTGATTGTTGTGGCCAAAAAAGCCTGAATTTGTGGGAGCTTTTACAAAAAGTTGACATTTTAAGATTTTTTTGCGCTGAAAGTTGTGAGGAAGTAGCTGCTTTTTCCATAGTTTACATTGATGCTATGTAACACCTCAAGAAAAGCACAGGATTGCCAAAAATTTGCTGTTAAACAGTGATTTATTTAGAATTAAATGCTCAGTAAAACTGTCAAAAATGACCAACGTTGTATTCTTGCTGAGAACTTAAATAAAAAAAAGAAAAGAATTAGCCATTACAACAACTAAATTGCACTGAATGCACGTTAGAGTATGGAGAAAATTATGGCAGCACCTTCTTGAATCTTGAATTTGAAAACTAAGACCCCGGAAAAATTTGAGCTCTTCTTCTGTGCTGAAATCCGCAATGAAGCAGGGATGGTCCTCCACTGACGACCTCGTCCCTTCAGAACGTCTCAGTGCAGGATGGACCTTGGATTGGAAACCTTGTCTTCACAGATCTGAAGGGGATATGAAAAGGAGAATATATTTGAAAGTAAAATTAATAATCATATTTTTAAATCCCCACACCATAGTAGGGTTTAATGATTTAGTTTTTTATTTTTTGTTTATATTTTAACTACAAATTAACTTTCAATTACTAAAAAGGGTTTCAATTCATTTCCTGGGAAGATTTGGTCTTTTCAGTTTAGTTCTATTGAGTAAAAATGGCTTGTTGTACTGCAGCCTTTATTAATTCTGCCATTTTCATTTTATTGTGATTTTTTATTATCTTCAAATCTCTCACTTAAGTGCTAGAAGTCCATAATCTCATAAAATATACCTTTATTCTGCATTTATTCACAGCGCTGAACCAATAGTTAACTACTGTATCCATAGTTTGTAAAAGAAAACATCATCATGCTGGATGAATTTTTAATTTACGACACAAATATTAAAACAAACAAATGATATTTTACTTACAATTTCAGCAGCTCCATGTCTCCCTCTCTGTTCCCAGTTTCAGCCACTTTCTGTGCATTTTCCGTGTGAAGTGTTTATCAATTGTCGACTTTGTTTCAACACAGCGCTGCACATAGTACAAAACCGTTTATCCCCGCTTTATGAAAAATATTTGGAAACTATTGAGGACAGTCTTTACGGTAACTTTTGTTGATAAATTAAGAGACATACACGTCAACAACTCCGCTCATGGAAGCATGGAAGTAAAGACGTGCGCATGTGCCGCAGGAAACTCTTGCTGGATGAGATTGTCCTCTCTGGGTTGGGGACAGGCTCCTGCCCCAAGTGGAGGAGTTTAAGTATCTTGGGGTCTTGTTCACGAGTGAGGGGAAAATGGAGTGAGAGATTGACAGATGGATTGGAGCAGCATCTGCAGTGATGCGGACGTTGTACCAATCTGTTGTGGTGAAGAGGGAGCTTAGTTCTAAGGCAAAGCTGTGGATTTACCAGTCAATCTACGTTCCTACTCTCACCTATGGTCACGAGCTTTGGGTAATGACCGAAAGAACGAGATCGCGGATACAAGTGGCTGAAATGAGCTTTCTCCGTAGGATTGCTGGACTCACCCTCAGAGATAGGGTGAGGATCTCAGTCATCTGGGAGAGGCTCAGAGTAGAACCGCTGCTCCTCCACACTGAAAGGAGTCAGTTGAGGTGGTATGGGCATCTGATTAGGATGCCTCCTGGACGCCTCCCACTTGAGGTGTTTCAGGCACGTCCCACTGGGAGGAGACCCCGGGGCAGACCCAGGACTCGGTGGAGAGACTATGTCTCCCAGCTGGTCTGGGAACGCCTTGGTATCTTCTCTGAAGAGCTGGAGTAGGTGGCTGGGGAGAGGGAAGTCTGGGCTTCTCTGCTTGAACTGCTGCCTCTGCGACCCGGACCTCCGGAAAAGCGGTAGAAGATGGATGGATGGATGGATGATCCACGGATTTTGTGGATCGATATCAGCTCAGTCAAGTTTTCAAGTTCCAGATCGTTGAATCAATCTTTTGAACCCACCCCTAATGCTTTCCCTAAAATTAAATTCAATATACTGTATATCATCCTTATATTGCAATGATTCACATGTAGATTTGGCAAGGATTTTTAAGCCCGATGCCCTTCCTGACACAACCCTGCCCATTTATCCGGGCTTGGGACCCATGCAGGAAGTACACTGGGATGTGCATCCCCTGTGGCTGGGTAACCAAGTCGGTAATCTACAGGGCTTAAAGTTTTCCGGCACCGTGCTGTTTGTTTTGGGGGGGTTTTGGCTGTGGGGAAATGTACTTCCTATTTCTGTATGCAGAAATTATTTTTGTCCAAGTGGAGTTGTCGTATCTAGCTCCACTGATTTCTATAGAGATTCTATAGACATTAGTGAGTACACAGCCGAGTGAAGCCACCTGGCCGCCATATTAATAGACCCAAAACACTCAGTACTAATATGGCAGCCAGTGATCCATCCAGTTTTTCTATAGAGATCAGTGGCATGCTCCTAATCGGATAATGACAGCAAGTAACTGGAAATGCGAGTGTTTCATCCTTCAACATACACACAAAACCTTTCATACATTTTGTAGGATGGAGAGTAAGTTTCCTTTCTACCATCACCAAGCACTTGGCGATGGTAGAAAGAGGAGGTAGAAGGAGATGGGAGGAGGAGGAGGAGGAGGAGGGGGAGGGGGGGGAGGAGGAGGAGGAGGAGGAGGAGGAGACATGTAGAGAGCAGACAGCACGATGGGGACTCAATCTATGGGAGAGAGCAAATGGTTAATGAACAGCAAAAAAAATTACACTGAGAGTGAAGAAAGAAGATCCACAAAGACACAGTACAACTCTTTCTAACCTTCTCTATAATTCATCAACACTCTTAGAGCAAACATTGCATCTGTAGTACTCTTTCTTGGCATGAAACTGTACTGCTGCTTGCCGATTGTCACCTGTCTTGTTAACCTGGCTTCAACAACTCTTTCCTATATCTTCATAGTGTAGCTGATCAACTTTATTCCTTTGTAGTTACAACAGCTCTGAGCATCTCCCTTGTATTTAAATTGGCACCACAACACTTCTTCTCTACTCCTCAGACATCCTCTCACACGCCAAGATTGTGCTAAACAGTCTGGTTAAAAAGTCCACTGCTATCTCTCCTAAACATTTCCTTAACTTCAAAAGGTATGTCATCTGGACCAATCGCCTTTCCACTCTTCATCTTCTTCATAGCTGCCCTGACTTCTGCCTTGCTAATCTTTGGGACTCCTGGTTCATTATATTTCCTTCATCCACCCCCCTCTCTGTCTCTCTGTCATTTTCTGCATTCATCAATCCCTCAATTTACTCCTTCCATCTTCTCGGCACACTCTCCTCATTCATTAGTACATTACCATCTTTGTCCTTAATCAACCTAATTTGCTGCATATTCTTTACAGCTTAATCTATCTGTCTAGCCAATTGATAAGTTCTTTTCTACTTCCTTAGTGTCCAGCATCTCATACAATTCATTATATGCCTTTTCCTTTGTCTTTGGTACCCCTCTCTTTGCTGGGTACCTAGACCCAAGTACTCATGTTTACTTTCTTCATATCCCTGATTATCCCAATTTTTCTTCACTGGCCTCTTCCTTTGAATACTTCCCTGTACTGTCTCATTCCACCACCATGTCTTCTTGTCTTCTTTCCTCTGCCCAGAGGATACACCACATACCTTTCTACCCGTTTCCCCTCAACACTTTTGCTGTACTTTCCCAGTCCTCTAGTAATTCTTCCTTACCACCTAGAGCATGAATTCTGTGTAACCTAACACATAATACATGCAAACAGAACATTTTTATGGTCTGATGAGAAATTCTCCCCACTAAAGCCCAAAAATGAAGGTACTGTGTCCATATGATACAATTCTGGGTTTTTACAGATGTCTCGAACGGCTGGATTTAGACTCAAAATTCTTTCATCATTCTATAGTATTCTATTAACTCTTCTGCAAATTTTCTCCACCGGTCTTAGGCTCTAAAAATGAAGTTTCTGCACCATCATATGAAAGTGAAGTCAAAATGAACTCCTCCCAGGCCATTCATCCACAATGCTTGAAACTGAGCAGAGATCATTTACAGCAGGGGTGTAAAACTCATTCCATGGAGGGCCAAGACTGTGCATGTTTTACTTCCACCCAATGTCATCAGCAGGTGTTTTCATTGATTAGCAATTGGCAGGAAGAAGTTCGGTGAAATCACCTGTTGAAGATACTGGGTGGAGGTAAAACCTGCAGGGTCTTGGCCCTCCAGGGAATGAGTTTGACACCTGTGATCTACAGGTGTTGATAATGAAGAGTTGTCAAAATTATCCGAAAATGTTAAAACGTTTTGATATTATAGGCCAATGAAGTTCTGCAGTTTCTCTTTGGAATGTATTTTCCAGTTTAACTTCAGATGCAGTAATCCAAATTTGATGAAACTACACACTCACAATCACAACACTATTCTTCAGTAAAATGCCAAATTGTAGTTCAAGTAGGTTTATCCTGTCTTCTTTTTCAATTACAGGTTTTTTGTTTTTCTTATTTCAGACAAGGATGAAAAGGAGATGTTTTAACTTTACCTTGACATGTTTCAACTGGTGTCTGCAGTCTTCCTCAGAAGTGTCAGCTGATCGCTATGAAGTGTTGTATATCAACTGTTTTTCCTAGGCGTGGCCAGTCCAGCGGAACTGTCAGATCCACTGGGCTGGCCACACCCCCCGCCATCCGATGGTCTCTGGAGAATGTAGTCCCAGGCAGTCCCTTCAGGATTTCGTGGGATTTTTTTTTCTGTTGTTGCGGTAAGTTGCGGGGCTCTCCTTGGGGATTGCCTGAATCGCGCACTGGCTCATGTCCAGCCTGGAGAGTCCCAACTTTAAAACTCACTGACAAGATGTAGTAGTGACTTTTACCTCTAAACACGTATAAACTGTTACAACACTTGCTGTAATATTAGATTCACTTGTTTTTTGTGCGGTTTTATGGCGTGTCTGGGCGCATGCGCTCCCGAGACGGAGGTGCTTTCAGGCAGGTGGACGTTTTTCAACACAAACCTGACACTTCATGCACGCGGCCATTATGGAAACTCGAGACGTTCACCGGTGGGCTGGGGGAGACGGATGAAGGAACGATGTGGGAAAACTCGCAGGTGAGTGTGGGTTTTTTTTTTTTTTTTTTTTTTGTAACTTAGATTTTTATTCGTTTTTCATCATATATAATGCATTCAGATCACATTCTACATTTAAAAAACAAAGGGGTTAGGGTAGGGAAAAATAAAAAAAAAATAATAAAAAAAAATAAAAAAAAAATTATAAAAAAAAATAAAAGGGGGGGGGGGCAAATGTTGGAGCATCAAGTTTTTAGTTTCCATCTCTTAATTCTTCTGGTTCTTTCAGTGTCTTTGGTTATTCTTTCAATTTCTGCCTCGTTGTTGCACTTTGTAGTGTGTCCATTTCCGCCATTTTTTCTCCCATATTCCTTCTTGCATTCTTCGTCGATATGTTAGTTTTTCCATCATACGTATGTCCTCAACAATGTCAGTCCATTGTTCTTGGTCAGGAAGAACTTCTGATCGCCATTTTTTTGTGATAGTTTTTTTACATGCAATCAACAAGATTTTAACTAGATATCTGTCCTCAGCCTGTATAACATTGTCTTTTTTAAGATCACATAAGTACATCAGGTTACAGTTCATTGGTATATTATATCCTAATATCCTCTGTATTGTCACATGCATAATTTCCAAAATGATGATATTTTGTAGCATTTCCAAAACATATGTGAGTGGTCTGCATTTTGAGCCCCACATCCCCTCCAGCATAAAGATTGGGTATTTGTATATTTTCCTTGAATCTGTGGTGTAATGAAAAAGCGAATCAGGTTTTTCCATCCAAATTCCCTCCATGCCCTTGAATTTGTTGATGTGTGTTGTGTTTTCCATATTTCCTGCCAGCTTTCTTCTGTTATGTTTAAATTGAGCTCTTTCTCCCATTTCTCCTTTATATAGTTACTTGTATGATTGTTTGTCATAAGTTTCTGATATAGTTTTGAAATAATTCTTATTTTATTTCCTGCATATGAGCTTAAAATAAGTTGTATAATCTCGTTCACATCTGTTTGGAGGTTATGCCTAATCTTCTTCATATAGTAATCTCTCATCTGCAGATATCTGAAAAATTCCGATCTTTCTAATTTAAATTTTCTCCTGATATTTACAAAGCTCCCGAGATCTTTTTTTCCGATATTGCCCCATGCTGTGATTCCCTTGTTCACCAGATTTTTGTATCCCCTATCTTGTTTTGCCGGTTCAAACTGACTGTCAAATGCTACCCATTTCAATAGTTTTATGTCTTCCCTTATATTATATTTTTGTACTATTTTATACCACAATTCTAAAGTAAATTTAGTGATTGGGTCTATTTGTTTGATTTGCTTATATGCATCTTTATCCCCTATTATGCTTTGTACTGGGAGTCCCTCAATTTCCTTTTCCATTTCTTTCCATTTTGCCTCATATCCCTCGTCGCACCAACATATGATATATCTTATTTGTGCTGAGTAGTAATATTCCTTTAGACTAGGTAGGCCCATGCCTCCTTTCTCTTTTGGTAATTGGAGGGTTTTATATTTCACTCTTGGTTTTTTACCTCCCCAAACAAATCTCGATATCATCCTGTCCCACTTTGAGAATTGGGCATCTGGAATCTCTGTTGGTATAGCCTGGAAGAGGTAAAGTAATCTAGGTTGTATGCTGATTTTGACTGTCTCAATTTTTGAATTCAGATCCATATTTAAGATTGACCATCTATCAATATCTTTTTTTATTTCTTGTTCCAACCTATCATAGTTTGCTTTATATATTTTGCTTAGGTCTTTAGGTATGTTCACTCCAAGGTATTTTATTTCTTTTTGGTTCCAGTTTAGTTTGATCTTATCAGTTATCTGGTTTAGAGGGTTATAGTGGAATGTCAGTATTTGTGTTTTTGTTATGTTTATCTTGTATCCTGATAATTTTCCAAAATTTTCTATCAAGTTCATCATTTCCATTATTGATTTATCTGGTTGTTCAAGGTAAACTATAATATCGTCTGCAAATAGCCCAATCTTGTGTTCCGCCCCCTTTATTGTTACACCTTTTAATTTCTTATTTTGTCGTATCGCTTGAGCCAATGGTTCTATGAACAGAGCAAACAAGGTGGGCGATAAGCAGCATCCTTGCCTAGTTGATCTTTGTATATTTACTTTGTCTGTTAAGCTACCGTTTATCTTGATTCTTGCCACAGGTTCTTGATATAGCGTCCTTATGCATTGTACTGATTTTTCGTTAAATCCAAAGCGCTCCAGTACACTATATAGGAATTTCCAGTTAACCCTGTCAAATGCTTTTTCTGCGTCTAAACTCATTATTACTGCACTTTTCTTTTCTTTATGTATTTGGTTAATTATATGTATTGTTCTCCTGATATTGTCATGTGTTTGGCGTCCCTCTATGAATCCAGTTTGATCATCTTCTATCAATTCCGTCAAGAATGTCTTTATTCGTTTACATATAATTGTTGTGTATATTTTATAATCTACATTTAATAAAGAGATTGGTCTATAGTTTCCGCATTGTTCTTTATCTTTCCCTGGTTTTAAAATAACTGAAATGATTGCTTCGTTCCATGATGGAGGTATTTTGTTGTTGTTCAACGTCCAATTAAATGACTTTAGGAGTTGTGGCGTGAGTTCTTCTATAAACAGTTTATAAAACTCAGATGGGTATCCATCACTACCTGGTGATTTACCGTTTTTAAGTGACTTAATCACATCTCTGATCTCTTGTGTTGTTATTTCTGCTGTTAGTTTTTCATTTTGTTGATTTCCTATTGATGGCAAGTCCAATGTGTCTAGAAATTTTTTGATATCTTTAGTATTTGTTTCTTCAGGTTGCGAGTATAGTTCTTGGTAGAAATTATGGAAAATTTCTTCGATGTTTTCTGGGTTAACTGTGGTTTTATTTGTGGTGGGGTCTTTAATCTTGTATACATTATTCATTGTTTGTTGTTTTCTTAACCGTTTTGCCAGCAGTTTTGTGGCTTTTGGCCCCGTTTCATAATATTTTTGCTTTAGATATCTATTTTTCCTTTCAATTTCATCCATTTGTGTTTCTTTTATCTTTGTTTTTTCTTCTTTAATTTCTTGATATATTTTTGGGTCATTTGTGCTTTGATGTTTACGTTCTAGTTCCCTCAGTCTCTCACATCTTTGTTCATACGCTTCCAGTTTAGTCTTATTTGCTTTTCCTGTTTCAACAATTAATTTACCCCTTAACACGGCTTTTAGTGTGTCCCATAGTATTGTTGGGTCCACTTCTTCATTGTCATTCTCTTGGATATATTCGTTTATGTTTATTTTTATTCTTTCTTTCATTTTCTCATCATTTAACAGTCCTACGTTAAGTTTCCATGTTGTTTGTCGTTTTCTATTGTTCAAATATATTTCCATGTATATAGGATTATGATCTGATATTTCTGCCCCTCCAATCCAACAATTTCTCACCCTGTGTCTGTCACCTTCATTCATAAGGAAGTAATCTATTCTAGAGTGTACTTTATGGGCTGCTGAATAATGTGTATAGTCTTTTTCGAGTGGGTGCAGGTCCCTCCATATGTCTACCATACCCATTTCTGCCAGTGAGGTTCTTATGAACTTTATTACATGTTTTTTTGTCTTCTTAACACTTGTTGTGTCAACTTCATGATCCATGACAGCATTTAAGTCTCCTCCACAAATTAGGACTCCTTCACTGTGTGTTGCTATGAGATCAAACAGATGTTGAAAAAAACCCTTGTCACTTTCTGGTGGGGCATAGATGTTCACTAATGTAATCTGCATACCATCTATTCTTCCCTTTATTATTACATACCTGCCTTCTTTATCCTGGATTTCCTGTTCACTTTCAAATTGTATTTTGTTTGAGATTAGTATCATAACCCCCCTTTTTGCTCCTCCCTTAAATGAACTGTAGTAGGAGTTCTTATAGCCAAATCTCTTTAGTTTCACATGTTCTGTCTTGCTCAAATGTGTCTCTTGCATAAATATAATTTCAGCTTTTTCCTTCTTGAATTTT
The DNA here is from genome assembly GCA_020510985.1 of Pholidichthys leucotaenia. Classification (NCBI taxonomy): domain Eukaryota; kingdom Metazoa; phylum Chordata; class Actinopteri; order Cichliformes; family Pholidichthyidae; genus Pholidichthys; species Pholidichthys leucotaenia. The sequence continues at coordinate 229,265,540 of CM035836.1, forward strand.
CTTATTATTCTTTCCCTTTTAACAGGTGAGTTCAGACCATTCACGTTTAATGTCATTATCTTAAGATTTTTACCCATATTCATGTTTTTCCATTTTTTTAACTTGTGCTCCTAGCCCCTTTAACAACAAAAATAACACATATTTATATAAAAACACATTAAAAAATCTCGACCTCCGTACTTTGGGCCTTTCTTCTGCCCACTGGTCCCTGTTGGTGGGTGGGGGGTTTGTCTTCACAGAGTGAAGGGCCCTCCCTAGACTTCTAATTACTATCAAAGTAATAGTCATAAGTCTAGAAATGTCCAACAAATATCACTTAAACCTCTCCTAGCCGTCTGTTTCTCTTTTACCTTGTCTTCTTGGCCTTCATTTCTTCTGTGCCTTTCTTAATCTTTGTTATGATCTAGGCTTTCAGTTGAAAGCCTTGTAGCTTGTCCTGGGCCCGCTGCTCTACGTCTCTCCCCCTTCTTCCGCCGTTCACTCGCCTCCACTCCGTCTGTCGTGGTGCGTTCAGGGCCGCCGCTGCTCCAGCCGTCTCCTTCGGCACGCTCACCTCAAGGCCCCGCTCCATCATATCCCGCGCTGCCTCTTCGGCCGTGTTGTAGGTTCTTGTGCCTTCCTCCCAATGAATCCTCATTTTCGTTAGCGGCGTTTGGAATCTAATTTTTTTCTCTTTCAGCGTTTTTTTAATATTGGCATATTTCTTCCGCTGCTGCACGATTTCTGTCGGGTAGTCATGGTCAAAAAATACCTGTTTGTCGCCGATTCGTATCTTTTTTTTCCATGCTTGCGTCAGGATTCTTTCCTTTATGTCATATTTCACAAAGTTTACCACAACTGACCTGGGTGGAGAGTTTGTTTTCGGGTTCTGTGCCGGTGCTCTGTGCGCCCGTTGAATCTGCAGATCCGTTTCTCCGGGTATTTCCAGTTCTTTTTTTAAGAACTGATCCATGAATTTTGTCATCGAGTTGCCTTCAATGCCCTCCGGAATTCCAAAGATGCGCATATTGCTTCGTCGGGATCTGCTCTCCAAGTCGTTTATTTTCTCCTGCATCCTCTGCGTTTGCGTCGTCAGGGTCTGTAGTTGTTCGTTTGCCGTGGTTTTTTTTTTAAATCACGCACTGTTTTTTACTGATGTGTTTGGTATATTCTCACTGTAAACACAGAAGTGAGTGCAGTGCAGCGCCGTATTTGATTGGTCAGACTGATGACGTACACTTCTGCGCGCTACTGAGACAAATTTGATTGGCGAAATTGGCGCAAGTTGACAACAGTTAGCCAAAATTGCGGTAAAGTTGCGGTGATTGGACACAATTCAAATTATGCAGGACCTACTGAAGTTGCGGGAATTGGTAGAATCACAACTTCGTGAAATCCTGGAGGGTCTGGTCCCAGGTGTGAGAAAGCATAACTGCCCTCTCATCCCGATTCATGCTGTCTTTGCCTGGCTTCCTGATTTCTAGATCCTCCTTGATGCAACGTTTGTGTCTGTTGCTCTCCAATCCAATGATTTCTGTGTTGTCCCAGTCCATGATATGATTATTTCTTTTGCAGTGATCTGATATTGTGGATTTTTGTGTCGCTTGTTCTGCCTTTTCTTTTTGCAATCTTGTGAATCGTCCTTGTGTTTCCTTCTCACATTCCTTCTGGTGTTCACTAAAATCCACAATATCAGATCACTGCAAAAGAAATAATCATATCATGGACTGGGACAACGCAAAAATCATTGGATCGGAGAGCAACAGACACAAACATTGGGTCAAGGAGGGTGTAGAAATCAAGAAGTTGGGGGCATTTATGCTTTCTCACACCTTGGGACTACATTCTCCAGAGGCCATCAGACGGCAGGGGGAGTAGCCAGCCCAGTGGATCTGACAGTTCTGCTGGGCTGGCCATGTCTAGGAAAAACAGCTGATATGACACGTCACAGCGATCAGCTAATGCTTCTGAGGAAGACTGCAAACGCCAGTTGAAAACAATGCAAAGTAAAGTTAAAACATCTTTTCATCCTTTGAAATAAGAAAAACAACAAAAAAACCCTATAATTGAAAAAGAAGACAGAATGAACCTACTTGAACTACTACACGGAAGTTACAGACAAAATTGTGTGTGGAGAAAACACGAGCATTGTACAGAAACCACCTTAGATTTAACCTCCGGTGCAGAGATGATATTACATGGCAAGCCTCAACATAAAAAGTCTGATTCCAACCAAAAATGGAGAAAAAATAATCAAGCATGGAAAGACCTGATGAAAGAAAGGATAAGAGTGACAGCGAACAAAGTCGACAGAATCAACATCCAGATAAAACAGGAAATGGACATTTTTAAAGAACACTACCCGACTGACCAGGAAATGCAGGAGCAGATAAAGGCACACTTTAAAACACGCACATGAACAGGAATTTGCCACAACGAAAAACTGCCAAATAAAGAAACTGCAAAAGCTCACGGAAAGGTAAAACAGGAAAAGACAAACACACAGAAATGAACAATAAGCGGGTCAAAAATTTATCACAACACACACTCACGGACACTGAGAAAAAGTTCTGAGCAGAGGACTAAATTTTGCCATAACACCAACCAAAGTACCCTATGAAGAACACATGTTAGCAACAGAACTTGCATGTGGAAAAAATCCAGGACCTAGGAAAAAAGAAACAGTATAGAACATAGTCGCAGGAATTCTCAAAATGGCAAAACTACCACAAAGCAACATCACAAAAGAAGAAAAAGCAACAAACTCATTTAAGAAAGAGAAAACAATCACAATCCTACCATCAGATAAAGGAAGAACAACAGTAGTAATGGACACGGAAACATATGAAAGACAGATGGAAGCCATGTTGGCAGACAACAGCACGTATGAAATCATAAAAACAAACCACACAGAAGACAAAATGTTCAAAGCCCTCCTCAAACCCCTGTTAGAAAGCAAAAATATAATAAAGGATGCATATGAACACCTGATACCCACAGCCAGCAATACCTCCCCAGAGGTAATGTGTTTTCAAAATACACAAGAAAGGCATCCCACTGCGACCAATAATGGACAGCACTGGATCAGTCGCATACAGTTTATCAAAAGCCCTGGTGGAAATCAACCCGCTCCCTCAACTATCAGAATACTACTGCAAAAACTGAAAAGAACTGGCACAAGAACTCAAAAACATGAAAATGGGACTTCCGGTCTGGACGCCATGGCGACTGCAGCTTAACACTGAAGCTCTCAGACCCAATCCAAGATAACACCTTGAAAATCAAACTTAACGGATTTTTGGAGGAGTGAAAATCAAAAGACAAAATCAGCATGTCTAAAGGAAAACAGAAGAAACTGAAATTCTCCAGGCCAGGACACGTATCGGCCGGAGAATCTGAACTGGAAGATCTCCGTTCAGAAGACGAGGAACTGGTGATAGCTAACAAAAAGGTTAGCCTGAAATCACTATTTGAAGAGCTACGACGATTTCGCCGAGAAGTTACGGCCGAATTTCGGGAATTCAGAGAAGAATTGAAAAGGACAAACAGCAGAGTGGACCAGGCCGAGAACCGAATCTTGGAAACAGAGGAACGAATAAAAGTGCTCGAAGATTCTGTGCTGGACCTACGCAAAAGACAAGCATCTATAGAGGCTAAGCTAGCCAACCAAGAAGGAAGACAAAGAAGAGACAACATAAGAATTCATGGTCTGATAGAAGGAGCCGAAAACGGTTTTAACTCAATGGCAGAATGCGTGGAATCCTTACTAAGAGAGAAATTGGATATTCCACAAACCACCGACTTGAAGATAGAAAAGGCACATCGTTCATTAGCCACTAGGCCGGCGGCGGAAGCGCCCCCACGTTCGGTGTTGGTAAGATTTTCCAATTTCAAAATAAAACAAGAGGTTGTAAGACTGGCCTGGCAGAAAAAAGGATTTATGCACCAGGAGAGAAAAGTCTTCGTGGAACACGATTACGCCCCGGAGGTCCTTAAAAAGCGCAGGGAATACAATGACGCGAAAAAGGTGTTAAGAGAGAAGAAATTGCGCTTTCAGACTCCATTTCCTGCGAAGTTAAGGGTCTTCTACGGCGAAGAAACATGTCTCTATAATTCGGTGGAAGAAGCAACAGCTGACATGGCGAGAAGAGGGCTCCCGGTAACGGTATTTAAACCCGCAGCAGACCCGAGTGAGAAGATCAAAGCGCAAACATGGACAACACAAAGACCTTCAAAATCCACGGACCAGCAGCGGGAAACCCAGCGCCAGAGCGTCGCGGATAAACTGTCCGTTTTCAGGTTGGAATAGCGACCTTTTTTTTTTTTTTTTTCTCTTGAATCAATCCGCACATCCAACCCCCCTCATACAAGGTAACAAACATTAAAGGAGATGCGTATTCAGCATGTGGTAAAACATTTCATGGAACAGTCATAATATTTGAAACAAATAAGTCTTTTTAATAAAAAAAAAACAAAACAAACTTGTTAAAATAGAAATGTGACAATAATCCACATGTTCTCCTCATACTAACAAATACTGTTTTTGCGTGAATGTTTGATGTGATGGGGGTGGGAGGGTGCACACAATTTCACAGGGTTTAGGCATAAAAGGAAAAAAAAATCATTACAAGTTTGGATTGGGTTCTGAAACTCACGTTAAAAGCATGGGACAACTTACAGGGGTAAGAGAGGGCCCTCAACACGTAACAGAGTTTGAGGAATTTCCCTCAGGGCCTTCACTCCATCAAGGCTCTTCCAGGGTCTTTAAAAAGACCTCAGCTCAGGAAGTTCTTCTGACAGCTTTTTGTTTTAAAGTTTTATACACTATGTTCGTAATGTTTTTCTTGTTTTTAATGTTCTTTCAGTTTCTGAGTAGCACAAAAGACGGCCACCACACAGTTATACTAAACAAAACAACACAATGGAGAAACAGGGTGTAACCAAAATAATTTCATATAATGTAAAAGGAATCCTGAATCCAGTTAAAAGATCCAAGATTCAAGGCAAAATGAAAAAAGACAAAGCAGGAATAATATTTTTACAAGAAACCCACCTAACAGACGTGGAACACAATAAACTCAGTAGACAAGGGTTTAAAATGATCTCTTCATCTTCATATAAGTCAGGGAGGAGGGGAGTAGCGACATTGATCTCAACCAAAATTACATTTGAAAAAAAATCAGAACACAAAGATAAAGAAGGGAGATACAGTTTGGTAACTGGGCGGCTAGAGGGAGAAGATATCACCCTGCTGAATGTGTATGCTCCCCCAGGGGCTAACTGGAAATTTTATAAAAATGTATTCGACCTAATGATAACTAAAGCACAAGGTTTAGTGATATGTGGTGGGGACTTCAATCTTAGACTGAATCCATACTGGGATGCTTCTGGTAATTCTCCACATCAAAATAACACCCAAAACAGGAAGACTCGGATGCTACTAAAAGAAATGGGAATCTGTGACGTGTGGAGGGAACTCAACCCCAGTGTAAAAGACTATACATTTTACTCAACTCCACATTCATCTTACTCAAGGATTGACTATTTTTTTATGTTTAATAGAGACATTGGAAGAGTAAAAACATGTAAAATAGGACTGATGGATCTCTCTGACCACAGTCCGATCTACATGGACTTAAATATCCAAAAATACACAAATAATACATTTTCTTGGAGGTTAAATTCAAATGTCCTGAAAGGACCATTGAAAGATGAATTGGAATCAGATATTCTCAGATATTTGGAAGAAAACGATAATGGAGAAGTATCCCCTTTAATACTGTGGGATGCATGCAAAGCTGTAATAAGAGGAAAGATTATTGCAAAACTGGCAACCCAAAAGAAACTAAGACAAGAAAAACTATCCACATTAGAGTCAGAACTTAGGAACCTAGAAAAAGAACACAAAGGCAACACTCATTCTACTGACTCGCTCAAGATTAAGGAAATTAAAAACCAAATAAATGAGATCTACACAATAGAAATCCAGAAGAAACTTACATTTTTGAAACAAAAATACTATGAAGCAGGCAGTAAATCGGCAAAATTGCTAGCCTATAAATTGAGGAAACATCAAACAGAAAGAGCAATCTACAAAATCAGAGACCCAGTATCAAAGGAAATAAAATTCAGAATTCAGGATATTCTTAAAAGCTTCGAGAATTACTATAAGAACTTATACTCCCACAAAAAACATAAAAACGCATCCGAGGCATTCCTAAACACATTAAACCTTCCCCAACTTACGGAGTCACAAAATAAAACACTACTGTCAGAAATACATCCTAAAGAATTGGAAAAAGCAATTATGAAACTTAAAGCTAACAAATCCCCAGGAGCTGATGGCTATACAGCAGAGTGGTACAAAACCTTTAAACAGCAACTATCTCCTCTCCTCCTGAAAACATTTAATTATGTCCTCCACACAGGGGAAATCCCCCCTCCTGGAGAGAAGGGGTCATTGCAGTTATACCTAAACCTGAAAAGGATAAACTAGAGTGCTCCAACTACAGACCAATCAGTGTACTAAATCAGGACTATAAGCTTTTTACCATTATCCTTGCCAAAAGGTTAGAAAATATACTGACAGACCTAATTCATTTAGACCAAACAGGTTTTATAAGACAAAGACAGACACAAGACAACATTCGACGCACTTTACACATAATTCATCATATAAAAAAATATAACTTAAATGCAGTCATATTGGGATTAGATGCTGAAAAAGCATTCGATTCGGTTGACTGGTCTTTTCTATATAGAATCTTATCCAGTTTCAATTTTCATAACAACTTCATTAGAACTATACAGGCATTATATAAAAAACCAACAGCTAAAATAAGGATTAACGGTAATTTATCATCATCTTTTGAACTGGAAAGAGGATGTCGTCAGGGCTGCCCCCTGTCTCCACTGCTCTTTGCAATCTTCATAGAACCTCTGAGCCAATGGATAAGACAAAGTCAAAAAATTCAAGGTATTACACTTGGTCAGAAGGAACATAAAATAGCACTCTTTGCTGATGACATTTTAATATACCTAGGGCAGCCGGACACTTCTTTACCAGAACTAACCTCAATTTTTTCAAAGTATGGAGATTTATCGGGGTACAAATTAAACATGCATAAAACCCAAATTTTAACATTCAACTATGACCCAAATCATTATTCACTAAGCAAACTCAAAACTAACTGGGAGTCGGAATCTATGAAATATCTGGGGGTCAATATCCCGAAACAACTCAACAAAATTATATCACTAAACTATGATCCACTGGTGACAAAAATAAAATCTGACCTAACAAGATGGAATATGATACCATTCTTGGGTACTGCAAAAAGAATTGAAGCAGTCAAAATGAATATACTTCCACGTCTTCTATACCTTTTCCAAACAATACCGGTAGAACCTCCCAAAAAACATGGCAGGAACTGGACAGAAGGATCTCTAGATTCATATGGCAGGGCAAGAGACCTAGAATCAGATATAGAACCCTACAGCTAAACAAAGACAAAGGTGGGCTCGCGCTGCCAAATATCAGGGACTACTTTAAAGCCGCACAAATTAAAACTTTAGTAGAGATATGTAACCCAGTCTACTCTGCACAATGGAAGGAGATCGAATGCCAAATAACAAGTGACATCCCCCTACAGGCGATAATAGGGAACAATGCCTTACCTAAGCTTTTGAATAACACTAACCCGTGGATAGAGACCCCGCTAAAAATTTGGTTTAAGATAGTCAGAGAGAATCAAACTAAAGAGCCCTATCGACTTCTGCAATGGATTGCCTATGATCAAGACTTTACTCCTAATAAAACAGACTCCAGATTTAAAAAGTGGAAGGAGAAAGGGCTGATTAAAATATTACGATTTTTTTAAAGGGCAAATCTTAAGAAGTTTTGAAGATTTGAAAAAACAAGGCCTAATAAATCAAGACCTTTACAGGTTCTTCCAGCTTAGACACCACATAAACAATATACTTAAAAAGGAGGATTTGGAAAGGGCCCAGTCTGGTGTTCTGAAGGTCTTCTTAATGGCATATAAAGGGATCCCAGGGATCAGATACATTTCTAAAATATACCAAGGTCTTCAAGACTTAAAAGGAGACAACACATCTTATATAAAAGAGAGATGGGAAAAAGAGGGGAATTTCACTTTACAACTGGAAATATGGGAAAAGCTAAATAAACAGCAATGGAAAAGTACCTCATCCCTGCAGTGGAGAGAATTTGGATGGAAAAACTTGGTAAGATTTTTCAGAACACCTGCACAAAACAAATTTACCCATAAGGGGTTGAACTGTTGGCGCTTGTGTGGTGAAAAGACTGCAAATCATTTTCATGTGTTTTGGTCATGCCCAGTTATCCACCAATATTGGACCAATGTACAGACAATATTGGGGAAAATATTCAAAATAACAGTTCCCTTTTCTTTTGTAACTTTGTATTTGGGTTTACTACCGGACTCACTGGAAAGACGAGGAGAAAAATACTTATTGAATGTTTTAATATTGGCAAGCAAAAAAGCTCTAACTAAAAAATGGATGTTGAAGGACTGTCCTACACCTGAAGATTGGATTAACGTGATCCAAGACATTTACTCGATGGAAAAGTTGACATTCGCACTGAGACAGGACAAGGATGGGCTCATGAACTTTTGGCAACCCTGGATCGCATATGTGTCTTCCATTAGATCTAATCTTTGACAAATACCATTTCAATAATGGTTCCGCTCTTTGTTCCAACGCTACTCAGATGCTCTTTTACCTTTATTTACTTACTTTTTCTTTTTGTTTGTTTTTTGCTGGTTTGTTTGGTTTTTTTTTTTTTTTTTTCTCTTTAATTTCACTTTTTCTTTCACTTAAAAAAAAGGGGGTGTTGTAAGAATTAATCTTCCAATGTTGTCAGATATCAGAAAATAAGGGAACATGTGATGAAAATGTAAACAATGCACTGCTGTAACGACCTGTATACCCTTTACAAAAACTTAAATAAAAAAAAAAAAAAAAAAAAAAAAGGTTGTGCAACAAAATATTAAGTTAAGGGTACCATCATTTTTGTCCAGGCCTGTTTCATAAGTTTGTTAAAATAATTCTGTTGAACCACAATTCAAAAGCATTGTCTGATTTTCATTGGTTAATTTTAATAGAATTTTTATTTATTACCACTTTTGTCAGATTCAAGTTATTTCTGTGACCATTGTGGGTTTTTCTTTCATTAACAGAGGGGTACCAACAATTTTGTCCACGTGTGTATATGACAAGTCACAGCAATCAGCTGATGCTTCTTAGGAAGACTGCAGATGCCAGTCGAAATGTCATAGTAAAGTTAAAACATCTCCTTTTCATCCTTGTCTGAAATGAAAAAAAAACCCAAACCCTGTAAAACACTAAATTTCATGCAATTCTGTTAATGTTCCAAAAGTCCTCTTTTTGGAATGTCTCAGCTTTTCTCTTATCAATGGATTATGTTGTTAGTCTGTGAGAAAGTCAATGTGTGACCCAAAGCAATCATGTGGTGTAGGGGTTAATACTCTCATCTGCCACGCTGGATAGCGGGGGATCAAGTCCTCTTGGTGAAGTGTCATTCTTCTGAAGTGCAACCAGTGGCAGACCATGTATTTTACAACTAGGCCTTCAGTGGTGATCTACCTGATTTAAGTGCCATCCATACCAAGCACCATAAAAATAGCCTAAAGAGCCGTCCACATAAAACATGTTAAGATGACTTTAACTATAAAATTGTAGTTTTAAAAATCGTTCGAACTCAAGTGAATGACAGAGTCCACATTACAGCGATGACCATAACGAAAGTGGCAGACGATATTGTTGGGATTACTTCCAGTTATTTTATTAACAATAAAAACACTGACGGCCAAACAGAAAACACACATCTCTGACAGCAGGGCTGGAATAAATGACAGAGGCTGGGAACATTTGTTTCAGTCAGGTTTATCCAGGTTAATAATGATAATTTTTTGGTCAGCCCAACTGATCTCACTTTGCGCCATGTGCTCATTGTCAGTGGGACCAAAGAAGCTTTGGAGCAGAGAATAATCAGCTGCCGCTGAACTGTTTCATGAGCTCACACATTCTTCTGCTTTTCTTCTTTTTTTCTGCCTAATATAGCCTACAACAGTATATCTGGTTAAAAAAAGAAAATCCACAAGGGCCACAATCCATAAAGACAGTACTGTCTGGAGGTCTATTGCCACCGTGTTGGTGTCACATGAGGAAGACGCTGTTGGCAAATATCGTTCAGTAGTTGCATATGCTTGGGGGATCTGAAGGAAAATGCAGCTAAGCCTTTGAGGTGGGCAAAAAAGATTTTGCATTCTTTAAGCTTTGAGGCCCCTTGAGTCAGCACTAAATTCAGTCGATGTGTGTAGCAGTATATGAATAATGCCATAGGTGCCCTCTCCTTAACTTTAGCCTGCATCCAGTGTTGCCAGGTTTCATGAGAGAAACAAGCAACCAGCTCTATGGAAACAAGCCCAACAAAAGCCCAACAGGCAACCTATCACATTGTAAAAGACAGGCTGCTGCTTAATAACATATATCAATATATAGATTTATTTTTGTTTGGAGTGGATTAACTGTAAACATAGTCAGCATTGAATAACGGAATTTTATAAACTCTAATTAAAGGAAAATACATATGCATTCTGCATAAGCAACAGCAAATTTATTGTAAACACAGTCAACATAAACACTTTGAATAAATTAAAATTTTAAACTCTGATCAAAAGAAAAGACTTGTACATTCTGCATAAGTAACAGCACTAAACACGATTACAGTTTAGTGATATGGGATGATGGGAGTTGTTGTCTGCTAGTCCTTGCCGACAACTTTAATTACGTGTAAAATTATCTTTTAAATTGGCAAATATCATGTGTAACTCATGGCAAAATTTGATCGGGATCAGAAGATAATTTTGCTCTTACCATTCATTTCAATGGAGAATTTTTTTCAATTTAAGGTCCCATACGCACTGATCTGTATAAAAAAAAAAAAAAAAAAACAAAAAAAAAAAAAACCCAACAACCTGGATATCTCACGTCCCATTAGCGAATACAGAGCCAAGTGGAGTTCGGCGGCCACTGATCTTTATAGAAAAACTGGATGGATCATTGGCCGGCAGAAGTGAAGCCCCTGGCCGGCCACTTTTAACTCAATAACTTCCCCCAAAATTAACAGATTTTGAACTTCTTGGTATGGAGAGACAGCTTATAATCTTGCGTGACCAAGCTGAGAGAGCTGTCACACAGACAGCAAAGCAAGCTCAAATAAGCAACTTCACATTAAAAGACAAGCCCAAAAACCTGCAACCCGCAACTGACGAGATTTGCAAGCGACTTTAGAAAAAAACAAGTCCAAAGTCGCTTATAATAAGCAGACTTGGCAACTATACCTGCACCTCATTTAATCCACGACATGATCACTGCACCATCAAAACACTGTCACAATTTTATCCAAACATTCATGTTCATCTAAGAAATGGACGATAAGAGTAGCGATGCTATCAGCTCGCTTGCCACTAGTAACATCTAAAGATCTGACAGACCGCTCCTTGACGCCTGTGTCCGTCACGTAGCGCAGGACCAGTGCGAGCTGCACCGCATTACTCATATCTGTTGTCTCATCCACCATAGCGGCAACAAAGGGTGCTTTAAGAATCTCCTTTTTTATTTCTTCTCCCATCACTTCAGCAATAGCATTAATCAGGTTGTTTTGCATTTTTCCTGAGGTCCTTCAAAACACTTTGTTAGTGGACAGATGGTAGATGTGTATTGTTTTCCGCAAGAAAAGAGAGAAGTTCCAGATAGTTTCCTCTATTTGTGGATCCGGCACTTTCATCGTGCTCCCTGAATGAAAGTTCCTGTTTACTCCAAAATATAACACAATCTATCAGTCTTTTAAGTATTTTCCTATTTTTCTTCACCTTTTTGTTGTGGAGCTCCGTTTCCCTATGCACTTGATCATTGAGCTGCAGATCCACTCTTGTTTCCTCAAAGGTTTTAAAAGTACTGTTGCTTTTAAGTGTCCGGCTATGCCTTGGTGTCTTGCTGCTACCTTGGTTAGACAGCTCAAGTTTGCAATCCCCGTCTGGCTCCCAAGTACCTACTTGATCAGTTGCAAACAACAGGCATTCCCAGCAAAATGATTTGCAGCGCTCCTCAGAGCCTGTAATCCAAGGATACCGCTCATAATTGCTAATATGGAAGTAGCGGACAAACCCTTTCCCCAGCTGAGACAGGCCTGCTAGCTTTGGGGTTGGCTTTCCTCTCTTAACAATGACCAACTTTTCTTGAAAAGTCCATCTGGAAAATGAATTTTTTAAAATGTCAGTGATCAAATCAATTTTCTCTACCCTGTCAGCCATTGAGGCTGGAAAAACAGCTATTATAGTGGATATAAACAAATATATTGTAGCTGCTTTAGCAAGTCCTTGCATGTGCATTTTGTTAGCTAGGATCCTCTGCAGTGTGGTTGGAGGAGTCTAACTATCCAATAAAAAGACATGAAAATGGCAATGTTCTCGAATTCCTTCTATGCGTACCTCTGCACGTATAGAAGAAATTTGATTGGTTAAAGCAACAGTATAGGTTTAACTGTTAATTTAACCAACAGAGTGCACTGTTAATTCCTGAAGGCTTAAGGCATCTGGCAACACAGATGGCTTAAATATGATTGGACAAAAAAACCCCACTACATTACTGGAAGGAGTGAACCAAGAGGAAAAACACGACACTATTGTAACCAGAACATGTTAATTTTATACTATTTTTTTTTTAATTTTGCACAGTAACTTTGCATATGGAACTTATTATTTGAAATATTGTACAACCAATGCTTGAATGCTGGAATATTGGGCCAGTTGGGGTCCCACCCAGACATCCTGTGTTTGGACTTTTTACTGGTGTATCCTTCTTTCCTTCCTCTGCTCTCACCTCTCCTGGACCCTCTGCCTGAACACTTTCCTCTCCTTGGCTCATCTTGTCTGTCTCATCTTTCTCTCTCTGTCTATGGTGGGATAGAAACGGGTTAGAAAATACAGTGTTTCTTTTTTTCCATTGGGAAAGGGAAGGGAAAAAACATTAATAATAGTAATTTACTCATGCATACTTAAATTATATGATCAGAGGTGGGTATAGTAGCCAGGAATTCTACTCATGTAAAAGCAATGCTATGAAATTAATAATTAAAAGTAGACAACCAAAAATTTCTAGTTAAGGATATAAAAGGCACCCACTTCAAAACTTGAGTAATGATTTTAGTCTTGAAGGTTTGAGGTTTTTCTCAAATTTATAACAATTTTCGTAAAGTTTTCTACTTTTCTCTGTAAATTTATCTAAATTTGAACCATTGTCCTCAAATTTATAATTTTCTCTTGTCAAATTGACTTTTCATGTACATTTGAGACTTTTATAAATTTGTGGATTATTTTATGGCTAATTTTGGTCTATTTTTTAAAAATAATTTACTGTTTTTTTATAACTTTGAAACAGATTGTGGTAAATTTTGACTTTTTTTTCCTTATACAGTTTACACTTTTGACCATAATTTTGCAGAACCAGAACAGAACAATAATTTAACTCTGATTTCAAAGAAAAAAAATCAATAAAATTATATTTAATGAAATAAATTAACTTAAATTACCAAAGATTGGGTTATTTCTGTTATAATATTTCCATATATTTATAGTTTTTTAGAAATCTCCTCACCAACCAGACAGCAGGGAAAAACCTCCCTTATTTTGAAATCCAAAATGTTTGCACTTTTAGTTGTTTGAAGGCTGTTGACGGATTAAAGGTAAAGGGTAAAGCCAACTTTATTGTTATTCAATCTATACAGCCAATCATGTACAGAACAAAATTATGTTTCTCTTATCTACACTGTTAATCACATCTAGAATCAGAGGGGGTGCTGCCATGCAAGGCGCCGCCACAAATTTTCCCTCCTCCATTCCGTTATTGTTGAGCACCAAGCTGGACTGTAGGAAGTTCCACTTTTATATGGTCTTCGGCATGACCTGGCCAGGATTTGAACCCAGGCCTCCCGGGTGTGGGGCGGATGCTCTACCAACTAGGCCACCACTCCGATGGTAAAGTTATTGACTTTGTGAATTTCGGTCATCTTTTAACTTGCCAGGTAGATAATAATGAACATAACTTAGTTAATGTAGTGGCTGGTGAAATAAATCCTCTGCAATTCATCAGTCCCCCTTGCCTTTCCCTGCATATGGAGCCTAACCACACCTGTTTGCTAAGCGACTCTTCATTATTGTTCCCGTTACCAGCAGGTTAAACCCACCATAAATGCCTCCACTGCTTACATACCTCTTCTGCTTTTTTCCACGTTTAAAGTACTTTAATAAGCTTATGCTTCTCTCGGACAGCGATGCTACTAGCAAGACACTCTGCCTGCCGACTGGAACACTCGGGTGGGGTGTTTCTGAACTTTGTGCGGATGAAGTTCACGTGCGTTGTTCATGTGTGCACTTACGGAGCGTCATTCCTTCATATTTTTTCTTAAATTTATATTTCCTTGGTGTGGCGGCCCACCACATGGAAATGTTACCAGAGGAAACCCTGCCAATGTTTGAACGAGTGAATGTGGCTTCCACCATAGCTGGAGTGGGCTCACATTGCCTGCAACAGATTTTATTTGGCAGGATCTCTGTGGGAGTTGTGGCCTCTGTCCTAACAGCGAATCACAGGGCACAACTTTAGCTACCACCAACAATGCGCTCTGTGGTTGGCTGTTGGACTGTGGTCACCGTGGTTGTGGCCTTTTCAGTGTTCCTATAAGAAACAAGAAAATTACATAATGCTTTAAAAACTAATGTGTAGCTAGCAGATCTTAGTTTTTAAATGCTGTTGCTAAACGATACAAAACCTTGAAATCTACATCTGCTTGGAACGCAATGATTTTTGCTTGTAATATTTCTGTTCTTGTGTTTGGTTGTAGTCTACCCCCAAAATTTTGTTCCTTAATCCTAGAAGGGTCAGGTTCCATTTGTTTGTTAATGTTATCGATCAGATAAAAGCAGAAAATGGTTTGAATAATGTCTTTGTCATTTGCAGTTTGTTTAAGATGGGGGAAATGATTAAAATTAGAAATTGTTTTTTTTTTTTTTTTTTTTTGTATAATGATGTAAAATATTTTTTGGTCCAATCACTCAGCCTTAGTTTTAGTTGATGCTTATGTTGTTAAAATGTGACATGAGACATTGTCCTGCAAATACAGAATGTACTTTTATGTGTTTCTGCACACATAACATGTGATTAGAATTTTATCTATTTCTATAGAGTGGACAGAGTTTACCGGCCATATAGGAAAACAAGTGAGGTGGTTTAATTCAAACACTAAGAGGCAGAGCACCTTCAAGAGGGCCACCTTTTATTTTAAGTCTTGACTTTTCCACAGCAACAAAGACCTCTCATGGATTTTTTTTTTCTTTGCTTTTGAAATCTTGATATCCCTCATCTTGGTTTACTCAAGGAGATTACATCTGTAGCTTGCTTTCATTCAGACATTTGCCAAATGGCCTGTCAGTGGTTCCCTTCTGCCACTCATATGAAACAGTTTAGAACATCATCACAAGTCATTTCTTCTTCTCTGCATGCATTCTAAATTCCCTAATGCAGGGAGGAATTTCCTTTAACCACTTAAACAGTGTGATGACTTAGTTTTTCGTTGAGTTCTGATCTCAGACAGGCACATACAGTTGTGCACATATGGAGAGCTCACTGATCCTCCTATTAAATGTCAACAGGCACAGCTGTCCCTGGTTGAATCCAACTTACCCTCCTTGTGACACACTGGGGGGAGAGAGAGTAAAAACAGCAGTACAGTCATACAGTAGGCTGTAGTTCAAAAGATCTCTTGGATTTATTACAAAAGAAAAACAATTAATTATAAAATATAGTGTTTCCCCCTAGGTTTAAAGACTTTTTTTGGGGGGGGGGGGGCTGCAACTAAATGATTATTTTTGTAGTTGACTAATCAAACAACTATTTTTTTTCAATTAGTCGACTAATTGTGATTATTTCTGTCATGTCCACCATCTCTGCTTCCTGTTGGCATGGCTCATGTTCAGGGCTCCCGTGCATGTTTAACCTCACCTGTTTAAGCCTGCACACCTGTGAAAATCACTTTGTCAGTGTCTATCTTAACATAACATAGCCCATTATAAAAAGTTACCATAGCTAAATAGAATAATGACCCATGAAACAAGTTGGAAAATTGAACTTGACAGCTTAATAAAAAGTGTTTGGAGTGAGACAATTAAATAACTGAAACAAAATGCAGTCTTTTAACCCAAAAACAAAGTCAAATAAGCAGCTTCTGCTGCACCATGGAAAGCTGTTATAACTCTGCATCTTCAAAACAAACTAAAACAAATTTTAGTTTGTACAGGAAAATAAGTTTCTGGGGGTGACGCTAGAGTCTAGCGTCACCTGTCTTTACTGTCTAGCGGCTAGACAGTAAAATTGAGATTGAGATTCAACTTTATTGTCATTACACATGTGTGAATACAAGGTAACGAAACGTGACTTGGCATTTGGGCACGCTCTGCAGAGCGCATCCATGGCCGGGGCAGCTGCTAGGCGCCAGTCATAAAGAAGAAAGGAAAAAAAAGAAAAGAAAATGGATATGACACAGTAGGCGAGAGAAAAAAACACATGTTTTATCAGAATGACGCTCGGCAAGTGAGCGAAATTTTGATTGCAGGCAAAAAAAACCCTCAATGCACATTTAGCAGACATTTAGCAGGAGATCACACACAAAAGTTGAGAGGCAGTGTATTGTATGCATGTAGTGTTGTATGCATTGTGTAGTGTAAATGTAACAGTTGTTAGTGAGCAGCAGAGGGCGCCTCCTGGCAGTGGATAGATGTTATAATCATGTGACTTATAAACAAGTCCAGAGTCTATCTCTCTTGCTCTCTCTCTTGCTTGCAGAAGGCACATGGGCATTGTCCTTGAGGGTCCAATCCGCTGACGACAAACAACTGATTGTTGATTGTTTGGGTAGACATAAGAGCCGGTCCTTCCGCTTATCTCAATCAGGAGGAATGTAAACACGGGGCAAACAAGGTCAAATCAAATCAAATCAGCACAGTGCACTCAGAGAATAGAATTTGTCCTCACCCGTGTAATTCTGTGCTTCCATTATATGTGCAGGCTTAAACTGTTTTTCCATGGAGAGCACAGGGCTTCAGATGTATTCCTTCACTGAATCACTGTCATTCAGTTCACCGTTTGCCGCTACTCGTGCCCTCCCCAACTGGTCGAATTTGATGAAGGAGCTTGCCGGGTCCACTTTGATCAGCTCTCTCACTTTCCTTCAATTTCTGATGCATCAGGGAACTCCACAGCCAAAAATAGAAGTCCTGAGATCATAACCAATAATGTTTCCACAGACGCATGAATTCCAATGTCCATGAGTCTCCTCGTAGGTTCCAATTCTTGGGCTCCCCCTTGGCCCAATTCTTGTTGAAAAATAGTGACAATAGCACATTTAAGCCGCTTCCAAATCCATAATTTCCGTTTAGATTAAGATTCAGCAGAAGAAGAGCGACTAAACACAGACAAAAACGCAACATTGCAAAAGCTGGGAATAGACCAGGAAGGCAGGGGAGGAGGGAAGAAAAATGCGACTGCTCTCTCTCAAGGCAAGAAGGAAAAAAAAAAAAAATCTGCTGGAAACCTCACATCAGTCACATCGGGGCCAAATTGGCAAAATGTATCGGGATACTGGGGAAGACAAGACACATCTTGGACTATAAATCATTGTTCTTACTGTACAATTCACTGTTTTTACCATATCTTAACTACTGTGTAGAGGTCTGGGGAAACGCCTACAGGACCAACCTACAGCCAATATGCACATTACAAAAAAAGCTATAAGGATAATAAATAATGTAGGATATAGAGACCATACCAACTCGTTGTTTTTTAAGTCACATGCCATAAAGTTAATGGATTTAGTTAAATATATGACAGCACAAGTAATGTACTGTACAGGGCAATTAATAATCAACTCCCAACTAATATACAAAAAATATTTAAAAAAAAAAAACAGACAATGATTATAATTTGAGAGGAGACTTAAACTTTACAAAACCTAAGGTACGAACAACTAAGAAAAGTATGTGCATATCTGTCTGTGGGGTGGATTTGTGGAACAGTCTGGAGCTGGAACTGAAACTATGTACAAACAGAAATCAATTCAAAAAGAGGTACAAACATTATTTGCTGAAAGGATATATGCCAGGTCAACAGGTTACTTTATTTGTACCCGTAGATAGATTTGTTTTGCAGTCAGGTGACATCCATATTTACAAACCACAGTTACATTCAACATGAACACGAACACAGGCACACATGAAGCTGACTATAAACATGATAAAAGTACTCAAGGCTCCACCAATCAGGACATAGGACAAAGAGATAAGAGAAAAAACAGAGATAAGAGAGAAGGGTCATATTAAAAAGTTAAAGACTAGTCAAAGAGGTTAAAAACTCAAAAGTCCCAGTAAAAGATTTAGAACCCAAATTAAAAACCTACAAAAATAAGTAAATATAAAATAAAATTAATAAATGGGTAACTAAATTATGTGCAATATATTGTTACATCTTGTTCAATTCTTTAACAGCAGCAGGAACAAAGCTGCTTTTGTAGCGCTGGGTTTTACTTTTTGGGACAGCAAACCTCCGTCTGGAGGGAAGAAGCTGAAAGTGGCAGTGCAAAGGTTGGGAGTCTTCATTTAAAATGAAGGTAGCAATCCTCTGTACCTGTCTGGTGTACAGGGATGTCAGGCTCAGCTGTGACTCCAATTCAATTCAACTTTATTTATATAGCACCATTTCACAACAACAGTCATCTCATAGCACTATCAACTGTAGGGGGAACCCCCACAGTTGCAGAGAGACCCCAGCAATCAGGCGATCCCCTGTGAGCAAGCACTTGGCGACGGTGGAGAGGAAAAACTCCCTTTTAACAGGAAGAAACCTCCAGCAAAACCAGGCTCAGGGAGGGGCAGTCATCTGCTGTGACTGGCTGGGGGGTGAGGGGATAGAGAAGAAGAAAAGAACAGACATGTAGAGAGCAAACAGCACGATGGGGACTCAATCTATGGGAGAGAACAAACAAATGTTAATGACCAGCAAAAAAAAATATTTCATTGAGAGTGAGGAAAGGAGTGAGGCCCAGTGCATTACTGGAGGTCCCCCGGCTGACTAAACCTATTAGCAGCATAACTAAGGGAGGGTTCAGAAACACATGATCCCTCCCTAATTGTAGGCTATATCAAAAAGATAGGTTTTAGCCCTAATCTTAAAAGCAGAGATCGAGTCTGACTCCCGAATCCAGATTGGCAGCTGGTTCCACAGGAGAGGAGCTTGATAGTGCTTTGCTTGGTGGTCCAAGCAAAGCACTATCCAGTCGCAAATGGTCCAGTCATTTGCTTGGTGACTCACCAAGCAAACGACTGGACGAACTAACTACCTGATCCAAGGATTTCCTCTGTTTCAGTTTTATCTGACCAAACCACGACACTAAAGAAAAGGATAAAACAGATTCAATGAAAGCCCGATAAAACATTGTCATTATGGTTCGGTCAATTTGGAAGCGTGCAAGTTTCCTTAAACAATGCAAATGTTGCTGACCCTTTTTGCACACCCTTTCACGGTTCTCTTCAAAGTTTAAATCACTATCAATAATCGTCCCAAGATTTTTGTAGGATTGTACACATTCAGTGGTCTGGCCTTTTAGTGCAGTGACTTTGTGCCTGGGAGTTTTCCTCCTAAAGTCAATAATCATATCTTTAGTTTTTGTCGTATTCAGCTGCAGGTAGGAATCCTCACACCAGTGAACAAAATCATCAACTACTGGGCCGTGGCCACTCTCACCATCCTGGAGGAGACTGACAACAACTGAGTCATCAGCATACTTTATAATGTGTCTGTTGTCATGTCTGCTCCGACACATGTTTGTGTACAGGATGAAGAGTAGTGGTGACAACACACACCCCTGCGGAGAGCCAGTAGAAGAACACTTTTGGTCAGACAATGTACCATTGACCCTTATTCTCTGTGTCCTGTTGGTTAAAAAATCCAGAATCCAACCCACCAGATTATTACTCAAATCAAATTGTTACAGGAGCCTTTCAACTAAAATATGAGGTTGGACTGTATTAAAGGTGGAAGAAAAGTCCACAAAAAAAAGCCTGGTATGTATCCCATTAAAATCCAGATGTTTAAAAAGCATGTTAAACAGAGTGACAGTGGCATCCTCCACTCCTCTGTGAGGCCTATAGGCAAACTGCAAAGGATCCAATGCATGCTCAGTCTGCTTTAGGACCTCAAATCTGACCAGTTTTTCAAAAATTTTCATTAAAATTGAAGTCAAAGCAACTGGTCTAAAGTCGTTTATTATCAGGGCCCTGACTTTTGTTCACTTTTACAGCACAGACGCCCTTTTAACATCCTGCACCTCAATATTAAAGTGCTGATTGCCTTTGAGTTTCTGTTTCAAACCTTGGGTTTCTGTGCTAAAATCAAAGGCGTCAAAATGACCATAAAAACAATTAAGGGCATTAGCCAGCTCTGTGTCTGAACTAAAACCATCTAAAAACACACGATTACTGCGCTCTGTGCTCTGAAGGCCTGCAATAGTTTTCATACTGGCCCAGGCTGAACCAAGTTTCTTTGTTGCCGTCTTGCTTTCCAACTCTGATTTATAATTTTGGCCTTCAGCTCTTTTGTGGCAACCTGCAGCTCAGAAAGAACCCCCTGTTTAAAGGCAAGTGCTTTCCTCTGTAAGCAGGATTTAACTGATTTTGTAACCCATGGCTTGTTGTTGGGATGTATTTTGACACGTTTACGTGGGACGATCATGTCTCTACAGAAAGCCATGTATGAGCATGTCATGTCCACTCAAGAGTCCAGAAGGGTCTAGAAGGGTAGTATTAATATGTACGATTCACTATGCTCACTCTGGGACACTATGGTATGGTAGGTGGGACAGTACTGTGC
Organism: Pholidichthys leucotaenia; assembly: GCA_020510985.1. NCBI lineage: Eukaryota > Metazoa > Chordata > Actinopteri > Cichliformes > Pholidichthyidae > Pholidichthys > Pholidichthys leucotaenia. The sequence continues at coordinate 229,286,564 of CM035836.1, forward strand.
ATATCTGTGTATATCTGTGTTGTTTGGGGCTGGGTATAGATGTACGGACCGTATGTATGTTGGGATGGATGGGTGTCAATGTTGATATGTACAAAATATAGTTAATTGTCTGCTTGGGGTCTTAATAAGCGACTTTCGCATCTCGGCTCACGCAAAGCATCATGGGAACGTGGCTACCAAACATGCTCTATTGATACATTTAATTTATGGAAAGTTCCTGATCTACGAGCATATTGTATGCATAGGGGTCTTCCCGGTTGTACCCGCAAACGCAAGGATGAACTAGTTGCGCTTGCATTCACGGCCACGTTGCAGAAATTGGTCAAAATGGCCCCCCTGACATAGCAGATTTTTTGTTGTCAAAGGACCAAGCACCCTTACTTGCCAGACTCCGAAACGACTACAAAGAAGGTAAGTGAGTGGTTTGACAGCTCAACTTTGGTTTTGTCATTTTGAGTAAATTTCACTACAAGGCGTAGCCTGCTTACTTAGATCTATAGGTTGATACTACTATAGTTTAAGTACCACACGTTTTCAATGATTTGCAATTTTGTTCTATACCAGCCTACTTATCGATGGCCTTAATTACATGTGTGTGTAGATCAAGCTTCATTACCAATATACAAAGAACTATATCCTAGAACCAGGCCTGCCTGTCCGTACCTGCTACTTAAGGGTTTAAACTCGTGTCAATTAGGCTAGAACTTGAACAATACACAACACTATTTAATTATGTTATAGTATACAGTAGACTCACTGCTTTAATCCAACTATTACGTCCGTCCGGATCCTTCAGCTCCATGGGGAATGTATATAACGTGAATGGCGGCGGACATGTACACATGCTGGTCCCGAAGTTACACGCATGTATGCTGCAAGTTTGCTTTTTCCACCCCTCCAGATGATACATGCTGTTCCCACACATCACTACGGCACAATGTGCACCTGGCATAACGGAGATTTAAAGCTTAAAGCAGACTTTAAACAGCAGTTGTTCAGGTGTGACAGAACTGTCTCTATAATAAAAGCAAGGCGGCTAGCGGAATGTTTGGTAATCGTGAACTTTGAACTCGCATAGTCCGCACATGCGCACTCGTAATGCGAAAGTCGCTTATTGAGGTAATATGTATATATTTCACATGGGTTGTATTTAGGGAAAAGAGGAGTTGGAGTAAATAAGTGTTAACTTCTTCCTTCTCCCTTTTGAGCATTGTATACTGTCACTTTTATTGCACTTGTCATTTGTTTTTGTTTTTTTGCTTTTCTGTTCGAAATAAAGTATCTATCATCTATCTATCTTCTTTCTGTTATGTGCTTTTATTGTGAAAGTGTCAACTGGATATACGTGTTGGAAAACAGCAGCAGCCAGTCAGTAGTTTTTCTCACAAGTTGTAAATTAAAAAAAATTCTAAAATAAGTTCATCATCATAGCAGTCTGTCAGGGGCAAAGCAAAAGAGAAGGTCAGCCTTTTTAAGGATGCTTTCAGCTTTTCTCTACAGGGTAACTGTAGTAAGTAAGGTGTGTTTGCACTTGGTGTATTCAACTTGATGATAGAGGAACCCTATGGTTTTAATAAGTTAATTTTATGCAAGGTTGGCACTTTATTCTAAATTTGTGGATCCATTTTTGATCAAAGCTTGATTAAAAAAGTTTTTTGGTTTGCACTTGATTCCCAATATGGGAAAAAAGGTTTTTGAAAGAAAAAAAAATAACCAGATTCGTCATAACCTCCAATTTCCTTCTTTTGTAGTTTATATACAGGTACAGCTCAATCAATTAGAATGTCATTGAAAAGTTGATTTATTTTTGTTATTCAATTAGAAAAATGTCCCTAAATCAGGTGCCAAGTCCTGTCATTTGAAAATCATGGTCCCAGAGTCTGGAGGAAGAGTGGAGAGGCCCAGAATCAAAGTTGCTTGAGGTCCAATGTGAAGTTTCCATAGTCAGTAATGATTTGGGGAGCCATGTCATCCGGTGGAGTTGGTCCACTGTGTTTTATTTAGTTCAAAGGTCAGCACAGCTATCTACCAGGAAATTGTAGAGCATTTTGTGCGTCTTTCTGCTGACAAGTTTCATGGAGATGCTGATTTCATTTTCCAGCAGGACTTGGCACCTGCCCACACTGCCAAAAGTACCAAAACCTGGCTTAATGACCATGGTGTCATTGTGCTTGATTGGACAGCAAACTCTCCCGACCTAAACCCCATAGAGAATCTATAGGGCATTCTCAAGAGGAGGATGAGACACCAGACCCAGCAATGCAGATGAGTTGAAAACCGCTATCAAAGCAACCTGGGCTTCCATAACATCTCAGCAGTACCACAGGCCGATAGCCTTCATTCCTCACCGCTTTGATGCAGTAGTCGTGCAAAAGGAACCCCGACCAAGTATGGATTGTGTACAGAGACATACTTTTCAATCGGCCAACATTTCTGTTAAGTCAATTTTTAAAAATTAATCTTAGGTAATATTCTAATTTTTTGAGAAACTGAATTTTGGGTTTCATGAGCTGTAAGCCGTAATCATCAAAATTAAAAGAAACAAATGTTTGAAATGTGTCAGTCTGTGTAATGAATCGGAGTTTCACTTTTGGATATGAATTACTGAACTAATTACTGAACTAAATCCACTTTTCAGTGACATTCTGATTTATTGAGGTGCATGTGTGTGCGTGTCCCAAATCGTGAATCGAATGTGGAATGGAAAAAAAAAAAATGGTATTTTGGGGGGATGCCATATCGCCCAGCCCTAACTACACATTCATTCCATGCACAATCATCTCTGCATTATCTCAACACACTCCAAAAGTAGTTTACTTTGCTGCGCTGTATTGGAGCAAATCTGTCAGGCGACCCCGTCTGATTACGTCTCTTTTCTGCTCCTGTCTTTAACGTGCAGCAGGCAAGATTTCAGGAGGCTGTGCAAGGACCCAAGAGGCTGACATACTAGGGCTGGGCAATTTGACCTTAAATCAGCAGCACGGTTATTGATTCTTTCAGGTCGTTTTTTTTGTTTTTTGTTTCCCTCCTTTCTTCTCCCTTATCCCTTTTCACTGACAAGGCTCGTAGTTAAGCAATATTACCCAACAGTGTGGTATCGTATAACTGGCATAAGTCAGTGTGTGCACATACCGTGTGGGTCACGTGACATGCGACGGTGGCCTTAGCTTGTCGATTATGGTCGTCCATCCCGGCAGAAAAAAACGGTTGAGATGACGTGGATTGCCATCAGAAGCTAACAGCAACTTAGCTTCAGGTATCTGTGGACTATATTAATTATTCAAGTATAAGAGTAGTAGTGACCCCAAGAAATTAGTTGAGTAAGAAAGTACTGTATCTACTTAGTTACTTGAGATGTGATTTTATTATTGACAGTATCAGAGGTTTTTTTCCTAAATTTTTATGACTGTTTTTCTGTAAATTTACAAATTTTCCGTTGTAAATTTTAAAGGTTTTTTTCCACTTAAATTTTAAACGTCTTTCCTTATTATTTGTACTTTTGCCCTTGTAATTTTAGGACTGTCATACATTTGAGACTTGATTTTCATTAATTTGTGAGGTTTTCTCAAAATTTTGACATTTTTCTTGTAAATGTAATTCTTTTCTCATCGATTTTTTTTTTTTTTTTTAAACTCCCAATTTTATCTGTACTTTATACTGAATGTTTTTCTCTAAAGTTTATGGTAAAATTTTGACTTTTTCACACACATCTGAGCCTTAATTTGCAGAGCCACAACAAAACCATGACTTTACCTCTGATTTTGAATGAAATTATAAATAAAAATATGTTTAATTCAATAAAAGTCATTAAAAAGACCAAGACACTTCTGCTGTAATATGTTATAGCTGAACAATTTTTATATTCTCCACCCCCACCCCTGGGTCAAAACCTAAATGTAGTTAGTATGCATCCTCTCTCTTACACAATAACTTCAGACAGACCCAAAAATATTCCACATTTTGAGCAATAATCATAAAAGCCAAGGCTGGCCCACAAATGACAACTTGCGAATGCTGCAGATATTGCCCGTGTGCCTCATTAGCAACAAAACTATACCTAAATTCAGTAACACTCTGGGGGCTGAATGAAAACCTTTGGCGGACTGGATGTGTCCTGCGGGCCACCAATTAACATTAACTGACAGTGACCTTCATGCATTTCGGGGGGAGGAGGGTGACTGTCCCAACTCAAACATCCATTATGCCACAGTACTGTAATGGTTACTTTGTGGTATATAAACTTGTCGTTTATCCCTATGAAGCAGAGTATGCAAATGTTGAGGGCCCCCTCAGCCAATATGGGGTTCACTCAACATTTTTTGGAATTAACTTCAACTTTTTCTTGTAAATTTGCAACATTTTTTAATAAATTTGCAACTTTCTCTTGTAAATTTGCAACGTTCATATGGATGCTAGTTGATGGATAGGAGTCCCCAAACGCAGTCTTGTGTAGAGTTTGCAAAAAGCTAGAAACAGCCCTGTATAAAATGGCTTCAGCCATTAACACCAGTGCACAATTGAGGCAACATGAACAGAAAATACAGTACATGACCTATAATTTCTAATCATGTGGTTTGTTATATTATCTTTGTGGTTAAAAAAAAATCAACAGCCTCACAGTCACATTACACGTGACAGTGTGGGGAAACCCAGTTTGTTTGGTCGTGCTTATTTGCAGCTTCCTTCAGATTTCTCAGCAGAGCTGTGGCTGGTTGCAACTCGTTTCAGCTGATGTTGCATACTTCTCTAAAATCATAGAAACCCTTCATCTGACGCTTGTCAGTGGACAGCAGCAGCATGCCTCAGCAGTGCTGCATTTTCCTGCTTCCCTGCATGTTTGCCCTCAGCTTGGGTAAACCAGTCCTGTGTTTTTCCTATTTGTTTGTTGAGCTCGCCCCACTTGACTCCTCCTCCACCTCATTAGTTTTTGCTAGTGCTGTTCTGTGTCTGTGCTGCAATTCAGCAATGCAGCTATTACAGCTCCCAGCTTTTCCAGCATGCCCATGCTAAGCCCACGCTGGCTAAGCTACAACGGGTCTTCTGTCTGGCCTGAAAGGACAGGTGGTTCATAGACTTAATGTGGCACAGTTAACACCACGGCCCCTTGCAGCAGCCAGTGAGGGGAGAGGAAGCACAATGGAAAGCCCTTTTTAGGGGTCATTTTGGTTTATGAGTAAGATAGCAGCCAAGTTGTAACCCAATATGGGAACATAACCTCTCATAAGACATGTTTGTCTTAGTAGATGTTAAGGCTGTGTTTATTCCCTGAAGTGGACTTGCCTCTTAGCTGTGTGTCAACAGTCTTGTTACACATTTTGAAATTTATTAAGATGGTAATTCTTACAGAAAACTCACTAAAATCTTGATATGCTTGGTATTTGTATCAATACAAAAGACAATCATTTGTTGGAAAAGAGGGAAAGAACAAATTGTAAGACCTTAAATCAAGTATTAAATCTAGCCTTCACTGTTAAGCTGTGTGTATTGTTGAATTAAGCTAACAAAGTTGTTCAGCACTCCTTTACCAAACAAGTTTTAAAGAAAAATACATTTACTAAACATTCGACAACTGTAGCTTTCATTGTGCAGTGGTTAACGGTTATCCAAGGGACTAGACGAGAGCTTGTTAGTAGGACATAAGTGAATATGTGAGAACATGTCTCTTAATTCTAGCTCAACACAAGGGATGGATCATTTTGTGATGCCATTTCATAATTACAGTTTATTTAATAATTGTGGCACATTGTAATTTATGTGATGCAGAGGGCAGAATTTAGAGTATAAATTAACAAGCACACAAAAAAAGCCCAGTGGATGCTCCTCAAATCAGATCTTTAAAGTATCCATAGGTGGTGCTCACTCAGCTTTTGTCAGAATTAAGACATATCAATTTACTAGACTGCTTAATAAATTTCAAGCTTTTTTCCATTAAATGTACATTAATCTTTAACATTATGGCCATCCATCCATCCATCTTCTTCCGCTTATCCAGGCATCCGGGTCACAGGGGCATCAGTCCAGGCATAGTAACCCAGATTTTCACCCAGTTCACATAGCACCATAATCTCCATGATCCCTCCTGCAGGTGGTGAACCAGGTAGTCCAGTCAGGCTTTACAGATCCAAATGTAGGCTATGCTTGAAATGCTGAATTATCCTGTAGAGCTACGCAATTACGGCAACATTATAGTATAATTTTTTTAAGCATTAAATCATCAGTATTCTCTTTTTCTGGTCAAATTTGTCACTTTTCACTTTCTTGTTTTGTTTATGGAGCACTCTGGTGACTGGTCATGATGCTGTATATTATCCAATCACTACGGAGTAAATCCGAAGCCCCGCCCATACTTCTAGAAGCCAGTGCATGAAGAAACAGAGTGGTGGCTAAACTTTTATTGATACAAATTACATATTTTCACTGAGCAACTCCATACTTGGGGATGCACACCCTCATAACCTCAGCAAAGCACTTATAACACCTGAGGTCAGTCTGACAAACGGTTTGGGAGGTATCTGAGGAACACAGACACACACAAACAGAGATTTGTTGCATTTATAGATAGATAGGCTTATCATAATGTGGTTTTGCCCCAATAATTATATGGAAAAATTGAAAACTGCTTTCCTTTAGTAACATATTGGAATGGTCAAAGAAAACGGAGGTGGGGGATACTGCCCTCGCTTCAGAGTGCTCTTGTTCATTCTCACATTGATAAACCATGAAATGGATGTTTTCTGTTACTTCACATCTAAGTGTCCCACTGAAATATTTTCATTCAGGGAATTATAAAATAATTTCATATTATATACAAGACAGTGTTGGACAGTGGCATGTAGGCTTTATGGTGCAGCATGGGGGGGGGGGGATACATTAGTTGCTGGATGGTGAGGCTTTTCTACATTAATCTACTGCATTAGCGGTGTCTTGTGGAATTTAAACACTGCATCATGAAATTTGTGAATTTTACCAGTGTTATTCATTTGGAGGCTGCACATTAGTTTGGGAAAATGAGGCTCACAAGAAGATGTGATAATTGTCTAAGATAAGATAAGCCTTTATTAGTCCCACAACGGGGAAATTCCAGGATTGCAACAGCACAGGGATAGCAACACTCAGAGCAACAATCAGAAGGCAAGAAAAAAAAAACAAGCAAGCAAGAGCAGCTAATATACATATGTACATATTACTATAAAATATATATATACACACACAGACACCCAGTGCGGAGCATTGTAGCTAGATGGAATAAATATGTAAATATATAAACACACACAGTGCAGAGCATTGTAGCTAGATGGAATAAATATGTAAATATATAAACACCCACAGTGCAGAGCATTGTAGCTAGATGGAATAAATATGTAAATATATAAACACACACAGTGCAGAGCATTGTTGCTGGATGGGATGAAACAGCACAACCGTCTACTTAGTTATCCTACATGGTATGATTATGTGCCCATACATATTCTCACTCTCCATAGCGACCGGTATTTTCCTAGGTGTATGCCGGAGGGGACCATTGTGTAAGTCTATTGCAGCTTTTGCATTCAAAAAACTATTAGTTTGTTACGTCTTTTTGCTATCTCTGCGAGCAGCCCTGCTTAGGTTGTACAGTCTGACAGCCGTTGGTAGGAAGGACCTGCGAAACCTCTCGGTTGTGCACCTGGGATGATGTAGTCTGCTGCTAAATGAGCTCCTCAGTGCATTCAGTATGTCCTGCATAGGGTGGAACTCGGACTCCAGCAGAGATGACAGTTTAGCCACTGTCCTTCTCTCTCCTATCTCCACCGGATCAAGGCGCTGCCCCAGGACAGAGCTAGCTTTCTTGATCAGTTTGTTCAGTCTCTTCCTATCGGCTGCAGTAATGCCACTGCCCCAGCAGACCACTCCAAAAGTGATGGCTGATGCCACCACCGTGTCATAGAATGTCTTCAGCAGCGCCCCTTGTACACCAAAAGACCTGAGTCTCCTCAGCAGGAACAGCCTGCGCTGTCCCTTCTTGTAGAGTGCATCAGTATTGTGTGACCAGTCTAGTTTATTGTTCAGATGAACACCCAGGTACTTATAGGATGTCACCATCTCGATGCCTGTTCCCTGTATATTTACTGGTGCTGTGAGTATCTAATCATGGAGAATCAGAAATTTGTCTAGCTCAAGTGCTTCACTATCACCAACTTTGGATATGTTACTAATGGACACGTAACCAATCTAGAAAAGTTAATTTGTAGTTGGTGGATGGTGTCAATTTTTTTTGTAATGTCACACTTTGGGGCAGCAGTGGCTCGGGAGGTAGAGCAGGTTGTCCAATAACTGGATGGTTGGCGGTTCGAATCCCGCTCTACCCAGATATCCTGCCATTGTGTCCCTGGGCAAGACACTTTACCCACCTTGCCTCCAGTGTCCATAACAGTGGGTATGAATGTGTATAAATGTTTGGTGGTGGCCGGAGAGGCCGTTGGCGCAGATTGGCAGCCACATTTCCGACAGCCTGCCCCAGGGCAGCTGTGGCTACAGTAGTAGCTTTCCATTACCATTGTCAGTCTGGGGTGAATGAATGGTGTCTATTTGTAAAAGCGTCTTTGAGTGTCTATGATAAAGTGCTATATAAATCTGATTTATTATTATTATTAAAGCTGCATGAAATTTGTCTTTTTTTATTTTCAAACTAATATCTTTTAGACTATCAATCTGATTTACAGAGTACTCCCTAGCTTTTATAATGGACTATACAGTATGTGGGCTGATGCACTGTGAATGTTCTAGTATAAGGTAACCCCCCCCTCAAAAAAAAATAAAATAAATCAAAAAGGACATCTTGTTGAATTGGGGGGCGGGGATTGGCCACGCTACATATTTTTTTAAATTGAAAAGATAAAAACATTGATACATAGTTTTAAAAGAATATAGCCACAAGCTGCGCTCAATGGATCCCAAGCAGCTGTAGACTTCAAGATCTTGTACTGTGTGTGATACATTTCATATTGTGTGTACTATGGGTGGCAGCTCCACCTTTCCGGTTCCGCCGCCACCCTGGGTATAAAAAGCAGATGCGGAAGAGGCACGGTCTCTTTACGACCAGACCTCTGCCTATACGAGAGCGCCTGTATCGTGTTGTGAGTTCTTCAGTAAACCTACGTTCTACTGCACCTCCGGCCTTGTTATTGAAGTACGGATTATGGACATAATACTTGGCGATGAGGATAAAAGTATGGATAAGGGAGTTTCTAGTAATTGGCCATTTTTGGAGCTCCTGGGCGAACCGCCGGTTCCCTGGGCGAGGTGATATGCGGCATTCCAGAACTATTTGGTGGCCTTGAACCTCGGTGAATTGGAGAAACTGCATGCACGAGCGATTTTGGTCCATAATCTCGGCATGGAGGGATGACAAGTTCTCAGCACATTGGGTGAGAGTGATAGTTTTGACGACGTGGTCGGAAAACGTCATAGTCTGGAGGATTCAATTTCAGCAGCGCCACCAGCGGACTGGAGACTCAGTGCAGTAATATGTCACAGACCTGCGTCAGCTGGTTGGGGAATGCCATTTTGGAGCTTTGGAGGAAGAAATGGTCCGCGATCACTTGGCGGAGCACACGCTATGTTCTGCTGCACGGTCAAGGCTCCTCACGCACTCCGTTGAACTGACGTTAGCCACGGCAGTCCAGATAGCTCAGCAGTTCGAAGCAGCGGAAAAACTGTCCAAGGACCTCGTTGAGGCATACAGAACCACAATCGGCGGCACAGGCTGTGGACCTGGATAGCGACGGCAGCGTGGATGATGGAGAAGAATACGCTACAGTTATAAAAATTAGGTCCACCCTGGGATTGCCAAAGTGTTTTGGTTGCGGGTCCACCAAGCACCGATATAAGGCAAGAGAGTGTTTGGCAAAGGGCAAACGCTGTGGCAAGTGTGGACTCCTACATCATTTCGCCAGGGCCTGTAAAAACTTTGAGTGAGGGGAACGACGACGTGAAGTGAGTTCCCCCACTACGACTCCTACGGTTCTTCACACAGTCTCCCCGAGCACAGATGGATGGATTTATTGCAATGTGATGCTAGATGGCATGGAAGTGCCATTGTTCGTGGACACGGGAGCAGTGGCTTCTGTGTTGAACTGGCCTACTGTGAGGAGTTTGTTCCTGTATTATCGAGTGAGAGGACTGTCGACGTCATATTCGGGCTACGGAGGTAATAAGTTGGCCATCATGGGTTCACTGGAATTGACGGTGAGTTACAAGTCGGCAGTGATGTCCAACGTCCAATTCGTGGTGACCGTCAGCGGGTCAAACGTAATGGGCTGCGACATGTTCTACGGCCTGGGCTTCACAATCACCAGTGGCGTCGGAGAGGAGTGGTCGGGCTGTGGTTTGAGGGACCGACCAGTTTCCGTGCGTGGTGGACGATGCGGTATGGGACAAAGACTGGTTTAGTATTCTGGGAGATGACCAGGACCAATACCATCCAGAGCCATCGCGGCAGGGTTCCAGTGCCAGAGTCCAAGTTGCCCCTGGATGTGGGAAACTGGGAGGCACGGTGGAACGCCCGTGATGGCGGATGGAGCCGAGAGGGGTTGGTGGAGCGGTTCGACCTAGAGAGGAAGCCCTGTCTAAGTGTCATGGACATTTGAAGCCAAGTCGAGCTCCTCTACGGGTCGCTGACGTGGTTCGGCCCAGGAGGGAGGCTCAGCTAAGGGGGGCCCATGACGAGAGGAAACAACGAGATGAACAGGGGCGGCTACGGGTGGTGGTTGTTCGGGAGGATGGCTATCTCCAGCTGTCCGATGGCTCATGGAGACAACCCAGCGAGCTGCGGTGCACCAGCGATGGGAAGGAGGTGTCAAGACTTTGACGTGGCTCGTCTCAAGAGGTGAAAAGATGAAGGCGCTCTGGGCGGGACCCGCCAGACGAGTCTCCGGGGGGTGACTTCTCCATTGGGACTGTATGGTAGCTAATGGGGGCGATGTGTCAAACTGTATATAGTGTTGTGTATTGCCTGAGCTACGTAGTCAATACGTTCCTTATACTGAGTGCTATATAAGTTGCCCATGTACGAAACACACACAAAAAAAACATGTTTAAAGTGTATGTATTACTGTGTGGTTTGCCCGGGTTATGGAGTGGTTTTGTTGGGTGTGCCAATAGAACTGTGCAGACGTAAGTATTGACTGTTTGTTTGATGAATGGGAATTTTTCTGTTTGTATAAAAGTTCAGGGGATTATTTTTTTTTATATATTAGAAACACGGCAGTGTTTATTTTTCATGGACTATATATATATATATATATATATATACGTATATATATGTCTATATATCAGAATCAGCTTTATTGGCCAAGTATGCACAACACATACAAGGAATTTGACTTTGGCTAAAAACTTGCTCTCATTGTTCAGGTGGAGGATTTAAATAAGGATTCAATGACAACAGAGTATGTACAGTAAATTACAGTCTGTCCACGTTTCTATAAAAGGATGCAAATATATACAGGAATATATGCAGTTATTTACTCAGACTAACCACACTTTGCAGAAATATATGAAAAAATATACAGTCACACAGTATTTCAATGTGAACTCAGATTCAGTGATATAATGTGAATGAAGTAAAAAGCAGTGTGAGAGTTATGTGCAATGTAATAATGGATGAAAAGTCATGAGTACAGCAACAGGTAGGACTAGGTGAATGTTAGGAGTTCATCAGAGTGATGGCTTGAGGAAAGAAACTGTTCCTGTGACGGGTGGTTTTGACCTTCAGTGATCTGTAACGACGACCAGAAGATAGAAGTTCAAACAGTTTGTGGCCGGGGTGTGATGGGTCAGCACAGATGTTTCCCGCCTGTTTCCTGGTTATGGACCGATATAAGTTCTCAATGGAGGGTAGGTCAGTACCAATGATCCTCTCCGCAGACTTAATGATCCGCTGCAGTTTGGTCTTGTCCTGTTTAGTGGCAGATCCAAACCAGACAGTGATGGAAAAGCAGAGGACAGATTGGATGATGGCGGTGTAGAAGACAACCAGCAGCTCCTGAGGCAAATCAAACTTCTTGAGCTGACGCAGAAAAAACAACCTCTGCTGGGCCTTTTTCCGGACAGTGTCTATATGGGAGGACCACTTCAGGTTCCGGGAGATTGTGGTACCCAGAAACTTGAAGGAGTCCACAGTGGACACTGTGCTGTTGAGGATGGTGAGTGGGGGGAATGAAGGGGGGTGTCGCCTGAAATCCACAGTCATCTCCACCGTTTTGGCTGGGTTAAGTTCAAGATGATTCTGGCTGCACCAGAGGATCAGCTGCTCCACCTCCCGCCTGTATGCAGACTCATCATCATCCCGGATCAAACCGATGACTGTGGTGTCGTCCGCAAACTTCAGGAGCTTCACCGAAGGGTCCTCTGAGGTGCAGTCATTGGAGTAGAGGGAGAAGAGCAGTGGGGAAAGGACACATCCTTGGGGGGCGCCAGTACTAATTTTTCGGGAGCTGGATGTAAATCTCCCTAGCTTCACCTGTTGCCACCTGTCAGTCAGAAAGCTGGAGATCCACTGGCAGGTGGAGGGGGGCACCTTGAGCTGGAGGAGTTTCTGATGAAGAATGCCTGGGATGATGGTGTTGAACGCTGAGCTGAAGTCGACAAACAGGATCCTGGCGTACGTCCCTGGGGAGTCGAGGTGTTGCAGGATGTAATGTAGTCCCATATTCACTGCATCATCCACTGACCTGTTTGACCGGTAGGCAAACTGCAGTGGGTCCATCAGGGGGCCTGTGATGACCTTCAGGTGGTTCAGCACCAATCTCTCCAAGGATTTCATGACCACAGAGGTCAGGGCAACAGGTCTGTAGTTGTTTAATCCTGTAACAGAGGGTTTCTTGGGAACTGGAATGATGATGGAGCGTTTGAAGCAGGAAGGCACTTCACGCAGCTCCAGTGATCTGTTAAAGATCCGGGTGAAGATGGGGGCCAACTCGTTGGAGCAGACTCTCAGGCAGGACGGAGACACACCATCAGGTCCTGCAGCCTTCTTGATCTTTTGTCTCTGAAAGACCCGGCGCACCTCCTCTTCACAGATCGTTAGTGCTGGTGGGAGGTCAGAGTGGAGGAGGGATGGAGTTCCTGGGGCTGCAGATAATCCTTTTGTGTGGGTGGGAGGTGAGAACTGTAGGTTCTTTTCAAACCTGCAGTAAAAGCTGTTTAGGTCGTTAGCCAGCTGGAGGTTTTCCACAGGGTGGGGGGATGGTCTCCTGTAGTTGGTGATATTCTGCAGGCCTCTCCAGACAGAAGCAGAGTTGTTGGCTGAGAAGTTTTTTTGTAACTTCACACTGTAGCTCCTCTTAGCAAGCCTGGTCTCCTTCGTCAGCATGTTTCTGGCCCGCTTGTACAGAGTCCAGTCACCAGTCCTGTAGGCCTCCTCCTTGGTCTGACGTAGGTGCTTCAGTTTAGGAATGAACCAGGGTTTATTGTTGTTGTATATGCAGAAGGTCTTGGTCTGCACACACATGTCCTCGCAGAAACAGATGTATGACGTCACAGTGTCAGTGAGTTCATTTAAGTTAATGGCTGCAGCTTCAAAAACACTCCAATCTGTGCAGTCAAAGCAGGCTTGTAACTTCAGCTTTGATTCCTCAGTCCATTTCTTCACAGTCCTTACAACAGACTTGGAAGTTTTTAGTTTCTGTCTGTATGTTGGAATAAGATGGAGCAGACAGTGGTCAGAAAAACCCAGAGCTGCACGGGGGACGGCATGATAGGCATTTCTTAAAACTGTGTAACAGTGGTCGAGTGTATTTGTGTCCCTGGTGGGACATTTAATATGCTGTCTATATATGTCTATATGCTGTCTATATATATGTGTATATGACTATATATATATATATATGTCGATAAAGATGGCAGAATAATCTGTCTAGCTGTGTGGAGGTGGGACAGTAGTCCACCTGTCCCTCTCAAGTTTTAGTTGTTTTGTGTGCGTGGGTAGACCTATATATATACATATATTCTGTTCATTGTTAGTGCATGATTTGGGTTACAAATTTGGGAGGGCCTAACTGGTGTGTTTTGGACTTTTCTACGGGGGGGGATGTGATGTATTAAGTATGGTACATTTCATATTGTGTGTACTATGGGTGGCGGCTCCACCTTTCGGTTCTACCGCCACCCTGGGTATAAAAAGCGGATGCGGAAAAGGCATGGTCTCTTTACGACCAGACCTCTGCCTATACGAGAGTGCCTGTATCGTGTTGTGAGTTCTTCAATAAACCTACGTTCTACTGCACCTCCGCCTTGTTATTGAAGTACAGGTTATGGACATAACACTGTGTAGCAACAATATTTAAAACCTAAGTTGTGCTGCACGTTAAGTTTTAAAATGCACAGGAGAGACATGGTTTGTACATTTGTTGTTGGGGAGAACAAGACCTCCCTGGGAAGTGGGGATTCAAACCTGCCTCTCCACCATACCACTACACCATACGACTGCTTCAGGTCACACTTCAGCGTTCTCAAAACATAAATGTTCCATTGAAAGGAATTCTAAACAGGTGTATAGCAACAGTATTTAAAATATGTGTACTATACGTTGTTCTCAAATGTGCACAGGAGAGGCATGTTGTACTTCATAAGAACAACACTCTGCTCCTACAATCTGAAACTGGTTCTACAGTGTGCCAGAAGATTTACCTTAGTGAGTACACCACATGGCTGCTTTGGTCATGCTAACTTTTTCATACACTAACAAAATCTTCCATTGTCAAGACACAGGCTAATAGACATTTCATAAAGATGACTTTTGGCACATGAACAGAATTGCATGAAATTATTTTTGTAATTTATTTTTTGCTGAAGAATACTGCTGTGATTGTGAGTGTAAAATTTCATTAAGTTTGGATCGCTACATCAGAAGATAAATCAGAAAATACAGGTACATCTCAAAAAATTAGAATATCATGAAAAAGTTCAATATTTTTTGTCACTCATTTCAGAAAGTGAAACACATATATTATATAGATTCATTACACAGAGAGTGATATGTTTCAAGTGTTTTTTTTTATTTTAATTTTGATGATTATGGCTTACAGCCCATGAAAACCCCAAATTCAGTTTCTCCAAAAATTAGAATATTATATAAAATTAATTTAAAAGAATAGTTTTTTAATAGAAATGTTGGCCGCCTGAAAAGTATGTCCATGTACACACTCAATACTTGGTCAGGGCACACTGCCAAAAGTATCAAAACCTGGTTTAATGACCATGGCATCACTGTGTTTGATTGGCCAGCAAACTCTCCTGACCTAAACCCCATAGAGAATCTATGGAGTATTGTCAAGAGGAAGATGGGAGACACCAGACCCAACAATGTAGACGAGCTGAAGGTCACTATCAAAGCAACCTGGACCTTCATAACACCTCAGCAGTGCCACAGGCTGATCACCTCCATGCCACGCCACATTGATACAGTCATTAATCCAAAAGGAGCCCCGACCAAGTATTGAGTGTGTACATGGACAGACTTTCTGGTCGGCCAACATTTCTATTAAAAAGCTATTTTTTTAAATTAATTTTATGTAATATTCTAATTTTTTTGAGAAACTGAATTTGGGGTTTTCATGGGCTGTAAGCCATAATCATCAAAATTAAAATAAACACTTGAAATATCTCTCTCTCTGTGTAATGAATCTATATAATATATGGGTTTCACTTTCTGAGATGAGTGACAAAAAATACTGAACTTTTTCATGATATTCTAATTTTTTGAGATATACCTGTACCTGCCAAAGAGAAACTGTACAACTTCATTGGCCTATAAAAACAGATTGACATTTTTGGATAATTTTAATAATTTTTCATGATCAACATATGCAGATGATCTCTGCTTAATTCTAAGCAATTTGGATAAATGGCCTTGGAGTAGTTGCTTTTGACTTTGCACATTTTTGAAGATTTTGTGCGTAAAACTTTTTTATTTTTAGAGCATAAGAACAATGGAGAAATGTTGCAGAAGATTTAAGAGATCAGAACGATGAAACAATTTTGAGCCCAGGCCCAGTTGTTCTTGAGATAATTTGCAAAAATGTAAAACTGATGGTTATAGCTCCACCTATGGGCACTGTGCCTTGATTTTTGGTCTCTTGAGTAATGGAGAGAATTTCTAACCAGACTGCAGAATTTCATGTTTCTGCATATTACTGATTTGCCTCACCATGCACTTTTAGAAAAGATGATGATCCCTGCAGTTGTGCTGCTTGGAACCCTAATAAATACAGTTTTGAAAGTACAAACTTTTTGACACCCTACACACTTAAACACAGCAATAAAAACAATGATACAAATAAAAAAAAAAAAAAATCACCATATTTCAAGAGGTGCTCAAATTTTTGCATAAAAACTATTTTCTTAAATGGCTCCTCAGAAAATGCTGCTCAAAAAAGTACTTCAACACCCACAGCTTAATCATGAAAATATTTTTGTATGAGAAAGCTACTGATGGTGGAGAACTAATATTTGTGTGTTCCCTATCGAGAAGTGTATGGGGATTTGTGTTCTTAAATTTGGTAATTTGGTATGGAAGGACCCTTTATTTTAGGGTTCAGAATTGTTTTTCAGCCCATAACTTAGTCCCATAGATTTACTTTTAATATCTGTGCTCATAACGTGCCTTTTGTTCTTGTCTTCAAAATGTGTTTTGCAATGATGTCACGACGGTTGCTTTCGCCGACCGTGGGGGACTGCTGCTGTGTCGGGTGCTGTTCAGGCTGCTGCCGTGGCACTCTGTTGTGGGAACAACAATGGTGGTGCCTGTGTGGCGGAGAGCGTTCACCCCCTGGCACCAAAAGTGGAACAGAGAGCTCACCCGGGCTTTTCAGCAGTCCCTGATATAAACCCTGCCTTCTATTCACTGCCCTGGCCTGCTGCGTCTCAGGCTTCACTCTCTCCCACATTTTCTCACGTTTTCTACCCCTCTCCATCTCTCCCACTTTTCTGTCTAGCCGTGCCTCGTATGTATTTCTCCCCCCCGCCCCCCGTCTTTCCTCTCAATTTCATCCATTGTTTTACCCCACAAAGACATCCATTCACCCATGGCACTTAAAAACATCCTGAAAATGCAAAGCCTTGCAGAGAAATGCCATCAGTCATATTTCTGCCTTAAGAGCAGCTCTCGCTCTCCTTGTCAGTTACTTCCTGTTTCTCATTCACTGAGGGGTCACTGTTTTTCATCGCCCCTGTGTGGGGGAGGGTGAGATGAGAAGGAGGGAGGGGAGTTGGAAAGAATGGACGCAGACGACTAAAAAAGATCTGACGGGGCATCTTTTTTTGGTGCTGTGAAGTGCAGCAGAGACAACAAAAAGTAACTATGGAGAGTCATACCTGCTTAAAATTAATTGGGTGGCTTGACCATTAGGCTTTTATTTTCAATGTCTTCTGCCGAATTTACAGAAAAAAAGAAGATGCAAGAATAGTTGTTGGTTCTTGTCATAAAAGCTGAACTAATATAACAATTTGACATCAAAGAAAAACGGATGACGTGTGCAGGTAATCTGTTGTAGTTGCATTTTTTTTCATACGTGTTGAATTCTGTGGACAGCTGTCGGCACAATAAGTAGCATAGGGAAAAAATGAATAAAATCAGTCCTGTGGGGTAGTTGCAGGATTCATTGCGATCATTGTATTTGGATCCAATACACTGGACAAATTTTTTTTTATCCACTTTTTTACGCTCTGCATTTACTGCACACAGCCACTGCATCAGTGGTTTCAGCTTTCCTATTCATTGTCTATTTGGAACGCTTCACAGTGTGCTCTGGAAGTTTAAATACATTTAAACCAGCAGTTGTTGTCGAATAAAAATATATTAAACACTTTTCACTGTGGCAGCACAGCAAGGTCACGGGATCGATTCCACCCCTGGCCATCGGTGACCCTTCTGTGTGGAGTTTGCATGTTCTTCCCGTGTCTGTGTGGGTTTACTCCGGGTGCTCCGGTTTCCTCCCACAGGCCAAAAACATGCAGGTTAGGATAATTGGCATCAACTGGGGATTCTAAATTGTCCTTAGGTATGGATGTGAGAGTGAATGGTTGTCTGTCTCTCTGTGTTGGCCCTGCGATGGACTGGCCATCTGTCCAGGGTGGACCCTGCCTTTCGCCCAAAGATGATGGGATAGACTCCAGTCCCTCCGCGGCCCAAAAAGGATTAAGCAGTAGAAGATGGATGGATGGATGGACTTTTCACTGTTTGTTTTCATGATATTGAAGGTAGTTTACTACTGAGTCACGATTATCCAGATTGATTGGCTCGACCCAAATAGCTGATTATCCAGATTTTTTTTTTCTTTTGTGCTGATCTTCGATTTTTGAATTTGGTATATGGATAGTCCCCCCCCCCCCAAAAAAAAAACAAACAAAAAAAAAACAAACAACAAAAAAAACAGCATGATTTCAATAAAAGAAACAAATTTATCTTTACCAAATGTACCCCCCCCTCTAAAAAAAAAGTGGCTAATTTAGGAGAAAAATGTCACAAATTTCCATGATTAAGCTTGAAAATATGTAAGAAGAAAAGAATCAAAATTGTATGACCAAAATTGCAAATTTATGAGAAAAAAGTCCTAGAAATTAAAAATGGTAAATGGCATTCACTTATATAGTGCTTTTATTCTCATCTCTTGATGACCAGTGCGCTTTACAAATCCTGCTATCCACCCATTCACACACACATTCACACACAAAAGAAAAGCAGTAAAGTTAAGGGAAAAAATGTATTTAATTTTCAAGGTTAAAATGTACTTAAAATTTACAAGGAAAGTTGCAAATTTATGTGGAATGAAGGATTTAGGGATAGCCCTGGCATTAATTAGCTGGAAGTAGTTTCACATTTGCATGACTGAAAGAGGCTGCCTTTGTCTTGTGTTGTCAGTGCATTGCCGACTGGCTCTTAAACCAATATCATTATCAAGTCAAGTAAAGTAGAATGGTAGTAGTTCTTCGAATGATTTGGCATCCATCCATCCATCCAGCCATATTCTACCGCTTCTCCGGAGATGGGGGTTCTGGAGGCAGCAGTCCAAGTGGAGAAGCCCAGACGTCCCTCTCCCCAGATACCTCCTCCAATTCTTCAGAGGGGACACCATGGTGTTCCCAGGCCAGCTGGGTGACAGTCTCTAACAGTGCGTCTTGGGTGTGCCCCAGGGTCTTCTAGCAGTGGGACGTGCCCAAAATACCTCAAGGGGGAGAGCCGTCCAGGAGCCATCCTAATTAGATGCCCAAACCACCTCAGCTGGCTCCTTTCAATGTGCAGTAGCAGCGGCTCGACTCCGAGCCTGTCCCAGATAACTGAACTCCTCACACTATCTCAAAGGGTGAGTCCAGCAACCTTATGGAGAAAGCTGATTTCAGCTGCTTGTATCTGTATCTCATTTTTTTGGCCATTACCTAGAGTTCACAACCATAGGTGATTGTAGGAAGATAGATTGAGCGGTAAATTGACAGCTTGGCTTTAGAGCTGAGCTCCCTCTTCACCACGACAGACGAGTATAATGTCCACATCGCTGCAGATCACCCACATGCACAGATTGATGTGAAGTGGGTCAGTGGTGGCCTAATGGTTAGGAATTTGGACTGGTCACCAGAGGGTCGCCGGTTCAATCCCTGGACCGGCAGGATCAGATCTGTGTGGGACAGATAACATAACAGTGTTTGCCCCACCCTCCATAACGCCACTGTGCTCCCCTTGAGCAAGGCCCTTAACCCCAACTGCTCACGTGGAGCTGCTCAGTGGCCACAAGTCAGTCTGTGGTTGGACTGGGCAGCTTCCAGGTGTGAATGTGGGAACACCCCCCCCCCCACACACACACACAGACACCAGTTGCCTATCAATGTGTTTGAATGTCCGATAACTATATTTTGACATCCAAATAATTCCGTGACCTGCGCCTGAGTCCTGAATAAGATAAGATAAGCCTTTATTAGTCCCACAATGGGGAAATTCCAGGATTGCAACAGCACAGGGATAGCAACACTCAGAGCAATAATTTAGAAGATAAAAAAATAAGAGCAGTGAATATATAATGTACACATAAATATATATATATATATACACAATGCAGAGCATTGTAGCTATGGAATAAACAGCATAACCGTCTATTTAGTCACCCCACATGGTATGAATATGTACCCATACATATTGTCACCCTCCATAGTGACTGATATTGTCCTAGTTGTATACTGGAGGGGACCATTTGTGTAAGTCTGTTGCGTCTTTTGCATTCAATACTATTAGGTCGTCACGTTTTTTTGCTATCTCTGCGAGCAGCCCTGCTTAGGTTATACAGTCTGACAGCCGTAGGTAGGAAGGACCTGCGAAATCTCTCGGTCGCACACCTAGAATGATGTAGTCTGCTGCTAAATGAGCTCCTCAGTGCGTTCAGTATGTCCTGCATAGGGTGGGACTCGGACTCCAGCAGAGATGACAGTTTAGCCACCATCCTTCTCTCTCCTATCTCCTCCACTGGGTCAAGGCGCTGCCCCAGGACAGAGCTAGCTTTCTTGATTAGTTTGTTCAGTCTCTTCCTATCGGCTGCTGTAATGCCGTTGTCCCAGCAGACCACTCCAAAAGTGATGGCTGATGCCACCACCGTGTCGTAGAATGTCTTCAGCAGCGCCCCTTGTATACCAAAAGACCTGAGCCTCGTCAGTAGGAACAGCCTGCGCTGTCCCTTCTTGTAGAGTGCGTCGGTATTGTGTGACCAGTCTAGTTTATTGTTCAGAAGTTCCGATGGCACCACTCCACGAAGTCCTGGATAAGTCCTCTGTACTCAGCTTCATCTCCGTTGGAGATGAAGCAGACAATCGCAGAGTCGTCAGAGAACTTCTGTAGATGGCAGTGTGTTGTGTTGTGTGAGAAGTCTGCAGTATAAAGGGTGAACAGGAAGGGAGCCAAAACCGTTCCCTGGGGGGGACCCCGTGTGCTACCGATGATCGTGTCAGACACACAATCTCGGATTCTCACAAACTGTGGCCGGTTAGTGAGGTAGTCCAGGATCCATGATGACAGGTGCTGGTCCACCCCTGCGCACAGCAGCTTGTCCTTCAGGATCATCGGTTGGATGGTGTTGAAAGCACTGGAGAAGTAAAAGAACATGATCCTCACCACGTTTCCGGACTTCTCCAGGTGAGACAGGGAACGGTGAAGGAGGAAGATCACTGCATCCTCCACCCCAATGCCATGTTGGTAGGCGAACTGGAGTGGATCCATCGCTGGTCCCACCAGGGGGCGGAGGCGAGCAAGGAGCAGTCTCTCCAGGGTCTTCATCATGTGAGACGTCAGGGGCCACTGGTCTGTAGCTGTTCAGGTCTTTGGGGTGGGAAGTCTTTGGTACAGGTACCACACAAGATGTTTTCCACAACTGTGGTACCCTCCCCAGCTTTCAGGCTCAGGTTGAAGATGTGCTCCACAATCCCACACAGCACACAGAATGCCCCCCCCCCCCCCCAACTCAGTCCGCTGTGCACACACAGCAGCTGCAGTTTGGTTTCTGTGTCTCCTCCTTTAAGCAGAGTTCATGATTTTTCTTGCACATTTTCTGCTATCCTCTCACTGATATACTAAGTTGTCCTGTGTAAACTATCCTTGCTATCTTTATGGAGACAGAGGGTGTATGTCTTGCTGACAAGGGGGGATGGCCTTTTACATTTTTTGTAAAGAATGAATTATTTGAATGGAGATTTAAGATTTTATTTATTGAAAGAAAAGCCTTTTTCGGATTTTTGTGAAGATCTATTTATTTTGAACAGACATTTATTTTTTCAGTGGAAGTTGCCCATTTTTTGTCATTGACCTTTTGCCATGAAAATATATAATTAATGATGAAGCCCATGGTCTCTCTGTGAGATGATAGTTTGGTGAAACTCTACAGCGTATTAAATATCTCCATGAGTGTACAGGTATTAAAATTGATATGCCGAGTAAGTACAGTAAAATTTGTGCTTCTGCTCTATATGTGTCTTTGCTTTTTTCAGTATTTAGGAGTGCCCTTTTTGGGTTGAGCACCTGCCTCCTGAAATGTCTGTACATGTTACTGCTGCAGATGCTGCTCCAGATCGGTCTAGTCAACAAAACCAATTCCCAAAATTTCCACTAGCTGCACCTGTACCTTTTAAAATTGAATTAAAGAGAAGTGACGTGTTTTATTACCCTATAGTGTGGAATTATTTTAATGATTTGTCTAGTTTTTAGAGATGTGGATTTTACTCAAAACTTCTTTTACATCAGTAGACTACCTGCAGCAACACGGCCTCCAAGCACGAACTCCTTGTCCTGACTGACTACTTCTTGCTTACTGTGATGACCATATCAGGCAATGTTCTCTGGAAGCAATCTTGACTCATCGTTGACTCTTTGTTTCTTTGGGACATTGGTTAAGTTGATTCTGAGTGAATGAGTGGAAAATTATTTGACCTCTTCCACCCTGAGAGAACAGTTTACAACCAGTGAAGCAGAGGAGCTAAATGATAGCCAAGCTGCTTCTTTTAGATAAGTGTCCATTTGTCCTTTTGTATTTCAAGACTGCACATTTCTCCTACATTAGAAATTTTTAGTCAGTAAAGTATTTTGTGACTGGTTAATGCTAGACTGCTAGTAGTTTTGAACAGTCAAACCTCAAAGACTAAACTGTTAACCTTCCTGTGATGGCAGAAAGCTCCAGCCCTGGTGTGATTGCTAAACTGATTTACAGGCTTGTCCTTACTATATGTGTTTTTTTGTTGTTGTTGTTGTTTTCAAACGAGGCTAGTTTGGCAGTGTTCTCACATGGCTTGTCACATTGTGCTGTATGTTGAAACATCTGCCAGTGTGGTTCACCGTGCAGCACAATGGAGGGTGGGGCGTTACCAAAGATACTCCCTAATATTTAGTTAAATACTTGGTCAAAGACACAGGAGTTTAATTCCTGACACACTGGTTCACTTTGTACAGACAGATGGGAGAAGGGTTGGGTAGGTGTAACAAAGTGAATAAGACTTTCTATGCAAAGGTTTATCCATCTTATTTAAAAAAAAAAAAAAATCATTGTGGAGAAAGGAGTAGGTGAGGCAACGAGCTGAATGACACAAGACTTTATTCTTTCTCCAACAACATAACAGCAAAACAGCGCTGTCTGGTCTCTGTGCATTCCCCTTTTATATCTTTAATCCCATGCATCGAGACCCAGAGCTTCCGACCATCATACATTGTTGTTTAACAAAGGAATGTGTGGCACATTAACATAACACCTGCGCCGCTACGACACCCTTCTTCTCTTCAGTGACACCCGCGGCTCTTACTCTCCCCAGGGGGTGCATAGAGCTAACGGCCCTGTCTGATACCCCCTGGTGACACCTCCTCCTTCGGTCCATTGTTCTCCCCTTCCCCCCCTGCCTCTCTGGGTGGAGAAAACCCCAACACCATGCCCCCACACAGCCCCCCCTCCCCCCGAACACCCAGAAGGGGCACTAACCCCCCATCCTTTGGGCTCGAGCTGGCGCTCATAGCGGCTGTAGTGGGGGTTGCCGATCCAGTAGAACCTTCCTGCTGGTGAGTCAGTCTGTGGAGGGAAGGGGGGGTGGACATATCAGCGTGGCGAGCGCGGGTCCCTGCCGAGGGATTGCCAACTTGCAGAGCCACGAATGGTGGCCGTCCGTGCCGGGGTCCAGTGCGCATTGTGCCTGCAGAAAACAAAACTGGCCATCTGCAAGCTTCTTGGGACAAATGTGCGGGGAAAACAATGGTGGGCCGGGTCGGGCCGCTCCCAGCCTCTGTCTGTGTAAAAATTGCGTGGGGGTCTCAGCCTCGGGCGCGGGGTTTCCGGTAGAAACTCTTCGGGGATCAGCAGCGGCTGCAAAAAACGAGTTCTGCTGGGGAGGCTGTCAAATCCTCCTCGGGTGCGGAGCGCAGCCCTAAAAGAACCCAGGGCCGGCGGTCAACCCAATTTGCATCCGTGAGCGTACCGTCTGTGTCCGCTCACCAAATGTCCTGATGGTTGATCCGTTGGCGGTCGTAAGCTTGGGACCGCTGCTCCCTACCCCCCGTCTGTGTTGATCAGCAGGATGAGGCTCTTCTGGGAGCCAGAGTCCACCAGAGACCGTCTTCCCGAACGTGTGTCTGTGACATACAGCAGCTTGTTTCTGTCTCCAGCAGTCACAGCTGCTACTGACTGCTGGATGTGCCATTTCCCGACTTCTTGCATTGGCATGGCGGCACGCATCGCTGGGCATTTGAGCTGAAACGGCGATGATAGAAGCAGATCGCCCTGTTCCTGCATCTCCTGGCATCTGCTCCGGCTACCACCAACGGCTCCTCGACCTCGGTGGTATCTCTCCAGGACGGCAGCAGCTCCTGGAGCAGGCTTGCTGCCTGTTGCGTGACGCGCGTCCGGCGCCGCAACCACGTAGTAGTATCTTGTGTCATCCATAGTTATCCCGTGGAGTGCGAACTGGGGTTATATGTGCGAAGACCACGCTGCTGGGTTGTGAAGTCAGAAGTCCGGGAGCTTGACTGAAACAGCGTACGCGGCACTGGTGCTCTCCCTCCAGGTAGTCTCCGGGGTGGTGTTTGGCTCACTCTCCATGGCACGTCTTGGGGTCACCAGTATGGAGAAAGGAATAGGCGAGGTAACAAGCTAAACGACACAAGACTTTATTCTTTCTCCAGCAACATAACAAAACATTGCTCCCGGGTCTCTGTGCATTCCCCTTTTATATCTTTAATCCCATGCATCAAGACCTGGTGCTTCCGACCGTCATACATTGTTGTTTAACAAAGGAATGTGTGGCACATTAACATAACGTAATGGATGGATGGTGGATAATTTTGTCGATGTTGTTGTTGTGGTGGCGGGGGGGATGCGCTCTCTTCTTTTTGGAGCTGGTGTGTACACTCCCCTTCAAAATAAAACCCATCCCACTTCGTGTGGCACACAAAGTGTCTGTTCTTGTGAATATGAAAACTGTTCAGCGCCGATGAGAAGAAAATAAAACAAAACGCTGGGTGCATTTTGCAGTCCTCTCTGTTGTAATGGAGATTGGTGTATTCCACCACTGATCTGTGCTGAGTTTGACACGGAGCAACAAAATTTAAAGACTTATAAAAATGCCTCTCAAATACCAGCCTTCATCACCAGCTTTTGGGCTAAGTGGCGGGAAATTGTTGAGGTTTGAATTTATGTTAATGGAACTTGCAACTGCAGCTCGCCAACTGTAGTTTGAAAATGACTTAAATTTAGTTTGAAAGCAGTTATATACACAGTTGGTTCCATTTCTCATTGGACTGGTGCTACTTCAGTTTGTTCATTCTTCACATATGGCCCTTTTCCATTAGTATCGCTTTGGCCTTACTCACTTCTACTCGACTCGCTTTCTAGCCTTTTCCACTGTACCCAGCACGGTTTAACAGGCGCTATTTTCGTGCCTGATCGAGGGCAGGGTACAACTGTGCTGAAGCGAGCCGAGATGTGATGTCAACAGACTGCGAGCCACTGATTGGTCAGGGCATAACGTCACGAAAGTGTCCGTCTTCAGTGGAATCTTTACGACCGCCATTTGCAATATTTCACGGACTAACTCGGTCACGGAGTAAATACGATATTAAGACAAACGCTGCTGGACCATTATACGTGTTGGATGGTTGTCTTCCGTCACGTCACCTAAGGACTATTTCTGTGTATGCTCGCGGGTAATCGTTGGGACTACTCGGACTGCCCCCTCACTGTGAGTAGCTGTTTGTGTTTGTGTTTGCCGCTGTGCTGCAACGCTTTGGCCTTTGCCCAGTGTAATCTTCCGGTGTGAGTGTTGGGCATCCTGGAGGACTCATAGACTAATTTTCATGTCGCACATGCGACATATGTTGCACTGTACAGCCCTACATATTTACTACAAAATACATGCAGGTGTTCACATTTTAACACCATTAATCTGTTAACGTTTTACTGTCTCACCATGATGTTGTCATTAACAGTGTCAAGAAAATAAACAGTCATGTCCAAAAGTTCAATTTTTTTTATCGTTATTTTGAGTTCACTATAGGTTCACGATAACTGCATAAGCTTCTGAACTACATTTAATGGGTAAGACATTTAAAGTGTACAATTTTGGGCGGTGCGATGGGGCAGTGGTTATCGCTGCGGCAGCACAGCAACTCACCCTTGGCCATGGGATCCCTGGTTCGATCCCAGCCCCTGACCAGCAGTGATCTGTGTGGAGTTTGCGTGTTCTCCCCGTATCTTCGTGGGTTTACTCCGGGATTTCTCCGGTTTCCTCCCACAGGCCAAAAACATGCAAGTTAGGTTAATTGGAGACTCTAAAGTGGCCCTAGGTGAGAATGTGTGTGTGAATGGTTAAGGGATAGCGCCGTACCGTGGCTGCTTCATCCATCCAGGTGGATGCCCTCAATTTCCCATCTGGGGATCAATAAAGTATACAAAATTAAAAAAAAAAAATTATCAGCCCATTGGAATCAAATGGGCCTGAGCAGTTTAGTATGTTTGAATGTTTACCACTGGATTAGTAAATTTAGGCAACACTAATGAGTAAAATATTTACTAGGATCCTGTGTACAGTTAGCAACACTACATCAGTGTTGCCAACTCCCACTCTTTTACCCTCTGTCTCACACCACAAACCTTATTTATCACCCCAAAAATAAGAAAAATGTTGACAATACCATGTTGACTTCCTTTAGATTTTTTACACAATAACCCGAGATTTCCACTGAATCCAGATGCGGTCCGTTACAGCTGCAATCCGGTCTCTACAGAAAATGGTTCCCATTGCAGTTAATGTTCTGCTTCCCACCTGATTTGGACCATTGTCTAACAAATCTGGCTTGTTGGATTTGGATCACTAAAAATGCGCACTGAGCCCATTTTTGACAGATACTGGATCCAGTCTGCAAGGAAATGCCCCGGTATCTAGTGTATTTAATAACTGTTTGTTCATTAAAAACTATTTAAGGATCACCCGTTATTTTCTGAAGTCTAATCCTTCACCACTGTGTCAGTGAAGTGGTGAAGTCAGTGAAAACGTTGACTTATCATACAAACACTTAAACATTATTAGAGCACACAAATCCAGGTGGCGAGCCGGTGCATCACACTTCCTTGTTGTTATCACATTATCGCAGTCAGTCCTCCTTGGTCTTTCTCAAGTTCCCGCATTATTTTACAGTGGATATAACAAGTCTACATAACCCCGTTCAAATGTCAGGTTTTTGTGATGTAAAAAAATGAGACCAGGATAAATCATTTCAAAACTTTTTCTACCATTAATGTGACCTATAACCTGTACAACCCAATTGAAAAACAAACTGAAATCTTTTAAGGGGAAAAATAAAAAATAAAAACTTACTGTAACCTGGTTGCATAAATATGCACACCCTGTTATAAGTGGAGATGTGGCTGTGTTCAGAATTAACCAATCACATTCAAACTGATGTTAAATGGGAGTCGGCACATACCTGCCACCATTTAAAGTGCCTCTGATTAACCCCAAATAAAGTTCAACTGTTCTAGTAGGCTTTTCCTGACATTTTTGTAGTGGCATCTTACAGCACAAGCCATGGTCCGCAGAGAGCTTCCAAAACATCAGAGGGATTTCATTGTTCAAAGGTATCGGTCAGAAGAAGGGTACAAAAGAATTTCCAAGGTATTAAATATACCATGGAACACAGTGAAGACAGTCACTATCAAGTGGAGAAAATGTGGCACAACAGTGACATTACCAAGAACTGGATGTCCCTCCAAAATTGATGAAAAAACAAGAACAAAACTGGTTAGGGAGGCTGCCAAGAGGCCGACGGCAACATTGAAGGAGCTGCAGGAATTTCTGGCAAGTACTGGTTGTTTAGTACATGTGACAACAATCTCCTGTCTACTTCATATGTCTGGGCTATGGGGTAGGGTGGCAAGACGGAAGCCTTATCTTGTGAAGAAAAACATCCAAGCCTGGCTACATTTTGCAAAGAAGAGTGGGTGAATATTGCCACATCAAGATGTGCCATGCTGATAGACTCCTACTCAAAAAGACCGAGTGCTGTAATAAAAGCCAAAGATGCTGCAACAAAGTATTAGTTTAAGGGTGTGCATATTTATGCAACCAGGTTATTGTAAGTTTTTTATTTTTCCCCTTAAAAGATTTCAGTTTGTTTTTCAATTGGGTTGTACAGGTTATAGGTCACATTAATGGTGGAAAAAGTTTTGAAATGATTTATCTTGGTTTCATTTGTTTACATCACAAAAACCTGGCATTTGAACAGGGGTGTATAGACTTATTATATTCACTGTATATAAGTCTTGCGTGATCTTGTAATTTGAACCATGTTATCTGTGCCACTTCAAAACATAAACAGAGCTGGTAGGGATGGGCGCAAGGCTCTGGCCACTCTGAATCTGCAGTGGATCACACCCGGAGTCAGTGAAATCCTGGGTAAGAGCTCTCAAGGCACTGCTGTCAAGGTATGGTCAAGGCTGATTGCCATGGCAAGCAGATTGAACATGTTTTAAAACTTATTCTGAGATAAAGTGTATGAGTTAAAAAAAGGTTATTGTGTATTGTGCCTATCCACGCTCACTCCACCCCCCCAGCCCCCAATGATTAATCGTAGTTAACTAGTTAAAATATATTTAAAACAAAAAAACCCACCCACGATTAATCGAGATTCATTTTATTTCATTCGATTTCCAGCACTGTTGTTTTCTGAATGTCACAACCCGTACCAGTGATCTGAGTTGGAAGGTTTGGATGTTGGTTGATGTTCAATTAAACATTTGAACAGAATTCCGAATTGGATGTGCAAGTGTAGGTGTTTTGTCGTTGGGTTCCCGTTGCTGCTGTTGGATGTGGCCGCTGTTAGTATGCAGGATGTGGGATGGTGATGGTGCTACTGAATCTGCAAATCAGCTCCCCTGTTCCCTCTGAGGTACAGCTGACACACTGCTCACAGATACCTCACAAAGCTTAAAATTGGTCTGGCTGGGTTGCCATGGTGATCTGATGTGGGTTCCACCTCCCATTCTCTCTTTCGATCTCTCCATCTCTCTGTCTTTTGACTGGTGAAGCTGCAGTGCAGTGGTGGTGACAGACTGAAGGATGCTGGAATGCCTCCCCATTAGCTTGCAGTGGTATGGTCTGAAGTCAAGGTCACTGGCTCACACCATCTCTGTATGCGTCTTTGTTGTTGTGTTCCCTGCTCTGCTTTAGATCACGGGATCCTGCTACCCTGGTGCTGCCGGTCGCTTTCGTGTGCGTGTATGTCCATCCTGTATCAGGCCTCCCTCCCGATCAGCTGAGCTAGCACAGACGTGCAAACGTGTCACCACAGCACTTGGGGGGAGGGGCGTAAACGCACTCACAGCAGTGGACAAGATCGACACGACACTAGTTTGTGTGTTGTGGCTACTGAAGAATACAGGTGCATCTCAATAAATTAGATTGTCATCGAATAGTTGATGTATTAAAGTAATTCAATTCCAAAAATGAAAATCCTGTATTATACTTTATAGATTCATTACACACAGTGATATATTTCATGTTTATTTGTTTTAATTTTGATGGTTATGGCTTATAGCTCATGAAAACCCCAATTTCAGTTTCTCAAAAAGTTGGAATATTATATAAAATTAATTAAAAAAAAATTAATAGAAATGTTGGCTGACTGAAAAGTATGTACATGTACACACTCAATACTTGGTCGGGGCTCATTTTGCCTGAATTACTGTATCAATGTGGCATTGCAGGAAGGTGATCAACCTGTGACACTGCTGAGGTGTTATGAAGGCCCAGGTTGCTTTGATAGTGACCTTCATCTCGTTTGCATTGTTGGGTCTGGTGTCTCTCATCTTCCTCTTGTCTCGCATAGATTCTCTGTGGAGTTTAGGTCAGGCAAGTTTGCTGGCCAATAAAGCACATTGATACCATGGTTATTAAACTAGGTTTTGTTTCTTTTGTTAATGTGGGCATGTGCCAAGTCCTGCTGGAAGATGAAATCAGCATCTCCATAAAGCTTGTCAACAGAGGGAAGCATGAAGTGCTCTAAAATTTCTTGGTAGACAACTGTGCTGAATTTGGACTTGATAAAATGTGGTGGACAAACACCAGCAGATGACATGGCTCCTCAAATCATCACTGACTATGGAAACTTCACAATGGACCTCAGTCAACTGGGATTCTGTGCCTCTTCACTCTTCCTCTAGACTCTAGGACCTCGATATCCAAATGAAATGCAAAATTTACTCTCATCTGAAAAGAGGTCATCTACTGGTGTTGGTCCACTGTGTGTTATCAAGTCCAAAGTCAGTGCAGTTGTCTACCAGGAAATTTTTAGAGCACTTCATGCTTCCCTTTGTTGACAAGCTTTATGGAGATGCTGATTTCATTTTCCACCAGGACTTGGCACCTGCACACACTGCCAAAAGTATCAAAACCTGGTTTAATGACCATGGCATCACTGTGCTTGATTGGCCAGCAAACTCTCCTGACCTAAACCCCATAGAGAATCTAGGAAGTATTGTCAACAGGAAGATGAGAGACACCAGACCCAACAATGCAGGGGAGCTGAAGTTTGCTATCAAAGCAACTTGGACCTTCATGACATCTCAGCATTGCCACAGGCTGATCGCCTTCATGTTACGCCGCATTGATACAATAATTCAGGCAAAAGGAGCCCTGACCAAGTATTGAGTGTATACATGGACATATTTTTCAGTTGGCCAACATTTATATTAAAATCAGATTTTTTTTAAAATTAATTTTATGTAATATTGCAATTTTGGAAAAACTGAATTTGGGGGTTACATGAGCTATAAGCCATAACCATCAAAATTAAAACAAACACTTGAAATGCCGTATATCACTCTGTGTGTAAACGAATCTATATAATGAGTTTCTTTTTTTTAAATTGAATTACTGAATTACAGCTTGGTCTGCCTACTCACACTTGCAGCTGGATTAAGGACTTCCTAACAAACAGAACACAGACTGTTAGACTCGGACCCCATTCCTCCTCTACAGTCATGCTTAACACAGGCTCGCCACAGGGTTGTGTGTTGAGCCCCACTTTGTATTCATTGTACACATATGACTGCATACCTGTTCATCCCACAAACCTTATCATGAAGTTTGCAGATGACACAACAGTAGTGGGGCTCATATCAGGAGGAGATGAGTCCGCATACAGAGATGAGGTCCAGAAACTGGTGAGATGGTGCTCAGATAATAATCTGCTATTGAATACAAAAAAACCAAAAGAACTCATTATTGATTTTAGGAAGCATAGCAGTGAGCCGCCTCCTCTATACATAGGCAAGGAGCGTGTGGAGAGGGTGGAGGCTTTTAAGTTTCTGGGTGTTCATATTTCTCACAACCTTACCTGGGCAGTTAACGCCATAGCTACGATAAAAAAGGCTCAACAACGTCTGCACTTTCTGATGCTCCTCAAGAAGAATGGCCTGAATGCACAGTTGCTGGTTTTATTTTATCGCTCTGCTATTGAGAGCATTTTGTCATATGGCATCACGGTTTGGTATGAGGGCTGTTCGGCTGCAGACCGCAAAGCCTTCCAGAGAGTGATCGAGACTGCACAAAAAAATCACTGGCTGTTCTCTCCCTTCTCTGGAAGAGATTTCCAGGTCTCGGTACCTCAACAGAGCTACTGCCATCATTAAAGACTGTGCTCATCCAGGCCATGATTTCTTTCACTTGCTCCCCTCTGGAAAGCGATACAGATCCCATAAAACCCGGACTACCAGGTTTAATCATAGTTTTTTCCCAGCAGCAGTACGTATTTTGAACGGATTTATGTAACACGCTCAGACTGCTGATGTTATTTTAGGTTATTTTGTGGCAATAACCCTGTGTGTATAAGCTGGTCTTTTATATTTATCGCTCAGTATGTTTTCATTATTGCTACGTACATATTGTATTCAACTTTTAGGTAATATTGTTTCAAGCATTATTTATTGTTGTAATTATAAGAATGTTAAATGCATGAGTGAACTGTGAGTGTGATAGTTTGTTTTTAGGGAGCAGCATCTCAATTTCGTTGCATTGTTTATTAACAATGGAATGACAATAAAGGCACTTTGACTTTGAAATAAATCAACTTTTTGATGACATTGTATTTACATGCACACGAGTAAACCGGTTATGATTGTCTTTGTGGACTAATCTGATTATTCAAGTGATCATATAAACAGAATAATCTGATAAAGGCCATGTAACTGGGGTCATTAACTCAAGTGGCTTACCCTCCAATAATCCATTTATTCAGTGCATGTCAACACAACAAAACTGATTATTGCCATTGTCGGTTTATTCTCAGTAATCAGTTTATTGTGACCTTGTGACCATGTAACCGGGGTCATTGTAGTTTATTGAGATGCGCCTGTATGTGACAACATAGCAAAGGGTTTTTTTTTTTCTTTTTTGCAAAACTTGCAGACATGTCACATGATTTGTCTCATATGTTGTCCCCCCAAGAACTCCTATCTTTGGACAGTCTAAATATAGACACAGTCTCAGCCTTCATTTGGGGTGTGTATGTGTGCACAATCACAGGTTGTGTTTTGCTGTGCTGCAGCAGTGTTTATCATTCTCGTCTGTGATCTCTGGGTAGAAGTAGCCAGGTAACACTGTATACACACAGATACACTCTCACAGTATTGCTTTTCAGAGTTATTGGAATTCACCTGACACATGGTCCACCTGTCATACAGCCAAAACAGATAGACTGTTTCTTAAAAACGTTTCTCTGTGGCAGTAGAGCTTCAGTATTCCCCAGACCATGTCTGTTTGATCGACTTACAAGTAACGTTTGGCACCCGTAGGATGTTCTACATGTTGCTGCAGTGTCATTTGACAGTAGCCGTCAGTCAGCTGTAACCATATTTGTGGTTTACAAAGTGGGAAGAAATTTAAAGAGATGTGGTTTTTATCCCCCGATGGTCGAAAGCTAAAGGGGATTATGTTATGGGGCTGTGTGTCTGTCCCATTTTTGTGAAATCAGCTCCTCCTACAGTTTTGTTTTGATTGTTTTTAAACTTGGCACTGTGGAAATGTGAAAATGACGAGGCAGAGTTTATCTCACGAGTCAGGTTTATTCACATTCTACAACATCAGCAAAAACGGAGAAAGTAAACGCAGACATTCGTCCTTTAGATACTCAGGACCTTCAAAGCTCACAGTCATATTGCATTTTATCACAAGCAACAATACATCTTTCCTTAAATCCTATAGCATCCTGCTCATAGTCTCTGGGAGACCAGGAAACCCCCTAAGGTCGTCTCTTGCATACCAAAGACTAAATTTTCTCATCCTCCTGTTATCTCACAGGAGGCCCAGTTCTTTGTTCTCTCTGAGATGTGAAGCTTAAAGTGATACACATGTGGTCCCACATGACCCCCCCCCCCCCCCCAAACATCTAAGATGGAACAACAGAATACAGTCTGCATGTCATGATAAAATCATTACACATTAACCCACGTGCTGCCTGGGCCTCAGTCTCCTCCCGTATCTGCTGTAAGCGGGCTTCGCCACTTCTGCGGCGCCATCCCGCTGGGGCACTGCTGTCTTGGGGTGAGAACTGTTTGTCACTCTCTGTGGGTGTTCTGAGGAGCCCTGGCCAACAGCACATTTTCGTCCGCCACCACAAAGGCGGGTTTGAGCCTGTTTATGCCAATCTTTTCTTTCCTGCCCCCCAAATCTAGCAAAAAATGCTTATCCCCTGTTTCCAGCACTCTAAATGGTCCATCATACGGTGGTCGTAGCAGCAGGCGATGGGCATCGTGTCCAAACAAACTCCGCGTTTTTTAAAGCCTTAGGTACAAAAACGCGCGGAAAACTATGTTGAACGGGGCCAGGCAGCGTGCCCGATTCCGTGCCGCTCTGCAACCGCTGAGCCGGGGAACATTCTGGCGCAGGATTATCTGGGAGAAACTCCCCGGGCAGCCGGACTGGCTGCGCAAAAACTAGCTCGGCCGGGGAGGCTTCTAAATCCTCTTTAGGTGCAGAACGTAACCCCAATAAAACCCACGGTAGCCTGTCCACCCAATTTGCATCCGTAAGCGACGCTCTGAGAGCCGCTTTCAATGACCTATGAAAACGTTCGCATAACCCATTAGCCTGCGGATTGTACGCGGTTGTGTGGTGGATCGTTACCCCCAGGCTGCGGGCCATTGCTGACCAAAGTTCGGAAACAAATTGAGGGCCTCTGTCGGACGTGATGTCCGACGGAACTCCAAAGCGCGCTACCCATGCTGTTAAAAACGCGCGCGCCACTTCTTCGGCTGTGGTTGACGCCAGTGGGACCACTTCCGGCCAGCGCGTGGTGCGGTCTACCATTGTCAGAAGGTGTGTGCACCCCTGTGACGGCGGGAGGGGGCCTACGAGGTCCACGTGAACATGGTCGAACCTCTTAGCCGGAATGTGAAACGGCTCCAAGGGAGCTCTCGTGTGTCTGTGTACCTTGGCTCGTTGACAAGCCATGCAGGCTGCTGCCCACTCCCTAACTTGTTTGCGCATGCTCGGCCATACAAATTTCTCTCCCACCATTTTGACCGACGCGCGCACTCCCGGGTGCGCCAGAGAATGAATCAAGTCAAAAACGTGGCGGCGCCACGCGGCCGGTACCACAGGACACGGTCGCCCAGTGGAGACATCGCAGATTAGGGGGGGCGTACCATCTTGCAGCACCCTGTTCTCCAGCCTTAATCCTGTTGGTCCAGACTGGAGCGCGCACACGTCCTGATCCGCGGCCATGACTGCATAATCTATCCCTACGCGGACCGGGGCCACCACGGCGCGCGAGAGACAGTCTGCCACTACATTCAGTTTACCCGCCACATGCTGAATATCAGTAGTAAACTCTGAGATGGTGGCCAGCTGCCTCTGCTGCCGGCCTGACCACGGTTCTGAAACCTTGGCCATCGCGAATGTCAGCGGCTTGTGGTCAACGAACGCGGTGAAACGGTGTCCCTCCAGCCAGAACTGGAAGTGGCGAATGGCGAAGTGGAGAGCTAACAACTCTGTCGAATGCGCTGTACTTTCGTTCACTATTGCGCAAAGTCCTGCTAAAAAAGGCGAGCTGTTGCCAAGCCCCGGCTACATGCTGCTCCACGACCGCCCCTATGGCCACATCTAACGCGTCAGTAGTGAGCGCTATGCGGGCCGTTGGGTCTGGATGTGCTAACAACGCAGCGTTTGCCAAGGCTGTTTTGACCTCCGAGAATGCTCGCTCTCGCTCCGGAGACCATTCGATTTTATTTGTGGGTTTTTGTTTTTTTAGTGCGGCATACAATGGTTGCATGAGCTGTGCTGCGTGGGGGAGGAAGCGGTTATAAAAATTCACCATTCCCAAAAACTCCTGTAACGCCTTGACCGTTTGTGGCTGGGGAAAATTTGTTACCGCGCGCACTTTGTCAGGCAGAGGAACTGCTCCTTCTGGAGAGACGCGATGCCCCAAAAAATCAGTCTGCGTCACCCCGAACTGACACTTCGCTGGGTTGATTATTAACCCGTGCTCTCCCAACCTCCCGGAATTGCCTTCCCGAGCGCGCATCCGTCAAGTAGAGCAGCTTGTTCTCTTCACCGAGGGCCGCAGCTGCTACCGACCTCCGATCTTGGCGTTTCCCGAGCGCTTGAACTGGCACGGTGGTATACATTTGCGTGCCTTCTCTGCAAAGCGGCGATGGTAGAAGCAGAGGGTGTCTCCTCCGCGATCCTTGGCCCCCACCCCCGCCGTCGTTGGTGGGTCTGCTACCGCCGTCTCTGGCCCCCCGCCATCTCCGGCCATCGCGCCGAACTCCGTCGCTGCAGCGGTGGCCGCGCGCTGTTTGCTGGCGTTGAGAATCCGGTGCGCCTCCTGGGCCAGCGCGCGGAAGTCCCGCTGGGCCAACAACGGCGAACCGGCCAGGGTCGCTCTCGTGGCCGACGGTAGGGTTCTGAGGAAAATGTGGGTGAAGATGAAGTTGTCGTCGTCTGAGCCCCTCAACCTCAGCATGTCCTCCATCAGGTCAATGGGTGTGCCATCTCCCAAGTCGTTCAGAGCCAGGAGCCTCTCCGCTCTCTCCTGGACTGAGAGAGTGAAGCGCTGGATGAACGCAGCCTTCAACCCGCTGTATTTGTCGTCGGCCGGTGGCTGCTCCAAAAGGCTCTGCACCTGCCGAGCCGTGCGGTTGTTGAGCTTGGCAATCACATGGTAGAACTTCGTGTCATCTACCGTTATCCCCCGGAGGGCGAACTGTGCTTCGACCAAGTGGAACCAGGAGCGCGGGTTGTCTCGCCAAAAGTCCGGTAGCTGGACGGTAGCGGCATACGCTTGGCTGGGAGCTCCTGACCCGGCTGGCTCGGGGGAATTTCTTTCACTCATGATACGTCTTAGGGTCACCAGTGTGGAAATGTGAAAATGACGAGGCAGAGTTTATCTCACGAGTCAGGTTTATTCACATTCTCCAACATCAGCAAAAACAGAAAGAGAAAGTAAACACAGACATTCGTCCTTTATATACTCAGGACCTTCAAAGCTCACAGTCATATTGCATTTTATCACAAGCAACAATACATCTTTCCTTAAATCCTATAACATCCTGCTCATAGTCTCTGGGAGACCAGGAAACCCCCCAAGGTCGTCTCTTGCATACCAAAGACTAAATTTTCACATCCTCCTGTTATCTCACAGGAGGCCCAGTTCTTTGTTCTCTCTGAGATGTGAAGCTTAAAGTGATACACATGTGGTCCCACAGTACCAGGGTTTGATATATACTGATGATGTAAATATTGCAATTTAACTCTGATGGGATGATCGTGATGTCAAGATCAGAGAGGTCAGATTTTCCCTAAATCTTGTAAACACAATAACTACTGAAAGAAATTATGTAGGCTTTTCAAATCAATACAGTTGTTGTATCTAAGACACATCTTGGACGACTTACACCCTGACCTGACTACAGGTTTGGGGTCAAAAGTCAAAGTTAACATTACATTTGCACTACTGCTATAGAACGAGTAAAGCTAGGGCGACCAAACCTGCTACACAGGTTCATCTTGGGCTCCTGACTTCTGATTATGGGTTTGGAGTCAAAAGGTCAAGGTTAACATTCCCAATGCCTTATTACTCTACAACGAGTAAAGCTGGGGTTACGAAACTTGGTACACAGGTTCACCCTTTGACCCTCACCTCAAGGGTGACTATAGTTTCTGGGTCGCAAGGCCAAAGGTCAACATCATATAAACAATATCTCAACAACAAAGAAGGCTAGGGTCACCAAACTTGCTACACAGGTTCACCTTCGGACCCTGACCTCTTACAATGGGTTTGGGATGAAAAGGTCAGAGGTCGAGGTTAACATTGTCTTTGCACTATTACTATAGAATGAGCAAAGCTACGGTCAACAAACTTGGTACACAGTTTCACCCTTAGACCATGACCTGTGATTACGGGTTTGGGGTCAAAAGGGCAAAGGTCATGGTTGGCATTCCCTATGCCCTCTTACTAGAGAAGCTCTCTAGGGTCACCATACTTGCTATGCAGGTTCACCTTGGGATCCTGACAAACAAGTATGGGTTGTATACAACTATTTTTGTTGTATATTCATGGGTGATAGGCTTATCATAATTTGGTTCTGCCCCAATAATTATATGGAAAAGTTGAAAACTGTTTTCCGTCAGGAACATTCTGATCTTCAAAGAAAATGGAGGCGGGGTATACTGCACTCATGTCAGAATGCTCTTGTTCTTTATCCTGGTTACTACAGAAATTTGTGATTTTTTTATTTATTTATTTTTTAATTCCACTGATAAGTTTGTGACTTTTTTCATGTAGGTTTGTGTTTATTTTCTTATAAATTTGTATGTTTTTTTCCCTCTGAAATTTGTATTTTTTTTCTCTGAATGCCCCCCCCCCAGTTGGAAATGAGTCAAAAGTGGTGCATAGGCTTTTAGTCAATTATAACATTTGATTATTTTGTTTTTTAATTATTTGCTTAATCGACTAATTGTTGCAGCACTTGTGTATGGCTGTTCATTAAAGAGTTTTCCCGACTCATTTCCCATGGACTGAGGGTGCATTCACACCTATGGGCTTTACTTCATTCCAATTGAACTAGAGTTCATTTTCTCCTTTGGTGTGGTTCTTTTTGTCCGATGAGATCACGGTAATGGCAGTCAGGTGTGCACCAAAACAACCATACTGAGACCACCTAAAAGAGGTGGTCTTGATCTGAATCATCTAGCAAACTCTGGTGCGGTCCTTCAGGTATGAAAGCATACCAAACTATAATGGGACCAAAAGCTAGAAAGCACATGAATTGAGGGTGTTGTATTATGAGCATATTTTAATTGATTTCTTTCAAACGCCTAAAACACACAACCAGATGAATTGCACACAAAGCAGGAGTTGGAAGGAGAAACAGAGTAACTTTATGATTACTTAAAAGCTCCTCTGTCCAAAACACACAAAAAATACAGAAAAGGACTCGTTAGCAAACAGTCCATAGAAAGGGGAATTCAGAAATAAGCTGCTCAATGCCACAACAACTCTAAAAAGGCCTGTGAGGAGTACAATAAAGTGTAAAATGCGCCGGATTAAACAGGACGCTTTAGTGTTGCACAGAAACCTATGACCCCTCACAATCTGCCTCCTTATTACTACTTTTGCTTAATGAGTAATGCAGACACCACACATGCAGACAGTGTACAACATCGCCATGTGCAGCCACACATTCTGATGGGTCACAGATTTCCATGTAACTATGGGGAGGAAAACAACTTCCTGTGTTTATAATACCCACACAGGCTATTTCTGTCCTCTGTCTGTTGACTAAACACCATCTCCCATATTTAGTTTGCCATCCATTTAGAAACTACCCGTGCCAGAGATGATGTGACTGATAACTCAGGGTGAAAGTCTTCCTCCCACCAGAACCGCTTCTGCACATTTTACTCTTTATCCTGACTTTACCTTTGCTTCTCTTCCTCCACCAGTGCGGGGATGTCGTCCGGGGAAGATCGTGCAGATGACGGAGGCAGAAGTACGTGGCCTCTGCATCAAGTCCCGGGAGATTTTCCTCAGTCAGCCCATCCTTCTAGAGCTAGAAGCTCCGCTCAAAATCTGTGGTTAGTATCATTGCTTGCTATGCTAGCCGTCTCCCTCTTCCTCTCAAATGTATTTCCTCTCACCTCTCCCTTCTGTCCGTTCTCCCTTCCAGGCGACATCCACGGACAGTACACAGACCTGCTGAGGCTCTTTGAGTATGGTGGTTTCCCTCCAGAGGCCAACTACCTGTTCCTGGGAGACTACGTGGACAGAGGGAAGCAGTCTCTGGAGACCATCTGCTTGCTGCTGGCGTACAAGATCAAATACCCCGAGAATTTCTTCTTGCTCAGGGGCAACCACGAGTGTGCCTCCATCAACCGCATCTATGGCTTCTATGATGAGTGTGAGCACCGTGTTCTCTTAACACTTTCAGTCCCCCTTTTAAATGAGTTTGTGGTTCAGGGGTCTGCCACCTCGACTATGAAGCAGTTTTTTTTTTTTAAATTAAATCCCAAAATGAATCTGCATGAACCCACAAAACATATTTGAGCCCCAAAATGAAGGTAAAAGAACTATGTAAAATTGTAACATTGGAGAGGAAAGGATGCAGGCGAGGCATGAGCTGGACGACACAATCTTTATTTTTTTCCTCTAACAACATAATACAGCCATGAGCCTCCAGCGCAAATGCGCTGGGGCTGAAAAGCCCCATAAAGAGGAATGCTATCGGTCGTTGTATATTCGCCTTTTATAGCTATAATTCTCATGCACAGCGACCGAAGCTTCCGACATTATACATGTTGCATGGACAAAGAGAATGTATGGCACAGTTATCATAACATAGCTTGAAACATACATTACAGTTCATTCACACCCCTGCGTCTTCACATGCCAGCTTGGTGTGGCAGGGGGCAAAAGGTACCTCTTTGTCTGGTTGGCTCCAGGTTAATCTTCCTCTCGCTGGGGGGGGGGGGGGGGGGGGAGGGGTGTATAGAACTAACTGTCCCGTTTGAAACCTCCCGGAGACACTTCCTCCTTCGGTCATTATTCTCCTCTCCACCCTGCTTATGGGTGTGAGGAAACCCCCAAACACCGTGTATTGTGTCCGCCGCAACATTGTTCTCTCATAAACAACTTTTTTCCTCTTAAATTTGAACTTTTTTTGTAAATCTGTGGCTTTTCTTGTTAATTTACAACTTTTAAACATAAATTTGCTCATTTTCCCTTAAATATGACATTTTGTTCCTGTTTTCTTTCTGGTTTCTCTCCCTCCTACAAACCAACTGGGTTTTTTTTTGGGGGGGGGGATTACATTTTTATATCATTAGTGGACTTTTTCCAGCTGGTGCATTGTGACATGCACTACACAAAGAGCAGAGATAAACAAACCTATCATCTGGTCAGTCACTGCAACAGATAGTGGAGTCAGTTTGTCTTGGCCTGTCCTTGCTACTGATAATACCTCTATCTGCCAAGAATGTGCCGCTAGTCCAGCAAAAGCTAGCAGTACTCAAATACTTTGCATGCAGTTTCATGACATGGTCAGTCAGAAAGCAACTCATACCAGCTTGGACGTTGCCCGGGTTTGCAGGGTCAGGAGTTCCTGGCAGCAGAGGGCGGAGGACAGAGCTGCGTGGAGGAATCTGATCAGACCTAAATGAAACAGTCATTGTCGCCCGTGACAGACTGCCATGATGATGATGATGATGCAGCTTATCTCATAAATTTGATTTTTTTTTTTCCCTTGAGAAGCTCAAACTTTTTTCTCCGAAACATGAAATTATTTTCATAAATTTACAGTTCATTACTTGAAAATTTGGATTTTTTTTCCTTCATTATTATGAAGTAAGTGTTGGTTGACATAGTAGTGATGGGAAAAGACTGATGGTGTGACATGTAGATTTTTTGTACCCATTAATCTCACTTTCACATTAATTTGTGAGATGATTGATGATGGGAGTTAACTGCAGTCCCTTTCAGAAATAACGTTGCTGGAGCTGACTTTGTGAGCTAAAGGTTTAATTAAAAAGTATCATTTTAATCAAAAGTTTTTAATTAACCCTCGAGGCACCTTGGTGGACCAAATGTGTACGTTTTGCTTTTTTTTTTTTTTTTTTAATTTCTCAATATATTGGTCAGTTTAAAGGCTTGTTGTATGAAACTTGGCCAGTATTTTTCATTTATGATGACTTTTAAAATTCCATGCCGTTCCCCCCATGACATGGTGTATAGAACAGATTTTCATATATGCCTACACTCTTTATCCTCGGGCCCAATTTGGTCCCATTGACTCCCATTATAACCACATATTTTTGACATACTGTAATCCTGACATATTACAATGCTTTTCCCATAATTACCAAATTAATCTAAGCTTCTACCTTCAAAATACAGGGAAAACAGGTTTTAGGTGTGATGACCCCCCCCTCCCCCAACCCCACCAGGGGTAGCAGAGCTTCATCACAAAGTTTTAGTGGAGGCCTGGTTCTTTTTCCTTGCAAAATGCATGGCAATAAAAAAAAAAGTGGAACACCATAAAAATGGGCCTGGTGTATTAGGACTGATATAACTGACTGGTGTGAATGTGGTTGAGATTGAGGAAGAGGCGATGGAAGAAGACATCTCTCCATGGAGATCAAAAATGGGGAAATCCTGTGGTCTCCCACACATGAAGGGACCCTGCCATTCTTTACCCCCAGGGCTGATTTATATATATGACATCTTTATTA
The DNA here is from genome assembly GCA_020510985.1 of Pholidichthys leucotaenia. Lineage (NCBI taxonomy): Eukaryota > Metazoa > Chordata > Actinopteri > Cichliformes > Pholidichthyidae > Pholidichthys > Pholidichthys leucotaenia. Next base: position 229,328,330 of record CM035836.1, read on the forward strand.
TACACCCTCCAGTGTGTGCCTCCTCAGCCTCCCTGGGAAGGTCTATGCCAAGGTACTGGAGAGGAGAGTCCGGCCGTTGGTCGAACGTCAGATTCAGGAGGAGCAATGTGGTTTTCGTCCTGGCCGTGGCACATCGGACCAGCTCTTTACCCTCTCGAGAATCCTTGAGGATTTGTGGGAGTTTGCCCAACCAGTTTACATGTGTTTTGTGGACTTGGAGAAGGCATTCGACTGCATCCCTCGTGTTTTTTTTGTGGGGGTGCTTCGAGAGTATGGGGTATCGGGCTTGTTGTTACGAGCTATCCCGTCTCTATACGACTGTTGTGAGAGTTTGGTTCGTATTGCCAACACTCGGTCGGATTCATTTCCAGTGAAAGTTGGACTCTGCCAGGGCTGCCCTTTTTTTTGTTTGTTTTGTATACGTTATTAATTCCCAGAGGAAAATTCAGGGCATCCACCTGGATGGATGAAGTAGCCACTGTACGGTGCCAGTCCCTTCACCATTCACACCTAGGGCCACTTCAGAGTCTCCAGTTAACCTAACTTGCATGTTTTTGGCCTGTGGGAGGAAACTGGAGTACCCGGGGTAAACCCACGCAGACATGGGGAGAACATGCAAACTCCACACAGAAGGGTCACTGTCGATCCCGTGACCTTCTTATTGTGCTGCCGCAGTGCTAACCACTGCGCTACCGAGCTGTCACTGATCCTGTTCATAATTTTTATTGACAGGATTTCTAGGCGCAGCCAGGGAACGGAGGGTGTCATGCTTGGTGACCACAGGATCTTCATCTCTGCTGTTTGCGGTTGATGTTGTCCTGTTGGCTTCATCCAGCAGTGACCTACAGGTCTTACTGTGATGGTTTGCTGCTGAGTGTGAAGCAGCTGGGATGAGAATCAGCACCTCCGAGTCCATGGTCCTCAGCCGGAAAAATGTGGATTGTCCTGTCTGGGTTGGGGACAGGCTCCTGCCCCAAGTGGAGGAGTTTAAGTATCTTGGGGTCTTATTCACGAGTGAGGGGAGAATGGAGCGAGAGATTGACAGACGGATCGGAGCAGCATCTGCAGTGATGTGGACGTTGTACTGGTCTGTCGTGGTGAAGAAGGAGCTGAGCTCTAAGGCAAAGCTGTCAACTTTCCGGTCAATCTACGTTCCTACCCTCACCTATGGGCATGAGCTTTGGGTAATGACCAAAAGAAAGAGATCACGGATACAAGCGGCTGAAATGAGCTTTCTCCGTAGGATTGCTGGACTCACCCTTAGAGATAGGGTGAGGAGCTCAGTCATCCGGGAGAGGCTCAGAGTAGAACCGCTGCTCCTCCACATTGAAAGGAGCCAGTTGAGGTGTTTCGGGCACATCCCACTGGGAGGAGACCCCGGGGCAGACCCAGGACTCACTGGAGAGACTGTCTCCCAGCTGGTCTGGGAACGCCTTGGTATCCTCTCTGAAGAACTGGAGCAGGTGGCTGGGGAGAGGGAAGTCTGGGCTTCTGTGCTTGAGCTGCTGCCTCTGCGATCCGGACCTCCGGAAAAGCGGTAGAAAATGGATGGATGGATCTTTATTACACTTTTATGAAAAGGACTATCTTGGGTCCCAAGGGTAAAAAGTGTATATTCAATTTAAAAGTGCCTCAAGGGTTGAGGGTGTTGGGGAAAAAATGCACATTTATGAGGAAAAAGTAGCAAATTTTTGAGAAAATTTTAAGAGAAGTAACAAGTGCATGAGGAAAAAGTAACAAATCTACGAGAAAAAAGTTGCAAATTTACAAGAAAAATGTAGCAAGTTTGAGAGGAAACTTGCAAATTTACAATAAAGTTGAAGGCAATTTTTAATTCTTCCCCAAAAATATGTTGACATTAAACTTGTAGCTTGAGGTCCCCCTAGTCACTAGGTCACGGACCCCCTCAGACCTCAGTCACTAGGTCCTAATGACTGAGGTCTGAGGGGGTCCATAGCATTTGCGTGCTCTGATTTATAGGCACAAACGGCTTTGCTTGTAAACCTGCTTTCTCTTTGTGCTCCTCAGGTAAACGCAGATTCAACATCAAGCTATGGAAGACTTTCACCGACTGTTTCAATTGCCTGCCCATCGCTGCCATAGTGGACGAGAAGATCTTCTGCTGTCATGGAGGTATTTCTGTTCTAGTGACTGTGTGCGCTTTTGATCGGTGAGAGTCTGATGGGATGTTTTTGAGATTTTTCAAATGTGATGTTTGTCCCTGTGTTTTTTTTTCTTTTTCTTGCAGAGGTGTGTGTCAACACTTGATCCTGTTTTCCTCTCCTTACTCATCCTCATGAGCTTTGATTTTTTTTTTTCTGTGCTAATCTGTGAAATAGATGGGTCAGAGCCAGTTTAGAGCTTTGGTGACATGAGCTGATATGCGGAGGGTGAGAGCAAAGAGATTTACAGATGGTCTTGTGTCACCCGCAGGCCTCTCTCCTGACCTGCAGTCTATGGAGCAGATCAGACGGATCATGAGACCCACAGATGTGCCTGACACAGGTATGTTGACAATGGAGGAGGGCAGAGGAGCCCGAAAATAGTCTCAAGTTAAAGTACAGTCACCTTACTCAAGTATAAGTTAGGACTATGCAATAAATCAATTTTTAAATTGAAATTCAAATGAATTTGTTTCATGATGTCGAAAAAATGAAAATGATGGAAACTGAATTTCCCTTTTACTAGATGAAATACAAACTAAGCCCCTCCCCCACCCTGCCACTCTTCTACACAGATCCATGTGTAGTGAAGCATGGCGGTGGTCATCAGTGAGGATCTGCCATTTATTTTGTAGACGGTAATAATGCTGGGTAAATAACACATTGAACAGAAAAATCTCGCAAAATGTTGCAAATTAGGTAATAAGAATAAAATCATACATTTATCACAAAAAAATGGCGAAATTCTAAGACAAGATGGGTGCATTTGTTAGAAAAAAAAAAGTTACAGATGTACAAAAAGAACCTCACAAGTTAGTGGAAAAGATAACTTTATTAATCCCACAAAGGACATTCAATTGCCACCAGTCCAGAACAACCATTCACAACACGTTCATAGCAACATGACACTTAAAAACAGGAGCAAAGAGATTTCTCTTTTTTTTTACTCTAAAATCGACTATAAGCTTTTTAGTTTTTGTGACATTTAATTTTAAAAAGTTTCTATCACACCAGCTGACGAAAACTTCAATCTCACTTTTGTATTTGGAGTCATCTCCTTCATTCAGAAAGCCCACCAAGGCAGCATCAGCGGAAAATTTCTGTACCAAGAGGGAATCCTGGCTACACCTACAGTTAGCAGTGTACAAAGTAAAAAGAAAAGGGAACAACACTGTGCCCTGAGGAGCTCCTGTGTCAGTAAAAATAGTGCTGTACACTCTACTGCCAACCCTGACAAACTGGGGGAAAAAGGGCCATGTTGATCATTTAAATAAAAAAAATGCCATTATAGGCTGATATATCTGCAAATATCAGTGTTGATTTTGACTGGGCTTAAACTTTTGGTGGTCCAGAGGAAGTGAACCTCCTGAGCCTCTCTGCTTTCCTCCTCCTCCATAAACTTGCTCATTCTTGTCCTTATATGGCAGCCCGTGTTCAAACTCTAGCTGCCCACATCTGCCTCTGAGATCCTCTTATGGTGTTTCTGGCTGGCTGTGTGTGTTGGGATTTGAAGTGTGTGTGTGTGTTCTGACTCTACATGTGACGTAAGAATGACTTCCTATGGCACAGGAGCTCACGGCCCCTACTGTAGAAAACATATTTGACCAAAAAAAAAAAATCTGCATGGAACCACAGAGCATATTGGAGCCTTAAAAGAAGGTACAGAAGTTTAACAAATAAAATTTTCAGCTCTTTCTTGTTAATTAAAAAAAAAAAAAAAAAAGATAGACCCGTCTTTAGACGAGACACATTGTCATATGATGATGTCTGCCTGTCCGTCTGTCCATCCATCTGCTCATACAACTTTAAGCTGTTTTATTCTGTTCTCTTTACTGTATATTGATGTTTAATTTGTCTGAGTCTGCCGTCACACTGCAGGTGTTAATGCTCAATTCTGATTTTTTTGCTGACAGACGATTTTTTTTGTGTGTGTGGGCGTTCACACTATAATTTAAATGCAGCCCCCATCATACTCCATTGTGAACAGTCTATGGCTATGAAGTGACCCACATGCGCAGAAGAAAATGTGACATTTACGGAAGTGGATACGAGCCTCGAATGACTGAGGGGGACAGAACTTCCTCAGCTTGACACAGCGCAGCAAAGTTAAATGTTAAAATCATCCAGAAATGATTATGCACAAAATAAATATAGAGTGCAGCACATGGGACCAACTTGCCACTGTTGTCTAATTTGTGGAGGGGAACTTGAGATTTATAAAATAAATAAATGTGCCAGTTGGCTTCATTCCTCTACCCCAGATAACCGCTGTGATCAGCTCTGCTTTAACTGATCTATTAAACAGCTCTTTTGAAAATGAGACCCCATATCTCAATGGGATTACCTGAATAAATAAGGTTAATAACAAATAAACAGTGCAGCTAGTACCAGCGACATGACACCGGTCCTGCACAGGAGGGAGAAGCAGCCAGAAACTCCTCGCTCCCGTGTGTCCTCGTATCCCTGCGACTGCACCCGACCAGCTGACTGCCACCGGCGTTGCCTCTCCGTATTTTCACGATGCATGCGTTTCCCACATATTGATCAACAACTGATGTGGCTATTCCACTCCACAATCATGTCTGTATTTAAATTTTTTTTTAGATATTACAGCCGTGCAAGCACTGTCAGCCGGGACTCACGGTCTGCTGTTTACAGGTTTACGGGCCCACATCCCAGGAAAAAGAAATTTGCAGCAGCCAAAACTGTACCGTTACTGTGCTGCTGTGATGCTTGTCTGACAGTTTCAGCCCGACTCAGAAATCATACAGAAATGATTATGCTTGATGGATGGTTAAGTTAATCCCTCGCACTGCATGTGGGACACCATATGGTGTATGGAGCGGCGCCTGTCTCCGTTTCACTGATCCTAGGCCACACAGCTACTGTGAGTAGTGAAAGCTACAGTAGGGGATCAGTCTGTGCATTAACTTTCCTTTCCCCATTCTGTTATGCTGAGCACCAAGCTAGAAGGCAGAAAGTACCATTTTTATATGGTCTTTGGTATGACCTGGCCAGGATTTGAACCCACGACCTCCCGGTTGTGGGGTGGACGCTCCACCAACTAGGCCAGCACTCTGGTAGATGATGGTTGGGTGTGAGGTCAGAAGGTCAAAGTTAACATTCCCGATGCCTCATTACTGCACGAGTAAAGCTAGGGTCACCAGACTTGGTACACAGGTTCACCTTGGGATCCTGACCAACAACTACGGGTTGTATACAACTATTTTTGTTGTATATTCATGGATGATAGGCTTATCATAATGTGGCTCTGCCCCAATAATTGTATGGAAAAGTTGAAAACTGCTCTCCTTCAGTAACATTGGGATCTTCAAAGAAAACTGAGGCGCGGGTTACTGCACTCACCTCAGTTCTCTTGTAAATCTGTTACCTTTTCCAGCTAAAATTGCAATCTTTTTCCACATGAATCTGTGATATTTTCTCCTCAAAAAATTGCAACATATTTTGTAAATTTGTTTTTTTTTCCCCTGGCGTCCTCTCGGCGCCACACCAGTAGGCTGCCTTTTGCAACAGCGGCTCGATTCCGAGTTTTTTTTTCCCTTCCTCTCTCTTTTGATCACTTTTTTTTTCACCCCACTTATATCACGGACACACAGATCGTCCCAAATGTCTCCTGAGCCGGTGGACGGAGCCACTGTTTATAGCAGGATACGATACAACAGGGAAGAGCTGCTAGCATTTAACTGCCACCCGGTCCCACTGGAAAAACTCGACATACCGAGAGAATTGAGGCGAAAGCGTCGCGGCTGCCGGGCTGGAGTAAGGCGGAGGACAAAAAATATAAGGTACAGACCCTCCCTTCCATCTATTGTCATGGGAAATGTACGGTCGATACTGGAAAGTTAGATGAGCTAGCGGCTATCTCCCGTTATGATAGCACTTACTGGGAGTGCTCTCTCCTTTTGTTTACTGAGACGTGGCTAACTGAACTAGCAGCAGATGCTAACATTGAGCTGGAGGGTTTTCACATGATACGAGCTGACCGAACACCAGAGAGTGGCAAAGCTAGGGGCGGTGGAGTGATAATGTATGTTAACAACAACTGGTGCAGACCGGGACATATCATTGTTAAACAACGACACTGCAGCAAAGACATTGAGTTGCTAGCTGTTAGCATGAGGCCTACATATCTCCCGAGAGAACACTCACACGTGATCTGCATTGTTGTTTATGCAAATCCGACGGCGAACGCTGGGACAGCGCGTGACGTCATCCATTCAGTAACCAGCAGGCTGCAGACAGAACACCCAGATGCTCTTCTCCTCATCTCAGGCGATTTCAACCACGTTTCACTGTCTCCCATTCTGCCCACTTTCACCCAGTATGTCACATGCCACACTAGAGACAATAAAACACTGGACTTATTCTACGCAAACACTAAGGAGGCGTACACCTCATCACAACTCCCCCCACTTGGGAGATCGGATCACAACTTGGTTCATCTCCGACCGGTGTACAAACCCCTAGTGCACAGACAACCTCCGGCCATGCACACTGTGGAGTTATGGTCTGAGGAGACAATGGACACTCTAAAGGGCTGTTTTGAAGCCACAGCCTGGAAGCAGCTCTGCGATCCACATGGTGAGGACATCGATGGCCTCATTCACACCTTCACGGGCTACCTCAGCTTCTGTGTGGACAAATCCGTTCCCACCAAGACCATACGGCGTCACTCAAACAACAAACCCTGGATCAACCCTGAGATAAAAACACTTCTGAGAGAGAAGAAGAGGATCTTCAGGTCGGGGAACAGGGAGATGCTGAAGTCCGTACAGAGGGAGCTGAGGAGAAAGATCAGAGAAGGCAAGGACAGCTTCAGGAAGAAGATGGAGGACAAGCTGCAACAGAGCGACATCAGCGGGGTCTGGAGAAACCTCAAAACCATCTCGGGGCTCCAGAATACCTCCCCCCAGGCCACGGGGGGCAGGGAGTGGGCGAACAACCTGAATCTGTTTTTCAATAGATTTGACCAACCGCCCTCCCCCCTGACTGCACAACAACCACTGCTGCCTCTAAGAAATCAAGTCCTGCTGCCCACTCCCCACTCCACCGACACCCCCCCCCCACTCCCAACACACAGCCCCCCATCCTGACCCTGACCAAGACCCAGGTGAGGACGGAGCTGAGGAAGATCAAGGCGAGGAAGGCGTCGGGACCGGACGGCATCAGCGCAAAGCTCCTCAAGTCCTGTGCAGACCAGCTGTGTGGGATTGTGACGTATATCTTCAACATGAGCCTGAAACTGGGGAGGGTACCACAGCTGTGGAAAACATCTTGTGTGGTACCTGTACCAAAAACTTCCCACCCCAAAGACCTGAACAGCTACAGACCGGTGGCCTTGACGTCCCACTTGATGAAGACCCTGGAGAGACTGCTCCTTGCTCATCTCCGCCCCCTGGTGGAACCAGCGATGGATCCACTCCAGTTTGCCTACCAGCATGGCATTGGGGTGGAGGATGCGGTGATCTTCCTCCTTCACCGTTCTCTGTCCCACCTGGAGAGGCCCGGGAATATGGTGAGGATCATGTTCTTTGACTTCTCCAGTGCTTTCAACACCATCCAACCGATGATCCTGAAGGACAAGCTGCTGCGCGCAGGGGTGGACCAGCACCTGTCATCATGGATCCTGGACTACCTCACGAACCGGCCTCAGTTTGTGAGAACCCGGGACTGTGTTTCCGACACGATCATCAGTAGCACGGGGGCCCCCCAGGGAACGGTGCTGGCTCCCTTCCTGTTCACTCTTTATACTGCGGACTTCTCACACAACACAACACATTGCCATCTACAGAAGTTCTCTGATGACTCTGCGATCGTTGGTCTCATCTCCAACGGAGATGAAGCTGAGTACAGAGGGCTTATCCAGGACTTTGTGGACTGGTGCCATCGGAACTGCCTCCAGATCAACGCGAGGAAAACTAAGGAGCTGGTGGTGGACTGCCGCAGGCATGGGCAGCCCCTCACAGCACCAGTAAATATACAGGGAACAGACATCGAGATGGTGACATCCTATAAGTACCTGGGTGTTCATCTGAACAATAAACTAGACTGGTCACACAATACTGACGCACTCTACAAGAAGGGACAGCGCAGGCTGTTCCTGCTGAGGAGACTCAGGTCTTTTGGTGTACAAGGGGCGCTGCTGAAGTCATTCTATGACACGGTGGTGGCATCAGCCATCACTTTTGGAGTGATCTGCTGGGGCAGTGGCATTACTGCAGCCGATAGGAAGAGACTGAACAAACTGATTAAGAAAGCTAGCTCTGTCCTGGGGCAGCGCCTTGATCCGATGGAGGAGATAGGAGAGAGAAGGACGGTGGCTAAACTGTCATCTCTGCTGGAGTCCGAGTTCCACCCTATGCAGGACATACTGGATGCACTGAGGAGCTCATTTAGCAGCAGACTACATCATCCCAGGTGCACAGCCGAGAGGTTTTGTAGGTCCTTCCTACCAACGGCTGTCAGACTGTACAACCTAAGCAGGGCTGCTCGCAGAGATAGCAAAAAGACGTAACAAACTAATAGTTTTTTTTGAATGCAAAAGATGCAATAGACTTACACAATGGTCCTCTCCGGCATACAACTAGGAACATACCGGTCGCTATGGAGGGTGAGAATATGTATGGGCACATAATCATACCATGTAGGATAACTAAATAGACGGTTATGCTGTTTCATCCCACCTAGCAACAATGCTCTGCACTGTGTGTGTTTATATATTTACATATTTATTCCATCTAGCTACAATGCTCAGCACTGGGTGTGTTTATATTTATATATCTATATATTTATTCCATCTAGCTACAATGCTCCGCACTGTGTTTTTATATATCTACATATTATTCCATCTAGCTACATTGCTCCGCACTGTGTGTGTTTATATACTTGCATATTTATTCCACCTAGCTGCAATGCTCCGTACTGTGGGTGTTTATATATTTACATATTTATTCCATCCAGCTACAATGCTCTGCACTGTGTCTGTGTGTGTGTGTGTGTATATACAGTATATATTTTATAGTAATATGTACATATGTATATTAGCTGCTCTTGCTTGCTTGTTTTTTTTTCTTGCCTTCTGATTGTTGCTCTGAGTGTTGCTATCCCTGTGCTGTTGCAATCCTGGAATTTCCCCGTTGTGGGACTAATAAAGGCTTATCTTATCTTATCTTATCTTAAATTTGTGAACTCTTTAACATAAATTACAACCATGTAATCATTATGTTTGTGTGTTGTTTTTTTTTTCTTTCCACCCATCAAAGGTCTCCTGTGCGACCTGCTGTGGTCCGACCCAGACAAAGACGTGCAGGGGTGGGGTGAGAATGACCGCGGCGTGTCCTTCACCTTTGGAGCTGATGTGGTCAGCAAATTCCTCAACCGCCACGACTTGGACCTCATCTGCAGAGCCCACCAGGTACCACACACACGGTCAGGCATCCATCACTTAAGGCAACTTGAGGCTTACTGAGGGCAGTGAGTAAAGCCAATGTTTGTTTTTCAGAATTTGCAAATGTAATATTTTTGTGGCCCAACACTGCTCTCTAGTCGAGGTCGCTGATCCCTGTTTTAAACTACTGTTGGGAAGTGCAGCAGTGCCACAGAAGCAGACACAAAACGCTGATTTGTACCAGTTGTTCATCCTCCTGTCATTGTGTCTGTCGCCCCCAGGTGGTAGAAGATGGTTATGAGTTCTTTGCCAAGCGGCAGCTGGTGACCCTGTTCTCAGCTCCTAATTACTGTGGAGAGTTTGACAACGCCGGCGGCATGATGAGTGTGGATGAAACCCTGATGTGCTCCTTCCAGGTATGATGCCGTCACACAGGCAAAGGGGGCAGCTTTCTTTTCTCTGTTACACTACGGCCGTTTTCACTCCACGTGTGTGCTTGACTTGGAGTGATTTTTGATCATATGTCTTTTACGTTTACCTGTCAGATAAATCTGTATTGGTGTTTTCATGATGTTGGCTGTTGTAACTGTGTCATGAATGAAGGTAAATGTGATGGTGCCGGACATTTGGGATGACAGCAGACCATGTGACGACTACGAGCTCGTAGATGAAAAAGTGTACACAACCATGTTACAGGGCAAAATTCATGTAAAAAAAAAAATAGACCACAGTAAATCATTTCCAAACTTTCCCCACCTTTAATGTGACCTATAACTAATCTGCCAAGAGGGAAGATGTAAAAGACAAACAAAAAAGTACAATAAGGGCATATTTTGTGCACAGCTGTCTTCAGGCCGCCCCATGGATTTTCAGTTGGACCTGTTCTGCGCTGCACAACAACACTGAATCCTTTCTGATTTTAGGAACAACACAGCAGCTGACAAAAAAAAGAAGGGAAAATGCTTCAATAACTACTCCTCCATCTGTGGTGCTGCGCCTACTCTCCCAACGTGGCGGACCGTTTGAACAATTTGTTGCATCGATGACGTCAGTGCGCATTCTCTATTGGCATGACGGCGACCACATTGAATGCTGCTGCTGTGTTTGAATAAATGAGTGGATTTGGTGCCTCGGGTTGCAAAATTTGCATGTTGGAAGAAGTGGGGGAGGACATGTTTGCCTGGTTGAAGACAGTACTCCCTCTGTATTTATTTCTCTAGACTGATGAACCCTCTCATACATTCCATACTTAGCAAATTGACGGTCATAGGTCCGTCACTTTTTTATCGTGATATTGCCATGAGCATGTGCAGCTGCCACTGGCGCCGCCATCAGTTTCCTGATGTATAGACAAGGTGGAGGGAATCATGAACCGTGCTGAATACAAGTCAGCATGGGCCCAGAGTCTTCAGGTGTGGCTAGAAAGCTGAAGATGAGGAGGAATTTCACCTTTCAGCATGTCAATGACCCCAAGCAGACATCCATATCGACAAAAGAATGACTTCACCAGAAGAAAATTTACAAAAGTTTTGGACTGGCCCAGCCAAGGCCCACACCTAAGTGAAGATCTATGTTGTGACCTGAAGCGGGCTCTGCACAAAGATGGCCCCCCATTCTTCCCAAAATGCCTGAATGCTGTAATTAAACTACTTTGTTGGAGCACATTTTGATTTAAGGGTACGCACACTTATGCAACCAGCTTATTGTACATTCTACATCACAAAAACCTGGCACTTAAACTTCATATAGCCACTGTAGCAGCTGGAGTGTTTAATTTGGATGCTGGTGTTCTGCTTTTGCCTCCTCAGATCCTGAAGCCTTCGGAGAAGAAGGCCAAGTACCAGTACGGAGGGTTAAACACCGGTCGGCCCAACACTCCTCCCCGCACAGCCCAACTCCCAAAGAAACGATGAAGGTGGACACGGCAGCACGGATGATAGTGTCTTGTCTGTTTGTTTTGTTTTGGTTTTGTTTCCACCACACAGAATAAATGAAAGCAACGTTTGGCAGAGGGGGAAACGGATCAGCTGTTTTAAAGAGGAACCAAAACCCGTCTTTGATTCATGTTTCTGATTTCTCATCTGCTGAACTGCTGTCGCACTACTTCCTCTTCATCCTCACTTTTCTGTCCTCTCTGCATCGGTTTAACATTTTTAAGGAACGTGTTATAGGAAACTCGAGAAGACGAGACAGGCGGGTGATGCTCTTTAGCATATCAGTGTTTTTATTTTCTTTTGTCTGTTTTTCCTTTTGGGTTTATTATTTTTGTCCCCCCTTGACAAGAGAATGACAGCTAGTTTAGTTTACCACCACTCCCATCGCCCACCTGTACAGTCACAACAGGTATTAATGATGACTGCTGGGTTTTCAATAAATACAGGGAAGAAAAGCATCGGCGTGCTTCTTTGAGTGAAATCATCTCAGAGTATTACGTGGTTGAAGATGGATGAATGAATGGATGTTATGAAATGTTCTTGTCCAGTTATACTGAATGTTGAAAGTGTAAATAGACACTCAAAGGGCACTTTGGACATTGAGGGACAAAGGCTGAAGCTCCTAAAACAGGCCCCTCTGTACGTACCTGATCTCAAATGTAGCAAACAGCATCCATGAAGAGTTTCCTTATGCCTCATTACTGTCCTACAGCTCCACGACAGAAGAAAGCTGGGGTCACCACACATGCTACACAGGTTCACGCTGGGATCCTGACCTACAACTATGGCTTGTATACTTGGTTGTATATTCGTGGCTGATGGGTTTATCATAATTTGGTTCTGCCACAGTAATTATATTCAAAAGTTGAAAACTGCTCTCTGTCAGTAAGTATTGGGATCTTCAAAGCAAACAGAGGCGGGGGATACTGCACTCACCTCAGCGTGCTCCTGTTCAACAGAGTCTCCCTGTCAGTCCACACACTTCTTGCATCGGTGTTGCAGTGCTTTGATCCTTGCGGTAGGTCAAATTTGACCACTATGAACTTTTCAGCGCCCCCCCCCCCCCCCCCCCCCCGTGTATAATATTCATTTACCTGCAACTGCTGTCATGGAAACTTGGGTTTTAGAGACCTTGGTCATGATGTGAACTGCAGCCCTATTTACTACATTTAAGAATCGAAAAGTTGCACATCCTAGCTTTAAACCAGATGAAAATTATATCAAATAAAAAAGTTGATCAGACCCAGATTACCCAGGGTGATGCAACCACAGCCTCTTCATCCAGTACTCACGCTGGTCCAGCCTGGGTCTTTTAACAGGACAGAATAGGAGGACAGATTATCTTGAAGCAACTGAGAGGTTTTATTTTGATGTAAAGGCGTGGTTGCAATGTTACAATGGCAACATGTAGTACTTCTTTTCTGTCTGCTGTGCACAAACACAAGAATGCTTTACTCACAAAAGGGTATTGGGGTGGGGTGACTGAGCTGATGGCAGGCTTTTCAACATCAGCAGATTGAAGGCCAACAGCAAGGCTGGTTCCACTGCCATCATAGAGCCTCGTATGCTGATGGCAGTGTTACTACAGCCCACTCGGTAGATCTGCAGCCCATTCCGAACTTTTTTTTTTTTGCCAAGGCATACAATGGCTTGCAAAACTATTCACTCCCCTCAGCATTTTTCCTGTTTTATGTTGCTACCTGATGCTACAATCATTTAAAATCATTTTTTTCCTGATTAATTTACACTGAAAACAGAATTTTTAGACTATGTAGAAATTGCAGGTTTATTTCTGGCAACACCAGATGATGGACCTTAATCAACTAGGCTGAAGTGAATTTGATGCTTTTTTTTTTTTTACCGATGACCCATGATGGCTTCAAGTTTGTCTGCTCCATGTGAACCGGTAACTGGTGTCATAACATGTTCTGCCCTACTCTACAAATTAACGTAATGAAGTTAAAACACGGGATCTTTGACTCTTGAGATGAAATCTTGTTCTGTACTCACCTTGCTGGTGTACTTTGTCAGCCCTGCAAAAATCCTAAAAATTCATAGCACTGTAATATCATAAATGATCTTTTTTGACATGATGGCAAATGTTTCTTTACACTTTAGTTATATTTTTTAAGTATTTTGGGAGTATTTAAAAGTAGAAAATCTTACATATTCTACCTTTAAATAGAAAAAACCTAAAATATCACATGTGCATAAATATTCAGACACTTTGCAAAACATTTGAAATTCAGCTCCGGTGCCTCCCATTTCTCTGATCGTTGCTGAGATGTTTCTACACCTAGACTGGAGTCCACTTGTGGTAAACAAAATTAATTGAACATAATTTGGAAAGATGCATAGCTCTGTGTAGAAGGCCTCGTCAGCTGTGAGCACATATCGGAGCAAAAACCAAGCTGTGAGGTCAAAGGAACTGCCTACGGAGCTCAGAGACGGGGCTGTTGCAGTGTTGCATTTCTGGAGAGTTCGAGCTCTTGGACTGGTCCGAAACATCAAGAAGACTCTCTGTACTAGCCTCTGTCCATTCAAACATCTCATCACATCATAAATGTTGATGACACAACTCTTGAAAATGTTGTCCTACTGTGCCAGTTTTCTGTCCACCAAAGCTAACATCTACTCTTGAGTCAATCATCACCTCAGTTAAGATAAGCCTTTATTTGCCCCACAGTGGGGAAATTCCAGGATTGCAACAGCACAGGGATAGCAACACTCAGAGCAAGGTTTCGTAGGTAGGAAGGACCTGCGAAACCTCTCGGTTGCGCACCTAGGATGATGTAGTCTACTGCTAAATGAGCTCCTCATTCGTTCAGTGTGTCCTGCATAGGGTGGGACTCAGACTCCAGCAGAGATGACAGTTTAGCCACCATCCTTCTCTCTCCTATCTCCTCCACTGGGTCGAGGTGTTGCCCCAGGACAGAGCTAGCTTTCTTGATTAGTTTGTTCAGTCTCTTCCTATCGGCTGCTGTAATGCCGTTGCCCCAGCAGACCACTCCAAAAGTGATGGCTGATGCCACCACCATGTCGTAGAATGTGTTCAAGAGCGCCCCTTGTACACCAAAAGACCTGAGCCTCCTCAGTAGGAACAGCCTGCGCTGTCCCTTCTTGAAGAGTGCGTCAGTATTGTGTGACCAGTCTAGTTTATTGTTTAGATGAACACCCAGGTACTTGTAGGATGTCACCATCTCAATGTCTGTTCCCTGTATATTTACTGGTGCTGTGAGGGGTTGTCCATGCCTGCGGCAGTCCACCACCAGCTCCTTAGTTTTCCTCGTGTTGATCTGGAGGCAGTTCTGATGGCACCAGTCCACGAAGTCCTGGATAAGTCCTCTGTACTTAGCTTCATCTCCGTTGAAGAGGAGGCCAATGATCGCAGAGTCGTCAGAACTTCTGTAGATGGCAGTGTGTTGTGTTGTGTGAGAAGTCCGCAGTATAAAGGGTGAACAGGAAGGGAGCCAAAATCATTCCCTGGGGGGCCCCTGTGCTGCCGATGATCATGTCGGACACACAATCCTGGGTTCTCACAAACTGTGGCCGGTTAGTGAGGTAGTCCAGGATCCATGATGACAGGTGCTGGTCCACCCCTGCGCACAGCAGCTTGTCCTTCAGGATCATCGGTTGGATGGTGTTGAAAGCACTGGAGAAGTCAAAGAACATGAGCCTCACTGCGTTCCCGGGCTTCTCCAGGTGGGACAGGGAACGGTGAAGGAGGAAGATCACTGCGTCCTCCACCCCAATGCCATGCTGGTAGGCGAACTGGAGTGGATCCATTGCTGGTCCCACCAGGGGGCGGAGGTGAGCAAGGAGCAGTCTCTCCAGGGTCTTCATCATGTGAAACGTCAGGGCCACTGGTCTGTAGCTGTTCAGGTCTTTAGGGTGGGAAGTCTTTAGTACAGGTACCACACAAGATATTTTCCCCAGCTTCAGGCTCAGGTTGAAGTTGTGTCTGTGGTGTCTTTACCAGACTCAGGACAAGGATGTTTGGAAATCGTAACCTAAAGACCCAAACCAACCTCCTAGTCTACAAAGCTGTAGTCCTTCCCACCCTGTTATATGACGCCAAATCTTGGACAACATATAGCAGGTATCTGAGAGTTCTGGAGTAGTTCCACCAAAGAGCCCTGCATAATTTTCTCCTGAGGATCACTTTGAAAAAACAGTTGCATATAGGAGCACAAATTTCACTGCACTTAATTAAATCACCCTTTATTGTCATTCAACTGTACAACCAATCATATACAGTAGAACGAGATTGTGTTTTACCTATCTACAGTGTAAATCACACACACCCCAATTGTAGAATCAGAGGGCCGCTGCCATGCAAGGTGCCGCCACAGATTTCCCTCCTCCATTCCATTATTGCTGAGCACCAAGCTGGACGGCAGGAAGTTCTGCTTTTATATGGTCTTTGGCATGACCCGGCCAGGATTTGAACCCCTGCCTCCCGGGTATGGGGCGGATGCTCTACCAACTGAGCCACCACTCCGGTCCTTACTTGGTATATCAATTTTATTTTAATACTTGTACACTTAGGGAGATATTTAATACCCCATAGATTTTTACCAAATTATCAACTCACACTGAGACCATGGTCTTCAGGACAAAATATTGGCAGTTTGCTAAAACTGAACTTTTTTTTTTTTTTTTGTTAATTCTCTACCATGATCAGGCGTGGTACATGACAACAAATATGCTATTTATTTCATATAATATTCAACTTCTTCAGTCAAAATGGAAAAGAAAATGAACTGCCTATGCGACTCTAGGGCCGAATCTTATTCTCCTCCCTTACAGACTTGTTGACTTTAGGCGCGTTCACGTTAAGTAACTGAGGGTTTAGGGCTGTTCCAATCTGAGATCAGGAAGTGGCTGATCACTCGCTGACTTTTTGAGCCCTGAAATGAGCCCTTTTCCAAAGGCAACATAGCATGCTGCCTTAAGGTAAGGGACTTACCCACAGTTCAGAGCGCCATGCTGGGGTTTCTCAAGGGAAAGCTCCTGATTGGTCACCTGTTCATCACTGACCAAGCCTTCATCACCCCTGTTCCACCCCACAAAGAAATAAAATGCTGCCTTGACAAGAGTTTAAGATCTTTGCTAAAACAAAAATATATGACAAAGATTTTGGGTTTTTGCTGAAATACCATTTAAGCAATGGAATTACATTTTTGGTTAATTATGCAGTTTGGAAAAAGATTTGTAGTAAACCAATCATCTTAAGAGGCTGCAGCAAATTTAATTCAGTTCATTCCTGAAGAAAGTAGCAAGTCTGAAATAAAGTCTGAGACCCGTAATAGCTGCTCACATGGTTTCATGTAACACAAATTAAAAGGTTGGTTAAAATAAATAGGCTGAAAAGATATATTTCTATTAAAATGGTAACACTGAAAATGAAATGAGACATAATTTGATCCCCTTTATTTCAATAAGAAAACATTAGTTATAAATGTAAATGTGCAAAAATGAAGGAGAATGCAATAATTTAAAACAGAATTGGGATTTTATTTTAAGAAGTTACACAAAAACCTCTAAAGACCCTGAAACACACACAGCCTTGAACTTTCAGGATCATTTTCTTTTATCCTTTGTCAATAAATCTGTTTGTTTCTGATTTTAGTTTGTCTGGAATCTGGTTTTATTTTGTCCTGTTATTTTATTTTTGTGAGCTCTTATATAAACTGTGTTTGTTTCCTAATCCTTTTAATAAAGTAAATTAAATAAATAAAAAAAAACACTTTCAGTGTTGCCAAGGTAACAAAGTGTGTCCCATTTCTACCATTTTGAGCCGCTCCATCCTCACAGACTCGTGTACTTGAACATGACTGATGGTGGCAGCCTAAGTACAGGGGCTCAGGGCTCGAGGGTTTAAGGAGGAGACAGATTCGGCCTCATTTGGCTTCTTTGCATTTCTTATCAGCATCAATATGGCGTCCACGCCTGGCCGCCTAAAACTAGTCTGGTAAAAAAAAAAAAAGCGTACGCTGTTACCAGTCTTTTTCCATGCCAGTCGTGAGAGCAGTTGTTATATTTGGTAACGCAGCACAACGTCGCCGTTCTAACGCTGCGTGGCATTTGGAGGAATATTAATGTGATTTAAAGGACCACACTGGAAAATAAGTGTTTTCACTTTCTTATGTCATCCTGGATTTTGTATGACGTTTGATATGGATATTTACATTTCCTGTGTTTGAATACCATATTCAGTGTCACTTTTATCCAAATAAATAAATAACAGACTGAAGCAACCATGTCAAAAACTTCAGCTTAACCGCATTCGTTGCTCACTACTAAGCACAGACGGGCAGAACACTTTTCCCACAATTCCTTGCGGGTTTTCCGTCAGGTGATGTCATGCACCCATTCTCAGAAGTTAGTTTTATCATCCTGACTTATTCTAGCAACTCTTCTTAAAAACAGTAAACTGCTATTAAACACTATTTTTGTTATGAGTATTTTTTTGACATTTATGTCAAGATCTACAAGTAATGAATTCATCCAACCCCAATTTCAACCCTGTTAACCAAATAGTTTTTATCAAAATAACTGTATATGTTTTCATCAAATCACAATAACTTAATCTATTTTCTTTGTAAGAGTTTGATTAATTATATGCATAGTATATTTGAGCAAAGCTTTTAAAATAAATAAAATGATTAAAAACCTTATGTGACTTGAAAAGTTGGGTAAGTTTTTAGTCAAGGCAGTTTTTAAAACTGCCTTGACTAGTACTACTCATTATTACTAGTATTATTATTATTATTACTTATTTTTCTACACTTATTGCACGTTTCTAGTCCTTTAGTTTTTTAGTTTATCCCTTTTTCTCATTATGTTTTTAATGTTGCAGCATGGCACCGAGACAAATTCCTAGTTTGTGTATCACATGAACAATGGCAATAAACCTGATTCTGAAGTTTGAAATTGTTTTTGTTGTTAAATATGTCAAGTCTTATAAAATTGAACTAGTTAATATGCCTTTTAACATAACAGTCAAAGATTAACAGTATTTTTAAAACCTACTTTTGTAGGTCCCAGAGTGTTGGTAACAGGGCTGCACAAAATTCAGCACACTAGGACCAACATGCATCATAAAAAGTGAGCTGGACCAGTCTAATTTTTTGATTGTTTATTATTTGTTTTTCTTAAATACATAACAGAAAATTATAAAAGGCTGATTTTTTTTTTTTTTTAACAATTTTTGGAGCCTAAATTGTCCTCCAATTCTAGAATGACCCCTCTAATAGGGCACTTAAGGGGGCAAAGATCACAGAGGCAGTCCTCTAGCTTCACTTCACGCCTTCGGGTGCATGTGTGTGGTATCCTGGAGGAAGCCAGCATCACCACCACATTAATCCAGCTCCAGCTACGATGGACTGACCATGTCATCTGTATATCAAACTCAGGTCTTCCGAGGCAGACACTATACTTCCAGCTGCAGGGAGGTCAACGTGCCCCTGGACGGCCAAAGAAGCGCTTTCAAGATATTAAAACAAACCTCAAGAAATTCAGCATTACAATACAACAGTTACTGAAGTAAAGTTATACAGGAATGTGCACACCATGAAAAAGAGCTTCGTGTGCCACAGAGAAATTAGAGTGCAGCAGAGAGGAAAAAAATGTATCCACTGTGGAGAAAGGAAGCAGGCGAGGCAACAAGCTGGACAACACATGAACTTTATTCCATCTCCAAAATATAGTACAGTAAAAGAGCTCCTGGATCTGTGTGCATTCCTCTTATAATTTTACTTCCATGCAATGAGACCCGGAGCTTCCGACCATAATACATTGTTTGGAACAAAGACCAGTGTGGCACATTAACATACAGTGGGGCAAAAAAGAATTTAGTCAGCCGCCAATTGTGCAAGTTCTCCCACTTAAAAGATGAGAGAGGTCTCCAGTTTTCATCATAGGTATACCTCAACTATGAGAGACAAAATGAGGAAAAAAAAAAATCCAGAAAATCACATTGATTTTTAAAGAATTTATTAGCAAATTATGGTGGAAAATAAGTATTTTGTCACCTACAAACAAGCAAGATTTCTGGCTCTCACAGACCTGTAATAACTTCTTTAAGAGGCTCCTCTGTCCTCCACTCGTTACCTGTATTAATGGCACCTGTTTGAACTCATTATCAGTATAAAAGACACCTGTCCACAACCTCAAACAGTCAGACTCTAAACTCCACTATGGCCAAGACCAAAGAGCTGTCAAAGGATACCAGAAACAAAATTGTAGTCCTGCACCAGGCTGGGAAGACTGAATCTGCAATAGGTAAGCAGCTTGGTGTGAAGAAATCAACTGTGGGAGCAATTATTAGAAAATGGAAGACATACAAGACCACTGATAACCTCTCTCGATCTGGGGCTCCACACAAGATCTCACCCCGTGGGGTCAAAATGGTCACGAGAACGGTGAGCAAAAATCCCAGAACCACACGGGGGGACCTAGTGAATGACCTGCAGAGAGCTGGGACCAAAGTAACAAAGGCTACCATCAGTAACACACTACGCCGCCAGGGACTCAAATCCTGCAGTGCCAGACGTGTCCCCCTGCTTAAGCCAGTACATGTCCAGGCCCGTCTGAAGTTTGCTAGAGAGCATTTGGATGATCCAGAAGAGGATTGGGAGAATGTCATATGGTCAGATGAAACCAAAATAG
This sequence comes from Pholidichthys leucotaenia, assembly GCA_020510985.1. Lineage (NCBI taxonomy): Eukaryota > Metazoa > Chordata > Actinopteri > Cichliformes > Pholidichthyidae > Pholidichthys > Pholidichthys leucotaenia. Next base: position 229,348,507 of record CM035836.1, read on the forward strand.
AACTTTTTGGTAAAAACTCAACTTGTCATGTTTGGAGGAGAAAGAACACCATACCTACTGTGAAGCATGGGGGTGGAAACATCATGCCTTCTGGCTGTTTTTCTGCAAAGGGACCAGGACGACTGATCCGTGTAAAGGAAAGAATGAATGGGGCCATGTATCGTGAGATTTTGAGTGAAAACCTCCTTCCATCAGCAAGGGCACTGAAGATGAAACGTGTCTGGGTCTTTCAGCATGACAATGATCCCAAACACACCGCCTGGGCAATGAAGGAGTGGCTTCGTAAGAAGCATTTCAAGGTTCTGGAGTGGCCTAGCCAGTCTCCAGATCTCAACCCCATAGAAAATCTTTGGAGGGAGTTGAAAGTCCGAGTTGCCCAGCGACAGCCCCAAAACATCACTGCTCTAGAGGAGATCTGCATGGAGGAATGGGCCAAAATACCAGCAACAGTACTTACAGAAAACGTCTGACCTCTGTCATTGCCAACAAAGGGTATATAACAAAGTATTGAGATGAACTTTTGTTATTGACCAAATACTTATTTTTCACCATAATTTGCAAATAAGTTCTTTAAAAATCAGACAATGTGATTTTCTGGATTTTTTCCCCTCATTTTGTCTCTCATAGTTGAGGTATACCTATGATGAAAATTGGAGACCTCTCTCATCTTTTAAGTGGGAGAACTTGCACAATTGGTGGCTGTGTGGGCGACACACATTGTGGGCTCACATTTCCACAGAGATATGACTGCATGCGTATTGGGGGTTTCACGTCTGGAAGGACAAAGGACTCGAATCTGCAGAAGATAACAAGGAGGTGTGAGATTTGTCTTTTTGTCCCACAGAAGATGCCCCGAAGGGATTTCCGGTTCATCAAGGAATGAGAGACAATGGTGAAGGTTCAAAGGGATGCTTTGTGACTGTATGTTTACTGAAAACACCATGTGACTTGAGTTCTGATGCTGGAAACATATAAAAGGGTGATGTGATATGATTCTTTCTCTTCTTCTTGCTTTGAGAATGCTAGACGATGTGTTCTGTCAATAAAGCTGACTTAAGAACTAAACTCAGCCTCATCATTCGAGCACATCCTCTACACTGGTGACCTACGACAAAGAATGAGCAGACAGAATTCTCCCGAGCGGGGCTCGGCGGAAGCCAGCCTGATGGCCGCCTCCACGATCCAGCTGCCCGATTTCTGGCAGCACAGCCCGCGCTCATGGTTTAGCGCAGTCGAGGCGCAGTTCAACCTCCGGAGAATCTCCAACGACGACACAAGATTCTACCATGTGGTAGCGAAGCTGGACAGCAACACGGTCCAGAGAGTGGAGGATCTGGTTAATCATCCACCAGACAGCGACAAGTACAGCGCATTGAAGGACGCGCTGATCAGCCATTTCACCCCTTCGGTCCAACAGCGAGCAGAGGGGCTCCTGACGTTGACGGAGTCAGAGAATGATAGACCTGCGGACCTGATGGTGAAGATGCTGAGGCTCAAAGACTCTGAGGATGGCGAATTCATTTTCGCCCACCTTTTCCTTCGGACCCTGCCGCCAGCAGTGAGAGTGGCCCTGGCAGAGTCGCCCCAATTGGCCAGGCGAGACTACCATGGGCTGAGCAAAGAGGCGCAGCAGCTTGTCGACGCCCACAAGCGGAACGTGGTTTCGGCCATGGCAGCTAGCCCAGGAACGGCGTTCGGAGACAGCGCAGGTCCAGCGGCCGCGGCGCCAGACGCACCAACGACGGCGGCGATGGGGGCCAGGCGACGTGGAGCGGAGGATGGCCGGTGTTTCTACCACCGCCGTTTTGCAGAGAGAGCGCACAGGTGCGTCCCGCCGTGCAACTTCAAGCGCCAGGGAAACGCCAGGACCGAGGGCCGGTAGCAGCTGCGACCCTCAGCGACGAGAACAAGCTGCTTTACCTGACGGATGCACACTCGGGGAAACAGTTCCTCATGGACACAGGCTCCCAGCTGAGTTTCGTCACACCCACCTACGCGGAACGGCTGATGCCGTCTAAAGCTCCCTGGGTGTCAGTGTCAGCAGCGAACGGCTCCGCGATTAAAACGTTCGGTGAGAGGACCATGCTTCTGTCCTTACAGGGCCGTTCATTTGAGTGGACATTTATTGTAGCAGCAGTCAATTTCAACATGTTAGGGGCTGATTTTTTGTGCTCACATGGTTTATTGGTTGACCTTGCTAATAGACGTCTGATTAATGCACTGTCCTTTCATTCTATTCCCTGCACAGCTCGGGTGGCCCCGCCGACTGCACATGCCAGCGTCTCAGCTGCGGGTGGCAAGTTTCACACATTGCTCGCTCAGTTCCCAGCACTCACAGTCCCCACGTTTTCGGCGACGGTGTCTAAACATGGGGTGGAGCATTTTATCACCACCACCGGGCCTCCCGTCTTTGCAAAAGCTCGGCGTTTGGACCCAGCTAAACTGGCCATTGCGCGCGAGGAGTTCACTAATCTGGAAAAACTGGGCATTGTTAGACGCTCCAAAAGCTCCTGGGCTTCGCCGCTACACATGGTCCCAAAGGCTGACGGCTCGTGGCGACCTTGCGGCGATTTCCGCAGGTTGAACAACGTTTCAGCTCATGACCGCTACCCGATTCCGCACATTCAGGATTTTTCTGTTCATTTGGCGGGGGCACGCATTTTTTCTAAAATAGACTTGGTGCGCGGTTACCACCAGGTTCCAGTGCGCGCGCAGGATGTACCCAAAACAGCGGTCATAACTCCTTTCGGCCTTTTTAAGTTTTTGCGCATGCCTTTTGGCCTCAAGGGGGCCGCGCAGACTTTCCAACGCATGATGGATGCAGTTTTACGCGACCTCCCTTTCGTGTTCGTTTATTTGGACGATATTTTAGTAGCCAGCGCGTCCGAGGGCGAGCACGAAAAACACCTCACAGCAGTTTTTCGGAGGCTGGCAGAGCACGGGTTAATAGTTAACCCAGCGAAGTGCCAGTTTGGGGTGGCGCAGATTGATTTTTTGGGGCATCGCGTTTCGGCAGAAGGAGCGGTTCCTCTGCCAGATAAGGTGCGTGCCATAACAGATTTTCCGCAACCTCAAACGGTCAAGGCGCTTCAGGAGTTTCTAGGGATGGTTAATTTTTACAACCGGTTCCTCCCAAGCGCAGCACGGCTCATGCAGCCATTGTACACCGCGTTAAAAAAAACAAAAGCCCGCAAATAAAGTTGAATGGTCTCCGGAGCGGGAGCGCACTTTTGCCCAGGTCAAATCAGCCCTGGCAAACGCAGTTTTGTTAGCGCACCCAGTTCCAACGGCCCACATGGCGCTCACCACTGACGCTTCCGATGTAGCGGTGGGGGCGGTAGTTGAACAGTTTGTGGCAGGTACCTGGCAACCTCTCGCGTTTTTCAGCAGGACTTTGCGCGATAGTGAGCGTAAATACAGTGCGTTTGACAGGGAGCTTTTGGCCCTACACTTGGTCATCCGCCATTTTCAGTTCTGGTTGGAGAGGCGACGTTTCACCGCGTTTGTGGATCATAAACCGCTAACGTTTGCGATGGCCAAAATTTCAGAACCCTGGTCAGGCCGACAACAAAGGCAACTAGCCGCAATATTGGAGTTCACTACTGATATTCAGCATGTCGCGGGTAAACACAATGTTGTGGCAGACTGTCTCTCACGCACGGTAGCAACACCAAGCCCCATGGGGGCAGACTCTGTAGCCGTGGCCGCGGGCCCAGGCAGCGACGCGGGAGCGCGCGCAGCCCCGGTCTGTGTAGGGTTAGATTATGCAGCCATGGCTGCGGAGCAGGTTAACGACGCGGACGTGTGCGCGCTCCAGTCTGGACCAACAGGGTTAAGGCTGGAGCACAGGGAGCAACAAAGTGGTATGCCCCCACTAATCTGCGATGTCTCCACGGGACGGCCCCGCCCCGTGGTGCCAGCCGCGTGGCGTCGCCGCGTTTTTGACTCGGTCCATTCTCTCGCGCACCCAGGGGTGCGCGCATCGATTAAGTTGGTGGGGGAAAAATTTGTTTGGCCCGGGTTGCGCAAACAGGTCAAGGAATGGGTGGCAGCCTGTGTAGCGTGTCAGCGAGCCAAAATACACAGACACACTAAGGCTCCGTTGGAACCTTTTCACATCCCCGCTAAGCGTTTTGATCACGTGCATGTTGACTTGGTGGGCCCGCTCCCACCATCACATGGGCACACACATCTTTTGACGATGGTGGATCGCACCACGCGTTGGCCAGAGGCGATTCCTCTGACATCAACCACAGCGGAAGAAGTTGCGCGAGCATTTTTAGCAGCGTGGGTTGCGCGTTTCGGTGTACCGTCGGACATAACATCCGACAGGGGTCCCCAATTTATTTCCGAACTATGGTCATCGATGGCCCGCAGCTTGGGGGTGAAGATTCATCGCACCACCGCGTATAACCCCCAGGCTAATGGTTTATGCGAACGCTTTCACAGGTCATTGAAAGCAGCCCTCAGAGCGTCGCTGACGGATACAAATTGGGTGGACAAACTTCCATGGGTTTTATTGGGGTTGCGTTCTGCACCTAAGGAAGATTTGCATGCTTCCCCGGCTGAATTAGTTTTTGCACAACCTCTCCGTTTGCCGGGGGAATTTCTCCCCAATAACCCCGCACCAAATGGCCCCCCTGCTCAGCCGTGGCAGAGCGACTCGGGAGCAAACACGCTCCCTGGCCCGGTCCATCACAGTTTCCCACACGCTTTTGTGCCAAAGGCTTTAAAAAATGCAGAGTTTGTTTTTGTTAGACATGATGCTCAGCGTCCAAGTTTGCGACCGTTTTATGACGGACCGTTCAGAGTGCTGGAGACCGGGCAGAAGCATTTTCTGCTAGATTTAGGGGGCAGAAGGAGTTGATTTGCATAAACAGGCTCAAACCCGCTTTTGTTTTGGCTGATGAGGAAGTGCAGCTCGTGAGGCCCCCCCGCCGTGGCAGGCTGCCGAAAGGACATTCTCCAGAATCTTCACAGGAAGGTGCTAACAGCTTTAATCCACAGATGCAGAGAGATGTTGCAGGGGTAGCAAAGCCAGGTTGCAGCAGATTCGGCAGAAGGTTAAAACCCAGGCAGTTGGTGGGTTGATTAGCGATATATGGAGTGTTTTGTGTTTTTCTTTTTTTTTATGCCATGCAGGTTTTGCCCTTACTAGACGTTTGGGGGGGGGGTAGTGTGGGCGACACACATTGTGGGCTCACATTTCCACAGAGATATGACTGCATGCGTATTGGGGGTTTCACGTCTGGAAGGACAAAGGACTCGAATCTGCAGAAGATAACGAGGAGGTGTGAGATTGGTCTTTTTGTCCCACAGAAGATGCCCCGGAGGGATTTCCGGTTCATCAAGGAATGAGAGACAATGGTGAAGGTTCAAAGGGATGCTTTGTGACTGTATGTTTACTGAAAACACCATGTGACTTGAGTTCTGATGCTGGAAACATATAAAAGGGTGATGTGATATGATTCTTTCTCTTTTTCCTGCTTTGAGAATGCTAGACGATGTGTTCTGTCAATAAAGCTGACTTAAGAACTAAACTCAGCCTCATCATTCGAGCACATCCTCTACAGCTGACTAAATACTTTTTTACCCCACTGTAACAGAATGCCGGCCCCGTTGCTCACACCCTTCTTTCTTCCAGCGGCTCCGGTGGTTCCTCCTCTCCCCGGGGGGTGCATAGTCCATACTGTCCCGTTTCAGACACCCCCCCCCCGGTGGCACTTCCTCCTCCAGTCCATTGTTCCCCCTTATCCCAGCTGCCCTCGCTGGGTGGAGAATTCCCTACCCGTGCCACCACACTACCACTACCAACAATTGCTGCTTTTCCCTGTTCGCATTGTTGAATGTGGATCTCAAATTGGCTTGTACAGCCATCAAAGAACCCACAAATTGGCAACCCCAATGAGAGAACAGCCTTACTCGCTTTGAGTGACTGCCAGTGATGAATAGGGGTGTCCCAAATCGTGTCGTTCACAATACAGCTATAAAATTTTGTCCCAGGGTAGAAGTTAATATTGTGATAATCTGATTTTGGTGCATAATGACGTCATATGCTGTTGACATAAGTTACCGTATGTGTTTTTGTGATTGTGTGGCAAACAAACATGGCACAGGAAGATGGCAGTCACTTCGTGGTCGGTGTTACCTGAAACCGGATCTAGGCTTTTGGAAATATTTTGGTTTTAAGGCTGTTTTCAGACTGCTGTGATGTTTAAAGAATGGGATTTCCATACTGGATCGGTTGAGGTCTGGGTTAACGACGACCACCGGTGCTGTTATAACAGACAGGGTGCCAAAAGTGGGCTACTATTAGTTGAAGGCCGAGGAGGAGAGAGAGTAAGGCGTGTTTGGAAGCAGAGGGAGAAAAGGAAAGGCAGGAATGTGAAGGTGAGAGTAGGGACTTTAATGTAGGGACTATGACTGGTAAATGGAGAGAGTTGGCTGATATGACGGAGAGAAGGAGGGTAGAACCTGTATGCAAGAAACCAGAATGGAAGGGAAGCAAGGTCAGGAACATTGGAGGTGGATTTAAACTGTTATGCCATGGTGTAGATAGGAAGAGAAATAGAGTAGAAGTAATCTTGAAGGAAGAGTATGTGAAGAGTGTTCAGGAGGTAAAGAGGGGAGTCAGACAGAATCATGAGCTTGATGCTAGAAATCACAGGTGTGATGTTGAACATTTTTGGCGCATATGCCCCACATGTTGGATGTCAGGTAGAAGAGAGGAGTTCTGGAGTAAGTTGGATGAAGTGGCAGAGAGTGTTTCCTGTAGTGATTGGAGCAAACTTTAATGGGCATGTAAGCGAAGGGAACAGAGGTGCTGCGGAGGTAAGGTCTTAAACGCCACAGCCGCAGGTCTAGAGTGTGGTCACAGAGCTGGTGACTTACAAGAGCGGAGGAAGGTGCACACAGGTGGACTACATCCTGTGCAGAAGGAGAAAACTCAAAGAGATGGGAGAATGCAAAGTGGTGTCAGGGGAGATTGTAGCTAGACAGCACTGAATGGTAGTCTGTAGGATGATTTTGGAACCCAAGAAGAGGAAGAAAGTGAAGACAGAGTCAAGGATTAAATAGGGGAAGTTACAGAAGGAAGAATTGAGACAGGCTCTGGGTGGTAGGGAAGAATTACCAGAGGACTGTGAAAGTACAGCTACAGTAATGAGGGAAATGGCTAGAAAAGTATGTGGTATATCTGTTATGTCCATAACCAACGCTCCAATAACAAGGCCGGAGGTGCAGTAGAACCTGACTTTATTGTTTGACTCACAGTATCACAAAGGCACTCCCATCTAGTTCTGTTCCAGAACTCAAGGCCACTAAAACAAACAAAACAAAAAAAAAAGTGGACCTTTCATAAAAAAGTTTGAGTACCCCTGTTCTAGAGTGTTATGTGCCAAAGAGGAAAAACACCCTGAATAATAACAGAATACAGTGATTCATTAATATTCTCCTTGTGAATTCTGATCATTTTCTGCTTCCATAATCTGAGTTAATTTTAGTCTTGCAAACCTCTTATTACAGATGAGGTAGCAGCCAGGTGAGGAGGCAACGCCACATTCTTAAACAAAAACCACAGATACAACTGATGACAATTGTCAATTTAATGACAGCATAGAACATGAACATGCACACATTCAATCCCTTTACTGTTGCATGAACATCCGGCGGACGTTCGCTCGTCTGCTAATGTGGGTTTGTGTGGAATACAAGTGAAGAGCACACAGTACATTATAATTGTTGAGTATTGTTATGGCTTCAAACACACCCACACCCAAAAAATAAAGAAGGTAAACACCTGCAGCTACAGTACATCCACAACGTACAGCCTGAGTTGGAATTTCAGAGAAAGTTGAATCAGTACATGATATACGTGTATATATATAAAAAAAAAAAAAAATCACATCTGTTTCCCATGAAATGAAAATGTGCAATCAGGGTCCTAATGGGGAACTATTACAGCATGACCTGCAAATAGGGCTGGAACAAAAGATTGATTCCACATACACTACCGTTCAAAAGTTTGGGGTCACTTAGAAATTTCTTTATTTTTGAAAGAAAAGCACTTTTTTTCAATGAAGATAACTTTAAACTAATCAGAAATACACTCTATACGTTGCTAATGTGGTAAATGACTCTTCTAGCTGCAAATGTCTGGTTTTTGGTGTAATATCTAGATATGTGTATAGAGGCCCATTTCCAGCAACTATCACTCCAATGTTCTAATGGTACAATGTGTTTGCTCATTGCGTCAGAAGGCTAATGGATGATTAGAAAACCCTTGTGCAATCATGTTAGGTCTGCAATGCTGTAATTGCTGCAAATGGAGGATTCTTTGACGAAAGCAAAGTTTGAAGGAAAAAAATATTATTTCAAATACAAATCAATATTTCTAAACTTGTCAATGTCTTGACTATATTTTCTATTCATTTTACAACTCATGGTGGTAAATAAGTGTGACTTTTCATGAAAAACACAAAATAATTGTCTGGCTGACCCCAAACTTTTGAACGGTAGTGTATATCGTAATATTAGGCACTCACCATGATGCACTGATCCGTAAAAGCACATGCCGATCTTTTATTAATTGTATATATGTATTTATGTACAGTAAATGTTGCAAACTCTTGGGTGTTAAGGTGTGTCCAGACCAAATGCGAATGGGTGAATTTTTCACGCAGCACGAATACATTATAACTCAGTGTTAACACACGACATGAATTCACTGTCGGAGATGCAGACAGATGAAGTTGCCTTTATAACTTCTGTAACTGTGTTCAACCTGCTGTGGAAATCCCCAAAATAACAAGGTTTACATTATCCAATGGGGGCTCACCTGAAAAAGTTGTCCCAGCATCCCAAACTTCACAAGATGGGTGTTTCTGCTGCTAGCTTGCTAGCCTTGTTAGCACATCCGCGGCGGGAATCCGTGGGTAAATAATTCCGATATCCTGATTTAGCTGAAGAGCTCCTGGTCATTTTGTCTTCAGGTGAGCGGCAGTCTCATTTTCAAACTAGTTTACTCTGCAATATTGATATTTTTTCTCAGATGACAGCGCTATCCCTGGGATGTGAACGTGCGAATGCGCAATTTCGCGTGTGCTCGCCTCTTTCCATTTACTTTGTATGGATTCGCGCCGCCTGTTCACGTTTGGTCTGAACTGGTTAGTCAACCAGTCAAGTTTTCAGTCCACAGATGGCACAAGGAAAGTGCACACTGTTGGGTGAAGTCAGCTTGACTGAAGAGATTTGCAGCCAGGTGTACAAGTATGCAAGGTAGAAAGCACTTTGATGCGACAAAAAGTTAGCTCAAATGTTGGGCCTTTTTTGCAGCATCGCTGTGTGCATGTGAGGAGTCCGCATGCAGAGATGAAACGTTAGAGGCAAGATGGTTAACAGACTTTTTTTTTTAAGGATATATTAGAAAAAAAAGATGAAAATGAAATATTTCAATGCAAACAAAAACATCATTAAAAATGAATAAAAAAAAGAGACTGAAATCTGATTCTATAACTTTAACATCGCCAACCTTAAACCTTAAAATGCAATGAAAAGGAGGACATTGAATTTATTCAGGCCACAGGCTGCGTATTGATTTTGCATTGGTATCAGCAGATACCCAAATTTAAAAATATCAGATTGGGCACTGAACCAGCTGTATCGTTACATTCCTACACCAAAGTCGGAGAGCGAACCAAGAAGAAAGCACAGATCACCGCCCTCCCCATGTGCAGAAAATGAAGCCCGCCCCGGAACATAAGACCTGCCGCCACGGTGGCCCCGAAACTGAACCGAGAAGTGAAGCCCGAAGCTGAGAAATCCCCGAGTGCAGCAGGAAGACCACACAACAGCATGCGGGGGGAGCGGGGCTATATAATGTCACAATACCTATGGAATTGTATTATTGTGATAGTAATGTGTCGTGAGGTCCCTGGTGATTCCCACGCCTTGTCAGTGAAGGCAAACTTCATATTCCACTGAGGTCTCATGAATGAGGTTCAGTCCACCACGGTCAGATGTGGGTAGAGGAGAAAGAAGCTGTTCAAGTAAACGTAGCGTTTCTTTACTCAAGTACACGTAGAGGCTTTACTGTTTACGTACCTTTTTTTTTTTTCCACAATATCTTTATTGAACCTTTTTTTTTTTTTTTTAACAAACATGATACAAACAATCAAACACTAACGCTAAAGTACTACAAAAAAAAAAAAAATGCACTAAAAACACCAACAACCACCAACAAAATCAAGTCTTCAACAATGCTCCTCTGTTTAGTCTAGACAATCCAATACATAAGTATACATATTATGTTCACCAGTTTGGAATTTACAAGGTCCACACACATCATTCACCTTCTTCTTCAAGAGTTATGTTTAAATTTTTTACATAATCAATAAAAGGTCTCCATATATTCTCAAACACAATTTCCTTTGATTTTAGTATATATGTTATTCTTTCTAATGGAAGGTTTGTTAACATCTGTCTTAACCACTGAGTCACATCTGGTCTATGAGTCTTTTTCCATAATAGTGCAATACATTTTTTGGCATTAAGCAAACTGAGGTCTATGAATGTTCTTTCACTTTTATTAAAATTATGCTTTTCTGGGTACAGACCCAACAAAAACAGTTTAGGATTCAATATGATTTGTTTTGAGATTATTTTTTCAATTGTTACCCTCACCTCTTCCCAAAACATTCTTATTAATCTACATTCCCATAAACAATGAAATAGGGTTCCTTTACTTTCCATGCATTTTGTGCATGTATCTGGTATATTTTTGTTATATCTATTTAACTCCTCCGGTGTAACATACATCCGCATTAACCATTTGAAATGTATCAATTTAAGGCGTGCATTTATTGATTTGGTTTGAGCTTCTGTACAAGCCAATTCCCATTGTTCCTCTGAAATTTCAATTTGCAGATCTTCTTTCCAGTAGTTTAATCTTTTCAGTGAATTTTCACTTGAAGATAGTGTCAGTGAGTTATAAAACTCTGAAATAATACCCTTTCTTTTACTATCTTTCATCATCATTTTTTCCAAGGATGAATAAATAGGTCGAGTGAGAGCTTTATTTTGATTTGATCGAATAAAGTTTCTAAGTTGAAGATATTTAAAAAAATGTGTTCTATTGAGATTAAATTTGATCCTCAGCTCTTCAAAAGACATTATGTTGTCTGCACATGGCAAATATAAATCCTGAATCTTTTGTATCCCTTTTAAATTCCATACTTTAAATACAGCGTCCGCTCTCCCTGGTTTAAAATATTGATTACCCCATATTGGACTAAATTGTGACAATAACTGTGGTTCTTTTAAATAGTTTTTAGCTTCACACCATATTTTGATCATATGCTTTACAAATGGATTTTTAACTTGTTTTTGTAATTTTTTTGCCGAATCTGAGTATATGAATGTGGGAAGAGGTAAAGGTAAATTGTATGATTCCATTTCAGTCCAGTGAGGGAGATCATTTGATGAAAAATAATATGTCATAGACCTCAGTTGTGCCGACCAATAATACAACATAAAATTTGGACATTTCAGACCTCCACGATCAAATGGTAAATATAATAAAGACAAACGTAATCTAGCCCTCCTGTTGTTCCATATAAATTCCACTAACTTTTTTTTTATTCTTGAGAATAGATCTAAAGGTGGTGATAAGGGAATGTATTGAAATAAATAAAGTATTTTAGGTAAAATATTACTTTTAAGTATATTGATTCTCCCGATCATCGACATTGGTAGTGACATCCATCTCTGAGTTAACTCATTGATATCTGACATTAAGGCTTCATAGTTGACACTGGCGACTGATTCTAGCTTAGGCATAATTTGGATTCCTAAATATTTAAACTGATTTACAACATTGAATTGATTTACCTCAGGGGCTGGGTAATTTCTCTGGGTCTCATTTAGCATTAATATTGAAGATTTAGTTTTATTTATTTTATATCCTGATATTTCCCCAAAATTCTTTATTAAATTCAACAAGGTTGGAATTGATTTTTTTAGATTCGACATAAACAAAATTATGTCATCGGCGTACAGGGAGATTTTATGTTCTGTTGGTCCAACTTTAATTCCATATATTTGTGAATGTAAACGTATCGCTATCGCTAAAGGTTCAATTGCCATAGTAAACAGTAAAGGTGAAAGTGGACAGCCTTGTCGACATCCTCTATTGATTTTTATTGGTTTTGAAATATTGTTATTTGTTAGGATTTCTGCTGTAGCATTATTGTATATTATTTGAACCCATTTTATGAAATTATTTCCAAGTCCAAACCTTTGTAGGACTTCAAAAAGAAAGGGCCATTCAACTCTATCAAAGGCCTTTTCGGCGTCCAATGATAGGAGAGCTGTATCCGGTGCTTCTTTATTAAAATAAATAATATTAAATAGTCTTCTTACATTATGGAAGCCTTGTCTACCCTTTATAAAGCCATTCTGATCTCGATTAATAATATTTGGTAAAATTTCTTGTATTCGTCTTGCTAAAATTTTACAGATTATCTTAAGGTCGGCGTTTAATAGGCTTATTGGTCTCATATTTTCACATTTATTAGAGGGCTTACCTGGTTTTGGCAGCAGTATAATTAAGGCATTATTTATGTATGATGGTAAATTATTATTTTGAAATGCTTCTAAAACCATTTCCAAAAAAGGTTTTATTAATTTATTCTTAAATTTTTTATAAAGGTCAACTGGAAGACCATCTGGTCCTGCACTTTTTCCTGATTTCATATTATCAATGGCTAGCCCAACTTCTTCTTGACTAATTTTAGACTCCAATATCTCCCTGTTTTCATTTGGAATACACGGTATAGATAGTTCGTTCAAAAACCCATTTAGTTTTGTTAAATCAGGTTCATTTTTGGTATCATATAATTTTTCATAGTAATCTCTAAAGGCTCTATTAATTTCTAAAGGATCTATAACTACCTGTCCATTACTTATAATACTGGTAATTGGTGTTTTAATTTCCAATTGTTTAATCTGCCATGCTAATAATTTTCCTGATTTTTCACCTTGTTCATAAAAAGATTGTTTCAATCTTAGAAGACTCGAGGCAGCTCTATTCGCTGATTTTTTGTCGTATTCAGCTCTCAGAATCAGTAATTCATTCTCCAACCTTGGGTCACTTCCTGCATACACTTTTTCCTGAAGATTTTTTATTTTATGTTCCAATTTAGCTCTCTCCTCTCGAGTCTTCTTAGATTTTGATCCTGTATAACTAATAATATGTCCCCTAATAAAAGCTTTGAAAGCCTCCCACTTTACACATGCTGATGTTTGTGTAGTATTGATGTCAAAGAACTCGTCTGTTTTTCTATATACTTGACAAATTCCTCATCCTGAAGCCATTTATGCTGAAATTGCCATCTACCTGATTCCTTTATCAATTTTTTATCTACATATATTAGACAACAGGGTGCATGATCAGAGATCACGATGTTATCATAAAAGCAGTTTTGAATCTTGGACCTTAATTCTGTGGAAATCAAAAAATAATCAATACGTGAGAATGTCTTGTAGGTACTGGAATAACAAGAATAGGCTTTAACTTGTGGTTTCATTTCTCTCCATATATCTAACAATCTCAATTCTTTCATAAAATGATTAATAGTCATCCTACATCCAATGTGCGTACAATCCAGTCCTGTTGATCTATCCACACCTGGATTCAATGTACAATTAAAATCCCCTGCTATTATATGTTGCCCTGTAAGTGATGATAAGATGAGAAATAAATTAGCAAAGAACTTCTGGTCATCTATATTGGGACCATATAAGTTCACAAGATTTATATTTTCTAATAGCAAAGAACCTTGAATGATTACATATCTTCCAAATTTGTCTCCAATTACATTTTTCACTTGAAAAGGAACTGATTTATGTATGAGAGTCATAACTCCCCTGGCTCGGGATGAAAATGAAGAGGTGAATACACTTCCCTGCCATCTACTCCTAATTCTTTTAACATCCTCCTCTATCAGATGAGTTTCTTGTAAAAACACAATTCTTGAACCCATGTCCTTTATTTTATTCATAACTTGTTTAAGTTTTTTTAAATTTTGTAGACCTCTGCAATTCCATGAAGTTAAATTAAGATTAACACTTTGGTCCATGATCAATAGAGAGTTTGGGATTACCTTGCAGTGTAAACATGCTCATACAGAGAAGCAAAAACATGAGTGGTTGAACATTCATCCTACAAACTACACACAAACAAATTTCCCCTTCCCACACTTGTGGCAAACCCCCCAAAATCAAAAGAAAAATTCTGTCTCCCGATATAGCCATCGACCGTTCCACACCCACGGGGAACAGCCTAAGCCACTCCTTCTTCATCCTCCCAATCACCCTAACTCTACTGCTTTTAATGACGTAACATTAACTCTCCTCTGTAGTTTTCCAACTTAACTCCAAAATTTTTAACAACTTTGTACATCATAGTTTTTTTTTTTGTTTGTTTTGTTTTTGTTTTGTTTTTTTTAATATATAATACAATCTATATTTTGTAAACTTACTATTTACTTCAAGTCAGTCAGATGCCTGTGCAAATGCTTAATTATTCTACCTTATATTTTGTTCATGCTTAGCTCCCACCAGTCTCTTCTTCTTCTTTGATCTTCTTGATGAACTCCTGCGCCTCCTCTGGGGTCTTGAAGATGTGGGTTCTGCCCTCATACGTGGTCAGCAGTCTCGCAGGATAGATTACACCATGACGAATCCCAAGGTTGCGCAGCTCCTTACGTACGGGATCAAACTGCTTCCTCAATTGCTGGATTCCTGTGGCCAAATCTGGGTAGAACCGCACCTGCTGGTCCTGGTGTTTAATCTCTCCTTTAGCACGTGCAGCGTTGAAGATCTTCATCCTGTCTCTGTTGCTAAGAAACTTCATAATTAAGGTCCTCGGCGGTCCCTTATCTCTCCGTGGGCCAATACGATGTGCTTTTTCCAGAACCACTGCTGATTGCAACTCCTCGCTGCCCAGCACCTCCGGAATCCACTTTTCCAGAAAGGAACATACGTCCCGACCTTCTGATTCCTCTGGAAGACCCACCAGCCTCAAATTATTCTGTCTCGACCGAGATTCCAAATCCAAAATATTATCTTCCAGAGATTTATTTTTTTTTTCCAAAGTGCGCACCTTTAATTGAAGACGGGTGACGTCATCTTCAGCACTAGCGAGACGGAGCTCCATCTGCGCCGTTCGTTCTACACAGTCACCCAATTCCTTTCTTATTCCTTCCAGCGCTGTCATAATCCCATCAAATCTAGAGGAAAAGTCCGCTCTCATTGAACTCATGGCAGCCATCAGCGCATCTGCGCCATTCCCCGCAGAAATCGCACCGCCGCCAGCCTCCTCCGCCATATATGGAGCCTTGTTTGCTGCGTCACAGACCTGAAAGTCCGTTAATTTGGACTGTTTCGGCGGCTCGCTTTTTCCTTTTCCTGGTTTTCCAGCCTTAGGCTTCGCCGACATATCCTCGCCCAAATGCTGGGATACGTTCTGTCCCAAATGAGAGAGTTATTTGCCGATTTTTTTCTCCAGGAGCAGAGCAGAGCGAGACACGTCCGTCCTACGTGGCAGCCATAACCGGAAGTCTCGTTTACGTACCTTTTACTCTTTAATTTACTACACTTAAAATCTTTTTTTTTTTGCAACAAAATGTAACTTTTTACCAATATCTGTAACTCAAACTGTTTTCCTCATAAAACTTACGTTTTTCCAAGTGAATTTTAAACTTTTGCAGAAATATGCAGCTTTTTACTAATAAATCTTCAACTTGTTTTCTCAGTTTGAACTTTTGTACATTTGATTTGTACAATTAAGATATTTTTAAGGTTTTTCCTCAAATTTTACTAGTCTGAGTAAATTAGAATATTGTAACAGTTACATTTTTTTACAATATAATTAGAAAAAGATAAAGTTTATATTTGGTACATAGACAATGAAATATTTCAAGCTTTTGAGCTAACGTTATTATAGTTTTTTTCAGTTAAATTACAAATCATATTTTAATTTGCTGAGATGCACAAGTCAAAGTCAACTTTATTGTCAATTCTGCACATTCAGAGAACTGAAACAGTATAAAAAATATATAATAAATGCAACACTTTTTTAAATTTGTGAGTTTTTGTGATTAAACATTTTTAACATAAATTTGCAACTTTTTACTTGTTCTTTGCAGCTGAGCTAGAATAGAGGAACGATTTAAATCATCTGATTTGATTTCAGTGAAATCAAAACTAACTCGGAGTTAAAGTTAAAGTGCTCTTTTTTCTCCTGGAACTGTAAGTCGTTCCACCTCTGACCATGACAACCTCTTGCTCTTTGTGTCCCAAAGGCTGCATGAGCAAAGCAGCTAAAACTCCGGTCTCAACTTTTCAGTTTCCACAGTGATAAAATGTTATCTCGCACGGCTGCTCTTCAAATTTAAATGTATAAGACAATATACGCTATAATGGTAGAAAACTGACAAATAATTAAGCATTAAGTTAAAATCTGTACGTATACAAATCACAGAAACATGGTGGAATTTTAGTATGGCACAATGGCCAATAAAATCCTGATTACTCAGCTATCATTGAGTAATCACTGTTTAGTTTTTTCCTCCTGACTAACATTCAGGTTTGACGTGTATCTGCTGGGTTACAGTAAGGTGTGAATGTGCTTCCTGCTGTTGTGACACATAAAACCAAACAATGTGGTCACAGTACCAGTTCACTTCAACTACAGCATGTTTAAAAAAAAAAGTGGATTTGCCAGTCAGTATCATCCATCTTCATTGCATCACAGCAGCATTTTTCAGTCCAGTATACAGAAAAGTTTGTCAGCATTGCACGCCACTGGTGCTGGAGCGGAGCAGTTCTGGAATTCTGGGGGAAATGGAGCAGGAGTCGATTCATCCTCGCCTAATGAGGCGGGTCACAAAGCTGCCATGCTTAAATTATTTTTAAAAATAGCTGCATTTGTATTATGACTGTAACAGATCTAATTCCCGTAATATATACAAGCACAAAAGAAACTAAGGAAATGCATTGAAATACCAAAAGCAATAAATCTGTTGGAGAATATTGAAAATTATCAAACAAGGAATATCAAAACCAAGAACAAAAGCACAGGAATCAGAAACGCATCCAAAGTCTTAAAGAATAATCACTCTATTTCTACTAATATTTCTATTTCGATAATCCCTTTTTCTACCTAGGTTTGACAGACAGTGCCTGTTAAAATATACACCCCCTTGGATGTTTTTTTAAAAATTTTATTTACTTTATAAATGGAATCACAGTCAAAGCTTTGGCTTTTTTGTTGACAAAAAATTACAACTCTGTTACCCCCGTATCTCACGGAGCAGCGAATGTGGCGGTTTGGGGGTTTCATCAGGATTTGTAAAAGGCTGCCAGTTTGCAAACAGTTTTGAACGTCTCAGTTCTTCTTGTCAAAAAAAAAAAATTGAATGTGTTTGAATTTTTTTAGCGAATGCATTTTTCCACAAACAGTTGCAAACGTTTGCAAAATAGTTGCGAATGTTTGTTTGCCGGTAGTTTACTCTGTTTATTACCTTCGCTGAGGAGGTCATGTTTTCACCAGCGTTTGCTTGGTTGTTAGCAGGATTACGCAAAAACTACTGGACAGTTTTTGGGGTTTTTTTGGGGGGGGGGGGTACATTTTCAAGGCACTGTCATACCCCTCAAAAAAAAACCCCTACTTTTTAACATACATCCATCCATCCATCTTCTACCGCTTTTCCGGAGGTCCGGGTCGCAGAGGCAGCAGTTCAAGCAGAGAAGCCCAGACTTCCCTCTCCCGTTTACATCCAAAGATGTAAATGGGACTGCCATTCTGGAGCAATCCCACATGTACCAGTGTACCTCTGAGTACAGATACAAACAGGAAGCTGGAGGAGGAGGAGGAGTGTCGTGTTTCCCCTCAGCCCTGTGTCCATGTGTGTTAGATCGCAGCCCGGAAGGGGAAGGACAGGGCGGCTCCCAAGGACAGACCCAGAGCCAAGAAGAAAGTCATGAGGGCTCCTGCCGTCTCAGCGTCCTTTGGCTCCACCAGCCTGATGGCAAATGGGAAGATGTATTTACTCACTAAATACAGACCAACACCAACTTCACTGCACAGAACAGATGACAGGCTGAGATGTCTAACAGCTGATTCATCAGTCAGTCAGCTGCCTTTTCCCAGTTTTATTAGAAGTCTGATATTCATATGTGAGGAATTCTGTATATTTCTGAATGAAGGACTATGTTACTTGTTCATTTTATTTCACCTTTATTTAATATATGTGCCTCTCTGTGCTTACCAACTTCACTGCGCTGCCTGTGTGCGATTGAATCTACATTGTGCACGTGCATTAACTGACACCTGTGCTCGTAATCGCTCCGGTACAAACACAGCCTGACCGCTACTACTAGCTTCACCTTGCTGCCACCGCAGCTCAAAGAGTGCACTCATAGCCCGTGTGTGCGTGCGCCCATCACTAGTGCAATTACTAGCTGCAGCTGAAAATCGCTGCATCCACCCAGCTGCTGACATCCACGTAAATCAAGGGGACCAAAGGGAGGACAACCCCCCCCCCCCCCCATAAGTGTATGTTTGTACATTCTTCCTCATAAATTTGTGACTGACTACAATAATACTTTTAGTGTCCCCTCAATATCCATCCATCTTCTACCACTTATCCGGCTATCTGGGTTGCGGGGCCATCAGTCCAGGCAGAGTAGCCCAGACTTCTGCCCGGTTCACAGAGCACCATGATCCCTCCTGCAGGTGGTGAGCCCACTGCAGGGTGGACCCATGTGTCAACTCTGGGTATGCAGGGTCCCTGATGGAACGTTTTACATGAAGAGCCACTGGACTGCTCTTAGTCTGGCCCTTCACCCAGGACCAGTTTGCCTTAGGAGACCCTACCAGGGGAAGCTGCCCCTGACAACACAGCTCCTGGGATCATTCAGGCACTGAAACCCCTCCACTATGATAAGGTGGCGATCCACAGAGGGGATCCCCTCAATATTTACTCTGGAAATATATCTACATGGATATGAAATATCTGCCCATGCAGCATCTTAGCACTGCTTCGTACCTCCGGCCCACTGGAAAAATCAAATGTGGACCCCTGGCAAATACAGTTGAGGACCCCTGATCCAGTACATTCAAAAGAGGACAAATCATATACCGTAACAATTCTCTTCAAGTTATTTGACCATTGTTCATGTGTGACCCCGCTGGTACTCACTGAGGTGCGTAGGACATGGAAAGGCACACAAAGTAGCCGCTGGAGACAGAGAAGAAAACCATGATGGCGGTGAAGGCTGCATCATGGTGGAACAAGACAGGAAGGTTGGTGGAGCGGGCCTGGACGTTACAGAGCATTAGGAGAGGGATGAAGACCACCCTGGAGACAACCAGCAGAGGAAACAGGGGGGATTCTTTACGGGGCTGAGGACACAGACACAAAAGGAGGAGTTAAGGACATTGCTACAACCCCTGGCAAAAAAAAATATCACCACTGGTGGAGGATGTTCATTCAATTGGTTGATTCTGTAAAAACTAATCAGACATGTCACAGAACTGTTTTTATTCAAAATGCCAACCTTCTGGCTTTAAGAATTTAGTCATTTAAAAAAGAAAGAAAGGTGTTGCAGTCAACTGCAATTTTTTTATTAGATCAAGCAGAGGAGAAAAAAAATTGGAATCATGGCAAGATGCATTATCATCCTGGAAAATAATGTCATCATTGCCAAACCATCTTTCAATTGATGGAATAAGAAGTGTCAAAATTTTTTATTATGCCTCGGTGAAACGGAGGCATACAGTAATCGCTAGTGCGTCTGTTTGTGGCTGTGTGTATCTGTCTGTCTGCCTCTCTGTGTCAGCTCATCCAGACAAAATTAAGTGGAACTAAAGGCTTATATCATTGTATCACCATATTTTCTCGACTTTTAGTTTGCCAGAATTTCAAAATAACACTCTGTTTTTGAAACAAACACAAATTTAACTCACCATTTCTGTCAATGCTGCAGCGAAAAAGGGTATTGTAATAACTATCCCGGGCCAGTAGAGGTCAAACTGTCACTTTTTTACAGCCACCCATGCTACCATGCCACAGGCACCGAGGCACAGCACATTGGTGCTTTCACTGAAGACACGTTTTGTTTCAACTGACATTTCTCATGTTGGAGCTGTAATTCATGTTTATCAGCTTGGTGCAAACAGCTCACCAAGTTGTGCAAGCGCTCTTTTTAAACTGCAGACGAATTAGCAGATTTAATTTGATGAAGGTATTTGGCTTAGAACTGCAAATTACAAAGTGATTCCAGGATATTTTTCTGAGAATTGAGTGATTCCAAATTTTGTTCCTCTTTGTGTAACAATCACTTCTTCCACTTACACTAGAGAAACTTCACTGCTTTAGAGTGATTATTAAAAGAATGAAGAGTACAAGGGTTATTCTAGTATTCTTGCTTACAAAGCAAGATATTTTTTGTGAAACGAAATGGAACAACCAGAAATAGCCATTATCATTCTCGCCTCATCAAAATAAAATCGTAATTGAGCAAAAATGGGAAAATGGATCTGATTTCGCTTGTTGCCATTTTGGTTTTATTCTTTCAGTCACAGCCAGAAGTGACCTGGGTGATGGCAACGGAGCGGTGCCATTTTTAGGTTCAAACAAGCCTGAACAGACCAGCTGCTGAATCTCACTTTAAAATCGGGAAAATGCCCAAAGATGCAGCATAGGCTCATGCAGCCATCACCTTCTGATGAAAGACGAGAAGGACTGCCAGAAATATACGCTTTTAAAATTCCAAAGTCAGCAAAGAGTACGAAAAGAGGATGTTAGTGGGCAAATGGGCACCAAAGAAGGCCTAGGGAGTAACGGTGTTACAACTGGTAGGTCTACTTACACACTGCGGGGGTGCATCATTATTCTGAAGGTCCACTGGTCCAAAAACTAGGCCTAAGTTAATAGACTATTTTTCTTTGAAAATTAAGGTTGCATTTATGCCTTAACCATCATGGGGATACATTAGTTCATTAAACATGCCATTTATGGCAGACTCCAATTAAACTTTTATTGACCATGTTGTTAAGTGCATTCACATGAACACAGTAAATGTAGTGTGCACTTGCAGTGGGGTAAAAAAGTATTTAGTCAGCCACCAATTGTGCAAGTTCTCCCACTTAAAAGATGAGAGAGGTCTCCAATTTTCATCATAGGTATACCTCAACTATGAGAGACAAAATGAGAAAAAAAAAAATCCAGAAAATCACATTGTCTGATTTTTAAAGAATTTATTTGCAAATTATGGTGTTAAATAAGTATTTGGTCACCTACAAACAAGCAAGATTTCTGGCTCTCACAGACCTGTAACTTCTTTAAGAGGCTCCTCTGTCCTCCACTCGTTACCTGTATTAATGGCACCTGTTTGAACTCGTTATCAGTATAAAAGACACCTGTCCACAACCTCAAACAGTTAGACTTCAAACTCCACTATGGCCAAGACCAAAGAGCTGTCAAAGGACACCAGAAACAAAATTGTAGACCTGCATCAGGCTGGGAAGACTGAATCTGCAATAGGTAAGCAGCTTGGTGTGAAGAAATCAACTGTGGGAGCAATTATTAGAAAATGGAAGACATACAAGACCACTGATAATCTCCCTCCATCTGGGGCTCCACGCAAGATCTCACCCCGTGGGTCAAAATGATCATGAGAACGATGAGCAAAAATCCCAGAACCACACGGGGGGACCTAGTGAATGACCTGCAGAGAGCTGGGACCAAAGTAACAAAGGCTACCATCAGTAACACACTACGCTGCCAGGGACTCAAATCCTGCAGTGCCAGACGTGTCCCCCTGCTTAAGCCAGTACATGTCCAGGCCCGTCTGAAGTTTGCTAGAGAGCATTTGGATGAGCCAGAAGAGGATTGGGAGAATGTCATATGGTCCGATGAAACCAAAATAGTACTTTTTGGTAAAAGCTCAACTTGTCGTGTTTGGAGGAGAAAGAACACCATACCTACTGTGAAGCATGGGGGTGGAAACATCGTGCTTTGGGGCTGTTTTTCTGCAAAGGGACCAGGACGACTGATCCGTGTAAAGGAAAGAATGAATGGGGCCATGTATCGTGAGATTTTGAGTGAAAACCTTCCACCAGCAAGGGCATTGAAGATGAAACGTGGCTGGGTCTTTCAGTATGACAATGATCCCAAATACACCGCCCGGGCAACGAAGGAGTGGCTTCGTAAGAAGCACTTCAAGGTCCTGGAGTGGCCTAGCCAGTCTCCAGATCTCAACCCCATAGAAAATCTTTGGAGGGAGTTGAAAGTCTGTGCTGCCCAGCGACAGCCCCAAAACATCACTGCTCTAGAGGAGATCTGCATGGAGGAATGGGCCAAAATACCAGCAACAGTGTGTGAAAACCTTGTGAAGACTTACAGAAAATGTTTGACCTCTGTCATTGCCAACAAATGGTATATAACAAAGTATTGAGATGAACTTTTGTTATTGACCAAATACTTATTTTTCACCATAGTTTGCAAATAAATTCTTTAAAAATCCTTCAATGTGATTTTCTGGATTTTTTTTTTCTCATTTTGTCTCTCATAGTTGAGGTATACCTATGATGAAAATTGGAGACCTCTCTCATCTTTTAAGTGGGAGAACTTGCACAATTGGTGGCTGACTAAATACTTTTTTACCCCACTGTATGTGGAGTGGTGGATGGGAAGAGAGGATGTCATATATGGTTGGGTGGTAGGAAACTTGTTTAACTGTTGCTGAACTGCATATAACGATTTTTAACAGTTGGACTTTCAAACCAATGGGCCTTTGGAATATTGACTAGTCACCCAAATTGTGCTTTCTATTAGCATAAAATGGTCACTAATTTACTGAACAGTGTTTCTATTGATGAACAATGAGTAAAAAAATAAGAATTATAAAAGTTATAATAAACCAATAAATGAAATGAAATTTATCAAAGAAAAGTAAATTTCTACGAAAAGGTTACAGATTTACAAAATAATAAATACCAGCTTTATGAGAAAAAACTCACAAAATGGAGAGAAAATCATGAATTTGTGGGGGAAAGTCTCAAATCTATCAAAAAACATCTGGAAAATTTAGGAGGAAAAAAAAGACAAATTTATAAGAAAAAAAAAAAATAAATTTACTCATTTTTTGGGAAAAAAACCCCTCAAACAAGCGAGAGTAAATCTGTTACTAAAGTACTGTTTTTAGTAGATACTTTCTTACTAATGTGTTTGGTGATTATCCAAACTTGGGTAATTATTATAAGTTAATGCTGCTTTTACTTGAGAACAGTTTCTGACTACTGTACCCACCTCTGTATATGGCAGTTAAGATAAGATAAGATAAGATAAGCCTTTATTAGTCCCACAACGGGGAAATTCCAGGATTGCAACAGCACAGGGATAGCAACACTCAGAGCAACAATCAGAAGGCAAGAAAACAAAACAAGCAAGCAAGAGCAGCTAATATACATATGTACATATTACTATAAAATATATACTGTATATACACACACACACACAGACACACAGTGCAGAGCATTGTAGCTGGATGGAATAAATATATGAATATATGAACACACAGTACAGAGCACTGTAGCTAGATGGAATAAATATGTAAATATATAAACACCCACAGTACGGAGCATTGCAGCTAGGTGGAATAAATATGCAAGTATATAAACACACACAGTGCGGAGCAATGTAGCTAGATGGAATAATATGTAGATATATAAAAACACAGTGCGGAGCATTGTAGCTAGATGGAATAAATGTATAGATATATAAATATAAACACACCCAGTGCTGAGCATTGTAGCTAGATGGAATAAATATGTAAATATATAAACACACACAGTGCAGAGCATTGTTGCTAGATGGGATGAAACAGCATAACCGTCTACTTAGTTATCCTACATGGTATGATTATGTGCCCATACATATTCTCACCCTCCATAGCGACCGGTATGTTCCTAGTTGTATGCCGGAGAGGACCATTGTGTAAGTCTATTGCATCTTTTGCATTGAAAAAACTATTAGTTTGTTACGTCTTTTTGCTATCTCTGCGAGCAGCCCTGCTTAGGTTGTACAGTCTGACAGCCGTTGGTAGGAAGGACCTACGAAACCTCTCGGTTGTGCACCTGGGATGATGTAGTCTGCTGCTAAATGAGCTCCTCAGTGCATTCAGTATGTCCTGCATAGGGTGGAACTCGGACTCCAGCAGAGATGACAGTTTAGCCACCGTCCTTCTCTCTCCTATCTCCTCCATCGGATCAAGGCGTTGCCCCAGGACACAGCTAGCTTTCTTAATCAGTTTGTTCAGTCTCTTCCTATCGGCTGCAGTAATGCCACTGCCCCAGCAGACCACTCCAAAAGTGATGGCTGATGCCACCACCGTGTCATAGAATGACTTCAGCAGCGCCCCTTGTACACCAAAAGACCTGAGTCTCCTCAGCAGGAACAGCCTGCGCTGTCCCTTCTTGTAGAGTGCGTCAGTATTGTGTGACCAGTCTAGTTTATTGTTCAGATGAACACCCAGGTACTTATAGGATGTCACCATCTCGATGTCTGTTCCCTGTATATTTACTGGTGCTGTGAGGGGCTGCCCATGCCTGCAGCAGTCCACCACCAGCTCCTTAATTTTCCTCGCGTTGATCTGGAGGCAGTTCCGATGGCACCAGTCCACGAAGTCCTGGATAAGCCCTCTGTACTCAGCTTCATCTTCGTTGGAGATGAGACCAACGATCGCAGAGTCATCAGAGAACTTCTGTAGATGGCAATGTGTTGTGTTGTGTGAGAAGTCCGCAGTATAAAGAGTGAACAGGAAGGGAGCCAGCACCGTTCCCTGGGGGGCCCCCGTGCTACTGATGATCGTGTCGGAAACACAGTCCCGGGTTCTCACAAACTGAGGCCGGTTCGTGAGGTAGTCCAGGATCCATGATGACAGGTGCTGGTCCACCCCTGCGCGCAGCAGCTTGTCCTTCAGGATCATCGGTTGGATGGTGTTGAAAGCACTGGAGAAGTCAAAGAACATGATCCTCACCATATTCCCGGGCTTCTCCAGGTGGGACAGAGAACGGTGAAGGAGGAAGATCACCGCATCCTCCACCCCAATGCCATGCTGGTAGGCGAACTGGAGTGGATCCATCGCTGGTTCCACCAGGGGGCGGAGATGAGCAAGGAGCAGTCTCTCCAGGGTCTTCATCAAGTGGGACGTCAAGGCCACCGGTCTGTAGCTGTTCAGGTCTTTGGGGTGGGAAGTTTTTGGTACAGGTACCACACAAGATGTTTTCCACAGCTGTGGTACCCTCCCCAGTTTCAGGCTCATGTTGAAGATATACGTCACAATCCCACACAGCTGGTCTGCACAGGACTTGAGGAGCTTTGCGCTGATGCCGTCCGGTCCCGACGCCTTCCTCGCCTTGATCTTCCTCAGCTCCGTCCTCACCTGGGTCTTGGTCAGGGTCAGGATGGGGGGCTGTGGGTTGGGAGTGGGGGGGGGGGTGTTGGTGGAGTGGGGAGTGGGCAGCAGGACTTGATTTCTTAGAGGCAGCAGTGGTTGTTGTGCAGACAGGGGGGAGGGCGGTTGGTCAAATCTATTGAAAAACAGATTCAGGTTGTTCGCCCACTCCCTGCCCCCCGTGGCCTGGGGGGAGGTATTCTGGAGCCCCGAGATGGTTTTGAGGTTTCTCCAGACCCCGCTGATGTCGCTCTGTTGCAGCTTGTCCTCCATCTTCTTCCTGAAGCTGTCCTTGCCTTCTCTGATCTTTCTCCTCAGCTCTCTCTGTACGGATTATTATATATTATTATTATTATTATATATTATTATTATTATTATATATATTATTACAGTTATCAGGTTTATATCAGTTCTCTCCTTCAGAAATCACATCACATACGGATACCAGGGACTATCTATGAAGTCCTTAACTGTCCAAGATAGTAAAGGTTATTTTATTTGTAAAAATCCAACTGAGCAGAGGAGGTAATTGACTTTAATCATTGTGGATTTTAATCCAGCAAACGTCCGCATGATTCATGACAGCTACATCTGATGTGGAACTGAGAGCTGCAGAGACCAGGGGGGACCAGTCCTGGTGTGAATGGTGTCAACTTGGGCTGCAACAATTACTCGAATAATTCGAGTAATTTGATGACAAAAATTCCTCGATTCAAAAATCTATCCTTCAAGGCTTTGTTTAATGTAGCATTTCTGAACTATATGACCTTCTTCCGGTCACACTATGTAAACAAGAGGCGGGGTTGTTTAATGACCCGATATCATGGTGTCATGAATCTGGGTTTGGTGTTCCAAACCCCATTCTGACTTATTATCCTGACAGCTCGGGCATGCCCCCTCCTCCTGTCAAATGCCGTCAGCTATGCTCCATCTTGGGTGTTCTCACACACATACTGTACACTCACACTCCATTCATTCCCATTCACACGCTCATACACGCACTCCTACACAGCTGGTTCAATCACGTCCAGCCCACGCTTCCTCACACCGGCAATCTCTTTCCTCGTTTGCATCAGGATAATAAATACGCAGCGTTTGGGAAAAGAGATTGTCGGAGCGTTCACCCTCATTCGTGGCGGCGTGTACTTCCATGAGTGTGGTATGACTTCCTTCATCTTGCCAGCCTAACATTTCAAGACGGAGGATTCCTAAATGTTAGTGTCCGACTCTGAATTTACCCCCCCACTCACCAGACAGCACGGACAGCCCCGAATCTCCACAGCCGTGAGTGCGTGTGCCTTTTTCTGTGTGCCCAGCATTCGTCAGCACCAGGCATCTCCCAGGCTGTGGGACATCCGGGTGGCTTCGCTGTTTGTCTTGTGGCCATCATTCTATCATTGCTACTTGTCTGCATTAGTGTGGTAACTGAACTTGTGAATTTGTTACTGTTTATGTTAATAAATGGCACAATCTACTCCAGCACTTGAGTTTTTCATTCCCTCTCTCGTGCGCCGCATAATGGCGCACGAGAGATCATGACACATGGATTCAGTGGCGCAGGGAGAAAAGCGACAGAGCGACGGAACAACGGCAAAAAAGAAGAAAGTCAGAGAAAACAACAAGTATCTCAAGTCTGGGATCATTTCAAGTTCAAACTGAAGGAAAACTTTGTGCAGTGTGTACACTGTAAAGCCGAGCGGTGAGCTAGAGTCCCACAATGTCGATGTTACAGTGTCGGCAGACGGCATCCAGCCACATCATGCATGAGCAGCAGACCGAGACGAAGTACATGATTGAGATTTTAAATTAAGATGAATATAACGTAGTCAGCTGTGCTAATTAGAATCAGAATCAGAATCAGAAAAAGATTTATTGCCAAGTACATTAACAGATCACTGATAACATACAAGAGAATTTGACTTGACACAGTAATGAACCTGCATTTCCGTGCCGCGGCGCATCTGAAACGCGCCTATCAGCAGGAGGGTACAGGTAGCATAAGGATAATACAATAGGAAGGAGCAAAAAAATCATTGATTCAGAATACTGGTTACATAATTAATCAATATTAAGAGTTCAAGGAAAAAAAAAGCTCTCATTGCACATACATTCGCTACACAGAATTCACAAGACACAAGAGAGCAGTGTAGCTTTATTCAGTTCTTGGATCAGTGTGTGTGCGGTGTTGAGCAGTGTTAATGATAATAAGAGAGACCCAAGGACACTTGGCAGAAGATGTTTTGTCTGGCTGGCGCCCAGTCCTTATCTGGCGCAGAGCAGCTGACTGTCCAAGGCCTTGTGCTCGATGATTTTGAAAACACAGTTTGCAGACAGCCAGGAGGAATTTTCATGGGGAATGAGCCAAATAGGACTGATCACAGAGAAGGCTTATATTTCTTCTGTAGATTCAGTACTAGTCCTTCATTGCGGGGCTTTAAATCCGTCGTGGAAAGACCTAAGCGAAATCATGATGTAATCCACCTTACGAGACAGTTCTCCAGTAGTCGCTATCAGGGTCTTCTCCAGTTTTTCAATTTGATGGATGCACCTCGCCTGGTCAGCATTTTGATAGGTTGAATCCATCTTCAGCAATTTGCAGTAAACCAGGACAATTCCAGTCCCAATCAGAAAAATCCCGATCACCAATATTACGAAGATAAACAAATCTTCAATATCTTCGATAGAGAGATTAGTGAGACACAGCATTTTCCAATTACCTGTGTCACGTAAATAGCCCGCTGGAGCCGTTCCAGCGGGGCAGACAGCTTCCCCCGGAGCACTTTTCCTTGTTGAAAAAATAGTGTCAATTGTGTTCAAAGCCCAGCTTATTAACTCCATAATTTCTTTTCGGCGGTCGCAGTTAGACGCAGACAGACAACAGCAAGCTGGGATCCAGTAGTTAGGAGGGGAGGAAAAGGTCAGAGCAGGAGAGAAGAAAAAAGCGTCTACTCTCTTGGGAGGGCGGAAGTGAAATTAGTGATAATTATGTTTATATGGCCAAAGAATATATAGTAGCTATGGCTAATAGCTTTAGTCCCGAGTGCCACCCAACAGCCCCCGGGAGGGGCTGCCAAGAGCAGGCTCATTTTGTGGCGGGGGTCAGCGGCGGACGGGATGCCACACTGGATCTCCCTTTTCTCCCCCATCCGGGAGGGACTGGAATAGAGAGCCACAAACCTCAGCAGAGCCCAGCTTGAGCTGGGGGAGATCCTCGGTCGATAAAAGCCACAGGAGAGGGAGCACTCCATTTCCCCATGGGCTGGGAGCGACTTCTGCTCCACTGTTTATGATCCTTCCATTTTATGAAAGTTTGGACAGGCATCATCCTCTTCCTGAAGTTTCAAACTCATTCGTGTCTGTGTTCTGCATCCATGTGCGCTATGTTAAACCAGTCAGCTCGATTTCTCAACACAGCATTATTTCTTACCCATTTGTTCTCTCTAAAATAACTAGCTGGGCATCAACTGTGAATGATGTCTTCCTTATTACCAAGCAGCGCTACTATGGCATGCATTTTCGCTCACACGCAGGCCCTTTGGACAGCACAAAACTCGTCTTAAACAAGCCATTGTGATCAGAGTTCACTTTAGATAATGTGCCTCTGTGCATTAAAGGGATGGGCAGGAGCACTTTGGATTGGATTATCCAGAACACACCTGAATAATTAGAATAGCCTCTTTTACACCTTGCGCCTGCCAGAAAATTAGTTTTTGTGTTGCTGTGATAAGGAAATGAACTTGGAAACACCAATAAACGCATTCTGTGTCAGTGAGAACCAATTACGGACCCCATCCCTGTAATACAGCCTCTTGATCTTTGTACTACAGGGTGAATTCAGGATCAAATAGAAAAGTTGCTACTTTTACACTCAATATTTGTTTAGCAACTTCAGTAACAAGAATATTATCAAGTGGAGAAAATCAAATGCAGTTCTTTATACCAGCATGCTCTGTGGTGGCCTGGAGGCCAACCTGCCTCACATCTTCCACAGCAACTTAAATTAAAGCAGGCATAACAGAATAAAAGACAGAAATAGATAAGCTGTTTGTTTGAGAACACTGACCATTGCAAGAAAAACATCAGAGTCAAGAGATCATTCCTGAAAAACGTTAAACATGGGATTTTGGAACAAATTAAACCCATAATGATATGGATTTTTTTTTTTTTTTTTTGTTACTTATTTGTACCCGTAGGTAGACTTGGTTTGCAGTCTGGTGACAAGCCACCGGCTGCTGGTCGCTGCGTGCGCGAGCGCCCTAAACCTACATGCTTTTGGTATGCGGGAGGAAACCGGAGAAATCCCGGAGTAAACCCATGCAACACGGGGAGAACATGCAAACTC
The DNA here is from genome assembly GCA_020510985.1 of Pholidichthys leucotaenia. Lineage (NCBI taxonomy): Eukaryota > Metazoa > Chordata > Actinopteri > Cichliformes > Pholidichthyidae > Pholidichthys > Pholidichthys leucotaenia. Next base: position 229,378,370 of record CM035836.1, read on the forward strand.
CACACAGCTCACTGTTGGTCGGGGGCTGGGATCGAACCCACGATCTCATGATCCCCGTGGTCCCCCGGCCGAGGGTAAAACTGTGCTGCCACAGTGCTAAACCACTGCGCCACCGTGCAGCAGGGTTAAATGCACTGTGACATTTTAAAGAAGAGGCTAAATATTTTAGGAAGTGAGAGGATGAGAAGTGAAGACTCACCCAGCGGATTAGCGGGGTGACGCTCCTGCCAATAAAGTCAAATACGTTGAACGTCAGGAAGCAGCACACAGAGATGAAGAAGCGCTCTGAAGAGAGGATGGACAACAGCACCATCACTGGTATCAGGCAGAATGCCGTTAAACCACAAACATACTGGATTTGGGGCAGGGCCCGACAACCTTTACCACACAGAGAGATCTTTTTTTTTTTGGCCCCAAAAATCTACACAGAGCCGCAAAACATTTGAGTTTTAAAATGAAGATGAAAGAAACTGAAAATAAACACTTTTTATTCAAGTAAATGAAAAAAAAAAAATTCTCAAATTTATGACTGAAATGTAACTATACATTTTCTTAGAAATGTAACTTTTTCTTGCATATTTGGGACTTTCTCAGAATTAAGTAATTTTTTCCTTGTAATTGTATTCCTGTAAATTTGTGACATTTGTCAGAAATTTGCAAAAAAAAAATTCCTTGTAGAAAAGTCAATTTTTACTTATTCTAAACTCAGGAAAGGTGTGGTAATGGCACGGGGAACAGCTGATTAGATGATCAGGTGATGATCTGAGAATGCATACCTCCACCAAGGCTCATATCTTCTCAACAGTGTGTTAGCAACAATACTCCAAAACTAATGGACAAACTTTAATGCAATGTTCACCAGAAGTGGCTCTAGGCCTACACACAAACCCATGACATTTTGGAGGTGATCCATGAGGGACGGAAGGAGCCTTGGTGGAGGTATCTGCTCTCTGAGTGCTTTTCTAGTTTTTAGTTTAAATAATAAGATTTTCTTATATCTGTTTCCCCATTTGTCTCATAAAGTTAAAACTTTTTTTTCCCCTCACAAATGTGTGAGGGTTTTATTTTTCTTTTGAAAAGTCACAGGGATGTGGCTCTGGAGCCAGAGGTTGCAGACCCCTGATAGATATGGACATGAGGAAGTGTTGATCTGAGGATCGTACCCCATTTTCCTCCTGGAAGCATAGTCTTAACATCCACGGTCACAGCAGGGAACACGGACAGAGTGACGGTGAACACAAACGTCACACAGAACGCCATCCTCCAAATCTAAAAACAGCAACAACAAAAAAGTTGAAACTTTTTTAACTCTCACTGAACATTAACCATTTAATGTAAAGGCAGTTATGACTGATTATACGGCTACTTTCAACCAAGCAATTTGATTGGACAACAGGGATTCCAGGAGTTACTACACTTAACCAAAATATAAGCGCACAAACCAAAGACCTTACATGGAACATGCTAAAAAATATAATGAGATAATTTAGCAACTCCTGGAATCCCCATCGTCCAATCAATCTGCTCGGTTCACACAAACTCAAATCTTTACCTTTTTAAAAACCTCCAGGACCGAGGCCTTTTCTTGACTCTTATTCTGCTCCAGAGGAACAAAGGCCTGCTTCCTTTCATCTGAAACAGAGTCGGCTTCATTCGGCCTGCCTCTTTCAGTCAGGTTTCCTGTTACTGATCCATTAGAGTGACCGTTCAGCTTACAGTTTTCCCTGATGCTGCTCTCTGAAATCAAAAGTATATCATTCAGCACTTTGCTGTTGTTGCACCACAAACTTTCCAAATCGACATCTTCCCCCCTCTCTCTCTATACTGTATATATATATTCTGCTGTTTTTTTAATTAAAAAAAAAGACAAAGAATATCTGAGACTTAAAGGTAAAACTAACTCATACTCCCCTTCTAAAAACAGTACAAGATGATCTTACACGGTGGAAGACTTTACCTATATCACTCATAGGAAGAATTGCAACCATTAAAATGATGATCCTTCTTAAAATCAATTATCCGTTTTCAATGATTCCCACTCAACCATCTATGGCCTGGTTTAAATCCCTTGACTCATACATAAGTAATTTTCAAAGGTAAAACAACTAAAGTAAAAGTGTATAAACTGGCCAGGAGGATTTTATTCCTTACATGCAACTTTTCTCATTTGACAGTTTGAGTAAATTTCCAACTTTCTTCACATAAATGTGTTTCCTTGCAAAGTAGAGATTTTTCTTCAATCATTTTGAGACTTTAATACAAAGTCCTAATTTCCTAATTATCCCGTTTCTCTTACATATGCATTTTTTTCCTGAAAACGTAGAACTTCTTTGTTGAACATATGAACCCTCACCAACATGTGGGTCCAGACCCACAGGTTGCCAACCCCTGTACTATATGGTTTAGTAATATACAGTAGGTGTATAAGAAAACACATCATTGAGTGTTTCGGCATTCCTAGAGAGCCTGTGTGAATTCAACAGGCAGTCTTTGTGTGTCATGGTCTAATTGGATAAATGGAGGGTCAACTGACTTAACAAGATAATGTTCCACTGAATTGATTTGATTCGGCCAGACCATGAAGGCAGAATTGTAAAGTCGGAGGAAAAGCAAACAGACACTCCCTCTGTGTCGGACTAATGTTTGGTGATTTTAAAGCAGTGATTTTTCAGCAGCTTTGCTCTAAAATAGAACACTTGAAGGACAGACCAAGTTTCTCTGTGGGGTGACAGAGAAAAATGGAATTAATTGTGAGGGTGTGAAGACAAACCTTTCAGCAGCTCCTCTGTTGTGTCTGCCTCGTATTTGCTTGAGTTCAGATAATACTGAGCAAACTCCTACAGAAAAAAACAACAGAAATTAGACAATTAAATTCAAACTGATAAAAAAGTAAGGCTCACTGTGTTCTGTGAAGCTGCACTTCAGTTCTTAAATGGCATTCACTTATGTAGCACCTTTTTTCCCCCCTCATCTCTAGATGACCAAAGCGCTTTATAGATCCTGCTATCCACCCATTCACACACACACTGACGGCGACGTAGCTGCCATACACCAGTGCTGGCCTGACCCACCAGGAACAACTGGGGGTTCCGTGTCTTGCTCAAGGACACGTTAACATGCAGACAGCAGGAACTGAACCCCTGACCCCTCCGATCAGTAGTCAGCCACACTACACCTGCACCACAGCCGCCCCTTAGTGCGACATTAGCAATCAGAAAGAGCAATAAAGAGCTGATACTGATCATTAGTAGCCAAGGAGACCAATAGCTGATACTACTGTAGATATGGAGTACTGCCAATGTTTTACTAGCTCATTTAACTCAAGTATAATATAATATTCCATTTACATGCATACACTGCTATTATCCAGCAATTCTACAAAAGCCATATATTAGGTGAGAATGATAAATGACAGATTATGATTGTTTATATGACCAGTTCTTTTGCTCTGCCAAGTTTTGGCCTGTCCATGTGGAGTGATATTTAGCTTAGCTAGGCAGCCATACTGCAATTCCTGCTGTTGTTTATGGGCTCTTCTGCACATTTCTTGGCCTCTTCAGATGAAGTAAAGAGTGAGAAGCTCACACTGTAATGGGTTTTTTAATAGAACTGTATAATTTATTAAAAGTACCAATTTGCAGCTAGCATGAACCAGGAAGAAAACAAGCAGCCATATAAAGAGGACTGTGAGAAGAGTCTATCAAACAGCTCCCCACTAATGAAAAGAGGCTGCAGTACTCAGCCTTACCTAGAGATTATAAATCTCACATTATATGAAGGGATGCATATCCTGCCGTAGGAAATGCCCAACCAAATTTGTCCAATCAAAATGATCATTTGGAACCATCCATCCATCTTCTTCTGCTTAATCCTTTTTGGGTCACGGGGAGGCTGGAGCCTATCCCAGCATCTTTGGGTGAGAGGCAGGGTACACCCTGGACAGATCGCCAGTCCATTGCAGGGCCAACACAGAGAGACAGACAACCATTCACTCTCACAGTCAGACCTAAGGACAATTTAGAATCCCCCTTGAATAGTCACAGTTGAGCACTTAAAATAGTCTTTGAGGGAAAACTGTGAATAGCAGCTCGTCACCCAAATGCTTGACTACCAGATGCAAATTTGTACACAGAGCACAAGCTTAAATTCTGCGAGTGTGCTTGAAACTTTGACACATCCTGAAAAGCATTCACAGCCTCTGAATTAAGATTATTTCTTGACTCATTTAACTCAGCAACTAGCAGGATGTGGTATTTTAGGACAGACTGAGCTGCGACATTGCTGTTACACATATGGGGGCATACTGACCAAACGAGGCAGCAGCAGGTAGCTGAAAAGTGTGACCAGCGTCCCCACACACGGAGTGATGAAGTAACCCAAAGCTGCAGTCTTTAAGTCTGCCTCACCTGAGTGACAAACACATGTGCAAACAATGATGGTTGAATGGAGAAAAAACAAAAAACTGTTCAACAGGAACAAAAAATGAGTCCTTTGAAATGGAAATGAGTGTTTTCGAGTTGCCTGTGACACCCTGCTAATTTGACAAGCTCTGCACTGATTTTCAATGTGCTTGGTCACTAGGCAACTGCGGATTAAGCACCCAGGAGTGTTGTGTGTGTTGGTGTGGCTCACTGGCTGTGGCTAGCAGCATGGCAATGGCAGCGAAGGTCCCAGCGAGGCCCTGGCCGCTCATGAAGACGGCGCTGTACTTCTGAGGCAGGAGTCCCACCAGGCCAAACAGACTGCCCTGCAGCACGGCACCGAATGCTGCGGGAGAGGAGGGATCGTTGTTTATACACAAACAGCCCATTTACAGTGGAAAAGCTCTGTGCCAGTTCCCGTCCCAAAACTTATTAAATTATTAACTACTTTAAAACAGTTTTCACACCCAAATTAAACTGGTTCTGAACCTGAAAAGTTGGTTCTCAGCTGGAACCGTAAAACAATTTTCCTTGTGAATCATGAAGTTTTCATAGATGCATCATCCTGCCAACTTCATGCAAATAAGCTGAGTTTAGTGCACTGTGTTGGTTAAATGGAACTTGTGTTAAGCATTTAACATATTGATCAAATGTTCCACAAACACTTGTTGCTGATTTTACAAGATATTGGAGAAAGTTTACTGCTTCGCCACCATGCTGGGATAGTTTGAAAAGCCAGGAGCAACCCCCTAAGAGGGCTGGGTGATGTGACCTCAAATCAACATCACAACTAATTGAACAATTTACTTCAGTTTTGGTTTTTACAATAATTTATTCGTGTTTCTTCTTCTTTTGTGGCCATTATTCACTTAGTCCTCAGACGTTTGGCCAGGTCCGGGCACAGCCCAATGCTTTCTCATTTGCTGCCATCAGATCTTCTTGGCTTATCAAATTACACCATAAACTGGTTAAAATCAAGAGCCTTACCTGTGAATTGTAACTTTCAAAATACAACCACTATTCCCTTACAGTCAGGCAACATTAACCCTAACCCTAACCCAGGGGTCACCAACGCGGTGCCCGCGGGCACCATGTCGCCCGCAGGGACCACATGAGTCGCCCGCAGGCCTGTTCTAAAAATAGCACAACTCGCAAGTGAGCTTCGTCTAAGATGTAATTTTTTCTGCCGCTATTTTCTATTTTCTATTTTTTAAAATCACACTTGCATTTATATAGATTTTAAAATGACAATGTCTTAAAAATAAAAAAAAATGAAAATATGTTTATTATACGTAAAGTTAAGGTGAACTCTGACCTAGTTCAAAGGTCAGTATTGTGCGCATGACAAAACCTTCGCACTTGTGGAGCGTAAGCTAGCGGCCAGTGAAGATGGTGAGTGGAGTGCAGTTTCCTAGCCCAAAAACATGGCAAAAAAAGACAGAAAATTTATCATTTTCAAAGTGAGCGGGAGGAAGAGTTCTTTTTTACTACCGTGAAAGGAAGCTGCATGTGTTTCATTTGCGGGGCGACGGCGAAGCGGCACTTTATGTGGATTGACACTTCACTACCCACTCTTTTTTTTGGGACTTATCTTGTACCCGTAGGTAGATTTGTTCTGCAGTCCGGTGACAAGCCACCAGCCGCTGCGTGCGCAAGCGCCCCTTAACTCCCTAACCTGCATGTTTTTGCATGAAAAACGAGAACATGCACCACCAGAACATGCAAACTCCACACAGATCACTGTTGGCCGGGGATCGAACCCACGATCCCCGCGATCCCCCGGCCGAGGGTAAACTGCTGCCGCGGTGCTAACCACTGCGCCACCGTGCATATAAGCACTCTCAGTGCTTGTTTAGCTTCTCATGAAAGGACAGTGCTGGTTATTACTCAAGCATGATTCTTGGCAAGAACTGTATGGATATAATTCCAGTGAAGAAGAACACACAAAAGTGTGTTTATTAAATGTAACAGATTTTGAGCAGAATTGCAGCAGATTTGTTCAGTTAAAAATGTGATAAGATTTATTTAATATGAAAGTTGATTTTTCTTAAATGTTGCATAACTTTTTCAAACATGGTTCAACATAGTTCATGAATTAAAAGGGTTTAGTTTTTTATGGTTAAAAGGGACTGGTGAAAATGACATTTTTTTTTAATGAAATGTAGAAGTGATCATCTGAACAATTGCTGAGATTAATAAAAATAAAGTGTTGAATATTGATCTTGTCTGTTACCCACTCTAAGTTATTGATAATTATTTATTTATGCACACACACACACACACACACACACACACACACACACACAAAAAATTGTTATTTTAGAGGAGTGTGTCAAGCTGGTGCCCTTCACATGACTCGATACCCATGTAGTAGCTCTTGGTTTCAAAAAGGTTGGTGACCCCTGCCCTAACCCAACATTAAAAATTAATGAATAAATATCTCCCCCAGGGTCTTTAAAGTTGCTATGACTAAATCATACTCCCCTTCTAAAAACAATACAAGATGATCATACATGTTGGAAGACTTTACCTATATCACTCATAGGAAGAAATGTAACCACTAAAATGATGATCCTTCATAAAATCAATTATGATAATTGATAAATAGATAATTTATCTCTTTTCAATGATTCCCACTCAACCATCTATGACCTGGTTTAAATCCCTTGACTCATATATACAGTGGGGCAAAAAAGTATTTAGTCAGCCACCAATTGTGCAAGTACTCCCACTTAAAAGATGAGAGAGGTCTCCAATTTTCATCATAGGTATACCTCAACTATGAGAGACAAAATGAGAAAAAAAAATCCAGAAAATCACATTGAAGGATTTTTAATGAATTAATTGGTAAATTCCTCAGTAAAATAAGTATTTGGTCACCTACAAACAAGCAAGATTTCTGGCTCTCACAGACCTGTAACTTCTTCTTTAAGAGGCTCCTCTGTCCTCCACTCGTTACCTGTATTAATGGCACCTGTTTGAACTCATTATCAGTATAAAAGACACCTGTCCACAACCTCAAACAGTCAGACTCCAAACTCCACTATGGCCAAGACCAAAGAGCTGTCAAAGGACACCAGAAACAAAATTGTAGACCTGCACCATGCTGGGAAGACTGAATCTGCAATAGGTAAGCAGCTTGGTGTGAAGAAATCAACTGTGGGAGCAATTATTAGAAAATGGAAGACATACAAGACCACTGATAATCTCCCTCGACCTGGGGCTCCACGCAAAATCTCACCCTGTAGGGTCAAAATGATCACGAGAACGGTGAGCAAAAATCCCAGAACCACACGGGGGGACCTAGTGAATGACCTGCAGAGAGCTGGGACCAAAGTAACAAAGGCTACCATCAGTAACACACTACTCCACCAGGGACTCAAATCCTGCAGTGCCAGACGTGTCCCCCTGCTTAAGCCAGTACACGTCCAGGCCCGTCTGAAGTTTGCTAGAGAGCATTTGGATGATCCAGAAGAGGATTGGGAGAATGTCATATGGTCAGATGAAACCAAAATAGAACTTTCTGGTAAAAACTCAACTTGTCGTGTTTGGAGGAGAAAGAACACCATACCTACTGTGAAGCATGGGGGTGGAAACATCATATTTTGGGGCTGCTTTTCTGCAAAGGGACCAGGACGACTGATCCGTGTAAAGGAAAGAATGAATGGGGCCATGTATCGTGAGATTTTGAATGAAAACCTCCTTCCATCAGCAAGGGGATTGAAGATAAAACGTGGCTGGGTCTTTCAGCATGACAATGATCCCAAACACACCGCCCGGGCAACGAAGGAGTGGCTTCGTAAGAAGCATTTCAAGGTCCTGGAGTGGCCTAGCCAGTCTCCAGATCTCAACCCCATAGAAAATCTTTGGAGGGAGTTGAAAGTCTGTGTTGCCCAGCGATATCCCCAAAACATCACTGCTCTAGAGGAGATCTGCATGGAGGAATGGGCCAAAATACCAGCAATAGTGTGTGAAAACCTTGTGAAGACTTATAGAAAACATTTGACCTCTGTCATTGCCAACAAAGGGTATATAACAAAGTACTGAGATGAACTTTTGTTATTGACCAAATATTTATTTTACCGAGGAATTTACCAATTAATTCATTAAAAATCCTTCACTGTGATTTTCTGGATTTTTTTTTCTCATTTTGTCTCTCATAGTTGAGGTATACCTATGATGAAAATTGGAGACCTCTCTCATCTTTTAAGTGGGAGAACTTGCACAATTGGTGGCTGACTAAATACTTTTTTGCCCCACTGTAAGTAAATTTTTATGGAAGAATAAACCATCATGGATTAGTTTAAAAACTCTATAAAAGGCAAAAGAGTACGGTGATTTTGACTAATCAATTTTTTTTATTATTACTTCTTAGTAAACTGCAGTTTGTCTCTACTGAACTGAACAAAATCATCCCCACTGGGGAATCCATGGTTGGATGTTGGACCAGTTCTCTCTGGGTCTCTAAAAATCTCTGACCTTTCATGAGCCCCTGTATTAAGTGTCATATCTATTTTAAAAGCATTAATACTAGTTCTTTTCTGACAGTTTGGTGGAAATTTCTAAAAAAAAAAAAAAGGATCTTCACTTGTCCCTTGCAAACTCATACATATTTGGAACAATCCTGATATCCTACAACAAAAGAAAATGTTAAATTTTTCACTATGGTATGAGAAAAGAATAAGAAACTTAGAACATCTTATGTCCCCTTATGGATCGTCACCTTATCGTGGTGGTGGAGTTTGCGTCCCCCAGTGATCCCAGGGGCTATGTTGTCCGGGGCAGTTTGCCTCTGATAGGGTCACCCAAGACAAACTGGTCCTGGGTGAAGGGCCAGACTAAGAACGATCCAACAGACTCTCATGATAAATTCTATATCAAGAATTCGGTGTACCCCCGCCCGGTATGGGGTTGCCGGGGCCCCACCCTGGAGCCAGGCCTGGGGGAGGGGCTCGATGGCTAGCGTCTGGTGGCCGGGTTTCCACCCATGGGACCCAGCCGGGCTCAGCCCAAAGGAGTTACATGGGTCCGCCCTCCAGTGGGCTCACCACCTGCAGGAGGGATCATGGGGGTCCGGTGCTATATGGATTACGTGGCGGTCAAAGGTGGAGACCTTGGCGAACTGATCCCAAGCTTTCTAAACTGGCTTTTGGTACGTGGAATGTCTCTGGGGAAGGGGAAGGAGCCTGAGCTGGTGTATGAGGTTGAGAGATACCGGCTAGATATAGTCGGCCTCACTTCAACACACAGCTCCGGTTCCGGAACCAGTCTCCTGGAGAGGGGCTGGAGCTTGGCCTTTTCTGGAGTTGCCCCGGGCGAGAGGCGACGAGAAGGGGTGGGTATTCTTGTATCCCTCCACCTTGCTGCCTCTATATTGGAGTTTTCCCCGGTGGATGAAAGGGTTGCTTCCCTGCGCCTTCGGGTTGGGAAACGGGTCCTGACCATCATTTGTACCTATGCACCAAATGATGTTTCAGAGTACCCACTCTTTTTGGAGTCTGTGATTGGGGTGCTGGAGGGTGCTCCTCTTGGAGACTCCATTGTCCTACTGGGGAACTTCAATGCACACGTGGGCAACGACAGTGAAACCTGGAAGGGGGTGATTGGGAGGAACGGCCTGCCCAATCTGAACCCGAGTGGTGTTCAGTTATTGGACTTCTGTGCTAACCACAGTTTGTCCATAACGAACACCATGTTCAAGCATAAGGGTGTCCATACGTGCACCTGGCACCAGGACACCCTAGGTCGCAGGTCGATGATCGATTTTGTTATCGTGTCATCAGACCTGCGACCGTATGTTTTGGACACTCGGGTAAAGAGAAGTGCAGAGCTGTCAACTGATCACCACCTGGTGGTGAGTTGGATCCGATGGCAGGGGAGGAAGCCATTCAGACCTGGTAGACCCAAACGTATAGTGAGGGTGTGCTGGGAACGTCTGGCTGAGGCCCCTGTCCGGGAGGTCTTCAACTCCCACCTCCGAAAGAACTTGAACCACATTCCGAGGGAGTCTGGCGACATGGAGTCTGAATGGGCCATGTTCTCCACCTCTGTTGCTGAAGTGGCGGCCCAGAGCTGCGGCAGCAAGGTGGTCGGTGCATCTCGTGGTGGCAACCCCCAAACCAAGTGGTGGACACCAGTGGTGAGGGGAGCCATTAAGCTGAAGAAGGAGTCCTATCAAGCTTGGTTGGCTTGTGGGACTCCCGAAGCAGCTAAGGTGTACCGGCAGGCCAAGCGAAGTGCAGCTCGGGTGGTTGCTGAAGCAAAAACCCGGATATGGGAGGAGTTCGGTGAGGCCATGGAACAAGACTTCCAGTCGGCCTCAAAGAGATTCTGGCAAACTGTCCAGCGGCTCAGGAGGGGAAAGCAGCTCCCCGTCCACACTGTGTATGGTGCGGATGGGGCGCTGTTGACTTCGACTGCGGCTATCGTCGGGCGGTGGAAGGAATACTTTGAGGATCTCCTCAATCCCACTGATACGCCTTCCACAGAGGAAGCAGGGTTTGTGGACGAGGGGTATGACTCGCCTATCACAGGGGCCTGAGGTCGCCAAAGTAGTTAAAAATCTCCTTGGTGGCTGGACCTCAGGGGTGGACGAGATTCACCCTGAGTACCTCAAGGCCCTGGATGTTGTTGGGCTGTCATGGTTGACACGCCTCTGCAGCATTGCGTGGAGGTCGGGGGCAGTGCCTTTGGCATGGCAAACCGGGGTGGTGGTTCCTCTCTTCAAAAAAGGGGACCGGAAGGTGTGCTCCAACTTTAGAGGGATCACACTCCTCAGCCTCCCTGGGAAGGTCTATGCCAAGGTACTGGAGAGGAGAGTCCGGCCGTTGGTCGAACCTCGGATTCAGGAGGAGCAATGTGGTTTTCGTCCTGGCCGTGGCACATCGGACCAGCTCTTTACCCTCTCGAGAATTCTCGAGGGTTCGTGGGAGTTTGCCCAACCAGTTTACATGTGTTTTGTGGACTTGGAGAAGGCATTTGACCGCGTCCCTCGGGGTTTTTTGTGGGGGGTGCTTCGGGAGTATGGGGTATCGGGCTTGTTGTTATGAGCTATTCGGTCCCTGTACGACCGCTGTGAGAGTTTGGTTCGTATTGCCAACACTCGGTCGGACTCATTCCCAGTGAGAGTTGGACTCCGTCAGGGCTGCCCTTTGTCACCGATCCTGTTCATAATTTTTATGGACAGGATTTCTAGGCGCAGCCAGGGAACGGAGGGTGTCATGCTTGGTGACCACAGGATTTCATCTCTGTTGTTTGCAGATGATGTTGTCCTGCTGGCTTCATCCAGCAGTGACCTACAGCTCTTGCTGGGACGGTTTGCCGCTGAGTGTGAAGCGGCTGGGATGAGAATCAACACCTCCAAGTCCGAGTCCATGGTCCTCAGCCGGAAAAAGGTGGATTGTCCTCTCTGGGTTGGGGACAGGCTCCTGCCCCAAGTGGAGGAGTTTAAGTATCTTGGGGTCTTATTAACGAGTGAGGGGAAAATGGAGCGAGAGATTGACAGACGGATTGGAGCAGCATCTGCAGTGATGCAGACGTTGTACCGGTCTGTTGTGGTGAAGAGGGAGCTTAGTTCTAAGGCAAAGCTGTCGATTTACCAGTCAATCTACGTTCCTACTCTCACCTGTGGTCACGAGCTTTGGGTAATGACCGAAAGAACAAGATCGCGGATACAAGCGGCTGAAATGAGCTTTCTCCGTAGGATTGCTGGACTCACCCTCAGAGATAGGGTGAGGAGCTCAGTCATCCGGGAGAGACTCAGAGTAGAACCGCTGCTCCTCCACATTGAAAGGAGCCAGTTGAGGTGGTATGGTCATCTGATTAGGATGCCTCCTGGACGCCTCCCACTTGAGGTGTTTCGAGCACGTCCCACTGGGAGGAGACCCCGGGGGCAGACCCAGGACTCGGTGGAGAGACTATGTCTCCCAGCTGGTCTGGGAACGCCTTGGTATCCTCTCTGAAGAGTTGGAGCAGGTGGCTGGGGAGAGAGAAGTCTGGGCTTCTCTGCTTGAACTGCTGCCTCCGCGACCCAGACCTCCAGAAAAGCGGTAGAAGATGGATGGATGGATGGATGGAACATCTTATCAGAAACAGAAACTTTATCCAATTCTAGGAGCTGGTGTCACAGTAGGGCTCGACCTGTTTACAGCGACCAAATGCATTCACCACTGAGAATGTTATTGCTCTGAGTGGATTATATGCTGGACTAAAGACTCAAGATTTTTATTTGTCAATACTTCTATACATACAGGACATACAGGAGAACTGAAATGCTGTTTCTCTCTCTCTTAGTGGTGTGCACAATATATAAGACTAGAAAAGCACTTGGAGAGCGCAGACCTCCGCCAAGCGCCACAGTTCCTCCCATACAGTGTTTAACATCATAAATATTAATCCTACATTTATTTTGTCTAACTTTATAGATTCCTTGACCATGAAAAAAATGCCATTCGCAAGTGGCATATATTATAGCTATACTGTGATGCTTGTTTTTTTTGTTTTTTTTTTTCCAGACGGTGATCCGGATCACCACCAAAATCTAATCATCTGTAGGATACCCCATTTCTGACAATCTCTTGGAAATTTCATGAAAATCCGTCCATAACTTTTTGAGTTATCTTGCTAACAAACAAACAAAAAGACAGACAAACCAACGCTGATGAAAACATAACCTCCTTGGCAGAGGTAAAAAGATGAATAAGGATGAAAAACAACAACAGCAGTCTATGTACAGTAATGCTACTCATAGTGCAAATAAAAATAAAACCCAGCAATCCTATGTACAGAAAAATATCAGACTTCTCATGAAAAATAGCAGCATTCCTACCCATGTTTAAGAGTTCTGCTTTTTTCATCCCATCAAAATTATTCATGCACATGCAGTGAATGTAATCCATATGTCCAAAAGGTATGACAGCAATGCTCCAGCAAACTGATTTGAACACTCAGACTTAAATAAAAAGAAAGAGTTTGTGCTAGGCTTCACGAATCTCTGTTGTGTGGCACGCCAAAGACTGTCTGGGTGAGCACTAACTTGATTTTTTCATTCAGTCAAAATTATGTTATTAATTTAAGAATTGGAATCTTGACATTTGTGCAATGATTTGGAATCATCCATATCTGTATCACAATGCATGCATCCATCCATCCATCTTCTACCGCTTTTCCGGAGGTCCGGGCCGCGGAGGCAGCAGTTCAAGCAGAGAAGCCCAGACTTCCCTCTCCCTCGCCACCTGCTCCAGCTCTTCAGAGAGGATACCAAGGCGTTCCCAGACCAGCTGGGAGACATAGTCTCTCCACCGAGTTCTGGGTCTGCCCTGGGGTCTCCTCCCAGTGGGACGTGCCCGAAACACCTCAAGTGGGAGGCGTCCAGGAGGCATCCTAATCAGATGCCCATACCACCTCAACTGACTCCTTTCAATGTGGAGGAGCAGCGGTTCTACTCTGAGCCTCTCCCGGATGACTGAGCTCCTCACCCTATCTCTCAGGGTGAGTCCAGCAATCCTACAAAGAAAGCTCATTTCAGTCGCTTGTATCCGCGATCTCGTTCTTTTGGTCATTACTCAAAGCTCGTGACCATAGGTGAGAGTAGGAACGTAGATTGACTGGTAAATCGACAGCTTTTAAAAAAAAAACCTAACAATTATTTGCTTCACCCCTGGTAAATACAGCATTCCAGTTGACTTAAGATAAGATAAGAGATAAGATAAGCCTTTATTAGTCCCACAATGGGGAAATTCCAGGATTGCAACAGCACAGGGATAGCAACACTCAGAGCAATAATTAAGAAGATACTGAAAATATAAATAAGAGCAGTGGATATACATACATACACATAAATATATAAATATACATACAAAGTGCGGAGCATTGTAGCAAGATGGAATAAACAGCATAACTGTCTACTTAGTTATCCTACATAGTATGAATATGTCATGTAAGATGTGTAATATGTAAGATGACTTGTCATCTCTTTTCTATTTGTTTTATTAACAAAAAAAATCTTTAAGGGTCATTACAAATAATTTGCTTTGAAAGTACCAAATAGTTACATAGTGTGGGAAAAAAATCCTGAAGAGGAAAAAAAAAATAAGATTCATCAAGAATTGTTTTATAATTGCATTGTGGCTCTCCGAGTCATAATCGAATCAAATTGTGAGGTGGGTTGAGACCCCCCCCCCCCCCGCTTTGCAGTGTAGTGGGTTAAGGTGTTAATATGGTATGCTGGAGGAAACGGGATGGAATCCCAAGAAAGTCTTCTTATTCTTCTGAACAGCAAGTGAACAACAACATGCCTCTGCTGTGCAATGGAAAATCTAAGGTGTGCTACAACTTACAGTGGTGTGAAAAAGTGTTTGCCCCCTTTCTGATTTCTCTTTTTTTTTGTATGTTTGTCACACTTAAATGTTTCAGATCATCAAACACATTTAAAAATTAGACAAACATAACACAAGTAAACACAAAATGTAGTTTTTAAATGAAAGTGTTTATTATTAAGGGGAAAAAAATCCAAACCTACATGGCCCTGTGTGAAAAAGTGATTGTCTCCTAAACCTAATAACTGGTTGGGCCACCCTCAGCAGCAACAACTACAATCGAGCATTTGTGATAACCGGCAATAAGTCTTGTACAGCGCTGTGGAGGAATTTTGGTCTACTCATCTTTGCAGAATTGTTGTAATTCAGCCACATTGGAGGGTTTTTTAAGTTCATGCCACAGCATCTCAATTGGATTCAGGTCAGGACTTTGACTAGGCCACTCCAAAGTCTTCATTTTGTTTTTCTTAAGCCATTCAGAGGTGGACTTGCTGGTGTGTTCTGGATCACTGTCCTGCTGCAGAACCCAAGTGCACTTCAGCTTCAGGTCACGAACGGATGCCGGACATTCTCCTTCAGAATTTTCTGGTAGACAGCAGAATTCATGGTTCCATTTATCACAGCAAGTCTTACAGGTCCTAAAACAGCAAAACAGCCCCAGACCATAACACTACCACCACCATATTTTACTGTTGGTATGATGTTCCTTTTCTGAAATGCTGTGTTACTTTTACACCACATGTAATGGGACACACACCTTCCAAAATGTTCAACTTTTGTCTTGTCAGTTCACATAGTATTTTCCCAAAAGTCTTGGGGATCATGAAGATGTTTTCTGGCAAAATTGAGATGAGCCTTTATGTTCTTTTTGCCCAGCAGTGGTTTTCATCTTGGAACTCTGCCATGCAGGGTATCTTTGCCCAGTCTCTTTCTTATGGTGGAGTCATGAACACTGACCTTAACTGAGGCAAGTGAGGCCTGCGGTTCTTTGGATGTTGTAGTGGGGTCTTTTGTGACGTCTTGGATGAGTTGTTGCTGCGCTCTTGGGGTAATTGTGGTCGGCCGGCCACTGCTGGGAAGGGTCACCAATGTTTCATGTTTTCGCCATTTGTGGATGATGGCTCTCACTGTGGTTCGCTGGAGTCCCAATGCTTTAGAAATGGTTTTATAGCCTTCTCCAGACTGATAGATAGAACAGGTGTGGCAGTAATCAGGCCTAGGTGTGGCTAGAGAAATTGAACTCAGCTTTCCAAAGACGTGATAAACCACAGTTAATTTATGTTTTAACAGGGGAAGCAATCACTTTTTCACACAGGGCCTTGTAGGTTTGGATTTTTTTTTTTTTTTTTTTACTCTTAATAAGCTCCAAAAAGAAGAGAGCGCATCACCCCGCCATTACAACAACGGCAAAATTATGCACCAATTTCAGAAGCCACCGGCAAAGCCCCCCCCCAGACAACGTTGGTAACTGGTGATTCGAGTATGAGGAATGTCAGAAGCAGGTACTGTGTCACTCTTGTGGCTCTTACTCTTGTGGCTCTTACTCTTGTCACTCTTGTGGCTCTTACTCCTGACCTATTAAATGAATACCCCCACGCAAAAACTGTCATTGTGTATGCTGGATGCAACAACATCCCAGATGAAGCATCGGAGATCTTAAAGAGTGACTTCAAGAGCCTTCTGTCCACTCTTATGAACTGTGGCAGATATGTGTTTATTTCTGGGCCATTGGCAACTTTCAGACAAGGTTGCAATTATTTTAGCAGAACTCTCAGCCTTAATAACTAGTTGTGTTCTACATGTCCTACTTTTAACATTGGTTTTGTAGACAATTTCAACCTGTTTTGGAACCGCCCATCATTTATGAGGCCAGATGGCATCCATCCAAATAGACTTTGTGCATGTGTTTTAAGGGACAATCTGTTCTATTCCATTCAGCGTTTTTTAGTACAGTGACTGAAATTTGGGGCATTAACTCACCCCGAAGTTCCTGGGTCTGCCAACCAGCCCTTCTTTGTTTCTACTTCTCATATTAATCCTATTAATCCAAATAATCCTCACTGTTTAGTAGGGATGTAACGATATCAAAATCTCACGGTACGATACGATTTCGATATTGATCTCACGGTACGATATTTGTTGCGATATTGAGGAGAGGCTCACGGTATTGTAAAATAGCTCATAATATTGTGTTTGTGATGTTAATAACCAAAAACTGCCATTAAATCTGTTTTTGCCAGTCACCAGGCCATTTATTTTTATATTTATGGATCATGACAACATAAAATGCTGATCACTTAGTGCTTTTAAAGTGCAAGTTCAAGTCAGGAACATCAATATACCATTTGGTAATATTTGGTCACATAACTGATTCTTCTTATGCGCAAGGATCATACTAAGCAGCAACTAGAACAACTGTAAACAACAATAGGGAATTCCCTTTAAGAGCAAACGAAGATCAAGTTAAGCCAGGTTCAATGTGTAAAGTAAAATTAATCATAAATGTGCTAGGCAAACAAAAACAGCCTGTTGAAACAATTAAGTCAGGCAAAAAGCCTACTGGAAAACACTGACCTATCCTTTAGCTTATGTTCAAGTTTTTCTTCAGAAAGATCAAAAGATCTACATTGCAAGGGAGAAGAAGAGACCTCTGGGCATTTACAATATCCCCTGCTGTAGAAAATACTCTCTCACTGGGCACTGAGGTAGCGGGTATACATAGGTAGGTCTTTGCTAATGAGGACATTATCTTTGCTAATGAGGCCATTGTCTGTCCGCCACCCTCTCTCCTTTAGTGTTTTTAGACACGGCAAAACCAAAATGCCTCCACACATCTGATTTAAAAGTTACTGGGGCTTGCACAATCTCAACTTCGGGGGTGTTTTCTTCAGTATTTACGTGAGCCCAACTTTGTCCGCCGCCATGTTTGTTGTGTGGACAGCGTGCAGCATGCACTCCTATTGGCTCAACAACAGTTCTTGTGACGACGCAGCGCAAAGGATCATGGTCTGTGTAGTTTACAATGCTTTGTTGCACGGGAGCCTGCTTATTTCTTGTTGTTTTTTGACAGATACCCGCCCTCTTAATATCGTAACACGACCACGACGGTATTGAGACACTTTTACTACCGCGATATCGCGATAACGTCAATATCGTTACATCCCTACTGTTTAGATCAGTCTTCAATTTATAACCCCATAGAGATTGTGTCTGTCTCCCGTTACCCAGAATATTATAACCCAAGACAAACACAACATAACTTGATAAATACACGCCTTTCTGCAACTCCTCCTCATCTGCCACTCCTCAACCTAGCCCCTGTCTTCCCCTTCAGAGAACCTTTGTCTACTCCCCCCAAAGTTAATAAAAATATAATGTATAAACATCCCAAAGTGATTAAACAAAAATTTGGTAAAACTCAAATTAAACATCAGATCTCTAAATTTAATGATTTGGCCTCTCTTCCTCTTCATAATTTAAAAATTAAATGCGATTTGTTAAATATTTCGTCTCTAACTCCCAAGTCTCTACTAGTCCATGATCTGTTAATTGATCATCAGATTGACTTAATATCCCTTACGGAGACTTGGCTAGGGCAATGTTGGTTTGAATGAATCAACTCCCTCTGGTTATCTAAACTATCATAATCCCAGATGTTCTGGTTGTGGAGATGGAGTAGCGGCAATTTACCATTCTAAATTACTAGTTAATGTAAAGCAAAAAACATGTTTTAATTCCTTTGAGGGCCTGGTCCTCAGTATGGGGCATGTTAGCAATCCTAGCTTAAACCCAATTTTTTTTTGCCATAGTTTACTGTCCTCCCTCAGCCTACTCAAGAGTTTTTATCCGAATTTGCCGAATTCTTAGCTGATTTAGTGCTGAAATCAGATAGAATAATTATAGTAGGGGATTTTAATATACATGTTGATGTAGATAGTGACTGTCTTAATAAGGCATTCAATTCAATATTAGACTCAATGGGGTTTTCCCAGAAAGTAGAAAATTCTACCCATTATCTCCACCACATATTGGACCTTGTTCTGACTTATGGCACAGACATAGAAAATCTGGTAGTGTCTCCTCATAATCCTGTACTGTCAGACCATTGTCTGTTAACCTTTGATTTCACTATTCCTGACTATTTGACTCCTAAAGAAAAATACTACTACAGCAGATGTCTTTCAGATGATGTTGTTACCAAATTTATGCACATTGTCTCCTCTATGCCATGTGTCAACACAACGGAAGTAAAAGATGGACAGCTTGCTCCTTCCGTAATTGACAGTATGGTAGATAGTGTTACAGCCTCTCTGCATCAGACTTTAGACTTGATGTCCCCTTTAAAAAAGAAAAAGTCTAATCACTAACCCCTTGGTTTAACACAGAAACTCGTAGCTTAAAACAGAAGACTCGTCAATTAGAAAGAAAATAGCGTTCCACTAATTTAGATGAAATCTATTTAGCTTGGAGAATTCATCTCTTAATTTATAAAAAATCTCTTAGAAAAGCTAGAACAAGTTATTACTCTGCATTAATACTAACTAACTAACTAACTAACCTGCACTTATATAGCGCTTTTCTAGTCGCAAAGACCACTCAAAGCGCTTTCATTAATACTAACCCTCTATTCTAAGGGCCTATAGGAAACAGATATCTAGGGACAATTTAGAACAGCCAATTAACCTAACATGCATGTTTTTGGCATGTGGGAGGAAACCGGAGAAATCCCGGAGTAAACCCACGCAACACGGGGAGAACATGCAAACTCCACACAGATCACTGTTGGTCGGGGGCTGGGATCGAACCCACGATCCCACGATCCCCACAATCCCCCGGCCAAGGGTAAACTGTGCTGCCGCAGTGCTAACCACTGCGCCACCGTGCAGCCAGAATAAGAATAATCCCAGGTTTCTTTTCAACACTATAGCCAGGCTGACAAAGAGTCAGGACTCTGTCAATCCTCGCATCCCCCTAGAGCTTACTAGTCAGGAAATTTTGAACTTTTTCAATCATAAAATTTTATGTATTAGAGATAAAATCAGTCAGATTCTTCCCACCATAAACTTAAGTACAGCAACTACTACAACTCCTTCAATTGATATCTGTTTGGATAAGTTTACTCCAACTGACCTTTTAGAGTTAGAAAAAATAATCTCCTCATCCAAGCCTTCAACTTGTCTTTTAGACCCTATTCCTACCAGGTTATTTAAAAAAGTCTTTCCATTTATTGGTAGCCGTATTATTCACATAATCAATTCTTCGTTAACTTTAGGTTGTGTACCGCAGGCTTTGAAAATTGCTGTAATTAAACCCTTACTCCAAAAGCCAACGCTCGATCCAGGAGTTTCGGCTAACTATCGACCAATCTCTAATCTGCCTTTCATTTCAAAAAATCTTAGAAAGAGTTGTTGCTATGTAATTATTTGACCACTTGCAGGGAAATGGTTAATTTGAAGAGTTTCAATCTGGGTTCAGAATTCATCATAGTACTGAAACAGCCTTAGTGAAGGTCACTAATGACCTCCTTATCACATCTGATAATGGACTCGTTTCTGTACTTGTCCTTTTAGATCTTAGTGCAGCCTTTGATACTATCAACCATGATATTCTACTTGACAGACTAGAACACTATGTTGGACTAAATGGAACCTCGCTGCAGTGGTTTAGATCTTATTTGTCCGATAGACTTCAGTTTGTTCATGTCAATAATGAGTTTTCTTCCAACTCTAAGCTCAGGTATGGAGTTCCACAGAGAGCTGTGTTAGGCCCTACTCTTTTTAGTTTACATACTGTATGCTTCTGTTAGGCAACATCATTAGAAAGCACTGTGTACATTTTCATTGTTACGCAGATGACACACAATTATACCTGTCAATGAAGCCAGATGATAGTAATCAATTAGCCAACTTAGACGCCTGTCTTAAGGAAATTAAAGCTTGGATGACTTGTAATTTTCTGCTATTAAACCCAGATAAGACTGAAGTCATTCTTGTTGGTCCAAAAAACCTTAGAAATACCTTTCCAAATCAAACTCTTAAGTTGGATGCAGCTACTCTTTCTCTGAACAGTTCTGTGAGGAACCTTCGAGTTATTTTTGATCAAGATCTGTTTTTTAATTCACATATTAAATTTGTTTCTAAGACTGCCTTCTATCATCTGCGTAATATTGCCAAGATTAGGAGCATCTTGTCTCTGAGTGATGCTGAGAAACTGATCCATGCTTTTGTTAGCTCTAGATTAGATTATTGTAACTCATTATTATCAGGTTGTCCTAAAATACCCGTGGATAGAGACCCCGCTAAAAATTTGGTTTAAGATAGTCAGAGAGAATCAAACTAAAGAACCCTATCGATTACTGCAATGGATTGCCTATGATCAAGACTTTACTCCTAATAAAACAGACACTAGATTTAAAAAGTGGAAAGAGAACGGACTGATAAAATATTACGATTTTTTTAAAGGGCAAACTTTAAGAAGTTTTGAAGATTTGAAAAAACAAGGTCTAATAAATCAAGACCTTTACAGGTTCCTTCAGCTTAGACACCACATAAACAAAATACTTATAAAGGAGAATTTGGAAAGGGCCCAGTCAGGTGTTCTGAAGGTCTTCTTAATGGCATATAAAGGGATCCCAGGGATCAGATACATTTCTAAAATATACCTAGGTCTTCAAGACTTAAAAGGAGACGACACATCATATATAAAAGAGAGATGGGAAAAAGAGGGGAATTTCAATTTACAACTGGAAATATGGGAAAAGCTAAATAAACAACAATGGAAAAGTACCTCATCCCTGCAGTGGAGAGAATTTGGATGGAAAAATTTGATAAGATTTTTCAGAACACCTGCACAAAACAAATTTACTCGTAAGGGGTTGAATTGTTGGCGCTTGTGTGGTGAAGAGACTGCAAATCATTTTCATGTGTTTTGGTCATGCCCAGTTATCCACCAATATTGGACCAATGTACAGACAATATTGGGGAAAATATTCAAAATAACAGTTCCCTTTTCTTTTGTAACTTTGTATTTGGGTTTACTACCGGAATCACTGGAAAGACGAGGAGAAAAATACTTATTCACTGTTTTAATATTGGCAAGTAAAAAAGCTCTAACAAAAAAATGGATGGCGAAAGACTGTCCTGCACCTGAAGATTGGATTAACGTGATTCAGGACATTTATTTGATGGAAAAGTTGACATTTGCACTGAGACAGGACATTTTTTTTTTGGACTTATTTTGTACCCGTAGGTAGATTTGTTCTGCAGTCTGGTGACAAGCCACCAGCTGCCGGTCGCTGCGTGTGCAAGCGCCCCTTAATTCCCTAACCTCAGGGATGGCAACAGGAAATTCTGATTTCAGCTGAAATCTAATTTGGTCGATTGACTTACGGGGGGGCCGGGGGGGCGCAGCCCCCCTGAAGCTGGGAGGTTTTCAGTAAAACAGAAGTAATTTAGACTGAAAAAAACGATTAAAAAAATGAAATACTAGACTTAGATAAATCATTAAATTTAATGAAAAGTTAACTTACTTTTTCTTCAATGTTGTCTCACTGTCTTTAGTCCAACATATTTAACAGTTCTATTAGAGTTTTTTACACTATTTACACTGGTCACCAAGTCACTTCTAATGTGAAACTTTCTTCCTTTTGGCAGCAAGCTGTGTCAGTCTCTGAACTTTGAACTTCATCTCCTTTTCTGGTTTCTTCAGAAACTGTCCGAGTGCTTCTGTTACCTCATTGAACTTTGAGCCAATTTTCACCTTTACTGTCACTTCGTACCAAAAGCCAGTTTAGAAAGCTTGGGATCAGTCCGCCAAGGTCTCCGCCTTTGACTGCCACCTAATCCACATAGCACCGGACTTCCATGATCCCTCCTGCAGGTGGTGAACCTACTGGAGGGCGGACCCATGTAACTCCTTCGGGCTGAGCCCGGCCGGGTCCCATGGGTGGAAACCCGGCCACCAGACGCTAGCCTTCGAGCCCCTCCCCCAGGCCTGGCTCCAGGGTGGGGCCCCGGTAACCCCTCACTCCGCCAGGGCTGCCCTTTGTCACCGGTCCTGTTCATAATTTTTATGGACAGGATTTCTAGGCGCAGCCAGGGAATGGAGGGTGTCATGCTTGGTGACCACAGGATCTCATCTCTGTTGTTTGCAGATGATGTTGTCCTGTTGGCTTCATCCAGCAATGACCTACAGCTCTTGCTGGGACGGTTTGCCGCTGAGTGTGAAGCGGCTGGGATGAGAATCAGCACCTCCAAGTCCGAGTCCATGGTCCTCAGCCGGAAAAAGGTGGATTGTCCTCTCCGGGTTGGGGACAGGCTCCTGCCCCAAGTGGAGGAGTTTAAGTATCTTGGGGTCTTGTTCATGAGTGAGGGGAAAATGGAGCGAGAGATCGACAGACGGATTGGAGCAGCATCTGCAGTGATGCGGACGTTGTACCGGTCTGTTGTGGTGAAGAGGGAGCTTAGTTCTAAGGCAAAGCTGTCGATTTACCAGTCAATCTACGTTCCTACTCTCACCTATGGTCACGAGCTTTGGGTAATGACCGAAAGAACGAGATCGCGGATACAAGCGGCTGAAATGAGCTTTCTCCGTAGGATTGCTGGACTCACCCTCAGAGATAGGGTGAGGAGCTCAGTCATCCGGGAGAGGCTCAGAGTAGAACCGCTGCTCCTCCACATTGAAAGGAGTCAGTTGAGGTGGTATGGGCATCTGATTAGGATGCCTCCTGGACGCCTCCCACTTGAGGTGTTTCAGGCACGTCCCACTGGGAGGAGACCCCGGGGCAGACCCAGGACTCGGTGGAGAGACTATGTCTCCCAGCTAGTCTGGGAACGCCTTGGTATCCCCTCTGAAGAGCTGGAGCAGGTGGCTGGGGAGAGGGAAGTCTGGGCTTCTCTGCTTGAACTGCTGCCTCCGCGACCCGGACCTCCGGAAAAGCGGTAGAAGATGGATGGATGGATGGACTGTCACTTCGCTCCTCGAAGCTCCTGGGCTTTTATGATTTTTAAGTACCAGAACTGTGCTTACATGACATAAAACAAACAGCTGAATGCCACTTATTACTGTATAATATTGACTTATGTTCCAAGAAGATAGCATTCCTAAACTAGAAAAGCACTCAGAGCGCATCCCTCCGCCAAGGCTCCTTCCGTTTGTCATGGATCAACTCCAAAATGTAATGGTTTTGTGTGTAGGCCTATAGCCACTTGTGGTGAAAATTGCATCAAAGTCTGTCCATCAGTTTTGGAGTATTGTTGCTAACACACTGTGAGAAGATAAGAGCCTTGGCTGAGGTATGCATTCTCAGATCATCACCAAAATATAATGGGTTCCTCTCTAGCCCAAGAACCACCTCTGGTGAAAATTTTATCCAAATCCATCCAGTAGTTTTTGTGTAATCCTGCTGCACAAATACAAAAAAGCCCTTGGTGGAGGTATGCACTCTCAGATCATCACCAAAATCTAATCATCTGTTTCCCGTGCCATTGCACACCTTTCCTGAAAATTTCATGAAAATCCGTCCATCACTTTTCCTTGCTAACAAACAGACAGACAGACAAACCAACGCCGATGAAAACATAACCTCCTTGGCGGAGGTAAATATTCCAACAAGCATTATCCATCACATGCTTTAACACTTGATCAAATCAAAATCAGTTAATTTTATCTATTCCATAATAGAAATAAAATTCCAACATACCATTACTTTTTATAATTTCAGCATTCATTTCAGATCACCAGTTTCAATCTCCATTGAGTCTTGAGCAGCTCATTTTCCTCCCCCGCGCAGCCCAGCTCATACAGCCTTGTACGCTGCACTCAAACGGAAACCGGCGGACAGAGTCGACTGGACTCCTGAACGGGAGCAGGCGTTCTGAGGTTAAAACAGCGCTCATTACCCACGTCTCGGACATGGGCATAGCGGCCGTCGTGGAGCAATGCGTTGCCGGTTCATGGCAGCCGCTCACCTTTTTTTAAGCAGGTCTTTGCACGACAGTGAGCGTAAATACAGCGTGTTCGACAGAACATGGCTCTCTACCTGGCATACGCCACTTCCGGTTCTGGCTGAAAGGGCACACTTTCACTGCGTTGGTGGACCACAAGCCGCTAACGTACTTAACGTACATATAATATAAAAATAAAGCGGAATTCGGTGAATTACCGGAAAAATCACATCCCTGAGAACAAGCCGAAATGAATTTTTGACAAAGCATACGAGCCATTTGATTGGTCCAATCGTTTGCAACTATCCAATTGCAGGGCTGTTTACAATACAGCAGTAGCTTGAGTACATCCGGGTTATCGCGAGACTTCGGGGAAGCGCCAAGCGCGTATGTTTTTTTTTTTCCCAAACTTTATTGAGAACAAGGTAAAGGTACAAAATTATGACATAGATGATAAAATCGGCGGAAATCCGCGGATCGGCGGAAAATTGCCATCCCTGTAACCTGCATGTTTTTAGCATGTGGGAGGAAACCGGAGAAATCCCACGCAAACACGGGGAGAACATGCAAACTCCACACAGATCACTGTTGGCCGGGGGCAGGGATCGAACCCACGATCTCATGATCCCCGCGATCCCCCGGCCGAGGGTAAACTGTGCTGCCGCGGTGCTAACCACTGCGCCACCGTGCAGCATGAATGGGTTCTTGAACTTTTGGCAACCCTGGAACGCATATGTGTCTTCCATCAGATCTAATCTTTGACAAACACCATTTCAATAATGGCACCTCTCTTTGTTCCAACGCTGCTCAGATTCTCTTTTATCTTTCTGCTCTTTTGTTTGTTTTTTTTTAATTTTTCTTTTCTTTCACTTAAAAAAAGGGTGTTGTAATAATTTTTTTCCAATGTTGTCAAAAAACAAAAAAAAAAAAAACGCGAATATGTGATGAAAATGTAAACAATGCAATGCTGTAATGACATGCATACCCTTTACAAAAACTTAAATTAAAAAAAAAAAAATCCTTCTTCTCACTTACAAAGCTCTTAATAATCAGGCCCCTTTTTATATAAAAGATCTGATATTACCCTATCATCCTAACAGAGCACTACACTCCCAAAATGCAGGGTTACTTGTAATACCTAGAATTTCCAAAAGTACAATGGGAGGCAGAGCCTTCAGCTATCAAGCTCCTTTCCTGTGGAACCAGTTACTAATCTGGGTTCGGGAGTCAGACTCGATCTCTGTTTTTAAGAATAGGGTAAAAACCTTCCTCTTCAATACAGCCTACGATTAGGGAGGGATCATGTGTCTCTTACCCCTCCCTTTGTTTTGCTGTTAATAGATTTAGACTGCCGGATGACCGCCAATAATGTACTTGGCTTCTCTCCTTTAATGTTTGCTCTCTTTATGTCTGTTCTTTTCATCTTCTCTATCCCTTCACCCCCCAGCCAGTCGCAGCAGATTACTGTCCCTCCCTGAGCCTGGTTCTGCTAGAGATTTCTTCCTGTTAAAAGGGAGTTTTTCCTCTCCACTGTCGCCAAGTGCTTGTTCACAGGGGATCACCTGATTGCTGGGGTCTTTCTGCATTTGTGGGGTTTCCCTTACATTTGAAAGTGCTATGAGATGACTATTGTTGTGATATGCCGCTATATAAATAAAGTTGAATTGAATTGAATAATAAACACCTTCATTTAAAAACTAAATTTTGTGTTTACTTGTGTTATCTTTGTCTAATATGTAAATTTGTTTGATGATCTGAAACACTTAAGTGTGACAAACATACAATAAAATGAGAAATCAGGAAGGGGCAAACACTTTTTCACATCACTGTAGGTTTTAAATGCTGTTGGTAAACAGTAAAAACCTTGACGTCTACAGCTGCTTGGGACCCAATGATTGCTACTTGCAGCTATATTTTATCATTACTTTCTTTCTCACAATTCTTCCATCATGCCACTAAATTACTTCCGTCTGCCATGTGCATCGAGCCGTTGAACTTTGGTTCTGCTAAAACTGGTATAAACACAAGCCAGTTCACCAGAAAGCACCAGCGTGCTGATATTCAGGAAAAGGAATGGAGTGCTGATTGAAGGCACTGCAAGTTACGCCAACTTACAGTTGATGAACCAGATAGTAGCCATGGTGACGGAGAAGAAGCAATCTTGCTCCATGCGCACTTTGACCAGCACTGCTGTGAGGATGAAGAACAGCAGGATGAAAACGAGGCTCCCTGCGATACGCACAGTCTCTGATATCCTGGAACACAACCAGTCAACACACACACATACAATATCAGTTTAACTAGAGGTTATAAACAGGCATGAAAAACAGAGATATTTTCACTGAAAACTGACAAAAGCAACTATGTAACAGCTAATATTTTCTACCAAGAATTCACAGACTCCAAAACTAAGGTAACAGATGCACAAGGAAGATGTTAAGTAATGGCTGTAAGGTCTAATCAATCCTGCCAGCTAAACTTTAATGTGCATGCTCATTCAGACCTCCATGTTCAGCTGGCTAAGATAAGTTCATGTCTGAATTTTCCCAGTCACTGACCTCTGGTAGAGGATGGAGTTGAGCAGAGTGAATACCAGCAGGGGCAGCTGGGAAAGCAGGGTCATCCAGTTGTTAAAATGGTACTCCTTCACAATAGTACCATTAACCCGTTCTGTTTTGTTTAGGTGATCTTGGAAATACTACAGATCATAGAGAAGTGAGAAGGTTAGAGAAGAAAGCACCATTACATTATTAAAAAACAAAACAATTTCACACATTGGAGTAATACCTTAGCCATAGCACCATTGACCCCTTCTGTTTCGTTTAGGCGATCTTGGAAATACTACAGATCATAGAGAAGTGAGAAGGTTAGAGAAGAAAGCAACATTACATTATTAAAAAACAAAATTTCACACATTGGAGTAATATTAAATGTGTGACCAGATGGCGTCCTAGGTTACTTGATGTCCAAGGAAAAACAAGTATAGTGGGAAGTGTTAGCATGCAACCAGACCATCATTGACAGAGAAGTTCATTCCGGACTGATGAAATCACCATGAGCGTGCTCAGATCTCCTGACTGTTGACCTTGACCTTTAGTTTAGTTTGGAACATTTTATTTCAAATATGCAATACAAGAACAAAAAAGGGGAAAAAACATTCTAAATTTTAGCCCATACCAAAAACACTGTGTATTGTCAGTCCAAAAAGGAGTAGGAAGTAGTAAAACTTATTTAGATCTAGGGCTGTCGCGGTAGAGAATTTCCCCTGCGGTGACGGTAGACGGCTCAACACCGCGGTATGCGGTATTATTGCAAATGTTTTTAGGATCCCGTGGTAATCCCTCTCGTAATTTAAGCAGGGCTTATAACTTATGTGGCACACGATGGAAGCTGTGAGACACTCACTGCAGCTCCGCTCTCAACTTTAGATAGATAGATACTTTATTTCAAACAAAAAAGTAAAACAAAACAAAGCAAATGACAAATGCAATAAAGTAACAGTATACAGTGTTCGAAAGGGAGAAGGAAGAAGTGAACACTCATTAATTCCAACTCCCCTTTTCCATAAACACCCATGCGAATTATATACAAATTACCACATTTAAGACCCCAAGTAAACAATTAACTGTATTTTGTACATATCAACATTAACACCCATCCATCCTAACATACACTGATGTCCATACATCAAAACCAGCCTCAAACAACACAGATATACACAGTACTGTCCCACCCACCATTCATTCCATAGTGTCCCAGAGTGAGCATAGTGAATCGTACATATAAATACTACCCTTCTAACATATATCCTTTCAGCAAATAATGTTTATACCTCTTTTTGAATTGATTTCTGTTTGTACATAGTTTCAGTTCCGGCTCCAGACTGTTCCACAAATCCACCCCACAGACAGATATGCACATACTTTTCTTGGTTGTTTATGTGCGTGTGTGACAATTGTGTGGAGCTCTGCTCTTTCTACAGACATGAACTGCTAATTCTGTAAAAAAAAAAAGAAAAAGATAATTTTCATAAAGCAGTGGCGGGAACTACGGGATGTGCAGACTGGAGACTGCAGCGATATTCAGCTTATTTAAGCAGGACAGCCTCCTTACAGGATCCTGCGTGGCTCTTGTCTCCATGATTTTTGCCGCTGTCCGAAAAAATCACATTCACAAGCTTTGGCTCTCGGAACTCATACACAGGAGCATACACAGTCAGGATCATACACACTCTGCTCAGAAGGAAATAACACGCTTTGTGCCCTTTCAGTGCTCACTGTCACGGCTGTATTTTGCAACCACTAATCTAGGGATGAGAATCCTCCGCTGATCCGAGGAATTCCTCGGATTTGATCATGTCTAGGGTCATTCTCGTGAATCGTCTAAATTCGAAGAGAAATTTTTTTTTTTTTTTTGGTGGCGGGGCGGGGGTCTGTTATGAGCGGCGAGTCGTATTTTCGATCGGCTGCTCAGAACGCGCTACCCAGCGAGATCAGTAATGTAACAAGGCCACTGATTGGCTGATACTTATTGAAGCAACCAATCGGCGATTTTGTTATTCCTTTGTCATATCCCACACACGGAGCGAAATGCAAATGGGGGACAATTCAATCAACCGAGTTTTCCCGATTTCGTGAAAATGGTGAACCTAAAACTCACGAAAGACAACAAAGCAAGAAGACAAAGGGATAAGGAACAAGTTTCGTTGGGAATGGCTCGAAAAAAACCCCAAACATCTCAAAATTGTGGCTACAAGGAGATCGAATTATTCGCTCGTGCTGCGTTCAAAACGATCGATGGACACGGTTAAATTCAGATGCCAGTCAAAGTTCATCACAATCGGCCCCGATTACAGCAATTGGTGATCGGAAGACACATTCCGAGGTAAGATTTTTTTTCTCGTTATAAGTAATGTACTTGAGAATTTTCCCGTAATGAATTTGTTATGAAATAGCATGTGTAAGTTGTGACGTCATGCCTGTTTTGAAACACTATTGATAATTTGAAACACTAATTAAACATCTTTTATGTTTTACTTACTTTTTTAGATTATCTTTCAAATATTAAAATATACTAATATGCAACTTTTTTATATTCCTAGTAACACTAACAAATGCACACATTAATAAATCAAAATGCTTGCAGAATGTCAGTATATTTTAATAAATGGGTGATGGACTTGGTGATGGAATTTTGTTAATATTTATAATTTATTTTACTTGGTTAAATTATTTTGTCTGTTCTAGAACAATGTAAATGTAATTCTGTGTCAGCTGTTGGGGTGACAGTTTAGGGGGCGGCTGTGGCGCAGGTGTAGTGTGACCGACTACTGATCGGAAGGTCATGGGTTCCATTCCCACTCTGTCTGAAGTCTGCATGTGAAAGTGTCACTGAGCCCCAGTTGCTCCTGGTGGCCAGGCTAGCGCCTGTGTGTGTATGGCAGCTCTGCCGCCATCAGTGTGTGAATGTGTGCGTGAATGGGTGAATAGCAGGATCTGTAAAGCGCTTTGGTCATCCAGAGATGAGAAAAAGCGCTATATAAGTGAACGCCATTTACCATTCTTTTTTTTTTTTTTTTAATTTAAGTTTTTGTAAAGGGTATACAGGTCATTACAGCATTGCATTGTTTACATTTTCATCACATGTTCCCTTATTTTTTGCTATTTGACAACATTGGAAGAATAATTATTACAACACCCCCCCTTTTTTTTAAAGTGAAAGAAAAAGTGAAATTAAAGAGAATAAGAAAGCAAACAAACAAAACAAAAGAGCAAAAAACAAACAAACAAACAGAAAAATAAGAATTAAAAATAAAAAAGCATCTGAGTAGCATTGGAACAAAGAGCGGAACCATTATTGAAATGGTATTTGTCAAAGATTAGATCTAATGGAAGATACATATGCGATCCAGGGTTGCCAAAAGTTCAAGAACCCATCCATGTCCTGTCTCAGTGCGAATGTCAACTTTTCCATCGAGTAAATGTCTTGAATCACGTCAATCCAATCTTCAGGTGTAGGACAGTCCTTCAGCATCCATTTTTTAGTTAGGGCTTTTTTACTTGCCAATATTAAAACAGTGAATAAGTATTTTTCTCCTCGTCTTTCCAGTGAGTCCGGTAGTAAACCCAAATACAAAGTTACAAAAGAAAAGGGAACTGTTATTTTGAATATTTTCCTCAATATTGTCTGTACATTGGTCCAATATTGGTGGATAACTTGCCATGACCAAAACACATGAAAATGATTTGCAGTCTCTTCACCACACAAGCGCCAACAGTTCAACCCCTTATGGGTAAATTTGTTTTGTGCAGGTGTTCTGAAAAATCTTACCAAATTTTTCCATCCAAATTCTCTCCACTGCAGGGATGAGGTACTTTTCCATTGCTGTTTATTTAGCTTTTCCCATATTTCCAGTTGTAAATTGAAATTCCCCTCTTTTTCCCATCTCTCTTTTATATATGATGTGTTGTCTCCTTTTAGGTCTTGAAGACCCCGGTATATTTTAGAGATGTATCTGATCCCTGGGATCCCTTTATATGCCATTAAGAAGACCTTCAGAACACCTGACTGGGCCCTTTCCAAATCCTCCTTTTTAAGTATATTGTTTATGTGGTGCCTAAGCTGAAAGAACCTGTAAAGGTCTTGATTTATTAGACCTTGTTTTTTCAAATCTTCAAAACTTCTTAAAATTTGCCCCTTAAAAAAATCGTAATATTTTATCAGCCCGTTCTCTTTCCATTTTTTAAATCTAGTGTCTGTTTTATTAGGAGTAAAGTCTTGATCATAAGCAATCCATTGCAGAAGTCAATAGGGCTCTTTAGTTTGATTCTCTCTAACTATCTTAAACCAAATTTTTAGCGGGGTCTCTATCCACGGGTTAGTGTTATTCAAAAGTTTAGGTAAGGCATTGTTCCCTATTATCGCCTGTAGGGGGATGTCACTTGTTATTTGGCATTCGATCTCCTTCCATTGTGCAGTGTAGACTGGGTTACATATCTCTACTAAAGTTTTAATTTGTGCGGCTTTAAAATAGTCCCTGATATTTGGCAGCACAAGCACACCTTTGTCTTTGTTTAGCTGTAAAGTTCTATATCTGATTCTAGGTCTCTTGCCCTGCCATATGAATCTTGAGATCCTTCTGTCCAGCTCCTGCCATGTTTTTTTGGGAGGTTCTACCGGTATTGTTTGGAAAAGGTATAGAAGACGTGGAAGTATATTCATTTTGACTGCTTCAATTCTTTGTGCAGTACCCAAGAATGGTATCATATTCCATCTTGCTAGGTCAGATTTTATTTTTGCCACCAGTGGATCATAGTTTAGTGTTATAATTTTGTTGAGTTGTTTCGGGATATTGACCCCCAGATATTTCATAGATTCCATCTCCCAGTTAGTTTTCAGTTTGCTTAGTGAATAATGATTTGGGACATAGTTGAATGTTAAAACTTGGGTTTTATGCATGTTTAATTTGTACCCCGACAAATCTCCATACTCTGAAAAAACTGAGATTAGTTCTGGTAAAGAGGTGTCCGGCTGCCCCAGGTATATTAAAATGTCATCAGCAAAGAGTGCTATTTTATGTTCCTTCTGACCAAGTGTAATACCTTGAATTTTTTGATTCCGTCTTATCCATTGGCTCAGAGGTTCTATGAAGATTGCAAAGAGCAGTGGAGACAAGGGGCAGCCCTGAAGACATCCTCTTTCCAGTTCAAAAGATGATGATAAATTACCGTTAATCCTTATTTTAGCTGTTGGTTTTTTATAGAGTGCCTGGATAGTTCTAATGAAGTTGTTATGAAAATTGAAACTGGATAAGATTCTATATAGGAAAGACCAGTCTACGGAATCGAATGCTTTTTCAGCATCTAATCCCAATATGACTGCATTTAAGTTATATTTTTTATATGATGAATTATGTGTAAAGTGTGTCTAATGTTGTCTTGTGTCTGTCTTTGTCTTATAAAACCTGTTTGGTCTAAATGAATTAAGTCTGTCAGTATATTTTCTAACCTTTTGGCAAGAATAGTGGTAAAAAGTTTATAGTCCTGATTTAATACAATGATTGGTCTGTAGTTGGAGCATTGTAGTTTATCCTTTTCAGGTTTAGGTATAACTGCAATGACCCCTTCTCTCCAGGAGGGGGGGATTTCCCCTGTGTGGAGGACATAGTTAAATGTTTTCAGGAGGAGAGGAGATAGTTGCTGTTTAAAGGTTTTGTACCACTCTGCTGTATAGCCATCTGCTCCTGGGGATTTGTTAGTTTTAAGTTTCATAATTGCGTTTTCCAATTCTTTAGGTTGTATTTCTGACAGTAGTGTTTTATTTTGAGACTCTGTAAGTTGGGGAAGGTTTAATGTGTTTAGGAATGCTTCGGATGTGTTTTTATGTTTCTTGAGGGAGTATAAGTTCTTATAGTAGTTCTCGAAGCTTTTAAGAATATCCTGAATTTTATTTCCTTTGATACTGGGTCTTTGACTTTGTAGATTGCTCTTTCTGTTTGTTGTTTCCTCAATTTATAGGCTAGTAATTTTGCCGATTTACTGCCTGCTTCATAGTATTTTTGTTTCAGAAATGTAAGTTTCTTCTGGATTTCTATTGTGTAGATCTCATTTATTTGATTTTTAATTTCCTTAATCTTGAGCGAGTCATTAGAATGAGTGTTGCCTTTGTGTTCTTTTTCTAGGTTCTTAAGTTCTGACTCTAATGTGATTAGTTTTTCTTGTCTCAGTTTCTTTTGGATTGCCAGTTTTGCAATAATCTTTCCCCTTATTACAGCTTTGCATGCATCCCACAGTATTAAAGGGGATACTTCTCCATTATCGTTTTCTTCCAAATATCTGAGAATATCTGATTCCAATTCATCTTTCAATGGTCCTTTCAGGACATTTGAATTCAGCCTCCAAGAAAATGTGTTATTTGTGTATTTTTGGATACTTAAGTCCATATAGATCGGACTGTGGTCAGAGAGATCCATCAGTCCTATTTTACATGTTTTTACTCTTCCAATGCCTCTATTAAACATAAAAAAATAGTCAATCCTTGAGTAAGATGAATGTGGCATTGAGTAAAATGTATAATCTTTTACACTGGGGTTGAATTCCCTCCACACATCACAGATTCCCATTTCTTTTAGTAGCATCCGAGTTTTCCTACTCTGAGTGTTATTTTGATGTGGAGAATTACCTGATGCATCCCAGTATGGATTCAGTCTTAGATTGAAGTCTCCACCACATATCACTAAACCTTGGGCTTTAGTTATCATTAGGTCAAATACATTTTTATAAAATTTCCAGTTAGCCCCTGGAGGTGCATATACATTCAGCAGGGTGATATCTTTTCCCTCTAGCTGCCCAATTACCAAACTGTATCTCCCTTCTTTATCTTTGTGTTCTGATTTTTTTTCAAATGTAATTTTGGTTGATATCAATGTCGCTACTCCCCTCCTCCTCCCTGACTTATATGAAGATGAAGAGATCATTTTAAACCCTTGTCTATTGAGTTTAGTGTGCTCTACGTCTGTTAGGTGGGTTTCTTGTAAAAATATTATTCCTGCTTTGTCTTTTTTCATTTTGCCTAGAATCTTGGATCTTTTAACTGGATTCAGGATCCCTTTTACATTATATGAGATTATTCTGGTTACACCCTGTTTCTCCATTGTATTGTCTTATTTGGTATAACAGTGTGGTGGCCCTCTTTTATGCTACTCAGAAACTGAAAGAACATTAAGAACATAAAAAACATTAAGAACATAGTGTATAAAACTTTAAAACAAAAAACTGTCAAAAGAACTTCCTGAGCTGGGGTCTTTTTAAAGACCCTGGAAGAGCCTTGATGGAGTGTAGGCTCTGAGGGAAATTCCTCAAATTCTGTTACATGTTGAGGGCCCTCTCTTACCCCTGTAAGTAGTCCCATGTTTTTAACGTGAATTTCAGATCCCAATCCGAACTTGTAATGATTTTTTTTTTTTTTATGCCTATACCCTATGAAATTGTGTGCACCCTCCCACCCCCATCACAGCAAACATTCACGCTAATACAGTATTTGTTAGTGTGGGGAGAACATGTGGATCATTATCACATTTCTATTTTAACAAGTTTTGTTTTGTTTTTTATCAAAAAGACTTATTTATTTCTAATATTATGACTGTTCCATGAAATGTTTTACCACATGCTGATTCTGCATCTCCTTTAATGTTTGTTACCTTGTAGGAGGGGGGTTGGATGTGTAGATTGACTAACAAAAAAAAAAAAAAAAAAAAAAGGTCGCTATTCCCTCCTGTAAACGGCCAGCTTTTCCTTGTAGCTCTGGCGTGGGCTTCCCGCTGCTGGCCCGTGGATTTTGAAGGTCTCTGTGTGGACCACGTTTGAGCCTTGATCCTATCGCTCGGGTCTGCTGCGGGTTTAAACACCGTTACCGGGAGCCCTCTTCTCGCCATGTCAGTTGTTGCTTCTTCCGCCGAATTATAGAGACATGTCTCTTCACCGTAGAAGACCCTTAACTTCGCAGGAAATGGCGTCTGAAAGCGCAGTTTTTTCTCTCGTAGCACCTTTTTAGCGTCATTGTATTCCCGGCGCTTTTTAAGGACCTCCGGGGTGTAATCGTGTTCCACGAAGACTTTTCTCTCTTGGTGCATAAATCCTTTTTTCTGCCAAGCCAGTCTTACAACCTCTTGTTTTATTTTGAAATTGGAGAATCTCACCACCACCGAACGTGGGGGCGCTTCCGCCGCTGGCCTAGCGGCTAATGTACGATGGGCCCTTTCTATCTTCAAGTCGGTGGTTTGGGGGATATCCAGCTTCTCTCTCAGTAAAGATTCCACGCATTCCACCATTGTGTTGAAACCATCTTCGGCTCCTTCTTTCAGACCATGAATTCTTATGTTGTCTCTTCTCTGTCTTCCTTCTTGGTCGGTTAGCTTAGCTTCTAGTCTTGACTGTTTTTTGTGTAGATCCAGCATGGATATCTTCAAGCACTTTTATTCTTTCTTCTGCTTCCAAGATTCGGTTCTCGGCCTGGTCCACTCTGCTGTTTGTCCTTTTTAATTCTTCTCTGAATTCACGAAATTCGGCCCAAACCTCTCAGCGAAATCGTCGTAATTCTTCAAATAACGATTTCAAGCTAACCTTCTTGTTAGCTACATTCAGCTCCTCGTCTTCTGAACGGAAATCCTCCAGTTCAGATTCTCCGGCTGATGCGTGTCCTGGCCTGGAAAATGTCGATTTCTCCTGTTTTCCTTTAGGCATGATAATTTTGTCTTCTGATTTTCACTCTTCCAAAAATCCGTTAAATCTGATTTTCAAGATATTTTCCTGGATTAGGTCTGGGAGCTTCAGTGTTAAGCTGCTATCACCATGGTGTCCAGACCGGAAGTCGCCATTTACCATTCTAAACATATTAAATAGTAGTAAAATATAATTTAGTATTATTACATCAACATACCATTCAGATATCATAAATTTACACGTGATGCAGCAGCAGATTAAAAAGGTAAACTATAAATGCATTTGTACTTACTTCTAACTTTAAATATAAGCCCACATTTGAGCATTCTAAAACACCAGATTTCGTTAGCTTCTGGGGGGCATTGCCCCCCAGACCCCCCACCAAGGCTCCGCCTTGGATCCAGCTTGGAGGACGCAGGCCTAACTAAGACCCCCGGCTTAGTTTCCTCTTTTTTTTTTCCAAACCCCATTCTCATCCCTGCTAATCCTATCATTGTCAACCCAATTGCTAGTCATATGTATTCGTGGTCAAGGAATCTGAAAACGTACACACAAACACTGTATGGGGGGAACTGTGGCCGCCATTACGGAAAATGTCATTTTCGTGAATAACTACTGAACCACTAATCCTATCATTGTCAATCCAATTGCTAGTCATATGTTTTCATGGTCAAGGAATCTGAAAACGTACACACAAACACTGTATGGGGGGAACTGTGGCGCTTGGCGGAGGTCTGCGCTCTCCGAGTGCTTTTCTAGTTATAATTCTTTTGAACAGAATCTAGCAGGTGCTTCAGCTTGTAAACACCTGTATTCACTTAAGAATCTGTCATGAGTCAGCGCGCGGTGTTCCACCGTGCTCACACCCTCACTTTATTTCTGGCTATTTCCTGTATTTTCTCGGTCTTGTGCGATTATTTTACTATGCACTGTTTCAGTATGTATGATGTGTTTCGAGCTGCCAGTTATTTCTGTTTTTGTAACTCCTGTTCTCAGTATTATTTTGTCAGTTCCTTTATGCATCTTTGCTCATCTTGGTCTTAGTGTTTATATTGTTTCTCCTTTTGACACGAGCTCCCCACCTTGTTCTCCAGACACTCCCACCTGGTGTCTTGTATTTGTAGCTCAGTCTTTTCCCTGTTCAGTAATTAGGTCATCCTGCCCTCTCATGTGTTCCACACCTGCTGTCATTTGCCTTGATTAATTGCTTGCCCTTATAGTCTGGCTTTGCCTTTACTCCTTGTCAGAGCTTCAGCGAGTATCTGTTCTTCCCCACCAGAACACTTTCCCTGTTCTGGTGTGGACTCCTGTTTTTTCATCTTGCCATCTTCCTGTTCACCTCGTTTGTAAGTTCATTTTTGTACACTGTTTGGAATTTGTGTTTCTTTATTAAACTCCACAAACTGCAGTCCAGCGCCTGGGTATTTCCTTTCTGCCCCGAAGGGGCGAATCATGACAGAACCCAGTTGAGGAACAAGCTAGTGGACACAGAAATATTTAGTAGTTCTAAGAGCTTAACAGTTCTATAATGCTATTACAGTGATCCCTCGCTACTTCGCGCCTCACCTTTCACGCCCTCAGTGCATCGCGGATTTTTCAAAAATATTCATCAAAAATTCAAAATTAAGAAAAAATGGGCGGGCGCTAGCAGAAGGCAGGGAGACTACATTAGAACATCAGGTATCAACACGGAGAGCCCGCACAACTCAAAATCCACCTCTCTGTTCGCTGTTCTCGTGTTGGCTCGGCTCGGGAATCTCGCAAGCTGATTGGCCGAGACGTTTTACCCAGCTTCTCTCCCTGCTGAGCGCCCATACCCAGCGAAGGAAGACCGCATTCATTGTTCTTTATCGCTCGTGTTGCTTAGTCTCGCCGCATGGAACTTTTCGCTGTTCTCTTGTGCCTTTTTGTGCGAAATAGTCTTCCCATCGAGCCACTACGCCGCCTCCTGCAGCTTCTCCAGCTCTATCGGAAGCTGCCCTCGACGATGCTGCACCTCTAGCACCTGACGATGAGGCGTCACCTGAGGAGCAGTAAAGCTCTCATTAACCTGTGCAGTAAATCATCTTCATCTTGAGTTACGTATCTTGTTATAAGAATAAAAGAGTTCTAAAAACATATTTATGTACACTTTATTTACATCTACGTATGTATGTACACTTACACACACACACACACACACACACACACACACACACACACACACACACACACACACACACACACACACGTATCATATGAGAGAGAGAGTGAGAGAATGAACGTACGTATTATTTATGGGTGACGTCATTAGGGGTGACGCTACTTCGCGGTTTTTCCCTTTTCGCGGTCGGTTCTGGAACCCATTAACCGCGATAAGTGAGGGATCACTGTAGTGGGTCTATGTTTTATTTACAACCTTTTTAGCTGGTTCTCAGAAAAGAAAAATCAGAAGGGAAAAAATGCAGTTTTAACACTTAAAGACAACTCTCTGCTGCATTTACATGTGACTACTATTTTAGCACAGGCATTTAAGATAAGATAAGATAAGCCTTTATTAGTCCCACAACGGGGAAATTCCAGGATTGCAACAGCACAGGGATAGCAACACTCAGAGCAACAATCAGAAGGCAAGAAAAAAACAAGCAAGCAGCAGATTCAAGCAGCAGATTCAAGCAAGCAGATTCAACATAAAATAACAGGTACGTATAAAGGCTTTGAGCTTCAGCTGAATCCTTATCAATGATTTGTAAGGTCT
The DNA here is from genome assembly GCA_020510985.1 of Pholidichthys leucotaenia. Lineage (NCBI taxonomy): Eukaryota > Metazoa > Chordata > Actinopteri > Cichliformes > Pholidichthyidae > Pholidichthys > Pholidichthys leucotaenia. Next base: position 229,417,007 of record CM035836.1, read on the forward strand.
GCGTTTCATGGGGAAATGGTTGATTGATACACAATGATCACTAAAAGGATAAAGTTTGGCTCCCTGTTCCACATAAGACATAACAGTAGTGTAATGGCAGCAATCTTTTTTTTTTTTTGGTTTGCTACCTAGACTTCCATTTGCGACACCCATCAGTCTGGCACAGCTCCATCCTCTATCACAGGGGTGTCCAACCATGTGCCATGGAGAGCCAAGACCCTGCAGGTTTTACCTCCAACCAGTGTCTTCAACAGCAGATTTCTGTGAACTTCTTCCCACTGATTGCTGATAAGTGAAAACACCTGCTGAAGAGACTGGGTAGAAGAGAAAACCTGCAAGGTCCTGGCTCTCCATGGCACATGGTTGGACACCCCTGCTCTATCAGTAAATGGCTCAAAATAGCCAACACTGAAGAGTCAGTACTTTCAACTGGAATTCATGTGCCTGGTCAGACACGCAACTAACACACGTTAAAAGAGACCCTGCTCCAAATGTGTGAACACATGCAAGTATACAGTGATTTGCAGACTTACAAAGTCATCTGAGAGATGATGTGGATTTATAGTGTCCTACTAGTCATGACATTTTAAAACCACACTGCATAACATACTGTACATGACTTCGACCGCTACGTTCAAAAACATCAATACGACAAATCCAGAGGCTGCCAACCTCTACTATGGAAAGGGTCACTGTGATCAGTTTTTTTTTTTCTGGCGACTGCAGTCAGACAGAGTTAAAGTGCAAATCTGCAAATCAATCTGCACCTTCCACCAGTGGCTATGGTAATTTCTGGTGGCACGCTGCCCATTTTCATTCTTTATGCTATGTCATTAAACTTACAATGTCTTTGCACTCCTAGGAATGGTGTCTTTTAAAAGGGGTGCAGCTAGGTGCAAAGTTTGTGCATTGCTAATTTATGACATTGCACTTTTAACCCAAAATAAATTAAAAAAAAAAAATCACATTTACAGTCAGTAGCTTTTGACTAATTAGGCCCTTAAGTTTTTATCTGGAGGCATTTTTAGTTTCATAATATGAAGCAGAAGCAGCTATTGCTAACACTAAAGCAGGTCCATAGCTCTACATCTGATTTTCTGCTATCCTGGTAATAGCAGATTTGTTTTTGCGGGATGCTGTCAAAGGAAAATAGTGAGAGGTGAGCTTTATATGAGTCTGTTGAGAGACTCACTTAAATATCTGTTGACTGTTGCTATATTAATCACTGTCAAAATGCAAAGCATTGTTATTTCATAATGAAATTAATAAAGCTATCATTAAGTTATGACACTTTCCCCTTAAATTTGTTCTTTTTGAATTAAAAGTTGCTGTTTGTGGCTTTTGTTGTAATTTTTTTCCCCTTCTTTTTTTGTGAAAGCTCCAAGGACTGAAAAAAATGACTCCAGGTTACAGACCACTGGACTCATGTACCCTGTACACTCACATTTAATGTCAGCTTACAAATAAACTTATGAAATCTGGCAAAAAAAAAAAGGAACAAATGCTAAAGTTGTCAGGTTTGCCCCTTCGGGATGAAGAAGAGGACCTAATCACGTGGCAAAGTTCAAACATGATTTATTGCAAAAGTAACAGAATGCAACACGAGGGCTGCAAAAAAATAACACAAACCGCACGGCAGGATTTAACGAGATGAACCTAAACTGTATACCGCTTTGATAAGTAACAGTAGATCGCCGCACTGAGTGAGGCGAGAGCTGAATATATGGAGCAGCTAGTGATTAATGCAATCAGGCACAGCCGTGAATCATTAACAACACAAAAGGACCAATAATGAGGAGCAGAAGTAAACACAAAATCATCAGTGAGACAGGAATAAAGATAATAATAATAATAATAATAATAATAATGAGTCCAAAAAAGGAACACAAAGCGTGGATAGGACTACAAACCCGTCTAGATCACTGCCAAAGTTTTTTTTTCTTTTATTTTAACCAGGAATGTTGCCATTATGAAATAACATATCATGAATACAGTGTACATTTGGTTAGTTTATGCATCAAGGTGTGTTTACCAGTGAGGCAGTCATAAAGAAATTCCATGGCAGCAAAGTTCCCAGGCCCAGAATGAAGAATATTATTCCCACCAAGCAGCCCCTGTAGAAGAGAGGACAGTGAATGCAGGTCAAGTAAACAAAGGCTTAGTAAATAAAGGGAGTCTGTTTTAAGGAAATGAAAAACTAACAAAGCATTTTTAGAACCCACACAGAAACTGTGGTCGAGAGCAAGCAATGGGAAGTCAAAGTTGCTGCTCTGTCAGTCTAGTTTTAACTCACCGGTCCTGAGGAGCATCTGTTCGTCCCTTCATCCTGATATAGAAGTTCAGATGAAACTACAGAGAAAACGAGAGATAATAAAGTTCAGCCACATAGTCACAGACTGTTTTTGCCAGGGTTTCACTACTTACCAGTGCAGGGATTTCTTTAAACACTCATAGGAGGCTGTGATTGGGTGAGCAAACAATGTTATTCCTATAGTACCATGATGTGTTGTTACATGTCTGTATTGCAGACTTTTGCTAGGGCATGTCACATAAACCTGCGAGTGCTACAAAGAGCCAATTTATCTGACAGCTAACGGCAAAGTGTGATTTAGGGGCCGTGCACACGTTTTTACCTCAAACTGTGGAAATTCATCTACAATTTAGCTGTCCGTGCCATATGGCACCAGGTATTTGGAGGTGTGAAAGTAGAGAGCTTTGAAACCAGTCTCCAGAGTGGAGAGGCTTTCTCAGCACTGTTGTTTTTTTTTTTTGTTTTTTTTTTGCGTCCATGTTACGGATGTTACTGATTAATTAACTTTTCATTAATTGTCGATAAGAATTTCATTCATTCATTCATCTTCTTCCGCTCAATCCTTTTCGGGTCGCGGGGGGGCTGGAGCCTATCCCAGCATCTTTGGGCGAGAGACAGGGGACACCCTGGACAGATCGCCAGTCCATCGCAGGGCCAACACAGAGAGACAGACAATCATTCACTCTCACAGTCATACCTAAGGACAATTTAGAATCCACAGTTTGATGCCAATTAACCTAACATGCATGTTTTTGGCATGTGGGAGGAAACCGGAGAAATTCCGTAGTAAACCCACGCAGACACGGGGAGAACACGCAAACTCCACACAGATCACTGTTGGTCGGGGGCTGGGATCGAACACAGGATCTCCAGGCCAAGGGTGAGTTGCTGTGCTGCCGCAGTGCTAACCACTCCGCCACCACACCTCATGGATCAGGGGTTACACTTCCTGCAAAATTCATTAGATCAGAACCAAATTGCAATATGCACATCATCAGTGTATATTAAACCATGGTACCAACTTTCAAAACAATTGGACCAAAACTGTTTTTTTTTTTTTTTTAATGGTTTTTTTTTGGGGGGGGGGGGGCTCTTTGGGCCCTTTGGGCTTTGACCGGTGGGGGATAAACACTGACCTTGACCTCAAGGTCTCCAATTCCTGCAAAAATCATCCGATCAGAACCAAACTGCAATATGCGCATCATCAGTGTGTATCAAACTCTGGTACCAAGTTTCAAAACAATTGGAACAAAACTGTAGGAGGAGCTGATTTCACAAAAGTGGGACAGACAGAGGGACCGCCCCATAACATAATCCCCTTTCAGTCTTCGTTGACTGGCGGGGGATAAAAATTTATGCCCCCTCCATGGAGGAATGTAAACATATAATGAGCATATTAAAAGGCCAAAAGCTAACACAAAGCAGCTTAATCAGATTCATTAGTGCTGCCCTCTTTTTTATTACCAAGGTCTTTCTGACCTCCTTTCTCAGCTGCAAAATATAGAGAACAGGCCAACTGAGTAGGCCCTTTGTTTCCAGTGACAGACACCTCATATGTCTATGAGACCAAACTGGGGCTGTGCAATTTGACCAAAATGACATATCCCAATATAAGTAACCCTGCATCCTGGCTAATAACAACATAGAAAGAACCATCTCTTTATTGACATTTTAAATTATATACTGAAATTCAAACGTCACTAATGTTTTCCTTTTACTTAAAGATGTAATAATATCTAATTGATTTTCCTTTGGAATAGCACACCTGTGTTATTTTCCCCCCCATCTCCCATCCTAATGTTGGGTTGGAGAACATTAAATATCATAACGAGATTTACTTTAACTACACACCAACATTTAATGTTTGTGACATATATTATTCAAATTTTCTTTAATTATTGCAGCAAATTTATTTTTCCAGCCTTTCTGATAAACTATTTTAATCCTGCCACTTTAAGAAAAATCCCTAACCCATTCAACTCCGCCCTCCTGCTTACATCACTTAGCCAGTAGCCGGCTAGCTCTGATTCCACATCAGAGCGAAGCATGAGCTTATTAAAGTACTTTAAACAAGGAAAAAAAAGTAGGAGAGCTATGTAAGCAGTGGGGGCATTTATTGTGGTTTTAACCCGCTGTTAACAGGAACAATAATGAGTTGCTTCGTGACAGAAAAAATTTCCTGTTAGGATAGGAGAGGTTCAGTCAATGATCAGGCAGGATCAAAGTTTCAGCAAATTTAATATGCACTGATCAGCGGAAGACAATACAGGGTACAGCTTTCACAGACTGCCGCAGTGCATTGGCTTAACTAACTGAGCGATTCTGGCTATATACGTATATCCAAGGGGCCGTCGGGGTGAGGTCACTTCTTGATAGTTCATTTATGACTCAATTGATAAAGTTTGATGAGCCTCTTGATTATTTCATTCATGACTAAGATCGCATCTGCTGACTACATGCAGGAAACCAGTTGACATTACTGAGAGGGCTGGATGCAGTCACAGTGATAGAACTGAACATTCACAGTTAACAAGTCCTTCAATCTGTTTTTTTCCACCACTCAACAACTCCAAATATGGTAACAGGATTCCCTGAGTCATAATACACATTAAGCTTTATTTCTATATATACGTATATCACTCCATAAATTTCAGAAATCTCTTGTGCGTCTGTCTGTGTGTCACGATCATAGGACATCATAGGATAGCCTATGATGTCTGAATGATGTCCTATGATGTCAGGCTACATAGGACTTGTGATGCCGTCATATAGGCGATGCCGTCATATAGACAATAGGACTGGATACCTATGACATAGTGTCCTATGATGCCTGCCTTGACGTCTTTATCATGTCATATACACCATCACTCACGATGCCTGCCTTGATGTATTTTCCGACTGGTTATCTATGATGAGGAGTCCTATGATGCCTCCTTTGATGTCTTTATGATGTCATATAGAATGCCAAGTGCTGGTTTTCTCCGGATGCTCCAGTTTCTGGGTTTCTATGGGCATGCACGGGTCTTCCTGAACAGGGTTGAAAGCCACTTTTTGCTCAGATCTATTTTCATGATCCTGTCCATGAACTGGAATTACAACGCACCTATCCCTCAACCAGTGGTCTGAACAAAGAAGAAGAACAAGAACAAGAAGACCCACCAGAATGTCAGAAAATTAAAATAATTCTGATGAACCACAATTCAAAAGCATTGTCTGATTTTCAATGGTTAATTTTCCTAGAATTTTTATTTATTACCACTTTTGTCAGATTCAAGTTATTTCTGTGACCATTGTGGGTTTTTCTTTCATTAACAGAGGGGTACCAACAATTTTGTCCACGTCTGTAGTCGCAAGGCCCCGGTTCACCACCAACCTGTTCATGTTTCTAATTGCTTTTCCCCGCTCAGTGACACACCCGCTGAGGAAAAAGCTCTGATCACTGGCGACTCTGTAATCAGAAACGTAAACCTAGAGACTCCAGCGGCCATAGTCAAATGCATTCCCGGGGCCAGAGCAGGCGACATTGAGTCAAATTTGATAATGCTGGCTAAAAGTAACTGTAAATACTCCACAATTATTATCCACGCCGGCATTAATGACATCCGACTCCGGCAGTTGGAAGTCACAAAACTTAACGTGGAATCGTTGCGTGACTGCAAAAACAATGTCTGCCTCTGTAGTATTCTCTGGGCCCCTCCCCAATCTGACCAGTGATGACATGTTTAGCTGCTTGTCATCCTTCAACCGCTGGCTGTCTGTGTGGTGTCCTGCAAACGATGTGGGCTACACAGACAACTGGAGCTCATTTTGGGGAAAACCTGGTCTTATTAGACAAGACGGTGTCCATCCCACTTTGGATGGTGCGTCTCTTGTTTCCAATTTCCAAAACCTTGACAACTCAGAGTTGGGACCAGGAAGCAGAGTCGCAGTCTTAAGGCACTTTTCCACGGGCCCCGCTTTCCCCAACACCGCACCACTGTCCCCGCGTTTGCGCATTTTCCAGTAGCCCCAGCACCGGTTAGCAGGCGCTATTTTCGTACCTGATCTAGGGCAGGGTCCATCACGGCCGAGCCGGGGCCGTGATGTGACATCAACAGACTGGTCGCCGCTGATTGGTCAGGTCGTAACGTCACGAAAGCAACCGTCTTCCCCGTCTTCTGATAACCGCCATTTGCAATATTGTCATGGACTAACTCGGTCACGGAGTAAATATGATATTAATACAGACAGCGTTGTAGGTTTTGCGGCACTCTACACCGTGGTCCAATGAAGCGGTGCGGAGTTTTCTCTGCTTTGTGGCAGATCCACAGTGAGGAGTGACCCGGACCTATGGCTGCACAGCATATAGAAACCGCACTATGGACAAGCTGTAGACAAACATGAGAGAACCATTGATGGTGAGTGATTTGTAATAATGTGCATCTGTTTGCTTATTTATCCTATTGGTGGTAAGCTCACTTTTTTTGAGCCATTACAGTGCTGTTCTGTCCTGGCTAACGTTTTAAAGCTAACGTTTTTATTTGCTAGCTAGCTAGTACCAACTGGTGAATCGCGCTTGTTTTCTCCTAAATATTCGCTTGTGAGAGCAAAACGATGAAATATGTTAATCCTGGTTAAAGTCCTGGTTTGTGTTTTGTATTGCAGTTTGGTCCTGCGCATTAAATTGTGTGCTGTTCTGTGCTGGCTAACGTTTTTTAGCTAACGTTTTAGCTAACCTTTTTTTTTTGCTAGTGTTAACTGCTGAATCGCGCTTGTTTTCTCCTAAATATTCGCTTGTGAGAGCAAAACGATGAAATATGTTAATCCTGGTTAAAGTCCTGGTTTGTGTTTTTTGATAAAAACTTCAGATTTTGACTAAGTGACTCCATACTCGGTGATTCACAGCATCAGTTAAAGTACTAGATTCCATTCAAGTGAATGTATTAATTCATTCTGATTGCTGAAGCCACAGTAAAAACAGATGATTTTTAATGTAACGCAGCCCTTGTAAAATCTACCGAAGCGCAGCTACATGAAAATTGTGGTTAAATACAACAACGAAGTACTTTATTGTCACATTCAAATTGTAATCCCTCCTGTTTTGTTTTTCTTTTGAATTCTTGGATGAAATATGGTGGGCAATATAAGCTGCAGCTTCAGCCATCACCCATTTCAGATAACCTATGTTGAACTGTATAATCAGAGGAGTTATTGTTTAATTTGACCTTGTTAGATTTTTTCCCCTTTGTTATATTCTATTTTCTTTTAATCTTTACCTTTAATCAATCTGAAATTAAGATTCATTCATTAATTCACATTCCACCACTGGCTTTTAGCAACAAGTGTATTTCCCAAATATGTTTTAAACTTGCTTTAACTAACCACCACCCATTTGTCTTTTGTCTAGGCAAGATGGAAAATGTCCACCCCAACTGGACCTTGCCTCACTATTTACAGAGATGCAGGCTGAAGATCTGCTGGACCAGGACCAGGACCAGGGGCCGATCCGGTTGCTTCTCAGTGAGGGAGCGTGGCAGCCGTGTGTGACCCATTCCAGTTTTATTCTTTTTTACAGTTTGAATTTTGCACATTCTGAATAATCTGGAATTTGCTGCTGATTGTAATAAAGAATTTAGTGACTTAAGTGTTTGCATCATGATTTTCCATTTTGTCTGTTAAGACACCGGTGGGAAAAGAGTAAACTGTACAAAGGATTTATCTGTGACCTTGAAAATAATGGCTCATTTTTAAGAAAAAAGTAACCAACACAATTATTTTATTAACTGAAGACTGTATTGTTGGATGTATATGGAGGAATTCTGGGTCATATTAGCATCTGCTCTTCATCATAATGGGTTTGGGTGGGGGTGTCTAATCATGTGCCACGGAGGGCCAAGACCCTGCAGGCTTTACCTCCAACCTGTGTCTTCAACAGCAGATTCCACTGAACTTCTTCCACTGACTGATCAGTGACACCACCTGCTGAAGAGACTGGGTAGAAGAGAGAACCTGCAGGGTCTTGGCCCCCCATGACAACTGGTTGGAAGCCCCCGGATTAGGTTTAATGGGATTTAACATTTAACACAAACTGCTTTATGGTTCATAATTTTGTTGACAGACTTACACCAAACCAAAAGTGATTTCTCAAAATGCTGGATTGTTCTTAGACATCTTTTCCAATCTTTCAGTATTTAATTTGTGCCACATGGTGGTAACCTACAGATATATAAAAAAGAGACATCTGCTAAAACTTCACAGGTTTATTGTCAGTGCAATTCCCAGTGCAATACTACATGAATGCATGTATAGTACATTGTTGATGCAGAGAATATATATTTCTACAGTACATGTATCGAGGAAATCAATTGTTTTCCATGTAACCTTATGACTGCATTATTTTAATTGCCTTTTTGTAATTAAAGTTTTTATTGACTTTATACAAGATGGTACTACACATACTGATCTTCCAAGTATCACATCAGTCTCCAAAAAGGGTAAATAAATAGGGTGAAAAACAAAATATATATGTATACATATACTGTATATGTGGGTGATTACAAAGCAAGGATATCAGTGAGGGAAGGCAATAACCCCCCAGAAAGAAAAAAGAAAAAAAAAAAAAAAAAACAGGGAAAGAGAGAAAGACAGGCCTTCATTAACATTACCTATTTTTACCTATTTTACCTAATTGCCTTTAATCCTAGATCAAGTTTGTTTTGGCCTATAATACATCATAACTATAAAATATATCTTATTATACGTAACTCAGTACTGTTTAATTTTTGAATAGATATTTTGTGGCTAATATAGTTATTAAACTGGCGATCAAGTTGTGTCAGCTGATCAATTTTTTCTATGACCACACCTCAGACTGCTGCAGAAGCAGGTACGCCTATGATGCCTGAACAGTCTCTCCATGATTTTCACGCAGAGCAGAGCAATTTTTTGTACAGGAAATAAACGTTTCTACAGACATTCTTAAGCTCTATAACCACTGATCGTTGGTGAAGCTGTGCAGACATTAGTGACAGGCTGATGACAGTGAGAGGCGTTGCTGAGCCAGAACGACCGTTTGAAGAGGTAATTTCTCAACAACAGAGCCATCTGAAACACACACACACAGCATACATATTTTAGTACCTAACTTGCAGACATTACAGTGTAGCACGACGTACTTACAGCAAACTAGCATTAGCAACCATTAGCTTACCGTCATATATGACCTAGTTTGTATCCTCATGTCTTCGGCTCTCCCAGAAGCTGCAGAACTATTCCAGTGTTTCGTCTCGCTGCCTGTACCATTATCTGGCGGTGCTTTTTGGTATTTACGGCGAAAAAAGCCACAGACCGAGGAGTCGCCTTGTAGAGCAGCCATGTTATGTTTGTTTGGGTCACGCGCTTCACGTCACGAGAGTGTGGCGCCGCATTGCTGTTAAGACATCCCACCCAGCCGCGGGCTGTCTGCAGTAATGTTGAAAACCAATCAAGGGACAATGGAGTCGCGCCGACCCGAGTCGTGTTCTCAGATCGAGGCTGAGCGGGGCTCGTGGAAAAGTGCCTTTACATGCCTCTCTGCAGCTCCTCTTCATCCGCCACCCCTCAACTTAGCCCCTATCTTCCCCATCAGAAAATCATTGTCTGCTCCCTCCAAAGTAAATAAAAATATAACGCATAAGCATCCCAAAGTGATTAAACAAAAAGTTGGTAAAACTCAAATTAAACATGAAGCCTCTAAAGTTAATGATTTGGCCTCTCTCTCCTTCTCATAATTTAAAATTTAAATGTGGTTTGTTAAATATTAGGTCTCTATCTCCCAAGTCTCTGCTAGTCCATGATCTGTTAATTGATCATCAGATTGATTTAATATCCCTTACAGAGACTTGGTTAGGGCAAGAGGATTATGTTGGCTTAAATGAATCAACTCCCTCTGGTTATTTAAACTGTCAAAATCCCAGAAGTTCTGGTCATGGAGGAGGAGTAGCAGCAATTTACCATTCCAAATTACTAGTTAATGTAAAGCAAAAAACACGTTAAAATTCCTTTGAGGGCCTGGTCCTCATTATTGGGCATTTTAGCAATTTTAGGCTAAACCCAATTTTATTTGCCATAGTTTATCGTCCTCCATCAACCTACTCAAGAGTTTTTATCCGAATTTGCTGAATTCTTAGCTGATTTAGTACTGAAATCAGATAGAATAATTATAGTAGGGGACTTTAATATACATGTAGATGTAGACAGTGATTGCCTTAATATGGCATTTAATTCAATATTAGACTCAATGGGGTTTTCTCAGAAAGTAAGAAATTCTACCCATTATCTCCACCATACGTTGGACCTTGTTCTGACATATGGCATAGAGAATCTGGTTGTTTGAGTAATTTTGAGCTTAAATTATTCAAAATCAAATAATCAGGTGGAGAGTTGAATTTATGTACATTTATTACAAAAATGTATGAGGAGTCACCCCAATGGCCACTTTGGGGGAAGAATTACAAAGCATGGCATTCAGACATGCTTAGAATCCCTAAAGGATCCATTCTTCTAAGTCTGATATATATAGGTAGGAGAAAGCAGGGGGAGGATGGAATGAGAGGAGGAAAGGAGAGGGACAGACAGAAAGTCCTGATAACTGAGCTTATCCAGGCGGACGTCCCAGACACACTGTGGAGACATGGGGTCATGAAGACATGAGATCCATAAAACTAACAGAATGTCCATCTACCACTGATCTATACAGGCTGAGGAGTTCCTGTGCATTCCTGTGACCCAAAACAGGTTATGTCAAAGAGATTAAGGACAGCTTAGATCATTCCTTATGCACGTACTGATCTTCAGTCTGAACTCTCTGATACTGCTCACAGAAACATGCCATGAATATATGAACTTATTCCACATGGAATGTACATATAAACATGGCATATGAAAGGTATGATACTTCTCAATTATAATAATACATTATTAATATCAATAATAGTATAGATAATAAGGAATTTTTCTATCACTGGTAGTGTCTCCTCATAACCCTGTACTGTCAGACCATTGTCTGTTAACCTTTGATTTTACTACTTCTGACTCTTTGGCTCCTAAAGAAAAACATTACTACAGTAGATGCCTCTCAGATGTTGTTGTAACCAAATTTATGCAGATTGTTTCCTCAATGCCATGTGTCAACACAACGGAAATAAGCTATAGACAGCTTGCTCCTTCTGTAATTGATAGCATGGAAGATAGTATTACAGCTTCTCTGCATCAGACCCTAAACATGGTGGCCCCTTTAAAAAAGAAAAAAGTCTAATCAAAGATTTCTAACTCCTTGGTTCAACACAGAAACTCGTAGCTTAAAACAGAAGACTTGTCAATTAGAAAGAAAATGGCGTTACACTAATTTAGATGAAATCTATTTAGCTTGGAGAAATCATCTTTTAATTTATAAAAAAATCTCTTAGAAAAGCTAGAACGAGTTATTATTCTGCATTAATAGAAGAGAACAAGAATAATCCCAGGTTTCTTTTCAGCACTGTAGCCAGACTGACAAAGAGTCAGGACTCTGTCAATCCTAGCATTCCCTTAGAGCTTACTAGTCAGGACTTTATGAACTTTTTCAATAATAAAATTTCATCTATCAGAGATAAAATCAGTCAGATTCTTCCCACCGTTAACTTAAATACAGTAACTGCTACAACTCCTTCAACTGATATCTGTTTGGATGAGTTTACTCCAACTGACCTTTTAGAGTTAGAAAAAATAATTTCCTCATCTAAGCCTTCAGCTTGTCTTTTAGACCCTATTCATACCAGGTTATTTAGAGAAGTCTTCCCATTTATTGGTCGCTTTATTCTTCAAACAATCAATTCTTCATTAACTTTAGGCCATGTACTGCAGGCTTTTAAAACTGCTGTAATTAAACCCTTACTCAAAAAGCCAACACTGGATCGAGGAGTTTTATCTAACTATAGACCAAACTCTAATCTGCCTTTCATTTCATAAATCTTAGAAAGAGTTGTTGCTACGCAATTATTTGACCACTTGCAGGGAAATGGTTTATTTGAAGAGTTTCAATCTGGGTTTAGAATCCATCATAGTACTGAAACAGCCTTAGTGAAGGCCACTAATGACTTCCTTATCACATCTGATAATGGACCTGTTTCTGTACTTGTCCTTTGACCTTAGTGCAGCTTTTGATACTATCGATCATAATATTCTACTTGATAGATTAGAACACTATGTTGGACTTAATGGAACTTCCTTGCAGTGGTTTAGATCTTATTTATCTGATAGATTCCAGTTTGTTCATGTCAATAATGAGTTTTCTTCCAACTCAAAGCTCAGTCATGGAGTTCCACAGGGATCAGTGCTAGGCCCTACTCTTTTTAGTTTATATATGCTTCCATTAGGCAACATTATTAGAAAGCACTGTATACATTTTCATTGTTATGCAGATGACACACAATTATACCTGTCAATGAAGCCAGATGATAGTAATCAATTAGCCAAGTTGGAAGCCTGTCTTAAGGAAATCAAAGCTTGGATGACTTGTAATTTCCTGCTATTAAATTCAGATAAGACTGAAGTCATTCTTGTTGGTCCAAAAAAACTTAGAAATACCTTTCCAAATCAAACTTTTAGTTTGGATGCAGTTACTCTTTCTCTTAATAGCTCTGTGAGGAACCTTGTTGTTATTTTTGATCAAGATCTGTTTTTCAATTCACATATTAAATTCGTTTCTAAGACTGCCTTCTATCATTTGCGTAATATTGCCAAGATTAGGAGCATCTTGTCTCAGAGTGACTTTTCCGCTAAATTTGATGGGATTATAGCAGCGATAGAAGGACTGAGAAAGGAAATAAGCGACTGTATGGAACGAGTAACGCAGGTGGAGCTCCGAATTTCCAGCGCTGAGGATGACGTCACCAGCCTACAATCAAAGGTGCGCACATTGGAATTAAAAAATAAACGTCTGGAAGATAATGTCCTGGACTTAGAATCCCGGTCGAGACGGAACAACCTGAGGCTGGTGGGCCTCCCGGAGGGAACCGAGGGTCGGGATCCATGCTCCTTTTTGGAAAAGTGGATTCCAGAAGCGCTGAACAACGCAGAGCTGCAGTCATCAGCCGTTTTAGAGAGCGCCCATCGAATTGGCCCACCGAGAGATAATAAGGCACCACCAAGGACGCTGATTATGAAGTTCCTCAGCTACACAGACAAGATGACGATCTCCAACGTGGCGCGAGCCAAAGGAGACATTAAATACCAGGATCAGCAGGTGCGGTTCTACCCAGATTTGGCCACAGGAATCCAACAATTAAGGAAACAGTTTGACCCCGCCTGTAAAGTGCTGCGCAGCCTCGGGATTCGTCATGGAGTGATTCATCCTGCAAGATTGCTGGTCACATATAAGGGCAGAACCCACACCTTCAAGACCCCTGAGGAGGTGCAGGAGCTCATTAAGCAGATCCAAGAAGAGATTGGTGGGAGCTAAGCATGAAGCATGAACAAAATATAAGGTAGAATATTTAAGCATTTGCACAGGCATCTGACTGATCTGAAGCATATAGCAAGTTTACAAAATATAGATTGTACTATATATTAAAAAAAACAAACAAACTATGATGTACAAAGTTGCTATAAAATTTTGGAGTTAAGTTGGAAAACTACAGAAGAGAGTTAATGTTACGTCATTAAAAGCAGTAGAGTCAGGGTGATTGAGAGGATAAAGAGGGAGTGGCTTTGGCTGGTCCTCGCGGGTGTGGAGCAGTCAATGGCTATAGCGGGAGACGGAATTTTTTTTTGATTTTGGGGGGATTACCACGAATGTGGGAAGGGGGAATTTGTTTGTGTGTAGTTTGTAGGATGAATGTTCAACCACTCATGTTTTTGCTTCTCTGTATGAGCATGTTTACATTGCGAGGTAATTTCAAACTCCTTATTGATCATAGACCAAAGCGTTAATCTTAATTTAACTTCATGGAATTGCAGAGGTCTACAAAATTTAAAAAAACTTAAACAAGTTATGAATAAAATAAAAGACATAGGTTCAAAAATTGTGTTTTTACAAGAAACTCATCTAATAGAGGAGGATGTAAAAAGAATTAGGAGAAGATGGCAAGGAAGTGTATTCACCTCATCATTCTCATCCCGAGCCAGGGGAGTTATGACTCATACATAAATCAATCCCATTTCAAGTGAAAAATGTAATTGGAGACAAATTTGGAAGATATCTAATCATTCAAGGATCTTTGTTATTAGAAAATATAAATCTGGTGAACTTATACGGTCCCAATATAGATGATCAAAATTTCTTTGCTAATTTATTTCTTATTTTATCATCACTTACAGGGCAACATATAATAGCAGGGGATTTTAACTGTACATTGAATCCCGGTATAGATAGATCAACAGGACTGGACTGTACGCACAATGGATGCAGGATGATCATTAATAATTTTATGAAAGAACTGAGATTGCTAGATATATGGAGAGAAATGAAACCACAAGTTAAAGCCTATTCTTGTTATTCTAATACCTACAAGACATTCTCACGTATTGACTATTTTTTGATCTCCACAGAATTAAGGTCCAAGATTCAAAACTGCTCCTATGATAATATTGTGATCTCTGATCATGCACCCTGCTGTCTAATATATGTAGATAAGAAATTGACAAAGGAACCAGGTAGGTGGCAATTTCAGCATAAATGGCTTCAGGATGAGGAATTTGTTAAGTACACAGAAAAACAGATAGATGAGTTCTTTGATATCAATACTACACACACATCAGCATGTATAAAGTGGGAGGCTTTCAAAGCTTTTATTAGGGGGCATATTATTAGTTATACAGGTTCAAAATCTAAGAAGACTCGAGAGGAGAGAGTCCAATTGGAATGTAAAATAAAAATTCTTCAAGAAAAAGTGTATGCAGGAAGTGACCCAAAGTTAGAGAACGAATTACTGATTCTGAGAGCTGAATATGACAAAAAATCAGCGAATAGAGCTGCCTCGAGTCTTCTAAGACTGAAGCAATCTTTTTATGAACAAGGTGAAAAATCAGGAAAATTACTGGCATGGCAGATTAAACAATTAGAATTTAAAACACCAATTACCAGTATTATAAGTAACGGACAGGCAGTTGTAGATCCTTTAGAAATTAATAGTGCCTTTAGAGATTACTATGAAAAATTATATGATACAAAAAATGAAACTGACTTAACAAAACTAAATGGGTTTTTGGACGGATTATCTATACTGTGTATTCCTAATGAAAACAGGGAGATACTGGAGTCTAAAATTAGTCAAGAAGAAGTTGGGCTAGCCATTGATAATATGAAATCAGGAAAAAGTGCAGGACCAGATGGTCTTCCAGTTGACCTCTATAAAAAATTTAAGAATAAATTAATAAAACCATTTTTGGAAATGGTTTTAGAAGCATTTCAAAATAGTAATTTACCACCATACATGAATAATGCCTTAATTATACTGTTGCCAAAACCAGGTAAACCCTCTAATAAATGTGAAAATATGAGACCAATAAGCCTATTAAATGCTGACCTTAAGATAATCTGTAAAATTTTAGCAAGACGACTACAAGAAATATTACCAAATATTATTAACCGAGATCAGAATGGCTTTATAAAGGGAAGACAAGGCTTCCATAATGTAAGAAGACTATTTAATATTATCTATTCTAATAAAGAAGCACCGGATACAGCTCTCCTATCATTGGATGCCGAAAAGGCCTTTGATAGGGTCGAATGGCCCTTCCTTTTTGAAGTCTTACAAAGGTTTGGACTTGGAAATAATTTCATAAAATGGGTACAGATAATATACAATAATGCTACAGCAGAAATCCTAACAAAACAGCAATATTTCAAAATCAATAAATATCAATAGAGGATGTCGACAAGGCTGTCCACTTTCACCTTTACTGTTTACTATGGCAATTGAACCTTTAGCGATGGCAGTACGTTTACATCCACAAATATATGGAATTAAAGTAGGACCAACAGAACATAAAATCTCCCTGTATGCCGATGACATAATTTTGTTTATGTCGAATCTTAAAAAATCAATTCCGACCTTGTTGTATTTAATAAAGAATTTTGGGGAAATATCAGGATATAAAATAAATAAAACTAAATCTTCAATATTAATGCTAAATGAGACCCAGAGAAATCATCCAGCTCCTGAGGTAAATCAATTCAATGTTGTAAATCAGTTTAAATATTTAGGAATTCAAATTGTGCCTAAGCTAGAATCAGTCGCCAGTGCCAACTATGAAGCCTTAATGACAGACATTAATGAGTTACTTCAGAGATGGATGTCACCACCAATGTCGATGACTGGGAGAATCAATATACTTAAAAGTAATATCTTACCCAAAATACTTTATTTCAATACATTCCTTTACCACCACCTTCAGATCTATTCTCAAGAATTAAAAAAAAGTTAGTGGAATTTATATGGAACAATAGGAAGGCTAGATTACGTCTGTCCTTACTATATTTACCATTTGATCGTGGAGGTCTGAAATGTCCAAACTTTATGTTGTATTACTGGTCAGCACAACTGAGGTCTATGACATATTATTTTTCATCAAATGATCTCCCTCACTGGACTGAAATGGAATCATACCATTTACCTTTACCTCTTCCCATATTCATATACTCAGACTAGGCAAAAAAAATTACAGAAACAAGTTAAAAATCCATTTGTAAAGCATATGATCAAAATATGGTGTGAAACCAAAAAATATTTAAAAGAACCACACTTATTGTCACAATTTAGCCCAATATGGGGTAATCAATATTTTAAACCAGGGAGAGCGGATGCTGTATTTAAAGTATGGAATTTAAAAGGGATTCAAAAGATTCAAGACTTATTTTTTTTAGATTTTTAGATTTAGTATACTTTATTGATCCCCAGAGGGGAAATTGAGGGTCATCCACCACCTGGATGGATGAAGCAGCCACGATACGGCGCTATCCCTTAACCATTCACACACACATTCACACCTAGGGCCACTTTAGAGTCTCCAATTAACCTAACCTGCATGTTTTTGGCATGTGGGAGGAAACCGGAGAAATCCCGGGGTAAACCCATGCAGACACGGGGAGAACATGCAAACTCCACACAGATCACTGTTGGTCAGGGGCTGGGATCGAACCCACGATCCCACGATCCCCCGGCCAAGGGTAAACTGTGCTGCCGCAGTGCTAACCACTGCGCCACCGTGCAGCCCATTATTTTTAATTTTATATCTGTCATGTTCAGATAACATAATGTCTTTTGAAGAACTGGGGATCAAATTTAATCTTAATAGAACACATTTTTAAAAATATCTTCAGCTTAGGAACTTTATTCGATCAAATCAAAATAATGCTCTCACCCGACCTACTTATTCATCCTTGGAAAAAATTTTGACGAAAGATAATAAGAGAAAGGGTATTATTTCAGAGTTTTATAACTCATTGACACTATCCTCAAGTGAAAACTTACAGAAAAGACTGAATTATTGGAAAGAAGACCTGCAAACTGAAATTTCAGAGGAACAATGGGAATTGGCTTGTACAGAAGCTCAAACTAAATCAATAAATGTACAGCTTAAATTGATACATTTTAAATGGTTAATGCGGATGTATGTTACACTGGTGGAGTTAAATAGATATAACAAAAACATACCAGATACGTGCACAAAATGTATGGAAAGTAAAGGAACCTTATTTCATTGTTTATGGGAATGTAGAAAAATTAGAATGTTTTGGGAAGAGGTGAGGGTAACAATTGAAAAAATAATTTCAAAACAAATCATATTGAATCCTAAATTGTTTTTGTTGGGTCTGCATCCAGAAAAGCATAACTTTAATAAAAGTGAAAGAGCATTCATAGACCTCAGTTTGCTTAACGCCAAAAAATGTATTGCACTATTGTGGAAAAAGACTCATAGACCAGATATGACTCAGTGGTTAAGACAGATGTTAACAAACCTTCCACTAGAAAGAATAACATACATACTGAAATCAAAGGAAATTGTGTTTGAGAATATATGGAGACCTTTTATTGATTATGTAAAGAATTTGAACATAACTTTTGAAGAAGAAGGTGAATGATGTGTGTGGACCTTGTAAATTCCAAACTGGTGAATGTATAATATGTATATTTATGTAATGGATTGCCTAGACTAAACAGAAGAGCATTGTTGAAGACCTGTTCTTGTTAGTGGTTGTTGTTTTTAGTACTTTTTTTTTTTAAATTACTTTAGTGTTAGTGTTTGATTGTTTGTGTTATGTTTGTAAAAAAAAAAAGGTTCAATAAAAAATATTGTGAAAAAAAGGGAGTTTTTCCTCTCCACCGTCGCCAAGCGCTTGCTCACAGGGGATCGCCTGATTGCTGGGGTCTTTCTGCAATTGTGGGGGTTTCCCCTACAGTTGAAAGTGCTATGAGATGACTGTTGTTGTGAAATGGCACTATATAAATAAAGTTGAATTGACTTGAATAGTTTTGTACAGTTTTTTTAAACTGGCTCATGTTTGAACATTGCTTTAGATTAGGGCTGTGCGATATGACAATATATATCGGATGACGATATAAAAACATCTACCGTTTCATAGAATACGCTGTTGTTTATATTGTTATTTAAAATGTCCATACCCTTGTTTATTCAGTAAAGCTCCTACCTCACCACTACTTGTCAGCTCCCGGTCTCTTCTCTGCAGTGCACCACTGCACGCAGCGGAACAGGTCTGCACGATGGCGCAGTGGTTAGCACTGCGGCAGCACAGTTTGCCCTCAGCCGGGGGATTGCGGGGATCATGAGATCGTGGGTTCGATCCCTGCCCCCGGCCAACAGTGATCTGTGTGGAGTTTGCATGTTCTCCCCGTGTTGCGTGGGTTTACTCCGGGATTTCTCCAGTTTCCTCCCGCATGCCAAAAACGTGCAAGTTAGGAATATGGGGCGCTTGCGCACGCAGCGACCGGCAGCTGGTGGCTCGTCACCGGACTGCAGAACAAATCTACCTACGGGTACAAAATAAGTACAAAAAAAACCAAAAACAAAGGTGTGGTGGGTGGCTGGCTAAGCTTCAGTCTGGTGGATGCTAATGCTAACTCCAAGCTACTGGTTCAGATAGCTGCTACTCTTGTTTTTCAGGGATGTGGGACCATTTTTCATTGTGCTGCATCAGAGAGGATAGTTCGCTAACCTCGTTTTAATAGGAGGTAAGTAATGTTAACACCATGTCTAATTATAAAATGCTAACTGATCGTCATTTAAGCTAAGTTGTGCTAACTGGAAACGTAGCAGACCATCATTTTTCTTTTCTTTTTGGTAAATTACTGCTGAGTTTCTTAGTTTTGTCTGAAATTTTTTTATTAAAGCTGCAAAAGTACATGATGGTGGCACATGCGCGCAAAATAAATAATAAATAAATTAAAACGGGTCGGAGGAGCAAGTTGGCGCTTAATGTAACTTATTTGATTTCTAATTATTTTAATTAGTCAAGTAGTGATAATGAATAAAATTAAAGTCATCACATGTATTTTATTACATTACCTTCTGTATCTTTGACTTTCAGATCATGACCAATGAAATATTTTTTACTAAGAAGCAAACAGATTAAATCAGGCCAGAATGGCAGTCTTTAGGCTGCAGGTCTACACTTAAATTTTCACTGATTTAAACTAACAGCTAATTTATATCTGTAGGTACCAGCCATGAGTAAGTTAACTGTTTTTTGTTTTTGCTATTCTCCTCTGGCTCAAGAAATATTTAACTTATTGATGTTTACTTTTTATTCATATATGATTTAGAAGAAAAGCCTGAAATTTCTGCTAAGAATCAAGTCTCAAGTGCACATTACAGAACTATTTTATAACACTGCAAAATTATGAGGGGAAAATGGTACATGTGAAAAAAAGAGATGGTGTGGTGTCCCACCACACTCTACATGGACATTTCTCACACTCAGCAGGTCTGGAGGAAGCAGAGGACAATTCACATAGGGACAGAGAGCCCCTGGGGGCAACCAGAACAATGGACTGTTGTTTATACATCCCTGGATGAGGGAGAGGACATCTGGGCGCCAGTTGGTCATGCTAATCATGGGTATTGACTGATATGCTAATGTACCATGCACTCTGTCTGTATCACTGTATAAAAGAGCTTGCATGACATGTCTCAGCAGCACAGTAGCTCACTGAGCTATGATGTGTGTCTCATGCCTGACTCGTCTCGACTCATGTCTTGTGCTTGACTCGCTCCTATCCGTGGACGGCTTCTCCCTAGTGTGGCAGGACAGGGACGCGCTCTCCGGTAAGATCAAAGGAGGAGGCATTTGTGTGTACGTTAAGAACAAATGGTGCTTACAGTTCACTACGAGAGAATCGGTTTGTACCCCGGACATAGAACTGCTGTGCTTAAGCCTGAGACCCTTTTATCTCCCCCGCGAATTTGGAAACATTTTATTATGCACCGTTTATATCCCGCCCAGCGGGAACGCTTTCAATGCAGCGAATGCTATCGTGGACTGTGTACACAGACAACTGGAACGCACTCCTGAAGCACCTTGTTTGATTTTACTGCCTGGCTTCAGCCCATATGTGAACTGCAGTACAAGGGGGAAAAATATTTTGGACAAATGCTATGGGAACGTCAAAAATGCCTATATAGCAAGGGTTAAGCCCCCCTTGGGGTCCTCAGACCATAAATTAAATAATGCTGTTCATCTGATTCCTACTTACAAGTCCTTGCTTAAAAGCAGCAAACCACAGACAAAGACAATCTTCATATGGGACAATGAAGGTATAGAAAGTTTGAGAGGTTGTTTTTCTTTCTTTCATGGACTTTCATGGACACAGCGATGAAAAGAGAGACAAGAGGAGGAAGCGCGGAAAGCATGGAGGCGTAAAATTAAATCTGAGAAGGCGTCAGCTTAACCGCATTCCTCTTCCTTCCATGATTTTGGGGAACGTACAACCCCTGAGAAATAAAGTGGATGAAATTCTAGGGAATGTACGCTATCAGAAGGACTTCAAGAACTGCTGTGTCATGGCTTACACGGAGACGTGGCTTACGGCGCAAGACCCGGATGCGGACCTGTGGATTGACGGCTTTGGAGCCCCACTTTGCTCGGATCGGCAGGAAGAGGTAACGGAGAAACGTCAGGGGGGCGGCGTATGTTTATACATTAATAAACAGTACTGCACATCTGTCACGGTCAGAGAGCGCATCTGTACACCCGATGTGGAGCTTCTGTCCGTATCACTACGTCCCTTTTATCTGCCCCGCGAGTTCCCCCAACTTTTCATAACGACTGTGTACATTCACCCGAGAGCGAATGCTGACTCCACCTCCAGCATCGTCTTTGATGTGGTCCAGCGGTTGCAGTCAATTTCCCCAGTGGCTCCAAACTTTATTCTTGGGGATTTTAACCATGTTTCTTTAAAGAAGACACACTTAAAAACTTTTATCAGTATGTCTCCTGCCCAACCAGGCGAAAAAAGACATTGGACCTGTGCTATGGATCCATAGAGAGGGCCTATAAATCACTTCCCCTTCCTCCTTTAGGATCCTCAGATCACAACTGTGTACATTTGCTGCCCACATATAAAACTGCTCTCAGAAGAGGCAAGGTGAAGACCAGAGACATAGACGTGTGGACAGAGGATTCAGTGCACTGCCTCCAGGAATGCTTTAACTGTACAGACTGGGATGTTTTCACACTGTCCTGCAGGGATGATTTGGACTCTTTAGTGGACGTAACATGCTCATACATGGCTTTCTGTAAAAATATGATCGTTCCACGTAAACGTGTCAAAATATATCCCAACAACAAGCCATGGGTTACAAAATCAGTTAAATCCTGCTTACAGAGGAAAGCAGTTGCCTTTAAACAGGGGTCTGTTTCTGAGCTACAGGTTGCCACAAAAGAGCTGAAGTCCGAAATTTTAAGAGCAAAACAGAATTATAAATCAGAGTTGGAAAGCAAGATGGCAACAAAGAAACTTGGTTCAGCCTGGGCCAGTATGAAAACTATTGCAGGCCTTCAGAGCTAGGGATGGGTTCAAAAGATCAATATATCGATATGGATCGATCCACGTTTGACTGAGCCGATATCGATCCACAAAATCAGCGGATCGATCTTTTAATATTAATATGTTTTAATATAATATTTTTACGTTTGTGAACGTCTACTGAGTATAATCGGGTCGAAACCGGGTCAGTGAGCCAGGAACAACGGCCGAGAACCATAAACAACCGACGCACTAACAGAGCTAGCAAGCTAACAGATATGCTAGTTCTTCTTCTGTGGTGTTAAAACGGTTCTCATCCGGCAAGAGTTTCCTGCCGCGCGTGCTCTTTCGTGTTTACATGAGCGGAGATAATAACGTGCGTCTCTTAATTTAGCAACAAAAGTCACCGTAAAGATTGTCCTCAACAGCTTCTGAATATTTTTCATAAACAAAACTTCTGTGTTCCCTGCGGCGCGTGCACACGTCTTTCGTGTTTACATGACGCGGAGTTAATAACGTGCGTCTCTTAATTTAGCAGCAAAAGTCACCGTATAGACTGTCCTCAACAGCTTCTTAATATTTTTCATAAAGCAGGGATAAACGGACTTTTACTCCGTGCAGCGCTGTGTTGGAACATAAAGTTGACGACTGATAAACGGAAAATGCGCGGAGACTGGCTGAAACCCGTGAAGCAGAGGGAGACTTGGAGCTGCTGAGACTGTAAGTATAATATTTGTTTGTTTTAACGTTTGTGTCGTCAATTAATAATTTATCTGGCATGATGGTTTCTTTTACAAACTATGGACACAGAGAGAACTGCTGGTTAAGCGCCGTGAATAAATGCAGAATTAAGGTATATTTTATGAGATTATGGACTTCTGCCACTTAAGAGATGTGAAGAGAATAAATCTCAATAAAATTAATAAAGGCTGCAATACAACAAGCTATTTTTAATCAGTAGAACTAAATTGAAATGAACAAACCTTCTCAGGAAATGAATTGAAACCCTTTTCAAACATTGAAAGTTAATTTGTAGTTAAAATATATAAAAAAAAAAACTAAATTATTAAACCCTACTGTGGTGTGGCGATCTAAAAATGTGAATGTTAATTTTACTGTGAAATCTATTCTTTTTATCTGCCTTCAGATGTGTGAAGACTGGAAGCTTCATTCTCACTGAGACCTTCTGAAGGTCAGAGGTCGTCAGTGGAGGAGCATCCCTGCTTCATGTGGATTTCAGCACAGAAGAAGACCTTCAAGATTCAAGGAGGTGCTGCCATCATTTTCTCCACACTAACATGCATTCAATGCAATTTAGTTGTTGTAATGACAAATTCTTTTATTTCTTTTTTTAAAGTTCTCAGCAAGAACACAATATTGGTCTTTTTTTTTTTTTTTTACAATTTTACTGAGCATTTAATTCTAAATAAATCACTGTTTAACAAGAAATTTTTGGCAATCCTGTACTTTTCTTGTGGTGTTACATTGAATAGCATCACTGTAAACTATGGAAAAAGCAGCTGCTTTAAAATTTGTACTTCCTCACACAACTTGGAGTGCAAAAAAACTCTAAAAGTGCCATAACTTTTTGGAAAAGCTCCCACAAATCCAGGCTTTTTGGGCCACAACAATCACAAAAACAGCTGACAAAATCCTGGAGGGACTGAAATACAATGAGATTATGAATGCATGGTTCATGCATTGAATTTGTTTACTTACTCTGGGTGGTGAACTTGACACGACACATCCTTTGCACTAAAGAAAGCACCTGTGAGCACTTTATGAAATGATAAGTTAAATAATAAAAAGTTCATTATTGTAACTGATTTTGGGTCAGTTCTATATGTGATAATTTATGTATTAACACAGTTAGAAGATTCTTGGTACAATTTGCAGCATTAGGTCTCGAAGATTTTTGTTTCATGGGAAGTAAAATGGCTTTTAAAATGGTAATTCCCCAGATCGAATCGGGATCGAATCGAATCGAATCGATTTGATTCAGAATCTCAAGAATCGGAATCGAATCGATTCTGGAAATTAGGGATCGTTCCCAGCCCTATTCAGAGCACAGAGCGCAGTAATCGTGTGTTTTTAGATGGTTTTAATTCAGACACAGAGCTGGCTAATGCTCTTAATTGTTTTTATGGTCGTTTTGATTCCTCTGATTTTAGCACAGAAACCCAAGATTTGAAACAGAAACTCAAAGACAATCAGCACTTTAATATTGAGGTGCAGGATATTAAAAGGGAGTTCTGTGCTGTAAAAGTGAACAAAAGTCAGGGCTCTGATAATATATGTGGGCGACTGGTAAAGTCCTGTGCACGGGAATTGAGTCCTGTATTTCATTACATTTACAATAAGTCCTTACAGACACAACATGTGCCTAAGATCTGGAAAGAAGCCGTGGTTGTCCCCATTCCAAAATCCAGCTGTCCTAAAACAGTAAACGACTTTAGACCAGTTGCTTTGACTTCAATTTTAATGAAAATTTTTGAAAAACTGGTCAGATTTGAGGTCCTAAAGCAGACTGAACATGCATTGGATCCTTTGCAGTTTGCATATAGGCCTCACAGAGGAGTGGAGGACGCCACTGTCACTCTGTTTAACATGCTTTTTAAACATCTGGATTTTAATGGGACACTTTTATTTGTGGACTTTTCTTCCACCTTTAAATTAAAATTAATTAAAATTAAATTAAATTAAATCACCCTTATTGTCATTCAACTGTACAACCAATCATGTACAGTAGAACAAGATTGTGTTTTACCTATCTACTGTGTTAATCACACACACCCCAAGTGTAGAATCAGAGGGCCGCTGCCATGCAAGGCAGCCGCCACAAATTTCCCTCCTCCATTCCATTATTGCTGAACACCAAGCTGGATGGCAGGAAGTTCCACTTTTATATGGTCTTTGACATGACCCGGCTGGGATTTGAACCCCTGCCTCCCGGGTGTGGGGCGGATGCTCTACCAACTGAGCCACCACTCCGGTAGTAAAGGCTCCTGCAACAATTTGATTTGAGCAATAATCTGGTGGGTTGGATTCTGGATTTCTTAACCAACAGGACACAGAGAGTAAGGGTCAATGGTACATTGTCTGACCAAAAGTGTTCTTCTACTGGCTCTCCTCAGGGGTGTGTGTTGTCACCACTACTCTTCATCCTGTACACAAACATGTGTCGGAGCAGACATGACAACAGACACATTATAAAGTATGCTGATGATTCAGTTGTTGTCAGTCTCCTCCAGGATGGTGAGAGTGGCCACGGCCCAGTAGTTGATGATTTTGTTCACTGGTGTGAGGATTCCTACCTGCAGCTGAATACGACAAAAACTAAAGATATGATTATTGACTTTAGGAGGAAAACTCCCAGGCACAAAGTCACCGTACTCAAAGGCCAGACCACTGAATGTGTACAATCCTACAAATATCTTGGGACGATTATTGATAGTAATTTAAAGTTTGAAGAGAACTGTGAAAGGGTGTGCAAAAAGGGTCAGCAACATTTGCATTGTTTAAGGAAACTTGCACGCTTCCAAATTGACCGAACCATAATGACAATGTTTTATCGGGCTTTTATTGAATCTGTTTTATCCTTTTCTTTAGTGTCATGGTTTGGTCAGATAAAACTGAAACAGAGGAAATCCTTGGATCAGGTAGTTAGACGGTCCAGTCATTTGCTTGGTGAGTCACAGCTGAGCCTGACATCCCTGTACACCAGACAGGTACAGAGGATGGCTACCTCCATTTTAAATGATGACTCCCACCCTTTGCACTGCAACTTTCAGCTTCTTCCCTCAAGACAGAAGTTTGCTGTCCCAAAAAGTAAAACCCAGCGCTATAAAAACAGCTTTGTTCCTGCTGCTGTCAAAGAGTTGAACAAGTTGTAACAATATATTGCACATAATTTAGTTACCTATTTATTAATTTCATTTTATATTTACTTATTTTTGTAGGATTTTTATTTGGGTTCTAAATCTTTTATTGGGTTTTAGACCTTTGAGTTTTTAACCTCTTTGACTAGTCTTTAAATTTTTAATATGACCCTTCTCTCTTATCTCTGGTTTTTCTCTCATCTCTTTGTCTGATATCCTGATTGATGGAGCCTTGAGTATTTTTATCATGTTTATAGTCAGCTTCATGTGTGTCTGTGTTTGTGTTTATGTTGAATGTAATTGTGGTTTGTAAACTGTGGGTGTTTATATATTTACATATTTATTCCATCTAGCTACAATGCTCTGCACTGTGTGTTCATATATTCATATATTTATTCCATCCAGCTACAATGCTCTGCACTGTGTGTCTGTGTGTGTGTGTATATATATATATTTTATAGTAATAGGTACATATGTTTATTAGCTGCTCTTGCTTGCTTGTTTTTTTTCTTGCCTTCTGATTGTTGCTCTGAGTGTTGCTATCCCTGTGCTGTTGCAATCCTGGAATTTCCCCGTTGTGGGACTAATAAAGGCTTATCTTATCTTATCTTATCTTAAATATGGATGTCACCTGACTGCAAAACAAATCTACCTACGGGTACAAATAAAGTAACCTGAACCTTTCTTGTACCGACTGGGGACTCTTCCATAACTTGGGAGTTGGAGGAGGCCACAGATACCATAACTGAGTACATAAAATTCTGTAAAGAAAATGTTTTACCTCAGAAAGTAATCACTATGTACCCCAATAATAAGTCTTATATTTCCAAGGAATTAAAACAGTGCATAGTACAGAAAAAGATTGCTTTTAAGAATGGGGACATGTTAAGTGTGAAAAATATACAGAAAGAAATTAATTACAAACTAAGAACAGCTAGAGATGAGACGAGGAAGAAATTTGAATCTGAATGCCTCGGAAAAAGTTCTAGGAAATTGTGGGACTCAGTTAAAGTTATGACAAAGATGACTCCATCCAAAACCAGCATTAATGTAACGAATGAGGAAGAAAAGGAAAACGAGTTGAATAATTTCTTTTGCAGATTTGAGACTAGAGATTTTTCTCATGAACAAAAAGCTGCTCTGGACGCTATATCAGTTTCAGGCTCTGCAAAAATTATAGTTGACCAGCATGTTGTGGAAAGATTTTTCTCGCGTATGTGCCCCAGGAAGGCATCTGGACCTGACGGGATCTCTGGGCGCTTACTGAAGTCATGTAGTGAGGAGCTAGCAGAAGCCTGGAGTCCCATCTACCAGAAATCTTTAGATATGTGTTCTGTCCCAGTAATTTGGAAAAGCTCTATTATCATTCCTGTACCAAAAAAAGCAAGCTGCAAAGAGAATAATGACTATCGTCCTGTTGCACTGACCTCACTGGTAATGAAGTGCCTCGAGAAGATTGTCATTGACATTCTGAAAACTGATTTTGGAGGACTTTTGGATCATCTGCAGTTTGCTTATAAAAATAGAAGTACAGAGGATGCCATTTTAACCTTAACTCATTCTGTGTTTAAACATTTGGAGGAGACAACCTCATATGCACGTTGGTTGATTTTAGTTCAGCTTTTAACACACTGCAGCCACACCTTTTAATTAAGAGGTTAAATGATTTTAAAGTGCATCCTGTCATTATTAAATGGTGCCACTCATTTTTAACTTATCATAAACAGCAAGTTAGTGTAAATGGAACTTTATCTAAATCCAGAACCCTCAGCACAGGAGCTCCCCAAGGCTGTGTTAGCTCACCATTTTTGTTCACCTTGTACACTGATGAGTGCAGAAGTGTCTATCCAGGCAATCAAATTATTAAATTTTCTGATGACACGGCTATTTTATCACTACTTCAAAAGACTCATGATCTGTCAAGCTATTTTATAGAAATTCAGAGGTTTGTCAATTGGTGTGATGACAGTCAATTTGAATACTGATAAAACAAAGGAGATGGTGTTTGACCCTCAGGGAGTTGGTGATCATAGGCCTGTGGTCATTCACAACCACACTATAACACAGGTTAGTTCCTATAAATACTGGGAGTATTTATTGACAATTCATTAACCTGGAGCACACATATTGCTTACCTCTGTAGTAGACTACAACAGCGGCTGCATTTCTTGGGTAGATTAAGAATACATGGCATTGATAAAAGGATTATGCTAATATTTTACCAGGCTGTGTTGGAGAGCTGTATTAGATACAGCATTACAGCTTGGTTTGGCAACCTCTCTGTGAAACTAAAGAACAGAGTGTTGCGTTTAATTCATACAGCATGGAAAATTATTGGAGTTAAAGAGTATTTACCCATGCAGATCTTACACGACCAGGCAGCCTGTAGACAAACTCAAAAAATAATTAGTGGCATGAGCCATGTACTAAACAATGAATATGTGTGGCTGCCCTCAGGGAGGAGATACAGAGTCCCCAAGTGCAGGTTCAATAGATACAAGAACTCATTTATCCCGACGTCAGTAAAACTTTTAAACTCAGATAAATAGGTCAGGGACACTTATAACTCCTGTTCTTAATGACTGCTGTTATATATTTATGTATGTATGAACTTGTATTATTTATTGGGTTTTATTTCATTTATTATGTACTACATCCATTGTGTATGTGTGGATTGTGTGGTTGCAGCACGGGTGACAAGCCCAAGACAAATTTCCCCTTGAGGGACAATAAAGTTTATCTTATCTTATCTCATGATGTTGGAGGAAATAAAACTTTGCACCCTTCCAGCTCGTCGCGTCTCGCCTGATCTTTTACCTCCACAATGGTCCTTTTTATGATTAACTAAACTGTAGAATTTACAGAAAATGTATATCATGATATATGTCATTATCCTGATGATATCGCACAGCCCTACGTTGGATCATCACTTAATGAGCTCCACAGTTTCACGCCATAAACTGAAATACAAAAAGATTTCAATGTGGTTCATGAAGTTGCTTGAGTTTTAGCTGTCCCCTGAAACTGTAATCACCATCTCTTTTACCAGTCCTTCCAGGATTTCGCGGGATGTTTGTATGATTGTTGTGGGCCAAAAAGCCTGAATTCGCGGGAGCTTTTTTAAAAAGTTGCAGTGTTTTTAGAGTGTTTTTTGCACTAAAAGTTGAGGGAAGACTTCCAAATTTTAAAACAGATGCTTTTTTCCAGTTTACTGCAGTGATATTCTATACATAGCAATACAAGAAAAGCTCAGGATTGTCAAAAAGTTCTTATTATATCCATCCATCCATCCATCTTCTTCCGCTTAATCCTTTTCGGGTCGTGGGGGGGCTGGAGCCTATCCCAGCATCTTTGGGCAAAAGGCAGGGTACACCCTGGAGAGATCGCCAGTCCATCGCAGGGCCAACACAGAGAGACACACAACCATTCATTCTCATAGTCATACCTGAGGACAACTTAGAATCTATTATAGTGATTTGTAAATTAAGCAGAAACTTCTGCTATACAGAAAAACTCTTGTGCAACAGCAAATACAAACATTAACACAATATCCATTACAACAGCTAAAATGCATTGAATGCACCTTCATTTGAAAACTCCCTACGGTTCCCAACCACTTGGTACTGAGCAGAGAGGAAAAAATAAATTATTCTGTTGCACTGTATTGGCTATTGGAGTCTGTGTTTTTCTGAAGAAAAAAACAACAAAAAACAGAGAGAATATTCTCTCTCTTTCCATGCCTACCTGTCTGTCTGCTGCATGTCGATCTTCACACACACACACACACACACACACACACACACACACACACACACACACACACACACCTTTCATTTACAGTGGGGGGGGGGGGGGGCGTCCACACCAGAGATTCACAGTTTAAAAGCTCACTGACCAGATGTAGTGATGATTTTACCTCTAAAGATGTGTAAATGTTCAAACGCTGGCTGTAGTGTAGTGTACTCTCCTCACGTGCGCTCCCACGACGGGGTGCTTTTGGACAGGCGCATGTTTTTCAACACAAACCCAGCGCTTCACACATGTGGTCAGGACAGAGACGTGGCGAGGAGTCCACGGGCAGGTTGGGGGAGACGGAAGAAGGGATGGTGTTGAAAACCTCGCGGGTGAGTGTTTTTTTTTTTTAAATCACACACTCTGCTGATGTGAGCAGTATGTGCTGGATCTGGAATCTATAAAAAAAAGAGTTGTTGCATATTTTTAGTGATGCGCAAGAAGGGATAATACGTAACAGAGGCAGGTGGGAAAAGTTTGCCTTGGAGTCTTTCTGGAAGAAATCCTGTCCTCCCTACCTGCATAACAGACTCCCTCAGTAGAAATCTGGGATCACTTTTGTGTCTGCTACTTTTGTGTGACCCCAAATTGACAAATTGGGAATAGCAGTTATTTCATTGAAAAAGTGTTGCTTTTGTGTTCTACATATTATTTAATTTTCACCCTTTGCAAATTCATACCATGGGCTGATGTGGACTGTTTGGTGGGCCGGATTTGGCCTGCGGGCCGTATGTTTGACACCACTGGTTTAGGCAGTTATAGTTGTGCTCTCAAGCTTTCTCATCAGGCACCTCTCTAGGCAGCTGCTGAAGGACCTCAGTTTAGAGTGAAGAGAGCTAGCGTTTTTAGCTGTTTCTTTTTGTCACTGCCACTGGAGAACAAAAATGGCACGCCTGCTCGTGCAAGAAAAGAGAGAAATTGCCAGTCTCTTCATTCCTGCAGAACATAACTTAATACTGTAGCGGCTGGTGAAATATATCCTCAGCAATTCATCAGTCCCCCTTGCCTTTCCCTTCATATGAAGCCGGCTGCATATGAATTCTAACCACATCTGTTAGCTAAGCAACTCTTCCATTATTGCTCCCGTTTCCAGCAGGTTAAAACCATGATAAATGCCTCCAGTGCTTACATACCTCTTATGATTTTTTTCTGGGTTTAAAGTACTTCAATAAACTCATGTCTCTGTCGGACAGTCGCGCTTAGCGAGACACTGCCTGCTGAATGACTGGAAAACTCGCGTGAGTAGGGCGCTTCTAAACTCAGTGCGGATAACAGCCACACGCGTTGTTCGCGTGCGCGCTTGCGGAAAGTCATTGCTTCATATATTTTTCTTAATAAATGCATATCTCCTTGGCGTGGCGGTAAAATTTCTGGCAAGGCGGCCCGCCACCGAGAAATGTCACCAGAGGAAACCCTGTCACCCTTACTGTCTTGCTTGTCTTGTGGTTTATATGTGTGCACTCAGAATGCTTTTGTATATCTCTGCATTTCTGCAGCACCATGTTTAACAGATGCATAGGTGTATCTGCTTTGGCAACCAAACAGGTAGAAAACTTTTGTGACTTTCTAGGCAGTAAGATTCTTAAATCTTCAAAATGCAAATAATTTTACTTCCATCTCTGAGCCTGATGCTCCTCCTACAAAAAAGCTCATCTGGCCTTTTCAGGTTCAGGTTCAGGTTCAGGTTCCTTTATTTGTACCCGTAGGTAGATTTGTTTTGCAGTCAGGTAACATCCATATTTACAAACCACAAACACAGGCACACATGAAGCTGACTATAAACATGATACAAGTACTCAAGGCTCCACCAATCAGGACATTTTGTAGGGTTCATTAGTGCACTTGCTTTTTTTTAGCACAAAACCAGCAGCTGATTTCGGCTTTATTTATTTAAATTAATTATTAATTAAAATTAATTATTTAACGAATAATCCCACAATTTTAGACTTTAGACCAGTTGCTTTGACTTCAATTTTAATGAAAATTTTTGAAAAACTGGTCAGATGTGAGGTCCTAAGGCAGACTGAACATGCATTGGATCCTCTGCAGTTTGCCTATAGGCCTCACAGAGGAGTGGAGGATGCCACTGTCACTCTGTTTGACATGCTTTTTAAACATCTGGATTTTAATGGGACACACGCCAGGCTTTTATTTGTGGACTTTTCTTCTGCCTTTAATACAATCCAACCTCATATTTTAGTTGAAAGGCTCCTGCAACAATTTGATTTAAGCAATAATCTGGTGGGTTGGATTCTGGATTTCTTAACCAACAGGACGCAGAGAGTAAGGGTCAATGGCACATTGTCTGACCTAAAGTGCTCTTCTACTGGCTCTCCTCAGGGGTGTGTGTTGTCACCACTACTCTTCATCCTGTACACAAACATGTGTCGGAGCAGACATGACAACAGACACATTATAAAGTATGCTGATGACTCAGTCATTGTCAGTCTCCTCCAGGATGGTGAGAGTGGCCACGGCCCAGTAGTTGATGACTTTGTTCACTGGTGTGAGGATTCCTACCTGCAGCTGAATACAACAAAAACGAAAGATATGATTATTGACTTTAGGAGGAAAACTCCCAGGCACAAAGTCACCATACTAA
The DNA here is from genome assembly GCA_020510985.1 of Pholidichthys leucotaenia. NCBI lineage: Eukaryota > Metazoa > Chordata > Actinopteri > Cichliformes > Pholidichthyidae > Pholidichthys > Pholidichthys leucotaenia. Next base: position 229,449,572 of record CM035836.1, read on the forward strand.
AAGGCCAGACCACCGAATGTGTACAATCGTACAAATATCTTGGGACAATTATTGATAGTGGATTGAACTTTGAGGTGAACTGTGAAAGGGTGTGCAAAAAGGGTCAGCAAAATTTGCATTGTTTGAGGAAACTTGCACGCTTCCAAATTGACCGAACCATAATGACTATGTTCTATCGGGCTTTTATTGAATCTGTTTTATCCTTTTCTTTAATGTCATGGTTTGGTCAGATAAAACTGAAACAGAGGAAATCCTTGGATCAGGTAGTCAGATGGTCCAGTCGTTTGCTTGGTGAGTCACAGCTGAGCCTGACATCCCTGTACACCAGACAAGTACAGAGGATGGCCGACTCGATTTTAAATGATGACTCCCACCCTTTGCACTGCAACTTTCAGCTTCTTCCCTCCAGACGGAGGTTTGCTGTCCCAAAAAGTAGAACCCAGCGCTACAAAAACAGCTTTGTCCCTGCTGCTGTCAAAGAGTTGAACAAGCTATAAAAATTATATTGTACATATTTTATATTTACCTATTTTGTAAGATGTGTGCCTGTGTTTGTGTCTATGTTGAATGTAATTAGTGGCTTGTAAATATGGATGTCACCAACTGCAAAACAAATCTACCTACGGGTACAAATAAAGTAACCTGAACCTGAACCTGAACAATCGACATAGGCTAGGATAAAGCCAAAGTCTTGAAAACAAATGATGTGCCCCTCTCCAAATACTTCATATCTGCGTACATAAGGTGTGAGTACCTCCAAGGCCAACTGCCAATCGAATCTAAAAGAAGAAGAAGAAGAAAAAGAAGAAGAAGAAGAAGAAGAAGAAGGCTTCCTTGTATCGAATCATATCAGTGCATTAGTAATCCAGCATGGCACCTGTTATACCGCAGCAACAGGAAATTAAAATTGTGCACAAACTTGGCCCTTCTTATAATTAACTACGGCATTATTAATGAGTAAATCTTGAGTAAATCTATTAAATGAGTAAATCTATTAAAAGTAAATCACTTTTGGAGTGGTCTGCTGGGGCAGTGGCATTACTGCAGCCGATAGGAAGAGACTGAACAAACTGATTAAGAAAGCTAGCTCTGTCCTGGGGCAACGCCTTGATCCGATGGAGGAGATAGGAGAGAGAAGGACGGTGGCTAAACTGTCATCTCTGCTGGAGTCCGAGTTCCACCCTATGCAGGACATACTGGATGCACTGAGGAGCTCATTTAGCAGCAGACTACATCATCCCAGGTGCACAACCGAGAGGTTTCGTAGGTCCTTCCTACCAACGGCTGTCAGACTGTACAACCTAAGCAGGGCTGCTCGCAGAGATAGCAAAAAGACGTAACAAACTAATAGTTTTTTTTTTTTTTTTTTGAATGCAAAAGATGCAATAGACTTACACAATGGTCCTCTCCGGCATACAACTAGGAACATACCGGTCGCTATGGAGGGTGAGAATATGTATGGGCACATAATCATACCATGTAGGATAACTAAATAGACGGTTATGCTGTTTCATCCCACCTAGCAACAATGCTCTGCACTGTGTGTGTTTATATATTTACATATTTATTCCATCTAGCTACAATGCTCTGCACTGGGTGTGTTTATATTTATATATCTATATATTTATTCCATCTAGCTACGATGCTCAGCACTGGGTGTGTTTATATTTATATATCTATATATTTATTCCATCTAGCTACAATGCTCCGCACTGTGTTTTTATATATCTACATATTATTCCATCTAGCTACATTGCTCCGCACTGTGTGTTTATATACTTGCATATTTATTCCACCTAGCTGCAATGCTCCATACTGTGGGTGTTTATATATTTACATATTTATTCCATCTAGCTACAATGCTCTGCACTGTGTGTTCATATATTCATATATTTATTCCATCCAGCTACAATGCTCTGCACTGTGTGTCTGTGTGTGTGTATATACTGTATATATTTTATAGTAATATGTACATATGTATATTAGCTGCTCTTGCTTGCTTGTTTTTTTTTTTTTTTTCTTGCCTTCTGATTGTTGCTCTGAGTGTTGCTATCCCTGTGCTGTTGCAATCCTGGAATTTCCCCGTTGTGGGACTAATAAAGGCTTATCTTATCTTATCTTATCTTATCTTTAAATAGCCTGCAGGTTAAGGTACAGAGTAGCTACACTCGTGTACAGCTTTTTATTATCTCAGTCGGTAGTAACTACTGCCACATTAACACTAAACGGACTGAGCAGCGCTTGGTTTAACATCATATGTTAACATTAACCGACAGCTATTTTAACAAAAACATCAATCATACCAAACTGTGTCTTTAATAACCAATGAACAGAAAGGTTCAGCTCCACACCGCCAACAGAACAACTGCTTTGTTCGTCAATATTCAAAAACATAAGCAACAGAATCGAAGATAAAAGACAGTTTATTATATCTATTCCCTATTACTAAAAAAAACAGAACTGTGAAAAGTAGGTTTGTGATTACGCACTAATTTATAGTTCAGGGTTATTCAGAGGAAGCAAACCTGCACTACGTGTCTTATTGCCGTCCAAGCGACAGTATGTACATTTCATTTTTCTCTTTATTCAAGAACAGAAGTAATGCACGGAAGTACGGAAGAGTTGACAACCCTACACAATCCTTTCGAGCAGTATACAGCAAGCATTCTCTGGGTACGGCCATCGCCAAAAGAACAAACCCATAGTGGAGTCATATATTTCCGCTGTGCTAGCTAAGAGACTGACTCACCTTGGAGAAAGTCTGTTGGTCCTATTGCTGTGTTTTCATGGCGTCCACCCGTAGACAAAACACCTCAACAGGCCTAAAGCTTACAGCAGCCCGGGTGGATCAATTTTTAATCATATATCTAATTCATTGATACACACGTGGCGGGAAACCGCCTATATGGAGCATCTTCAGAGCTAAAGTGCCGCGAGATGTGGTTCACAAGTACAAATCACGTGACCTGGTGACGGATCTGTCTGCGTGCAGTGATGTTCGATACCACTGATTTCCTTTCCGATCCGATACTGAGTAAAATTCAGGCTGGTATCGGCGATACCGATACCGATACTTTATGCGACTACACCTAATATGTCTTTTAAATCTAAAAAAACGCATGACGCACTTACCCAGGCGGAAGAAAAAGTAGTCTCACCAACCACGTAACATCTCAATAGTTTAGTTACTTTTCACCATGTTCCTGTTAAGGATATACAGTATATATGTATACTAGCTGCTCTTGTTTTTCTCTTGCCTTCTGATTATTGCTCTGAGTGTTGCTATCCCTGTGCTGTTGCAATCCTGGAATTTCCCCATTGTGGGACTAATAAAGGCTTATCTTATCTTATCTTATACTGTGGTAGACTGCAAGTCTAAAATAGAACATTACTGGCACATGCCTCTAGGGGGAACTACCTGTATTGTTCAGCACTACTATGAAGGGGACACATTAGAACAAGAGTGTGAAAACCCCGCGCAGAATCCATGTTCAGTCATATTATGTGTGTTGCAGAATAAACGGCAGAGTTAGCCAAAGAAATAACTCAAGTGTGATCATTGCTACACGGTAGGATATCACACAATTGGCGACGAGGATTAAAAAAAAAAATTAGCGGCGAGAAACAGAGAACATTGCAAGTGTGGCGAACTCAAGTGACTCCAGTAGTTCGAGTGCAAGTTCAGAGGAGGAAAAACGAGGTTTCCCCACCACGACGAGCAATGGCGGCTGTAATCGGAACGGTAACCCCTTTTGATAACTCGACTCAGTCATGGGAAGAATATAGTGAAATGTTGGACTTTTTCTTCCAAGCTAATGAGATTGAGGAGCCAGACAAAAGGAAGGCTGTACTGTTGAGTGGAGTTGGTGCAACTACTTACAGCTTGTTGAGAAATTTAATAAGCCCTGCATTACCGAAAGATAAAACGTACGACCAGCTTACTGCTGAGCTTCAGAAGCACTTCAGCCCCAAACCGAGTGAAATCGTGCAACGATTCAAATTTAATTCACGCATAAGGAGGAACACTGAGTCCATAGCAGAGTATGTGGCAGAATTGAGGAAATTAACACTGCACTGTGATTACAAAGACTCATTGGAAGAAATGTTAAGAGACAGACTTGTGTGTGGAGTGAATGATGACCGAATGCAATGGCGACTTTTATCTGAAACAAAACTCACTTTTGCGAAGGCTTTGGAATTATGCCAAGCGATGGAAACAGCATCTAAAGATGTGAGAGAGATGCAAGGGAAGCTAACAGAGGACACAGCAACGCATGTTCGTGTGCCTAAGACCCAAGTAGGTGTCCACAAAGTGTCGACTGACAAAACTCAGCATAAATTCCCCAGTTGTTATCGCTGCAAAGGCCAGCACAATGCCGCCGAGTGCAAATTTGCCACTGAGCTGTGTCATAATTGTGGCAAGCGAGGGCACATTAAGAAAGCATGTAGAATAAAGGTGGACAGCGCACAGGTGCTGAAAGCAACAGTTAATGGGCAAAAGTATGAAAACAAGGGCCCAGGAAAGGAACAGCGAGCGAATCAACTGAGAGGGGAGGGAGAAAGTGATACAGAAGACATGGGTTTTCACACAATTTACAACACGTCAGAGGAGCTGACCAAGGTAGCGCCCATCACGCGTACCATGAATGTTAATGGAATGAAAGTAACATTTGAAGTTGATACAGGCTGTGGAGTAACCATATTAAGTAAACAGCAATATACACAACTGTGGAAGAAAACAGACACAGCAGAATTAAATCCCTGTTCATTAAAATTAAAAACATACACAGGAGAGAAGCTAGACGTGCTAGGCATGGCACAAGTGAAGGTGCAGCACGAAAACAAAGAAAAGGACTTACCTGTAGTAGTAGTTGGGAGCGAAGGACCAAATCTACTAGGGCGAAGTTGGCTACAAGAACTGGCCATGATTGATCAGTTGGTGAATAAAGTGGAATCTCAGCCCAAATTGCAGCTGGAGGAGATCCTCGAAAGACACGCTGAGGTGTTCAAAGAAGGCGTAGGACAGCTAAAAGGTGTCACTGCAAAGATTAATGTGGACAAGGAGGCCCAACCACGATTCTGCAAACCCCGACCGGTACCCTATGCAGTCAAGCCACTGGTTGAAAGCGAGCTACAGAGGCTGCTGGATGACAAGATCATTGAGCCAGTGCAGGTTGCAGAATGGGCGGCGCCCATAGTCCCAGTGAGAAAGCCGGATGGCTCCATTAGAATATGTGGAGATTACAAACTCACTGTCAATCGAGCATCACGGGTGGATCAGTATCCAATTCCTAAAGTGGAGGACCTCTTCGCACAGCTGAATGGCGGCCGACACTTCACGAAATTAGACATGAGTCACGCCTACCAACAAGTAGTCCTGGAAGAAGAATCAAGAAAGTATGTAACCATCAATACACACAAAGGCTTATATACCTACACACGCTTACCATTTGGAGTAGCTTCCAGTCCTGCTATATTCCAGAGAACTATGGAGGGCATCCTAGGTGGAATTCCGAATGTTGCCGTTTATTTGGATGACATCCTTTGTACAGGACCAAATGAACAAGAACATCTGAAAACGCTGAAGGAAGTGCTTCAACGGTTGGAGAAAAGCGGTCTGAGGTTGAAAAGAAGCAAGTGTGAGTTCATGGGAAAAGAGGTGGTGTTCCTAGGCCACAAGATCAACGCCAGTGGTCTACACCCTCTAACAGACAAAGTGGAAGCCATTGCGGAGGCGCCTGAGCCACAAAATGTTACTGAGTTAAAAGCCTACCTGGGCTTGTTGAACTATTACCATAGGTTCCTCCCAAAGCTCTCCACGCTGCTGGCACCACTACATACCTTACTTAAGAAGGAAGAAAAATGGTCATGGGGGGTCAAGCAGCAGAAGGCGTTTGAAGAGTCCAAAGCGCTACTTCAGTCCTGTAGTGTGTTAGTGCACTATGATTCAAACAAACCACTCATCCTGGCGTGTGACGCATCACCCTACGGTGTGGGTGCTGTACTCTCTCATCGTATGGAGGATGGCTCAGAGAGACCCATAGGGTTCGTCTCAAGAACTCTTAGTGCAGCTGAGAAAAACTACTCCCAGCTAGACAAGGAGGGCCTTGCAGTAGTATTTGGTGTAAAAAAGTTCCACAAATACCTGTATGGGAGACAGTTCGCTATAGTGACTGACCACAAGCCACTAATTTCACTGTTCAGTGAAATGAGAGCCATACCCCAGATGACATCTCAGAGAATTCAGAGATGGGCCGTTACATTAGCAGCGTATGAGTACACCATCGTTTACAAAGCCGGACGGGACCATACGAATGCTGACGCGATGAGTAGGCTACCCTTGGATGGAGGAAGAGACAGCACGCCTGAGGAGGAGGAGAGAGTGCTATTGTTTGAAGATATTGGCGTGCCCCTGGTGAACGCACAACAAATAAAGAAGTGGACAGACAAAGACCCTGTTCTAGCAAGAGTGCGAGAATACATCTTGCGAGGATGGCCGAAGATGAACAGTCCTGAGTTCATTCCCTATGCCAGACGACAGGATGAGCTCAGCACCCAGGAAGGTTGTATCCTGTGGGGAGGACGCGTGGTTGTTCCACCACCTGGTAGGAATGCCTTACTGCAACAACTACACCAAGCACACCCTGGCATCACTCGCATGAAAGCGTTGGCGAGGAGCTACATGTGGTGGCCCAACATGGATGCAGAGGTGGAGGCGCTTGTGAAGTCATGTGCGGCATGCCAGGAGAACAGGAACAGTCCTCCAGCAGCCCCACTACATCCCTGGGAAGTTCCAGATAAACCATGGAGAAGAATTCACATTGACTACGCAGGTCCATGGATGGGAAGAATGTTCCTGATCATAGTTGACGCATACTCAAAGTGGATCGATGCATATTCTGTGAGTAGCTCTACTTCTACTGTTACCATTGAATGTCTTAGAAAGAGTTTCAGCCAACATGGGCTACCTGAAATCATAGTATCAGATAACGGTACATGTTTTATGAGTGAACAGTTCCAAGAGTTTTCTGAAAAGAATGGCATACGTCACATCACGACTGCGCCATACCATCCTTCTTCTAACGGCTTAGCCGAGAGGGCCGTGCAGACGTTCAAGTCACTCATGAAAAAGATGACAGGAGACTCTATTGAAACCCGAATGTCGAGAGCTCTGTTCAGCTATCGAATAACACCCCAATCTACAACTGGCAAGTCACCAGCTGAGCTGTTGTGTGGAAGGAAGTTGAGGTCAACATTTGACTTAATACATCCAGACTTCAGAAACAAAGTGCATGATAAACAAGAGAAACAAAAAGGTTATCATGACATGCATGCTAGAGAGAGAATACTGAGAGAAGGAGACGTGGTCTACACCCGCAACTTTGGCTCAGGACCAGCCTGGGTACCAGGAGAAATAACAGAAAAGACAGGCCCTGTGTCATTCAAGGTGACATTAGGTCATGGACAAGTGGTGAGGCGACACATCGACCAAGTTCGTGGTAGGAGCTCCATTCCCCTGCCGATGGCACCAGAGGTGTTGTCTGACACCCATCCTGAGGAGAGCATCAACGAACCACCACTTCAGGTGAAACCTGAGGTAACCGTCTCTGCAGATTCTACGGGCAGCACTGCAGCAGCCGAAACAGTGGAGCAGTCTGAGTCTTCACCTGCAGTTGGCTCACCCGCCGTGAGAAGATCTCAGCGAGCTCGGAGAGCTCCAGACTACTTGAAGGACTATACTTAGTCAGTAGTGAGTTCCCCAGCCACAGGACAAGAATGCGTCCTGGAACCTCACTGGGATGCGGTAGTCAAACCAAATTCCCAGTTAGACTGTTATGTGTGTTATACATGTGAAAAAAAAAAAAAAAAAAAAAGAAAGAAATTATGTGTATGACACATGTGTTTAAGAAATTAAAAAGTAACTGTGATAGTTCAGGGTTAAATTGGAGTTCCAGGATGTCTAGTAATTGGCTAGTGTAATTAAGAGTAGTTTAATCTAGAGGGGAGGGATGTGGTAGACTGCAAGTCTAAAATAGAACATTACTGGCACATGCCTCTAGGGGGAACTACCTGTATTGTTCAGCACTACTATGAAGGGGACACATTAGAACAAGAGTGTGAAAACCCCGCGCAGAATCCATGTTCAGTCATATTATGTGTGTTGCAGAATAAACGGCAGAGTTAGCCAAAGAAATAACTCAAGTGTGATCATTGCTACACGGTAGGATATCACATATACCTTACCTCAAATACCTTACCTCACTACTCCTCTGCCCCCCCTCACCCTCTCAGGCTCTCCCATCACCACTGCTGATTCCTTCCGCTTCCTAGGCACTACCATCACCAGGGACCTCAAATGGGAGCTGACCATCAGCTCACTCATCAAAAAAGCCCAGCAGAGGATGTTCTTCCTGCGGCAGCTGAGGAAGCTCAAGCTACCCACCAAGATGTTAGTGCAGTTCTACACAGCCATCATCGAGTCCATCCTCACCACCTCCATAACCGTGTGGTACGCAGGAGCCACTGCCAGGGACAGACTAAGGCTGCAGCGCGTCGTGCGCACTGCTGAGAAGGTGATCGGCTGCAAGCTCCCATCTCTCCAGGATCTGTACATCTCCAGGACCCGGAGGCGTGCTGGCCGGATCATAGCCGATCCCTCACACCCTGGTCACGTACTGTTTGCCCCCCTCCCCTCTGGTAGAAGACTTCGGTCCATCCAGACTAAAACCTCCCGTCACATGAACAGCTTCTTCCCCTCTGCCATTAGACTGCTGAACACTAAGTGACTCTCGTGCACCATGTACAGCAGCTCAACCAGACTCATGTCAATCATCACTGTTTTCTTCCTGCATTACCGACTGCACTATATAGTTCTCCACAGTATCTGCTGCTGGCTAATATATATTTTAACTGTTGACCAGTATCACTTAATCTTATCCTACACTTTATTACATGTATAGTTTATTTCTCTTATCTTATCATGTTTAATGTTGCAGCATTGTACCGAGACAAATTCCTAGTTTGTGTACTACATGAACAATGGCAATAAACCTGATTCTGATTCTGATTCTGATTCTGATGACTTAAGTATCAAAAGTATCGATATTTTGATTTGAGAATCGATTTTAGAGCATAAAGATCCGGTATCGGGGTATCGATATCAGGATCGATCCGCACATCACTAGCGCAGCGGTACCGACTGTCTACTGTCTTTTCAAATTCAAACGTTTATTTCGAACTTAAGGTTCATAGTATATACAAAACGTGTAAAAAATAAAAGTGTATAAAACGTGTAAAAATAAAAGTGTATAAAATTCAGCAATCACATGGCGCTCATATAACAACAATAAAATGCAATAATGAAGTCAGTGTGGAAGATGTGAAAATGACGAGGCAGAGTTCTTTCTCAGAGTCAGCTTTATTCACATCTCCATCATTTCAAAGCAGAGAAAAAAGAGAGTGATGTGGAGATTGTGTGGAAAGACGAGACTGATTTTATTTCTCAAGATCAGCTTTATTCATCATCACATTCTCCAACATCCAAAACAGGAAAGCGGAAGGCATGCCCCTACCTCTGTCCCTTTTATACCCAGGACATCAAAGCACACAGTCACATTGTCTTTACATCCCAACTCACAATGCACCCCCATTCAGGTCTTCTGTCTGTCTGCTCCTGAAGTCCTGGTGGTCAGGAAATCCCTCATGGCCATCTCTCTGCATACAAAAGGCCAGACTTCGCATCCTCCTGCTACCCCTAGGAGGTTCAGACCTTTTGTTCCTCTGAGACGTGCAGTAAACAATAAGCATACAGCAATAAGCATGTGAAGCATATGGAACCCACATATGTGCCCACAGTGAAACAGTAAACTCTCGTCCTTAAATATCAGGGACTTCACACCTCATAGATCACATGTCACACAGACCACCTTGCATAATAAAGGCAGTCACAATGCACTTCTCTCCATGATATCACTTCCACTGTCTCCCATGCATCCTTTCCTTAATCCCTTAATTGACCCCCCACAATCTCCAGCCTTGCATACCAAGGCTAAGATTCCTGCCTTTGTTCTGACCTAAAATGTGAGTCACAAAACCGGTCCAACAGGTCCCATGTGTGTTCACCACACAAGCCCCCCCAGCATTTTAGAAAAACAGAACAACAAGAAGATAACCACATGTATGCCGTGATAGCATCAATACATATCAGTCCACATGCTGGATAGGCTTCAGCCTCCTGCCGAATCTGCTGTAGCTGGGGTTCACCGTCTCTGCGGCGCTGTCACGCTGGGGGTTTGCCGTCTGTGGGTGGAAACCCTTTGTCAGTCTCTGCGGGTGTTCTGGGGAAACATTACTTTGGGAAACATTACTGTGTGAAACCCTCCGTGGTGGTCTACCTCGCCGCGGGGCCTTTGCCAACAGCACTTCCTCATCTGCCACCACAAAAGCGGGTTTAAGTCTGTTTATGCCAATTTTCTCTTTCCTACCACCCCAAATCTAGCAAAAACTGCTTGTCCCCTGTTTCTAGCACTCTGAATGATCCGTCATAAGGCGGCCGCAACGGGGTTCGATGCGCATCGTGTCTAACAAAAACAAACTCTGCGTTCTTCAAAGTTTTAGGCATAAAAACGCGTGGAAAACTGTGGTGCGCGGGGCCGGGGAGCGTGCTTGATTCTATGTTACTCCGCAACAGCTGAGACAGGGAAATGTCTGGCACAGGGTTATCTGGGAGAAACTCCCCAGGCAGCCGGAGTGGCTGCGCAAACACGAGCTCCGCTGGTGAGGCTTCTAGATCCTCTTTAGGTGCAGAACGCAACCCCAATAACACCCATGGTAACTTGTCAACCCAATTTGTATCCGTCAGTGACGCTCTGAGAGCCTCTTTCAATGACCTATGAAAACGTTCGCATAACCCGTTAGCCTGCGGATTGTACGCGGTTGTGCGGTGAATTGTGACACCCAGGCTGCGGGCCATTGTCGACCAAAGCTTGGAAACAAATTGAGGGCCTCTGTCGGACGTAATGTCTGATGGAACGCCGAAGCGCGCCACCCAAGCTGTTAAAAACGCGCGCGCCACCTCCTCGGCAGTGGTTGATGCCAGTGGGACCACTTCAGGCCAGCGCGTGGTGCGGTCCACCATTGTCAGAAGATGTGCGCACCTCTGTGACAGCGGGAGGGGTCCAACGGGGTCCACATGAACGTGATCGAACCTCTTGGCCGGAATGTGAAACTGTTCCAAAGGAGCCCTCGTGTGTCTGTGTACTTTGGCTCGTTGACACGCCGTGCAGGCTGCTGCCCACTCTTTGACCTGTTTGCGGAGGCTCGGCCACACAAATTTCTCTCCCACCATTTTGACCGACGCGCGCACTCCAGGGTGCGTCAAAGAATGAACCGAGTCAAAAACGCGGCGGCACCACGCGGCCGGTACTACTGGACGCGGCCGTCCAGTGGAGACTCGACCTACGAGGTATAGCTAACAACCTTCTTAAGGAATTATTATATGCAATGCGGATTTTGTTCCTAACAGCAACATTGCTATTAATCCATAGAGGCGAGCAATACATTGAGGTACAGAAAGTCTTGAACAACATACTTTTTACATCAGGAGAACACCTATGGAAATTCCGCAACAGTAAATTTGTTTGAGCATAGAGTTTCCTGAGTTGCCTATTACAGTCAACATTGGTCTTATCACATTCAATCCACACACCTAGGTATTTGGCTTTTTCAACAAAGTTCAAACTATTACCATAAAGTGGCATAACAGGATCTAAAGTTTTGACACCCTTCGGTTTGAATGCCATACACATAGATTTAGTACAGTTGACCAAGTTGTCAATTTTTTCACCAAATTTCTCACATACCGAGAGGAGACGTTGCATAGCTGCAGTAGACAAACTTAACAAACAAAGATCATCAGCATAGAAAATGTGATTTAACAGTGCACCATCAATGGAGCCACCAACATTAGTATTGTTCAACAGTACACTGAGATCATCAACATAGAGATTAAACAACAAGGGTGACAGTATACCACCTTGTTTAACACCACTGGTCACACAAAATTTAGATGAGGTAACATTGCCCCACCTAACAACCATAGACTGCCTTCTGTACCAGTATAACAGGATGCTAACAATATAAATAGGAATACCTCGACTGATCAATTTTCTAAACAAACACCAGTGATTAATCTTATCAAAAGCTTTGCTAGTGTGGTCTATATTAATCATATATTCCATAACCTACATATGTTTAAGCATGTGAGAATGTTTGGTGATTACATATGTAAAGCGACTTCACACCTCAGAACAGGACAAAGAGTCTCAACCGCCAGTGAAGATCAAAGAGCATCCGAGGCACTGCGGTGGAGACCGGATGGGTTGCCCTGACCCCCCAGGGCCAGGCGGAGGAGTACAAAGACAATGGGGGGATTAAGATAATGAGGGATGTCAGCTTTTGATATGCATGTCTTTTGTTATGTGTGAGTATAAGTTCGTAGAGCCGAAGGTGTTTGCTCTCTTTCCTTCTTCTGCTGCTGCACCTAGATGAGACTTGTTAGAGGAGCTGATAATAAACTTTGGTTTATATATCACATCGCCCCGTTCTTTCAAGCTCTTCTACACTGGTGACCCTGACGCGAGCATGGACCAGAGGCGTTCCCCCGCGATCGACTCATCTGTGGCGACCCAGGCAGACGCCGGCGCCCACGCAGACAGGGGAACAGATGGACGACGTTCCCCCTCGGCAGAAGTGATAGAGAGGGCTCAACCGAGCACCAGCGCTGCTGAGAGAGCCGAAGCAAGGCACTCTCACCCTGCGGACACATCAATGACGGTCCACACAAAAGCCGTCACTGTCAAGCTGCCGGACTTCTGGCAGGAAGACCCCGCCTCGTGGTTTCAGCAAGCTGAAGCCCAGTTTACACTGGCGGGCATCACGGCTGACGATACGAAGTTCTATCACATCGTCGCCAAACTCGACGCCGCCACTTCGAGGTGTGTGCGGAGCATTATCCAGCAGCCGCCAGCCCAAGACAAATATAAAGTACTGAAAGCAACCATCGTGGAAAATTACGTCCCCTCAGCTGAAGAGAGAGCTGAGAGGATCCTGGCGGTCTACGGCCACAGAGGATGCAGACCCAAGGCCCTCATGGAGGACTTGCTGCAGCTTAAAGAAGAGGATAATGACAACTTCCTCTTCCAATTCATATTCCTCAGTACGCTGCCGCCACACACGAGAGGGACGCTTGCCAACATGCGATGCAGCACCCAGCAAGACTTCCGCGTGCTAACTCACGAAGCTCAACGGCTCGTCAACGCCTGCGAGGAGCAGACACCCACAGCAGCATCCGCAGACTTCAACGCTGATGCCCGGAGCCACGGGGAGCCACAAACCACCAAGCAGAACCAGCCCGCGGTGACAGCAACACGGCCAAAACGTAACAGACGGAGCGATGTTTGTTATTACCACCACCGCTTCGCCGAGAAGGCTCACAAATGCGTTGCCCCCTGCAAATTCACGATTTCGGGAAACGCCAAAGCCGAGAGCCGTTAACAGCAGCGGTTCTCGGCGAAAAAAGCAAGCTGTTATATGTGACGGATGGACACACCGGCAAGCAGTTCCTTATTGACACGGGAGCTCAACTAAGTTTTGTCATGCCCTCCCAAGCAGATCGGGCCATGGGCACCCGGGGCAATGGAGCGGTGGCGGCCAACGGCTCCAGCATCGACACTTTTGGTGAAAAGAGCCTGCACCTCCGCATCCTCGGCGGCAACTACAGATGGACATTTGTTGTAGCGGCGGTGAGTTTTAACTTGTTGGGCGCAGATTTTTTGTGTGCACATGGGTTATTAGTTGATCTAGTGAACAGACGCTTGGTTAATGCACTGTCCTTTGCTTCTATTCCCTGCGCAGCTCGAGTTTCTCCACCACCCGTGCAGGCCAGCGTCACCACAGCAGGAGGTAAGTTTGATCAACTCCTCACCCAATTTCCAGCACTCACAATTCCCAAATTCTCAGCCACAGTGGCTAAACACGGGGTCGAACACTTCATTCCCACAACGGGCCCACCCGTATTTGCCAAAGCTCGGCGCTTAGACGCGACCAAGCTCGCCATAGCTCAGGACGAGTTTACTACCCTCGAAAAATTAGGCATTATCAGACGCTCGAAAAGCCCCTGGGCATCACCACTTCACATGGTCCCGAAATCTGACGGTTCTTGGAGACCGTGCGGCAATTACCGCAGATTAAACAATGCGACAGCGCATGACCGCTACCCAATTCCTCACATTCAAGATTTTTCACTACATCTGGCGGGTGCGCGCATTTTTTCAAAAATAGACCTGGTCCGCGGTTATCATCAAGTCCCAGTTCGAGCAGAGGACATTCCTAAAACAGCTGTAATAACCCCCTTCGGCCTTTTTGAATTTTTGCGGATGCCTTTTGGCCTCAAAGGCGCTGCTCAAACCTTTCAGCGGATGATGGACGCAGTATTACGCGACCTCCCTTTTGTTTTCGTCTACCTCGACGATATGCTGGTAGCCAGCCCGTCTGAGGAAGAACACGAGCGGCATCTCACTATGGTTTTTCAGAGGCTAGAAGAGCACGGGTTAATAATCAATCCAGCCAAATGCAAATTCGGCGTGTCACAAATTGATTTTTTAGGACACAGAGCTTCTCCGAAGGGGGCAGTCCCACTGCCAGACAAAGTTCACGCGATAAAAAGTTTCCCACGGCCACAAACGGTCAAATCGCTGCAAGAATTTTTAGGAATGGTTAATTTTTACAACCGTTTCCTCCCCCACGCAGCTCAGCTCATGCAGCCCCTATATGAGGCGCTCAGAAAACAAAAAGCTTCCAACGCGGTCTGTCATATCCGGCTCTAGGGAGCCGGGCAATCAGAGCCAGGGGCAAGCCAGTGAGTCGTGATATTTTATTCAGGGTAAAGGGGAAGGGATGAGGAGAGCACAGATACTCATGCAGAGGTACACTCACAGGTTGCACAGCGCAGAGGTAAGCAGCTCGTACTGGACGTGGGGGTAGCAAGACGTACATACTCACAGCGGGATACAAACACAGGAATGCTGCAAGAGGAGTATAAGCTGACACCAGACGAAGGGGCTTCAGCTTAGCAATGTGTTTATGTCGCAGCCCCGAGTCATCGAGGCTGCTCCTATTTATCCTCATTGGCAGCGCCCCAGCTGATGAAGACTAATTGGCCCCAGCCGTCCATAATGCTGCCAGCTGGGGGCCAGCTGAGACGCTGCTCAATGGGAAGCAGGGATGAGGGAAAACATGGGCTGAGTGCCGAGACGGCATCTCAACCCATGGTGACAGAGCCCCCCCCCTCAAGGTCGGGCTCCTGAACGACCAGGAACATCCCAGCCCCCCCCCCCCCCCACCTAGGGTGGGAGGAAGGGATGCGGACTGGAGGGGAAGAAGCCAAGGGAAGGACAACACCAATGGGGCAATGTAGGGTAGCGGGAAAGAAAAACCCAAATACAATACTGACAAAACAGAATTATTAACCCAGGTACAGATGGGGAGAAGAACTGGGTCAGCACACCGGTTACATACTACCCAGAGAGTACCAACCATGCGTGACCCAGAGCAAGGAAAAAAGAACCACCAAAAAGGTACAGGGCAAAAAATGCTGAGTACGGTTAAATAAAGGGGAACCTATACACAGCGCTAATTTAAGTACATACACACAGTCACCAAGAAAAGTGAGGGTGACTGGAACAAATGACAATTATAGAGCATGGTGTTACGGAAAACAAGGCACATGACTCTATAATGAACCAACAGGACAAAAAAGAAATACTGAGTGCAGGCAAAGAAAAACCCACACACACGAATATATAAATACCCAGTCACCTAAAGAAATGAAAGTGACTGGAATAAATGGATAACTGCAGAGCATGGTGTTACGGAAAACAAAACATAACTCTACAATACAAAAAACGAGGCTAAAAACATGGCACAAAAAGTAAAATGCTGAGCATGAGCGATGGAAAACACAGCACTATAAAAACGAATCCACCAACAGGACAAAACATTACACCCGAGTGACCTTAATAACAAAAGAAAAAGTGACACCCGAGGTGAATGGCAGGCAGAGTCCAAAAATGGCCGAGATGGCTCCGGAGATCTCCCCGCCCATTGTCCAGCTGGCGAATCAGGGGAAGAGAAGTGTTCGGACGGCGAACTTTGGACCCAGATCCCAGGAATCCAGTCCACCGGCAGCCGAACCAGGCTGCCCAGAGGGAAACACAGACCAGTGTGGGGAACCAGATCACCGAACCGAAAGTTCTGTGGGTCGGGTCGTCGACCCGCATCACTCAACCACCAGGACCGTTGAGACGGGCGAAGGATCAGAGCGGATCCCGGTGGAAGAGGCTCAGGGGAGAGCCGATGACGAGGGCGGCGGGCGTCAGGCCGCAGGAAAACGGCCACCTCCTCACCGGACCTGGACAATACTGGGGCAGCACCCACGTCGGACCCCGATCGGGCCTCAGGCGAACCCACGTTGGACCTCGACTGGGTCTCGGGCGAACCCACGTTGAATACTGCACCAGAACCGACCTCCAACGTTGAACCCGGACCCTCCAGCACCACGAGGAACAGCAACTCCTTGCCGGTGACCCTGGAAGAAGGCTCAGAAGAGAAAACAGAACCGGGATCAGGATCACCGGCAGCGCCAGAACCCGGCGAGACGAGCTCAGACGCAGCGGACGGCTGCACCCGGCTCGTCTCCCCTGGAGATAGGCTGAAGTGCTCGGGGATAAAAAGAGAGAAAAGAAAGGAGAGCACTCGCCTGATCTCGGGTTCTGACGCCGTCCAGGACTGCGAAGATCCAGGATCCGTCGTCAGGAGGTAGTTGTCAGGCTCCCATCTAGCCGCGTCGGGCCCCGCAGCCAGCACGATGGTCAGCGCAGCTTGAGATCCCTCCAGCTCAGGTAACCCCGCCGACGATCCACTCGGCGTGAAGCCAGAAGAATCTCGTCCCGCCGGACCGAACCGCTCCTCCGTGGAGACCCGGGGACACTCAGTCGTCGGCGTAGACTCCACGCAGCAGTCAGTCCCCCTCCTCCGTCCGCAATGTAGCTGCAGAACCACAGGCCCTCTCCATATCCCACCACGTTGACCCGGAGCCGGGGACCGCTCGGCGGAGAGAGACACAGAGGATGCGGGATTAGGAATACAAGTTACAGCAGGTGGGGAGAGTTCAGGGAGCTGCGAACCCTGAACTTCTCCTCCAGGGATGTGACAGAGCAAATCATTAAGCAGGTGTGAAAAAACAATGACTTGCCTGCCCCCTGGAGGTTGAGTATCGCCTGCTGTAGTGGATTCTGCTTCTTCCTCTCCCCGCCCGGCGATAACGAAGGACCCCCCGGGAGTTCGTCTGAGGATCGCTCGCGTTGTCTCCAGCAGAGAGCTCACCAGGCCGGGATTCCAGGCACACACAGCAGTCAGGAAGCGCGTCGAGGAGGAGGGGAAAACAGCCGGGGTGAGCCAGCCCGAATGTCCAGGAATGACAGCGGGGGAACGAGGCTCAAGGGACGAGGCTGTAGAGTCTCCACACTGACGAGGCGAAGGGATGACAGCTGCGTGGGAGGAACGGTCCTGACGATAGCCCAGAACTGGATCCGGACGAGGTTCGTGCAGAGGTGACTCGGCGATGTGATGGCGGCTATTCCCAGGGAACGAAGCGAGGGAGAAACCCAGGATTCGCCGCTCCAGATCAGAGAACGAGGCGAGGAAGGCGCCGAGCACGGGAAAGCTTCGTAGCCCTGAAGTCCACACCATAAATCTCCCTGCCGCCGCCACATGCCTGAAGGTGGTGACAGGAAACACAGTAGAGCTCGCGACAGCCACTCGACCCCGGACATAACTGCTGTCAGCTGCGGCTCCTTGAAGGGAATCCCGAGTGACGTGGCGCAGGTCGGGGGAAGGTCTTCTTGTTGGCGCGAACTCCCGGACTGGAATAGCGGCAGGAACGGGACTCCAAAGCGGGGAAAGACGTCGCCCACTTCGACTCCCTGCCGGGATTTCCATCCACCCCGTGGAGCTTCTCTCACTGTGTACCTGCAGCGTCTATCCTGGCGCTGTCCTCCAGATGGTACAGAGAGTGAGGGTGACAGTCCAGGAGTTCCTC
This sequence comes from Pholidichthys leucotaenia, assembly GCA_020510985.1. Classification (NCBI taxonomy): domain Eukaryota; kingdom Metazoa; phylum Chordata; class Actinopteri; order Cichliformes; family Pholidichthyidae; genus Pholidichthys; species Pholidichthys leucotaenia. Next base: position 229,467,729 of record CM035836.1, read on the forward strand.
AGCACAGCCCGGATGCCAGCGTCTCGCGTTGGAGGCGTCGTGCAGGGTGAAGAGCGTCCCGTCGACAGCCTCCGAGATGGACCTCAGCTCGTCGCCCTGGCGCCGGAAGTGACTCCTGGGAAAAGGCATGCTAGCAGCGCTGACACCCGGACAGAAAGGTACATTTCCACGGCAACTCACGGCCGCCGGTAACTCTTCTGGCTGCGACATACTGTCATATCCGGCTCTAGGGAGCCGGGCAATCAGAGCCAGGGGCAAGCCAGTGAGTCGTGATATTTTATTCAGGGTAAAGGGGAAGGGATGAGGAGAGCACAGATACTCATGCAGAGGTACACTCACAGGTTGCACAGCGCAGAGGTAAGCAGCTCGTACCGGACGTGGGGGTAGCAAGACGTACATACTCACAGCGGGATACAAACACAGGAATGCTGCAAGAGGAGTATAAGCTGACACCAGACGAAGGGGCTTCAGCTTAGCAATGTGTTTATGTCGCAGCCCCGAGTCATCGAGGCTGCTCCTATTTATCCTCATTGGCAGCGCCCCAGCTGATGAAGACTAATTGGCCCCAGCCGTCCATAATGCTGCCAGCTGGGGGCCAGCTGAGACGCTGCTCAATGGGAAGCAGGGATGAGGGAAAACATGGGCTGAGTGCCGAGACGGCATCTCAACCCATGGTGACACGGTCGAATGGACCCCGGAGCGCGAAAGCGCCTTCACGGAAGTAAAAAGTGCCCTAGCTAATGCCACATTGTTGGTTCACCCCGATCCCTCGGCCCGCATTGCGCTAACCACAGACGCTTCAGACCTGGCCATAGGGGCAGTTGTAGAACAACATGTCAGCGGAATCTGGCAACCTTTGGCATTCTTCAGCAAATCGCTAAACCAAACTGAGCGTAAATACAGCACTTTTGACAGGGAGCTGCTAGCGCTTCATTTATCCATCCGCCACTTCCAGTTCTGGTTAGAAGGGCGGCGTTTCACGGCTTTTGTAGACCACAAACCGCTCACCTTTGCCATGGCTAAAATTTCCGAACCGTGGTCAGGCAGGCAACAAAGACAGCTAGCTGCGATTTCAGAGTTCACCACAGACATTCGACATGTGGCAGGCAAACTTAACGTGGTAGCAGACTGCCTCTCTCGCGCTGTGACATCGCCAGAGCGCGAGGAGACAGATTATACTACCGCAGCCGCAGAGCTTTTCACCAACACGGACACATACGCAGCACCAATCCACGCAGGGATAGATTATGCAGCCATGGCAGAGGAGCAAAGTAATGACGCGGACGTGCGCGCACTCCTGTCTGGACCAACAGGGTTAAGGCTGGAGGAAAGGGGTTTACGCGACGGTGTGCCCCCCTAATATGCGATATCTCAACTGGCCAACCTCGCCCGTTAGTCCCAGCTGCATGGCGCCGCCGTATTTTCGACTCGATTCACTCCCTCGCGCACCCAGGTGTGCGCGCTTTGGTTAAAATGGTCGCCGAAAAGTTTGTGCGGCCTGGCCTGCGCAAAAATGTAAAAGAATGGGCAAAAACGTGCATTTCTTGTCAGCGCGCCAAAATACACAAACACACAAAAGCCCCTCTGGAGCCTTTTCCAATCCCTGCTAGAAGGTTCGACCACGTTCATGTCGACCTCGTGGGGCCGCTACCTTCCTCCCAAGGTTTCACACATCTGTTAACAATGATAGACCGCACCACGCGCTGGCCAGAGGCAGTCCCTCTGGCGTCAACCACAGTGGAGGAAGTCGCTCGCGTTTTTTTGACAAACTGGGTGGCACGTTTCGGCGTCCCATCGGACATCACGTCCGATAGGGGGCCTCAATTTGTCTCGGAGCTTTGGTCAGCCATGGCCAGCAGCTTAGGGGCGACAATTCACCGCACCACCGCTTATCACCCTCAGGCTAATGGGTTATGCAAGCGTTTTCACAGATCTTTAAAGGCCACCCTCAGAGCCTCACTAACAGATACAAATTGGGTAAATAAACTTCCCTGGGTTTTATTGGGGTTGCGTGCTGCGCCCAAAGAGGATCTAGACGCCTCTCCAGCAGAATTAGTTTTTGCACAACCTCTCAGGCTCCCGGGTGAATTTTTACCAGAGAACCCAGAGCCAGGGCATCTCCCTGCCCCGAGGTTTTTAGGCAGCAACGGACCGGACTCTCTCCCCGGACCGGCATATCACTCTTTTCCACGGGTTTTTGTCCCACAAGCTTTAAAGAACGCTGAATTCGTTTTTGTTAGGCATGAAGCTTTAAAACCAACTTTCCGCCCACCATACGATGGGCCATTCAGAGTGCTGGAACCTGGTGATAAACACTTTGTGCTTGATTTTGGGGATAGAAAAGAAACAGTCAGCATTGACAGACTTAAACCTGCCTTCTTGTTGAGAGACGAGCCTGCACGGTTGGCGAGAGCACCTCGGCGGGGTAGACCCCCCCAAGAGAAAAGACTCAGCCCCCCTGCAGGGAACAAATAATCACTCTCCTTCCCAAGCTGCAGATTCCTTACAGGAAGGTCCCAGCAGGACGCCCAAGCGGACCCACAGCAGATTCGGGAGAAGATTAAAACCCAGACGGCACAGAGACTGATGCAAACTACTCAACAGTTGTTCACTAATTGTGCTGTAACAGTTTAGGACTGACTTGTGATTTTACTATGCTGTTATGATTACCACTGAACTCTCTTAGGAGCATGGCTGCTGGAAAGTTTCTTCTGTGGCAAGAGGTGTAGCAGTTAGTATGTCATAATAATTGAAGAAGAAGCCACGGATCACTGGACTTAATGACTACAGACCTGTAGCGCTCACCTCTGTAGTCATGAAATCCTTTGAGCGCCTGGTCCTGCCCCACCTCAAGTCCATCACCACCCCTCTCCTGGACCCGCTGCAGTTTGCCTACCGAGCCAACAGGTCTGTAGACGACGCAGTCAACCTGGCCCTCCACTCCATCCTGCAGCACCTGGACTCCCCGGGAACCTACGCCAGGATCCTGTTTGTGGACTTCAGCTCCGCATTCAACACCATCCGCCCCGCTCTGCTCCGGGACAAGCTGTCCCTGCTCAACGTGCCTGACTCCCTCTGCAGGTGGATCACCGACTTCCTGACGGACCGGAGGCAGCATGTGCGGCTGGGAAAGACTGTCTCAGACTCTGCTAGCATCAGCACCGGATCACCCCAGGGCTGTGTACTTTCCCCCCTACTTTTCTCCCTTTATACCAACTCCTGCACCTCCAGCCACCAGTCTGTCAAGTTGATCAAGTTTGCGGACGACACCACCCTCATCGGGCTCATCTCCAACGACGACGAGTCCGCCTACAGGAGAGAGGTGGCCCAGCTGGCGTCCTGGTGCAACAACAACAACCTGCAGCTGAACGCTCTGAAGACAGTAGAGATGATTGTGACTAACCCCTCTGCCCCCCCTCACCCTCACAGGCTCTCCCATCACCACTGCTGATTCCTTCCGCTTCCTAGGCACCACCATCACCAGGGACCTCAAGTGGGAGCCGACCATCAGCTCCCTCATCAAAAAGGCCCAGCAGAGGATGTTCTTCCTGGGGCAGCTGAGGAAGCTCAAGCTACCCACCAAGATGTTAGTGCAGTTCTACACAGCCATCATCGAGTCCATCCTCACCACCTCCATAACCGTGTGGTACGCAGGAGCCACTGCCAGGGACAGACTAAGGCTGCAGCACGTCGTGCGCACTGCTGAGAAGGTGATCGGCTGCAAGCTCCCATCTCTCCAGGATCTGTACATCTCCAGGACCCGGAGGCGTGCTGGCCGGATCATAGCCGATCCCTCACACCCTGGTCACGTACTGTTTGCCCCCCTCCCCTCAGGTAGAAGACTTCGGTCCATCCAGACTAAAACCTCCCGTCACATGAACAGCTTCTTCCCCTCTGCCATCAGACTGCTGAACACTAAGTGACTTATTGACTCTCGTGCACTATGTACAGCAGCTCAACCAGACTCATGTCAATCATCACTGTTTTCTCCCTGCACTACCGACTGCACTATATGGTTCTCCACATTATCTGCTGCTCGCTAATATATTTTAACTGCTGACCAGTATTACTCACTCTTATTCTACACTTTATTGCATGTATAGTTTATTTCTTTTATTTTATCATGTTTAATGTTGCAGCATTGCACCGAGACAAATTCCTAGTTTGTGTACTACATGAACAATGGCAATAAATCTGATTCTGATTCTGATTCTGATTCTGATTCTTCTAATTATCTTAAACTGTGAATTTTTCTATTGTCCTTTTCTTAGTCGTTTGGGGGGGGGGCTGTGGTCTATATTAATCATATATTCCATAACCTACATATGTTTAAGCATGTGAGAATGTTTGGTGATTACATATGTAAGGCGACTTCACACCTCAGAACAGGACAAAGAGTCTCAACCGCCAGTGAAGATCAAAGAGCATCCGAGGCACTGCGGTGGAGACCGGATGGGTTGCCCTGACCCCCCAGGGCCAGGCGGAGGAGTACGAAGACAATGGGGGGATTAAGATAATGAGGGAGGTCAGCTTTTGATATGCATGTCTTTTGTTATGTGCGAGTATAAGTTCGTAGAGCCGAAGGTGTTCACTCTCTTTCCTTCTTCTGCTGCTGCACCTAGATGAGACTTGTTAGAGGAGCTGATAATAAACTTTGGTTTATATATCACATCGCCTCGTTCTTTCAAGCTCTTCTACAGCTAGCATCCAAAAACATAGCATAAACACTAGTGGATTGACTTCTGAAGTAGTCAACAAATTCATGGAGTAGATAAACAGCCTTATCAGTTGAATGAGCTGACTTGAAACCAAACTGATTGTCATTTGTCCACAGATAATCCTCAGTTCTGTTCAGAATTAAACCCTCTAACAATTTAGATATAACATTTGCAACAGCTATAGGTCTGTAATTGTTCATATCAGACAGACTGGCACACTTGTTTTTCACCAAGGGAATAATAACAGAATCCATCAACATATCTGGCATGTAACCATGAACAAACATACAGTTAAAACACAATGACAACAGAATACACAAATTGAAATCAGCATTGATAAGGCTTTCACTAGTGAGACAATCAGGGCCAGCTGATTTGTCTTTCTTGAGATCTTTGATCAGTGAAACAACTTCAACAGGAGTAACAACAGAAATATCAGAGGTATCAAACATGTCATTATATATGTCTTTCCTGGTAAGGTCATGAAAATTAAGTAAAACAGTTGATTTTAATCGGTTGTGCATTATTTTAGATGCAGATTGACTCCTCCACTGACAAAACAAGTGTAGTCCTCTTCTGTGAACCTTATTGATGTCCAACAGCCAGAGGAAAAACTGAAACAGAGGCAAAAGTAGCGTTTGTGCTTATTTAACAATTCAATCTTAGCAAGAGATTATATATATATATATATATATATATATATATATATATATATATATATATATACTGTATATATATATATATACACACACACACACACACACACATACATATATATACATATATGAGTGTGTGTACAGTCGTGAAAAATTTAGGACACCCCATTAAATATTCAATTCTTTATTAAGAAATGTTAACATATCTATGTCTAACCTTGTTTTTGTTTTATTTGCATTTTTAAATATTTATTTTAGCCATTTTCAAATCAAATCAAATCACATCAAATCAAATCAAACTTTATTGTCATATTGCTGTACATACAACTGTAGTGCAGGCAAGATGAAATTGCGTTTCTCTCGGCATCCATATAAGAAGCAGCATCATTAAGACACACTCCCACATAGCTCCACCCCCCACCCCCACCCCCCATCCATTCACACATCCCTGAGACATACTTGGGGAAAAAGAATAACTAACTATAACATACAAAATGTCCATAGGTGCAGTAGTGTGTATGAGAGATTCCAGGTCAGCTGTTCAGCATCCTGACAGCTTGTGGGAGGAAGCTGTTGATCAGTCTGGTGGTTCTGCATCTGATGCTCCAGAATCGTTTACCAGATGGAAGAAGTTCAAAGTGTTTTTGCAGAGGGTGAGAACGGTCCTTGACAATGTTCAGTGCCCTGCTCCTACAACGGTTCTGAAAAAGTTCTTGGACAGAGGGGAGGGAGACTCCAATTACCCTCTCCGCCCCCTTGACTATCCTCTGCAGGGCTTTTTTGTCTGACATACTGCAGCTGGAGTACCATGTAGCAATGCAGTACGTCAGAACACTCTCCACCACACCTCTGTAGAAGGTCCTGAGGATGCAGATGGGGAGAGAGGCCTGTTTGAGTTTCGTCAAGAAGTGTAGTCTCTGCTGAGCCCGCTTCCTGATCTCCAAGGAATTCTTGCTCCAGGTCAGGTCCTGCAAGATCTGCACTCCGAGGAACTTGATGTTCTCTACTCTCTCCACTAAACGGCCGCCGATGCTGAGGGGGACGTGCTCAGGCTGTGACCGCCGGAAGTCGATAATCATCTCCTTCGTTTTGTCCACGTTGAGCACCAGATTGTTCTCCCTGCACCAGCCCTCCAGGTCTCTCACTTCTTCCCTGTACATTGATTCCTCATCCCTCTGAATAAGTCCCACCACCGTGGTGTCATCTGCAAACTTAATAATCTGGTTCCCCTCGTGTTTGGATACACAGTCATGTGTTAGAAGTGTAAACAACAGTGGACTGAGTACACAGCCTTGAGGGGTTCCGGTACTCAGCGTGACAGAGTTGGAGATGTTGTTTCCAACCCGGACAGACTGAGGTCTCTCAGTCAGGAAATCCAGGATCCAGAGACATGTGGCGGTGTTCAGACCGAGAAGGAGTAATTTCTCCATCAGTCTCTGGGGAATAATGGTGTTGAATGCTGAACTGAAATCAATGTACAGGAGTCTGGCATAGGTGTCTTTCTGGTCCAGGTGGATGATGACAGAGTGTAGGGTGGTGACTATAGCATCCTCCGTGGAACGGTTTGAACGATATGCAAACTGGAGCGGGTTGTGTGATGCAGGGAGGCAGGCTGTGATGTGTGGTTTGACAAGCCGTTCAAAACACTTCATCACAACTGGTGTAAGTGCAACAGGACGATAGTCATTCAAACAGGACACCACTGGTTTCTTTGCCACCGGTACAATGATAGAGGTCTTGAAGCATCTGGAAACGATGGCCTGACTCAGGGACATGTTATAAATGTCAGTCAGGACATCCGCCAACTCGCTCGCGCAGTCTCGGAGCACACGTCCCGGAATGTTGTCTGGACCTGCAGCTTTGCGTGGGTTGACTCTGGATAGGGTCCTCCGTGTGTCCGCTGTGTTGATGGTAAAAGCTGGTCCGACCGATGGTGGGGGTGGGCCAGCCCTCCCTCTGATTGTCGAGTTTGATGCTTCAAAACATGCAAAGAAGTCGTTAAGCCTGTCTGGAAGCGAAGCGTCGTCATCATCGACCCCCTGCCTAGACTTAAAGCCCGTCAGTGTCCGAACTCCCTGCCACATCTGCTTGGTGTTCCTAGTGTCACAGAGGTGACACTAGGAATGAATAAGTGGGAATGAATGTGGGGGTGTCCTAAAAAAAGATGGGGGTGTCCTAATTTATTCCTCACTATTTGTTTAGAATTATATTTTACAGAAAATTTGAAACAAGTCTTTAATTCATTTCTAATTGCTTAGTTGTATTACACGAATCTCCCAGTATTTTTTTTAACATTGATATTAAATATCCATATGTCCAAATATGTTAAAAAAACACACAATCTGATGCAGCGTGTCCTAATTTTTTCACGACTGTATGTGTGTGTGTGTGTGTGTATATATATATATATATATATATATATATATATATATATATATATATATCAATCAATCAATCAATCAAAGACTTTATTCCGGACTCAAGGTCCATCAAAAAAGTAAAAAAAACAAGACAGTTGAAACAATCAAAAAGTTACAAAAAACACTAAGACACAACTGCTAAGAGAAGTACAAAGACAGTATAGACTTTAAAAAGACTTAAAAAGACAACTGTACCAGTGCCTTCTAAACTGTGACTGACAGCGAATAGAACTGAGCTTAATGCTAGACATGACTTGAATGATTTCATTTCTAGATACATCAAGCCGACAGATGAATTTATACATAAGATTCCTTATTACTGCATGCAGAGTATTTACACGTGATGAGACAAATAACTCTGAAGCACTGCACCATCGAGGCTTTTTAAGTAAAATTCTTAAGGCATCATTGTAAGCAACCTGTAATTTCTGCATACTTTGTTTCCTATAATTTATCCATAAATGAGCAGTGTATAAAGGTGTACAATAGGTTTTAAAAAGAACCAGTTTCACCTCATCTGAACAAAAACCAAATCTGCGTGCAAGAATATTTGCTTGCATGTAGATTTTGCAGCGTTGTCTGAAAATATCATCATCATCAGTCATTCTATCATTAATAAAATGTCCCAGATATTTAATTTTATCCCTGACAATTAATTCCCTGCCTGCCAATTCAAAGACAGGGAATTTCATTAACAAATCTTCTTTAGTGCGGCAGATCAGCACACAACTCTTATTTGTGTTATATTTTATGTCATTTTCCTCTCCATAAGCACTACACACTCTTAATAACTCCTGAAGACCAGCACTACTTGGACTGAGAATAACTAGAATAACTATATATATATATATATACACTACCGTTCAAAAGTTTGGGGTCACCCAGACAATTATTTTGTGTTTTCCATGAAAAGTCACACTTACTTACCACCATGAGTTGTAAAATGAATAGAAAATATAGTCAAGACATTGATAAGGTTAGAAATAAAGATTTGTATTTGAAATAATAATTTTTTCAAGATACTCAACCTGCTCAAAGGAAGGTCAGTTTTATAGCTTCTCTAACCAGCTAAACTGTTTTCAGCTGTGCGAACATGATTGCACAAGGGTTTTCTAATCATCCATTAGCCTTCTAACGCAATGAGCAAACACATTGTACCATTAGAACACTGGAGTGATAGTTGCTGGAAATGGGCCTCTATACACCTATGTAGATATTGCACCAAAAACCAGACATTTGCAGCTAGAATAGTCATTTACCACATTAGCAATGTATATTAGATATTAGAGTGTATTTCTGATTAGTTTAAAGTTATCTTCATTGAAAAAAACAGTGCTTTTCTTTCAAAAATAAGGAAATTTCTAAGTGACCCCAAACTTTTGAACGGTAGGATATACAGTATATATACGTATATATATATATATATATATATATATATATATATAAGGGCGGTGCGGTGGAGCAGTGGTTAGCACTGCGGCAGCACAGCAATTCACCCTTGGCCATGGGATTCCTGGTTCGATCCCAGCCCCTGACCAACAGTGATCTGTGTGGAGTTTGCATGTTCTCCCCGTGTCTGCATGGGTTTACTCCGAGAGTTCTCCGGTTTCCTCCCACAGGCCAAAAACATGCAGGTTAGGTTAATTGGAGACTCTAAAATGGCCCTAGGTGTGAATGCGTGTGTGAATGGTAAAGGGATAGCGCCATACCGTGGCTGCTTCGTCCATCCAGGTGGATGCCCTCAATTTCCCCTCTGGGGATCAATAAAGTATACAAAATAAAATAAAATAAAAATAAAAAAATCAAGTTGACATTACGTTTAGCGGCCATGGAAAGGCTGGATAATTGGAAAAGTCAAGGCAAGGAGAGTAGTTCTGTGAGTAGTATATGCAGTAAGTGTGTTTAGGCATGTCGTCATAATAATAGCCCTAATGATAGTCCTATATGAGTAAATAAAAATACAGTGGTGTGAGAAAATGTTTGCCCCCTTCCTGATTTCTCATTTTTTTTGTATGTTTGTCACACTTAAATGTTTCAGATCATCAAACAAATTTAAACATTAGACAAAGATAACACAAGTAAATACAAAATGCAGTTTTTAAATGAAGGTGTTTATTATTAAGGGAAAAAAAAAATCCAAACCTACATGGCCCTGTGTGAAAAAGGGATTGCCCCTAAACCTAATATAACTGGCAATGAGTCTTTTACAGCACTGTGGAGGAGTTTTGGCCCACAGAATTGTTGTAATTCAACCACATTGAAGGGTTTTCCAGCATGAACCGCCTTTTTAAGGTCATGCCACAGCATCTCAATCGGATTCAGGTCAGGACTTTGACTAGGCCACTCCAAAGTCTTCATTTGGGAAAGAAGTGGGAAAGAAGGAGTTTTTTAGTTTGGTTGTCCTGCATTTCACACTTCTGTACCTCCGGCCTGAAGGTAGAAGTGTGAACATTCTGTGCTGGGGGTGGGTGGAGTCCTGGTGGATGGTGGCAGCTCTCCTTTGGACTCTGCGGTGGTAGATGCTCTGCAGAGAGGCGAGTGGAGTCCTGATGATCTCCGCTGTCTTCACCACTCTCTGCAGGCGTTTGCGGTCCAGGGCAGTAGTGCTGTCGTACCACGCAGTTGGTCAAAATGCTCTCGATGATGCAGCTGTAGAAATTGTTGAAGATCCTGGGGGACATGCCAAACTTCTTCAGCCTCCTCAGAAAGTACAGCTGCTGTTGAGCTCTCTTAACCAGCTCTGTGGTGTTATGTGCCCATGTAAGGTCCTCGCTGATGTGGATGCCCAGGTATTTAAAGCTGCTCACCCTCTCCACCTCAAGCTCCCGGATGAACAGCAGCCGATGGGGCCTCCTCCTCCTCTTCCTCATGTCCACTATCATCTCCTTTGTCTTGTCCGTGTTGAGGGTGAGGTTGTTGTTCTCACACCATGACACCAGGCTGGCCACCTCCCTTCTGTAGGATGCTTCATGTGATGCGTGATGCGTCCTATCACTGCTGTGTCATCCGCAGACTTTTTTTTTTTGTAACTTTGATTTTTATCCATTTTTCATCATACATATTACATTCAGATCACAGTCTCTATATTTAAAAAAGGAGCTAGAGGAAGAAAAAAAAAGAAAAAAGGGAGGGGGGACAAATGTTGGAGCATCAAGTTTTTAGTTTCCATCTCTTAATTCTTCTGGTTTTTCAGTGTCTTTGGTTATTCTTTCAATTTCTGTCTCGTTGTTGCACTTTGTAGTGTGTCCATTTCCACCATTTTTTTTCATATTGTCCTTCTTGCATTCTTTGTCGATATGTTAGTTTTTCCATTAAACGTATGTCCTCAACAATGTCAGTCCATTGCTCTTGGTCAGGAAGAACTTCTGATCGCCATTTTCTTGTGATTGTTTTTTTACATGCAATCAGCAATATTTTAACTAGATATCTGTCCTCAGCTTGTATTACATTGTCTCTTTCAAGATCACATAAATACATCAAGTTACAGTTCATTGGTATATTATATCCTAATATCCTCTGTATTGTCGCATGTATAGATTTCCAGAATGATGAGATTTTGCAGCATTTCCAAAACATATGTGAGTGGTCTGCATTTTGAGCCCCACAGCCCCTCCAGCATATAGATTGGGTATTTGCATATTTTCTTTGAATCTGTGGTGTAATGAAATAGCGAATCAGGTTTTTCCATCCAAATTCCCTCCATGTCCTTGAACTTGTTGATGTGTGTTGTGTTTTCCATATTTCTTTCCAGTTTTCTTCTGTTATGTTTAAATTTAGCTCTTTCTTCCATTTCTCTTTTATATAGTTACTTGAATGTTTGTTTGCCGTAAGTTTCTGATATAGCTTTGAAATAATTCTTATTTTATTTCCTGCATACAAGCTTAAAATGAATTGTATAATCTCGCTCACATCTGTATGGAGGTTATGCCGAATCTTCCTCATATAATAATCTCTCATCTGCAGATATCTAAAGAATTCAGATTTTTCTAGTTTAAATTTTCTTCTCATGTTTACAAAACTCCCGAAATCTTTTTTTCCAATATTGCCCTATGCTGTGATTCCCTTGTTCACCAGATTTTTGTATCCCCTATCTTGCTTTGCCGGTTCAAACTGACTGTCAAATGCTACCCATTTCAATAGTTTTATGTCCTCCTTTATATTATACTTTTGTACTATTTTATACCACAGTTCTAAAGTAAATTTAGTGATTGGGTCTATTTGTTTGATTTGCTTATATGCAGCTTTATCTCCTGTTATGCTTTGTACTGGGAGTCCCTCAATTTCCTTTTCCATTTCTTTCCATTTTGCCTCATATCCTCCGTCGCACCAACATATGATATATCTTATTTGTGCTGAGTAGTAATATTCCTTTAGACTCGGTAGACCCATGCCTCCTTTCTCTTTTGGTAATTGGAGAGTTTTATATTTCACTCTTGGCTTTTTACCTCCCCAAACAAATCTTGATATCATCCTGTCCCACTTTGAGAACTGGGCACCAGGAATTTCTGTTGGTAGAGCCTGGAAGAGGTAAAGCAGTCTAGGTTGTATGCTGATTTTGACTGTCTTAATTTTTGAATTCAGATCCATATTTAAGATTGACCATCTATCAATATCTTTTTTTTATTTCTTGTTCTAACCTATCATAGTTTGCTTTATAGATTTTGCTTAAATCTTTAGGTATGTTCACTCCAAGGTATTTTATTTCTTTTTGTTTCCAGTTTAGTTTGATCTTATCAGTTATCTGGTTTAAAGGGTTATAGTGGAATGTCAGTATTTGCGTTTTTGTTATGTTTATCTTGTATCCTGATAATTTTCCAAAATTTTCTATCAAGTCCATCATTTCCATTATTGATTCATCTGGTTGTTCAAGGCAAACTATTATATCGTCTGCAAATAGCCCAATCTTGTGTTCCGCTCCCTTTATTGTTACACCTTTTAATTTCTTATTTTGTCGCATCGCTTGAGCCAGTGGCTCTATGAACAGAGCAAACAAGGTGGGCAATAGGCAGCATCCCTGCCTGGTTGATCTTTGTATATTTACTTTGTCTGTTAAGCTACCGTTTATCTTGATTCTTGCCACAGGTTTTTGATACAGTGTCTTTATGCATTGCACTGACTTTTCGTTAAATCCAAAGCGTTCCAGCACATTATATAGGAACATCCAATTAACCCTATCAAATGCTTTTTCTGCATCTAAACTCATTATTACTGCGCTTTTCTTTTCTTTATGTATTTGATTAATTATGTGTAATGTTCTCCTGATATTATCATGTGTTTGGCGTCCCTCTATGAAACCAGTTTGATCATCCTCTATCAATTCCGTCAAGAATGTCTTTATTCGTTTACAGATAATTGTTGTATATATTTTATAATCCACATTTAATAAAGAGATTGGCCTATAGTTTCCGCATTGTTCCCTATCTTTCCCTGGCTTTAAAATAACTGAAATAATGGCTTCGTTCCATGATGGAGGTATTTTGTTGTTGTTTAATGTCCAATTAAATGACTTTAGGAGCTGTGGCGTGAGTTCTTCTATAAACAGTTTATAAAACTCAGATGGGTATCCATCACTACCTGGTGATTTACTGTTTTTAAGTGACTTAATCACATCTTTAATCTCTTGTGTTGTTATTTCTGCTGTTAGCTTTTCATTTTGTTGGTTTCCTATTGATGGCAAGTCCAATGTGCTTAGAAATTTTTTAATATCCTTAACATTTGTCTCTTCAGGTTGCGAGTATAGTTCTTGATAGAATTTATGGAATATTTCTTCGATGTTTTCTGGGGTAACTGTGGTTTTATTTGTGATGGGGTCCTTAATCTTATATACATTATTCACTGTTTGTTGTTTTCTTAACCGTTTTGCCAGCAGTTTTGTGGCCTTTGGCCCCGTTTCATAATATTTTTGTTTTAAATATCTATTTTTCCTTTCGATTTCATCTATTTGTATTTCTTTTATCTTTATTTTTTCTTCCTTAATTTCTTGATATATTTTTGGGTCATTTGTGCTTTGATGTTTACGTTCTAATTCCCTCAGTCTCTCACATCTTTGTTCATATGATTCCAGTTTAGACTTTTTTGCTTTTTCTGATTCATCAATTAATTTACCTCTTAACACGGCTTTTAGTGCGTCCCATAGTATTGTTGGGTCCACTTCTCCATTATCATTCTCCTCGATATACTCATTTATGTTTACCTTTATTCTTTCTTTCATTTTCTCATCATTTAATAGTCCTACATTAAGTTTCCATGTTGTTTGTCATTTTCTATTGTTTATTTCCATGTATATAGGATTATGATCTGATATTTCTACCCCTCCAATCCGACAATTTCTCACCCTGTGTCTGTCACCTTCATTCATAAGGAAGTAATCTATTCTAGAGTGTACTTTATGGACTGCTGAATAATGTGTATAGTCTTTTTCGAGTGGGTGCAGATCCCTCCATATGTCTACCATTGTGGGAATGTGGGAAGGACGAGACAGGTTTCTCTCAAGTCATCTTTATTCACATTCACCAACATTGCAAAGAAGAAAGAGAACATTACAGGGAACTCTCGTCCTTAAATACCAGGACTCTTCACAGTTCACAAGTCCCATGCATCACAAATCACATTGCATTAAAATCGGCAGTAACAATGCATCTCCCCTCTCTGATCTCACCCCCACAGTCTACAATGCATCCTCTCCTTAATCCTCTAATAACACCCCGCAGTCTCAAGCTCTGCATACCAAAGCTAACATCCTTGCCGTTTCCTGTTATCCCCAAGGAAGCTCTGCCTTTGTTCTGATCTAAAATGTGTCACAAAATAGGTCACATATGTGTGGCCCCCACACCAGCCCCTCCCAACATTTTAGACAAACAAGAGAATAACAACATGCATGCCGTGATAGAATCAATACACATCAGTCCGCATGCTGTCTAGGCTTCAGTCTCCTGCCGAATCTGCTGTAGCTGGGATTCAACGTCTCCGCTGCGCTGTCACGCTGGGGGTTTGCCGTCTGGGGGTGGAAACCCTTTGTCAGTCCCTGCGGGTGTTCTGGGGAAACATCACTCTGTGAAGCCCCCCGTGGGGGTCTACCTCGCCGCGGGGCCCTTGCCAACAGCACTTGCTCATCCGCCACCACAAAAGCGGGTTTGAGTCTGTTAATGCCAACTTTTTCTTTCCTACCCCCCAAATCTAGCAAAAACTGCTTGTCCCCTATTTCCAGCACTCTGAACGGCCCGTCATAAGGCGGTCGCAACGGGGGTTGATGGGCATCGTGTCTGACAAAAACAAACTCTGCGTTCTTCAACGCTTTAGGCACAAAAACGCGCGGAAAACTGTGGTGCACGGGGCCAGTCAGCGTGCTTGATTCTATGTTACTCCGCAACAGCTGCAACAGGGAGGTGTCTGGCGCCGGGTTATCTGGGAGAAACTCCCCAGGCAGCCGAAGTGGTTGCGCAACCACGAGCTCTGCTGGGGAGGCTTCTAAGTCCTCT
This sequence comes from Pholidichthys leucotaenia, assembly GCA_020510985.1. Classification (NCBI taxonomy): domain Eukaryota; kingdom Metazoa; phylum Chordata; class Actinopteri; order Cichliformes; family Pholidichthyidae; genus Pholidichthys; species Pholidichthys leucotaenia. The sequence goes on from CM035836.1 coordinate 229,483,001, forward strand.
TTAGGCGCAGAACGCAACCCCAATAAAATCCAAGGTAACTTGTCTACCCAATTTGCATCTGTCAGTGACGCTCTGAGAGCCGCTTTCAATGACCTATGAAAATGTTCGCATAACCCGTTAGCCTGCGGATTGTACGCGGTTGTGCGGTGAATTGTGACACCCAGGCTGCGGGCCATAGTCGACCAAAGTTCGGAAATAAATTGAGGGCCTCTGTCGGACGTAATGTCCGACGGAACTCCGAAACGCGCCACCCAAGCTGTTAAAAACGCGCGCGCCACCTCCTCGGTCGTGGTTGATGCCAGCGGAACCACTTCAGGCCAGCGCGTGGTGCGGTCCACCATTGTCAGAAGGTGTGTGCACCCCTGCGACGGTGGGAGGGGTCCCACGAGGTCCACATGAACGTGATCGAACCTCTTGGCCGGAATGTGAAATGGCTCCAAAGGAGCCCTCGTGTGCCTGTGTACTTTGGCTCGTTGACACGCTGTGCAGGCTGCTGCCCACTCCTTAACTTGTTTGCGAAGACTCGGCCACTCAAATTTCTCCCCTACCATTTTGACCGACGCGCGCACTCCCGGGTGCGCCAAAGAATGAATCGAGTCAAAAATGCGGCGGCGCCACGCGGCCGGTACTACTGGATGCGGTCGTCCAGTGGAGACATCGCAGATTAGAGGGGGCATACCGTCTTGCAGCACCCTGCTCTCCAGCCTTAAACCCTGTTGGTCCAGACTGGAGCGCGCGCACATCCGTGTCACTAATCTGCTCCGCGGCCATGGCTGCGTAATCTACTCCTACGCTGACTGGGGCCGCCACGACGCGCGAGAGGCAATCTGCCACTACATTGAGTTTGCCCGCCACATGCTGAATATCAGTGGTAAACTCTGATATCGCGGCCAGCTGTCTCTGCTGCCGGCCTGACCACAGTTCGGAAACCTTGGCCATCGCGAATGTTAGCGGTTTGTGGTCAACGAACGCAGTGAAAGAGAGTCCTTCTAGCCAGAACTGAAAGTGGTGGATGACCAAATGGAGAGCCAGCAGCTCCCTGTCGAACGCGCTGTATTTACGTTCGCTATCACGCAAGGTCCTGCTGAAAAAGGCGAGGGGCTGCCAAACCCCGGCTACATGTTGCTCCACGACACGCCCCTATGGCCACATCTGACGTGTCAGTGGTGAGCGCTATGCGGGCCATTGGGTCTGGGTGTGCCAACAACGCAGCCTTTGCCAAGGCTGCTTTCACCTCCGAGAATGCTTGGTCCCGCTCCAGGGACCACTCGACCTTATCCGCTGGTTTCTTTTTTTTGAGCGCGGCATACAGTGGCTGCATGAGTTGCGCCGCGCGGGGGAGAAAACGGTTAAAAAAATTCACCATTCCCAAAAACTCCTGCAACGCCCTGACCGTCTGCGGCCGGGAAAAATCTGCCACCGCGCGCACTTTGTCAGGAAGCAGAACTGCTCCTTCGGGGGAGACGCGATGTCCTAAAAAATCGATCTGCGCCACCCCGAACTGACACTTCGCTGGGTTGATTATTAGCCCGTGATCTCCCAACCTTCAGAAAACTGTGGCCAGGTGTTTTTCGTGTTCGTCTTCAGACGCGCTGGCTACCAAAATATCGTCCAAGTAGACGAACACGAAAGGGAGATCGCAAAGCGCCGCGTCCATCATGCGTTGGAACGTCTGCGCAGCCCCTTTAAGTCCGAATGGCATGCGTAAAAACTCGAATAGGCCAAACGGAGTTATTACCGCTGTTTTGGGTATGTCCTCAGCGCGCACTGGGAGTTGGTGGTAACCATGGACCAAATCTATCTTAGAAAAAACACGAGCCCCTGCCAAATGAACGGAAAAATCTTGGATATGCGGGATTGGGTAGCGGTCGTGCGCTGTAGCGTTGTTTAACCTGCGGAAATCCCTGCAAGGTCGCCATGATCCATCCGCTTTCGGGACCATGTGTAGCGGGGAAGCCCACGGACTGTTTGAACGCCTGATAATGCCCAACCTCTCCAGGTTGGCAAACTCCTCGCGCGCTATGGCCAGTTTAACTGCGTCCAAGCGCCGAGCTTTTGCAAAAACGGGCGGTCCGGTAGTGGTAATAAAATGCTCCACCCCGTGTTTAGCGACTGTTGCCGAAAATGTGGGGATCGTGAGTGCTGGGAACTGAGTGAGCAGTGTGTGGAACCTACCACTTGCAGCTGTGACATTGGCTTGTGCTGTTGGCGGGGCCACTCGCGCTGTACAGGGGATAGAATCAAAAGAAAGTGCATTAACTAGGCGCCTGTTAGGGAGATCAACCAACAAACCATGTGAGCACAAAAAATCAGCCCCCAACATACTGAAATTCACTGCTGCTACAACAAAAGCCCACTCAAATGTACGGCCATGTAGAGACAGAAGCAGAGTCTTCTCACCAAAGGTCTTAATCTCCGAGCCGTTCGCTGCTGTCACCCCGGGACCTCTGGAACCTGCTAGTCTGTCCGCGTAGGAAGGTGTGATGAAACTCAACTGGGAGCCTGTGTCCACGGGGAACTGCCTCCCCGAGCGTGCGTCCAACAAGTAGAGCAGCTTGTTCTCCTCCCCGAGGGCCGTGGCTGCTACCGACCCCCTGGTCTTGGCGTTTCCCGAACGCTGAAACTGGCACGGTGGTACACACTTGCGTGCCCTCTCTGCGAAACGGCAATGGTAGAAACAAAGGACGTCTCCTCCGCGTTCCCTGGCTCTTGCTGCCGCCATTGTTGGTGGGTCTGCTACTGCTGCCCCTGGCCCCCTGCCATCTGCGGTCGTCGCGCCGAGTTCCGCTGCTGCAGCCGTGGCCGCGCACTGTCTGCTGGCGTTGACAATTCGCTGCGCCTCCCGGGCCAGGGTGCGGTAGTCCCGCTGAGCCAACAACGGCGAACTGGTCAGGGTCGCTCTCGTCGCTGACGGTAGGGTCCTGAGGAAGAGGTGGGTGAAGATGAAGTGGTCGTCATCTGAGCCTTTCCACCTCAACAACTTCTCCATAAGGTTCCCGGGCATGTCACTTTCCAACTCAGTAAGCGCCAGGAGCCTCTCTGCTCGCTCCTCAACCGAGGGGGTGAAGTGCCGGATGAGTGCAGCCTTCAACGCGCCATATTTGTTGCTGTCCGGCGGCTGGTCGATCAGGCTCTCCACATGCTGGGCCGTGTTGTTGTCCAGTTTTGCAACCACGTGGTAGAATTTTGTGGTGTCTACCGATATCCCCCGGGGGTTGAACTGTGCCTCAATCGCATTGAACCAGGAGCGCGGATTGTTCTGCCAGAAGTCCGGTAGCTGGACTGTAGCGGCATTCGCTTGGCTGGGGGCTCCTGATGAGGCTGGCCCGGGGGAAATCTCTCGCTGCATGCTCGTCTTGGGTCACCAGTGTGGGAATGTGAGAAGGACGAGACAGGTTTCTCTCAAGTCATATTTATTCACATTCACCAACATTGCAAAGAATAAAGAGAACATTACAGGGAACTCTCGTCCTTAAATACCAGGACTCTTCACAGTTCACAAGTCACATGCATCACAAATCACATTGCATTAAAATCGGCAGTAACAATGCATCTCCTCTCTCCGATCTCACCCCCACAGTCTACAATGCGTCTTCTCCTTAATCCTCTAATAACACCCCGCAGTCTCAAGCTCTGCATATCAAAGCTAACATCCTTGCCACTTCCTGTTATCCCCAAGGAAGCTCTGCCTTTGTTCTGATCTAAAATGTGAGTCACAAAATAGGTCACATATGTGTGGCCCCCACACCATACCCATTTCTGTCAGTGAGGTTCTTATGAACTTTGTTACATGTTTTTTTGTCTTCTTAACACTTGTTGCGTCAACTTCATGATCCATGACGGCATTTAAGTCTCCTCCACAAATTAGGACTCCTTCACTGTGTGTTGCTATGAGATCAAACAGAAGTTGAAAAAAACCCTTGTCACTTTCTGGTGGGGCATAGATGTTCACTAATGTGATCTGCATACCATCTATTCTTCCCTTTATTATTACATATCTGCCTTCTTTATCCTGGATTTCTTGTTCACATTCAAATTGTATTTTATTTGAAATTAGTATCATAACCTCCCTTTTAGTTCCTCCCTTAAATGAACTGTAGTAGGAGTTCTTATAGCCATATCTCTTTAGTTTCTCATGTTCTGTCTTGTTCAAACGTGTTTCTTGCATAAATATAATTTCGGCTTTTTCCTTCTTGAATTTTCTTATTATTCTTTCCCTTTTAACAGGTGAGTTCAGACCATTCACATTTAATGTCATTATCATAAGATTTTTAACCATATTCATGTTTTTCCATTTTTTTTTAACTTGTGCTCCTAACCCCTTTAACAACAAAACTAACACATATTTGTACAAAAACACATTAACAAATCTCGACCTCCGTACTTTGGGCCTTTCTTCTGCCCACTGGTCCCTGTTGGAGGGCGGAGGGATTGTCCTCACTGAGTGAGGGGCCCTTTCTAGACCTGTATTTACTATCCAAGTAATAGTCATTAGTCTAGAAATGTCCAACAAAAATCACTTAAACCTCTCCTAGCCGTTTGTTTCTCTTTTACCTTGTCTTCTTGGCCTTCATTTCTTCTGTGTCCTTTTTAATCTTTGTTATAATCTAGGCTTTCCGTTGAAAGCCTTGCAGTTTTTCTTGGGCCCGGTGCGCCACGTCCGTCTCCCGCCTTCTGCCGCTCACTCGCCTCCACTCCAGCTGTCGCGATGCGTTCCGTGCCGCCGTTGCTCCAGCCACTTCCTCGGGCACGCTCACCACAAAGCCTCGCTCCGTCATGTCCCGCGCTGCCTCTCTGGCCGTGTTGTAGGTTTTCACACCGTCCTCCCAATGAATTCTCATCTTCGTTAGCGGCGTTTGGAATCTAATTTTTTGTTGGCATATTTCTTTCGCTGCTGCACAATTTCTGTCGGGTAGTCATGGTCAAAGAATATCTGTTTGTCACCGACTCTTATCTTTTTTTTCCACGCTTGTGTCACCATGGGATGAGATGCCGTCTCAGCGCTCAGCCCATGTTTTCCTTCATCCCTGCTTCTCATTGAGCAGCGTCTCAGCAGGCTCCCAGCTGGCAGTTTTACGGACGGCTGGGGCCAATTAGTCCTCATCAGCTGGGGCGCTGCCAATGAGAATAAATAGGAGCAGCCTCGATGACTCGGGGCTGCGACATAAGCACTGCTAGGCTGAAGCCCCTTCGTCTGGTGTCAGCTTCTACTCCCATTACAGCACTCCTGTGATTGTTACCCGCTGAGAGTATGTATGCCTTGTTACCCCTATGCCCGGTGCGAGCTCCCTGCTCCTGCGCTGTGCAACCCGTGAGTGTACCTCTGTACGAGTATCTGTGCTTTCCTCATCCCTCACCCCTTACCTTTAATAAAACATCACGACTCACTGGCTCGCCCTTGGCTCTTATTGCGTGGCTCCCTAGAGCCCCGCGTGACAGCTTGTGTCAGGATTCTTTCCTTTACGTCGTATTTTAGAAAGTTTACCACAACTGACCTGGGTGTAGAGTTTGGATTCGGGTTCTGTGCCAAGGCTCTGTGCGCTCGTTGGATCTGCAGGTCTGTTTCATTGGGCAGCTCAAGCTCTTTTTTTAAGAATTGATCCATGAATTTCGTCATCGAGTTGCCGTCAATGCCCTCTGGAATCCCGAAGATGCGTATATTGCTCCGCCTGGACCTGCTCTCCAGGTCGGTTATTTTTTCCTGCATCCTCTGTGTTTGTGTCGTCAGGGTCTGCAGCCGCTCGCTTGCCTTGGTCTTCCAGTCTTCCAGCTCTGATATTCGAGCCTATGCTTCTGCCAAACACGCCCGTTGAGTGCGCAGTTCCTCCATGTTTTCAGCTAGCTTGCGTTCCATTTCTTTTCGGAGGCCCGTAATTTCCTCCTTCATCTCTTTTTTCAGATCTTCCTTAAGAGCTGTTAAATCCTGTTGGAGTTGTCGCTTGAAGTCTTTTATGTCTTTACTTATATTGGCGATGCCAGTGTTCATAATATTGAGTTTGGCGTCCTCCATTTTCTCTGCTGTAGTCACCTCGTTTTTTTGGGCCTCGTGTTCAGCGATTTCTCCTGCGTTGTTGAAGAGGGATTCTTTAGTTTTACCCTGCTTTTGTCCGTGTGCCCGGCTTCTCCGTGTTTTCATCCCTTGGTTTATTGTTCCATTTATGTCGAGTTGGCCATTTACCAAAGATTTTAAATCCGACTAGGGAGAGCTCTCTGTTTAAGCGTTATGTCTCTCTGCCATCTTCCCGGAAGTCGTCATCCGCAGACTTTAAGGTGATATTGTCCTTGTGGGAGGCAACACAGTCATGGGTAAAGAGGCTGTAGAGGATGGGGCTGAGAACACAACTCTGTGGAACACCTGTGTTCGTGATGATGCTGGCTGAGGTCCTGTTACCCATCCTGACAGACTGGGGCCTGCCAGTCAGAAAGTCCAGTAGCCAGTCACAGAGGATGGGGTGCAGGCCAAGTGAAGACAGTTTGTCGGTGAGTTTGTGAGGGATGACCGTGTTGAAGGCGGAGCTGTAGTCGACAAAGGGCATCCTGATGTAGGAGTCCTTATCTTCCAGGTGGAAGAGAGAAAAATGGAGTGCTGCAGCAATAGCGTCTGAGGTGGACCTGTTGGGCCAGCAGGCACACTACAGGGGGTCCAGGATATCCGGTATGCTGTCCTGAATGAGGGGCAGCACCACTCTCTCAAAGCACTTCGTGATGATTGGAGTGAGTGCTACTGGTCTGTAATCATTCAGGCAGGTCAGCTGGTTCCTTTTGGGGAGGGGGACGATGGTTGTGGGTTTGAAGCAGGAGGGGACTGTGTTCTGGTTGAGGGAGAGGTTGAAGATGGATGTGAGAACGTTAGTGAGCTCGGCAGCACATGCTCTGAGAGCCCGCCCAGGGATGTTGTCTGGTCCTGCTGCCTTGCGGGGGTTGATATTCCTCAGTGCTTTGTTTACCTGGCCTGATGAGACTTTTAGTGGAGGGGGAGGGTGCATGTGTGCATGCTTCCTCTCTGCACTGTAGCTGGTGGTCTCAAAGCGGATGTAAAAGATGTTGAGATCGTCCGGCAGGCTGTCTGGTGGAGCTTGTGGTGCTGCTGTTGGCCCTCTTGCAGTCTGTGATGTGTTGCAGGCCATGCCACATGTGCCCCAGGTCAGGAGTGGAGTCGAGACTGTCCAGCTTTTCTCTGTACTGCCTCTTGGCTGTTGTCATAGCCCTCCTCAGTCCATACTTTGCAGCTTTGTACTTGGCCTCATTTCCTGATTTAAATGCAAGAGAGCGACGTACCTGTGGTTTGTTTGTTTCAGCTTTTGTCTGTAGGCCGGGTACATAAAAAGGGAGATGTGATCTGACTGTTGGAAGTGGGGGCGGGGTGCCGCGGTAGATAGTAGGGATGGCATTTCAGCAGTAAAAACTCCACATCAGGCAAACAGTGCTTCCTGATGCAGGTAATATTTAAATGATTTCTTGATTGAGAACAGGTGTGGCAGTAACCAGGCCTGGGTGTGGCTAGAGAAATTGAACTCAGCTTTCCAAAGATGTTATAAACCACAGTTAATTTATGTTTTAATGGGGGGGGGGGGGTGTCACTTTTTCACACAGGGCCATGTAGGTTTAGATTTTTTTTTTTACCCCTAATAATAAACACCTTCATTTAAAAACTGCATTTTGTGTTTACTTGTGTTGTCTTTGTCTAATATTTAAGTTTGTTTGATGATCTTAAACATTTAAGTGTGACAAACCTACAAAAAAAAAAAAGAGAAATCAGGAAGGGGGCAAACACTTTTTCACACCACTGTATCATGCAGTGCTTTAATCTTGCTATTAAGTGCCTAGGCCTAATCTAATTTGCAAAATATGATGACCAGCATGCTGAATAAATTAATTTAATCAGCATGCTGGTCATCATACAGTGTAAATATCCTTGAACATCTTAATTTACTTGTGTGCTGGTCATCAATGCATAGTAGTCATGATGGTGGTACACATATGATGACTAAATTATTTATAATATGCTTATCAGGAATAGTGATCACCAAGGACATCTAAGGAGGACTTTTGATTTCTGATCATCTGACAGTGTTTATATCTGTGCTAAATTATTCCTGATGCTGGTTGTCAACTACTGATTACCAATCAACACTGGCTGAACTCTACATACAGATTTTTGTTGATTCCCAGTCACCTTTAACTGCACCATTGCCTGGTCCCCAGTCCAGGATGTGTAAGCAGGAGGGAAGGTGTTATGTTTTGTATCAGAATCCTAAAACTGATGAAGATAATTATATAAGAATTAGCATTAGAACTTAACTTTTATTCCGTTTGGTGCCTATTTATCACAGTGTGACAAATTATTTCAATATATGGTTAGTCTATACTAGTTAAGTAGGCTATGTATAGCAAGGCCTAGATCTACATCATCACAGAAAATATGTGAGGCCTTTTCCCTTAGATTTTTTACCTCAGTTTAAATAGGACCTTTGTGAAAAGGTTGTGATCCCATATTTTGCTAATTAGATTAGGCCTAGGCACTTAATTCTACCACCCGTTCTATCCACGTTCACCCAGTATGTCATATGCCACACTAGAGACAATAAAACACTGGACTTATTCTACGCAAACACTAAGGAGGCGTACACCTCATCACCACTCCCCCCACTCGGGAGATCGGATCACAACTTGGTTCATCTCCGACCAGTGTACAAACCCCTAGTGCACAGACAACCTCCAGTCATGCGCACAGTGAAGTTATGGTCTGAGGAGGCAATGGACGCTCTAAAGGACTGTTTTGAAACCACTGCCTGGGAGCAGCTCTGCGATCCACATGGTGAGGACATCGATGGTCTCACTCACACCATCACGGACTACATCAGCTTCTGTGTGGACAACACTGTACCCACCAAGACCATACGGTGTTGCTCGAACAACAAACCTTGGATCAACCCTGAGATAAAAACACTTCTGAGAGAGAAGAAGGGGATCTTCAGGTCGGGGAACAGGGAGATGCTGAAGTCCGTACAGACGGAGCTGAGGAGGAAGATCAGAGAAGGCAAGGACAGCTTCAGGAAGAAGATGGAGGACAAGCTGCAACAGAGCGACATCAGCGGGGTCTGGAGAAACCTTAAAACCATCTCTGGGCTCCAGAATACCTCCCCCCAGGCCACGGGGGGCAGGGAGTGGGCGAACAATCTGAACCTGTTTTTTAATAGGTTTGACCAACCGCCCTCCCCCCCCCCGACTGCACAACAACCACTGCTGCCTCTGAAGACATCGAGTCCTGCTGTCCACACCCCACTCCACCATCACCCCCCCACTCCCAACACACAGCCCCCCCAACATGACCCTCACTAAGACCCAGGTGAGGACGGAGCTGAGGAAAATCAAGGCGAGGAAGGCGTCGGGACCGGACGGCATCAGCGCAAAGCTCCTCAAGTCCTGTGCAGACCAGCTGTGTGGGATTGTGGAGCACATCTTCAACCTGAGCCTGAAGCTGGGGAGGGTACCAGAGTTGTGGAAAACATCTTGTGTGGTACCTGTATCAAAGACTTCCCACCCCAAAGATCTGAACAGCTACAGACCAGTGGCCCTGACGTCCCACATGATGAAGACCCTGGAGAGACTGCTCCTTGCTCATCTCCGCCCCCTGGTGGGACCAGCGATGGATCCACTCCAGTTCGCCTACCAGCATGGCATTGGGGTGGAGGATGCGGTGATCTTCCTCCTTCACCGTTCTCTGTCCCACCTGGAGAAGCCCGGGAATGCGGTGTTCATGTTCTTTGACTTCTCCAGTGCTTTCAACACAATCCAACCGATGATCCTGAAGGACAAGCTGCTGTGCGCAGGGGTGGACCAGCACCTGTCATCATGGATCCTGGACTACCTCACTAACCGGCCACAGTTTGTGAGAACCTGGGACTGTGTGTCCGACACGATCATCGGTAGCACGGGGGCCCCCCAGGGAACGGTTTTGGCTCCATTCCTGTTCACCCTTTATACTGCGGACTTCTCACACAACACAATACACTGCCATCTACAGAAGTTCTCTGACGACTCTGCGATCGTTGATCTCATCTCCAACGGAGATGAAGCTGAGTACAGAGGACTTATCCAGGACTTCGTGGACTGGTGCCATCGTTACTGCCTCCAGATCAACGCGAGGAAAACTAAGGAGCTGGTGGTGGACTGCCGCAGGCAAGGACAACCCCTCACAGCACCAGTAAATATACAGGGAACTGACATCGAGATGGTGACATCCTACAACCTGGGTGTTCATCTGAACAATAAACTAGACTGGTCACACAATACTGATGCACTCTACAAGAAGGGACAGCACAGGCTGTTCCTACTGAGGAGACTCAGGTCTTTTGGTGTACAAGGGGCGCTGCTGAAGACATTCTACGACACGGTGGTGGCATCAGCCATCACTTTTGGAGTGGTCTGCTGGGGCAGTGGTGTTACAGCAGCCGATAGGAAGAGACTGAACAAACTGATCAAGAAAGCTAGCTCTGTCCTGGGGAAACGCCTTGACCCAGTGGAGGAGATGGGAGAGAGAAGGATGGTGGCTAAACTGCCATCTCTGCTGGAGTCCGAGTCCCACCCTATGCAGGACATACTGAATGCACTAAGGAGCTCATTTAGCAGCAGACTACATCATCCTAGGTGCACAACCGAGAGGTTTCGCAGGTCCTTCCTACCTATGGCTGTCAGACTGTATAACCTAAGCAGGGCTGCTCGCAGGGATAGCAAAAAAACGTGACAACCTAACAGTATTGAATGCTAAAGACGCAACAGACTTACACAATGGTCCCCTCCGGTATACAACTAGGAAAATACCAGTCGCTATGGAGGGGGACAATATGTATGGGTACGTAATCATACCATGTAGGATAACTAAGTAGACGGTTATGCTGTTCATTCCATCTAGCTACAATGCTCCGCACTGTTTGTGTTTATATATTTATATATTTATTCCATCTAGCGACAGTGCTCCGCACTGTGTTTATGTATTTATATATTTATATGTACATATATATACTCGCTGCTCTTGTTTTTTCTTGTCTTCTGATTGTTGCTCTGAGTGTTGCTATCCCTGTGCTGTTGCAATCCTGGAATTTCCCCATTGTGGGACTAATAAAGGCTTATCTTATCTTATCTTATCTTATCTTAATAGTGCCTAGGCCTAATCTAATTAGCAAATTAAAGCACTGCATGATATTTTAATTTACTCATATAGGACTATCATTAGGAGTATTATTATGACGACATGCCTAAACACACTTATTGCATGTACTTGCCTTGGCTCGACTTTTCTAATTATCTAGCCTTCCCACGGCCGCTGAACATAATGTCAACTTGATTTCTATAGTTCACCGGTTTAGCAAGATTATAGGCTGTGTCTCCATACCAAGAAGTTCGAAATCTTTTCATTCTTTGGAAAGTTATTGAGGTAAAAGTAGCACCATTCACTACTAAACCCATTCATTCTCCATTGACTCACTTAGTGTTTTAGGTGTACCAATATGGCGGCCACAGAGTCTTCGGTGGCTTCTCTTCTGCCGGCCGGTGCGCTATCCATTGTTTTTCAGATTTACAGTTCAGATTTTCAGATTTACAGTTGTAATCTGTACAGATTACAGATTGTCAGTTTTACAGATCAGTGGCCTCTTGATTCCACGGAAAATAACAAATGTAACCACTAGATGGCAGCAAAAACATATTCACATTCCTAGTGCATTCTCACGGTGACCGCTGTTGTAATAAATGAGCGTGCCTCTATAGATGTAAATGCTGTCTGCAGATGTTGCATTACAAAGTTTTCAGCTAACTTTGGATGAGTATACTTTACAGTGGAATCAAATGAGTCTTAAAACTTGACTACTCAAACAAGTAGCTTATTAGTGCACAACATTTGCATTTCTTCTTCTTTTAACTTTATTCTGGTAATTTTATTTAGAGTGGGCAAGAATGGGCTTGCACAGACTTAGAAATCAGTCAAGAGGAAAACTGACAAATTCTCTCTAAGGGTTCCTCCCATCACCAGCCATTAAGTCATATGTCTCTGATCCAATTATTTTGCTGTTTTTACTTTAAACACCATGACATTGCTGTCATTCATTTCCTTCTCCTTCAATTTTAATGTTGCACAGTAATGCCTTCATCCTAGCTAATGGTGAATACTTTTCTGATGATATTATAACATTGTCAATATTGAGGTATAGTATATCTCAGGGGTCACCAACTAAAAGTGCAAGCGGTCCAATAAGTCAGTCCTCCTTCCCAGCTGAGGTCTGAATTAGGGCTGGGGATCTTTAGGCACCTCACATTACAATTATGATTCAGGGTCTTTGAGGGTTGGCAGTTCAATTCCCACTCTCCCCAGGCATCGTGCTGTTGTGTCCCTGGACAAGAGACTTTACCCATCTTGCCTCCAGTGTCCATGACACTGGGCATACATGTGTATAAATTATTATTATAAATATTTGGTAGTGGTCGGAGAGGCCGTTCGCGCGGGTTGGAAGCCATTTTTCTGCCAGTCTGCCCCAGGGCAGCTGTAGCTACAGTAGCAGTTTACCACTACCTCTGTCTGTGGAGTGAATGAATAATGGCTACATTGTAAAGCGTCTTTCAGTGTCTATGAAAAGCATTATATAAATCTGATACATTATTATTATTATTATTTGATTCTAAAATGATTCTTGATGCATTTGTGTTTTCCAGGATTTTTTCCTCTCACTGTGTGACAGCTTGGTACGTTTAAAGCCAGGTGTTTGCAGTGACCCATGAATTTACTTCAAACATCTTTTAATAAAAGAAATGGAAGAGAAATGTGACAAGTCCCATGGACAAATTTATCTAAAAATGTGCTTTTAAGAACTGTCATCTTTTCATGGACATTCTTTAAGAAAACCACAGCTGCCTCCAGTAAGGCCAATATCATTTGCTTTTACACATTATCTTATTAAGCAGATGTTTTGCTGCTTTTAGTTCTGTATTTAAAAAAAAATCTAATAAATTTTTTGCTCAGTTTCAAATAAAACGTTGTGGCCGACACACATTGTGGGCTCACGTTGCCACAGAGACAGGACTGCATGTGTATTGTGGGGTGTCACATCTGCAAGGACAGAGGACTCGAATCTGCAGAAGATAACAAGGAAGTGTGAGATTTGTCTCTTTGTCCCACAGAACATGCCCCGGAGAGAATTCCGGTTCATCAGGAAATGAAAGACAATAGGTGAAGATTCAAAGGGATGCTTTGTAACTGTATGTTTACTGAAGACACCATGTGACTTGAATCCTGATGCTGGAAACGTATAAAAGGGTGTTGAGATATGATTCTTTCTCTTTCCTGCTTTGAGAATGCTAGAAGCTGTGTTCTGTCAAATAAAGCTGGTTTATGACTAAACTCAGCCTCGTCATTTGAGCACATCTTCTACACTGGTGACCTACGACGGAAAATGAGCAGACAGAATTGTCCCGAACAGGGCTCGGTGGAAGCCAGCCTGATGGCCGCCTCCACGATCCGGCTGCCCGATTTCTGGCAGCACAGCCCGCGCTCATGGTTTAGCGCAGTCGAGGCGCAGTTCAACCTCCGGAGAATCTCCAACGACGACACAAGATTCTACCACGTGGTAGCAAAGCTGGACAGCAACACGGTCCAGAGAGTGGAGGATCTGGTTAACCATCCACCAGACAGCGACAAGTACAACGCATTGAAGGACGCGCTGATCAGCCATTTCACCCCCTCAGTCCAACAACGAGCAGAGGGGCTCCTGGCGCTGACGGAGGCAGAAAACGATAGACCTGCGGACCTGATGGTGAAGATGCTGCAGCTCAAAGCCTCTGAGGATGGTGAATTCATTTTCGCCCACCTTTTCCTCCGAACCCTACCACCAGCAGTGAGAGTGGCCCTGGCAGAGTCGCCCCGATTGGCCAGGCGAGACTACCATGGGTTGAGCAAAGAGGCGCAGCGGTTGGTCGACGCCCACAAGCGGAACGCGGTTTCGGCCGCGGCGGCCAGTCCGGGAACGGCGTCCGGAGACAGCGCAGGTCCAGCGGCCGCGGCGCCAGACGGCGGCGGCAACGGGAGCCAGACGACGCGGAGCGGAGGACAGCCCGTGCTTCTACCACCGCCGTTTTGCAGAGAGAGCGCACAGGTGCGTCCCACCGTGCAACTTTAAGCGCCAGGGAAACGCCAAGACCGAGGGCCGGTAGCAGCTGCGACCCTCGGCAACGAGAACAGGCTGCTTTACCTGACGGATGCATGCTCGGGGAAACAGTTCCTCGTGGACACGGGCTCTCAGCTGAGCTTCGTCACACCCACCTACGCGGAACGGCTGTCGCCTTCTAAAGCCCCCTGGGTGTCAGTGTCAGCAGTGAACGGCTCCACGATTAAAACGTTCGGTGAGAGGACCATGCTTCTGTCCTTACAGGGCCGTTCATTTGAGTGGACATTTATTGTAGCCAGCAGTCAGTTTCAACATGTTAGGGGCTGATTTTTTGTGCTCACATGGTTTATTGGTTGACCTTGCTAATAGACGTCTGATTAATGCACTGTCCTTTCATTCTATTCCCTGCACAGCTCGGGTGGCCCCGCCAACTGCACATGCCAGCGTCTCAGCTGCGGGTGGTAAGTTTCACACTTTGCTTGCTCAGTTCCCAGCACTCACAGTCCCCACGTTTTCGGCAACGGTGGCCAAACATGGGGTAGAACATTTCATAACAACCACAGGCCCTCCCGTTTTTGCAAAAGCTCGGCGCTTGGACCCAGCTAAACTGGCCATCGCGCGCAAGGAGTTCACTAATCTGGAAAAACTGGGCATTGTTAGACGCTCCAAGAGCCCTTGGGCTTCGCCGTTACACATGGTCCCAAAGGCTGACGGCTCGTGGCAACCTTGCGGCGATTTCCGCAGGTTGAACAACGTTTCAGCTCATGACCGCTACCCGATTCCGCACATTCAGGATTTTTCTGTTCATTTGGCGGGGGCACGCATTTTTTCTAAAATAGACTTGGTGTGCGGCTACCACCAGGTTCCAGTGCGCGCGCAGGATGTACCCAAAACAGCGGTCATAACCCCTTCCGGCCTTTTTGAGTTCTTGCGCATGCCTTTTGGCCTCAAGGGGGCCGCGCAGACTTTCCAACGCATGATGGATGCAGTTTTACGCGACCTGCCTTTCGTGTTCGTTTATTTGGACGATATTTTGGTAGCCAGCGCGTCCGAAGGCGAACATGAAAAACACCTCACAGCAGTTTTCCGGAGCTGGCAGAGCACGGGTTAATAGTTAACCCAGCGAAGTGCCAGTTTGGGTTGGCGCAGATTGATTTTTTGGGACATCGCGTTTCGGCAGAGGGAGCGGTTCCCCTTCCAAATAAAATGCGTGCCATAACGGATTTTCCGCAACCTCAAACGGTCAAGGCGCTTCAGGAGTTTCTAGGGATGGTTAATTTTTACAACCGATTCCTCCCAAGCACAGCACGACTCATGCAGCCATTGTACACCGCGTTAAAAAAACAAAAGCCCGCAAATAAAGTTGAATGGACTCCGGAGCGGGAGCGCGCTTTTGCCCAGGTCAAATCAGCCCTGGCAAATGCAGTTTTGTTAGCGCACCCAGTTCCAAAGGCCCGCATGGCGCTCACCACTGACGCTTCCGATGTAGCGGTGGGGGCGGTAGTTGAACAGTTTGTGGCAGGTACCTGGCAACCCCTCGCGTTTTTCAGCAGGACTTTGCGCGATAGTGAACGGAAATACAGCGCGTTTGATAGGGAGCTTTTGGCCCTACACTTGGCCATCCGTCATTTTCAGTTCTGGTTAGAGGGGCGACGTTTCACCGCTTTTGTGGATCATAAAACGCTAACGTTTGCGATGGCCAAAATTTCAGAACCCTGGTCAGGCCGGCAACAAAGGCAACTAGCCGCAATATTGGAGTTCACTACTGATATTCAGCATGTCGCGGGTAAACACAATGTTGTGGCAGACTGCCTCTCGCGTGCAGTAGCACCGCCAAGCCCCATAGGGGCAGACTCTGTAGCCATGGCCGCGGGCCCGGGCAGCGACGCGGGAGCGCGCGCAGCCCCGGTCTGTGTTGGGTTAGATTATGCAGCCATGGCTGCGGAGCAGGTTAACGATGCGGACGTGCGCGCGCGTGCCCCCGCCCCGTGGTGCCAGCCGCGTGCCGTCGCCGCGTTTTTGATTTGGTCCATTCTCTCGCACACCCGGGGGTGCGCGCATCGATCAAATTGGTGGGGGAGAAATTTGTTTGGCCCGGGTTGCGCAAACAGGTCAAGGAATGGGCAGCAGCCTGCGTAGCGTGTCAGCGAGCCAAAATACACAGACACACTAAGGCCCCGTTAGAACCTTTTCACATGTGCATGTTGACTTGGTCGGCCCGCTTCCGTTATCACACGGGCACACACATCTTTTGACGATGGTAGATCGCACCACGCGCTGGCCAGAGGCGATTCCTCTGACATCAACCACAGCGGAAGAAGTTGCGCGAGCATTTTTAGCAGCGTGGGTTGCGCGTTTTGGTGTACCGTCGGACATAACGTCCGACAGGGGTCCCCAATTTATTTCCGAGCTATGGTCATCGATGGCCTGCAGCGTGGGGGTGAAGATTCATCGCACCACCGCGTATAACCCCCAGGCTAATGGTTTATGCGAACGCTTTCACAGGTCATTGAAAGCAGTCCTCAGAGCGTCGCTAACGGATACAAATTGGGTAGACAAACTTCCATGGGTTTTATTGGGGTTGTGTTCTGCACCTAAGGAAGATTTGCATGCTTCCCCGGCTGAATTAGTTTTTGCACAACCGCTCCGTTTGCCGGGGGAATTTCTTCCCGATAATTCCGCACCTAATGGCCCCCCTGCTCAGCTGTGGCAGAGCGGCTCAGGAGCAAACACGGTCCCTGGCCCAGTCCATCACAGTTTCCCACACGTTTTTGTGCCAAAGGCTTTAAAAAATGCAGAGTTTGTTTTTGTTAAACATGATGCTCAGCGTCCAAGTTTGCGGCCGTTTTACGACGGACCGTTTCGAGTGCTGGAGACCGGGCAGAAGCATTTTCTGCTAGATTTAGGGGGCAGAAGGGAGCTGATTTGCATAAACAGGCTCAAACCCGCTTTTGTTCTGGCTGACGAGGCGGTGCAGCTCGCGAGGCCCCCCCGCCGTGGCAGGCCGCCGAGAGGACATTCTCCAAAGTCTTCACAGAAAGGTGCTAACAGCTTTAATCCACAGGTGCAGAGAGATGTTGCAGGTGCAGCCAAGCCAGGTTGCAGCAGATTCGGCAGAAGGTTAAAACCTAGGCAGTTGGTGGATTGATTAGCGACGTATGGAGTGCTTTGTGTTTTTCTTTTTTTTTGTTATGCCATGCAGGTTTTGCCTTACTAGACGTTTGGGGGGGGGGGGTAGTGTGGCCGACACACATTGTGGGCTCACGTTGCCACAGAGACAGGACTGCATGTGTATTGTGGGGTGTCACGTCTGCAAGGACAGAGGACTCGAATCTGCAGAAGATAACAAGGAAGTGTGAGATTTGTCTCTTTGTCCCACAGAAGATGCCCCGGAGAGAATTCCGGTTCATCAGGAAATGAGAGACAATAGGTGAAGCTTCAAAGGGATGCTTTGTAACTGTATGTTTACTGAAGACACCATGTGACTTGAATCCTGATGCTGGAAACGTATAAAAGGGTGTTGAGATATGATTCTTTCTCTTTCCTGCTTTGAGAATGCTAGAAGCTATGTTCTGTCAAATAAAGCTGGTTTATGACTAAACTCAGCCTCGTCATTTGAGCACATCTTCTACAATGTAATAATTTAGTCATGATAATACAGGGGAACACTAAATGTGTTTTTTGACTCCAAATAAATAGCTCTAAAATTCTAAGATCTACAATTTAAATCCTAAAAATTGAAAGTTTTACAGGAGAACACAAACTAAATTACATACATTTAAAAAAGATTAATATCTTAAAAACCAAAAAATTTCAACTGTAGGGGAAACCCCCACAGTTGCAGAAAGACCCCAGCAATCAGGCAATCCCCTGTGAGCAAGCGCTTGGTGATGGTGGAGAGGAAAAACTCCCTTTTAACAGGAAGAAACCTCCAGCAGAACCAGGCTCGGGGAGGGGCAGTCATCTGCTGCGACTGGCTGGGAAGGGGGGGGGGGTGAGGGGATAGAGAAGAAGAAGAAAAGAATAGACATTTAGAAAGCAAACAGCATGATGGGGACTCAATCTATGGGAGAGAACAAACAGATGTTAATGACCAGCAAAAATATTTAATTGAGAGTGAAGAAAGGAGTGAAGCCCAGTGCATTGTTGGAGATCCCCCGGCTGTCTAAACGTATTAGCAGCATAACTAAGGGAGAGTTCAGGAGCAGACGATCCCACCCTAATTAAAGGCTATATCAAAAAGGAAGGTTTTAACCCTATTCTTAAAAACAGAAATTGAGTTTGACTCCCGAATCCAGATTGGGAGCTGGTTCCACAGGAGAGGAGCTTGATAACTGAAGGCTCTGCCTCCCATTGTACCTTTGGAGATTCTAGGTCTTACAAGTAATCCTGCATTTTGGGAGTGTAGTGCTCTGTTAGGATAACAGGGTAGAATTAGATATTTTAAATAAAAAGGGACCAGATTATTTAGAGCTTTGTAAGTGAGAGGAAGGAATTTAAACTTAATTCTAAACTCTATGGGAAGCCAGTGAAGGGAGGCCAGAACTTGAGAGATATGATCTCTCTTTCTAGCAGCTGTTAAAACTCTTGCTGCAGCATTTTGGATCAACCGAAGACTTTTTAAAGATGTTTTAGGACAACCTGATAATAAAGAGTTACAATAATCTAATCTAGAGCTAACAAAAGCGTGGATTGGTTTCTCAGCATCACCCTGAGAGGAGATTCTCCTAATCTTGGTAATATTATGCAAATGATAGAAGGCAGTCTTAGAAACAAGTTTAATATGTGAATTAAAAAAAAACAGATCTTGATCAAAAATAACTCCAAGGTTCCTCATAGAGCTATTAAGAGAAAGAGTCAGATTCGTCGGCCTCCGTCGGTCTATGATGACCATGGAAGAGAATCCTAAACGTCTACTCTGCTGGAACAGCACCGCCTGTGGCTGAACAGGCCGATGCGCACCAGTGTTCTACCTTCCAGCGTTGGGCGTTGGTAGGATTCAAGCCTGGGCAGGAAGATATGGAGGACAAGATGTTACCCATGCAGCATGTCCCCCCTCTCCACGTCACTGATTAATCCAAAGGAACAGCAGGGCTGCTATAGTTTGGCACCAGCGCTGTCGCAGGAGCTGCCAGAACGATGTTGAGCACAACAGAGAACTGCCTTAGGGGCTCCGACTCCGGATTTTTCCTCAGGGTTGACTTCCGAAGCCTTTCCCGTGATCGGGTGTGCCGCAAGGCAGCGGAGGTTTGAAATCAGGGTTTACTTTCCCCTAGATGGGCTACCTTCCCAGGTTGACGAGCCACCATCTACAGGAAGCATCTGGTTTTAAGGCGCCAGAGATCCGCCCTCGCCCCTTCTCCTATTAGTAAAAGCAGTTCCGCCGGGCTTAGAGACTAAACCACACGGGCAGGCTAGGAGTTGGACTTAGTTGTCAGAGGCTTTTCGAGACGCACGCCGTAAGGAGCATTTTATGAGCACTGGGAGCTTAACCCCAGTGCCACTCCTGGCTATGACAACCTTGGAACCAAGAGAAAGAGTAACTGCATCCAAACTAAGAGTTTGATTTGGAAAGGTATTTCTAAGGTTTTTTGGACCAACTAGAATGACTTCAATCTTATCTGAATTTAATAGCAGTCATCCAAGCTTTAATTTCCTGAACACAGGCTTCTAACTTGGCTAATTGATTACTATTATCTGGCTTCATTGACAGGTATAATTGTGTATCATCTGCATAACAATGAAAATATATGCAGTGCTTTCTAATAATGTTGCCTAATGGAAGCATATAAACTAAAAAGAATAGGGTCTAGCACAGATCCCTGTGGAACTCCATGAGTGAGCTTTGAGTTGGAAGAAAACTCATTATTGACATGAACAAACTGGAACCTATCAGATAAATAAGATCTAAACCACTGCAACAAAATTCCACTAAGTCCAACATGGTGTTCTAATCTATCAAGTAGAATATTATGATCGATAGTATCAAAAGCTGCACTAAGGACAAGTACAGAAACAAGTCCATTATCAGATGCAATAAGGAGGCCATTAGTGATCTTCACTAAAGCTGTTTCAGTACTATAGTGGATTCTAAACCCAGATTGAAACTCTTCAAATAAACCATTTCCCTGCAAGTGGTCAAATAATTACGTAGCAACAACTCTTTCTAAGATTTTTGAAATGAAAGGCAGATTAGATCTTGGTCTATAGTTAGCTAAAATTCCTGGATCCATCGTTGGCTTTTTGAGTAAGGGTTTAATTACAGCAGTTTTAAAAACCTGCGGTACATGGCCTAATGTTAATGAAGAATTGATTATTTGAAGAATAGAGCTACCTATAAAAGGGAAGACTTCTTTAAATAACCTGGTATGAATAGGGTCTAAAAGACAAGTTGAAGGCTTGGATGAGGAAATTATTTTATCTAACTCTAAAAGGTCAATTGGAGTAAACTCATCCAAACAGATTGTCATGATTTGCCCCTCGGGGCAGAGAGGAAGACATATGCGCTGGACTGTGAAGTTGTGAGATTTATTTTTAAACAAAAGGTGCACAAAACAACTGAAAGACATGAGGGGATACACCCAGTAAGGAAACGAGAAAAACAGAGAATATTTAAACTTACGTTTAGAAGTAATCCCAAGAGTCAAGACCGCAGCAAGGACAGCAAGGCGCAGCAGTCTTAAATAAGGCATAACATAATATGCTGCAGGTGTGGATACTAGAGCGGGCAGGAGAAGACAATGATTGATAATCTGGACCAGCTGAGGGCCAAGAGAGGGGAGAGATTGGAGCTGACAGCTGACAGGACACCTCCCACACGCAGCACCGTCCTGGGAGCGCCAGTGACAGCTGTCAACCCGAGGGAAAACACAACAGTAAGGAATTTACAGAATAAAATATCAACAAGTACAGACAGAAATAAATACAAATTGATACCAAGTAAGAGCATGTCAAAACTAAGACATAACCAGGAAAATAGAAAACAGCACAAGAATAACGAAAATCAAAAAGTATAAAATACCACAAATATGTAAATATAAAGAAAAAGCCATGAGACCGAGCCTGGCGGAAACCTCCAGCTCTCTGCTCATGACACAGATATCAATTGAAGGAGTTGTAGTAGTTACTGTATTTAAGTTAACGATGGCAAGAATCTGACTGATTTTTATCTCTGATAGATGAAATTTTATTATTGAAAATGTTCATAAAGTCCTAACTAGTCAGCTCCAAGGGAATGCTAGGATTGACAGAGTCCTGACTCTTTGTCAGCCTGACTACAGTGCTGAAAAGAAACCTGGGATTATTCTTGTTCTCTTCTATTAATGTAGAATAATAACTTGTTCTAGCTTTCCTAAGAGATTTTTTTTTAAAAATTAGAAGATGATTTGTCCAAGCTAAATAGATTTCATCTAATTTAGTGGAGCGCCATTTTCTTTCTAATTGACGAGTCTTCTGTTTTAAGCTATGAATTTCTGTGTTGAACCAAGGAGTTAGAAATCTCTGATTTGACTTTTTCTTTTTTAAAGGGGCCATCAGGTCTAGAGTCTGATGCAGGGAAGCTGTAGTACTATAGTCCATGCTATCAATTACAGAAGGAGCAAGCTCTACATAGCTTATTTCTGTTGTGTTGACACATGGCATAGAGGAAACTGCTTAAATTTGGTAACAGCATCATCTTGTGTACTAATAATGCACAAGCTCGCAGCTTCTCCATTCTTTTCAGGTCCAACGCTACCATTTACGTCTGGAAAGCCTCATACCAACAAGGCCACGGCACAGACGGCTCCCCCGGGAGCTCCAGGAATGAACGAATTGGTGTTCCACACGCCTCCATGAGTTTGCCTCTCATTGCCAAATGTTATGTCGTAACTCGTAGACAAGGAAGATGCCAGGAGTGGAGCTGAACACTACTTTATAAAACCAGCTGGGCTCTGTACACCCGACCGCACATGCAGCCGCTTGGCAGAGGAAAAGTGGAAGAGACCGCCCCTCTACCAGCAGCCCCTCTTATACCACCAGAGGTGAGGGAACCGGAAACCAGGGCTGCCATCCCGTACCACACAAATAAGAGCACCAATAATAACAGTATATGAACACTGAACAAATACATAATACCCTGGTATATGTTATCAAATCATTTCATTATAAAAGAAAATGGACAGTAATATATTAAATATTTGCTGAGCCCAACTAGAAAACAATGATTTAAACACTGAGCTAAACAGTAATGTATGGTGGTGCCATTAAAGGTCAGGTAGGCATGAAACACACGGCAGGCAGTATTTGATGTGTGTTTGCAACATTTCTTCCTTTAGTTTTCATAAAACCTGTAAATTTACAAGAAAAGGTCACACATTTACAAAATACAAGTCACAAAATTGCAAGAAAAGATTTGCAAAAATGCATATTTTTTGACTTCTCATAAATTTGTGACCATTTCTTATAAATTACTTTTTTTCTCATAAATTAAGGCGCTTTTACACTAGGGTCAGTACGGTATGGTTCGGTATGGTTCGGCACGGTTTGTCCACTTTTCCATTAGGCACCGGAAGTCCTTACAGTTCTGTTTTTTTAGAACTATTGTAGAGGATGCCTTTTCACAGACGAGACTGAGTTTATTTCTCAGAAAAGGTTTATTGTGAGGCTACATCCTCTATCAAGCAAAGTATCTCAGCAAAGAGACAGAACAATCATTCTTCACAACTCTTATATTCTCCAGAGCCACAAAACCCCCAACATCAAATATCACACCCCCAACCCACAGTCCTTCAGTAAACATATAGCCTCCGAGGCTCCTTGGCGTCTCCATTGTCTCTCAACTCTTCAGCCTCGGGGGTCCTGCTGGGACATTCTCTCTGACTTCCCGTCTCTCAAGAAACCACTTCACACCTCCCGAGGTCTCTGCCGGGTCAGGTCCTCTTGGCCGTTTAGACGTGAAGCCTCCAGAGTATGCACCGTCATGCCTACTAAGTATATGTGAGGGAACATGCATACCATACATGCATACCATATATGCGCCCTAAATGTGCGCCATATAACCCCCCCCCAAACGTCTAAATAAGGACAACTTACACCCCAGATGCATAGAATCATGACATATCACACAGAACGAAAAAAAAAATTGGCACAACATATCACACATCCAACTGCTTGGGCTTCAACCTCCTGCCATATCTGCTGTGAACAGGTCTCGCTCTACCTGTAGCTGTCTCTTGCATCTGTGGATCAGAGTAATTAGCACATCGTTGTGAAAGCTTAGAAGAGTGTTTCCCCGGTGGCCTGCCACGACGGGGGCCCCTGGCTACTTGCACTTGTTCATCAGCTAACACAAAAGCGGGTTTGAGTCTGTTAATGCAGACTAATTCCCTCCTGTCTCCCAAATCGAGCAAAAAATGCTTTTCCCCGGTTTCTAACACTCTGAACGGTCCATCATAAGGTGGTCTTAAACCTAACCTCTGTGCGTCGTGTCTAACAAAGACGAATTCTGCATTCTTTAAGGCTTTAGGCATGAAAACTCATGGGAAACTGTGATGAACTGGGCCGGGAAGGGTGTTTGATCCCACGTTGCTCTGCAGCAGCTGAGCGGGGGGGCGATCTGGTGCGGGGTTCTCAGGAAGGAATTCTCCCGGTAACCGGAGAGGTTGGGCGAAGACTAGCTCGGCCGGAGAGGCTTGTAGATGTTCCTTAGGTGCTGAACGCAACCCTAATAAAACCCATGGAAGTTTATCCACCCAATTTGTGTCCGTGAGAGCCGCTCTGAGGGCTGCTTTCAATGACCGGTGAAAGCGTTCGCACAAACCGTTGGCCTGGGGGTTATACGCAGTCGTGCGATGAATTTTCACCCCCAGGCTGAGTGCCATGGATGACCAGAGCTCGGAAACAAATTGGGGTCCTCTGTCAGACGTTATGTCCGACGGGACTCCAAAGCGCGCAACCCAAGCCGTTAAAAAAGCGCGTGCAACATCTGCTGCTGTGGTTGACGCCAGGGGGACCGCCTCTGGCCAGCGTGTGGTGCGGTCTACCATAGTTAGAAGGTGTGTGAACCCCTGTGACAGCGGGAGGGGTCCCACCAAGTCGACATGCACGTGGTCGAAGCGTTTGGCCGGGATGTGAAAAGGTTCTAGAGGGGCTTGCGTGTGCTTGTGTACCTTTGCTCTTTGACACGCTGCGCAGGCTGCAGCCCATTCTTTGACCTGTTTACGCAGCCCCGGCCAAACAAATTTCTCTCCCACCATTTTGATCGATGCGCGAACGCCCGGATGTGCCAGCGAATGTATTAAGTCAAAAACATGGCGACGCCACGCAGCTGGAACCACGGGGCGGGGGCGCCCCGTAGAGATATCGCAGATTAGAGGGGGCATACCTCTTTGATGCACCCTGTGCTCCAGCCTTAACCCTGTTGGTCCAGACTGGAGCGCGCGCACATCTGCATCATTAACCTGCTTGGCGGCCATGGCTGCATAATCTAACCCAACGCAGACCGGGGCTGCGAGCGCTTCCGCGCCGCAAGCCTGGCCCATGTCTACAGCCACCAAGTCTGCCCCCTGGGGGCCTGGAATTGCAACTGCGCGCGAGAGACAATCTGCCACTACATTGTGTTTGCCTGCCACGTGTTGAATATCGGTGGTAAACTCCGAAATCGCGGCCAGCTGTCTCTGTTGTCAGCCCGACCAAGGCTCTGAAATTTTAGCCATTGCAAATGTTAATGGTTTGTGGTCTACAAACGCGGTGAAACGGCGCCCTTCCAACCAGAACTGGAAGTGGCGGATGGCCAAATGCAGGGCTAAAAGCTCCCTATCGAACGCGCTGTATTTACGCTCGTTATCGCGCAATGTTTTGCTGAAAAATGCAAGTAGTTGCCAGCTCCCTGCTACCAGTTGCTCGACAACCGCTCCAACTGCTACATCGGAAGCGTCCGTGGTTAGCGCCATGCGAGCTGCTGGCACAGGGTGTGCCAATAACTCAGCGTTCGCGAGGGCCGATTTGACCTGGGAAAAAGCGTGCTCCCGGTCCGGGGACCACTCGACCTTAGTTGCAGGTTTTTGCTTCTTTAGTGCCACGTACAATGGGTGCATGAGCTGTGCCGCGTTGGGGAGGAAGCGGTTATAAAAATTGACCATCCCCAAAAATTCTTGCAGCGCTTTAACTGTCTGCGGTTGGGGGAAATCCGCTATCGCGCGCACTTTATCAGGCAGCGGGACTGCGCTTTCTGGAGACACGCGGTGCCCCAAAAAATCGATTTGCGCTACCCCGAATTGGCATTTCGCTGGGTTAATTATCAGCCCGTGTTCTGTCAGCCTCTGAAAAACAGCTGTGAGGTGGCGTTCGTGTTCGACGTCGGATGCACTGGCTACCAAAATATCATCCAAATAGGCGAACATGAAAGGGAGGCCGCGCAACACCGCATCCATCATGCGTTGGAACGTTTGTGCGGCGCCTTTGAGGCCAAAAGGCATGCGCAAAAACTCGAAAAGCCCGAAGGGGGTTATAACTGCTGTTTTGGGTATGTCTTGTGCGCGGACTGGGACTTGGTGATAACCGCGCACCAAATCTATTTTGGAAAAGATGCGCGCCCCCGCCAAATGTGCCGAAAAATCCTGGATGTGCGGAATCGGGTAGCGGTCATGTGCTGAAGCATTATTTAATCTGCGGAAATCACCGCAAGGGCGCCACGAGCCGTCAGCCTTGGGGACCATGTGCAGGGGTGACAACCAAGAGCTGTTAGAGCGTCTAACAATGCCCAGTTTTTCCAAGTTGGCGAATTCCTCGCGTGCGATGGCCAGTTTAGCTGGGTCCAAGCGCCGAGCTTTTGCAAAAACAGGGGGGCCAGAGGTAGTTATGAAATGCTCGACCCCGTGTTTGGCAACTGACGCTGAAAATGTTGGGACCGTGAGTGCTGGAAACTGATTGAGTAGTGCATGAAACTTACCACCCGCAGCTGGGACATTGGGATGTGCAGAAGGCAGGGCCACCCAAGCTGTACAGGAGATAGAGTGGAAAGACAGTGCATTTACAATACGTCTATTAGTAAGATCAACTAATAAACTGTTTGAGCATAAAAAGTCAGCACCTAGCATGTTGTTGCTAACTGCAGCTACAACGAAGGTCCACTCGAAGGTGCGGCCGTGGAGGGATAGGAGGAGCGTCTTCTCCCCATAGGTTTTGATTGTGGAGCCATTTGCCGCTAACACCAGGGGTCCGCTGGAAGGCGTCAGCAGGTCCGCTTCCGCGTAGGAAGGCTTGACAAAACTCAGCTGGGAGCCTGTGTCCACCAGGAATTCTTTCCCTGAGTTTGTGTCTGTCACGAAAAGCAACTTGTTCTTCTCGCCGAGAGCCGCAGCTGCTACAGATTCTCGGTCTTGGCGTTTCCCTGGCGCTTGTATCGGCACGGTGGGATGCATCTGCGCGCTCTCTCGGCGAAGCGCCGATGGTAGAAACAGAGGGTGTTGTCAGCTCCGCTTCTCCTGGTCTCTGCCGCTGCTGACGTCAGTGGGTCCTGTGCTGCAGCCTCTGGTCTCTCCTCGTCTCGCGGGGGTGCGTTCAGCCCTGCTGCTGCTGTCGTGGCTGTGTGCCGTCTATGGGCGTCGACGAGCCGCTGCGCTTCCTGGCCCAGCTCGTGGTAGTCGCGGTTGTTGAGCAGCTGTGAGCTGGCCAGGGTGACTCTCACTGCTGGCGGGAGCGTTCTGAGAAAGAGGTGGGCGAAGATAAAGCCGTCGTCATCTTCGCCTCTCAGGTTCATCATCTTCGCCATCAGATCAGCCGGCCTGTCTGCTTCCCCTTCTGTCAGCGCCAGAAGCTTCTGTGCTTGCTCTCCCAGCGAGGGAGTGAAGGCTCGAATGAGGGCGGCTTTCAGTGCGCCATACTTGTCATCTTGGGGCGGGTGGTTGGTCAGGCTCTCCACCCGCTGCACTGTGAGGCTGTCCAGCTTCGCGACGACATGGTAGAACCTCGTTGCGTCCGCTGAGATTCCCCGAAGGTGGAACTGCGCCTCCACGGTGGTAAACCAGGAGCGCGGGTTATGTTGCCAGAAATCGGGCAGCTGTAGAGTGGTAGCTGCGTTAACCCGGTTGGCTCCTGAAGAGTCCGGTGCGAGAAGATCGTCGCCACTGGCCATAGTTTGTCGTAGGTCACCAGTGTAGAGGATGCCTTTTCACAGACGAGACTGAGTTTATTTCTCAGAAAAGGTTTATTGTGAGGCTACATCCTCTATCAAGCAAAGTATCTCAGCAAAGAGACAGAACAATCATTCTTCACAGCTCTTATACTCTCCAGAGACACAAAACCCCCAACATCAAATATCACACCCCCAACCCACAGTCCTTCAGTAAACATATAGCCTCCGAGGCTCCTTGGCGTCTCCATTGTCTCTCAACTCTTCAGCCTCGGGGGCTCCTGCTGGGACATTCTCTCTGACTTCCCGTCTCTCAAGAAACCACTTCACACCTCCCGAGGTCTCTGCCGGGTCAGGTCCTCTTGGCCGTTTAGACGTGAAGCCTCCAGAGTATGCACCATCATGCCTACTAAGTATATGTGAGGGAACATGCATACCATACATGCATACCATATATGCGCCCTAAATGTGCGCCATACTATTCCTATTTTTTCGGCACTACTCAAGAGCAGGTCTGAAGCGTACCAGCCTGGTTACGTCAAGCCACTGCTGGCCACTGATTGGTCCAGGTGTAGCGTCATGAGAGTTGGCATTACACTGACTTTCCAGAATTGCTGGCTGGCCGCCATTTGCAATTTTTCATCCATGAGCCCGCAAACAAGTGATATTATAAACAACAACGATAGAATGGCTTAACAGAAATCAGCAGAAATCAACATCACTGTCCAGCAGAGTTTTCTGTGTGTTTCGGCTGATGAGAGAATGCAGAGGGAAGCAGACTGAGCTTGCAGTGGGGAGCACAAGCAGACGCACTGGAAAATACACGGAGACGCACCAGGAATTAGACCCAGCCACCCGAATTGAATTGAATGTACGGCCGCGACAGCACCCAACTTCAGCAGTTGAAGCCGTGATATTGTGATATAGAGGATGGTGAGTGATGTGACATTCATGTTTTAAGTTAATTTTCCCAGCAGTGAAAAGTTTTTTTTTTTTTTCCAAGATGGCGCCCACAGCGGCCGCCATGGTGCCTCGCTGCGCTTTAATTTTTATAATTTGTCTGTTTTTGTTCATTGATTGTGCGTCTGCCGGTTCATACACCTGTGAAGAACTATTAAATATTAGGACTCTCACTCCCATGGACCTTCTTCCAGTTTTTTTAGCTCCTGCCGCCGATCTGATCCATTGTCTGGCCAAAAAAGCAAGACGGTGGAAAAGAGGAAAGAGAGGGGGAATTCTCGCTCGGCTCCGGAAAAGAGGCACACGAACAGCCTTGCCTGGCATATTTCTATCCAATGCCAATTCTCTCTCGAACAAGGTAGAAGAATTAAGACTGCTGATGCGATTCAAGGACCACGTTTCCTCGTCTGTCATCTGCTTCTCTGAGACCTGGCTTAAAGAGAACATTCCAGATTGCGCAATCAGCCTCAAGGGATTTCAGCTGTATCGTGCTGATCGCGTCACAGAGCTCTCCGGTAAGTCTATTGGAGGAGGAGTGTGCTTCTATATTAACAACAGCTGGTGCTCTGATGTAACGGTGATTTCCAAACACTGTTCTCCCGCCCTGGAATTTCTTTTTATTAACTGCAAGCCATTTTATTCCCCGCGCGAGTTTGCCTCATTCATCCTCGCCGCTGTGTACGTCCCTCCCGACGCGGACACGCGCGAAGCTCAGTGCGTGCTCGCAGATCACATCCAACTTACGGAGCGGAACTTTCCAGACTCCCTGGTTATTGTGTTGGGCGATTTTAACCAGAGCAATCTGAGTCACGAGCTCCCCCGCTACAAACAGTTTATTAAATGTCCAACCAGAGGAAATAACACGCTAGATCACTGTTACACCACAGTGAAAGACGCATATCACGCTGTTCCCCGCGCTGCGCTGGGTCTATCTGATCACGTGATGGTCCACCTCATCCCCACATACAGACAAAGACTGAAACTCACTAAACCTGTTGTGACCACTACAAAGAAATTGACCAGTGAAGCTGGAGAGAAACTGAACACATGCATGGAAATAACTGACTGGGGCATGTTTAAAAGAGCCACACATGATTTTAATGAGTACACAGACACTGTGAATTCATATATCAACTTCTGTGAGGAGGACATTCTCCCATCGCGCACCAGGGTGAGATATTCTAATGACAAGCCCTGGTTCACAGCTAAGCTCAGACGGATCAGGAAAGAGAAGGAAGCAGCGTTGAAAAGTGGAGACAGGGACTGCTACAGAGAGGTCAAATATCGGTTTAACAGAGAGCTGAGGAGAGCTAAATCTGTGTATTCTGAGAAACTCCAGCAGCAGTTCACTGCTAATGACTCGGCTTCTGTGTGGAGAGGACTGAGGCAAATCACCAACTATCGGCCTCAGGCTTCTAAAGGTCAGGATGACAAAGCCCTTTGTCAAAAACTGTCCCAACATTACGCCCGTTTTGACACCTCGTCAGCTGTGTCCAACTCACCCACTCCACCCAGCTCCACTGCCTCCTCAGCCCCTAATTCATCAAAAGCGGTCACCCCCTCCTCCTCCTCCTCCTCCCCCCCTCCCCTTGTCATCAGTGAGCAGGACGTGCACAGACAGTTCTCCAGACTGAACCCGCGCAAGGCCCCCGGGCCGGACGGTGTGTCTCCCTCCACCCTGAGACACTGTGCGAAAGAGCTGGCTCCTGTCTTCACAGACATTTTTAACACCTCCCTTAAGCAATGTCACGTGCCGACCTGCCTCAAATCCTCCACCATCATCCCTGTCCCCAAGAAGCCACGGATTGCTGGACTTAACGACTTCAGACCTGTAGCGCTCACCTCTGTAGTCATGAAGTCCTTTGAGCGCCTGGTCCTGTCTCACCTCAAGTCCATCACCACACCCCTCCTAGACCCGCTGCAGTTTGCCTACCGTGCTAACAGGTCTGTGGATGACGCAGTCAACCTGGCCCTCCACTCCATCCTGCAGCACCTGGACTCCCCGGGAACCTACGCCAGGATTCTGTTTGTGGACTTCAGCTCCACATTCAACACCATCCGCCCCGATCTGCTCCAGGACAAGCTGTCCCTGCTCAACGTGCCTGACTCCCTCTGCAGGTGGATCACCGACTTCCTGACGGACCGGAGACAGCATGTGCGGCTGGGGAAGTCTGTCTCAGACTCTGTTAGCATCAGCATTGGATCACCCCAGGGCTGTGTACTTTCCCCCCTACTCTTCTTCCTTTACACCAACTCCTGCACCTCCTCCCACCAGTCTGTTAAGCTGATTAAGTTTGCGGACGACACCACCCTCATCGGGCTCATCTCCAACGGCGACGAGTCCGCCTACAGGGAAGAGGTGGCCCAGCTGGTGTCCTGGTGCAGCCACAACAACCTGCAGCTGAATGCTCTGAAGACAGCGGAGATGATTGTGGACTTCAGGAAAGTCACAACCCCCCTGCCCCCCCTCACCATCACAGGCTCTCCCATCACCATTGCAGATTCCTTCCGCTTCTTGGGCACCACCATCACCCGAGACCTCAAATGGGAGCCAACCATCAGCTCCCTCATCAAAAAGGCCCAGCAGAGGATGTTCTTTCTGCGGCAGCTGAGGAAGCTCAAGCTACCCACCAAGATGTTAGTGCAGTTCTACACGGCCATCATCGAGTCCATCCTCACCTCCTCCATAACTGTGTGGTATGCAGGAGCCACTGCCAGGGACAGACTAAGGCTGCAGCGCGTCGTGCGCACTGCTGAGAAGGTGATAGGCTGCGAGCTCCCATCTCTCCAGGACCTGTACATCTCCAGGACCCGGAGGTGTGCTGGCCGGATCATAGCCGATCCTTCACATCCTGGTCATGTACTGTTTGCTCCCCTCCCCTCAGGTAGAAGACTTTGGTCCATTCGGACTAAAACCTCCCGGCACATGAACAGTTTTTTCCCCTCTGCCATCAGACTGCTGAACATTAAGTGACTTTTTGACTCTCGTGCACTACGTACAGCAGCTCAACCAGACTCATGTCATTCATCACTGTTTTCTGTTGCATTATCGACTGCACTATGTGGTACTTCACATTATCTGCTACTTGCTAATTTTTTAAAACTGCCTTGACTAGTACTACTCATTATTACTAGTATTGTTATTATTATTATTATTATCATTATTACTTATTATTACTTATTTTTCTACACTTATTGCACGTTTTCAGTCCTTTAGTTTTTTAGTTTATCTCTTTTTCTCATCATGTTTTTAATGTTGCAGCATGGCATCGAGACAAATTCCTAGTTTGTGTACTACATGAACAATGGCAATAAATCTGATTCTGATTCTGATTCTGATTCTGTTCACTTTGGACAGCCGAAAATGTAATCGTGTTTAAACAGACGACCTAGCTCAATGCTACGTCCGTCGTGGTATGTAGCCTTTGTGTTGACAATATCTGATGAAATAAGCTAGTTGTAATCCTGGTTAAAAAGGTGTTTTTTTACATGTTGCACTTTCGTGCCATGCATGTACTTAAGGTGTGTGTATTTGTCATTGTAGAGTTCAAACAGGATTTGCTCGGAATGGCGTCGTTTTGACAGCAATGTATTGTGACAGGTAAACAACACATCATATTTATAGTCAAATCTTTTGCTTTTTAAGTTAAAGTATAGGTAAAGTGCCAAATTTAAAGTAGCACAATTTCCACTAAATATGAAAGGGACTGAACTGAAATTTATTTGATTGTGTGAATATTAATTGCAGAGTAATTGAAAATGAGCCTTTATGAGTTGTAGACATAATAGTGTATCTTGCACTTTGGGGAATGGGAGTTGTTCAGTCACCATTAGAATTTAGTTTATATGTGTAGTCTATAGTATTTCATCTTTAACCTGTTGAACTCTGTGACTTCCACGGGCGGTCACGTCTCTGCGTCTTAGTGCGTCTCAGTGCACACTGAAAAAAAAACTGTATTTCCGGTCTTCCAGTACAGACACAGCCTTATTACAATGTGAGAAAAAAGCTGTGTAATATATTCATTTTTGTGGTATTTTTACAAAATTTTGACCTGAGCTTGAAAACACTTGGTTCTACATTTCTGTTGTGTTTTCCAGCCAGTATCTGACAGCTGTATGTTATTTGCAAGCATTTGTATCTAAAAAAAACCCACCCAGGCGAACTTTCTTGTTACTCAGTGGCAGGAGCACTTAGAGAGATTATGACTATTTTGCCAAAAAATTCAAAGTGTTTTCTTTTAAATGAGACTAACCCCATGAAGATGCTGCAAAGGGTTGAAGAACAGCTTTTGATTTACTTTGGGCATGTTATTTTTATGCGTTTTTAGGGAAGTTGAACAGAGTTCAACAGGTTAAACTCATCCAGTAAAAGAACACATTGCAAATATTTGAGACCAATTGTAGTGCTTCCTTTTATATTTTAGCAATACAAGCACAAAACACCACCCACACTTGAAACCAGGGCGACACAGCGGTGGCTAAACTTTTATTGATAACATTATTTCACACCATCACAACAACTCAGTATCTAAACTCAGTGTAAATGGTGTAGAGATTGAAAGGGTATCAGAAAAATACTGAAGATGATGGCGGCGCGCATAGACGCAGCGGCCCCTCTTGGCATCAGCGAGTGTGAGAGTTTTGAGTGTTTTGATCATCCCAGACGCACATTCTGTAAAACTTACAACCGTGAGACCTTATTAAACATCAAAGTACTGCATGCTGCAAGAATCGCGACGCTTGGTTGTGACTTGGACATTCTACGCCAGCATGGAATTCTGTCGGAGTCCCTGCTGGAGGCTACACGGGAGAGGAGGGAGCGTAAGTGGAGCGATCGTAAGCAAAAGCGACGAAAAAGGGCCGGGATTCATGCTAGGCTAAAGGCTAACCCCTCCAGACCAGCAGTACCGTCGATTCTTCTCTCTAACGTCCGCTCCCTCAACAACAAGCTGGACGAGCTGCGTCTGGTGAGAGAAAACCGGAGAGAGTGGAGGGACTGCTGTGTGCTTGCGTTCACAGAGACATGGCTCCACGACAAAATCCCTGATGAGGCCATTCAACTGGAAGGTACAACGGTGTTCCGGGCAGACAGAGAAACGGCGAGCTCCAGTAAGAGCCGTTGGGGGGGGGGGGCTATGCATCTATGTTAACAAGAACTGGTGCATTAACGCCACGTTAGTATCTAAACACTGCTCTCCGTTGGTGGAGTTCCTTATTGTAAATTGTCGGCCATATTATCTGCCGAGGGAATTCAGCAACGTGTTTGTAGCTGCTGTTTACATAGCGCCGAGCGCTAATGCTAATGCTAATGCTAAGGAGGCACTCAGGGAACTGCACGATGCTATTAGTGAAATCCAAACTTCACACCCAGACAGTTTTGTGGTGGTTGCGGGGGATTTTAACCACACCAGCTTAAAGACTGTGCTCCCCAAGTTTAAACAATGTGTAGACTTCAAGACCAGAGGAGAGAATATGTTGGACTTAGTGTACACAAACACAGATGCATATAAGGCGATACCCCGCCCCCACCTCGGCCTTTCTGACCACATGTCCGTGATGCTGGTGCCTGCTTACAAACCTTTACTGAAGCGCAGCAGGCCAGTAGTGAAACAAATCAAGATTTGGCCAGAGAGTGCAACCTCTGCACTGAAAGACTGTTTTCTGCACACAGACTGGGAGGTCTTCAAAATAGCAGCCTCCCAGGAAGACAAGACAGATGTGGAGGAGTATGCTGAAACGGTCACCAGCTACATCGCAAAGTGCACAGAGGATGTCACTGTAGTGAAGACCATCACTGTATGGGGAAACCATAAGCCCTGGATGACCGCAGAGGTGCGCTCGCTGCTTACAGCCAGAGATGCAGCCTTCAGAGCGAAGGACAGGATTGCCCTCCGCTCAGCCAGGTCTGCGCTCTCAAAGGGAATTAAGACGGAGAAACGCGCCTATGCGGAGAAAATCCAGGGACACAGACACTAGGAACACCAAGCAGATGTGACAGGGAGTTCGGACACTGACGGGCTATAAGTCTAGGCAGCGGGTCGATGATGACGACGCTTCGCTTCCAGACAGGCTCAACGACTTCTTTGCACATTTTGAAGCATCAAACCCAACAATCAGAGGGAGGGCTGGCCCATCCCCACCATCGGTCGGACCAGCTTTCACCATCAACACAGCGGACACATGGAGGACCCTAACTAGGGTCAACCCACGTAAAGCTGCAGGTCCGGACAACATCCCGGGACGTGTGCTCCAAGACTGCATGAGCGAGTTGCCGGATATCCTGACCGACATTTATAACATCTCCCTGAGTCAGGCCATCGTTCCCAGATTCTTCAAGACCTCTATCATAGTACCAGTGACAAAGAAACCAGTTGTGTCCTGTCTGAAAGACTATCGTCCTGTTGCACTTTTGAACGACTTGTCAAACCACACATCACAGCCTGCCTCCCTGCATCACATGACCCGCTCCAGTTTGCATATCGTTCAAACCGCTCCACGGAGGATGTTATAGTCACCACCCTGCACTCTGTCATCACCCACCTGGATCAGAAAGACACCTACACCAGACTCCTGTACTTTGATTTCAGTTCAGCATTCAACACCATTATTCCCCAGAGACTGATGGAGAAATTACTCCTTCTTGGTCTGATCACTGCCGCATGTCTCTGGATCCTGGATTTCCTGACTGAGAGACCTCAGTCTGTCTGGGTTGGAAACAACATCTCCAACTCTGTCATGCTGAGCACTGGATCCCCTCAAGGCTGCATACTCAGTCCACTGTTGTTTACACTTCTAACACATGACTGTGTATCCAGACATGAGGGGAACCAGATTATTAAGTTTGCAGACGACATCACGGTGGTGGGACTTATTCAGAGGGATGAGGAGTCAATGTACAGGGAAGAAGTGAGAGACCTGGAGGGCTGGTGGAGGGAGAACAATCTGGTGCTCAACGTGGACAAAATGAAGGAGATGATTATCAACTTCTGGCGGTCACAGCCTGAACACGTCCCCCTCAGCATCGGCGGCCGTTTAGTGGAGAGACTGGAGAACATCAAGTTCCTCGGAGTGCAGATCTCGCAGGACCTGACCTGGAGCAAGAATTCCTTGGGGATCAGGAAGCGGGCCCAGCAGAGACTGCACTTCTTGAGGAAACTCAAACAGGCCTCTCTCCCCATCTGCATCCTCAGGACCTTCTATAGAGGTGTGGTGGAGAGTGTTCTGATGTACTGCATTGGTACATGGTACTCCAGCTGCAGTATGTCAGACAAAAAAGCCCTGCAGAGGATAGTTAAGGGAGCTGAGAGGGTAATTGGAGTCTCCCTCCCCTCTGTCCGACAACTTTTTCACAACCGTTGTAGGAGCAGGGCACTGAACATTGTCAAGGACCGTTCTCACCCTCTGCATAAACACTTTGAACTTCTGCCATCTGGCAAACGATTCTGGAGCATCAGAGGCAGAACCACCAGGCTGATTAACAGCTTCCTTCCACAAGCTGTTAGGATGCTGGACAGTTGATCCGGAATCTCTCATACATACTACTGCACCTACGGACATTATGTATATTATTTGTATATTATAGTTCTGGTTAGTTTTTCAAGTATGTCTCAGGGATGTGTGAATGGCTGTGGTGGGGTGGGGGGGTGGTGAGGATATGTGTGAGTGTGTCTTAAATCAGGTTCTTTTACTTATATGGATGCCGAGAGAAACCCAATTTCATCTTGCCTGCACTACAGTTGTATGTACAACAATATGACAGTAAAGGTTGATTTGATTTGATTTGATTTGAAATTAAAATCCTTGGCATAATAATTGATAATAAACTGTGTTGGAAGTCACATATTAATTATATTAAAGGTAAAATATGCAAATCAATCGCAATACTGCACAGAGTGAAATATTTGCTGAATCAACCCACACTATATACTTTGTATCATTCATTAATACTCCCATACATGACATATTGTACTGAAGTATGGGGAACCACATATAAAACATATATCCAGTCTTTATGCTTCAGAAGAGAGCTATTAGAATAATAAACAAAGCTGCTCACAGGGAACCAACAAACCCATTTTTTCTTAAATTAAAAGCTCTCATATTGAAAGATCTGATCGACTTTAAAACTGCAGTAATAATGTTTAAAGCTAAGAATCTATCACTGCCCGCAAATATCCAAAGTTTTTCCAAATAAGGGAGAAACAATATCATTTCAGAGGAACATGTATATTTCAAAAACCTTCAGTGAGAACTACCACCAAGCAACACTGTGTCTCAGTGCAGGGAGTCAGACTGTGGAACGCTTTTGGACCTGAATTAAAATCATGTACAACGCTTGGACAATTTAAACAAAAACTAAAGGAAGAAATACTCCAAACATATATACAAGATGACATGTAAAATCACATGCGGATTGTCATATCCAGTCTGTGTTGTGCTGTTGCTTAGTTTTTTGTCACGTTTTGTCTTGGTTTGTTCTGATTTGTAATCACTCTTATTTTATTTTATTTTTGAATTCTTAGATGGAACATGGGTGGGCAATATAAGCTGCGGCTTCAGCCATCACCCATTTTGGATAACTTATGTTGAACTGTATCATCCGAGGAGTTGCTGTTTAATTTGACCTTGTTGGATTTTTTTCCCCTTTGTTATATTATTCTGTTCCTTTCTTTTAATCTAATCTATCTGAAATAAAGATTCATTCATTTCTCAAATATGTTTTAAACTTGCTTTAATTATCCACCACCCATTTCTGTCTTTCATCTAGGCAAGGGGAAAACGATCCATCCAAACCGGACCTTGCTTCACTATTTACAGAGATGCAGGCTGAAGATCTGCTGAACTAGGACCAGTACCAGAGGCCGATCCAGTTGCTGCTCAGTGAGGCAGCGTGGCCGGAGTGTGTGACCCATTCCAATTTCCTTTTTTTTTTTTTTTTACAGTTTGAATTTTGC
Source organism: Pholidichthys leucotaenia (assembly GCA_020510985.1). Taxonomy (NCBI): domain Eukaryota; kingdom Metazoa; phylum Chordata; class Actinopteri; order Cichliformes; family Pholidichthyidae; genus Pholidichthys; species Pholidichthys leucotaenia. The sequence continues at coordinate 229,520,182 of CM035836.1, forward strand.
ACATTCTAAATAATCTGTAATTTGCTGCTGATTGTAATAAACAATTTAGTGATTTATGTGTTTTCATCATGATTTTCTATTTTTGTCTGTTAGGACACCGGTGAGAAAATGTAGACCTTTCTATCTGCCACGCAAGTTCACTTGTACCATCATAACAGCTGCTTACATTTCTCCGGATGCTAATGCTAAGCTTGCTATGAAAGAACTGCATGCAGCTATTAGCAAAGAACAAACTGCACACCCAGAGGCAGCACTTATTGTGGCGGGTGATTTTAACCACTCTAACCTCAAGACAGTGCTTCCTAAATTCTTCCAGCATGTCTCCTGTCACACAAGAGGGGACAAAACATTGGACCATGTTTACACCAATATTGTGGGAGCCTACACAGCAACTCCCCTCCCCCACCTAGGTCAGTCTGATCTCTTATCTTTGTTCCTTACCCCCAAGTATGTACCGCTCATCAACCGGGTGAAGCCATCAGTGAGGACCATCAAAGTGTGGCCAGAGGGGGTTGACTCTGTACTCCAGGAAAAGTTTAGGAACACAGACTGGAGTATGTTCACCTCTCAGGCTACCTGTGGCTCCCACATAAACATCGACTCTTACACCCACTCAGTCCTGGACCATATCAACACCACTATTGACAGTGTCACCACGGAAAGACAGATCACCACGTACCCAAATCAGAAGCCGTGGATGAACAGAGAAGTGCGGCTTCTGTTAAAGGCACGTAACAATGCCTTTAGATCTGGTGACGCACAGGCCTACAGTTCATCCAGGGAAGATCTGAAGAGGGGCATCAAGAAGGCCAAGCACAGCTACAAGCTGAAGGTGGAGGAACATTTTGGGGACTCTGACCTCTGACGCATGTGGCAGGGCATTCAAGCTATCTCTGATTATAAGCCCAGCAACTCCATACCTATAGCCATGACTGTGTCCTTTCTCAATGAGCTAAATGTCTTCTATGCTTGTTTTGACAAGGACAATAACGAAAAGAACATCAATTTCCCACCCTCTGACGACCTCCACCACCTCACACTCACCCACACCGACGTCCGTAACGCACTGAGTCATGTCAACGTATGTAAGGCTGCTGGCACTGACGGCATTCCTGGGCGTGTGCTGAGGGCATGCGCTGAGCAGCTGACAGGGGTCTTCACAGACATCTTCAACCTGTCCCTGGCCCAGGCCGTGGTACCAGTGTGCTTCAAGACCACTTCTATAGTACCAGTGCCGAAACATTCAACACCATCGTGCCTAAATGACTATCGCCCTGTGGCACTGACGCCCATAGTCATGAAGTGCTTTGAGCGACTGGTCTTGGCACAGCTCAAAAAATGCCTGCCCCCTACACTGGACCCTCACCAGTTTGCCTACTGGAGCAACAGGCGTACAGAGGATGTGGTTTCTACAGCACTGCACTATGTACTCTCACACCTGGATGACAAGAACACCTACGCAAGAATGCTGTTTGTTGACTTCAGCTCAGCATTCAACACAGTTATCCCCTCCAAGTTGATCACTAAACTTGGGGACCTGGGAATCAGTACCTCCACCTGCAACTGGATCATGGATTTTCTGACCAACAGACCCCAGCATGTTAGGTCATGCCCCAACCGTTCTTCCGTCATCACACTCAACACTGGTGTACCACAGGGCTGTGTGCTCAGCCCATTCCTCTACTCCCTCTTCACCCATGACTGCAGGCCTATGTATGGATCCAATTCCATCATAAAGTTTGCAGATGACAACATGGTGATCGGACTCATCAGGGACAACGATGAGTCAGATTACAGGGCAGAGGTTGAGCACTTGGCTACTTGGTGCGCTGACAATAACCTGCTCCTTAACACCAGCAAAACCAAGGCGCTCATAGTGGACTACAGGAAGGAGAGGGAAGAGACACATGACCCCATCCATATCAATGGCATAGCTGTTGAACGTGTCCCCAGCTTCAAATTCCTGGGGACCCACATCTCGGAGGACCTGTCCTGGTCAGTTAACACCACCAGCCTGATCAAGAAGGCCCATCAGCGCCTCTTCTTCTTGAGGACACTGAAGAAGAACCATCTGTCAATTGACATCCTGGGCAATTTCTACTGCTGCGTGATAGAGAGCACCCTGACCAACTGTGTCACAGTCTGGTATAGGAGCTGCTCTGTCGCTGACCGTAAGGCGCTGCAGTGGGTGGTGAAAACCGCCCAACGCATCACAGGGGCTCCACTTCCAGTTATAGAGGACGTCTACAGGAAAAGATGTCTGCGCCGGGCACGCAGCATTCTTAGGGACTCCAGCCATCCTGCTCATGGACTGTTCCAGCTTCTCCCCTCCGGAAGGCGTTTCAGAAGCCTTCGGACTAGAACCAGCAGGTTTAGGAACAGTTTCTTTCCAATAGCTGTCACGTTATTGAACTTAGTCCCCCGCTGACTCTCTTACCATCATCTATTACCATCCTCACCTGTACATAACTGCCCACCTAACTTATTGTACATTATTTGCACATAACAGTACTCTTAACTTTCTGCACTGCTGCATATATTTGCTTAAATTGCACATACTGTCAATTACTGTATATACTGCACTGCTGTCCTTTGCACTTCTGATTGGATGCTAAACTGTGTTTAGTTACCTTGTATTCATACATGTGTAATAACAATAAAGTTGAATCTAATCTAATCTAAAAAGAGTCAACAGTACGAACCATTTATCAGTGACTTTGAAAATAATGGATCATTTTTAAGAAAAGTAACCAAAACAATTATTTGCTGAAGACTGTATTGTTGGATGTGCCAGTGCAGAAGACACTGCACACTTTAGTGATAGTTCCAGTATATGGAGGAATTCTGGGCCATATTAGCATCTGGATTTCCTAATAATGGGATAGAAGAGAGAACCTGCAGGGTCTTGGCCCTCCATGACACATGATTAGACACCCCTGAGTTCGGGTTTAACTGCTTTATGGTTCATAATTCTGTTGGCAGACTTACACCAAACCAAAAGTGATTTGTCAAACTGCTGGACTGTTCTTAGACAGCTTTTCCAATCTCTATATTTAATTTATGTCACTTGGTGGTAACCTTCACACACAAAACAAAATAGAGACATCTGGAAAAGTACAAAGGTTTATTGTCAAAATTCCCAGGGCAATACTATATGAATACAAGTATAGTTCACTGTTGATGCAGAGAATATGTATTTATACAGTATCTACACGTAGTCAGCAATACTCAATACAATATATTTCCAGTTAATCTACGTATTTTTCCATGTAACCTTGTGACTGCATTGTTTTAATTACTTTTAATCCTAGATCCATTTGTTTTGGCTTAAAATGCATCACATTTGTTAAATACACTACCGTTCAAAAGTTTGGGGTCACCCAGACAATTATTTTGTGTTTTCCATGAAAAGTCACACTTATTTACCACCATGAGTTGTAAAATGAATAGAAAATATAGTCAAGACATTGACAAGGTTAGAAATGATGATTTGTATTTGAAATAATAATTTTTTCCAGATACTCAACCTGCTCAAAGGAAGGTCAGTTTTATAGCTTCTCTAACCAGCTAAACTGTTTTCAGCTGTGCTAACATGATTGCACAAGGGTTTTCTAATCATCCATTAGCCTTCTGACGCAATGAGCAAACACACTATACCATTAGAACACTGGAGTGATAGTTGCTGGAAATTGGCCTCTATACGCCTATGTAGATATTGCACCAAAAACCAGACATTTGCAGCTAGAATAGTCATTTACCACATTAGCAATGTATATTAGATATTAAAGTGTATTTCTGATTAGTTTAAAGTTATCTTCATTGAAAAAAACAGTGCTTTTCTTTCAAAAATAAGGAAATTTCTAAGTGACCCCAAACTTTTGAACGGTAGTGTATATCTTGTGCCTAACTCAGTATTGTTTACCTGTTGAAATATATATTTAACGGCTCATATGCTACAATATGACACCTACTGTAGCTGATCCATGTTTTGCCACAACACCACTGGCTGGAACAGGTAAATTCCATGACGTCTCAACAGTCTCTCCATGATTTTGACACAGATCACAGCAATTTGTTGCACAGGAAGCTAAACATTTCTACAGACATTCTGCAGTTTCTAACCACTTTGTGTTTGTGAAGTTGGGGTCACATCACTGTGTTGCACATTCACGCCGACTGTTTGAAGCGATATTTTTGCCACAAGAGAGCCATCTGAAACACACACAGAGAATACATATTTTAGTACCTAATATCGATAACTTGCCGACATTACAATGTTGTACGCGGACTTAAAAGTAAAGTAGCATTAGCATTCATTAGCTTACCGTCATACGTAACGTAGTTGGTATCCTCATGTCTTTTCCTTTATACTGTTCTATGGTTTCCTAAACGCTCCAGTACTTTTCCAGAGTGTGTCGTATCGCCAGCTTTGCCTTCTGTTCTCCGATTTTGCCTTTATTCTGGCAAAAACAGCCATAGAACGCAGATGCCTTGTATCCTGCCAGCTTGCGTTTTGCGTAACGTTATGCTTGTTTTAGGCCAGTTACGTTTGTTTTACGTAGCGGGAGGGAGAGGCTTGTGCTGCCTCCCTGTAAATACATTCCCACCCACTTCAAATGGGACCTAGTGCAGTGGAAACACAAAGCGGGCCGAACTGTACCGTCCCGTACCGAACCGTACCGTACTGTACCGTACCGTACTGTACCGTACTGGCCCTAGTGGAAAAGCGCCTTAAGGGCCTTTTCCACTAGCACGCTTTAGCGTGACATGGGACGGCTCAGCACGCTTTGTACGCTTTTCCACAAGCCCCAACACGGTTTAACAGCCGCGATTCTCAGCCCCGCTCCAGGGCAGGGTACAGCAGTGCTGAACTGTGCCGTGTTGTGACGTTAACAGACTGGTCGCCGCTGATTGGTCAAGTCGTAACCGGCGCTGATTGGTCAGGTTGTAACCGCCCCTCTCCTCCTCCTCATCTACCAAATCTTCACGACCTTCTCAATAAAGTTTTTGAAAAAAAAAAAAAAAAGAATCTTCACGACCGCCTTTACTCAGCACGCAACCACTGTTGGCGGTTTCTTTTCAGTGTATTGCTGTGCTATTTTCATTTATTCTCTATCAAAAATGGCTTCGCATAATAAGGGTGTTCCATGGACCAATAAGGAGGTGCAGTGTCTGCTCACTGCATTGTCAGACGAATGTATTCAGCGCGAGTTAGACGGAGCCGCCCGGAATGAAAAAATATACCGGGAGGTCTCGACATCGGAGTCCTTTAACGGTGAGTTTTAATTTTTTTTATTGTGCGTTTTTTCGCAAATATATTCGGTAAGACGCTCAGTTTATTTATGCAATAAAAAAGCTGTTCATTTGTGGATGGATCGCTGCTTTATTGCAGCACACTACGGACTAAAGCTTTTATTGTAATTATTCATGTGAACAATACGCTGAAATAAGCTTATGTATTCTTGTTAGAAACTATTGTCTTTTCTGTATATATTGCACTTTCGTGCTGTATTTTATTGTGTGCATTTTCCTTGTAGAATCATCCCACGCGTCCGCCGCGACAGCCCGCCCGGATTATTCAACCGAGCCTTCCTGACCCACAGCTGGCAGAGACGGATTAACTCAACCGAGTCTCAGCACTCAGTGGTCGGCATGTATAAAATGTCAATTAACCTCAGCCCTCTTGATAATCTTGTCAAGTCTGTTGGTGTTGCTGGCCCTGAGACTGCTACCCCAACAGAAAACAGCAAAGAAGATGGTGCTGGCAACAACGGTGCGGCAGAAAAGCTCCAGCATCCTGCTACACACGTTGAAGGATTTCAGCTTCCTCAGGAAGTAAAGTCTGCTCATCCCCTTCTTGTGTGCAGCATCATAATCATAATCATTGGCCAACCCAGCGATCACACGTCTCTGTCAGGGCGATAATGATGCCCAGCAGCAACCCCAAAACCAGAAAGCCCACAGGCTACAGACAACACAAACAGAGGCCACCAGCACAACCCCAACCAAGCCACAGGCAACAAGAAAATAGGCAGCGCATGAACACCAGGAAGGCGACCAGCCTCCAGCGGGAGCAGAATACTACTGACAGGTGTGCAGAGATGGCTTATATAGGCACCTGCCAGCCAGGGGTGGTCTTTCGCAGCTCCACCTACAGCACAAGAAAAAAAAACAGAGAGTTCTCACTGGTGTAAGCACCCTGAAGCACCCTGAAAGCCCATCCAAACCAAGCAGCAACCCAGCAGCTCCCGGCACCTGGAGAGGCAATTTAAATTAAAAGTGCTGACCCGCAAAACAGATGGCATAGGTACTTATAAACAAGATTTACTAAGTCTAACACCTAACAACCCAGGGCTGTGGACAGGGCATCCGCCACAACGTTCTCTGAGCCTTTGATGTGTCGGATGTCCAAATGGTAGGTCTGCAAAAACAAAAACCAATGCGTCAGTCTACAATTGGGGAAAATCAACAAATTCAAGAAAATCAACGGGTTATGATCCGTGTAGACCTTGATGAGGCCTCCAGAGTCAACATAGACCTTGAAATGTTTCAGACCCCACACCAAACCTAGTGTCTCCTTCTCAATCACTGAATAATTCAGCTGATAAGAATTAAATTTCTTTGAAAAGTAACTCACAGGTCAGTCACTTCCATCTTGTTCTGACTGGAGCAAAACTGCTCCTGCACCCACATCACTGGTATCCACCTGCAGCTGAAAAGGTTGGTCCAAACATGGAGCTGCCAGAATGGGGGAAGAACACAAAAGAGCCTTTACATTGTCAAAAGATTTCTGACAAACATCAGACCAAACATAATGGGTTCCAGCTTTCAACAAGTCAGTCAGGGGCGCTACCACAGTTGAAAAGTTCTTGCAGAAACAACGGTAACAGCTCACTATCCCCAGGAAACACATAAGCTTCTAGCTCAAGTAAGCTTCTGCTTAGTGGTTGGTATGGAGTACTGCACCACTGCTGAAACTTTGGCTTGTACTGGCCATACCTGCCCCTGTCCCACTACTTTTCCCAAATAGGTCACCATGCCTTTGCCGAGCTCACATTTGGCTAAATTATTAACAGTTAAATTTGCATTCCTCAGCTGATCAAACAACTCTCTAATCCTCAGGACATGATTTTCCCAGGTGTTACTGAACACAATGACATCGTCCAGATATACAGCACACCCTTCCAGTCCTGACACAACCAAGTTCATGAGCCGTTGAAATACGGCTGGTGCATTACGCAATCCAAACTCATCACTGAGTACGAGAACAGGCCAAATGGAGTGGTAATGGCAGAGATTTCTTTAGCTCTTTCAGACAGTGGCACCTGCCAGTACTCCTTCAGCAAATCAAACTTACTGACAATCTGGGCCAAACCCACCTGGTCAATGCAATCCTCCATACTGTACGAAGTAGTGGATACGCATCTGGTTTAGTTATATTATTGACCTTTCGGTAATCAGTACAAAACCACTGACTCCCATCTGGTTTACCCACCAGCAAACAAAGAGAAGCCCAGCTAGATGTGGAAGGACAGGCTAACCCATTTTTCTAGCAAATAATGCACTTTCTGCTCCAGCAATTCACATCTCTCAAAAGAGACCCTGTAAAAACGCTAACAGACAGGCATGGAATCACTGACATCAATATCATGCTCTATTAAATGAGTATGGGTTGGAACATCACTAAATACGTAACTGCAAATACTCCTGGATCAAGGCCACCAAATCAGCAGCATTTTCCGCTGACAAATGCCCCAACAATCCATGGAGACTACTCAATGATTCAGAGTTCTTTAACCTACCCTGTAACCTACACTCATCAGAAACAACCCCAATATCATCCTCTGACCCATGTTCTTCCACAACCACTGCAACAGCTGCTGACCCAACAGGCCTCTGAGACACCCCCCCCCCCCCCCCCCACCGGCTCAAAACTCTGCCCCTCTGGAGTAATATTGTTTCAACAGATTGACATGACAGAGCTGTGTTTTCTTTTTACGCTTAGGTGTCGACGGTAAGTAATTTAAATCAGAAGTCTGATACAGCACTGTAAAAGGTCCATGAAACTTGGCCTGAAAAGGCGAGTTCACTATGAGCAACAATGCCAAAACCTGCTCTCCAGGACTAAATTTACAAACTTCAGTCTTTTGATATATCTAACTAACACTTATATAGCGCTTTTCTAGTCACAAAGACCACTCAAAGCACTTTCACTAGTACTAACCCTCTATTCTAAGGGCCTATAGGAAACACATATCTAGGGACAATTTAGAACAGCCAATTAACCTAACATGCATGTCTTTGGATTGTGGGAGGAAACCGGAGCCCCTGGAGTAAACCCACGCAGCACAGGGAGAACATGTAGACTCCACACAGAAAGGTTCCAACCCTTGCCAGCCTGGGGATTTGAACCAGGAACCTTCTAGCTGTAAGGCAACAGTGCTAACCACTGCACTACCGTGCTGCCCTATATCCCTATCTGGTTCATTGTTGCCTGGAAGGAAGACAGATTAACCCCAGCCTTCTCCCCAGCCAAAAACAGTCTGCGATGAAAACCATTAACATACTCTGTCAAACCCTGAGATGGTTCAGAGGTTGCACCAACATCATATAACAGAGAAAGTGGTCCACGCACTGAATGTCCAAACACCAATTCATTGGGACTAAACCCCGTGCTTTCCTGCACCACCTCTCTGGCAGCCAATAATAACCAGGGCAGGCCCTCTTCCCAATCTTGATTCATCTCCACACAGTACACACGCAATAATGATTTGACAGTGACTTGTGATTTGACTCTGAGCGTGGTATGCGGAAGCTTGATCATGCTTTACACGAAGCTCTTTCAAAACCTGTGCAAACAATTTCAATGAAAAATTTGTGCCATGATCACTCTGAATGATCTTTGGAATGCCAAAAACCGATATGATCTGTGTTAATGCTTTAACCACCGACTTAGCAGTGATGGTATGCAACGAATATGCTGCAGTTTATCTCATTTTTAAACACATCACTGTGAGTGAGTACATAGTTATGACCAGATTTTGAATGTGGCAATAGACCAACAGTCTATAATAAGATGTTCAAACAGTTGAACCAGCGCAGAAATTGGAGCAAGATGAGACAGTTTAATTACCTAATTAGGCTTACCCGTTACCTGACAGGTGTGACATGTTCTGATGTAAATGGATGCATCCTTTCTTAAACGAGGCCAAACAAAATACTTGAGGATATAATTATACATTTTACGAACTCCCAAATGTTCCAATACATCATGGGCAGTCCGCAACACCTCCTCTCGGAACTTTAAAGTGGACTCCCACCTGGTGGACTGGATCTCCGACTATCTCACTGGCAGACCACAATATGTCGGGCTGAAGGACATTACGTCTGACACAGTTGTCTGCAGCACTGGAGCCCTCCAGGGCACAGTATTGGCCCCTCTTCTCTTCACCCTGTACACCTTGGACTTTTGCTACAACTCGGAGCTGTGTCATATCCAGAAGTATGTCAATGACACAGCCATTGTTGGGTGTATCAGGGATGACAGAGAGGAGGAGTACCAGAGACTGGTAGGGGACTTTGCTGCATGGTGCCACACTAACCACCTACAGCTCAACACCTCTAAGATGAAGGAGCTGGTTATTGATTTTGGGAGGTCCAGACCAAGACCTCAACCAGTCCTGTTAGAGGGAGCTGAGGTGAAGGTTGTGGATTCATACAAATATCTTGGGTTGTGGTTGGACAATAAATTGGATTGGACAACATACGTACATTAGCCACTTGTATAGGAAGACACAAAGTAGGATGTACTTCCTACGGAGATTGCGGTCCTTCAGCATCTGCAGCAAACTTCTGCGGATGTTTTACCAGTCTGTGGTTGCCAGCGTCCTCTTTTACTCCGTGGTGTGCTGGGGGGGCAGTATATCCAAGAAGGATGCGTCCAGACTGGATAAACTGATCAGGCGGGCCGGCTCTGTGGTTGGTGCAAAGCTGGACACCCTGGTGATGGTGGCAGAGATGAGGACTCTGGATAAACTATTGGATATAATGGACAATGTCAGCCACCCTCTGCACACCGTCATCAGTGACCAGAGGAGCCTGTTCAGTGAAAAACTGCTCCTTCCCAAGTGTCGGACCAACAGGCTCAAGAATTCTTTTGTACACCATGCCATCACACTCTATAACTCCTCAATTGGGGGGGGGGACATAGAGTACAGAGGACAGTAGGGCATTCATAGTGCAATAATTTTAACTTAACCATACTTGTATAAGCCATTTTTAGCCCTGTATTTATATTGTGTATATTTACCTCCGCCAGGCCGCAGGCCGCAGGAGATTATGTTTTTGCCGGGGTTTGTTTGTCTGACTGTCTGTTGGTTAGCAAGATAACTCAAAAAGTTTTGGATGGATTTCGATGAAACTTTCAGGCGTTGTTGGAAATGGTACAAGGAAGAACTGATTAAATTTTGGGGATGATCCGGATCACCGTCTGGATCCAGGAATTTTTTTAAAGGATTCTTTAACATTGTGAGATAGGGCCATTTTCAACATGTGTGCAGGCGCAATGGAGGGCGCTGGTCGTCGTGTCTGACGAACACGAACTCCGCGTTCTTCAAAGTTTTAGGCACAAAAGCACACGGAAAACAGTGGTGGACCGGGCCCGGCAGCGTGCCTGTGTTTGCGCTACGCTGCAAAAGCTGAGACGGGCAGCTGTCCGGCATGGGATTATTTGGCAGAAATTCCATGGGCAGCCATAGGGGCTGCGCAAAAACGAGCTCTCTGCCGGGGAAGCTTCTAAATCCTCTTTTGGCGCGGAGCGCAACCCCAATAAAACCCACGCCAACCTGTCTACCCAATTTGCATCCGTCAGTGAACCCCTGAGTGCTGCTTTCAGTGATCTATGAAAACGCTCGCATAACCCATTGGCCTGTGGGTTGTACGCGGTTGTGCGATGAATTGTAACGCCCGCAGCCTGGGAGTTTGGAGATAGAGGAGATGGACACAACAGCAACACTTGAGTTTATTACCTCCGCCAAGGAGGTAATGCTTTTACTGGCATTTGTCTGTCTGTCTGTCTGTTTCACCAGAGGTGGTTCTTGGCCTAGAGAGGAACCCATTACATTTTGGGGATGATTTGGGAATGCATACCTCAGCCAAGGCTCTTCTCACAGTGTGTCAGCCACAAAACTCCAAAACTAATGGACAGACTTGGATGCAATTTTCACCACAAGTGGCGATAGGCCTACACACAAGCCCATTACATTTTGGAGGTGATCCATGAGAAACGGAAGGAGCCTCGGTGGAGGTATGCGCTCTATGAGTGCTTTTCTAGTATATTAAGTGTTTATTTTTTTTTTCTTTTTTGCTTTTCTGATCTGTATGCTCCTTTTATGTGCTGCTGGAAATTTTAAATTTCCCAGAGGGAGTCATCCCAAAGGGATTAATAAAGTTAAGTCTAAGTCTAAGTCTCTAAGTCTAAGTCTAAAGGCACTACCACCTGATACACTATTAAGAGTTTTTAATGACATCCTTTTGATGTCTGATTCCAGTGATTATGTGGTTCTTGTTCTGATTGACCTAACCACCACTTTTGATACAGTAGACTATGACATTTTAATTTCTCACCTGCAGCATCTTGTGGGTATTTCTGGTATTGCATTGGAATGGTTCGGGTCCTATTTAACTGATAGAACCATGTGTGTAAGCCTTGCTGGTTCTGAATCCTCCTCTGCTTCCTTGTCATGTGGGGTCCCACAGGGCTCAATTTTAGGGCCCCTGCTCTTTTCACTTTATCTACTTCCACTGGGTTCAGTTCTTAGAAAGCATGGTATCTCCTTCCACTGTTACACTGATGACTGCCAGGTTATGTTCCAATTAGGCAGATGGAGGCTTTCTCAGTCAAATCACTTCTTGAATGCCTTAACGACATTAAAGACTGGATGGCAGTGAACTTCTTAAATTTTAATGAAAAGAAGACAGAAGTGGTTGTGTTCGGACCCGGTGGCTCCTCTGAGCCCCCCCCCCCCCCCGCTGACCTGGGCCCCTTGGCAGGGCTTGTCCAACTTACTGTTACTAATCAGGGTTTTAAGATGGGCAGTGATTTTAAACTAGATTGTTAAATTGCTGCAGTAGTGAAGTGCAGCTTTTTTTCATTTAAGGCAGTTGGCAAAGGTTAAATCCATCCTTTCTAAACAGCACTTTGAAACAGTAATCCATGCCTTAGATTAGATTATTTGTTTATTTGACAGGGACAGTGCAATAAACATAGACAATTAATCAAATGACAATCAATCTGATGTGTTGCACAAAGAGTGTATAGCTATTAGCTAATTTGCAACTCTTGTCCCTGGATGGGCTTTAGAAAGGAGAAACAAGTAAAAAGAAAAAAGGATAAGGAAAAGAAAAAATGAAAACAGAATAAACAATAACCACATACATCAATGCAAAAAAGATTATAAATACATTATAAATACACAATTATAAATATTATAAAGATTGTTGTAAGATGTGCCTAATGCAGGTGTTTAGAAAGGACAGCTCAGTGCATGAACGTGAGTGAGTGCGTGCGCGCAGCCGAGGCGCGCCCCAGGGGTGTGTGAAGTGGCCCCGACGAGTGAACGGTGTGTATGATTTTGGGCGGATGAGAGACAGAGAGCGAGGCGACCGGAGCAGGTAGAAATGGTTGCTAATAATATTGCAGTCTGTGAATAAAGCCCCAACGCTTCAGCAATACGGCCTGTGCCTCTGTGTACCACCATATCCTGTTTAACAAGGGTGAGGTTTTACTCGGGAGTTGACCCCGGAGGAGGAAAAAGCGCCTCCGGCCCTGGAGAAGACAGATCTCCCCTGCGTCCCCCAACCACGGTTAGGAGACGAGAAGCAGGAACGGTTAACAAGATTATAAAGATTATAAATATTATAAATACACAATATAACAACCTGACTCACATTTGCCTATTTCAGGCCTCCCTCCCTTCGTCACTCACTATAAACAAACACATTCATTCCTTCCCTTCATTCACTCTCACCCTGCAGACAATCATTTCATACATGGGTACATTCTTGTTTATTTTTCAGCCAGTTTTTAACCTTTTAGTGAATGTTTTAAAGTCCGTTATTATTTTAATTTCATTTGGCATTGTGTTCCTTCATCACATCTCGGCTGGATTACTCTAATGCACTTTATTTTGGAGTCAGCCAGTCTTCCCTCTCACATCTCCAGTTGGTTCAGAATGCTGCTGCACATCTTTTAACTGGAACACGTAAGAGGGACCACATTATACCCATTTTAGCTTCCCTTCACTGGCTGCCTGTGCACTTTAGGGTTGATTTTAAAATTCGTTTATTTGTTTTTAAATTATTAAATGGCCTTGCCCCGCCTTACCTCTCTCAGCTTCTTCACTTTTACACTTCTGCTTGGTCTCTCAGGTGAGCTGATCAGCTATCCTGGAGATACCGAGATCAAAGAGGAAGCTCAAAGGGGACAGATCTTTTTCTGTTGCTGCTCCTAAATTGTGGAACTGTCTTCCTTTGCTGATTAGACAGGCTCCTTCACTGTCCATCTTTAAAACTTATCTTAAAACTTGTTTTTACTTCTTGGCCTTCAAACCCAGTATGAGATATAGATTTTACCTGATTTATTGCCTTTATTATACGATTGTCATTTTTTTTTACCTGTTTCGTTTTATACTTTTTTTAGTTGCATTCTATTGTCTTTTTATCTATTCCTGATGTACAGCATCAGCTGTAGTTGTTTTTAAAGTGCTTTAGAAATAAAGATTGATTGATTGATTGATTGATTGATTGATTGATACACTGGCGAGCCAATGACATCACTGTGTGGCATCCACTTATGAACCAACATCCCATCTTGCAGGAAATAGTCATGAACTGCACTCTCAATGTCTGTATCTGTAAGAACAGCGTCAAACAACACATTCAAAGATGGATCAGCACGTTGCTCTGTTACTAAATCAGTGCGAGACACAGACAGGAGTGAATCAGGTATTTTTGCAATACTATTTAAACCACCATCATCAGTTTCCACCTGCTTCTGACTCATGCCGTGCATTACTGCACATGCTGGAAACAATTCAGAAATTTGCTGACCATGCCCTGTCTCTGAAACAGACGTCACAATGGGAGGTGGAGACAATTCCGTCCAAACCCAATCACCTGCAAAATCATTCCCCAAGATGACATGCACTCCAGCAACAGGCAACGCAGGACGCACAGCCATGGCCACATCTCAATGAAACAAACCACAGTCCAGCTGAAATTTATGTATTGGAGCAGGAAACATTGACAGCTCCACACCCCTTACCAGAACATAATCACCCATAGCTGTAACATCAGAAAAGGGCAAAACAGACTCCAAAATAAATTAATTTGACACACCCGTATCCCTTAAGATTTTTACTGGTACTTTAACAGCTCCACCCAGAGATACACAGCCATCAGAGACGAAGGCGGAAAACTCCAACTGCTCCAATGGGCAATTTGACACAGAAGACAATTCACATGGCGCATTAACTGGTATTACTGGCACATCACAGACAGACTTTACAGGAGGAGGTTTAACACACAGGTTTTTAGAGTTCCCACAATTACATCAGGGCCGCCAACGCCACAGGTTTAACCTGCGCATCACCAAATCTGCCCTTAGCCTCAGCCTTAGCCGGACATTCTGCTTTCCAATGTCCCTTATTTTTACAATAATTGCAGATTTTACCCAGATCAAAATGTGAACTCAGCTGAAAATTTTGCTGTTCTCCTCTCTTACCCGGTGAAAAAACTTCTCCTCTGTACCCAGAGAAATTAGGCTCCGTATACTCATGTCTACCACGATGAATTAACACATATTCATCCACCAGACTGGCTTCAGTGATAGTTTTCACCTTACGTTCGTTGATATACGTTGCAATGTGGGCAGGAACAGAGCTTTTAAATTGCTCCATAATTACAAGCTCACACAAAGCTTCATATGAATGAACTTGCAATGAATTGCACCACCAGTTACAGTGAGTAACAAGTTCTCTGGCAAATTCCATATGTGTCTGCTTAAATGATTTCCTCCATGAGTAAAACTTCTGATGATATGCCTCCGGTACTAGTTCATATGCCCTCAATACTGCGGCCTGTTGTAATATATTCATTTTTTGTGGTATTGTTACAAAATTTTGACCTCAGCTGGATAACACTTGGTTCTACATTTCTGTTGCATTTTCCAGCCCGGATCTGACAGCTGTGTGTTATTTGCAAGCATTTGTATCCAAAAAAACACCCAGGCGAAATTTATTTTCTTCAAGTTCAGTATGTTTAGATGACTGTTACTCAGTGGCAAGAGCACTTAGAGAGATTATGACTGTTTTGCCAAAATATTCAAAGTGTTTTCTTTTAAATGAGACCAGCCCCATGAAGATGCTGCAAAAGGTTGAAGAACAGCTTTTGATTTACTTTGGGTACGTTATTTTTTGGCGTTTTTAGGGAAACTGACCAGAGTGCAAGGGGTTAACAGTGAATTCCATTAGGGGGTTCACTGTCTGTCTTTGGCTTAGAGAGGTGTGAACGCGGCCTGGGGTCACATCCATGGGATTCCCTGCAAGTTGCCGTGTAGCAGTTGCTTGGCAGCCCAGTGGGTTTGTGATTAAAGATCCTTCCGCAAGTAGCTGCCCAGAGACTAGACTCTAGTCTACTAGAGTCTACATTGGGTAGATAGGTTTTTGGGACTAGTTAGTCAGGGAGAAGAATTTCCAGTGTATCAGGTTTTTTTTCATATGGAAACACTCAGTTTGTTTTTTTCCAGTTGCACAATCTGCTCATGTGTATCAGTGGAGGCGTGACAGTTTTTTGAATGAGCAAGTGGCTTTGGTGTTTGGGTGATGTCAGCGCTCATTTGTGTAGCGTTTGCCAAGAAGCACACACCTGTTGGAGAGACACGGAGGTGAGTGTCTGTTAATTTGTGCATCTGTTGGTGGTGTTATTATTATTATTATTTTTTGATTTGGAGCGTGAGTGAATTATTTTGAGTTGTTAGGAAGAGTGCGGCACTTGTGGATTAGTTGCACATCAGCCTGGGTTGTTTTGGGTGTTGACAGTGGTGTAACATAAGCGTATTATGTCAACTGTGGAAGATTTTCTACAGTTTCCTTCTGAGGAGGGTTTGGAACATTGTTCGAGGGAGCAGCTTGTCAAAATAGCGGAGCAGTTTGAGTTGGATGTGGGGGACAAACGTTCAAAAGAGAACATGAAGCAGATTATAAGAGCAAATCTGTCAGCCAAGGGTGTCCTCACATCTGCAGCTCAAGTCAAGGCTTCTGCTCACCGCTCTGAGGGTGCGTCTGTGTCAGGTTCAATGGGAGATGTTGCCAGCTTAACTTTTGAACAGTGTACAGTTGTTACAGTTGGAATTAGAAATGGGACGGACACAGCTGGAGAGCCTTAGATTGAATGCTGGTGCGGCTGGGGGCACTAAATTTGGGTCCAGATGGTACTTCTAATCGTGCACACTCATTTGATTTATCTTTCAATTTGTGTCTGGTTCCACAGTTTTCTGAATGGGATCCCAACACTTTTTTTTTCGTTGTTTGCCAATAGTCGGGCCTGCTCTGACTCGGAGTGCACATTACTGTTGCAATGTAAGTTAACTGCACTTCGTGTGGCAGACAGTCAGCTCTGTGCTTCTGTGAAGGCCGCTGACAACAGACACATTATAAAGTATGCTGATGATTCAGTTATTGTCAGTCTCCTCCAGGATGGTGAGAGTGGCCACGGCCCAGTAGCTGATGATTTTGTTCACTGGTGTGAGGATTCCTACCTGCAGCTGAATACGACAAAAACTAAAGATATGATCATTGACTTTAGGAGGAAAACTCCCAGGCACGAAGTCACCGTACTAAAAGGCCAGACCACCGAATGTGTACAATCCTACAAATATCTTGGGACAATTATTGATAGTAATTTAAACTTTGAAGAGAACTGTGAAAGGGTGTGCAAAAAGGGTCAGCAACATTTGCATTGTTTAAGGAAACTTGCACGCTTCCAAACTGACCGAACCATAATGACAATGTTTTATCGGGCTTTTATTGAATCTGTTTTATCCTTTTCTTTAGTGTCATGGTTTGGTCAGATAAAACTGAAACAGAAGAAATCCTTGGATCAGGTAGTTAGATGGCCCAGTCGTTTGCTTGGTGAGTCACAGCTGAGCCTGACATCCCTGTACACCAGACAGGTACAGAGGATGGCTACCTTCATTTTAAAGGAGGACTCCCACCCTTTGCACTGCCACTTTCAGCTTCTTCCCTCAAGACGGAGGTTTGCTGTCCCAAAAAGTAAAACCCAGCGCTACAAAAACAGCTTTGTTCCTGCTGCTGTCAAAGAGTTGAACAAGTTGTAACAATATATTGCACATAATTTAGTTACCTATTTATTCATTTCATTTTATATTTACTTATTTTTTTAGGTTTTTTATTTGGGTTCTAAATCTTTTATTGGGTTTTAGACTTTTGAGTTTTTAACCTCTTTAACTAGTCTTTAACTTTTTAATATGACCCTTCTCTCTTATCTCTGGTTTTTCTCTTATCTCTTTGTCTTATATCCTGATTGATGGAGCCTTGAGTATTTTTATCATGTTTATAGTCAGCTTCATGTGTGTCTGTGTTTGTGTTTATGTTGAATGTAATTGTGGTTTGTAAATATGGATGTCACCTGACTGCAAAACAAATCTACCTACGGGTACAAATAAAGTAACCTGAACCTGAACCTGAACCTGAGGGCGCTGTGCACACAACTACACCTGCAGCCGCTGGCAAAGGTAAAGGCGGAAGAGACAGCCCCTCTACCTGCAGCCCTTCTTATACGCATGGGATTGGCGGAACCGGAATTTGGAGCCAGCACCCCATGCCACACAAATAAGAGTGACATGATGCTTGACCCAGGAGACAGACGACAGACACGAGTAGATCAGTTAACAATTATTTATTAACTCAGTGTGTTGTGTTGATGTGTGAATGTGAGGGTGAGTGTGATGCTGGTGAAGGGCTGGAGCTGAGCGAGTCCCGCTGCGACCTGGCAACCCTAGGAACACAAAGCACAGGGATTAGTACTGTTCGCAGCAAAGAGGTGTAACGATGATTGTTGCTTACTTGCAGGTGTCGCCGGGAGACTCTTGCTTGCTCCGGGAGCGAGTGTTGGGAGGTGAGCGGGGAACTTGGCGTTGTGATGAGGTGGAGAGGATCCGAGGATGAGGAGGCAAAGCCCAGCTGCTACGGAGAATAGGTCCGCCGCCAGGGAGGTCCACCTGTGCACAGGGGAGAATACTTTGACAAGGTAAAGATGATGGTGGCTTACGTGACGAGGCTTGATGAGCTGGTCTAGGCGAAGCTCTGGTCTGAGGTCGAGGGCATGGAGCGTTGCGCAGTGGTGATGACAGACGACTCCGTGCTGAGCTGTCAATGGATCTGGCTTTTATGGCTTGCTGGGAATTGGCAGCAGGTGTGTGCGCAGCCGGGGCTGATGATGGCCCAGCCGCCACCATGACAAAGAGCTCCAATCACAAGACAAAATATGAATAATAAATAACTATATTGCATTCCCACCCTGCAGAAAAGGTCCAAAACACACGCATACCATTAAAACCCACCCCAATTTGGAACCCGACTCATCTGCTAAACATAATTGCACTAAAATCATAAAAGGAGCCTATGGCATTCACACAAAATAACTAAAATTAGGGGAGACAAGTAGACTGCCGTCCTACCCACCACACGGCGAGGCGGGTTATTCTGCCGCCTATGATATGTAAAAGTCCCGTTAAAAAAAATTACTGCCATGTCTCCTACTTAAAACGGAACAACAAAATAATCCTAGAACTATAAATACAGATTGACAACTAGCAACAAATACACATCCATGGCTCAGTGAGGATGAGCCGTGCCCCCCCCCCCCCCAAGACCCTTCAACATTCAGTCCACCACTGGAGGTAGCTCACTTCCTGGGCCACAGCTGGTCACCTCAATCCCGGTGCGCCTTCTCCTTCACACCTCCAAACGCTCCAATCGTCTGGAGCCATGCCCAACTGCCTTCTTCGGGGCACACCACAACTCATTAGGATGACGCCACAAGCCATCCGACAGCAGAAGGTAACCATCCCGCCGCTCACCCGTCACCTGCAGCCGGCCTTGGTACTGCTCCATCTTCCACTTGGCTCTCGCCTGCCTGGACCTCGCCACTGCCCGAGCCCAAACCCAGTCCGCGACTCCAAGCGGGGCCCTGCATGGCCTGTGGTGTCTCTGCCTGGTACTTGCTCTCCCAGTGCCACTCGGTCCTGCCCCAACTGCTTGTAAAACAGCTGCTGACCCTGCCGATGTGGCTCCGTGTTCACCAGCCCACCAAGGCCAACCTCTGGGAACACCTGAGACCATCTTTTGGGCATCACTCGCTGCCACAGACTCTCCCCCATGCCGCCCGGAACCCTCGTCCAGGGCAACTCGGACACTGGCACCAGGGCCCTCCTGAGGCGACCCTGAGTGCGACAAGGCCTGTCCACTTTCTGTAGTCCCCAGCAGCTGTTCATCCTGCACAGCGTCATCCCGAACTCTCTGAACCAGTCGGTCCCACTGTCCGCAGCCCGACCACTCTTCCCCAGCACTGCTCCTGATGGAAAACACGAGGCCATAGAACAGGTTGCAGCTCATGATGTTCGTGCCGCAGGCCGTCACGCTAAACTCCATATCGGCCATCAACCCTGACTTGTACCGAGCTGTCAGTCTGACGGTTCCCACCGTGGCTAACCGTCCTCCTCCATAGCCGCAAAGCGGTGCTGAGTCACCTCCAATTCTGTAGTGTGGAAAACATTGTCTAACTGTAGCCCAGTTCAGCAGAGAACTCTCCACCCCCGTGTCAATCAGCATCAGTACCGCTACTCCATCCAACATCACCGTGAAATGTGTGCGCCTACTGGTATTTGGGGACACAGTATGTATTACCGTCGGGGTGGAAGGGGTCTAATTTCTGCGTGGGCTCTCCTGTTCTGCTGACTGGCATACTCTTGCGAAGTGGTGTAGACGGCCACACCTGCCGCAGTGCTTTCCTCTTGCCCCACACTCTCTGGCCTTGTAGCAGTGCTTCGTGGACCTGCAGCCCATACACCTGGGCTTTCCCGGGGCAGACCTCATCCATACAGCATTGGCACCCTTGGTATCCTCCTCGAGGCTCCCATCGCTGTCTGGGTCCACTACCTGTGTAGCCATGGGGGATCGTAACTCTTGTGGTGACAAATGCTCGCTCCACTACCGAGTCAGCTTATCCGCTGCCTCCAGCTGAAGAGCCAACTCGACGGCCTCAGATAGCATCAATTCACCAGGAAATATGAGCAGCTTAGACGGACCGCAGTACAGTTGGTATGTTCCGCCAATTGGTTGCAAACCATTTCTTCCTCTGACAGTCTAAATCGACATTCAGCGGTCAGCTGCCTCAAGTCTGACACAAACCGCTGAATGGGTTCACCTACCTGTTGGCGGCGCTGTCAGAACTTAATCCTTTGGACGATGACGTTGTCCGGTGCCCTGAAATGGCTCGCCATCAGCTCAACCACTTCTTCATAGCTGTCCGTGTCACCAAGCATGCCCAAAATCCTTTGTCCCTCTATTCCCAGGTTGTGCACAAGCAACGCACGCGCCCTCAACTTCTCCATCCTTCCCAGGTCTAACGCCACCATATACGTTCTAAAGGCGTCGTACCACCGAGACCACAGTACAGGCGGCTCACCTGGGAGCTCCAAAAACAGCCGAATTGGTGTCCCACATGCTTCCATGTCTTCGGTATTACCCACTTTTATTCTCGTCGCCAAATGTTATGTCTGAATTCAAAGCTAAGGAGAAGACCACCAGTAGAGCTGAACACAAGTTTATTACACAGGGCGCTGTGCACCCAACTACACCTGCAGACACAGGCAGCAGTAAAGGCGGAAGAGACTGTCCCTCTACCTGCAGCCCTTCTTATACGCACGGGGTTGGCAGAACCAGAATATGAGGCCACCACCCCGTACCACACAAATAAGAGCTCCAATCATAAGACAACATATGAACAATAAATAACTACATTACAGACTGGGCGATATAGCTAAAAAAAAAATGTATCTCAATACATTTTTCTCTATATCGTGATACACAAAACATAATGTAATACATACTTTGTGTACTGAATGTCCTGGTTTTACTTATATTTTTATTAGAATTTTATATATATATATATATATATATATATATATATATATACACATATATACATTCATTTCACTTATGAAAAAGCTGATTAATAAAATAAAATGAAAACACGTCAGAGAAAATTCTTCACAACAATATGTGACTGAGCAAAGTGTCTTTTTTTCCTTTGCTTACCAGAACTCACATTATCAAGTGATCAAGTTTATTCACATGGTCAGAAATGTTTCAGTTTACCACACAAGGTTAATACTTGGCAGTAAAATAAGTAACAGAAGTATAATTTATTTATTTTTTTAATGTGTTTACATTAGTTGCTTATATGGCGAGCCACTCACACTTATTTTGAAGGTTGCAAGACCAGATAGGAGCTCTTATTTTGAAAGTTTGTTCACTTAATTCAATTCAACTTTATTTATATAGCACCATTTCACAACAACAGTTATCACATAGCACTTTCAACTGTAGAGGAAAACCCTACAATTGCAGAAAGATCCCAGCAATCAGGTGATCCCTGTCAGCAAGCACTTGGCAATGGTGGAGAGGAAAAACTCCCTTTTAGCAGGAAGAAGCCTCCAGTAGAACCAGGCTCAGGGAGGGGCAGTGATCTGTTGTGACTGGCTGGAGTGTGAGGGGATAGAGAAGAGGAAGAAAAGGACAGATAAGGTGAGCCTATGTTTATTCTGTTATCTTCCTTTTCATCTCTGCTCACTGCAGTTTAGAGTTCTCTGTGAGCATGCAGGGAGGTGGGGCAGCCGCGCTGAGCTAGAGAACTTCCGCTTTCAGACTTCAGCACTGTCCCTGACTTCTACTCAAATAGCGAATGCAATGATGACAACAAATCTCCTCCTCTCAAAAAACCCTCAGTTTGAGTGGTGAATCAGACCCCCTTTTAAATCCTTCACTATTTATGTATGCAGCACCCAGCCCTCTTAAATTTCCCGCGAGGTTTCAGATCACACGATGTGACAATGAGGCTTTGTTCGCTACGGTCATGTGACTATGGGCATGTTGACACAGTGCTCAACACTCTGCTCATGACATTTCTGTGTTATGTTGCTCGAGTCAGTGCCGAGTGGGCGGTGTCAAGCATAACATCACTAGGGTGTGCACAGTCCAGGCAAAGGTTGGACTGTTCAAGAGGCTAGTTTGTGGTCTAGTCAGGCATGGGTCAAAGTACAGTTGGTAAGGCAGCAAAATAGGCAGACAGCTCCAATACAGATGGCAGGCTCAGGGTTCTAGGCAGGCAAAGGTCAAAGCACAGAATAAGTAACGAGAATACATACGATGAGGCTCAGGCCGATACTGACAGGCAGGTGATCAGACAAAACCAGGCAGAGTGGTGGGAGAGCACCCAGTATAAAGGATTCCCTTAATTGGCAACAGATGGTGTAATCAGCTGCAGGGAGCGGCGCCTAATCAGAGGAGAGGGTGAGAAACAGGCTGGAGCACAGAACAAACAGGGATCCTAACACACTTGCTATCAAGTAAAACCATCCATCCATCCATCTATCTTCTACCACTTAATCCTTTTCGGGTTGTGGGGGGAGCTGGAGCCTATCCCAGCGTATTTGGGCGAGAGGCAGGGTACACCCTGGACAGATCACCAGTCCATCGCAGTATTAAGAAAAATCCACTGATTTTATTTATTATTGATTTTCCTACTGGAATATTACATAATGTAAAAGACTATTATTTTTTTTTTCCAAAAATACTGACTCCTCCAACAAATTCATCCATCCATCCATCTTCTACTGCTTAATCCTTTTCAGGTCGCGGGGGGGCTGCAGCCTATCTCAGCATCTTTGGGCAAGAGGCAGGGTACAAACAAAGTTTAATAATCTTTTTAATTTGTAAGAGCCAGCAAATTCAGTCAGTGATAAATTGACCCACTCTCTTAATGTGATGAGGATGCATTAGCATGCATGTTAGGTTAATTGGCTGTTCTAAATTGTCCCTAGATATCTGTTTCCTATAGGCCCTTAGAATAAAGGGTTAGTATTAGTGAAAGCGCTTTGAGTGGTCTTTGTGACTAGAAAAGTGCTATATAAGTGCAGGTTAGTTAGTTAGTAATTAGCAACCATCAGGGTTATCTGTTTTGGGATTTAATAATAAAAGTTGTCTTGCGTGTGTATGCTGTATTCAGAGAAATTATCTTTTTGAAGTGGTCTGTGCAGTCAACTATGCATCATGTTCTACGTATCTTTCAGGTCTGAGCAGACGTGGTCTTGTGCTCTGCTTTAGACTGTCTGAGATGAGAGAATAACAGGAAGACCCTCAGCCACAAACAACCACACTGGCCTTCAGACTCATAGCTGACAAAGACCGTTTTGGTATGATGTTCACATCTAATCAGAGCAACAAGTTCACAGACAAACCTTTGTATGCACCAAGGCCTCACTGTCTCACCTTTGAATTGTAACATGGGATTTGGAAGCTTTAGAAGGGTTTGATGTGCTTCAGTCAGCCTCAGATTGTCCAACAAAGTCATTTAGATTTCTGTCCATCTGTGATGATTTACTACAATTTACACTTTTTTAAACAAATGTAGCAATATATATCCATATCAGAACAAAACAAGGTTAAGCTCTTCTCATTTTCTACGAATATCTGCAGATTCATGCTGACTGGTAGATATACTGTCTTGATAGAACCCATTTTTTAACATTAACCCCTTGCACTCTGGTCAATTTCCCTAAAAACGCCAAAAAATAATGTACCCAAAGTAAATCAAAAGCTGTTCTTCAACCCTTTGCAGCATCTTCATGGGGCTGGTCTCATTTAAAAGAAAACACTTTGAATTTTTTGGCAAAACAGTCATAATCTCTCTAAGTGCTCCGGCCACTGAGTAACAGTCATCTAAACATACTGAACTTGAAGAAAATAAATTTCGCCTGGGTGTTTTTTTGGATACAAATGCTTGCAAATAACACACAGCTGTCAGATCCGGGCTGGAAAATGCAACAGAAATGTAGAACCAAGTGTTATCCAGCTGAGGTCAAAATTTTGTAACAATACCACAAAAAATGAATATATTACACAGCTTTCTTCACAGGTTGTTTCCAGGCATTTTTGAACTGTGCCAAATTGTGCCAAATGGCACAGTTTGGAAAAACGTCTGTAACTTTTGAATGATTCAATATAGAAGCTTGATGTTGGACTCTAATGAAAGGTGACACTCAGGGCTGTGTGTGTGTGTGTGGGGGGTTGTTTATTCATTCATGAATGAATGAATGAACAAACAAGCCCCCACACACAAAAAAGCATGCCACGTAAAAAATGTGTGGCTTTTTTTACAAGAAAAAATAACCTACGGTGCACTAAAAATTATACTAAAATATCTGTAATGTAGAAGATAACAACTCCCACCCCCCACCCCCCACTACAGAGGACGGACATCGCCCGGTGCGCCGCGGTCACGGTGCGCCGCGGTCTACTATGCACAGTTGTACTAAAATATCTGCAATAATATCTGCAATCCGCTACAGAAGAGTAGCGGGGGGGGGGGCGTTCACTGTCCGGATGTGGTGCATGAACCGTGTGGACACGGTTCGTGCGCCGCGGTCTACTACGCACAGTTGTAATTTACCGATCGGTCAAAAGTCATTTTTGATTACAATTTTCAGGGATAAAGAATAATTTAGCTTATAACACTTACCTGTCCACAACAGCAGTGTCGCTGGCGAACTTCTCTTCCTCATTGTCAGACGAACATGACGCTGATCCGCTTGTTACGGACTCGTGGTTCTGGTCACGCGACCCGGTCAAACCATAATTCCATTATTGCGGTTTTGCGCTTCCATGATTGCGGTTTTGGCGAACGATTTTTCAAAACAAATAAGAACAGTAGTAAGAAAAAAAGACTGGCGAACGCGTGTGTGTCACCCAGCGGATAAAACAAAACAGATTTTGCAAGGGAGGCACACTTTCGAACTACAGTGATCCCTCGCTACTTCGCGCTTCACCTTTCGCGCCCTCAGTGCATCGCGGATTTTTCAAAAATATTCATCAAAAATTCAAAATTGAGAAATAATGGGCGGGCGCTAGCAGAAGGCAGGGAGACTACATTAGACCATCAGGTATCAACATGGAGAGCCGCACAACTCAAAAAATCCACCTCTCTGTTCGCTGTTCTCGTGTTGGCTCGGCTCGGAAATCTCGCAAGCTGATTGGCCGAGACGTTTCACCCCGCAAGCTGATTGGCCGAGACGTTTCACCCACCTCCTCTCCCTGCCGAGCGCCCATGAAGGGAAGGAAGACCGCATTCATTGCTCTTTATCGCTCGTGTTATGTAGTCTCGCAGCGTGGAACTTTTTGCTGTTCTCTTGTGCCATTTTGTGCGAAATAGTCTTCCCGTCGAGCCACTACGCCGCCTCCTGCAGCTTCTCCAGCTCTATCGGAAGCTGCCCTCGATGATCCTGCGCCTCTAGCACCTGACGATGAGGCGTCACCTGAGGAGCAGTAAAGCTCTCATTAACCTGTGAAGTAAATCATCTTCATCTTGAGTTACGTATCTTGTTATAAGAATAAAAGAGTTCTAAAAACATATTTATGTACACTTTATTTACATCTACGTATGTATGTACACGTACACACACACACACACACACACACACACACGTATCATATGAGAGAGAGAGTGAGAGAATGAACGTACGTATTATTTATGGATGACGTCATTAGGGGTGACGCTACTTCGCGGTTTTTCACTTTTCGCGGTCGGTTCTGGAACCCATTAACCGCGATAAGTGAGGGATCACTGTACTGTGCTTTAATTGGCTGGCTGTATTCACAGCCGTTGGTAGGCGGGTCCTTCTTGCTAGGTTTTCAGTCATTCGTTCTTCAAGGTTTCAGAAACCCAATTCAAGGCTCTTATTAGTCGAATGAGAGGTCAATCACATCTAAACCAATCAAAGCACTCCTGTGGCTTTCTGTTTGCGGCTGTGTCTGTAGTGGAAGAACGGAAATGCAGCTTCTTTTTTTTCAGACGCCCTCGTGCACCCTAGGACGCAGAGACGTGTCCGCCCGCGGTACACCGAAGTGCAAGAGGTTAACTTAAACACATGCAAGAAACTAATATACAGTAAGCAGGCTTTTACATGGTTGCAACCAAAGCAGCTAGTTATCATGGTTGACTGTGAAAGTGAAAGTCAAAATTATACATGCCAAAAATGAAACTGTATCAGCCGCACTGATCACTTCTGTTTAAAGCAACATATTAGGTTCCTTTTCCACATGTTGACACAGTTCCCAGAAGTCTTAATGAAATGTCTGTGACATAATTTGGTCAAAACAACTCAGGGTTTAAATAATACAATCAAGGCTTGACATTAACTTTTTTGCTTACCAGCCACTGTGGCTAGTGATTTTCCGAAGTTACTAGCCACTCAGCCTTTTCACTAGCCACAGTTTTGTGGCTGGAAAATTTTGTTTAATGTGATCAAATTGGACAATGGCGTGCTAAAATTTACTTGAACTAAATTTACCTTTTTCAGTGTAAATTGCCCTCATAAAAATAAAAATAAAATAGCAAAATAGCAATAACATAAAAATAGCAAGAGAAACACTAATTATTTATGAAGAGCAATAAATACTGTAAAAGGGTAGAGAAAAATATTTGTAATATGAGAGTAAAGTGCAGGTAGATTTGGGGTCCGTCCCAATTCTCATTTGTACCCCTTTGCCTACCCCTATGAATTAGGACACCCCTTCATGGCTGCACAACGTCAGTAGTTGCTGATGGATTTAACCTAAATGGATACTACCTGTCTTCACCACAAAAAAACAAGAGAAAGAAAAGGAAAACCGATTAGAAAAAAAGCACAGAACTTATGGAAGTTGTAGTTTTGTAGTCTCACACTGCAATAGGTTTATTATTTTAGATGCCGTTTGAGAAAACTACAACCGGCCAAAGGTGTGGCTGTCTTACTGGCCACTGCTTAAATCCACCAGCCATTGGACGGTTAGCCAATGTTAATGTCAAGCCCTGAATACGATAGAATCTTCCACTCAGCTTAAGCAGTATTTTCTGAATGACCCATTTCAGTGTATGTTTCAGCAAATGCTTATGAACCCCAGTTCACCCCCCCTCCTCTTTTCACCATTGGTAAGTGCTGTGTCCATAATCTAGTATTCAAGGAGGACGCGAGGGTTGCAGTTTAACACTCTTTATTAATAACAATGAGAACGAACAGGAGTCGCTCCATACCAGGCCAAGGGGTCCACAGCAAAGAGGCAGAGCCTCTTCCACTCAGGCCCTTTATACTCCCTGTGACTCCACCACCGGAAAGGCGGGGTATCACCTCTCACTACACCCAGAGTGCCACCATCTTAGTACAGTGATCCCTCACTTATCGCAGTTAATGGGTTCCAGAACCGACCGCGAAAAGTGAAAAACTGCGAAGTAGCGTCACCCCTAATGACGTCACCCATAAATAATACGTACGTTCATTCTTTCACTCTCTCTCTCATATGATACGTGTGTGTGTGTGTGTGTGTAAGTGTACATACATACGTAGATATAAATAAAGTGTATATAAATATGTTTTTAGAACTCTTTTATTCTTATAACAAGATACGTAACTCAAGATGAAGATGATTTACTGCACAGGTTAATGAGAGCTTTACTGCTCCTCAGGTGACGCCTCATCGTCAGGTGCTAGAGGCGCAGGATCGTCGAGGACAGCTTCCAGCTTAGAGCTGGAGAAGCTGCAGGAGGCGGCGTAGTGGCTCGACGGGAAGACTATTTCGCACAAAATGGCACAAGAGAACAGCAAAAAGTTCCATGCGGCGAGACTAAGCAACACGAGCGATAAAAAGCAATGAATGCGGTCTTCCTTCGCTGCATGGGCGCTCGGCAGGGAGAGGAGGAGGGTGAAACGTCTCGGCCAATCAGCTTGCGGGGTGAAACGTCTCGGCCAATCAGCTTGCGAGATTTCCGAGCCGAGCCAACACGAGAACAGCGAACAGAGAGTTGTGCGGCTCTCCGTGTTGATACCTGATGGTCTACCTGCCTTCTGCTAGCGCCCGCCCATTATTTCTCAATTTTGAATTTTTGATGAATATTTTTGAAAAATCCGCGATGCACTGAGGGCGCGAAAGGTGAAGCGCGAAGTAGTGAGGGATCACTGTACACCCAATTCTATATCCAACAGTAAGGTCCATGGTTGATTCCAAGCTAATGTTAGCTGTTAGCTTCAACTTTTAGAACCAGCTGGAGTTAACTCATGAAAAATTGCCTTAAAGTAAGGCTGTAAAAGCCCAAATAAAGGAATACTAGGAACATGGTGTTATTTATGGTAAAATACCTCTGAAAGGATGAGGCCAGGTGACTGGACGAACTCAGCTTTATTGAACTATATGCAACAGTGGACAGAAAGCAGACACCAGGCAGAGGGCACCAGTCAATGTCTGTGTCTATGCCATGATGTCTTCCCTCCTTTTGGTTAGACATCATTATGGCAAGACTCAGACTGGATTTTTTTTTTTCAGTTTTTTCATTTGAAATTTGTAGAATAAAACATTTTATGTCCAAAATAAATCCTATTAAGTATCATTTCTCCTGACCATGTAGTCACTCCGATATGGACATCTCAAATGATGTCAAATTTTTTGGGATACCCTGTATAATCCCATAACTACAACCAGGCGATCAAGTTGTGTCAACTGAGCAGTTTTTTCCATGACACCACCACAGTCTCAGTGCTGCTGGAGCAGGTACATGACATGACATCTCAACAGTCTGTCCATGATTTTCACACAGATCAGAGCAATTTGTTGCACAGGAAGCTAAACATTTCTAAAGACATTCTTAAGCTCCATAACCACTGATCATTTGTGAAGCTGGGGTGACATCAGTGAGAGGCTGTCTTGAACGCCCAGACCGACGGTTTAAAGCGATAATTTTCCCACAACAGAGCCATCTGAAACACACACACAGCATACATATTTTAGTACCTAATAGCGATAACTTGCAGACATTACAATGTAGTACAACGGACTTAAAGCAAACTAGCATTAGCAATCATTAGCTTAACGTTATATGTGATCTAGTGCGTATCCTCACATCTTCCGCTCTATGGCTTCCTAAACGCTCCAGTACTTTTCCAGAGTGTTTCGTCTCGCTGCCTCCCCTTCTCTGGCTCTCCTTTTTGGCCTTTACGGTGCCAAAAAGACAGAGACCAAGGAGTCGCATTGTACAGCCGCCATGTTATGTTTTGTTGGGTTGCGTGTTTTAGGTCACGGGAGTGTGGCGCCGCCTTGCTGTAAAAAAATCTCACCCACCCCAGACGTACCCAGCTGCAATGGAAACAGAAGTGAACTGACTAAAGTAGAGTAGAGTAGAGTAGAGTAAGGCCGAATGGGTACTAGTGGAAAAGGGGCAAAAGAGACCTAATGGATGCCCTCTGCTATTTATAGAGCAGTGCAGTGGCGGAACAGGAAGTGGCCCCCACTACACCACACTTCATAATAAAGGTATTAAACCCCACACCACATTTCCTCCCCCACTTAAGGGCCATTTCCATCAGTATCACCTTGCCTTTACTTGTTTCTACTTGATTCACTTTCTCGCCATTTCCACCAAAGTCATCACGTTTTAACCGATACTATTTTCGTATCGGTTAAGAGGCAGGGGATAACTGCGCGTAGAACCGTACTACTGACAAACAGAAGATGAACGTGAGAGAACCATCGATGGTGAGTGATTTGTAATATTATGCATCTCTTCGCTTATTTATCCTGTTGGTGGTAAGCTCACTTTTGAGCCATACAGCCCCATTCTGTGCTGGCTAACTCATTTTAGCTAACGAATTTTGGCTAGTAGCTAGCTAATACCAACTGCTGATTCGCGCTTGTTTTCTCCTAAATATTTGCTTGTGAGAGCAAAACGATGAAATCTGTTAATCCTGGTTAAAGTTCTGGTTTTTGTTTTGTATTGCACTTTGGTGCTGCACATTAAATTGTGTGCAATTTAATGCCGTTTTGTGCTGGCTAACTAGTTTTAGCTAACGAGTTTTGGCTAGTAGCTAGCTAATACCAACTGCTGATTCGCGCTTGTTTTCTCCTAAATATTCGCTTGTGAGAGCAAAACGATGAAATATATCAATCCTGGTTAAAGTCCTGGTTTTTGTTTTGTATTGTACTTTTGTGCTGCGCATTAAATTGTGTGCAATTTAATGCTAGAATGTGTTTCCACATGCCAGGGTTTAGCCTCCCTGTTTATAGTGGATACTGGTGAGACCACAGGAGCCGAAATCTCAACAATATAAAAGTGCTTTTTCAAACCAGTGATTTATAAAGTCATTCATATAATTTTCTAAAGCGTCAGAAAGAGAAATCCATATATTATATCGATTCATTACACAGACAGTGATATATTTCAAGCATTTATTTATTTTAATTTGGATGATTATGGCTTACAGCCCCTGAAAACCCCAAATTCAATTTGGCAAAAAATTAGAATATTACATAAACTTTAAAAAATATTTTTTAAATAGAAATGTTGGCTGCTGAGGTGTTGGTTAATATGGGCTGTAGGCATAATCATCAATATTAAAATAACTGAATATATCACTGTCCCTGTAATGAATCTATATATGGGTTTCACTTTCTGAAATGAGTGACAAAAATATTGAACTTTTTCATGATATTCTAATTTTTGAGATGTGCCTGTATAAGTGTTGAACTTGCTTGAAAAAAATAACCACCATCCATTTCTGTCGTTCGTCTAGGGAGGAGGGAATCAGCCGCTCAACAACGGACGTCGCCACTGTGGAAAGTACTGAAATCCTTTGCTTTTATAGGTAAAAGTGTCAGAACCAAATTAGCACAATTTCCACTTAATGTAAAAGGGACTGAACTGAGATTTATTTGATTGTGTGAGTATTAATTACAGAATAATTGAAAAAGACTGGCGCATCAACTGTAAAATAAACCACTTGTTAATGTATTTATTTTTTTTGTCAGATCACTTGTGTGATCCTTTGTGAGTTATGTTCATAACTGTATCTTTTGGGGAATGGCAGTTGCTCAGTCATCAATATAATTTAGTTTATATGTGTAGTTTATACTCTATCATCAATAAAGTCATGCAGTAACAGGACACATTACAAATATTTGAGACCCATTGTAGTGCTTCCTTTTATATTTTAGCAATAAAAGTACAAAACACCACCCACACTTGAAGCCAGGGCAAAAAGAGACACTTTTACATTCCAGACAAACTTTTATTGATAAAAACTCCATATTTTGACTGAGTGACTCCATACTCAGTGATGCACACCTTCAGTTAAAGTACTAGATTCCATTCCAGTGAATGTATTAATTCATTCTGATTGCTGAGGCCACAGTAAAAGCAGATGATTTCAAATGTAAGCCAGCCCTTGTAAAATCGACTTTACATCAGTGCAGCAACATGAAAATTGTGGTTAAATACAACAACGAAGTACTTTATTGTCACATTGGAATCGGAATCGCTGCTGTTTTGTTTTTCTTTTGAATTCTTGGATGGAATATGGGTGGGCAATATAAGCTGCAGCTTCAGCCATCACCCATTTCAGATAACCTATGTTGAACTGTATAATCAGAGGAGTTATTGTTTAATTCGACCTTATTAGATTTTTTTCCCCTTTGTTATATTATTCTATTTTCTTTTAATCTATCCAAAATAAAGATTC
Source organism: Pholidichthys leucotaenia (assembly GCA_020510985.1). Lineage (NCBI taxonomy): Eukaryota > Metazoa > Chordata > Actinopteri > Cichliformes > Pholidichthyidae > Pholidichthys > Pholidichthys leucotaenia. The sequence continues at coordinate 229,552,079 of CM035836.1, forward strand.
ATTCATTCACATTCCACCACTGGCTTTTAGCAACAAGTGTATTTCCCAAATATGTTTTAAACTTCCTTTATTTAACCACCACCCATTTCTGTCTTTTGTCTAGGCAAGAGGTAAACGATCGATCCACCCCTAACTGGACCTTGCGTCACTATTTACAGAGATGCAGGCCTAAGATCTGCTGATCTGAGACCAGTGTGAGCTGCACATCCCAGCTGCTGAGTGACCCAGTCTTACAGTTTGAGTTTTGCACATTCTGAATAATCTGGAATTTGCTGCTGATTGTAATAAACAATTTAGTGACTTATGTGTTTGCATCATGATTTCTATTTTGTCTGTTAATACACTGGTGGGAAAAGAGTCAATAGTACAAACCATTAATGGGTGACCTTGAAAATAATGGCTCATTTTTAAGAAATTTATGTCACATGGTGGTAACCTTCACATATAAAAAAGAGACATCTGCAAAAACTTCAGAGGTTTATTGTCTGTGCAATTCCCAGTGCAATACTACATGAATGCATGTATAGTACATTGTTGATGCAGAGAATATATATTTCTACAGTACATGTATCTAGTAAATCAAGCAGACCACATCATCCCAGGTGCACAACCGAGAGGTTTCGCAGGTCCTTCCTACCAACGGCTGTCAGACTGTACAACCTAAGCAGGGCTGCTTGCAGAGGTAGCAAAAAGACGTAACAACCTAATAGTTTTTTGAATGCAAAAGATGCAATAGACTTACGCAATGGTCCCCTCCGGCATACAACTAGGAAAATACCGGTCGCTATGGAGGGTGAGAATATGTATGTGCACATAATCATAACATGTAGGATAACTAAGTAGACTGTTGTGCTGTTTCATCCCATCTAGCTACAATGCTCTGCACTGTGTGTGTGTGTGTGTTTTTCTTGCCTTCTGATTGTTGCTCTGAGTGTTGCTATCCCTGTGCTGTTGCAATCCTGGAATCTCCCCGTTGTGGGACTAATAAAGGCTTATCTTATTTTCCATGTAACCTTGTGACTGCATTATTTTAATTGCTTTTAATCCTAGATCAAGTTTGTTTTGGCCTAAAATGCATCATAACTGTCAAATACATCTTATTATACCGAACTCAGTACTGTTTACTTTTTGAATATACATTTTGTAGCTAATATAGTTATTAACCTGGAGGTCAAGTTGTGTCAGCTGATCATTTTTTGCTATGACACTATCTCAGACTCAGTGCAGCTGAAGCAGGTACGTTCATGATGTCTCAACAGTCCATGATTTTCACGCAGATCAGAGCAATTTTTTTTCCCACAATATTTTTATTGAACCTTTTTTTTTAACAAACAGCACACACAGTCAGACACTAATACAAAAGTAATTTAAAAGTTTTTCTGGATACAGACCCAACAAAAATAGTTTAGGGTTTCAATGTGATTTGTTTTGAAATTATTTTTTCAATTGTTCACCTCACCTCTTCCCAAAACATTCTGATTTTTCTACATTCCCATAAACAGTGAAATAGGGTTCCTTTACTTAGATCAGAGCAATTTTTTGCACAGGAAATAAACCAGACATTCTTAAGCTCTACAACCACTGATCGTTTGTGAAGCTGTGCTGACATCAGTGACAGGCTGTATTGACATCAGTTGACAGGCTGTATTGTATTGCGTGTTTTACGTCACTGGAGTGTGGCACCGCCTTGCTGTAAAAAAATCCCACCCACCCCAGGCGTACCCAGCTGTAATGGAAACAGAACTGAACCAAGTAGAGTTGAGTAGAGTAGAGTAGAGTAAGGCCGACTGGGTACTAGTGGAAAAGGGGCATTAGAAAGTCCAAAACCACTCACTCAATTAAGACCCTCCCCAATTTAGGACCAGAATCACGCACTAACAAAATGGAAACTGATATTTCTAAATGGCCTAACACACACACACGACAAAACCTAAAACAGGGCGGGCGGGTGGACTACCATCCAGCCCACACGGCAAGGTGGATTATTCTGCCACCTGCTAAATTAAAAGAAAGTCCATTAATAAACTAAAATCATTGTTGTCTTCCTAACTTAGTAAAAGACACACAAAACAATGACATTTTACTGCATACATAAACATTTGAACAACAGAACTATTTAACAAAATTTATAGCACTGTCCCTTGGGCAAGAAGAGTAGAAGCGGCATGGGGGGCCCAGGGCAGCCCCTCAGCAGACGCGCCCTTGGAAGCATCAGGCCCCTGGGATAATGGCTGATCTCCCAGACAAAAACGCCTCCTCTCATCACCACCGACTGCTGCTCTCGTCCAGCTCTGTCACCAGAAGCCTCTTCCTGGACACTCCGAAGATGATTGCCATGCCTTGCCGAGCCATCCGACAGCTGAAAGTACGCTGCACCCAGCTTAGCTATGATGCGTGGATACTCCTGGTGTTTTGCTGGCTGTCATCTGGCCCATCTTTGCTATGGATGTTCCTCTCCTTGTACTCGGACCAAGTCCATAACCCTAAGAGGGGTTCGGCTCAGCCTGACATGGTGTTGCTTGGCACGTGGTTTTCCCATGCCATTTGGTCTGGCCCCATCCTTTTCTGAAGCCATTGCAGCGGTCACCATCATAGCTGCAGATCTTCTATCCCTCTGCAGCCAAGCTCTGGAGGAATCTGGGGCTAGCACGCCAACGCAGGCGCCTCACCACCATGCTCGGTACCCCCCGCTACCATTTCCTGAGTGCCAGCACTGAGACCCTCCTGCGCCGAACCTGAGTGAAGCTGGTCCTGCTTGACCGCCGTGGTGTCCGTTAGTTCTTCGTCCCACACAACATCATCACTGACCACCGGAACCAGGGGGTTCCACTGGCCACAACCCGACCATTCCTTTCCAGCACCGTCTTTAATGGCGAAACCCAGTCCGTAGAACAAATCACAGCCCATGATGTTGTTGCCTTGGGCCGTCACGTGGAACGTGAAGGCAACCACCGTTGCAGACTTACACCGAACAGTTAACTCCAAAGTTCCAACCGTGCACAGCCTGCCACCTCCATAACCATAAAGCGGCACTGGGTTACCTCTTACTCTGTAGTGGGGAAAAAAAACTCCCTCACCGTGGCCCAATTCAGCAATGACCACTACGCCCCCATGTCAAGCAGCAGCAGTACATCCATGCCATCCAGCTCCACTGTGCAGAACGTGTACCCGTTGATACTGGGGGACACCGTATAGATCAGGGGTGGGCAATCATGTGCCATGGAGGGCCATTCTACTGCAGGTTTTCTGTTCCACCCAGTCTCTTCAGCAGATGTTTTCAGTGATTAGCAATCCTTGAAGCTGATCAGAGCAAACACCTGCTGAAGAGACTAGGTGGAACAGAAAACCTGCAGTGGAATGGCCCTCACTGCCCACCCCTGGTATAGATGGTTGTCGGGGGCGAGTGGAGTGTTCTCTTCCATGGGCTCTCTGGCTCAGATACACGGCACACTCTTGCATAATGGTTCAAGCGTCCACATCTGCTACAACGCTTCCCTCTAGCCGGGCAGTCCATAGCCTTATTTTGGTGTTTCACGGACCCACAACCCTTGCAAAGGGGTTTTCCCAGGGCAGACCTGTGGCTGGCAGCATTGGCTTTCGTAGTATCGTCGTCCAAGTTATCCTCACTATCCGAGTCCGCTACTAATGCCGCATCGGGAGGCTCTGGCTGTCGCTGTGACTGATGCCAATTTAGCTCCGAAGCTAGCTTGTCTGTGGCCTCCAACTGGAGAGCTAGCTCAACAGCTCTGGCTAACGTTAAGTCACTCAGCGCCGTGAGTAGCCTAGCCCTTATAGCGGCGCTACTTGTGTGCTCTGCCAGCTGGTCATATACCAATTCATCCTCTAGTGGCCCAAAATGACACTCACTAGCTAGCTGCCTCAAGTCGGCAACAAACTGATGGATAGGCTCACCCACACATTGATGTCACTACCAGAACAGAATCCTCCGGACAGTCACGCTATCCGGGGTGTGAAAATGGCTTGCTAGCAACTTGACAATGTCCTCAAACGAGTCCAAAGCCCCGAGTGTGCACAGGACACGCTGGCCTTCAATCCCGAGGTTGTGAACAAGAAGCACACGTGCCCTTAACTTGTTGAGCCTACCCAGGTCAAGTGCGGTGATGTAAGTTTGAAAAGCCTCAAACCATAACAGTCAGGGCACAGGCAGCTCAAGGAAGGGGCGAAATGGTGTAATACACGCCTCCATTAGTTAATCCTCGATCGCCAAATGTTATGTATGGTGAAATACCTCTGAAAGGATGAGGCCAGGTGACTGGACAAACTCAGCTTTACTGAACTATATGTAACAGTGGACACACAGCAGACACCAGGCAGAGGAAACCAGTCAAAGAGACTGTGTAATGGATGCCCTCTGCTATTTACAGGGCAGTGCAGTGGCGGAACAGGAAGTGGCCGCCACTACATCACACTTCACAATAAAGGTGTTAAACCCCAACACCACACATGGGTATGTGGTGTGAGTGGTCGATGAGATGACTGGTCTCTTGAGTAAAATGATTCATCATTCATTCATTCACCATCTATTCATCTATGATATATATACTGTAGGTTTTTAGCAGTTTTACTTTCCATGGATAATCCCTTTGTCTGTTATGCAGTGTGTGTTTCTGTCTTTTTGGTCTTCTACTGTCATGCTGCTGTTACGCTGTAATTTCCCAGTTTGGGATCAATAAAGTACATCTATCTATCTATCTACAGTGGTGTGAAAAAGTGGTGGTTTGGGCTGGGTCAGACCGGGCCACACCTTGTGATCTTCAATGTTTATTATTTTGTCTTTATTATTATCATCCTTGGGTCTTTATTTCCATCCTGGTCTCATTATTGTTATTGTTATTATTATTGTCATTGTTTATCATCCTTCACAGTTACTTTTGTATGTTTGGTTTTCCTGTTAATCATTTGTTTCTGGTTGGACTTTTATTTTGACAGCATTTGTTTACTTCCGTCTGAGCACAGCTTATCCCAATGTCAGTCATTATTGGTCAGGGTCTCATTGTGTATTCCTTTTTATTGGGGTTTGTTGTGTTGGGTTCTTTTATAAATAAGGACTGCTGCTTTGGGTGAACACAGAGCCTCCTTTATTGACTGGCTGCAACACATTAACACACGAACTCCGCCATATTATTCTCCATCATGCTGTACTCCTGACAACATCCGGTCTGTGTCGCCCCCTAGAGGCTCCACATATGTAATACTTAGATTACACCACATCCCCCTTACTGAAGCTAGGTTGACCCCTTTTAGCTGAAAACACAAAATACATTTTTATATGAGATCTTTTCCGTTCCCTTTTGTCAGCTAACTATGACAGCATAAATTTACATCACCCCCTTTTACAAATCTATAACATTTCTTTTTTTTTTTTTCAACACTGTTGCCATGTAAGAACATATACAAAGGCCTCTTATTTTCTATTTAAAGAAGGCATTTTTAGAACTCAACTCTGTTTTCACAAATATTAACATGTAACTTCTACAGATCCAGTCTCTTTGGTTTCTTCACTTCTCTACCAGATCTGGTTCTCATGATGGCAGGTGTGCATTCCTGAGTCTGAGTTTCTGTGGAGGTTTCCTCAGACTGGACGTTCTGTGGAGTCACCATTTGGCTCTCTGGAGAAGGCATAGGCACTAAATGGCTGCGATTCCTCCTCAGTGTCCCTTGTGGTCCACTGATGATGTAGGACCGTGGAGTTTTGTGGACAGATGTCACTGTGCCCTGTGCTTTTGCATCTGTAATCCAAACAGAGTTTCCGGGTAACAGTTTATCCAAATCTCTCGTTCTGTGTCTTTTGTTAAAACATTCTGTTTGCCTTATCCGTCTCTCCTTTTCCACGTGACGAATTTGTTGCAGATTCGGCACGCATGGCTGCAAGACCTCTGGAAGCATTGGCAGGGTGGTACGAAGTCTACGCCCCATGAGAAGCTGTGCTGGGCTGTAGCCATTTGCCAACGCTGTGGTTCTGTAGGCTAACAGTGCTCGGTATGGATCACTGGCTTTTTTAATTAGGTTTTTGACTGTTCTGACAGCTCTTTCTGCCTCACCGTTACTTTGGGGGTACCTGGGACTACTGGTCACGTGCTCAAAACAGTACTCCTTTGCAAAGTCTTCCATTTCCTGACTTGTGAACTGCGGGCCGTTATCCGTGATCAGTATCTCCGGTATTCCGTGACGTGCAAACATAGACTTTAAATGCACAATGACATTGGCAGAGCGAGTTGGGCTGAGCTGGGCAATCTCTATATACCTAGAGAAGTAGTCCACTAATAACAGATAGTTTTTGTCTTGTAGCGTGAACAAATCAGCTCCCAACTTCTGCCATGGCCTTTCTGGTAAATCTGTGGGCATTAAAGGCTCTCTCACATTAACTCTTTCCTGTATGCACTTTCTACATTTGAGTACAACTTCACTGATCTGGTTGCTTAAACCTGGCCACCATACAGCCTGACGAGTGCGCTCTCCGCATTTAACCACCCCCTGGTGACCCTCATGTATCTTGTCCAAAACTGCATTTCTCATGTTAGCAGGGATAACTAACCTCGTGCCTCTCAGTAGTAGTCCATTATGCACACTCAAAACGGCTCTCTCAGACCAGTAGTACTTCACCGCTCCCTGTAGCTGGCTACGATCCGGCCAGCCTTCTGTGCAGTATTTCATGACTTGTGAACAGACGCTGTCGGACTGCAGTTGCTCTTGGAGATCTGCAAGATATTTGCTGCTTGTAGGGAGTCCCTCTAGCACAGAGTCAACATAAATGGTATTGTCCTCCATAAGATCTGTGTCTGTGTGAGTAACACTGTTTGTGAGCAGTAAGCGTGACAGCGTGTCGGCAGTGGTTAGACTTTTGCCAGGGATGTGCTTTATAGTGTATGAGTACCTCATTAGGCGCATACGAAATCTCTGTATACGCGGTGGAAGCGCATCCAAAGCTTGTCCTCCCAGCAGACTCACTAGTGGCTTATGATCAGTTTCTAGTTCAAAGTGCAGACCCAGGATAAAGTCATTGAATCTTTCACAGGCCCACGTGAGAGCCAGCGCTCCTTTCTCCAGCTGCGCGTAGCGCTGCTCTGTAGGTGTCAATGATCGGGAAGCGTAAGCAACTGGTGACCACACGTCTCTCTCCTTCTGTAGCATGACTGCCCCCAATCCGTATGAAGAGGCAGGCATCTGCAGATATTTTCTGTGGTTTGTTTGGGTCATAGAGCTGCAATACAGGAGCAGAGGACAGTTCTTGTTTGAGGTTACAAAACGCATTTTGTTGTTCATGCCCCCAGTACCACATGTTCTTTGTTGAAAGCAAGTCTCTCAATGGTTTGTTCTTTTCAGAAAGGTTCGGAATGAACTTCCCCAGCTGGTTCACCATTCCGAGAAAGCTCCTGAGCTCACTCACGTTGCTTGGCTCTTTCATGCCCTGAACAGCTTGGGTTTTGTCTGGATCTGGCCTCATTCCTTCTGCTGAAACAATAAACCCAAGAAATTTGACCTCTCTTTTGCCAAACTCGCATTTTGACATATTCAACGTAACGCTGGCTTTCTCCGCGCGTTTCAAGACAGCGTGCAGTCTTGCGTCGTGCTGCTCCTTGGTGGATCCCCAGACCAGGATATCGTCCATGTGACAGACGACTCCGTCGAGACCCGCTGTAACCTCTGTCACCATCATGTTTTGGAAATGTTCGGGTGCACTGGAAATACCAAATGGCAAACGGTTAAAGTGGTATCTGCCAAATGGCGTAATGAATGTGGTGAGAAAGGCCGACTCTTTAGACAGTGGTATTTGCCAAAATCCCATATTTGCATCAAGCTTTGAAAAATACTGAGCACCTGTGAGCATGCCTAGCGTTTGGTCCACAGACGGGAGGATGTATCTTTCGCGACACACTGACGCGTTTAAAGGTGTCATGTCCACACAGATACGCACCTTTTCTTTGTCCTTTTTGGGAGCTACAACCATGCCACAGCACCAATCTGTTGGCTGCTCCACGCGACTGATGACTCCCAACTTTTCCATCCTCTCGAGCTCTTCTTTCACTTTACCCATGAGCGGCAGTGGCACACGCCTTGGCACCTTGAGTGAAAAGGGCTTAGCATCAGGTTTCAGTTTAATTCTGTATGGCTTTTGGAGAAGCCCAAGTCCATCGCATAACTTGGGGTATGCTTTTCTCACTGTCTCTTGGTCTATAGTGTCAACTCTGGCAATTAGTTTCAGTCTCACGGAAGCTGCTCTACTCAGTAGTGCCATGCGCAGATTTTTGACAATATAGATTTTCTCAGTAGCGCTCTTGTCACCGTATGTAATAGTCTCTGTCATAGACCCCAACACGGTTAGTACAGTTCCACCCGGTCCGTAGAGTGGTTTTTGTGCCTTTTCCAACTGTTCATTTTTCTTCTTGAAGATTTCAAATGTTTGGTCAGAAACCGCTGTGACGTCCGCTCCGGAATCTAACTTAAAAGTCACTTTATTTCCTCTCACATTTATGTCTGCCAGCCATGGATCCTCCCCTAGATCCACTTCACCCAGAAAAAGTCTGTCTGCATTGTCAGCGACCTCATTCACAGTTGGGTTGGACCAACAGACTCTACTATAATGTCCACGTTTTCTACAGTTATGGCATTCCGCGTTTTTAGCTGGGCACTGTACTGCTGCATGTGCTGGTGCTTTGCCACACTTGGAACAAGCTTTACTGTCTTGTTTTGTCTGCTGAGGCCTTGAGGACTTAATCTGTTTTTGTTCCTTGATTATGAACTTGTTTGGCTTGGCTTTTCTGATGTGTACCGCATCCACGGCTGTTCTGTTAATGCTAGTTTCACCTCTTAGGTCAGTTTGTTGTCGTTTTATTTCTTCAGATTGTCTTGCCATTGTTATAGCTTTAGCTAGGGTAAGATCTTTGTCAAGCTGCATTCTTTCTGACAGCGACGAATCTTTCAGACCCACTACGAGCCTGTCTCTCAAGAGGTCATCATGAAGTGCACCGTACTCACAGTTTTCTGCCAGTGCATAGAGTGCTGTTATGAATGAGTCTACTGGTTCTGTCGGCTGTTGCACTCGCTTGTTGAATTTTGCTCGTTCATAAATCACGTTCTTTCTGGGAACGAAATGTCTATCAAAGGCTGTTTTAATGGCATTGTACTGCTGGCACTGCACACTCGTTAGCCTGAGCCCTCTTAGCACGTCGTCAGCCTCATCTCCCATGCAATAAACCAGCGTATTTACTTGGTTCGCCTCAGATGAGTTATTCAGGTTACTTGCCAGTCTAAAACGCTCAAAACGTCTTATCCACTTTTCCCACTCTTGGGCTTTCGCAAAGTCGAAGGGCTCCGGTGGTTTAATGGTGAAGGTTGCCGCTGGAGTAGCCGCCGCCATTACAGGATCACTTGGCGCAGCTACAGCCCTTTGAGCTTCGTCTGACATAGCCACTAGCCGGTTGCAAAGCTAACTTTTCTCACCTCAAAGCGCACCAACTTCTGACACCATGTTGTGTTGGGTTCTTTTATAAATAAGGACTGCTGCTTTGGGTGAACACGGAGCCTCCTTTATTGACTGGCTGCAACACATTAACACACGAACTCCGCCATATTATTCTCCATCATGCTGTACTCCTGACAACATCCGGTCTGTGTTGCCCCCTAGTGGCTCCACATATGTAATACTTAGATTACACCACAGGGTTCACCCCCTCATTCCCTGGTTGGGTCCGTGTCGTGATCACCATCGTGATTATGGTCTTCATTCCTTCATCTTTTATCATCGTTATTATTTCCCTGTCTTTACCTCCGGTTGCGAGTATCATTGTCTCTGCCATGCTTCAGTTTCCTTTATTAAATCATGCTTCAACTTCACCCCGCCAGTGAGTCTGTGCTTCTGCCCATGAGGGCTAACCATGGCAGTAGGACCCAACCCAAACAAGACTCAGCGGGAGAAGTGAAGCAGGACCCGGAGGAGGCAGAGGGGAGGAGAGTGACTGGCTGTCAACAGACTATGAAGATTCGTTTCATCGGGCTGCAGTTCCCTGGGGGTTCGCCTACATCTGTACTCTCTTCCCTGGCTGGAGGGGCTTCCTTACCCCGCCGTGTTATCATCGCCAGCCTTCTCCTTGTCACCAGCTGGGCTGAGGACTACAGGGGTGGAGGAGGAATTCACCTAGGACTCCGGAGGTTGTGCCGACGATGTCAGCGTCCCCTGCCTCCGTTTGTCATCGTGCCTCCTCGCCAGCCCGGGCACCTCGGAACCCTGAGCCGACGAGTCAGCGTCCCCTGGCTTCCGTGTGCTTCCTCACGAGTCCCGGCACCCCAGAAGCTTGTGCCCGCGACCCAGCGTCCCCTGGCTTCCCCTCCTCTTCACACCAACACCTCGCCGCCGTGCAATGGCCCTCGGCTAGACGGACACCGCTGCCCCGGAAGCATTTGTCTGGTTCACCAGCGGGGGGTTCTTCTGCAGCTTCAGCGACGACAGAGCAGGGGGCAAGGCAAGTGCTTTCTTTCTCATTTCTGGGTTTATTTAATAATGAGAGGTGCTGCCTTGTCCCCGGGGAGGGGACTCAGCAGCCGTTTCTTTTGCTGCTGAACTTTTTTCTGTTTCTTGCTGTTTGAGGTGGTGTGGCCTTCCCTGCCGTATCATCTGCAGCCACCCTTTCCCTTATGCCAAGCTGAGGATTATGGGTGGATGAGGATTTTACTCGGGACTCCGGAGACTGTGCCGATGATTTCAGCATCCCCTGTCTCCATTGTTCATCGTGCTTTCTCGCCAGCCCCGGCACCTCGGAGACCTGCGCCAACAGTTCAGCGTCCCCTGGCTCCCATGTGCCTCCTCACCAGTCCCGGTACCCTGGAGGCTTGTGCCGATGATTCAGCCTCCCCTGGCTTCCACGCTTCCCCTTCCTTCTTCATCCACTCCCCACCGCCGTGCTGGACGGTCACTGCTGGTCCGGGAACATTCGTCTGGTCCGCCGGCTGCGGACCTGTTTAGCGGCTTCAGCAACGACAGAGCGGGGGCGAGTACTCTCTTTTCCCTTTTTTCCCCTTTAATAATGAGAGGTGCTGCCTTGTCCCCAGTGAAGGGACTCAGCAGTGTTTTTTACTGCTAAGTTTTCATGTACTGTTTTTTTTTTTACTGACTGTGGTGTTGTTGTTTTTTTCCTTCCACCTGCTCCTCTCCTCCCTGTCCGGGGCACGGGGGTGGAGAGGGATTCCTGGGCATCTGGGTCGGATGCGTTCCAGCCGTCTCTTCGAGAGGTCAGCACGCTCCTACTTCCAGCGCTCAAGGTCATCGCACCCCAGTCTTCGATGGCCAGAGGTTGGCGCTCTCCCGCCGTTCCCTTTCGGGGGTCAGCGCGCCTCAATGGGGTTTTTTTCCTCTTTCTTATTAGACTTAAGTTTTGTATGTATTTCCCTCCTCGTATGTCCAGCTCAGCTGGGAATTCATAGTTTACTTGCCTGTTCAGTATGTTTGATACGTGTGTCATTTATCAGACTATAGGTATCTGTTTCGCTGTTACGTGTAGCATTATGTTTCAAGTGCTCACCTTGTCTTTTGTATTTTTTTTTTTTTTTGAAATGTACTTTTTTGAGGTTTCCCTACCCGCTCAGTCTAGTGTTTTCATGCCGTTTTTCCTGTTTGGACCATATGTTTTGGGTTTTTTTTCTGAGTAGGGAGCTCCTGGCATTTTCTGCTCTATGGGCCCTTAATTATCTACACTATTTTGTGGTTGTTTTTTTCTCCATCTCCCTAGGCTGTAGGTTGTGTGCCGTTTCTCTCCTAAGGTTGGAGCACATTATTTTTTGTCCTGGGGTTCTATTGTGAATTTTGTTTTTCGTTCCTTTCCTGCCCCCTAGGCTGTGGGTTTTCATAATTCTCCCCTAAGGTGGGGGCTCCTGTATTTTCTATCCTAGGTTCTGGTCTGTTTCGGCCCGCCTGGCCTATTCCCCCCACCCCCCACCTTGTTAGGATTGTTTGTTTTTTTACCTCTCCTTTTCTTTTTTCCCCTTTTCTGATGTTACCTGGGGCCGTCTAGAATCCGACCTTAAAGGGGGGGTGCTGTGGTGGTTTGGGCTGGGTCAGACCGGGCCACACCTTGTGATCTTCAGTGTTTATTATTTTGTCTTCATTATTATCATCCTTGGGTCTTTATTTCCATCCTGGTCTCATTATTGTTGTTGTTATTATTATTGTCATTGTTTATCATCCTTCACAGTTACTTTTGTATGTTTGGTTTTCCTGTTAATCATTTGTTTCTGGTTGGACTTTTATTTTGACAGCATTTGTTTACTTCCGTCTGAGCACAGCTTATCCCAATGTCAGTCATTATTGGTCAGGGCTGTGGCTCATTAGTCTCATTGTGTATTCCTTTTTATTGGGGTTCACCCCCTCATTCCCTGGTTGGGTCCGCGTCGTGATCACCGTCGTGATTATGGTCTTCATTCCTTCATCGTTTATCATCGTTATTATTTCCCTGTCTTTACCTCCGGTTGTGAGTATCATTGTCTCTGCCATGCTTCAGTTTCCTTTATTAAATCATGCTTCAACTTCACCCCGCGAGTGAGTCTGTGCTTCTGCCCGTGAGGGCCAACCATGATAGCCCCCTTCCTGAGTTCTCATTTTTTTGTATGTTTGTCACACTTACAGTAAATGTTTCAGATCATCAAACAAATTTAAATATTAGACAAAAATAACACAAGTAAACACAAAATGCAGTTTTTAAATGAAGGTGTTTATTATCAAAGGGAAAAAATCCAAACCTACATGGCACCTGTGTGAAAAAGTGATTGCCCCCTAAACCTAATAACTGGTTGGGCCACCCTAAGTAGCAACAACCACAATCAAGTATTTGTGATAACTGGCAATGAATCTTTTACATAACTGTGGAGGAATTTTGGCCCACTCATCTTTGCAGAATTGTTGTAATTCAACCACACTGGAGCATTTTCGAGCATGAACCTCCTTTTTAAGGTCATGCCACAGCATGTCAATTGGATTCAGGTCAGGACTTTGACTAGGCCACTCCAAAGTCTTCATTTTGTTTTTCTTAAGTCATTCAGAGGTGGATTTGCTGGTGTGTTTTGGATCATTGTCCTGCTGCAGAACCCAAGTGTGCTTCAGCTTGAGGTCACGAACAGATGGCCGGACATTCTCCTGGTAGACAGCAGAATTCATGGTTCCATTTACCATAGCAAGTCTTCCAGATCCTGAAGGAGCAAAACAGCCCCAGACCATCACACTACCACCACCGTATTTTACTGCTGGTATGATGTTCCTTTTCTGAAATGCTGTTACTTTTACACCTTCTCATTTGTCTTCTGTGTTCCCCTGGGTCCTCTGTTGTTGTCTTCTGTGTTTCTCCAGTCTGTTGTGTCATCCCCTGTTTCTTTATTGTTGTGGAGGATAACGAATAAGAGTTACCAGTGTGGAGGCAAGGCTCAAATAAGTGCAGGTGGACACAGTGAACTGAAGTTTAAAAGGGTGCCTTATTCATCCTCCATCACGAGGATCACTCAGCACTGTGGCAGTGCGCTGGAGTGAGCCCTGCGTCTCTAAGTCAGCAACAAGCAAGTGAAAGAGCTCTAGTGAGGCCTATACAGTCAGCTTAAATACTCAGCCACAGACAATGCATGCATGGCATATTAGCATCACAGTACAGAAGGAATGCATGGGACATTTACATGAGAGTCACACATATCAATAGCAGGATTACTGGCGCCGGAATTCCTCTCTGCTCTGGAGCTGTAGGACAAAAGAGGTTGCAAGGCACATCTACATATTGATATCAGTCCATACATCTCATTGTTCTGTTAATTGCTCAAGCTGAGTGCTCTGCCTGTCCCGTAGGTTGTGGTGGGTCACCACACTGCTCCCCCCCCAGAGGGCTCAGCAGGGGGCCGAGGCGTCGATCGGCCGGCTTTGGAAATGAGCTGCGGGAAAAGCTCTGTGCAGGAGAAGGTGGAGGGGGGTGGGGGTAGCAAGTGCCGGCCTGGGACGGCGAAGTTGTCCGGGCCGCGCAAAAATTTTATGTGGATCCGCGATGTTGAGGGGCTTTCCCGTTAAACACGGCGGAGATCCACAGCGGCAGTGAGAAGAAACATTTGTCTCTGACTCCTCTCGCGGCTCAGTCCTGCGAGGATGCGTAGCGGCCATGAAGAAAAAACAAAAGCTGGAGCTGTGTGAGGGACTTGGCGTGCTGGCTTTAGGTGCGGGCGCAGCCCCAAAACCCTCAGAGACAGCAGACGGCTGAATTCCCATGTGCGCCGTGGCTGAGACCCATACAAAGTCCTGTGTGTGGGCTGCGTGTCTGCTTCAGGTGCGTGGGCAGCCCTGAAGGTTCTGAGGGTGGCGATCGGCCGTGTTCTCGGGCATGTGCAGCGGCGGAGGACGATGGCAGTCTGTGGAGCCAGTATTGTCCCGTGCGTGGTGCGCACCTGGTGCAGTGACCACATAGCTGAAAGTTGTGCTGTCCTCGTAACCCCCCGGTGTGCGTGCGGGGGTTCGGTGCGTGGGTGGTCCGCTGTCGAGAGGTGAGTCAGGGTCAGGGAGCTTGCTGGAAATCAGCATCATCAGCGCCGATGGTCTTCTCTGTTCGGGCTGTTGCTGTCGTTCGCTCGTGCTGGGTCATGGTGCGTTCTGGTCCACGCGCTGCGTTCTCCGTCCGGCCCTGGAGGTCGCCGTCGTGGAGAGAGGACGAGGTGCGTGCGCGCTCGTGTGGATGCGGAGGATGTGAGCGATCCTCTGTCTCTGTAATCCACAGCGCGGTGAGAGGGAGCAGACGTTCTTTGTCCCTCGGCAGGTCCCAACGTGGAGGTTCCAGATCTCAGGCCAGAGTCGCACCATGACGCTTTCTGCAGCTTTCCCGGTCGTGGATGATCTCCGGGGAGTTCGCCTGGTGTTGGTTCTCCGTCGAGGTCTCCCGTGTGGTAGAAGGGAGGGCAGATCATTTGCGTCAGGCAGCTGCGTTCGTTCGTCGTTGGAGTCACCGTCGGGGTGTTCTTTTCTTCAGGGTCACCTCTCCGGGGTGTTCTTTTCTTCGGGGTCACCAGTGTGGAGGATACGAATAAGAGTTACCAGTGTGGAGGCAAGGCTCAAATAAGTGCAGGCGGACACGGCGAACTGAAGTTTAAAAGGGTGCTTTATTCATCCTCCATCACGAGACTCACTCAGCGCTGTGGCAGCGCGCTAGAGTGAGCCCTGCGTCTCTAAGTCAGCAACAAGCAAGTGAGAGAGCTCTAGTGAGGCCTATACAGTCAGCTTAAATACTCAGCCACAGACAATGCATGCATGGCATATTAGCATCACAGTACAGCAGGAATGCATGGGACATTTACATGAGAGTCACACATATCAATAGCAGGATTACTGGCGCCAGAATTCCTCTCTGCTCTGGAGCTGTAGGACAAAAGAGGTTGCAAGGCACATCTACATATTGATATCAGTCCATACATCTCATTGTTCTGTTAATTGCTCAAGCTGAGTGCTCTGCCTGTCCCGTAGGTTGTGGTGGGTCACCACATTGTCATTATTGTGGTCTTTGTGTTTGCCTGCCCTTGTTTTTGTCCTTTGTGTGGTTCTGGGTCTTGTGTGTATATTTGCTTACCTATTGTTCCCAGTTCCTCATGTTTTCTGTACCTCTAGCCACTGTCCTAATGTGTGCTCCTGTTTAGCCCCTGATTGTTCCCCAGCTGTCTCATGTTTGCAATTATCTGTTACCTTATGTATGTCAGTCTGTGTTTGTGCGCCTTGTGGCATTGTCGTTTATTGTTCTCTGCCGGTATCCTCATGTTCCCAGTGAGTGTCTTTGCCTAGATATTTCCTAAGTTGTTTACAGCCCTTGTGCTGACATTTTGTTTCTCTGTTAATAAATCATGTTTCATTGGAACTCTGCCCACACTGAGTCCTGCTTCTTACCTGTCCGCCGGAAGTAGACATGACACTTTGTGGTATGGACTGTGCCAGATCATTTGAAGAAACAGAGTTTTTCACTGTACGGGGGGGGGGGGGGGAAATGGACTGATGCATGGGTTTATGAAAATATTTGAACCCATTCATGTCTGTTAAATGTTAAACCATTTAACTCTATTGTTTAACCCAACATCATCTCTTCCCCATTTTTCCTCTCCAAAATAACTGACTGGGTATCGACTGTGTTTAATGCTTTCCTTATTGCCAAGCAGCGTTACTATCACATGCTTTTTTGCCCATGCACATGCCCATTGGCCAGCACAAAACCCGTCTTAAAAAAGCTTTCATGATCAGAGTTTGCTTTAGATAATGCGCCTCTGTGCATTAAAGGGATGGACAGGAGCACTTTGCATTGGGTTATCCAAAACATACCTCTGAATAATTAGACCAACCTCTTTGTGCTTGTCGTCAGGCACAAAGACAAACTTTCCAGTGTCATGATAACAAAACAGACTGGGCCACACCCATTGTGCATTTGTCAATTGACAAGTGAATAGACAAAATAGTCAAAATACCTCATGGTTCAATACGATCTAAGCGACTGTCCTGGGAAATATGATGTCTAATGTGTAAGAAAAAACAGCCACAGTCTCCTAGCCAAGGTAATGCTAGTAGGTCAGTCTATCAGGCTATCATGGCCAAAATATAACAAAATTAGCCAGGATGACAAGCTATATTATCCACAGTGAATTAATGAATCAGGTGTGGCAACCCACTCAGTATGTCAGTATGTTGCCACTCAGACGGAAGGACAAGGGGAATCGTCATGAGGGGTTTGTGTCACCGCATCTCATCTACCCTTACCAGACAAAATGCGCGCAGTGGCAGATTTTCCCCAGCCTTAGACGGTCAGGGCACTGCAGGAGTTTTTGGGGATGGTTAACTTTTACAACCGTTTCCTCCGCCGCGCAGCCCAGCTCATACGCCGCGCTTAAGAAACGGAAACCGGCTGACAGAGTTGACTGGACTCCTGAGCGAGAGTAGGCGTTTTCCAAGGTTAAAACAGCCCTGGCGAACGCCGCACTGCTGGCGCACCCGGACCCGGCGGCTCGGATAGCGCTCACTACCGACGCGTCGGACGTGGCTATAGGGGCCATCGTGGAGCAGTGCATCGCAGGTTCTTGGCAGACTCTTGCTTTTTTAGCAGGTCTTTGCACAACAGTGAGCGTAAATACAGCGCGTTCGACAGGGAGTTAGTGGCTCTCCACCTGGCCATACGTCACTTCCAGTTCTGGCTGGAAGGGCGCACCTTCACTGCATTCGAGGCTGGAGAGCAGAGTACTGCAAGACGGCCCCCCACCAATCTGTGACATCTCCACAGGCCGCCCGTGCCTGGTGGTCACATGCGCTTGGCGCCGCCGCGTTTTTGAGTCAGTTCACTCCCTGGCGCACCCAGGAGTGTGTGCATCAGTCAAAATGGTGGGAGCAAAGTTCGTCTGGCCGAGCCTGTGCAAACAGGTGAAAGAGTGGGCTGCAGCCTGCGTAGCATGCCAGTGAGCCAAAGTGCACAGGCACACAAAGGCCCCTTTGGAGCCGTTCCATATCCTGGGTAAGAGGTTCGACCACGTTCACATGGACCTCATGGGCCCCCTCCCGCCATTGCAGGGGTTCACGCACCTCCTGACAGTGGTGGACCGCATCACGCGCTGGCCCGAAGCAGTCCCGCTAGCTTCCATCGCGTCCGCATACGTTGCACGCGCTTTTTTGATGACATGGGTGGCACGTTTTGGCGCCCCTTCAGATATCACGTCCGATCGGGGCCCACAGTTTGTTTACGACCTCTGGTCCATTATGGCCTGGAGCCTGGGCGTCACATTTCATTGCACGACCGCTTACAACCCCCAGGCCAATGGGTTATGCGAGTGTTTCCATAGGTTGCTTAAAGAGTGCTTAGGGCTTTGTTTACGGATGCACATTGGGTGGACCGGTTGCCGTGGGTTCTATTAGGGTTGCGTTCAGCACTGAAGGTGGATTTGGCAGCCTCCCCAGCAGAGCTGTTTTTTTCCCAGGCGCTGCGGCTCCCAGGGGAATTTTTGCCGGACAGCCCCGCGCCGAAACTGATCCATCCCCGCTTTCACTGCATAGCGCAGTGGCAGGGACGGTACCCAGTCTGGTCCACCACTGTTTTCCACACGTTTTTGTGCCAAAGGCCTTGAAGGATGCGGCGTTCGTATTTGTCAGGCACGATGCCCACCGAACCCCCTTGCGGCCGCCTTACGATGGCCTGTTCAGAGTGCTCGAACCTGGGGAGAAACATTTTGCGTTAGACTTGGGGGGACGCAGGGAAACAGTCTGTATAGACAGGCTTAAGCCCGCTTTCGTTTTAGGAGACGAGCAGGTGGTGTTGGCCCGAGCTCCTCGGCGTGGACAACCCCCACTGAGAACTCTGCAGGTAAATGACTCGTCAGATCAGTCACAATGGCATGCTAAAGATGTTTCCCCCCCTCCCAATGTCCACCCACAGATGGATGCACCCCCAAGAGCCCCCCACCAGCACAGCAGCGCCTCGGAGCCGCAGACCCCCCATTACAGCCGCTATGGACGTAGGCTGAAGCCCAAAGGACATGAGGGTTAAGGCTCGGTCTGAGTTTCGGGAGGGGGGAACACACTCAGTATGTCAGTATGTTTCCACTCAGACGGAAGAACAAGGGGAATCATCATGGTGTTGATGTGGGGGTTGGTGTGTTGATGCAAACAGTGACAAAGAGAATGGGAATTGCAAAGTCTTTCATGTTACTGCAGCACCACAGGTGACTGTAGGCTATAAAAGGAGAGGTGCCTGCAACCTGTGACTTTTTCTGATGCTTGTGATTCTGGATGATGTGAAAGAGAGAAATTAATAAATCCTGCTTTGTTCTGGATCGCTCTGCCTGTTGCTCATTTTGCAAAGTTGCTCATTTTGCAAGAAATGAACAGCAAATTATCTGAGAAAAAAAACTTGCAACAAAAAAAGTCACAAATTTATGAGGAAGAAGTAAAGGCCAGAGTGGTGGCCTAGTGGAAGAGCATCCGCTCCACAGCAGGGAGGTTCTGGGTTCAAGCCCCGGCCGGGTCATATCAAGAACCATATAAACATGGCACTTCTAGCTTGGTGCTCAGCATAATAGAATGGGGAAAGGAAAAGTTATTTGTGATGGCAGCGGCCCCTTTGATTCAAGATGTGATTAACATTGTAGATGGGAGGAATGTAATTTTGTTCTACTGTACATGATTGGCTGTGTGGATTGAAAAAGAGGTCACTAAGGTCTCAGGCCTGAGACCTTTGAGACAGTGGTGGAGAAGAGAACACTAACTAACTAACTAACCTGCACTTATATAGCGCTTTTCTAGTCACAAAGACCACTCAAAGCGCTTTCACTAGTACTAACCCTCTCTAAGGGCCTATAGGAAACAGATATCTAGGGACAATTTAGAACAACCAATTAACCTAACATGCATGTCTTTGGATTGTGGGAGGAAACCGGAGCCCCTGGAGTAAACCCACGCAGCACAGGGAGAACATGCAAACTCCACACAGAAAGGTTCCTACCCCTGCCAGCCTGGGGAACACTAAATAAACTGTGATCCATCATGGACAATCCCGTTCACCCCCTCCACCACACACTGGACAGACAGCGGAGCACTTTCTCCAGTAGACTACTACAGCTTCGCTGTCGAACGGCCCAGTACAGGAAATCTTTCCTGCCACACGCCATTTCACTGTACAATAACTCACTATGACGTTGTATTCTAGTCATAATTATGCTGCCATACTCCACCTTACAGTCTAACTGGTACCTCACATTTCACTCTGCTTGTGATAGTCCTGCATTATGCAGCGGGTACTGTATGATTCCTGTGTTTATACGGGTCACCATATATTCAGCTATGATGTATATAGGCTTTTATAGTAGAGTTAGTTTTTACTTTCCATGGGTAATCCCTTTGTCTGTCATGCGTGTGTTTCTGTCATTTCGTTGTCTACTGTCATGCTGCTGCTACACTGTAATTTCCCAGTTTGGGATCAATAAAGTACATCTATCTATCTATCTATCTATCTATCTATCTATCTATCTATCTATCTATCTGATTAGTTTGTTTTTGCTTGTTTCACGCATCCAATACTCACACCCACTACTGACTCTTACAGACACCTTTTTATTTTTGTTCTCTTTGAAACAATAATCTTATGTTTAAATTGGCACCCCCATGTGGTCTCCCCTTCTTTGTCCAAGCCAGCGAGCCGAGCTTGTGACAGGGATGAATAAAGTACACCTACCTTCCTGCCTACCTCCCTACCTCTGGAGAAAATTTTATTCAAATCCATCCAGTAGTTTTTGTGTGATCTTGCACAAAAACAAACAGACAAACAAACTGCAATGACGACATTACCTCCTTGGCATAGGTAATGAACATGAACAAAGAGCATTTTTGTGGAATTTACTTCTTTTTGCTCCTGCAGAGGTGTGATGCCCTTGGCACCCTTGTGAAACCACCCAGTAACTTTCTTCCCCTTTGCATTACTCCGTAATGCTCCGTACTGTGGGTGTTTATATATTTACATATTTATTCCATCTAGCTACAATGCTCTGCACTGTGTTCATATATTCATATATTTATTCCATCCAGCTACAATGCTCTGCACTGTGTGTCTGTGTGTGTGTGTATATATATATTTTATAGTAATATGTACATATGTATATTAGCTGCTCTTGCTTGCTTGTTTTTTTTTCTTGCCTTCTGATTGTTGCTCTGAGTGTTGCTATCCCTGTGCTGTTGCAATCCTGGAATTTCTCCGTTGTGGGACTAATAAAGGCTTATCTTATCTTATCTTATCTTATCTTATTACACAATAGACTGAAAGAAGAAATCAAAAGAACAACACAGCTGTGTGAAAGACCTTTGCTCCTCTGACCACAGTGGGAACAAAAAGTTCTAAAATCAAAAGCTGAGCTCAAATCAGCTGGGTGAAAAACATAAGATAAAAATCTAGTAATAATGTTTAGAAATACTTTCAGGAAGCTATACTCTAAAGTTAATAGCTATAACTCTTTAAACCATTTAAAAATCATTAGAAAAAAACTGAAATAAATTGTTCAATTAATTGTGATGTTGATTTGAAGTCATATCACCCACCTGACAACCCGATTAAATGAATTATCCACAAAACAGATGTGCAAACATACCAATTTGTGCTGTTTAAAGATGTAATTGACATGTATAGATGGCAGTTTTTACAGTGTGTAGACAGACATTAAGTTAGATGTAAAGAGTCATTTGCCATCCAGTAGTTGGTGTCCATCTTTGAGTGACTAAAATATGAAATAAGGTAGACTCTGGCTACATGAGCACTACACATAAGTAATCTTAAAGTCTCACAGTTGCAGAGTAAGGTAAAGGATTCCAACACAGCCTTTCCCTTAAAATGAGTGGTTAAAATTAAAGATGGGCTGCTATCAGACATCAACCAGGCTTTACTTCTTATAGTCTCAAATTGGTATTGAACAGAGCTCCACACTGGTGCCATAATGAAGCACAGTGAGAAGAGGGCTAGGGTCTACATGCTTACTGAAATTGAGTCGCTTTCATCACCCTCTGAATAGAGAGTAGAGCAATGATGTTGAAATGCCAGAAGCTGCAAAATAATTTGCAACTACTTATGAGAAGTGAAAAACAGGATATAAGCAGAGTGGAAAAACCTAACTGCCCTGGGCCGTTTTACCTGATAAGCCCTTGTCAGAGTCAGGCTCTCTTTTGACCTCACAGCTTTTCAGGATGTAGTAAAGCTTGGTTTTACAGTTGGAAATTTCTGAAAATTAGCCCAGGCCTTAACAGAATTTATACTTTATAGACTCATGGTAGTAGTTTTGCATGTCTTCGAAACTTATACTTAATAAGATTGGTCTCATGTTTGAATTGTTTCAAGAATGTCTTGTCATTCTTCAAGCTTCTAATGTTTCATTTAAACTTTCTGTCCCTGCATACTACAACACAGAGTGAAACTGTTCTATAGTAGATGTTTAGCAAGCTTCTAACTGTCTGAAGGAAACAGAGGCTGTGGTTTTGACACTACTCTATAGAGCTGACAAACTTAGATGAAAAAATCCTGGCCCAGGGTCCTTCAACTGTGTCATCCGTGGGTGGTACGTGAAGAAGCTGTGGGACATGAAGTAAGTATCACAGTTTAGTTATACATCAGTGTGGAAAGATGAAGCTCCTGCTGAGCAGTCTGCTCTTGGCTTCTCTCTGTACCCTCTCATCTTGGAGTGAGTAGAAATATATTTCAGATTTTTAAGTTAGCTGAGTTGTTCTGCAGATGCATCACATGGTTGAAGTAATTACTGTAAAGGTTGATTTTCCTTATTTATGAATTACTGCTAATTCTATTGTAATAGGGCTGACTGAATGTATGTAATGATGCTTTGGTTTTATCAGATCTGTCTTTATATGCCAGTCTTTAGACAGGACTTAAAATGATACCCTGATGTCCATCTGTCCATCTGAGTTTGTCTGACTAACTTCTCCCATAGTTTTCAAGCTAAGATGCTTTTATTTCACACAGCATTTGTACATGTATTGAAGATATTACTAGGATTTTGATTTTGGATCATTTTTCCAAAAATATCAGGTTTTAGAACTTTGTATTTTTTTTCAAATTAAATTTTATTAGCGGGTACATGGTTTGTCTGGCTAATGCTTCCTACAGTTTTCAAGCTAGGACATTTCCATTTCCCACAATGTTTGTAGATGTACTGAAGATGTGCAACGTGTTGGGGGTTAAATGATTTTCTGCAAAAACAAGTTGCAAATTTACAAGAAAAAGTCACAACCCAAGATGTTTTGCTGTTTTAGATCATTGGTCTGCAACTTAATGAGGCTCTGGAATCATATGCAGCTTTTTTGTCCTTAACAAGCGTCTCCTTGTGGTGACAAAAACTGACAAAAAGCTACAAATCATGAGGAAAATTCACTCATTTGGGAGAAAATTTGCACATTTCTAAAAATAAAGTCACATTTTTCTGGAGAAAAAAATTGCAAATTTACAAGAAAAAAGTCACAAATTTAAGAGAAAAGTTGCAAATTTACAAGAAAACAACTCAATCCGAGTCTCATATTAATGAGAAGAGCCACAAATTTGCATGAAAAACATGTTTTTTACCCGTCAGACTCTAAAGCAGAGGTCTGATAATTCAGTCCTCCCCAGCGGAGGTCTGAACTGGAGGTGGGAATCTTCAGGCCCCATGATTTGATTACGATTCAGGGTCTCCAATTTGATTCTAAAATTATTCTTGATGGATCTTTTTTTTCTAGTCAGGATTTTTTTCCTCTCACTGGGTGACAACTTGATACTTAAAAGCAAAGTGTTTGGAGTGACGCATGAATTTACTTCCAACATTTTTTAATAAAACAAATGGAGAGAAATGTGGCGGGTCACATGGACAAATTTATCTTAAGTACTGTATGTGTTTTTTAAAACTGTCATCCTTTCATGGGCAGTCTTTCAGAAGTCCACAGTTGTCTGCACGCAGGCCAGTATCATTTGCTTTTACGTATTTTATTAAGATGTTTTAGCTGCTTCTAGCTCTGTATTAATTTTTTAAACAAAAAAATCTGATTAATTCTGTACACAATTTCAAACACAGCATGTAATAATTTAATCATAACAACAAAGGAGAACACCAAATGTCTTACTCCAAATAAATAGCTCTAAAATTTTAAAATCTACAATATAAATCCTAAAAATGTAAAGTTTTACAGGAAAACACAAACTGCAAACATTTAAAACAAAATCTTACAGCCCACCACCTGATCCATATAGCACCGGACCCCATGGTCCCTCCTGCAGGTGCCACTGGAGGGCAGACCCATGTAAGCCCTTTAGGCTGAGCCCGGCCAGGTCCCATGGGCAGAAACTCGGCTACCAGATGCTCACCATCAAGCTCCTTCCCTGGGCCTGGCTCCAGGGCGGGACCCTGGTAACTCCATACCGGGTGGGGTACACTGAATCCTTGATTTTACATTTATCATGAGTCTGTTGGCTCACTCTTAGTCTGGCCCTCCACCCACGACCAGTTTGTCTTAGAGACAGGGTGAGGAGCTCAGTCATCCAGGAGAGGTGCAGAGTTGAACCACTGCTCGTCCACATTGAAAGGAGCCAATTGAAGTAGTATGGGCATCTGATCAGGATGTCTCCTGGATGCCTCCCACTTGAGGTGTTTCAGGCACGTCCTGCTGGGAGAGGACCCCGGGGCAGACCCAGGACATGCCGGAGAGACTACATCTCCCAGCTGGCCTGGGAATGCCTTGGTATCCTCTCTGAAGAGCTGGAGCAGGTGGCCGGGGAGAGGGAAGTCTGGGCTTCAATGCTTGAACTGCTGCCTCCGTGACCCAGACCTCCAGAAAAGCAGTAGAAAATCGATGGATGGACGGAGGATGCTGACACCTGATTTATATCATTTTAGCTGACATAGCCAGCTCTGGAAAAAATTAAGAGACCAAAGAGACCACTGCAAAATTATCACTTTATCTAGTTTTTTGTGTTTAAGTAAAATTAACAATTTTGTTTTATTCTTTAATCTACTGAAAACAACATGCCTAAATTCCAGCTCAAAAATGCCAACATTCAGTACATTTATTTACAGAAAATGACAACTGATCAAAATAACAAAGTCGTTGCTAGTAAATTTGCTTTTAATGTTTATTTGAAAGGGAAAACTAAATCTTTCATAGATTAGTGCAATTGTGTACGTGCTGTGTTTTTAGATCTGAAGAAGGCGCCTGACACCGTTGGCCACAACATCCTTTTAACCAAACTTACTCAGTTTAACTTTTCAGAACATGCTATCAAATGGATGAAATCCTATTTAACCGACAGACAGCAATGTGTAATGGTCAACAGTGTCAAATTGCTTTATTTGAAATGTCAAATGAGTGTCCCACAAGACTGCATACTTTGACCAATATTGTTCTCCCTATACATAAATGATCTACCAAATGCATGAAGAAACATTCATATACAAATGCATGCAGATGACACGGTAATATTCACACCTGCAAAAAACACACAAGAAGCCGCCTGTATTCTTACAACAGCATTGACCCAAATCCACTATTGGCTGAATAATTCATGTCTCCTACTAAACACTAAAAAAGCTGTTTTGATGTTCATCAAACAACGATCCAATATTACAAATTCAAACATTTTCTTAAAAGGGGAGTTGCTGCAACTAGTCAAGGAATTTAAGTACCTCGGCGTGATTTTAGACTCCTTGCTAACTTTAAAAAAAACACATCAAAAAAATTCCAAACATAATCAAATTCAATCTAAGAAATTTTAAACAAATTAGACCATCGCTGACAGTGAAGCCAAAATGTTTCTGCTGCAGTGATCTTCCACTACTGTTACTGGTCACTCACTGGTGTAACCATAATCAAACCCACTGAATCCTATAACATATCATTATTGTCACATTTACAAGAAATACAATCTTCTGTCTTTTGAAAATGATAAAACTCTCAAATTTGCCCGTTCAATCTACAAAATATTAAATGGCTATGCATCCCCACCACCTGGGAGAATATGTTAAACTGAGAACTGTCACCGGTACAGCCATCACAGCAATTGCTAGAGGAGACTGTGAAGTCCCCCACAGACGCACCACATTTGCTCAATCTATGCTATCAGTGAGGGGCACCAAGATCTGGAGTAACATACCACCTGAAATCAGAGAACGTACCACACTAAACACTTTAAAGACTCATTGTAAAAATAGCCTTTTAAACAACCAAAACTGTACCCATAACTGGTGGTTGCTCTGCAGCATACACACACACACACACACACACACAAACACACACACACACACACACACACACACACACACACACACACACACACACATATATATATATATATATCTATATATATATATATATATATATATATATATATGCCCGTGCCATAACACACATACAGTATGCATACAGTATTGTGTTTTTAATTCTCTGGTTTTATGCTATGTCATGTGATGCTTGTAATTCTGTAGTTTGTCTATATTAAAATATTGCTAAACGAAACAACATGGTGTTTATCAAATGTCTGTCTTTTCATAGGCGTTTCATCGAGCGAACTTGCTGTGACCCAGACTCGTCATCTCTCTGTCAAAAAGGGAGAGACAATAAACATCACCTGCTGCTGGTCGGAGAACTTTACAAGAACAAGAGTTTCCTGGATAAAAAATTACACAGTAATTCAGAAATCAATTCATTTCCAAAATGAAGACTCTCCAAACAGAAACTGTTCAACTCTGACTTTGGTAAACATCACACATTCCAACTCGGGCAGATACATCTGTGAGGTGTCTGCAGAGATTCCAATATTGAGTCAAGTTAATGGAAGTGGTACAGTCATCACAGTTGTGGACGAGGACAACACAGGTGACAACACGGCACAAATTAGACGATAAAACATGTATATCTGAGGAGCATTACATTATTAGTTGTCAAATATCTTGTCTTTTCAATCATTATATAGATTTTCTCAGCGCTCCACACTTCCCTGTCATAATTCTGGCTGCAGTGGTTCCTCTGCTCCTCATAGCACTAACCTGTTTCTGCATTCTCCAGAGAAAACGAGGTACATTCAAAATGCAGAATTATTGTTCAAGTAAATGCAGATGGCAAATATCCAGGTCAAAATATCAATCTTACAGAAAACATTTTACTTATATTAGTTTTATTTATTTATTTAAAAGATTATTTAGGATAAATATCTCTAACATCATCTCAGTCAGCCTGGATAAAATGGAGGTAAAGTGTTTTCTATTTGGACTTTGAAAAATCCTATCTAAAATTGGTTACATAAGGAACCAAATATGAAAAGCTTCACAAGTAATCACAAGCAGTGTTTGCCATCAAAGCTCAAGTTCAAATGGTACAGAGACTCAATAGATTTTTGTATTAGATTAAAAAGAATCATCAGAACCACACTTTTTTTCATGATGTGCATTTTTTTTAATTAATTTTTTTATGTGCGTGGGGTGAATCAGACTTTCTGTAGTTGCAAAATCCCTCATAAACAGCGAAAGCCATACACACAGACTATGAGGAAGTTTGTCTACTTTCTGTTTGCCAAATGGATTGGGTGGATTAATGAATCTGAGTTTGGTCAGTGGCTCATAAAAAGTGTTTGCCCCCTTCCTGATTTCTCATTTTTTTGTATGTTTGTCACACTTAAATGTTTCAAATCATTAGATAAATCTAAATATTAGACTAAGATAACACAAGTAAACACAAAATGCAGTTTTTAAATGGTGTTTATTATTAAGGGTAAAAATAAAATCCAAACCTACATGGTCCTGTGTGAAAAAGTGATCCCCCCCATTAAAACATAAATTAACTGTGGTTTACCACATCTTTGGAAAACTGAGTTCAAGTTCTCTAGCCACACCCAAGCCTGATTACTGCCACATCTGTTCTCAATCAAGAAATCACTTAAATAGGACCTGCCTGACAAAGTGAAGTAGACCAAAAGATCCTCAAAAGCAAGAGATCATGCTGTGATCCAAAGAAATTCAGGAACAACTGAGAAACAAAGTAATTGAGATCTATCAGTCTGGAAAAGGTTTTAAAGCCATTTCTAAAGCTTCTGGACTCCAGTGAACCACAGTGAGAGCCATTACCCACAAATGGCAAAAACATGGAACAATGGTGAACCTTCCCAGGAGTGGCTGGCTGACCAAAATTATCCCAAGAGTGCAGTGATGACTTTTCCAAGACATCACAAAAGACCCCACAACAACATCCAAAGAACTTCAGGCCTCACTCCAGACTAAACCATAAGAAAGAGACTGGGCAAAAATGGCCTGCATGGCAGAGTTCCAAGACGAAAACCACTGCTGGGCAAAAAAGAACATAAAGGCTCATTTCAGTTTGGCCAGAAAATATCTTGATGATCCCCAAGACTTTTGGGAAAATATTCTGTGGATTGATGAGACAAAAATTGAACTTTTTGGAAGGTGTGTGTCCCATTACATGTGGTGTAAAAGTAACACTGCATTTCAGAAAAGGAACATCATACCAACAGTAAAAATATGGTTGTGGTAGTCTGATGGTCTGAGGCTGTTTTGCTGCTTCAGGACCTGGAAGACTTGCTGTGGTAAATAGAACCATGAATTCTGCTGACTACCAAACAATCCTGAAGGAGAATGTCCGGCTATGTGTTCGTGACCTCAAGCTGAAGTGCCCTTGGGTTCTGCAGCAGAACAATGATCCAAAACACACCAGCAAGTCCACCTCTGAATGGCTTAAGAAAAACAAAATGAAGACTTTGGAGTGGCCTAGTCAAAGTCCTGACCTGAATCCAACTGAGATGCTGTGGCATGACCTTAAAAAGGTGGTTCATGCTCGAAAAACCTCCAATGCGGCTGAATTTCACCAATTCTGCAAAGATGAGAGGGCAAAATTCCTCCACAGTGCTGTAAAAGACTCATTGCCAGTTATCAGTTAGTTTATATATTTACATATTTATTCCATCTAGCTACAATGCTCTGCACTGGGTGTGTTTATATTTATATATCTATATATTTATTCCATCTAGCTACAATGCTCAGCACTGGGCGTGTTTATATTTATATATCTATATATTTATTCCATCTAGCTACAATGCTCCGCACTGTGTTTTTATATATCTACATATTATTCCATCTAGCTACATTGCTCCGCACTGTGTGTGTTTATATACTTGCATATTTATTCCACCTAGCTGCAATGCTCCGTACTGTGGGTGTTTATATATTTACATATTTATTCCATCTAGCTACAATGCTCTGCACTGTGTGTTCATATATTCATATATTTATTCCATCCAGCTACAATGCTCTGCACTGTGTGTCTGTGTGTGTGTGTGTGTATATATATATTTTATAGTAATATGTACATATGTATATTAGCTGCTCTTGCTTTTTTTTTTTTTTTTTTTTTTTTTTTTCTTGCCTTCTGATTGTTGCTCTGAGTGTTGCTATCCCTGTGCTGTTGCAATCCTGGAATTTCCCCGTTGTGGGACTAATAAAGGCTTATCTTATCTTATCTTATCTTATCTTATCACAAAAGCCTGATTGCAGTTGTTGCTGCTAAGGGTGGCCCAACCAGTTATTAGGTTTAGGGGGCAATCACTTTTTCACAGAAGGCCATGTAGGTCTGGCTCTTTTTTTCCCCTTAATAATAAACACCTTCATTTAAATACTGCATTTTGTGTTTACTTGTGTTATCTTTGTCTAATATTTAGATTTATTTGATGATCTGAAACATTTAAGTGTGACAAACATACAAAAAAATGAGAAATCAGGAAGGGGGCAAACACTTTTTCACACCACTGTATTTGGACTTTACTGTATTTCTGTAAGCAGCTTTAACACTATGCGCACAACAATACCCATACTGCAAAGCCCTGGGACCTCAAAGGGCGGTGTCCCACTTTGCGAGACTCCGCTCCCACAGGCGGCTCCCTCGCCATTCCCCGGGGCTCCACACGACTCCACTCTGCTTTTGCGGGCAGCGCAGGAGCCGCCAATTTGAGCTGCTGAGTTAGCCATTCAATCAATATGGATTACCCAGTATGCCAGCACCAACAACTGCTACAGAATGATGGCAAAACTCCTAAAAAACAAGCCAGCATGACGCAAGATACACCATTGACTGTTGATCAGTGAACCAGCGCCGCTCATCTAAGCTAGGAGGTTAAAAGCTAAAGGCTAGAAGCTAGTCAGCTAATGGCTAACTGATGTAAGAGGGAGGGCAGAGTTGAATAGGTGAAGGATGTTTCTTCAAGTAATAGGCTTTAATCAGAGCCTTTCAAGAAAGGCAGGGAAAATTTAATAAATTGCTTCAATAATTAAAAAATTAAAGAAAATGTGAACAACATATATCACAAACATTTCATTAAGACACTTGTGAGCTGCTAAAATGTGGAAAAAAGTGCAACCAATGACCCCTTTAAATTTTTAGGCATTTTTACAGCATCGTTACAGCAGTATCCTTAAGAATAAGCTTTTTGGTGAAACCTAACTTATACTTTACATGGTTTTGGAATGGAGCCATGGTGAAATGACCAGAACAGAGTAATAACTTTGGGTTAACATCAGTTAAAATAAAATTTAGCCAATTTCTATTAGAGATGTATCCTTTCCGAGTTTGTGTAAGGATCCAAGTGTTGCCACACTCCAGTGCCCACCGTCTCCTCTACATGTTTGCTGACAAATGGCTCTAGTATCTAGGTAGACTGAAGGCTGGCCAATCATAGAACAGTGGGTGGGTATCAAGGCTAATGACGTTTACCTTTCAGTGATGTTTTCCCATTTCTTTACATACAGGAAAAAAATCCAGAAAGTAAAAAGGCTTCTTTGATTAAAAACCAACCAAACAAAAAAACTTAAAGGCTGTGTGTTTTTTAAAGACAAGTGAGTGTTGTAATATTTTGATAGTCACATGACTAATAGAAACATCTCAGAAGCTAAAACCTACAAAAACAGGATTTTTCAGTCAGTGGCCCCTTTAAGTTATTTCTGCACTGGAATGTAAAAACACAATGAACAAAGAGGTTGAGAAGGTGTTCATTTGAGTTGTAGTACTGTAGTTTCACAGGTGTAACACTGATGAAGCCTGTGACGCTCAGTCACCAGCAGGTTGCAAACAAAGCACCCCAGTGCCCTCCTGGTCACCTCTGGGGACTGTAACCATGCTTCTCTGTCCTCCACCCTGCCCACTTTCACCCAGTATGTTGTATGCCACACCAGGGACAATAAAACACTGGACTTAATTTATGCCCACACCAAGAACGCATACAACTCATCATCCCTCCCTCCCCTAAGGATGATCAGTTCACAACCTTGTTCACCTCAAGCCGTTGTACAAACCTCTTGTACACACACAACCCAGCTGTTACTTGCACAGTGAAGAGCTGGTCTAATGAGGCTAAGGATGCTCCGAAGGACTGTTTTGAATCCACTGTGGGGGAGCAACTCTGTGATCCACATGGGGAGGACATCGACAGCCTCACCACACACACCATCATGAACTGCAGAACCTTCTGTGTGGAGAACACCATACCCACCAGGACTGTACAGTGTTTCTCCAACAACAAACTCTGGATCAACCCTGGCATAAAGACACTGGTGAGGTAGAAGAAGAGGGCCTTTAGGTTGGGAAACAAGGAGGAGCTGAAGTCTGTGCAGAGGGAGCTGAGGAGGAAGATCAGAAAGGAGAAAGACAGCTACAGGAACAAGATTTTTGATTTTGTATACTTTAATGATCCCCAGAGGGGAAATTGAGGGCATCCACCTGGATGGATGAAGCAGCCACGGTACTGCGCTATCCCTTTACCATTCACACACACATTCACACCTAGGGCCACTTTAGAGTCTCCAGTTAACCTAGCCTGCATGTTTTTGGCCTGTGGGAAGAAACCGGAGAAATCCAGGAGTAAACCCACACAGACATGGGGAGAACATGCAAACTCCACACAGATCACTGTTGGTCAGGGGCTGGGATCAAACCAGGGATCCTATGGCCAAGGGTGAATTGCTGTGCTACCACAGTGCTAACCACTGCGCCACCACACTGCCCTAATGCCCTAAGATGGAAGACAAGCTGCAGAGCAGCAGTGTCAGCATTGTCTGGAGACGCCTCAAAACCTCCTCAGGGCACCAGGATACCACCTCCCAAGCTGTGGAGGGAAGGGAGCAGTTGAACGATCTGAACTTGTTCTTCAACAGGTTTGATCAACCGCTTTCTCTTCCTCCTGCCCTGAAATCTCTGCTCCAATCACCTTCATCTACACCCCCGTCTGCTTCTGCCCCCTCAGCCCATATCCCTTGCTGTTTTTGCCTTCATATGCCCCCACCCCAAAGCACACAGCCCCCTTGCCCCAGTCTGTCCCTTATTATGACTCAGGTGAGAGCTGAGCTTCAGAGAATCAAAGCAAGGGAGGTTGCAGGTCCTGATGGCATCATTTTGAGGCTTCACCAGTCATGTCCATAACAGCTGTGTGGGATCATGGGGCACATCTTTAGCTTGTGCCTGAAGCTTGGAAGGGTACCACAGCTGTGAGGAACATCCTGCGTAGTACCTGTGCTGAAGACTTCACATCCCAAGGACTTGAGCAGCTACAGACCAGTTGCCCTCACATCACACCTGATGAGGACCTTGGAGAGGCTGCTCCTCACCTACCTCCACCCCCTGGTGGGACCAGTGATGGATCCACTTCAGTTTGCCTACCAGCCTGATATCAGGGTGGAGGATGCAGTGATCTTCCTCCTGCATCTTGCTTGAAGAAGACTGGGAGCACTGTGCGGATAATGTTCAATTTCTCCAATGCTTTCAACACATTTGGCCAGTGCTCCTGAGGGACAAGCTGTTGTGGGCAGGGGTGGACCAACTCCTGTCATTCTGGATCCTGGACTACCTCACAGACCATCCAGCTTGTGAGGGCCCAGGACTGTGTGTCTGACATGGTCATCTGCAGTATAAGGCCCCTCAGGTAACAGTTCTGGCTCCCTTCCTGTTCACCCTCTACACTGCTGATTTTTCATATAATACATCACACTGCCACCTGCAGAAGTTCTCTGACTCTGATCATCAGTATCATCTCTGATCAGGATGACTTGGAGTACAGAGAACTAACCCAGGACTTTGTGGACTGGTGACTGCAGAGCTGCCTCCATATCAATGCAAGGAAGACCAAGGAACTGATTCCCACAGACACTCCCCCACAGCACCAGTAAACATCCAGGTAATGGACATTGAGATGATGACATCTTACAAGTACCTGGATGTTCACCTGAACCATAAACTGGATGGGTCACACAACACTAATGCACTTTACAAGTAGGGGCAGAGTAGGTTGTTCCTTCTGAGGAGACTCTGGTCTTTTGGGGTACAGGCGGTACTCCCGAAGTCCTGAGTCTGTGGTGGCATCAGCCATCCTGTATGAAGTGGTCTGCTGGAGAAGCAGCATCACAGCTGTCAACAGGAAGAGGCTAATTAAGGAGGCCAGCTTTGTTCTGGGGTGCTGCCTCAACCCAGTGGAGGTGATGGGAGAAAGAAGGATGGTGGTTAAGCTGTCCTCTCTGCTGGAGTCCGAGTTCTGCATGGGGTGGGACATGCTGGGTACACTGAGCAGGTCCTTTAGTGGCAGGCTGCTCCATCCAAAGTGCACAGGGGAGAGGTTTCGCAGATCCTTCCTACCTGCAGCTGTCAGGCTTTACAATCTGTACTGCTCATAGAGACTGCACATAGCACTACTTCTTTGCACAAATAAGGAACATTCCTTTTTAAAGCCACTGTTAATATAATTATTATGGAACAACACTGTGTACTCGTTCAACTGTGAAGCATACAGCTGAAAAATGTAACTGCTTACTAGTATTGCAAATACGATTTTATTTTTTAAACTTTTTGCATATATTGTATATAATATAGTGGTGAAACAAGACCATGTTTGGTATTTTTCTACCAATAACTGATAACGCGCTGTGTCCAGGATGATTGTGTTCATTGATAAATGACTCCAAAGAAGTGGACAAAGGACAGTTTTGTCCCCAGTAGAAAGTGGTGTTGGGGGGGATGGACTACACCAACTTCTGACAGAGTGTATAAATGTAAATATTTGTATGTGAAAAGAGATGTCATGGGAATCAAATGTCCCAAGTAAGCATATTTCAAGATCAAAACTTATACCATTCTTTTGTGAATGCAAGCCTGTCAATTCAGTCTGGACAACAACCCCACTAATCCTACATCTCTCTCTGTGTGAGTTCAGCAGTAGCAGCCAGGGTTATTTATGAAGTCCCCCATGTTGACTCTGAGGTGTCAGACATCGACAAACACAGCACCAGCTCCTCCAGAGGCTCTTCTGAGTGGGTGAGTTACATTTTTCAAGATGTATTTTAATGCCATAGAAAGGACAACTCAAGCGCAGTCAACACACCTGCATTCCATTCAGGGGAGGAGCGGTTCATGCATGCAC
Organism: Pholidichthys leucotaenia; assembly: GCA_020510985.1. Classification (NCBI taxonomy): domain Eukaryota; kingdom Metazoa; phylum Chordata; class Actinopteri; order Cichliformes; family Pholidichthyidae; genus Pholidichthys; species Pholidichthys leucotaenia. Next base: position 229,586,038 of record CM035836.1, read on the forward strand.
CTTCCCTGTCTATTATTACCTGATTTGCAGTTTAGAGAAAGAGCGTGTACACACCTTAACCTGTACTTTTTGTACCTCATAAATTCTTGACTCTTTACTCATAAATTTACTACTTTATCCTTGTGACTTTGAAACTTTTTTGCACAAATATGCAACATTGACAAAAAAGAAACTACTTTGCTGTTAATTTTAATCAAATTTGAGACATTAAATTTGTGTAATTTTTCCTCATAAGTTGTGGATTTTTAATAGAAAATTTATCACTTGTCTCTGTTTCAATGTGTGTTTTGTAATAAAATGGCGTTGGGCGTACAATGAATCACTACCAGTAAAAATATTCATTGATATCGCTCTTGTGTAATATTGCTTAAACATAGAAGAGACCCAGCATACAGAGTGCTTCAGTTTATAACTTAAACAGGTAAAACTTGCCTTTTATCCAAAGACTATAACTATTAAAAACAAATGGCATTTTAAATCTAAAATGAAATGGATTTTTTCAGGGTTTTTCAGCTTTTTGGATTTCATATTTTTATATTTAACACAGTCTAAACAAAGGCTGGGATATTAGTAATCTAATTAACTCACCCAAAATTTTAAGAATTCTAATTTAAAGCTTAAATATAGTAACTGCTGATTCTATTATGGGCTATTTTTAGTCATCTTTAAAAAACAAAACAAAACATGTTTTAAAGACATTTGCTGTCAAGGTGTGGTTTTAGACAGGACCCAAACGCTGGACTTCAAGTTCACAAGATTTGTTATAAAACATAGAATAACAACAACTTGTGGGCTGAAATAAAAATAAACAGGACAGACAAACTCAAACTAGGATTGTGACTCAAGTGTGTAATCCTGCACAGACAGACAAAGACAAAATTGTGCAGACAATACTGTGGATAATGCAGTAGACAATACAAAGACACCTGAACAGAACAACAGTAGGACAAGGACTTAAATACACAAGGAGGGCAATCAGGGAACACAGAACAGGTCAGAAGACCAATCAGGGTAAATCACAGACCCATGTTGAAATAGAGAAAACCGGTGATGAGAACAGGATAGGCGGGGCTGTACAGATAATAGACACCGGGAGCTAGATGATGATAAATACTAATAAACATGACTACAGGGCAAGAACTAAAACTACGGAACAAAATAGGAGACATCATAATGAAAATAAGCAATGATCAAACTGAGGATGCGGCAGGGAAACAGAGGAAACATCAAAACTGAAGGTGAGAACATGGCTGAGCTCATGCCCCGAAGATCACAGAAAAAAACAAACGTGAACATAAAGTGGGGACATTAGCACGACCATGTCCACACTCTTACAGTACCTCCTTTTAAAGGGTTGGAGACTAGACGACCCAAACAAACACAAAATGACTCTCCCAGGGTGAGTGGTGGGGGCGCAAGGCCAGGTGGGCCAAAACAAACTTTTACACCCTCACAGAGTCCAAAAACAAACAATGATTGTGGGGTCACACAAAGTCTACAACCCCAAAACACATCGGGTGGTCTACCCAAGTACATGGACCACCAGACCGGAGCATACGGCGGGCCAAGGGGCCCACCCCAGTCCATGGGCCCTTGAACTAGAGAAGAAGGCGGGTTGGGGGGGGGCTACCACAGTCCATGAACCCCCATACTGGAATGCAGGGTGGATTGGGTGGCCTACCAAAGTCTTTGGGCCACCCGTTCATACAGCGAGGTGGAACACATTATGGAGGCTTACCAGCCACAACAGCAACCGACGGAGGCCCACCAACCCCACCAGCAGACCATGGAGGTGCACCGGCCTGTGCAGCAGATGACGAAAGCGCACTGGCCTCTGCAGCAGACGGTGAAGGCACACTGGCCTCTGGAATTGACGGTATAGGCGCACCGGCCTCTGGAACCAACGGTGGAGACGTACCAGCTTCTGGCGCACCAGCCTCTGGAACTGACGGCAGAGGTGCACCAACCTCTGGCACTGACGGCGGAGGCACACAGCCTCGGGAACAGCTAATGGAGGCTCACTGGCCCCTGGAAAAGACAGTGACTGGGGAGTGCTCACCACCAGAGGCAGTTGCCGAGGTGTGAGAGGGTCCGGTCCTGACGCCTGGAGAACCGTCCTCGCTGCAGCCACCTCAGACAAGGAAGGAAGGCAGGGAGTGAGTGAGACGACACCAACATCACCAGGAGTTAGGCAAGTCTCTTCTAATATAGGTGTTATAGATGCAAAGAAAGAAACTTGCTTAGCTCCTTGTCCATGACTGCAGGAGTGACTGCCTCAGGATGAGCTGCCGGAACGATGGTCTCAGGAGGAGAAGGTGGAGCGGACTGCTTGGCCAACACAGTGGTTGGAGCGCACTGACCTCAGGAGCTAACGGTTGCAGTACACTAATCTCAGGAGCCGGCCGTAGCGGGGGGGGGGGGGGGGTGTTGCTCCACCAACTGCAGCCGGAGAGTCCCAAGTCCAGCTAGCTGCAGTTGGAGAGTCCTCAGCTCCAAGCCTGATGATGATAGGTGAGCGCTGACCTCAGTGACCAACGACCAGAGCCTGATGGCCTCAGGAATCAACGATGGAGGCACGCTGGTCTCAGGAACCGATGACTGAGGAACACTGGTCTCAGAGACAGATGACGGGGGCACGGTGGCCCCGACAGCTGACAGTTGAGGAACGCTGGTTACAAAGACAGGCGATTGAAGTGCGCTGACCTCAGGAGCTGATGGCTGGAGCATGCTAACCACATGAGCAGAAGATGCAGACCCCTCAGTGACGAACCCAGACAGCGAAGGCAGATCAGCAGCAAACCGACCAGCTGCGTACCCAGACGAAACAAGCTGGAGCCTCTCGAGTCCAAACATCTGGGGATCCATCTCCAGTCCAGACCTTGAGCCAAAATATCTCGGGTTCCATCTCCAGTCCAGCCCCCTCGGATGGCATGCTTGGAAGAAGGGAGATGAAGAGTGCAGGTGGGATGAAGGCGGCAGCAGAGACTGGGAGAAAGACCTCAGTGATGGTAGGTGGCTGAGCCCCCTCACCAGGAACAGGACAAGACCCTTCATTAAATGATGTAAATAAATGAAGAGGTACTTGCCTCTGTTCCTGTCCTGCTGCTGAGATGGATCAGGCGAGTCTTCCCGGGGGCTTACAGAACTTGTCTGATGAGCGGCCCATGCATGGTGGTGTGGATCTGGCGTTGGATTGGGGAAGGAAGACACAGAGGCCTGGAGAGCCTCCGCCAGAGATGAGAAGCTGGGCCGTTGTATTTTCCGGCACCGGCGAGAGCCACGTCTCTTGATGGCACGGCCTGATTGCTCCTTTCCTGGCGGTGGCGGCAGCGTCCTCACCAGCTCCCAGAGCATTCGTTGCAGATTGGGTATGGAGTATAGGAATCTGGTGAAGTGGGGGTAACACTGCAGGGATGGGAACGCCTCAATCAACTGTAGAGAGAGGGCTTCTTCTGGTGTGCGGGAGGTGCGGGCACCCTCGATGGGGACTTCAATGTGCTAGGCAGCCGACACTTCCTCCTCATTGAGGCCCATTCGAACAAATTTGAAGTACGCTGGGTCCATGATCAGGTGTCTTTTTGTCCAGGTGTGGTTTTAGACAGGATGTAAACGCTAGACTTCAAGTTCACAAGATTTATTATAAAACATAAAATAACAGCTCATGCACTGAAATAAAAAATAAACAAACAGGACAGACAAACTCAAACTAGGATTGCATCTCAAGCGTGTAATCACACATGGACAGACAAAGACAAAATTGTGCAGACGATGCTGTGGATAATACAGGAGACAACACAAAGACACCCAAACAGAACAATGCTAAGACAAGGACTTAAATACACAAGGAGGGCAATCAGTGAACACAGAAAAGGTGAGGAGACCAATCAGGGTAAATCACAGACACATGGTGAAACAGAGACAACTGGTGATGAGAGCAGGATGGGCGGGACTGTACAAAAAACAGACACCGGGAGCTAGATGATAAATAATAATAAACATGAGTACAGGGCAGGAACCAAAACTACGGAACAAAATAGGAGACATGATGATGAAAATAAACAATGATCAAACTGAGGCTGAGGCAAGGAAACAGAGGAAACAAAAACTGAGGGCGAGGACATGGCTGAACTCATGCCCCGAAGATCACAGAAAAAACAAACATGAACATAAAGAAGGGACATGAGCATGGCCATGTCCACACCTTGGGGGGAAGGGAGCATATATTTATATATTAATAAACAGTACTGTACATCTGTCATGGTCAGAGAGCGCATCTGCACTCCAGATGTGGAGCTTCTGTCCGTGTCACTACGCCCCTTTTATCTGCCCCGCGAGTTCCCCCAACTTTTCATAACGACTGTGTACATTCACCCGAGAGCAGATGCTGCCTCCGCCTCCAGCACCGTCTTTGATGTGGTACAGCGGTTGCAGTCGATTTCCCCACAGGCTCCAAATTTTATCCTTGGGGATTTTAACCATGTTTCTTTAAAGAAGACACTTAAAAACTTTTATCAGTATGTCTCCTGCCCAACCAGGCGAAAAAAGACATTGGACCTGTGCTATGGATCCATAGAGAGGGCCTATAAATCTATTCCCCTTCCTCCTTTAGGATCCTCAGATCACAACTGTGTACATTTGCTGCCCACATATAAAACTGCTCTCAGAAGAGATAAGGCGAAGACCAGAGACATAAACGTGTGGACAGAGGATTCAGTGCACTGCCTCCAGGAATGCTTTAACTGTACGGACTGGGAGGTTTTCACACTGTCCTGCGGAGATGATTTGGACTCTTTAGTGGACGTCACATGCTCATACATGGCTTTCTGCAAAGATATGATCGTTCCACGTAAACGTATCAAAATATATCCCAACAACAAGCCATGGGTTACAAAATCAGTTAAATCCTTCTTACAGAGGAAAGCACTTGCCTTTAAACAGGGGGTTGTTTCTGAGCTACAGGTTGCCACAAAAGAGCTGAAGGCTGAAATTTTAAGAGCAAAACAGAATTATAAATCAGAGTTGGAAAGCAAGATGGCAATAAAGAAACTTGGTTCAGCCTGGGCCAGTGAGAAAACTATTGCAGGCCTTCAGAGCACAGAGCGCAGTAGTTGTGTGTTTTTAGATGGTTTTAATTCAGACACAGAGCTGGCTAATGCTCTTGTTTTTATGGTTGTTTTGACTCCTTTGATTTTGGCACAGAAACCCAAGATTTGAAACAGAAACTCAAAGACAATCAGCACTTTAATATTGAGGTGCAGGATGTTAAAAGGGCATTCTGTGCTGTAAAAGTGAACAAAAGTCAGGGCCCTGATAACATATGTGGGCGCTTGGTAAAGTCCTGTGCACATGAATTGAGTCCTGTTATTTCACTACATTTTCAATAAGTCCTTACAGACACAACATGTGCCTAAGATCTGGAAAGATAAGATAAGATAAGATAAGCCTTTATTAGTCCCACAATGGGGAAATTCCAGGATTGCAACAGCACAGGGACAGCAACACTCAGAGCAACAATCAGAAGACAAGAAAAACAAGAGCAGTGAGTATACATATGTACATATAAATATATAAACACACAGTGCGGAGCATTGTTGCTAGATGGAATAAATATATAAATATATAAACACACACAGTGTGGAGCATTGTAGCTAGATGGAATGAACAGCATAACCGTCTACTTAGTTATCCTACATGGTATGATTATGTACCCATACATATTGTCACCCTCCGTAGCGAGCGGTATTTTCCTAGTTGTATACCGGAGGGGACCATTTGTGTAAGTCTATTGCGTCTTTTGCGTTCACTACTATTAGGTTGTCACGTTTTTTTGCTATCTCTGCGAGCAGCCCTGCTTAGGTTATACAGTCTGACAGCCGTAGGTAGGAAGGACCTGCGAAACCTCTCGGTTGTGCACCTAGGATGATGTAGTCTGCTGCTAAATGAGCTCCTCAGTGCATTCAGTATGTCCTGCATAGGGTGGAACTCGGACTCCAGCAGAGATGACAGTTTAGCCACCATCCTTCTCTCTCCCATCTCCTCCACTGGGTGAAGGCGTGGGTGGGTCAAGGAAAGATGCCGTGGTTGTCCCCGTTCCAAAATCCAGCTGTCCTAAAACCGTAAATGATTTTAGACCAGTTGCTTTGACTTCAATTTTAATGAAAATTTTTGAAAAACTGGTCAGATTTGAGGTCCTAAAGCAGACTGAGCATGCATTGGATCCTTTGCAGTTTGCCTATAGGCTTCACAGAGGAGTGGAGGACGCCACTGTCACTCTGTTTAACATGCTTTTTGAACATCTGGATTTTAATGGGACACACGCCAGGCTTTTATTTGTGGACTTTTCTTCCGCCTTTAATACAATCCAACCTCATATTTTAGTTGAAAGGCTCCTGCAACAATTTGATTTGAGTAATAATCTGGTGGGTTGGATTCTGGATTTTTTTTAACCAACAGGACACAGAGAGTAAGTGTCAATGGTACATTGTCTGACCAAAAGTGTTCTTCTACTGGCTCTCCGCAGGGGTGTGTATTGTCACCACTACTCTTCATCCTGTACACAAACATGTGTCAGAGCAGACATGACAACAGACACATTATAAAGTATGCTGATGATTCCGTTGTTGTCAGTCTCCTCCAGGATGGTGAGAGCGGCCACGGCCCAGTAGTTGATGATTTTGTTCACTGGTGTGAGGATTCCTACCTGCAGCTGAATACGACAAAAACTAAAGACATGATTATTGACTTTTGGAGGAAAACTCCCAGGCACGAAGTCACTGTACTAAAAGGCCAGACCACCGAATGTATACAATCCTACAAATATCTTGGGACGATTATTGATAGTAATTTAAACTTTGAAGAGAACTGTGAAAGGGTGTGCAAAAAGGGTCAGCAACATTTGTATTATTTAAGGAAACTTGCACGCTTCCAAACTGACCGAACCATAATGACAATGTTTTATCGGGCTTTTATTGAATCTGTTTTATCCTTTTCTTTAGTGTCATGGTTTGGTCAGATAAAACTGAAACAGAGGAAATCCTTGGATCAGGTAGTTAGATGGTCCAGTCATTTGCTTGGTGAGTCACAGCTGAGCCTGACATCCCTGTACACCAGACAGGTACAGAGGATTGCTACCTCCATTTTAAATGATGACTCCCACCCGTTGCACTGCCACTTTCAGCTTCTTCCCTCCAGACGGAGGTTTGCTGTCCCAAGAAGTAAAACCCAGCGCTACAAAAACAGCTTTGTTCCTGCTGCTGTCAAAGAGTTGAACAAGTTGTAACAATATATTGCACATAATTTAGTTACAGATTTATTAATTTTATTTTATATTTACTTATTTTTGTAGGTTTTTTTATTTGGGTTCTAAATCTTTTATTGGGTTTCAGACTTTTGAGTTTTTAACCTCTTTGACTAGTCTAACTTTTTTAATATGACTCTTCTCTCTTATCTCCTTGTTTTTTGTTTTTCTCTTATGTCTTTGTCCTATGTCCTGATTGGTGGAGCCTTGAGTCCTTTTATCGTGTTTATAGTCAGCTTCATCTGTGCCTGTATTTGTGTTCATGTTGAATGTAATTGTGGTTTGTAAATATGGATGTCACCTGACTGCAAAACAAATCTACCTACGGGTACAAGTAAAGTAACCTGAACCTGAACCTTTACATTTGCATACTGTAAACATGACCCAGAACAGTTTAAGGACGAGTGATATTTAGGCACATTTAGATTAACACATGCTCTAAGAGTGGTCCAAGGCAGGAGTAGATTTTTTTCGTAGTTACAAAAAGTTCAGAGCTACTAACATTTTGATGAATTCCAAAACGTTCGTAATTTTCCCCCTACTAACAGTTTACAAAGAAATCTTTTCTGCTCACGTTTCATGAATGAAGGCCCCTTTGTGACTCCAAACACCTAGAAAATCAGTTGCAAATACCAGCCATTCCCAGCAATATAATTTGCAGTGCTCCTTGCAGGCTGTAAGCCAAGGGTACCGCTAGTAGTTGCTCATTTGGAAGCAGTAGACAAACGTTTTCCCAGCAGAGACAGGTTTACTCACTTCAGGGTTGGCCCACCTCTCGTCGATGACCAGCTTTCCTCTAAAACACTATCTTGAAAATGCATTTTTTTTTAGTATGACTGTGACCAAATCAATTTCTTCTCCTTTGTCACCCACTGTGGATGGAAAAATGGCTATTAAGTCTAAATAAATATATCGTGGCTTATGAGGGTCACTGCAGATGTGTATTGCTAGCTGAGCTTGCTCTGTAGTGTGCTTTGACTATCTAATCAAAGGACTTGAAAATGCCGACACTTTTGTAAGCCTGCTAGATTACAGGGCAGTGGTGGCCTAATGGTTGGGATTTGGACTGGTGATTACTGGGTCATCAGTTCAATCCTTGGACCGGCAGGATCAGATCTGGGTGGGACAGATAACATAGCAGTGTTTTCCCCACCCTCATTAACCCTGCTGTGGTGCCTTTGAGCAAGGCCCTTAACCCCAACTGCTCCAGTGGAGTTGCTCAGTGGCCACAGGTCAGTCTGTGGCTGTACTGGGCAGCTTCCAGGTGTGAATGTGAACAGGGCATCCTTGAAAAGAGAAGTTGCATCTCAATGGACCTCCCCTGTATAAATAAAGGTGTGTCCCCCCCCCCCCAAAAAAATGCCCCCAAGTGGCAAACTTGATATCTGAAGGTTACAGCAACAGTCTTATTACCATTTATTTTAAGCTACACATGCCTGCAGTGTTGATTCTAAAGGCCGTCAAGGCAGATCTCTTTAATGCTTGATGGCTGAAATATGATTGGACATTAACTCTAACATAGACATACTGGAAGTAGTGCAACCAAGACAAAAGCTACGAAATGAAGACAACAGATTATTGAGAGCAATTTACTACACCCTCATGGAACAAATAAAAGAATGTATGGTGTAAATATGGGTCAGTGATTCTGATAGGGCTTAGGCCAGCAGAGAAGGTTTTGCTTGCCATGCAGCCCAACAACTGCCTCTGTGTTGCAACTGTCATTGTATTTGCACTATTGCCCAAGACAAATTTTCTCTTAGAGGGCAGTAGAGCTTCTCTCATCAAAACAAGCCTGCATTGGACATCCCGCCTTTACACTTTTCTCATCTGTTCCTCTTTCAGTGCCAGGTTCCTGTTTACGATTCCTTCTACTTTCAGCACGTGGACCCCAAAGAAAGTGAATGAGGGTCTCCTTCAGCATCTCTCAACTTTGTCATGTATTGCAGCTATATAATGCACTTACCCGAAGCATGAAAATAGTTTTATAAGAGTGTAAATATTTTGTATTTTTTTAAATAAACTATGTTTCATCCAACTCTGTGAGCTAAGTTGATTTCGGTACCACTTGAAAATAAGACTGACCTGATAAAGGATTAGTTGATCAGTGGTGATTAATTTGGTTTTAAATGCATTATAAATCATGAATAAACTGCTATGTAAGTTGAATTTCTTAGCATTCATAAGCCTCTTATCTGACTGGACAGTTTTCTGGGTGAAGCACAGTAAAGTGAGTAACACACTGTTAAGCTACTAAGCTAACTGCTAACACACAAATGTACTTGGCCTGTTAATGGTCCATCTCAGCCAGCTGGCATTTGCACTTAAAAAGTAGGCGACAGAAATTTCGTCAATAAACATCAAACTGCCATCAACACAATCATAGATGGCGTACATATCTTCCCTTATTTCAACAGTATATCAATGCTAGGTTAACATCTTCTGTGATATGAGTCAACACACAACATTTGTGGACAAAACATTTTCACAGAGTATGCTGGCATCTTAAAATCTTCAGCTTGACAGCAGCAGATCCCACCACCTACCCTGTGCGCCTCATCCACACCAGAATGCGCACAGGCTCCCTGTTTATTCATACAGCACTCACTGAGCCTATCCCAGCATCTCTGGGCGAGAGGCGGGGTACACTCTGAACAGATCACCAGTCGATCACAGGGCCAACACAGAGACAGAATCATTCACTCTCACACCAGAGCACCCAGAGAAAACCCACACAGACATGGGGAGTACATTCAAACATAGAATGTTTGAATGCTGACCAAAGGGTGGGAGCAAATCCATGCCCTTCTTACTGTGCTGCCATAGTGGTTGGCACTGTGCCGGGAGAACAATTTTACTAAAAAACGATTCAACATTGTCCTGATTCAGGTTGTTATCAGATAGATAAAGTGTGGACTGAAAATTTCTGAAGGTGTTATTTATTTTTTTCTGGTGTGTGAACAAGATTTCCTGCTGAGCTAACTATTGCCATTATAATAAATACAAACAAGAATTGGCACAGCAACATCAGCCATGACAAGACTCATCAGTGTCTGGTAAAGCAACTCCATCAGCTTCCCTGTGAAGGTCAGACCATACAAATCACTGGTACGCTCCACCCTACTCTATGGAAGTGAGAGCTGGTCAGTTACAGCAGACACTGAACGGAGGATACAATCCTTTGAAAACAAGTGCTACAGGAGGATGCTACATATATCATACAGAGAACACCAGACAACTAAATATGTAAGACAGCTAGTGGCCACCCGTGCTGGAGAACAAGAGCCACTATTCTCAACAGTAAAATGTCTCAACAGCTAAACTGGTATGGGCACATCACAAGGCATCCCTCCCTGTCAGAGATCATCCTGGGACAGTAGGAGGAAAGTGAAGAAGAGTCAGAGAAGAGTCCTGGATGGATAACATCAAGGAATGGACTGGGTGCGGCTTTCAAACCCTGCTTTGCACACCAGAAGCTCAAGAGTGCTGGGGTCCCTGATTGGCCATGCATCTGCCATAACACCCCCATAGCCCACAGGCCATGGGATGAATGAATGAATGAAAGCACCAAGGTGCTGATGCCTTGGTGCCTGTGGCATGGTAGCATGGGGGGGGGGCTGTAAAAAAAGTCACACTGCCACTTCTAGTGGGCGGGCATATTACAATACCTTTTTTTGCAGCTGCATTGATGGTAAAGGTGAGTTAAATTTGTGTTTAGTTTGAAAACAAAGCCTCATCTGGAAACAGTGGGAAATTAAAAGTCAAGAAAATATTTTCAATACAGTGATACCAAGCCTTTAGTTCCAGTTGATTTTGAGTGGGTGAGCTGAAAAGCTGCTAACAGACTGACAGACACATGGAGTGATTACTGTATGCCTACGTTGCCTTTACACCAAGGCATAAAAATACAGAAGCACAAAATAAAATTAAGAGCACAAAGAAAAATGCTGAAGTAAAAGATTTTATTAATTGAATGCATGTATAGTTACACGATGCCGTGCAATAGCAGTTAAACATTTCAAAATTTCTAAAAGTAAAAGCATAATTATGAATATTAAATCAAAACCGTTCGGAATGTTTCACACGTTTGTCTAATGAATATTGAGAGTTTCTTAAATAATCTTACAAAAAGTGATTTTTTATTGAAATACAGTAGCAGTTTCTGGTATAAACAGTAAAGATGTAATATTCTTATTTAGCTTTCAGCCTGTTATCTTCACAGCTGCTCTGACTGCTGATCCTCAGGTTCACCACTGTGGACCTCAGAGAGACAGAGGAAAGAAAAACAGCCTAAAAATGTGGTTATTGGTACAGATGTGATATATATATAAAAAATACAGACGTCATGTTTCTCCTCAGCTTAATAAATTGCATGGTTTAGTGAGTGAATCATTTTAAAGTGAGTGAATGGAGCATGTCACACCATGGTGTTTTTATATGACTGACATTAGTATTAAGACTTTAAAAAATCAGCTGAACTTTAGAGAAAACTATTTAGAAAACAGGTTAAATTACAGTAATGGAACCAAGCAGTCCCCATATGGGAAAAAAAAAATCAGACATTGGAAAAAAAAACGTGACGTAACATAAGCTTTAAGAATCAAATATTGCAGTTAAGATAAGATAAGCCTTTATTAGTCCCACAATGGGGAAATTCCAGGATTGCAACAGCACAGGGATAGCAACACTCAGAGCAATAATTAAGACGATAAGAAAAATAAAAATAAGAGCAGTGAATATACATACGCACACAGTTGTAGGAGTTATTGGTGTTTAATATTGAAACCGCTGCATAATGTAAGCCCCAAACTTACTCCGCCTGCAGTGGTCTGCTGTGGAGAGAAAGCAAGATCGAAAAGTGGCCAATGGTAGGCCGGTCTTGGCAGAACGGCAAATGCCGATTCTCCACTGGCAAATACCACTTTTTCACTGGTTGGCCACTTAAGACCAGCGGTTGAATACATTTGTCATACAGTTGTTGAATACAGTCATACAGTTGTTATTCCCCGAGTAACTGTATGAGAAACAAATATAAATAATTACAACACAAACGTTTGTCACAGACTTTATTTACATTTGCTTAATTTTGGATAGGCATCAGCAGGGTTACCTAACCAATCCCGCGAATGTCTTTGAGGCGAGGAATGTTGGGACTTGTAGTTTTTAGTGAACTGAAAACTCCAGGAAGACAACACCCCGTCCTTCCTCTGCAAAGCTAAACAGCAAAACCAGTGTGAAAACAATCAATGTGATGAATAAATGGTGTAGTTGCTGAATACATTTTTTTTCAGTAACTGCTATTTTATAACCGCTATTTATCTCTAAGCTAGAGCTCGACTGTGACAGGAAGTCATCCATGTGCTGTAAAAAAAAGTTGCACTGCCGCCGCTAGTGGCCCGGCATAGATATTACAATATCGTTTTCCCGGATTCATTGACAGTAAAGGTGAGTTACATTTGTGTTTATTTTGAAAACAAAACTTTATCTTGAAATTCTGGCAAATTAAAAGTCAAGAAAATATGGTCATACAATATCTGCTGGCAAGATATTCTGGTTTTGGTGCCATCTACCAACTAAAACTTCTAGAAGATTACAACGAAAGATCTCCACCAACATGGGTCACATGAGTTGCAGTCTTTATTCATCTGCTGAATAAAACATCTGAGATTTGAGAATAATTCTGCATCCGATCAGATACAAAATTAAAGAGCAATTAATACAACTCCTCTTTTCATTAAAATCCCATTTTCATTTTCTTAAGAGTAATCCAGAATTTTCCATTAAATTAGTTTAATTTTCTCCATAGATTTGCTTTCAGTTTTCCATAATCCATTAACTTCAAACTGATCTAAATTCAGCTTAAATTTTCACCCTGGTTCTGCAAATGTTCACACTGTTACACTATCATTTACAAGTTTAATTTAATGGTTAATGCAAATCATTTCAATGTCCTTTGATCATCATTTCATTTCATAAATATGTGAAATTGAGAGAAGTTGTTGGGAATTTATTTCATTCTGAGTCTGGTTTTAAAGCCCCAGTATCGAATTCACTAAAATTTTGAGACTGATTATTAATTAATTTATTGAGTGATTAAACTGATATAAAGTGAAATTAATGACTAAAAGTGCTCAATAAAGAGGTGAGTTGGTGCCCCGATGAGTGCTTACTATAAACTTTTCCTGCGTGTGGACCCAAAATAAATCTCAGGTCCCGATACTTTAATACAAATTAAATAATCTTTATACCTGATCATAATTGTAAATCACTTATCGCTACACAGTGGTGGACTTCATCACCAACAACGAGGAGGCCAATTACAGAAATGAGGTGAGCCAACTGGTCCAGTGGTGTAAAGACAATAATCTCTTCCTGAACATGGGAAAAACCAAGGAGATAGTGGTCAACTTCAGGAGGGGACACACGCAGCATCTCCCTCTGATCATTGATGGTGCAGCTGTGGAGAGGGTGAGCAGCACCAAGTTCCTGGGGGTGCACATCTCTGAGGACCTCTCCTGGTCCAACAACACCACATCTTTGGCCAAGAAAGCTCAAACTCACCTCTATTTCCTCTGCAAACTGAGGAGAGCACAAGTTCCACCCCTCATCATGTGCTCATTTTACCGGGGCATCCTCACCAGCTGCATCACGATGTGGTATGGAAGCTGCATCCCCTCCTGCTGGAAGACACTACAACGCACAGTGAAAGCAGCCAGCAAGATCATCGGTGCCCCTCTGCCCCCCCTCCTCAGACATCTACCTCACCCGCCTCACCCACAGAGCCATCAACATTGTAGGTGACACCTCCCATCCCTCACACTCTCTCTTTAGCCCCCTGCCCTCTAGAAAAAGGTATCAGAGCCTCCGGGCCCACTCCACAAGACTGCTAAACAGGTTTGTTCATCAGGCCATCAGGACCCTGAACTCTGTCCACTCCCCACTCCCCCCTCCCTGACCATAACACACTCACCCACACAATAACTATCTCAGCTGTTGGCACAGAAAGACTGGCACACCAACAGTAATACATCTGCTGCTGTATGTCTCTGCACTTTACTGCAACTATTTGCACAAATGCCATATCTGCTGCTGTCTGTTATTGTAATACTGATCATGTGCAGTCCTATCTGTCACTGTCGGCACCTACACTACCGCATTGAACTTGCAACTACAAGTATTACTGCTCTACTTTTCTGTATATAGGATTGCTGGGTTTCATCAATTATCTTTATTTGCACTATGGGATGTCTGGGTCTCTCTTTTGTTGCCACTTGCATTACGGGCAGCATTACTGTACATTGCTGTTATTTTTCTTCTTTCTTCTTCTTTTTACATTTGATTGACGGCTGGCAACCAGCTTACAGGTGCATTACCGGCACACACTTTATATATGTCTGGCTGTCTGTGTGTCTTTTTCTTCTTTTAGATTCGATTGGCGGTTGGCAACCAGCACAGGTGGTTTACCACCACATACTTCACTCTATATCATCACTCTATCTGTCTCTGGCCGGGTCTCTTCTTCTTTTTCTTCTACATTTGATTGGCGGCTGGCAACCAGCCCACAGGTGCATTACTGCCACTGACTTGATTATCATCACTCTATATCTCGCCACACACTCTATGTATTGTATGTCTGTCTGTCTGTGTCTGTTTTTCCTCATGTTCTGACTTCTTTTTCTCCTTCTTCTTTTAGATTTGATTGGCGGTTGGCAACCAGCTTACAGGTGCATTACCGCTACTGACTTGATTATCATCACTCTATATCTTTGTGTAAGGAGTTCTTGTAAGGAGTTCTGAACAACTCCTTATGTGTGAAAAAATTATCCGTCCTTGGACTGTGTCCTGGACTGGGAGCCTCTCGTCGCCTGTGCCTGTTTTTCCTCATAACTTTGTGATGCTTTTCCTTATAGCTTTGTCCTGTTGTTTTTCCAGCCTTATTCCTTTTTTTTAATATTCCACACACCACTGAAGAGAGAGAGAAACACCATTTCAGTTCTCCTGTATGTCCTGTACATATAGTAGTACTGAAAAATAAAAGCTCTGAATCTTTGAATCTTTTGATCTTTGAAAAAGCAGCACATACTGTACACCAAGATTGTATGTGTGCTTTGTCAGCTGATATAAATAAATTTACTTTTTAACTAAACTGGTCTGGATATTGGGTTAATTCTGATTGATCTAACAGAAATATGAGCTGACATGGCAGGTATAACTCACTATGGGTTGGAATACAGGCTGGTGAGGAATGACGAGGATGCTATACCCAGGGTAGGGAATGGCGTCCATAAAAGAGTGGGGATAATTAACAATTGAGAAACAGCTGTGATCAATAATTAAAGAGGAAGGATGAACAGAACTAGGATTAACTACGGGAATTAAACAAAAGCACTGTCACAATAAAAACCAACTCAGAAACAATGATGAAGGGGGAGAAATACCAAACATACAAACATAAACGAGAAGGTGATCTAACAGTGATGATAATGAAAACTATGTAAGGCAGAACAAATTAAGAGCAAGAACATGGGCTCACCTCCCGTCCTGATCATGACATCTCCCAGATGGTAGCCCAGAAGTTTTTGAGAGCTTCTTACTCTAGAATTTCATGGCTGTGTGTGATCTTTTACCCCAATACTTGGTAGAACTTTTGAGTGTTTTCTTTGTATATCTTTGTTTTTGATGTTTTGGATTTCCATGTCTGATAGTCTTGATATTTGCCAGTTTGTTGGCATCCATATTAGGTCTTGATGTAGGATTAGTCACATGCCAGATGTTATACATTTTTTTGTGACTGATACCTTTGGCTTAGTTAAAGCTTTAAAGTATGCCTTCATCCCTTCCATGTGCTCCTCCCTGTTCCATTTGCCTTTTGTTTGCCGTTGGCGGTTTTCAGGTGGTCATTTTGAGGGCCTCTATGAGGAACATCCTCGGTATGGTAATCCTCAGTTGCTTGTTGGGGGGAGTTTGTTCCAGTAGTAGATCTTTCAACCTCAGCCTGGTTCCCCATTGAGGGACGCGGTCCTCATTCATCCGCATGACGACCGATGTGGTGTGAAATTTCTATATTATGACTTATCGTGTTTCATCACCATATGTGATTGGTTTTGTTTGTTTGTTTGTTTGTTTGTTTGTTTGTTCAGAGTGGACTTTTTGTAGTTGGGCTGAAGATCAAGCCTACTCAGTCCCAACAGTTACTGATGCTTGCCAAAGGCATCACCTCAGATTCTGGTGGGTGGCAACATCCATTTTTCCATGGTAGGCAGAGACGTCAGCCTGTCCTACCCCAGTGAACATTTATTAGGGCTCCAGCATGACGAAGTGAGCACCGTGTAAACTGTGCACACCATCAGTGCGAGACCTTGAAGATATCAAAACACCCTCACTTTGGGGCATATTCTCACCTACATGCATGAAACGTAGTAGGTTGCTGCAGCACTCCAAGACCTACAAAAAAGCCTCTTGCACATTTGCCCGAACTCAAACAGAAAGTTGGCCACTTTGAATACCATTTTGGAAATTTGGCAAATTTTAGTGGTTTCCAGTGTGTATTTGTGAGCTATCTCCTCTGAGAGTTTTCATCGCAGAGACTTCAAATGTTGTCAATACCATCTAAAGGGGTGATTGATCAAAAGTTGTCAAAATGGTGAGTTTTCATCTGACCATATAGGCCACACCCCTTTGCCAATTTCGCCATCTTGCCCAAAAATTTCAAACAGGTATATTCCCACATATTTCAACAGATTGGTGCGATACTTCCCAGGTTTGATGGGGTCTGGACCTAAATACAGACCCTGAACAGATTTATATAACTGTAACAAACATAGCTATAACATCCCCTAGCAGAAAAACAAAGCTTAATGGCTCTGGCATATTTTGCCCAAATTCAACCAAATTTTGTGTGGTGCATGGCTAGCCAACACAGAACCTTTCTGTAATGAACAATGGCACATAACTATTGCACCCACTAGCAGAAAAAACAAATGATTTTTGAACAATATAAAAATAAAGGACAGTAATATTACAATGTGTCTTCAGTGAAGAAAGGTTGTTATTGTTGAATATACAGTATATACTGTATGCTGAGCTATTGTTGAATATATATGCTGAGTACTATTATTATCGATATCTTTATTACTAGAATATTACAACGGTATTAAAGTATTTTGATTGTTGTTTAGGATGGAATTATTTGAAGTATTATATAGGCCAGGTGGTATTATTATTATTATTATTATTATTATTATTATTATTGTTGTTGTTGTTGTTGTTGTTGTTGTTGTAACTACTATATGGCTACCTTTTTTATGGTTATTATTATTATGTGGTTACTTATTGTGCCTAAGTATTGTAAGCCATGTGGGGGTATATGATGATGATAATGTTGTCTATAATTATATTAAACATACAAGAAGTATTTACTTATTATTATTACAATTATTGTTAGATGTTGGTATTATTGTCACTATAAACTATCATTGTATTATTTCTATTGTATAATTTAATTATAAGATGCATTGTATATTATGGTATTGTATAATGAATGTAATTATGGGATGGATAATGACTAGAATTATATTATAATTTATTGTGTATGGAGAAGGGGTGGGACTATATAAGCGTTGGCTTCTTCCCACTCCTTTTGAACAAGGACATTTTTTTATGTTTATTTTTTTTGGTTTTGATTTCTTAAATTTTTTTGTCTTGATGTTCAAATAAATAAAATCAATCAATCAAAAAAAAAAAATCAAAGCTGTATAACTCTGGCATACTTTGTCCAAAGTCAACCAAATCTGAAGAGGTGAATAGGCCACCAACTGTGAACATCACTCTATAGTAGCATATACCTGTGCATGCCCGTGCACACCTGTGCATGCCCATAGAAACCAAGTATTTCTGCATGCCCGTAGAAAGCAAGTGTAAGCAAGCATTTCTGCATTCCTGCCTTTGATGTTGGACATGGTTACCATGGAAACAGAAACCCTGGTGAAACCTGCCTTTGATCTTTGACGTCACCACTCGTTCAGTGATGCCTGCCTTTGATCTTCGATGTTGTCATAGCGAGTCCTATGATCATGAGTGATGCCTGCCTTTGATGTTTGATGATGTTATAGCAAGTCCTATGATCTTAGATGATGTCATAGCGAGCCCTATGATCGTGAGTGGAGATAGAGTGTTATAGGCATCATGTAGACATGGAAATCTCATTGTTTGAAGAAGAAGAAGAAGAAGAAGAAGAAGAAGGTTGGCTGGCTGACTGGCACAGCTATTGACACCCTGAGGACACAGTCCAAGGACGGATAATTTTTTCACACATAAGGAGTTGTTCAGAACTCTTTATACAAAGCTATAGAGTGATGACAATCAAGTCAGTGGAGGTAATGCACCTGTAAGCTGGTTGCCAACCACCAATCAAATCTAAAAGAAGAAGAAGATTGTTCAGAACTTCTTGTAAGAATTCCTTATAGAGTAATGACCAGATAGAGTGTTATAGACATCATGTAGACATGGAAGTCTCATTGTTTGAAGAAGAAGAAGAAGATTGTTCGGAGCTCCTTGTGGGAGCTCCTTATACAAAGATATAGAGTGAAGAAGACGAAGAAGATGTTGCCAACCGAGAAGAATTCTGACTTTTGATGCATAGAGTGATGTTTACTGAGTGAAGTACGTGGCGGTAAGGACTACAGCTCCTGACTAGATAGAGTGATGATATAGAGTGAAGTACGTGGCGGTGATGCACCTGTGGGATGGTTGCCAACTGCCAATCAAATCTAAAAGAAGAAAGAAAAGCTTGTCGATGACATATGATTCAGAAGAAGAAGTGAAGTACGTGGAATACGTAGAGACAAGACAGAGTGATGCTCGATGTATAGAGTGATGGGAGTGATATAAAGTGATGAATTTGTAAGGACTAAAGCTCCTGACCAGATTGAGTGATGATATGGAGTGAAGTGCATAGCGGTAATGCACCTGTAAGTTGGTTGTCAACCACCAATCAAATCTAAAAGAAGAAAAGCCGGTCGACGTTGCCGATATAGAGTGAAGCACATGGCAGTAATGCACCTGTAAGCTGGTTGCCAACCGCCAAGCAAATCTAAAAGAAGAAGATGCCTGCCTTTGATCTTTGATGTCCTATGATCATGAGTGATGCCTGCCTTTGATCACACACAGACACACACACAGATTTTCTTGAATCACTCTATACTATGTTGTCTATATGACGTGATATAGACATCATGTAGAGATCATAGGCCTATCACAGGCGATCCTATGATCTTTTAGCGAGTCCTATGGTCGTGACAGACACACAGACAGACACACACACACCCAGGCAGAGATTTCTTGAATTATATATAGAGTGATGATATAATTGAATCGGTGAATTCAAAAAGGGCCTAAGTCCACACTTTTTCACTGGGGACTTGGGCCCTTTTTGAATTCACCGATTCAATTCAAGAGCAGTTGCCACGGCCAAGATGTGTAGAGTAATGATATAGAGTGAAGTGATGATGAGTATAGTACAAGGAGACGAAGAAGAGTGATGACTGAAGATAGAGTTGAGGTTTGATTGGACACAGCAATGATGATAGAAGGACTACAGCTCCTGACCAGATAGAGTGATGATATAGAGTGAAGTACGAGGTGATGAAGAACAGTGATGTCTGAAGATAGAGTTGAGGTTTGATTGGACACAGCAATGATGATAGAAGGACTACAGCTCCTGACCAAATAGAGTGATGATATAGAGTGAAGTACGTGGCAGTAATGCACCTGTAAGCTGGTTGCCAACTGCCAATCAAATATACTGTACAGTAAAAGCAGAAGAAGAAGAAGAGCAGGACACTTGCGATTAAATGTCAGAGACAGAAGAAGACAGACGATAAGAATTAAGGCGGCGGATGGACTTCGACAGGTGGAAGGTTGAGACAGTATTTACGTCTGTGTTCGGTTGGTGGTAGGAGTGATTTGTTTGTGTCGGATAACATAAACTGTACTCTGTAACATTATGGTATCTAGCTTTGATGGGCTCGATAAAAATGAGATGGAGTAGATGGCTCCCAGGTCTGCGAGGCGGAAAAGAGCAGCTAGGGAGGCAGAAAGAAAAGCAAGAGCTAGAAGCTGGTCAGATGAGAGTGACGCGGGAAGAAGTAACAATGCTAAGAAAACACGAACTAGCCAACATGGATGGCAGTTTGATGATGTAGGAAATGAGTGGAAGGTTGTCATTGAGATCAAACAGGGTGGGGGGGCACTATCACCCTGTTAAGCTAACAAAAGCAATTGAGGAAGAAATTGGGAGAGTTAAGTTTGCAAAGTTCTTGAATAATAACTGGCTGTTAATACATGCATCAAGTAAACAACAGCAAGAGAAAATACTGACAATGACATGTCTAAAAGGAAAACAAATGAAGGATCATGTTCCTGGTGCAACAGCAAACTGGAGGGGAGTTATATCAGGTGTCCCTTTAAGCATTTCTATGGAAGAAGTGAAAAACAAGATCCAAGGAGGAAAGGTGAAGGATGTGAAAAGGCTAAAGAGTAAAAGAGAAGGTTCACTGAAGGATACACTGTCTGTAATGATTCAGTTTGAGAAAACACTCCCTAAATCAGTTCAAATAAGATAGCTGTATTACAGTGTCAGAGAATACGTCCCAAAGCCACTCAGGTGCTACAAATGTCAAAGGATGGGTCACACTGCCCAGCAATGTAAGGGAAAGTTAAGATGTGCCAGATGTCAAGGGGAGTATGAATATGGTAAATGTGAAAAGGACGCCAAAGTAAAGCGTTGCAACTGCAGGGGTGAGCACAGTGCTGCATATGGAGGATGTGTTGTGCAGAGGGAAGCTAGACAAGCCCAGGAAATTAGAATAAGTAAGAAAATCTCCTATGCGGAAGATCTAAAGACAGTTACAGAGGCAGGAATGGTCAGAAACACAACAGGCCTTCCTCAAAGAAGTTCAGTTCAAAGGGAAGCACAGCCATCAACAAATCCCACACAAACACAAGATCATGCCGCTGCAAGGAATTTTTGTGTTCACAAATGCAAAATAGATGATGACACATTGATAGTTAAGAGGACAAACTTTGTAGCTTTTAATCTGCCACACCATTAATGTTGCAGCACAGCTAAAGAAGAAAAGTGACAGAATCAAAATCATTGTGGAAGCAGCAGGAAGATTCCTAGATGTGAAGGATATCAAAGCCGACCAGATTCATGTTTTATTGACAGCTGAAACTGGGGAGAATGCACTTGTTGAAACTTAAGATCTTAATTATGGCACTACACATACTACAGTGGAATGCAAGGAGTCTTATAGCAAACAGACAAGAACTCAAGAAGTATCTTTACGAACTACAAGTTGTTCCAGAGGTAGTGTGTGTACAGGAGACATGGCTTCAACCTCACTTAGATTTGGTTATTCCAGGATATAGTTCAATCAGACAGGATAGAATTAACTGTAAATGGAGGAGGATGTGCCACTTTCATTAAAGATGGCCTGGCATATAGGATGATTCCCTCCCCTGAGGATATAGATTGTAATATTATTGAACTATGCAGGCCACATGGACAAGGAAATATTAAGCCGATGAATTTTTACAACCCATGTAGGAAGTTAACAGCAGATATTTTCAGTGTTATGGCAGGGGAAGGGCATATGAAAGAGGTATGGTGTGGAGACTTTAATGCCCATAATAGATACCGGAGTGGTGGCTCAGTTGGTAGAGCATCCACCCCACACCCAGGAGGCAGGGGTTCAAATCCCGGCTGGGTCATGCCGAAGACCATATGAAAGTGGAACTTCCTGCCATCCAGCTTGGTGCTCAGCAATAATGGAATGGAGGAGGGAAATTTGTGGAGGTGCCTTGCATGGCAGCGGCCCTCTGGTTCTGCACTTGGGGTGTGTGTGATTAACACAGTAGATAGGTAAAACACAATCTCGTTCTACTGTACATGATTGGTTGTACAGTTGAATGACAATAAGGGTGATTTAATTTAATTTAATTTTAATTTGTGGGGAAGCACACATACAGATAACAATGGAAATGTTGTGGAAGAGATGTTAGATGAAAGATCATACAGTACAACTGTAAAGTAATCGTAAAGTACAACTATTGGAAGTGATCACTTCCCAATGCTTACAGTCATTAAAACTGAAGTATGTATATAAGAGGGAAGATGCTTTACAAGATGGTGTTTTGACAAGGCAGATTGGGAAAAATTTAGGCAATACTGTGTGCAGTCTTGTCATTTGGTAACATTAGAAGGTGACATAGAAGAATGTTCAAGTCAGGTAACCAGTCATATTCTGAATGCTGCAATAGCAAGTATACCTAAGAAAACTACACAAGGGAGGAAGATGGTTGTACCCTGGTGGAATGAGGAATGTAGTATTGCAGTAAAAGAGCAAAACAAGGCACTCAGAGAGCTGAGGAAGAAGATGAATAGTGAAAATTTAATAGATTATAAAAAGAAAAGGGCAGTAGCTTGAAGGATTATTAAAAACAGGAAAAGGTCAAGATGGAGAGAATTTTGTTCCACCCTTGGTAGGAAAACAGAATTAGGTGATGTCTGGGGTATGTTTAAAAAAATGAGTAGGAAAAGGGTATCAGTTAAAATTCCAGCTCTACTGGATGGGGACAAGATGGCTGTATCAGGCAAAGAAAAGACAGAAGTCCTAGGCAGAGCATTTGCAGCAGTGCATAGAGGAGAACATCTTGATGCGAGTCATAGACAGCAAAGGAAGCATAAACTCAGAGAAAATGGAAACTTGAAAAAGGAAATGAAAGAAGATATGACTGTGTTACACCTTGAGCTCACAATGTCAGAACTTAACAGAGCTTTGCAAGATAATGGATACACAGCTCCAGGATATGATCAGTTAAGCTATGCTATGTTCCGGCAGTTGCCTATGCAATCAAGGGAACTGGTGCTGAAATTGTTTAACAGAATATGGAAGGAAGGGGTTATCCCAAGTGGGCAGAAAAAGGGTGTAATTTTACCATTTAATAAGCCAGGGAAAGATCCAGCTCATCCAGGCAACTACAGGCCAATAGCATTAACGTCATACTTAGGGAAATGGATGGAGAAGGTGTTAGTTAACAGACTGTCATTTGTACTAGAGCAAAGACGATTAATCAACAACTATCAGAATGGTTTTAGAAGAGGAAGATCCACAGTGGATGCTCTAGTTAGGGTAAGTAATGATATTGAAAAGACTCTCAAAATGAAAGAAGTAATGGTTATAGTTTATCTGGATATTGAAAAGGCTTATGACTCACTGTGGAGGGGTAGACTTCTTATCAAATTGAATAAAATGGGCATTGGTGGTAGGATGTATAATTGGGTAATGAATTTTTTTTAACAAACAAGAAAATTAGGGTTAAAGTAGGATCAGAAGTTTCAAATTACTTTGAAACAGAAAATGGTGTACCTCAGGGGAGTGTGATAAGTCCAGTTTTATTCAATATGATTAATGACATGTTTGGGGATCAAGAGGGATCCATCAAAACAGCACTATATGCAGATGATGGAGCCATATGGACGAGGGGAAGAAATGAGAAATTTGTGTTCAAAAACATCATGGTTCTGGGAACAGATGGAGATGGAGAGGCACTAAGAATCACGAGAAGGGCTCTTTTCTCTTCTTTAAATAACACATGATTAAGTCATAGAATTTAGGGGTCGGGCTCAAATGGCATAATGTTGGACACTCTTCAGCTTTCAGCTTTATTTTATTTATTTATACAGTATAGTGTCACATCACAACAAAAGTCATCTCATAGCACTACCAAATGCAGGGAAAACCCCACAACTGCAGAAAGACCCAGCAAACAGACAATCCCCTGTGAGCAAGCACTTAGCGACGGTGGAGTGGAAAAATTCCCATTTAACAGGAAGAAACCTCTAGCAGAACCGGACTCAGGGAGGGGCAGTCATCTGCTGCAACTGGCTGGGGGGTGAGGGGATAGAGAAGAAGAAAAGAACAGACATAAAGAGAGAAAACATTAACGGTGAGAAGCCAAGTGCATTATTGGAGGTCACCCAGCAGTCTGAATCTATTAACAGCAAAACAAAAGGGGGGGTTAAGAGACACAAGATCCCTCCCTAATTGTAGGCTATATTGAAAAGGAAGGTTTTTACCCTATTCTTGAAAACAGAGATCGAGTCTGACTCCCGGTCCCAGAGTGGTAACTGGTTCCACAGGAAAGGAGCTTGATAGCAGAAGGCTCTGCCTCCCATTGTACTTTTGGAGATTCTGGGTATTACAAGTAATCCAGCATTTTGGGAGCGTAGTGCTCTGTTAGGGTGATATGGTAATAGCAGATCTTTTATGGGGGCCTGATTATTAAGAGCTTTGTACGTGAGAAGAAGGACTTTAAACTTAATTCTAAGCTATGGGAAGCCAATGAAGGGAGGCCAGAACTGGAGAGATATGACCTCTCTTTCTAGAACCAGTTAAAACTCTTGCAGCAGCATTTTGGATCAACTGAAGACTTTTTAAAGATATTTTAGGACAACCTGATAATAACGAATTACAGTAATCTACTCTAGAGCTAACAAAAGCGTGGATCAGTTTCTCAGCATCATTCAGAGACAGGATGCTCTTAATCTTGGCAATATTGCGCAGATGATAGAAGGTAGTCTTAGAAACAAATTTAATATGTGAATTAAAGAACAGATCTTGATCAAAAATAACTCCAAGGTTTCTCACATAACTATTCAGAGTCAAAGTAGCGGCATCCAAACTAAGAGTTTGATTTGGACAGGTATTTCTAAGGTTTTTTGGACCAACAAGAATGACTTCAGTCTTATCTGGGTTTAACCCCTTGAACTCTGGTCAATTTCCCTAAAAACGCCAAAAAAATAACATATCCAAAGTAAATCAAAAGCTGTTCTTCAACCCTTTGCAGCATCTTCATCGGGTTGGTCTCATTTAAAAGAAAACACTTTTGAATTTTTTGGCAAAACAGTCATAATCTCTCTAAGTGCTCCTGCCACTGAGTAACAGTCATCTAAACATACTGAATTTGAAGAAAATAAAGTTCGCCTGGGTGTTTTTTTTTTAGATACAAATGCTTGCAAATAACACAGCTGTCAGATACTGGCTGGAAAATGCAACAGAAATGTAGAACCAAGTGTTATCAAGCTGAGGTCAAAATTTTGTAACAATACCACAAAAAATGAATATATTACACAACTTTTTTCTCAGGTTGTTCCCAGTCATTTTTGATCTGTGCCAAATTGTGCCAAATGGCACAGTTTGGGAAAAACATCTATAACTTTTGAATGCTTCAACACAGAAGCTTCATCTTGGGCTCTAATGAAAGGTGACACTCAGGGCTGTGTGTGTGTGTGTGTGTGTGGGGGGGGGGGTTGTTTGTTCATTCATTCATGAATGAATGAACAAACAAGCCCCCCACACACAAAGAAACATGCCACGTAAAAAATGTGTGGCCTTTTTTTTATAAGAAAAAATAACCTACAGTGCAATAAAAATTATACTAAAATATCTGCAATGCAGAGGATAACAACTCCCCCCCCCCCACTACAGAGGAGCTCGGCGCACAAAAAAACTTGTGGCCATGACAGACCGTTGTAATTACCGATTGGTCAAAAGTCATTTTTATTACTATTTTCATTGATAAAGAATAATTTAGCTTATAACACTTACCTGTCCACAACAGCAGTGTCTTTGGCGAACATCTGTTCCTCATTGTCAGACGAACATGAAGCTGGTCCGGTTGTTACGGATTCGTGGTTCTGGTCACCCAACCCGGTCAAACCATCTCCGCTTCCATGATTGCGGTTTTTGCGAACCATTTTTCAAAACAAATAAGAACAGTAGTAATAAAAAAAGACTGGCTAACGGCTGAGAGTGGCTAACGCTACCGTTACACACAGGTCTCAATGTGTGTCACAAAAAAGATTTTACGCACGGGACACACGCTTTGCAATCGTCGAACTTCTCTGCTTCAAGTGGCTCGTTGTATTGGCGGTCGTTGGTAGGCAGGTCCTTCTTGCTAGGTTTTCAGTCATTGGTTCTTCAAGGTTTCAGAAACCCAATTCAAGGCTCTTATTAGTCGAATGAGAGGTCAATCAAATCTAAACCAATCAAACACTCCTTTGGCTTTCTGTTCGCGGCTGTCTGTACTGGAAGAACGGAAATGCAGCTTTTTTTTTTCAGTGCGCACTGAGACGCACTGTGACACAGAGACGTGACCGCCCGCGGAATCCCGGAGTTCAACAGGTTAATAGCAGAAAATTACAATTCATCCAAGCTTTGATTTCCTTAAGACAGGCATCTAACTTGGCTAATTGATTACAATCATCGGGCTTCATTGACAGGTATAATTGTGTGTCGTCTGCGTACCAATGAAAATGTATACAGTGCTTTCTAATGATATTGCCAAATGGAAGCATATATAAACTAAAAAGAGTAGGGCCTAACACAGATCCCTGTGGAACTCCATGACTGAGCTTAGAGTTGGAAAAGAACTCATCATTGATGTGAACAAACTGAAGTCTATCGGACAAATAAGATCTAAACCACTGCAGCAGAGTTCCATTTAGTCCAACATAGTGTTCTAATCTATAAAGTAGAATGTCATGATCGATCGTATCAAAGGCTGCACTAAGATCTAAAAGGACAAGTACAGAAACAAGTCCATTATCAGATGCGATAAGGAGGTCATTAGTGACCTTCACTAAGGCTGTTTCAGTGCTGTGATGAACTCTGAACCCAGATTGAAACTCTTCAAATAAACCATTTCCCTGCAAGTGGTCAAACAATTGCGCAGCAACAACCCTTTCTAAGATTTTTGAAATGAAAGGCAGATTAGAGATTGGACGATAATTAGCTAAAACTCCTGGATCAAGTGTTGGCTTTTTGAGTAGGGGTTTAATTACAGCAATTTTAAAAGCCTGCGGTACATAACCCAAAGTTAAAGAAGAATTAATTATATGAAGAATACGGCTACCAATAATTGGGAAGACTATTTTAAATAACCTAGTAGGAATAGGGTCTAAAAGACAAGATGAAGGCTTGGATGAGGAGATAATTTTATCTAACTCTAAAAGGTCAATTGGAGTAAAGTTATCTCAACAGATATCAATTGAAGGAGTTGTAGTAGTTGCTGTACTTACTTTTACGGTGGGAAGAATCTGACTGATTTTATCTCTCATAGATAAAATTTTATGATTGAAAAAGTTCAAAAAGTCCTGACTAGAAAGCTCAAGGGGGATGTGAGGATTGACCGAGTCCTGACTCTTTGTCAGCCTGGCTATAGTGTTGAAAAGAAACCTGGGATTATTCTTATTCTCTTCTATTAATGCAGAGTAATAACTTGTTCTAGCTTTTCTAAGAGATTTTTTTATAAATTAAGAGATGATTTCTCCACGCTAAATAGAATTCATCCAAATTAGTAGAACGCCATTTTCTTTCTAATTGTCTTCTGTTTTAAGCTACGAGTTTCTGTGTTAAACCAAGGGGTTAGAAATCTCTGGTTAGACTTTTTCTTTTTTAAAGGGGCCACCAAATCTAGAGTCTGATGCAGAGAGGCTGTAACACTATCTACCATGCTATCAATTACGGAAGAAGCAGGCTCTCCATCTTTTATTTCCGCTGTGCTGACCCATGGTTTAGAGGAGACAATCTGCAAAAATTTGGTAACAACGTCATCTGAAAGACATCTGCTGTAGTAATATTTTTCTTTAGGAGTCAAATAATCAGAAATAGTGAAATCAAAGGTTAACAGACAATGGTCTGACAGTACAGGATTATGAGGAGACACTACCAGATTTTCTATTTCTATACCAAAAGTCAGAACAAGGTCCAATGTGTGGTGGAAATAATGGGTAGAATTTTCTACTTTCTGGGAAAACCCCATTGAGTCTAAAATTGAATTGAATGCCTTATTAAGACAGTCACTATCTATATCAACATGTATATTAAAGTCACCTACTATAATTATTCTATCTGATTTCAGCACTGAATCAGCTAAAAATTCAACAAATTCAGATAAAAACTCAGAGTAGGCCGAGGGAGGACAGTAAACTATGGCAAAGAAAACTGGGTTCAAGCCAAGATAGCCAACATGCCCCACACTGAGGACCAGGCCCTCAAAGGAATTAAAACACGATTTTTGCTTTACATTAACTAGTAATTTAGAATGGAAAATTGTCGCTACTCCACCTCCACAACCAGAACTTCTGGGATTATGATAGTTTAGATAACCAGAGGGAGTTGATTCATTCAAACCAACATAATCATCTTGCCCTAGCCAAGTCTCTGTAAGGGATATTAAATCAATCTGATGATCAATAAATAGATCACGAACTAGTAGAGACTTGGGAGTTAGAGACCTAATATTTAACAAACCACATTTAATTTTTAAATTATGAGGTGGAACAGAGGCCAAGTTATTAAATTTAGAGACTTGAGGTTTGATTTGAGTTTTACCAAATTTTTGTTTAATCACTTTGGGATGTTTATGCATTGTATTTTTGTTAACTTTGGGGGGAGTAGACAAAAGTTCTCTAAGGGAGAAGACGGGGGCAAAGTTGAGGGGTGGTGGATGAGGAGGAGCTGCAGAAAGATGTGCATTTATCAAGTTGTGTTGTATTTGTCTTGGGTAATGGGAGACAGACACAATCTCTGTGGGGTTATAAATTGAAGATTGATCTAAACAGTGAGGATTATATGGATTAATAGGATTAATATGAGAAGTGGAAACAAAAAAGGGCTGGTTGGCAGATCCGGGAACTTTGGAGTGAGTTAACGCACCAAATTTCAGTCACTGGATTAAAAAATGCTGAATGGAATAGAACAGATTGTCCCTTAAAACACGTGCACAAAGTCTATTTGGATGGATGCCATCTGGCCTCATAAGTGATGGGCGGTTCCAAAACAGGTTGAAATTGTCAACAAAACCAATGTTAAAAGTAGGACATGTAGAACACAACCAAGTATTAAGACTGAGAGTTCTGCTAAAATAATTGCAACCTTGTCTGAAAGGGGCCAAAGGCCCAGAGGTAAACACACGTCTGCCACAGTTCATAAGAGTGGACAGAAGGCTCCTGAAGTCATTCTTTAAGATCTCCAATGCTTCATCCAGGATGTTGTTGCATCCAACATGTACAGTACTATGACAGTTTTCGCATGGGGGATTTCATTTCATAGGTCAGGGGTAAGAGCCTCAATGTCAGACACTCTAGCCCCAGGAAAAAATTTAGTGACACAGTACCTGCTTTTGATGTTCCTCATAATCGAGCCACCAATTACCAGCATCATCTGGGGGGGGCTATGTCGGTGGTTTTGGAAGTGGTGGACAATTTTGTCGATGTTGTTGTCGTGATGGCGGGGTGATGCGCTCACTTCTTTTTGGAGCTGGTGTCTAATTTGGCACACCTAAAGTAGTCTTAATCCGGGGTTTGCAGGTTTGAGCCACTGCTGAAGGAGGAGGAGAAGGAGGAGGAGGGGCGGCCACGGGCGGACAGCCGGCGTCCAGGTGGGGAAAATCTTCCAAAGAAAGGATGTCGAATCTTTTTTCCAAAAGCAAGGGGAGAGAAGAGGCGTAGCCCTGACTGGTCGACCGTCGATGACTGCCAGCTGGCCCAAACAAGGTCCAGGGCATGCACTGAGGATGAGAAAAACCACCTGGGGCTTTGGGTTTAGCTCCGAGTTGAAGCCAGTAATTATTGCTGTGGTCCTGGACATCTGAAGAAACCGGAGCAGGGGTGGAAGTGGATGGCGAAGCGCTGAATTCACCCAAGTAAGTAGCCATCTCTGCCAGCTGCGAGTTGGTTGCTGGGGCCGTTGTTCGCCTGAGAATTATGGTGTCAAGGTGCCTCCTACTCTTGTACAGCAGGTGGTGGCATGCATCTTTCAGTAGCTTGCTATCCGCCAGTAACTGAGAGAAGAAGAGGAAGAAGAAAAGAAGACGAGATAGAGTAATGATATAGAGTGAAGTACGTGGCGTAAATGCACCTGTAAGCTGGTTGCCAACCGCCAATCAAATCTAAACAAGTGCATACCCGTGCATGCCCTTAGAAACCAAGTATAAGCAAGTATTTCTGCATGGCCGTAGAAAGCAGGTGTAAGCCAGCATTCCTGCATGCCCGTAGAAAGTTGCTGTTACCATGGCAACAGTAACCATGGTGATGTCTGCCTTTGATCTTTGATGTCATCATTCGTTCAGTGATGCCTGCCTTTGATCTTTGATGATGTGTGTGACTGGCAACAGTAACCATGGTGAAAGCTGCGTTTGATGTTTGCCGTAGAAAGCAGGTGGAAGCAAGGGTGGAAGCAAGCACGTCTGCACTCGTTCAGTGATGCCTGCCTTTGATCTTTGATGGTGCCATAGTGAGTGCTATGGTCTTTGATGATGTCATAGAGAGTCCTATGATCATGAGTGATGCCTGCCTTTGATCTATGATGTCCTATGATCGTGAGTGAGCTTGAGTAATGTCTGCGTTTGATCTTTGATAATGTCATAGCAAATAGCATAGCAAGATGATGATGATCATGAGTGATGCCTGCCTTTGATCACATAGTCAAAGACACCTGTCTATTTGACTGTATGACATCATATAGACATCATATCTATATGATGGCATCGTGAGTCCAATGATGTCTGCAATCATAGAAACATCATAGGTCATAGCTAGTCCTATGATCGTGAGCATCGCGAGTCCTATGATGCCTGAGTTCATAGGATCATCATGAGTGATGCCTGCCATTGATTACATAGTCAAAGACACCTGTCTATATGATGTCATATAGACATCATATCTATATGACGGCATTGCGAGTCCTATGATGTCTGAGATCATAGGATCATCATAGGACATCATGCAGACATCATAGGCCATCCTATGATGTCCTATGATCATGACACACAATGGTCGTGACACACAGACACACTGAGATTTTTTGAATTTATAGAGTGAAGAAGAAGAAGAAGAGCAATGCCTAGTTGCCACAGAAAAGAAGAAATCTTTTAGATCTGATTGGCAGTTGGCAACCAGCTTACAGGTACATTACCGCCATGTACTTCATTTTTTCTTCTTCTAGATCTGATTGCCAGCTGGCAACCAGCTCACAGGTGCACCACCGCTTTGTGACGTTTTCTTCTTCTTCTTCTTCTTCTTCTTCTTCTTCTTCTTCTTCTTCTTCTTCTTCTTCTTCTTCTTCCAGACCCGATTGGCAGTTGGCAACCAACCCACAGGTGCACCACTGCCACCAATCCGATCACCATCATTCTACATCCCTGCATAAGGAGTTCTTATAATGAGTCTCTGTGATACAAAGGTATAGAATGATGATAATCAAGTCAGTGGCAGTAATGCACCTGTAAGCTGGTTGCCAACCGCCAATCTTCTTCTTCTTTTAGATTTGATTGGTGGTTGGCAACGAGCTTACAGGTGCATTACCGCTACTGACTTGATTATCCATCCATCTTCTTCCGCTTATACTTCTCGGGCCACGGGGGCACTGGAGCCTATCCCAGCATCTTTGGGCGAGAGGCACGGTACACCCTGGACAGATTGCCAGTCCATCGCACACACACATCTTCTCACACAACACAACACACTGCCATCTACAGAAATTCTCTGATGACTCTGCGATCGTCGGCCTCATTTCCAATGGAGATGAAGCTGAGTACAGAGGACTTATCCAGGACTTGGTGGACTGGTGCCATCGGAACTGCCTCCAGATCAACATGAGGAAAACTAAGGAGCTGGTGGTGGACTGCCGCAGGCAAGGACAACCCCTCACAGCACCAGTAAACATCCAGGGAACAGACATTGAGATGGTGACATCCTACAAGTACCTGGGTGTTCATCTGAACAATAAACTAGACTGGTCACACAATACCGACACACTCTACAAGAAGGGACAGCGCAGGCTGTTCCTGCTGAGGAGGCTCAGGTCTTTTGGTGTACAAGGGGTGCTCTTGAAGACATTCTACGACAGGGTGGTGGCATCAGCCATCACTTATGGAGTGGTCTGCTCGGGCAACGGCATTACAGATAGGAAGAGACTAAACAAACTAATCAAGAAAGCTAGCTCTGTCCTGGGGCAACGCCTTGACCCAGTGGAGGAGATAGGAGAGAGAAGGATGGTGGCTAAACTGTCATCTCTGCTGGAGTCCGAGTCCCACCCTATGCAGGACATACTGAACACACTGAGGAGCTCATTTAGCAGTAGACTACATTATCCTAGGTGCGCGACCGAGAGGTTTCGCAGGTCCTTCCTACCTACGGCTGTCAGACTGTATAACCTAAGCAGGGCTGCTTGCAGAGATAGCAAAAAAACGTGACGACCTAAATAGTATTGAATGCAAAAGACGCAACAGACTTACACAAATGGTCCCCTCCAGTATACAACTAGGACAATATCAGTCGCTACGGAGGGTGACAATATGTATGGGTACATATTCATACCATGTAGGGTAACTAAATAGACGGTTATGCTGTTTATTCCATCTAGCTACAATGCTCCACACTTTGTATATATACTTGTATATTTATGTGTACATATGTATATTCACTGTTCTTATTTTCTTATCTTCTAAATTATTGCTCTGGGTGTTGCTATCCCTGTGCTGTTGCAACCCTGGAATTTCCCCATTGTGGGACTAATAAAGGCTTATCTTATCTTATAAACTATCATTGTTGTATCATTTCTATCGCATAATTTAATTATAAGATGCATTATATATTATGGTATTGTATAATGAATGTAATATGGAAGTGTTGGCTTCTTCCCACTCCTTTTGAACAAGGACATTTTTTATGTTTATTTTTTTTTGTTTTGATTTCCTGTTTTAAATTTTTTTGTCTTGATGTTCAAATAAATAAAATCAATCAATCAAAATCAATTAATCAAAAAGAAAATGACATTTAATTGGATTTTATGTTATTTTAATGGAGAGAGTTGTAACAGTCAAAATATAGTCACCCATCATTTTATTTATATGATGATACACTAAATTTTTTTATTATTCTGTCAACGTTCACATTTTAGTGGCGGACTTACTGTTGGAGTCTATAGACAGGCATTATTGCATTTTTTTTAGAGGAATAAATAAATGAATGAACAAGGGAAAAGGGCATGTAGAAGTAAGTACATAGGAATATAAAACAAAAATAAATACTGAAGCATATGCCCAAGGGAGATGTGTTCACTCCAAAAGCAGGTCCAGAATGGCAGGAAGCCTCCATAAACACTGATCTTTATATGAGCATTGTCTGATGCTGATGTCAGCTGACCTGTACTGAGTATTCGTTTGCTTAACTTAAGCTGGCAACAGTTACACATACGCTAGCCCAAGTTGGCAAAAGTTTGCCAACGTTGAATGCAATGCTGGCAAAAGTTCATAAAAGCTCGTAAAAGTTGGTGTGCACTGGATTTAAAAAAAAAAAACCTGCTCATGAACATGATTTCACTGACGTTTGGACTAATTTCTCTGATTTTTCAAAACATCTGTAAAAGTAGGTCCAAAGCTATAGTGTGAACCCAGCTTTAAGACCCAAAAAACTACTGTCCCATCACTTGCTTGCCAACAATGTTTAAGACCCTGACGTCTATCCTGGCGGTGAGAGCATATACAGTAATTTCCTTGAATAGAGTGTAACAATATTTGAATTAATAATTATGATCAGGTATAAAAATTATTTAATTTATATCAATGTATTGGAACCTGAGATGAATTCTCAGTTCATATACACCGGAAAAGTTAATAACACTCATGGGGCACCAGCTTCTATCTCTAAGAAGCAATTTAATCTTTAATTTCACTTTATACCTGTTTAATCACTCAATAAATTAATTAATAATCAGTCTCAAAATTTTAGTGAATTCGATACTGGGGACTTGAACCAGACTCAGAATGAAATAAATTCTCAACAACTTCTCTCATTTTCACATAAAATGAAATGATGATTAAAAGACATTGCAGTGATTTCATTAATCATAAAATTAAACTTGTAAATGATAGATTAACAATGTCAACATTTGCAGAACCAGGGTTAACTGTGAAATGAATTTAGATCGGTTTGAGTTAACAGATTGTGGAAGATAATGCAAATTTATGGGGAAAGTTTTACTAATTATATGAAAAGTTCTGGATTACTCTTAAGAAAATGAAAACGGGATTTTAATGAAAAGAAAGGTTATATTACTTGCTCTTTAATTTTGCATCTGATTAGATATTAAATTATTATCGAACTTCAGACGTTTCATTCAGCAGATAAGATAAGATAAGAGATAAGATAAGCCTTTATTAGTCCCACAATGGGAAATTCCAGGATTGCAACAGCACAGGGATAGCAACGCTCAGAGCAACAATCAGAAGGCAAGAAAAAACAAGAGCAGCTAGTATACATATGTACATATTACTATATATATATACAGTATATATATATATATATATATATATATATATATATATATATACGTATATATATATATATATATATATATATATATATATATATATATATATATATATATATACAGTATATATATACAGTATATATATATATATATAGACACACAGTGCGGAGCATTGTGGTTGGTGGATGTGCAGCAGAAAGTCTAAGCTCTCTCTCCGCGGATGCAGCAGGCCAGCTGGATGTCTTTGGGCATGATGGTGACCCTCTTGGCATGGATGGCGCACAGGTTGGTGTCCTCGAAGAGACCCACCAGGTAGGCCTCGCTGGCCTCCTGCAGAGCCATGACGGCGGAGCTCTGGAAGCGCAGGTCGGTCACGTGATTCCTCGGTGATTCCTTGTCGGCGTCGTCCTCAGCCAAAGATTTCATGGGTTAGGGAAAATATCTGCCCGCAGATATTTCACGGTCCACAGTTCGACCTTTATAGTCAAGCGGTCAACAAGGCTGGATTTTGACTGTATGACTCTCAGTTGTAACTTAGGTCGAAACAAGATGGTGACGATGTTTCTTCAGGGTTTGGTAAAGAGGCTGCGCGTCCTTCTTTCTTCTTCGTTGGCAAGCAGCTTCCCAGAGGAATTCGATAATAATTAAATATATCTAATCTGATCTCAAGTCAAAGAGTTTCGGGCTTCAGATAAAAGAGCTTCTGGTGTGGGATTGGTCAATAAAAATATTATAAAAATAAAGTCAAGATAAAAATTTAAATTAAAATTAAAAACGATGGTTTTACAGAAAGTTTAACAGGAAAAACTGATAGAAATAAACGTCTAGGAGTGGAGTTTAACTCCTAATTAGAACTTGAGCTCAGAGAGAAAGAATTCCTAGGCATTTAAAGAAACATTAAGATACAAATAGATTACAAAAAAAAAACAGGATACTTCAGGCTCTGTGATCGTAGAAAAGGAAACATGTGGGATAAGTCCCTTTGTTCTCCAGTGGTTATCTGCTGTGTAGAGACGAAGACAATAGAAGTGAAAAGCCAAAAAAAAAACAAAAAAACAAAATGATCTGGCGAAAAAGAGGACACAGTTCCCTTTTATCTGTGGAGAATTTTCGTGGGCCTCCATGATTGACAGGAGCCCCCAGCCAACAGGCTTCCTTCGTGGGTGGGCTTTATGAACTTTAGCCCAATAAACAAACAGTCTTTTGTCTGGAACAAACAACACTGAGAGCTGTTGTCAAGCAGAGATTGGCTGCTGGCAGTCACATGATTTGAGACGCGCTTTGCAAATCTAATACACATTTTAATAAAGGAATACTCCTCTATACCCATATGTACAAACTACGCTAACCTTAATGATTAATGTAACTTATACCAAGTGCTTATAAATTAACATGCAGGAATAAACATTCATTTAAACATTTTAGCATGCAGATATTTAAATCAAGGATTAATACATTTCAAACCTATTATTGATTTTCACATTAAAACATCAGAGTCCATTTACTTTTCTTGGTCCTGGAAAAGAAGAGAAGGTTTAGAATTGAGTTAACACAGATGTGACGAAAAGCTTCACTGTTAGATCGGCATGTTCCAGATTTGCCAGAAGGGGGCAATATTGAGCTGTGGATCTTTGTAGTGACCATATGATGTACTCCAGGGTTCTGTTCCATGTCTCCACGTTTATGGGGCCATAAAAGTCAAAACAGGAAATGCATTAGGGTGAATTCCTTAGACTGGTTTTAATAAAGGAATGTGACTTGAGCCGTGGCCTGGGGGAATGACAGTAGCTCTTGACTGTCCTTTTCCCGAGTGAAACAATGCCTTTTAGCATAAGAATAATTCTTATTGATGAGCCAAAGTGAGATGATGCTACAGTCCCCCCTTTGGTATTAACGGTGACTTTGATTCAGCGTTGATAGCAATCTTAGGCATCAAATTCCAATTTGGTGAGTCTTGATCCAAATGCTGAACTAAAGGTTCTGATGTCCATAAGTCTTTAGCTTGTAAACAGTATCTATTCCAAAGTGTAGCTCATTAAATTTGGTTTTCTGGAAAACTTCTAGAAATTTTCAAAAATAATTTGGGTATGACAAATATAAACATTGTATAATTGTCTAGGATATACTAAAATTCTGTATATGCCGGTAAAGGCTTAAAAGTTCTGGGTACAAAAGTGTGAACTAGAAGTATGTGGGTTTTGACATACTTGATATAAATGTTTTGGGTTTGCCTTAAAATATCTATTCAAAATTTCAAAAGTAGTTTAAATGTGCAAAAAAAAATCTAAATAGAGTGTAAAAGATATATATTTGTATATACTCATGCATGTATTCAAAAATCTTAGGATTCCAGGTCAAAAGCAAATTACAAAAATCCTTTCTCATATTTGAGGTAGGGGTTTAGACTAGTCAATATTGAGGTAGCTCAAGGAGGTTCAAATTGAATTGGTTTAGCTAGACTAAACCATGGTTCTACAGATGTCCAAATCATAGGGTGTTTGAGGCTTTTGTTCAGAAAAACTGAGTGGACATGAGATGTCATCATCATGCTCTGAATGGCAACGAAAAGTAAATCTGGATTTACTGCAAAAAGGATAAGATGATGTGAGAGCATATTCACTGCTAAAGTGTTAACTGAAAAGCTAATGTTTCTAGCTACTTCTGAGAGTAACATAGACATTGGCTGTGTGTGAGCATAGTTGACCTTTAACACAAAGAGCAAAGAGTTCAAGACCTTGTTGAGTTTGACTGAAGCTTCGGAGCAAGCATTCAAAACCAACACAGTGTCTTGGAAAATTTTAGTAACGGTTTGTGGTTCGACAACCTGGCGTTTCGGTTTAGCGGTGTTGACCGAGCTAACAGTGTGCGTGCTAAGGCTAACAAGAGGCTCTAACGATGAGGCTGTTCTTGAGAATCCACCTGGGGATTGTTGGCTTTTTTTCTTGACTTGGCCCAGTTCTGAGTGGGTAACAATGGATGTGATTGCTAGGCAGATGGCTAGACTGATAAACAGAAGGGCCATCATCCTGGCAAACAGATAAAGTGAGTGATTTTGGATCTTAATCTTCTTGTTGATTTTCCTTTAGATACCTGATTGGCAAATGAAAATTATTCTCAGAGGTGGAACGATTTCTTTTAGAGATTGAACTATAAACCTTAGATTGTTTTTCACCTTTGATGGGAATTTTGATGTTGTTAGCTCAAACTAATGGTGTTGAATGTTTTGTGCGTACTATTTGATAATAGTAAGTTGATTGAACTTTATTAGATTTTACAGAGGCCTTTGAAATTTGTGTAAGGGCTAATTTGGTTTAAATATACCCTTTCCTTTTTGGAAGCTTTGATGCAGTTAGCTGATTGTTTGGAGAAATTTGACTGAGTGTACCTGAAGCTAGTAGTTAGTTACAGTTATTTCTCAGACGTAGGTTTGATTTTAATCTTATTTATGAACTTACTTTGACAGTGTTGTACCCGACAAGTCCCATGGGGTTTTGGTAAAGTTTGCTCTGATTTTGGTGAGCCCATTTGAAAATGGGGTCTTGGATTTGCACTTGAGTGGCCAAAGTTTATTGTTGACAATGTGTGGATTCATCCACTCGGGCAGGAATTTAGGAGTGATTTTCCTTTCCTGTAAATTGATTTTTGGTGTTTGCGGTACAAATGTGGGGTGGAAGATCTTGTCCCCCCTTTGCAGTTTGTCATGCGAGTTTTTGGTCGTTGTATGCTTTGTGTCGTTTAACGAATCGGTCCAGATGTTTTTGAAATCCAGCCTTGGAAGCGTTGTATGTCGTTTTGACGCTTTTGTGTTCTGCAGCTGGAATGTTATAGGCGTTGGCAGTCATCACCCCGCTCTGGTTTTGAGGAACTTTGAGTGGTGGCGATGATGGTTCATCGGAAGCAGGAACAGGAGTGCCATTGCATAGCTGCCGAGAAAGTTGTGTCGCATTAAGTGGTTTGAATTTTGGTATGCCAAAGGTTTTAGATGCGGGGAGGGCATGTACCATTTTATACGACCAGTGTTTCACGGTTTTATGGATCATTTGGTTACAAGCTTGAGTGAATGTGTGCCTAGCGTTTGCAAAAGTTGGGTTCATCGTCGCAAAATTTGAGGTTTCATGGGGTCTAGGGAGCCGGTTGGTGTGGCTCTTGTGACCACGCAGGCCTCATGGGCGGGTGGGTGGGTTTCAAAATGTGACACCACCATTGAACCATGGGTATCAAGGGTTTCAAGGGGGCCGTTTGGGGTTTTCTGCTCTGCCATTGAGTTTCCAAGGTCATTTGCTTCTTTGGCTTGACCTTGTATTTGGAGGTGACTTTTGACATCTTGAGGACAGTACTCACCTTGGTCTTTGCGGTCGCTTTCAATCGGTTGCAGTTGTTGTAACAGTGCTAGTTGTGTGAGACTTGGGGTGTCCAAAGTGTTCAGAACAAAGCACTGTGATTCAGTTGTCCTTGTTGGGTCAAATGGGTGAGGGTGTTGCGTTTGAGCCCATAGTGTGAGGTTCTTGAAATCAATCAGTGGCTCAAAACGGTTCAGTAGGTCTTTGCCAACAAGCAAAGGAATGGCATCAGGCTTGGACACATATAGACCGGATGTGTCAAGGTCATGGGTCCAATGGACATATTTAGTAGTGATATGCCCAACAGGGTTGTTTTAGTGAGCGCATATGATCGCACGGCTAAAGAACGGGGTTCTAGTTTCAAATGTTTGTGAGCGCGGTTAGCGGCTTGTTAAAAAGGGTGTGTGACATGAGAGTGATGTCAGCAGCGGTGTCTAAGACAGCGTCCTGATACATCACGTCTTCAAGGGTCAGTGGAAGGTAGAATTTCCGTGCCATCCCCCTCTCGTTTAAATCACATAGAAATTGTGGAACCAGTGGTTCCACACAGAGTTGCAAAATGTTGTTAGATGAGTGGTCTGTGACCTGTGGTTGGGCTGCCATAACAGCACTGGACTGCATTGAGTCCTTTCGTCCTTCCTCATTTGCATAAGGGATTTTCTTCTTGCTTTTCCTTCGTTTGGAATGTTTGTTTTGAGTCGTTATAGCTGATATAGCTAGAATGTTAGCAGTTTTATCTTCTTTGTTGCTTTGAATCTCTGCTAGGAGGTGTTTGACAATTTCAATATCTTCTCTACTGAGCATAGGAGTTTCTTCTTCCTTCCAAGGTTTGTGATAGGTCTCTGCTTCTGAGCTTCTGTGATGAGATGGAGGCCATTTGTCGCGGTTACGTGTGTCTTCGTATCAGTATCTGTCATGGTAGTCCGTATCGCGTTCTCGTGATCTATCCCGTGGATATGGTCTACGACGGTAGTCAGGTTTTCGCAAAGTTGGTCCAAAGTGATATCCAGAGGACCTAGTTTGGTTTTGACCTTGATGAGGTCGGTTGGAAAAATGTTTCGGCTGTTTATGTACTCACGGTGTAGGAGGTGGAGTAGAACGAGGAGCTCCTTCCAACTCCAAGGTGTTAGATGCATCGCTAATAGCTAGCACTGTGGCAGGCTCAGCATGCTTGTTGAGACTTTGGTGCTGTTTTTGGAACGCATAGTGTGCGAGCTCTCTCAGCTGACTTATTGAGTTTGACCTTGGGTTAGCTGTAACTCCAAGGTGATAACTCACAGTGGGATGGAGGTTTTGGATGAAGAAGGTCTTGAAATTGTGGTCTTCTTCCATCCCTGGTGTATTTTGAGATCCAAAATATGCAATTAGGAGT
The DNA here is from genome assembly GCA_020510985.1 of Pholidichthys leucotaenia. Classification (NCBI taxonomy): domain Eukaryota; kingdom Metazoa; phylum Chordata; class Actinopteri; order Cichliformes; family Pholidichthyidae; genus Pholidichthys; species Pholidichthys leucotaenia. Next base: position 229,626,445 of record CM035836.1, read on the forward strand.
CTCTGGTAGTAGGCCTGTGTCGTCCTTGCGTCACGGCTAGGGCTGCGGTTAGCCCTGCCTGTAGGCAGTTGTCGGAGAACTCCTTTTTGATGGCTTCGCAGAGCAGCATGTAGTCTGCTTTGATGTTTGCCGGCTGTCTGTCTATGGATTTTGATACTGACCTGTTAGATGTTAGTTTGATCAGATGCGATCGTCAGTCGTAGCATCAGGATACTTATGTAGGTAGTAATCAATGTCCTGTAAATAGACTTTTGTGGAGAGTGCAAATAAAGGAACTAGACCTGCACGACAGACGACTTTATTTCTCTCTCTCACTTCATTCATACACAGAAAAAGACTTTTACTCAACACACCAGGGTCTCTCCTTTTATACCGGTCGCTATGGAGGGTGAGAATATGTATGGGCACATAATCATACCATGTAGGATAACTAAATAGACGGTTATGCTGTTTCATCCCACCTAGCAACAATGCTCTGCACTGTGTGTGTTTATATATTTACATATTTATTCCATCTAGCTACAATGCTCTGCACTGGGTGTGTTTATATTTATATATCTATATATTTATTCCATCTAGCTACAATGCTCCGCACTGTGTTTTTATATATCTACATATTATTCCATCTAGCTACATTGCTCCGCACTGTGTGTGTTTATATACTTGCATATTTATTCCACCTAGCTGCAATGCTCCGTACTGTGGGTGTTTATATATTTACATATTTATTCCATCTAGCTACAATGCTCTGCACTGTGTGTTCATATATTCATATAGTATTTATTCCATCCAGCTACAATGCTCTGCACTGTGTGTCTGTGTGTGTGTGTGTATATATATATTTTATAGTAATATGTACATATGTATATTAGCTGCTCTTGCTTGCTTGTTTTTTTTCTTGCCTTCTGATTGTTGCTCTGAGTGTTGCTATCCCTGTGCTGTTGCAATCCTGGAATTTCCCCGTTGTGGGACTAATAAAGGCTTATCTTATCTTATCTTATCTTATCACTCCATTCCTTCCCCCTGTTGCCTGCAATCTTGCATCACAATACATTCACACATTACAATACGTACTGTCCTCCATTTAATCCCCCACACTCTGCCAGCAGAGGGAATATTCCCCTCCCCTCTGCTTCCAGTCTGAGATGAATATCCCAGTGTGGGTTCCCTACACCGCCCCCCCCCCCCGAGTCTCAGACTGAGTTTCAACCCTCAGAACTCAAAACTCAGAAAAGGATTTATTGCCAAGTACATTAACAGTAAACAACTGATAACATACGAGGGATTTGACTTGACGCAGAAAACGACCTGCATTTCCGGTGACGCGGCAGCGTCAAAACGCGCCTGTCATCAGATGGGTACAGGATGCATAGGGAAGAAAAGGATAACACAATAGGAAGAGCAAAAAACCATTGATTGTCAGAATACCGGTCATATATGATCAATATTATGATTACAAGAAAAAAAGCCCTCAATGCACAATTAGCAGACAAGAATGTACACAAGGACACAAAGGGAGCAGTGAGTGAATCTTTTCATCAGTTTATTGAGTCAGTGTGGGTGTAGTGTTGAGTGTAGGTGTTTGTATCAGTTAAGAACAACAAGGTCTCTTCGGCAGGAGATGTTTTGTCTAGCGGCTGGCATTTGTCCTTGGGCCAGACAGCTGGCTGTCCGTAGAGTCAATGCAGCTCAAATGTTTTGGAAACAAAAAACTGCAGATAATCTGGAGGACTTGTGTGAGGGGGTCAGATTAGTCGAATAGTACTGATCCAAGAGAAAAAGACTTTATATTCTCTTACAGATTCAGTACTTTAATCCTTCAGTGCTGGACGTTGAATTCTTCATGGACGGCTCTCAGCGTGATCATGATGTAATCCATTTTCCTAGACAGTTCTCCATTAGCCGCTGTCAGAGTCCTCTCCATTTGTTCAATTTGATGGTTAAGCCTCGCCTGGCCAGCATTTTGATAGGCTACGTCCATCTTCATCAATTTACGGTACACCAGGACAATCCCAGATCCAATCAGAACGATCCCAATGACCAATGCTACGAAGACGTACAAATCTTCGACATCTTTGATAGAAAGATCAGACAGGCACAAGAGTTTCCAATTACTTGTGTCCCTCGAATAGCCCGCAGCCGCAGTTCCTGCGGGGCAAACTACCTCCCCCGGGGCACTTTTCCTCGTTGAAAAAATAGTGTCAATTGCGTTCAAAGCCCAGCTTATTAAATCCATAATTTTGTTCGATAATCAGCAGTAGAGACACGCAGACAGACGATAGCAAGCTGGGATCCAGTCAGTTAGGGGAGGAAGGAGATAAAAAGTCAGAGCTGGAGAGAAGGAAGAAGCGTCTGCTCTCTTTGGGAGGCGGAAGTGAGAACCCTCACATCCTTTTGGCTTCAGTCTCCTCCCATATCTGCTGTAACGAGGGTCCTTCGACTCCACGGTGCTGCTGTGCCGGTTGGGGGCTCTTGGGGGTGTGTCTGCGAGTGGGCAATGGTGAGGGGGGGCATTCTACTTGCCCGTGTGGCTGCTCTGCTGAATCTTCTACCTGGGGAGTTCTCAGTGGGGGTCTTCCACGCCGAGGGGCCCGAGCCAACATCACTTGCTTGTCTGCCACTACAAAGGCGGGCTTAAGTCTGTCTATACATATTTTCTCCCGACGACCCCCCAAATCTAACAAAAAATATTTGTCCCCTGGTTCCAGCACTCTGAACGGGCCATCGTAGGGTGGGCGCAATGGGGAACAGTGGGCATCGTGCCTGACAAACACGAACGCCACGTTCTTCAAAGTTTTTGGCACAAAAGCACGTGGAAAACAGTGGTGGGCTGGGCCCAGTAGCGTGCCTGTATCTGTGCTATGCTGCAAACACTGAGACAGATAGTTGTCTGGCGCGGGATTATCTGATAAAAATTCCCCGGGGAGCCGCAGTGGCTGAGAAAAAACAAGCTCCGCCAGGGAAGCCTCCAAATCCTCTTTTGGTGCGGAACGCAACCCTAATAGAACCCACAGTAACCGGTCTACCCAATTTACATCCGTAAGCAAAGCCCTGAGTGCTGCTTTCAGTGACCTATGGAAATGCTCGCATAACCCATTGATCTGTGGGTTGTACGCGGTTGTGCGATGAATTGCTATACCCAGGCTACGGGCCATCGCGGACCAGAGGTCGGAAACAAACTGAGGGCCCCTATCGGACGTAATGTCCGACAGGATGCCAAAACGTGCCACCCATGTTGTCAAAAAGGCGTGCGCCATGTCCGCGGACGTGGTCGCCGCTAGCGGGACTGCTTCTGGCCAGCGTGTGGTGCGGTCCACCACTGTCAGAAGGTGTGTGAACCCCTGCCATGGCGGGAGGGGGCCCACGAGGTCCACGTGAACATGGTTGAACCTCTTAGCCGGTATACAAAACGGCTCCAAAGGGGCCTTCATGTGTCTGTGTACTTTGGCTCATTGGCACGCTACGCAGGCTGCAGCCCACTCTTTCACTTGTTTGCGCAGGCCTGGCCATACAAACTTCGCTTCCACCATTTTGACTGATGCACGCACTCCTGGGTGCGCCAGAGCGTGAACTGACTCAAACACTCGGCGGTGCCAAGTAACTGGGACCACCCGTGGAGACGTCACAGATTGGGGGGGGGGGCTGCCGTCTTGCAGTACTCTGCTCTCCAGCCTTAACCCTGTTGGTCCAGACTGGAGCGCGCACACGTCCGCATCGCCAATCTGCTCTGCGGCCATGGCTGTATAATCTATCCCTACGCAGACTGGGGCCACTACTACGCGCAAGAGGCAGTCTGCCACCACATTCAGTTTACCGGCCACATGCTGAATATCGGTCGTAAACTCCGAGATTGCGGCCAGCTGTCTCTGCTGCCGGTCCGACCATGGTTCTGAAACCTTGGCCATCGCGTACGTTAGCAGCTTGTGGTCCATGAATGCAGTGGAGCTGCGCCCTTCCAGCCAGAACTGGAAGTGGCGTATGGCCAGGTGGAGAGCCAGCAACTCTCTGTTGAACGCGTTGTATTTACGCTCACTGTCGCGCAAAGCCCTGCTGAAAAAAGCGAGCGGCTGCCAAGAACCGGCGCCGCGTTGCTCCACGACGGCCCCTATGGCCACGTCCGAGGCGTCGGTAGTGAGCACTATCCGGGCCGCCGGGTCCGGGTGCACCAACAGTGCGGCGTTTGCCAGGGCTGTTTTAACCTCAGAGAATGCCTGCTCCCGCTCTGGAGTCTATTCGACTCTGTCCGCCGGCTTCCGTTTCTTGAGCGCGGTGTACAATGACTGCATGAGCTGAGCTGGCCGGGGGGGAGGAACCGGTTATAAAAGTTAGCCATCCCCAAAAACTCTTGCAGCGCCCTGACTGTCTGAGGCCAGGGAAAATTCGCCACAGCGTGCACCTTGTCCGGCAAGGGTATCGCTCCCTCCGGTGAGATGCGGTGCCCCAAAAAGTCAATCCCCGTCATGTCGAACTGGCATTTCGCCGGGTTGATTATTAGCCCGTGCTCCTCTAACCTCCGGAAAACCGTCCTGAGGTGGGTTACATGCTCGTCCTTGGATGCGCTGGCCACCAGGATATCATCCAGGTAGACAAACACAAACGGCAGATCGCACAACACCGCATGCATCATGCATTGGAATGTCTGTGCCACGCCTTTTAATCCGAAGGGCATGCGTAAAAACTCAAACAAGCCAAACGGAGTTATTACTGCTGTTTTGGGTATGTCCTCCGCGTGCACCGGGACCTGGTGGTAACCGTGGACCAGGTCTATTTTAGAAAAAATGCGTGTCCCGGCGAGGTGAACGGAAAAATCCTGAATATGGGGAATCGGGTAGCGGTCATGTGCTGTGGCATTATTCAATCTGCGGAAATCTCCACACGGTCGCCACGATCCCTCGGCCTTAGGGACCATGTATAGTGGGGATGCCCATGGGCTGTTTGAGCGCCTGATGATGCCCAACCTTTCCAAGTTGGCAAACTCCTCACGCGCTATGGCCAGTTTAGCTGCGTCCAGGCGCCGAGGTCGTGCGAAAACGGGCGGCCCAGTGGTGGTGATAAAGTGTTCCACCCCGTGTTTAGTGATGGCCGCCGAAAACGTCGGGACCGTGAGTGCTGGGAACTGAGTGAGCAGTGTGTGGAACTTACCGCCTGGAGCTGTGACGTTGGCTAGCGTTGTTGGCCCGGCCCCTCGAGCTGTACAGGGGAGAGAATCAAAAGACATTGCATTGATCAGGTGTCTGTTAGCAACATCAACTAGCAACCCGTATGCACATAGAAGATCAGCTCCCAAGATTGGGAAACTGCATGCCGCTATTACAAATGTCCACTCGTACATACGGCCATGTAGGGATACAGTCAGGGTCCTCTCATCAAAAGTCCTAATGTCCGAGCCGTTTGCGGCTATCAACTCGGGGCCGCTAGCTCCCGCTAGCCGGCTGGCATAGGACGGCAGGATGAGGCTCTTTTGGGAGCCGGAGTCCACAAGGAACCGTCTCCCCAAGTGAGGGTCCGTCACGTAGAGCAGCTTGTTTTCTTCCCCGGTGGTCTCAGCTGCTACTGACTGCCGGCCTTGGCGTTTCCCGAACGCTTGAATTGGCACGGTGGCACACATCTGTGTGCGTTCTCTCCAAAGCGGCGGTGGTAGAAGCAGAGCGTGTCTCTCTGGTGCCTTCTGGCCCCTGCTGCCATTACCGTCGCCGGCTCCTCGCCTCCGCTGGTTGTCTCACTGGGTTCCGATGCCGCCATGTTTACTGTGAGGGCTCTGGTGGTGAGGATGATCCGATCTGCCTCCTGGGCTAGTGCACGGTAGTCGCATGCGGCCAGCAACGGTGAGTTGGCCAGGACCGCTCTTGCCTCTGTTGGGAGGTTCCGGAGAAAAAGGTGGGCAAACAGAAAATGCCCGTTGTCCGTGCCCATCAACGCCAACATCTTCTCCATCAGTTCAACCGCCAACCCATCTCCTAACTCGGAGCACCTCAGGAGCCTCTCCGCTCTCTCACAGTCCGAGAGTGTGTAGCGCGGATCAGCGCGGCCTTGAGAGCCCCGTATTTATCGTGGGCTGGAGGCTGTTGGAGCAGGCTCGCTACTTGCTGAGACGTGCGAGCGTCCAGCGCTGTGACCACATAGTAATATCTGGTGTCATCTGCCGTTATTCCCTGGAGGGCGAACTGAGCCTCGGTGTGGTGGAACCAAGACCGCGGGTTGTGCAGCCAAAAGTCCGGTAGTTTGACGAAACAGCGCACGCGTTGCTGGGGCTTTCCGTCCGGGCCGTCTCTGGGATGCTTGCCGTGTTGCTGGGGCTTCCCGTCTGGGCCAACTCCGGGCTTCTTGCCTCGTGTTCCATAATTCGTCAAGGGTCACCAGTGTGGAGAGTGCAAATAAAGGAACTAGACCTGCACGACAGATGACTTTATTTCTCTCTCTCTCACTTCATTCATACACAGAAAAAGACTTTTACTCAATACACCAGGGTCTCTCCTTTTATATCACTCTATTCCTTCCCCCTGTTGCCTGAAATCTTGCATCACAATACATTCACACATTATAATACGTACTGTCCTCCATTTAATCCCCCACGCTCTGCCAGCAGAGGGAATATTCCCCTCCCCTCTGCTTCCAGTCTGAGATGAATATCCCAGTGTGGGTTCCCTACACCTTGGCATCAGGTGAACCCGTAGGACCTGGATCAATATTTCGTGACATTCGCGCGATCTTGTCAAGGCCGCGGTCTGAAGGGGCACACACACACTGTCCACGCGGTCGTCTGTACTCAGAGCAGGAATCGGGCGAAGGAGCGCAGCGGATGTCCCAGTGTTCATGTGCTTCCTTTAGGAGCAGTTGACATGCCTTGTAGTCATTCTTCACATTTTCAAGTTGACCTTCAACTCTTCTGAGTTCCTTCTTTGTGTCTTGAAGGGCATCTTCAAGTTCATTGCTGTCTTGGTGAAGCACGTCATTGTCATGCATCAACCATTTATTTTCTGACTCTGCACGGTCCAAATCTTGTAACGCTTCATCAAGTTGAGCTTGAGTTTTGTCGTTCTCTTCCTGGAGAGATTGTTCCAAATTTTCTTTCAGTGTTTTGTTCTCTTCTTGGAGAGATAGGATTGTTGTTTGTTGATTTGCTAGCTCGTTCTTGGCTACCTTTAATCTCGCGACTAACGATAGCGCGAACTTACCTAACACACTGGTGAGGTCCTTTCCTTCTGGTGGCGTTCCAGTGTGGTCATTCAAAAGTTCTTCAGTGAGTTGCTTCAAATCTTCGGGCTGTGTTTTCTTGACCCGTGTTGTGAAGGTAGAAATTAAATCAGAAGTCCATCCTTCCAATGTTGCTTGAAGGTCATTCAGTTTGGTAAATCGGTCGGTTGTCTGTTGACTCGTCATGTTTTACCGTTGTTGTTATTTAGCTTAAAAAAAATTCAACTTGTTGATTATTGTTAATTTGTTAGACAAGGATTAACCTTGAGGTTTTATTTTACAACCTTGATAGTTGAAAGTTCCTTTTAGAATTTGTTCCAACTTGTAGTTTTACAAGATGGGAAATAGAATTTTGAAATTATTTAGGAATGTAGAGATGCTTTATTCAGTTCGTTCGTTGAAACTATATGTTGACAAAGTTGAATTGAAATTGGGTTGAATCTGTGTTTCACAAAACAAAACAGGAAATTAAATTGTGTGGATTGACTTCTTTACTTTGATTTTCAAAGTCTAGTATTGGAATTTCTCATCAATAACTAGCTTTGGAATTTCTCTGAATGTCACTTTGAAAGTGAGGATTTTATTTACAAAAAGAAATACAAAAACAAAAGAGGTTAAATGCTTGAAAAATTTAAGGTTATAAGTTTCCACTTTCTTTTAAAGTTAAGGCTTTCCTTTTGTTTTATTTGTTAAAGCCTATTTTCATTTGAAGCATTAAATGTTTAAAATATTTACAAATTAGAAGCAAGTGAATTGTTTGAATATTTGGTATCCCGAGGATTTCTTAGGATTGATGCTAGTAGTGATTTGTCTTGATTGTTATCTATAAAATTCTTATTTACAGAATAATCAATGTTTGCACCTTTTGACTTTTTTCTTAAATCCTGAAATTTTTTTTTTTAAATTATTCAAGTTGGTTAAATGTTTTTCTTTTCCTGTGGAGAAAATATGAACCAAGAAATGACACAATGAGTTTAAATAACACCTAGAGCTTCTTTTAAGTGTTAATTGCTTAATGTGGTTTTCTAAACTTGACAAAAAAAAATACAAATATTCAGTGAATCTGTAAATTTGTTAAAAGGCACAGGTTTAATCCTACTTTAAGGTTACTCTTGAGTAAACATCAGCATTAGAATCCTTAAGCTAGAATGGGTTGCTGTGGGAAAGGAATCACACAATATCACATTTAAAAATGGCAAAATAAACACAAATACAACTTCAAAGTTTGCACTTTTTCTTTAAAGTGTGTAAATATGTTTATTTTTAACTTAAAATATTACAATATGTGGTTACACAAGTGATGAAATACAATTGGGATGTTTATACTGTATATGTTCCTGCTGTAGGTCTATCCATGCAGTGAGTGGGGTCTCACCACTGAGAAAAACTTTCAGCAGCCAACAAGTCTATTTCCTTTTGTTCTTGGCATAAAACTTTGAATTGATGTTAAATTTAGTTTATTCCGAATAATATGGATTGCTTTGAAGTTACTTTGAAGACTTAGAGGATTTACTCCCATGAAATAGTTGCATATCACAACGGCATGAAAATGAATAAGGTAAAATAAAACAGAAAGCACAGATAAATGCCACTTACAAGAAGCTGTTCTTTACTGCAACAAATCATAGTCACTTTTTCTCTGTGCGTAAGAAAACTTTAAATGCATTTAATGCGGTCATTAAATGTGAGCTTCTTACTCAAAAAACACTCATGTTTAACCACAGAGGTAGGAGCTCATGTTGGGGATACCCACCGCTCGGACAACAGGCGATCAGGGCTCGATATGAGAAGTCGCCACTGCCACGGCATTTCTTCCTACTAGGCAGCGGTGTGAACTGGGGCAGGACAGGAAACTGACCAGCGGAGGAGACTGACAGCTGCACCAGCTATGGTAAGGTCAGTTTATTTGCACTAAAAATATCTATCCATATTAATAACACGAGTAACGCAAGTAATGCATCTAATCAAATTTCAGTAACTGTAACGCATTACTAAATTTTTAAACAGTAATTTCGTTACACAGCACGTTACTGCAAAAGTAGTGGCATTGCAGTAACATGTTACTTTGTAACGTGACTTTGTAACGTGTTTCTCCCAACACTGGATGTCACCATGCCTTATATATTGGGCAGCCCGCCATTTCACCAGTCAGTTATACAGAGTTATATGGTAGATATGATAGAGACGCTCAGTGGTTGGCAGCCGGCCCCATTGTACACGTACCTGTATTCTTTACACTTTATCTGTAATAAAGTTCACTAAATGGCAGCATCCTCGTCAGTTGCCATTGCCAGGTTTGTGGACGTAACATTTGGTTACGAGAGATTAAACCATGGAGGCATGCTTACGACCACTACGGCCTTTCCTCAAGTGCGTGGGAGAACCAGCAGTCCCTTGGCCACGTAGGCTTGGTGCATTCGAGACCTACATTTCGCTGCTGGACCTGGGCAAACTTGACAAAGTAAGGAAAAGAGCACTCCTTGTCCACAACCTCGGCATAGAAGGCCAGCGAATCTTCCACACGTTAGGACCAACTGAGTCATATGTGGATGCCGTCAAGCTACTAGCTAGCTACTTTGCCATCCCTGACAACGTGAGTGCATGACGAATTCTTTTTCGCCAGAGACACCAAAGGGTTGGTGAGTCAGTACAGCAGTTTGTTGCTGACTTAAGGCATTTAGCTAGTATGTGCCGTTTTGGATTGCTTGAAGATGAAATGGTGCGGGACCAGTTAGCTGAGCACACATGTAATGCTAGACTATGAGCTAAGATGCTAACACAGTTGACGCTAGCTAATATAATTGAGCTAGTGTTCCAGCTAGAGGCAGCAGAAAAGTTAGCCTCGGAGCTAAATGGGCGCCAAGCACAAAAGCTACTCAGACAGACGATGCTAGCTAACACGGTGAGCCCGGAGGGTGAAGAGGACTTGGCGGAAAAGTCTGAGACAAATGCCGTTAGCCGACGGTCCGCTCCGAGGCGCTGTCTGCGGGAGCTGTGGGTCACCAGGACAGAGCACGTTTTTGCCTGGCCAAAGGACAACGGTGTAACAAGTGTGGGCGCCTGAACCATTTCGCCAGAGTGTGCTGGTCACAGGCACCATGGGGCCCGCCAAGAAAGCCAGCCCACCCGCCAACAACGACCATTCATGTTACAAGCCCTGACATCAACGATTATTCATACAGTAATTGAGCTAGACGGGGTAGCCATAATGCTCCTGCTCAACACAGCCGCAGTGTGGTTGATTTTAAACTGGGCCATGATGAAGAAGTTTTTTCCCAACCACAAAATCTACAAGAACCCAAAGCCGCTGGATGGATATGGGGGTCACAGACTGTGCAATGTCAGAACGGTAGAACTGACTGTTTATTACAAGTCTAAAATTGTGTATGACTTCTCGTTCCAAGTGGCACCGCACAACAACAACATCATGGGATGCAACCTCTTCTACAGACTCAGTTTCACCATTAGGGACAGCGCAGGGTTCGAATGGTCCAGATGCAGCAGCTGGAGCACAGCAGACCTCGAGGACGACGACGTGGTGTGGGACGAGACAATTACAAGCGACACCGAAACCAAAGCATCCACCTCACACTCTCAGGAGGAGAGCCGCCCAGGGGGGAGGGGGGGCAGCCGGACTCACCTACAACCCTCGCTCAGCCAGAACCAGAACCAGAGCCGGAGGGAAGGGAGCCCGAGCATGCAGAGAGTCCCGAAACACAGCGACAGCGAACGGGCATGAACGATGCTCCCAACACGGCACAGCAGAGCTCTTCAGATGGAAAAGAGGAGGAACCAGACGACTTCTGTACCCTTGCTCAACAAACTATGATCGAGCCGACAGGTGAAGAGTTCGCCTCAACAACCGACTGCAGAGAGGCTTCAGACACCTTCTGCACTTATGACGAGCCTCAACCGACAACGGAGACAACGGGTAAAAGGTCTGCAATGAACACAGTGACTATCAAACCGTCGCAGCACGACGGAGGTCTCAAGCCAAACCAGCACGCAGAGCCACCGGGAGCACAACAATGCATCAAACCAAGTAAGGCACCGCTCCGAGTCATGGACTGGGTTCGGGTTTGCACTGGCGAGAGACAAGGATGACAACTGACAGGGCCACAGCCACCAAAACACCGGGCACCACTGAGGATCGTGGCAAAGCTGGGAACAGCATGCTTCCGGCTGATAGATGGCTCAGTTTGGCACGCAAACCAACTACGGCGTGTCCACGTTGCTGCTCCAGACGGCGAAGCTTCGAAGGAGTCAGCTACTGCAGTGTGGGATCCGGGGTCCAGCGTCATGAAGATTGGCCCTGGCCCTGGGGGCCCGACAGCTCCAGGGATGAGGCCACCACGGGCCCACCACAAAGCCTCTCAGGCAGAACTGCTCTCCCCGTGGAAGACTGTCTGCAAAAAGACTGTTCAGGTTGGCGCACGGCTGACACGGTGGCAGAATAACCCACCCAGTCGCGTTGGGTCCCGCGGTGGTCTACCTGCGGACCCTAGTCATTAGGCTTTGGTTCATGTTCTAAAAAAAAAAAGAGTGTTTCTTAATGAAACAAATAAGTGTGTGTGTTCCTTGAAAAAATGTTCTTTGCAAAATGTTCTTTCAGTAATAATAATAACCAGTGTGTTCCATATAATCAATGCATAGAATATAAGTTTGCCTAATATAATTATAAATTTGTGAATCATTTATTGCCTGAACAGCTAATCCTAATTTTGCGTATTATAAATAATGCTTGAATAGACATGTTTAGAAATGCTTACTGTGTTTATCATAGATATAGGTAACATTGAATAGTAATGTGTTTGAATAATGCCAATTATAAGTGTTTGATTAGTGGGATTTGTGATATATATAAAATGGCACCTTATTGTGAAGTGTGGTGCAGTGTATGGAGTGTATGGAGTGGAGTGTATGGAGTGTCAGGGAGGGACAGTACCTCTGACGGGGCAACAGTCACACCGGGTGGTCGGTCTTCTTTGGTTCCCACTTGGCACTCAACTCTCACCTGTGGCTCCAAGCAGCTGTTTGCATGCAACAGCGGCCACACCCTGGTAAACCGCTTCGACTGGCGGGCAAAACCAGGTGAGGGTAGCCGACGGGTTTGAAACCCTCGGTGAGGTAGGGTTTGTCTACCTACGCATGCGTAGACTGGACCTGGCGGACTGCGCGGACGAAACCACCAGATTGGTGCAACGGGCAGGAAGGCAGACCCAGCAAAGTGTTGTGGAGCGCAACTAGGGCACAGTGAGATATGTAGGACACTGCTGGCCATCCATCGCATGCTAACCTATCTCCAGCCGTCTTGACTACATCTTGCCACTGGATCCAGATAAGCTGGGATGAGAGAGTGAGGCTGATGACCCTGTGCAACTCTCCCTCACTTAAATCAAATTCACAACCAAGTCAACACATCAACCCCCCCCCCCCTTCCTTCTTATTCCCCCCCTCCCTCCAAGTCCTGTGGCGATGGGCAAGTGACGAAGCAGCAGGTGCATATACACTGAAAGCTGTAGCCACAATCCCACACACAGGCGGCTCAGGGCATAGGGTCACTCTCTAGTGGACTGAAGCAGCAGTGATGTTCGGCAGCCCCCTGGGTGTCTGAGCAACCCTCCTTAGGATTCACTCTGCTCACCTCCATGGCCTGAGGAAGAGGCTAGAAAACGTACTCTAAGCATAGCCTACTTTCCTACACCCTGGCCAGCAAGCCGTGGTTGGCGGGGATCCCACCCTAGCGGTCGAAATTCTCAGAAGAAATCAACTAAGGTGACATCACTCACCATTGGCACTTGGAATGTGCAAACGCTCATGGACAGCTCCAAAGCAGACAGACCTGAGAGATGGACAGCACTTGTTGCTAGAGAACTCAGCACGTACAACATCCATATTGCAGCTCTGAGCGAGACCAGGTTTGCAGACAGTCAGCTGACCAAAGTCAAAGCCGGCTACACCTTTTTCTGGAGCGGCCGAGGCACCGAAAAATGCTGTGAAGCAGGAGTGGGTTTTGCGATCAGATCCAATCTGATCAGCAAGCTTACCAGCCTCCCCAAAGGAACCAACGACTGCCTCATGACCCTGCTGCTCCCCCTCCAAGGAAAACGCCATGCCACATTCATCAGTGCATATGCCCCCACCATGACAAACCCAGATGAGATCAAAGACAAGTTTTACGAGGACTTAGAGACTCTCATTGAAGGTGTACTGAAGAAGGACAAACTCATTGTTCTTGGAAACTTTAACGCCAGAGCTGATACAGACTACCAGACATGGGAGGGAGTCCTTGGGAGAAATGGAGTTGGAAAGTACAACAGCAATGGTCTTCTATTGAAGACGTGCACCTCTCATGACCTTCTGATCACTAATATCGCCTACTGCTTGCCTAATCATAACAAGATCTCTTGGATGCATTCATGCAGCAAGCATTGGCATCTGATCGATTACATCATTAGTTAGAGTGATGAACGCGATGTGTGGCGCAGACTGCTGGACGGATCACAGATTCATTCTCTCAAAGCTCAACATGCACATCCAGCCCAAACAGTGTCCACAGGGGAAAAAGGCAAACAAGCGACTCAGTGTCAGCAAGCTGGAACTCTGTGCGACAGAACCTCAGTGAGGACCTGGACAGCAAGCTTAGTCAGCTCGACTTTGGGGTGTACAGAGCAGAAGAAGACTGGGCAGCTTTCAGAGACATGGTGTACGACACCTCATTCACTCAGCTGGACCAGAACATGCACAAACACCAAGACTGGTTTGATGAAAATGATGAGGACTATAGCCCGTGTATTTGTGCCTACATATGTTTAAGCATAAAGAGGATGCTGAGAGTACATATGGAGTTTAACCTCACGACCGAAGGGCACAATAGGCCTGGACCACCTGCGGGGGACAACAAGAGGATGGGGGTACGACTGAAAGGACTTCCCGACCCCCTGGAGACAGGTGGTGGACTGAAGGTCTGAAGGGGGAAGAAATGTCAATAAAGGGTTTTGACGGGGATACGTGATTCTCCCTTTGTGTGAAAAGCCTTTGTGAGAAATGGATAAATGTGAAGCTTGGATGGAGCTCAGTCTCTTTGCTCATTTGAGAGGAGAAGGCTGGGGATGTGATTCTTGAATAAACCTGAATTCAAAAGCAATTCAGCCTCTTTATTCCACGCTCCCCACATTGGTGACCCAGTGACGTGGAGAATGCCTGGAGAGGGTCTCCGCGTTCCGGACTCGCTGGAGTCTGCCCTAGCGAGCGCCGTAGCCGTCAAACTGCCAGAATTCTGGCAGGACAACCCACAGTCGTGGTTCCTACAAGCGGAGTCACAGTTCGCGCTCGCAGGGGTAACGGCAGATGACACTAAGTTTCACCATGTCATCGCTAGGCTCGACAACCGCACAGCCCGGTGCATGCGGAGCTTGGTACAGCTCAACCCGCCCGCGACAAATACGGCAGGTTGAAAGCTGCCCTCACCAAGTTTTTCACACCCTCAGCCGAAGAGAGGGCTAGGAGGCTCCTGGCTTTGCTCAACCAAGGAGGACACAGGCCAGGCGCCCTGATGGAAGACATGCTGCAACTGAGGGGGTCAGGCAACGATGATTTCCTCTTCAAATACATCTTCCTAACTAACCTCCCGACGCACATGAGAGGAACGCTGTCCGGCGTACGTTATGAGACCCAGGAGGATTTCCGGGAGCTGGCCCAGGAGGCAGAGAGGCTCCTGGATGCCTGCGGCGAGCAGACGACTGCAGCAGTGACCCAAGGCAGCGGTGAGCCAGAGGAAGCAGACCCAACCCTGCCAACAACGGCAGCAGCGCAGCCTTGACGCGGTGGAGGTGATGGTTCAATGGCAGAGCCGCGGCCCCGACGCAGCGGAGGAGAGGATCTCTGCTTTTATCATCGGAGGTTTGCCGAGAGGGCACGCAGGTGTGTGCCGCCATGCAGCTTCAGGAGTTCGGGAAACGGCAAGACCGAGGGTTGTTAGCAGCTTCGGCTCTCGGCAAAAACAGCAAGCTGCTCTACATCACAGATGCGGGCTCCGGGTGGGAGTTCCTCATAGACACCGGAGCCCAAGTGAGTTTCATCACCCCAACCTATGCTGACCGGTTGGCTGGACCCCGTGGTAGCGGAGCGACGGCGGCAAACGGCTCGAGCATCAACACCTACGGGAAAAAGACTTTGTCTTTACGCTTACATGGCCGCACGTATGAATGGACTTTTGTCATAGCGGCGGTGAGTTTCAACATGTTAGGTGCTGATTTTTTGTGCTCACATGGTCTGTTAGTTGATCTTGCCAATAGGCGGCTGGTAAATGCACTCTCTTTCTACTCTCTCCCCTGTTCAGCTCGAGCGTCCCCGCCACCAGTACAGACCAACGTCGCCACAGCAGGTGGTAAGTTCCACACACTCCTCACCCAGTTTCCAGCACTCACGGTACCCACTTTTTCAGCAACGGTCGCGAAACACGGGGTGGAGCATTTTATAACTACAGCTGCCCCCCCTGTCTTTGCGAAGGCTCGGCGCTTGGATGCTGCCAAGCTCTCCATAGCGCGCAAGGAGTTCGCCAGCATGGAGAGGCTGGGCATCATTTGCCGTTCAAAAAGCCCATGGGCTTTGCCGCTGCATATGGTCCCGAAAGCCGACGGCTCCTGGAGACCGTGCGACGATTACCACAGGCTAAACAACGCCACAGCACATGATCGCTACCCCATCCCACACATCCAGGATTTTTCGGTACATCTAGCGGGGGCGCGCATTTTTTCCAAAATAGACCTGGTTCGCGGCTACCATCAGGTTCCAGTCCGACCTGAGGACATTCCTAAAACAGCGGTAATAACCCCGTTCGGACTTTTTGAGTTCCTACGCATGCCGTTTGGTCTTAAATGCGCCGCGCAAACATTCCAACGGATGATGGACGCCGTGTTACGCGATCTCCCGTTTGTGTTTGTTTACCTTGACGACATTTTGGTCGCCAGTATTTCAGAGGAAGAACACGAAAAACACCTCACTGTGGTCTTTAGGAGGTTGGGAGAGCACGGCTTAATAATTAATCCGGCCAAGTGCCAGTTCGGTGTCGCGCAGATCGATTTTTTGGGCCACCGCGTTTCCCCAGAGGGGGCAGTTCCATTACCGGATAAGGTACGTGCAGTGGCAGATTTTCCCCGACCACAAACGGTCAAGCCATTGCAGGAATTTTTAGGGATGGTGAAATTTTATAACCGGTTCCTGCCCCACGCAGCGCAGCTCATGCAGCCATTATACGCCGCGCTCAAAAAACAAAAACCATCCAATACTATCGAGTGGTCCCCAGAGCGGGAGCACGCGTTCACGGAGGTAAAAAAAAGCCTTGGCTGACGCTGCACTCCTAGCTCATCCTGACCCATCGGCACGAATCGCACTAACGACCAACGCATCAGATGTGGCCATAGGGGCCGTGATAGAGCAACATGTTGCCGGAGTTTGGCAGCGCTGGCTTTTTTCAGCAAATCCTTGAGTGAGGCCGAGCGAAAATACAGCGCGTTTGACAGGGAGCTGTTAGCGCTTCATTTGGCTATTCGCCATTTCCAGCTCTGGCTGGAAGGGCGGCGTTTCACCGCTTTCGTGGACCACAAGCCGCTCACGTATGCGATGTCCAAAATTTCAGATCCGTGGTCGGGCCAGCAGCAGAGGCAGCTGGCCGCAATTTCGGAATTTACCACTGACATTCGGCATGTAGCGAGTAAACTCAACGTAGTAGCAGACTGCCTCTCGCGCGCGGTCATGGCACCGGCACACGCAGAGGCAGATTATGCGGCCCCAGTTCACGTGGGGATAGATTACGCTGCCATGGCAGCGGAGCAGGGGGAAGATGCGGACGTGCGTGCGCTCCAGTCTGAACCAACAGGGTTAAGGCTGGAGAGCAGATGTTTGCAAACCGGTTCCCCCCCCCCAATCTGCGATGTGTCGACCGGGCGCCCACGCCTGGTAGTCCCAGCCGCGTGGCGCCGCCGCGTTTTTGACTCGGTCCACTCCCTGGCACACCCGGGAGTGCGCGCTTCGGTGAAAATGGTAGCGGAAAAGTTTGTTTGGCCGAGCCTGCGCAAGCACGTGAAGGAGTGGGCGAAGGCCTGCATATCATGTCAGCGGGCCAAAATTCACAGGCACACAAGAGCTCCTTTAGAACCGTTCCACATTCCGGCCGGGAGATTCGATCACGTGCATGTCGACCTTGTGGGCCCCCTACCGTCGTCGCAGGGGTTCACACATCTTTTGACAATGGTGGACCGAACCACACGTTGGCCGGAAGTGGTCCCACTGGCATCGGCCACAGCTGCAGAGGTGGTTCGCGTTTTTTTAACGGCCTGGGTAGCGCGTTTTGGGGTTCCGTCGGATATTACGTCCGATAGAGGGCCTCAATTTGTCTCTGAGCTTTGGTCAGCGATGGCCAGCGGCTTAGGAGCAAAAATTCACCGCACTACCGCTTATCACCCTCAGGCTAATGGTTTATGCGAGCGTTTTCATAGGTCTTTGAAGGCAACCCTCAGAGCGTCACTCACGGATACAGATTGGGTAAACAAACTACCATGGGTTTTATTAGGGTTGTGTTCTGCGCCCAAGGAGGATTTAGATGCCTCCCCAGTGGAGTTGGTGTTCGCACAACCTCTCAGGCTGCCAGGCGAGTTTTTACCAGAGCACCCGGAGCCGGCCCACCTCCCGGCTCTGGGGCCGCTAGCCGGCACGGGAGCGGACATGCTCCCGGGCCCCGTTCATCACGCTTTTCCACGCGTTTTCGTTCCCAAAGCTTTAAAAAATGCTGAGTTCCTTTTTGTCAGGCACGAGGCTCTAAGATCAACCCTCAGACCGCCATATGATGGGCCATATAGAGTGCTGGAGACAGGTGATAAGCATTTTGTGCTAGATTTGGGAGACAGAAAAGAGACAGTCAGTATTGACAGACTAAAACCTGCTTTTGTGATGAATGACGAGCCTGTATGGGTAGCGAGGGCACCTCGACGCGGCAGACCCCCCAGGGGAAGCGTCCCGGAGCCCCCGCAGGGATCAAATAACCACTCTCTTCCTCAGTCAACAGAGTCTTTGCAGAAGGACGCCGCAGAGGAGGCGAGGCCGGCTTACAGCAAATTCGGAAGACGGTTGAAGCCCAGGCGGCGCTTGGACTGAGTGTTTGATGTTAGATGTACTGTTGATAGTAGCATGTTCACTGAATTTTAATACATTGTCCATTCTTCGTCGTTTGGGGGAGGGGGGTTATATAGCCCGTGTATTTGTGCCTACATATGTTTAAGCATAAATTCAATTCAGTTCAATTCAACTTTATTTATATAGCGCCATTTCACAACAACAGTCATCTCATAGCACTATCAACTGTAGGGGGGAACCCCCACAGTTGCAGAAAGACCCCAGCAATCAGGCGATCCCCTGTGAGCAAGCACTTGGCGACGGTGGAGAGGAAAAACTCCCTTTAAACAAGAAGAAACCTCCAGCAGAACCAGGCTCAGGGAGGGGCAGTCATCTGCTGCGACTGGCTGGGGGGTGAGGGGATAGAGAAGAAGAAAAGAACAGACATGTAGAGAGCAAACAGCACGATGGGGACTCAATCTATGGGAGAGAACAAACAGATGTTAATGACCAGCAAAAAAAATATTTCATAGCGAGTGAGGAAAGGAGTGAGGCCCAGTGCATTACTGGAGGTCCCCCGGCTGACTAAACCTATTAGCAGCATAACTAAGGGAGGGTTCAGAAACACATGATCCCTCCCTAATTGTAGGCTATATCAAAAAGGTAGTTTTTAGCCCTATTCTTAAAAACAGAGATCGAGTCTGACTCCCGAATCCAGATTGGCAGCTGATTCCACAGGAGAGGAGCTTGATAACTGAAGGCTCTGCCTCCCATTGTACTTTTGGAGATTCTAGGTATTACAAGTAATCCTGCATTTTGGGAGCGTAGTGCTCTGTTAGGATAATACGGTATTATCAGATCTTTTAAATAAAAAGGAGCCTGATTGTTTAGAGCTTTGTAAGTAAGAAGAAGGATTTTAAACTTAATTCTAAACTCTATGGGAAGCCAATGAAGGGAGGCCAGAACCGGAGAGATATGATCTCTCTTTCTAGTACCTGTTAAAACTCTTGCTGCAGCATTTTGGATCAGCTGAAGACTTTTTAAAGATGTTTTAGGACAGCCTGATAATAAAGAATTACAATAATATAATCTCGAGCTAACAAAAGCGTGGATCAGTTTCTCAGCATCACTCTGAGACAAGATGCTCCTAATCTTGGCAATATTACGCAAATGATAGAAGGCAGTCTTAGAAACAAATTTAATATGTGAATTGAAGGACAAATCCTGATCAAAAATAACTCCAAGGTTCCTCACAGAGCTATTAAGAGAAAGAGTAACCGCATCCAAACTGAAAGTTTGATTTGGAAAGGAATTTCTAAGGTTTTTTGGACCAACAAGAATGACTTCAGTCTTATCTGAATTTAATAGCAGGAAATTACAAGTCATCCAAGCTTTGATTTCCTTAAGACAGGCTTCTAACTTGGCTAATTGATTACTATCATCTGGCTTCATTGACAGGTATAATTGTGTGTCATCTGCATAACAATGAAAATGTATACAGTGCTTTCTAATAATGTTGCCTAACGGAAGCATATATAAACTAAAAAGAGTAGGGCCTAGCACAGATCCCTGTGGAACTCCATGACTAAGCTTTGAGTTGAAAGAAAACTCATTATTTACATGAACAAACTGGAACCTATCAGATAAATAAGATCTAAACCATTGCAACGAAGTTCCATTAAGTCCAACATAGTGTTCTAATCTATCAAGTAGAATATTATGATCGATAGTATCAAAAGCTGCACTAAGGTCTAAAAGGACAAGTACAGAAACTAGTCCATTATCAGATGCAATGAGGAGGTCGTTAGTGACCTTCGCTAAGGCTGTTTCAGTACTATGATGGATTCTAAACCCAGATTGAAACTCTTCAAGTAAACCATTTCCCTGCAGGTGGTCAAATAATTGCGTAGCAACAACTCTTTCTAAGATTTTTGAAATGAAAGGGAGATTAGAGATTGGTTTATAGTTAGCTAAAGCTCCTGGATCTAGCGTTGGCTTTTTGAGTAAGGGTTTAATTACAGCCGTTTTAAAAGCCTGCGGTACATGGCCTAAAGTTAATGAAGAATTGATTATATGAAGAATAAAGCTACCAATAAGTGGGAAGACTTCTTTAAATAACCTGGTAGGAATAGGGTCTAAAAGACAAGTTGAAGGTTTGGATGAGGAAACTATTTTGTCTAACTCACAAAGGTCGATTGGAGTAAACTCATCAAGACAGACATCAATAGAAGGAGTTGTAGTAGTTACAGTATTTAAGTTAACTGTGGGAAGAATCTGATTGATTTTATCTCTGATGGATGAAATTTTATTATTGAAAAAGTTCATAAAGTCCTGACTAGTAAGCTCTAAGGGAATGCTAGGATTGACAGAGTCCTGACTCTTTGTCAACCTGGCTACAGTACTGAAAAGAAACCTGGGATTATTCTTGTTCTCTTCTATTAATGCAGAGTAATAACTCGTTCTAGCTTTTCTCAGAGATTTTTTATAAATTAGAAGATGATTTCTCCAAGCTAAATAGATTTCATCTAAATTAGCAGAGCGCCATTTTCTTTCTAATTGACGAGTCTTCTGTTTTAAGGCACGAGTTTCTGTGTTGAACCAAGGAGTTAGAAATCTCTGATTAGACTTTTTCTTTTTTAAGGGGGCCACAAAGTCTAGAGTCTGATGCAGAGAAGCTGAAACACCATCCACCATGTTATCAATTACAGAAGGAGCAAGCTGTCTACAGCTTATTTCCGTTGTGTTGACACATGGCATAGAGGAAACAATCTGCATAAATTTGGAAACAGCATCATCTGAGAGGCATCTACTGTAATAATATTTTTCTTTAGGAGCCAAATAGTCAGAAATAGTAAAATCAAAGGTTAACAGACAATGGTCTGACAGTACAGGGTTATGAGGAAACACTACAAGATTTTCTATTTCTATGCCATATGTCAAAACAAGGTCCAATGTATGGTGGAGGTAATGAGTAGAATTTCCTACTTTCTGAGAAAACCCAATCGAATCTAATATTGAATTGAATCCGCATGTATATTAAAGTCCCCTACTATAATTATTCTATCAGATTTCAGCACTAAATCAGCTAAGAAATCAGCAAATTCGGATAAAAATTCTGAGTAGGTTGATGGGGGACGATAAACTATGGCAAATAAAATTGGGTTTAACCTAAAATTGCTAAAGTGCCCAATACTGAGGACCAGGCCCTCAAAGGAATTATAACATGTTTTTTGCTTTACATTAACTAGTAATTTGGAATGGTAAATTGTTGCTACTCCTCCTCCACGACCAGAACTTCTGGGATTTTGACAGTTTAAATAACCAGAGGGAGTTGATTCATTTAAACCAACATAATCCTCTTGTCCTAGCCAAGTCTCTGTGAGGGAAATTAAATCAATCTGATGATCAATTAACAAATCATGGACTAACAGAGACTTGGGAGTTAGAGACCTAATATTTAATAAACCACATTTAATTTTTAAATTATGAGGAGGAACAGAGGCCAAATCATTCAATTTAGAGGCTTTATGTTTAATTTGAGTTTTACCAATATTTTGCTTTATCACTTTGGGATGCTTATACATTATATTGTGACGTTTGCAGGGTTCACACAAAAAGACAATGGAGCAGATGGCTGTGATCAACCTGATTTATTTTACACACACCCCGACTCCCAACCTGCCTCTAAGCACACAGAGGAGTGGAGGTCATTCTCCCAGACCTCCGTTTCAATCATGGTTACACACACATGATACATCTTGCCCTAATCCTGCTAAACACTGCTGGGTCATTATAATGCAGTTATAATGACACAGCAGTATAACTCAGAAATAACACATTTAACACACACAGTAACGTTTCAAACCGGCAAAGCATGCTGGGAAATCCCTGGCTCCCTTAAAATGGCCCCGACGTTACACTGCCCCCCCCCCCCCGGACTGGTTTCTGTCCCCAGAAAATTCAAAGTCCACTTTCAGAAATCCAACGCGAGTCAGCCCGGTGCCAGGGCGGCATGCACGGGCCATCTGAGTCTCGGTCAGAGTATCTGGTTGGGGTAGGGTTCCGGTTTGGCCATCAGCGGGCGGATGGACACATCTGACAGCCTCTGTAGGACCACGCACAGTCCCTTCCCTGGCAGCGGGAGTCCCAGGCCCGCTCCGGCTGACTCCCACCGCTGCCAGTTCTCTCAGGCGGCCGCTGGCCCGCGTCCATGCGTCCAGCCCTTGCCGCGCCTGGAAAATGGCCGCATCTTCGTCCTGCTCGCTCCGCTGCGTCGCTCCTGCGCCGAGGGCCTCCGTGACGTCACCGAAAGGAAAAGCATCGGGTAGCGGTAGGACACGCACAGTTCCTCCTCTGGCAGCGGGAGTCCCATGACTCCTACCGCTGCCAGGACCTCCCAGTCGGCCGCTGGCCCGCGTCCAGGCGCCCAGCCCCTGCCAATCCCAAGAAAAGACCGGATCTGTCCTGCTCGCTCCACTGCTGCTGCGCTCCAAAGGCCTCTGTGACGTCACCTGCCGGGGGAAGCATCTGCAGGAGGCGGCTTTTTCCCCGTCCATGCCACCTCGCTCTAATTTAACGTCGGCGAGGGGCCAGTTTGTCGTGCGCTGTGTGCGGGGCAGTACCATGCCATGTACCCTGGCTCTGTGCAGCGGAAGCCGTCCTTCCTCGCTTCGCCACGGCTGTTTCCTTCGTGCACGCGCTGCTGTGATCTGCCGTAGCTCCTCCTCCACTCGCTCTCAGCGCGGCAGCCAACTCGACCTGGGCCAGGCGGTCATCCGACAGGTTCTCGCTGTTGTAGCGGGGAATCTTGGCCCGCTGCTGGATGGATGGGACCGTCATCTCCCGGTCAATTGCCGCTCCTAATTGCTCTGGAATCGCCAGCCCGTCCTGCCCTGAAAAGGGCGGGAAACGGGGCTGGTTTGCTCTGCTCCGTCCATCACAGCGAAGCTCTCCAGGGGCCGGCGTCTCAGCTCTATACTCCGTTCCCGGCTGAGCGATGAATCGCTCCGGCCGCTGTACCTCCGCCTGGATCCTCATCTTGCTCCATATCCCACTCCTGACACCAGTGTGACGTTTGCAGGGTTCACACAAAAAGACAATGGAGCAGATGGCTGTGATCAACCTGATTTATTTTACACACACCCCGACCCCCAACCTGCCTCTAAGCACACAGAGGAGTGGAGGTCATTCTCCCAGACCTCCGTTTCAATCATGGTTACACACACATGATACATCTTGCCCTAATCCTGCTAAACACTGCTGGGTCATTATAATGCAGTTATAATGACACAGCAGTATAACTCAGAAATAACACATTTAACACACACAGTAACGTTTCAAACCGGCAAAGCATGCTGGGAAATCCCTGGCTCCCTTAAAATGGCCCCGACGTAACAATATTTTTATTCACTTTGGAGGGAGCAGACAACGATTCTCTGATGGGGAAGTCAGGGGCTAAGCTGAGGGGTGGCGGATGAAGAGGAGCTGCAGAGAGGCGTGTAAGACTGCGACTCTGCTTCCTGGTCCCAACTCTGAGTAGTCATGGTTTTGGAAATTTGGATAAAAAAGATGCCAGATTATTAGATAAATGAGAAGCACCATCCAAAGTGGGATGAATGCTGTCTCGTCTCATAAGACCAGGTTTTCCCCAAAAAGAGCTCCAATTGTCAATGTAGCCCACGTCATTTTTAGGACACCACACAGACAGCCAGCGGTTCAAGGATGACGAGCGGCTAAACATGTCATCACTGGTCAGATTGGGGAGGGGCCCAGAGAATACTACAGTGGCTGACATCGTTTTGGCAAAGTCACACACCGATTCTATATTAAGTTTCGTGACTTCCGACTGCCGGAGACGGATGTCATTAATGCCGGCGTGAATAACAATTGTGGAATATTTACAGTTACTTTTAGCCAGCATTTTCAAATTTGACTCGATGTCGCCTGCTCTGGCCCCAGGAATGCATTGGACTATGACCGCTGGAGTCTCTAGGTTCACGTTTCTGACTACAGAGTCGCCAATGATCAGAGTTTTTTCCTCAGCGGGTGTGTCGCTGAGCGGGGAAAAACGATTAGAAACGTGAACAGGTTGGTGGTGTACCGGGGCTTTGCGACTAGGCTTCCTTCTCACCGTCACCCACCCAGTCTCCTCACTGCTGAGGAGAGCCGAGGGACCGCTGACAGTGGGACCTAAGCTAGCTAGCTCCGCTGCAGCTAATGGGCGTCCGTCAAGATTAACTGGCGCAGACGGTGTTTCAATGCAGCGGAGCCGGGATTCCAAATCAGACAACCTCGCCTCGAGCGCCTCAAAAAGACAACATTTATTACATTTACCGTTATCGCTAAAAGAGGCAGAGGTGTAGCTAAACATCTGACAGAGAGAGCACACCAGAGGAGGGGAGGAAAGAGAGCTAGTAGCCATAGCTAGTGGCTAGAGAGCAAACCACACAGGCAGACAGCAAAACAGGAAGTGACGATACGTTACCACAAGGAAGTGACGATCCCCAAGGATGCTGATAAAGAGGATGCTGAGATTACATATGGAGTTTGACCTCACGACCGAAGGGGACAATAGGTCTGGACCACCTGCGGGGGACAACAAGAGGACGGGGGTATGACTGAAAGGACTTCCCGACCCCCTGGAGACAGGTGGTGGACTGAAGGTCTGAAGGGGGAAGAAATGTCATTTGTGTGAAAAGCCTTTGTGAGAAATGGATAAATGTGAAGCTTGGATGGAACTCAGTCTCTTTGCTCGTTTGAGAGGAGAAGGCTGGGGATGTGATTCTTGAATAAACCTGAATTCAAAAGCAATTCAGCCTCTTTATTCCACGCTCCCCACAAGGACATCCAAAAGCTGCTTGACGAAGTGTGAAGCTGTCATGATTGCCGAGCGGTCAAGGCACACCAGAGAAGAGTGAGACTTCCAAAAGTTTGCAACAAGCAATTTTCCATTTATTCCAAATAATTCACTGGCAACAACTTACATGAACATCTGACACCCAACCAAAAACCAAATGAACAACACCTGTTAATATACTTAGTGAGATAACTAGACTAATTGGAACATATCAAAATCCCAGGTAAGACAATAAATATTTCCATATTCCCACATATACCCAATAGTATCTAAAAGAGACATAAATACATAAATAATTTCCCACATATTTACAAAATAAACACCATAAATAATACAATAAATAGTTTAAACCCTTATTTACATATTAAATCCCCCTCTACTCAACCATCATATACTTCCTCCCCCTGGCATCCTTTAAAGGGCACTCAAACCCTTTAAAGGAGTCTTTTGCCCGGACACCACCAGGAAACAAGCTGGCAAAGGTACTTGGTCTTAAGATTATTCAATTGCCTCACCCATTTAACATAATTAACATTAACATTTATCTCACAAATGGAATTCACTTCACTCAAAACAGATCTCACATTATATGTGCATTTTATCCAATACAATACATATTGACATTTGCAAATTATAAATCCTTTTACACATATAATATTCAATTACAGAGGACCATAACAGTGGCGACACTCTGTTGTCACAGAAGCCCACAGAGCGTACCAGCAAGACAGCAGATCTGCCTCTAAGAAGGCAACCTTCAACTCCATCAAAGAAAAGGTGCAGGCAAAGCTCAGAGAGATGCAAAACTTCTGGCTCAGCAAAAAGGCAGATGAAATACAGCAGTATGCTGACAGCAACAACTCCAAACGCTTCTACGATGCCCTTAAGACCATCTATGGGCCTCAGTCTTCTGGAACATCACCACTGCTCAGTGCTGATGGGTCCACTCTCCTCACCGACAAGAACGCAGTCCTGGAAAGATAGGCAGAACATTTCAGCAGTGTCCTGAACAGACCTTCATCCATCAATGCAGAAGCCATCACTTGCATGCCCCAAGTAGAGATGAACACATCTCTGGCAGAACCTCCAACGGAATCAGAAGTCCAAAAAGCGATCAAACTCCTTTCGAACGGCAAAGCACCAGGCTCTGAGTCCATCCCAGCTGAACTCTACAAGGCAGGAGGACCAGTTCTAATACAGAAACTCACTGAGCTCTTTCAAACCATGTGGCAGCAGGAAGTTATCCCCCAGGAGCTCAAGGACGCCTCCATTGTCCATCTCTACAAGAGAAATGGAAACAGGCAGTCCTACGACAACCACCATGGTTGTCGCAGGACTGCAATTTCTCTCCTCGCAGTCACCGGCAAGATCCTTGCAAGAGTCCTTCTCAACCGCCTCATTCAGCACATGGAAGGCAATCACCTGCCGAGGGCCAGTGTGGCTTCAGAGAGGGTCGTGGAACTGCTGACATGATCTTTGCTGGATGCCAACTTCAGGAGAAGTGTCAAGAGCAGAACAGGGACCTCTACACAACATTTGTAGATCTGACCAAGGCTTTTGATACCGTCAGTCGTGAGGGGCTGTGGAAGATCATGGCAAAGTTCAGCTGCCTGGACAAGTTCATCAGCATGGTGCGCCAGTTCCACGACGGCATGCTTGCTCGAGTACAGGACAATGGAGACTCCTCTGAAGCTTTCCCAGTCACCAACGGGGTCAAGCAGGGCTGTGTACTCACGCCCACACTTTTCAGCATGATGTTCACAGTCATACTGTCTGATGCTCCTGCAAAGATGAAGAAAGCACCATCAGGATCAGGTACAGGATGGACAGCAGGGTCTTCAACCTGCAGAGGCTCCAAGCCAAAACCAAGGTGGAAGGGGACTTAGAGTGTGACTTCCTGTTTGCAGATGACTCTGCACTCAACGCCGCTACAGAGGCCCCGATGCAGCAGAGCATGAACTGCTTCTTCACTGCTTGCGACAACTTTGGGCTCACAATCAGTAAAAAGAAAACTGAGGTCCTGCACCAACCCGCACTGCAGAAGACTTACGTGGAACCAGCCATCACTGTCAACAGGGAGACCCTCAAGGCTGTCGACAAGTTCACATACCTTGGCACCACACTCTCCAGGTCTGTCGACATCAACGACGAGGTCAATTTGCACATTGCCAAGGCAAACTCAGCATTCGGACGGCTATGTGCAAAAGTGTGAGAAAGGAGAGGCATCAGGCAAACCACAAAACTGAAGGTGTACAAGGCAGTTGTCCTGCCTTCCCTACTGTACACCTGGAAGACCTGGACAATCTACGAGTGCCATGTCAGAAAGCTAAACTGCTTCCACCTGAACTGCCTCAGAAAGCTCCTGAAGAACACCTGGCAAGTCAAAATCCCTGACACAGAGGTCCTCTCCCGAACTGAGCTGCCTAGCATCCACACCCTGCTCAAGAGAGCCCAGATTAGGTGGGCTGGCCATCTTGTTCGTATGCCTGACTCACGCCTACCAAAGACGCTGTTGTAAGGTGAACTAGCAGAGGGCAAGCACTCACAAGGTGGTCAGAAGAAGCACTACAAAGACACTTAAGGCACTTTTCCACTAGGGTCAGTACGGTACGGTTCGGGACGGGACGGTACAGTTCGGCCCCGCTTTGTTTTTCCACTGCACTAGGTCCCATTTGAAGTGGGTGGGAATATAGTTACAGGGAGGCGGCGCAACCCTCTCCCCCCGTTACATAAAACCAGCGTAACTGGCGTAAAACAAGCGTAATGTTACGCAAAACACAAGCTGGCAGGTTACGCAGCGTCTGCCTTCTCTGTCTTTTTTTGCCTGAATAAATGCAAAAAAAGAGAACGGAAAGCAGAGGTGGTGAAACTACACACTCTGGAAAAGTACTTGACCATTTAGGAATCCATAGAGCAGTATAAAGGAGAAGCCATGAGGATACAAACAACATCACATATCAAGGTAAGCTAATGATTGCTAATGCTACTTTGCTTTTAAGTCCACCGTACAACATTGTAATGTCGGCAAGTTATCGACATTAGGTGCTAAAATATGTGTATTCTCTGTGTGTGTGTTTCAGATGGCTCTCTTGTGGCAAAAATATTGCTTCAAACGTTGGGGGTTAACGTTCAACACAGTGATGTGACTCCAACTTCACAAACGCAAAGTGGCTATAATGTCTGTAGAAATGTTTAGCTTCTGATCTGTGTCAAAATCATGGAGAGACTGTTGAGACATGGAATTTATCTGCTCCAGCCAGTGGTGTCTTGGCAAAACATGGATCAGGTGCCATATTGTAGCATACAAGCTGTTAAATATATATTTCAACAGGTAAACAGTACTGAGTTGGGCATAAGATATATTTAACAATTATGATGCATTTTAAGCCAAAACAAATGGATCTAGGATTAAAAGTAATTAAAATAATGCAGTCGCAAGGTTACATGGAGAAATACGTGGATTAACTGGAAATATATCGTATTGAGTATTGCTGACTACATGTAAATACTGTATAAATACATATTCTCTGCATCAACAGTGAACTATACATGTATCCATGTAGTACTGTCCTGGGAATTTTGACAATAAACCTTTGTACTTTTGCAGATGTCTCTATTTTGTTTTACAGTCTTCAGCAAATAATTGTTTTGGTTACTTTTCTTAAAAATGAGCCATTATTTTCAAAATCACTGATAAATGGTTTGTACTGTTGACTCTTTTCCCACCTTAACAGCCAAAAATAGAAAATCATGATGCAAACACATAAATCACTAAATTGCTTATTCCAATCAGCAGCAGATTACAGATTATTTAGAATGTGCAAAATTCAAACTGTAAAAAAAAAAAAAAAAACTGGAACGGGTCACACACGCCGGCCACGCTGCCTCACTGAGAAGCAACTGGTCAGCCCCTTGTACTGGTCCTGGTTCAGCAGATCTTCAGCCTGCATCTCTGTAAATAGTGAAGCAAGGTCTGGTTTGGGTGGATCGTTTTCCCCTTGCCTAGATGAAAGACAGAAATGGGTGGTGGTGTGGTCTATATTAATCATATATCCCATAACCTACATATGTATAAGCATGTGAGAATGTTTGGTGATTACATATGTAAAGCGACTTCACACCTCAGAACAGGACAAAAGGTCTCAACCGCCAGTGAAGATCAAAGAGCATCCGAGGCGCTGCGGTGGAGACCAGATAGGTCGCCCTGACCTCCCAGGGCCAGGTGGAGGGGTACGAAGACAAAAGAGGGGGATTAAGATAATCAGGGATGTCAGCTTTGATATGCATGTCTTTTGTTATGTGTGAGTATAAGTACGTAGAGCCGAATGTGTTCGCTGTCTTACTTCTTCTGCTGCTACACTAGATGAGACTTGTTAGAGGAGCGAAGCTGATAATAAACTTTGGTTTATAAGTCACAT
This sequence comes from Pholidichthys leucotaenia, assembly GCA_020510985.1. Classification (NCBI taxonomy): domain Eukaryota; kingdom Metazoa; phylum Chordata; class Actinopteri; order Cichliformes; family Pholidichthyidae; genus Pholidichthys; species Pholidichthys leucotaenia. Next base: position 229,656,025 of record CM035836.1, read on the forward strand.
CGCCTCGTTATTCCAAGCTCTTCTACACTGGTGACCCTGACGCGAGGATGGACCAGAGGCATTCCCCCGCGATCGACTCATCTGTGGCGACCCAGGCAGACGCCGGCGCCCATGCAGACAGGGGAACAGATGGACGACGTTCCCCCACGGCAGAAGTGACAGAGAGGGCTCAACCGAGCACCAGCGCCGCTGCGAGAGCCGAAGGAAGGCACTCTCACCCTGCAGACACATCAGGGACGGCCCACACAAACGCCGTCACCGTCAAGCTGCCGGACTTCTGGCAGGAAGACCCGACCTCGTGGTTTCAGCAAGCTGAAGCCCAGTTTGCACTTGCGGGCATAACGGCTGACGATACAAAGTTTTATCACATCGTCGCCAAACTCGACGCCGCCACTTCGAGATGTGCGCGGAGCATAATCCAGCGGCCGCCGGCCCAGGACAAATATAGAGAACTGAAAGCGACCATCGTGGCGAATTTCGTCCCCTCTGCTGAGGAGAGAGCCGAGAGGATCCTGGCGGTCTACGACCACAGAAGATGCAGACCCAAGGCCCTCATGGAGGACTTGCTGCAGCTCAAAGAAGAGGACAATGACAACTTCCTCTTCCAATTTATATTCCTCAGTACGCTGCCGCCACACATGAGAGGGACGCTTGCCAACATGCGATGCAGCACCCAGCAAGACTTCCGCATGCTGGCTCGCAAAGCGCAGCAACTCGTCAACGCCTGCAGGGAACAGACACCCACAGCAGCATCCGCAGACCTCGACGCCGATGTCCGGAGCCACGGGGAGCCACAAACCACTGAGCAGAATCCGCCCGCCATGGCAGCGACACAGCCAAGACGTAACAGACGGAGCGACTTCTGTTATTACCACCACCGCTTCGCCGAGAAGGCTTACAAATGCGTTCCCCCCTGCAAATTCACGATTTCGGGAAAACGCCAAAGCCGAGAACCGTTAACAGCGGCAGTTCTCAGCGAAAAAAGCAAGCTTCTATATGTGACGGACGGACACACCGGCAAGCAGTTCCTCATTGACACGGGAGCTCAACTGAGTTTTATCATGCCCTCCCAAGCAGACCGGGCCATGGGCCCCCGGGGCAATGGAGCGGTGGCAGCCAACGGCTCCATCATCAACACTTATGGCAAAAGGAACCTGCCCCTCCGCATCCATGGCCGCAACTACAGATGGACATTTGTTGTAGCGGCGGTGAATTTTAACTTGTTGGGCGCAGACTTTTTGTGTGCACATGGGTTATTGGTCGATCTAGCGAACAGACGCTTGGTTAATGCATTGTCCTTTGCTTCTATTCCCTGCTCAGCTCGAGTTTCTCCACCACCCGTGCAGGCCAGCGTCACTACAGCAGGAGATAAGTTTGATCAACTCCTCACCCAATTTCCAGCACTCACAATTCCCAAATTCTCAGCTACAGTGGCTAAGCACGGGGTCGAACACTTTTTTCCCACAACGGGCCCACCCGTATTTGCCAAAGCTCGGCGCTTAGACGTGACCAAGCTCGCCATAGCTCGGGACGAGTTTACCACCCTTGAAAAACTAGGCATTATCAGGTGCTCAAAAAGCCCCTGGGCGTCACCGCTTCACATGGTCCCGAAATCCGACGGTTCTTGGAGACCGTGCGGCGATTACCACGGATTAAACAATGCGACAGCGCATGACCGCTACCCAATTCCTCACATCCAAGATTTTTCACTACATCTGGCGGGTGCATGCATTTTTTCAAAAATAGACCTGGTCCGCGGCTATCACCAAGTCCCCGTTCGAGCAGAAGACATTCCTAAAACAGCTGTAATAACCCCCTTCGGTCTTTTTGAATTTTTGCGGATGCCTTTTGGTCTCAAAAGCGCTGCTCAATAGACTTACACAATGGTCCCCTCCGGCATACAACTAGGAACTTACCGGTCGCTATGGAGGGTGAGAATATGTATGGGCACATAATCATACCATGTAGGATAACTAAGTAGACGGTTATGCTGTTTCATTCCATCTAGCAACAATGCTCTGCACTGTGTGTGTTTATATATTTACATATTTATTCCATCTAGCTACAATGCTCAGCACTGGGTGTGTTTATATATTTATATATCTACATATTATTCCATCTAGCTACATTGCTCCGCACTGTGTGTGTTTATATACTTGCATATTTATTCCACCTAGCTGCAATGCTCCGTACTGTGGGTGTTTATATATTTACATATTTATTCCATCTAGCTACAATGCTCTGCACTGTGTGTTCATATATTCATATATTTATTCCATCCAGCTACAATGCTCTGCACTGTGTGTCTGTGTGTGTGTGTATATATATATATTTTATAGTAATACGTACATATGTATATTAGCTGCTCTTGCTTGCTTGTTTTTTTTTTTTTTTTTTTTTTTTTTTTCTTGCCTTCTGATTGTTGCTCTGAGTGTTGCTATCCCTGTGCTGTTGCAATCCTGGAATTTCCCCGTTGTGGGACTAATAAAGGCTTATCTTATCTTATCTTATCTTATCAAACCTTTCAGCGGATGATGGACGCGGTATTACGCGACCTCCCCTTCGTGTTCGTCTACATCGACGATATGCTGGTAGCCAGCTCGTCTGAGGAAGAACACGAACAGCATCTCACTATGGTTTTTCAGAGACTAGAAGAGCACGGGTTAATAATCAATCCAGCCAAATGCAAATTCGGCGTGTCACAAATTGATTTTTTGGGACATAGAGTTTCACCGAAGGGGGCAGTCCCACTGCCAGACAAAGTTCGCGCAGTAAAAAGTTTCCCACGGCCACAAATGGTCAAATCGCTGCAGTAATTTTTGGGAATGGTTAATTTTTACAATCGTTTCCTCCCCCGCGCAGCTCAGCTCATGCAGCCCCTATATGACGCGCTCAGAAAACAAAAACCTTCCAACGCGGTCGAATGGACCCCGGAGCGCGAACGCGCCTTCGCGGAAGTAAAAAGTGCCCTAGCTAACGCCACATTGTTGGTTCACCCTGATCCCTCGGCCCGCATTGCGCTAACCACAGACGCTTCAGACCTGGCCATAGGGGCAGTTGTAGAACAACACGTCGGCGGAATCTGGCAACCTTTGGCATTTTTCAGCAAATCGCTAAACCAAACTGAGCGTAAATACAGCACTTTTGACAGGGAGCTGCTAGCGCTTCATTTATCCATCCGCCACTTCCAGTTCTGGTTGGAGGGTCGGCGTTTCACGGCTTTTGTAGAGCACAAACCGCTCACCTTTGCGATGGTTAAAATTTCCGAACCGTGGTCAGGCAGGCAACAAAGACAACTAGCTGCAATTTCAGAGTTCACCACAGACATTCGACATGTGGCAGGCAAACTTAACATGGTAGCAGACTGCCTCTCTCGCGCTGTGACATCGCCAGAGCGCGAGGAGACAGATCACACTACCTCAGCCGCAGAACTCTTCGCCAACGCGGACACATATGCAGCCCCAATCCACGTAGGGATAGATTACGCAGCCATGGCGGAGGAGCAAAGTAGTGACGCCGACATGCGCGCACTCCTGTCTGGACCAACAGGGTTAAGGCTGGAGGAAAGGGGTTTACGCGACGGTGTCCCCCCCTAATATGCGACATCTCAACCGCCCAACCTCGCCTGGTAGTCCCAGCTGCATGGCGCCGCCGTATTTTCGACTCAATTCACTCCCTCGCGCACCCGGGTGTGCGCGCTTCGGTTAAAATGGTCGCCGAAAAGTTTGTGTGGCCCGGCCTGCGCAAAAACATAAAAGAATGGGCAAAGACTTGCATTTCTTGTCAACGCGCCAAAGTACACAAACACACAAAAGCCCCTCTGGAGCCTTTTCGAATCCCAGCTAGAAGGTTCGACCACGTTCATGTCGACCTCGTGGGACCACTACCTTCCTCCCAAGGTTTCACACATCTGTTAACAATGATAGACCGTACTACGCGCTGGCCTGAGGCGGTCCCTCTGGCGTCAACCACAGCGGAGGAAGTCGCTCGCGTTTTTTTGACAAACTGGGTGGCACGTTTCGGCGTCCCATCGGACATCACGTCCGATAGGGGGCCTCAATTTGTCTCGGAGCTTTGGTCAGCCATGGCCAGCAGCCTAGGAGCGACAATTCACCACACCACCGCTTATCACCCTCAGGCTAATGGGTTATGCGAGCGTTTTCACAGATCTTTAAAGGCCGCCCTCAGAGCCTCACTAACGGATACAAATTGGGTAAATAAACTCCCCTGGGTTTTATTAGGGTTGCGTGCTGCGCCTAAAGAGGATCTAGACGCCTCCCCAGCAGAATTAGTTTTTGCACAACCTCTCAGGCTCCCAGGTGAATTTTTACCAGAGAACCCAGAGCCAGGGCATCTTCCAGCCCCGAGGTTTTTAGGCAGCAACGGCCCTGACACTCTCCCCAGACCGGCACATCATTCCTTTCCGCGGGTTTTTGTTCCCCAAGCTTTAAAAAACGCTGAATTCGGTTTTTTTTTTTTTTTTTGTAACTTAGATTTTTATTCATTTTTCATAATATATATTGCATTCAGATCACAGTCTACATTTAAAAACAAAGGGGCTAGAGTAAGAAAGAAAAAAAGGAAAAAAAAAAGGGGGGGGCAAATGTCGGAGCATCAAGTTTTTTTTTGTTTTTTTTTTATTTAAGTTTTTGTAAAGGGTATACAGGTCGTTACAGCAATGCAGTGTTTACATTTTCATCACATGTTCCCTTATTTTCTGATATCTGACAACATTGGAAGATTAATTCTTACAACACCCCTTTTTTTTTTTTTTTTAAAGTGAAAGAAAAAGTGAAATTAAAGAGAAAAAAAAACAAGAAACAAATAAAAAAAAAACCAAACAAACCAGTAAAAAACAAACAAAAAGAAAAAGTAAGTAAATAAAGATAAAAGAGCATCTGAGTAGTGTTGGAACAAAGAGCGGAACCATTATTGAAATGGTATTTGTCAAAGATTAGATCTAATGGAAGACACATATGCGGTCCAGGGTTGCCAAAAGTTCATGAACACATCCATGTCCTGTCTCAGTGCGAATGTCAACTTTTCCATCGAGTAAATGTCTTGGATCACGTTAGTCCAATCTTCAGGTGTAGGACAGTCCTTCAACATCCATTTTTTAGTTAGAGCTTTTTTGCTTGCCAATATTAAAACATTGAATAAGTATTTTTCTCCTCGTCTTTCCAGTGAGTCCGGTAGTAAACCCAAATACAAAGTTACAAAAGAAAAGGGAACTGTAATTTTGAATATTTTCCCCAATATTGTCTGTACCTTGGTCCAATATTGGTGGATAACTGGGCATGACCAAAACACATGAAAATGATTTGCAGTCTTTTCACCACACAAGCGCCAACAGTTCAATCCCTTATGGGTAAATTTGTTTTGTGCAGGTGTTCTGAAAAATCTTGCCAAGTTTTTCCATCCAAATTCTCTCCACTGCAGGGATGAGGTACTTTTCCATTGCTGTTTATTTAGCTTTTCCCATATTTCCAGTTGTAAAGTGAAATTCCCCTCTTTTTCCCATCTCTCTTTTATATAAGATGTGTTGTCTCCTTTTAAGTCTTGAAGACCTTGGTATATTTTAGAAATGTATCTGATCCCTGGGATCCCTTTATATGCCATTAAGAAGACCTTCAGAACACCTGACTGGGCCCTTTCCAAAACCTCCTTTTTAAGTATATTGTTTATGTGGTGTCTAAGCTGGAAGAACCTGTAAAGGTCTTGATTTATTAGGCCTTGTTTTTTCAAATCTTCAAAACTTCTTAAGATTTGCCCTTTAAAAAAATCGTAATATTTTATCAGCCCTTTCTCCTTCCACTTATTAAATCTGGTGTCTGTTTTATTTGGAGTAAAGTCCTGATCATAGGCGATCCATTGCAGAAGTCGATAGGGCTCTTTAGTTTGATTCTCTCTGACTATCTTAAACCAAATTTTTAGCGGGGTCTCTATCCACGGGTTAGTGTTATTCAAAAGCTTAGGTAAGACATTGTTCCCTATTATCGCCTGTAGGGGGATGTCACTTGTTATTTGGCATTCGATCTCCTTCCATTGTGCAGTGTAGACTGGGTTACATATCTCTACTAAAGTTTTAATTTGTGCGGCTTTAAAGTAGTCCCTGATATTTGGCAGCGCGAGCCCACCTTTGTCTTTGTTTAGCTGTAGGGTTCTATATCTGATTCTAGGTCTCTTGCCCTGCCATATGAATCTTGAGATCCTTCTGTCCAGCTCCTGCCATGTTTTTTTGGGAGGTTCTACCGGTATTGTTTGGAAAAGGTATAGAAGACGTGGAAGTATATTCATTTTGACTGCTTCAATTCTTTTTGCAGTACCCAAGAATGGTATCATATTCCATCTTGCTAGGTCAGATTTTATTTTTGTCACCAGTGGATCATAGTTTAGTGATATAATTTTGTTGAGTTGTTTCGGGATATTGACCCCTAGATATTTCATAGATTCCGACTCCCAGTTAGTTTTGAGTTTGCTTAGTGAATAATGATTTGGGTCATAGTTGAATGTTAAAACTTGGGTTTTATGCATATTTAATTTGTATCCCGATAAATCTCCATACTCTGAAAAAACTGAGGTTAGTTCTGGTAAAGAAGTGTCCGGCTGCCCTAGGTATATTAAAATGTCATCAGCAAAGAGTGCTATTTTATGTTCCTTCTGACCAAGTGTAATACCTTGAATTTTTTGGTTTTGTCTTATCCATTGGCTCAGAGGTTCTATGAAGATTGCAAAGAGCAGTGGAGACAGGGGGCAGCCCTGACGACATCCTCTTTCCAGTTCAAAAGATGATGATAAATTACCGTTAATCCTTATTTTAGCTGTTGGTTTTTTATATAATGCCTGTATAGTTCTAATGAAGTTGTTATGAAAATTGAAACTGGATAAGATTCTATATAGAAAAGACCAGTCAACCGAATCGAATGCTTTTTCAGCATCTAATCCCAATATGACTGCATTTAAGTTATATTTTTTTATATGATGAATTATGTGTAAAGTGCGTCGAATGTTGTCTTGTGTCTGTCTTTGTCTTATAAAACCTGTTTGGTCTAAATGAATTAGGTCTGTCAGTATATTTTCTAACCTTTTGGCAAGGATAATGGTAAAAAGCTTATAGTCCTGATTTAGTACACTGATTGGTCTGTAGTTGGAGCACTCTAGTTTATCCTTTTCAGGTTTAGGTATAACTGCAATGACCCCTTCTCTCCAGGAGGGGGGGATTTCCCCTGTGTGGAGGACATAATTAAATGTTTTCAGGAGGAGAGGAGATAGTTGCTGTTTAAAGGTTTTGTACCACTCTGCTGTATAGCCATCAGCTCCTGGGGATTTGTTAGCTTTAAGTTTCATAATTGCTTTTTCCAATTCTTTAGGATGTATTTCTGACAGTAGTGTTTTATTTTGTGACTCCGTAAGTTGGGGAAGGTTTAATGTGTTTAGGAATGCCTCGGATGCGTTTTTATGTTTTTTGTGGGAGTATAAGTTCTTATAGTAATTCTCGAAGTTTTTAAGAATATCCTGAATTCTGAATTTTATTTCCTTTGATACTGGGTCTCTGATTTTGTAGATTGCTCTTTCTGTTTGATGTTTCCTCAATTTATAGGCTAGCAATTTTGCCGATTTACTGCCTGCTTCATAGTATTTTTGTTTCAGAAATGTAAGTTTCTTCTGGATTTCTATTGTGTAGATCTCATTTATTTGGTTTTTTAATTTCCTTAATCTTGAGCGAGTCAGTAGAATGAGTGTTGCCTTTGTGTTCTTTTTCTAGGTTCCTAAGTTCTGACTCTAATGTGGATAGTTTTTCTTGTCTTAGTTTCTTTTGGGTTGCCAGTTTTGCAATAATCTTTCCTCTTATTACAGCTTTACATGCATCCCACAGTATTAAAGGGGATACTTCTCCATTATCGTTATCTTCCAAATATCTGAGAATATCTGATTCCAATTCATCTTTCAATGGTCCTTTCAGGACATTTGAATTTAACCTCCAAGAAAATGTATTATTTGTGTATTTTTGGATATTTAAGTCCATGTAGATCGGACTGTGGTCGGAGAGATCCATCAGTCCTATTTTACATGTTTTTACTCTTCCAATGTCTCTATTAAACATAAAAAAATAGTCAATCCTTGAGTAAGATGAATGTGGAGTTGAGTAAAATGTATAGTCTTTTACACTGGGGTTGAGTTCCCTCCACACGTCACAGATTCCCAGTTCTTTTAGTAGCATCCGAGTCTTCCTGTTTTGGGTGTTATTTTGATGTGGGGAATTACCAGAAGCATCCCAGTATGGATTCAGTCTAAGATTGAAGTCCCCACCACATATCACTAAACCTTGAGCTTTAGTTATCATTAGGTCGAATACATTTTTATAAAATTTCCAGTTAGCCCCTGGGGGAGCATACACATTCAGCAGGGTGATATCTTCTCCCTCTAGCCGCCCAGTTACCAAACTGTATCTCCCTTCTTTATCTTTGTGTTCTGATTTTTTTTCAAATGTAATTTTGGTTGATATCAATGTCGCTACTCCCCTCCTCCTCCCTGATTTATATGAAGATGAAGAGATCATTTTAAACCCTTGTCTACTGAGTTTATTGTGTTCCATGTCTGTTAGGTGGGTTTCTTGTAAAAGTATTATTCCTGCTTTGTCTTTTTTCATTTTGCCTAGAATCTTGGATCTTTTAACTGGATTCAGGATTCCTTTTACATTATATGAAATTATTTTGGTTACACCCTGTTTCTCCATTGTGTTGTTTTGTTTAGTATAACTGTGTGGTGGCCCTCTTTTATGCTACTCAGAAACTGAAAGAACATTAAAAACAAGAAAAACATTAAGAACATAGTGTAAAAAACTTTAAAACAAAAAGCTGTCATAAGAACTTCCTGAGCTGAGGTCTTTTTAAAGACCCTGTAAGAGCCTTGATGGAGTGAAGGCTCTGAGGGAAATTCCTCAAACTCTGTTACGTGTTGAGGGCCCTCTCTTACCACTGAAAGTAGTCCCATGCTTTTAACGTGAGTTTCAGAACCCAATCCAAACTTGTAATGATTTTTTTTTTTTTTTTTTTTCCTTTTATGCCTAAACCCTGTGAAATTGTGTGCACCCTCCCACCCCCATCACATCAAACATTCACGCAAAAACAGTATTTGTTAGTATGAGGAGAACATGTGGATTATTGTCACATTTCTATTTTAACAAGTTTTTTTTTTTTTTTATTACAAAGACTTATTTGTTTCAAATAATATGATTGTTCCATGAAATGTTTTACCACATGCTGAATATGCATCTCCTTTAATGTTTGTTACCTTGTATGAGGGGGGTTGGATGTGCGGATTGATTCAAGAGAAAAAAAAAAAAAAAAAAAAAAAGGGTCGCTATTCCAACCTGAAAACGGATAGTTTATCCGCGACGCTCTGGTGCTGGGTTTCCCGCTGCTGGTCCGTGGATTTTGAAGGTCTTTGTGTTGTCCATGTTTGCGTTTTGATCTTCTCACTCGGGTCTGCTGGGGGTTTAAATAGCGTTACCGGGAGGCCTCTTTTCGCCATGTCAGCTGTTGCTTCTTCCGCCGAATTATAGAGACACGTTTCATCGCCGTAGAAGACCCTTAACTTCGCAGGAAATGGTGTCTGAAAGCGCAATTTCTTCTCTCTTAACACCTTTTTCGCGTCGTTGTATTCCCTGCGCTTTTTAAGGACCTCCGGGGCGTAATCGTGTTCCACGTAGACTTTTCTCTCCTGGTGCATAAATCCTTTTTTCTGCCAGGCCAGTCTTACAACCTCTTGTTTTATTTTGAAATTGGAAAATCTTACCAACACCGAACGTGGGGGCGCTTCCGCCGCCGGCCTAGCGGCTAATGAACGATGTGCCTTTTCTATCTTCAAGTCGGTGGTTTGTGGAATATCCAATTTCTCTCTTAGTAAGGATTCCACGCATTCTGCCATTGAGTTAAAACCATTTTCGGTTCCTTCTATCAGACCATGAATTCTTATGTTGTCTCTTCTTTGTTTTCCTTCTTGGTCGGTTAGCTTAGCCTCTATAGCTGCTTGTCTTTTGCATAGGTCTAGCACAGAATCTTCGAGCACTTTTATTCGATCCTCTGTTTCCAAGATTCGGTTCTCGGCCTGGTCCACTCTGCTGTTTGTCCTTTTCAATTCTTCTCTGAATTCCCGAAATTCGGCCGTAACATCTCGGCGAAATCGTCGTAGCTCCTCAAATAGTGATTTCAGGCTAACCCTTTTGTTAGCTATCACCAGTTCCTCGTGTTCTGAACGGAGATCTTCCAGTTCGGATTCTCCGGCCGATACGTGTCCTGGCCTGGAGAATTTCAGTTTCTTCTGTTTTCCTTTAGACATGATGATTTTGTCTTTTGATTTTCACTCCTCCAAAAATCCGTTAAGTTTGATTTTCAAGGTGTTATCCTAGATTGGGTCTGAGAACTTCAGTGTTAAGCTGCAGTCGCCATGGCGTCCAGACCGGAAGTCCTGAATTCGTTTTTGTTAGGCATGAAGCTTTAAAACCAACCTTCCGCCCACCATACGATGGGCCATTCAGAGTGCTGGAACCTGGTGATAAGCATTTTGTGCTTGATTTAGGGGACAGAAAAGAAACAGTCAGCATTGACAGACTTAAACCTGCCTTCTTGTTGAGAGACGAGCCTGCACGGTTGGCGAGAGCACCTCGGCGGGGTAGACCCCCCAAGAGAAAAGACTCAGCCCCACTGCAGGGAATGAATAATCACTCTCCTCCCCAAGCTGCAGATTCCTTACAGGAAGGTCCCACCAGGACGCCCAAGTGGACCCACAGCAGATTCAGGAGAAGACTTAAACCCAGACGGCACAGGGACTGATGCAAACTACTCAAAAGTTGTTCACTAATTGTGCTGTAACAGTTTAAGACTGACTTGTGATATTACTACGCTGTTATGATTACCACTGAATTCTCTACAGGAGCATAGCTGCTGGAAAGTTTCTTCCTTGTCAAGAGGTGTAGCAGTTAGTATGTCATAATAATTATCTTAAACTGTGAATTTTTCTATTGCCCTTTTCTTAGTCATTTGGGGGGGGGGGCTGTGGTCTATATTAATCATATATCCCATAACCTACATATGTATAAGCATGTGAGAATGTTTGGTGATTACATATGTAAAGCGACTTTACACCTCAGAACAGGACAAAAGGTCTCAACCGCCAGTGAAGATCAAAGAGCATCCGAGGCTCTGCGGTGGAGACCAGATAGGTCGCCTTGACCTCCCAGGGCCAGGTGGAGGGGTACGAAGACAAAAGAGGGGGATTAAGATAATGAGGGATGTCAGCTTTGATATGCATGTCTTTTGTTATGTGTGAGTATAAGTACGTAGAGCCGAATGTGTTCGCTCTCTTACTTCTTCTGCTGCTGCACTAGATGAGACTTGTTAGAGGAGCGAAGCTGATAATAAACTTTGGTTTATAAGTCACATTGCCTCGTTATTCCAAGCTCTTCTACAGGTGGATAATTAAAGCAAGTTTAAAACATATTTGAGAAATGAATGAATCTTTATTTTGGATAGATTAGATTAAAAGAAATGAACAGAATAATAGAACAAAGGGGAAAAAAAAATCCAATAAGGTCAAATTAAAACAGCAACTCCTCGGATTATACAATTCAACATAACTTATCCGAAATGGGTGATGGCTGAAGCCGCAGCTTATATTGCCCACCCATGTTCCATCTAAGAATTCAAAAATAAAATAAAATAAGAGTGATTACAAATCAGAACAAAACCCAAGACAAAACGTGACAAAAACTAATCAACAGCACAACACAGACTGGATATGATAATCCTTATGTGATTTTACATGTCATCTTGTATACACTACCGTTCAAAAGTTTGGGGTCACTTAGAAATTTCCTTATTTTTGAAAGAAAAGCACTGTTTTTTTCAATGAAGATAACTTTAAACTAATCAGAAATACACTCTAATATCTAATATACATTGCTAATGTGGTAAATGACTATTCTAGCTGCAAATGTCTGGTTTTTGGTGCAATATCTACATAGGTGTATAGAGGCCCATTTCCAGCAACTATCACTCCAGTGTTCTAATGGTACAGTGTGTTTGCTCATTGTGTCAGAAGGCTAATGGATGATTAGAAAACCCTTGTGCAATCATGTTAGCACAGCTGAAAACAGTTTAGCTGGTTAGAGAAGCTATAAAACTGACCTTCCTTTGAGCAGGTTGAGTATCTGGAAAAAATTATTATTTCAAATACAAATCATTATTTCTAACCTTGTCAATGTCTTGACTATATTTTCTATTCATTTTACAACTCATGGTGGTAAATAAGTGTGACTTTTCATGGAAAACACAAAATAATTGTCTGGGTGACCCCAAACTTTTGAACGGTAGTGTATATGTTTGGAGTATTTCTTCCTTTAGTTTTTGTTTAAATTGTCCAAGCGTTGTACATGATTTTAATTCAGGTCCAAAAGTGTTCCACAGTCTGACTCCTTGCACTGAAACACAGTGTTGCTTGGTGGTAGTTCTCACTGAAGGTTTTTGAAATATACTGTACATGTTCCTCTGAAATGATATTGTTTCTCCCTTATTTGGAACAACTTTTGGATATTTGCGGGCAGTGACAGATTCTTAGCTTTAAACATTATTACTGCAGTTTTAAAGGCAACCAGATCTTTCAACTTGAGAGCTTTTAATTTAAGAAAAAGTGGGTTTGCTGGTTCCCTGTAAGCAGCTTTGTTTTTTATTCTAATAGCTCTCTTCTGAAGCATAACGACTGGATATATGTTTTATATGTGTTTTCCCATACTTCAGTACAATATGTCATGTATAGGTATTGGTATCCCCTCTGAAGAGCTGGAGCAGGTGGCTGGGGAGAGGGAAGTCTGGGCTTCTCTGCTTGAACTGCTGCCTCTGCGACCCGGACCTCCGGAAAAGCGGTAGAAGATGGATGTCATGTATGGGAGTATTAATGAATGATATAAAGTCTATAGTGTGGGTTGATTCAGCAAATATTTCACTCTGTGCAGTATTGCGATTGATTTGCATATTTTACCTTTAATATAATTAATATGTGACTTCCAAAACAGTTTTTTTATTGATTATTATGCCAAGGATTTTAATTTTGGATACCCTTTCAATCTCTACACCATTTATACTGAGTTTAGATACTGAGTTGTTGTGATGGTGTGAAATAACGTTATCAATAAAAGTTTAGCCACCGCTGTGTCGCCCTGGTATCAAGTGTGGGTGGTGTTTTGTGCTTGTATTGCTAAAATATAAAAGGAAGCACTACAATGGGTCTCAAATATTTGTAATGTGTTCTTTTACTGGTTGAGTTTAAAGATGAAATACTATAGACTACACATATAAACTAAATTCTAATGGTGACTGAACAACTCCCATTCCCCAAGGTGCAAGGTACACTATTATGAATATAACTCATAAAGGATCACAGAAATGATCTGATAAAAAAAATAAATAAACAAGCGGTTTACCTATACTTTAACTTAAAAAGCAAAAGATTTGACTATAAATATGATTGATGTGTTGGTTACCTGTCACAATACTGCTGTCAAAACGTCGCCATTCCGAGCAGATCCTGTTTGGACTCTACAATCAAAATACACACACCTTAAGTTCATACACAGCACAAAAATGCAACATGTAAAAAATACCTTTTTACCCAGGATTACAACTACCTTATTTCATCAGATATTGTCAACACAAGGCAACATACTAAGACGGACGTAGCATTGAGCTAAGTTTTCATCTGTCGACAGTGAACTTTCCACTGCTGGGAAATATAATGTAAAACATGAATATCACGTCACTCACCGTCCTGTATATCACAATAGTCACGGCTTCAACTGCTGAAGTTGGGTGCGTCGCAGCTGTACATTCAATTCAATTCAGGTGGCTGGGTCTAATTCCCGGTGCATCTCCGTCTATTTTCTAGTGCATCTGCTTGTGCTCCCCACTGCAAGCTCAGTCTGTTTCCTTCTGCATTCTCTCATCAGCCGAAACGCACAGAAAACTCTGCTGGACCGCTGTGTTGATTTCTGCTGATTTCTGTTAAGCCATTCTATCATTGTTTTTTATAATATCACTTGTTCACGGGCTCACAGACAAAAAATTGCAAATGGTGGCCAGCCAGCGATTCTGGAAAGTCAGCGTAACGCTCACTCTATGACACTACGCCCGGACCAATCAGTGGCCAGCAGTGGGTTGACGTAACGGTGTTGGTACGCTTTGGACCAGTTCTCGATCAGTGCCGATGAAATAGGAACAGTTCCAATTAAACAGAACCGTAAGGACTTCCGGTTCCTAATGGAAAAGCGGACAAAGGGTGCCGAACCGTACCAAACCATACCAAACTGACCCTAGTGGAAAAGCGCCTTTAAGGCCTCCCTAAAGAGCTTTGACATCAGTCCTGACACCTGGGAGACCCTAGCGCTAGACCAACCAGACTGGTGTAGCCATATTAGCAAAGGTAATCCTGTTCAGCTTCCTTTGAGCTGAACAGGATTGCAAAGGCCCAGAGAAAACATGAGCTTCGCAAGTCCAGAGCCACCCCTGTATCGTCTGCCTGCGCAGACCACCTGTGCCTGACCTGTGGCAGAGCCTTCCGTGCCCGCACTGGACTGATCAGCCACAGCCGGACACACCACACCCAGTCCTCTTCCCTGTGATGTCCTTGGCTGTCATCGAGAATGACAAATGAACAACAACAACAACAAATAGCAGAGAGCATCCATATTCTCTCTCTTTGCCAGATGACTTTGTTGGTGCATACCGTGTGCTGTCATGTAAATATGGATTAATAATAATAATAATAATAATAATAATAATAACTATTATTATTATTATTATTATTATTATTATTATTGGCTGTCAGTTTATAAAATCACTCTGAAAGTGATCCTAACAATATCATCTGCCACTTTCATAATAGTTGAAACTGAAGTGTGAACTTTGCTATCCACTTGAGTAAGAACAATTTTTTTTTAAACTATAATTTTATAGTTTTCTTTATCTTTATCGTGCTTGGTGTGGACAGCCCTTTAGAGATGTTTTTGGCTAGAAATCCTTCCAAAGCTTAAACTCAAGCAGCTTGTTGAAAAATATCTGATAAAAATCTAGCTGAGAAAACTGAGTAATTTAAATAAATTGATCTCTGAGAGTTGAGATGTTGCAGTATCTCACAAAAGTGAGTACACCCCTCGCATTTTTGTAAATATTTCATTATCACTCTATAAATTCAAGAAATCTCTGTCTGCCATGATCATAGGACATCACAGGACGGCCTATGATGTCTGCCTAATGACCTATGATGATCCTATGATGTCAGGCATCATAGGACTCGTGATGCCATCAGAAAGATATGATGTCTATATGACATCAAATAGACATAGCACTTCATAGGACGCCCTATGATGTCTGCATGATGCCTTTATGATGTCATATAGACCATCACTCACAATGCCTACACTAATGTGTCTTTATGATGTCATATGGCTCAAAATTGGCAAGGTGAATAAGTCACAGGGCCAGTCTTTACAGCACGTTGGGATTTTCTGCACAGCACATTTCTTCGGCCATGGCCAATTCTACATTGCCGCGAGCACAATTGCCAAATCAAGCAGTCTTCGTATTCTTGCTCAAGATGAAGAAACTAAGCAAAAGCGTCACTTTCTGAGCATCCATCCATCCATTGTCTTCCGCTTAATCCTTTTCAGGTCGTGGGGGGGCTGGAACCTATCCCAGCAATGTGGTTTTTAAAGAGGTGCTGACATGGTAAAAATGTGTAACCTTGAAGAATTCCAGTCTACACTACAAATGTGTAAAATGCCAAGCAAAGTGCTGATTTTCTCCGGATACTTTGGTTTCTTGGTTTCTATGGGCATGCATGCACAGGCCTTCCTGAACAGGGTTGAAAGCCACTTTTTGCTCAGATCTATTTTCATGATCCTGTCCATGAACTGGAATTATGACACACCTATCCCTCTTGGTTTCTATGGGCATGCACGGGCCTTCCTGAACAGGGTCGAAAGCCTCTTTTTGCTCAGATCTATTTTCATGACCCTGTCCATGAACTTGAATTACGACACACCTATCCCTCAACCAGTGGTCTGAACGAAGAAGAAGAAGAAGAAGACCCACCAGATGGAGAGCAATAGAATGAGGAGAACTGCTGCACATCAGAAAAGATGCTGTGAAGATGAAACACCTCAGATTACAGCAATACACCGCAGGCATGACTGTGAGCAACACAGCCGTCTGAAACAGGAGGAGACCCTTCAGCAACGGGCATGCAGAAATATTTGCTTATACAGTACTTGGTTTCTACGGGCATGGACAGGTATGCACGGCTATGTATTAGTATCTTTTCATGGGAAAACATTGAAGATATGACACTTTGATACAATGTAAAGTAGTCAGTGTACAGCTTGTATAATAGTGTAAAGTTGCTGTCCCCTCAAAATAACTCAACACACAGCCATTAATGTCTAAACCGCTGGCAACAAAAGTGAGTACACCCCTAAGTGAAAATGTCCAAATTGTGCCCAAAGTGTCAATATTTTGTGTGGCCACCATTATTTTCCAGCACTGCCTTAACTCTCTTGGGCATGGAGTTCACTAGAACTCCACACAGGCTGCCACTGGAATCCTCTTCCACTCCTCCATGATGAGATCACGGAGCTGGTGGATGGTAGAGACCTTGCGCTCCTCCGCCTTCCATTTGAGGATGCCCCACAGATGCTCAATAGGGTTTAGGTGTGGAGACATGGTTGGCCAGTCCATCACCTTTTCCTTCAGTTTCTTCAGCGAGGCGTGTTTGGGGTGGTTATCATCAGAATCAGAATCAGAATCAGATTTATTGCCATTGTTCATGTAGTACACAAACTAGGAATTTGTCTCGGTGCAATGCTACAACATTAAAACATGATAAGATAAAGAGATAAACTAAAAAAAATTAAAAAAAATTAAAAAAAATTAAAGACTAAAACCATGCAATAAGTGTAGAATAATAATAAATAATAATAATAATAATAATAATAATAATAATAATAATAATAATAATGAGTAATACTAGTCACAGCAGTTTTAAATAAATTAGCAAGTAGCAGATGATGTGCAGTTGATAATGCAACAGAAAAACAGTGATGAATGACATGAGTCTGGTTGAGCTGCTGTATATAGTGCACGAGAGTCAATAAGTCACTTAATGTTCAGCAGTCTGATGGCAGAGGGGAAAAAGCTGTTCATGTGCCGGGAGGTTTTAGTCTGAATGGACCGAAGTCTTCTACCTGAGGGGAGGGGGGCAAACAGTACGTGACCAGGGTGTGAAGGATCGGCCATGATCCGGCCTGCACGCATCCGGGTCCTGGAGATGTACAGATCCTGGAGAGATGGGAGCTTGCAGCCGATCACCTTCTCAGCAGTGCGCACGACGCGCTGCAGCCTTAGTCTGTCCCTGACAGTAGCTCCTGCGTACCACACGATTATGGAGGAGGTGAGGATGGACTCGATGATGGCCGTGTAGAACTGCACTAACATCTTGGTGGGTAGCTTGAGCTTCCTCAGCTGCCGCAGAAAGAACATCCTCTGCTGGGCCTTTTTGATGAGGGAGCTGATGGTTGGCTCCCACTTGAGGTCCCGGGTGATGGTGGTGCCCAAGAAGCGGAAGGAATCTGCAATGGTGATGGGAGAGCCTGTGATGGTGAGGGGGGGCAGGGGGGTTGTGACTTTCCTGAAGTCCACAATCATCTCCGCTGTCTTCAGAGCAATGAAGACAAGCATCATGTTGGAATACTGCCCTGCGGCCCAGTTTCTGAAGGGAGGGGATCATGCTCTGCTTCAGTATGTCACAGTACATGTTGGCATTCATGGTTCCCTCAATGAACTGTAGCTGTCCAGTGCTGACAGCACTCATGCAGGCCCAAACCATGACACTCCCACCACCATGCTTGACTGTAGGCAAGACACACTTGTCTTTGTACTCCTCACCTGGTTGCTGCTACACACACTTGACACCATCTGAACCAAATAAGTTTATGTTGGTCTCATCAGACCACAGGACATTGTTCCAGTAATCCATGTCATTAATCTGCTTGTCTTCAGCAAACTGCAGGCTTTCTTGTGCATCATCTTTAAAAGGGGCTTCCTTTTGGGATGACAGCCATGCAGACCATTTTGATGCAGTGTGCAGCGTATGGTCTGAGCACTGACAGGCTGACCCCCACCCCTTCAACCTCTGCAGCAATGCTGGCAGCACTCATACGTCTATTTTCAAAAGACAACCTCTGGATGTGACTCTGAGCATGTGCACGCAACTTCTTTGGTCGACCATGGCGAGGCCTGTTCTGAGTGGAACCTGTCCTATTAAACCACTGTATGGTCTTGGCCACCATGCTGCAGCTCAGTTTCAGGGTGTTGGCAATCTTCTTATAGTTTAGGCCTGTTACGACCCGAGCGTCGATCTTGTCCGCGCTCGGGCCATATATCATCTCTGCCGGCATTGACAGCTGTGGATTACATTCTGGCTCCACCGGGCTCTTATTGTGACAGCACTCGGTGGGGTTTCCAGCTGTCAAGGTCGATCAGCTGTTCGGCATCACTGCTCGTTAGCGACCGGCTTTATTAGCAGGCGCTGGCAGCAGTTGGGTGCTGGAGTATCGTCAAACATTCCTGATCCTCGTTCATGTCAGGTTCGTGTTTATATTCTTCATGTTCATGGTTAAGGTCGTAGTGGCTGGGGTTAGCCCTACGATCCCTTGTATTCTGTAGTGTGTGTTTTTGCCCACAGCGGCTCACAGCTTTGTGTTCTCGTCTTGCCTTTGTTAATTAAAACACCTTTGCAAAACTCACTGGAGACTGTTGCCGTCTTATGGTGGCCCATGAGGGTCACCGCATGACAAGGCCATCTTTATGTAGAGCAACAATTTTTTTTTTCAGATCTTCAGAGAGTTCTTTGCCATGAGGTGCCATGTTGAACTTCCGGTGACCAGTATGAGAGAGTGTGAGAGTGATAACACCAAAGTTAACACACCTGCTCCCCATTCTTACCTGAGATCTTGTAACACTAACGAGTCACATGACACCAGGGAGGGAAAATGGCTAATTGGGCACAATTTGGACATTTTCACTTAGGGTGTACTCACTTTTGTTGCCAGTGGTTTAGACATTAATGACTGTGTGTTGAGTTATTTTGAGGGGACAGCAAATTTACACTGTTATACAAGCTGTGCATTGACTACTTTACATTGTATCAGAGTGTCATATCTTCAGTGTTGTCCCATGAAAAGATATAATGAAATATTTAGAAAAATGTGAGGGGTGTACTCACTTTTGTGAGATACTGTATTTTTTAATAACCAATATTTTTTAATAACCAATTATAAGTTGTTTATAAAGCCATGTTGTACGTTGGTTTCTTTGAAAGTTCTCACATTTGAGAGGTTTCACAGTGACTTCACTGTGGGTTCAGGATGCTGAGTGGAAGTGTGGTGTTGCGAGGGCTGCAGCATTATAGGTCAATGACAGGAAGTGGAAAGAGCGCCTGTGACGGTCTAACTCTTGCTGAGTGCCTATTTGTCAGACGAGAAGACACACAGACCAACATCCTATATGGTAAACCAGAAACTTTTAGTCTAAATGCCTGTTCAGCTGCTCTGTGTTTGTTTAATTTTCACAATCTTGGAATTGCAGTATTTACAACAGACAAAAAAAGCACTTGGTTATGCATAATGCCTTTCATCATATCTAATTAAGAGTAATGCTGCACCACTGAAGCCAGGAGGTATCCCAGTCACAATTTCAGTTTTGGTCCACAGGTCACAGTTTACAAATGCTTATATGCAACAACTGCTACCTCCCTTTACACAACCCTTTTGCAGTTGCACATATTTACCTCCGCCAAAGGGGGAGGTTATGTGTTCATCGGCGTTGGTTTGTCTGTTTGTCTGTTTGTTAGCAAGATAACTCAAAAAGTTATGGACGGATTTTCATGAAATTTGCACAGATTGTCAGAAATGGGGTATCCTACAGATGATTAGATTTTGGTGGTGATCCGGATCACCGTCCACAAGAAAACCGCCATTACGCAAAATGCCATTTTCGTGAATAACTACTGAACCACTAATCCTATCATTGTCAATCCAATTGCTAGTCATATGTTTTCATGGTCAAGGAATCTGAAAACGTACACACAAACACTGTATGGGGGGAACTGTGGTGCTAAACCGCCATTACGGAAAATCCCATTTTCGTCAATAACTACTGAACCACTAATCCTATCATTGTGAATCCAATTGTTATTCATATGTTTTCATGGTCAAGGAATCTGAAAACGTACACACAAACACTGTATGGGGGGAACTGTGGCCGCCATTACGGAAAATGCCATTTTCGTCAATAACTACTGAACCACTAATCCTATCATTGTCAATCCAATTGCTAGTCATATGTTTTCATGGTCAAGGAATCTGAAAACGTACACACAAACACTGTATGGGGGAACTGTGGCCGCCATTATGGAAAATGCCATTTTCGTGAATAACTACTGAACCACTAATCCTATCATTGTCAATCCAATTGCTAGTCATATGTTTTCATTGTCAAGGAATCTGAAAACGTACACACAAACACTGTATGGGGGGAACTGTGGCAGTGAACTTAATAACTACTGAACCACTGCTTGCCATATGCTTTCATGGTCAAGGAATCTGAAGACTGTATGGGGGAAATTGTGGTGCTTGGCGGAGGTCTGCGCTCTCCGAGTGCTTTTCTAGTGGTTATTATTGTATACAGAGCACTTGCGGTTCATGTTGTGTGGGGATTTGGCCCTTGGGGCTCGCCGTAGCCGACGCCAGGCAGTTACGTCAGGCAGGCTATGGCCACTATATTGAGCACAAATCTCAATAAAGGTCAGTTTGTTGCTCGGTACAACATGGCTCACGTCTCGCCTTATTAAGACATAACATTTGGCGATGTGGGATTAAACCATGGGGGCGTACGCAAGACCATCTCCTCCGTTCTTGGAGTCTCCGGGTGTGCCAGTTACACTGTGGAGGTGTTCGATGAGTACATTGCCGCAGCTGGCTTGGGTGGCGCCAACGAAACAAGACAAAAGAGCGTGCTGATCCACTGCCTCGGTAAGGAAGGCCAACATGTGTTTTGCACGCTGGGTAACAAGGACTCATTAAAGGAGTGTTTGGACATGATGGACAATTTCTTTGTTGATTACTGCAACATCACTGCATGAAGACAGGTTCTTCGACTGCTGTCAACAAGCTGGTGAGTCCACTCAACACTTTCTTATGGAGCTCCGTAATCTGGCGAGCCTGTGCGCCTTCAGGCCTGTAGAGGAAGAACTAATCCGTGATAAGCTAGCACACGGTATGAGCAACGAGTGGCTTAAAGAGAAGCTAATGCTAACTTCGGATGTCTTCGCGCTGAAGCAATAGAGATGACCAGCCAAATAGAGTCCGTACCCAGCTAGGTTTACAAGTACTGGCTAAAGAGAACCTAGCCACCCAAGCTTCCCCTCCATGTTTGGCAGCTAGCAATGCAGCTAACCCCTCAGGGCAGGCCCCAAAAGGTGGCGGACCATGGCACGGGCAGAAGCGGGAACTCGGGGACTGTGTGGCGGCTGTGGCTATCCTTGTCACTGGGCAGATGTGCCCACGTGCCCCGCTAGGGGGAAAAAGTGCTACAACTGCAGCTGTACTAATCACTGGGACAGGGTTTGCACCACTGCCAACAAGCCAACAGACTCGGAGCCCGTGGGCATGACATCAGTGTGTGTAGGAGGTGCTAAGAAGTGGCAGTTAAAGTGGTACGTTTTGCAGCCTGACGGGGTTGATGTGCCACTTATGGTGGACTCAGGTGCTGGTAAATCCATACTGAGCATGTCCACATTGAGAAGATTTATCCCAAAGAAAGTTATTCAAGTGGGTGCTGTGAAAATGTTTGGCTACGGGCATGCTAAGATTGGCATGGTGGGCACAGCCAGTTTCTCGGTAGCGTGTGGGTAAAAGACTATTCCGGCAACTTGTTGGGAATTGACTTGTTGGGAGAGTTAGGATTCTCATCACGGATCCAGTGGGCTTGACGGTGTTGAGTGTGTCTCCCCGGTGGCAGGCTCGCTGGCTGGCATTGTTTGCGGATCTGGGTTGTGTGAAGGCTTTCAACCACTGCCCGCTCATTGACGTGAATGTAACGGCCAAGATCCAACCGTTACGGCGGTTTCCCCTCACCCTGCGGGACAACGTTATGGCGGAACTAAATAAATTGCTTAAAGCCGGCATTACTGAGAAAGTGGATGCCTCGCCATGGATCTCAAACATCGTGGTGGCCAAGAAGAAGATGGGCAGCATTCGACCGTGCATCGACCTCAGAATGGTTAATAAAGTGATCATCCCGGATAAGTACCCACTCCCCATGATGGAGGAACTCACCGCGATGTTCAGCGGCTCGACAGTGTTCACGAAGCTGGACCTCTGCCAAGGTTATCTGCAGGTGCCCCTTCACCCAGCCAGCCACAACCTGACGGCGTTTGTGACCCACATGGATGTTTTCAGGTACACCTGCATGCCTTTTGATCTGAGCTCGACACCAAGCTGTTTTCAAAAAATTGTGTCTATGATCCTCGCTGGCCTCAGGGGTGTGGTGGTGTACCTGGACGACATCGTGGTCCACGGCGCTGTTATGGATGCCCCTTGCAGGGCATCAATGAGATGCTAGAGACCAACCAGAGAGTTTGTTTGTTTATTAACAAAAGACTACGATGACAAAATAAACAGCCACGTGGGGCAAAAACACGAACATAAACTAAGGCACAAGATAACCGACTACGAGGATAAACTGAGAAGGACAGCAAGGCCAGAGCCTGCGCTGTATAATAAACACTTACAAGAAGACGATCGAAGATGAATCACAGGAAAGACTGGAGCTGGGGAAAGGGACTCCAGTCGCGTGCATGACGGTGCACGGAATTGTAGGTCACAGCGAGGAGTGAGCCTCAGCTGCTCCCTTAAGTGCAGAACGCACCCCAATCACAGAAGGGGAATGTAATTATTGAAATGACATACAGCTGTCACAGCGCCGACCCGGCTTTGATAGCTGGAAGTCCCGCTGTGACGCTGTCACAATAAAAGCCCTGAAGGAGGCCACATCGCCAGTCCCGAAATAAAATGGGAGAACCAGGAAAAAACTGAACAACCCGAGCGTAGATGGAATCAGCACTCAGGCCATAACAGGTGCATTACGGGAAGCACATGATGAACATTTGAGACGGGAAATGGAAGTGCTGCTGATGCACGGGGTCACGCTGAATGGGGAAAAGTGCATCTTCACAGCGGGTTCCATTGATTTTGTTGGGTTCCGGTTAGCGGCTGAGGGTCTGAGCCCCCTACACTCAGAGGCGATCCTGCATCTCCCCGATCCTACGACGCCTGTGCAAATCTCCTTGTTTCTGGGCATGGTCAACTTCTACGGGCGTTTTACTCCCCATTATTCAGAGACTATCAAACCTTTCCGAGCCCTCCTGAAGCAGGATGCTCTGTGGCAATGGACACTTGCTCAGCAGCGATCACTCGACTGAAGTCTCAACTCACCTTTCCGCCGGTGTTGGCCCACTTTGACCCAAAATGGCCAACTTTTGTGACTTCTGACGCATCTGGTTTGGCTGTGGGGGCGGTTATGTCTCAAGTGTAAAATGGTACAGATCGCCCAGTGGCGTACGGGTCGAGGTCCCTCTCGCCAGCTGAACAGAAGTACGCCGTGGGTAAGAGAGAGGCACTCGCATGTGTTTGGGCATGCGAACGGTGGCATATCTACCTCTACAGATGCCATTTTACCCTACGCATGGACCACCGGGCGCTAACAACGCTGCTGGAGACGACTGGTTCGGGACACAGGCCTCTGCTGATCCAAAGGTGGACAGAATGGCTGCGGGCCTACAACTTCACCACCCAGTACACCCCTGGCAAGGAAAACGTAGTGACCTCCTGTCCCGTGCCACGACCAACACCGCACAACCAGACAACAGGGACTCCTTGGAGGTGGATCTGGTCAACACGCTGCACGGACCCCTCCGGGACATGGTGTCTCTCCAGGAGCTTCAGGCAGAGTCAGAACGGGACCCGACGTTGTCGCAGCTTTGCTCAGTCATCGGGGGGGAAGGGGGGGTTGGCCCACGAAGGTGCAGGGTGATCTGGCACCTTTTCACAGGTTCAGGGACAAACTGAGTTGCTGGAATGACATGTGTGTGGCAAGAACACACTGCACGCTGATTCCGGTGTCATTGAGCTCACGCGTCTTGGCTATGCTCCATGAGGGTCATCTGGGGGTAGTCAGGGTGAAACAACACTGCAGGGATTCGGTTTGGTGGCTTGGCGTTGGTACGGACATTGAGACTATGGTTAAGAACTGTGTTCCATGTATGGAAAGTGGAAAGACTGGTGTGCCACCTCCTCCACCTCTGCAACCGTTACTATACCCAGAGGGCCCTTGGCAGCATATCCAGTTGGACATTTGTGGTGAACTACACACAGTCCCCATGAACAGCTGTTTCCTACTGGTGGTATATGATCTGTTTTCTAAATGGTCGGAAGTGTTGCCCACTAACTCGGTCATGACGGATGTGGTCACCGGTTTCCTCTCGTCGCTGTTCGCCAGGAGGGGGGTTCCATATGCCATCACAATGGACAATGGCTCACAGTTCACCTCTGGGGGTTTGAGGAGTTTTTGGGAGAAAGGGGCATGGAGCACATCAGAACCACGTTTTACCACCCACAACTCAATGGGGGTGTAGAACGTTTCAATAAGACTCTGAAAAATGGTCTGGTAGCCCATCTGGTGGACGGCTTCATGTTCTCTGATGCCCTTCAGAACACACTCCTCCACTACAGAGCAATGGCCCATGCCACGACAGGGTGCTCCCCAGTGAAGCTCATGCTGGGGTGTGTTACAGCTGCCCCTGGACTGGCTGCGCCCCCCCGCGACCTCCCCTCTGGGGGACACCAATCCATCACGAGACCGGGTCGTCACACAACAGCAGAAAATTAAATGGCGTTTTGACAGGAAGCACAGGGCGAGGGCCCATGGACTTGATGTGTCGGACTGGGTCAGGATCAAGCACCCCAACCGTACGCATAAGCTTCAGCCTTTCTGGACGGGACCCCTGCAGATTGTAAAGTGGCTTGGCCCGAACACATTCTGGCTCTTGGATTTGTCACGGTGGCATTCCAGCCAACTCAGGAAGTTGTTGCCAGTCCAGGGTCCAGGAGCTGCAGCGGATGTGACTGATGAGAGTTGGGACTTGCCTGAAGGGGGTGTTGAGGACACTCAGGTGCGGCTGACAGAGCCTGGAGCAGATCCTCGTCTGGTGAGGCACTCGGCTAGGACATGTCAGAGGCCCAGACACCTCGATGACTTTCTCCTCATAGACACCAATTTCTGGGTCGAGAGGAAGAGCTGAGGACCCCAAGACAGAGGATGATGACGAGAAGGACAATTCTGCCATCACGGATTATTTGTGAACACAATGTGCTACCGATAATGCATAAATCATACATAGCTCACCACACATAGGTAGGAGTGTGAGACTTATAGTGTTCCTGCGTTATTTATTCCCATCATGTTAATTACAGTTAGGTAGTCAGGATAATTGTGAAGGTTAGAAGCTCTAGAAGCCTGAATACAACAAGTATGGATAAGGATGTCTCCTGACTTTGAACAATTTTGTCTGCTACCTACTCACAGTACAACACATAGGTCTCATCATTCAGCTCACTTTTAACACACCCACATAGGTCCCATTACCCAATACACTCACCACAACACAACCACTGCTTGTAGATTGCATATAGTGGACAACCACACACTCAAGGCTAATGGGAGATAACTTACAACAGCACATGATTAACTACAGATGTAGTGAATAAGGATAAAACGGTACAGACTCCAGCCATTGTGCTGGCAACCCCTCAGGCCATTATTGGTCCTGCCCCGGCTAAGCCCTTTGTATCGGCACTCGAGCAAAGGTGTATGGTACAGTGAAGCTGCATGTCGGAGGGCACCAGACCATCACGACGTGTGCCTGTGACGTAGAAAAAGGTCGTAGGGCGAGTGACTGTACAACTTCAGTCCCTAGAAGAAAAATGGACTGGTACCCAAGCGCATCCACCGCACCTCCAGCATCCGGGGTGGAGCCAGGAGCTCGAGCCTTACCAACACCACCATCTCTACCTCTGTCCAGCAACAGGGGGGTAGCATCCCTGAGACAGCATCACTGAACTATTCACTGGCTGGACTGGATGTTATCTATCCTCTGCTGCATCCACCAGACTGTCCTATAGACCTCATGAGACGAGATGTGCCTTAGAGCATGGGCACAGAGTTGTTTCGCTTCTAATGGTACCGGTGTGTGTCAACAAGATGGGACTGTGCTCCCCAGCTGCGGATACAGGAAGCAGACACAGAGGAAGGTCAAACCTCTGTCGCAACCGTGTGATGACTGCAGCTGAATGATGCAAGCCCTGGCAAGGGTCAACCGGTGGACAAAAGTTTCGTGGGCTTCGTGGATTGACCCTGTTCGACCTTATGACCCCCACATGGTCCACTCCACCGGACAAAGAAATGATCAGGAGAAAACCTCGGTGGGGGTACAGGACTTGGTGCTGGACAAGGCCCTCTGAGACATCGCTGCACCACGCTAGAGTGTGCACAAGGGGGGAGGCAAGGGTAGCAGAGCCAATGGTGCAAGCCTCTTGGGTTGACACACAATGTAGGGACCTGCCTTATTCACCATCTGTTAATCGCTAGCATCTCTCACATCATGCATGGTTGACATATCATGTCAAAGGGGGGAATGAAAGGGTTATGAAAAGCTAGAGTGCCAAAATAATAATTCTGTAGGTAATCTCCCATTATGCTCTACAGACACTATACATATTCTGTTTGCATTCTCATGATTCTATACATATTCTGTTTGTATTCTCATAAACATATCTGTTGTGTTAAACAGGAATTAGGCAGAGCTATAGAGCTCTCTCTCTCTCTGTCTTTTTATAGTCAGGTCTATCACATTAGATACACACTCGGATCCAACACTCATGTACACTGTTGATCGCACATTCTAGAAATAATACCATGAGCAGTGGATGGCCTGTTCACGTCAGAGTTAAATTGGCTAATCAGACAGTCACGTACAAGCCCATCCTATTGTACGAGGCTGGCCCAACCCGAGAAGATTAATGTAAGCCGCACCTGGAAGTTGGGGTCAGTGTGGCGACGCTCCAGAGGGAGCTGCATCACGCTGCATCACGCTGCACCTAGCGCTGCTTGCTTTACATGTGACCTCCAAATGAATGTTACATCTTTAAATTGAAGAAATCTCCGGCTTGTTCTTGGATCTTTCAAACAAAGAATCGGGCATTTTTCTAACAACTGGTGCCAGTGACCCGGATCGAACTATTCCGAGGCGAGCCTGAACACATCACGTCAGAAAGATCCTTTTTGCAGACTGCTGTGGCACCTGAACAAAAATTTAAGCAGAAAACCTTTGTTACACGAATTTCTGCACTCTGGCTATACTAAATTTACAGTTGTCTGATTAAGGGGTATATCCGATCTCCAAATTTTAAACTGTGTGATGGAAATTTGCGGTCACACGTAAAGCATGAACCACGTGGTCTCGCACAAGGGAGAGTGAAGAAATGTCCTAGGATCAAATAGCCGCTTTTTTACGAATAAGGAAGATTTGCAATGCAAGAATCTTTTTTACATTATAAGAATCTCAAACGTAATCATGAGTGAGTAATGTAGCAAACAGTCATAAGAATCTTTTTAAAATCCTTAGTGAGTGACTGGTAATAAAAAATGCAAGAATCTTTTTTACATCAATAGTGAGCATAGATAAGGTACTGTAATACATTATAAGAATCTCAAACTTAATCATGAGTGAGTAATGTAGCAAGCAGCCACAAGAATCTTTTTTTAAAATCCTTAGTCAGTTGTAATAATAATAATTTAAAAAACGATAATAATAATTTACAGTATAATAATAAAATAATACTAATTTACAGTACACAGCAATAAAAATAGCTTGTTAAAATCAGTATAAGACTGATCTTTATGATACGATACCTCTTGTATCAATGACCTGATGAGGTCTCGATGAAAGTATATTCTACATAAAAGTTAAGCTAGAAGAAAACGAGTGCATGCAAATCTGCAGCATATTCTCCACATTGTGCATGCTGATCAGTTAATTCTGTGTCTTGAGGGTTTGTTTGTAGTGTCTATATTGTGCATACGGATGTCTTTGTTAATTTTGTGTCTTTAGGGGATAAATGTGTGGTTTGAGAAATACTGGGGGTTGGAAATATCTACTAAACTTGTCCCACAGCATGATTTAATTAATGGCGCTCTTCTGGTAGAACAAAGGCAGGTGTGTGTTTTTCCACAAAGGAGGGAGGTAATTCGCCCCCTCTCCTGCGTGGAGGTGAGATTGTTAAAACAAGTTACTGAGAGGGGATTATTTGAGGAAACGACATTAAAATGAAGCGCTAAATTAAAGTTGTAAGGTTATTCTGGCACGTTTACAGCTGAAGTTAAGGAGGCAACGCTCCATTTTCTTTAAAAAAAAAAAAGTGGTTGGTTTGTACACAATAGGTCCTGGGGCCATCTTGCGCTTTCACAGTTGCACATGGTAGAGGGGCCACATGGCATTCAGTGTGCATGTGCAGGTAGCTGCAGCACAGTGCCTCCATCGTGTGGCCAAATGTAGGAAGTGCACTCTTTCATAAATTTACTGCAAATTAGGGCTTAAAATTGTCCTAATAAATGTGGAACTTTATCTCTCTGGCTGAAAGGAAAGCTTTAAGTCCATGCACGGCGAACAAACAAACTCCTCCCTCGCCCATCTATGTGGGTTTGATTGTAGTGAGGCAAAAAAGCATGCCCATTCGGCTGGAGAGAAAAGGCTCAACTTTGAATTAGGCAGAGGGAGGTACGGTGGGGCAAAAAAGTATTTAGTCAGCCACCAATTGTGCAAGTTCTCCCACTTAAAAGATGAGAGAGGTCTCCAATTTTCATCATAGGTATACCTCAACTATGAGAGACAAAATGAGAAAAAAAAATCCAGAAAATCACATTGAAGGATTTTTAATGAATTAATTGGTAAATTCCTCGGTAAAATAAGTATTTGGTCACCTACAAACAAGCAAGATTTCTGGCTCTCACAGACCTGTAACTTCTTCTTTAAGAGGCTCCTCTGTCCTCCACTCGTTACCTGTATTAATGGCACCTGTTTGAACTCATTATCAGTATAAAAGGCACCTGTCCACAACCTCAAATAGTCAGACTCCAAACTCCACTATGGCCAAGACCAAAGAGCTGTCAAAGGACACCAGAAACAAAATTGTAGACCTGCACCAGGCTGGGAAGACTGAATCTGCAATAGATAAGCAGCTCGGTGTGAAGAAATCAACTGTGGGAGCAATTATTAGAAAATGGAAGACATACAAGACCACTGATAATCTCCCTCGACCTGGGGCTCCACGCAAGATCTCACCCCGTGAGGTCAAAATGATCACGAGAACGGTGAGCAAAAATCCCAGAACCACACGGGGGGACCTAGTGAATGACCTGCAGAGAGCTGGGACCAAAGTAACAAAGGCTACCATCAGTAACACACTACGCCGCCAGGGACTCAAATCCTGCAGTGTCAGACGTGTCCCCCGCTTAAGCCAGTACATGTCCAGGCCCATCTGAAGTTTGCTAGAGAGCATTTGGATGATCCAGAAGAGGATTGGAAGAATGTCATATGGTCAGATGAAACCAAAATAGAACTTTTTGGTAAAAACTCAACTTGTCGTGTTTGGAGGAGAAAGAACACCATACCTACTGTGAAGCATGGGGGTGAAAACATTATACTTTGGGGCTGTTTTTCCGCAAAGGGACCAGGACAACTGATCCGTGTAAAGGAAAGAATGAATGGGGCCATGTATCGTGAGATTTTGAGTGAAAACCTCCTTCCATCAGCAAGGGCACTGAAGATGAAACGTGGCTGGGTCTTTCAGCATGACAATGATCCCAAACACACCGCCCAGGCAACAAAGGAGTGGCTTCATAAGAAGCATTTCAAGGTCGTGGAGTGGCCTAGCCAGTCTCCAGATCTCAACCCCATAGAAAATCTTTGGTGGGAGTTGAAAGTTCATGCTGCCCAGCGACAGCCCCAAAACATCACTGCTCTAGAGGAGATCTGCATGGAGGAATGGGCCAAAATACCAGCAACAGTGTTTGAAAACCTTGTGAAGACTTACAGAAAACGTTTGACCTCTGTCATTGCCAACAAATGGTATATAACAAAGTACTGAGATGAACTTTTGTTATTGACCAAATACTTATTTTACCGAGGAATTCACCAATTAATTCATTAAAAATCCTTCAATGTGATTTTCTAGATTTTTTTTTCTCATTTTGTCTCTCATAGTTGAGGTATACCTATGATGAAAATTGGAGACCTCTCTCATCTTTTAAGTGGGAGAACTTGCACAATTGGTGGCTGACTAAATACTTTTTCCCCCCACTGTATAGGACTACAGATGACAGTCACCTCTACCTATGCTCTAAATTTCATGACTCCAGGACCTTCCCAACCCTCTCCACAAGATCACAGATTGAATGGCGAGGAGGGCGTGTCCATGGTAATAAGTGTGATGTCATGGTAAACTTGATGTGCAGTTATGATCATCCCTGTAGTCTGATGAATCTCACAAAATTTCACATCATTCTGGCAAATGGTGTGTGAGTAATAAAGAAAAGAGTCTTCAGCAATTCTTCCTTTAACCATTAGGTGGCGCTGTAGATTTCTATGTATATTGTTGTAAAGAACTGTTTGGAATTGGACTGATATTCATAATATTGAATTTGGTTGAAATCCAACAATGGATACCAGAGTTATTGCCGTCAGAATGGTCATAGAATGATCATGGCGAGGCATCAGACTTTGCCACGCCCCTACGGCCAAACTGTCGAGCTTTAAGAAAAGTTTTCAATAACTTTTAATGGCACATGGGTAGAGATGATTGTCACCACAAATGAGCTCAATCGGACAAAAACCCTAGGACGAGTTCAGTCAAATACGAGTCAATAGCGCAAGGTGGAAATCAGGTCACTGCCACTTCCTGTCAAAATGGCCAACTTCCTGTTGGGTGTAGACCATCACTTCTACAGAGTTTTTTGTATGTCTTGACATGATAAACATGTCACCTGATTTTCATCTTTCTACCCAAAAGTAAGCGTGTGCCGCTCCCTATTGACTTAGATAGATAGATACTTTATTTCGAACAAAAAAGTAAAAAAAACAAAACAAAACTTCACATGTTAGGTGGCGCTGTAGAGCCATTTTTTGTGGGGTCATTCATATTTCCTCCAAAATATTCAATTTTTCGCTAGTCTTGAGGTCCCTGCAAAAAAAAAAAAAGTTTTCATGCACGTTCACTACCCCAAAAATGAGATCTTAGATGGAGAAGAAGAAAAAAAAAAATAATAAAAAAAAATAAAATAAAATAAAATACAAATTCTAACAATTACAATAGGGCTCTCGCCCACTGACTTTATCAGTGGCTCGGGTCCTAAAAAAAAAAAAATTCTAACAATTACAATAGGGCTCTCGCCCACTGACTTTGTCAGTGGCTCGGGCCCTAATTATTACCTCCGCCAGAAGATTATATTTTTGCCGGGGTTTGTCTGTCTGTTTGTTTGTTTGTCTGTCTGTTGGTTAGCAAGATAACTCAAAAAGTTTTGGACGGATTTCGATAAAACTTTTAGCGTTGTTGGGAATGGTACAAGGAAGAACTGATTAAATTTTGGGGATGATCCGGATCACCGTCCAGAAGAAAACCTCCATTACGGAAAATGCCATTTTCATGAATAACCACTGAACCACTAATCCTATCATTGTCAATCCAATTGCTAGTCATATGTTTTCATGGTCAAGGAATCTCAAAACGTACACACAAACACTGTATGGGGGAACTGTGGCCGCCATTACGGAAAATGCCATTTTCATGAATAACTGCTGAACCACTAATCCTACCATTGTCAATCCAATTGCTAGTCATATTTTTTCGTGGTCAAGGAATCTTAAAACATACACACAAACACTGTATGGGCGGAACTGTGGCCACCATTACGGAAAATGTCATTTTCGTGAATAACTACTCAACCACTAATCCTATCATTGTCAATCCAATTGCTAGTCATATGTTTTCATGGTCAAGGAATCTGAAAATGTACACACAAACACTGTATGGGGGGAACTGTAGCGCTTGGCGGAGGTCTGCGCTCTCCGAGTGCTTTTCTAGTTGTAATAGGGCTCTCGCCCACTGATGTCAGTGGCTCAGGCCCTAATTAAAATTAATAAGAGAGCTCCCCTTCTTTTCCCCTCAGTTGGTCCAATCCAATCAGGCAGCACAGTGGTACAGTGGTTAGTACTGTTGTCTAACCGCTAGAAGGGTCTGGGTACCTCTGGAATTCCCAGTGGCAGAGGTGAGAACCTTTCTTTATGGAGTTTGCATGTTCTCCCTGTGCTGTGTGGGTTTATGTGCTCCAGTTTCCTCACACAATCAAAAAATGTGTGTTAGGTTAATTGGTGATTCTAAATTGTGTCAAGGGGGAAGGAGGGAAGGGATGTAGGAAGCGGGACCCTAATGCAAGACTTAAGGCCAAATTATACTGCTGCATCACGTCATCGTCATTGCCAGTGGCCGTTGCCTACGCAGTCTGCAGCAAAATTTACTTCCGCACCAGTTTGTCAGCATTGGTCTGCAATTCCCCGCCCAAACGGCAGGCGGTTGTGAGATCTCAGAGGATGTGTAGAATGCTTCCCGTCTTTTCCTCACGTATTTCCTGTTTGTTTTTTTTTCAGCGCAAACAAGTGATGGCGGCTGCACAAAAATGAATTTTGATGCAGATGGCTCTTACAGACATTGGACAACGGCTCGTTCTACTACAAGCGATGCAACGCAGAAAGCAGAGAAGATGGAGGAGATGGTCTGTGTGAGCGCTGAACCGACAGAGACAGACACAGTAGTAGTAGTAGATTAGTTTATTTGACAGGGACAGTGCAATAAACATAGACAATTAATCAAAGACAATCAATCTGATGTGTTGCACATAGAGTGTATAGCTATTAGCTAATTTGCAACTCTTGTCCCTGGATGGGCTTTAGAAAAAAGAATCAAGATAAAAAATATACACAATAACCACATACATCAATGCAGAAAAATTATAAATACACAATTATAAATATTATAAATATTATAAATACACAAATATAACAGCCTGACTCACATTTAACATAAATATTATAAATATTATAAATACACAAATATAACAGCCTGACTCACATTTAACACATATAACATAACTCACATTTGCCTATTTCAGGCCTTCCTCCCTCCGTCACTCACTATAAACAAACACATTTATTCCTTCCCTTCATTCACTCTCACTTTGCAGACAATTAATTCATACATGAGTACATTCTTGTTTATTTTTCAGCCAGTTTTTAACATTTTTAGTGAATGTTTTAAAGTCCGTTATTATTTTAATTTCATTTGGCATTGTGTTCCAGATGTGACTGCCCTTTATAGAGAAAGCTGTTTGTCCAAATGTGGTTCTGCGGTGGAATATTTTACAGTTATTGTTAACAGAACTCCTGGTGGCTCTGCTGCTGTCCTGTCTTTGGACAAAACCAGCAAGTGGCTCGGGTGCTGATTTATGGAAACATTTGAACGTTAATTTCAGAAGACAGAGGTCAATGAAGCTCTCAAAACTCAATAGGTTGTATTTTTTTAAAACATTACAGTGATGCCACCTAATGGGCTTTTTGTCCAAGATTTTTAGGGTTTGATTATATAATGAACCTATATGTCTTATTGTGGAAGGGGCTGCTTGAGCCCAGACTGTCAAACAGTATGATATATGAGAAAAAACCATAGAATGCATATACAGTGCAGCTGCTTCGTAAGGTATGTAATATCTAATTAATTTAAAGCAGTTCAGATTTTTTTTTACTGTTTTTGAAATTTTCTTTATATGAAGATTAAATTTGAGTTGAGGATCTAGTACAATGCCAAGGTATTTGAATTCTGTAGCTAAACTGATGTCATGATCATGTATATTAACTTTAAAATGTTGCAGGTTACATTTTTTGATTGAAAAGCACATTGAGACTGTTTTCTGAAGGTTCAGCAATAGATGGTTCTTGAGGAGCCACTCTTGGACATCAACCATACTTGTAGACAGTACATCTGCAGCCTGTGCTGGAGTCTTGGCAGCTGTGTAAATAACTGCATCATCTGCATAAAGTTGGCATGTTGCAGCTGAGCAGTGTAACGGCAGGTCATTAATAAAAATGCTGAAAAGTAAAGGACCAAGAATGGACCCTTGTGGGATACCCATGCGGTTGTTTAAAAATGAGGATTTATCCTGGTGAACTTTTACACACTGTTCTCTATTCTGGAGATAAGATGCAAACCATTCTAATGTATTTGGGGAGAAGTTAAAAGATACCATTTTGGATAAAAGCAAACTGTGGTTTACAGTATCGAAAGCCTTTTTGAGATCTAGAAAAACAGCTCCTACCACATTACCCCTGTCCAAGGACTGTTTGACGTTTTCAATAAGGCAACAATTTGCTGTTTCTGTTGAGTATCCTGGTCTAAAACCAAATTGATGTGGATGAAGAAGTTGACTGTCTTGTAAGTAGTCTATCAGCTGTGTAGCTACAACTTTTTCAAGAACCTTAGATAGGACTGGTAAGATAGAGATTGGGCGGTAATTGCATATATCGTCTTTACTGCCTGATTTATGAACTGGTATGACGACAGCTTTTTTCCAGCCAGATGGAAATGTACTAGACCTAATGGAGAGATTAATGAGATGAGTCAGTGGTTTGATTAATATTTTGCTGTGCATTTTGAGAAAGGAGGTGCTCATATTGTAGATATCATTAGTTTTTGAGTTTGACAGTGTTTTAACAATACCAGCAATTAACTTCTCATTTACCTCATCGATGTGAAAAGTATCTGTTGGAAGTATGGAATTTGTGTTGTTGAGCACATTTGGCAGCACAAAAATTTTTGTTAAGTCTTCCACAGAGCCCACAAAGTGTGAATTAAATTCATTTGCCAAAGTAGCCTTGTCACCGACGGTCTTGCCATTGATTCTAAGTTCCTTTACCCCCTTCTGATCGTTTTTTTTATTAGTTAAGTTATTTAAATGCCTCCATAGGGAACTGTTGTTACCCTTTGCATGATCTATCAGTTTATTGTAATAAGATATTTTTGATTTTCGCAGCTCATGTACCACTTTATTTCTTAAACTTTTGTACACAAGGTGATCATTTTGTAGTTTGGAGGTTAGTGATGTTTTCAGTGCATAGTCTCGCCTCTTCATAAGTTTTCTTATTTCATTATTTAACCATGGTAGGCTAATCTTCTGTTGTCTACTTTTAATTTGCTTTGAAAATTTTTCTATAGACTTTGTGATTGTTGCAGTTATAAAATTACAACAATCATCTACTTCACATGTTGACATGAGCTGCTCCCAATTTTGATTCTCTAAGTAATGTTCAAACTCCTCATTTTTTGATTTGGGGATAATAAAATTTGATTTGTCAATATCGACTCCCCCAAAATACTGTAGTCGCTTTTTAGTAAGTTTCCTGACAGCAAGAACCATGTTATGATCTGAGAGACCAGTTACAAGATTATAGGTTCTGGTTATTCGTTCTGGTTTATTAGTAAATACCATGTCAATAAGTGTTCTGGATTGTTTGGTTATCCTGGTGGGTCCTTTGATGATTTGCTGGTAATTAAATTTAGTCATGAGGCTTTTCAGTTTTTGTTTGTCTTTTTTATCAGACCAGTTGATATTAAAGTCACCATGAATTATTGTTTCTCTGTTCTTCTCAAGTTGTTTAACCAGATCACTTAATTCATTATAAAAGGAAGAGTTGTGTGACGGTGGGTTGTACACTACTGCAATGTTGAAATTCATTACCGGAGAGAGACATACATTAACAGCTAAACATTCAAGTGAAGTATTCAAATCAACCAGTTGACATTTATATTTGTCTTTGATGTAAATTAAAACACCTCCTCCCCTCCAGGGTGAATTTCCCATGCTAATCCAGCCAATGAGACACATACTGAAGATGAAGAAATGGGGGCGTCATCAGAGAGAGCCAGTTTGTATCGATGCTGTTGGAAAACAAACTGAATCTACCCCCGCCCGCCAGTCTTCCTGGGACAACAATCACGGATCCACATGTGATCGGTGGCCATGCTGCCTTTCCCCTACACAGCAATCTAATGCCACCGTTTCCAGGTATGTCACTGACAGTGATACACAGTGTGGCTATATAGGGGATGCACTGGAACAGAATTCTTGGCAGTTGCAGGGCAGTTACCATAGTTACCCAGCACTGAATGGCAAATACATGTGGCAGCTTTAGTTTGTATGCAGCAAAACATAAAATCGCAAAAATTTAGTCACAGTAGCACACAGAGCTCCTTTTTTAAATTTAGATGTCAATATCACACTGTTTACTTGACTGTAATGATGTGTGGGTAAGAGCACACAAGTGAAGAACTGGTTCTGCTCCTTTAAATATTTATTTAGCTATTTTTTGTCAATTAAAATTAATACAAGATGGAATGATAAGATTAGCTCTCTACAATGCAAACAGGTTCTCTGTGTACTACTGTGACTGAATACTGTGTGTATTTTTTGTGTTTTACTGCATACACCTTAATGCTGCCACTCATTTTTGCCACTCTGTTTTATAACTGCCATCAGTTCTTTTTGGTGACATCATACGCATACCCTCTTTTTCAACTGCAGAAGTTAATACCACACTGTTTACTTGATTGGCTTTTTTTTACTGCCATGACTTCTATTGTGACATAATGAATCAGCCATCTGTTCTGTGATTTGTCTGCCCTGCATGTGTCTATACAAAAGTATAAACACATGTATCTGTGTGTGTCTGATTATTGATGTTTTCTCTGTGTGCTTTCCTTTTTTGGCTTAACGGGGGTGAACCTCCCATTAGACCAAAGCATCTACAACTACTGCCACTCCAGAGCCAGACACGTCATTGACAATACATTTGGTATCCTCTTGGCACGCTGGAGAATCCTTGGCTGATCACTGGAATTCCTCTCGGAGAAAGCTGTGAAGATTGTGAAAGCCTGCAAAGTGTTGCACAACTTTGCCTGTGCCGATGAAGTCAGTGCGGCCAAAACAGCCTCCCAAATTTTGCTGACACAGAAGCTTCAGGGCTATCTCAACCAGGCGAGTGGTGAAGAGTGGTTCAGAGGGAGGGTGATCAAACATCTGGATTCACAAAGTCTGTCACGGGGCTGATCGACCAGGGCTGCCATTGCTGCGAGGAATGACCTCATGACATTTTTTAATCAGCCCAGGGGATCATGCCATGGCAGAACACCATCGTATGCCGTGGACAGCTTACATAGGAACTCATAATAGCACAATATTTGCCTTTATTCATGTCAATGTGTACATTCCAAAAAAATGGAAGAATAAAGCCAATGACTTTAACACGTCATTTGTTGTTGTCAGTGTTCAGCTGATGCACATGCACGCTGAAATCAAAAATGGCCATAAAGGTAAATGGGGAGGAAAGTGTTTGTACTTGAATGTTTGTTGTTTGGAATTTCACAGCTACATTCTAAAGAAATAACTGACATGGGAATAGAAAAGAACTGCTAATCTGAGGGCCATAACAGTTTTCCACAGAATAAGGGGATTTCCTGGCCTATAGAGGTGATGCATTGGAACAGAATTCTTGGCAGTTACAGGATAGTTACCATAGCAACACAACACTGACATGTGACAGCTTTATTTTGTATATAGCAAAACATAAAAAAACCATACAAATATGTACTCACAGCACTGCACAGAGCACCTCATTTACTTTTGATGTTAATAGCAGACCATTTACTTGACTGCAGTGATGTGTGGGTAAAGACCAAGGAGTACATGGGAAGTGAAGAACTGATTCACAGCCTTTAAGTATGTATTTATTTATTTATTCATTTCCCAATTAATAGAAGATGGAATGATGAGATTAGCTCTCCACAATGCAAGCAGATACTCTGTGCACTGCTGTGATTGAATACTGTCTGTACTTTTTGTGTTTTAGTGCAGCCCACCTAAGCTGCCACCCATTTTTGCCACTTGGTGCTTAACAGCCATGAGTTCTGTTCAGTCACAGCATACACAGTGACTGTAATCACGATAATGATAACTATTATTTACATGGAAGCCACATCAGCTTAACAGGGAGTGTGGTGATGTGGGCTGGCTATTCAACAATATACAATGTGATTTGGTTCCAAGGTTGTCATAGCCAGGAGCGGCACTGGGGTTAAGCTCCCAGTGCTCATAAAATGCTCCTTACGGCGTGCGTCTCGAAAAGCCTCTGACAACTAAGTCCAACTCCTAGCCTGCCCGTGTGGTTTAGTCTCTAAGCCCGGCGGAACTGCTTTTACTAATAGGAGAAGGGGCGAGGGCGGATCTCTGGCGCCTTAAAACCAGATGCTTCGGGTAGATGGTGGCTCGTCAACCTGGGAAGGTAGCCCATCTAGGGGAAGGTAAACCCTGATTTCAAACCTCCGCTGCCTTGCGGCACACCCGGTCACGGGAAAGGCTTCGGGAGTCAACCCTGAGGAAAAATCCGGAGTCGGAGCCCCTAAGGCAGTTCTCTGTTGTGCTCAACATGGTTCTGGCAGCTCCTGCGACGGCGCTGGTACCAAACTATAGCAGCCCTGCTGTTCCTTTGGATTCATCAGTGACGTGGAGAGGGGGGACATGCTGCATGGGTAACATCTTGTCCTCCATATCTTCCTGCCCAGGCTTGAATCCTACCAACGCCCAACGCTGGAAGGTAGAACACCGGTGCGCATCGGCCTGTTCCAGCAGAGTAGACGTTTAGGATTCTCTTCCATGGTCATCATAGACCGACGGAGGCCACCGCCAATGTGATTTAGGTTTGGAACAAAACAATTCAGGCCATTTTGAGAAAATGTTTCCTTGCAAAAACACACGACTTTGTCGTATGTTTTTGTTTATGAAATAGCGACGAACAAGAGCAGATTGTCATGAAGTTGGAACTAAAGCATGTTCAGAAAAACAACTTTTAATACAATCATTGCACAGAGAAAAAGAGAAGCTGGAGAAAACGGTGCGTGCGACCACCGCCGCTGTTTTGACACTGTAATTACTGGGGTTATGAAGAGCCACAAAATGTTCTGTATGTGCTTACTAGCTCCTTATTCTTTTGAATATGGATCGCTGTTTACGACTCGCCTCAAAAGTTTTGCTGCCATGAACAGGCAGAGCGAAGCAGTGGCGAGAACCAGGAAATGTGAAGGAAGAGACAAAGCGGACCAATCATAGCTCTTGCGGCCAGCGTTGGGAATGTGCACCTCTGCTTCTCTGGAGAGGTGCACGTCGGGCTACGCAATAGGAGTGCACGCTATTGCTGCGTAGACACTGCGTTAATGATGTCAGAGCTGCGTAGAGTCAATGCGGAAGTGTAATTCAGCCTTTACTGTTAATGTTTATCTTGAGCTGGTCAAACCCAGACCAGTTCGAGGGTGCAAAAATAACAAACTCAAAAAATAGGCAAGACAAGGCTCAAGGCTAGACTCGACGTTACAAGATTAACATGATTAAGACTCAGGAAGACTTAGGACACCGTGCAGGACAAAGGCAGACAATGACATAAATGGACAACAGGTAATCAGCCCCTGCAATGGACTGGTGATCTGTCTAGGGTGTACCCTGCCTCTCGCCCAAAGATACTGTGATAGGCTCTAGCTCCCCCGTGACCCAAAAAGGATTAAGAGGTAGAAGATGGATGGATGGATGGATGGATGGTTGGATGGATGGTAATCACCCAACACAGAATAGGTGGAGACACTAATCAGGGCTGACGACAGACACATGGGGAAAACGGTGACAACAGATATGGGAAAACAGGACTGGCTGGGATGAACAGACAATCACGGACAGGGGGAACATGACATGATAACAACATGACAACAACCACAATATTCATAATAATAAACTGAGGACCGTTGAGGGACAAAAGCTATGGAACCTCAGAAGAGACATGATAATAAAAATAAACACAATGACCAAACAACACTAAACTAAGGTAGGAATAAATATAAACAAGAACATAATACTAATGACCAAATAAAACTTAGACTAAAACAGAGATAATAAACACAGAGATCTAGATAACAATAATAATAATAATAATAATTATTATTATTATTATTATTATGAGCCAGAACAAAAAACATGTGTGAGCTGAGCCCATGATGTGAGCTGAGCCCATGATGTAAGCTGAGCCCATGTCCCGGTGACAAGAAAATACAAACTACAAAACAAGGCGAAAACATGGGCCCCACCCATGTTTTGACATTAACTCCCCCCCCCCCCATAAGGGGCGTCCCAGATGACCCTCATACAATAGCAACAAAAAGCCAAAACACCCTCCCAGGGTGGGTGATTGGGATACAAGCCAGGTTGCCCCCAAAAAAGCTCTAACCCCACCCCCTCCCCTCATAGAGTCCAAGGCAAAAAAAGAAAAAAAAGAACACAGTTTGCAGGCCCCAACAAAGTCCACAACCTCAACACATAATCCAAGGTGGGTCAGGGGGCCTACCCAAGTCCAAGGGTCCCCAAACTGGAGAACAAGGTGGGTTGAGGGGTCTACCCAAGTCTGTGGACCCCTAGGCCAGAATGCAGGGTAGATCAGGCAGCCTGCAACTGTGCCTAGGCCACCGGACCACAGAGCAAGGTGGGACGGCAGCTGCAGGGGCACAGAGCTCACTATACACAAATAAAGGAGCTCTATGCTCTGCAACCCATGCCTGCGGCACACCGATCCCACAAGCCAACTGCAGAGATGCACCGACCTCAGCAGGACATAACGGCGGCGCACCGGCCTCAGCAGCAGACGATGAAGGTGTGCTGGCCTCTGGATCCGGTGACTGAAGTGCACCAGCCTCAGGTGCAGACAATGAAGGCTCACTGGCCTCAGGAACTAATGACAAAAGCCCACCGGCCTCAGGAACAGATGTCGAAGGGTCATCGGCCTCAGGAACAGCAGGTGGAGGCACACCAGCCTCAGGCACAGACAATGGAGGTACACTGGCCTCGGCAGCAGACAGCGGGGGCATGCCAGCCCCTGGATGTGATTACTGAGGCGCACCGGCCTCAGGAGCAGCAGGTGGAGGCACACCAGCCTCTGCAGCAGATAGTGGAGGCTCACCGGCCTCACCAACAAACAGCAGAGGATCACTGGCCTCTGGAACAGATGTTGAGGGTGCACCGGCCTCAGGAACAGATGGTGAAGGTGCATCGGCCTCTGGAACAGTCGGCGAAGGTGCACCGGCCTCTGGAACAGATGCAAAGGCGCATCAGCCTCAGGAGCAAATGATAGAGGCTCAATGGCCTCAACAGCAAATAACGGAGGGTCACCAGCCTCTGAAAGAGACAGTGAAGGTGCACTGGCCTCAGGAATGGATGGTGAAGGTGCACTGGCCTCTGGAACAGATGGTGAGGGCACACTGGCCTCTGGAACAGACAGCAAAGGTGCACTGGCCTCAGGAACAGATGGCGGGGGCGCACTGGCCTCAGCAGCAGATGACGGAGGTGCGCTGACCTCTGGATCCGGTGACTGAGGTGCACCGGCCTCAGGTGCAGACAATTAAGGCTCACCGGCCTCAGGAACTAACGGCAAAAGCCCACCGGCATCAGGAACAGATGGCGAATGGTCACAGGTCTCAGGAACAGCAGGTGGAGGTGCACCGGCCTCAGGCACAGATGATGGAGGTGCACTGGCCTCAGCAGCAGACAGCGGGGGCACGCCAGCCCTTGGATGCGATCACTGAGGAGCACCAGCCTCAGGAACAGCAAGTGGAGGCACACCGGCCTCTGCAGCAGATGGTGGAGGCTCACCGGCCTCTAGAACAGATGTTGAAGGGGCACCAGCCTCTGGAACAGTTGGCAAAGGCGCACCGGCCTCTGGAACAGACGGCGAAGGCGCATCGGCCTCAGGAGCAGATGATGGAGGCTCACATGCCTCAACAGCAAACGATGGAGAATCACCGGCCTCTGATAGAGATGGTGAAGGCGCACCGGTATCAGGAATGGATGGCAAAGGCTCACCGGCCTCTGGAACAGATGGCAAAGGCACACCAGCCTCAGGAACAGATGGTGGAGACGCACCAGCCTCAGGAGCAGATGATGGAGGCTCACTGGCCTCAACAGCAAATGGCGGAGGCTCACCAGCCTCTGGAACAGACATCAAGGGCGCACAAGCCTCAGGAACAGATGGTAAAGGCACACCGGCCTCTGCAACAGACGGCAAAGGAGCACCAGCCTCAGGAACAGATGGCGGAGGTGCACTGGCCTCAGGAGCAGATGATGGAGGCTCACTGGCCTCTGGAACAGACAGTGAAGGTGCACCGGCCTCTGGAACAAACGATGGCGGTGCACCAACCTCAAAAACGGATGGCGGAGGCACACCGGCCTCTGGAACCCATGGCGGAGGCGCACCAACCTTCAGAGTGGATGACTGAGGCATGCGGGTGTTCAGGAGCTGATGGTTGGGGTGTGCTCACCTCAGGTGCTGATAGTTGGAGCGCACTGACCTCAGGCGCTGATGGTTGGAGCGCAGGAGTGGTGGGAGACGAAGCTGCAGCTGCTGGAAGCACCTCCAATGGCGAGACAGCTGCTGACTGAACCTTGGGCATGGTGTTCAGGGAGTGGGAAAGGGGAGACACGGGTGATGAGGGGAGAATAGAAGTGACAGCAGAGATAACAGCAGAGACAGGGTGAGAGAGCTCAGCGGTGGGAGGTGGCTGTCGCTGAGCCCCTCCCCGGGAACAGGGCAAGACCTTTCATTAACTGTACTAAGGTGCTTGCCCTTGTTCCTGCTCTGCTGCTGCTGGAGAGTCAGGCGAGTCCTCCTGGGAGCTGCTGGAACTTGTCTGATGAAGAGCCTCTGCCCAAGCTGGCACAGGGTCAAAGGAGGAGGAAACAGGGGCCTGGAGCACCTCCGCTGGAGATGAGAAGCCACGCCGCTGTGTCACTTGGCGCCCATAGGAACCACGTCTTCCTGTGGATGGGCGCGGTCCTTCCTCCTTCAGCTTCTCTCCCACCGTCGGTGATGGCTTCACCAGCCCCAGGAGCATCCACTGCAGGTTGGTCACGGAGTGCAGAAGTCCGGCAAGCTGGGGGTATCGTTGCAGGGTGGGAAAAGCCCCAATCAATTCCTCAGCCATCGCGAAGAATTCGAGTGCTTTCTTCGGCATGCGGGAGGTGAGGGCGTACTTGATTGGGTCCTCGACACTAGAAGCCACCCATGCTTCCCCCTCTTTGAGGCCTGTTAGCTGGAACTTTAAGTCCGCTGGGTCCATTTGATGGTGTCCTTCTGTTGGGAAGGGGGGGCAGTGTTGGAAGCAGAACCCAAACGCGAGACTTAAAGTTCACAGTGTTAATTTTGAGCTGGTCAAATCCAGACCAGCTTGAGGGTGCAAAAATAACAAACTCAAAAAAGAGGTCAGACAAGGCTCAAGTCTAGACCCGACGTTACAAGATTAACATGACTAAAACTCAGGAAGACT
This sequence comes from Pholidichthys leucotaenia, assembly GCA_020510985.1. Lineage (NCBI taxonomy): Eukaryota > Metazoa > Chordata > Actinopteri > Cichliformes > Pholidichthyidae > Pholidichthys > Pholidichthys leucotaenia. The sequence continues at coordinate 229,699,760 of CM035836.1, forward strand.
AAGGACACTGTGCAGGACAAAGGCAGATACTGACATAATTAAACAACAGGTAATCACCCAACAAAGAACAGGTGGAGACACTAATCAGGGTTGACTATAGACACATGGGGAGAACAGTGACAACAGGTATGGGAAAACAGAATGGGCTGAGATGAACAGACAAACACGGACAGGAGGAACATGACCAATGACAACAACCACAATATTAATAATAATAACAATAATAATGATAAACTGAGGAATGGGCAGGGACAAAATCTACAAAACCCCAGAAGAGACATAACAGTAAAACACAGAGACAGAGATAATAATAATAATAATAATCATAATCATAATAATAATAATGAGACAAACCAAAAAACCACAGAAACTCATATAATAACACCTCAAGGCGAGGGTGTGAGCTGAGCGCATGTTCTGGTGACAAGAAAATACAAGCTACAAAACAAAGCCAGGACATGGGCCTAACACATGCCCTGAAAAATTGTCCCTAGGTATCTGTCTCTGATAAGCCCTTAGAACAGAGGGATTAGTACTAGTGAAGCGCTTTGAGTGGCCTTTGAGACTAGAAAAGCGCTATATAAGTGCAGGTCCTTATCCCAGTCAGTGACATAAATAGCCTGCTTCCCCAGATGCAGCTATTTGCCTGGATCTCTGCCCAAGGGAAAGGTGAGTAACAATTCAGCATAAATAAGATAAACTGAAATGCGTTCAACATAGAAACATTCTAATAAAGTAAGTAATATTAAAATATAGACCGTGTGGTTCTTTCAAATTAAAATGCTCATTACTTGAAATTAAAATGTTTATAATAATACAGTATTAACATTGAAATGTGGCTGGGGAAACTGCCACACATCTACAAGAGAAAGCTGCTTTTCATCTGCCGCTAAAGTCCCTGACAGGCTTTCATTCCATTTGGGGAGGTACTGGGGCTGCTTCTTCTGTCGTTACCTGTTTTGGGATTTAGTCAAGATAGTATCCAGGCTTATAGTGTACCTTCTGCTTTTCAATCTGGTTTGGGAGATATGTTCAGTACACACACACAGAGTTTGGTATCATTCCATAGACTTGGGGCCCATCACACGGGGAAAAGTTGGCCTGTGCAGTGCTCGAGGTGATTTCCTCACATCCAACACCCACGGATGTCTTGTACTCACATTGTTTTTAGCATAGCCAGGCTGAAGTGCCACTATCACTTGGGCCTGACATTTGGTCCCCATACAACGAGCCATCCCCATGATGTGAGTGTGTAAACAGATTTAAGTCCCTACAAGTATCATGAAGTGGAGCATGGGGGAAGCACCGGGTGCATGCTTCAGGGTTCACTATTGTGATCTGTACTTTTGTATCTTGGTTTATTTTGTATTTAATATGGCTTGGTGTATTTTGTATTTGAGTTTGGCCTTTTGTGGTTGTGCTTAGTTCCCTGTTATTTTATCTTAGTTTGGTTATTTCATGTATTTCTGTATTGTGTTCTGGGTTGTCTTTTGTCTCTGTTTATGAGTTGTCCTGCATTCTTAATTTTGCCATTATTAGTCTGGTTCCTTTAGTTTGGGGGCTTATGATTATCCGGTTTTGTATTTTATATTTCTGCCTGTGTTTGTGTCATAAACGGCCCTTTCCGGGCTGGATTAATGACACCATTCGCCAGCTGTAGGTTTGCACATTTATTTACAGAAAAATTCACAAAAATACACAACACTCCACTTGCAAAAAACTGAGGAAAACGAGGAGAAGGGTGTGTAGGAATGCCAAAGCAGACGGGGACTCCATCACAGGACAGCGTGGGGAAACACGCAGAATTTAGCCAAGGAAAGCGGGGGGATTTCCAAATGGCCTAGAAACAGAAATTAATTTAACTTTACGCCGCTGCAAAGAATGAGCTCTACTGGTCTGCTTAAATGGGGAGGAACCAGATGATCACCAGGTGTGGGAACATGAGTGAGAAAGTAATCAAAATAACAAGTGACAGCTGTGCACCCCACAAACAAAGTTTGACAGCCGGAAGCTGCACGGCATTGTCAAAATAAAGGTACAGACCGGAAACTAAATAATACAAAAATAAAATAACACAACCCCAAAAAGACGTAACTAATACCGTAAGTACAAAATAACACAAATAGACAAGACAATAAGGACGAAACCAAGAATACAAACACTCCCAAAATAAACAGATAAAATGCAACAGATCATGATACATAAAGAAACAAACAAACAGAAAAAGACTGAACTCCAGCTGGAGACTGAGCACAACCCCCACCCGTTTGTTTAAGAGTCTCCCTCATCTTAGTTTCCTTTTGTTTTACATTTAGTTGTCTTGCCATTTACTGTTATCTGGTCTTTGTCTTTGTTCCATGAGTTATTATTGGTTGTTTTGGGGTTTTGGGTTTCCGATATGTGCTTTTATTGTAAAAGTCACATTGTTCATTTCCTCTTGTCAAATCCTGTTCGCGGGCTGTCGCACCTGTCAGTGATTTGTTCTGTCTTCACTCATGTTACCCACAGCTGTTCATCATTTGGTTCATCCGTTTGCTTATTTAAGGACGGCTGCAAGGATTACTCCTCGTAGCATCCTTCTGGTTTCCAGACGTTAATGTTATGTCTCCCGGTATTCAGAGTCCCTGTCACTCTTTGTCTGTTTTGTATCCTATCAGTTTTTCCCTTTTACATCCTGGTTATCCTGTCTCAGTTAGCAAGTGTTGTGTTTTGTTAATTTTGTATTTTTGTGTTTCTTCTTTATAAATATACAAACCCACAGCATGCATTTGGAGTCTTCAGTCTGCTCTTGCCTGAGCAATTTATGACAACAAGGTAAGGAAAACCTGGAACACACACACACACTTTAGCATATTTACACCCAATTGGATATCTTCAACTTTTCACTGCTCCAGTTTTGCATCAGATCTGAACACGTCAGAAAATGGCTGGAAAAAATCTCATCTTGAAAACCTTCAAACTGACCTTGCTGTCGCTAAAACTGACATGTCCCATTAAAAATAAAGGATTCCAGATATGATAGTGTAGTTTGGCATCTGTACTCACCCTCAAATGGAATACTTTTATTATGCACTTCAGTTGATTGAGAATTCACTTGTCCTGTAGGAGTCTGAGAAATCTGTTCCAGCTCTGCTTGACTCTGTGTATGCTTAATATCATACTTATCCTGCATGCTGTTTATCCTGCATTAATAGAGTATAACACCCGGGAACATAAATATGCTCTCACAAAGATTATGGCGCAGCAAATCTTGGATCTGCCAAAGATGTTCATTAAATGCAATTGTTAAAAAATCTTATGTTTACAGTGGGGCAAAAACGTATTTAGTCAGCCACCAATTGTGCAAGTTCTCCCACTTAAAAGATGAGAGGTCTCCAATTTTCATCATAGGTATACCTCAATTATGTGAGACAAAATGAGAAAAAAAAAATCCAGAAAATCACACTGTCTGATGTTTAAAGAATTTATTTGCAAATTATGGTGGAAAATAAGTATTTGGTCAGTAACAAAAGTTCATCTCAGTACTTTGTTACATACCCTTTGTTGGCAATGACAGAGGTCAAACGTTTTCTGTAAGTCTTCACAAGGTTTTCACACACTGTTGCTGGTATTTTGGCCCATTCCTCCATGCAGATCTCCTCTAGAGCAGTGATGTTTTGGGGCTATCGCTGGGCAACACGGACTTTCAACTCCCTCCAAAGAGTTTCTATGGGGTTGAGATCTGGAGACTGGCTAGTCCACTCCAGGACCTTGAAATGCTTCTTACGAAGCCACTCCTTCATTGCCCGGGCGGTGAGTTTGGGATCATTGTCATGCTGAAAGACCCAGCCACGTTTCATCTTCAATGCCCTTGCTGATGGAAAGAGGTTTTCACTCAAAATCTCACGATACATGGCCCCATTCATTCTTTCCTTTACACGGATCAGTCGTCCTGGTCCCTTTGCAGAAAAACAGCCCCAAAGCATGATGTTTCCACCCCCATGCTTCACAGTATGTATGGTGTTCTTTGGATGCAACTTAGCATTCTTTCTCCTCCAAACACGACAAGTTGAGTTTTTACCAAAAAGTTCTATTTTGGTTTTATCTGACCATATGGCATTCTCCCAATCCTCTTCTGGATCATCCAAATGCTCTCTCTCTTTTTTTTTTTTTTTTGTAATTTTCTCTTTATTGACATTCTTTAGAAAGTAGGTTTAAGCCATCATTTCATTTGATAATTACATTTGAATGTCTCTTTTTTTTAAATGAAAAAGAAATAAGAAAAAAAAGAGGGTCAGCATAAACATCTGCATATAGGGAGTAAGTGTTGATGTTCACACTCTTGAATATACTGTATATTAACAAAGTCTGCTATTGAATTTTCTCTATTTCGCCTTAGGCATAAACAATTCGAGGAGGGGGACAAAGCTGGCAAAATGCTGGCTAGATATATTAAAATGAAAGAAGCTCAGTGTACTATATCTGCTATTAGGACACAGGATGGTACTCTGGTGTCAGACTTAAATGAAATTAATGGTGCTTTCAGAGAATTTTACACTTCGCTTTATTCTTCTGAAATGGAGGCTGGATCTCAAGAGTTCTATGCATTTTTGTCATCCCTGTCTTTGCCCTCCCTAACGAAGGAACAAATAGACTTACTTGACGCCCCAATTACTAAAGAGGAAATTGTGAAAGTTATTAAGAGCCTCCCAACTGGAAAGGCACCGGGCCCTGACGGATTCACTGTAGAATTTTACAGGGCCTGTGTTGATGAGCTTTCTCCTTTACTTTTAGAAATGTTTGCGGAATCTTTTGAACAAGGCCGTCTGCCCCCTATAAATCCTGATCAGGTGGGTTTTATTCGTTCCAGGGGTGCGGCAGACAATATTAGGCGATTTATTGATATCATATGGTCAGTTCAAAATGATCCCTCACTTGCACACCTCTCTCCATTAGCAGCCCTCTCCCTGGATGCTGAAAAAGCATTTGACAGGGTTGAGCGGCAGTATCTCTTTGCGACTCTAGAGACTTTTGGTTTTGGTTCAAAGTTTCTTTCTTGGATTAAATTACTATATAATGAACCTAGAGCTTCAGTGATATCAAATCGAGTTACATCACAGCCTTTTAGACTTTATAGGGGTACGCGCCAGGGCTCCTCTTTAAGTCCCCTGCTTTTCGCTTTGGCATTAGAACCATTAGCTGTTGCTATCCGCAAAGACGGCAATTTTCCAGGTATTCAGGTCCATGGTAGTACCCATAAGATAATGTTGTATGCTGATGATGCATTGGTACTGATTACACAACCTCAAAAATCAATTCCAGCTCTCCTTAAAATTATTAACCAATTTTCACGTTTGTCTGGTTATAGAGTTAACTGGATAAAATCAGAAATTCTCCCTCTAACATCTTATTGCCCTAAAACACTGTTTACATTTGGTCAAAATATAGGCTTCTCTTGGCCAAAATTAGGAATTAAATATCTTGGCATCCTGTTTCCTCACACTTTATCGGATCTGATTCAGATTAATTTTGAGCCTTTGCTCGAAAAATTTAAAATAGACATAGAAAGGTGGTCACCTCTTTTTTTGTCTCTCTGGGGCAAGGTCAATGTTATTAAGATGATTTGTGCACCCCGATTTAATTACCTTCTGCAGTCTCTTCCTCTTAGGATCCCAGTTGGTTATTTTCGACAATTTGATAGGTTGTGCAATAAGTTTTTATGGAATGGTAAGCGCCCTAGATTAAAGTTGAAAAGATTACAGAAGTCTACAGATTCAGGAGGTCTGGGGTTCCCAAATTTAGTTTTATATCATTACGCTTTTAGTCTTAGACATTTGATTCATTGGGCTCTCCCCCCTGAGAGAGCTCCGCCTTGGTTTTATTTGGAGAGTTACCTGAGCAGCCCTCTTCCCCTAGTACATCTAATCACAATCAAACTTCCTTCTGAATTTCAGTCGCATCCTATTGTATCCTTTTTACAATACGTTTGGAAGAGAGTTGCTTCTATACTAGAGTTTAGCTCTCATTTTCATTCTATGGCTTCTATTTGGCTTAACCCAAGTCTCCATATTGGAAAATCCCCATTTATGTGGAAAATCTGGGTGAAAAAGGACATCTTGATGTTAAAAGATCTATATGAAGGGGGAGCTCTCAAATCATTTGATGTTCTACGGGCACAGTATGGACTACCACAGAATCAGTTTTGGAAATATTTACAACTTCGACATCTGCTGTGTCAAGTCTTTGGATCTACAACTACCCCTCCTCCTGATGTAGATTGGCTCATCCAGGCTTTGAGTTCCTGTGGTAAAAGATCTAAGGCCTCAAATTTCTATTTAATGCTCCTTAAGAGCTCAAATAAAGATTCTTCATTCCTTAAACACGTATGGGAAAAAGATCTGAATTCACAATTTACTGATGTTGAATGGGCAAATATTTTAAAGAATGGGAAGAAAGTGTCTAGGGAATTGAAAACCAGACTTGTTCAATTTAAAATTTTGAATCGATTTTACTGGACACCTCGTAAAATTTTGAGAGTGAATCTCATTCATTCTTCAAGCTGCTGGAGATGTCTACAGGGGGAGGGGACATTAATCCATATGATCTGGAGTTGTCCGGTAATACAGGACTTTTGGTTGCAGATCCATAGACATATTATGACAATTGTTAAGCAAGAAGTGCCATTTACTCAGAGACTTTTTGTCCTTGGGGATCCATCAACGATTCAGGACCCAATCTCTGATGCCGAGTGGATTCAGACTGCTCTGATGGTGGGCCGAAAGTTGATCACTTCTTACTGGAAATCTTCCTCTGCCCCACCCGTAGCTCAATGGCTCAGGGAATTGGGCCAGCTTGCTGCACTAGAATGCCTTTCATATAAACTTCTGGACAGGATGGACAGCTTCTACAGTAAGTGGGGATCCTATCTTACCTTTATAGGTGTTGTAGATTAAGCCAATCATCTTAAGAGTATTAGGGTGGAAATGGAATGTTTTATCCTCTCACTGGGTATATTTGTTTTTTTGATGTTGTTGGTTTTTTTTGTTTGTTTGTTTGCTTTATTTTCTAAATTGAAAACCCAATAAAATTCAAATTACAAAACAAAGTCTGCTATATCAGTTCTGTAAATTGAAAGTCCGGCCTGAGTGGTGTTACATATTTAGTCCATTTTTCCCATTGTGACATAAACAAATCCTTTTTGTAATTGACATAAGCTGTTATTTTCTCCATCTTATAAATATCCATTGTAATGTCCATCCACAAATCAAGAGATGGGCTCTCCTGTGAAAGCCATTTTTTTGTAATTGCCTTTCTGCTTGCAATCAGTAGAATACATAATAAATATTTGTCCCTCTTTGACCAATCTGCGGGCACAAGCCCAAAGAATAGAGTTTTGCTTTCCAGTGGTAACTGACATCCAAAAATATCTTGTATAGCTTTATGAATTTCCTTCCAATAATTTTTTTTTTTTTTTGTAACTTAGATTTTTATTCATTTTTCATCATATATATTGCATTCAGATCACAGTCTACATTTAAAAACAAAGGGGCTAGAGTAAGAAAGAAAAAAAGGAAAAAAAAGGGGGGGGGGGACAAATGTTGGAGCATCAAGTTTTTAGTTTCCATCTCTTAATTCTTCTGTTTTTCCAGTGTCTTTGGTTATTCTTTCAATTTCTGTCTCGTTGTTGCACTTTGTAGTGTGTCCATTTCCGCCATTTTTTTTCATATAGTCCTTCTTGCATTCTTTGTCGATATGTTAGTTTTTCCATCATACATATGTCCTCAACAATGTCAGTCCATTGCTTTTGGTCGGGAAGAACTTCTGATCGCCATGTTTTTGTGATTGTTTTTTTACATGCAATCAACAAGATTTTAACTAGATATCTGTCCTCAGCCTGTATTACATTGTCTCTTTTAAGATCACATAAGTACATCAGGTTACAGTTCATTGGTATATTATATCCTAATATCCTCTGTATTGTCACATGTATAGATTTCCAGAATGATGAGATTTTGCTGCATTTCCAAAACATATGTGAGTGGTCTGCATTTTGAGCCCCACATCCCCTCCAGCATAAAGATTGGGTATTTGTATATTTTCCTTGAATCTGTGGTGTAATGAAAAAGCGAATCAGGTTTTTCCATCCAAATTCCCTCCATGTCCTTGAATTTGTTGATATGTGTTGTGTTTTCCATATTTCTTGCCAGTTCTCTTCTGTTATGTTTAAATTTAGCTCTTTCTCCCATTTCTCCTTTATATAGTTACTTGAATGTTTGTTTGCCATAAGTTTCTGATATAGCTTTGAAATAATTCTTATTTTATTTCCTGCATATGAGCTTAAAATGAATTGTATAATCTCGCTCACATCTGTTTGGAGGTTATGCCTAATCTTCTTCATATAATAGTCTCTCATCTGCAGATATCTAAAGAATTCCGATCTTTCTAGTTTAAATTTTCTTCTGATGTTTACAAAGCTCCCGAGTGTGGCGATGTTAAGATAAGGCATGGCGACTGGAGTTTTAATGGAAGTTTATTCATCAAATCATCGCCATCACGGAGCTCACCCCAGCTGCTGTATAAGCATGCTGGGGATCGCTCTCAGGCTCTCATGAGCAGTAGTCAGAAGCAGTCAGACGAAGAACCGAGAGTGAACATATGAATTCAGCCACTTAAATACCCAGCAACAGACAATACATCAAAGACATTTTATCATCAAAGGAAATGCATTCAGGCATATGTCCTTAGTACCACAATGAGAGCGGGAAGCATGAATGTTTGCATTTGAGTCATACATATCCACAGGATGCTGGTGCCTGAACTAAGCACAGGAGGGTTGCCTATTGATCTCAACACACACATCTCACTGTCCTGTTAATTGCTCTAGTCAAGCGTTGTGTTTGTCCGTGGCTGTTGTGGGGGTTACCCCATACCGAGATCTTTTTTTCCGATATTGCCCCATGCTGTGATTCCCTTGTTCACCAGATTTTTGTATCCCCTATCTTGCTTTGCCAGTTCAAACTGACTGTCAAATGCTACCCATTTCAATAGTTTTATGTCTTCCTTTATATTATACTTTTGTACTATTTTATACCACAGTTCCAAAGTAAATTTAGTGATTGGGTCTATTTGTTTGATTTGCTTATATGCATCTTTATCTCCTATTATGCTTTGTACTGGGAGTCCCTCAATTTCCTTTTCCATTTCTTTCCATTTTGCCTCATATCCTTCGTCGCACCAACATATGATATATCTTATTTGTGCTGAGTAGTAATATTCCTTTAGACTCGGTAGGCCCATGCCTCCTTTCTCTTTTGGTAACTGGAGAGTTTTATATTTCACTCTTGGCTTTTTACCTCCCCAAACAAATCTCGATATCATCCTGCCCCACTTTGAGAAATGGGCACCTGGAATCTCTGTTGGTAGAGCCTGGAAGAGGTAAAGTAATCTAGGTTGTATGCTGATTTTGACTGTCTCAATTTTTGAATTCAGATCCATATTTAAGATTGACCATCTATCAATATCTTTTTTTATTTCTTGTTCCAACCTATCATAGTTTGCTTTATAGATTTTGCTTATATCTTTAGGTATGTTCACTCCAAGGTATTTTATTTCTTTTTGTTTCCAGTTTAGTTTGATCTTATCAGTTATCTGGTTTAGAGGGTTATAGTGGAATGTCAGTATTTGTGTTTTTGTTATGTTTATCTTGTATCCTGATAATTTTCCAAAATTTTCTATCAAGGTCATCATTTCCATTATTGATTCATCTGGTTGTTCAAGGTAAACTATAATATCGTCTGCAAATAGCCCAATCTTGTGTTCCGCTCCCTTTATTGTTACACCTTTTAATTTCTTATTTTGTCGTATCGCTTGAGCCAGTGGCTCTATGAACAGAGCAAACAAGGTGGGCGATAAGCAGCATCCCTGCCTGGTTGATCTTTGTATATTTACTTTGTCTGTTAAGCTACCGTTTATCTTGATTCTTGCCACAGGTTCTTGATACAGCGTCCTTATGCATTGTACTGATTTTTTGTTAAATCCAAAGCGTTCCAGCACACTATATAGGAATTTCCAGTTAACCCTGTCAAATGCTTTTTCTGCGTCTAAACTCATTATTACTGCGCTTTTCTTTTCTTTATGTATTTGATTAATTATATGTATTGTTCTCCTGATATTGTCATGTGTTTGGCGTCCCTCTATGAAACCAGTTTGATCATCTTCTATCAATTCCGTCAAGAATGTCTTTATTCATTTACATATAATTGTTGTATATATTTTATAATCCACATTTAATAAAGAGATTGGTCTATAGTTTCCACATTGTTCTCTATCTTTCCCTGGCTTTAAAATAACTGAAATAATGGCTTCGTTCCATGATGGAGGTATTTTGTTGTTGTTCAACATCCAATTAAATGACTTTAGGAGCTGTGGCGTGAGTTCTTCTATAAACAGTTTATAAAACTCAGATGGGTACCCATCACTACCTGGTGATTTACCGTTTTTTTTGTTTTGTAACTTAGATTTTTATTCATTTTTCATCATATATATTGCATTCAGATCACAGTCTACATTTAAAAACAAAGGGGCTAGAGTAAGAAAGAAAAAAAAAAGAAAAAGAAAAAAAAGGGGGGGGGGACAAATGTTGGAGCATCAAGTTTTTAGTTTCCATCTCTTAATTCTTCTGGTTTTTCCAGCGTCTTTGGTTATTCTTTCAATTTCTGTCTCGTTGTTGCACTTTGTAGTGTGTCCATTTCCGCCATTTTTTTCCCCATAGTCCTTCTTGCATTCTTTGTCGATATGTTAGTTTTTCCATCATACGTATGTCCTCAACAATGTCAGTCTATTGCTCTTGGTCAGGAAGAACTTGTGATCGCCATTTTTTGTGATTGTTTTTTTTTTACATGCAATCAACAAGATTTTAACTAGATATCTGTCCTCAGCCTGTATTACATTGTCTCTTTTAAGATCACATAAGTACATCAGGTTACAGTTCATTGGTATATTATATTGGTATATTATATCCTAATATCCTAGTATCCTCTTTTGCAGCATTTCCAAAACATATGTGAGTGGTCTGCATTTTGAGCCCCACATCCCCTCCAGCATAAAGATTGGGTATTTGTATGTTTTCCTTGAATCTGTGGTGTAATGAAAAAGCGAATCAGGTTTTTCCATCCAAATTCCCTCCATGTCCTTGAATTTGTTGATGTGTGTTGTGTTTTCCATATTTCCTGCCAGCTTTCTTCTGTTATGTTTAAATTGAGCTCTTTCTCCCATTTCTCCTTTATATAGTTACTTGAATGATTGTTTGCCATAAGTTTCTGATATAGCTTTGAAATAATTCTTATTTTATTTCCTGTATATGAGCTTAAAATGAATTGTATAATCTCACTCACATCTGTTTGGAGGTTATGCCTAATCTTCATATAATAGTCTCTCATCTGCAGATATCTGAAGAATTCCGATCTTTCTAGTTTAAATTTTCTCCTGGTGTTTACAAAGCTCCCGAGATCTTTTTTTCCGATATTGCCCCATGCTGTGATTCCCTTGTTCACCAGATTTTTGTATCCCCTATCTTGTTTTGCCGGTTCAAACTGACTGTCAAATGCTACCCATTTCAATAGTTTTATGTCTTCCTTTATATTATACTTTTGTACTATTTTATACCACAGTTCCAAAGTAAATTTAGTGATTGGGTCTATTTGTTTGATTTGCTTATATGCATCTTTATCTCCTATTATGCTTTGTACTGGGAGTCCCTCAATTTCCTTTTCCATTTCTTTCCATTTTGCCTCATATCCCTCGTCGCACCAACATATGATATATGTTATTTGTACTGAGTAGTAATATTCCTTTAGACTCGGTAGGCCCATGCCTCCTTTCTCTTTTGGTAACTGGAGAGTTTTATATTTCACTCTTGGCTTTTTACCTCCCCAAACAAATCTCGATATCATCCTGTCCCACTTTGAGAACTGGGCATCTGGAATCTCTGTTGGTAGAGCCTGGAAGAGGTAAAGTAATCTAGGTTGTATGCTGATTTTGACTGTCTCAATTTTTGAATTCAGATCCATATTTAAGATTGACCATCTATCAATATCTTTTTTTATTTCTTGTTCCAACCTATCATAGTTTGCTTTATAGATTTTGCTTAGATCTTTAGGTATGTTCACTCCAAGGTATTTTATTTCTTTTTGTTTCCAGTTTAGTTTGATCTTATCAGTTATCTGGTTTAGAGGGTTATAGTGGAATGTCAGTATTTGTGTTTTTGTTATGTTTATCTTGTATCCTGATAATTTTCCAAAATTTTCTATCAAGGTCATCATTTCCATTATTGATTCATCTGGTTGTTCAAGGTAAACTATAATATCATCTGCAAATAGCCCAATCTTGTGTTCCGCCCCCTTTATTGTTACACCTTTTAATTTCTTATTTTGTCGTATCGCTTGAGCCAGTGGCTCTATGAACAGAGCAAACAAGGTGGGCGATAAGCAGCATCCCTGCCTAGTTGATCTTTGTATATTTACTTTGTCTGTTAAGCTACCGTTTATCTTGATTCTTGCCACAGGTTCTTGATACAGCGTCCTTATGCATTGTACTGATCTTTTGTTAAATCCAAAGTGTTCCAGCACACTATATAGGAATTTCCAGTTAACCCTGTCAAATGCTTTTTCTGCGTCTAAACTCATTATTACTGCGCTTTTCTTTTCTTTATGTATTTGATTAATTATATGTATTGTTCTCCTGATATTGTCATGTGTTTGGTGTCCCTCTATGAAACCAGTTTGATCATCTTCTATCAATTCCGTCAAGAATGTCTTTATTCGTTTACATATAATTGTTGTATATATTTTATAATCCACATTTAATAAAGAGATTGGTCTATAGTTTCCGCGTTGTTCTCTATCTTTCCCTGGCTTTAAAATAACTGAAATAATGGCTTCGTTCCATGATGGAGGTATTTTGTTGTTGTTCAACGTCCAATTAAATGACTTTAGGAGCTGTGGCGTGAGTTCTTCTATAAACAGTTTATAAAACTCAGATGGGTATCCATCACTACCTGGTGATTTACCGTTTTTAAGTGACTTAATCACATCTCTAATCTCTTGTGTTGTTATTTCTGCTGTTAGCTTTTCATTTTGTTGATTTCCTATTGATGGCAAGTCCAATGTACATAGAAATTTTTTAATATCTTTAGTATTTGTTTCTTCAGGTTGCAAGTATAGTTCTTGATAGAAATTATGGAATATTTCTTCGATGTTTTCTGGGTTAACTGTGGTTTTATTTGTGATGGGGTCTTTAATCTTATATACATTCTTCACTGTTTGTTGTTTTCTTAATCGTTTTGCCAGCAGTTTTGTGGCTTTTGGCCCCGTTTCATAATATTTTTGCTTTAGATACCTATTTTTCCTTTCAATTTCATCTGTTTGTTTTTCTTTTATCTTTCTTTTTTCTTCTTTAATTTCTTGGCATATTTTTGGGTCATTTGTGCTTTGATGTTTATGTTCTAATTAACTCAGTCTCTCACATCTTTGTTCATATGTTTCCAGTTTAGACTTATTTGCTTTTCCTGTTTCAACAATTAATTTACCTCTTAACACGGCTTTTAGTGCATCCCATAGTATTGTTGGGTCCACTTCTTCATTGTCATTCTCTTGGATATACTCGTTTATGTTTACTTTTATTCTTTCTTTCATTTTCTCATCATTTAACAGTCCTACATTAAGTTTCCATGTTGTTTGTCGTTTTCTATTGTTTAAATATATTTCCATGTATATAGGATTATGATCTGATATTTCTGCCCCTCCAATCCGACAATTTCTCATCCTGTGTCTGTCACCTTCATTCATAAGGAAGTAATCTATTCTAGAGTGTACTTTATGGACTGCTGAATAATGTGTATAGTCTTTTTCGAGTGGGTGCAGGTCCCTCCATATGTCTACCATACCCATTTCTGCCAGTGAGGTTCTTATGAACTTTGTTACATGTTTTTTTGTCTTCTTAACACTTGTTGTGTCAACTTCATGATCCATGACAGCATTTAAGTCTCCTCCACAAATTAGGACTCCTTCACTGTGTGTTGCTATGAGATCAAACAGATGTTGAAAAAAACCCTTGTCACTTTCTGGTGGGGCATAGATGTTCACTAATGTGATCTGCATACCATCTATTCTTCCCTTTATTATTACATACCTGCCTTCTTTATCCTGGATTTCTTGTTCACATTCAAATTGTATTTTATTTGAAATTAGTATCATAACCCCCCTTTTAGTTCCTCCCTTAAATGAACTGTAGCAGGAGTTCTTATAGCCAAATCTCTTTGGTTTCACATGTTCTGTCTTGCTCAAATGTGTCTCTTGCATAAATATAATTTCGTCTTTTTCCTTCTTGAATTTTCTTATTATTCTTTCCCTTTTAACAGGTGAGTTCAGACCATTCACGTTTAGTGTCATTATCTTAAGATTTTTACCCATATTTATGTTTTTCCGTTTTTTTAACTTGTGCTCCTAGCCCCTTTAACAACAAAAATAACACATATTTATATAAAAACACATTAACAAATCTCGACCTCCGTACTTTGGGCCTTTCTTCTGCCCACTGTTCCCTGTTGGTGGGTGGAGGGAATGTCCTCACCTAGTGAGGGGCCCTCCCTAGACCTGTATTTACTATCCAAGTAATAGTCATTAGTCTAGAAATGTCCAACAAAAATCATTTAAACCTCTCCTAGCCGTTTGTTTCTCTTTTACCTTGTCTTCTTGGCCTTCATTTCTTCTGTGCCTTTCTTAATCTTTGTTATGATCTAGGCTTTCAGCTGCAAGCCTTGCAGTTTTTCCTGGGCCCGCTGCTCCACGTCTCTCCCCCTTCTTCTGCCGCTCACTTGTCTCCACTCCGGCTGTCGTAATGCCTTCAGTGCCGCCGCTGCTTCAGCTCCTTCCTCGGGTACGCTCACCACAAAGCCTCGCTCCATCATGTCCCGCGCTGCCTCTCTGGCCGTGTTGTAGGTTTTTACACCGTCCTCCCAATGAATCCTCATCTTCGTTAGCGGCGTTTGGAATCTAATTTTTTTCTCTTTCAGCGTTTTTTTAATGTTGGCATATTTCTTCCGCTGCTGCACAATTTCTGTCGGGTAGTCATGATCAAAGAATATCTGTTTGTCGCCGATTCGTATCTTTTTTTCCACGCTTGTGTCAGGATTCTTTCCTTTATGTCATATTTCAGAAAGTTTACCACAACTGACCTGGGTGGAGAGTTTGGCTTCGGGTTCTGTGCCGAGGCTCTGTGCGCTCGTTGAATCTGCAGATCCGCTTCACCGGGCAGCTCAAGCCCTTTTTTTAAGAACTGATCCATGAATTTCGTCATCGAGTTGCCTTCAATGCCCTCCGGGATCCCGAAGATGCGTATATTGCTCCGTCTGGACCTGCTCTCCAGGTCGGTTATTTTTTCCTGCATCCTCTGTGTTTGCACCGTCAGGGTCTGCAGCCGCTCGCTTGCCTCGGTCTTCCAGTCTTCCAACTCCGATATTCGGGCCTGTGCTTCTGTCATACACGCCCGTTGAGAGCGCAGCTCCTCCATGTTTTCTGTTAGCTTGCGCTCCATTTTTCTTCGGAGGCCCATAATTTCCTCCTTCATCTCTTTTTTCAGCTCCTCCTTAAGAGCCGCTAAATCCTGTTGGAGTTGCCGCTTGAAGTCTTTTAACTCTTTACCTAAATTGGCGATGCCAGTGTTCATGGTATCGAGTTTGGCGTCCACCATTTTCCCTGCTGCAGTCACCTCGTTTTTTGGGGCCTCGTGTTCAGCGATTTCTCCTGCGTTGTTGAAGAGGAATTCTTTAATTTTACCCTGCTTTTGTCCGTGTGCCCGGCTCCTTTGTGTTTTCATCTCTTGGTTTATTGATTCGTTTATGTCGAGTTGGCCATTTACCAATGATTTTTAATCCGACTAGGGAGAGCTCTCTGTTTAAGCGTTATGTCTCTCCGCCATCTTCCCGGAAGTCCCCTCCTTCCAATAATTTTGAATAACATGACAGAGCCAAAATATATGATAATGATTTGCATTTGTACTACCACACTTTCTCCAACAAGTTGGGGAGTTCCCTTTGTACTGAGCCTTCTGGGAAGGTGTGATAAAGTATCTGATTAGGCTTTTCCAGCCAAACTGTCATCACCCGCAGCTCACGGGCTTCTATCTCAGCTGCGTGCACACTTGCGCCTCATTAAGCCCTGCTATTTATTCCATCCTGCCCTGAGCTGCGGCCTGGAGCCGTCTGTCTCCCTGCGCTTCTCCACAGCTACTTCCCCATCGTTCGGGCCAGCTGTTCTCCTCATCGGACACGTAAGCTGTCATTTTGCCTTACCTTCTCCATCCAGTCTTCCCCTGTGCACAGGTGGATTCCCTTGGCGGTGGACTTACTCTCCCTCGTCACGCTGCTCCTCCACCTGCCGCATCTTCACGGACGCTCTGCAGAACGCTGTCTCCCAGGCTTGGGACTTGCTACGCCAGCCACCGCGTCGCTACAAGTAAGCACAACAACATCGTCACTTTCCCGTGTGGTTGCCCAGCTAATCCCTGCTCTCCTTCTCTCATAGGGTTGCCTGGCTGAACGGCGAACTGCTCTGTCCTGATCTCATCCTCCACCCACACCACATTCACATCTCGCATACACGCATCCATACACACACATTACTGTTGAATAAAGCTTTCAAATCTGTCCGAGCCTGCGTGTGTGTTTCCTGGGCCAAATAATATGTCAGTACGGCTCCAGCAAAGCGGCCCAGCAAATAGCAGGCTCGCGCGCCGTTTTGCCACCCTCGAGGCTCGGGTGGATTTGATTGCTCATCAGCAACAAGTCATTCTCAATCAATTAACTTCAATTACCAATCGGTTGGACCGCTTGGACCCCCCACGGCCTTTCCTTTCGGGTCCTCTTGGCGGCGGGGCTACGGGTATTTCCACAGCCGGCCAGCCTACCTCTGGAGCACCAGCCCGTCTCACACCCATCCCAACTCCTGCTCGCTTCAGCGGGAAACTCGGCGGAGCAAAGGGGTTCATACTACAGTGTGAGTCGGTGTTCCTGCGCGTTCCCGGGGACTTCCCCTCAGACCATAGCCGAATCGGGTACATGGCTAACCTTCTCGAGGGGCGAGCGTTAACTTGGGCTTACGCTGTAATGACGAAGCCAAGTTACGCAAACCTCTCATATGACCGGTTTGTGCGAGACTTTTTAGAGGTCTTTGATCATTCCCGACTCGATAGCGTCCTCGTGGACCGGCTTCTTGGTCTCCAACAGGGAGCCCGGCCCGCGCCAGAGTACGCGGTCGACTTCCGGGTGGCTGCGGATGAGGTGGGCTGGGGAGAGGCTTCTCTCTGCAGCGTTTTCCTCCGTAGCCTTAATTCAGGTCTGAGGGATGAGCTTGCTGGTCGGGATCTCCCAGAGCGACTTTCTGAGCTGATCTCGCTCACGATTAGCCTGGACAACAGGCTGCATGAGCGAGCTGCGGAGTGGAAGTCTGCCAGCCGCTCGCGCGGAGCTTCCCTCCGTTCAGCTCAGTCGCGCCCTCTGGCGTTACCAGCCCCGGAGTCCGCCGAGGAACCAGAGGACATGGCTATCGGACGCACTAGGCTCCCTCTAGCGGAGAGACAACGCCGGCGGGAACGGGGTCTCTGCATGTATTGCGGAGATGACCGGCATCCCGTGGAGCTGTGTCCGGTGAAGCCAAAAGGGGAGGTCCGCGAGTCACAATAGGGAGCCTCGTGGACTCCAACCGATCTAATCCCCTATCATCTTGTACATTGCCAATTCGTTTCTGCCACAACTCCACTGGACACTCCACTCATGCACTGGTGGATTCTGGGGCAGAGCAGAACTTTATTTCAAAGCGCCTGGCATCCTGTTTGGGCATACCCAGCCAACAGCTGCCCAACCCCCTGAACTTGATAACGCTCTCCCGTTCTCCTCTGGGTACAGTAACTCATCGCTCCAAGCCAGTTGCCACCATCGTCTCCGGCAACCACGGGGAGGATCTGACCTTCTACATCCTGCCCTCTTTGTCGGACCGGGTCATTCTGGGTTACCCCTGGCTGCGGCTGCATAATCCTGTCCTGGATTGGAGAACCGGCAGCGTCCTGTCCTGGAGCACCTTCTGCCTGGGTACCTGCCTCCAGTCGGCAGCCTGCGCTCCATCTGCCCCCCTGCCGGCTCCTGTCTCTGAGCCTCCGGACCTGACCCTGGTGCCGCAGGAGTTCCACGATTTGGGGGCAGCCTTCAGTAAGTCCAAAGCCTTGTCTTTTCCACCGCATCGACCCTATGACTGTGCTATCAACATCCGCCCGGGGTCGCCCCTACCATCTGGCCGCCTCTACAGTCTCTCTGCACTGGAACACGAGGCGATGGACACCTATATTAAGGAGTCACTCAGCGCTGGGATCATCCGCTTCTTCTTCGTGGGCAAGAAGGATGGATCACTACGTCCCTGTATAGACTTCAGAGCCCTGAATGACATCACGATCAAGGATCGTTACACCCTGCCGCTAATGGACACCGCTTTCCACTCCCTCCAGGGGGCGACCTGGTTTACCAAGCTCAACCTCCGCAGCGCATACCATCTTGTTAGGATCCGGGAGGGAGACGAGTGGAAGACGGCCTTTAGGACACCCAACGGTCACTTTGAGTATCTCGTGATGCCGTTCTGGCTCACCAATGCACCTGCCGTTTTCCAGCGCCTGATAAATGACGTTCTGCGGGATTTCCTGGGGGTTTTCGTCTTTGTGTGTCTTGACGATATACTCATCTTCTCCAAATCACAGGAGGAGCACCAGGCCCATGTTAGGCGGGTCCTACAACGTCTGCTGGAGAATCGCCTGTTCATTAAGGCAGGGAAGTGCGAGTTCTACGCTCAAACCACCTCCTTCCTGGGGTTCGTGATCTCCCACAACCAGATCCTACCCGACCCCGCTAAGGTTAAAGCGGTGGTCGAGTGGCCCACGCCGACCTCCAGGAAGCAGGTGCAGAAGTTTATTGGATTCGCTAATTTCTAACGGCGCTTCGTCCCAAACTACAGCGCCATCGTCACCCCTCTGACCCACCTCACGTCGTCGAAGGTGCCCTTTCGGTGGTCTGAGGAGGCTGCTGCCGCTTTCAAGACTCTCCAGACGGAGTTCTCGTCCTCCCGGGTTCTGACCCAGGTTGATCCCGCTCTTCAGTGTTTGGTGGAGGTCGACGCGTCCGACACAGGGGTGGGAGTGGTGTTGTCCCAGCGGTCACCACTGGATGGAGTTAAACGGCCCTGCGCCTTCTTCTCCAGGAAACTATCAGCGGCAGAGCTCAACTATGACGTCGGTGACAGGGAGCTCCTCGCTGTCAAGCTTGCGCTACAGGAGTGGCGTCACTGGTTAGAGGGGGCAGCTCAGCCTTTTGTGGTCTGGATGGACCATAAGAACCTCGAGTACCTGAGATCAGCGAAGCGCCTGAATGCCCGCCAGGCGCGCTGGTCTCTGTTCTTCACTCGCTTCAACTTTACCATTACGTACCGTCCAGGCTCGAAGAATGGGTTGCCCGACGCCCTTTCCAGGCAGTTCGCCCCAGAGGGTCCAGAAGAGCCCAAGCACACCATCCTGCCCGAATCGTGCGTCGTGGGGGCGATTTCATGGGACATCAAGGACCGGATTAAGAAAGCTCAGGAGGCGGCGCCGGATCCCGGCGGGGGGCCTGAGAGGAGACTGTATGTTCCTTCGGCGGTTCGGGATGAAGTTATCCACTGGGCCCACACCTCCAAACTCGCCTGCCACCCTGGCATCACCCGCCTGGTGAATTTTCTGCAACGCTCGTTTTGGTGGCCGGGCCTTCAGAAGGACGTTACCAACTACGTCCGGGCCTGTCCCCAGTGCGCCACCGGCAAGTCTCCGAACTCTCCACCTGCGGGTCTCCTCCAGCCCCTGCCGGTCCCGGGTAGGCCCTGGTCACACATTGCACTTGACTTCGTCACCGGACTCCCGGTCTCCAACACCTATGACACGGTCCTGACCATCGTGGACAGGTTCTCCAAGGCCGCCCATTTCGTGCCCCTTCAGGGTCTGCCTTCGGCACGTGAGACGGCCGATCTCCTGGTCCAGCACGTCGTCAGGCTACATGGGATTCCGCAGGACGTGGTCTCGGACCGTGGCCCACAGTTTGTCTCTCAGGTTTGGAGGAGCTTCTGCAGCACCTTGGGGGCCACAGTCAGTCTCTCTTCTGGTTATCATCCCCAGTCCAACGGGCAGTGTGAGCGCACGAACCAGGAGTTAGAGGCTGCGCTGCGCTGCGTGACATCATCCAACCCTTCGTCTTGGAGCTCCTACCTGACCTGGGTGGAGTATGCCCATAACTCGGCCCGGTCCACTGCTGCTGGGTTATCCCCCTTTCAAGCATCCCTGGGGTATGACCCTCCTGTTTTCCCGGAGCAGGAGGTTGAATTAGCTGTTCCTTCTGTTCAGGCGCACATCAGGCACTGCCGGAGCGTGTGGAAGAAGACCAAGGACGCGCTATTACGCACAGCAGCGCGCAACAGCTCCATCGCCAATCGCCACAGAAGGCCGGCTCCTGCTTACCGGGTGGGTCAGCAGGTGTGGCTCTCTTCCCAAGACATCTGCCTCAAGGGTGAGAAGAAGAAGCTGGCACCAAGATTTCTCGGTCCTTTCACCATATCCAGGATTATTAACCCGGTGGCTGTGCGCTTGGCCCTCCCCCCCTCCCTTCGTGTGTGTCCCACCATCCACGTCTCCAAAATTAAACCCGTGCTTTCCAATCCACTCTGCCCTCCTCCTAGGTCTCCTCCTGCACCCAGGATGGTCAATGGTGACCCGGCGTGGGGTGTTAATGCCATCTTGGACTCCCGGCGTCGGGGTTGTGGGCTGCAATACCTGGTGGATCGGGAAGGTTATGGCCCGGAATGGAGATCCTGGGTGCACTCTTCGTGGGTGTTGGATCCTGACCTCATCGCGGAGTTCCACCGGACACACCCAGGTAAGCCAGCGCCAGGAGGCGCTGGTAGGGGGGGAGTACTGTCATCACCTGCAGCTCATGGGCTTCTACCTCAGCTGCGTGCACACCTGCGCCTCATTAAGCCCTGCTATTTATTCCATCCTGCCCTGAGCTGCAGCCTGGAGCCGTCTGTCTCCCTGCGCTTCTCCACAGCTACTTCCCCATCATTCGGGCCAGCTGTTCTCCTCATCGGACACGTAAGCTGTCATTTTGCCTTACCTTCTCCATCCAGTCTTCCCCTGTGTACAGGTGGATTCCCTTGGCGGCGGACTTACTCTCCCTTGTCACGCTGCTCCTCCACCTGCCGCATCTTCACGGATGCTCTGCAGAACGCTGTCTCCCAGGCTTGGGACTTGCTACGCCAACCACCGCGTCACTACAAGTAAGCACAACAACATCGTCACTTTCCCGTGTGGTTGCCCAGCTAATCCCTGCTCTCCTTCTCTCATAGGGTTGCCTGGCTGAATGGCGGACTGCTCTGTCCTGACCTCATCCTCCACCCACACCACATCCACATCTTGCACACACGCATCCATACACACACATTATTGTTGAATAAAGCTTTCAAATCTGTCCGAGCCTGCGTGCGTGTTTCCTGGGCCGAATAATATGTCACAAACTCCCTCCAGCTCTGTGAACTACTGCATTTCCATTGATTTGACCATATTGTGACGTTTGCAGGGGTTCACACAAAAAGACAATGGAGCAGATGGCTGTGATCAACCAGATTTATTTTACACACACCCCGACCCCCAACCTGCCTCTCAGCACAGACAGGAGCGGAGGTCATTCTCACAGACCTCTGTTTACATCACGGTTACACACACATGATACATCTTGCCCTAATCCTGCTAAACACTGCTGGGCCATTATAATGCAGTTATAATGACACAGCAGTATAACTCAGAAGTAACACATTTAACACACACACAGTAACGTTTCAAACTGGCAAAGCATGCTGGGAAATCCCTGGCTCCCTTAAAATGGCCCCGACGTTACACTGCCCCCCCCTGGACTGGTTTCTGTCCCCAGAAAATTCAAAGTCCACTTTCAGAAATCCAACGCGAGTCAGCCCGGTGCCGGGGCGGCATGCACGGGCCATCTGAGTCTCGGTCAGAGCATCTGGTTGGGGTAGGGTTCCGGTTTGGCCATCAGCGGGCGGATGGACACATCTGACAGCCTCTGTAGGACCACGCACAGTCCCTTCCCTGGCAGCGGGAGTCCCAGGCCCGCTCCGGCCGACTCCCACCGCTGCCAGTTCTCCCAGGCGGCCGCTGGCCCGCATCCATGCGTCCAGCCTTTGCCGCGCCTGGAAAGTGGCCGCATCTTCGTCCTGCTCGCTCCGCTGCGTCGCTCCTGCGCCTCTGTGACGTCATCTGCCGGGGGAAGCATCTGCAGGAGGCGGCTTTTTTTTCCCGTCCATGCCACCTCGCTCTAATTTAGCGTCGGCGAGGGGCCAGTTTGTCGTGCGCTGTGTGCGGGGCAGTACCATGCCATGTACCCTGGCTCTGTGCAGCGGAAGCCGTCCTTCCTCGCGTCGCCACGGCTGTCTCCTTCGTGCACGCGCTGCTGTGATCTGCCGTAGCTCCTCCTCCACTCGCTCTCAGCACGGTGGTTTCCTCTGATGATCAGCGCGGCAGCCAGCTCGACCTGGGCCAGGTGGTCATCCAACAGGTTCTCGCCGTTGTAGCGGGGAATCTTGGCCCGCTGCTGAATGGATGAGACTGTCATCTCCCGGTCGATTGCCGCTCCTAGTCGCTCTGGAATCGCCAGCCCGTCCTGCCCTGAAAAGGGCGGGAAGCGGGGCTGGTTTGCTCTGCTCCGTCCATCGCGGCGAAGCTCTCCAGGGGCCGGCGTCTCAGCTCTACACTCCGTTCCCGGCTGAGCGATGAATCGCTCCGGCCGCTGTACCTCCACCTGGATCCTCATCCCACTCCTGACACCAGTGTGACGTTTGCAGGGGTTCACACAAAAAGACAATGGAGCAGATGGCTGTGATCAACCAGATTTATTTTACACACACCCCGACCCCCAACCTGCCTCTCAGCACAGACAGGAGCGGAGGTCATTCTCACAGACCTCTGTTTACATCACGGTTACACACACATGATACATCTTGCCCTAATCCTGCTAAACACTGCTGGGCCATTATAATGCAGTTATAATGACACAGCAGTATAACTCAGAAGTAACACATTTAACACACACACAGTAACGTTTCAAACTGGCAAAGCATGCTGGGAAATCCCTGGCTCCCTTAAAATGGCCCCGACGTTACACTCGACGTTAGTTCGCTACACTACTCCCCTCTGGTTCTCGACATCGTCCCGATGTCAGCGCCCCATTACTGCTTTGGACAGGAGATCCCACTTCTGACACCAGTGTAACGTGCTGCTCGACATGGCGACGTCCCACCGGGAGATTCGAACTCACGCCTCCCCGCTCCGGAGTCCCGCACCCTACCTGTGTCGCCAATAGGGTCAACCCACTTGGCAAGCCAAGCAGGGTGCTCATATTGAGTTCGCTACACTACTCCCCTCTGGTTCTCGACATCGTCCCGATGTCAGCGCCCCATTACTGCTTTGGACAGGAGATCCCACTCCTGACACCAGTGTAACGTGCTGCTCGACATGGCGACGTCCCACCGGGAGATTCGAACTCACGCCTCCCCGCTCCGGAGTCCCGCACCCTACCTGTGTCGCCAATAGGGTCAACCCACTTGGCAAGCCAAGCAGGGTGCTCATATTGAGTTCGCTACAATATTAATGTCCATTCCTCTTCCGATATTTCTATTCCTCCTTCTTTTTCCCATTTTGTTTTAACATATACAGTTGAGTGTCTTTTCAGGTTTATAAGACCTTGATATAAACCTGAAATTAAGCTTTTATCTTTATTTGAGTTATATGCCCTTTTAAATAAATAAATTTAGCAATGGTTTACATGATTCTGCTATACATTTTAACCTGTTATTTACAAAGTGTCTCATCTGCAAGTAGCGATAGAAGTCTTGTGAGTCCAACTGATACTTCCCTTTAAGTGTTTCAAAACTAAGTAGTGTGTCATATTTCATTATCTTACATATGGCTGTTATCCCTCTATTTGCCCAAACTTTAAATCTTGTGTCTGACTTATTTGGAGTGAAATGTGAGTCATATGTGCACCACTTTAAAATTACTATGTTCTCTCCTAGATTATATTTTGATACTACTTTTCTCCAAATTTTAAGAGTCCACTTAACCCATGGATTTTCTATGTTCTTGATAATGTCTTGTAGGTTATCATCAGCTATTGTCGCTTGTATAGGAGTGGGGCTCATTCCCTCTTCAGTACTCTTCCACTGGGCAGTATATGAAGGATTACACCAGCAAATTATGGGTCTAAGTTGTGCTGCCCAATAATAGTCTCTCAGGAAAGGAAGGCCCCACTCCCCTTTTTGTTTTGACTATTGTAGAGTTTTAAATTGGATTCTAGGTTTCTTACCTTGCCATATGTACCTGGACAGCATTTTGTCCCATTCATTAAATTGTTTTTCACTTATCTCTATTGGCAAAATT
This sequence comes from Pholidichthys leucotaenia, assembly GCA_020510985.1. NCBI lineage: Eukaryota > Metazoa > Chordata > Actinopteri > Cichliformes > Pholidichthyidae > Pholidichthys > Pholidichthys leucotaenia. The sequence continues at coordinate 229,724,303 of CM035836.1, forward strand.
TGAAATAAATATAATAAATTGGGGAATATATTCATTTTAATTGAATCAATTCTTGAATTTAGGTTTAAATATGGAATTAGATTCCATCTTGCAATGTCCTCTTTGATTTTTCTTTGGGTTGGTGAATAATTGCATTCTAGTAGTTCAGAGAGGTTTTTTGGTATTATGACTCCCAAGTACTTTAAGAATTCTGTCTGCCAAGCAAATTGAAAATTATTTTTAATTTCTTCTGGTGGATTATAATTATATTTAAGCAATTGTGTTTTACTTATGTTAATTTTGTATCCTGATAATTGACCAAAATAGTTGAATGATTCCATAAGTTTAGGTAGGGAATCTGTTGGTTTCCCCAGGTAGATCAAAATATCATCTGCGTAGCAGGCCAATTTATGCTCCTTCCCATTTATATTGATGCCTTGTATTCCTTTGTTCTGTCTAATATACTGGGCAAATGGTTCCAGATATAATGCAAATAATAATGGTGAACATGCACAGCCCTGTCTAGACCATCTTTCTAGGTTAAAGCTATTTTTGACAAACAGCCGTTAACTTTAATTCTTGCAGTGGGTTTATTATATAATGCCTGTATTATTTTGATCATTTTTTCATGTAAGCCAAATCTGTATAAAACTTGATTAAGAAAACTCCAGTCCACAGAATCAAAGGCCTTTTCTGCATCAGTACTGATTACCATTGCTGCGATATTATTTCTTTGTATATGATTGATAATATGGAGAGTTCGGTGTATATTATCTTGTGTTTGACGCTCTCAGATAAAGCCTGTCTGATCATTGTGTATCAAATGTGATATGGATTTTTCTAATCTTCTAGCCATGATGGCAGTGAACAGCCTATAATCAATATTAAGAATCAATATTGGCCTATAGGATCCACATTCTAATTTATCCTTGTTTTCTTTTGGTATAGCAGAAATTATTGCTTCATTCCAACTAGGTGGTATTTGTGCCTTCTTTAAAACCCAGTTGAATGTGGACAGTATCACCGGCATCAGTTCTTCTTTAAGCTCCTTATACCATTCTGCAGTGTACCCATCTGATCCTGGTGATTTGTTTAGTTTAAGTTTACTTATTGCTAATTGTAATTCCTTTTCTGTGATATCCTCGATCATTATTTTACTTTGTTCCTCGTTTAATACTGGTAAATCCAAACAGTCCAAAAAAGAGTTTATGTCAGTAGTACTACATGTTGTGGTTTTAGAGTACAAAGTCTTATAAAATACTTCAAAGGCCCCCTGAATTTCATTTAATTTACTTTTTATCATTTTAGTATTTGGATCTTTAATTTTATGAACTGTGTTCTGTGCTATTTTCTTTTTAAGTTTCCAAGCTAAAACTTTCATTGATTTTGATCCACTTTCATAATATCTCTGTTTAAGGAACATTATTTTTTTCTTAACTTTATTAGTAGTCAAATCATTAATTTCATTTCTAATTTTTTTGATGTCCTCCAATTTATCCTGATCCATTGTTATTTTATGTTTTTTCTCTAATTCTTTTAATTTATTATGGAGTTCCTTTAGTTTTTTATTTCTCATTTTCTTCTTATAGGAGGATATTGCTATAATTTTCCCTCTTAAAACAGCCTTTAATGCATCCCACAGAATTGGAGGGTACACAGTGTAGAAGAGCTGGAAATAACGAGGCGGTTTTGTATCACAAAAGTAGAGTCTTTAATGAACAAACTCTTCTATCTTGTCTCATCTGGTGCAGAGCTTGGCAGAAGGCAAAGAGGAAGAATTCTGCCCAGCTCGCTGGTTAAATACAGGCACACATCAAAGACATGCAAAACACAAGCTGAAATCCCCCGTTATCTAAATCCCCTATTAGTCCTGTTAACTCCTCCCTTCGCCTTGGGAGGTGATGGGAAAACCTCTCCTCCCTCAGGGGTGAAGGTGTCGAGTCTGTTGCCATGGCGTCCTGTGACGTCATGGGTCTTCACACGGTGGTGAGATTCCTTTGTTCTTTCAGAGGTGTGAAGTTCCTTTGTATATGCTGTCCCAAACATTTCCACATGCTCTAACAAATGTAGGTATGGAATATATGAGTGATATATACCACAGGCCCCCCAAACAACTATGAAAGAACACAGAAAGATTCACAGTCTAGGGTAATTACTAAGACATACTACATGTTACAGCTGTTGCCACAGAAGAAACTTTCAAGCAGCCATGCTCCTAAGAGAGTTCAGTGAAAACATAACAGCATAGTATAATCATAAATCAGTCCTAAACTGTTGCGGCACAATTAGCAAAAATTTGCAGAGTGGTGTAATCAGTCCCTGTGTAGTCTGGGTTTCAATCTTCTCCCAAAGCTGCTGTAGGTTGGTTTTGGCGTCCTGCTGGGACCTTGTTGTGAGGAATCTGCAGTGTGGGAAGGAGAGAGATTATCTGTTCCCTGCCTGGGGGCTGAGACTTTTTCCTTGGGGGGTCTACCTCGCCGAGGTGCTCGAGCCAGCTGTGCAGGTTCGTCTCTCAACAAGAAGGCAGGTTTGAGTCTGTCAATGCTGACCGTTTCATTTCTATCCCCATAATCAAGCACAAAGTGTTTGTCACCATTTTCCAGCACTCTATACGGGCCATCGTATACTGGGCGTAACGTTGGTTTTAGAGCTTCATGCTTAACAAAAACAAACTCAGCATTTTTTAAAGTTTGAGGAACAAAAACTCGTGGAAAGGAGTGATGAGCTGGACCGTGGAGAAAGTCCGGACTGTTACTGCCTAAAAACCTTGGGACTGGGAGGTGCCCTGGTTCCGGGTTTTCTGGTAAAAATTCACCTGGTAGTCTGATAGGCTGAGCAAAGACTAATTCTGCAGGGGAAGCGTCTAAATCCTCTTTCGGTGCCGCACGCAACCCCAATAAAACCCAGGGAAGTTTATTTACCCAATTTGTGTCCGTTAATGAGGCTCTGAGGGCGGCCCTTAAGGACCTGTGAAAACGCTCGCATAACCCATTAGCCTGAGGGTGATAAGCGGTGGTACGGTGAATTGTTGCCCCTAAACTGTTGGACATGGCTGACCAGAGCTCTGAGACAAATTGAGGCCCCCTATCTGACGTGATGTCTGATGGGACGCCGAAACGTGCCACCCAATTTGTTAGAAAAACGCGAGCGACTTCCTCCGCTGTAGTTGCCGCTAGAGGGACTGCCTCTGGCCAGCGCGTGGTGCGGTCTATCATTGTTAGCAGGTGTGTGAAACCCTGGGAGGAAGGCAGCGGCCCCACGAGGTCGACATGAATGTGGTCGAACCTTCTAGCAGGGATTGGAAAAGGCTCCAGAGGGGCTTTTGTGTGTTTGTGTACTTTGGCACGCTGACAAGGAATGCAAGTTTTTGCCCATTCTTTTACGTTTTTGCGCAGGCCTGGCCATACAAACTTTTCGGCAACCATTTTGACCGAGGCGCGCACACCTGGGTGCGCGAGGGAGTGAATTGCGTCGAAAATGCAGCGGCGCTAAGCAGCTGGTACTAACGGGCGAGGTCGGCCGGTTGAAACATCGCATATTAGGGGGGGCACGCCGTCGCGCAACCCTTTTTCCTCCAGCCTTAACCCTGTTGGTCCAGACAGGAGCGCGCGCACGTCCGCATCACTACCTTGCTCTTCCGCCATGGCTGCATAATCTATCCCTTCATGGATAGGTGCTGCATATGTGTTTGCGTTAGAGAAAAGCTCAGCTGCTGAAGCAGTGTAATCTGTCTCCTCGTGCTCTGGCGGTGCCACAGCGTAAGAGAGACAGTCCGCTACTACGTTAAGTTTGCCCGCTACATGTCGAATGTCTGTGGTGAACTCTGAAATCGCAGCTAGCTGTCTTTGTTGCCTGCCCGACCAAGGTTCTGAAATTTTAGCCATAGCAAAAGTGAGCGGTTTATGGTCCACAAAAGCCGTGAAACTCCGCCCTTCTAACCAAAACTGGAAGTGGCGGATGGATAAATGGAGCGCCAGCAGCTCCCTGTCAAAAGTGCTGTATTTGCGTTCCGTCGGGTTTAGCGATTTGCTAAAAAATGCTAAAGGTTGCCAGACCCCCTTGACAAGTTGTTCTACAACTGCCCCTATGGCCAAGTCTGAAGCATCTGTGGTTAGAGCAATGCGGGCCGAGGGATCTGGATGGACTAACATTGTGGCGTTAGCTAGGGCGTTTTTAACTTCCGCAAAAGCACGTTCGCGTTCCGGGGTCCATTCGACCGCATTGGAAGCTTTCTTTTTTTTGAGCGCGTCATACAGGGGCTGCATGAGCTGAGCTGCATGAGGGAGGAAACGGTTGTAAAAATTAACCATCCCCAAAAATTCCTGTAGCGATTTGACCGTTTGGGGCCGTGGAAAACCTTCTATCGCATGAATTTTGTCTGGAAGCGGAGCTGCCCCTTTCGGGGAGACTCTGTGTCCCAAAAAATCAATTTGCGATACGCCGAATTTGCATTTGGCTGGATTAATTATTAATCCGTGCTCTTCTAGCCTCTGAAAAACGGTAGTGAGATGCTGCTCGTGCTCTTCCTCCGATGAGCTGGCTACCAGCATGTCGTCAAGGTAGACGAAAACAAAGGGGAGGTCACATAAGACTGCGTCCATCATACGTTGAAAAGTCTGAGCAGCACCTTTGAGGCCGAAAGGCATTCGCAGGAATTCAAAAAGGCCGAAAGGGGTTATAACCGCTGTTTTAGGAATGTCTTCAGCTCGGACTGGGACTTGGTGATAACCGCGGACTAAGTCTATCTTTGAAAAAATGCGCGCGCCCGCTAAATGCAGTGAAAAATCCCGTATATGAGGGATGGGGTAGCGGTCATGCGCTGTGGCGTTGTTTAATCTGCGGTAATCTCCGCACGGTCTCCAAGAACCGTCGGATTTCGGAACCATGTGAAGTGGTGAAGCCCAAGGGCTCTTTGAACGTCGGCAAATGCCTAATTTTTCAAGAGCTGCAAATTCGTCCCTTGCTATGTTGAGCTTGGCCGCGTCTAAGCGGCGAGCTTTGGCAAAAACGGGAGGTCCGGTTGTTGGAATGAAGCGTTTAACCCCGTGTTTGGCTACAGTGGCTGAGAATTTGGGGGTTGTGAGTGCTGGAAATTGGGTGAGGAGTTGCTCAAACTTACCTCCTGCCGTAGTGACGTTGGCCTGCACAGGTGGGCTGCACGGTGGCGCAGTGGTTAGCACTGCGGCAGCACAGTTTACCCTTGGCCGGGGGATTGTGGGGATCGTGGGTTCGATCCCAGCCCCCGACCAACAGTGATCTGTGTGGAGTTTGCATGTTCTCCCCGTGTTGCGTGGGTTTACTCCGGGATTTCTCCGGTTTCCTCCCACATGCCAAAAACATGCATGTTAGGTTAATTGGCTGTTCTAAATTGTCCCTAGATATCTGTTTCCTATAGGCCCTTAGAATAGAGGGTTAGTGTTAATGAAAGCGCTTTGAGTGGTCTTTGTGACTAGAAAAGCGCTATATAAGTACAGGTTAGTTAGTTAGTTAGTTAGTTAGTTAGTTAGTTAGTGGTGGGGAGACTCGAGCTGAGCAAGGAATAGAAGCAAAAGACAGTGCATTAACCAGGCGCCTATTTGCTAGATCAACTAATAACCCGTGTGCACACAGAAAATCAGCGCCTAACAAGTTAAAACTCACCGCCGCTACAACAAATGTCCATCTGTAGCTGTGGCCGTGAATGAGGAGGTGCAGGTTCTTTTCCCCGAACGTGTCGATGTCAGAACCGTTGGCTGCCACTGCTCCATTGCCCCGGGTGCCCATGGCTCGATCTGCGTGGGAGGGCATGATGAAACTCAGCTGAGCTCCCGTGTCGATGAGGAACTGCTTGCCTGTGTGTCCATCTGTCACGTATAACAGCTTGTTTTTCTCGCCGAGAACCGCTGCCGTTAACGGCCCTCGGCTTTGGCGTTTTCCCGACATCGTGAACTTGCAGGGGGGAACGCATTTGTGGGCTTTCTCGGCGAAGTGGTGGTGATAATAACAGACGTCGATCTGTTTGTTACGCTTGGGCCGCGCCGCTGTCACCGTGGGCTGTGGCTCTCCATGGCTCGGGGCGTCAGTTTTGAGGTCCGCGGATGCCACTGTAGGTGTCCGCTCCTTGCAGGCGTTGACGAGCCGATAAGCCTCGCTGGCCAGTGTGCGGAAGTCTTGGTGGGTGTTGCACTTCGTATTGGCGAGTGTCCCTCTCATGTGTGGTGGAAGCGTGCTGAGGAAAATAAACTGGAAAAGGAAATTGTCGTTGTCCTCCTCCTTAAGCTGCAGCAAATCCTCCATGAGGGCCTTCGGATTGCCCCCTTTGTGGCCGTAGACCGCCAGGATCCTCTCGGCTCTTTCCTCCGCTGGTGGGACATAGTTCGCCACGATGGTCGCCTTGAGCGTCTCATACTTGTCCCGGGCCGGTGGTCGCCGGATCAAGCTCCGCACACACCTCGAAGTGGAGGAGTCGAGCTTGGAGACGATATGGTAGAATTTTGTATCGTCTGCTGTGATGCCCGCCAGTATGAACTGGGCTTCAGCCTGTAGAAACCAAGAGGCGGGGTCTTCTCGCCAGAAGTCTGGCAGCTGGACAGCGACGGCGTTCGTGTACACCATCACTGTTGTGCCCGCCGGGTGAGAGTGCCTTGCCTCGGCTCTCACGGCGGTGCTGGAGCTCGGTTGAGCTCTCTCGGTACCCTCTGCCGGGGGGAACAGCTGTCTGCTTGTTCCCTCGTCTGCGTTGTCGCTGGCGTAAGTCAGATTCACCGCGGATGAGTCGCTTGAAGAACGCCTCAGGTCCATACTCGCGTCAAGGTCACCAGTGTAGAAGAGCTGGAAATAACGAGGCGGTTTTGTATCACAAAAGTAGAGTCTTTAATGAACAAACTCTTCTATCTTGTCTCATCTGGTGCAGAGCTTGGCAGAAGGCAAAGAGGAAGAATTCTGCCCAGCTCGCTGGTTAAATACAGGCACACATCAAAGACATGCAAAACACAAGCTGAAATCCCCCGTTATCTAAATCCCCTATTAGTCCTGTTAACTCCTCCCTTCGCCTTGGGAGGTGATGGGAAAACCTCTCCTCCCTCAGGGGTGAAGGTGTCGAGTCTGTTGCCATGGCGTCCTGTGACGTCATGGGTCTTCACACGGCGGTGAGATTCCTTTGTTCTTTCAGAGGTGTGAAGTTCCTTTGTATATTCTGTCCCAAACATTTCCACATGCTCTAACAAATGTAGGTATGGAATATATGAGTGATATATACCACACACAGTACCATTATCATTATTCTCTAGATTAAAAAGTATCTCTTTTTTTAACTTGCTCTTTAAAGTGCAAATCATTAAGCAGGCTTGAATTTAGCTTCCAATTTATAATTTTTGGTTGTAGCTGAAGATCTACAGATAGGTATATAGGAGCATGATCACCTAAGTCTATTGTCCCAATTTCACAGGTATTTATTTTTTCTTTGTCTTTTCCAAATGTTGTAAAATAATCTATTCTTGTGTATAGTGAGTCAGGTGAGGAATAATAAGTGTAATCTCTTCTGACTGGATGCAGGTCTCTCCAAATATCAATTAGACCCACCTCTTCAAATAGCATATTAATTTTCTTAATTAAAGGTAGTTTGTCAGATGCTTTACCATTGGAGGTATCCAGATTTGGCTGTAAATGTATATTGAGGTCTCCTCCACAAATTAGAAGGCCTACTGTCTCAGTTGTTATTATGTTAATGATTCTCCTGAAGAAGGGAAAATCACTTCCAGGAGGTGCATATATATTTAGCAACGTAACTGAATTTGCCTCTGTCTTTCCCCTTACTAAAATAAAACGGCCCTTCTTATCACTAATCTCAAATTCTTTTTCAAAATGTAATTTATCTAAAAGAAGGATAGCATCTCCTCTCCTTCGTCCCACTTTATATGATGGAAAAAAAAACATTAGTAAAGCCCATTCTTTTTAATTTGTCATGTTCCTTATTGTCCAGATGTGTTTCCTGTAAATATATTATCTGTGCGTGTTCTTTCTTCATTTTGGTTAAGATTCTGCTATGTTTAATTGGATTCAACAGGCCGTTAACATTGAAGGAGATAATTTTTATCTTGCTACTAATCATTTTCGATTTCTGATATCATTAACATAGTAGAACCTATATATATATATATATATAAAACAGAACTCTCCCTACGTATACAAAAACATGTACAATAAAGCTGCCCAAACCTGCAACAAAAAAACTCCAAACAAAAACTCATCCAAAAAAAAAAAATATATAAACAACTAAACTATTGACTTCCATCTGTGGGGTCTTAGATATGACCCTAATTTGGCCCCTGTACTTAGGAAAACTTGAAGGGGAGCCTCCCTCATATATTTGTGAAAGAGGGCCTTCTTCTGCTTATTGGCTAAAGTCCATCTTCATACAGCACAGGAAAAACATCCGACTATGAAAACTCTATATTGCCAAACTGTGTTTGTTTTTGCGCGGGATTTTAATCTATTCTTACATAGATTATTCATAGTTTATTTTCTGTCCTGCCAGTTTATTATAAATAGTAAGCTCACCATCCGTATTTCCATTCAGTCTCAGTTCTCTATCTCTCTGCGTCGCTCTCAAAGTCATTCTTGCTCTTGTCGTCTGAATGCTTGTAATTTTTCTTTGAAGTCCCGGGTGCGTTCTCCAGTCGCTCGACCTCTCGTCCTCCTTTCTGTGTGCCATGTTAGCTGTTGGATCTGTTCCAGGAGAGTCTCTGGGTGTCTGACGACAGTCACCGGCAATCCCCTCTTCTCCATATCAGCAGTTGCCTCCTCAGCCGAGTCATATAATATGGTTCCATCTGAATAAAAAACTCTCATTTTCGCTGGGAAAGGGGTTTGAAATCGAATTTTCTTCTCTCTCTAGTCTGATATTATCTCTCCGAGATCGTCCCTCAAGATCCGTGAGCTTAACCTCCATTTGAATATGGAGTTTGAGCATCTCAGCCAGGGCCTCCTCATTAGTCTGCAATCGAGTTTCTGCTTCCAAAATCCTTTCTTCTGCTTCTTCTAGTCTCTTGCTTGTTTTATTCATTTCTTCTTTAATAGCTGCCAGCTGGACTTTATTATCTTTTCTGAAATCACGCAGTTCTTTCAATATCAAGTCCAAACTCGCGCTGCTAGCTTGTTCTGACACACCTGTTGGCATGTCATTATCCTCCATGGCGTTGTCAGTGGCTGAGGTCTGCTCATCTCCGTCTTCTTCGTGTAATTCGCGCTGTATTGATTTTTTAACATTTTTTAGTTTCAGCATCTTGAAGCCCTTACTCTCATAACTCCATGTAATAAAATTTTTAGAAATTCGTGTTTCTTTAGGCAGTTTATAACCTAAATGTCGGAAGCACGTTTCCCTGTGTTGCCTCCTCCTACCCTACCATACCCGGAAGTCGAAACCATCCAAATGCTCTCTAGCAAACTTCAGATGGGCCTGGACATGTACTGGCTTAAGCAGGAGGACACGTCTGGCACTGCAGGATTTCAGTCCCTGGCGGCGTAGTGTGTTACTGATGTAGCCCTTGTTACTTTGGTCCCAGCTCTCTGCAGGTCATTCACTAGGTCCCCCCGTGTGGTTCTGGGATTTTTGCTCACCGTTCTCGTGATCATTTTGACCCCACGGGGTAAGATCTTGCGTGGAGCTCCAGATCGAGGGAGATTATCAGTGGTCTTGTATGTCTTCCATTTTCTAATAATTGTTCCCACAGTTGATTACTTCACACCAAGCTGCTTACCTATTGCAGATTCAGTCTTCCCAGCCTGGTGCAGGTCTACAATTTTGTTTCTGGTGTCCTTTGACAGCTCTTTGGTCTTGGCCATAGTGGAGTTTGGAGTCTGACTGTTTGAGGTTGTGGACAGGCGTCTTTTATACTGATAACGAGTTCAAACAGGTGCCATTAATACAGGTAACGAGTGGAGGACAGAGGAGCCTCTTAAAGAAGAAGTTACAGGTCTGTGAGAGCCAGAAATCTTGCTTGTTTGTAGGTGACCAAATACTTCTTTTCCACCATAATTTGCAAATAAATTCTTTAAAAATCCTTCAATACGATTTTCTGGATTTTTTTTTCTCATTTTGTCTCTCATAGTTGAGGTATACCTATGATGAAAATTGGAGACTTCTCTCATCTTTTAAGTGGGAGAACTTGCACAATTGGTGGCTGACTAAATACTTTTTTGCCCCACTGTATATTTTGTTGCACTAATACACGTTAACTTGGGCGGTGCGGTGGCGCAGTGGTTAGCACTGCACCAGCACAGCAACTCACCCTTGGCCATGGGATCCCTGGTTCAATCCCAGCCCCTGACCAACAGTGATCTGTGTGGAGTTTGCATGTTCTCCCCGTATCTGCGTGGGTTTACTCCGGGATTTCTTCAGTTTCCTCCCACAGGCCAAAAACATGCAGGTTAGGTTAATTGGAGACTCTAAAGTGGCCCTAGGTGTGAATGTGTGTGTGAATGGTTAAGGGATAGCGCCATACCGTGGCTGCTTCATCCATCCAGGTGGATGCCGTCAATTTCCCCTCTGGGGATTAATAAAGTATACAAAATAAAAAATAATCAAAATCTAACTTGCAAGCACACAAACACATGGGGGACTGAGTTAGCTACTTGTCTGTTATGACCCGACCGCCGGTTCTGATCGCGCTCGGGCTAAGTTATTCTCGCTGCCGGCCGTGACAGCTGCGGGCTGTATTCTGGCCTCGCCGGGCTCTTATTGTGAAAGTGCTCGGTGGGGCTTCCGCCTGTCGACGGCCGGTCAGCTGATTGTCATTACCGTCGTTAGTGCTTCGCCCTTTTAAGCCCGGCAGTGACGACGGTAGGACGGAGGAGTTTCAGTCGACATTCTGTCAACGTCTCGTCTCGTTTTCCTTGTCAAGTCTGGGTCTACGCCTCGCCATGTTTGAGAGTGCCGTGAGACCTTCATGCCAGGTTCGTGTATCATAGTCTTGTCACAGTTAGCTCGTAGCGGCTGGGTTAGCCCTACGAGCCCAAGTCTAGGTCTTGTGTGTGTTTGCCCTTATGGGTTCATAGTTGTGTTTTGTCACGTCTGTAATAAATAACATCTTAGCCAAACTCTCTGGTGAACTCTGTGGCGTCTCTTGGTGATCCGCGAGGATCACCACATGACAGTATACTCCTGCCAGGTCACCTAAATGGAGGCGCCGCATCGAGACGCCGTTTCACCGGGAGTTTGTGCCTTTAATGGACTGTTGTTTCTTCTCGTTTGGGTGTCAACGTCTGGAGAATGCCGTCTTCCAGGGGCCGCGGTCGGCATCTGGACCAAGAGCTAGCGAGCGCGTTGGAATACGCCGATGGGGCGCTCCTCGCCGCTACATTTGACGACACCTCCAGTTACATGCGTTGGCATCTGGGCATTGCTGAGGAGTATCTGGACAGCCTTCCCCTCGACTACGACGATCATCCGGAGGTAATATCGAGGTGGGAGGAACTCGCCGCTCAGCGCGAGGTTCTTCGTGGGCTGGAGGAGGAAGAGAGCGGGAAGCAGAGGAGGAGGCATCCTCGCCCCCCGCGTTGGTGTCCCGTTCCCGTCCCGGAGCAGGTCCAGGAGTACGCGCCATCTGGGAGCCGACGAGGACGTCGGCGTAACGGCGCGGGCAACCCTCAGCGGAATCCCCGGCTGGACTCGCTGCCGGCGTATCCCGTCAGCGAATCTCCGAGAGCGGCCCCATCTCGTTTTCCTAGGGGGCCCTCTGTCGCCATCCAGCAGGGAGAAGGAGGAACGACGTCCCCCACAGCAGGAACCATCTCTGCCCCAGGAGGAAGGCAAGTGATCGTTTGTTTGTCACATCTTAATAATGATCTGCCTTGTCTGACTCCTGGGGGCGGAGTTCGGGGTTCGCAGCCCCCCGAGCTCCCTCCACCTGCTGTGGATGAAATTATTAAACCTATTGCCTCTGTGTTCTCCCCCGTTGAGCGGTCCGCGACGCCAGGCCAGCGTCGCCGGACGAAGAAGGCCCCTGCAGTGCTGGATAGCCTGCATCCGGCCCTGCAGTCACGTCTTGGACGGAAGAGAGGAGCGGACTGCGGCCCGGAGCCTGAGCCGACGAATAAGCGTCCCCGGGTCTCCTCGCCGGAGCGGTCCGAGCCAGTGGGTCGAGGGTTCCCTGCCTCCACGCCATACGGGTCGTCGGTGAGGACAACAGCGTGGGAGGAACCTGAGGCTGCAGGTGACATCGTGCCAGCTGTGGAGCCCGACGCAGCTGAGTCCGAGTCAGCTGACGAGAGTCGCCCTGAACCCGGATCATCGGAGTCCTGGGTGGCAACGGAACCCGAGTGCAGGCAAGTGCTCCATCTTATGTCTCTGTCCTCTTTTGTTGAGCATTTTTGCCTGCCTCTCGGGGAGACGAGTGAGGAGCAGCCGTCTGCTGCACCCGAGCTCGTCTCGCTGGATTCCTTTGCTACCGGTGATACTGATCCCGGTTTTCCTGTCCCCGAGCTTTGTTTTAGTGTCGCCGGCGGGGAACGGATCGGTGTCACCGAGGTGGAGGTCCCAGATTCGGGGGTGGAGTTCGTCAGCGGAGCTGCACCAGAGGCCCAATCGGGTCCCACCGCAGGGGCGGTTTCGGCCCAATCGGGGTCCGACGTGGGTTCGTCGGAGGCCCAATCGGGGTCCACCGTGGGTGCGGTTCTGGCCCGATCGGGGCCCAACGTGGGTGCAGCTGGGACCCAATCTGGGTCTTGCGGTGATGCAGCGCGAGCATGGTCCATTGGCGGAGGAGGAGCTGCAGATCCTTCTTCGCGGAGCGGATTCTTGGCTCGTCCTGCTCATCGATCCCCTCGGAGTCACCGCCCCTATTCATCATCGCCAGGGGCCATGGGGGTCCCTGTTCGCTCGCCCCGGTTCTCCCGAGTTTTGTTCTCATCAGGGAGGCCGCTGCGGGTTGTTGATGCCCTGGACTGGTGGCTGAGGGACACGGGTCGGCCGCCGGAGGGACTGTTTCGCCGGTTCGGCGCCTCGGTTCGGCCACCCGACCTGTTATGTGTGCCATGGGGCTACCTAGTTCGACCACCGGAGAAGCGGACGTGCGGGACTTTGGACTCTGGTGAGCCGCCTGGTCCGCCTCCTTTGACCATCGGTCGACATAAACTATCGGGGGGTGGTAGTGGTCCCTGCGTTTGTCTCAGTATTTGTGCCTTTTTTTTTTTCCCCGTCCTGGTTATTTTGTATCTAGTGCTCATGCCTTTGTTTTGAAAGCCACAGTCAAGTCAGTCATGTCATGTCAAAGCAATTTTAGATTGCCTCTTGTGTTTTTGAAAGCCACAGTCTAGCCATAGTAAAGTTATGCTAAGCAATTTTAGATTGCTTCATGTGTGTTTGCAGTAGCCCTGCTGGCTTATGTATAGTCTGGGTAGAGCGAGTAGTGCTCTGTTTTTTTTTGTTTTCACATAGTCTGGTATGAGCGAGTAATGCTCTATTTTTGTTTTTTCTTGTAGTCTGATATGAGCGAGTAATGCTCTGTTTCTGTTTTGTATAGTCTGATATGAGCGAGTAGTACTCTGTTTTTTGTTTTTCATGTTTAAGTCTGGTATGAGCGAGTATGCTCTATTCTTGCATTTAATTTTTTTTCTGAACCTGTAGTTCTGGTTTTTGGTTTCCCTTGTACATTTTTTTTGTTAGTCTTGTCATTGTCTTGTATGGTTTTTGTCTTGTTCATGGGTTGGTTTCTCTCCCACCGCACCTGTCCCCCATCCTCCCACCCTGGGGGGGGGGGGCAGGGTGGTTCCTTGGGGCGCTCGGAGTCCGCCCGTGGAGGGAGGGTACTGTTATGACCCGAGCGCCGGTTCTGATCGCGCTCGGGCTAAGTTATTCTCGCTGCCGGCCGTGACAGCTGCGGGCTGTATTCTGGCCTCGCCGGGCTCTTATTGTGAAAGTGCTCGGTGGGGCTTCCACCTGTCAACGGCCGGTCAGCTGATTGTCATTACCGTCGTTAGTGCTTCGCCCTTTTAAGCCCGGCAGTGACGACGGTAGGACGGAGGAGTTTCAGTCGACATTCTGTCAACGTCTCGTCTCGTTTTCCTTGTCAAGTCTGGGTCTACGCCTCGCCATGTTTGAGAGTGCCGTGAGACCTTCATGTCAGGTTCGTGTATCATAGTCTTGTCACAGTTAGCTCGTAGCGGCTGGGTTAGCCCTACGAGCCCAAGTCTAGGTCTTGTGTGTGTTTGCCCTTATGGGTTCATAGTTGTGTTTTGTCACATCTGGAAATAAATAACATCTTGCCAAACTCTCTGGTGAACTCTGTGGCGTCTCTTGGTGATCCGCGAGGATCACCACATGACATTGTCATTATTAAAGGCTCTAAAAAGACACACATGAAAGGTAAAGCTGAGTTCACCTCTGCCAAGTCTTTACTCACCAGTATGCTCTGCAAATGGTGTTAACCACCACATCTGCAAATATGAACCCCTTGTATAACCCTTGACCACAAAAGTGGCATTCTGCTGTACTGTACAAGAACTGCATAAAATAAAACATGACTCAGGTATTCACACACATTATCACAGGTTCTGCCACCTGTTGCTTCAGACCCACATGGCTCTTTTGACCATAACCAGGCCAAAAAAAGCTTTATGTTACACCACTCCAGGACAACTTGGTGTAGAAAAACAAGTTCTTTATTTACCTCAAAAAGGTTAATGCAGCACACATACAGAGCATGCTTTTGTGTCTTCTTCAGTAGTCTGAACAAAAGAGAGCCTCAACAAAAACACACTTGACCCATGACCTCAGTTCAAGGCAAAAGAACAATCTACAGGTCTACCGCCACCTATTGGTGCAGATGTATAACTACACTACAAAACACACAATGGGAAAACAGTCATTAATAAATTCAGGCAATGTTTTTCAGGTATTTAGCACAACACTAACTCAAGTGCTACAATCCTCCCCTGCTAAATAAATGTTGTCCTCAACATTGGCCAAATATGAGCCAGAAATACATGTTACCTGTGACGTTATCAAAATGGAATACAAGTGGAATAGAGTAAATGTTTCACAGTGCATTAAGATCACTCAAACCGAATTTGTTATATACCATCTCAGTAGTTTGAACCTTGTAAGTACCAATGCATTTCACATCTCCAACAATATTAAACAAATGATCTGTGTCACAGTTCAATAATAACCCACAGGCACATAAGCTGGGTAGTAAGGCATTTGTTGAGCTATCCAAGGTACTCCATACTGTCCATAGAATGGGGTTACTGCACTGGCATACAGTGGATTGGAATTAAGACCAATTACTCTCCGAACTGGCTGACCAAGTGTATCATAAGTTAGTGTTTCTCTTGGGCGTCTCCCTCTCTGAGACCTCCTCAGTGCAGTGTCTGACAGCTCTGTGTCCACACCGCTGGGCTGGAAAGGAAACAGTCTCTGTTGGTTCCGGAATGTCCATTTTAAACTCCTCAGCATCCACCCTGAGCTTGTGAGTGTCCATTATCTGTTCCTGAGTATCCTCAGGATGCTCTGACTGACTGGTTTGGTCTCTAGCTTTGGTATTTATTGTCGCCGTACTTTGTAACACATTTTCCTTGTTCGGGCTTAACTCTATTGGTTGGACATGGGGTGAGTTTTGAGCTTTGGGGATTTTCCCACTTTGGGACTTTGGTTGTGGAGCTGTGGCTTGTCGCTCAGTCACAGCCCCCGCCAGTTTCCCTGCTTCTGACTCCCATCTACTCTACATCCCTTTGCCCAGTGAGAGTCACTGCCACATTTGAAGCAATGGCTACAGTCCTTGTTCTCTTGTTGACATGCAGCACATTGTCTTTTCTGTCTTTGAGTTGACCTTTTGTAGGATTTGGTTTGCTTGCCACTCTCATGTTTTATGTCACGTTGAACAGTCTGCACAAGTGAGGCTACCTGACCTGTAAGCTCTCTGATTGCAGTATTACTTGCCTCTATTTTAGAGAATAGTGAGTTGTCTTTGGCTGGTTTGTTTGGCTTAGCTACAGGTTGGCCTATGCAGGGGTCATTCAGTGTTTCAGTCTGTTCAACTACATTTAGGCCTGCTCTGAGAGCTGACTTATTTGCCTTTGTCTTTAGAGCTCTTTCACTTTCATTGTATTGTGCGGTTTGTGGAGGGACAAATAAGTTCAGGCGAGACACGGTGAGCTGAAGGTTTCAGAGTTTTATTTCCTCCATCATGAGACACACTGTAGCGCTGTGCGCTGTGCTGTGTGTGCGCTGTGTGAGGCATGTAAAGCAAGCTCTTTTATACAGACAAGAGAGAATGCATGGCACATTTGCATATTGATATACATACCAGTCAATACATATCAATTGTGTGATTAACTGGCGCCGGACTTCCTCTCCTTAATCCGGGGATGTATAACAATAGTCATTGTTCTGGTTGTCCCCCTAGGGGCTCTCTGTCTGTATGCAAATTATTCTGTTTCCTGCCCTAGCTGAGTGTGAAGGCTGAATGTCCATGTAGATTGTGGTGGGTCACCACAGGGCTCCCCCCCAGAGCACTCAGCAGGGATTGTGACCCCCCACCCCAGTTGTTTGGCTCCAGCTCCGGTAGGACTGTCGGAGGGCATGTCAGTCCGTGGGGGGGACGGGGGAGGGGTGGAAAGGGTAGTGTGCTCGGCTCCGAGTTCCAGCACGTTGAACGGCCGTGGATCATGGGCGCATGGGCCGGCGTGCAGTCGTGCGTAATGGAACCAGATGGCGATCGGCCGGCTTAGGGAGTGAGGTGTGGGAAAAGCTCTGTGCAGGAGAAGGGGGAGGGGGTGAGAGTAAGCGAGTGCCGGCCCGGGACGTCAAAGGTGTCTGGGCCGCGCAAAAATTGCATGTGGATCTGCGATGGTGAGGGACTTTCCCGTTAAGCCTGGCGGAGATCCACAGTGGCTGTGAAAAAAAACATTTTATCTGACTCCTCCCGTGGCTCGATCCAACGAGGATGTGGGGAAAGTGAGTGGTCAAATTCCCCGAGGATGCGTAGCTGCTGTGAAACAACTGAAGCTGTGTCAGGGACTCGGCAGTTTGGTTTTAGGTGTGGGAAGCAGCCCTAAAGTCATCGGGGAAAGCAATCGGCTAAATTCCCGTCGTGCACCGCGGCTGAGAAACCAATACAAAGTTCTGTGTGTGGGCTGCACATCCGCTCCAGGTGCGCGAGCAGCCCTGAAGGTTCCGAGGGTGGCGATCGGCCGTTTTTCTCTGGCATGTGCAGCGGCGGAGGACGCTGTATCAGTCTGTGGAGCCTGTTTGTCCCTGCCACAAAAGTGGCATTCTGCTGTACTCTACAAAGAACTGCATAAAAAAAAAAACATGACTCAAGTATTCACACACATTATCACGGGTTCTGCCACCTGTTGCTTCAGATCCACATGGCTCTTTTGACCATAACCAGGGCAAAAAAAGCTTTATGTTACACCACTCCAGGACAACTTGGTGTAGAAAAACGAGTTCTTTATTTACCTCAAAAAGGTTAATGCAGCACACATACAGAGCACGCTTTTGTGTCTTCTTCAGTAGTCTGAACAACAGAGAGCCTCAACAAAAAAACACTTGACCCATGACCTCAGTTCAAGGCAAAAGAACAATCTACAGGTCTACCACCACCTATTGGTGCAGATGTATAACTACACTACAAAACACACAATGGGAAAACAGTCATTAACTAGAAAAGCACTCGGAGAGCGCAGACCTCCGCCAAGCGGCACAGTTCCCCCCATAGAGTGTTTGTGTGTACGTTTTCAGATTCCCTGAGCATGAAAAGATATGAGTAGCAATTGGATTCACAATGATTATTTATTTATTTGACATGGACAGTGCAATAAACAGACAATTAATGAATGACAATCAATGTGATAGTGATAGGATTAGTGGTTCAGTAGTGTAAAATGGGGCTATAAGGGACGGCGGGTTAATAAGGGACACTTTTGTGGGAAATGTTTTAAATGTAATTCTGCTTTTTTTATTTTGAGCAGGACGCTGAGTTTTGTTGTTATTGTCAAATATCCATGAATCCTTCATCAAATCTAGGCGGAAGCAAAATTAAAAAAGCAGAATTACATTTAGAAAAGTGTCCCATATTACCCCGCCGTCCCTTATAGCCCCGTTTTACGGTTGTAAAAGCATTGCCTCCTTGGCGGAGGTAATAAACTGAAGTGTTGGTGTGTCCATCTCCTCCACTGACGGATGCAGATTGGTTAGACAGGTTGCCGTGGGTTTTATATTATATTGGGGTTGCGCTCCGCGGCAAAACAGAATTTAGAATCTTCCCCGGCAGAGAGGTCGTTTTTACGCAGCGCCTATAGCTGGGCGGGGAATTTGTGGCAAATAATGGGGCGGCGGACAGGTGTCCGTGTCAGGTTTTGCAGCGTGGCGCAAAAACAGGCACGCTGGCGGGCCCAGGCCAGCAGTGTTTTCCGCGTGCTTTTGTGCCTAAAACGTTGAAGAACGTGGAGTTTGTGTTGGTCAGACACGACGACCAGCGCAATGTGCGCAGCGCCTATGGCTGGCACAGGCACGCTGGGGGTCCGAGGGCAGCAGTGTTTTCCGCATGCTTTTGTGGCTAAAACGTTGAAGAAGGCGGAGTTTGTGTTGGTCAGACACGACGCCCAGCACCCTCCATTGCGCCTGCGCACATGTTGAAAATGGCCCTATGTCACAGTGTTGAAAAATGCTTTAAAAAAATTCCTGTATCCAGACGGTGAACCGGATCACCCCCAAAATTTAATCAGTTCTTCCTTGTACCATTTCCAACAACGCCTGAAAGTTTCATGCAAATCCGTCCAAGACTTTTTGAGTTATCTTGCTAACCAACAGACAAACAGACAGACAGACAGACAAACAGACAAACACACAAACCCTGGCAAAAACATAACCTCCTCCTGGCCTTTTCGGCCTGGCGGAGGTAACTAGAAAAGCACTCGGAGAGCGCAGACCTCCGCCAAGCGCCACAGTTCCCCCCATACAGTGTTTGTGTGTACGTTGTCAGATTCCTTGACCACGAAAACATCTGAGTAGCAATTGGATTCACAATGATAGGATTAGTGGTTCAGTAGTAAAAGCATTACCTCCTTGGCAGAGGTAATAAACTGAAGTGTTGGTGTTGTGTCCATGTCCTGCATCTGCAAACTCCCAGGCTGGGGGCGTTGCAATTGAATGAATGAATGAATTAATCTTTATTTTGAATAGATTAAGAGTACAGGTGAAAAGAAAGTGAATAATATAACAAAGGGGGTAATAAAATCCAACAAGGTCAAATTAGACAATAGCTCCTCTGATTATACAATTCAACATAAGTTATCCGAAATATGTGATGGCTGAATCCGCAGCTTATATTGCCCACCCATGTTCCATCCAAGAATTCAAAAGAAAAAACAAAAGAAGTCATGACACAACTGCGTACAACCCACAGGCCAATGGGTTATGTGAGCGTTTTAGATCACTGAAAGCAGCACTGAGGGCTTCACTGACGGATGCCAATTAGGTAGACGGGTTGGCGTGGGTTTTATTCAAAATTCAAACGTTTATTTCAAACTCAGGGTTCATATTAAATGCAGAACTAAAAGGAGTAGAAAATAAATAAATAAATAAATAAAAGTATATACAGATCAGCAGACAGTCGGCGGTCTTGTAACAACAATAACATACAATACTGGACTCAGTATAAAATGGAACGCCACCACTTCCAAATGCTGGAGTGAAGTGTGAGTGACGAGTTGACAATTGCTGATATAAGATGATTGTTACATGGCAGCAACCTTCTCATCAAACTGTAAACATCGTTACGCATCAACTCGCCAAAAGACAGAATGTTCACAGACACAAACATCTTGCTTGCACTCGACCTTCATGGTACATCTAATCTTTATCTTTATTGGGGTTGCGCTCCGCGGCCAAAGATGATTTGGAAACTTCCCCGGCAGAGAGCTTCTTTTTGCGGAGCTACTATGGCTGACCGGGGAATTTCTGCCAAATAATCCAGCGGCGGACAGCTGGCCGTCTGAACTTTTGCAGCGTTGTGCAAACACAGGTGCACAGCACGCTGCCGAGCAGCTCGTTTTTGCGCAGCGCCTATGGCTGGCCGGGGAATTTCTGCCAAATAATCCGGCGGCGGACAGCTGCCCGTCTCAGCTTTTGCAGCGTCGCGCAAACACAGGCACGGTGGCGGGCCCAGCCCACCAGTGTTTTCCGCGTGCTTTTGTGCCTAAAACGTTGAAGAACGCGGAGTTTATGTTGGTCAGACACGATGACCAGCGCCCTCCATTGCGCCTGCGCACATGTTGAAAATAGCCGTATGTCACAGTGTTAAAGAATGCTTTAAAAAATTCCTGTATCCAGACGGTGAACCGGATCATCCCCAAAATTTAATCAGTTCTTCCTTGTACCATTTCCAACAACGCCTGAAAGTTTCATGGAAATCCGTCCAAGACTTTTTGAGTTATCTTGCTAACCAACAGACAAACAGACAAACAAACCCCGGCAAAAACATTACCTCCTCCTGGCCTTTTTGGCCTGGCGGAGGTAATAAATTCAGGCAATGTTTTTCAGGTATTTAGCACAACACTAACTCAAGTGCTACAATCCTCCTCTGCTAAATAAATGTTGTCCTCAACATTGGCCAAATATGAACCAGAAATACATGTTACCTGTGACGTTATCAAGATGGAATACAAGTGGAATAGAGTAAATGTTTCACAGTGCATTAAGATCACTCAAACCGAATTTGTTATATACCATCTCAGTAGTTTGAACCTTGTAAGTACCAATGCATTTCACATCTCCAACAATATTAAACAGATGATCTGTGTCACAGTTCAATAACTAACTAACTACTAACTAACCTGCACTTATATAGCGCTTTTCTAGTCACAAAGACCACTCAAAGCGCTTTCATTAATACTAACCCTCTATTCTAAGGCAATAATAACCCACAGGCACATAAGCTGGGTAGTAAGGCATTTGTTGAGCTATCCAAGGTACTCCATACTGTCCATAGAATGGGGTTACTGCACTGGCATACAGTGGATTGGAATTAAGACCAATTACTCTCCGAACTGGCTGACCAAGTGTATCATAAGTTAGTGTTTCTCTTGGGCGTCTCCCTCTCTGAGACCTCCTCAGTGCAGTGTCTGACAGCTCTGTGTCCACACCGCTGGGCTGGAAAGGAAACAGTCTCTGTTGGTTCCGGAATGTCCGTTTTAAACTCCTCAGCATCCACCCTGAGCTTGTGAGTGTCCATTATCTGTTCCTGAGTATCCTCAGGATGCTCTGACTGACTGGTTTGGTCTCTAGCTTTGGTATTTATTGTTGCCGTACTTTGTAACACATTTTCCTTGTTCGGGCTTAACTCTATTGGTTGGACATGGGGTGAGTTTTGAGCTTTGGGGATTTTCCCACTTTGGGACTTTGGTTGTGGAGCTGTGGCTTGTCCCTCAGTCACAGCCCCCGCCAGTTTCCCTGCTTCTGACTCCCATCTACTCTACATCCCTTTGCCCAGTGAGAGTCACTGCCACATTTGAAGCAATGGCTACAGTCCTTGTTCTCTTGTTGACATGCAGCACATTGTCTTTTCTGTCTTTGAGTTGACCTTTTGTAGGATTTGGTTTGCTTGCCACTCTCATGTTTTATGTCACGTTGAACAGTCTGCACAAGTGAGGCTACCTGACCTGTAAGCTCTCTGATTGCAGTATTACTTGCCTCTATTTTAGAGAATAGTGAGTTGTCTTTGGCTGGTTTGTTTGGCTTAGCTACAGGTTGGCCTATGCAGGGGTCATTCAGTGTTTCAGTCTGTTCAACTACATTTAACCCTGCTCTGAGAGCTGACTTATTTGCCTTTGTCTTTAGAGCTCTTTCACTTTCATTGTATTGTGCGGTTTGTGGAGGGACAAATAAGTTCAGGCGAGACACGGCGAGCTGAAGGTTTCAGAGTTTTATTTCCTCCATCATGAGACACACTGTAGCGCTGTGCGCTGTGTGAGGCATGTAAAGCAAGCTCTTTTATACAGACAAGAGAGAATGCATGGCACATTTGCATATTGATATACATACCAGTCAATACATATCAATTGTGTGATTAACTGGCGCCGGACTTCCTCTCCTTAATCCGGGGATGTATAACAATAGTCATTGTTCTGGTTGTCCCCCTAGGGGCTCTCTGTCCGTATGCAAATTATTCTGTTTCCTGCCCTAGCTGAGTGTGAAGGCTGAATGTCCATGTAGATTGTGGTGGGTCACCACAGGGCTCCCCCCCAGAGCACTCAGCAGGGATTGTGACCCCCCCCCCCCCCCGTTGTTTGGCTCCAGCTCCGGTAGGACTGTCGGAGGGCATGTCAGTCCGTGGGGGGCACGGGGGAGGGGTGGAAAGGGTAGTGTGCTCGGCTCCGAGTTCCAGCACGTTGAACGGCCGTGGATCATGGGCGCATGGGCCGGTGTGCAGTCGTGCGTAATGGAACCAGATGGCGATCGGCCGGCTTAGGGAGTGAGGTGTGGGAAAAGCTCTGTGCAGGAGAAGGGGGAGGGGGTGAGAGTAAGCGAGTGCCGACCCGGGATGTCAAAGGTGTCTGGGCCACGCAAAAATTGCATGTGGATCTGCGATGGTGAGGGACTTTCCCGTTAAGCCTGGCGGAGATCCACAGTGGCTGTGAAAAAAAAACATTTTATCTGACTCTTCCCGCGGCTCGATCCAACGAGGATGTGGGGAAAGTGAGTGGTCAAATTCCCCGAGGATGCGTAGCTGCTGTGAAACAACTGAAGCTGTGTCAGGGACTCGGCAGTTTGGCTTTAGGTGTGGGAAGCAGCCCTAAAGTCATCGGGGAAAGCAATGGGCTAAATTCCCGTTGTGCACCGCGGCTGAGAAACCAATGCAAAGTTCTGTGTGTGGGCTGCACATCCGCTCCAGGTGCGCGAGCAGCCCTGAAGGTTCCGAGGGTGGCGATCGGCCGTTTTTCTCTGGCATGTGCAGCGGCGGAGGACGCTGTATCAGTCTGTGGAGCCTGTTTGTCCCTGCCACAAAAGTGGCATTCTGCTGTACTCTACAAGAACTGCATAAAAAAAAAACACGACTCAAGTATTCACACACATTATCACGGGTTCTGCCACCTGTTGCTTCAGACCCACATGGCTCTTTTGACCATAACCAGGCCAAAAATGCTTTATGTTACACCACTCCAGGACAACTTGGTGTAGAAAAACGAGTTCTTTATTTACCTCAAAAAGGTTAATGCAGCACACATACAGAGCACGCTTCTGTGTCTTCTTCAGCAGTCCAAACAACAGAGAGCCTCAACAAAAAAACACTTGACCCATGATCTCAGTTCAAGGCAAAGGAACAATCTAGAGCACTACCGCCACCTATTGGTGCACATGTGTAACTACACTACAAAACACAATGGGAAAAGAGAGTCTTGTGCTGTCTTGCGTTGTGTTGTCTTGCGGGTCAAAAGTGACCCACTACCATGTTTAGCTGTAGAAAAAATACCTTAAACTATCATTTTCCAACTTGAAATGTTATGACTTTTCCTAAAGGGACTCCATCATTAGAAAAAGTGATACTTTGTTTTTGTTTATGTTTTCATGTGGGCTGTACACCACTAGGGTACAAAGATTGTCTTATGGGTCAGTTTTGACCCGTGAATTATAAAATCATTTAAACACCAGAAAAAAGTTCAAAGGCCACACACAAACTCTCTCTAATACACAGACACACAGACACACAGACACACACACACACACACACACGCACACACATCAAAGAATCTGGATTGATGTACGAATTGAACATGCATTTGACCTGCACCTGCACTTTTGATCTGCAGCTAACCCCCCACATCACACAAGCTCCCAAACAAAACAAAAAAACAATCTCAGACAGTAAGAGGATATAAAGGTAATCAACAGGTCGCTGTCCTTTCCGGCAGTATATGCCAAGCAAACCAGCAAAATATGGCATCAAAATATGGGTGGCCTGTGATGCAAAATCCAGCTATGCATGGAATATGCAAGTGTACACAGGGAAGCTGCCGAGTGGAGCACCAGAGAAGAACCAGGGGATGCGGGTTGTCCTTGAATTGACAGATGGACTGAGGGGGCACAATGTCACATGTGACAATTTTTTCACCTTCTATGAACTCGGCCAGCAGCTCCTGAAAAGAAAGATGACCATGGTTGGCACTGTTCGGAAGAATAAGCCTGAACTCCCCCCTGCACTCCTTGCAACAAGAGGCAGAGCGGTCTTCTCATCAAAGTTTGCCTTCACTCCCACCACCACTCTTGTTTCTTATCTTCCAAAACGGAACAAGAACATGGCCCTGCTGAGCACACTGCACAAGACAGCTGAAATCAGTGATCGTGAGGACAGGAAGCCATCATCCTCGACTATAACTGCAATAAAGGAGGCGTGGACAACCTCGACAAGGTTATTGGAACGTACAGCTGCAGAAGGATGACTGCACGCTGGCCCCTGATCATCTTCCATAACATCATTGATGTGTCCTCATATAATGTCTTTGTGAGATGGCAGGAGATCAACCCGACCTGGATGTCAGGGAAGAAAAACAAGAGAAGGATGTTCCTTGAGCAGCTGGGAAAGGTTCTTGTCACCCCGTGCATTGAGAGAAGGGAGCGCCTGCCCTGCACAGAAGCCTCTGCAGCCATTGTGGAAGCTGTTCAGGGAGCTGAATCTTGTCCTGATCCACCTGAGGCTGCAGCTGGGTCAGTCAAAAGAAAAAGGTGCCAGTTCTGCCCCTGGAAGAAGGACTGCAAGACAAAAGCTGTGTGCTGCACATGTGAGAAATACATCTGCAAAGCCCATTCTCACGTTCGCACATACTGTCCTACATGTGCTAAATAGAGCTGATGTTGAAAATTGTTCACAAAGTCAAGCAACATTTTGTTGTTTTGTTGTGTTATGAGAGGAATAAACTGTTGACAAAAAAGTTCCAGATTGAATGTTTTTTTTACCTTTCAATATAATTAATTCAGAAGTAATTACTTCATATTTATATAATACTATAATATAATTTTACTGTGTAAAAGAAAAGTGTTATGACAGTTGGTTTGTGGTAAAAAAAAAAAGTGTAATAATGGTCACTAGTGATCGTCTTTTTTGTATTGTGTAACAAAAAATACATTAAAAAACTGAATTAAATTGAGTTGAATTGATAAATAACAGGTTGTTTCGTCATGCAAAATAGATTTTGGATTTAAAATTCAATTAAGCTGCTTTATTTTGGGGCTTTGGTAGGGCGGATCATTTTTGACCCGTAGGACAAGGGGAGTAAACAGAATGTTAAGATTGCACAAGGGTTTTAATAAATTCAGGCAATGTTTTTCAGGTATTTAGCACAACACTAACTCAAGTGCTACATTTACAATTAAGAATATAAATGTACAGGAAAATTTTTAAGGAGCGCGATTTAACTTTTTCATTAATCTAATCAAATCCATCACTTTGCTGTTGAAAAGGTGTTTGTTAATCCCAGAGGTAAATTCAAGGGCATCCACAACGCAGCACCAATCCCTTCCCTCTTCATACCTAGAGCCACTTTAGTCTCCAATTAACAAAACTTCATGTTTTTTGGAATGTGGGAAGAAACCAGAGCAAACCCACACAAGCATGGGGAGAACGTGCAGACTCCACAGACAGGCCCTGCTGGCTGGTGGGTTTGATGTACAGCTGATGTACAGACATTCTTACATTATCCTGAAGACTTTTTTGATACACTTGGGAATTTGTCTTCCCCTCAGTGATCGCAAGTTGACCAGGCCCTGATTTAGCAAAGTATGCCCAAATCATGATGTTTCATCCATCATACTTTAAGTTTTTGGATGATATTTCCATGATGATATGTGTTGTGTGTGTGTGTGTGTGTGTGTGTGTGTGTGTGTGTGTGTGTGTGTGATGCCGTACCTGCCCACAGGGTGACGTCAGGCGGGCACGGCCCACTGTGTATATAGTTCTGTGATCTGTGTAATAAAGGTGGGTTGTTAGCTGCATGAAGAGAGACTCTGACTCCTCTTTATTCATACATAACATTTGGAGACAAGGAGACAAATGGGAGCGTGCTGGTTGCCTCCACCACTGGCACCATTTCTGCAGCGCGCAGGAGAGCCGGTGATCCTGTGGCCAGAGTGGAGGGCCACGTTTGAGGAGTACATCAGGACGCTGGGCTTACACAGGCTAGACGGGAGATGACGGCAGGCACTCCTGGCCCACAATCTCGGCGCGGAGGGTCGGAGAATCCTCGGTGCACTGGATGCAGTGAAATGATATGAGGATGCCGTCGAGCGGCTGGCCGTGCACTTTGCTGAGCAGACCAGGACCAGGAGGCTGCGGGCGATGGAATAATTGGTGCCAGGACTGGCTGAGCTAGTTAGCTCTGAGAGGCTAACGGCCCATTCTACATCTATGGACAGGCTAGCTGAGGAGCTAACTCCGCGCCAAAGTCGGGCTATGAGCGGCCAACTAAACATTGAGGTTGGACCGGGGCAGCGAGTGAAAGAGTCCCCAGTCACTGGAAATGGCAAGCCAGTAGGGAAGCTCAGCACTGCACAAGAATGTGGAGCTGGTGGGTCGGATGGCACGGTGTGCGAGGACAGCGGAGAGGGAGTGCAGCAGGAGTCACCCCTGCAGCTGGAGGCTAGGCAGAGGGAGAGCAGGTCCATGGAGACTGAGTGCTCTGGGAAAGAAGAGCAGCAGCCGGGCATGAAAACGATGCAGCGGGGCACCTGGAATGAGGGTGCCGGGAGCAGCAACAAGGCACCCGGGTCAGACCGTGTCAACAAGTGCGAAGCTGAGAGCCACGAGAGGGAACAGCGGCAGCTGGACACAGAGGCAGCGCAGCGGAACGCCTGGAACGAGGGTGCTGGGAACAGCGGAGAGGTGCCTGGGTCAGAGAATGATGTTGCCGAAGACGACGTCGTGAGCCCTGGGAGTGAGCAGCAGCAGCTGGACACGGAGGCAACGCAGCAGAGCGCACTGGACGAGGGTGCTGGGTGTTATGGCGAGGCACCCGAGGCAGTGAGCGGCGCTGAAGAACGGGCTTCGGCTTTTCCCGGAGTACGGCTACAGGGGGCCAGAGTGTTCAGAGTAGGGATGGGCATTCGGTGAAATTTTCTTCACCGATCGCTGGGAGAATTAATGATTAATAATCGGTTAATCATTAACATTTTTAGGTAGGTAGACTACATTAGAACATCAGGTATCAGCACGGAGGGCACGGAGAGCCGCACAACTCAAATCTACCTCTCTCTCTCAAATCTCTCTCTCTCTGTTCTCGTGTTTGCTCGGCTCGGGAATCTCGCAAGCTGATTGGCCGAGACGTTTCACCCCGCAAGCTGATTGGCTGAGACGTTTTACCCAGCTCTCTCTCCCTGCCGAGCGGCCACCCAACAAACGAAGACCGCATTCATTGCTCTATCGCTCGTATTGCTTAGTCTAGCCGCGTGGAACTTTTTGCTGTTCTCTTGTGCCATTTTGTGCGAAATAGTCTTCCCGTCGAGGCACTACGCCGCCTCCTGCAGCTTCCCTCAACGTGTGTACACCGAATCTTCATGACCTTCTCAATAAAGTTTCTGAAAAAAAAAAAAAAAGAATCTTCACGACCGCCATTACTCAGCGCGCAACCACTGTTGGCGGTTTCTTCGCGTAATAAGGGTGTTCCATGGACCCTGTCGATGAGGTATATTTGTATGCTGCATTGCAGTGATTGCAGTACACCTGGTCATTTTTTAAATTGAAATGGTCCCACGCAACACTTCGCCGTAACCGCCTCATGATTTGGCGATCGCCCTACGGAAGCCCGCATGTATCAACGGAGGCACGCCAGGGTACGGCGATGGTGTAATGTTGCCCCCTGGTGCCCAAATTTTGCCATTGCATTGTTTGAGGACGGCCGTGCACTAGGCCTTAATAACCTCGGATTGTTTAAAAAAAAAAAAAAAAACGGTTTGTCGACGAAAATGAACTTCCTCGGTGAAATTCTTAATGATCAATTATCGGTTAATCGGTAAATTATGCCCATCCCTAGTTCAGAGCCACGATGGCGGTGTCAAGGGCGGTCGGGAGCGGACCAGTAGGCATGGAGGGATGACGTGTCGGACAACAGCAACGTGGGGCCAGAGGGGCGAAGAAGCTAATGGCGGGAAGAGACATTTTCTCCGGGGAGGGTGGCTTCGACCTTGGGGGCAGACAGCAGCCAGGGGCGCACATGCAGTGGGGCTGCCCAGGGCCTTGGGGCCGGTTTTGTCCATGGCTGTCCAGGGACACTGGGGTGACTTAATCCATTTATGTAAATATATGTATTTCTGTATATATACTCTGCTGGGGTGTGCGTGAGCATGTATGGTATGGGATTATTTTGTATATTTTAGAGACGTGGTCCAATTTTTGTGTTATTCTTTTGGATGAATGTGATAGGAAGTTTTATTACAGTTCATGACTCCCTGTTTTAGTGCGTGATACGGGTCCTAAATTTGGGAAGTTTTCAACTGTGTGTGTGGTTTTGGACTTTTCTAAAGTTGTGTGTGTCTGTGATGCCGTACCCGCCCACAGGGTGACGTCAGGCGGGCACGGCCCACTGTGTGTATATAGTTCTGTGACCTGTGTAGTAAAGGTGGGTTGTTAGCTGCATGAAGAGAGACTCTGACTTCCCTTTATTCATACATATCAATATGCAGTGCCTTTTTCAAGCCAGATGTAGAGTTGCATGTTCATTCCAGATAGTTCAAGCTTAGTTTCATCAGTCCACAAAACATTTTGCCAATACCACTGTGGAGTGTCAGTGTGCTCTTTTGCAAACTTCAGGCATGCAGCAATGTTCTGTTTAGTAAGCAGCAGCTTCCTTCGTGGTGTCCTGCCATTGACACCCTGCTTGTTCAGTGTTTTACGTACTGTAGACTCATGAACACAGATGTTAGCCAGCTCCAATGACGTCTTCAAATCTTTGGCTGTCACTCTGGGTTGTTTCTTTACCTCACTGATGAGTCTGCATTGTGCTCTTGGGGCCAATTTGACTGGGCACCCATTTCTTAGTCGAGTAGCCACAGTCTTAAAATGTCTCCATTTGAATGAATGAATGAAAAGGTTTATTGTCAATACTACCATACGTAATACATACAGGAGAATTGAAATTTGACTTGACATTGGGCGCGCTTCTTGTAAGCGCATCCCATAGCCGGGGCAGCCGGAAGGCGCCAGTCGAACAGGAGGGTAAAGAGGGCAAGGTCAGGGTCAGGGAAAACACAATAGGCAGAGAGAAAAAAACATAGTTATCAGAATATCGCTCGTATAAGCTCATATAAGCTTAAATGAGCCAAATTATGATCACACAGAAAAAAACCCCTCTATGCACAATTAGCAGACAATAGATCACACATTACAACAGCAGCAGAGAGAAGCAGTGTATGTATATCAGTATGATGTCAGTGTGTATGCAGTGTATGGGTGTATCAGTTACTGAAGTACAACAAATAGTCTCCTAGGCAACGATAGATGTTATAAGTTCATGTCTCATGAACGCTGTCCTTGAAGAGTTCTGTTTATTGCACAGCAGCAGTGTTTGGGTTTGCAGAGCCAGCTGACACATCTGCTTATCTCAACTCTGGAGGAGTGAGTTATCCAGGGGCGCCGATCAAGGCCGAATCTGCACAGACACTTAGAGTGTAGGATTTTCTTCTCCCATGCGATTCTGTGCTTCACAATTCAAATTACATTCACTGGCTTTAAATTCATATCATTCCCTGGAGAGCACGAAGCGACTCCAGATGTTTCCCCTTCTAAACACAGATAAACATGTCCGGTAGAGTCCATCTCTCTACAGTGCATGCAGATGGTAAATTCCATGTTGGTCATTTGCCGCTATCAGTGCACTCCCCATCTGGTCGAATTGTTGAAGAAGCAGCTACGCCGGGTCTGCATTTTGATTAGTTCTTCCAGTTAAATTTTCGATACACCAGGAAAACTCCAGAGCCAATCAGCAGAAAATCCTGTGATCGTAAAGCCAAAACAGGTAGATGTTTTCCACATCTTCAGTCGAATCACACAGACACATGAGTTCCAATCCATGGGTCTCTCCACATTTGGGCTCCCCCGGGCCCGATTTTCTGTTTGAAAAGGTGGTGTCAATTGCGTTTAAAGCCCAGCTTATATCCATTTTCCGTTTTTTCCATTTGGGTTGAGATCAGCGAGATGGTGAGACGGCACAGACACTCGCAGCAAGCTGGGATTTAGGTCAGGAAGGCAGGATAGGAGGAGGGAGGAAAAAAATGCGACTGCTGTCTCTGAAGGCAGCAAGAAGATCAGAGATCTTCTTGGAGATCGTTTGCTTAACTGTAGACTGATGAATTTCTAAAGTCTTTGAAATCACTTTTTAACCCTTTCCAGCTTTATATAAATTAACAATTCTTGATCTTAGATCCTCTGAAAGTTCGTTTTGGTGAGGCATGAATTTGGCAAGAATAAGTATTTTCTTGTACAGAGCAAACTTAAAAAGTATGAGTGGTTTTTATCAATCAGACTAGCTCTAGTCCACACCTCCAAACCCATTTTCTTAACAAGAATCTAAGCATGCCAACACCTGACTCCAATTAGCTTTTTTTCAGGTCATTAACTCAAGGGTTCACATACTTCTTCCACTTGCACTATGAGGTTTTTACGGTTGTTCTCAATAAAGATCAGAAATTTTTGTGTTATTATTTTAGGCACATTATTTGTCACTACCCTTGACTTACAGTAGATGAAAATCAGATCACATTTTATAACAAATTAATGTAGACTTACTGTACTTATGGTCGTTTAACCTCCCTTTTCTACGTAGCGTAGGATGGAGTCCATCAGTTGGTTGATTACCAGGCTTAAAAGCTGTTCTCCACTTTTTGGTGATTCTCAGCAATCTAAGGTCGGCATCGATGTTTTCTTGCCAATGTTTTTCCGCCATCCACAGGGAATGGCACCATTCACTTTGAAACCCAGTACCCTCCTGGGCCATGCTTCAGTAGATGTGCGCATCAAGTGTCCAAAATACCGCAAACATCCCTATCTCAGAACCTCCAGGATGCCATCTACCCCTATCCTGTTCCGTAGTTCTTCAGAGGGAATATGTTGTTCTAGTTTCACATTGAACATCTACCTGATCACAGCGTTGTCGCATCTGACAATTCTGTCAAGATCAGCAGCAGTGACAGCCCAGGTCTCACTATCATAAAGAAGGATACTGTGAATGCATGCCTTATACATGAACCCTCTGCATATTAAAGAAATACCACGGTTTGTAAGTATTGGCAGTAGTTCACGGAAGGCTTTCCAGGTGAAGCAGCTCCTGGCAGTGATTGCATCTTGGCAACTTCCGCTCTGCCCCCAGCTACCTCAGAGATAGCAGAATATAGTGACTGCTTCAAGGTCTACATCATCGATTGTCACCTTCTCCAGGAGTTTTGTTGGTTTGGGAAAAATCAGACCAAGACATACGGGACAGCGGAAGATTTCTTGAGCCACTATACTGTGGAGTGTGTAATTGACGAGGCATGTTTGCCTCAAGGCAGTTTATTACACGTCTCCAACATGAGCATTGTAGAAAGAGGATATCTCAGAAAAAAACTCGTCCTTTATATACCCAGGTCTCCCCACAGCTCACAAGTCACATTGCATTCACATCAAAGGTAACTTTGCATTTTCACTTAAATCCCTTAGCATCCCCCTCACAGTCTTTGGCCCACAAAGGATCCTCCAAGCAGTCTCTTGGCACACAAAGGATCCTCCAAGCAGTCTCTTGCATATAAAAGATTACACTTTCACAGCTTCCTGTTATCTCCAAGGAAACTCTGCACTTTGTTCTTATCTAAGATGTAAGGCGTTATGCAAGGCATTAAGTAAGTCACATGAGTGGCTACACCCCCCCCCCCAAACATTTTAGATCGAACAAAAGAATAACAGTCTGCATGCTGTGATAAAATCATTACACATCAATCCCCACGCTGCTTGGGCTTCAGTCTTCTCCCGTATCTGCTGTAACCCGGATTCGCTGCCTCAGCGGCGCTGTCATGCTGGGGAGCTGCTGTCTGGGGGTGAAAACCTGGGGGGTGAAAACCTTTTGTCAGTCCCTGCGGGTGTTCTGGGGAAATTTTACTCTGGGAAGCTCCTCACGGGGGTCTTCCGCGCCGAGGGGCCCTCGCCAACAGCACTTGCTCGTCCGCCACCACAAAAGCGGGTTTGAGTCTGTTTAAGCCAACCTTTTCCCTTCTACCCCCCAAATCTAGCAAAAAATGCTTGTCCCCTGTTTCCAGCACTCTGAACGGTGCATCATAAGGCGGTCGCAATGGGGGGCGATGTGCATCATGTCTGACATAAACAAACTCCGCGTTTTTCAAAGTTTTAGGTACAAAAACACGTGGAAAACTGTGGTGGGCAGGGCCGGGCAGCGTGCCTGTGTCGATGCTACGCTGCAAAAGCCGAGATGGGGAGCTGCCCGGCACAGGATTATCTGGGAGAAACTCCCCGGGCAACCGAAGTGGCTGCGCAAAAACGATTTTGGCTGTGGAAGCCTCTAAGTCCTCTTTAGGCGCAGAACGTAACCCCAATAAAACCCACGGTAGCTTGTCTACCCAATTTGCATCCGTCAGTGACGCTCTGAGAACTGCTTTCAATGACCTGTGAAAACGCATAACCCGTTAGCCTATGGATTGTACGCGGTTGTACGGTGAATTGTGATGCCTAGGCTGCGGGCCATTGTTGACCAAAGTTCGGAAACAAATTGAGGGCCTCTGTCGGACGTAATGTCCGACGGGACTCCAAAACGCGCCACCCATGCTGTTACAAACGCGTGCGCCACCTCCTCGGCTGTGGTTGACGCTAAAGGAATCACCTCCGGCCAGCGCGTGGTGCGGTCCACCATTGTCAGAAGGTGTGTGCACCCCTGTGATGGCAGGAGGGGACCCACGAGGTCCACGTTAACGTGGTCAAACCTCTTAGCCGGAATGTGAAATGGCTCCAAGGGAGCTCTCGTGTGTCTGTGTACCTTGGCTCGTTGGCACACCATGCAGGCTGCCGCCCACTCTTTAACTTGTTTGCGGAAGTCCGGCCACACAAATTTTTCTGCTACCATTTTGACCGACGCGCGCACCCCCGGGTGCGCCAAAGAATGAATCGAGTCAAAAACACCTGCGGCGCCTCGCTGCCGGTACCACGGGACACGGTCACCCCGTGGAGACATCACAGATTAGAGGGGGCATACCGTCCTGCAGCACCCTGCTCTCCAGCCTTAACCCTGTTGGACCAGACTGGAGCGCGCACATCCGCGTCACTAACCTGCTCCGCGGCCATGGCTGTGTAACCTATCCCCACGCGGACGGGGGCAGCCACGGCGCGTGAGAGGCAGTCTGCCACTACATTCAGTTTACCCGACATGTGCTGAATATCGGTAGTAAACTCTGTGATCGCGGCTAGCTGCCTCTGCTGCCGGCCCGACCACGGTTCTGAAACTTTGGCCATCGCGAATGTTAGTGGCTTGTGGTCAACGAACGCGGTGAAACAGCACCCTTCTAGCCAGAACTGGAAGTGGTGAATGGCCAAATGGAGAGCCAGCAACTCCCTGTCAAACGTGCTGTATTTACGTTCACTATCGCGCAAGGTCCTGCTGAAAAAGGCGAGTGGCTGCCAAGCCCCGGCTACATGCTGCTCCACGACCGCCCCTATGGCCACATCTGACGCGTCAGTGGTGAGCGCTATGCGGGCCGTTGGGTCTGGATGTGCCAACAACACAGCGTTTGCCAGGGCTGCTTTGACTTCCGCTCCCGCTCGCTCCCGCTCCGGGGACCACTCGATCTTATTCGCGGGTTTCTGTTTTTTGAGCGCGGCATACAGCGGTTGTATGAGTTGCGCTTCACGGGGGAGGAAACGGTTATAAAAATTCACCATTCCCAAAAACTCCTGTAACACCCTGACCATCTGCGGCCGGGGGAAGTCTACTACTGCGCGCACTTTGTCAGGTAGCGGAACCGCTCCTTCGGGGGAGACGCGGTGTCCTAAAAAATCGATCTGCATCACCCCGAACTGACACTTCGCTGGGTTGATTATTAACCCGTGCTCTCCCAACCTCCGGAAAACTGCCGCGAGGTGGCTTTCGTGTTCGTCTTCAGACACGCTGGCTACCAAGATATCGTCTAAGTAGATGAACACGAAAGGCAGATCACGCAGCACCGCGTCCATCATGCGTTGGAACGTCTGTGCAGCCCCTTTAAGCCCGAATGGCATGCGCAAAAACTCGAATAGACCAAATGGAGTTATCACCGCTGTTTTGGGTATGTCCTCAACGCGCACTGGGACTTGGTGGTAACCGTGGACCAAGTCTATTTTAGAAAAAACGTGCGCCCCTGCCAAATGAACGGAAAAATCTTGGATATGAGGGATTGGGTAGCGGTCATGCCCTGTGGCGTTGTTCAATCTGTGGAAATCCCCGCAAGGTCGCCACGAACCGTCAGTTTTCGGGACCATGTGTAGCGGGGAAGCCCATGGGCTGTTCGAATGCCTGATGATGCCCAACCTCTCCAGGTTAGCGAACTCCTCGCGCGCTATGGCCAGTTTAGGTGCGTCCAAGCACCGAGGTTTTGCAAAAACGGGTGGCCCGGTGGTGGTAATAAAATGTTCCACCCCGTGCTTAGCGATGGCTGCCGAAAATGTGGGGACCGTGAGTGCTGGGAACTGAGTGAGCAGTGTGTGGAACTGACCGCTTGCAGCTGTGACGTTGGCTTGTGCTGTTGGCCGGGACACTCGAGCTGTACAGGGAATAGAATCAAAAGACAGTGCATTAACCAGGCGCCTGTTAGCAACATCAACCAACAAACCATGTGAGCACAAAAAATCAGCCCCCAATATATTGAAATTCAATGCTGCTATGACAAAAGTCCACTCAAATGTACGGCCGTGTAGAGACAGGAGTAGAGTCCTCTCACCAAAGGTTTTAATGTCCGAGCCGTTTGCTGCTGCCATCTGGGGGCCGCTGGAACCTGCCAGCTGGTCGGCGTAGGACGGCATGATGAAACTCAGCTGGGCGCCGCTGTCCACGAGGAAATGTCTCCCGGAGCGTGCATCCGTCAAGTAGAGCAGCTTGTTCTCCTCCCCGAGGGTCGCAGCTGCTACCGACCCCCGGTCTTGGCATTTTCCCGAGAGCTTGAACTGGCACGGTGGTATACATTTGCGTGCCTTCTCTGCAAAGCGGTGGTGATAGAAACAAAGGATGTCTCCGCCGCATCCCTTGGCGCCCGCCGCCGCTGTTGTCGGTGGTTCTGCTACCGCCGTCAATGGCTCCTCGCCCTCTCCGGCTGTCATGCCGAGCTCCGTCGCTGCCGCCGTGGCCGTGCGTTCTCTGCTGGCCATGACAATCCGATTCGCCTCCCGGGCCAGCGCACGGTAGTCCCGCTTGGCCAACAATGGCGAACTGGCCAGGGCCGCTCTTGTCGCTGACGGCAGGTTCCTGAGGAAGAGGTGGGTAAAGATGAAGTGGTCATTGTACTGTTGCACCCAATGTGACTCGTGTCCTATATTGAGATTCACAGCCAGCTAAACTCTCTCTTGCATCACTTCCTCCAAGGAACAGGCAGGTGTCGTTTTGGACTAGGATTTAATGCAAAAAAGTGTGAAAATGAAAAGATACAAAACGCAAAGAAATATTTAGAAACTAGAAAAATAAAGATAATATGCACAAACGGTGCATTAAAGGGTTAACGGTAGCTAAACAGCGTTACTATATGAACTCAGATTAGACTTCGCTATCACAAAACACATCTCCGATTAACGTCTATAAAACTTATTAAACTTATTCTAATAATCAATTATACTTCATCTGACCATCACAATTAATTGCTAAACTTACTCATATTGCCACTCAAAGGGCTGGAAGTGAGCGGATGGCTTTAGAAGGAACAGCAACGCAGACTCATGTTCCTGTTGACATTCAGTATGCTAGGTCTCTCCTTCTTGTCACCTACTGGCAAGCCTAAAACTACTACAGATCATAACGCCTTCTAGAGGACTGGAAGAACAAAATATAAACTGCATCAACACACTCCCCGCCTGGCATTATTGTAAGAATGCCACTAAACAAACTAATTTGTTGGAGATAAAAGGAGTATACAGTCTGAGATGGGTCTGGAGAAAGTCTTCGTAGTTTTGTTTCGTGTCACTTTGACCTCCACCTTCCTTACGACTCCATCCTTGCTTGCGAGAGTCTTCATGATGATGCCCATAGGCCATTTGTTCCTTTTTAGGTGCTTGTCCTTAAGAAGAATGACATCCCCTTCTTCCAGGTTTGGTTTGTTGCGCTGCCACTTCTGACGACTCTGGAGCATGTTCAGGTACTCTTTTTGCCAGCGGGCCCAGAAGGTGTCGGCAAGGACTTGAACTCTCTTCCACTGGTGTTTGTACATGTCGGCCTTGGTGAAATCTCCAGGTGGAATTAGGAATGCATTAGTCTTCTGTGTGAGAAGAGTCATGGGTGTCAGGATCAAAGGAGTTTCCGGATCTGAGGAAACCGGCACCAGAGGTTTTGCGTTGATAATAGCTGTGACTTCAGCCAGCAATGTTGTTAGGACCTCGTGGGTTAGCTTGGGGTTTCCTGATTGTAAGAGCATTGAGTCCAGGATGCGTCGTGCTATGCCGATCATACGCTCCCACGTGCCTCCCATGTGGGATGAGTGAGGAGGGTTAAACACCCAGGAGCACCTCTGTTCACATAGATAGTCTTCCACACTTGTCTCATCAGGCTTTGGAGGATCCAACTTCAATTCATTGGATGCACCGACAAAGTTGGTCCCACAGTCGGATCTTAGCTGTTTAGCAGGACCTCTGATGGCGAAAAATCTACGAAGAGCATTAATAAAACTTGAAGAGCTGAGTGTTTCGATTACTTCGATGTGAATGGCTCTTGTAGACATGCATGTGAACAGAACTGCCCATCTTTTGCTGTTGGCTTGACCACCTCTATTGCGTCGCATTGTAACCTCCCATGGTCCAAATACATCTAGGGCAACATAAGAAAATGGGGGATCAGTTTGCAAACGTTCAGCGGGTAGATCTGACATGATTTGCTGCTCTGTCTTGCCTCGAAGCTTTCTACAGGTCACACATTTGTGGATGACACTGCTGATGGATCTCTTGGCACCCACTAACCACACGCCACTTGCTCTCACTGCACCCTCAGTGAAATGTCTTCCTTGATGCTTAACAGCCTCATGGTGATGTCGAATGAGCAATGTAGCGATGTGATGCTTTGCTGGGAATAGAAGAGGACTGACTTCATGACTTGGCAGCTTTGACTCTGACAGACGTCCTCCTACTCGGAGTAAATCATTGTCGTCGATGATCGGATTGAGCTTGTAAAGGGAACTGTTCCGTGCTATTTCTTGTTTTGTCTTGATGCACTTGATTTCTTCTGCATACACTTCATGTTGGACACATCTGATGATTGTGTACTCTGCTTGTGTTAAGGCTTCTTCTGTGAGACTTGTTTTACAGAGATGCCAGCTTCTACATCTGTTACCCTCTTGAGCAATGTGACGTAGGTAAGCTACTGCTTTGACAAGGGAGGTCCACTTTGAGAAACGTTCAAAACGTGATGAACCCAAGGCTTTGAGGTTAGTTCTTGACACAAGCGTTGTCACATTCTTTCGAATTTCAACATCTGATTCTGGATCGATGAGCTCAAATGGGCTTTTTTCAGGAGTGACAGTCTGTTTGTCAAGCAGGAAGGTTGGACCAGACCACCATGTAGTACTGGAGATCTTCCCTGCTGGCAGAGAGCGAGATCCATGATCAGCAGGATTGTGCTCTGTTGGGACATACTCCCACTGGCCAGGCAGAGACAATTGCTTGATTCTCTGGACACAATTGTTCACATATACATGGAATCTTCTGTGTTGATTGTGGATGTATCCCAACACCACTTTGCTGTCAGTGTAAAATGTGGTCTTGTCAATTTTCATCTTTAGTTCTTCTCTGAGAAGCTCAGACATTTCCACAGCGAGCACTGCAGCACACAGTTCTAGCCTCGGAATGGTGAGCTCTGGCACAGGGGCTAGTTTGGCCTTACCCATGACAAACCCGACCTCGTTGTGGTCGTCTTCGTGTGTAACTCTCAAGTAGGCAACTGCAGCTATAGCTTTAACTGAAGCATTTGAGAACACACAGAGTTCAGTGACTTTGGCTTGTGAGATGGAGAATGAAACATAGGTACGGGGAATGTTCAGTGTCTTGAGATGCTGCAGAGAGTCATGCCATTTTCTCCAATCATCATACATGTCTTGAGGCAAGGGGCTGTCCCACTCAAGATTGCTGCTGGAGAGCTCTCTGAGAAGAAGTCTACCTTTGATGGTTACAAGTGCTAGCAGCCCGAGAGGATCGAACAGACTGTTAACAGTTGACAGCACACCACGTCGAGTAAAGGGTTTTGCTCTTGTGGAACATCAAATGTGAACGTGTCTAATGTGGTGTCCCAAATCACACCTAAACTGCGCTGGACTGGGAGCTTGTCTGTAGACAGATCAAGGTCTTTGAGTTCCTTTGCCCTGTCTTCAGGTGGGAAAGCGTTCACTACTTCTACTTTGTTGGAGGCAATCTTGTGGAGACATAGATTAGAGAGTGCGAGCATTTTCTGGGCTCTTTGTAGAACGTCGATAGCCTCAGCTTCTGTCGAGAAAGACTTTAATGCATTGTCCACATAGAAATCCTGTTCTATGAAGTTTCGAGCGTCAGTTCCATATTCACCTTCTGCTTCCTTTGCTGCCATCCTCAACCCGTAGATCGCCACCGCGGGGGAGGGACTGTTACCGAAAACATGCACCCTCATGCGATAGTCCACCACTTCTTTGATCAGGTCGTTGTTTTCGTACCACAAGAAGCGAAGGTAATCTCTGTGATCTTCTTGGACAACAAAGCAGTAAAACATCTGTTCGATGTCAGCTGTGACAGCGACAGGTTCTTTTCTGAAGCGGAGGAGCACACCTACGAGTTTGTTGTTTAGGTCAGGCCCTGACTGCAGTACATCATTGAGGGAAACTCCATCAAACTGCACACTGGAATCGAACACCACACGGATCTTCCCAGGCTTCTGTGGGTGGTATACGCGAAAAATGGGAAGATACCAGGTCTCTTTGTCTCCATCACGAGGTGGTGCCAGCTCCGCGTGTTTGTTGTCGAGCATCTTCTGCATGAACTCAACAAAGTGTGCCTTCATGTCTGGCTTCTTGTCAAGCATACGTCGCAGAGACATGAGCCGCTTGTAGGCGTAGCACCTGTTGTCAGGGAGTAGGCGTCTGGGGCTACGAAACGGGAGTGGTGCCACCCAACTGTTTGTGTCATCTTTGAAGGACCCTTCCATCTTCTTCAGAAAGATTGTGTCTTCAACAGAGTGTGCGAGGTGATTGTCTTCATTAGTGCGACAGAAGACGGCCTCTCCTAGATTCTCAACCGTGGGCTTTGCATGTGGGTTTGAAGGTGGCAGTAGGTTGGAGACAGCTTTCGGTTGGCTCATTGTGAAGCTCTCTTTTACACTGAAGCGAC
Source organism: Pholidichthys leucotaenia (assembly GCA_020510985.1). NCBI lineage: Eukaryota > Metazoa > Chordata > Actinopteri > Cichliformes > Pholidichthyidae > Pholidichthys > Pholidichthys leucotaenia. Next base: position 229,763,803 of record CM035836.1, read on the forward strand.
TGTCACAGGGAGTGAGATAACTTGGGCGTCCATTGTCCAACACATGTGTTTTGAGAGCGTTTACCTCACTTGGCTTGTGGGCAGTGCCCAGACACACATCACCAATGATAACCCAGCCCAGGTCAAGCTTCTGTGCAAATGGGTCATTGTGCCTGCCACTGATTTGCTTTCTCACCTTGTGCACTCTGAGAAGGTTGCGTCCTATCAGCAGCAGTATGTCAGCGTCTGGTTCGAGGGGTGGTATTTCAGCAGCTATTGTTTTCAGATGGGGGTGATGTGAGGCAGCTTCTGCAGTGGGTATTTCTTCCCTATTGTTGGGGATGGCATTGCACTCTATGAGCGTGGGGAGAGGAAAGCTCATTTTTTCATCCAATGATTGAACTATGTAGTTGCAGGCTCTTCTACCATTTACTTGTGTCGTGCCAGCACACGTCTTCAATGTGTAAGGTGTGGCGGTGCCTCGAATATTGAATGTTTAAAAAAACTCTGTTTTTGCGAGTGATTGGTTACTTTGATCATCTATTTTGTGTTTAACTGTAACCGTGTTTAAATGTACGGTTTGTTATGTATATGTTATTTGTTACATTAGTGCCCTCTTAAATGTCTAACCATGTTTTTTTCTTGTAGATGCATTTTACTGCTTTTTTACATCTTGGCCAGGGGACTACAGATGAAAACTAGCCTTTTGGCTAATTCTGGCTTTTTTAACCATGTGTAATCATGTGTTTCATGAAATTGCATTGTCCCTTTTCAAATAAACTAAACTATTATTGCATACATCTTTTTCATGTTGTATGGCTCACCTTTCGGGTAAACTTGCACCAAACAGATCTTGGAGCAGGATTTTCCTGTGATTTGATTTCCACATACCTCGGTACATGTGGCTGTGACATCTAAGTTCTGTGTGAGTTCTTGCTCCCCGCCGTTCTCTTTAGGAGATGAGGGAGGCTTAGATGCTGTTGGAACTGGGCCTGGGTGGAGAGCTGCCAGGTGTTTGTCGCTGTTGCATTCTTCACACTTGATTGTTACTTGACAGTCCCTGGCTTGGTGGGTGGTGGAAGCAAGGCAGCAATAGCAGATGTTGTTGTCTTTGAGTACCTTTTTTCTGTCCTCAAGCAACATAGTTCTGAAACCCCTGCATCCTTTCAGTGGGTGTGGTTTGTGATGTATGGGACATTGTCTTTTAATGTCTTCGCCCCCTTCCTTTGTCTTTAATCCGACTGACACGTCTGTTTTGTGTACCGTAACTGATTGTTTCTGCATGTAGTGACCTTGTGATTTTCCTTTTTTGTAACTGATTGTAGAATTGGCAGGTGGGCTGTAAGTCGTGTTGAAGCTTGGGTCATTCCTTGCCTTGGCTTGACCTTTCACAAATTCAACAAAGAATGAAAAAGGTGGGAAGCTTACATGATGGTCTTCTTTATACTTTGACCCTACCATTGTCCACTTCTCTTGAAGGTGAAAAGGCAACTTTTCCACGATTGGACTTACACCCCTTGCTGTGTCTAAGTAACTCAAGCCTGGCAGATATCCATCCAGCTTTGCTGCTTCCAGTTCACACAGTAGATCTGATAGATCGCAAAGCTTGTGTGGCTCTTTGCTTATGAGCTTTGGGAAGTTTTGGATTCTTGCAAACATGGACTTTTCTATTGCTTCTGGTGAGCTGTAGCATTCTTCCAGTCTCGTTCAGACCATGTTCAGACCAGCAGGTGGATGCTTGATATTGACTGCTTTTAATCTCTTAGCATGTTCAGAAGACTCTAGGCCAGGGGTGGGCAGTGAGGGCCATTCCACTGCAGCTTTTCTGTTCCACCCAGTCTCTTCAGCAGGTGTTTGCTCTCATCAGCTCCAAGGATTGCTAATCAGTGAAGCCACCTGCTGAAGAGACAGGGTGGAACAGAAAACCTGCAGTGGAATGGCCCTCCGCGGCACATGATTGCCCACCCCTGCTCTAGGCCAAGCCACTTAATGAGGAGGTTTAGCTCTTCACTGGCTGTAAGACCGAGGTCTCTGATGGTACTCTGGAATGTGGCTTTCCAGCTAAGATAACTCTCTGGCTTGTCATCAAATTTTGTCAGTCCTCCTGTTAATAGTTGGCTTCTGGCTAAGAACCTGGCAAGGTTACTGGTAGTGTTGTTTGCATCATTTGAACTTGATATCTGTTGTGATTGCAACACACTATGAGAAATTTGGTGAATTGCATCTCTTTGTGGTGGTCACTTGGCGCCATCTTGTGGCTGAACTGGGCAATGAGCTGGTTCTTCTCTGGCATGGAGATGTGAGTAAATCAGTGTGGAATGTTGTTCCTGATGTGTACTGTCCTGTTGAAAAGTTTCTTTCTTTTGAGATGGATCAATACACCTATGCTTGTTTATATATTCACTCACTTTTTGTTCTGCAGTTTGTTCTAGAGACAAGAAGCTCAATTCTTCGCTGTGTTCTGGGATAATGAGCTGAGCTACAGCAGACTCCATCACTTCTGCTTTTGCCCTGGCTGCATCTGCTTCCTTCTGTAGGTTGAGTACATCCAGAGTTGCCTCTAACCGTGCCTTTTCCACTTTAATGCTCATCTCTCTCTCAGCATATGCTAGTCTGGCTTTTGCTGCTTGAGCTTCTGCTTGGGCATGTGCTGCTGCTATACTGGATCGGCTTGAAGCTGATGACCTCCTAGATCCTACAGCTGATCGAGCAGTCAGTTTCCCGGAATGTACAGAGGACCTGGATGAGTGAGAGGAGCGTGACTTTGAGGAGTGTGACCTTTTTTCACTTTGTGTTTCTTCACTGTTTTGGCTTTCAGCCTGTGTTTGCTCCATCTTGACGACTGGGTAGGACTGCTGATGCTAAATGTATGTTGAATTCCACCCACCTTCACTGTGGTCCCTCACCGAGTGCTATGATTTCACTGTACTGTTGCACCCAATGTAACTCGTGTCCTATATTGAGATTCACAGCCAGCTAAACTCTCTCTTGCATCACTTCCTCCAAGGAACAAGAAAAATAAAATAAAAATAAAGATAATAGAAAAATAAAGATAATATGCACAAACGGTGCATTAAAGGGTTAACGTTAGCTAAACAGCGTTACTATATGAACTCAGATTAGACTTCACTATCACAAAACACATCTCTGATTAACGTCTATAAAACTTATTAAACTTATTCTAATAATCAATTATACTTCATCTGACCATCACAATAAATTGCTAAACTTACTCATATTGCCACTCAAAGGGCTGGAAGTGAGCGGATGGCTTTAGAAGGAGCAGCAACGCAGACTCATGTTCCTGTTGACATTCAGTATGCTAGGTCTCTCCTTCTTGTCACCTACTGGCAAGCCTAAAACTACTACAGATCCTAACGCCCTCTAGAGGACTGGAAGAACAAAATATAAACTGCATCAACACAGTCATCGTCGGAGCCGTTCAACCTCAGCATCTTCTCCATCAGGCCAATGGGTGTGCAATCTCCCAGCCCGGTCAGCGCCAGGAGTCTCTCTGCTCTCTCCTCCACTGAGAGTGTGTAGTGCTGGATGAGTGCAGCCTTCAACGCGCCGTATTTGTCGCTGGCTGGTGGCTGCTCCAGAAGGCTCTCCACATACTGAGCCGTGTGGTTGTTGAGCTTTGCGATCACATGGTAGAATTTCGTGTCGTCTACCGATATTCCCCGGAGGGCGAACTGTGCCTCAACCAGGTGGAACCAGGAGTGCGGGTTGTGCTGCCAAAAGTCCGGTAGCTGGACCGTAACGGCATACGCTTGGCTGGGGGCTCCCAACGCGGCTGGCCCCGGGGAATTCTCTTCTTGCTGCATGCTACGTCTTGGGTCACCAGTGTGGAGTGTGTAATTGACGAGGCATGTTTGTCTCAAGGCAGTTTATTACATGTCTCCAACATGAGCATTGACCGGAGTGGTGGCTCAGTTGGTAGAGCATCCGCCCCACACCCGGGAGGGAGGGGTTCAAATCCCGGCCGGGTCACACCAAAGACCATATAAAAATGGTGCTTTCTGCCTTCTAGCGTGGTGCTCCGCATAATGGAATGGGGAAAGTAAAGTTACACACAGAGCTACCAGAGGACTGACCCCCCGCTGTAGCTTTCACTACTTACAGTAGCTGTGTGGCCTAGGGTCAGAGAAACGGAGATAGGCGCCGCCCATATACACCTTCAGGTGTGAAGGGATTAACTAACTAACTAACATGAGCATTGTAGAAAGAGGACATCTCAGAAAAAACTCGTCCCTTATATACCCAGGTCTCCCCACAGCTCACAAGTCACATTGCATTCACATCAAAGGTAACTTTGCATTTTCACTTAAATCCCTTAGCATCCCCCTCACAGTCTTTGGTAAACAAAGGATCCTCCAAGCAGTCTCTTGGCACACAAAGGATCCTCCAAGCAGTCTCTTGCATATAAAAGATTACACTTTCACAGCTTCCTGTTATCTCCAAGGAAACTCTGCACTTTGTTCTTATCTAAGATGTGAGGCATTATGCAAGGCATTAAGTAAGTCACATGTGTGGCTACAATATGACCTCTGATGCCTGAACATCTCTTGTGGATCCAATGTCAACAACTGATACAAAAGAGTTTCTGCCAACACCCTCCTTACTGAGTCCACAAGGCCACTTTATGGACTTGTTAAGTGAATTGGCAGCCTCAGGCCCAGAACACACCACCTTCATTTTAGACATGTTTACTGTGAGGCCCTTGGCTTCCAAGTTGTTCTTTCACAATTTAATCTTGTGAGTCATTTCAGGAAGAGATTCAGCCATAATCGCAAGGTCATTGGCATACAATAGTTCCCAGCGGCAGCCGGTCCTAAATTCACATGATAGTGCCTCTAAAACAATTATGAAAAGCAAAGGACTTCACACGGATCCTTGGTGAACCCCAACTGAGACTCCAAATCATTCACCATATGTGCTGTTGACACGGACATGAATTTAGGCAGAAAACCATAAGATTGTATTTTAGATAGATAGATAGATAGATAGTTTATTTCGAACACAAAAATATAACAAAAAACAAGCAAATGGCAAATGCAATAAAGTTACAGTATACACTGTTCGAAAGGGAGAAGGAAGAAGTGAACACTTATTAATTCCAACTCCTCTTTTCCATAGATACACCCATGTGAATTTTATACAAATTACCACCTTTAAGACCCCAAGTAAACAATTTACTGTATTTTTTACAAATCAACATTAACACCCATCCATTCTAACATACAATGAAGTCCATACATCAAAACCAGTCTCAAACAACACAGATATACACAGTGCTGTCCCACCCACCATTCCATAGTGTCCCATAATGTCCCAGAGTGAACATAATGAATCGTACATATAAATACTACCCTTCTAACATCTATCCTTTCAGCAAATGGTGCTTATACCTCTTTTTGAATTGATTTCTGTTTGTACATAGTTTCAGTTCCGGCTCCAGACTGTTCCACAAATCCACCCCACAGACAGATTTTACTTTGAGATGGAGCCTGACACAAGCAAACTCCAAACTAAACACCACAAAAGCATAAAAACTGAAGGAAAGTCTGCTGTTTCACAGTGCTGCAATGCAAAAATGCAGTATGGCATTGCATATAATTTGCGATTGTGATTTTTTTTTTTTTTTTCCCCATCTACACAGGCATCATTTTTGGCTGACATGTTGTTGCATAACACTGGCTTCTTGTAAGTATTGTGTTTGATATCATGTGGTCAGAGCAGATTAGGTGGTTGGTTGTGTGACTCGGGAGATGTTATTACCTGGATGTGTATGACCTGAATGCCATACGTATTCTTGTAAAATGGTGCACTTTTCATGAATCCAAGTGTAATAACATTCCAGAAACAGGATCAGATACAGACAGGAACGGCGTTATTCCTTGCAAGGAAAGAAAATAAGTTTAGTTATATAAAGGCTGCAACTCACAAATGCTCATAGTTCCCCCTTGTCCCCCTACTTTTATGCAGTCACACATAAAAGTATTTAGTCAGCCACCAATTGTGCAAGTTCTTCCACTTAAAAGATGAGAGAGGTCTCCAATTTTCATCATAGGTATACCTCAACTATGAGAGACAAAATAAAAAAAAAAAAAACAGAAAATCACATTGAAGGATTTTTAATGAATTAATTGGTAAATTCCTTGGTAAAATAAGTATTTGGTCAATAACAAAAGTTCATCTCAATACTTTGCTATATACCCTTTGTTGGCAATGACAGAGGTCAAATGTTTTCTGTAAGTTTTCACAAGGTTTTCACACACTGTTGCTGGTATTTTGGCCCATTCCTCCACGCAGATCTCCTCTAGAGCAATGATGTTTTGGGGCTGTCGCTGGGCAACACGGACTTTCAACTCCCTCCAAAGATTTTCTATGGGGTTGAGATCTGGAGACTGGCTAGGCCACTCCAGGACCTTGAAATGCTTCTTACGAAGCCACTCCTTCGTTGCCCAGGCGGTGTGTTTGGGATCATTGTCATGCTGAAAGACCCAGCCACGTTTCATCTTCAATGCCCTTGCTGATGGAAGGAGGTTTTCACTCAAAATCTCACGATACATAGTCCCATTCATTCTTTCCTTTACACGGATCAGTCGTCCTGGTCCCTTTGCAGAAAAACAGCCCCAAAGTATGATGTTTCCATCCCCATGCTTCACAGTAAGTATGGTGTTCTTTCTCCTCCAAACACGACAGGTTGAGTTTTTACCAAAAAGTTCTATTTTGGTTTCATCTGACCATATGACATTCTCCCAATCCTCTTCTGGATCATCCAAATGTTATCTAGCAAACTTCAGACGGGCCTGGACATGTACTGGCTTAAGCAGGGGGACACGTCTGGCACTGCAGGATTTGAGTCCCTGGCGGCGTAGTGTGTTTCTGATGTAGCCTTTGTTACTTTGGTCCCAGCTCTCTGCAGGTCATTCACTAGGTCCCCCCGTGTGGTTCTGGGATTTTTGCTCACCGTTCTCGTGATAATTTTGACCCCACGGGGTGAGATCTTGCGTGGAGCCCCATATCGAGGGAGATTATCAGTGGTCTTGTATGTCTTCCATTTTCTAATAATTGCTCCCACAGTTGATTTCTTCACACCAAGCTGCTTACCTATTGCAGATTCAGTCTTCCCAGCCTGGTGCAGGTCTACAATTTTGTTTCTGTTGTCCTTTGACATCTCTTTGGTCTTGGCCATAGTGGAGTTTGGAGTCTGACTGTTTGAGGTTGTGGACAAGTGTCTTTTATACTGAAAACGAGTTCAAACAGGTGCCATTAATACAGGTAACGAGTGGAGGACAGAGGAGCCTCTTAAAGAAGAAGTTACAGGTCTGTGAGAGCCAGAAATCTTGCTTGTTTGTAGGTGACCAAATATTTATTTTACTGAGGAATTTACCAATTAATTCATTAAAAATCCTTCAATGTGATTTTCTGGATTTATTTTTTTTTTCAATTTGTCTCTCATAGTTGAGGTATACCTATGATGAAAATTGGAGACCTCTCTCATCTTTTAAGTGGGAGAACTTGCACAACTGGTGGCTGACTAAATACTTTTTTGTCCCACTGTACATGTGTGTGCGTGTGTGTGTGTGTGTGGGGGGTAGTGTCCAATTTCAGTCTTCTTTGTTTGTGTCTGATCCTAACAAAACACAAACTGTGGTCTGTCTTTATCAGCAATGACAGTCATCATTTCATCACTGTGTCCCGTCAAGCAATTTTCAGCATGAATCATACAACCTTAAAGTCCAGACAGTTGGAAACATTTGTTACAATCGAAGTTAAATTCATCTCCTCTGTGCAGGTCCTCTAGATCTGTGTCATCATCCAGCTGGGATAGATGGACCTTGGACCTTTTGATCCCAAACTCATAGTCAAAGGTCAGGGTCTCAGGGTGAACCTGTGTACAAAGTTTGGTGACCAAAGATGTCATTGTTGAAATATAGTTTATAGGGCATTTTGACCATGACCTTTGACCTTTTGTCCCCAAACCTATAGTTGTGGGTCTGGGTCCCAAGATGAACCTGTGTACCAAGTTTGGTGACCCTAGCTTTCTTTGTTGTTGAGATATACAGAAGTTTAAATACCAATTTGTCCTTGACCTTTAACCATGTAATCCCAAAACCATAGTCAGAGGTCTGCATCTTTACATAATAAAACTGAACTGTCTAACAAGAGCCTGGCAGTCCTGAGGAGACTCCCAGCGAAGGTCCGAGACGACCGGTCAGCGGAGCACACTGACTGGGAGCTACACAGTTGAGGCTAGCAGGTAAGCTCCCATCTCCTAGTGGAAGAACCTGACAGCCAAACATTATACAATGGATATAAAAAGTTTACACACCCCTCTTCAAATGCCAGGTTTCTGTAATGTAAATGAGACCAAGATAAATTTCAAAACTTTTTTCACCATTAATGTGACCTATAATGTGACCTACTGATGCACTCTACAAGAAGGGACAGCGCAGGCTGTTCCTGCTGAGGAGACTCAGGTCTTTTGGTGTACAAGGGGCGCTGCTGAAGTCATTCTATGACACGGTGGTGGCATCAGCCATCACTTTTGGAGTGGTCTGCTGGGGCAGTGGCATTACTGCAGCCGATAGGAAGAGACTGAACAAACTGATTAAGAAAGCTAGCTCTGTCCTGGGGCAGCGCCTTGATCCGATGGAGGAGATAGGAGAGAGAAGGACGGTGGCTAAACTGTCATCTCTGCTGGAGTCCGAGTTCCACCCTATGCAGGACATACTGAATGCACTGAGGAGCTCATTTAGCAGCAGACTACATCATCCCAGGTGCACAACCGAGAGGTTTCGTAGGTCCTTCCTACCAACGGCTGTCAGACTGTACAACCTAAGCAGGGCTGCTCGCAGAGATAGCAAAAAGACGTAACAAACTAATAGTTTTTTGAATGCAAAAGATGCAATAGACTTACACAATGGTCCCCTCCGGCATACAACTAGGAACATACCGGTCGCTATGGAGGGTGAGAATATGTATGGGCACATAATCATACCATGTAGGATAACTAAGTAGACGGTTATGCTGTTTCATTCCATCTAGCAACAATGCTCTGCACTGTGTGTGTTTATATATTTGCATATTTATTCCATCTAGCTACAATGCTCAGCACTGGGTGTGTTTATATATTTATATATCTACATATTATTCCATCTAGCTACATTGCTCCGCACTGTGTGTGTTTATATATTTGCATATTTATTCCATCTAGCTACAATGCTCAGCACTGGGTGTGTTTATATATTTATATATCTACATATTATTCCATCCAGCTACAATGCTCTGCACTGTGTGTCTGTGTGTGTGTGTATATATATATATTTTATAGTAATACGTACATATGTTTATTAGCTGCTCTTGCTTGCTTGTTTTTTTTTCTTGCCTTCTGATTGTTGCTCTGAGTGTTGCTATCCCTGTGCTGTTGCAATCCTGGAATTTCCCCGTTATGGGACTAATAAAGGCTTATCTTATCTTATCTTATCTTATCTTATCTATAACCTGTGCAACCCAACTGAAAAAAACTGAAATCTTTTAAGGGGAAAAATAAAAAAACTTACAATAACCTGGTGGCATAAATATGCACACCCTTAAACTATTACTTTGTTGCAGCACCTTTGGCTTTCATTACAGCACTCAGTCTTTTTAGGTAGGAGTCTATCAGCGTGGCACATCTTGATGTGGCAATATTTGCCCACTCTTTTTTGCAAAAATGCACCAAATCTGTCAGATTGCGAAGGTATCTTCTGTGCGCAGCCCTCTTCAGATCACCCCACAGATGTTCAATCAGATTCAGGTCTGGACTCATGCTGGGCCATTCCAAAACCTTAATTTCTTCTAGTGAAGTCATGCTTTTGCTGATTTGGATGTGTGCTTTGGGTCATTGTCGTGCTGAAAGATGAAGTTCCTCTTCATCTTCAGCTTTCTAGCAGAAGCCTGAAGGTTTTGTGCCAGCACTGACTGGTATTTGGAACTGTTCATAATTCCCTCCACCTTGATTAAGGCTCCAGTTCCAGCTGAAGAAAAACAGCCCCAAAGCATGATGCTGCCACCACCATACTTCACTCTAGGTATGGTGTTCTTTTGGTGATGAGCAGTGTTGCGTGTGCACCATATATACCTTTTGGAATTGTGGCCAAAAAGTTCAACCTTTGTTTCATCAGACCATAACACATTTTCCCACATGCATCTGGGAGATTTCAAATGTGTTTTTGCAAAATGTAGCTGGGTTTGGATGTTTTTCTTTGTAAGATAAGGCTTCCATCTTGCCACCCTATCCCATAGCCCAGACATATGAAGAAGACGGGAGATTGTTATCACATGTACTAAGCAGCCAGTACTTGCCAGAAATTCCTGCAGCTCCTTTAATGTTGCTGTCAGCCTCTTGGCAGCCTCCCTGACCAGTTTTCTTCTCATCTTTTCATCAATTTTGGAGGGATGTTCTGTTCTTGATAATGTTGCTGTTGTGCAGTATTTTCTCCACTTGATGGTGACTGTCTTCACTGTGTTCCATGGTATATTTAATGCCTTGAAAATTCTTTTGTACCCTTGTTCTGACTGATACCTTTGAATAATGAGATCCCTCTGATGCTTTGGAAGCTTTCCGCGGACCATGGCTTGTACTGTACGATGTGACTACAAAAAAGTCAGGAAAAACCTATTAGAACAGCTGAACTTTATTTGGGGTTAATTAGAGGCACTTTAAATGATGGCAGGTGTGTGCTGACTCCCATTTAACATGAATTTGAATGTGATTGGTTAATTCTGAACACAGTCACGGCCCCAGTTATAACAGGGTGTGCATATTTATGCAACCAGGTTATTGTAAGTTTTTTTTATTTTTCTTCTTAGAAGATTTCAGTTTGTTTTTCAATAGGGTTGTACAGGTTGTAGGTCACATTAATGGTGGAAAAAGTTTTGAAATGATTTATCTTGGTCTCATTTTTTTACATCACAAAAACCTGACATTTGAACAGGGGTGTGTAGACTTTTTATATCCACTGTATATATGCATGGACCTGCTTATATTGCATATATACGTATATATATATATATATATATATACGCCCCTAGACTGCATATATTTCAGTCTAGGGGCTTGCAAGCGCCTAGACTGAAAGAAGTGTCCCCGGCCTGGTGGTGCATGACACTAGCTTTACTCATTCTATAGTAATAGGGCGTAGGGAAAGATAACTGTGACCTTTGACCTTTTGATCCCAAACCCATAGTTGTGGGTCGGGGTCTCAAGGTGAACATGTGTCCCAAGTTTGGTGACTCGAGCTTTACTAGCTGTATAGTAATAGGACACAAGGAATGTTAACATTGATCTTTGAGCTTTTGACCCCAAACCCATAATCAGAGAGCTGAGTCAAAGCCATCCAAGACTTGTCTTAGACATGATGATATCAATTTGAAAAGGCTACATCATTCCTTTATGTAGTTATGTTACAAGATTTAGGGAAAACTGACCTGAGGTCAGAGGTCACCCAAATTCAAATTTGTCTGAGATTTTTATAGCTACAGCCATGGTATCAATTTGAAAAGCCCACGTCATTTCTTTCTCTAGTTATCGTTTTCACTAGGTAGGTGTTGACACCACTGATGGCCAGCCGCCCAACAGGGTGACGACATACCCATTCGGATTATAGAAGCTTTGTGACTTTTTTTTTCTAATAAATTCCTTCCTTTCTTCCATATGTTTTTCAGGTATTATTAAAATGTAGCACACCACTGTGAGAAAACAGGTTTTAAAAAAAACTAGAAAAATTTGCATTTCCTACTGGAAATGCGGTGTGAATGCTGTTAGCTGAATACGCTGAAGCACTTGAGCTGAAATGCTGCTAAATTATTAGCTGAAGTGCTATAACCTATGTAAAATGCTGAACCGTTTTAGCTGCAAGCTAAAAATGCTGAAATAGCTGAAAAATGCTCAATTTGAGCCTGAAACTATAAAAATGCTAGCTTACATGCTTAAATAGTCTAAACTTGAAAAATGTTAGCATAAAAGCAAAATTAACTTAATGTTGTAGGAAGTTAGCTCAAAAATGCTAAATACAAATGCAAAACTTAAAAATGCTTTTTTCCATACTCAAATAGGCTAATATTGGAGAAACATTAGTATAAAAGTAGAAATATGATCTAGCTCCTGTGTTACCACCAGGGTGGATGTGAATAGTGGCAAAGAGCCTGTGATTGATCTGACACTGGTGACCAATTCTTTAGCACCCTTACTGTATGTGACTGGTATGTACATGACAAAGGGACAGTTGGCAGTGATCATTATCCGGTATACAGCAAAGTAAATATACTGTAACTATGATAGAATCCACAGTTAATGCAGGGGGTAATTGGATATTTGACAAAGCTAACTGGGGCAAGTTCAGGGGTGAATGACCCATGAGCATCATGTCGTGAATGACATGAGCATTGAAGTGGCTAACTATAAAATAATACAGGGAATTAAACCTGCTGCAGGGAATTCTATTCCCAAAACTACAGGAAGATCAGGAAGGAAGCTTGTACCGTGGTGGGATGATGAATGCAAGTTGGCAGTTAAGAATAGAAACAAAGCATTCAAACTGGTTAAAAGGACTCATAATTTTCAGAATATGATTCAGTATAAGCTTGCCCAAGCTCTGGTCAGGAAAACAATACAAGAGACTAAGACGACGCACTGGAAGAACTTCTGTGGCACAATTGGAAACACCACTCAGATGGGGGAAGTGTGGGGAATGATTAGGAAGAAGGGGGGAGATAGGAGGGACTGGAATTACCCTGTTCTGAATTCTGTGGCTAAGTTGGCTATAACCAATAAAGAAAAAGCAGGGTTAATGGTGTCTACTTATGTGGCTGTTCACAGTTGTAATAACCTTACTGAAGAGGGGAAATAGATTGTTAAAACCCCACTTCTTTGGTTGAAAGCTCCAAGAACAAGCCGGAGAATTCTTCAGTTCAGAGATGCAACATTTATTCAGAGGTCACATGTAAAGCAAGCAGCGTTGGGCTCAGTGGGATGCAGCTCTCACAGGAATGCAGTCAGACTGAGCCTCGACTTCCGGGAGTGACGTACACTTATCTTCTCGGGCCGGGCACGCCCCATACAGTGGGATGGACTTGCACGCAACCGTCTGATTGGCCAGTTCAACTCTGACATGAATATGCCATCCGCTATTCTTGTTAGCTATCCCCTAAGAAGTATTATGAAATGTGTGTGTGAGTGTTGATTTGGGTGTGTAACTAATGCAATAGAACTCACTTAATAGGCTAGAGAGAGAAAGAGAGAGTGCTATGGTTACGTCCAGTTCCTGTCTATCAAATTTCGGTTGTTTACCACTTCAAATGATGGTTTAATACTTTCAACATATTTGCTCATAAGAATGCAAACAAAGACTCTTAATATATTTGTTCATAAGAACACAAACAGAATATGTGTAGTGCATAATGGGAGATTACCTACGGAATTATTATTTTGTCACTCAAACTTTTCATGACCCTTTCACTGGGTAGGGAAAAAATGAGAGGTGGGAATTTGGAGGCACTAAGGAAAACAGTTACTAATGGCAGTGAGTTTGATTCCCCATTTAGTATGGGAGAGCTGAAGAGGGCCTTGGCAAAAACGGGAAGGAGTGCTCCAGGAAAGGATGAAGTTACCTATGAAATGATTAAACATCTGAGTGAAGAGCGCTATCTAAGCTGTTGTTATTATACAATAAAGTCTGCGAAGAGGGGCGAATCCCTGAGCTGGAAGGAAGCAGTCATAATCCCAATCAGAAAGCCTGGTAAAGATCCAAGTAAGCCGGAAAATTACAGACCCATTGCTTTAACTCTGCATTTAACTCTGAAAATTGTATTTTCTGGAGAAGAGAGGTCTAGTGGCTCCATACCAGAGTGGGTTTAGAAGAGGTAGGAGCACAATGGATGCTGTGTTGTGTTTAGAGGATGAAGTTAGGAAGGCTCAGGAAAGCTCAGCACCTCCGCCCCCTGGTGGGACCAGCGATGGATCCACTCCAGTTCGCCTACCAGCATGGTATTGGGGTGGAGGATGCGGTCATCTTCCTCCTTCACCGTTCTCTGTCCCACCTGGAGAAGCCCAGGAATGCAGTGAGGATCATGTTCTTTGACTTCTCCAGTGCTTTCAAAACCATCCAACCGATGATCCTGAAGGACAAGCTCCTGTGCGCAGGGGTGGACCAGCACCTGTCATCATGGATCCTGGACTACCTCACTAACCAGCCACAGTTTGTGAGAACCCTCGACTGTGTGTCCCACATGATCATTGGTAGCACAGGGGCCCCCCAGGGAACGGTTTTGGCTCCCTTCCTGTTCACCCTTTATACTGCGGACTTCTCACACAACACAACACACTGCCATCTACAGAAGTTCTCTGACGACTCTGCGATCGTTGGCCTCATCTCCAACGGAGATGAAGCTGAGTACAGAGGACTTATCCAGGACTTCGTGGACTGGTGCCATCGGAACTGCCTCCAGATCAATGCGAGGAAAACTAAGGAGCTGGTGGTGGACTGCCGCAGGCAAAGACAACCCCTCACAGCACCAGTAAATATACAGGGAACAGACATCGAGATGGTGACATCCTACAAGTACCTGGGTGTTCATCTGAACAATAAACTAGACTGGTCACACAATACCGACGCACTCTACAAGAAGGGACAGCGCAGGCTGTTCCTTCCTACTGAGGAGACTCAGGTCTTTTGGTGTACAAGGGGCGCTGTTGAAGACATTCTACGACACGGTGGTGGCATCGGCCATCAATTTTGGAGTGGTCTGCTGGGGCAGTGGCGTTACAGCAGCCGATAGGAAGAGACTGAACAAACTGATCAAGAAAGCTAGCTCTGTCCTGGGGCAATGCCTTGACCCAGTGGAGGAGATGGGAGAGAGGAGGGTGGTGGCTAAACTGTCATCTCTGCTGGAGTCCGAATCCCACCCTATGCAGGACATACTGAATGCACTGAGGAGCTCATTTAGCAGCAGACTACATCATCCTAGGTGCACAACCGAGAGGTTTTGCAGGTCCTTCCTACCTACGGCTGTCAGACTGTATAACCTAAGCAGGGCTTCTCGCAGAGATAGCAAAAAAACGTGACAACCTAATAGTATTGAATGCAAAACACGCAATAGACTTACACAATGGTCCCCTCCGGTATACAACTAGGAAAATACCGGTCGCTACGGAGGGTGACAATATGTATGGGTACATAATCATACCATGTAGGATAACTAAGTAGACGGTTATGCTGTTCATTCCATCTAGCTACAGTGCTCCGCACTGTGTGTTTATATATTTATATATTTATTCCATCTAGCTATAATGCTCTGCACTGTGTGTTTATATATTTACATATTTATTCCATCTAGCTACAATGCTCCGCACTGTGTGTTTATATATTTATATATTTATATGTCCATACGTATACTCTCTGCTCTTGTTTTTTCTTGTCTTCTGATTGTTGCTCTGAGTGTTGCTATCCCTGTGCTGTTGCAATCCTGGAATTTCCCCATTGTGGGACTAAAAAAGGCTTATCTTATCTTATCTTATCTAATCTTAAATAGAGAGTCTGTGGCTGCAGTATTCTTTGATGTAGAAAAAGCATATGACATGTTATGGAGAGAGGGATTGCTGATAAAATTACATAGGATGGGAATAGAAGGAAACATGTTTAATTGGATTATGGATTTTCTGAGTGAGAGATCTATTGAGGTCAAAATAGGGTCTGAAGTATCAGAGAAGCGAGTAGTGGAAAATGGTACCCCCCAGGGGAGTGTCATAAGTCCAACATTGTTTACGATAATGATTAATGATATTTTTGGAGAGATTCTGCCTAGTCTGGGTCGATCGTTATTTGCAGATGATGGGGCATTATGGGTGAGAGGGGCAAATTTAGTATATTTAAGTAAGAAGTTGCAGGAAGGTATCAGCCAGGTGGAGAGATGGGGAACAGACTAAGGATTTAAGTTTTCAGTGGAAAAAAATAAAAGTTATGTTCTTCACACGAAAGTAAATTGGGGAGGGAATGACATTGAAGTTGTATGGAAACAGCCTTGAGAATGTTGGGAGCTTTAGCTTTTTAGGTATACAGTTAGACCGTAGACTAACATGGAAAGTGCATGTTAAAAGCATCATAGAAAAAAGCAGGAAAATGATCAATGGGATGAAATGTCTGCCAGGATTAGATTGGGGTGCAGGTATAGCATCATTAAAACAGATTTATGTAGCTTTAATTTGGGCAAGAATAGATTATGGATGTGTGGTATATGGGTCAGCGGCAAAGTCAGTGCTGTCAGATCTTGATGTTATCCAAGCTCGGGCTCTGAGGATCTGTTTAGGGGCAGTGAGAACAGCACCTGTTTGTGCTCCCCAGGTTGAGGCAGGAGAGTTACCTTTGCACCTCCGTAAGAAGCAGCTAGTGGGCAATTACTGGGTCAACCTGAAAGGCCATGATAAGGGGCATCCAGCAAAAAGGGTCCTGGAGGCTTCTTGGGAGAGGGGGAATGTTTTTAAACCAAGCTTTAGCTGGATAGGTGAAAGCATTGCTGAAGAACTGAATGTGCACTCATTAGAGCTCTGTCCAACAATGTGGTGGCCTATGAGACCAGTATGGGTGTTACAAAATGCAATGGCAGATCTGGGGGTGCTGAAACTCAAACACAAAAATAAATTAGCAGATTTGGTTCAGGAATTTTATAGATATACAGAAAAGTATTACAATGATCATGTACGGATTTTTACAGATGGGTCAAAGAAGACATTATCATAAGCTACAGGGGCAGCAGTGGTGATTGCTAGGTACCACATAGAGGTCAGTAATAGAACATCTGATTGTTTAAATATGTATGCAGTGGAGTTAGGTGCAATCCTACTGGCCTTGGAGAGGGCAGAGGAACTGAGGGACAGTAAAGTCCTCATATGTAGTGACTCGGTATCAGCACTGCTTAGTATCCAAGGAGGATCAGCCAATCACCATCAGGACCTGTTGTATGAAGTATTGTTTACTAACTCAAGAATCAAAGAGCAGGGAAAGTGCATTACCTTCATGTGGGTGCCAGGACATGCAGGAATTGCATGAAATGAAAAGGCAAACAAGTTGGCAAAAGAGGCAGTCAAGAGGGAAAATGTGGAGGTTAGAATTAAGCTTTCAAAGTCTGAAGGGAAAAGTACAATCTGAAAAGGAATAATAAATCAGTGGCAGCAGTGCTGGGAAAATCAAACAAAAGGAAGACATCTCTTTAATATTAAGAATAAAGTAGGGGAAATGTTTACTGCAGGAAGTAACAGGAAGGAACAAGTGGTGTTAAACAGATTAAGGATTGGTCACAGCAATTTAAAGAGCTCTCTCTTTGTAATCCACCTACTTCTGGCGCCACACGAGTCAGCTGCCTTTTTGCAACAGCGGCTCAATTCTGAGTTTTTCTTCCTATTTCTGATTTACTATCTGGCTTCTTTCGCTAAATGTTCTGATCCGGCGACACCTTATCAATCACGGACCCACAGATCACCCCAAATGTCTCCTGAGCCGGCAGACGGAGCCACCGTTTATAGCAGGAGACAGTACAACAGGGACCAGCTGTTAGCACTTAACCGGCCCACGGTGCTAACGCAAAAACTCGTCATACCGGGAGAAATAAGACAGAAATGGCGTGGATGTCGGGCGAGGAATATAAGGTACAGATCTGTCCTCCCATCCGTTATTATGATAGATAGATAGATAGATTAGTTTATTTGACAGGGACAGTGCAATAAACATAGACAATTAATCAATGACAATCAATCTGATGTGTTGCACATAGAGTGTATAGCTATTAGCTAATTTGCAACTCTTGTCCCTGGATGGGCTTTAGAAAAGAGAATCAAGTAAAGAAAAAAAAAATACACAATAACCACATACATCAATGCAAAAAGATTATAAATACACAATTATAAATACAGTGATCCCTCACTTATCGTGGTTAATGGGTTCCAGAACCGACCGCGAAAAGTGAAAAACCGCGAAGTAGCGTCACCCCTAATGACGTCATCCATAAATAATACGTACGTTCATTCTCTCACTCGCTCTCTCTCATATGATACGTGTGTGTGTGTGTACGTGTACATACATACATAGATGTAAACAAAGTGTACATAAATATGTTTTTAGAACTCTTTTATTCTTATAACAAGATACGTAACTCAAGATGAAAATGATTTACTGCACAGGTTAATGAGAGCTTTACTGCTCCTCAGGTGACGCCTCATCGTGAAGTGCTGGAGGCGCAGGATCATCGAGGGCAGCTTCCGATAGAGCTGAAGCTGCAGGAGGCGGCGTAGTGGCTCGACGGGAAGACTATTTCGCACAAAATGGCACAAGAGAACAGCAAAAAGTTCCACGCGGCGAGACTAGGTAACACGAGCGATAAAAAGCAATGAATGCAGTCTTCCTTCCCTTCATGGGTGCTCGGCAGGGAGAGGAGGTGGGTGAAACGTCTCAGCCAATCAGCTTCCGGGGTGAAACGTCTCGGCCAATCAGCTTGTGAGATTTCCGAGCCGAGCCAACACGAGAACAGCGAACAGAGAGTTGAGCGGCTGTCCGTGTTGATACCTGATGGTCTAATGTAGTCTCCCTGCCTTCTGCTAGCGCCCGCCCATTATTTCTCAATTTTGAATTTTTGATGAATATTTTTGAAAAATCCGCGATGCACTGAGGGCGCGAAAGGTGAAGCGCGAAGTAGCGAGGGATCACTGTATTATAAATATTATAAATATTATAAATACACAAATATAACAACCTGACTCACATTTGCCTATTTCAGGCCTCCCTCCCTTCGTCACTCACTATAAACAAATACATTCATTCCTTCCCTTCATTCACTCTCACCCTGCAGACAATCAATTCATACATGAGTACATTCTTGTTTATTTTTCAGCCAGTTTTTAACCTTTTTAGTGAATGTTTTAAAGTCCGTTATTATTTTAATTACATTTGGCATTGTGTTCAGAATCAGAATCAGAATCAGGTTTATTGCCATTGTTCATGTAGTACACAAACTAGGAATTTGTCTCGGTACAATGCTGCAACATTAAACATGATAAGATAAAAGAAATAAACTATACATGTAATAAAGTGTAGAATAAGATTAAGTGATACTGGTCAACAGTTAAAATATATTAGCCAGCAGCAGATACTGTGGAGAACTATATAGTGCAGTCGGTAATGCAGGAAGAAAACAGTGATGATTGACATGAGTCTGGTTGAGCTGCTGTACATAGTGCACGAGAGTCAATAAGTCACTTAGTGTTCAGCAGTCTGATGGCAGAGGGGAAGAAGCTGTTCATGTGACGGGAGGTTTTAGTCTGGATGGACCGAAGTCTTCTACCAGAGGGGAGGGGGGCAAACAGTACGTGACCAGGGTGTGAGGGATCGGCTATGATCCGGCCAGCACGCCTCCGGGTCCTGGAGATGTACAGATCCAGGAGAGATGGGAGCTTGCAGCCGATCACCTTCTCAGCAGTGCGCACGACGCGCTGCAGCCTTAGTCTGTCCCTGGCAGTGGCTCCTGCGTACCACACGGTTATGGAGGTGGTGAGGATGGACTCGATGATGGCTGTGTAGAACTGCACTAACATCTTGGTGGGTAGCTTGAGCTTCCTCAGCTGCCGCAGGAAGAACATCCTCTGCTGGGCTTTTTTGATGAGTGAGCTGATGGTCGGCTCCCATTTGAGGTCCCTGGTGATGGTAGTGCCTAGGAAGCGGAAGGAATCAGCAGTGGTGATGGGAGAGCCTGAGAGGGTGAGGGGGGGCAGAGGAGTAGTGACTTTCCTGAAGTCTACAATCATCTCCACTGTCTTCAGAGCGTTCAGCTGCAGGTTGTTATTGCTGCACCAGGACGCCAGCTGGGCCACCTCTCTCCTGTAGGCGGACTCGTCGCCGTTGGAGATGAGCCCGATGAGGGTGGTGTCGTCCGCAAACTTGATCAACTTGACAGACTGGTGGCTGGAGGTGCAGGAGTTGGTGTAAAGGGAGAAGAGTAGGGGGGAAAGTACACAGCCCTGGGGTGATCCGGTGCTGATGCTAGTATAGTCTGAGACAGTCTTTCCCAGCCGCACATGCTGCCTCCGGTCCGTCAGGAAGTCGATGATCCACCTGCAGAGGGAGTCAGGCACGTTGAGCAGGGACAGCTTGTCCCGGAACAGAGCGGGGCGGATGGTGTTGAATGCGGAGCTGAAGTCCACAAACAGGATCCTGGCGTAGGTTCCCGGGGAGTCCAGGTGCTGCAGGATGGAGTGGAGGGCCAGGTTGACTGCGTCGTCTACAGACCTGTTGGCTCGGTAGGCAAACTGCAGCGGGTCCAGGAGAGGGGTGGTGATGGACTTGAGGTGGGACAGGACCAGGCGCTCAAAGGACTTCATGACTACAGAGGTGAGCGCTACAGGTCTGTAGTCATTAAGTCCAGTGATCCGTGGCTTCTTGGGGACAGGGATGATGGTGGAGGATTTGAGGCAGGACGGCACGTGGCATAACTTAAGGGAGGTGTTAAAAATGTCTGTGAAGACAGGAGCCAGCTGTTTCGCAGAGTCTCAGGGTGGAGGGAGACACGCCGTCTGGGCCGGGGGCCTTGCGCGGGTTCAGTCTGGAGAACTGTTTGAGCACATCCTGCTCACTGATGATAAGGGGAGGGGGGAGGAGGGGGGGGTGCCTTAAATGAAGTAGGGAATGTGGAGGCTGTGGAGCTGGAGGGAGGGGGGGAGTTGGACACAGATGACGAGGTGTCAAAACGGGCATAGTGTTGGGACAGTCTTTGACAAAGGGCTTTGTCATCCTGACCTTTAGGAGCCTTAGGTCGATAGTTGGTGATTTGCCTCAGTCCTCTCCACACGGAAGCCGAATCATTAGCAGTGAACTACTGCTGGAGTCTCTCTGAGTATAGAGATTTAGCCCTCTTCAGCTCTCTGTTAAACCGGTATTTAACCTCCCTGTAGCAGTCCCTGTCTCCACTTTTCAGCGCTGCTTCCTTCTCCTTCCTGATCTGTCTGAGCTTAGCTGTGAACCAGGGTTTGTCATTAGAGTAACTCACCCTGGTGCGTGATGGAAGAATGTTCTCTTCACAAAAGTGGATATATGAGTTCACAGTGTCCGTGTACTCATCCAGATCATGCGTGGCTCCTTTAAACATGCCCCAGTCAGATATTTCCATGCACGTTTCCAGCTTCTCCTCAGCATCACTGGTCCGTATCTTCGTAGTGCTCACAACAGGTTTAGTGAGCTTCAATCTCTGTCTGTATGTGGGAATGAGGTGAACCATCATGTGATCAGATAATCCCAGCGCAGCTCGAGGGACAGCGCGATATGCGTCTTTCACTGTGGTGTAACAGTGATCCAGTGTGTTTAATCCTCTGGTGGGGCATTTAATAAACTGTTTGTAGCGGGGGAGATCGTGGCTCAGATTGCACTGATTAAAGTCGCCAGCCACAATAATCAGCGAGTCTGGAAAAATCCGCTCTGTGTGTTGAATGTGATCCGCGAGCACGCGCTGAGCTTCGCGCGTGTCCACGTCGGGAGGGGCGTACACAGCGATCATTATAAAAGAAGCAAACTCCCACGGGGAATAGAAAGGCTTGCAATTGATAACAAGAAATTCCAAGGCAGGAGAACAGTGTTTGGAAATTACCGTTACATCAGAGCACCAGCTGCAGTTGATGTAGAAGCAGACTCCGCCTCCTGTGGTCTTGCCGGAAAGCTCTGTGTCACGATCAGCACGGAAGAGCTGAAAGCCGTCGAGGCGCAGCGTGCTGTCCGGTATATTTTCCCGGAGCCAGGTCTCAGTAAAGCAGAGGACAGCTGAGGAGGCGAGGTCCTTAAAACGCATCAGCAGTCTCAGTTCATCTACCTTGTTAGAGAGAGAGTTGGTATTGGACAGAAATATGCCAGGCAGCGCCGTTCGCGAGCCTCTCCTGCGAAGCTGCACGAGAGCGCCCGCTCGTCTACCTCTCTTTCGCCGTCTCACTTTCCGAGCCAAACAGTAAACCAGATCGGCGGCAGGGGCTAGAAAAACTGGGAGGAGGTCCGTGGGGGTGAAAGTCCTGATATTTAGAAGTTCTTCACGGGTATAAGTGCAAGCAGACACACAATTGACAAACAAAAACAAACAAAGAGCGCAGCGAAGCACCATGTCGACCGCTGTGGGCGCCATCTTGGTTCCAGATGTGACTGCCCTTTATAGAGAAAGCTGTTTGTCCAAATGTGGTTCTGCGGTGGAATATTTTACAGTTATTGTTAACAGAACTCCTGGTGGCTCTGCTGCTGTCCTGTCTTTGGACGAAACCAGCAAGTGGCTTGGGTGCTGATTTATGGAAACATTTGAACGTTAATTTCAGAAAACAGAGGTCAATGAAACTCTCAAAACTCAATAGGTTGTATTTTTTTAAAACATTACAGTGATGCCACCTAATGGGCTTTTTGTCCAAGATTTTTAGGGTTTGATTATATAATGAACCTATATGTCTTATTGTGGAAGGGGTTGCTTGAGCCCAGACTGTCAAACAGTATGATATATGAGAAAAAACCATAGAATGCATATACAGTACAGCTGCTTCGTAAGGTATGTAATATCTAATTAATTTAAAGCAGTTCAGATTTTTTTTTACTGTTTTTGAAATTTTCTTTATATGAAGATTAAATTTGAGTTGAGGATCTAGTACAATGCCAAGGTATTTGAATTCTGTAGCTAAACTGATGTCATGATCATGTATATTAACTTTAAAACGTTGCAGGTTACATTTTTTGATTGAAAAGCACATTGAGACTGTTTTCTGAAGGTTCAGCAATAGATGGCTCTGGAGGAGCCACTCTTGGACATCAACCATACTTGTGGACAGTACATCTGCAGCCTGTGCTGGAGTCTTGGCAGCTGTGTAAATAACTGCATCATCTGCATAAAGTTGGCATGTTGCAGCTGAGCAGTGTAACGGCAAGTCATTAATAAAAATGCTGAAAAGTAAAGGACCAAGAATGGACCCTTGTGGGATACCCATGCGGTTGTTTAAAAATGAGGATTTATCCTGGTGAACTTTTACACACTGTTCTCTATTCTGGAGATAAGATGCAAACCATTCTAATGTATCTGGGGAGAAGTTAAAAGATACCATTTTGGATAAAAGCAAACTGTGGTTTACAGTATCGAAAGCCTTTTTGAGATCTAGAAAAACAGCTCCTACCACATTACCCCTGTCCAAGGACTGTTTGACGTTTTCAATAAGGCAACAATTTGCTGTTTCTGTTGAGTATCCTGGTCTAAAACCAAATTGATGTGGATGAAGAAGTTGACTGTCTTGTAAGTAGTCTATCAGCTGTGTAGCTACAACTTTTTCAAGAACCTTAGACAGGACTGGTAAAATAGAGATTGGGCGGTAATTGCATATATCGTCTTTACTGCCTGATTTATGAACTGGTATGACGACAGCTTTTTTCCAGCCAGATGGAAATGTTTTAGACCTAATGGAGAGATTAATGAGATGAGTCAGTGGTTTGATTAATATTTTGCTGTGCATTTTGAGAAAGGAGGTGCTCATATTGTAGATATCATTAGTTTTTGAGTTTGACAGTGTTTTAACAATACCAGCAATTAACTCCTCATTTACCTCATCGATGTGAAAAGAATCTGTTGGAAGTATGGAATTTGTGTTGTTGAGCACATTTGGCAGCACAAAAATTTTTGTTAAGTCTTCCACAGAGCCCACAAAGTATGAATTAAATTCATTTGCCAAAGTAGCCTTGTCACTGACGGTCTTGCCATTGATTCTAAGTTCCTTTACCCCCTTCTGATCGTTTTTTTTATTAGTTAAGTTATTTAAATGCCTCCATAGGGAACTGTTGTTACCCTTTGCATGATCTATCAGTTTATTGTAATAAGATACTTTTGATTTTCGCAGCTCATGTACCACTTTATTTCTTAAACTTTTGTACACAAGGTGATCATTTTGTAGTTTGGAGGTTAGTGATGTTTTCAGTGCATAGTCTCGCCTCTTCATAAGTTTTCTTGTTTCATTATTTAACCATGGTAGGCTAATCTTCTGTTGTCTACTTTTAATTTGCTTTGTAAATCTTTCTATAGACTTTGTGATTGTTGCAGTTATAAAATTACAACAATCATCTACTTCATATATTGACATGAGCTGCTCCCAATTTTGATTCTCTAAGTAATGTTCAAACTCCTCATTTTTTGATTTGGGAATAATAAAATTTGATTTGTCAATATCGACTCCCCCAAAATACTGTAGTCGCTTTTTAGTAAGTTTTCTGACAGCAAGAACCATGTTATGATCTGAGAGACCAGTTACAAGATTATAGGTTCTGGTTATTCGTTCTGGTTTATTAGTAAATACCATGTCAATAAGTGTTCTGGATTGTTTAGTTATCCTGGTGGGTCCTTTGATCATTTGTTGGTAATTAAATTTAGTCATGAGGCTTTTCAGTTTCTGTTTGTCCTTTTTATCAGACCAGTTAATATTAAAGTCACCATGAATTATTGTTTCTCTGTTCTTCTCAAGTTGTTTAACCAGATCACTTAATTCATTATAAAAGGAAGAATTGTGTGACGGTGGGTTGTACACTACTGCAATGGTGAAATTCATTACCGGAGAGAGACATACATTAACAGCTAAACATTCAAGTGAAGTATTCAAATCAACCAGTTGACATTTATATTCCTCTTTGATGTAAATTAAAACACCTCCTCCCCTCCCTACCTGCCTGTCTTTTCTAAAACACTGATAGCCCGCAATATCGATCATATTAGTGTCTATGTTCCTGTGTAGCCAGCTTTCTGAGAGACAAAGGTAGTCCAGATTTGAGTCCAACAGCAACACCGAAATCTCATCTCTTTTGGGGATTATGCTCCGTATGTTTAAATGTCCGCCGAGGATCCCCTTTGGTTTAGCCTTGGTGTCCCAAAGAACTCGTGCATGATTAACAGTTTGGAATAATAAATGTTGTTTTTGCTTTTGTACAGCTCGGTTTTGTGCTAACCCAGTGGTCTGCTGTTTAATAGTGGCAGGTCCAGGGTTAAGGTGAATATCTCCTGCCAGAAGTAGCAGAACTAACAGTACTTTAACTGTATACCCTCTGCCATATTGTGATTTTTGCTTAACAGCCATGTTTGCCTTATTTTGGAAGCTTTTCCTCAGGGCTTTTAAAGACCACATAGAGTACAGGGTGAGATGTCCATGCCCAAATCCATATAAATAAAACTTTTTAACTTCACCTTTAGTAGAGTTTGCCGGAAAATCCTTCTTGTTGCAGGTCCAGACACACAAAGACAAAACGAAGAGGAAGTAGATAAGCAGAGAAGGCTTAGAAGTGATGCCCATCAGCCCACTTTTTAATCCGGTGGCAGCCATCTTCAGTCTTTCTTGGAAAGAAAAGGAAAAAGAAAAATCTGTGGATAGTAAAATAAATTCTGCTTATGTTGCCAGTATCCGATCCGATCGTCCTCGAATCCAGCTGGGCCTCAGCTAGCCAACTAGCCCCTTCCGCTGCTGGTCCCGTTGCTCATGGCCGCCGTAACCGAGCTCCTGTCCCGCTCCTCCAACCGAGTCTCGTCGCACACCGCCGCTGCCACCGAGCTCCGCTGGGGTCACGGTAAGTCCTCCGCTGAGCACCACCGCCTACCGCCGTCTGCCTGGGTGAAATCTCTGCTGAGCCCCGTCAACAAATAGCCGCCTGCCTGGTAGTATCTCCGCTGGGCCTCGCAACTGGGCTCCGATTCAGGCTGGTGTTAGGTGGAATGACTGGCGCCAGCATTAAGCTAACTAGCGTTAGCTTAGCAATCGCTTCAGGTAGGGCGCATCAGTGAATCACAAAGAAACGCTGGAAACGTTGGAAACGCTGGTCAGTTTACTCACAGTGGCCGGAGAAAGGCGATCAAAGGGGTAATCCAACGGAGGTAGAAATTCAGCCCGTGCGTGTCCGTCACGAGCGCCGATCGCTGTAGGTTAGTTATGAGGAACATTCAATCGCTATTCAATCGCTATTCAATAAGACAGATGAGCTAGTGGCTATGTCATGCTACGAGAGCGTCTTCAGAGAGATTAGCATGATGTTTTTACTGAGACGTGGCTAACAGAACTAGCAACAGATGCTAACATCAAAGTGGAGGGTTTCCACGCAATACGGGCAGACCAGACACCAGACATTGGGAAGGCAATGGGCGGAGGAGGGATAATGTATGTCAATAACAGCTGGTGTAAACCGGGACATATCACGGTTAAAGAGCAACACTGCAGCAAAGACAATGAGTTGCTAGCTGTTAGCATGTGGCCTGTTTATCTCCCAAGGGAATACTCACACGTGATCTGCATTGTTATTTATGCAAATCCGACGGCAAACACTGGGGCAGCACGTGACACCATCCACTCAGTGACTGGCAGCCTGCTGACACAACACCCAGATGCTCTCCTCCTCATCTCCGGTGATTTTAACAATATCTCACTGTCCTCCATTCTGCCCACATTCACCCAGTTTGTCACATGCCACACTAGAGACAATAAAACACTGGACTTATTCTATGCAAACACTAAGGAGGCGTACACCTCATCACCACTCCCCCCACTCAGGAAATCGGATCACAACTTGGTTCATCTCCTGCCGGTGTACAAAACCCTACAAATGTGGACAAAATTGTTGGTACCCCTCTGTTAATGAAAGAAAAACCCACAATGGTCACAGAAATAACTTGAATCTGACAAAAGTGGTAATAAATAAAAATTCTATGAAAATTAACCAATGAAAATCAGACAATGTTTTTGAATTGTGGTTCAACAGAATTATTTTAAAAAACAAACTCATGAAACAGGCCTGGACAAAAATGATGGTACCCCTGGAAAAGATTGAAAATAATGTGACCATAGGGACATGTTCAACCAAGATGTGTCCTCTAATTAACATCACAGGTGTCTACAAACTTGTAATCAGTCAGTCGGCCTATTTAAAGGGTGACAAGTAGTCACTGTGCTGTTTGATGACATGGTGTGTACTACACTAAACATGGACCAGAGGAAGCAAAGGAGAGAGTTGTCTCAGGAGATTAGAAAGAAAATTATAGACAAGCACGACAGTTGCACATATTATTAAGAAATTTAAGATCCACGGGACTGTAGCCAACCTCCCTGGACATGGCCACAGGAGGAAACTTGATGAAAAATGGAAGAGACGGATAATATGAATGGTAACAAAAGAGCCCAGAACAACCTCTAAACACATTCAAGGAAAACTCCAAGGTCAAGGTACATCAATGTCAGATCGCACCATCCGTTGTTGTTTGAGCCAAAGTGGACTTCATGGGAGACGACCAAGGAGGACACCACTGTTGAAAACGAATCATAAAAAAGCCAGACTGGAATTTGCCAAACTGCATGGTAACAAGCCACAAAGCTTCTGGGAGAATGTCCTATGGACAGACGAGACAAAACTGCAACTTTTTGGCAAGGCACATCACCTCTATGTTCACAGACGCAAAAATGAAGCATACCAAGAAAAAAGCACTGTCCCTACTATGAAACATGGAGGAGGTTCTGTTATGTTCTGGGACTGCTTTTCTGCATCTGGCACAGGGTGTCTTGAATCTGTGCAGGGTACAATGAAATCTCAAGACTATTAAGGTATTCTAGAGAGAAATGTGCTGCCCAGTGTCAGACAGCTTGGTCTCAGTCACAGGTCATGGGTCTTGCAACAGGATAATGACCCAAAACACACAGCTAAAAACACCCAAGAATGGCAAAGATTGGACTATTCTAAAGTGGCCTTCTATGAGCCCTGATCTAAATCCTATTGAACATCTGTGGAAGGAGCTGAAACATGCCGTCTGGAGAAGGCACCCTTTAAACCTGAGACAACTGGAGCAGTTTGCTCATGAGGAGTGGGCCAAAGTACATGCTGAGAGGTGCAGAAGTCTCACTGACAGTTACAGAAATCGTCTGATTGCAGTGATTGCCTCAAAAGGTTGTGCAACAAAATATTAAGTTAAGGGTACCATCATTTTTGTCCAGGCCTGTTTCATGAGTTTGTTTTTTAAAATAATTCTGTTGAACCACAATTCAAAAGCATTGTCTGATTTTCACTGGTTAATTTTCATAGAATTTTTATTTATTACCACTTTTGTCAGATTCAAGTTATTTCTGTGACCATTGTGGGTTTTTCTTTCATTAACAGAGGGGTACCAACAATTTTGTCCACGTCTGTAGTACACAGACAACCTCCGGTTATGCGCACGGTGAAGATATGGTCTGAGGAGGCAATGGACGCTCTAAAGGACTGTTTTGAAATCACTGCCTGGGAGCAGCTCTGTGATCCACATGGTGAGGACATCGACGGCCTCACTCACACCATCACGGACAACATCAACTTCTGTGTGGACAACATCATACCCACCAAGATCATACGGTGCTGTTCGAACAACAAACCCTGGATCAACCCTGAGATAAAATCACTACTGAGAGAGAAGAAGAGGATCTTCAGGTCAGGAAACAGGGAGATGCTGAAGTCTGTACAGAAGGAGCTAAGGAGGAATATCAGAGAAGGCAAGGACAGCTTCAGGAAGAAGATGGAGGACAAGCTGCAACAGAGCGACATCGGCGGGGTCTGGAGAAACCTCAAAACCATCTCTGGGCTCCAGAATACCTCCTCCAAGGCCATGGGGGGCAGGGAGTGGGTGAACAATCTGAACCTGTTTTTTAATAGGTTTGACCAACCGCCCTCCCCCTCGACTGCACAACAACCACTGCTGCCTCTATCGTCATCGAGACCTGCTGTCCACACCCCCTCCACCAACACCCCCCCCCCACTCCCAGCACACAGCCCCCCAACCTGACCCTCACTAAGACCCAGGTGAGGGCGGAGCTGAGGAAGATCAAGGCGAGGAAGGCCTCAGGTCCGGACTGCATCAGTGCGAAGCTCCTCAAGTCCTGTGCAGACCAGCTGTGTGGGATTGTGGAGCACATCTTCAACCCGAGCCTGAAGCTAGAGAGGGTACCACAGTTGTGGAAAACATCTTGTGTGGTACCCGTACCAAAGACTTCCCACTCCAGAGACCTGAACAGCTACAGACCAGTGGCCCTGACGTCTCACCTGATGAAGACCCTGGAGAGACTGCTCCTTGCTCACCTCCGCCCCCTGGTGGGACCAGCGATAGATCCACTCCAGTTTGCATACCAGCATGGCATTGGGGTGGAGGATGCGGTCATCTTCCTCCTTCACCGTTCCCTGTTCCACCTGGAGAAGCCTGGGAACATGGTGAGGATCATGTTCTTTGACTTCTCCAGTGCTTTCAACCCCATCCAACCGATGATCCTGAGGGACAAGCTGCTGTGTGCAGGAGTGGACCAGCACCTGTCATCGTGGATCCTGGACTACCTCACTAACCGGCCACAGTTTGTGAGAACCTGGGATTGTGTGTCCGACACGATCATCGGCAGCACGGGGGCCCCCCAGGGAACGGTTTT
This sequence comes from Pholidichthys leucotaenia, assembly GCA_020510985.1. Taxonomy (NCBI): domain Eukaryota; kingdom Metazoa; phylum Chordata; class Actinopteri; order Cichliformes; family Pholidichthyidae; genus Pholidichthys; species Pholidichthys leucotaenia. The sequence continues at coordinate 229,793,279 of CM035836.1, forward strand.
GGCTCCCTTCCTGTTCACCCTTTATACTGCGGACTTCTCACACAACACAACACACTGCCATCTACAGAAGTTCTGTGACAACTCTGCAATTGTTGGCCTCATCTCCAACGGAGATGAAGCTGAGTACAGAGGACTTACCCAGGACTTCGTGGACTGGTGCCATCGGACCTGCCTCCAGATCAACGCAAGAAAAACTAAGGAGCTGGTGGTGGACTGCCGCAGGCAAGGACAACCCCTCACAGCACCAGTAAACATCCAGGGAACAGACATTGAGATGGTGACATCCTACAAGTACCTGGGTGTTCATTTGAGCAATAAACTAGACTGGTCACACAATACCGACGCACTCTACAAGAAGAGACAGCGCAGGCTGTTCCTACTGAGGAGGCTCAGGTCTTTTGGTGTACAAGGGGTGCTCCTGCAGACCTTCTACGATTCGGTGGTGGCATCAGCCATGACTTTTGGAGTGATCTGCTGGGGTAGTGGCATCACAGCAGCCAAGAGGAAGAGACTGACCAAACTGATCAAGAAAGCTAGCTCTGTCCTGGGGCAGCGCCTTGACCCTGTGGAGGAGATGGGAGAGAGAAGGATGGTGACTAAGCTGTCATCTCTGCTGGAGTCCGAGTCCCACCCTATGCAGGACATACTGAACGCACTGAGGAGCTCATTTAGCAGTAGGCTACATCATCCTAGATGAGCAACCGAGAGGTTTCACAGGTCCTTCCTACCTACGGCTGTTAGACTTTATAACTTAAGCAGGGCTGCTTGCAGAGATAGCAAAAAAACGTGATGACCTAATAGTATTGAATGCAAAAGACACAACAGACTTACACAAAATTGTCCCCTCCAGTATACAACTAGGACAATATCAATTGCTACGGAGGGTGACAATATGTATGGGTACATATTCATACTATGTGGGGTAACTAAATAGACGGTTATGCTGTTTATTCCATCTAGCTACAATGCGCCGCACTGTGTATACATATTTATAAGATAAGATAAGATAAGCCTTTATTAGTCCCACAACGGGGAAATTTCAGGATTGTAACAGCACAGGGATAGCAACACTCAGAGCAACAATCAGAAGGCAAGAAAAAAAACGCAAGAGCAGCTAATATACATATGTACATATTACCATAAATATATATATATACACACACAGACACACAGTGCAGAGCATTGTAGCTGGATGGAATAAATATATGAGTATATAAACACCCACAGTACGGAGCATTGCAGCTAGGTGGAATAAATATGTAAATATATAAACACACACAGTGCGGAGCATTGCAGCTAGATGGAATAATATGTAGATATATAAACACACAGTGCAGAGCATTGTAGCTAGATGGAATAAATATATAGATATATAAATATAAACACACCCAGTGCGGAGCATTGTAGCTAGATGGAATAAATATGTAAATATATAAACACACACAGTGCAGAGCATTGTTGCTAGATGGGATGAAACAGCACAACCATCTACTTAGTTATCCTACATGGTATGATTATGTGCCCATACATATTCTCACCCTCCATAGCGACCGGTATTTTCCTAGTTGTATGCCGGAGGGGACCATTGTGTAAGTCTATTGCATCTTTTGCATTCAAAAAACTATTAGGTTGTTACGTCTTTTTTGCTATCTCTGCGAGCAGCCCTGCTTAGGTTGTACAGTCTGACAGCCGTTGGTAGGAAGGACCTGCGAAACCTTTCGGTTGTACACCTGGGATGATGTAGTCTGCTGCTAAATGAGCTCCTCAGTGCATTCAGTATGTCCTGCATAGGGTGGAACTCGGACTCCAGCAGAGATGACAGTTTAACCACCGTCCTTCTCTCTCCTATCTCCTCCACCGGGTCAAGGCGCTGCCCCAGGACAGCGCTAGCTTTCTTGATCAGTTTGTTCAGTCTCTTCCTATCGGCTGCGGTAATGCCACTGCCCCAGCAGACCACTCCAAAAGTGATGGCTGATGCCACCACCGTGTCATAGAATGTCTTCAGCAGCGCCCCTTGTACACCAAAAGACTTGAGTCTCCTCAGTAGGAACAGCCTGCGCTGTCCCTTCTTGTAGAGTGCGTCAGTATTGTGTGACCAGTCTAGTTTATTGTTCAGATGAACACCCAGGTACTTGTAGGATGTCACCATCTCAACGTCTGTTCCCTGTATATTTACTGGTGCTGTGAGGGGTTGTCCATCCATCCATCCATTTATGTTAACATATGTACAGTATATTCACTGCTCTTATTTTCTTATCTTCTAAATTATTGCTCTGAGTGTTGCTATCCCTGTGCTGTTGCAATCCTGGAATTTCCCCATTGTGGGACTAATAGGCTTGTCTTATCTTATCTTAATGGGGAAACACCCGACAGCCCATTGTGATCAGTGTGAAAAAAGTGAGACAGTCGAGCATGTGCTGTTATGTTGCAGGAGATATATTGAGGAGAGAAGATTTTATATGGCTCGGCTCCAGAGGATGGGAAAGGTGGTGAACAGTATAAAAGATGTAATTAGGGTTGCAGAATGGGAGGAGGGCAGGGAAATGTTAATGGCCTTCCTAAAAGATATAAGACTATTTAACAGGATCTAAAAGGTTGTGGGGTAGTGGGGTGTAAAGGGCAATAGGAGGCAGTAATGCAACATATTGGATGCCAGCTGCCATAAAAATCCAAAGAAGAAGAAGCTCCTGTGTAGTCAGACGCTTCCTGTGGTAACATATCGTCACTTCCTGTGTTGCTGGCTGTTGTTGTGGTTCGCTCTCCTGAGGATTATTGCCTTTAACTGTATTTTAATCTGTTTTTTTTTCTATCTACCGTCACCTCTCACTTCTGTTTAACAAGCCTCTTGCACCTGTGTGTGCACTCAGTGTCACCTAATCACCCTCTTTAGCCTTCTGTTCACCTTTCATCAGTGTTTGTGTTAGTTTCGGGTTAGCCACTAGCTATGGCTACTAGCTCTCCTTCCCCTTCTCCTCTGGTGTGCTCTCTGTTTCAGATGTTTAGCTACACCTCTGACTCTTTTAGTGATAACGGTAAATATAATAAATGTTGTCTTTTTGAGGCGCTCGAGGTGAGGTTGTCTGATTTGGAATCCCAGCTCCGCTGTATTGAAACACCGTCTGCGGCAGTTAATTATGATGGACGCCCCTTAGCTGCAGCGGCGCTCCCTAGTATAAGGCGGCCTGCTAGCAGTCCCCCAGCTCCGACCTCTCCTGAGCAGCCAGAAGAGAACGGGTGGGTGACGATGAGAAGGAAGCATAGCCGCAAGCCCCTGGTACACCGCCAACCTGTTCATGTTTCTAATTGCTTTTCCCCGCTCAGCGACACACCCGCTGAGGAAAAAACTCTGATCATTGGCGACTCTGTAGTCAGAAATGTGAACCTAGAGACTCCAACGGTCATAGTCAAATGCATTCCCGTGGCCAGAGCAGGCAACATCAAGTCAAATTTGACAAATGCTGGCTAAAAATAACTGTAAATACTCCACAATTGTTATCCACACTGGCATTCCTGTATATATTTGCATCCTTTTATAGAAACGTGGACAGACTGTAATTTACTGTACATACTCTGTTGTCATTGAATCCTTATTTAAATCGTCCACCTGAACAACGAGAGCAAGTTTTTAGCCAAAGTCAAATTCCTTGTATGTGTTGTGCATACTTGGCCAATAAAGCTGATTCTGATTCTGATTCTGATTAACGATATCTGACTCCGGCAGTCAGAAGTCACAAAACTTAATGTGGAATCGGTGTGTGACTTTGCAAAAACAATGTCTGCCTCTGTAGTATTCTCTGGGCGCCTCCCCAATCTGACCAGTGATGACATGTTTAGCTGCTTGTCATCCTTCAACCACTGGCTGTCTGTGTGGTGTCCTGCAAACAATGTGGGCGACATAGATAATTGGAGCCCATTTTGGGGAAAACCTGGTCTTATTAGACGAGACAGTGTCCATCCCACTTTGGATGGTGTGTCTCTTTTATCTAACAATCTGGCATCGTTTTTATCCAAATTTCCAAAACATTGACAACTCAGAGTTGGGACCAGGAAGCAGAGTCGCAGTCTTACACGCCTCTCTGCAGCTCCTCTTCATCCGCCACCCCTCAACTTAGCCCCTGTCTTCCCCATCAGAGAATCATTGTCTGCCCCTCCAAAGTAAATACAAATATAATGTATAAGCATCCCAAAGTGATAAAACAAAAAGTTGGTAAAACTAAAATTGAATGATTTGGCCTCTGTTCCTCCTCATAATTTAAAAATTAAATGTGTCACCACCCGAGTGCTGGTCTCGTCCGCACTCGGGTCATACATTATCTTTTCCAGGCTTTGACAGCAGTGGGTCCCTTCTTGCTGCCCGGGCTCTTATTGTGACAGCGCACAGTGGCGCCTCCTGCTGTCAAAGTCAACAGCTGTGCTGCATTCGAGGTCATTAGTGACCAGTGTTATAAGCGGACGCTGAATACACCCCGATGCAGCAGTCTCTGTTATACTACCGTCTGTTATACTTCCCGACAGAACATCACATCGTCTGGCGCTTCGGGCGATCCCCGGCACAGACGCTGTTCATTCGTCATCTGCTGTAAATTACCCTGTGATCATCCTACCCTCATTGTTGTGTGTATTTTCCTCTGTCCCTTCACTCCCCAATAAAACATCACTGCAACTCACCAGTGACTGCTGGCGTCTTATGGTGGCTCGCGAGGGCCACCGTGACAGTAGACTGCTGCCAGAACGTCTAAAGAGAGGCGTCACACTGAGACTCCATTCACCGTGAGTTAGCATAATTGGACTGTTGTTCCTACCTGTCTGGGTACCGTGCTGAAGCATGCCGTCGCGGAGGTCCTGCACTCAGAGTCAGAGCGATCTCCTCGCAGACGCCCTCGAGTGCGTGGACGAAATCCTCATCACCACCTCCCTCCTCGACTTCAACAGCGACGTGCCCCGGAACCTGGACCAAGCCGAGGATATCCTCAATCATCTCCCCCGTTTCACCGACCACCCTGAGGTAAGCGTGAGGAGAGATGACATCGCTGCACAGTGCGAGATACTCCGTGGGCTGGAGGGAAATCCCAGCAGGAAGCCGAAGAGGAGGAGACGTCAACCCTCGCTTTGGGATCCCGCTCCTGCCTCCGCTCCGGCCCGGGAGTTCGTACCACCCGGAGGTCTTTCCCTGTCAAGCATGTCGTCACTCGGGATTCCCCCAGAGGAGCTGCAGCTGACAGCAATCAGGATCTGGGACCGAGTGGCTGCTGCTCGCTCCGCTGTGCATCCATCGTTAATCATGAAGCATGTGGCGGCGGCAGTTAGACTGGTGGAGAGGAATCCAGAGTTGCGTGAGTTCCCTGAGTTTATCGACCTGCTCGCCTCTGTCTCTGCATAGGAACGGCGATTCCCGGATCTCACCTTTGCCTCACCCCCTGCAAGAAACCGTCGTCATACCGGCTGTCAACCTCGGCTTGAATCCCGTCCAGACCCAGTTCCGTGTTGCCGCAAGGGCTCAATCCCCCACACAGCTGCCACTCCTGCACCTCGTCAGAGGGGAATTCCCGCAACCTCTCCCCCCGGGCCATCTTCTCCTGCTGTTCCGTCAGCGTCCCATGCCCGGCTCGTCTAGGCTGTCGCCCCTCCTCCTCATTGCCTATCCCGGCTGCTGTGTTTCTCTGGAGTCTTGTCCTGGCGAGCTCCGTTCCGGAACCACCTCCAGCGGTTCACCCTCATCCTCCCAGGGGGCCTGCTGTCGCCGTCCGGTGGGGAAAGGGAGGAGCAACGTCCGCCGCAGCAGGCACCATCCGGCCTCCAGGATGCAGGCAAGTCTAAGTTTATCCTTATTCTCATGATTGTGATTTGTCTTGTCAGACTCCTGGGGGTGGAGTTCGGGGTTCGCAGCCCCCCGAGCTCCCACCACCTTCTGTGGCTTTAATTATTAATCCCGCATCCTCTGTGTCTCCCTCCGCTGAGCAGTCCTCGACGCCAGGCCAACGTCGCTGGATGAGGAGGGGGCCTGCGGTTCTGGAGAGTCTGGTTCCAGTCCCGCAGCCACGTCGTGGGCGGAGGAGGAGGGCGGACTGCAGCGTGGAACCTGCGCCGACGAGGAAGCGTCCCCGGGTCTCCAAGGACAAGCGGTCCGGTCCAGCTGGTCGAGGGTCCCCTGCCACCACGCTGTGCGGGCCATCGGCGTGGGCTTTGGTGCCGGAGGATCCAGAGGCTGCAGACACCATCATGCCAGCTGCGGAGCCTGACATAGCTGAGTGGGAGCCTGACGACGACCTCCTGCCGTCTGAGCCCAGATCTTCGCAGTCCTGGACGGTATCAGAACCCGAGATCAGGCAAGTGCTCTGTTTTATCTTTATCCTTTCTGTCTTGGAGCATTTTAGCCTGTCTCTTGGGGAGATGAGCTGGGTGCAGCCGCCCGCTGCGTCCGAGCTTATCTCGCCGGGTTCTGGCGCTGCCGGTGATCCTGATCCCGGTTCTTCTCTCTCTCCCGAGCCTTCTCCCGGGGTCGCTGGCGAGGAGCTGCTTTCGCCCGCTGTGCCAGAGGTTCCAGGTTCGGAGTTAGAGGTGGGTTCTGGTGCGGCGCCGACCCAGTCGGGGTCCGACGCGGGTGCAACCGAGACCCAATCGGGGCCTGTCGCGGGAGCAACCGCGACCCAATCGGGGTCCAACGAGGGTGCAGCACCAGCGGTTTCCAGGTTCAGTGAGGGAGCTGCAGATCCCCTGCCGTCGGATACTGGACGGGCTCGTCTTCTTCGTCCTCCTGAGGAGCGCAACCCATTTCCACCTAGGGCCGTTGGGGTTCCGAATGCTCCGCCCAGTTCTCCCTCGTCTTTCCCTTCTCCAGGGAGGCCGCCTTCCACTTCCCCCCTACGGTCCTGGTGGTCAAGCGATGCGGGTCGGCCGCCTGACCCACTGGACTACCTGTTTGGCGACCTGGTCCGGCCGCCTGAAATTCATTGTTTCCGGGCATGGGACTGGGGTAGGCCGCCCGAACTATCAGCCTCCATGCTTCAGAGCCAGGACTGCCCTCATCCCGGGTTTTTTTTCCATCATTGTCATGTCTGTAAACTTTTGGGATGTGCGGGGGTGGGGGTGGGGGTGCTGGTATCTGTAATTTTGTGTCTCACCTTTTTCCTTAGTCGGTGATTTGTGGGTTTTTTTTCCCTCCCCTCTGTCTAATGTCCATCTACTGGTTGAAACTGATATATGTATTGCCTGTTGGGTTCTGTCCTTGTGTCCACACGTTATGGAGTATCGTGTTGGTCCCCTGTCATCATTTTGGTTTTTGCTTCTCCTCTTTTTGACTCTCTCCCTCCCTCGGCTTGGGTGGTATTTGGCCGTTCAGGAGCTCGGCCTCGAGGGGGAGTTACTGTCACCACCCGAGTGCCGGTCTCGTCCGCGCTCGGGTCATACATTATCTTTTCCAGGCTTTGACAGCAGTGGGTCCCTTCTTGCTGCCCGGGCTCTTATTGTGACAGCGCACGGTGGAGCCTCCTGCTGTCAAAGTCAACAGCTGTGCTGCATTCGAGGTCATTAGTGACCAGTGTTATAAGCAGACGCTGAATGCACCCCGATGCAGCAGTCTCTGTTATACTACCGTCTGTTATACTTCCCGACAGAACGTCACATCGTCTGGCGATTCGGGCGTTCCCCGGCACAGACGCTGTTCATTCGTCATCTGTTGTAAGTTACCCTGTGATCATCCTACCCTCATTGTCGTGTGTATTTTCCTCTGTTCCTTCACTCCCCAATAAAACATCACTGCAACTCACCGGTGACTGCTGGCATCTTATGGTGGCTCGCGAGGGCCACCGTGACAAAATGTGGTTTGTTAAATATTAGGTCTCTAACTCCCAAGTCTCTGCTAATCATCAGATTGATTTACTATCCCTTACAGAGACTTGGTTAGGACAAGAGGATTATGTTGGTTTAAATGAATCAACTCCCTCTGGTTATTTAAACTGTCAAAATCCCAGAAGTTCTGGTCATGGAGGAGGGGTACCAACAATTTACCATTCCAAATTACTAGTTAATGTAAAGCAAAAAACATGTTATAATTCCTTTGAGGGCTTGGTCCTCAGTATTGGGTATTTTAGCAATATTAGGTTAAACCCAATTTTATTTGCCATAGTTTATTGTCCTCCCTCAGCCTACTCAGAGTTTTTATCCAAATTTGCCAAATTCTTAGCTGATTTAGTGCTGATTTTAGTACTTTAATATACATGTTTTTATATCATTAGTGGACTTTTGCCAGACGGTGCATTGTGACATGCACTACACAAAGAGCAGAGATAAACAAACCTATCATCTGGTCAGTCACTGCAACAGATAGTGGAGTCAGTTTGTCTTGGCCTGTCCTTGCTACTGATAATACCTCTATCTGCCAAGAATGTGCCGCTAGTCCAGCAAAAGCTAGCGGTACTCAAATACTTTGCATGCAGTTTCATGACATGATCAGTCAGAAAGCAACTCATACCAGCTCGGACGTTGCCCGGGTTTGCAGGGTCAGGAGTTCCTGGCAGCAGAGGGCGGGGGACAGAGCTGCGTAGAGGAATCTGATCAGACCTAAATGAAACATTGTCGCCCGTGACAGACTACTATGATGATGATGATGAGATGTAGATAGTGATTGCCTTAATATAGCATTTAATTCAATATTAGACTTGATGGGGTTTTCTCAGAAAGTAGGAAATTCTACCCATTATCTTCACCACACGTTGGACCTTGTTCTGACATATGGCATAGAAATAGAAAATTTGGTAGTGTCTCCTCATAACCCTGTACTGTCAGACTATTGTCTGTTAACCTTTGATTTTACTATTTCTGACTATTTGGCTCCTAAAGAAAAGTATTACTTCAGTAGATGCCTCTCAGATGATGTTGTTACCAAATTTATGCACACTGTTTCCTCTATGCCATGCGTCAACACAACAGAAATTAGCTATAGATAGCTTGCTCCTTCTGTAATTGATAGCATGGTAGCTAGTGTTACAGTGTGGGACACATATGTGGGTTTCATATGCACAAATGTATGTCACCTTATGCTTCATATGTATATCACTGTATGCTTACTGTGTGCTCCACGTCTCAGATGAACAAAGGACTGAGCCTTCTCGGAGATAACAGGAGGATGTGAAATGTGGTCTATGGTATGCAAAGAGATGGCCGTGGGGGATTTCCTGGCTGCCAGTGACTTTGGGGTGGGGGTGATAAGATCTGAAAGGGATGCATTGTTACTGGGGATTAAATGCATTGTGACTGGAGCTTTGAAGCTCCTGGGGGTATAAAAAGGGATGAAGGTCTGGTTTCTTCCTCTTTCTGTATTGTTGATGTTGGAGAATGTGAATAAACCTGACTCGTGAGATAAACTCTGCCTCGTCCTTTCACATTTCCACACTGGTGACCCTAAGACGATGAGTGAAAGAAATTCCCCCGAACCAGCCGGGTCAGGAGCTCCCAGCCAGGCGTATGCCACTACCGTCCAGCTACCAGACTTTTGGCGAGACAACCCGTGCTCCTGGTTCCTCTTGGTCGAAGCACAGTTCGCCCTCCGGGGGATAATGGTAGATGAGACGAAATTCTACCATGTAATTGCCAAGCTCGACAACCGCACGGCTCGGCATGTGCAGAGCCTTTTGGTGAAGCCACCGGCCGACGACAAATACGACGCGTTGAAGGCTGCGCTCATCCAGCACTTCACTCTCTCAGTCCAGGCGAAAGCGGAGAGACTCCTGGCTCTGAACGACTTGGGAGATGGCACGCCCGTTGACCTGATGGAGGACATGCTGAGGTTGAGGGGCTCAGACGGCGACGACTTCCTCTTCACCCACATTTTCCTGAGAACCCTACCGTCGGCCACGAGAGCAACCCTGGCCAGTTTGCCGTTGTTGGCCCAGCGGGACTTCCGCGCGCTGGCCCAGGAGGCGCACCGGATTCTCAACGCCAGCAAACAGCGCGCGGCCACCGCAGCAGCGACGGAGTTCGGCGCGACGGCCGGAGACGGTGAGGGGCCAGAGACGGCGGTAGCAGACCCACCGACGACGGCGGCGGCGGGGGCCAAGGATCGCGGAGGAGACACCCTCTGTTTCTACCATCGCCGCTTTGCAGAGAAGGCACGCAAATGTATACCACCATGCCATTTCAAGTGCTCGGGAAACGCCAAGACCGGGGGTCGGTAGCAGCTGCGGCCCTTGGGGAGGAGAACAAGCTGCTCTACTTGAAGGATGCGCGCTCGGGGAGGCATTTCCTCGTGGACACAGGCTCCCAGTTGAGCTTCATCACACCTTCCTCCGCTGACCGGCTGGCGCTTTCCAGTGGGCCCGGGGTGTCAGCAGCGAACTGCTCGGCGATTAAGACCTTTGGTGAGAGGGCTCTGCTTCTGTCCCTACACGGCCGCACATTTGAGTGGACTTTCGTCATAGCGGCAGTGAATTTCAATATGTTAGGGGCTGATTTTCTGTGCTCACATGGTTTGTTGGTTGATCTTGCTAACAGGCGCCTGGTTAATGCACTCTCTTTTCATTCTATTCCCTGTACAGCTTGAGTGGCCCCGCCAACAGCACAAGCCAACATCACAGCTGCAAGTGGTAAGTTCCACACACTGCTCACTCAGTTCCCAGCACTCAAGGTCCCAACATTTTCGGCGGCCGTGGCTAAACACGGGGTGGAACATTTTATTACTACCACCGGACCGCCCGTTTTTGCAAAAGCCCGGCGCTTGGATTCAGCTAAACTGACCATAGCGCGCGAGGAGTTCGCCAACCTGGAAAAGTTGGGCATCATCAGGTGTTCGAAAAGCCCATGGGCTTCACCGCTTCACATGGTCCCGAAAGCTGATGGCTTGTGGCGACCTTGTGGAGATTTCCGCAGGTTGAACAACGCTACAGCGCACGACCGCTACCCAATCCCGCATATCCAAGATTTTTCAGTTCATTTGGCGGGGGCGCACGTTTTTTCTAAGATAGACTTGGTACGCGGTTACCACCAGGTCCCAGTACGCGCTGAGGACATACCCAAAACAGCGGTAATAACTCCGTTCGGTCTATTCGAGTTTTTGCGCATGCCATTTGGGCTTAAAGGCGCGGCGCAGACGTCCCAACGCATGATGGACGCGGTGTTGTGCGATCTCCCCTTCGTGTTCGTCTACCTGGATGATATTTTGGTAGCCAGCGCGTCCGAAGACGAACATGAAAACCACCTCACGGCAGTTTTCCGGAGGTTGGGAGAGCATGGGTTAATAATCAACCCAGCGAAGTGTCAGTTTGGGGTGACGCAGATTGATTTTTTGGTGCATCGCGTCTCTCCAGAAGGAGCGGTTCCTCTGCCTGACAAAGTGCGCGTGGTAACAAATTTTCCCCAGCCACAAACGGTCAAAGCGTTACAGGAGTTTTTGGGAATGGTGAATTTTTATAACCGTTTCCTCCCCCACGCAGTGCAGCTCATACAACCATTATATGCCGCACTAAAAAAACAAAAACCCACAAATAAAATTGAATGGTCTCCGGAGCGAGAGCGAGCATTCTCGGAAGTCAAAACAGCCCTGGCAAACGCTGCGTTGTTAGCACATCCAGACCCAACGGCCCGCATAGCGCTCACTACTGACACGTCAGATGTGGCCATAAGGGCGGTCGTGGAGCAGCATGTAGCCGGGGCTTGGCAACCGCTCGCCTTTTTCAGCAGGACCTTGCACGATAGTGAACGAAAATACAGCGCATTCGACAGGGAGTTGTTAGCTCTCCACTTGGCCATTCGCCACTTCCAGTTCTGGCTGGAGGGACGCCGTTTCACCGTGTTCGTTGATCACAAGCCGCTGACTTTCGCGATGGCCAAGGTTTCAGAACCGTGGTCAGGCCGGCAGCAGAGACAGCTGGCTGCGATCTCAGAGTTTACTACCGATATCCAGCATGTGGCGGGTAAACTTAATGTAGTGGCAGACTGCCTCTCGCGCGCCGTGGCGGCTCCAGTCCGCGTGGGGGTAGATTATGCAGCCATGGCCGCGGATCAGGTTAGCGACGCGGACGTGCGCGCAATCCTGTCTGGACCAATAGGGTTAAGACTGGAGAACAGGGTGCTACAAGACGGTATGCCCCCCCAATCTGCAATGTCTCCACTGTGCGACTGCGTCCGGTGGTACCCGCCGCGTGGCGCCGCCGTGTTTTTGACTCGATTCATTCTCTGGCACACCTGGGAGTGCGCGCGTCGGTCAAAATGGTGGGAGAGAAATTTGTATGGCCGAGCCTGCACAAACAAGTTAGGGAGTGGGCAGCAGCCTGCATGGCCTGTCAACGAGCCAAGGTACACAGGCACACGAGAGCTTCTTTGGAGCCGTTTCACATCCCGGCTAAGAGGTTCGATCATGTTCACGTGGACCTCGTAGGCCCCCTTCCGCCATCACAGGGGTGCACACACCTTCTGACAATGGTAGACCGCACCATGCGCTGGCCAGAAGTGGTCCCACTTGAGTCAACCACAGCCAAGGAGGTGGCGCACGCGTTTTTAACAGCATGGGTAGAGCGTTTTGGAGTCCCGTCGGGCGTTACGTCCGACAGAGGCCCTCAATTTGTTTCAGAACTTTGGTCAGCAATGGCCCGCAGCCTGAGGATAACGATTCACTGCACAACCGCGTACAATCCGCAGGCTAACGGGTTATGCGAACGTTTTCACAGGTCATTGAAAGCGGCTCTCAGAGCGTCGCTTACGGATGCAAATTGGGTGGACAGGCTACCATGGGTTTTATTGGGGTTGCGTTCTGCACCTAAAGAGGATTTAGAAGCCTCCCCGGCAAAATTAGTTTTTGCGCAGCCACTTCGGCTGCCCGGGGAGTTTCTCCCAGATAATCCTGCGCCAGAATGTTCCCCGACTCAGCAGTTGCAGTGTGGCATGGAATCGGGCGCGCTGCCTGGCCCCGTTCACCACAGTTTTCCGCGCGTTTTTGTACCTAAGGCTTTAAAAAACGTGGAGTTTGTTTTTGTCAGACACGATGCCCATCGCCCGCCGCTACGACCACCTTATGATGGGCCATTTAGAGTGCTGGAAACAGGGGATAAGCATTTTTTGCTAGATTTGGGGGGCAGGAAGGAGAAGATTGGCATTAACAGGCTCAAACCCGCTTTTGTGGTGGCGGACAACGATGTGCTGTTGGCTAGGGCTCCTCGGCGTGGCAGACCCCCTAGAGAACGTCCCCCAGAACACCCACAGGGATTGACTAACAATTCTCACCCTCAGACAGCAGCCCCCCAGCAGGATGGCGCCACGGAAGCGTTGAAGCCAGCTTACAGCAGATACGGGAGGAGACTGAGGCCCAAGCAACACGTGGGCTGATGGGTAATGATTTTATCATGACAGGTTGACTGTTATTCCATTGTTACATCTTAGACGTTTGGCGGGGGGTCATGTGGGACACATATGTGGGTTTCATATGCACAAATGTATATCACCTTATGCTTCATATGTATATCACTGTATGCTTACTGTGTGTTCCACGTCTCAGATGAACAAAGGACTGAGCCTCCTCGGAGATAACAGGAGGATGTGAAATGTGGTCTATGGTATGCAAAGAGATGGCCGTGGGGGATTTCCTGGCTGCCAGTGACTTTGGGGTGGGGGTGATAAGATCTGAAAGGGATGCATTGTTACTGGGGATTAAATGCATTGTGACTGGAGCTTTGAAGCTCCTGGGGGTATAAAAAGGGATGAAGGTCTGGTTTCTTCCTCTTTCTGTATTGTTGATGTTGGAGAATGTGAATAAACCTGACTCGTGAGATAAACTCTGCCTCGTCCTTTCACATTTCCACAACAGCTTCTCTGCATCGGACTGTAGACATGATGTCACGCCGCGCCATTCATCAGCGGCGCCACCTGCTCACGCACCTGCTACTCGTCAGCGGCGAAGGATAAAAGCCGCCTCGCCCTGAGCGTCGGCCTGAAGCCGTAGACTTCATTTTCCTTGCATGGACTTCTACCACACTCTCTTCAGCATCCTCTTTACCGGTAAGAAGTTCACTTACCTCATCTCTCCAGTCTGCTCCCCTGTGCACAGGTGGATTCCTCGGCGGCGGACAACCCCGTCCCTCGTCTCTCCTCGCTGCTGCACCGAGCCCTGCAGGTGGCTGTCTCCCGGGCTTCCATCCTTGAAGCGCCAGTCATCTGCCCAAACAAGTAAGCTTCTCTCCCTCGCCTATTCTCCTCCTGTGTTGGTGTGTGCTCATCACCCTGTGTCCAATTTCTCCCATAGGGTTGCCGGCTGAACGGTCTCCTGCCTCTGGGTCCGAAGCAGACGCCACCACCAACACATTAACATTCCGCAGACACGCACCCAAACATCCCTGTTGTTAATAAACAGTTTGAACTACTCTGAGCCTGTGTGTGTGCGTCTCCTGAGCCGAACGTTATGTCAGTACGGCTTCAGCAGAGCGGCTCGGCAGACGGCGGGCTCGCACACCGGTTTACCATCCTCGAGGCTCGGGTGGATCAGATTGTTTATCAGCAACAGGTGGTTCTTCATCAATTATTAGAACTGACTAACCGATTGAACCGCTTGGACCCCCAACAGCCGTTCCTCCCGACTCACCAGGGTGGCGCGGCTCCTGCTGTTCCAGCGGCCGTCCAGCCGGCTCCAGTGGCACCGGTTCGGCTCACGCCGATTCCGACCCCCGCCCGCTTTAGCGGTAAGCTCGGCGGAGCGCGGGGGTTTATTATGCAGTGTGAGTCCGTGTTCCACCGTGTGCCCGGAGATTTTCCCTCGGATCACAGCCGAATTGGTTACATAGGGAATCTTCTGGAGGGGCGTGCGTTAACTTGGACCTACGCCGTAATGGCGAGGCCCAGTTATGCCACCCTCACCTATGACCAATTCGTGAGGCGCTTTCTGGAGGTCTTTGACCACTCACAAACCGAAACGGTCCAGGTCGATCGGCTTCTCGCTCTCCAGCAGGGAAGCCGGTCGGCAGCGGACCACTCGGTCGACTTCCGGGTAGCGGCGGAGGAATTGGGCTGGGAGGAACGCTCCCTCTGTGGCCTGTTCCTCCGCAGCCTCAATAGTGATCTGAGGGATGAACTGGCTGGTCGGGATATCCCTGGGACGCTAGCGGAGCTGACATCCTTAGCGATAAGTTTGGATAACAGGCTGCGCGAGCGCTCCTCGGGGCGGAGGTCTTCTTCTTCTCGCCCTCGTGGAGCCTCGCCGCACCTGTTCCAAGCTCGCCCCCTGGCGGCGCCGCCAGCATCGCGCCCCGAGGAGTCGGAGCCGATGGTGACGGCCTGGACTAAACTTTCCCCTGTGGAGAAACAACGCCGCCGTGAGTTGGGCCTCTGCATGTATTGCGGAGGCGACCAACACACCGTGGAGCGTTGTCCACGGAAAGCCAGTCGGTGGGGTCCGCGAGTCACTGTTGGAAGCCTCGCGGATGTCAATCGGTTAGGATCACTTTCTCAATTGAAGCTGCCCATCCGTTTCTGCCATAACTCTACTGGGCACCTCACCCACGCACTGGTGGATTCGGGCGCAGAAGGCAGCTTCATTTCACAAAGCCTGGCAACCCGATTGGGCATCCGCTGCCAGGCACTCAACACTCCCCTCTCCCTGATCCACCTCTCCCGTGCCACCCTCGGGAGAGTGACACATCAAACTGTTCCCCTACCGGTCATCATCTCGGGAAACCACCGGGAGGAGATGACCTTTTACGTCCTTCCCAACTCTGTGTCGCCCGTCATCCTGGGGTATCCCTGGCTCCGCCTTCACAATCCGGTCCTGGATTGGAAATCAGCTGGGATCTCGGCATGGAGTACGTTCTGTATGGGCACCTGCCTTCAGTCCGCTGCCTGCTCTCCGTCCGCTCCTCCCCCTGCGACGGACGCTGCACCCCCGGACCTGTCTCTGGTGCCCCCAGAATTTCACGACCTGGACATGGTGTTCAGCAAAGCGAAAGCTATGTCTCTTCCCCCTCATCGGCCCTATGACTGCGCCATCAACCTCCGCCAGGGGGCTCCCTTACCTTCTGGTCGCCTTTACAGCCTGTCTGCGCCGGAGAAGGAGACGATGAACGCCTACCTGAAGGAATCATTAAGTGCTGGGATTATCCGCCCATCATCGTCACCCGTGGGGGCAGGGTTCTTCTTCGTGGGGAAAAAGGATGGGTCCCTCCGCCCTTGTATCGACTACCGGGCCCTCAACAATATCACGGAGAGGGACCGTTACACCCTGCCTCTCATGGACACTGCTTTCCACTCCCTCCAGGGGGCGACCTGGTTCACCAAGCTGGACCTACGCAGCGCTTACCACCTCGTCCGGATCCGGGAGGGAGATGAGTGGAAAACGGCCTTCCGTACCCCGAACGGCCACTTTGAATATCTGGTGATGCCGTTCGGGTTGACCAACGCTCCTGCAGTCTTCCAGCGCCTCATTAATGACGTCCTCCGGGACTTCATTGGCCTTTTCGTGTTCGTCTACCTGGACGATATCCTCATCTTCTCCAAGTCCAGGGATGAGCACCAGGTCCACGTGAGGCGGGTCCTCCAAAGGCTGCTGGAGAACCGTCTGTACGTTAAGGCGGAAAAGTGTGAATTTTACGCCAGGAGTACGTCCTTCCTGGGGTTCATCATCGCCCACGATAAGGTGCTCCCCGACCCAGAGAAGGTAAAGGCGGTGGTGGAATGGCCTACACCTGCATCCCGGAAGCAGGTGCAGCAATTTGTTGGCTTCGCCAATTTCTACCGCCGCTTTGTTCCCAACTTCAGTGCCATCGTGGGACCACTGACCCGCCTCACGTCCCCGAAGGTCCCGTTCCGGTGGACCGAAGAGGTCGCTGCCGCCTTTGAGGCGCTGAAGGCGGAATTCTCCTCCTCCCGGGTCCTTCGCCAGGTCGACCCCGCGCTGCAGTGCATAGTAGAGGTAGACGCCTCGGACACGGGAGTGGGAGCAGTGCTGTCCCAGCGGTCACCGGACGATGGCGCCAAGCGACCGTGCGCCTTCTTCTCCCGGCGCTTGTCCCCGGCGGAGAGAAACTATGATGTGGGGGACAGAGAGCTCTTGGCCATCAAGCTCGCCCTGCAGGAGTGGCGCCACTGGTTGGAGGGGGCAAGCCTGCCGTTTGTGGTCCTCACGGACCACAAGAACCTGGAATACTTACGGTCTGCCAAGCGCCTGAACGCCCGCCAGGCGCGCTGGTCCCTGTTCTTCGCCAGGTTCCAATTTTCCATCACCTTCAGGCCTGGCTCTAAGAACGTCCTGCCTGACGCCCTCTCCAGGCAGTTCGCCCCCGTGGAGTCGGAGGAGGCGCCCCACTCCATCCTGCCCAGGTCGTGCGTCGTGGGAGCCATCTCGTGGGACATTGAGAGCAAGATCCGGAAGGCACAGGAGGTGGAACCTGACCCTGGCGGCGGACCGGAGGGGAGGCTGTTCGTGCCATCCGCGGTCCGAGGAGAGGTCATCCACTGGCTCCACACCTCCAAGCTCACCTGTCACCCTGGCACCTCCCGGATGATAGATCTCCTCCAACGGTCCTTTTGGTGGCCAGGCCTGCGGAGGGATGCAGCCCGCTACGCCCGGGCTTGCCCAATCTGTGCCACCTGCAAGTCGGGAAATGCCCCTCCAGCGGGTCTGCTCCAGCCCCTGCCCGTCCCTGGCAGGCCCTGGTCGCACATCGCTCTGGATTTCGTCACCGGACTCCCCATCTCCAATTCCTATGACACCATCCTGACCATCGTGGACCGCTTCTCCAAGGCCGTGCACTTCGTCCCCCTGCGAGGCCTCCCTACTGCCCTGGAGACGGCGGACCTCCTCGTCCAACACGTGGTCAGGCTGCATGGGATTCCGGTGGACGTGGTCTCGGACCGGGGCCCCCAGTTTTCATCTGAGGTTTGGAGGTCTTTCTGCAACGCCATCGGAGCCAAGGTGAGCCTCTCCTCTGGCCATCACCCCCAATCCAACGGGCAGTGTGAGAGGACCAACCAGGAGCTGGAGGCTGCGCTCCGCTGTGTGTCCAGATCCAAACCCGCGTCCTGGAGCAACCATCTTGCCTGGGTTGAATATGCCCACAACACCGCTCGCTCTTCTGCTACAGGGATGTCCCCCTTCAAAGCGTCCCTGGGTTACGACCCCCCGCTGTTTCCGGAGCAGGAGAGTGAGGTAACTGTCCCGTCAGTTAGGGCCCATCTCAGGCAGTTCCGCTCCACCTGGGCTGCCGCGCGCCATGCGCTATTGCGCACAGCGGAGCGCAACAGGACTGTGGCGGACCGGCGTAGGAGACCTGCCCCGGCGTACAGAGTTGGGCAGCTTGTTTACATTTCCACCCAGGACGTCACTCTAAAGGGCGAGAGGAGAAAGCTGGCACAGCGCTTCATGGGTCCCTACCCCATCACCCGGATCATCAACCCGGTGGCTGTGCGCGTGGCTATTCCCCCCTCCCTCCGCATTCATCCTACTTTCCACGTGTCGAAGGTGAAACTGGCGGTTACTGACCCCCTTTGCCCTCCTCCTGCAGCACAACCCGCGCCCCGGATGATTGGTGGCCATCCGGCCTGGTCCGCCTCCTCCATCCTGGACTCCCGGCGCCGGGGTCGTGGGTTGCAATACTTGGTGGACTGGGAGGGCTATGGGCCCGAGCATCGACAGTGGGTGCCCCCGTCGTTTGTGTTGGACCCATCGCTCATCGCGGACTTCCACCGAGCGCACCCGGATAAGCCATCGCCAGGAGGCGCTGCTAGAGGGGGGAGTACTGTCACGCCGCGCCATTCATCAGCGGCGCCACCTGCTCACGCACCTGCTACTCGTCAGCGGCGAAGGATAAAAGCCGCCTCGCCCTGAGCGTCGGCCTGAAGCCGTAGACTTCATTTTCCTTGCATGGACTTCTACCACACTCTCTTCAGCATCCTCTTTACCGGTAAGAAGTTCACTTACCTCATCTCTCCAGTCTGCTCCCCTGTGCACAGGTGGATTCCTCGGCGGCGGACAACCCCGTCCCTCGTCTCTCCTCGCTGCTGCACCGAGCCCTGCAGGTGGCTGTCTCCCGGGCTTCCATCCTTGAAGCGCCAGTCATCTGCCCAAACAAGTAAGCTTCTCTCCCTCGCCTATTCTCCTCCTGTGTTGGTGTGTGCTCATCACCCTGTGTCCAATTTCTCCCATAGGGTTGCCGGCTGAACGGTCTCCTGCCTCTGGGTCCGAAGCAGACGCCACCACCAACACATTAACATTCCGCAGACACGCACCCAAACATCCCTGTTGTTAATAAACAGTTTGAACTACTCTGAGCCTGTGTGTGTGCGTCTCCTGAGCCGAACGTTATGTCACATGATGGCCCCTTTAAAAAAGAAAGTCTAATCAGAGAATTTTAACTCCTTGGTTTAACACAGAAACTCGTAGCTTAAAACAGAAAACTTGTCAATTAGAAAGAAAATGGTACTCCACTAATTTAGATGAAATTTATTTAGCTTGGAGAAATCATCTTTTAATTTAATCTTTTAATTTATAAAAAAATCTCTTAGAAAAGCTAGAATGAGTTATTATTCTGCATTAATGAATAGGAATTTCCCCATTGTGGGACTAATAAAGACTTATCTTATCTTATCTTATTAATAGAAGAGAACAAGAATAATCACCGGATTCTTTTCAGCACTGTAGCCAGGCTGACAAAGAGTCAGGACTCTGTCAATCCTAGCATTTCCTTAGAGCTTACTAGTCAGGACTTTATGAACCTTTTCAATAATAAAATTTCATCTATCAGAGATAAAATCAGTCAGATTCTTCCCACCGTTAAATTAAATACAGTAACTACTACAACTCCAACTGATATCTGTTTGGATGAGTTTACTCCAACTGACCTTATAGAGTTAGACAAAATAATTTCCTCAGCCAAGCCTTCAGCTTGTCTTTTAGACCCTATTCCTACTAGGTTATTTAAATAAGTCTTCCCACTTATTGGTAGCTTTATTCTTCAAATAATCAATTCTTCATTAACTTTAGGCCATGTACCGCAGGCTTTTAAAGCAGACGGACAGTGACATTTTTTTATTGAACCAATCAACAGATTGTATGAAAATATTCTATTCTGTCTATTCCTGCGATTTAATATGTGTCACCTTCCTCCATAAATGACCTTATTTGCTCATAGCTCAGCCTTCACTTAGTGAGGCTGCAGTACCGCCATCTCTCGATAGGTGCGGGCATTGGTGACGTCACAACAGCAATACATAGTAAATGGCAGAACGAGAGCAAAGTGATTCGGACAGCGATTATTTTCTCAAGTTTGACGACCTCAATATAAATGATGACATTGAAAATGAGGAATCGGATGATGAAGTAGTTTTGGGTGGTGCTGAGGGGGTATTCAGCCTTATTTGTGGGAAAGAAGTGAGGGTTATGTTGCCTGCCTGTGCAGTGAGCCTCATCAGAGAAACATTCCCATCTGATCACTACAAGGGATTTTGCCTACCAAGATTAGATTTGTGAACAATGATATGTAAATAAAGTTTTGTAAAATCATATATTGAGTTTATTAATGTTCATGTCAATGTTATAATTCTCATAGTTCAGCATTCATCAAAGTCGCATGTCATATACATTTGAATAATTTGAACACACTAAATTCTTCTCAATTTGAAAAGAAATATTACATACTATACCACCTTTGTATGAACGTTTGAAAACACAGCAGAAATATACAAAGAAATACAAAAATCAATGGAGTATCACTACAGATTAAGAAAATAACTAGTTTCCAGTTATAGCAATTATTATATTCCAATAAATAACATTTCACAGTTATAATGGGCACCATTTTATGGTAGAAAATTGGGGTTCCATTTTTAAAAGCACATTTCTCTTACCATCTTAGGCTTATATTTATTTTCTTAGCAAATATGTTGCTTCCCTAAAAATTGAAAGCTGAACTGTCATTGGTAATTACCTCCGCCAGGCCGAAAAGGCCAGGAGGAGGTTATGTTTTTGCCGGGGTTTGTTTGTCAACTCCGCGTTCTTCAACGTTTTAGGCACAAAAGCATGCGCAAAACACTGGTGGCCTGGGCCCGCCAGCGCGCCTCTGTTTGCGCGACGCTGCAAAACCTGACACGGGCACCTGTCCGCCGCCGCATTATTTCCCAGAAATAATTTGATTTTGAAAATCATCCATTGCTTGGAATTCATTTAAAACGTTTAGTAAACATTTGCAGTGAATATTAAAAATACAAAACTTACCCTCTTTACTTCTCGTTTTCTGACAGCTGATCGCATCGGTAGATCACCGTGGCTTTTCATGCCACTGTCACTGACACTTGTCTCAGAGTCAGACTGGAGAATCGCGGGATATATAGTTGGAATAGCCGTTTTCTTTATCACCAATCTTTTTGCAAATTGCATCTTATTCTCTAAATCGCTGTCAACAAAATGTCTACTGCACATGCAGGGCGCTAACGAGGTGCAGGTGTGCGCGCAGCTGAGGCAGATGCCTGAGAGCGGCGAGCCGTGACACCTGCAAAATATATGTGGGCAAGAAAGACTGACAAACCTGGGTACTATTTCACTGGAGTCTGCTTTAATACAGAAGCTGAAGCAATAGGGAACACTGTATGTCTCTGTAATTGAGAACTTTGCTTCTAAAAAACACAGGAGGATGGACTTCCAATATAAGTAACTGGCGAGTTAAACTGTCTTTCTTCAGCATGTTTTTTCCCCCTAACCGTTCTTATGATCATGAAAATATTTGGTAATTCCGAGAAATATCCGTAATCGCCGATTTTAAAACGTAAACATCAAGTGTTGCATGAAGCAAAACACAGCAGGACCATCGCACCCATAGACAACACAACGCCAAACCATATTAATTCGATTCCTGAAATCCTAATCTTCATAAATAATCTATTTGTAATCCACAAGTATTCGGAGAAATATCCGTAATCGCCGATTTTAAGACGTAAACAAGTGTTGCATGAAGCAAAACACATCACTGGCCGCCGACCGTGTGCGTGTGTTTGGCTGAGCTGACGTCACACAGTCAGTGGCCATCTTAGCCGCTGATCGCTTGGCTGGGTCAGACAGCTCTCCACAACAGCGTACTTCAAGAGCTCATTGTCACCTTATGCGACATTTGTTGACACCAAAACATGTGCGGTTCGACTTAGCTCGTCTCAGACAACAATTTGAGATATGAATTAGCGATATTGAATTTTCGTCTGTCCGTCTGCTTTAAAACGGCTGTAATTAAACCCTTACTCAAAAAGCCAACAATGGATCCAGGAATTTTAGCTAACTATAGACCAATCTCTAATCTCCCTTTCATTTCAAAAATCTTAGAAAGAGTTGTTGCTACGCCATTATTTGACCACCTGCAGGGAAATGGTTTACTTGAAGAGTTTCAGTCTGGGTTTAGAATCCATCATAGTACTGAAACAGCCTTAGTGAAAGTCACTAATGACTTCCTTATCGCATCTGATAATGGACTTGTTTCTGTACTTATCCTTTTAGACCTTAGTGCAGCTTTTGATACGACTGATCATAATATTTTACTTGATAGATTAGAACACTATGTTGGACTTAATGAAACTTTGTTGCAGTGGTTTAGTTCTTATTTATCTGATAGGCTCCAGTTTGTTCATGTCAATAATGAGTTTTCTTTCAACTCAAAGCTCAGTCATGGAGTTCCACAGGGATCTGTGCTTGGCCCTACTCTTTTTAGTTTATATATGCTTCCGTTAGGCAACATAATTAGAAAGCACTGTATACATTTTCATTGTTATGCAGATGGAACGCAATTATACCTGTCAATGAAGCCAGATGATAGTAATCAATGAGCCAAGTTAGAAGCCTGTCTTAAGGAAATCAAAGCTTGGATGACTTGAAATTTCCTGCTATTAAATTCAGATAAGACTGAAGTCATTCTTGTTGGTCCAAAAAACTTTAGAAATACCTCTCCCAATCAAACTTTTAGTTTGGATGCAGTTACTCTTTCTCTTAATAGCTCTGTGAGGAACCTTGGAGTTAATTTTGATCAAGATCTGTCTTTCAATTCACATATTAAATTCATTTCTCAGACTGCCTTCTATCATTTACGTAGTATTGCCAAGATTAGGAGCATCTTGTCTCAGAGTGATGCTGAGAAACTGATCCAAGCTTTGGTTAGCTCTAGATTAGATTATTGTAATTCTTTATTATCAGGTTGTCCTAAAGCATCTTTCAAAAGTCTTCAGTTGATTCAAAATGCTGCAGCAAGAGTTTTAACAGGTACTAGAAAGAGAGATCATATCTCTCCGGTTCTGGTCTCCCTTCATTGGCTTCCCATAGAGTTTAGAATTAAGTTTAAAATCCTTCTTCTTACTTTCAAAGCTCTAATCAGGCCCCTTTTTATTTAAAAGGTCTGATACTACCGTATTATCCTAGCAGAGCACTTCGCTCCCAAAATGCAGGATTACTTGTAATACCTAGAATCTCCAAAAGTACAATGGGAGGCAGAGCCTTCAGTTATCAAGCTCCTCTCCTGTGGAACCAGCTGCCAATCTGGATTCGGGAGTCAGACTCGATCTCTGTTTTTAAGAATAGGGTTAAAACCTTCCTTTTTGATATAGCCTACAATTAGGGAGGGATCATGTGTCTCTGAACCCTCCCTTAGTTATGCTGCTAATAGGTTTAGACAGCTGGGGGACCTCCAATAATGCACTGGGCTTCACTCCTTTCTTCACTCTCAATGAAATTTATTTTTTTTTTTTTTTTTTTTGCTGGTCATTAACATCTGTTTGTTCTCTCACATAGACTGAGTCTCCATCGTGCTGTTTGCTCTCTACATGTCTGTTCTTTTCATCTTCTCTATCCTCTCACCCCTCAGCCAGTTGCAGCAGATGACTGCCCCTCCCTGAGCCTGGTTCTGCTGGAGATTTCTTCCTGTTAAAAGGGAGTTTTTCCTCTCCACCGTCACCAAGCGCTTGCTCACAGGGGATCGCCTGATTGCTGGGGTTTTTCTGCAACTGTGGGGGCTTCCCCTACAGTTGAAAGTGCTATGAGATGACTGTTGTTGTGAAATGGCACTATATAAATAAAGTTGAATTGAATTGAATAAAAGCAGAAGTAGCTTAATGTCACAGGAAGTTAGCATAAAGATGCTATTAGCCTAAAATGTAAAAAATGCTAGCTTACGTAATAAAATAGCATAATATTTTTAAAAAATTAGCATAAAAGAAGAAATACCTGAAAGTTGCCAGAAGTTAGCTTAAATGCATCAAAAAATTATCTTAAAATATTTTTAAAAAATGCAGGCTTACATGCTAAATTAGCACAAGCTTGAAAAACATTAGCATATTAGTAGAAATAGCTTAATATTGCAGGAAACTAGCTTAAAGATGCTAAATTTAAGCTCAAACCTTAAGAAATGCTAGCTTATGTGGGGCACCCCCACAACAGACTGGGACAAGCAGAGCGCTCAGCTAGAGCAATTAACATAACAGTGAAATGTGTGTATTAATGTCAACAGGCAGCCTCGCTTAGTCTAGCTCTTTCCTGCTCAGTACTGTGATGTTAATGTGCCATTCATGCATTGTGTTCATGCTTCCTGCTCTTACTGTGATGCAAATGTCCCATGCCTTTCATGTATTGTCTGTAGTTGGGTATAAAAGCTGCATTGCTCTGTAACTCTCTCTCTCTCACTACTGCTTCTGACACATGCATTGCCTTTGCCTGAGAGCCTGAGGACCCACTCCAGCCCGCCTGCACAGGGCTGGAGTGAGTTCAATGATGGCGGGATGAATAATAATAAACACCCTCAAAAACTCTCAGTTCGCTCCTTATTATTCCATGCCGCCACAGCTTACATGTTAACATAGCTTAAAGTATAAAAAATGTTAGCATTAAGCCATTATGACGTATAGTTGAAGAAATGACTTAGAAATGCTGAATTAATCCTAACAGCCCTCACTGGGATTCCAACCTGGTCTCCAAAAGGAATCTCACTCTGTAGGCTGATGCCTTCACTACCGAGCTAGTCCTTGGCAGTAACAAACATGCTCCACACAGGCCTTATTTACTCAGCTCCCTATCTGCAATACATTGGAGAGCAGTCCTTTATCAGGTATCAATAAAAGATAAACTTTAAGACTGACAGATATAATTTTGGCATCGTGAGAATCCTGAGACTATGAGCAGTGATGTAAATTTTATGTTCCTAAACATAAATGGTGGGTGGTGGCTGGGAGACCCAGACAAGGGCCAGAATTTGAGATGATGAAATGTACAAATGCAAAGTTTAAGTATGCTATTTGTCATATTTCTAAAAATGAGCAGCTAATGAGAAGTAATTCCTTGGCCAAGAAATTGTTAGATAAGAATGTCACAGATTTTTGGAAGGAGCTTAGACGGATTAGTAATAGTAAAACGTCTTTACCCTGTACCCTGGAAGGCATTTCAGGTATAGAAAACATTGTGGATTTATGGCGGCAGCATTTTTATTCATTATTTAATTCAACTAAGGATGAAACTTATAAGGTAGGGAAAGTAGAAAGGGACGATTCGTTCCTGATTGACACTTACTGTATGCAGTGATCAAAGCCATTAGGGAGTTATCGGATAACAAAGTGAGTGGTTTAGACTGTATTTCTGCTGAGCATCTTAAATATGCTAGCTCAAGAATTGCTCCTCTTCTTGCAATCTGTTTCACCAGCTTCATGATTCATGGGATGTTACCAGAATCTTTATTGTCTGTTGTGTTGGTACCAGTCATTAAAGATAAAGCTGGCAAGCTGTGTAGTCTAGACAATTACAGGCCCATAGCTATAGCCAATATAATATCTAAAGTACTGGAAAGAATCCTGTTTGAAAAATTAAATGTATTCATCAAATCTACTGATCATCAATTTGGATTTAAACCTAGTCATGGAACAGATCTGTGCATATATGCTTTAAAAGAAATTATAAGTAAGTATAGAAATCAAAATTCATCAGGTTTTTTTGTGTTTTATTGACGCCTCTAAGGCATTTGATCGTGTTAATCACAGGAAATTGTTTAGGAAAATGATTGATGGGGGGTTCCCAAGTACTTAGTACGTATCCTGATTTACTGGTATGCACATCAGAAGATGCTGGTGAAATTGGGGAAGAGTCATTCATCCCCATTTGGTGTGAGCAGTGGTGTCAGACAGGGCAGTATATTGTCCCCTATTCTATTTAATCTTTATATGGATGATTTGTCAAAGCAACTGAATGCCTGTAAAACTGGGTGTTTAATAGGGAATAAGTTAATGAATCATTTTATGTATGCTGATGATCTAGTTATTCTCAGTCCAAGTAGTGCTGGTCTTCAAGAGTTATTAAGAGTGTGTACTGCTTATGGAGATGAAAATGACATAAAATATAATACAAATAAGAGTTGTGTGCTGATTTGCCGCACTAGAGAAGATTTGTTAATGAAATTCCCTGTCTTTGATTTTGCAGGCAGGGAATTAATTGTCAGGGATAAAATTAAATATCTGGGACATTTTATTAATGATAGAATGACGGATGATGATGATATTTTCAGACAACGCTGCAAAATCTACATGCAAGCAAATATTCTTGCACGCAGGTTTGGCTTTTGTTCAGATGAGGTGAAGCTGGTTCTTTTTAAAACCTATTGTACACCTTTATACACTGCTCATTTATGGATAAATTATAGGAAACAAAGTATGCAGAAATTACAGGTTGCTTACAATGATGCTTTAAGAATTTTACTTGAAAAGCCTCGATGGTGCAGTGCTTCCGAGTTATTTGTATCATCACATGTAAATACACTGCATGCAGTAATAAGGAATCTTATGTATAAATTCATCTGTCGGCTTGATGTATCTAGAAATGAAATCATTCAAGTTATGTCTAGCATTAAGCTCAGTTCTATTCGCTGTCAGTCACAGTTTAGAAGGCATTGGTACAGTTGTCTTTTTAAGTCTTTTTAAAGTCTGTACTGTTTTTGTACTTCTTTTAGTAGTTGTGTCTTATTGTTTTGTAACTTTTTGATTGTTTTTCTTATTAACTGTTTCAATTGTCTTGCTTATTTTATTTTATTTTTGATGGAATCAGCACCTCCAAGTCCGAGTCCATGGTCCTCAGCCGGAAAAAGGTGGATTGTCCTCTCCGGGTTGGGGACAGGCTCCTGCCCCAAGTGGAGGAGTTTAAGTATCTTGGGGTCTTGTTCACGAGTGAGGGGAAAATGGAGCGAGAGATCGACAGACGGATTGGAGCAGCATCTGCAGTGATGCGGACGTTGTACCGGTCTGTTGTGGTGAAGAGGGAGCTTAGTTCTAAGGCAAAGCTGTCGATTTACCAGTCAATCTACGTTCCTACTCTCACCTATGGTCACGAGCTTTGGGTAATGACCGAAAGAACGAGATCGCGGATACAAGCGGCTGAAATGAGCTTTCTCCGTAGGATTGCTGGACTCACCCTCAGAGATAGGGTGAGGAGCTCAGTCATCCGGGAGAGGCTCAGAGTAGAACCGCTGCTCCTCCACATTGAAAGGAGTCAGTTGAGGTGGTATGGGCATCTGATTAGGATGCCTCCTGGACGCCTCCCACTTGAGGTGTTTCAGGCACGTCCCACTGGGAGGAGACCCCGGGGCAGACCCAGGACTCGGTGGAGAGACTATGTCTCCCAGCTAGTCTGGGAACGCCTTGGTATCCCCTCTGAAGAGCTGGAGCAGGTGGCTGGGGAGAGGGAAGTCTGGGCTTCTCTGCTTGAACTGCTGCCTCCGCGACCCGGACCTCCGGAAAAGCGGTAGAAGATGGATGGATGGATGGACCATGAGTCTGGAATAAAGTTTTTGATTGATTGATTGATTGATTGATTGATTGATTGATTGATTGATTGATTGATAAAATTGTGGTAACACTCGCGAGTTAAAAACTGAGAAAATTTTTGGATCAAGATTTGTCAGCCCTATTCAAAGGTATGGGTAAATTTGTGATTTTATCTCAGCTTCAGGGCTTCTGGACAAAAAAAATACAAAACTTATGGCTTAGAGGAGATGACTGTGAGCAACAAGACGTGTGGCTACGTTTTTGGATAAAATGAAGTCAGTAGAGTGAACACTGTGGCCACAATCGTGATTTATCCAGAAATATTTTCAAAAGGTCCTACACTCTAGCGATAATGTCACCTACTCTGACCTCCCTCCATAAGCGACTTTTGCATTACAAGTGCGCATGTGCGGACTATGTGAGTTAAAAGTTCATGACTACCAAACATTCCGGTAGCCAGCTTGCTTTTGTATACAAACAGTTCTGTCACACCTGAACAACTGCCGCTTAAAGTCTGCTTTAAGCTTTAAATCTCCGTTATGCCAGGTGCACATTGTGCCGTAGTGAAGTGTGGGAATGGCATGTATCATCTAGAGCGGTGGAAAAAGCAAACTTGCAGCATACATGCGTGTAACTTCGAGACCAGCATGTGTACATGTCCGCCGCCATTCATGTTATATACATTCCCCATGGAGCTGAAGGATCCGGACGGACGTAATTGTTAGATTAAAGCAGTAAGTCTATATTATAACATAATTAAATAGTGTTGTGTATTGTTCAAGTTCTAGCCTAATTGACACAAGGCTAAACCCTGAAGTAGCAGGTACGGACAGGCAGGCCTGGATCTAGGATATAGTTCTTTGTATATTGGTAATGAAGCTTGATCTACACACACATGTAATTAAGGCCATCAACAAGTAGGCTGGTATAAAATAAAATTACAAATCATTGAAAACGTGTGGTACTTAAACTATAGTAGTATCAACCTATAGATCTAAGTAAGCAGGCTATGCCTTGTAGTGAAATTTACTCAAAATGACAAAACCAAAGTTGAGCTGTCAAACCACTCACTTACCTTCTTTGTAGTCGTTTCGGAGTCTGGCAAGTAAGGGTGCTTGGTCCTTTGACAACAAAAAATCTGCTATGTCAGCGTACATACAGGGGGGCCATTTTGGCCAATTTCAGCAATGTGGCCGTGAATGCAAGCACAACTAATTACCTCCGCCAAGGAGGTTATGTTTTTACCGGGGTTTGTTTGTTTGTTTGTCTGCCTGTTACCAACATAACTCAAAAAGTTATGAACGGATTTTGACAAAATTTTCAGGACAAGTCTGAAATGGGACAAGCAACAAATGATTAGATTTTGGGAGTGATTCGGATTACCGTCTGGATCCAGGAATTTTTTAAAGGATTCTTTATCATTGTGAGATAGGACCATTTTTAGCATATGTGTATATAACTCCACAACAAATGGTCAGGACGCTTGCCAAAAAAAATACAGGATAAAATCCCAAAAGGTTCTAGGAAATATCAAAGACTTATCCCGATCCTGCAAAAAATCCGGATACTGTGATCAGAACAGGAAATAATAGGGAATCTTTGGAATTTTCATCACTGTAAGGTAACAAATTAAGATATAAACATACAACAAACACCAAAATATAGCCAAGACACTGAGGAATCAGTAGTGTGCCAATGGATTTGTTGTATCTTCAAAAGCTATGGAGCTATATCCACAAGAAAACCGCCATTAATGAAAAAGTGATTTTTGTCAATAACTACTGAACTAATAAAGATATCAATGTCAATCCAATTGCTAAAGGTATGTTTTGATGGTCAAGGAATCTGAAAATATAGATAAAATAAATGTAGGACTATTATATTTGGGGAAAATCCCAATATTAGGGGGAACTGAGGTACTTGACGGAGGTCTGCGCTCTCCGAGTGCTTTTCTAGTTTCTTATGACTTATTTTGACTTTTTCTGACTTCCGTACATTTTTTGGACTCTAACTACTTCTGCATTTTTTCAGCTAGAAACTCCGTTCAAACTTTACATCCATCCATCCATCTTCTTCCACTTAATCCTTTTCGGGTCACCGGGGGGGGGGGGGGGGGGCTGGAGTCTATCCCAGCATCTTTGGGCGAGAGGCAGGGTACAGGGTACACCCTGGACAGATCGCCAGTCCATCGCATTATGCTATTACTTTTGGTGTTTATACGTTTTAAAAGTTTTAAATTATTTACGTTTTTCTGCAAAAATGTTTGCATTGATTTCAATGGAGAAATGTTTCAAATTCTCGCTCAGCATCTTAAGCTGTTCAGCATTATAAGTTTAGCATATGTTCAGCTAGAAAAACCAGTCAGATTTTAAAATGTTTCTACAAATCACTATTTTTCATGTATTAATTTCCATTTGAATATCTCATAGTTTTCAAATGGTTCAGCTTTAAAATTGGGTAGGGATTTCAGCTAAAATTACCGTTTAACATGGAAGTCAATAAGCGACTTTCGCATCTCGGCTTGCGCAAAGCATCATTGGAACGTGGCTACCAAACATGCTCTATCGATACATTTAATTTATGGAAAGTTCCTGATCTATGAGCATATGAGCAAGCAAAAAGTATAATGATCAGAGATGCTACTGACTTAGATAAATACAAATGAACACTGACTATGAAACACAGAGTGAGGAAACTCAAACTCTAAAAATATGCCACTATGCTGAACATAAACCACAAGAGATGGAGAATGATATTGATCCTGATAACCACTTTTTCAATAATATTCATAACCACTGTGAATATTACACTGAAAAGCAATTCAAAAGTCAAGTGCAATTAGATGGTAAACTGTCAATAATACACTTCAATAGCAGAAGTCTTAACAAAAACTTCTCACAGATTCAGGACTATTTAAAACAGCTAAACAGAAAATTCACAGCTATAGCAGTCTCTGAAACCTGGCTTAATGCAGACCAGGCTCCCCTGATGGCAATAGAGGGATATCAGATGTTTAACATTAACAGATCTCAAAAAAAGGGTGGTGGTGTTGCACTGTATATTGATGACCTATATAGATGTAAGCTTGTAAATGAAATGTCCTCAGCACTACCAGGGATTCTGGAATGTGTTACTGTTGAGATTGACCTAGACAAAACAAAAAATCTAATCATAAGCTGCATATACAGAACGCCGGGAACTTGCATTGAGACATTCAGAGATAAATTAGTCGAGCTGTACAATAATATTACTAGTAAGAAAATGGTAGCAATTTGTGGAGATTTCAATATTGACCTACTTAATCCACATCAACAAAATGTAGTTACAGAGTTCATGAACTCTATGTACAGCATGAGTCTATATCCCACAATAACACATCCCAGTAGAATCACAGCTCACTCTGCTACACTTATTGACAACCTGTTTGTCAATGTTCTCGACAAGAAAATAGAAAGTGGATTATTGATAAATGATATAAGCGACCACTTGCCAATCTTTGCACTTATCCATGGCCACACGGGGCCCAACCCAGAAAAAATCTCAAAATCGTTCAGACACAAATCACCAAACGCAATCAGTTCTTTTAAAGAGGACTTGCTGAAGCAAGACTGGACAGAAGTCTATGTATCAGATGTAAATGAAGCCTATGACACATTTACAAACATTGTAACCACTCTTTATGAAAAAAACTGCCCATTAGTTAAAAAAAAGCTTAAACACAAATTTACTGACAAACCATGGCTAACCAAAGGACTACAAAAGGCGTGTAAAAAGAAAAATTTATTATATAAAGCTTTCATAAAGAAAAGGACAAAAGAAGCAGAGCAGCGGTATAAAACATACAAAAATAAGTTAACATATATAATAAGATGTAGTAAAAGAGACTATTACAGTAAAGAACTGGAAAAAAACAAAGACAATATTAAAAATACATGGACAATAATCAACAGTATCCTTGGAAATAAAAGCAGAAATACCAGCTACCCAACTAACACTCCAAAAAATAATAAATCGACTCCGAATGTGAATATAGCTTCACCTGCAGATGAATTTAATAATTTTTTTGTTAACATTGGACCTAAACTGGCCCGAGAAATACCCACTATGGTGCCAACAGGTGATTCAATATGCAATAACACTGCTGTAAAAGACACCATCTTCATAAAGAACACAGACGAAAGAGAGGTCATTGAAATTGTTAAATCGTTCAAAAGTAAAACATCTACTGACTGCGATGGTATTGATATGCTACTAGTCAAAACTGTTATCGAATGCATAGTGAAACCACTGACGTATATCTGTAACCTGCCTCTCCAATCAGGTATATTTCCCAATGCAATGAAAATAGCTAAAGTAATTCCGATTTACAAGACAGGCGACAGAGGGGAACTCTCCAACTACAGACCAATTTCACTATTACCGCAATTTTCCAAGATACTTGAAAAAATATTCTATGAGAGAATTGACAACTTCATACTGAAGAATGATTTATTGTGTGAGCAGCAATATGGGTTCAGACACAAAAGGACAACAGCATATGCCTTAATGGAATTTACAGAAAAAATATCAACAGCCATTGAAAATAAAGAGTATTCAGTTGGAGTATTCCTGGATCTTAAAAAAGCATTTGATACAGTAGATCACAATCTATTATTAAAGAAACTACAAAATTGTGGTATCAGAGGGGTAGCACTGTCCTGGTTAAGAAGTTACTTAAAGAATAGATATCAGTTTGTATGTGTTAACAACAAAAACTCAGAGCTACTGAAGGTCACCTGTGGAGTCCCACAGGGTTCAGTTTTGGGACCATTATTATTCAATATGTATATAAATGATATATGTA
Source organism: Pholidichthys leucotaenia (assembly GCA_020510985.1). NCBI lineage: Eukaryota > Metazoa > Chordata > Actinopteri > Cichliformes > Pholidichthyidae > Pholidichthys > Pholidichthys leucotaenia. The sequence goes on from CM035836.1 coordinate 229,825,854, forward strand.
AAGTTTCAGAAAAAATGGACTTAATATTGTTTGCTGATGACACTAACCTGCTATGCAGTGGAAACAACTTGGAACAACTTCTGGATACACTCGGAAAGGAATTAGGAAAGCTGAAACTGTGGTTTGATTCAAACAAATTAACGCTCAATTTAAGCAAGACAAAATTTATAGTCTTTAACAACCATCACAACTACCCAGTACCCAAACTCAGTGTAAATGGTGTAGAGATTGAAAGGGTATCCGAAACTAAATTCCTTGGAGTAATAATTGATAACAAACTGTGTTGGAAGCCACATATTAATTATATAAAAGGTAAAGTATCCAAATCAATTGCAATATTACACAGAGTGAAAAATTTGCTGAATCAACCCACACTATACACCTTGTATCATTCATTAATACTCCCATACATGACATATTGTAATGAAGTATGGGGAAATACATATAAAACAAACATATATCCACTCTTTATGCTTCAAAAGAGAGCTATTAGAATAATAAACAAAGCAGCTTACAGGGAACCAACAAACCCACTTTTTCTTAAACAAAAAACTCTCAAGTTGAAAGATCTGATCGACTTTAAAACCGCAATAATAATGTTCAAAGTGAAGAATCTATCACTGCCCGCAAATATCCAAAAGTTGTTCCAAACAAGGGAGAAACGATATCACTTCAGAGGAACATGTATATTTCAAAAGCCTACAGTGAGAACAACTACCAAGCAACACTGTATTTCAGTGCAAGGTGTCAGATTATGGAACGATTTTGGACCTGAATTAAAATCATGTACAAAGCTTGGACAATTTAAACAAAAACTAAAGGAAGAAATACTCCAAACATATTTACAAGACGACATGTAAACTCACATAAGGATTGACATTTCCAGCCTGTGTTGTGTTATAGCTTAGTTTTTCTTTTTTCTCTGTGACACTATGTCTTAGATTTGTTTTTGAATAGTAACCGCTTAACTTAGACTAGCTCAGTTTTCTTTTTCTCTCAGTCATATTTTGTCTTAGCCTTGTTTTAAATTGTAATCGCTCTTGTCTTGTTTTCTCTTTTTTCTCCTTTGAATTCTTGGATGGAATATGGGTGGGCAATATAAGCTGCGGCTTCAGCCATCACCCATTTCGGATAACTCACGTGGAATTGTATAGTAGAAGGAGTCTTTGTCTAATTTGACCTTGTTGTTATATTATACAGTTTCTTTTAACCTGTAATGTACTATCCGAAATAAATAAATTCATTCATTCATTCATTCATTCATATTGTATGCGTAGGGGTCTTCCCGGTTGTACCCACAAATTAAAAAAATTCCTGGATCCAGATGGCGATCCGGATCACTCCCAAAACCTAATCATTTGTTCCTTGTCCCATTTCGGACTTGTCCTGAAAATTTCGTCAAAAGCCGTTCATAACTTTTTGAGTTATGTTGGTAACAGACAGACAAACAAACAGACAAACAAACCCCGTTAAAAACATAACCTCCTTGGCGGAGGATAAATAAAGAAATGGGAGGAGAAATAGGAGGAGAACAACATATGAATGCTGTTAAGCATTCACACAATAAGTCATAAGAAATAATAATAACGAAATAGGAGGAGAACAATGTGTGAATGAATTACACAACTGCTCCTGTTTGCCACCCCTGTGGGCTGACCTGACCTGAAGACAAACAGTCTCTCACAGGTGGATTAACAGGCGGCATGATGCCTCCAATCAGAGGATTAACAACGTAGGAGCTTCGAAAGTTTCCCATGCCCGTGTTTGAGTCCCCATACCAACTCTGTTGTGTTTGCACTTGAATCTCCCACGTAAGCATAATGCAGATCAGACAGGAGCGTGACTTTGCTGTCCTCTAGTGGAAAATCAATTCCTAGCTTCCCTCGCTTTCCTTTCCTGTAACATCCCACGGTCCAGAGCACAATAAAACAGAGGTTCACCATGCTATCAGCCTGACAAGCATATAATTTGACTCATCACTTTTTCAAAAATGTAAATCAAGGTGGTTATTGGGACAAGTCTGAGACCTTGATGCTTCTTGTGGAACCCAGCAGGTATCTATTCAGCTTTCAAAGTTATTAAGCTCATACTCTCTCGCGCATGCTCTCTCTCACTGTCTGGGGCATTACCAGAGTTTATAGAGATTGGGTGACCTGAATGGAGCAGGATATGGCCCTAGAATCAGGAGATATAGGTGGAAAGGAAAAGTGTGGTAGCTTCTAGAAGTTACTGTAGTACAACCCCAGTTCTGGTCATGTTGGGGCGTTATGTAAAACATAAATGAAAACAAAATACAATAATTTAAAGATAATTTTCAACCTATATTTAATTGAATACACTGCAAAGACACGATATTTAAGGTTGAAAGGGATAAACTTTGTTTTGTTGCAAATATTCACTCATTTTGAATTTGGTGCCTGCAACATATTCCAAAAAGGCTGGGACAGGGGCAAGAAAAAATTGGGAAAGTTGAGGAATGCTCAGAAACACCTTTCTGGAACAGGTGAACGGGTTAATTGGAAACAGGTCAGTGTAATGGGGTATAAAAGGACAAAGCAAGGATGGGGCAAGGTCCACCACTTTGTGAACAGCTGCATGAACAAATAGTCCAACAGCTTAAGAATGTTTCTCAGTGTACAGTTGCAAGAAATTTAGGGATTTCATCATCTACAGTCCATAATGTGGTGTATGGACATCTGATAGTGGTTGGGGGAGGAGACGCTCATGCATCTGTGCGACCCAAGAGCAGCAGCTTGTGTTTGTGTGTGGTCTTGTCAATTTCATCATTTTTTTTTTCTTTTTCCGGTTCCGGTTCCCCCGGACCGGCGGCGCCACACGAGTTGGCTGCCCGTTGCAACAGCCATTTTTTTTTATCTTCCTTCTTCTTTCTACACCTTTCACTCTATATATATATCACGGACACACAGACCGCCCCAAAGGTCTCCCGAGTCGGCGGACGGCGCCTCTGTTTACAGCAGGAGGCGTTACAGCAGGAAGAGCTAGTGCTAGCTAGCACTCAACCGCCACCCGGTGCTAACGGAGAAACTCGACATACCGGGAACTGTAGCGAAAACGACGCGGGTGCCGGGCTGGAGTTTAGGCGGCGTGCAAGAAATATAAGACAGAATAATAAAGAGCGATGGCAAGAACCAAGCAGACCGCCCGTAAAATCTACTGGAGGAAAAAGCCCCCCAGGAAGCAGCTGGCCACCAAGGCTGCTCGGAAAAGCGCTCCGGCCACCGGCGGAGTGAAGAAGCCTCACCGTCACAGGCCCGTGGCTCTGAGAGAGATCCGTCACTACCAGAAATCCACAGAGCTGCTCATCCGTAAGCTGCCTATCCAGCGCCTGGTGAGGGAGATCGCTCAGGACTTCAAGACCGACCTGCTCTTCCTGAGCTTCGCCGTCATGGCTCTGCAGGAAGCCAGCGAGGCCTACCTGGTGGGTCTCTTCTTCGCTAAGAGGGTCACCATCATGCCCAAAGACTTCCAGCTGGCCCGCCGCATCCGCGGAGAGAGAACTTAGACTTTCTGCTGCACATTCACCAACCATAATGCTCTGCACTGTGTGTCTATATATATATATATTTTTTTTTGTTACTTATTTGTACCCGTAGGTAGATTTGGTTTGCAGTCTGGTGACAAGCCACCGGCTGCCGGTCGCTGCGTGCGCGAGCGCCCTAAACCTACATGTTTTTGGTATGCGGGAGGAAACCGGAGAAATCCCGGAGTAAACCCACGCAACACGGGGAGAACATGCAAACTCCACACAGCTCACTGTTGGTCGGGGGCTGGGATCGAACCCACGATCTCATGATCCCCGCGATCCCCCGGCCGAGGGTAAAACTGTGCTGCCACAGTGCTAAACCACTGCGCCACCGTGCAGCCCGTATTTATATATGTATAAATTTATACATTTATATATGTATAAATATACATATATAAATATGTATAAATTTATACATTTATATATGTATAAATATACATATATAAATATGTATATTTATAGTAATATGTGCATATGTTTACTAGCTGTTCTTGTTTTTTCTTGCCTTCTGATTGTTGCTCTGAGTGTTGCTATCCCTGTGCTGTTGCAATCCTGGAATTTCCCCATTGTGGGACTAATAAAGGCTTATCTTATCTTATCTTATCTTATCATCGTCAGTTTTAACTTTTGTCACCACCAGTGTTATGCCGAGAATTGCTCGCTTGCCGAGAATTGCATTCCATCCGCCAAAACTATAAAATATAACAATACAGCCAGGCTTGTAACCATTTGTGCATTTTTAGAAGTACCCATTATATATTATTAGAAGTAAAAATTGTTATTACCTCTTGTAAACTATCTGTAAATTATGTTTACTAGTGCATACCTGTGCATGCCTGTAGAAACCAAGTATAAGCAAGTATTTCTGCATGCCCATAGAAAGCAAATGTAAGCAAGCATTTCTGCATGCCTGCCTTTGATATTTGACATGGCTACCATGGCAACAGTAACCATGGTGATGCCTGCCTTTGATCTTTGACATCACCACTCGTTCAGTGATGCCTGCCTTTGATCTTTGATAATGTCATAGCAAGTCCTATGACCGTGACACACACACAGACAGCCAGATCGACAGACACACAGAGATTTCTTGAATTATAGATAGATGTATGCAATTGCGGCCACATTATAGTATAATTTTTTTAAGCATTACATCACTATTCTCTCTTTCTTGTCAGATTTGTCGCTTTTCATGTCCTTTTTTGTTTGTGAAGCATTGACTGTCTCCTTTAAATGGGATTTGAAACTGTCCTCTTCTTTGGTGAGTGATGGTTTTTATGACATCATAAAGACATGAAGGCAGGCATCGGGTGCCGAGTATCTCAAGGCCGGCATCAATGTCCTATGAAGTAGACATCATAGGCCGTCCTATAATGTCCTATGATCGTGACAGACAGATTTCCATACCCGTCCATGCCGGTAGAAACCAAGTATAAGCAAGTTTTGTGGCATGCCCGTTGCTGAAGGGTCTCCTCCTGTCTGAGACGGCTGTGTTGTTCACAGTCATGCCTGTGGCGTACTGCTGGAACCTAAGGTGTTTCATGTTCACGGTGTAGAGAGAGGAATGAGCAGGCAAGGCAGTGAGCTGGAGCAGAGCAGACTTTATTACTCTCTATCAGTCAACAAGATGACTAACCCAGGTCGCTGGCATCTCTCTTTCATACCATACAAACTCGCCTCGTGACCTGGGGGGTTCACATTACAATACATACACTTACAATAACAATTCCCTTTGTCACCCAGCCTGTTGGTGCATTATGCAGTCCGGAGGAGAATGCGTATTATCATGCGGTCTTATGGAGAAAACCACAGTCTGTCCTGCATATCCGTTTAACAGCCTTTAAGCGTCTCCTCCTGCGCCATTCAGTCTGAGTGGAGAATGTATTGTCTAGCCCCCCACCCCACCCCACCCCCACCGAAAACTCAGACTGGGACTTAACCCTCATGTCCTGTGGTTTTCAGCCGATGTCCGTAGCCGCTGTAACAGGGGGTCGCTGGCTCCGAGGCGCTGTTGTGCCGGTGGGGCGCTCCTGGAGGCACATCCATCTGTGGGGGGACATTGGGGGGGCATATCTTCACCATGCCATTGTGACTGAGCTGACTGAGCTGAGTCATTTACCTGGGGAGTTCTCAGTGGGGGTCATCCGCGCCAAGGAGCTCGGGCCAACACCACCTGCTTGTCTGCTAATACGAAGGCGGGCTTAAGCCAGTCTATACAGATTGTTTCTCTGCGTCACCCCAAGTCTAACACAAAATGTTTATCTCCAGGTTCCAACACTTTGAACGGGGCATTGTAGGGCGGGCGGAATGGGGTCTGGTGGGCATTGTGCCTAACAAACACGAACGATGCATCCTTCAAGGTCCTTGGCACGAAAGCACGGGGAAAACAGTGGTGGGCCGGGCTGGGTACCGTCCCTGCCTCTGCGCTATGTAGTGAAGGCGGGGATGGATTGGTGTTCGGTGCGGGGTTGTCAGGCAAAAATTCTCCGGGGAGCTGCAGCGGCTGGGAAAAAACAAGCTCTGCTGGGGAGGCGGCCAAATCCTCCTTTGGTGCTGAACGCAACCCTAATAGAACCCATGGCAACCGGTCCACCCAGTTTGCATCCGTAAGCAAAGCCCTGAGCGCTGCTTTAAGCAACCTATGGAAACACTTGCATAACCTGTGGTAGGAAATTTACTGTCTGTGCATTAATCTACTGTTCATGCACTAATCTGTTGAGTAACCAGGGACCATACATTTATAAGTGCGTCCCAATATATGAATTGTTTGTGGGTGTCAATATATGAATTGTTCTTGTATCCATATACTGTATGAACTGCTTTATGAACTACCTGTTGTAACCTTATTAGGATATAAGCTACATTAACAAGCTGTTTGATATGTCTGTTATATTTTGTGTTCCAAGATGAAGTTTTATGTCACATTGACCTGTTAAGGTCTTCATGCTCTCACCCCCCCTCCTTTTTCTCTTCTCCTGTGTCTTATCAGCATTCCAGAGTTTTTCTTTTTTTACTGATGGTCATATAAAAAAAACCTTGTTTTACTCTCTGGGGGGAGAGCTGACTTTTTTCCCTGCTCTCACTCCTCTCATTGCTGCAGCAATAAAAGGCTATCTAACCTACAGATCCATCTGAATATTTACTCCAGTGTGGGCTATATTAATCATATATTCCATAACCTACATATGTTGAAGCATGTGGGAATGTTTGGTGATTACATATGTAAGGCGACTTCACACCTCAGAAAGGACAAAGACTCTCAACCGCCAGTGAAGAACAAAGACGTTCCCAGACACTGCGGTGGAGACCGGAGGAGCTGCCCTCACCCCCCAGGGCCATGAGGAGGAGTACAGAGACAATGGGGGGATTAAGATAATGAGGGATGTCAGCCTTTGATATGCATGTCTTTTGTTATGTGCAAGTATAAGTTCACAGAGCCGGAGGTATTCGGTCTCTTTTCTTGCTTCTGCTTCTGCACTTAGATGAGACTTGTTAGAGGAGCTGATAATAAACTTTGGTTTATATATCACACCGCCTCGTTCTTCCAAGCTCTTCTACACTGGTGACCCCTGACGCGAGTATGGACCTGAGGCGTTGCCCCGCGATCGACTCATCTGTGGCGACCCAGGCAGACGCCGGCGCCCACGCAGACAGGGGAACAGATGGACGACGTTCCCCCCCGGCAGAAGTGATAGAGAGGGCTCAACCGAGCACCAGTGCCGCTGAGAGAGCCGAGGCAAGGCATTCTCACCCTGCGGACACAGCAGTGATGGTCTACACAAATGCCGTCGCTGTCAAGCTGCCGGACTTCTGGCAGGAAGACCCCGCCTCGTGGTTTCAACAAGCTGAAGCCCAGTTTACACTGGCGGGCATCACGGCCGATGATACGAAGTTCTATCACATCGTCGCAAAACTCGACACCGCCACTTCGAGGTGTGTGCGGAGCATAATCCGGCGGCCGCTGGCCCAAGACAAATATGAAATACTGAAAGCAACCATTGTGGCAAATTACGTCCCCTCAGCCGAAGAGAGAGCCGAGAAGATCCTGGCGGTCTACGGCCACAGAGGATACAGACCTAAAGCCCTCATGGAGGACTTGCTGCAGCTTAAAGAGGAGGACAATGACAACTTCCTCTTCCAATTCGTATTCCTCAGCACGCTGCCACCACACATGAGAGGGACGCTCGCCAACATGCGATGCAGCACCCAGCAAGACTTCCGCGTGCTGGCCAACGAAGCTCAACGACTCGTCAACGCCTGCAAGGAGCAGACACCCACAGCAGCATCCGCAGACCTCAACGCTGATGCCCAGAGCCACGGCGAGCCTCAACCCACTGAGCAGATCCAGCCCGCGGTGACAGCGACACGGCCGAAACGTAACAGACGGAGCGATGTTTGTTATTACCACCACCGCTTCGCCAAGAAGGCTCACAAATGTGTTCCCCCCTGCAAATTTACGATTTCGGGAAACGCCAAAGCCGAGAGCCGTTAACGGCAGCGGTTCTCGGCGAGAAAAGTAAGCTGTTATATGTGACGGACGGACACACCGGCAAGCAGTTCCTTATTGACACAGGAGCTCAACTAAGTTTTGTCATGCCCTCCCAAGCAGATCGAGCCATGGGCACCCAGGGCAACGGAGCAGTGGCAGCCAACGGCTCCAACATTGACACCTTTGGCGAAAAAAGCCTGCACCTCCACATCCACGGCCGCAACTACAGATGGACATTTGTTGTAGCGGCGGTGAGTTTTAACTTGTTGGGCGCAGATTTTTTGTGTGCACATGGGTTATTAGTTGATCTAGCTAACAGAGGCTTGATTAATGCACTGTCCTTTGCTTCTATTCCCTGCTCAGCCCGAGTTTCTCCGCCACCCGTGCAGGCTAGCGTCACCACAGCAGGAGGTAAGTTTGATTAACTCCTCACCCAATTTCCAGCACTCACAGTTCCCAAATTCTCAGCCACAGTGGCTAAGCACGGGGTTGAACATTTTATTCTGACAACGGGCCCACCCGTATTTGCCAAAGCTCGGCGCTTAGACGCGGCCAAGCTCGCCATAGCTCGGGACGAGTTTACTACCCTTGAAAAATTAGGCATTATTAGACGTTCGAAAAGCCCCTGGGCCTCACCACTTCACATGGTTCCAAAATCCGACGGTTCTTGGAGACCGTGCGGCGATTACCGCAGATTAAACAATGCGACAGTGCATGACCGCTACCCAATTCCTCACATTCAGGATTTTTCACTGCATCTGGTGGGTGCGCGCATTTTTTCAAAAATAGACCTGGTCCGCGGTTATCATCAAGTCCCAGTTCGAGCGGAGGACATTCCTAAAACAGCTGTAATAACCCCTTTCGGCCTTTTTGAATTTTTGCGGATGCCTTTCGGCCTCAAAGGCGCCGCCCAAACTTTTCAGCGGATGATGGACGCAGTATTACGCGACCTTCCTTTTGTTTTCGTCTACCTCGACGATATGCTGGTAGCCAGCTCGTCTGAGGAAGAACACGAGCAGCACCTCACTATGGTTTTTCAGAGGCTAGAAGAGCACGGGTTAATAATCAATCCAGCCAAATGCAAATTCGGCGTGTCACAAATTGATTTTTTAGGACACAGAGTTTCTCCGAAGGGGGCAGTCCCACTTCCAGACAAAGTTCACGCGATAAAAAGTTTCCCACGGCCACAAACGGTCAAATCGCTGCAAGAATTTTTAGGAATGGTTAATTTTTACAACCGTTTCCCCCCCCCACGCAGCTCAGCTCATGCAGCCCCTATATGACGCGCTAAGAAAACAAAAAGCTTCCAACGCGGTCGAATGGACCCCGGAGCGCGAATGCGCCTTCGCGGAAGTAAAGAGCGCTCTAGCTAATGCCACATTTTTGGTTCACCCCGACCCCTCGGCCCGCATTGCACTAACCACAGACGCTTCGGACCTAGCTATAGGGGCAGTTGTAGAACAACATGTCAGCGGGATCTGGCAACCTTTGGCATTCTTCAGCAAATCGCTAAACCAAACTGAGCGTAAATACAGCACTTTTGACAGGGAGCTGCTAGCGCTTCATTTATCCATCCGCCACTTCCAGTTCTGGTTAGAAGAGAGGAGTTTCACGGCTTTTGTAGACCACAAACCGCTCACCTTTGCCATGGCTAAAATCTCAGAACCATGGTCAGGCAGGCAACAAAGACAGCTGGCTGCGATTTCAGAGTTCACCACAGACATTCGACATGTGGCAGGCAAACTTAACGTGGTAGCAGACTGCCTCTCCCGCGCTGTGACATCGCCAGAGCGTGAGGAGACAGATTATACTACCTCAGCCGCAGAACTCTTCACTAACACGGACACATACGCAGCACCAATCCATGCAGGGATAGATTATGCAGCCATGGCAGAGGAACAAAGCAGTGACGCGGACGTATGCGCACTCCTGTCTGGACCAACAGGGTTAAGGCTGGAGGAAAGGGGTTTACGCGACGGCGTGCCCCCCCTAATATGCGATATTTCAACCGGCCGACCTCGCCCGTTAGTCCCAGCCACATGGCGCCGCCGTATTTTCGACTCAATTCACTCCCTCGCGCATCCAGGTGTGCGCGCCTCGGTTAAAATGGTCGCCGAAAAGTTTGTGTGGCCGGGCCTGCGCAAAAACGTAAAAGAATGGGCAAAAACTTGCATTTCTTGTCAGCGCGCCAAAATACACAAACACACAAAAGCCCCTCTGGAGCCTTTTCCAATCCCTGCTAGAAGGTTCGACCACGTTCATGTCGGCCTCGTGGGGCCCCTACCTTCCTCCCAAGGTTTCACACACCTGTTAACAATGATAGACCGCACCACGCGCTGGCCAGAGGCAGTCCCTCTGGCGTCAACTACAGCGGAGGAAGTCGCTCGCGTTTTTTTGACAAACTGGGTGGCACGTTTCGGCGTCCCATCGGACATCATGTCCGATAGGGGGCCTCAGTTTGTCTCAGAGCTTTGGTCAGCCATGGCCAGCAGCTTAGGGGCGACAATTCACCGCACCACCGCTTATCACCCTCAGGCTAATGGGTTATGCGAGCGTTTTCACAGGTCTTTAAAGGCCGCCCTCAGAGCCTCACTAACGGATACAAATTGGGTAAATAAACTTCCCTGGGTTTTATTGGGGTCGTGTGCTGTACCCAAAGGCTCCCGGGTGAATTTTTACCAGAGAACCCAGAGCCAAAGCATCTTCCAGCCTTGAGGTTTTTAGGCAGCAACGGACTGAACTCTCTCCCCGGACCGGCACATCACTCTTTTCCACGGGTTTTTGTCCCCCAAGCTCTAAAAAACGCTGAATTCGTTTTTGTTAGGCATGAAGCTTTAAAACCAACTTTCCGCCCAGCATACAATGGGCCATTCAGAGTGCTGGAACCTGGTGATAAACACTTTGTGCTTGATTTTGGGGATAGAAAAGAAACAGTCAGCACTGACAGACTTAAACCTGCCTTCTTGTTGAGAGACGAGCCTGCACAGTTGGCGAGAGCACCTCGGCGGGGTAGACCCCCCAAAAGAAAAGACTCAGTCCCCCTGCAGGGAACAAATAATCACTCTCCTCCCCAAGCTGCAGATTCCCAGCAGGATGCCTAAGCGGACCCACAGCAGATTCGGGAGAAGATTAAAACCCAGACAGCACAGGGACTGATGCAAACTACTCAACAGTTGTTCACTAATTGTGCTGTAACAGTTTAGGACTGACTTGTGATTTTACTATGCTGTTATGATTACCACTGAACTCTCTTAGGAGCATGGCTGCTGGAAAGTTTCTTCTGTGGCAAGAGGTATAGCAGTTAGTATGTCATAGTAATTATCTTAAACTGTGAATTTTTCTATTGTCCTTTTCTTAGTTGTTTGGGGGGGGGCTGTGGGCTATATTAATCATATATTCCATAACCTACATATGTTGAAGCATGTGGGAATGTTTGGTGATTACATATGTAAGGCGACTTCACACCTCAGAAAGGACAAAGACTCTCAACCGCCAGTGAAGAACAAAGACGTTCCCAGACACTGCGGTGGAGACCGGAGGAGCTGCCCTCACCCCCCAGGGCCATGAGGAGGAGTACGGAGACAATGGGGGGATTAAGATAATGAGGGATGTCAGCCTTTGATATGCATGTCTTTTGTTATGTGCAAGTATAAGTTCACAGAGCCGGAGGTATTCAGTCTCTTTTCTTGCTTCTGCTTCTGCACTTAGATGAGACTTGTTAGAGGAGCTGATAATAAACTTTGGTTTATATATCACACCGCCTCGTTCTTCCAAGCTCTTCTACATCCAGGACCTTTAAAGTGTTTAGATAAAATCTGGTTACAAACCCATTGGCCTGGGGGTTGTACGCAGTCGTGCGATGAATTGTGATGCCCAGGCTCCAGGCCATCGTGGACCAGAGGTCAGAAACGAACTGCGGGCCCCGGTCGGACGTGATATCCGAAGGGGCGCCGAAGCGTGCCACCCATGTGGTCAAAAAAGCTTCTGTGGATGCGATGGAAGCTAGCGGCACCGCCTCGGGCCAGCGCGTGGTGCGGTCCACCACTGTCAGGAGGTGCATGAACCCCTGCGATGGCAGGAGGGGGCCCACGAGGTCCATGTGAACGTGGTTGAACCTCTTAGCCGGGACATGGAACAACTCAAAGGGGGCCTTTGTGTGCCTGTGCACCTTGGCTCGTTGGCACGCTATGCAGGCTGCAGCCCACTTTTTCACCTGTTTGCGCAGGCTCGGCCAGACGAACTTTGTTCCCACCATTTTGACTGGCATGCGCACTCCTGGGTGCGCCAGGGAATGAACTGACTCGAAAACGCGGCGGCGCCAAGTGCGTGGGACTACCGGATGCGGGCGGCCTGTGGAGACGTCACAGATTGGGGGGGCCCCCCATCTTGCAGTACTCTGCTCTCCAGTCTTAACCCTGTTGGTCCAGACTGGAGCGCGCAAACGTCCGCATCGCCAATCTGCTTGGCCGCCATGGCCGTGTAATCTATCCCTACGTAGACTGGGGCCACTAATGCGCGAGAGAGGCAGTCTGCCACAACATTGAGTTTACCGGCCACATGCTGAATGTCGGTTGTAAACTCCAAGATCGTGGCCAGCTGTCTCTGCTGCTGGGCCGACCATGCTTTCGAAACCTTGGCCATAGTGTACATCAGCTGCTTGTGGTCCACAAATGCAGTGAAGCTGCGCCCTTCCAGCCAGAACTGGAAGTGGCGTATGGCCAGGTGGAGAGCCAGTAACCCCCTGTTGAACGCTCTGTATTTACACTCATTATCGTGCAAAGACCTGCTAAAAAAGGTGAGCAGCTGCCAAGAACCGGCGACGCACTGCTCCACGACGGCCCCTATGGCCACGTCTGATGCGTCGGTAGTGAACGCTATCCGAGCCGTCAAGTCCGGGTGCGCCAGTAGTGTGGCGTTTGCTAGAGCTGTTCTGGCCTCGGAAAACGCCTGCTCTTGCTCAGGAGTCCAGTCAACTCTGTCTGCCGGTTTCCGTTTCTTAAGCGCGGCGTACAACAGCTGCATGAGCTGGGCTGCGTGGGGGAGGAAACGGGTGTAAAAGTTAACCATCTCCAAAAACTCCTGCAGCGCCCTGACCGTCTGAAGCCGGGGAAAATCTGCCACTGCGCGCACTTTGTCCGGTAAGGGTATCGCACCCTCTGGTGAGATGCGGTGGACCAAAAAATCGATTACTGTAACCCCGAAGTGGAACTTCGCCGGGTTGATTAACCCGTGCTCTTCCAACCTCTGGAAAACCGTCCTCAGGTGGGCTACATGTTCGTCCTCCAACGTGCACACCAGGATGTCATCCAGGTAGATGAACACAAATGGCAGATTGCGCAGCACCGCATCCATCATGCGTTGGAATGTCTGCGCTGTTCTTTTTAACCCGAAAGGCATGCGTAAGAACTCAAAAAGACCAAACAGGGTTATTACTGCCATTTTGAGTATGTCTTCCGCGTGCAACGGGACCTGGTGGTAACCGCGGACCAGGTCCACCTTGGAAAAAATGTGTGCCCCGGTGAGGTGGATGGAAAAATCCTGAATATGGGGGATTGGGTAGCGATCATGCGCTGTGGCGTTGTTTAATCTGCGGAAATCTCCGCATGGTCGCCACGATCCCTCAGCTTTAGGCACCATATGTAGTGAGGAGGCCCATGGGCTCTTTGAGCACCTGATGATGCCCAGCCTTTCCAAGTTGGCGAACTCCTCGCATGCACTGGCCAGTTTAGCTGCGTCCAGGCGCCGAGGTCATGCGAAAACGGGCAGCCCCGTGGTGGTAATGAAGTGCTCCACCCCATGTTTAGTGACGGCCACCGAAAACGTCCTTACCGTGAGTGTTGGGAACTGGGTGAGTAGTGTGTGGAACTTACCCCCTGGAGCTGTGACGTTGGCTAGTGTTGTGGACCCGGCTCCTCTAGCTGTACAGGGCAGAGAATCAAAAGACATTACGCTAATCAGGCGTCTGTTAGCCACATCGACTAACAGTCCATGTGCACACAAAAAATCTGCGGCCAAAATGGGGAAGTTACATGTCACTATGACGAATGTCCATTGGTATGTACGGCCGTGCAAGGATATAGTCAGTGTCCTCTCGCCAAAAGTCTTAATGTCTGAGCCATTTGCGGCCGCCAGCTCGGGGCCACTACTTCCCGCCAGCCGGTCTGTGTAGGATGGGAGGATGAGGCTCTTTTGGGAGCCAGAGTCCACGAGGAACCAAGCGTGAGTCTGTCACATAGAGCTGCTTGTTTGTGTCACCGGCAGTCGCAGCTGCTACCGACTGCCGGCCCTGGCGTTTCCCGAGCACTCAAACTGGCACGGTGGCACGCATCGCCGTGCGTCTTCTCCAAAGCGGCGGTGATAGAAGCAGAGCGTGTCCCTCCGGTGCTTCTTGGCCTCCGCTGCGGCCACCGTCGCTGGCTCCTTGCCCCCGCTGGCTGTCTCGCTGGGTTCCGACGCCGCTGCATTCACAGCGAAGGTTCTGGTCACCAGGATAATCTGATCTGCCTCTTGTGCTAGCGCCCGGTAGTTGCGCATGGCCAGCAGCGGTGAACTGGCAAGGACCGCTCTGGCCACTGTCGGAAGGTTCCGGAGGAAAAGGTGGGCAAAGAGGAAATGCCCGTCATCTGTGCCCATCAACACCAACATCTTCTCCATTAATTCAACCGCTGACCCGTCTCCCAACTTGGAGAGCGTCAGGAGCCTTTCCACTCTCTCGCAGTCCGAGAGCATGTAGCGCTGGGTCAGCGCAGTCTTGAGAGCGTCATATTTGTCGTGGGCTGGGGGCTGTTGGAGCAGGCTCGCCACCTGCTGTGTTGTGCGTGCGTCCAGTGCTGCAACCACGTAGTAGTATTTGGTGTCATCCGCCGTCACTGCACAGAGCGCAAGCCAAAAGTCTGGGAGCTTGACTGAAATGGTGCACGTGGTGCTGGCGCCTCCAGTCTGGGTCGTCTCTGGGGTGTTTGCCTCGAGTTCCATTATGCATCAAGGGTCACCAGTGTAGAGTCTGTCACCAGTCTGTCCTGCATATCCGTTTAACAGCCTTTAAGCGTCTCCTCCTGTGCCATTCAGTCTGAGTGGAGAATGTATTGTCTAGGTTCCCCACACCGGCATCTTTTCTGACGTGCAGCACTTCTCCTTATTCTATTGCTCTCCATCTGGTGGGGCTTCTTCTTCTTCGTTCAGACCACTGGTTGAGGGATAGGTGTGTCGTAATTCCAATTCATGGGCAGGATCATGAAAATAGATCTGAGCAAAAAGTGGCTTTTGACCCCATTGAGGAAGGCATGTGCATGCCCGTAGAAACCAAGAAACCGGAGCATCTGGAGAAAATCAGCGCTTTGCTTTGGCATTTTACATATTTGTAGTGTAGACTGGCATTCTTCAAGGTTACACATTTTTTCTGTGTCAGCACCTCTTTAAAAACAACATTGCTGAGAAAACAACACTTTTGCTTAGTTTCTTCATCTTGAGCAAGAAAACAAAGACTGCTTCATCTGGCAACTCTGCTCGCGGCAACGTAGAATTGACCATGGCTGTAGAAATCTGTTGTGCAGAAAACACGAATGCGCTGTAAAGCCGTAAAGACTGGCCCTGTGACTTATTCACCTTGCCAATTTTGAGCTATATGACATCATAAAGACACCTTAGTCTAGGCATTGTGAGTGACGGTCTATATGACATCATAAAGACACATTTGTCAATGTGCCGTCATATAGACATCATATCTTTATGACGGCATCTCGAGTCCTATGATGCCTGAGTTCATAGGATGTGCTATGATGTTCAGGCAGAGATCATAGGCCGTCCTATGATGTCCTATAAACGTGACAGACACAGACACAGAGATTTCTTGCTTTAATAGAGCGATTTGCCAGACGTTTTAGTATTTCAAAGAGGGTCAGAAATCATAGTGATCCAACTCCACCTTTTACGATCTTCAAAGTCGAGATTTTGTATTTATGCATTGTCGGTAAAAAGGGTAATCACTTTTTCAAAGGGCCGAATTGGACACTCGCCAGGGATGTACCTACAGTGCAGCCTGGACAACACGCCGGTCCGGGCCCTGATCGACACCGGTTCTACCATCTCCTTGGTCCGACACGGTGTGCTGCCATGCACGGATGAGACAGAACCGCAGGGGTGGGAACCCACCGGGCGCTGCATCACCACAGCTACCGGTGAACCCGCCAGACTGGGAGGGCGAAGAGTTCTTGTGGTGGGGGCGGCCGGCCAGAACACAAACCACCCATTCTGGCTGGCTGACATCCAAGAACCCTGCATTATTGGACTCGAACTGCTCGCAGCATGGAGCGCAAAAATTGACACTGCCAGATCGTCACTCCTGCTAGGAACTCGGACCATCACGCTCTGCAGCAGGGCCCAGAGGAGGAACCCGGAGGCCTGCGTGATTGAGGGACTGCCAGGGTGGGCCGAACCGGGCGGGTCACCGCAAGTACTCAGAATCAGAATCAGAATCAGAATCAGATTTATTGCCATTGTTCATGTAGTACACAAACTAGGAATTTGTCTCGGTGCCATGCTGCAACATTAAAAACATGATGAGAAAAAGGGATAAACTAAAAAACTAAAGGACTAAAAACGTGCAATAAGTGTAGAAAAATAAGTAATAATAAGTAATAATAATAATAATACTAATAATAATACTAGTAATAATGAGTAGTACTAGTCAAGGCAGTTTTAAAAAATTAGCAAGTAGCAGATAATGTGAAGTACCACATAGTGCAGTCGATAATGCAACAGAAAAACAGTGATGAATGACGTGAGTCTGGTTGAGCTGCTGTACATAGTGCACGAGAGTCAAAAAGTCACTTAATGTTCAGCAGTCTGATGGCAGAGGGGAAAAAGCTGTTCATGTGCCGGGAGGTTTTAGTCCGAATGGACCGAAGCCTTCTACCTGAGGGGAGGGGGGCAAACAGTACGTGACCAGGATGTGAAGGATCGGCTATGATCCGGCCAGCACGCCTCCGGGTCCTGGAGATGTACAGGTCCTGGAGAGATGGGAGCTCGCAGCCTATCACCTTCTCAGCAGTGCGCACGACGCGCTGCAGCCTTAGTCTGTCCCTGGCAGTGGCTCCTGCATACCACACAGTTATGGAGGAGGTGAGGATGGACTCGATGATGGCCGTGTAGAACTGCACTAACATCTTGGTGGGTAGCTTGAGCTTCCTCAGCTGCCGCAGAAAGAACATCCTCTGCTGGGCCTTTTTGATGAGGGAGCTGATGGTTGGCTCCCATTTGAGGTCTCGGGTGATGGTGGTGCCCAAGAAACGGAAGGAATCTGCAATGGTGATGGGAGAGCCTGTGATGGTGAGGGGGGGCAGGGGGGTTGTGACTTTCCTGAAGTCCACAATCATCTCCGCTGTCTTCAGAGCATTCAGCTGCAGGTTGTTGTGGCTGCACCAGGACACCAGCTGAGCCACCTCTTCCCTGTAGGCGGACTCGTCGCCGTTGGAGATGAGCCCGATGAGGGTGGTGTCGTCCGCAAACTTAATCAGCTTAACAGACTGGTGGGAGGAGGTGCAGGAGTTGGTATAAAGGGAGAAGAGTAGGGGGGAAAGTACACAGCCCTGGGGTGATCCAATGCTGATGCTAACAGGGTCTGAGACAGACTTCCCCAGCCGCACATGCTGTCTCCGGTCCGTCAGGAAGTCGGTGATCCACCTGCAGAGGGAGTCAGGCACGTTGAGCAGGGACAGCTTGTCCTGGAGCAGATCGGGGCGGATGGTGTTGAATGCGGAGCTGAAGTCCACAAACAGAATCCTGGCGTAGGTTCCCGGGGAGTCCAGGTGCTGCAGGATGGAATGGAGGGCCAGGTTGACTGCGTCGTCCACAGACCTGTTAGCACGGTAGGCAAACTGCAGCGGGTCTAGGAGGGGTGTGGTGATGGACTTGAGGTGAGACAGGACCAGGCGCTCAAAGGACTTCATGACTACAGAGGTGAGCGCTACAAGTCTGTAGATGTTAAGTCCAGTAATCCGTGGCTTCTTGGAGACAGGGATGATGGTGGAGGATTTGAGGCAGATCGGCACGTGACATTGCTTAAGGGAGGTGTTAAAAATGTCTGTGAAGACAGGAGCCAGCTCCTTCGCACAGTGTCTCAGGGTGGAGGGAGACACACCGTCCGGCCCGGGGGCCTTGCGCGGGTTCAGTCTGGAGAACTGTCTGTGCACGTCCTGCTCACTGATGACAAGGGGAGGGGGGGAGGAGGAGGAGGAGGAGGAGGAGGGGGGGACCGCTTTTGATGAATTAGGGGCTGAGGAGGCAGTGGAGCTGGGTGGAGTGGGTGAGTTGGACACAGCTGACGAGGTGTCAAAACGGGTGTAATGTTGGGACAGTTTTTGACAAAGGGCTTTGTCATCCTGACCTTTAGAAGCCTGAGGCCGATAGTTGGTGATTTGCCTCAGTCCTCTCCACACAGAAGCCGAGTCATTAGCAGTGAACTGCTGCTGGAGTTTCTCAGAATACACAGATTTAGCTCTCCTCAGCTCTCTGTTAAACCGATATTTGACCTCTCTGTAGCAGTCCCTGTCTCCACTTTTCAACGCTGCTTCCTTCTCCTTCCTGATCCGTCTGAGCTTAGCTGTGAACCAGGGCTTGTCATTAGAATATCTCACCCTGGTGCGCGATGGGAGAATGTCCTCCTCACAGAAGTTGATATATGAGTTCACAGTGTCTGTGTACTCATTAAGATCATGTGTAGCTCTTTTAAACATGCCCCAGTCAGTTATTTCCATGCATGTGTTCAGTTTCTCTCCAGCTTCACTGGTCAATTTCTTTGTGGTGGTCACAACAGGTTTAGTGAGTTTCAGTCTCTGTCTGTATGTGGGGATGAGGTGGACCATCACGTGATCAGATAGTCCCAGCGCAGCGCGGGGAACAGCGCGATATGCGTCCTTTACTGAAGTATAACAGTGATCTAGCGTGTTATTTCCTCTGGTTGGACATTTAATAAACTGTAGCGGGGGAGCTCGTGACTCAGATTGCTCTGGTTAAAATCACCCATCACAATAACCAGGGAGTCTGGAAAGTTCCGCTCCGTAAGTTGGATGTGATCTGCGAGCACGCGCTGAGGTTCGCGCGTGTCCGCGTCGGGAGGGGCGTACACAGTGACGAGGATGAATGAGGCAAACTCCCACGGGGAATAAAATGGCTTGCAGTTAATAAAAAGAAATTCCAGGGCGGGAGAACAGTGTTTGGAAATCACCGTTACATCAGAGCACCAGCTGTTGTTAATGTAGAAGCACACTCCTCCTCCAATAGACTTACCGGAGAGCTCTGTGACGCGATCAGCACGATACAGCTGAAATCCCTCGAGGCTGATTGCACAATCTGGAATGTTCTCATTAAGCCAGGTCTCAGAGAAGCAGATGACAGACGAGGAAGCGAGGTCTTTGAAACGCATCAGCAGTCTTAATTCTTCTACCTTGTTCAAGAGAGAATTGGCATTGGATAGAAATATGCCAGGCAAGGCTGTTCGTGTGCCTCTCTTTCGTAGCCGAGCGAGAATCCCCCCTCTCTTTCCTCTTTTCCGCCGTCTTGCTCTTTTGGCCAAACAATGGATCAGATCGGCGGCAGGAGCTAAAAAAACTGGAAGAAGGTCCATGGGGGTGAGAGTCCTGATATTTAATAGTTCTTCACGGGTGTATGAACCGGCAGACGCACAATCAGTGAACAAAAACAGACAAATTATAAAAATTAAAGGGCAGCGAAGCACCATGGCGGCCGCTGTGGGCGCCATCTTGTTTTTTTTGTTGTTTTTTTTTAACCCAACGGCGCCACCAGCACGAGCAGAGGGAGCACAATCACCGATAAAGACAGCAAGGGGGAGGGCCACAGCGGAACGGGTCAATGTGTCAGCAGAGACGCAGCAGGCGGTCAAGGAATTGTTCCAGCAGAGCTGCAGCGGACTGGAATCCGGACAGAGACGTCAGCTGCGGGAGCTGTTGGACTGCTACATGGACGTCTTCGCTGCAAAGGATGAGGAATGCACCCGAACCAGCTTGGTGCAGCACGGGATCGACACCGGTGAGACAAGGCCGATCTGGCTCCGCCCCCGCCGTCTGCCTTTTTCAAGGCGGGCGGCAGCAGAACAAAAAGTACGAGAAATGCTGGAGGCAGACATTATTGAGCCCTCCAGCAGCCCCTGGGCGGCGCCGGTGGTGCTGGTTAGGAAGAAGGACAGTTCGTGGCGGTTCTGTGTGGATTACCGACGCCTGAATGACGTCACCCGCAAGGATTCTTACCCCCTGCCCCACATCAATGACGCGCTGGACCACATCGCCAGCTCCAGCTGGTTCAGCTCGCTGGACCTCCACAGCGGCTATTGGCAGGTAGAGCTGTCACCTGAGGCCCGCCAGAAAACAGCCTTCTCCATTGGGCAGGGACTGTATCAGTTCAAGGTGATGCCGTTTGGACTTTGCAACGCCCCGGCCACCTTTGAACGTCTGATGGAGTGAGTGTTGGTTCACGTGCCCCGGAGCCGCTGCATTGTTTACCTGGATGACCTGCTGGTTCACGCAGCTGATTTTGACAGCGCCCTGTCCAACCTCCAGGAAATATTGGACGCCATCCGACAGGCTGGGCTGCGGCTACACCCGCAGAAATGCCACCTATTTTGGCAGGAGACCACCTTCCTGGGCCACGTCGTCAGTGCAGCGGGAGTCGCCACCGATCCAGAGAAAGTGGCAGCGGTGAGAAACTGGCCAGTGCCACGGGATGTGGGAGAGCTACGGAGTTTTCTCGGACTGGCCTCCTATTATAGGAGATTCGTGAAAGACTTCGCCACCATCGCCAGCCCGCTGCATCAGCTGACACAGAAGGGCCGTGCATTTCAATGGAGTGAGAACTGTGCTGCTGCTTTTTCCCAGCTTCGCTCAGCGCTCATCAGAGCTCCCATCCTGCAGTATCCCAACCCGAACCGCCCTTTCATCGTGGGCACAGAAGCCAGCAGCCAGGGCATCGGGGCGGTGTTATCCCAGGAGGGAGAACACGGAGAGCAGGCAGTTGCTTTTTGCTTGCGAAAGGAATTATTGTGTTACTCGCAGAGAGCTGCTGGCTGTCATCCAGGGGCTTCGCCATTTTCTCCCATATGTGTACGGGGGGAGGTTCCAGTTCAGGACGGATCATGCTTCCCTGACCTGGCTACTGAACTTTAAAGAGCCAGATGGACAGTTGGCAAGATGGCTGGAGGCACTGCAGGATTATAATTTTCAGATTGTGCATCGGGCAGGCCACCTCCATGCCAACGCTGACGCGCTGTCTCGACGTCCCTGTGCAGCAGAGGACTGTCGGCATTGCCAGCGGGCAGAGGATCGAGACCAAGCCGTCCCACGGGCTGCTGCTCTCCGGACTGCTGTGAGCAGGAATAACACAGCAGCGTACAGCTCCTCCTCGGATAATCAGGCAGCTCTCCCCAGCGATGATATCACAGAGGCCCTTGGCGCACAGCAGCTGCAGAGCGAGCAGGACAGAGATCCGGTCATTTCCTGGGTTCGGCAGTGGCCGGATGCAGGCCAGCGGACCGCCTGGGAGGCTGTGTCTGCACTGGACCCAGAGACCAAGGCCCTACACTCCCAGTAGGCTAATCTCCACTGTCACGAGGGTGTTGTGTATCGGCAGTGGCAGACTCCAGCTGGGCAACATCATGTCTAGCAGCTGCTGGTTCCCCGGCAGCTCCGGCCCAACGTACTCCGGCTGGTCCACGGGGCATTAAGAGCGGGCCACTTCGGGGTGACAAAGACTCTGCAGCGTCTTTGAGCCCGGTTCTACTGGCCCGGATGTCACCAGGATGTAGAGCTCCACATCCATCGCTGCGACACCTGCACAGCTCAGAAGGGGCCGACTCAGCGATCCCACACTCCCTTGCAGCAGTACCGGGTGGGAGCACCGATGGAGTGGGTAGGGGTGGACATTCTGGGCCCTTTCCCGACCACGGACCGGGGGAACCGCTACGTGCTGGTCGCAATGGATTATTTCACCAAATGGCCAGAGGCGTACGTGGTCCCTGATCAGAGTGCCACCACCACAGCATCAAAACTGGTGGATGAAATGTTTTGTTGGTTTGGCGCACCGGAGGAGCTGCACAGCGATCAGGGTTGGAACTTTGAGGCAGAGGTCTTCAGGGAGGTCTGCAAGTGGCTGGGCATCCGGAAGACCCGGATCACCCCGCTGCATCCACAGAGCAACGGCCTGGTCGAACGGTTCAACCGGACCCTCACCACCCAGCTCGCTGTCCTAGTGGACCAGCGATAGCGAGACTAGGACCTGCATCTGCCCTTTGTTCTGTGGGCATACCGGACGACAGCACAGGAATCCACCCGGTGCACTCCTGCAGCGCTGATGTTTGGACGCGAGCTGCGCACACCGGTGGATTTGGCATTCGCCCCCCTCCCCGCCCTGGAGCCGGAGGTGGAGGGCAGACCGGGGTTGGATTATTTGTTTTGCTTGAAGGAACGTCTCCACATGGTGCACGGACTGGCTCTGGAGGCCCTGGAAGTGGCGGGGAGCCGGCAGAAGTGGGCATATGACTCCCGCTGCCAGGGGAGGGACTTAGCACCAGGAGATCGAGTCTGGGTTTTCTGCCTGGAGCGGAAAAGGGGACTGCCACCAAAACTGGCGAGCCATTGGTTGGGACCGTGCGTCGTCTTACAGAGACTGTCGGATGTGGTGTACAGGCTGAGGCTGCAGAAAAGGGACCGGGTCGTGGTACTCCTCCGTGACCGTCTCGCCCCGTACCAGCCATCTGCCCCGCGGGTGGTCGAGCCGGAGCCTTCACCCCGACCAGATACTCCGACCGAGGCACACATGAACACTAGCAGGCCTGTGCGTGCTGGTCGTCGACAACGGAGGTCGCCCCGACACCTGGACGGATTCGTGTTGAACTTTTGAGCTGGACTTTTATTATTCTGGGGCCAGAAACCAGTCTGGGGGGGGGGCAGTGTAATGTCGGGGCTGTGTTAAGGGGGCGAGGATTCTTCTGGCATGCTTTGGCAGCGGAGGATTCAAAGGGTGTTATCATTCGTGTGTTCTAAAGTATTATTGCTGTGTCATTCGTTATAATGACACAGCAGTGTTATAAGAAGAGTCAGAGCAGTGACTGATCATGCGTTTGTGTCACCCTTAGTGAGACGGAGGTCTGTGTGAATGACCTCCCCTCTTGTCTGTGTTGAAGAGGTGTGTTTTAAATAAAGCCTGTTTCGTCGCAGTCATCTCTCCTTTCTTGTGTGAACCCCCACTACGTCACAATATCTTTATGACGGCATCGTGAGTCCTATGATGCCTGAGTTCATAGGATGTGCTATGATGTTCAGGCAGAGATCATAGGCCGTCCTATGATGTCCTATAAACGTGACAGACACACAGACACAGAGATTTCTTGCTTTCAATAGAGAGATTTGCCAGACGTTTTAGTGTTTCAAAGACGGTCAGAAATCATAGTGATCATAGTGATCCAACTCCACGTTTTACGATCTTCAGAGTTGAGATTTTGTATTTATGCATTGTCGGTAAAAAGGGTAATCACTTTTTCAAAGTATATAGTTGTATTGACTTGACTTACACTAAACACCTGCTTGCGACAATGGGATGCAATTCTCGGCATAACACCGGTCGCTTCTCATCAGTCCTCTGGAGGAGGAGTTTGTTTGTATATCAACCAGAGGTACTGTAATACTGTGGTGGTTCAGGAAAAAACATGCACCCCTGATCTGGAGCTCCTGTCTGTCTCACTTCGGCCCTTTTATTTACCGAGGGAGTTCCCACAGATTTTCTTCACACTGGTCTATATTCACCCGCGGGCTAATGTCACATCGGCCATCCAGGTGATAGAGGAGGTGGCCAACAGGCTGGACTCTGTCTGTCCAGATGTGCCAAAGTTCATTTTAGGGGATTTTAACCACTGCCAGCTACATAAGACTCTAAAAAATGTACGATGAGTATGTGACATGTGGCACAACATGTCACGCCGCGCCGCTCATCAGCGGCGCCACCTGCTCGCACACCTGTTCATCGTCAGCGGTGAGGGATATAAGCCACCTCGCCCTGAGCTTCGGCCTGAAGCCGTCAGACTTCATTCCCCTTCAACGTGAAGCTATCAACTCTTCAGCACGACGCTCTGTGGTAAGAAACCCTTACCTCATCCTTTCCAGTCTGCTCCCCTGTGCACAGGTGGATTCCTCGGCGGCGGACAATCCCGTCCCCTCGTCGTTCCTCGCTGCTGCACCGAGCCCTGCAGGTGGCTGTCTCCCGGGTTCCGTCCTTGTTGTGCCAGTCATCTGTTCCTAGCAAGTAAGCTTCTCCCTCGCCTATTCTCCTCCTGTGTTGGTGTGTGCCCATCACCCTGTGTCTCTGTGTTCTCTCCCATAGGGTTGCCGGCTGTACGGTCTCCTGCCTCTGTGCCTGAAGCAGACACCGCCACCAACACATTAACATTTCGCAGACACTCATTCATTCACTCCTGTTGCTAATAAACTATTTGAACTACTCTGAGCCTGTGTGTATGCGTCTCCTGAGCCGAACGTTATGTCAGTACGGCTTCAGCAGAGCGGCTCGGCAGACGGCGGGCTCGCACACCGGTTTTCCACTCTCGAGGCTCGAGTGGATCAATTAGCCTATCAGCAACAGGTGATTTTCAATCAATTGTTAAATTTGACTAACCGGTTGGGCCGCTTGGACCCCCAGCAGGCATTCCCCCCGGCTCGTCAGGGTGGCGCGGCTCCTGCTGCTCCAGTGGCCGTCCAGCAGGCTCCAAGTGCACCGGTTCGGCTCACACCCATTCCAACCCCCGCCCGCTTTAGCGGTAAGCTCGGCGGAATGCGGGGGTTTATTATGCAGTGTGAGTTGGATCTCTGCATGTATTGCGGAGATGACCAACACACGGTGAAGCTTTGCCCACGGAAAGCCAGTCGGCGGGGTCCGCGAGTCACTGTAGGGGGCCTTGCGGATCCCAATCGGTTAAACTCACACACTCAATTAATGCTGCCCATCCGTTTCTGCCACAACTCCACTGGGCACCTCACCCACGCACTGGTGGATTCGGGTGCAGAAGGCAGCTTCATTTCACAAAGCCTGGCAACCCGATTGGGCATCCGCTGCCAGGCGCTCAAGGACCCCATCTCCCTGGTCAACCTCTCCCGTGCTTCCCTTGGGAGAGTCACACACCAGACCGTCCTGGTCCCGGTGATCATCTCTGGTAACCACCGGGAGGAGATAACCTTTCTCATCCTGCCCAACTCTGTGTCGCCCGTCATCCTGGGGTATCCCTGGCTACGCCTCCACAACCCTGTCCTGGATTGGAAGTCAGCTGGGGTCTCGGCATGGAGCACGTTCTGCATGGGCACCTGCCTTCAGTCCGCTGCCTGCTCTCCGTCCGCTTCTCCCCCGCTACGGACGCTGCACCCCCGGACCTGTCTCTGGTGCCTCCGGAATTTCACGACCTGGGTATGGTGTTTAGCAAGACTAAAGCTACGTCTCTCCCCCCTCATCGGCCCTATGACTGCGCCATCAACCTCCGCCAGGGGGCTCCCTTACCTTCTGGTCGGCTCTACAGCCTGTCAGCGCCGGAGAAGGAGACAATGAACGCCTACCTAAAATAATCACTGAGCGCTGGGATAATTCGCCCATCGTCATCACCCGTGGGGGCAGGATTCTTCTTCGTTGGAAAGAAGGACGGATCTCTCCGCCCGTGCATTGATTACCGGGCTCTGAACGACATCACGGAGAAGGATCGTTACACCCTGCCCCTCATGGACACCGCTTTCCACTCCCTCCAGGGGGCGACCTGGTTCACCAAGCTGGATCTACGCAGCGCATACCACCTCGTCCGGATCCGGGAGGGAGATGAGTGGAAAACAGCCTTCCGTACCCCGAACGGCCACTTTGAATACCTGGTAATGCCGTTCGGGTTGACCAACGCTCCTGCCGTCTTTCAGCGCCTCATCAATGACGTCCTCCGGGACTTCATCGGCCTCTTTGTGTTCGTCTACCTGGACGATATTCTCATCTTCTCCAAGTCCAGGGACGAGCACCAGGTCCATGTGAGGCGGGTCCTCCAAAGACTGCTGGAGAACCGGCTATACGTGAAGGCTGAAAAATGTGAATTTTACGCCAGAACGACATCCTTCCTGGGTTTCATCATCTCTCATGACCAGGTGCTCCCAGACCCAGAGAAGGTGAAGGCGGTGGTGGAATGGCCTACACCTGCATCACGGAAGCAGGTGCAACAGTTCGTTGGATTTGCAAATTTCTACCGCCGCTTTGTCTGTTGCCAATTAACTATTTGAACTACTTTGAGCCTGTGTGTGTGCGTCTCCTGAGCCGAACGTTATGTCACAACATGAGGAATTCCACTATTGACTTGTGTTATGGTATAGTGCCTGGTGCTTATAGATCCTTGCCTCTGCCCCCTTCTGGAGCATC
This sequence comes from Pholidichthys leucotaenia, assembly GCA_020510985.1. NCBI lineage: Eukaryota > Metazoa > Chordata > Actinopteri > Cichliformes > Pholidichthyidae > Pholidichthys > Pholidichthys leucotaenia. The sequence continues at coordinate 229,852,322 of CM035836.1, forward strand.
CTATCGCAATAGTGTTCACCTCATTCCTATTTACAAGCCTAGGTGTCAGCAACAAAAGCAAACTGTGAAAACAAGTGCTGGTCTGAAAACAGCATCACCAGGTTACAGGTTTGTATGGACTGTACTGACTGGGATGTTTTTTATAGCCCATGCACAGACTTGGATGAACTGGCAGAGACTGTTTCATTTTATCTCTTTTTGTGTGGACACAAACATTCCATGTAAACCATTACAGTCTGTTATGTCTGTAATCAGAGACTGGAGTCGTCTTATGCCAAGCAGTGAACTGCACCTTATTAGGAGAACACAGAAAATATATACAGTGGCCGCAGCCCGCCTGAGGTCACCACCCAGGGCGGGTACGGCAAGCCCCAAGGGCCACACACACACGCACACAGCATTCAACCCCCCCCTTTAGAAAAGTCCAAAACACACGTACAATTGAGACCCTCCCCAATTTAGAACCCAAATCACACACTAAGAAAACTAAACTGAAATCGCTCAAAGGGCCTATCACAGTCACACAAAACAATTAAAAACTAGGTGGATGGGTGGACTGCCGTGCTACCCCCACACGGCCAGACGGATTATTCTGCCGCTAATACTAAATATGAAAAGTCCATCTAAAAATTTAAAATATTGTCATGTTTCTAAACTAAACCAAACACATAAAATAATCCCCACACAACACATTCATATGCACATATGAACATTCTATTATTTTCAGTGCCACAAACATATTTACATAAGAGTTTTCAAGTTATACCACTGCCCACGGGCAGCAAAAGATAGAACCGGCTCAGAGGCCCAGGGCAGCCCCTCAGTATGCACGCCCCCGGAAGCAGCCTGCCCCCGGAGTCGAAGCCGACTTCACAGGTGAGGGTGTCTCTTCTCCTCCCCATCGACCTCTTCTCTCGTCCGGTCCTGCCATCCAACACCTTCTCCCGGGCACACCGCAGCCCGCTGATGTGCCTCCTCGAGCAGTCCAACAGTTGAAAAGAAGCTGTACCTCGTTTCACCTGTATTTGCCGTTGGCACCCCTCCCCACAAACCTGAACCTGGTCTATAACTCTCAGGTGGGTCTTGCTCACCTTGCAGTGTTGCTGCTTGGCATACGTTTTCTCCGTGCCTGTTGGTCCGCCCTCAACCGTTTTCAAAACCGCTGCAGTTGTCGCCCTTGTAGCCCCATATTCTCTGGCCCCCTGCGGCCGAGCTCAGGGGAAAACTGAATCACTCTCGTCGGCGTCACTCGTCCACCCAGGCACCTTGCTGTTAAGCCCAGCACCCTCGTCCAAGGCTTTTTGAGCTCTGGCACTGAGGTCCTCCTGCGCAGACCCTGAGCGAGGCTGGTCCCGCTCGACCTCAGTGGTGCCCGGCAAATCTCCAGTCTGCTCACTCTCAGTGCCCGTCTTCAACTGCAGTTCGTCTCAGGCACAAGGACAGTCCAGCACCTCCTCTCCATCATCCGAGGCGCTCCGCTGCACTGCCTCTGCGCCTGGCTGTCGCTGCTGTTTCCCAGGGTTCTTAGTATGCTCATGCCCTTCCTCTCGCTGCTCCGACTGTAGCTGCGGGGAAAACTGAGCTGAGGCTGGTCGCTGCTCTCCCCTCATGCCGTCTTTGCTCACCACACTGTCTTCACCACCAGTGCTGCAGTCACTCACCGCGCTGAGCTCTTTGGCTGGCTTGCCGTCCTCGGTGGCTGCAGGCTCCCTCACTTGTGGCTCCAGTTCCACCGCGATATCTAGCTGGTAGCTTGTAGCTTGGTTTTGGCACGCACCTAGCTTCGTGGCTAACTTTGCCATTGCCACTAACTGGGCTGCTAGCTTCCCCGAGCTAGCTAGCTTAGCTTCTTTTGACGCTAACAGCTTCACCACCCACATCTTTGTGCTTCTCGTATGTTCAGCAAAATATTCGGCCAGCCGCCCAACAGCATCCACATAAGTCTCTTCCAACAGGCAGAGAATTTTCCGACCTACGCCGAGATGGTGGACCAGGAGTGCTCGTCTCCATGTTCCGTCAAGTCTACTGAGGCCCAACGCTGCGATGTAGCCCTCAAACATGGCCAACCAGTTAGGCCACACAATCGCTGACTCTCCCGGGTATTGTAGAAATGGTGGAAGAGGTGGAGGTAGTGTTGTGTCCATAATTGTGAGAATGACAAGGAAGCAGAACTCGGTTAACAGGGCTTTATTCAGGATAACATGGCTTTATTCCCAGAGAGTTTAGAATTAAGTTTAAAATCCTTCTTCTTACTTACAAAGCTCTAAACAATCAGGCTCCTTTTTATTTAAAAGATCTGATACTACCGTATTATCCTAACAGAGCACTTCGCTCCCAAAATGCAGGATTACTTGTAATACCTAGAATCTCCAAAAGTACAATGGGAGGCAGAGCCTTCAGTTATCAAGCTCCTCTCCTGTGGAACCAGCTGCCAATCTGGATTCGGGAGTCAGACTCGATCTCTGTTTTTAAGAATAGGGCTAAAACCTACCTTTTTGATATAGCCTACAATTAGGGAGGGATCATGTGTTTCTGAACCCTCCCTTAGTTATGCTGCTAATAGGTTTAGTCAGCCAGGGGACCTCCAGTAATGCACTGGGCCTCACTCCTTTCCTCACTCTCAGGCTTCTCCCCCTACTACTTGCTGTATGGCCGGCATCCATGCTTCCCCATTAACCTTCTTTTTGGGTTCATTGAGGAAACGTGGAACAAGCTGATCGAGGGCTGTTGGAGACTGGAGCAGTGACCACTGGGGCTGGTGGAGTCTTCACTACTGTGAGCGGTGATGTCACAGTAAGAGTTTGTGGGGCAGCTGGAACAGTGGAATGATGAAGGAGCTGTGGTTTGATGATGATTAAGCTGTCAGAGTAAAATGGAACACAGTATTGTGTAGAAATAGTTAAATGACTCTGACACTAAACTAAATTAATTCTAAAGAAATTTTGACCTCTGAAATGACAACATGGATGTGTTAGTGTTACAGGACAGGTGGGTGTGACAAATTCATTGAATTCAGATAGTTTGGTTATTTTTTTTTTTACTCATATTCATACCAAAGTTATTTTGAGAACAGTACATGTGGTCTCTCATCACATGCAGTAGAGGTTCTGGTACACGCATCACTGACCCTGGTCACATGGTCAAAATAAACCGATTATTGGGAATAAACTGATAATGGCAACAGTCAGGTTTGTTGTGTTTCCATGCCCTGATTAAATGGATTATTGGAGGGTTAACCACTTTAGTCTTACTTCTAAGACAGTTGTGTTTTATATTAAACTATTTTCCTTCTTGCACTACTCTTAACTTTAGTGTGTGTTTTAAACTTGCTTGTTTGCAATAACTCGAGCCATCCGTTTCAAAGTGAAATGCCGGTTTCACGTTGTCGAAGACATGCAGACATGCAGGGAGTTTTTGTGTAATCCTGCACAAAAACAAACAGACAAACAGCAATGATGACATTACCTCCTTGGCATAGGTAATGAACATGAACAAAGAGCATATTTGTGGAATTTACTTTTTTTTTTACTCCTGCAGAGGTGTGATGTCCTTTGCACCCTTGTGAAACCACCAAGTACTTCCTCCCCCTTTGCATTACACAATAGACTGAAACAAGAAATCAAGAGAACAACACAGTTGTGTAAAACAGCGGTCCCCAACCTTTTTTGCGCCACGGACCGGTTTAATGTCAGACAATATTTTCAGGGACCGGGCTTTAAGGTGTGGCGGATAAATACAACAAAAGAACACGATACGACCGGCATAAAAACTGTGGTATTTTCTAAATATAATAATAAACATGAATCCACTGTGTACTCGTTTGCAACTTTAGCAGCGTCGTCTTAACATTGCAACGACAACAACATAACATGAGTAACATCCTCTCTGCCCACAACACTCTCTGGTCACTATGGTAACGTTTAAACATGCCTTCAAAATGGGCTTCCGGGAAGATGGCGGAGAGACATAACGCTTAAACAGAGAGCTCTCCCTAGCCGGATTAAAAATCATCGGTAAATGGCCAACTCGACATAAACGGATCAATAAACTAAGGGATGAAAACACGAAGGAGCCGGGCACAAGGACAAAAGCACGGTAAAATTGAAGAATTCCTCTCCAACAACGCAGGAAAAACCGCTGAACGCGAAGCCCAAAAAAACGAGGTGTCTACAGCAGAGAAAATGGAGGACGCCAGACTCGAAAACATGAACACTGGCATCGCCAGTTTGGGTAAAGAGTTAAGAGAATTCAAGCGGCAGCTACAGCAGGATTTAGCGGCTCTTAAGGAGGAGCTGAAAAAAGAGATTAAGGAGGAAATTATGGGCCTCCGAAGAGAAATGGAGCGCAAGCTAACAGAAAACATGGAGGAGCTGCGCTCCCAGCGGGCGTGTATGACAGAAGTGCAGGCCCGAATATCGGAGCTGGAAGATTGGAAAAGCGAGGCAAACGAACAACTACAGACCCTGACGACGCAAACGCAGAGGATGCAGGAGAAAATAAACGACTTGGAGAGCAGATCCAGACGAAGCAATATGCGCATCTTTGGAATTCCGGAGGGCATTGAAGGCAACTCGATGACGAAATTCATGGATCAGTTCTTAAAAAAAGAGCTGGAACTGCCCGAAGAAACGGATCTGCAGATTCAACGAGCGCACAGAATCCCGGCACAGAACCCGAAACCAAACGCGACACCCAGGTCAGTTGTGGTAAACTTTGTGAAATATGACATAAAGGAAAGAATCCTGACGCAAGCATGGAAAAAAAAGATACGAATCGGCGACAAACAGGTATTCTTTGACCATGACTACCCGACAGAAATTGTGCAGCAGCGGAAGAAATATGCCAACATTAAAAAAACGCTGAAAGAGAAAAAAATTAGATTCCAAACGCCGCTAACGAAAATGAGGATTCATTGGGAGGACGGCGTAAGAACCTACAACACGGCCAGAGAGGCAGCGCGGGATATGATGGAGCGGGGCCTTGAGGTGAGCGTGCCGGAGGAAACGGCTGGAGCAGCGACGGCCCTGAACGCATCACAACAGCCGGAGTGGAGACGAGTGAACGGCGGAAGAAGGGGGAGAGACGTGGCGCAGCGGGCCCAGGACAAGCTACAAGGCTTTCAACTGAAAGCCTAGATCATAACAAAGATTAAGAAAGGCACAGAAGAAATGAAGGCCAAGAAGACAAGGTAAAAGAGAAACAGACGGCTAGGAGAGGTTTAAGTGATATTTGTTGGACATTTCTAGACTAATGACTATTACTTGGATAGTAAATATAGGTCTAGGGAGGGCCCTTCACTCTGTGAAGACAATCCCCCCACCCACCAACAGGGACCAGTGGGCAGAAGAAAGGCCCAAAGTACGGAGGTCGAGATTTTTTAATGTGTTTTTATATAAATATGTGTTATTTTTGTTGTTAAAGGGGCTAGGAGCACAAGTTAAAAAAATGGAAAAACATGAATATGGGTAAAAATCTTAAGATAATGACACTAAACGTGAATGGTCTGAACTCACCTGTTAAAAGGGAAAGAATAATAAGAAAATTCAAAAAGGAAAAAGCTGAAATTATATTTATGCAAGAGACACATTTGAGCAAGACAGAACATGTGAAACTAAAGAGATTTGGCTATAAGAACTCCTACTACAGTTCATTTAAGGGAGGAGCTAAAAGGGGGGTTATGATACTAATCTCAAACAAAATACAATTTGAAAGTGAACAGGAAATCCAGGATAAAGAAGGCAGGTATGTAATAATAAAGGGAAGAATAGATGGTATGCAGATTACATTAGTGAACATCTATGCCCCACCAGAAAGTGACAAGGGTTTTTTTCAACATCTGTTTGATCTCATAGCAACACACAATGAAGGAGTCCTAATTTGTGGAGGAGACTTAAATGCTGTCATGGATCATGAAGTTGATACAACGAGTGTTAAGAAGACAATAAAACATGTAACAAAGTTCATAAGAACCTCACTGGCAGAAATGGGTATGGTAGACATATGGAGGGACCTACACCCACTCGAAAAAGACTATACACATTATTCAGCAGTCCATAAAGTACACTCTAGAATAGATTACTTCCTTATGAATGAAGGTGACAGACACAGGGTGAGAAATTGTTGGATTGGAGGGGCAGAAATATCAGATCATAATCCTATATACATGGAAATATATTTAAACAATAGAAAACGACAAACAACATGGAAACTTAACGTAGGACTGTTAAATGATGAGAAAATGAAAGAAAGAATAAAAATAAACATAAATGAATATATCCAAGAGAATGACAATGAAGAAGTGGACCCAACAATACTATGGGACGCACTAAAAGCCGTGTTAAGAGGAAAATTAATTGTTGAAACAGGAAAAGCAAATAAGACTAAACTGGAAGCGAATGAACAAAGATGTGAGAGACTGAGGGAATTAGAACGTAAACATCAAAGCACAAATGATCCAAAAATATATCAAGAAATTAAAGAAGAAAAAACAAAGATAAAAGAAACACAAATGGATGAAATTGAAAGGAAAAATAGATATCTAAAGCAAAAATATTATGAAACGGGACCAAAAGCCACAAAACTGCTGGCAAAACGGTTAAGAAAACAACAAACAATGAATAATGTATACAAGATTAAAGACCCCACCACAAATAAAACCACAGTTAACCCAGAAAACATCGAAGAAATATTCCATAATTTCTACCAAGAACTATACTCGCAACCTGAAGAAACAAATACTAAAGATATTAAAAAATTTCTAGGCACATTGGACTTGCCATCAATAGGAAATCAACAAAATGAAAAGCTAACAGCAGAAATAACAACACAAGAGATCAGAGATGTGATTAAGTCACTTAAAAACGGTAAATCACCAGGTAGTGATGGATACCCATCTGAGTTTTATAAACTGTTTATAGAAGAACTCACGCCACAGCTCCTAAAGTCATTTAATTGGACGTTGAACAACAACAAAATACCTCCATCATGGAACGAAGCTATCATTTCAGTTATTTTAAAGCCAGGGAAAGATAAAGAACAATGCAGAAACTATAGACCAATCTCTTTATTAAATGTGGATTATAAAATATATACAACAATTATATGTAAACGAATAAAGACATTCTTGACGGAATTGATAGAAGATGATCAAACTGGTTTCATAGAGGGACGCCAAACACATGACAATATCAGGAGAACAATACATATAATTAACCAAATACATAAAGAAAAGAAAAGCGCAGTAATAATGAGTTTAGACGCAGAAAAAGCATTTGACAGGGTTAACTGGAAATTCCTATATAGTGTACTGGAGCGCTTTGGATTTAACGAAAAATCAGTACAATGCATAAGGACGCTATATCAAGAACCTGTGGCAAGAATCAAGATAAACGGTAGCTTAACAGACAAAGTAAATATACAAAGATCAACTAGGCAGGGATGCTGCTTATCGCCCACCTTGTTTGCTCTGTTCATAGAACCATTGGCTCAAGCGATACAACAAAATAAGAAATTAAAAGGTGTAACAATAAAGGGGGCGGAACACAAGATTGGGCTATTTGCAGACGATATTATAGTTTACCTTGAACAACCAGATGAATCAATAATGGAAATGATGAACTTGATAGAAAATTTTGGAAAATTATCAGGATACAAGATAAACATAACAAAAACACAAATACTGACATTCCACTATAACCCTCTAAACCAGATAACTGATAAGATCAAACTAAACTGGAAACAAAAAGAAATAAAATACCTTGGAGTGAACATACCTAAAGACCTAAGCGAAATATATAAAGCAAACTATGATAGGTTGGAACAAGAAATAAAAAAAGATATTGATAGATGGTCAATCTTAAATATGGATCTGAATTCAAAAATTGAGACAGTCAAAATCAGCATACAACCTAGATTACTTTACCTCTTCCAGGCTATACCAACAGAGATTCCAGATGCCCAATTCTCAAAGTGGGACAGGATGATATCGAGATTTGTTTGGGGAGGTAAAAAACCAAGAGTGAAATATAAAACTCTCCAATTACCAAAAGAGAAAGGAGGCATGGGCCTACCGAGTCTAAAGGAATATTACTACTCAGCACAAATAAGATATATCATATGTTGGTGCGACGAGGGATATGAGGCAAAATGGAAAGAAATGGAAAAGGAAATTGAGGGACTCCCAGTACAAAGCATAATAGGAGATAAAGATGCATATAAGCAAATCAAACAAATAGACCCAATCACTAAATTTACTTTAGAACTGTGGTATAAAATAGTACAAAAATATAATATAAAGGAAGACATAAAACTATTGAAATGGGTAGCATTTGACAGTCAGTTTGAACCGGCAAAACAAGATAGGGGATACAAAAATCTGGTGAACAAGGGAATCACAGCATGGGGCAATATCGGAAAAAAAGATCTCGGGAGCTTTGTAAACATCAGGAGAAAATTTAAACTAGAAAGATCGGAATTTTTCAGATATCTGCAGATGAGAGATTATTATATGAAGAAGATTAGGCATAACCTCCAAACAGATGTGAGCGAGATTATACAACTCATTTTAAGCTCATATACAGGAAATAAAATAAGAATTATTTCAAAGCTATATCAGAAACTTATGACAAACAATCATACAAGTAACTATATAAAGGAGAAATGGGAGAAAGAGCTCAATTTAAACATAACAGAAGAAAGCTGGCAGGAAATATGGAAAACACAACACACATCAACAAATTCAAGGACATGGAGGGAATTTGGATGGAAAAACCTGATTCGCTTTTTCATTACACCACAGATTCAAGGAAAATATACAAATACCCAACCTTTATGCTGGAGGGGATGTGGGGCTCAAAATGCAGACCACTCACATATGTTTTGGAAATGCTGCAAAATATCATCATTCTGGAAATCTATACATGTGACAATACAGAGGATATTAGGATATAATATACCAATGAACTGTAACCTGATGTACTTATGTGATCTTAAAAGAGACAATGTTATACAGGCTGAGGACAGATATCTAGTTAAAATCTTGTTGATTGCATGTAAAAAAACTATCACAAAAAAATGGCGATCAGAAGTTCTTCCTGACCAAGAACAATGGACTGACATTGTTGAGGACATACGTATGATGGAAAAACTAACATATCGACAAAGAATGCAAGAAGGACTATGGGAAAAAAAATGGCGGAAATGGACACACTACAAAGTGCAACAACGAGGCAGAAATTGAAAGAATAACCAAAGACACTGAAAAAACCAGAAGAATTAAGAGATGGAAATTAAAAACTTGATGCTCCAACATTTGTCCCCCCCCCTTTTTTTCTTTTTCTTTTTTTTTCTTTTTCCCTACCCTAACCCCTTTGTTTTTTAAATGTAGAATGTGATCTGAATGCATTATATATGATGAAAAATGAATAAAAATCTAAGTTACAAAAAAAAAAAAAACATGCCTTCAAAATAAGATATACCACAAACACAAATATAAAGTGCATGAAAAATACAACTCACCACAACACTGCGAGCCCTGAACTTGTTTCTCTGCAACGAGACGGTCCCGTCTAGGGGTAATGGGAGACAATGACACCCAAAGTGTGTCGCTTATGTCCAGTCTACTTCATAATTTTTTTTTGGTTGCTGTCACAGCAGAAAACCCCACTTCACACAGATATGACGTCAGAAATGGCAACAGGGTTTTCAGTGCTGTTGTGGTGATCTCAGGGTATTCAGCCATGACTTTAATCTAGAACACCGGCAGAGCTGTTGTCTCGAACATATTTTTAAGGCCGCCATCATTTGCGATCTCCAGCAGTTGATTTTCTTCTTGCACAGACATGTTGGCGTCACCTGGTTTGTTGAGAAATGGGTCGCACATCCATTCTTTGGCAGTTCGTGTATTTTTTGTTGTTGGGAAGTAGTGCTCGAACTCTTTTAAAAGCAAAGACAGATGATCGTGCACCAGCTGGGAGAATGAAGGCTCGGACTCAGTCTCTTCCAAAATCCCCGCTAAAGTTTGAAACATGTCAAATATGCCTCCATTCACGCCCCGTCCCCACAAACCCAATTTGACTATAAATGCAGCTACTTTATCTGCCAACTTGAAGACAGTTATCATTTTCCCCTGCAGTGACAGATTGAGTTCATTGAGCAGGCTGAATATGTCGCACAAGTAAGCTAGTTTTGCGGCTCGTTCCCCGTAATTGAAATGTGCTGCCAGCGGTGACTTTTTTTCTGAGAGAAATCTCTGCAGCGGCTCTCGTAATGTCTGCCGTCCAGCAACAGCCTTTAATTTTAGCGGTAACGTATCACGTCACCGAGACAAGCGTCTTGACGTGCGTCAAGAGTGAGCCATAGACGGATGTAATGGAGAGAATCCGGTAATTTTTCAAAATAAAACATTCAGACTCTGATAATAAATAAAACGGACGTAATGTAAGTTATTTATTTTTTCTGTGCGGCCCGGTGCCAAATGACCCAGAACTACCACCAAGCAACAACACGGTATTTCAGTGCAAGGAGTCAGATTGTGGAACACTTTTGGACCTGAATTAAAATCATGTACAACGCTTGGACAATTCAAACAAAAACTTGTGGGACACATATGTGGGTTTCATATGCACAAATGTATATCACCTTATGCTTCATATGTATATCACTGTATGCTTACTGTATGCTCCACGTCTCAGATGAACAAAGGACTGAGCCTCCTCGGAGATAACAGGAGGATGTGAAATGTGGTACATTTACAAAAGAATGTTTCTAATTTACATGGACAAAGGATGTGATAAATTGATGTGTGTTGACCATTTTTTTAAAAGACAGCTGTGAGGAGGAACTAAGCAGTGATGTTTGGAGGTGTTAAATCCTGCAGATCTGCATTAATCAGCAGGGAAAAGGAGAAGAAGAGGAATAGGTGATCCCCAGCAGCAGAAATAATCCAGTTAACCCAGGAAGAGTAAACACATGACACCCCATGACACCCAACAGATCCCCCTCCCCATGACATCAGTGGGAACAGCTGGGCCAAACTTCACACCTCTGTCGATTTACATGTTCGCTTCTGAGGACAATTCAAACAGAGCTGCTGCTGAGATGGAAACCAAAGGGTTAAAGGGTGACGTGGCTTTATCAGCAACACTGATCTCCCCCACCCCCAACTGACCTGCTGGCCAGGAACTAACAGCCCCTCAGGCCTGTTAACACAATTTTAACAACAAAAGGAAATGCAAAAGAACAAAGATTCCCTTTGATTTAACAGGATAACAGCGTGAATTTTCTGGTCTGCGAATGAACAGAGCAGCCATGAGTGTTTCACGGAGTCACTTATTGAATTAGAGTGGTTAATCTAAGTCACAATTTTAGGAAACATAAACTTCAGGGGAAACTTAAACCCATGACACATTGTTTTAAATTTTGCTGATTTTTTCTTTTTTTCCGCTTCTCTTCCAGTCCTTAGGGCCACTTTCTGATTGCTTTGAGTTTTTAAAACATCATTTTAAGAATAATGTTAACTGTGGAACATTATTCTTACTGTGTACATATGTATATCACTGTATGCTTACTGTATGCTCCACGTCTCAGATGAACAAAGGACTGAGCCTCCTCGGAGATAACAGGAGGATGTGAAATGTGGTCTTTGGTATGCAAAGAGATGGCCGTGGGGGATTTCCTGGCTGCCAGTGACTTTGGGTGGAGTTGATAAGATCTGAAAGGGATGCATTGTTACTTGGGATTAAATGCATTGTGACTGGAGCTTTGAAGCTCCTGGGGTATAAAAAGGGATGAAGGTCTGGGTTTCTTCCTCTTTCTGTATTGCTGATGTTGGAGAATGTGAATAAACCTGACTCTTGAGATAAACTCTGCCTCGTCCTTTCACATTTCCACACTGGTGACCCTAAGACGATGAGTGAAAGAAATTCCCCCGAACCAGCCAGATCAGGAGCTCCCAGCCAGGCGTATGCCGCTACCGTCCAGCTACCGGACTTTTGGCGAGACAACCCGTGCTCCTGGTTCCTCTTGGTCGAAGCACAGTTCGCCCTCCAGGGGATAACGGTAGATGAGACAAAATTCTACCATGTAATTGCCAAGCTCGACAACCGCACAGCTCGGCATGTGCAGAGCCTTTTGGAGAAGCCACCGGCCGACGACAAATACGACGTGTTGAAGGCTGCGCTCATCCAGTGCTTCACTCTCTCAGTCCAGGAGAGAGCGGAGAGACTCCTGGCTCTGAACGACTTGAGAGATGGCACGCCCGTTGACCTGATGGAGGACATGCTGAGGTTGAGGGGCTCAGATGGCGACGACTTCCTCGTCACCAACATTTTCCTGAGAACCCTACCGTCGGCCACGAGAGCGACCCTGGCCGGTTCGCCATTGTTGGCCCAGCAGGACCTCCGCGCGCTGGCCCAGGAGGCGCACCGGATTCTCAACGCCAGCAAACAGCGCGCGGCCACTGCAGCCGCGACGGTGTGCGGCATGACGGCCGGAGACGGCGAGGGGCCAGAGACGGCGGTAGCAGACCCATCGACGACAGCGGCGGCGGGGGCCAAGGATCACGGAGGAGACACCCTCTGTTTCTACCATCGCCGCTTTGCAGATAAGGCACGCAAATGTATACCACCGTGCCATTTCAAGCGCTCGGGAAACGCCAAGACCGGGGGTCGGTAGCAGCTGCGGCCCTCGGGGAGGAGAACAAGCTGCTCTATTTGAAGGATGTGCGCTCGGGGAGGCATTTCCTCGTGGACACAGGCTCCCAGTTGAGTTTCATCACACCTTCCTCCGCAGACCGGCTGGCGCTTTCCAGTGGTCCCAGGGTGTCAGCAGCGAACGGCTCGGTGATTAAGACCTTTGGTGAGACGACTCTGCTTCTGTCCCTACACGGCCGCACATTTGAGTGGACTTTCGTCATAGCTGCAGTGAATTTCAATATGTTAGGGGCTGATTTTCTGTGCTCACATGGTTTGTTGGTTGATCTTGCTAACAGGCGCCTGGTTAATGCACTCTCTTTTAATTCCATTCCCTGTACAGCTCGAGTGGCCCCACCAACAGCACAAGCCAACGTCACAGCTGCAAGTGGTAAGTTCCACACACTGCTCACTCAGTTCCCAGCACTCACGGTCCCAACATTTTCAGCGACCATGGCTAAACACGGGGTGGAACATTTTATTACTACCACCGGACCGCCCGTTTTTGCAAAAGCCCGGCGCTTGGATTCAGCTAAACTGACCATAGTGCGCGAGGAGTTCGCCAACCTGGAAAAGTTGGGCATCATCAGGCGTTCGAAAAGCCCATGGGCTTCACCGCTTCACATGGTCCCGAAAGCTGATAGCTCGTGGCGACCTTGCGGAGATTTCCGCAGGTTGAACAATGCTACAGCGCACGACCGCTACCCAATCCCGCATATCCAAGATTTTTCAGTTCATTTGGCGGGGGCGCACGTTTTTTCTAAGATAGACTTGGTACGCGGTTACCACCAGGTCCCAGTACGCGCTGAGGACATACCCAAAACAGCGGTAATAACTCAGTTTGGTCTATTCGAGTTTTTGCGCATGCCGTTTGGGCTTAAAGGCGCGGTGCAGACGTTCCAACGCATGATGGACGCGGTGTTGTGCGATCTCCCCTTCGTGTTCGTCTACCTGGACGATATTTTGGTAGCCAGCGCGTCCGAAGACGAACACGAAAACCACCTCACGGCAGTTTTCCGGAGGTTGGGAGAGCACGGGTTAATAATCAACCCAGCGAAGTGTCAGTTCGGGGTGACGCAGATTGATTTTTTGGGGCATCGCATCTCTCCAGAAAGAGCGGTTCCTCTGCCTGACAAAGTGCGCGCGGTAACAAATTTTCCCCAGCCACAAACAGTCAAAGCGTTACAGGAGTTTTTGGGAATGGTGAATTTTTATAACCGTTTCCTCCCCCGCGCAGCGCAGCTCATGCAACCATTATATGCCGCACTAAAAAAACCAAAAACCCACAAATAAAATCGAATGGTCTCCGGAGCGAGAGCGAGCATTCTCGGAAGTCAAAACAGCCCTGGCAAACGCTGCATTGTTAGCACATCCAGACCCAACGGCCCACATAGCGCTCACTACTGACGCGTCAGATGTGGCCATAGGGGCGGTCGTGGAGCAGCATGTAGCCAGGGCTTGGCAACCGCTCGCCTTTTTCAATAGGACCTTGCGCGATAGTGAACGAAAATACAGCGCATTCGACAGGGAGTTGTTAGCTCTCCACTTGGCCATTCGCCACTTCCAGTTCTGGCTGGAGGGACGCCGTTTCACCGCGTTCGTTGATCACAAGCCGCTGACTTTCGCGATGGCCAAGGTTTCAGAACCGTGGTCAGGCCGGCAGCAGAGACAGCTGGCTGAGATCTCAGAGTTTACTACCGATATCCAGCATGTGGCGGGTAAACTTAGTGGCAGACTGCCTCTCACGCACCGTGGCGGCTCCAGTCCGCGTGGGGGTAGATTATGCAGCCATGGCCACGGATCAGGTTAGCGACGCGGACGTGCACGCGCTCCAGTCTGGACCAACAGGGTTAAGACTGGAGAACAGGGTGCTGCAAGACGGTATGCCCCCCCTAATCTGCGATGTCTCCACTGGGCGACCGCTTCCGGTGGCACCCGCCGCGTGGCGCCACTGCGTTTTTGACTCGATTCATTCTCTGGCGCACCCGGGAGGGCACGCGTCGGTCAAAATGGTGGGAGAGAAATTTGTATGGCCGAGCCTGCGCAAACAAGTTAGGGAGTGGGCAGCAGCCTGCATGGCCTGTCAACGAGCCAAGGTACACAGGCACACGAGAGCTCCTTTGGAGCCGTTTCACATCCTGGCTAAGAGGTTCGATCATGTTCACGTGGACCTCGTAGGCCCCCTTCCGCCATCACAGGGGTGCACACACCTTCTGACAATGGTAGACCGCACCATGCGCTGGCCGGAAGTGGTCCCACTTGAGTCAACCACAGCCGAGGAGGTGGCGCGCGCGTTTTTAACAGCATGGGTAGCGCGTTTTGGAGTCCCGTCGGACGTTACGTCTGACAGAGGCCCTCAATTTGTTTCAGAACTTTGGTCAGCAATGGCCCGCAGCCTGGGGATAACGATCCACCGCACAACCGCGTAAGTCCGCAGGCTAACGGGTTATGCGAACGTTTTCACAGGTCATTGAAAGCGGCTCTCAGAGCGTCGCTTACGGATGCAAATTGGGTGGACAGGCTACCATGGGTTTTATTGGGGTTGCGTTCTGCACCTAAAGAGGATTTAGAAGCCTCCCCGGCGGAGCTAGTTTTTGCGCAGCCACTTCGGCTGCCCGGGGAGTTTCTCCCAGATAACCCTGCACCAGATAGCTCCCTGTCTCAGCTGTTGCAGCGTGGCACGGAATCAGGCGCACTGCCTGGCCCCGTTCACCATAGTTTTCCGCGCGTTTTTATACCTAAGGCTTTAAAAAACGCGGAGTTTGTTTTTGTCAGACACGATGCCCATTGCCCGCCGCTACGACCACCTTATGATGGGCCATTTAGAGTGCTGGAAACAGGGGACAAGCATTTTTTGCTAGATTTGGGGGGCAGGAAGGAGAAGATTGGCATTAACAGGCTCAAACCCGCTTTTGTGGTGGCAGACGACGATGTGCTGTTGGCCAGGGCTCCTTGGCGCGGCAGACCCCCTAGAGAACATCCCCCAGAACACCCACAGGGATTGACTAACAATTCTCACCCTCAGACAGCAGCCCCCCAGCAGGATGGCGCCACGGAAGCGTTGAATTCGGCTTACAGCAGATACGGGAGGAGACTGAGGCCCAAGCAACACATGGGCTGATGTGTAATGATTTTATCATGACAGGCTGACTGTTATTCCGTTGTTACATCTTAGACGTTTGGGGGGGTCATGTGGGACACATATGTGGGTTTCATATGCACAAATGTATATCACCTTATGCTTCATATGTATATCACTGTATGCTTACTGTATGCTCCACGTCTCAAATGAACAAAGGACTGAGCCTCCTCGGAGGTAACAGGAGGATGTGAAATGTGGTCTTTGGTATGCAAAGAGATGGCCGTGGGGGATTTCCTGGCTGCCAGTGACTTTGGGTGGAGTTGATAAGATCTGAAAGGGATGCATTGTTACTTGGGATTAAATGCATTGTGACTGGAGCTTTGAAGCTCCTGGGGTATAAAAAGGGATGAAGGTCTGGGTTTCTTCCGCTTTCTGTATTGCTGATGTTGGAGAATGTGAATAAACCTGACTCGTGAGATAAACTCTGCTTTGTCCTTTCACATTTCCACAAACTAAAGGAAGAAATACTCCAAACATATGTACAAGATGACATGTAAAATCACATAAGGATTGTCATATTCAGTCTGTGTTGTGTTGTTGCTTAGTTGTTTTTTTTTTTTGTCACGTTTTGTCTTAGCTTTGCTCTGAATTGTAATCGCTCTTGTTTTGTTTTTCTTTTGGATTCTTGGATGGAATATGGGTGGACAATGTAAGCTGTGGCTTCAGCCATCACCCATTTCGGATAACTTATGTTGACCTGCATAATCAGAGGAGTTATTGTTTGATTTGACCTTGTTGGATTTTTTTCCCCCTTTGTTATATTGTTCTGTTTCTTTTTTTTTTTAATCTTTACTTTTAATCTATCCAAAATAAAGATTCATTCATCCATCATAATGAAGCACAGTGTGAAGAGGGCTAGGGTCTACATGCTTATTGAAATTTAGTCGCTTTCATCACCCTGTGAATAGAGAGTAGAGCAATGATGTTGAAATGCCAGAATCTGCAAAATAATTTGCAACTACTTATGAGAAGTGAAAAACAGGATATAAGCAGAGTGGAAAAACCTAACTGCCCTGGGCCGTTTTACCTGATAAGCCCTTGTCAGAGTCAGGCTCTCTTTTGACCTCACAGCTTTTCAGGATGTAGTAAAGCTTGGTTTTACAGTTGGAAATTTCTGAAAATTAGCCCAGGCCTTAACAGAATTTTTACTGTAACATCGGGGGCTGTGTTAAGGGGGGGCGGGGATTTCCCCGGCATGCTTTACCAGCAGAGGACGTTATTTTCGTGTGTGCTTAAATGTTATGACTGAGTTATTATACTTCTGTGTCATTATAACTGCGTTATAATGACCCAGCAGTGTTATAGGCAGGATTAGGGCAAGCTGTATCATGTGTTGTGTAACCATGATTGAAACGGCGGTCTGGGAGAATGACCTCCCCTCCTGTCTGTGCTCAGGGTGTGTTTGAATAAAGCCTGTTGTGTCGCAGCCATCAGCTCCCTTTCTTTGTGTGAACCTCGCCTACGTCACAGTACTTCATAGACTCATGGTAGTAGTTTTGCATGTCTTCGAAACTTATACTTAATAAGATTGGTCTCATATTTCAACTGTTTCAAGAATGTCTTGTCATTCTTCAAACTTTAGTCACAATACACTAACAGCAAAGCTTCTAGTATGTTTCATTTAAACCTTCTGTCCCTGCATACTACAAAACAGAGTGAAATTGTTCTATAGTAGATGTTTAGCAACCTTCTAACTGACTGAAGGAAACAGAGGCTGTGGTTTTGATTCTACGGAAGGCAGAGGAACTTAGATGAAAAAATCCTGGCCCAGGGTCCTTCAGCTGTGTCATCCGTGGGTGGTACGTGAAGAAGCTGTGGGACATGAAGTAAGTATCACAGTTTAGTTATACATCAGTGTGGAAAGATGAAGCTCCTGCTGAGCAGTCTGCTCTTGGCTTCTCTCTGTACCCTCTCATCTTGGAGTGAGTAGAAATACATTTCAGATTTTTAAGTTAGCTGAGTTGTTCTGCAGATGCATCACATGGTTGAAGTAATTACTCTAAAGGTTGATTTTCCTTATTTATGAATTACTGCTAATTCTATTGTAATAGGGCTGACTGAATGTATGTAATGATGCTTTGGTTTTATCAGATCTGTCTTTATATGCCAGTCTTTAGACAGGACTTAAAATGATACCCTGATGTCCATCTGTCCATCTGAGTTTGTCTGACTAACTTCTCCCATAGTTTTCAAGCTAAGATGCTTTTATTTCACGCAGTGTTTGTACATGTATTGAAGATATTACTAGGATTTTGATTTTGGATCATTTTTCCCAAAATAACAGGTTTTAGAACTTTGTATTTTTTTTCAAATTAAATTTTATTAGCGGGTACATGGTTTGTCTGGCTAATGCTTCCTACAGTTTTCAAGCTAGGACATTTCCATTTCCCACAATGTTTGTAGATGTACTGAAGATGTGCAAAGTGTTGGGGGTTAAATGATTTTCTCCAAAAACAAGTTGCAAATTTACAAGAAAAAGTCACAACCCAAGATGTTTTGCTGTTTTAGATCATTGGTCTGCAACTTAATGAGGCTCTGGAATCATATAAGATAAGATAAGATAAGATAAGCCTTTATTAGTCCCACAACGGGGAAATTCCAGGATTGCAACAGCACAGGGATAGCAACACTCAGAGCAACAATCAGAAGGCAAGAAAAAAAAAACAAAACAAAAAAACAAGCAAGCAAGAGCAGCTAATATACATATGTACATATTACTATAAAATATATATATACACATATGCAGCTTTTTTGTCCATAACAAGCGTCTCCTTGTGGTGATAAAAACTGACAAAAAGCTACAAATCATGAGGAAAATTCACTCCTTTGGGAGAAAATTTGCACATTTCTAAAAATAAAATCCCATTTTTCTGAAGAAAAAAATTGCAAATTTACAAGAAAAAAGTCACAAATTTAAGAGAAAAGTTGCAAATTTGCAAGAAAAAAACTCAATCTGAGTCTCATATTAATGAGAAGAGCCACAAATTTGCATGAAAAGCATGTTTTTTACCCGTCAGGCTCTAAAGCAGAGGTCTGATAATTCAGTCCTCCCCAGCGGAGGTCTGAACTGGAGGTGGGAATCTTCAGGCCCCATGATTCGATTATGATTCAGGGTCTCCAATGTGATTCTAAAATTATTCTTGATGGATCTTTTTTTTCTAGTCAGGATTTTTTTCCTCTCACTGGGTGACAACTTGATACTTAAAAGTGTTTGGAGTGACGCATGAATTTACTTCCAACATTTTTTAATAAAACAAATGGAGAGAAATGTGGCGGGTCACATGGACAAATTTATCTTAAGTACTGTATGTGTTTTTAAAAACTGTCATCTTTTCATGGGCAGTCTTTCAGAAGTCCACAGTTGTCTGCACGCAGGCCAGTATCATTTGCTTTTACGTATTTTATTAAGATGTTTTAACTGCTTCTAGCTCTGTATTAATTTTTTAAACATTCATTCATTCATCTTCTTCTGCTTAATCCTTTTCGGGTCGTGGGGGGCTGGAGCCTATCCCAGCATCTTTGGGCGAGAGGCAGGGCACACCCTGGACAGATCGCCAGTCCATCGCAGGGCCAACACAGAGAGACAGACAACCATTCACTCTCACAGTCATACCTAAGGACAATTTAGAATCCCCAGTTTGATGCCAATTAATCTAACTTGCATGTTTTTGGCATGTGGGAGGAAACTGGAGAAATCCCAGAGTAAACCCATGCAGACACGGGGAGAACATGCAAACTCCACACAGATCACTGTTGGTCGGGGGCTGGGATCGAACCCAGGATCCCCTGGCCAAGGGTGAGTTGCTGTGCTGCCGCAGTGCTAACAACTCCGCCACTGCACCGCCCAATACCGTGTCATCTGCATGCATTTGTATATGAATGTTTCTTCATGCATTTGGTAGATCATTTATGTATAGGGAGAACAATATTGGTCAAAGTATGCAGTCTTGTGGGACACTCATTTGACATTTCAAATATAGCAATTTGACACTGTTGACCATTACACATTGCTGTCTGTCGGTTAAATAGGATTTCATCCATTTGATAGCATGTTCTGAAAAGTTAAACTGAGTAAGTTTGGTTAAAAGGATGTTGTGGCCAACGGTGTCAGGCGCCTTCTTCAGATCTAAAAACACAGCACGTACACAATTGCACTAATCTATGAAAGACTTAGTTTTCCCTTTCAAATAAACATTAAAAGCAAATTTACTAGCAACGACTTTGTTATTTTGATCAGTTGTCATTTTCTGTAAATAAATGTACTGAATGTTGGCATTTTTGAGCTGGAATTTAGGCATGTTGTTTTCAGTAGATTAAAGAATAAAACGAAATTGTTAATTTTACTTAAACACAAAAACTAGATAAAGTGATAATTTTGCAGTGGTCTCTTTGGTCTCTTAACTTTTTCCAGAGCTGGCTATGTCAGCTAAAAAGATATAAATCAGGTGTCAGCATCCTCCATCCATCCATCGATTTTCTACTGCTTTTCTGGAGGTCTGGGTCACGGAGGCAGCAGTTCAAGCATTGAAGCCCAGACTTCCCTCTCCCCGGCCACCTGCTCCAGCTCTTCAGAGAGGATACCAAGGCATTCCCAGGCCAGCTGGGAGATGTAGTCTCTCCGGCATGTCCTGGGTCTGCCCCGGGGTCCTCTCCCAGTGGGATGTGCCTGAAACACCTCAAGTGGGAGGCATCCAGGAGACATCCTGATCAGATGCCCATACTACTTCAATTGGCTCCTTTCAATGTGGACGAGCAGTGGTTCAGCTCTGCACCTCTCCCGGATGACTGAGCTCCTCACCCTGTCTCTAAAAGCTGGTCATGGGTGGAGGGCCAGACTAAGAGTGAGCCAACACTCTTGGCTGCACGGTGGCGCAGTGGTTTAGCACTGTGGCAGCACAGTTTTACCCTTGGCCGGGGGATCGCGGGGATCATGAGGTCGTGGGTTCGATCCCAGCCCCCGACCAACAGTGAGCTGTGTGGAGTTTGCATGTTCTCCCCGTGTTGCGTGGGTTTACTCCGGGATTTCTCCGGTTTCCTCCCGCATACCAAAAAACATGTAGGTTTAGGGCGCTCGCGCACGCAGCGACCAGCAGCCGGTGGCTTGTCACCAGACTGCAAACCAAATCTACCTACGGGTACAAATAAGTAACAAAAAAAAAACAAACAAAAAAAAAAAACAGACTCATGATAAATGTAAAATCAAGGATTCAGTGTACCCCACCCGGTATGGAGTTACCAGGGTCCCGCCCTGGAGCCAGGGCCAGGGAAGGAGCTCGATGGTGAGCATCTGGTGGCCGAGTTTCTGCCCATGGGACCTGGCCGGGCTCAGCCTAAAGGGCTTACATGGGTCTGTCCTCCAGTGGCACCTGCAGGAGGGACCATGGGGTCCGGTGCTATATGGATCAGGTGGTGGGCTGTAAGATTTTGCTTTAAATGTCTGCAGTTTGTGTTTTCCTGTGAAACTTTACATTTTTAGGATTTAAATTGTAGATTTTAGAATTTTATTTTATTTTTTTTTTTATTTAAGTTTTTGTAAAGGGTATACAGGTCGTTACAGCAATGCAGTGTTTACATTTTCATCACATGTTCCCTTATTTTCTGATATCTGACAACATTGGAAGATTAATTCTTACAACACCCCTTTTTTTTTTTTAAAGTGAAAGAAAAAGTGAAATTAAAGAGAAAAAAAAACAAGAAACAAATAACAAAAAAAAAACAACAAACCAGTAAAAAACAAACAAAAAGAAAAAGTAAGTAAATAAAGATAAAAGAGCATCTGAGTAGTGTTGGAACAAAGAGCGGAACCATTATTGAAATGGTATTTGTCAAAGATTAGATCTAATGGAAGACACATATGCAGTCCAGGGTTGCCAAAAGTTCATGAACACATCCATGTCCTGTCTCAGTGCGAATGTCAACTTTTCCATCGAGTAAATGTCTTGGATCACGTTAGTCCAATCTTCAGGTGTAGGACAGTCCTTCAACATCCATTTTTTAGTTAGAGCTTTTTTGCTTGCCAATATTAAAACATTGAATAAGTATTTTTCTCCTCGTCTTTCCAGTGAGTCCGGTAGTAAACCCAAATACAAAGTTACAAAAGAAAAGGGAACTGTAATTTTGAATATTTTCCCCAATATTGTCTGTACCTTGGTCCAATATTGGTGGATAACTGGGCATGACCAAAACACATGAAAATGATTTGCAGTCTTTTCACCACACAAGCGCCAACAGTTCAATCCCTTATGGGTAAATTTGTTTTGTGCAGGTGTTCTGAAAAATCTTGCCAAGTTTTTCCATCCAAATTCTCTCCACTGCAGGGATGAGGTACTTTTCCATTGCTGTTTATTTAGCTTTTCCCATATTTCCAGTTGTAAAGTGAAATTCCCCTCTTTTTCCCATCTCTCTTTTATATAAGATGTGTTGTCTCCTTTTAAGTCTTGAAGACCTTGGTATATTTTAGAAATGTATCTAATCCCTGAGATCCCTTTATATGCCATTAAGAAGACCTTCAGAACACCTGACTGGGCCCTTTCCAAAACCTCCTTTTTAAGTATATTGTTTATGTGGTGTCTAAGCTGGAAGAACCTGTAAAGGTCTTGATTTATTAGGCCTTGTTTTTTCAAATCTTCAAAACTTCTTAAGATTTGCCCTTTAAAAAAATCGTAATATTTTATCAGCCCTTTCTCCTTCCACTTTTTAAATCTGGAGTCTGTTTTATTAGGAGTAAAGTCCTGATCATAGGCAATCCATTGCAGAAGTCGATAGGGCTCTTTAGTTTGATTCTCTCTGACTATCTTAAACCAAATTTTTAGCGGGGTCTCTATCCACGGGTTAGTGTTATTCAAAAGCTTAGGTAAGACATTGTTCCCTATTATCGCCTGTAGGGGGATGTCACTTGTTATTTGGCATTCGATCTCCTTCCATTGTGCAGTGTAGACTGGGTTACATATCTCTACTAAAGTTTTAATTTGTGCGGCTTTAAAGTAGTCCCTGATATTTGGCAGCGCGAGCCCACCTTTATCTTTGTTTAGCTGTAGGGTTCTATATCTGATTCTAGGTCTCTTGCCCTGCCATATGAATCTTGAGATCCTTCTGTCCAGCTCCTGCCATGTTTTTTTGGGAGGTTCTACCGGTATTGTTTGGAAAAGGTATAGAAGACGTGGAAGTATATTCATTTTGACTGCTTCAATTCTTTGTGCAGTACCCAAGAATGGTATCATATTCCATCTTGCTAGGTCAGATTTTATTTTTGTCACCAGTGGATCATAGTTTAGTGATATAATTTTGTTGAGTTGTTTCGGGATATTGACCCCCAGATATTTCATAGATTCCGACTCCCAGTTAGTTTTGAGTTTGCTTAGTGAATAATGATTTGGGTCATAGTTGAATGTTAAAACTTGGGTTTTATGCATATTTAATTTGTACCCCGATAAATCTCCATACTCTGAAAAAACTGAGGTTAGTTCTGGTAAAGAAGTGTCCGGCTGCCCTAGGTATATTAAAATGTCATCAGCAAAGAGTGCTATTTTATGTTCCTTCTGACCAAGTGTAATACCTTGAATTTTTTGGTTTTGTCTTATCCATTGGCTCAGAGGTTCTATGAAGATTGCAAAGAGCAGTGGAGACAGGGGGCAGCCCTGATGACATCCTCTTTCCAGTTCAAAAGATGATGATAAATTACCGTTAATCCTTATTTTAGCTGTTGGTTTTTTATATAATGCCTGTATAGTTCTAATGAAGTTGTTATGAAAATTGAAACTGGATAGGATTCTATATAGAAAAGACCAGTCAACCGAATCGAATGCTTTTTCAGCATCTAATCCCAATATGACTGCATTTAAGTTATATTTTTTTATATGATGAATTATGTGTAAAGTGCGTCGAATGTTGTCTTGTGTCTGTCTTTGTCTTATAAAACCTGTTTGGTCTAAATGAATTAGGTCTGTCAGTATATTTTCTAACCTTTTGGCAAGGATAATGGTAAAAAGCTTATAGTCCTGATTTAGTACACTGATTGGTCTGTAGTTGGAGCACTCTAGTTTATCCTTTTCAGGTTTAGGTATAACTGCAATGACCCCTTCTCTCCAGGAGGGGGGATTTCCCCTGTGTGGAGGACATAATTAAATGTTTTCAGGAGGAGAGGAGATAGTTGCTGTTTAAAGGTTTTGTACCACTCTGCTGTATAGCCATCAGCTCCTGGGGATTTGTTAGCTTTAAGTTTCATAATTGCTTTTTCCAATTCTTTAGGATGTATTTCTGACAGTAGTGTTTTATTTTGTGACTCCGTAAGTTGGGGAAGGTTTAATGTGTTTAGGAATGCCTCGGATGCGTTTTTATGTTTTTTGTGGGAGTATAAGTTCTTATAGTAATTCTCGAAGTTTTTAAGAATATCCTGAATTCTGAATTTTATTTCCTTTGATACTGGGTCTCTGATTTTGTAGATTGCTCTTTCTGTTTGATGTTTCCTCAATTTATAGGCTAGCAATTTTGCCGATTTACTGCCTGCTTCATAGTATTTTTGTTTCAGAAATGTAAGTTTCTTCTGGATTTCTATTGTGTAGATCTCATTTATTTGGTTTTTAATTTCCTTAATCTTGAGCGAGTCAGTAGAATGAGTGTTGCCTTTGTGTTCTTTTTCTAGGTTCCTAAGTTCTGACTCTAATGTGGATAGTTTTTCTTGTCTTAGTTTCTTTTGGGTTGCCAGTTTTGCAATAATCTTTCCTCTTATTACAGCTTTACATGCATCCCACAGTATTAAAGGGGATACTTCTCCATTATCGTTATCTTCCAAATATCTGAGAATATCTGATTCCAATTCATCTTTCAATGGTCCTTTCAGGACATTTGAATTTAACCTCCAAGAAAATGTATTATTTGTGTATTTTTGGATATTTAAGTCCATGTAGATCGGACTGTGGTCGGAGAGATCCATCAGTCCTATTTTACATGTTTTTACTCTTCCAATGTCTCTATTAAACATAAAAAAATAGTCAATCCTTGAGTAAGATGAATGTGGAGTTGAGTAAAATGTATAGTCTTTTACACTGGGGTTGAGTTCCCTCCACACGTCACAGATTCCCAATTCTTTTAGTAGCATCCGAGTCTTCCTGTTTTGGGTGTTATTTTGATGTGGGGAATTACCAGAAGCATCCCAGTATGGATTCAGTCTAAGATTGAAGTCCCCACCACATATCACTAAACCTTGAGCTTTAGTTATCATTAGGTCGAATACATTTTTATAAAATTTCCAGTTAGCCCCTGGGGGAGCATACACATTCAGCAGGGTGATATCTTCTCCCTCTAGCCGCCCAGTTACCAAACTGTATCTCCCTTCTTTATCTTTGTGTTCTGATTTTTTTTCAAATGTAATTTTGGTTGATATCAATGTCGCTACTCCCCTCCTCCTCCCTGATTTATATGAAGATGAAGAGATCATTTTAAACCCTTGTCTACTGAGTTTATTGTGTTCCACGTCTGTTAGGTGGGTTTCTTGTAAAAGTATTATTCCTGCTTTGTCTTTTTTCATTTTGCCTAGAATCTTGGATCTTTTAACTGGATTCAGGATTCCTTTTACATTATATGAAATTATTTTGGTTACACCCTGTTTCTCCATTGTGTTGTTTTGTTTAGTATAACTGTGTGGTGGCCCTCTTTTGTGCTACTCAGAAACTGAAAGAACATTAAAAACAAGAAAAACATTAAGAACATAGTGTAAAAAACTTTAAAACAAAAAGCTGTCATAAGAACTTCCTGAGCTGAGGTCTTTTTAAAGACCCTGTAAGAGCCTTGATGGAGTGAAGGCTCTGAGGGAAATTCCTCAAACTCTGTTACGTGTTGAGGGCCCTCTCTTACCACTGAAAGTAGTCCCATGCTTTTAACGTGAGTTTCAGAACCCAATCCAAACTTGTAATGATTTTTTTTTTTCCTTTTATGCCTAAACCCTGTGAAATTGTGTGCACCCTCCCACCCCCATCACATCAAACATTCACGCAAAAACAGTATTTGTTAGTATGAGGAGAACATGTGGATTATTGTCACATTTCTATTTTAACAAGTTTTTTTTTTTTTATTACAAAGACTTATTTGTTTCAAATAATATGATTGTTCCATGAAATGTTTTACCACATGCTGAATATGCATCTCCTTTAATGTTTGTTACCTTGTATGAGGGGGGTTGGATGTGCGGATTGATTCAAGAGAAAAAAAAAAAAAAAAGGTCGCTATTCCAACCTGAAAACGGATAGTTTATCCGCGACGCTCTGGTGCTGGGTTTCCCGCTGCTGGTCCGTGGATTTTGAAGGTCTTTGTGTTGTCCATGTTTGCGCTTTGATCTTCTCACTCGGGTCTGCTGGGGGTTTAAATACCGTTACCGGGAGGCCTCTTTTCGCCATGTCAGCTGTTGCTTCTTCCGCCGAATTATAGAGACACGTTTCATCGCCGTAGAAGACCCTTAACTTCGCAGGAAATGGTGTCTGAAAGCGCAATTTCTTCTCTCTTAACACCTTTTTCGCGTCATTGTATTCCCTGCGCTTTTTAAGGACCTCCGGGGCGTAATCGTGTTCCACGTAGACTTTTCTCTCCTGGTGCATAAATCCTTTTTTCTGCCAGGCCAGTCTTACAACCTCTTGTTTTATTTTGAAATTGGAAAATCTTACCAACACCGAACGTGGGGGCGCTTCCGCCGCCGGCCTAGCGGCTAATGAACGATGTGCCTTTTCTATCTTCAAGTCGGTGGTTTGTGGAATATCCAATTTCTCTCTTAGTAAGGATTCCACGCATTCTGCCATTGAGTTAAAACCATTTTCGGTTCCTTCTATCAGACCATGAATTCTTATGTTGTCTCTTCTTTGTTTTCCTTCTTGGTCGGTTAGCTTAGCCTCTATAGCTGCTTGTCTTTTGCGTAGGTCTAGCACAGAATCTTCGAGCACTTTTATTCGATCCTCTGTTTCCAAGATTCGGTTCTCGGCCTGGTCCACTCTGCTGTTTGTCCTTTTCAATTCTTCTCTGAATTCCCGAAATTCGGCCGTAACATCTCGGCGAAATCGTCGTAGCTCCTCAAATAGTGATTTCAGGCTAACCCTTTTGTTAGCTATCACCAGTTCCTCGTCTTCTGAACGGAGATCTTCCAGTTCGGATTCTCCGGCCGATACGTGTCCTGGCCTGGAGAATTTCAGTTTCTTCTGTTTTCCTTTAGACATGATGATTTTGTCTTTTGATTTTCACTCCTCCAAAAATCCGTTAAGTTTGATTTTCAAGGTGTTATCCTGGATTGGGTCTGAGAACTTCAGTGTTAAGCTGCAGTCGCCATGGCGTCCAGACCGGAAGTCGTAGATTTTAGAATTTTAGAGCTATTTGTTTGGAGTAAGACACATTTGGTGTTCTCCTTTGTTGTTATGATTAAATTATACTCAGTTTAACTTTTCAGAACATGCTATCAAATGGATGAAATCCTATTTAACCGACAGACAGCAATGTGTAATGGTCAACAGTGTCAAATTGCCATATTTGAAATGTCAAATGAGTGTCCCACAAGACTCCATACTTTGACCAATATTGTTCTCCCTATACATAAATGATCTACCAAATGCATGAAGAAACATTCATATACAAATGCATGCAGATGACACGGTAATATTCACACCTGCAAAAAACACACAAGAAGCCGCCTGTTTTCTTACAACAGCATTGACCCAAATCCACTACTGGCTGAATAATTCATGTCTCCAACTAAACACTAAAAAAGCTGTTTTGATGTTCATCAAAACAATCCAATATTACAAATTCAAACATTTTCTTAAAAGGGGAGTTGCTGCAACTAGTCAAGGAATTTAAGTACCTCGGCGTGATTTTAGACTCCTCACTAACTTAAAAAAAAAACACATCAAAAAAATTCCAAACATAAATTCAATCTAAGAAATTTTAAACAAATTAGACCATCGCTGACAGTGAAGCCAAAATGTTTCTGCATGCAGTGATCTTCCATTACTGTTTTACCAACTGGTCACTCACTGGTGTAACCATAATCAAACCCATTGAATCCTATAACATATCATTATTGTCACATTTACAAGAAATACAATCTTCTGTCTTTTGAAAATGATAAAACTCTCAAATTTGCCCGTTCAATCTACAAAATATTAAATGGCTATGCACCCCCACCACCTGGGAGAATATGTTAAACTGAGAACTGTCACCGGTACAGCCATCACAGCAATTGCTAGAGGAGACTGTGAAGTCCCCCAGAGACGCACCACATTTGCTCAATCCATGCTATCAGTGAGGGGCACCAAGATCTGGAGTAACATACCACCTGAAATCACAGAACGTACCACTCTAAACACTTTAAAGACTCATTGTAAAAATAGCCTTTTAAACAACCAAAATTGTACCCATAACTGGTGGTTGCTCTGCAGCATACGCATATATAAATAAATAAATAAATAAATAAATATATATATATATATATATATATATATATATATATATATATATATATATATATATATATATATATATATATATATATGTACAGTGGGGTAAAAAAGTATTTAGTCAGCCACCAATTGTGCAAGTTCTCCCACTTAACCCCTTGCATTCCGGGCAATTTTCCTAAAAATGCCAAAAAATAACGTGCCCAAAGTAAATCGAAAGCTGTTCTTCAACCCTTTGCAGCATCTTCATGGGGTTTGTCTCATTTAAAAGAAAACACTTTGAATATTTTGGCAAAAAAAAACATAATCTCTCTACGTGCTCCGGCCATGAGTTACAGTCATCTAAACATACTGAACTTGAAGAAAAAAAATTTGGACACGGTGTTTTTTTGGATACAAATGCTTGCAAATAACACACAGCTGTCCAATCCGGCTGGAAAATGCAACAGAAATGTAGAACCAAGTGTTATCCAGCTGAGATCCAAATTTGGTAACAATACCACAAAAAATGAATATTTTACACAGCTTTGTTCTCAGGTAGTGCCCTGGCGTTTTGGAACTGTGCCACATTGTGCCGAATGGCACAGTTTGGAAAACGTCTGTAACTTTTGAATAATTCAATGTAGAATCTTCATTGTAGGCTCAAAGGAAAGGTCACACTCAGGGCTGTGTCTGTGTGTGTGTGGGGGGGTCACCCCCCCCCCCCCCGCTACCAAGGACGGAGTTCGGCCCTCGCTACATGACGGATTACACTCGTTGCATGTTTCCACAGCAACGCTGTCACAGCGGCTTCCCCTCCCTCGCTACTGTGTGTGTGTGTGGGGGGGGTTGTCCCCCCCCCCCGCTCGCTACAGAGGATGGACTTCGGCCATCGCTACACAACGGATTAGCCTCCTGTGGTGATGTGGGACAGCAGTGCAATCACCGCGGCTCCCCCCCCCCCCCGCTGCAGAAGAATAGCGGGGGTGGGGGGGCGTTCACAGCCTGTACACTGCGAGCAACCCCTTATATCGCGGCGCACGAACTTCAGACTTCGTGAACTGCACAGCTGTAATTTACCGATCGGTCAAAAGTCATTTTGGATTACAATTTTCAGGGATAGAGAATAATTTAGCTTATAACACCTTACCTCTTCACAGCAGCAGTGTCCTGGCCAACTTCTCTTCCTCATTGTCAGACGAACGCGACGCTGGTCCGCTCTGGTTCTGGTCTCGCGACTCGATCAAAACATAATTCCATTATTGCGGTTTTGTGCTTCCATGATTGTGGTTTTTGGCGAACGATTTTTCAAAACAAATAACAGTAGTAATTAAAAAAAGACTGGCGAAGGCGTGTGTGTCACTCAGCCTTCGTCGTCAGCCTCCGTCGGTCTATGACCATGGAAGAAATCATAACGTCTACTCTGCTGGAACCAATACAAAATAAGCACCGCCTGTGGCCGAACATGCCGATCCACGAATGGCACTCCCTGTCACACAGGTTGCATTTGTGGATGGTCTCCATGCTGCTGGGTCTGTGGGGCTCTTCCTGTGTCCTTTTTTGATCCGCTCCAGCAGCCAGTCTTCACCCAGCCTTAAAAAAAAACAGCTCGCGAACTT
Organism: Pholidichthys leucotaenia; assembly: GCA_020510985.1. NCBI lineage: Eukaryota > Metazoa > Chordata > Actinopteri > Cichliformes > Pholidichthyidae > Pholidichthys > Pholidichthys leucotaenia. Next base: position 229,882,182 of record CM035836.1, read on the forward strand.
CTCTGCGTCAATTGGCTCACTGCATTCAAAGCGTTGGGAGGCGGGTCCTCCTTCCTAGGTTTTCATTCATTGGCTCTTCATGGTTTCAGAAACCCAATTCAAGGCTCTTATTAGTCGAATGAGAGGACAATCAGATGAACTAATCTGTTCGCGGCTGTGTTTGCAGCTTTTTTTTTCAGTGGCGCTTGGAGGCCACACCACCTACATCACCACCATCAATATCCTTATCATGCGTCATGCGTCCGAGGGCGCACGAGTGCGCTCTCGTGCGCCCTCGTGCGCCCTAGGACGCAGAGACTTGCCCGCCTGCAGAACAACGGAGTGCAAGAGGTTAAAAGATGAGAGAGGTCTCCAATTTTCATCATAGGTATACCTCAACTATGAGGGACAAAATGAGAAAAAAAAATCCAGAAAATCACATTGAAGGATTTTTAATGAATTAATTGGTAAATTCCTCAGTAAAATAAGTATTTGGTCAATAACAAAAGTTCATCTCAATACTTTGTTATATACCCTTTGTTGGCAATGACAGAGGTCAAACTTTTTCTGTAAGTTTTCACAAGGTTTTCACACACTGTTGCTGGTATTTTGGCCCATTCCTCCATGCAGATCTCCTCTAGAGCAATGATGTTTTGGGGCTGTCGCTGGGCAACACAGACTTTCAACTCCCTCCAAAGATTTTCTATGGGGTTGAGATCTGGAGACTGGCTAGGCCACTCCAGGACCTTGAAATGCTTCTTACGAAGCCACTCCTTTGTTGCCCGAGCGGTGTGTTTGGGATCATTGTCATGCTGAAAGACCCAGCCACGTTTCATCTTCAATGTCCTTGCTGGTGGAAGGAGGTTGTCACTCAAAATCTCACGATACATGGCCCCATTCATTCTTTCCTTTACACGGATCAGTCATCCTGGTCCCTTTGCAGAAAAACAGCCCCAAAGTATGATGTTTCCACCCCCATGCTTCACAGTAGGTATGGTGTTCTTTCTCCTCCAAACATGACAACTTGAGTTTTTACCAAAAAGTTCTATTTTGGTTTCATCTGACCATATGACATTCTCCCAATCCTCTCCTGGATCATCCAAATGCTCTCTAGCAAACTTCAGATGGGCCTGGACATGTACTGGCTTAAGCACGGGGACACGTCTGGCACTGCAGGATTTGAGTCCCTGGCGGCGTAGTGTGTTTCTGATGTAGCCTTTGTTACTTTGGTCCCAGCTCTCTGCAGGTCATTCACTAGGTCCCCCCGTGTGGTTCTGGGATTTTTGCTCACCGTTCTCGTGATCATTTTGACCCCACGGGGTGAGATCTTGCATGGAGCCCCAGATCGAGGGAGGTTATCAGTGGTCTTGTATGTCTTCCATTTTCTAATAATTGCTCCCACAGTTGATTTCTTCACACCAAGCTGCTTACCTATTGCAGATTAATACAGGTAACGAGTGGAGGACAGAGGAGCCTCTTAAAGAAGTTGTTACAGGTCTGTGAGAGCCAGAAATCTTGTTTGTTTGTAGGTGACCAAATACTTATTTTACTGAGGAATTTACCAATTAATTCATTAAAAATCCTTCAATGTGATTTTCTGGATTTTTTTTTCTCATTTTGTCTCTCATAGTTGAGGTATACCTATGATAAAAATTGGAGACCTCTCTCATCTTTTAAGTGGGAGAACTTGCACAATTGGTGGCTGACTAAATACTTTTTTGCCCCACTGTATGTGTATATATATATATATATATATATATATATATATATATATATATATATACTGTATATATATATATATATATATATACTGTATATATATATATATATATATATATATATATATATATATATATATATATATATATATATATATGCCCGTGCATCACACACATACAGTATGCATACAGTATTGTGTTTTTAATTCTCTGATTTTATGCTATGTCATGTGATGCTTGTAATTCTGTAGTTTGTCTGTATTAAAATATTGCTAAACGAAACAACATGGTGTTTATCGAATGTCTGTCTTTTCATAGGCGTCTCATCGAGCGAACTTGCTGTGACCCAGACTCGTCATCTCTCTGTCAAAATGGGAGAGACAATAGACATCACCTGCTGCTGGTCAGGGAACATTACAAGAGCAAGAGTTTCCTGGATAAAAGATTACACAGTAATTCAGAAATCAATTCATTTCCAAAATGAAGACTCTTCAAACAGAAACTGTTCAACTCTGACTTTGGTAAACATCACACATTCCTACTCGGGCAGATACATCTGTGAGGTGTCTACAGAGATTCCAATAATGAATCAGGTTAATGGAAGTGGTACAGTCATCACAGTTGTGGACAAGGACAGCACAGGTGACAACACGGCACAAATTAGATGATAAAACATGCATATCTGAGGAGCATTACATTATAAGTTGTCAAATATCTTGTCTTTTCAATCATTATATAGATTTTCGCAGAGCTCCACACTTCCCTGTCATAATTCTGGCTGCAGTGGTTCCTCTGCTCCTCATAGATCTAGCCTGTTTCTGCATTCTCCAGAGAAAACGAGGTATGCTCAAAATGCAGAATTATTGTTCAAGTAAATGCAGATGGCCAATATCCAGGTCAAAATATCAATCTTACAGAAAACATTTTACTTATATTAGTTTTATTTATTTATTTAAAAGATTATTTTGTGGAGAGTGCAAATAACGGAGGCAGACTCCTGCAGCAGACGACTTTATTCACTCCCACATCAGTCATACACAGAAAAAGCATTACTTCAATACACCAGGGCCTCTCCTTTTATATCATCCACCCATCTCACATCTGCATGACATCTCGTAGCACAATACATTCAACCCTTCTCCCCCCACTGTCCCCAAACTACTTCTTCCTGGTACCTCACCATAATCTCTCTCATCTCAATACCTATTGTCCTTCTCTGTTTACCCTCTGCATCCAGTCTAAGATGATTAACCCAGTGTCTACAATTTAGGCTAAATATCTCTAACATCATCTCAGTCAGCCTGGATAAAATAGAGGTAAAGTGTTTTCTATTTGGACTTTGAAAAATCCTATCTAAAATTGGTTACATAAGGAACCAAATATGAAAAGCTTTACAAGTAATCACAAACAGTGTTTGCCATCAAAGCTTGACTTCAAATGGTACAGAGACTCAATAGATTTTTGTATTAGATTAAAAAGAATCATCAGAACCACACTTTTTTTTTCATGATGTGCATTTTTTCAATTAATTTTTTTATGTGCATAAGGGTGAATCAGACTTTCTGTCTGATTCCCGATCCCTCACACCCTGGTCACGTACTGTTTGCCCCCCTCCCCTCTGGTAGAAGACTTTGGTCCATCCAGACTAAAACCTTCCGTCACATGAACAGCTTCTTCCCCTCTGCCATCAGACTGCTGAACACTAAAGGCCCTTTTCCACTAGCCTCACTTGGCCCTACACCGCACCACTCAGCCCGCTTTAGGCGCTTTTCTACTAGCCCCAGCACCGGTTAAGCAGGTACTTTTTTCGTACCTGATCCAGGGCAGGGTCTAACCGGGCCGAGTAGGGCTGAGTATGGCTGTGATATGACTTTAAGAGACTGGTCGCCGCTGATTGGTCAGGTTGTAACGTCATGAAAGCGACTTTTTCTGCTGAATTTACTCCAAGACCGCCATTTGTAATTGTTCAGCAGTGAACACAGTGCGCCCCTTTAATACGGTATATTATATTAATATACTGTATAATATACTTATATAATAATATACTCCTAATATTATATATTAGGAGGTGCGCAATTTTCTTTCTATATTAGGCAACGATCGCATCCAGCGCGAGTTGGACGGATCTACTCGAAATGCAGGTGTCAGAGCAGATGGCTTCTCAAGGGCTCATCCATACTGCCAAACAGTGTCGGGAGAAGCTGAAAAAGCTGAAAAGCGATTACCGAGCAGTGAAGGACCACAATGCTCGAAGTTCAGCGGATGGAAGGAGTGGAAGTGGTTCGCTGAGAGACATTGGGCTCGACACGTCACTGTCACCGTCACGGTCACGGCCCTTGGAAACAGTGGATGGTGAGTGTTTATTTGATATTGCGCATCTGTTCGCCACTTGATCCGTTCTATGCCAAGCTCACTGTTTTTAAGAAATAGGAAGGTTGTTAGATTGTGAGTAATTGTTGTTACTGAGGCTCGCGTATTGTTTTGCAGCCAACTGCAGATTCACGCTTGCTTTGTGTTAAGTATTAGCGCGAACAAAACGCTGAATTACGCTTATTGTATTCCGGTTAAAAACTTGAGAGTGTTGTGTACATGTTGCACTTTGGTGTTAAGTTTTAAATTGCGTGCATTTTCTTTCTAGAATCGCATTTCATATCACAGGGGTCCACCTCAGTGGAGATGACTGACACAGCGGACTCTCCTGGCGCTGCGTCTGCGTGTGCGTCTGGCTGAGCGCCAGCTGGATCAGCTCCACATCACCAGCTCCATCTGGATCACGTTCAAGTGCCGGTAAGGCACAATAACCACGATTTTTTTTTTTTGGTTGAAACAGGTCCAGCAGCGGAAACCAGGGTCGAAAATCCATCCATCCATCCATCTTCTACCGCTTAATCCTTTACAGGTTGCGGTGGGGCTGGAGCCTAACAAGTTATGTACCAAATTGATTAATGCAATTTCCTGTAGCTGCATATTAATTAATTGAAAATGTCTTTTTAAATGTACAAAAAGGTTATTCTTTGGTCTTCACTTATCGGTGTTCCACAACCATTTTTAGGTGTGGTGATTGGTGCTGTTGTAACTCCTGTTTTATAAAAACAACTAAAGCTCATGAACTGCCGTTGAAATCAACATGCTTCATTGAAATGCTTTGCGTCAGCTGACTGTATTAACCTATTCAGATTTCTGCGGCCACACTACAAGCAACTAGTTTAAACATTACCCATCCATCCATCCATATTCTTAATCTTAATCCTTTTTAGTTTTGCAGGGGAGCTGCAGCCGAAGACAGCACACTGCGTGTTGCAAAATCTGCTCTACTGAGGGGCAGCAACATGACAGTTCAGCTTATATACAGCAATGAAGCATAATATAATAGTGACATTCCACCACAGACTTTCACCTGTGTAATTCCATAATATATGTAGTGATCCAGCTTTAACGACCATGTCTTTCTGTCTTTCCATCTAGGCAAGACGAAAACAGACAACTCCCATCGCTGACCTTACATTAGCGATGGTGAACATGCATGACGAAGAGATGCGGCTCTTGGAACGGCAACATGACCAGTGGCAAGAATCAGGAGTACATGCAGCATTTGCGACAGGCGGCCGCAGATGTTCGGGCAGATGCACATGAAGCCCTGGAACAGGACACTGCGTTACGAAGGGAAGAGCTCGCAGAGATGTCATCGCCCAGTCTGTTTTTTTGTTTGTAAATTTTGCTTCGGGAATAAAATTGTATTGTTTGCATCAAAAGTCTGGTTTATCTGTTATGACACCGTATGAGAAAAGCCAATAATTACATACACATTCCATTCTCTGTTCACTCCACATGCTGCTGCTCATCAGGTCAGGTGTATAGCCTTCTAATGGTAATTTAATTTTTAACAACACAATGAAACGTAATGTCCTAGTAGTTTTTTTTATTTTAAACAAATTTGCAATGCTGAATCCATTTCTCTTGAACGGGTACATTTTTTTAGGTTATAAGCAGTTGTACAGGTGTGCTTGAACTTGTAGACACTGCTAAAGGTAAGTACGTGTAAGTTGAATGTTGCATCACCAGTCAAAATTTAATAAATTAAGAAGGAATCTAGCAAAAATTTGGCACTAATAACAGTAGACAAATCGGACAAGGATACACAACAGTGTTTTTGTTGCACACGACTGTTGTTACCAACAAGTGCAAAATTTATATTCCCTTTTCCCAAAAATTAAAAATCAATTTGTAAGTAAAAGTGGGAGACCTTTACATGGGAGAATATGATATGTATCAGCACATGATTTATAGTTCAATTTGCATTTCCACCTAAGCAAAAGTGGCTTGTCGAGCTGCATTTTTGTGAAGATGGCCTGTGCGGTGTTTCTGCATGTAATTACATACCTGTCAAGTGATACGGTTTTGCCGTATTTTAATACGGGGAAAATGCAATTTTAGCAAATACGGGCGTATTGCCATTTCTGTACGCCAAAGAGAAAAATATACGGGAAAAAAAATTGAGAGTGTGGGGAGGAACACGTTGTGCGTGACCCCCACAGCAGGGCTGTCAGAGCGCTCAGCGTGAGCAATTATCACAACAGAAGTGTGGACTCATCATTAGGCTGATGGCTTCGCACCTTCTTAACAGATAAGCGTTATGAACAAGAGGACAGGTAGATGGACCATGCACAACATTTTATTTACAAAAAACATTTTTGAAATATGTATGCACATAAATGTGGACAAAATAGACAAGTATTGCGTCAAATGTTACATTGTAACGTGCAGCTTGACATGGCGACGTCCCACCGGGAGGTTTGAACTCACGCCTCGCGCTCCGGAGTCCCGCACTCTACCTGTGTCGCCAATAGGGTCAACCCACTTGTCAAGCCAAGTAGGGTGCTTATATTGAGTTCGCTACAATATCACCACCCTGCTCCTCTGCTCTCTGTGCCGCTGCCACCACTGGTTCATCTACTGCATCATCCAATGTAGTGTCAAACGTCTCTCCATGACTCTCACACAGATTGTGCAGAGCACAACAAGTCAGTACCATAGATTTAACCAGTTTCATGTCACAGTCATTCCTCCTTCCTTCTCTCCTCGTCATCAGCCATGTTTGTTGTGGAGGATTCAGTCGCGTGTGTTTCACGTCACGAGGGTGTGGCGCCGCCTGCTGTTCAACAAATCCCACCCACAGCAGGTGTGCCAGCAGGTGCGCCAGCAGTAGTTGAAAAGCAACTGAGGCTGAACCGAACCGAAGTGAGTAGAGCCGGGTTTTCAAACCGGGGCTGAGTGGGGCTAGTGGAAAAGCGCCTTAAGTGACTTATTGACTCTCGTGCACTATGTACAGCAGCTCAACCAGACTCATGTCAATCATCACTGTTTTCTTCCTGCATTACCGACTGCTCTATATAGTTCTCCACAGTATCTGCTGCTCGCTAATATATTTTAACTGCTGACCAGTATCACTTACTCTTATTCTACACTTTATTGCATGTATAGTTTATTTCTTTTATCTTATCATGTTTAATGTTGCAGCATTGCACCGAGACAAATTCCTAGTTTGTGTACTACATGAACAACGGCAATAAACCTGATTCTGATTCTGATTCTGATTCTGTAGTTGCAAAATCCCTCATAAACAGCAAAAGCCATACACACAGACTATGAGGAAGTTTGTCTACTTTCTGTTTGCCAAATGGATTGGGTGGATTAATGAATCTGAGTTTGGTCAGTGGATCATAAAAAGTGTTTGCCCCCTTCCTGATTTCTCATTTTTTTGTATTGTGGTGCACATATGTGGGTTTCATATGCTTCACATGTATATTACTGTGTGTTTATTGTATGCTTCACGTCTCAGAGGAACAAAAGGACTGAACCTCCTAGGGGTAACAGGAGGATGTGAAATCTGGCCTTTTGTATGCAAAGAGATGGCCTTGAAGGATTTCCCGACCACCAGGACTTTAGGGGAGGCGAGAAGACCTGGAGGGGGATGCATTTTGTTTTGGGATTAAAAGACAATGTGACTGTGTGCTTTGACGTCCTGGGTATAAAAAGGACAGATGTGGGGGGTTCATTCTCTTTCTGTTTTTGGATGTTGGAGAATGTGAATGTGAATAAAATTGGACTTGAGAAATAAACTCAGCCTCGTCCTTCCACATATCTCCACACTGGTGACCCTAAGACGTATCATGAGCAGAGACGATTCTCCCGAGCCAGACTCGTCAGGAGCCAGCCAAATGAAAGCAGCCACAGTTCAGCTACCGGACTTCTGGCAGAACAATCCGCGCTCCTGGTTTAACTCAGTCAAGGCGCAGTTCAACCTCCGGAGGATTTCGGTAGACGTCACAAAGTTCTACCATGTGGTTGCAAAGCTGGACAACCACACAGCCCAGCGAGTAGAGAGCCTGATCAACCACCCGCCGGACAGCGACAAGTACAGCACGTTGAAGGCTGCACTCATCCGTTACTTCACCCCCTCGGTGGAGGAGCGAGCAGAGGCGCTCCTGGCGCTGACTGAATTTGAGAGCGACAGACCTGCAGACCTGATGGGGAAGATGTTGAGTCTGAGAGACTCCGAAGATGATAACTTCATCTTCACCCACCTTTTCCTCAGGACCCTACCGTCAGCGGTGAGAGTGACCCTGGCCAGTTCACCACTGTTGGCCCGACGAGACTACCACGAGCTGGGCCAGGAGGCACAACGACTCATCAACGCCAATAAACGGCGCGCGGCTACGGCTGCGGCAGCGGAGCTAGGCACAACGTCCGGAGATGGCAGGGGGCCAGAGGCTGCAGCACCAGACTCACCGACAACGGCGGCGGCAGGGGCCGGGAAACGTGGAGCAGACGACGTCCTTTGCTTCTACCATCGCCGCTTTGCAGAGAGGGCACGCAAGTGCTTTCCACCATGTCATTTCAAGCGCTCGGGAAACGCCAAGACCGGGGGTCGGTAGCAGCTGCGACCCTCGGAGAGGAGAACAAGCTGCTCTACTTGAGGGATGCGAGCTCGGGGAGGCATTTCCTCGTGGACACGGGCTCCCAACTGAGTTTCATCACACCCCTCCTATGCTGACCGGCTGGCGCTTTCCAGTGGTCCCGGGGTGTCAGCAACGAACAGCTCGCCAATTAAGACCTTCGGTGAGAGGACTCTGCTTCTGTCTTTACACGGCCGTACATTCGAGTGGACTTTTGTCATAGCGGCAGTCAATTTCAACATGTTAGGGGCTGATTTTTTATGCTTACATGGTTTGTTGGTCGATCTTGCTAACAGACGCCTGGTTAATGCACTCTCTTTTTAATCTATTCCCTGTACAGCTCGAGTGGCCCCGCCAACAGCACAAGCCAGCGTCACAGCTGCAGGTGGTAAGTTCCACACACTTTCCGAACTTTGGTCAGCGATGGCCCGCAGCCTGGGGGCAATGATCCACCGCACGACCGCGTACAACCCGCAGGCTAACGGGTTATGCGAACGTTTTCACAGGTCATTGAAAGCGGCTCTCAGAGCATCGCTTACAGATGCAAATTGGGTGGACAAACTACCATGGGTTTTATTGGGGTTGCGTTCTGCACCTAAAGAGGATTTAGAAGCCTCCCCAGCTGAGTTAGTTTTCGCACAGCCACTTCGGCTGCCCGGGGAATTTCTCCCAGATAATCCAGCGCCAGAGTGCTTCCCGGCACAGCGGTTACAAAATAGCACGGACCCGAGCATGCTACCTGGCCCCGTTCACCACAGTTTTCCGCGTGTTTTTGTGCCTAAGGCTTTAAAAAATGCGGAGTTTGTTTTTGTCAGACATGATGCCCATCGTCCACCGTTACGCCCACCTTATGATGGACCATATAGAGTGCTGGAAACAGGGGACAAGCATTTTTTGCTAGATTTGGGGGGCAGAAAAGAATTGATTGGCATAAACAGGCTCAAACCCGCTTTTGTGGTAGCTGACGAAGTTGTGCAGTTGGCTAAGGCTCCTCGGCGCGGCAGACCCCCTAGAGAGCATTCCCCAGAACACCCACAGAGGTTGACTAACAGTTCTAATCCCCAGGCAGCAGCTCCACAGCAGGAAGACACCGCGGAGGTGGTACAGCCTGCTTACAGCAAATACGGGAGAAGGCTGAGGCCCAAGCGGCACGTGGACTGATGTGTAGTGATTTTAATATGACATACAATCTGTGGTTATGTTGTTCCATCTTAGACGTTTGGGGGGGGGGGTCATGTGGTGCACATATGTGGGTTTCATATGCTTCACATGTATATTACTGTGTTTATTGTATGCTTCACGTCTCAGAGGAACAAAAGGACTGAACCTCCTAGGGGTAACAGGAGGATGTGAAATCTGGCCTTTTGTATGCAAAGAGATGGCCTTGAGGGATTTCCCGACCACCAGGACTTTAGGGGAGGTGAGAAGACCTGGAGGGGGATGCATTTTGTTTTGGGATTAAAAGACAGTGTGACTGTGTGCTTTGATGTCCTGGGTATAAAAGGGACAGACGTGGGGGGTTCATTCTCTTTCTGTTTTTGGATGTTGGAGAATGTGAACGTGAATAAAACTGGACTTGAGAAATAAACTCAGCCTCGTCCTTCCACATATCTCCACAGTATGTTTGTCACACTTAAATGTTTCAGATCATCAAGCCAATTTAAATATTAGACAAAGATAACACAAGTAAACACAAAATGCAGTTTTTAAATGATGTTTATTATTAAGGGTAAAAAAAAAATCCAAACCTACATGGCCCTGTGTGAAAAAGTGACCCCCCCCCCCATTAAAACATAAATTAACTGTGGTTTATCACCTCTTTGGAAAACTGAGCTCAAGTTCTCTAGCCACACCCAGGCCTGATTACTGCCACACCTGTTCTCAATCAAGAAATCACTTAAATAGGACCTGCCTGACAAAGTGAAGTAGACCAAAAGATCCTCAAAAGCTAGAGATCATGCTGCGATCCAAAGAAATTCAGGAACAAATGAGAAACAAAGTAATCGAGATCTATCAGTCTGGAAAAGGGTTTAAAGCCATTTCTAAAGCTTCTGGACTCCAGCAAACCACAGTGAGAGCCATTATCCACAAATGGCAAAAACATGGAACAGTGGTGAACCTTCCCAGGAGTGGCCGACCGACTGAAATTATCCCAAGAGTGCAGTGACGACTTTTCCAAGACATCACAAAAGACCCCACAACAACATCCAAAGAACTGCAGGCTTCACTCCAGACTCCACCATAAGAAAGAGACTGGGCAAAAATGGCCTGCATGGCAGAGTTCCAAGACGAAAACCACTGCTGGGCAAAAAGAACATAAAGGCTCATTTCAGTTTGGCCAGAAAATATCTTGATGATCCCCAAGACTTTTGGGAAAATATTCTGTGGATTGATGAGAAAAAAGTTGAACTTTTTGGAAGGTGTGTGTCCCATTACATCTGGCGTAAAAGTAACACTGTGGAGAGTGTGAAATGAGGAGACAAGGTTACGAACAGACGACGTTTATTACACTCTCTCATCAATCATACACAGAAAAAGAATGAAACAACCAAGCACGGTCTCTCCTTAAATCCCAACCGCTCATCTCACATCTGCAAGACATTTCACATCACATTGCATAACATTTAACATCACAATACATTCACCCTCAAACCCCCCGACTATTGTCCTCCACTGTTTACACTCTGCCCCTGACTGAGATGCTGTCTGACTCACCCCAGTCTACAATATGCATTTTGTCTCTGCTACACCACCACCTCCAGACAGAATTTTAGTCCTCACGCCTTTTGGGCTTCAGTCTCCTCCCATATCTGCTGTAACGGAGGTCTCTGTGCTGGCGGGGGGCTGCTGGAGGTGTGTCTGACTACGGGTGGGCCATGGCGAGGGGGGGGGGACTCCGCTTTGCCCGTGTGGCTGTCCTAATGAATCGCTTGCCTGGGGAGTTCTCAGTGGGGGTCTTCCACGCCGAGGGGCCCGAGCCAGCAGCACTTGCTCGTCCGCCACTACAATGGCGGGCTTAAGTCTGTCTATGCATATTTTCTCCCGACAACCCCCTAAGTCTAACAAAAAATGCTTGTCCCCTGTTTCCAGCACTCTGAACGGGCCATCATAGGGTGGGCGCAATGGAGGGTGGTGGGCATCGTGCCTGACGAAAACGAACTCCGCGTTCTTCAAAGTCTTTGGCACGAAAGCGTGTGGAAAGCAGTGGTGGGCCGGGCCGGGCAGCATGCCTGTGTTTGCACTATGCTGCAAATGCTGAGACGGGCAGTTGTCCGGCACGGGATTATCTGGCAAAAATTCCCCAGGCAGCCGCAGTGCCTGAGAAAAAAACAGCTCTGCCGGGGACGCCTCCAAATCCTCTTTTGGTGCGGAACGCAACCCCAATAAAATCCACGGCAACCGGTCTACCCAATTTGCATCCGTCAACGAAGCCCTGAGCGCTGCTTTCAGTGACCTATGAAAATGCTCGCATAACCCATTTGCCTGTGGGTTGTGCGCGGTTGTGCGATGAATTGCAACACCCAGGCTGCGGGCCATCGTGGACCAACGTTCGGAAACAAACTGAGGGCCCCTATCGGACGTGATGTCTGACGGGATTCCAAAACGCGCCACCCATGTTGTCAAAAAAGCGCGCGCCACGTCCACAGATGTGGTTGCCGACAGCGGGACTGCTTCTGGCCAGCGTGTGGTGCGGTCCACCACTGTCAGAAGGTGCGTGCACCCCTGCGATGGCGGGAGGGGGCCCATGAGGTCCACGTGAACATGGTCAAATCTTTTAGCCGGTATACTAAATGGCTCCAAAGGAGCCTTCGTGTGTCTGTGCACTTTGGCTCGTTGGCATGCTACGCAGGCTGCAGCCCACTCTTTCACTTGTTTGCGCAGGCCTGGCCACACGAACTTCGCTCCCACCATTTTGACTGACGCGCGCACTCCTGGGTGCGCCAGAGCGTGACCTGACTCAAACACGCGGCGGTGCCACGCGACCGGGACCACCGGGCACGGGCGTCCCGTGGAGACGTCGCAGATTAGGGGGGGCTTGCCGTCTTGCAGTACTCTGCTCTCCAGCCTTAACCCTGTTGGTCCAGACTGGAGCGCGCGCACGTCCGTATCGCTAATCTGCTCTGTGGCCATGGCTGTGTAATCTATCCCCACGCAGACCGGGGCCACTACCCCGCGCGAGAGGCAGTCCGCCACCACATTCAGTTTACCTGACACATGCTGAATATCGGTGGTAAACTCCGAGATCGCGGCCAGCTGCCTCTGCTGCTGGCCCGACCATGGTTCCGAAACCTTGGCCATCGCGAACGTCAGCGGCTTGTGGTCCACGAACGCAGTGAAGCTGCGCCCTTCCAGCCAGAACTGGAAGTGGCGTATGGCCAGGTGGAGAGCCAGCAACTCCCTGTCGAACACGCTGTATTTACGCTAACTGTCGCGCAAAACCCTGCTGAAAAAAGCGAGCGGCTGCCAAGAACCGGCGACACGTTGCTCCATGATGGCCCCTATGGCCACGTCCGAGGCGCTGGTAGTGAGCGCTATCCGGGCCGCCGGGTCTGGGTGCGCCAACAGTGCAGCGTTTGCCAGGGCTGGTTTAACCTCAGAGAACGCCTGCTCTCACTCCGGAGTCCATTCGACTCCATCCGCGGGTTTCCGTCTCTTGAGCGCGGCGTACAATGGCTGCATGAGTCGAGCTGCGCGGGTGAGGAACCGGTTATAAAAGTTAACCATCCCCAAAAATTCTTGCGGCGCCCTGACTGTCTGAGGCCGGGGAAAGTTCGCCACGGCGCGCACTTTGTCGGGCAAGGGTATCGCTCCCTCTGGTGAGACGCGGTGCCCCAAAAAAATCAATCCCCGTCACGCCGAACTGGCACTTCACCGGGATGATTATTAACCCGTGCTCCTCCAACCTCTGGAAAACCATCCTGAGGTGGGTTACGTGTTCATCTTCGGACGCACTGGCTACCAGGATATCATCCAGATAGACAAACAAATGGGAGATCGCGCAGCATCACATCCATCATGCGCTAGAACATCTGTGCCGCTCCTTTTAATCCGAATGGCATGCGCAGAAACTCGAACAAGCCAAACGGAGTTATTACCGCTGTTTTGGGTACGTCCTCCAAGCGCACTGGGACCTGGTGGTAAACGCGGACCAGGTCTATTTTAGAAAAAAATGCGTGCTCCGGCGAGGTGAACGGAAAAATCCTGAATGTGAGGAATCGGGTAGCGGTCGTGTGCTGTGGCATTATTCAATCTGCAGAAATCACCGCACGGTCGCCATGGCCCCTCAGCCTTAGGGACCATGTGTAGAGGGGATGCCCATGGGCTGTTCGAACGCCTGATGATGCCCAACCTTTCCAGATTGGCAAACTCCTCGCGCGCTATGGCCAGTTTAGCTGCATCCAAGCACCGAGTTCGTGCAAAAACGGGTGGCCCGGTGGTGGTTTTAAAGTGCTCCACCCCATGTTTAGCGATGGCCGCCGAAAACGTCGGGACCGTGAGTGCTGGGAACTGAGTGAGCAGTGTGTGGAACTGTGAACGTGTGCTGGCACGGAGGCGAGGCAGACTTCTATTTTCAATTAGTCCAATTTATTTCAACTCACAAGTAATAATCTCCAGTCCAGGAAATCATCTGACACAATTCTTCAGAACAAAATGCACTTCGTTAATCAAGAAGCATATCAAGAACCATAAGCACTCTGCAATCAGCAATCAATGCCATGCAATACCTTGCCATTCCTGCATTCTATCTTACTCGATATCTCACACCTGTTATATAATGCACGAGATAATTAGAGGTGATTAGCCCCTACCATAATCCCAGGTAAAACAGTCATCATTCCTATTCTTAACACATACCCACTAACTTCTAAAAGTACATAAATAATTTCCCCAAGCATACACAATACAAATATAAATAACATACAATAAATAGCAATATAAATAAGATAAGATAAGCCTTTATTAGTCCCACAATGGGGAAATTCCAGGATTGCAACAGCACAGGGATAGCAACACTCAGAGCAACAATCAGAAGGCAAGAAAAAACAAGAACAGCTAGTATACATATGTACATATTGTGGGCACATATGTTGGTTACATATTCTCCACAAATATATCGCTGTATGTTTATTGTGTGCTACACGTCTCATGGAACAAAAAGACTGAGCCTCTGAGAGACAACGGAAGAGTGTGAGATCCGGCCTTTGTTTCAGGGAGACGACCTGGAGAGATTTCCGGACCACCAGAGACTGAAGGACAATGGTGTGAGATCAAAGGGGTTACTTTGTGATTGGGATTAAGTACCATCTGACTGTATGTTTGATTAAACACCATGTGACTGCTGTTTCGTGTCCGGGGTATAAAACCCAGATGTGAGATTATACTCCCTCTTTTCTTGCTTTGAGATTGTTGGAGTATGTGATCTGTGAATAAAGCTGAATCTGAGGAATAAACTCAGTCTCATCCTTGAGCACATTCTCCACACTGGTGACCTTACGACGAAAAATGAGCAGAGATAATTCTCCCGAGCGGGGCTTGGCAGAAGCCAGCCTGATGGCTGCCTCCACACTCTGGCTGCCCGACTTCTGGCAGCATAGTCCGTGCTCCTGGCTTAGCGCGGTCGAGGCGCAGTTCAACCTCAAGAATCTCGAAGGACGACACGAAATTCTACCATGTGGTGGCGAAGCTGGACAGCCACACAGTCCAGAGGGTGGAAGACCTGGTCAATCACCCACCGGACAGCGACAAATACAACGCATTGAAAGCTGCGCTTATCAGCCATTTCACCTCCTCGGTGCAACAGCAAGCAGAGGGGCTCCTAGCGTTGACAGAGTCGGAGAACGACAGACCCGCAGACCTGATGGTGAAAATGCTGAGGCTGAAAGACGCCGAAGACTACGAATTTATCTTCGCCCACCTTCTCCTCCGGACCCTGCCGCCAGCGGTGAGAGTTACCCTGGCAGATTCACCCCGGTTGGCCAAGCGAGACTACCATGGGCTGAGCAAGGAGGCGCAGCGACTCGTCGACGCCCACAAGCGGAGCGCAGTTTCGGCTGCAGCAGCGGAGCTAGGAGCGACGCCCGGAGACGGCATGGGGCCACTGGTTGCAGTGCCAGATGCGCCGACGACGGCAGCAGCAAGGACCAGGCGACACAGAGCGGATGACGTCCTTTGCTTCTATCATCGCCGCTTTGCAGAGAGGGCACACAGGTGCCTCCCACCGTGCCACTTCAAGTGTTCGGGAAACGCCAAGACCGAGGGTCGGTAGCAGCCGCGACCCTCGGGGAGGAGAACAAGCTGCTCTACCTGACGGATGCACGTTCGGGGAGACACTTCCTCGTGGACACAGGCTCCCAGCTGAGCTTCATCACGCCTTCCTACGCGGACCGGCTGATGCCGTCCAAGGTTCCCTGGGTGTCAGTGTCAGCAGCGAACAGCTCAGCTATTAAGACCTTCGGTGAGAGGACTCTGCTTCTGTCTTTGCAGGGCCGTTCATTTGAGTGGACTTTTGTTGTAGCTGCAGTCAATTTCAACATGTTAGGGGCTGATTTCTTGTGCTCACATGGTTTATTGGTTGATCTTGCTAACAGACGTCTGGTTAATGCACTGTCTTTTCACTCTATTCCCTGCACAGCACGAGTGGCACCGCCAACTGCACAAGCCAACGTCACAGCTGCGGGTGGTAAGTTCCACGCACTCCTCACTCAGTTCCCAGCACTAACAGTCCCAACGTTTTCAGCGACAGTGGCTAAACATGGGGTGGAGCATTATATCACTACCACCAGCCCGCGCGTTTTTGCAAAAGCTCGGCGCCTGGACTCAGCTAAACTGACCATAGCGCGTGAGGAGTTTGCCAACCTGGAAAAACTGGGCATCATCAGACGTTCGAAAAGCCCCTGGGCCTCACCATTGCACATGGTCCCAAAGACTGATGGCTCATGGCGACCTTGCGGTGATTTCCGCAGGTTGAATAACGCCACTGCACACGACCACTACCCGATCCCACACATCCAAGACTTTTCGGTTCATTTGGCGGGGTCGCGCATTTTTTCTAAAATAGATTTAGTGCGCGGCTACCATCAGGTTCCAGTGCGCACCCAGGACATACCCAAAACAGCGGTAATAACTCGTTTCGGGCTTTTTGAGTTTTTGCGCATGCCTTTTGGACTTAAGGGGGCCGCGCAGACATTCCAGCGCATGATGGACGCGGTGCTACACGACCTCCCTTTCGTGTTCGTCTACTTGGATGACATTTTGGTAGCCAGTACGTCCGAAGATGAACATGAAAACCACCTCACAGCAGTTTTCCGGAGGCTGGCAGAGCACGGGTTAATAATTAACCCAGCAAAGTGTCAGTTTGGGGTAGCGCAGATTGATTTTTTGGGGCATCGCGTTTCGCCAGAAGGAGTGGTCCCTCTGCCCGATAAAGTGCGCGCAATAACAAATTTTCCCCAACCTCAAACAGTCAAAGCATTACAGGAGTTTTTGGGAATGGTTAATTTTTATAACCATTTCCTCCCAAGCGCAGCGCAGCTCATGCAACCATTGTATGCGGCACTAAAAAAAAACAAAAACCCACGAATAAAATCGAATGGTCTCCTGAGCGGAACGCGCATTCTCTCAAGTCAAAACAGCCCTGGCAAACGCGGCTTTGTTGGCACATCCAGTTCCAACGGCCCGCATGGCCCTCACCACTGACGCGTCCAATTTAGCGGTAGGGGCGGTCGTTGAACAGTTTGTAGCGGGGACCTGGCAACCGCTCGCGTTTTTCAGCAAAACCTTGCGCGATAGCGAGCGAAAATACAGCGCGTTCGACAGGGAGTTGTTGGCCCTACACTTGGCCATCCACCATTTCCAGTTCTGGCTGGAAGGGCGCCGTTTCACTGCGTTCGTGGACCACAAACCGCTGACTTTTGCGATGGCCAAGATTTCGGAACCTTGGTCGGGCCGGCAGCAAAGACAGCTGGCCACGATATCGGAGTTCACCACCAGCCATGGCCGCGGAGCAGGTTAGCGATGCGGACGTGCGCGCGCTCCAGTCTGGACCAACAGGGTTAAGGCTGGAGGACAGGGTGCTGCAAATGGGTATGCCTCCCCTAATCTGCGATGTTTCCACGGGACGGCCGCGTCCCGTGGTACCAGCTGTGTGGCGCCGCCACGTTTTTGACTTGATCCATTCTCTGGCGCACCCGGGGGTGCGCGCATCGGTCAAAATGGTGGGAGAGAAATTTGTATGGCCGGGGTTGCGCAAACAGGTCAAGGAATGGGCGACAGCCTGCGTAGCGTGTCAGCGAGCCAAAATACACAAACACACTAGAGCTCCTTTGGAGACTTTTCACATTCCGGCTAAGCGCTTTGATCATGTGCATGTAGACTTGGTAGGCCCCCTTCCGTCGTCACAGAGGTACACACACCTTTTGACGATGGTGGACCACACCACGCGTTGGCCGGAAGCGGTCCCTCTGGCATCAACCACAGCGGAGGAAGTGGCGCGCGCGTTTTTAACAGCTTGGGTAGCGCGTTTTGGAGTTCCGTCGGACATAACATCTGACAGAGGTCCTCAATTTGTTTCCGAACTCTGGTCATCGATGGCCCGCAGCCTAGGGGTAAAGATCCACCGCACCGCCGCGTACAACCCGTACAACGGTTTATGCGAGCGTTTTCATAGGTCATTGAAAGCGGCCCTCAGAGCGTCGCTTACGGATACAAATTGGGTTGACAAACTACCATGGGTTTTATTGGGGTTGCGTTCTGCACCTAAGGAGGATTTGCAAGCCTCCCCAGCTGAGTTAGTTTTTGCACAGCCTCTCCGTCTGCCCGGGGAATTTCTCCCCGATAATCCTGCGCCAAATTGCCCCCCCCGCTCAGCTGTTGCAGAGCAACACAGGATCAAACACGCTTCCTGGCCCGGTTCATCACAGTTTCCCACGCGTTTTTGTGCCGAAGGCTTTAAAAAATGCGGAGTTTGTTTTTGTTAGACATGATGCTTATCGCCTCAACTTGCGCCCGCCTTACGATGGGCCGTTCAGGGTGCTGGAAACAGGAGAGAAGCATTTTTTGCTAGATTTGGGAGACAGAAAAGAGTTGATTTGTATAAACAGACTCAAACCCGCTTTTATTTTGGCGGATGAAGCAGTGCAGTTGGCGAGAGCCCCCCCGTCACGGCAGACCCCCTAGAGGGCATTCTACAGAACACCCACAGAGATTGACTAACAGTTCTAATCCACAGGAGCAGAAGGACGCTGCAGGAGCAGCAAAGCCGGCTTTCAGCAGATACGACAGGAGACTTAGAGCTAGGCAACTGGTGGATTGATATGCAGTAATGTTGTTATGTCATGTATCTCTGGTTATGTTTGTCCCATTTTAGACGTTTGGGGGGGGGGGTCATGTGGGCACATATGTTGGTTACATATTCTCCACAAATATATCGCTGTATGTTTATTGTGTGCTACACGTCTCATGGAACAAAAAGACTGAGCCTCTGAGAGACAACGGAAGAGTGTGAGATTCGGCCTTTGTTTCAGGGAGACGACCTGGAGAGATTTCCGGACCACCAGAGACTGAAGGACAATGGTATGAGATCAAAGGGGTTACTTTGTGATTGGGATTAAGTACCATCTGACTGTATGTTTGATTAAACACCATGTGACTGCTGTTTCGTGTCCGGGGTATAAAACCCAGATGTGAGATTATACTCCCTCTTTTCTTGCTTTGAGATTGTTGGAGTATGTGATCTGTGAATAAAGCTGAATCTGAGGAATAAACTCAGTCTCATCCTTGAGTACATTCTCCACAATATTACTATAAATATATATATATATATATATATATATATAGTATATATATAGAGAGAGAGAGAGAGAGACACACACACACAGTGCGGAGCATTGTGGTTGGTGAATGTGCAGCAGAAAGTCTAAGCTCTCTCTCCGCGGATGCGGCGGGCCAGCTGGATGTCTTTGGGCATGATGGTGACCCTCTTAGCGTGGATGGCGCACAGGTTGGTGTCCTCGAAGAGAAGAGACCCACCAGGTAGGCCTCGCTGGCCTCCTGCAGAGCCATGATGGCGAAGCTCAGGAAGCGCAGGTCGGTCTTGAAGTCCTGAGCGATCTCCCTCACCAGGCGCTGGAAGGGCAGCCCACGGATGAGCAGCTCCGTGGATTTCTGGTAGCGACGGATCTCTCTCAGAGCCACGGACCTGTAACAGTGAGGCTTCTTCACTCTGCCGGTGGCCGGAGCGCTTTTTCCGAGCAGCCTTGGTGGCTAGCTGCTTCCTGGGGGGCTTTTTCCTCCAGTAGATTTACGGGCGGTCTGCTTGGTTCTTGCTATCGCTCTTTATTATTCTGTCTTATATTTCTTGCACGCCGCCTGAACTCCAGCCCGGCACCAGCGTCGTTTTCGCTACAGTTCCTGGTATGTCGAGTTTCTCCGTTAGCACCGGGTGGCGGTTGAGTGCTAGCTAGCACTAGCTCTTCCCTGCTGCATCGTCTCCTGCTGTAAACAGTGGCTCCGTCCGCCGACTCGGGAGACCTTTGGGGCGATCTGTGTGTCCGTGATATATATAGAGTGAAAGGTGTAGAAAGAAGAAGGAAGATAAAAAGAGGCAGTTGCAAAGGGCAGCCAACTCGCGTGGCGCCGCCGGTCCGGTAAAAAATTCAATAAATAACTTTAACCCCTATTTACAAATATTAAACCACCCCTTTAACTTACCATACATGTTTGCTCCCTGCTGATGTCCTATATAAGGCCCTCAATCCCTTACAGAGTCTTTTGCCTGGACACTCACAGGAAGCATGTTGGCAAAGGTATGTGAAATAAATTATTTTACCAAATACTTAATCATAATAATTATCTCCCAAGGCATTCAAATTAACAAAGACAAATCCCAAACATTGTGTGCATCTTAACAAATAATCATACTGACATTTACAATGATACAAATATAACATAATCACACAACAAGACATCCCATCGTCACAGGAACTTACCGCCTGGAGCTGTGACGTTGGCTTGTGTTACTGGCCCGGCCCCTCGAGCTGTACAGGGGAGAGAGTCAAAGGACAGTGCATTATGTTCACCCAGTATGTCACATGCCACACTAGAGACAATAAAACACTGGATTTATTCTACGCAAACACTAAGGAGGCGTACACCTCATCACAACTCCCCCCACTCGGGAGATCGGATCACAACTTGGTTCATCTCCGGCCGGTGTACAAACCCCTAGTGCACAGACAACCTCCGGCCATGCACACTGTGGAGTTATGGTCTGAGGAGACAATGGACACCCTAAAGGGCTGTTTTGAAGCCACCGCCTGGAAGCAGCTCTGCGATCCACATGGTGAGGACATCGATGGCCTCATTCACACCTTCACGGGCTACCTCAGCTTCTGTGTGGACAAATCCGTTCCCACCAAGACCATACGGCGTCACTCAAACAACAAACCCTGGATCAACCCTGAGATAAAAACACTTCTGAGAGAGAAGAAGAGGATCTTCAGGTCAGGGAACAGGGAGATGCTGAAGTCCGTACAGAGGGAGCTGAGGAGAAAGATCAGAGAAGGCAAGGACAGCTTCAGGAAGAAGATGGAGGACAAGCTGCAACAGAGCGACATCAGCGGGGTCTGGAGAAACCTCAAAACCATCTCGGGGCTCCAGAATACCTCCCCCCAGGCCACAGGGGGCAGGGAGTGGGCGAACAACCTGAATCTGTTTTTCAATAGATTTGACCAACCGCCCTCCCCCCTGACTGCACAACAACCACTGCTGCCTCTAAAGAAATCAAGTCCTGCTGCCCACTCCCCACTCCACCAACACCCCCCCACTCCCAACACACAGCCCCCCATCCTGACCCTGACCAGGACCCAGGTGAGGACGGAGCTGAGGAAGATCAAGGCGAGGAAGGCGCCGGGACCGGACGGCATCAGCGCAAAGCTCCTCAAGTCCTGTGCAGACCAGCTGTGTGGGATTGTGACGTATATCTTCAACATGAGCCTGAAACTGGGGAGGGTACCACAGCTGTGGAAAACATCTTGTGTGGTACCTGTACCAAAAACTTCCCACCCCAAAGACCTGAACAGCTACAGACCGGTGGCCTTGACGTCCCACTTGATGAAGACCCTGGAGAGACTGCTCCTTGCTCACCTCCGCCCCCTGGTGGAACCAGCGATGGATCCACTCCAGTTCGCCTACCAGCATGGCATTGGGGTGGAGGATGCGGTGATCTTCCTCCTTCACCGTTCTCTGTCCCACCTGGAGAAGCCCGGGAATATGGTGAGGATCATGTTCTTTGACTTCTCCAGTGCTTTCAACACCATCCAACCGATGATCCTGAAGGACAAGCTGCTGCGCGCAGGGGTGGACCAGCACCTGTCATCATGGATCCTGGACTACCTCACGAACCGGCCTCAGTTTGTGAGAACCCGGGACTGTGTGTCCGACACGATCATCAGTAGCACGGGGGCCCCCCAGGGAACGGTGCTGGCTCCCTTCCTGTTCACTCTTTATACTGCGGACTTCTCACACAACACAACACACTGCCATCTACAGAAGTTCTCTGATGACTCTGCGATCGTTGGCCTCATCTCCAATGGAGATGAAGCTGAGTACAGAGGGCTTATCCAGGACTTCGTGGACTGGTGCCATCGGAACTGCCTCCAGATCAACGCGAGGAAAACTAAGGAGCTGGTGGTGGACTGCCGCAGGCATGGGCAGCCCCTCACAGTACCAGTAAATATACAGGGAACAGACATCGAGATGGTGACATCCTATAAGTACCTGGGTATTCATCTGAACAATAAACTAGACTGGTCACACAATACTGATGCACTCTACAAGAAGGGACAGCGCAGGCTGTTCCTGCTGAGGAGACTCAGGTCTTTTGGTGTACAAGGGGCGCTGCTGAAGTCATTCTATGACACGGTGGTGGCATCAGCCATCACTTTTGGAGTGGTCTGCTGGGGCAGTGGCATTACTGCAGCCGATAGGAAGAGACTGAACAAACTGATTAAGAAAGCTAGCTCTGTCCTGGGGCAGCGCCTTGATCCGATGGAGGAGATAGGAGAGAGAAGGACGGTGGCTAAACTGTCATCTCTGCTGGAGTCCGAGTTCCACCCTATGCAGGACATACTGAATGCACTGAGGAGCTCATTTAGCAGCAGACTACATCATCCCAGGTGCACAACCGAGAGGTTTCGTAGGTCCTTCCTACCAACGGCTGTCAGACTGTACAACCTAAGCAGGGCTGCTCGCAGAGATAGCAAAAAGACGTAACAAACTAATAGTTTTTTTGAATGCAAAAGATGCAATAGACTTACACAATGGTCCCCTCCGGCATACAACTAGGAACTTACCGGTCGCTATGGAGGGTGAGAATATGTATGGGCACATAATCATACCATGTAGGATAACTAAGTAGACGGTTATGCTGTTTCATTCCATCTAGCAACAATGCTCTGCACTGTGTGTGTTTATATATTTACATATTTATTCCATCTAGCTACAATGCTCAGCACTGGGTGTGTTTATATATTTATATATCTACATATTATTCCATCTAGCTACATTGCTCCGCACTGTGTGTGTTTATATACTTGCATATTTATTCCACCTAGCTGCAATGCTCCGTACTGTGGGTGTTTATATATTTACATATTTATTCCATCTAGCTACAATGCTCTGCACTGTGTGTTCATATATTCATATATTTATTCCATCCAGCTACAATGCTCTGCACTGTGTGTCTGTGTGTGTGTGTATATATATATATTTTATAGTAATACGTA
The DNA here is from genome assembly GCA_020510985.1 of Pholidichthys leucotaenia. Taxonomy (NCBI): domain Eukaryota; kingdom Metazoa; phylum Chordata; class Actinopteri; order Cichliformes; family Pholidichthyidae; genus Pholidichthys; species Pholidichthys leucotaenia. Next base: position 229,905,618 of record CM035836.1, read on the forward strand.
CATATGTATATTAGCTGCTCTTGCTTGCTTGGTTTTTTTTTTTCTTGCCTTCTGATTGTTGCTCTGAGTGTTGCTATCCCTGTGCTGTTGCAATCCTGGAATTTCCCCGTTGTGGGACTAATAAAGGCTTATCTTATCTTATCTTATTAACCAGGCGCCTGTTAGCAACATCAACTAGCAAACCATGTGCACACAGAAAATCAGCTCCCAGGATTGGGAAACTCAGTGCTGCTATGACAAAAGTCCACTCATATGTACGGCCGTGTAGAGATAAAGCCAGTGTTCTCTCACCAAATTTCTTAATGCCCGAGCCATTTACTGCCACCAGCCCGGGGCCACTAGGTCCTGCCAGCCGGTCGGCGTAGGTTGGCAGGATGATGCTCTTCTGGGCTCTGGTGTCTATGAGGAAACGCCTCCCTGAGCGCGAGTCCGTCACGTAGAGCAGCTTGTTCTCTTCGCCGGCGGTCACAGCTGCTACCGACTGCCGGCCTTGGCGTTTCCCGAGTGCTTGAATTGGCACGTGGCACACATCTGCGTGCATTCTCTCCAAAGCGGCGGTGGTAGAAGCAAAGCGTGTCTCTCTGGCGCTCCTTCCCACTGCCGCTACAGTCGGTGGCTCCTCACCTCCTCTGGTCGTCTCGCTGGGTTCCGACGCCGCCACGTTGACTGTGAGTGCTCTGGTGGTGAGGATGATCCGATCTGCCTCCTGGGCTAGCGCACGGTAGTCACGCGCGGCCAGCAATGGCGAATTGGCCAGAACCACTCTCACCTCTGTTGGAAGGTTCCGGAGGAAAAGGTGGGCAAACAGAAAATGCCCGTCGTCCGTGCCCATTAACGCCAACATCTTCTCCATCAGGTCAACAGCCGAACTATCTCCTAGCTCGGAATGCCTCAGGAGCCTCTCTGCTCTCTCACCGTCCGAGAGCGTGTAGCGCCGGGTCAGCGCAGTCTTGAGAGCCTCATACCTGTTGTGGGCTGGGGGCTGGTTGAGCAGGCTCGCTACCTGCTGAGCTGTGCGAGCGTCCAGCACTGCAACCACGTAGTTGGTGTCGTCTGCCGTTATTCCCGGCTCGGTGACTGACTGGGCCTCGGTGTGGTGGATCCAAGAGTGCGGGTTGTGCTGCCAAAAGTCCGGTAGCTTGACTGAAACAGCGCACGCGTTGCTGGGGCTTCCCGTCCAGGCCGACTCCGGGGTTCTTGCCTCGTGTTCCATAATTTGTCCAGGGTCACCAGTGTGGAGAGTGTGAAATGAGGAGACAAGGTTACGAACAGACAGCGTTTATTACACTCTCTCATCAATCATACACAGAAAAGGAATGAAACAACCAAGCATGGTCTCTCCTTAAATCCCAACTGCTCATCTCACATCTGCAAGATATTTCACCTCACAATACATTCACCCTCAAACCCCCTGACTATTGTCCTCCACTGTTTACACTCTGCCCCTGACTGAGATGCTGTCTGACTCACCCCAGTCTCTACAATATGCATTTTGTCTCTGCTACAACACTGCATTTCAGAAAAGGAACATCGTACCAACAGTAAAAATATGGTTGTGGTAGTGTGATAGTCTGAGGCTGTTTTGCTGCTTCAGGACCTGGAAGACTTGCTATGGTAAATGGAACCATGAATTCTGCTGTCTACCAAACAATCCTGAAGGAGAATATGTCCGGCCATCTGTTTGTGACCTCAAGCTGAAGTGCCCTTGGGTTCTGCAGCAGAACAATGATCCAAAACACACCAGCAAGTCCAACTCTGAATGGCTTAAGAAAAACAAAATGAAGACTTTGGAGCGGCCTAGTCAAAGTCTTGACCTGAATCCAACTGAGATGCTGTGGCATGACCTTAAAAAGGTGGTTCATGCTCGAAAAACCTCCGATGCAGCTGAATTTCACCAATTCTGCAAAGATGAGAGGGCAAAATTCCTCCACAGTGCTGTAAAAGACTCATTGCCAGTTATCGCAAAAGCCTGATTTCAGTTGTTGCTGCTAAGGGTGGTCCAACCAGTTATTAGGTTTAGGAGGCAATCACTTTTTCACAGAGGGCCATGTAGGTTTGGCTCTTTTGTCCCCTTAATAATAAACACCTTCATTTAAATACTGCATTTTGTGTTTACTTGTGTTACCTTTGTCTAATATTTAGATTTGTTTGATGATCTGAAACATTTAAGTGTGACAAACATACAAAAAATGAGAAATCAGGAAGGGGGCGAACACTTTTTCACACCACTGTATCTGGACTTTACTGTATTTCTGTAAGCAGCTTTAACACTATGCGCACAACAATACCCATACTGCAAAGCCCTGGGACCTCAAAGGGCGGTGTCCCACTCTGCGAGACTCCGGTCCCATAGGCGGCTCCCTCGCCATTCCCCAGGGCTCCACGCGACTCCGCTCTGCTTTTGCGGGCAGCGCAGGAGCCGCCAATCTGAGCTGCTGAGTTAGCCATTCAATCAATACGGATTACCCAGTATGCCAGCAACAACAACTGCTACAGAATGATGGCAAAACTCCTAAAAAAGGTGTGGCGATGTTAAGATAAGGCACGGTGATCTGGAGTTTTTAAGGAAGTTTATTCATCAAATCATCGCCATCACGGAGCTCACCCCAGCTGCTGTATAAGCATGCTGGGGATCGCTCTCAGGCTCTCATGAGCAGTAGTCAGAAGCAGTCAGAAGAAGATCAGAGTGTGAACATATGAATTCAGCCACTTAAATACCCAGCAACAGACAATACATCAAAGGCATTTTATCATCAAAGGAAATGCATTCAGGCATATGACATTTGTACCACAATGAGAGCAGGAAGCATGAATGTTTGCATTTGAGTCATACATATCCACAGGATGCTGGTGCCTGAACTAAGCACAGGAAGGCTGCCTATTGATCTCAACACACACATCTCACTGTCCTGTTAATTGCTCTAGTCAGTGCTGTGTTTGTCCGTGGCTGTTGTGGGGGTTACCCCATAAAGGCAGGGAAAATTTAATAAATTGCTTCAATAATTAAAAAATTAAAGAAAATGTGAACAACATATATCACAAACATTTCATTAAGACACTTGTGATCTTGCTAAAATGTGGAAAAAAAAGTGCAACCAATGACCCCTTTAAATTTTTAGGCATTTTTACAGCATCGTTACAGCAGTATCCTTAAGAATAAGCTTTTTAGTGAAACCTAACTTATACTTTACAAGGATTTGGAATGGAGCCATGGTGAAATGACCAGAACAGAGTAATAACTTTGGGTTAACATCAGTTAAAATAAAATTTAGCCAATTTCTATTAGAGATGTATCCTTTCCGAGTTTGTGTAAGGATCCAAGTGTTGCCACGCTCCAGTGCCCACCGTCTCCTCTACATGTTTGCTGACAAATGGCTGTAGTATCTAGGTAGACTGAAGGCTGGCCAATCATAGAACAGTGGGTGGGTATCAAGGCTAATGACGTTTACCTTTCAGTGATGTTTTCCCATTTCTTTACATACAGGAAAAAAAAAAACAGAAAGTAAAAAGGCTTCTTGGATTAAAAACCAAACAAACAAAAAAACTTAAAGGCTGTGTGTTTTTTAAAGACAAGTGAGTGTTGTAATATTTTGATAGTCACATGACTAATAGAAACATTTCAGATGCTAAAACCTACAAAAACACAATTTTTCAGTCAGTGGCCCCTTTAAGTTATTTCTGCACTGGAATGTAAAAACACAATGAACAAAGAGGTTGAGAAGGTGTTCATTTGAGTTGTAGTACTGTAGTTTCACAGGTGTAACACTGATGAAGCCTGTGACGCTCAGTCACCAGCAGGTTGCAAACAAAGCACCCCAGTGCCCTCCTGGTCACCTCTGGGAAGTGTAACCATGCTTCTCTGTCCTCCACCCTGCCCACTTTCACCCAGTATGTTGTATGCCACACCAGGGACAATAAAACACTGGACTTAATTTATGCCCACACCAAGAAGGCATACAACTCATCACCCCTCCCTCCCCTAAGGATGATCAGTTCACAACCTTGTTCACCTCAAGCCGGTGTACAAACCTCTTGTACACACACAACCCAGCTGTTACTTGCACAGTGAAGAGCTGGTCTAATGAGGCTAAGGATGCTCCGAAAGACTGTTTTGAATCCACTGTGGGGGAGCAACTCTGTGATCCACATGGGGAGGACATCGACAGCCTCACCACACATACCATCATGAACTGCAGAACCTTCTGTGTGGAGAACACCATACCCACCAGGACTGTACAGTGTTTCTCCAACAACAAACTCTGGATCAACCCTGGCATAAAGACCCTGGTGAAGTAGAAGAAGAGGGCCTTTAGGTTGGGAAACAAGGAGGAGCTGAAGTCTGTGCAGAGGGAGCTGAGGAGGAAGATCAGAAAGGAGAAAGACAGCTACAGGAACAAGATGGAGGACAAGCTGCAGCACAGCAGTGTCAGCATTGTCTGGAGACGCCTCAAAACCTCCTCAGGGCACCAGGATACCACCTCCCAAGCTGTGGAGGGAAGGGAGCAGTTGAACGATCTGAACTTGTTTTTCAACAGGTTTGATCAACCGCTTACTCTTCCTCCTGTCCTGAAATCTCTGCTCCAATCACCTTCATCTACACCCCCTGTCCGCCTCTGCCCCCTCAGCCCATATTCCTTGCTGTTTTTGCCTTCATATGCCCCCACCCCAAAGCACACAGCCCCCTTGCTCCAGTCTGTCCCTTATTATGACTCAGGTGAGAGCTGAGCTTCAGAGAATCAAAGCAAGGGAGGTTGCAGGTCCTGATGGCATCATTTTGAGGCTTCACCAGTCATGTCCACAACAGCTGTGTGGGATCATGGGGCACATCTTTAGCTTGTGCCTGAAGCTTGGAAGGGTACCACAGCTGTGAAGAACATCCTGCATAGTACCTGTGCTGAAGACTTCACATTCCAAGGACTTGAGCAGCTACAGACCAGTTGCCCTCACATCACACCTGATGAAGACCTTGGAGAGGCTGCTCCTCACCTGTCTCCACCCCCTGGTGGGACCAGTGTGTGAAGAATGGCTCTCACGAGCCATTAAGGAGATGCTATAGGCGACCAGTGAGTTTGCGTTATTTTATTAATAAAGGACACTCAACGTACAAATAAAGTAAAGAGCCACGTGGGGCAAAAACACACTCATAACTTATAATAACATTCTAACCCGGGAGAAAGGCTAGGGAGACAGCGAGGGGAAAAACTCATGCTGGGCAGCAGCACTTACGAAAGGGTGAAGAGCAGAGACAACGAGGAGACTGGAGTTGGACGTAGGAACTCCAGTCGTGGAAACACAATGTCCGTCTTTCCTTCTCTTAGGTCGCAGCGAGGAGCGATTCTCAGCTGCTCCCTTAAATGGGAAACAGAACCCAATCAGAAGCGGGGAAGGTAATTAATAATGAAAAGAGACAGCTGTCCCGGAGCAGCTGGGCTTGACAGCCGGAAGTCAGCTGAGACGCTGTCAAACTGAGCCTCGGAGTTGGCTGTAAGACCAGACCCGGAATGGGGTGGAGCTGGAGCGACACTGGACAACCTGAGCGCGGATAAAAGTCAGCGTTCAGGTCGTAACAGTACTCCCCCCCCGAGCTGCGCCTCCCGGCGCGGGCTTACCCCCTCCCTCAAACAGGAGGCCACCAGGACCGACCCAGGGAGGGTGGTGGGGGAACCAGCCAAGACAGAATAGTATTCTGAGAAAACAATCTGGGAGTAAGTCCTAGAAATAGAGCCTGGAATTGCAAATTGACATACTGATACAAAAGGAATCAGTTCCTCAATCACACCATTATCAGCACTACAGATGTCATAAATCACCCTGGAGGAGGGTATGAATGCAGGTAAGTTAGATTGCTCAGAATGAGGCCAGGCAACATGAAGTCAAAATACTACATTAAGAACCAACTTAAAAAAAATAAACACTTCCCATCCCACATGCAAAATATGACATTAGGAAGTAGCTCTTCCAAAAGATAAGATAAGATAAGATAAGACTAGAAAAGCACTCGGAGAGCGCAGACCTCCGCCAAGCGCCACAATTCCCCCCATACAGTGTTTGTGTGTACGTTTTCAGATTCCTTGAGCATGTAAACATATGACTAGCAATTGGATTCACAATGATTATTTGTTTATTTGACAGGGACAGTTATTATTTATTTCGCGAATGCAAAGTCCTTAAGCCAAGCAGTTGCCTCCTGGTTTGCTGTATGGAGGGTGTGTAATCCTCCTTCCAGTCTTTGGAGCGGGCAAGCCTCTATGATGTGTTCCATAGTTTGCTCCTCTCCACATGCGCACAGTGGGCTAGGGCTACTGCCCCATCTGTGAAGGCTGGCCAAGCAGGGGCCATGTCCAGTCCTGAAGCGATTGAGTGTAGACCACTGTCTCCTTGGGAGGTTGGTGCCCGGGACCTGTTGGTTGGGGTTTATCACCAGCTGTTTGTTTGGGACCTCCTTGGTTTCCCATTCCTCTTGCCAAGCTGTCTGGATGGTAAAGTCAGCTGGGGGAGGGTTTTTCCAAATCGGCCGTCTGGATGAAAGTCGGGCAGTGGGTGGGGTGTAGATATCTGCATGGATTGGTAAGTGAGGAAAATCTTTAACTTTTTGGAGCATCCTTTGAGTTAATGCTGCTCGCCGGATGTGTGGAGGGGCTATGTTTGACAGTACAGAGAGCCAGGGGAGTGGTGTTGAGCGGATTGTTCCAGTTATAGTTCTCATGGTTGAGTTGAGCTGGGTGTCTACATGGTGTGTGTAAGATGACCTGGACCAGACAGGGGCACAATATTCTGCTACAGAGTATGAAAGGGCCAGTGCTGAGGTGCGCAGGGTGGAGACTGCCGCCCCCCATTTTGCACCAGCGAGCTTGCAGAGCAGGTTGTTTCGTACTTTCACCTTAGCAGCCGTCCCCTTTAGATGTTCCTTGAAGGATAAGGTCCTATCAAGGGTCACTCCAAGATAAGTTGGATTTGGGGCATGCTTAAGCTTGAGTCCGCTCAGGTGGATGTTTAGTTCTCTGGCAGCTTTTGCATTGTGGAGATGAAATACACTGGAGACGGTTTTTGCTGGGCTTGGTTTTAGGCGCCAGATTTTGCAGAACTGGTCCAGTTTAGCAAGATCTTCCGTGAGCACCCGTTCCAGTGGTTCAAAGTCTGGTGCTTGGAATGCCAAACAGATGTCGTCTGCATAGATGAATTTGCGGGATTTTGTAGTAGGCAGGTCGTTTATGTAGAGGTTGAACAGAGTTGGAGCTAGAACTGAGCCTTGTGGGAGTCCGTTTTTCTGCATTCTCCATGCACTTGTGTTCTGACTGAGGTGGACTCTGAACCTTCGGTTGGTCAGCAGGGTTTTTATAATTGCTGTTGCCCAAGCAGGGATCGCCTTTATAAGTTTCAGGAGGAGGCCTTTGTGCCAGACCGTATCATAGGCGGCTGTAAGATCGAGGGACAGGGACAGTGCAGGGACAGTGCAATAAACACACAATTAATCAATGACAATCAATCTGATAGTGATAGGATTAGTGGTTCAGTAGTAAAAGCATTGCCTCCTTGGCGGAGGTAATAAACTGAAGTGTTGCTGTTGTGTCCATCTCCTCCACTGACGGATGCAAATTGGGTAGACAGGTTGCCGTGGGTTTTATATTATATTATTTTTTTGGGGGTTGCGCTCCACGGCAAACGAGAATTTAGAAGCTTCACCGGCAGAGAGCTCGTTTTTGCGCAGCGCCTATGGCTGGCCGGTGAATTTCTGCCAAATGCGCAGCTCCTATGGCTGGCCGGTGAATTTCTGCCAAATGCGCAGCTCCTATGGCTGGCCGGGGAATTTCTGCCAAAGAATCCGTCGGCGGACAGCTGCCCGTGTGAGGTTTTGCAGTTGCACGCAAACACAGGCACGCTGGCGGGCCCAGGCCAGCAGTGTTTTCCGCGTGCTTTTGTGCCTAAAACGTTGAAGAAAGCAGAGTTTGTGTTGCAGACACGACGACCAGCGCCCTCCATTGCGCCTGCGCACATGTTGAAAATGGCCGTATGTCACAGTGTTGAAAAATGCTTTAAAAAATTCCTGTATCCAGACGGTGAACCGGATCACCCCCAAAATTTAATCAGTTCTTCCTTGTACCATTTCCAACAACGCCTGAAAGTTTCATGGAAATCCGTCCAAGACTTTTTGAGTTATCTTGCTAACCAACAGACAGACAGACAGACAGACAGACAGACAGACAGACAGACAGACAGACAGACACACAGACAAACCCCGGCAAAAACATAACCTCCTCCTGGCCTTTTCGGCCTGGCGGAGGTAATAAGCCTTTATTAGTCCCACAATGGGGAAATTCCAGGATTGCAACAGCACAGGGATAGCAACACTCAGAGCAACAATCAGAAGGCAAGAGAAAAAAAACAAGAGCAGCAAGTATACATATGTACATATAAATATAAATAAATAAATATATATATATACAGTGGGGCAAAAAAGTATTTAGTCAGCCACCAATTGTGCAAGTTCTCCCACTTAAAAGATGAGAGAGGTCTCCAATTTTCATCATAGGTATACCTCAACTATGAGAGACAACATGAGAAAAAAAAAATCCAGAAAATCACATTGAAGGATTTTTAATGAATTAATTGGTAATTTCCTCAGTAAAATAAGTATTTGGTCACCTACAAACAAGCAAGATTTCTGGCTCTCACAGACCTGTAACTTCTTCTTTAAGAGGTTCCTCTTTCCTCCACTCGTTACCTGTATTAATGGCACCTGTTTGAACTCGTTATCAGTATAAAAGACACCTGTCCACAACCTCAAACAGTCAGACTTCAAACTCCACTATGGTCAAGACCAAAGAGCTGTCAAAGGACACCAGAAACAAAATTGTAGACCTGCACCAGGCTGGGAAGACTGAATCTGCAATAGGTAAGCAGCTTGGTGTGAAGAAATCAACTGTGGGAGCAATTATTAGAAAATGGAAGACATACAAGATCACTGATAATCTCCCTCGATCTGGGGCTCCACGCAAGATATCATCCCGTGGGGTCAAAATGATCACAAGAACGGTGAGCAAAAATCCCAGAACCACATGGGGGGACCTAGTGAATGGCCTACAAAGAGCTGGGACCAAAGAAACAAAGGCTACATCAGTAACACACTACGCCGCCAGGGACTCAAATCCTGCAGTGCCAGATGTGTCTCCCTGCTTAAGCCAGTACATGTCCAGGCCCGTCTGAAGTTTGCTAGAGAGCATTTGGATGATCCAGAAGAGGATTGGGAGAATGTCATATGGTCAGATGAAACCAAAATAGAACTTTTTGGTAAAAACTCAACTTGTCGTGTTTGGAGGAGAAAGAACACCATACCTACTGTGAAGCACGCAGGTGGAAACATCATGCTTTGGGGCTGTTTTTTTGCAAAGGGACCAGGACGACTGATCCGTGTAAAGGAAAGAATGAATGGGGCCATGTATCGTGAGATTTTGAGTGAAAACCTCCTTCCATCAGCAAGGGCATTGAAGATGAAACGTGGCTGGATCTTTCAGCATGACAATGATCCCAAACACACCACCCGGGCAACGAAGGAGTGGCTTCGTAAGAAGCATTTCAAGGTCCTGGAGTGGCCTAGCCAGTCTCCAGATCTCAACCCCATAGAAAATCTTTGGAGGGAGTTGAAAGTCCGTATTGCCCAGCGACAGCCTCAAAACATCACTGCTCTAGAGGAGATCTGCATGGAGGAAAGGGCCAGAATACCAGCAACAGTGTGTGAAAACCTTGTGAAGACTTACAGAAAACGTTTGACCTCTGCCATTGCCAGCGACGGGTATATAACAAAGTATTGAGATGAACTTTTGTTATTGACCAAATACTTATTTTACTGAGGAATTTACCAATTAATTCATTAAAAATCATGTGATTTTCTGGATTTTTTTTTCTCATTTTGTCTCTCATAGTTGAGGTATACCTATGATGAAAATTGGAGACCTCTCTCATCTTTTAAGTGGGAGAACTTGCACAACTGGTGGCTGACTAAATACTTTTTTGCCCCACTGTATATACAGTATATATATACAGTATATACACACATTGTAGCTAGATGGGATAGATATATAAATATATAAACACAGTGTGGAGCATTGTAGCTGGATGGAATAAATATGTAAATATATAAGCACACACAGTGTGGAGCATTGTTGCTAGATAGAGTAAATATATAAATATATATACTATATATATATATATAAACACACACAGTGCGGAGCATTGTTGCTAGATGGAATGAACAGCATAACCGTCTCCTTAGTTATCCTACATGGTATGATTATGTACCCATACATATTCTCACCCTCCATAGCGACCGGTATTTTCCTAGTTGTATACTGGAGGGGACCATTGTGTAAGTCTATTGCGTCTTTTGCATTCAATACTATTAGGTCATCATGTCTTTTTGCTATTTCTGCGAGCAGCCCTACTTTGGTTGTACAGTCTGACAGCCGTAGGTAGGAAGGACCTGCGAAACCTCTCGGTTATGCACCTAGGATGATGTAGTCTGCTGCTAAATGAGCTCCTCAGTGCATTCAGTATATCCTGCATAGGGTGGAACTCGGACTCCAACAGAGATGACAGTTTAGCCACCATCCTTCTCTCTCCTATCTCCTCCACTGGGTCAAGGCGCTGCCCCAGGACAGAGCTAGCTTTCTTGATCAGTTTGTTCAGTCTCTTCCTATCGGCTGCTGTAATGCCACTGCCCCAGCAGACCACTCCAAAAGTGATGGCTGATGCCACCACCGTGTCATAGAATGTCTTCAGCAGCACCCCCCGTACACCAAAAGACCTGAGTCTCCTCAGTAGGAACAGCCTGTGCTGTCCCTTCTTGTAGAGTGCGTCAGTATTGTGTGACCAGTCTAGTTTATTGTTCAGATGAACACCCAGGTACTTATAGGATGTCACCATCTCAATGTCTGTTCCCTGTATATTTACTGGTGCTGTGAGGGGTTGTCCTTGCCTGCAGCAGTCCACCACCAGCTCCTTAGTTTTCCTCGCGTTGATCTGGAGGCAGTTTCGATGGCACCAGTCCACGAAGTCCTGGATAAGCCCTCTGTACTCAGCTTCATCTCCATTGGAGATGAGGCCAACGATCGCAGAGTCGTCAGAGAACTTCTGTAGATGGCAGTGTGTTGTGTTGTGTGAGAAGTCCGCAGTATAAAGGGTAAACAGGAAGGGAGCCAAAACCGTTCCCTGGGGGGCCCCCATGCTACCAATGATCGTGTCGGACACACAGGCCCAGGTTCTCACAAACTGAGGCCGGTTAGTGAGGTAGTCCAGGATCCATGATGACAGGTGCTGGTCCACCCCTGCGCACAGCAGCTTGTCCTTCAGGATCATCGGTTGGATGGTGTTGAAAGCACTGGAGAAGTCAAAGAACATGATCCTCACCGCATTCCCGGGCTTCTCCAGGTGGGACAGAGAATGGTGAAGGAGGAAGATCACTACATCCTCCACCCCAATGCCATGCTGGTAGGCGAACTGGAGTGGATCCATCGCTGGTCCCACCAGGGGGCGGAGGTGAGCAAGGAGCAGCCTCCAGCCAAAATCCAGCCAAAAGAAAATTTGGCTGGATTTGATACCACAGTCAAAAACTCTTAAAGTAACTACAGTGTCCTGAATAATAATCACAAAAGGAATGACAATCCAAACTCAACTACTAACAGTCAAGTCTTCCAGGGGCGCCGGCAGGTAGGGAGGGGCAGAAGGTGACAGCTCGTCCGGCGGGCGACCCAAACCCGGATTCCACCTGGCCGGGAGAGACATCCACAGTTCGGGCGGCCTACCCAAGTCCCAGGCTCGGGAACACAGTATCTCAGATGGCCGACCCAGATTGCAGAACCAACCAGACGGTTCCGCAGGTGGTCGTCCCGCGTCCTCAGACCACCGAGAGCAGAAGGGGGAGCTTAGGTGCGGTTTCCTCACCGAGGGAAAGAGCAGGAGGAAACTGACCCGGATGAGGGGAAACCCAACAGCACCAGGAGGAGAGAAGACGGAGGCAAGGGACGGAATCAGCCCGACGTCTGGGGAAAACAAACCTCCAGTTCCCTCACCGGCCTTTAACTGGACCGGCGCAGCACTCCCGGTGGACCCCGATTGGGCCGGCGCAGCATCAGAGGCGAACTCCGTGCACAGAACCGGAACCTCCGTGGTGACAACCAGAGCGGATTCGTCTCCGGTGACCCTGGGGAAAGGCTCAGAGGAACAAAAGGAACCGGGATCAGGATCACCGGTAGCGGCAGAGCCCGGCGAGACAGGCTCGAGTGCAGGGGATGGCTGCACCCTGCTCGTCCCCCCGAGAGACAGGCAATAATGCTCCAGAAAATAGAAGAGAAAGACAAAATAGAGCACTTGCCTGATCTCGGGTTCTACCGCCGTCCAGGACTTCGATGCTCCAGGTTCAACATGCAGGAGTTCGTCTTCTGGCTCCCACTCGACTGCAACTGGCTCCGCAGCCGGCATGATGGTCCTCACAGTCTGAAGATCTCCAGGCGCCGAGGTCCATGCCGAAGGCCCGCATGGTGTGGTGGCAGGGGATCTGGGTTCTGCTGGGCCGAACCATTCCTCCGTGGAGACCCGGGGACGCTTAATCGTTGGCGCAGGTTCCAAGCGGCAGTCCGACCTTCTCCTCTGCCCATGACGTGGCTGCAGGGCTGGAGCCAAGCTCTCCAGGACCGCAGGCCTCCTCCTCATCCGGCGGTGTAGTCCTAGCACCGGGGCACGCTCAGAGGAGAGAGACACAGAGGGCGCAGGTTCATATTTTATGTTTGCAGCAGGTGGAAAGAGCTCAGGGGACTGTGAACCCTGAACTCCACCTCCAGGAATCAAATCAAGGCAATTCACCCAATACAGGAAGAGAATGAAAAGGCACTTGCCTGATTCCCGGAGAACCGGTGGAACCCGCTGCAATGGACTTGAGGCTTCCCTTTCCCCACTGGATGGAAGTGGAGGACCCCCCGGGAAGACGAGGAGGTGCCTCTGGCACCGGATCAGGACCGGGAGCATTCACAGACGGACTCACGCAACTCACAGAGGCTGGAGTGAACGTCGAAGAGGGGGGAGAAACAGCTGAGGGGAACCGGGAATTAAGAGCTGACGGGACAGCGGGGAGAGAGGACCCGGAAGCGGCTGATTCACCTCTTTGGCGAGACACGGAGGCTACAGCTGGCTGGGAGACAGAGTTCGTGTGGCTACCCAGAGCTGGATCAGGACGGGGTTCTCGCTGAGGTGTTCAAAAGACTTGGGAGCGACGTCTTCTGGCCGAGGGCGAGGTGAATGTGAAATCAGGGAAACGCCGCTCCTGCGCGGAAACTGAAGCGAGCAGGTCAGCGTATTCCGGATAGTTATTCAGCTCAGGATTCTTCTCTACCAGCCTGACCGCCGCCACCACATGCTTCATGATTTCAGTGGGATGGACGGCAGAACGAGCAGCAGCCACTCGGTCCCGAATGGAGATCGCTGTCAACTGTATTTTCTCCGGGGGAATCCCAGTTGACGTCACTCTTCCTTGGGAATGACCCCTGGGTGGTGCAAACTCCTGGGCTGGATCGGAGGCAGGAGCAGGATCCCGAAGCGAGGAGTGATGGTGCCTTGTCTTCGGCTTCCTGCCGGAGTTCTCCTCCAGCCCACGGAGTCTCTCCCAGAGCGAAGAGATGTCTGGCCTCCTCGCCTTAACCTCAGGATGGTGGTAGTAGTGAGGAAGGCTGTTAATTATGTCCTCAGCGAGGTCCAGGTGCCGGCGTACATCGCTGGGAGTGTCATAGAGGCCTGCGGTAAATAGCGTCCCATCTACGTAATCCAGGGCTTCCTCCAGTTCATATCCCAGGCACCGCATGCAGCTCCTGAAGGACGACATAATCCCAGCTCACCAGTACCCAGACAAGGGGGAAAACAACAAGTCCAAATTAGCAAAACTCACGGTCTCCAGCGTCTCAGTCTGGCTGCGACCTACTGTTAAGAATGGCTCTCACGAGCCATTAAGAAGATGCTATAGGTGACCAGTGAGTTTGTGTTATTTTATTAATAAAGAACACTCAACGTACAAATAAAGTAAAGAGCCACGTGGGGCAAAAACACACTCATAACTTATAATAACATTCTAACCCGGGAGAAAGGCTAGGGAGACAGCGAGGGGAAAAACTCAAGCTGGGCAGCAGCACTTACAAAAGGGGGAAGAGCAGAGACAACGAGGAGACTGGAGTTGGACGTAGGAACTCCAGTCGTGGAAACACAATATCCGTCTTTCCTTCTCTTAGGTCGCAGCGAGGAGCGATTCTCAGCTGCTCCCTTAAATGGGAAACAGAACCCAATCAGAAGCGGGGAAGGTAATTAATAATGAAAAGAGACAGCTGTCCCGGAGCAGCTGGGCTTGACAGCCGGAAGTCAGCTGAGACGCTGTCAAACTGAGCCTCGGAGGAGGCCGTAAGACCAGGCCCGGAATGGGGTGGAGCTGGAGCGACACTGGACAACCTGAGCGCGGATAAAAGTCAGCGTTCAGGTCATAACACAGTGATGGATCCACTTCAGTTTGCCTACCAGCCTGATATCAGGGTGGAGGATGCAGTGATCTTCCTCCTGCATCTTGCTTGAAGAAGACTGGGATCACTGTGTGGATAATTTTCAATTTCTCCAATGCTTTCAACACATTTGGCCAGTGCTCCTGAGGGACAAGCTGTTATGGGCAGGGGTGGACCAACTCCTGTCATTCTGGATCCTGGACTACCTCACAGACCATCCAGCTTGTGAGGGCCCAGGACTGTGTGTCTGACATGGTCATCTGTAGTACAGGGCCCCTCAGGCAACAGTTCTGGCTCCCTTCTTGTTCATCCTCTACACTGCTGATTTTTCATACAATACATCACACTGCCACCTGCAGAAGTTCTCTGACTCTGTGATCATCAATATCATCTCTGATGAGGATGACTTGGAGTACAGAGAACTAACCCAGGACTTTGTGGACTGGTGACTGCAGAGCTGCCTCCATATCAATGCAGGGAAGACCAAGGAACTGATTCCCACAGACACTCCCCCACAGCACCAGTAAACATCCAGGGAATGGACACTGAGATGATGACATCTTACAAGTACCTGGATGTTCACCTGAACCATAAACTGGATGGGTCACACAACACTAATGAACTTTACAAGTAGGGGCAGAGTAGGTTGTTCCTTCTGAGGAAACTCTGGTCTTTTGGGGTGCAGGCGGTACGCCTGAAGTCCTGAGTCTGTGGTGGCATCAGCCATCCTGTATGAAGTGGTCTGCTGAAGAAACAGCATCACGGCTGTCAACAGGAAGAAGCTAATTAAGGAGGCCAGCTTTGTTCTGGGGTGCTGCCTCAACCCAGTGGAGGTGATGGGAGAAAGAAGGGTGGTGGTTAAGCTGTTCTCTCTGCTGGAGTCCGAGTTCCGCACGGGGTGGGACATGCCGAGTACACTGAACAAGTCCTTTAGTGGCAGGCTGCTCCATCCAAAGTGCACAGGGGAGAGGTTTCGCAGGTTCTTCCTACCTGCTGCTGTCAGGCTTTACAATCTGTACTGCTCATAGAGACTGCACATAGCACTACTTCTTTGTATAAATAAGGAACATTCCTTTTTAAAGCTACTGTTAATATAATTATTATGGAACAACACTGTGTACTTGTTCAACTGTGAAGCATACAGCTGAAAAATTTAACTGCTTACTAGTATTGCAAATACGATTTTATTTTTTAAACTTTTTGCATATATTGTATATAATATAGTGGTGAAACAAGACCATGTTTGGTATTTTTCTACCAATAACTGATAACGCGCTGTGTCCAGGATGATTGTGTTCATTGATAAATGACTCCAAAGAAGTGGACAAAGGACAGTTTTGTCCCCAGTAGAAAGTGGTGTTGGGGGGGATGGACTACACCAACTTCTGACAGAGTGTATAAATGTAAATATTTGTATGTGAAAAGAGATGTCATGGGAATCAAATGTCCCAAGTAAGCATATTTCAAGATTAAAACTTACACCATTCTTTTGTGAATGCAAGCCTGTCAATTCAGTCTGGACAACAACCCCACTAATCCTACATTTCTCTCTGTGTGAGTTCAGCAGTAGCAGCCAGGGTTATTTATGAAGTCCCCCATGTTGACTCTGAGGTGTCAGACATCGACAAACACAGCACCAGCTCCTCCAGAGGCTCTTCTGAGTGGGTGAGTTACATTTTGCAAGATGTATTTTAATGCCATAGAAAGGACAACTCAAGCGCAGTCAACACACCTGCATTCCATTCAGGGGAGGAGCGGTTCATGCATGCACCTTCCCTGTCTATTATTACCTGACTTGCAGTTTAGAGAAAGAGCGTGTACACACCTTAACCTGTACTTTTTGTACCTCATAAATTCTTGACTCTTTACTCATAAATTTACTACTTTGTCCTTGTGACTTTAAAACTTTTTTGCACAAATATGCAATTTTGACAAAAAAGAAACTACTTTGCTGTTAATTTTTAATCAAATTTGAGACATTAAATTTGTGTAATTTTTCCTCATAAGTTGTGGATTTTTAATAGAAAATGTATCACTTGTCTCTGTTTCAATGTGTGTTTTGTAACAAAATGGCGTTGGGCGTACAATGAATCACTACCAGTAAAAATATTCATTGATATCGCTCTTGTGTAATATTGCTTAAATATAGAAGAGACCCAGCATACAGAGTGCTTCAGTTTATAACTTAAACAGGTAAAACTTGCCTTTTATCTGAAGACTATAACTATTAAAAACAAATGGCATTTTAAATCTAAAATGAAAGGGATTTTTTTATGGGTTTTTCAGCTTTTTGGATTTCATGTTTTTATATTTAACACAGTCTAAACAAAGGCTAGGATATTACGTTAATCTAATTAACTCACCCAAAATTTTAAGAATTCTTTGTCGGCCTCCGTCGGTCTATGATGGCCATGGAAGAGAATCCTAAACGTCTACTCTGCTGGAACAGCACCGCCTGTGGCTGAACAGGCCGATGCGCACCGGTGTTCTACCTTCCAGCGTTGGGCGTTGGTAGGATTCAAGCCTGGGCAGGAAAATATGGAGGACAAGATGTTACCCATGCAGCATGTCCCCCCTCTCCACGTCACTGATGAATCCAAAGGAACAGCAGGGCTGCTATAGTTTGGCACCAGCGCCGTCGCAGGAGCTGCCAGAACCATGTTGAGCACAACAGAGAACTGCCTTAGGGGCTCCGACTCCGGATTTTTCCTCAGGGTTGACTCCCGAGGCCTTTCCCGTGACCGGGTGTGCCGCAAGGCAGCGGAGGTTTGAAATCAGGGTTTACCTTCCCCAAGATGGGCTACCTTCCCAGGTTGACGAGCCACCATCTACCCGAAAAGAAAAGAATTCTAATTTAAAGCTTAAGTATATGAACTGCTGATTCTATTATCGGCTACTTTTAGTCATCTTTAAAAAAAAAACAAACATGTTTTAAAGGCATTTGCTGTCAAGGTGTGGTTTTAGACAGGACCCAAACGCTTCAAGTTCACAAGATTTGTTATAAAACATTGAATGACAACAACTCGTGGGCTGAAATAAAAATAAACAGGACAGACAAACTCAAACTAGGATTGCGACTCAAGCGTGTAATCCTGCACGGATAAACAAAGACAAAATTGTGCAGACAATAGTGTGGATAATGCAGTAGACAATACAAAGACACCTGAACAGAACAACGGTAGGACAAGGACTTAAATACACAAGGAGGGCAATCAGGAAACACAAAGCAGGTCAGAAGACCGATCAGGATAAATCACAGACCCATAGTGAAATAGAGAAAACCGGTGATGAGAACAGGATAGGCGGGGCTGTACAGACAATAGACACCGGGAGCTAGATGATGATAAATAATAATAAACATGACTACAGGGCAAGAACCAAAACTACAGAACAAAATAGGAGACATGATAATGAAAATAAGCAATGATCAAACTGAGGCTGCGGCAGGGAAACAGAGGAAACATCAAAACTGAGGTTGAGGCCATGGCTGAGCTCATGCCCCGAAGATCACAGAAAAAACAAACATGAACATAAAGTGGGGACATTAGCACGACCATGTCCACATTCTTAAAGCACCTCCCTTTAAAGGGTTGGAGACTAGACGACCCAAACAAACACAAAATGACTCTCCCAGGGTGAGTGGTGGGGGCCCAAGGCCAGGTGGGCCAAAACAAACTTTTACACCCCCACAGAGTCCAAAAACAAACAATGATTGTGGGGTCACACAAAGTCCACAACCCCAAAACGGGTCGGGTGGTCTACCCCAGTACATGGACCACCAGACCGGAGCATACGGCGGGCCAAGGGGCCCACCCCAGTCCATGAGCCCTTGAACTGGAGAAGAAGGCGGGTCGGGGTGGGGGGTGGGGGTTCATGCATTCTAGTCGGGGGGGGTTCATGCATTCATGCATTCCAGTCTGGGGGTTCATGGACTGGCTACCCCAGTCCATGAACCCCAGACTGGAATGCAGGGTGGATTCGGTGACCTACACAAGTCCTTGGGCCACCCGATCATAGAGCAAGGTGGAACACATTATGGAGGCTTACCGGCCACAACAGCAACCGACGGAGGTCCACCAACCCCACCAGCAGACCATGGAGGTGCACCGGCCTGTGCAGCAGACGGCGAAGGCGCACCGGCCTGTGCAGCAGATGGCAAAGGCAAGCCGTACTGTGCAGCAGACGGTGAAGGCACACTGGCCTCTGGAATTGACGGTGGAGGCACACCGGCCTCTGGAAGCGACGGTGGAGACGTACCAGCTTCTGGCGCACCAGCCTCTGGAACTGACGGCAGAGGTGCACCAACCTCTGGCACTGAAGGCGGAGGCACACTCCCTCGGGAACAGCTGATGGAGACTCACTGGCCCCTGGAACAGACAGTGACTGGGGAGCGCTCACCACCAGAGGCAGTTGCCGAGGTGCGAGAGCGTCCGGTCCTGATGCCTGGAGAACCGTCCTCGCTGCAGCCACCTCAGACGAGGAAGTAAGGCAGGGAGTGAGTGAGATGACACCAACATCACCAGGAGATAGGCAAGTCTCTTCTAATATAGGTGTTATAGATGCAAAGAAAGAAACTTGCCTAGCTCCTGGTCCATGGCTGCAGGAGTGACTGCCTCAGGATGAGCTGCCGGAATGATGGTCTCAGGAGGAGAAGGTGGAGCGGACTGCTTGGCGAACATGGTGGTTGGAGCGCGCTGACCTCAGGAGCTAACGGTTGCAGTACACTAACCTCAGGAGCCGGCCGCAGTGTGGGGGGGGGGGGGGTGCTCCACCAACTGCAGCTGGACAGTCCCAAGTCCAGCTAGCTGCAGTTGGAGAGTCCTCAGCTCCAAGCCTGATGATGATAGGTGAGTGCTGACCTCAGTGACCAATGACCAGAGCCTGATGGCCTCAGGAACCAACAATGGAGGCACGCTGGTCTCAGGAACCGATGACTGAGGAACACCGGTCTCAGAGACGGATGACGGGGCGCGGTGGCCCCGACAGCTGACAGTTGGAGAACGCTGGTCACAAAGACAGACGATTGAAGTGCGCTGACCTCAGGAGCTGATGGCTGGAGCATGCTAACCACATGAGCAGAAGATGCAGACCCCTCAGTGACAAACCCAGACAGCAAAGGCAGATCAGCAGCAAACCGACCAGCTGCGGACCCAGACGAAACAGGCTGGAGCCTCTCAAGTCCAAACATCTGGGGATCCATCTCCAGTCCAGACCTCGAGCCAAAATATCTTGGGTTCCATCTCCAGTCCAGCCCCCTCAGACAGCGAGCTTGGAAGAAGGAAGATGAAGAGTGCAGGTGGGATGGAGGCGGCAGCAAAGACTGGGAGAGAGAGCTCAGTGATGGTAGGTTGCTGAGCCCCCTCACCAGGAACAGGACAAGACCCTTCATTAAATGATGTAAATAAATGAAAAGGTACTTTCCTCTGTTCCTGTCCTGCTGCTGCAGATGGATCAGGCGAGTCCTCCCAGGGGCTGACGGAACTTGTCTGATGAGCGGCCCATGCATGGTGGTGTGGATCTGGCGTTGGATTGGGGAAGGAAGACACAGGGGCCTGGAGAGCCTCCGCCAGAGATGAGAAGCTGGGCCGTTGTATTCTCCCGCACCGGCGTGAGCCATGTCTCTTGATGGCACGGCCTGATTGCTCCTTTCCTGGCGGTGGCGGCAGCGTCCTCACCAGCTCCCGTAGCATTTGTTGCAGATTGGGTATGGAGTGCAGGAATCCGGTGAGCTGGGGGTAACACTGCAGGGATGGGAACGCCTCAATCAACTGTAGAGAGAGGGCTTCTTCTGGTGTGCGGGAGGTGCGGTCACTCTCGATGGGGACTTCAATGTGCTAGGCAGCCCACACTTCCTCCTCATTGAGGCCCATTAGGACAAATCTGAAGTATGCTGGGTCCATGGTCAGGTGTCTTTTTGTCCAGGTGTGGTTTTAGACAGGATGCAAACGCTTGACTTCAAGTTCACAAGATTTATTATAAAACATAAAATAACAGCTCGTGCACTGAAATAAAAAATAAACAAACAGGACAGACAAACTCAAACTAGGATTGCGTCTCAAGCGTGTAATCACACATGGACAGACAAAGACAAAATTGTGCGGACGATACTGTGGATAATACAGGAGGCAACACAAAGACACCCGAACAGAACAATGGTAAGACAAGGACTTAAATACACAAGGAGGGCAATCAGGGAACACAGAACAGGTGGGGAGACCAATCAGGGTAAATCACAGACACATGGTGAAACAGAGACAACTGGTGATGAGAACAGGATGGGCGGGACTGTACAGACAATAGACACTGGGAGCTAGATGATAAATAATAATAAACATGAGTACAGGGCAGGAACCAAAACTACGGAACAAAATAGGAGACATGATGATGAAAATAAACAATGATCAAACTGAGGCTGAGGCAAGGAAACAGAGGAAACAAAAACTGATGGCGAGGACATGTCTGAACTCATGCCCCGAAGATCACAGAAAAAACAAACATGAACATAAAGCAGGGACATGAGCATGGCCATGTCCACACCTTTACATTTGCATGTGAACATGACGCAGAACAGTTTAAGGACGAGTGATATTTAGGCACATTTCGATTAACACACGCTCTAGGAGTGGTCCAAGGCAGGAGTAGATTTTTTTTTGTAGTTACAAAAAGTTCAGAGCTTCTAACATTTTGATGAATTCCAAAACGTTCATAATTTTCCCTCTACTAACAGTTTACGAACAAATCTTTTCTGCTCACGTTTCATGAATGAGGGCCCGTTTGTGACTCCAAACACCTAGAAAATCAGTTGCAAATACCAGCCATTCCCAGCAATATAATTTGCAGTGCTCCTCGCAGGCTGTAAGCCAAGGGCACCGCTAGTAGTTGCTCATTTGGAAGCAGTAGACAAACGTTTTCCCAGCAGAGACAGGCTTATTCACTTCAGGGTTGGCCCACCTCTCTTCGATGACCAGCTTTCCTCTAAAACACTATCTTGAAAATGCATTTTTTTTTAGTATGTCTGTGACCAAATCAATTTCTTCTCCTTTGTCACCCACTGTGGGTGGAAAAATAGTTATTAAGTCTAAATAAATATATCGTGGCTTATGAGGGTCACTGCAGATGTGTATTGCTAGCTGAGCTTGCTCTGTAGTGTGCTTTGACTATCTAAACAATGGATGTGAAAATGCCGACGCTTTTGTAAACCTGCTAGATTACAGGGCAGTTGGTGGCCTAATGGTTGGGATTTGGACTGGTGATTACTGGGTCATCAGTTCAATCCTTGGACCGGCAGGATCAGATCTGGGTGGGACAGATAACATAGCAGTGTTTTCCCCACCCTCATTAACCCTGCTGTGGTGCCTTTGAGCAAGGCCCTTAACCCCAACTGCTCCAGTGGAGTTGCTCAGTGGCCACAGGTCAGTCTGTGGCTGTACTGGGCAGCTTCCAGGTGTGAATGTGAACAGGGCATCCTTGAAAAGAGAAGTTGCATCTCAATGGACCTCCCCTGTATAAATAAAGGTGTGTCCCCGCCCCCCCCCCCCAAAAAAATGCCCCCAAGTGGCAAACTTGATATCTGAAGGTTACAGCAACAGTCTTATTACCATTTATTTTAAGCTACACATGCCTGCAGTGTTGATTCTAAAGGCCGTCAAGGCAGATCTCTTTAATGCTTGATGGCTGAAATATGATTGGACATTAACTCTAACATAGACATACTGGAAGTAGTGCAACCAAGACAAAAGCTACGAAATGAAGACAACAGATTATTGAGAGCAATTTACTACATCCTCATGGAACAAATAAAAGCATGTATGGTGTAAATATGGGTCAGTGATTCTGATAGGGCTTAGGCCAGCAGAGAAGGTTTTTCTTGCCATGCAGCCCAACAACTGCCTCTGTGTTGTTATTGTCGTTGTATTTGCACTATTGCCCAAGACATATTTCCTCTTAGAGGGCAACAGAGCTTCTCTAATCAAAACAAGCCTGCATTTGACATCCCGCCTTTACACTTTTCTCATCTGTTCCTCTTTCAGTGCCAGGTTGTTTACGATTCCTTCTACTTTGAGCACATGGACCCCAAAGAAAGTGTATGAGGGTCTCCTTCAGCATCCCTCAACTTTGTCATGTATTGCAGCTATATAATGCACTTACTTGAAGCATGAAAATGGTTTTATAAGAGTGTAAATATTTTGCATTTTTTTAAATAAACTATGTTTCATCCAACTCTGTGATCTAAGTTGATTTCGGTACCACTGTGGAGTGAGTGAAATCAGAGGCGGAATCATTTCAGACGATTTATTACACACTCCATCTTTCAAGCACAGAACAGACTCAACTCTCAAGCAGAAACTCCTCTCTAAAGTTTCATGGCATTTACATCACACACAACATGACATTTGCATCACACTGCATTCATCCTTGACTCTCTCCTGCTATCTCACCAGGAATCCCCTGCTCTTTGTTCTCCCAAGCTTATCCACTGTCTCCTGTCTGAGATGCTAGACAATCTGGCTCTCCCAAGGTGCTACACATCTACACATCACCCCCCACCCCCCCAGCATCTTAGATAGGACAATAGAATAACAGTCCACATGCTGTGATAGAACAATTGAACATCAGTCCACATGCTGCTTGGGCTTCCGTCTCCTCCCGTATCTGCTGTAACTGGGTGCTGCTGGGAGTGTGTCTGACTGCGGGTGAGCTGTTGCTGGTGAGGGGGGGGGCACTTCAGTCTGTCCGTGTGGCTGCTCTGGTGAATCGTTTCCCTGGGGAGCTCTCCGTGGGGGTCTTCCACGCCGAAGGGCCTTAGCCAACAGCACTTGCTCGTCCGCCACAACAAAAGCGGGTTTGAGTCTGTCTATGCCAATTTTTTCCCTCCTACCCCCAAGTCTAGCAAAAAATGCTTATCCCCTGTTTCCAGCACTCTGAACGGTCCATCATAGGGTGGGCGCAATGGAGGGCAGTGGGCGTCGTGTCTAACGAACACGAACTCCACGCTCTTCAAAGTTTTAGGCACGAAAACACGCGGAAAACAGTGGTGGGCAGGGCCCGGCAGCGTGCCTGTGTTTGCGCTACGCTGCAAAAGTTGAGACGGGCAGCTGCCCGGCGCGGGATTATCTGGTAGAAATTCCCCGGGCAGCCGTAGTGGCTGCGCAAAAACGAGCTCTGCCGGGGAAGCTTCCAGATTCTTTTTCGGCGCGGAGCGCAACCCCAATAAAGCCCAGTGAAGCCCTGAGTGCCGCTTTCAGTGATCTATGAAAACGCTCGCATAACCCATTGGCCTGAGGGTTGTATGCGGTTGTGTGGTGAATTGTAACACCCAGGCTGCGGGCCATCGCGGACCAGAGTTCAGAAACAAATTGCTGGCCCCTGTCGGACGTAATGTCCGACAGGACTCCAAAACGCGCCACTCATGCTGTTAAAAAAGCGCGTGCTACATCCACGGACGCGGTTGCCGCCAGCGGGACCACTTCTGGCCAGCGCGTGGTGCGGTCCACCATTGTCAGGAAGTGCGTGCTCCCCTGTGATGGCGGGAGGGGGCCCACGGGGTCCACGTGAACATGGTCGAACCTCTTAGCCGGAATTCGAAATGGCTCCAAGGGAGCCTTCGTGTGTCTGTGTACCTTGGCTCGCTGGCACGCCACACAGGCTGCAGCCCACTCTTTCACTTGTTTGCGTAGGCTTGGCCACACAAATTTCTCTCCCACCATTTTGACCGACGCGCGCACTCCCGGGTGCGCCAGAGTGTGAACCGAGTCAAACACGTGGCGGCGCCACGCGGCCGGGACCACCGGACGCGGGCGACCTGTGGAGACATCGCAGATTAGGGGGGGCGCCATCCTGCAGCACCCTGCTCTCCAGCCTTAACCCTGTTGGTCCAGACTGGAGCGCACATGTCTGCATCGCTAATCTGCTCCGGGGCCATGGCTGCATAATCTATCCCCACGCAGACCGGGGCCACTACGGCACGCGAGAGGCAGTCCGCCACTACATTCAGTTTACCAGACACATGCTGAATATTGGTAGTAAACTCTGAGATCGCGGCCAGCTGTCTCTGCTGCCGGCCCGACCACGGTTCTGAAACCTTGACCATCGTGAATGTTAGCGGCTTGTGGTCCACGAACGCGGTGAAGCTGCGCCCTTCCAGCCAGAACTGGAAGTGGCGTATGGCCAGGTGAAGGGCCAGCAACTCTCTGTCGAGCGCGCTGTATTTACGTTCACTGTCGTGCAAAGTTCTGCTGAAAAAAGTGAGCGGCTGCCAAGCCCCGGCGACGCGCTGCTCCACGACAGCCCCTATGGCCACGTCTGAAGCGTTGGTGGTGAGCGCTATGCGGGCCGTTGGGTCTGGATGCGCCAGCAGTGCGGCGTTTGCCAGGGCTGCTTTAACTTCCGAGAACACCCGCTCTCGCTCCGGGGTCCATTCGACCCTATCCGCGGGTTTCTGTTTCTTGAGTGCGGCGTACAATGGTTGCATGAGCTGCGCTGCATGGGGAAGGAAACGGTTATAAAAGGTCACCATTCCCAAAAATTCCTGCAGCGCCCTGACCGTCTGAGACCGGGGAAAATCCACCACGGCGCGCACTTTGTCGGGCAGCGGGATTGCTCCTTCGGGAGAGACATGGTGCCCCAAAAAATCAATCTCTGTCACGCCAAACTGGCATTTCGCCGGGTTGATTATTAACCCGTGCTCCTCCAACCTCCGGAAAACCGTCATGAGGTGGGTTTCGTGTTCGTCTTCGGACGCACTGGCTACCAGGATATTATCCAGGTAGACGAACACAAACGGGAGATCGCGCAGCACTGCATCCATCATGCACTGGAACGTCTGTGCTGCTCCTTTTAACCCGAATGGCATGCACAGGAACTCGAATAGACCGAACGGAGTTATTACCGCTGTTTTGGGTATGTCCTCAGCGTGCACTGGGACTTGGTGGTAACCGCGGACCAGGTCTATTTTGGAAAAAATGCGCGCTCCGGCGAGGTGTATGGAAAAATCCTGTATGTGGGGAATTGGGTAGCGGTCGTGCGCTGTGGCGTTGTTCAACCTGCGGAAATCCCCGCACGGTCGCCACAATCCCTCAGCCTTAGGGACCATATGTAGCGGGGAAGCCCATGGGCTGTTTGAGCGCCTGATGATGCCCAACCTTTCCAGGTTGGCGAACTCCTCGAGCGCTATGGCCAGTTTAGCTGCGTCCAAGCGCCGAGGTCTTGCAAAAACGGGCGGCCCGGTGGTGGTGATAAAGTGCTCCACCCCGTGTTTAGCGATGGCCGTGGAAAAAGTCGGGACCGTGAGTGCTGGGAACTGAGTGAGCAGTGTGTGGAACTTACCGCCTGTAGCTGTGACGTTGGCTTGTGCTGTTGGCTGGGTCACTCAAGCTATACAGGGGAGAGAGTCAAAGGACAGTGCATATCTTTTAAATATCAGGACTTTCACCCCCACGGACCTCCTCCCAGTTTTTCTAGCCCCTGCCGCCGATCTGGTTTATTGTTTGGCTCGGAAAGTGAGACGGCGGAAGAGAGGAAGACGAGCGGGCGCTCTCGTGCGACTTCGCAGGAGAGGCTCGCGAACGGCGCTGCCTGGCATATTTCTGTCCAATACCAACTCTCTCTCTAACAAGGTGGATGAACTGAGACTGCTGATGCGTTTTAAGGACCTCGCCTCCTCAGCTGTCCTCTGCTTTACTGAGACCTGGCTCCGGGAAAATATACCGGACAGCGCGCTGCGCCTCGACGGCTTCCAGCTCTTCCGTGCTGATCGTGACACAGAGCTTTCCGGCAAGACCACAGGAGGCGGTGTCTGCTTCTACATCAACTGCATCTGGTGCTCTGATGTAACGGTAATTTCCAAACACTGTTCTCCTGCCTTGGAATTTCTTGTTATCAATTGCAAGCCCTTCTATTCCCCGCGGGAGTTTGCTTCTTTTATAATGATCGCTGTGTACGCCCCTCCCGACGCGGACACGCGCGAAGCTCAGCGCGTGCTCGCGGATCACATTCAACACACAGAGCGGAGTTTTCCAGACTCGCTGATTATTGTGGCTGGCGACTTTAATCAGTGCAATCTGAGCCACGATCTCCCCCGCTACAAACAGTTTATTAAATGCCCCACCAGAGGATTAAACACACTGGATCACTGTTACACCACAGTGAAAGACGCATATCGCGCTGTCCCTCGAGCTGCGCTGGGATTATCTGATCACGTGATGGTTCACCTCATTCCCACATACAGACAGAGATTGAAGCTCACTAAACCTGTTGTGAGCACTACGAAGATACGGACCAGTGATGCTGAGGAGAAGCTGGAAACGTGCATGGAAATATCTGACTGGGGCATGCTTAAAGGAGCCACGCATGATCTGGATGAGTACACGGACACTGTGAACTCATATATCCACTTTTGTGAAGAGAACATTCTTCCATCACGCACCAGGGTGAGTTACTCTAATGACAAACCCTGGTTCACAGCTAAGCTCAGACAGATCAGGAAGGAGAAGGAAGCAGCGCTGAAAAGTGGAGACAGGGACTGCTACAGGGAGGTTAAATACCGGTTTAACAGAGAGCTGAAGAGGGCTAAATCTGTGTACTCAGAGAGACTCCAGCAGCAGTTCACTGCTAATAATTCGGCTTCCGTGTGGAGAGGACTGAGGCAGATCACCAACTATCGGCCTCAGGCTCCTAAAGGTCAGGATGACAAAGCCCTTTGTCAGAGACTGTCCCAACACTTATGCCCGTTTTGACACCTCGTCATCTGTGTCCAACTCCCCCCCTCCCTCCAGCTCCACAGCCTCCACATTCCCTACTTCATTTAAGGCACACCCCCCCTCCTCCCCCCCTCCCCTTATCATCAGTGAGCAGGATGTGCTCAAACAGTTCTCCAGACTGAACCCGCGCAAGGCCCCCGGCCCAGACGGCGTGTCTCCCTCCACCCTGAGACTCTGTGCGAAACAGCTGGCTCCTGTATTCACAGACATTTTTAACACCTCCCTTAAGTTATGCCACGTGCCATCCTGCCTCAAATCCTCCACCATCATCCCTGTCCCCAAGAAGCCACGGATCACTGGACTTAATGACTACAGACCTGTAGCGCTCACCTCTGTAGTCATGAAGTCCTTTGAGCGCCTGGTCCTGTCCCACCTCAAGTCCATCACCACCCCTCTCCTGGACCCGCTGCAGTTTGCCTACCGAGCCAACAGGTCTGTAGACGATGCAGTCAACCTGGCCCTCCACTCCATCCTGCAGCACCTGGACTCCCCGGGAACCTACGCCAGGATCCTGTTTGTGGACTTCAGCTCCGCATTCAACACCATCCGCCCCGCTCTGCTCCGGGACAAGCTGTCCCTGCTCAACGTGCCTGACTCCCTCTGCAGGTGGATCATCGACTTCCTGACGGACCGGAGGCAGCATGTGCGGCTGGGAAAGACTGTCTCAGACTATACTAGCATCAGCACCGGATCACCCCAGGGCTGTGTACTTTCCCCCCTACTCTTCTCCCTTTACACCAACTCCTGCACCTCCAGCCACCAGTCTGTCAAGTTGATCAAGTTTGCGGACGACACCACCCTCATCGGGCTCATCTCCAACGGCGACGAGTCCGCCTACAGGAGAGAGGTGGCCCAGCTGGCGTCCTGGTGCAGCAATAACAACCTGCAGCTGAACGCTCTGAAGACAGTGGAGATGATTGTAGACTTCAGGAAAGTCACTACTCCTCTGCCCCCCCTCACCCTCTCAGGCTCTCCCATCACCACTGCTGATTCCTTCCGCTTCCTAGGCACTACCATCACCAGGGACCTCAAATGGGAGCTGACCATCAGCTCACTCATCAAAAAAGCCCAGCAGAGGATGTTCTTCCTGCGTCAGCTGAGGAAGCTCAAGCTACCCACCAAGATGTTAGTGCAGTTCTACACAGCCATCATCGAGTCCATCCTCACCACCTCCATAACCGTGTGGTACGCAGGAGCCACTGCCAGGGACAGACTAAGGCTGCAGCGCGTCGTGCGCACTGCTGAGAAGGTGATCGGCTGCAAGCTCCCATCTCTCCAGGATCTGTACATCTCCAGGACCCGGAGGCGTGCTGGCCGGATCATAGCCGATCCCTCACACCCTGGTCACGTACTGTTTGCCCCCCTCCCCTCTGGTAGAAGACTTCGGTCCATCCAGACTAAAACCTCCCGTCACATGAACAGCTTCTTCCCCTCTGCCATTAGACTGCTGAACACTAAGTGACTCTCGTGCACCATGTACAGCAGCTCAACCAGACTCATGTCAATCATCACTGTTTTCTTCCTGCATTACCGACTGCACTATATAGTTCTCCACAGTATCTGCTGCTGGCTAATATATATTTTAACTGTTGACCAGTATCACTTAATCTTATCCTACACTTTATTGCATGTATAGTTTATTTCTCTTATCTTATCATGTTTAATGTTGCAGCATTGTACCGAGACAAATTCCTAGTTTGTGTACTACATGAACAATGGCAATAAACCTGATTCTGATTCTGATTCTGATTCTGATTCTGATTAACCAAGCACCTGTTAGCAACGTCAACCAGTAAACCATGTGCACACAGGAAATCAGCCCCCAGTATGTGGTAATTCATTGCTGCTACGACAAAAGTCCACTCATATATCTCTGCTCTTATCTCTACAGCCGTGTAGAGATAAGAGTAGAGTCCTCTCACCAAAGGTCTTAATATCCGAGCTGTTTGCTGCCAACATCCCGGGGCCGCTAGATCCTGCCAGCCGGTCAGCGTAGGTCGGCCGGATGAAGCTCTTCTGGGCTCCGGTGTCCACGAGGAAACGCCTCCCTGAGCGTGCATCCATTAAGTAGAGCAGCTTGTTCTCTTCACCGAGGGTCGCAGCTGCTACCGACCCCCGGCCTTGGCGTTTTCCTGAGCGCTTGAATTGGCACGATGGCACACATCTGCGTGCCTTCTCTCCGAAGCGGCGGTGGTAGAAAAAGAGCGTGTCTCTCTGGCGCTCCTTGGGCCCCACTGCCGCTACCGTCGGTGGCTCCTCGCCTCCTCTGGTCGTCTCGCTGGGCTCCACCGCTGCCGCGTTGACTGTGATCGCCCTGGTGGTGATGATGATCCGGTCTGCCTCCTGGGCTAGCGCATGGTAGTCGCGCGCGGCCAGCCACGGCGAATTGGCCAGAACCGCTCTCGCCGCTGTTGGAAGGTTCCGGAGGAAGAGGTGGGCAAACAGAAAGTGCCCGTCGTCCTTGCCCATTAACGCCAGCATCTTCTCCATCAGGTCTACGGCTGAACCATCTCCTAACTCGGTCCGCGTCAGGAGCCTCTCCGCTCTCTCACATTCCGAGAGTGTGTAGCGCTGGATGAGCGCAGCCCTGAGCGCTTCATATTTGCTGCTGGCTGGTGGCTGGTTGAGCAGGCTCGCTACCTGCTGAGCTGTGCGGGCGTCGAGCACTGCGACCACATGGTAGAATCTGGTATCATCTTCCGTTACTCCCCGGAGGGCAAACTGGGCCTCGGTGAAGTGGAACCAAGAGCGCGGGTTGTGCTGCCAGAAATCCGGTAGCTTGACTGAAACCGCACACGCGTGGCTGGGGGTTCCAGTCCTGGCTGTCTGTGGGATGGCTGCCACCTCGCTGTAGCTCCCTGACCTGGCCGGCTCCAGGGATCTTGCCTCGTGTTCCATAATACGTCTTGGGTCACCAGTGTGGAGTGAGTGAAATCAGAGGCAGAATCATTTCAGACGATTTATTACACACTCCATCTTTCAAGCACAGAACAGACTCAACTCTCAAGCAGAAACTCCTCTCTAAAGGTTCATGGCATTTACATCACACACAACATGACATCTGCATCACACTGCATTCATCCTTGACTCCTTCCTGCTATCTCACCAGGAATCCCCTGCTCTTTGTTCTCCCAAGCTTATCCACTGTCTCCTGTCTGAGATGCTAGACAATCTGGCTCTCCCAAGGTGCTACACATCGCTACACCACCTGAAAATAAGACTGCCCTGATAAAGGATTAGTTGATCAGTGGTGATTAATTAGGATTTAAATGCTTTATAAATCATTAATAAACTGCTATATAAGTTGTATTTCTTAGCATTCATAAGCCTCTTATCTGTCTGGACAGTTTTCTGGGTGAAGCACAGTAAAGGTGAGTAACACACTGTTAAGCTACTAAGCTAACTGCTAACACACTAATGTACTTGGCCCGTTAATGGTCCGTCTCAGCCAGCTGGCATTTGCACTTAAAAAGTAGGACGACAGAAATTCCGTCAATAAAAATTAAACTGTTATCAACACAATCATAGATGGCGTGCATATCTTCCCTTATTTCAACAGTATATCAATGCTAGGTTAACATCTTCTGTGATATTTTTTTTTTTTTTTTTTTTTTTTTTTTTTTTTTTTTCTCTCGGCGCCACACGAGTCGGCTGCCTTTTGCAACAGCGGCTCGATTCCGAGTCTTTTTCCCTTCCTCTCTCTTTTGATCCGTCTTTTTTTTTCACCCCACTTATATCACGGACACACAGATCGTCCTAAATGTCTCCTGAGCCGGTGGACGGAGCCACTGTCTATAGCAGGATACGATACAGCAGAGAACAGCTGCTAGCATTCAACCGCCACCCGGTCCCATTGGAAAAACTCGACATACCGAGAGAACTGAGGCGAAAACGCCGCGGCTGCCGGGCTGGAGTAAGGCGGAGGACAAAAAATATAAGGTACAGACCCTCCCTTCCATCTGTTGTCATGGGAAATGTACGGTCGATACTGGGAAAGTTAGATGAGCTAGCGGCTATCTCCCGTTATGATAGCACATACCGGGAGTGCTCTCTCCTTTTGTTTACTGAGACGTGGCTAACTGAACTAGCAGCAGATGCTAACATTGAGCTGGAGGGTTTTCACATGATACGAGCTGACCGAACACCAGACAGTGGCAAGGCTAGGGGCGGTGGAGTGATAATGTATGTTAACAACAACTGGTGCAGACCGGGACATATCACTGTTAAACAACGACACTGCAGCAAAGACATTGAGTTGCTAGCTGTTAGCATGAGGCCTACATATCTCCCGAGAGAACACTCACACGTGATCTGCATTGTTGTTTATGCAAATCCGACGGCGAACGCTGGGACAGCACGTGACGTCATCCATTCAGTAACCAGCAGGCTGCAGACAGAACACCCAGATGCTCTTCTCCTCATCTCAGGCGATTTCAACCATGTTTCACTGTCTCCCATTCTACCCACGTTCACCCAGTATGTCACATGCCACACTAGAGACAATAAAACACTGGATTTATTCTACGCAAACACTAAGGAGGCGTACACCTCATCACAACTCCCCCCACTCGGGAGATCGGATCACAACTTGGTTCATCTCCGGCCGGTGTACAAACCCCTAGTGCACAGACAACCTCCGGCCATGCACACTGTGGAGTTATGGTCTGAGGAGACAATGGACACCCTAAAGGGCTGTTTTGAAGCCACCGCCTGGAAGCAGCTCTGCGATCCACATGGTGAGGACATCGATGGCCTCATTCACACCTTCACGGGCTACCTCAGCTTCTGTGTGGACAAATCCGTTCCCACCAAGACCATACGGCGTCACTCAAACAACAAACCCTGGATCAACCCTGAGATAAAAACACTTCTGAGAGAGAAGAAGAGGATCTTCAGGTCAGGGAACAGGGAGATGCTGAAGTCCGTACAGAGGGAGCTGAGGAGAAAGATCAGAGAAGGCAAGGACAGCTTCAGGAAGAAGATGGAGGACAAGCTGCAACAGAGCGACATCAGCGGGGTCTGGAGAAACCTCAAAACCATCTCGGGGCTCCAGAATACCTCCCCCCAGGCCACAGGGGGCAGGGAGTGGGCGAACAACCTGAATCTGTTTTTCAATAGATTTGACCAACCGCCCTCCCCCCTGACTGCACAACAACCACTGCTGCCTCTAAAGAAATCAAGTCCTGCTGCCCACTCCCCACTCCACCAACACCCCCCCACTCCCAACACACAGCCCCCCATCCTGACCCTGACCAGGACCCAGGTGAGGACGGAGCTGAGGAAGATCAAGGCGAGGAAGGCGCCGGGACCGGACGGCATCAGCGCAAAGCTCCTCAAGTCCTGTGCAGACCAGCTGTGTGGGATTGTGACGTATATCTTCAACATGAGCCTGAAACTGGGGAGGGTACCACAGCTGTGGAAAACATCTTGTGTGGTACCTGTACCAAAAACTTCCCACCCCAAAGACCTGAACAGCTACAGACCGGTGGCCTTGACGTCCCACTTGATGAAGACCCTGGAGAGACTGCTCCTTGCTCACCTCCGCCCCCTGGTGGAACCAGCGATGGATCCACTCCAGTTCGCCTACCAGCATGGCATTGGGGTGGAGGATGCGGTGATCTTCCTCCTTCACCGTTCTCTGTCCCACCTGGAGAAGCCCGGGAATATGGTGAGGATCATGTTCTTTGACTTCTCCAGTGCTTTCAACACCATCCAACCGATGATCCTGAAGGACAAGCTGCTGCGCGCAGGGGTGGACCAGCACCTGTCATCATGGATCCTGGACTACCTCACGAACCGGCCTCAGTTTGTGAGAACCCGGGACTGTGTGTCCGACACGATCATCAGTAGCACGGGGGCCCCCCAGGGAACGGTGCTGGCTCCCTTCCTGTTCACTCTTTATACTGCGGACTTCTCACACAACACAACACACTGCCATCTACAGAAGTTCTCTGATGACTCTGCGATCGTTGGCCTCATCTCCAATGGAGATGAAGCTGAGTACAGAGGGCTTATCCAGGACTTCGTGGACTGGTGCCATCGGAACTGCCTCCAGATCAACGCGAGGAAAACTAAGGAGCTGGTGGTGGACTGCCGCAGGCATGGGCAGCCCCTCACAGTACCAGTAAATATACAGGGAACAGACATCGAGATGGTGACATCCTATAAGTACCTGGGTATTCATCTGAACAATAAACTAGACTGGTCACACAATACTGATGCACTCTACAAGAAGGGACAGCGCAGGCTGTTCCTGCTGAGGAGACTCAGGTCTTTTGGTGTACAAGGGGCGCTGCTGAAGTCATTCTATGACACGGTGGTGGCATCAGCCATCACTTTTGGAGTGGTCTGCTGGGGCAGTGGCATTACTGCAGCCGATAGGAAGAGACTGAACAAACTGATTAAGAAAGCTAGCTCTGTCCTGGGGCAGCGCCTTGATCCGATGGAGGAGATAGGAGAGAGAAGGACGGTGGCTAAACTGTCATCTCTGCTGGAGTCCGAGTTCCACCCTATGCAGGACATACTGAATGCACTGAGGAGCTCATTTAGCAGCAGACTACATCATCCCAGGTGCACAACCGAGAGGTTTCGTA
Source organism: Pholidichthys leucotaenia (assembly GCA_020510985.1). Classification (NCBI taxonomy): domain Eukaryota; kingdom Metazoa; phylum Chordata; class Actinopteri; order Cichliformes; family Pholidichthyidae; genus Pholidichthys; species Pholidichthys leucotaenia. Next base: position 229,939,497 of record CM035836.1, read on the forward strand.
GGTCCTTCCTACCAACGGCTGTCAGACTGTACAACCTAAGCAGGGCTGCTCGCAGAGATAGCAAAAAGACGTAACAAACTAATAGTTTTTTGAATGCAAAAGATGCAATAGACTTACACAATGGTCCCCTCCGGCATACAACTAGGAACATACCGGTCGCTATGGAGGGTGAGAATATGTATGGGCACATAATCATACCATGTAGGATAACTAAGTAGACGGTTATGCTGTTTCATTCCATCTAGCAACAATGCTCTGCACTGTGTGTGTTTATATATTTGCATATTTATTCCATCTAGCTACAATGCTCAGCACTGGGTGTGTTTATATATTTATATATCTACATATTATTCCATCTAGCTACATTGCTCCGCACTGTGTGTGTTTATATACTTGCATATTTATTCCACCTAGCTGCAATGCTCCGTACTGTGGGTGTTTATATATTTACATATTTATTCCATCTAGCTACAATGCTCTGCACTGTGTGTCTGTGTGTGTGTGTATATATATATATTTTATAGTAATACGTACATATGTTTATTAGCTGCTCTTGCTTGCTTGTTTTTTTTCTTGTCTTCTGATTGTTGCTCTGAGTGTTGCTATCCCTGTGCTGTTGCAATCCTGGAATTTCCCCGTTGTGGGACTAATAAAGGCTTATCTTATTTTATCTTATCTTATATGAGTCAACACACAACAGATTCGTGGACAAAACATTTTCACAGAATATGTTGGCATCTTAAAATCTTCAACTTGACAGTAGCCGATCCCACCATCTACCCTGTGCGCCTCATCCACACCAGAACGCGCACAGGCTCCCTGTTTATTCATACAGCACTCACAGAGCCTATCCCAGCATCTTTGGGCGAGAGGTGGGGTACACTCTGGATAGATCACCAGTCAGTCACAGGGCCAGCACAAAGAGAGAATCATTCACTCTCACACCCAAGTACAATTTATTCTGACTTGAAACCAGAGTGTAACCCAGTGCTAGAAACGTGAATTAAATTATAAATATTGATACTGTAGCGCCCATAATGGTAACATTATGTAAACTCACATATTTCACTGCAGAGACCCAAGCATAGAAGGACTTTAAGCTTGCGGTGTGTATGGACATCACGCCTCAGATGGACAATGAGTCTGGACCACCTGCGGACTTGGGAGGAAGTCAGAGGATCTGGAGCAAGAGCCTGAAAGGACTGCCTGACCTCCTGGGGTCAGACAGAAGAGCAAAGAGGACTTTGAAGTGATTAAGTGTAAATAGAAGGATTTGACTTGATTGTGTGATTCTGTGTTTGATGTGTGGGTATAAATGTATGTGGGTTTACCGCAGCTCTTTCTCCTTTTTCCTGACTGAGAGAGAGAGAGCTGGGGACTTGAGATGAATAAACCATACTGAGAAATAATCCAGTCTCATCATTTCATGATCCCCACATTGGTGACCAAGACGTACGATGCCGGGAGAACATTACCCTGACCCGGATTCACCGGGGACCGACCGCACGAGCACAGGCTCGATTAAGCTTCCCGAGTTCTGGCAAGACGACCCGCACTCATGGTTCCAACACGCGGAATCGCGGTTCGTGCTTGGGGGAATATCAGCAGATGACACCAAGTTTCATAATGTCATCGCAAGACTCGACAGCCGCACAGCTCGATGTGTGCGGAGCCTGGTGCAGCAGCCGCCCGCTGCTGGCAAGTACGACGCGCTGAAAGCCGCCCTCATCGAGAGTTTTGTGCCATCAGCCGAGGTGAGGGCCAGGCAGCTTCTGGACCTGCGTGACAGAGGAGGACGCAGAGCAACCGACCTCATGGAGGACATGCTGCAGCTGATCGGGACAGACAACGATGCGTTTCTGTTCAAACACATCTTCTTGAGGACCCTCCCAGCACACATGAGAGGTACCCTGTCTGGCATGAGGTGTGTGAACCAGCAAGACTTCCGCGCACTGGCCAAGGAAGCGCAGCGGCTCCTCGACGCCTGCGACGAGCAGGAGACCTTCGTGGCAGCAGCAGACCTCGGCGCGGCGGCCGGGGGCAGGGTGGAGCCGGAGGCAGCAGGAGCAACCCCAGCAACGACGGCAGTGGCGTGGTCCCGAAGCAGAGGAGGAGACGGCCTCTGTTCCTACCATCGACGCTTCGCTGAGAAGGCGCACAGATGCATCCCGCCGTGCAGTTTCAAGAAAACAGGGAAACGCCCGGGCCGGGGGTCGTTAGCAGCTTCGACTCTCGGCGAACAGAACAAGCTGCTTTATCTAACAGACGCGGGCTCCAGGCGGCAATTCCTCGTGGACACCGGAGCCCAGAGGAGTTTCATCACCGCGACCTATGTGGATCGGGTGGCGGGGCCCCGCGGAGACAGGGCAACGGCAGCGAATGGCTTGTCGATCAAAACTTTCGAGGAAAGGACTCTACGCCTGTCTTTGCACAGCCACACCTATGAATGGACCTTCATAGTAGCGGCGGTGAGTTTCAACATGTTAGGCGCTGACTTTTTGTGCTCACATGGCTTGTTAGTGGATCTGGTTAATAGACGCCTAGTAAATGCACTCTTCTTTTGTTCTATCCCTTGTGCAGCTCGAGTGTCCCTGCCGCCAGTACAAACCAACGTAGCCACAGCAGGCGGTAAGTTTCACACTCTTCTAACCCAGTTCCCAGCACTCACAGTCCCCACGTTTTCAGCTAAGGTTGCGAAGCACGGGGTGGAACACTTTATCACCACAAGTGGACCACCAGTTTTTGCGAAAGCTCGGCGCTTGGATGCAGCTAAGCTCTCCATTGCGCGCGAGGAGTTTGCCAACCTGGAAAGGTTGGGCATAATTCGCCGCTCAAAGAGCGCCTGAGCTTCCCCGCTGCATATGGTGCCTAGGGCTGATGGCTCGTGGAGACCTTGTGGTGATTACCGCAGGTTAAACAATGCCACAGCGCAGGACTGCTACCCAATTCCGCATATCCAGGATTTTTCAGTGCACTTGGCGAAGGCGCGCATTTTTTCTAAAATAGACCTGGTCCGCGGTTATCATCAGGTCCTGGTTCGACCAGAGAACATTTCCAAAACAGCGGTAATAACCCCATTCGGACTTTTTGAATTTTTACGCATGCCTTTTGGCCTTAAAGGTGCCGCGCAAACTTTCCAACGAATGATGAATGTCGTGTTGCGCGACCTCCCTTTCGTTTTTGTCTACTTGGACGATATTTTAGTCACCAGTGCCTCCGAGGAGGAACACGAAAAACACCTCACCACGGTTTTTCAGACGTTGGGAACGCACGGGTTGATAATCAACCCAGCCAAGTGCCATTTTGGCGTAGCGCAAATCGATTTTTTAGGACACCGCTTCTCCCCAGAGGGAGCAATCCCTCTGCCGGCCAAAGTACGCGCAGTGGTGGAGTTTCCCCAGCCACAGACGGTCAAAGCGTTGCAAGAGTTTTTAGGAATGGTAAATTTTTATAACCGTTTCATACCCCACGCAGCGCAGCTTATGCAACCGTTATACGCCGCGCTTAGAAAGCAGAAGCCCTCCAATGCGATCGAGTGGTCCCCGGAGCGGGAGCGCCCATTCACAGAGGTTAAAAAAGCACTGGCAGACGCAGCACTGCTGGCTCACCCAGACCCATCAGCCCGCATAGCGCTAACCACCGACACGTCAGATGTGGCCATTGGGGCCGTTGTAGAGCAGCAGGTCGCCGGAGTTTGGCAGCCGCTCGCTTTTTTCAGCAGGTCCTTGCGCGATGCTGAGCGGAAATACAACGCGTTTGACAGGGAGCTGCTAGCGCTCCACCTGGCCATTCGCCATTTCCAGTTCTGGCTGGAAGGGCGGCGTTTCACCGCGTTTGTCGACCACAAACCGCTCACTTTTGCAATGTCCAAAATTTCAGAACCGTGGTCAGGACGGCAGCAGAGACAGCTGGCTGCAATTTCGGAATTTACCACTGTATTCAGCACGTAGCCAGTAAACTCAACGTAGTAGCGGACTGTCTCTCACGTGCGGTAACAGCGCCTGTCCGTGTGGAAGCGGATTGTACTACCGCAGACGCGGGGCGGGGTAACAGCGCGGACGCGCACGCAGCTCCTGTTCACGTGGGGATAGATTATGCAGCCATGGCAGCGGAGCAGAGCGAAGACGCAGACGTGCGCGCGCTCCTGTCTGGACCAACAGGGCTAAGGCTGGAGAGCAAAAGTTTGCAAACCGGTTCGCCCCCTCTAATCTGCGACGTATCCACCGGGCGACCGCGCCCGGTGGCGCCGTCGCGTTTTTGACGCGGTGCACTCCCTAGCGCACCCGGGAGTATGCGCTTCGGTGAAAATGGTAGCGGAGAAGTTTGTTTGGCTGAGCCTGCGCAAGCACGTGGAAGAGTGGGCAAAAGCCTGCATGGCTTGCCAGCGGGCCAAAGTCCACAGGCACATGAAGGCCCCTTTAGAACCATTCCACATTCCGGCTAAGAGCTTCGATCATGTGCACGTAGACCTAGTGGGCCCCCTACCGCCGTCACAAGGGTTCACACATCTCTTGACAATGGTGGACCGAACCACACGTTGGCCGGAAGTGGTCCCGTTAACATCGACCACAGCGGCAGAGGTGGCTCGCGCTTTTTTAACAGCCTGGGTAGCGCGGTTCGGGGTTCCGTCAGATATTACGTCCGATAGGGGACCTCAGTTTGTGTCGGAGCTGTGGTCAGCAATGGCCAGCGGCTTAGGAGCGGCAGTCCACCGCACTGCCGCTTATCACCCCCAGGACAACGGTTTATGCGAGCGTTTTCACAGGTCTTTGAAGGCAGCCCTCAGAGCGTCGCTCACGGATGCAGATTGGGTAAACAAACTACCATGGGTTTTATTGGGGTTGCGTTCGGCACCCAAAGAGGACTTAGATGCCTCACCCGCAGAATTGGTTTTTGCGCAACCTCTCAGGCTGCCCGGCGAGTTCCTACCAGCCCATGCGGCACCAGGGCGCCCCCCGGTGCGGGGACCTCTGATTGGCACGGGAGCAGAAATGCTCCCGGGCCCCGCTCATCACACTTTTCCGCGTGTTTTTGTTCACAAGGCTTTACAAAACGCTGAATTTGTTTTTGTCAGGCACGACGCTCAGCGACACAGTCTCCGCCCACCATATGACAGTCCATTTCGAGTGCTGGAAACCAAGGAGAAATATTTTGTGCTAGATTTGGGGGGTAGGAAAGAAACAATCAGTATTGATAGATTAAAGCCTGCCTTTGTGTTGCATGACGAATCTGTATGACCGGCGAGGACGCCTCGACGCGGCAGACCACCCAGGGAACGGCCCCTGGAGTCCCCGCAGGGGACGAATAACCTTTCTCCCCCTTATTCCACAGATTCGCCACAGGACGGCACAACACAGATTGTGAAACCTGCGTACAGCAATTTGGGAGGAGGTTGAAGCCCAGACTACGGGCAGAGTGATGTGTGTTTCGATCAAACTGTGTAGGCCGTGCTGTAAATTCCGCAGGTGGGGGGTGACATATGCTGTATTGCCATTAGGATACGGTTATTGGGTGTGTCCATTCTTTGGCGTTTGGGGGGGAGTGATGTAGCGCCCATAATGGTAACATTATGTAAGCTCACATATTTCACTGCAGAGACCCAAGCATAGAAGGACTTTAAGCTTGCGGTGTGTATGGACATCACGCCTCAGATGGACAGTGAGTCTGGACCACCTGTGGACTTGGGAGGAAGTCAGAGGATCTGGAGCGAGAGCCTGAAAGGACTGCCTGACCTCCTGGGGTCAGACAGAAGAGCAAAGAGGACTTTTTTTTTAAATTTATTTAAGTTTTTGTAAAGGGTATACAGGTCGTTACAGCAATGCATTGTTTACATTTTCATCACATGTTCCCTTATTTTCTGATATCTGACAACATTGGAAGAATAATTATTACAACACCCCCTTTTTTTTTAAAGTGAAAGAAAAAGTGAAATTAAAGAGAATAAAAACAAACAAACAAACAAACCAGCAAAAAACAAACAAAAAGAAAAAGTAAGTAAATAAAGGTAAAAGAGCATCTGAGTAGCGTTGGAACAAAGAGCGGAACCATTATTGAAATGGTATTTGTCAAAGATTAGATCTAATGGAAGACACATATGCGATCCAGGGTTGCCAAAAGTTCATGAACCCATCCATGTCCTGTCTCAGTGCGAATGTCAACTTTTCCATCGAGTAAATGTCTTGGATCACGTTAATCCAATCTTCAGGTGTAGGACAGTCCTTCAACATCCATTTTTTAGTTAGAGCTTTTTTGCTTGCCAATATTAAAACATTGAATAAGTATTTTTCTCCTCGTCTTTCCAGTGAGTCCGGTAGTAAACCCAAATACAAAGTTACAAAAGAAAAGGGAACTGTTATTTTAAATATTATCCCCAATATTGTCTGTACATTGGTCCAATATTGGTGGATAACTGGACATGACCAAAACACATGAAAATGATTTAAGATAAGATAAGATAAGATATGCCTTTATTAGTCCCACAACGGGGAAATTCCAGGATTGCAACAGCACAGGGATAGCAACACTCAGAGCAACAATCAGAAGGCAAGAAAAAAAAAAAAAAAAAAAAAAAAAAAAAAAAAAAAACAATCAGCAAGAGCAGCTAATATACATATGTACATATTACTATAAAATATATATATACACACACACAGACACACAGACACACAGTGCAGAGCATTGTAGCTGGATGGAATAAATATATGAATATATGAACACACAGTGCAGAGCATTGTAGCTAGATGGAATAAATATGTAAATATATAAACACCCACAGTACGGAGCATTGCAGCTAGGTGGAATAAATATGCAAGTATATAAACACACACAGTGCAGAGCAATGTAGCTAGATGGAATAATATGTAGATATATAAAAACACAGTGCGGAGCATTGTAGCTAGATGGAATAAATATATAGATATATAAATATAAACACACCCAGTGCTAAGCATTGTAGCTAGATGGAATAAATATATAGATATATAAATATAAACACACCCAGTGCAGAGCATTGTAGCTAGATGGAATAAATATGTAAATATATAAACACACACAGTGCAGAGCATTGTTGCTAGGTGGGATGAAACAGCATAACCGTCTATTTAGTTATCCTACATGGTATGATTATGTGCCCATACATATTCTCACCCTCCAATCGCTCCATAGCGATTTGCAGTCTTTTCACCACACAAGCGCCAACAGTTCAATCCCTTATGGGTAAATTTGTTTTGTGCAGGTGTTCTGAAAAATCTTACCAAGTTTTTCCATCCAAATTCTCTCCACTGCAGGGACGAAGTACTTTTCCATTGCTGTTTATTTAGCTTTTCCCATATTTCCAGTTGTAAAGTGAAATTCCCCTCTTTTTCCCATCTCTCTTTTATATATGATTTGTTGTCTCCTTTTAAGTCTTGAAGACCTTGGTATATTTACCTCCGCCAGGAGGTTATGTTTTTGCCGGGGTTTATCTGTCTGTCTGTTTGTCTGTCTGTTGGTTAGCAAGATAACTCAAAAAGTTTTGGACGGATTTCGATGAAACTTTCAGGCGTTGTTGGAAATGGTACAAGGAAGAACTGATTAAATTTTGGGAATGATCTAGATCACCGTCCAGAAGAAAACCGCCATTACGGAAAATGCCATTTTCGTGAATAACTACTGAACCAATAATCCAATCATTGTCAATCCAATGGCTAGTCATATGTTTTCATGGTCAAGGAATCTGGCGGAGGTTATGTTTTTGCCGGGGTTTGTCTGTCTGTCTGTTTGTCTGTTTGTCTGTCTGTTGGTTAGCAAGATAACTCAAAAAGTTTTGGACGGATTTCGATGAAACTTTCAGGCATTGTTGGAAATGGTACAAGGAAGAACTGATTAAATTTTGGGGATGATCTGGATCACCATCCAGAAGAAAACCGCCATTATGGAAAATGCCATTTTTGTGAATAACTACTGAACCAATAATCCAATCATTGTCAATCCAATTGCTAGTCATATGTTTTCATGGTCAAGGAATCTGAAAACGTACACACAAACAATGTATGGGGGGAACTGTGGCCGCCATTACGGAAAATGCCATTTTCGTCAATAACCACTGAACCACTAATCCTATCATTGTCAATCCAATTGCTAGTCATATGTTTTTGTGGTCAAGGAATCTAAAAACGTACACACAAACACTGTATGGGCGGAACTGTGGCCGCCATTACGGAAAATGTCATTTTCGTGAATAACTACTCAACCACTAATCCTATCATTGTCAATCCAATTGCTAGTCATATGTTTTCATGGTCAAGGAATCTGAAAACGTACACACAAACACTGCATGGGGAGAACTGTAGCGCTTGGCGGAGGTCTGCGCTCTCCGAGTGCTTTTCTAGTTTAGAAATGTATCTGATCCCTGGGATCCCTTTATATGCCATTAAGAAGACCTTCAGAACACCTGACTGGGCCCTTTCCAAATCCTCCTTTTTAAGTATATTGTTTATGTGGTGTCTAAGCTGGAAGAACCTGTAAAGGTCTTGATTTATTAGACCTTGTTTTTTCAAATCTTCAAAACTTCTTAAAATTTGCCCTTTAAAAAAATCATAATATTTTATCAGCCCTTTCTCCTTCCACTTTTTAAATCTGGTGTCTGTTTTATTAGGAGTAAAGTCTTGATCATAGGCAATCCATTGCAGAAGCCGATAGGGCTCTTTAGTTTGATTCTCTCTGACTATCTTAAACCAAATTTTTAGCGGGGTCTCTATCCACAGGTTAGTGTTATTCAAAAGCTTAGGTAAGGCATTGTTCCCTATTATCGCCTGTAGGGGGATGTCACTTGTTATTTGGCATTCGATCTCCTTCCATTGTGCAGTGTAGACTGGGTTACATATCTCTACTAAAGTTTTAATTTGTGCGGCTTTAAAGTAGTCCCTGATATTTGGCAGCGCGAGCCCACCTTTGTCTTTGTTTAGCTGTAAGGTTCTATATCTGATTCTAGGTCTCTTGCCCTGCCATATGAATCTTGAGATCCTTCTGTCCAGCTCCTGCAATGTTTTTTTGGGAGGTTCTACCAGTATTGTTTGGAAAAGGTATAGAAGACGTGGAAGTATATTCATTTTGACTGCTTCAATTCTTTGTGCAGTACCCAAGAATGGTATCATATTCCATCTTGCTAGGACAGATTTTATTTTTGTCACCAGTGGATCATAGTTTAGTGATATAATTTTGTTGAGTTGTTTCGGGATATTGACCCCCAGATATTTCATAGATTCCGACTCCCAGTTAGTTTTGAGTTTGCTTAGTGAATAATGATTTGGGTCATAGTTGAATGTTAAAATTTGGGTTTTATGCATGTTTAATTTGTACCCCGATAAATCTCCATACTCTGAAAAAACTGAGATTAGCTCTGGTAAAGAAGTGTCCGGCTGCCCTAGGTATATTAAAATGTCATCAGCAAAGAGTGCTATTTTATGTTCCTTCTGACCAAGTGTAATACCTTGAATTTTTTGATTTTGTCTTATCCATTGGCTCAGAGGTTCTATGAAGATTGCAAAGAGCAGTGGAGACAGGGGGCAGCCCTGACGACATCCTCTTTCCAGTTCAAAAGATGATGATAAATTACCGTTAATCCTTATTTTAGCTGTTGGTTTTTTATATAATGCCTGTATAGTTCTAATGAAGTTGTTATGAAAATTGAAACTGGATAAGATTCTATATAGAAAAGACCAGTCAACCGAATCGAATGCTTTTTCAGCATCTAATCCCAATATGACTGCATTTAAGTTATATTTTTTTATATGATGAATTATATGTAAAGTGCGTCTAATGTTGTCTTGTGTCTGTCTTTGTCTTATTAAACCTGTTTGGTCTAAATGAATTAGGTCTGTCAGTATATTTTCTAACCTTTTGGCAAGGATAATGGTAAAAAGCTTATAGTCCTGATTTAATACACTGATTGGTCTGTAGTTGGAGCACTCTAGTTTATCCTTTTCAGGTTTAGGTATAACTGCAATGACCCCTTCTCTCCAGGAGGGGGGGATTTCCCCTGTGTGGAGGACATAGTTAAATGTTTTCAGGAGGAGAGGAGATAGTTGCTGTTTAAAGGTTTTGTACCACTCTGCTGTATAGCCATCTGCTCCTGGGGATTTGTTAGCTTTAAGTTTCATAATTGCTTTTTCCAATTCTTTAGGTTGTATTTCTGACAGTAGTGTTTTATTTTGTGACTCCGTAAGTTGGGGAAGGTTTAATGTGTTTAGGAATGCCTCGGATGCGTTTTTATGTTTTTTGTGGGAGTATAAGTTCTTATAGTAATTCTCGAAGCTTTTAAGAATATCCTGAATTCTGAATTTTATTTCCTTTGATACTGGGTCTCTGATTTTGTAGATTGCTCTTTCTGTTTGTTGTTTCCTCAGTTTATAAGCTAGCAATTTTGCTGATTTACTGCCTGCTTCATAGTATTTTTGTTTCAAAAATGTAAGTTTCTTCTGGATTTCTATTGTGTAGATCTCATTTATTTGGTTTTTAATTTCCTTAATCTTGAGCGAGTCAGTAGAATGAGTGTTGCCTTTGTGTTCTTTTTCTAGGTTCTTAAGTTCTGACTCTAATGTGGATAGTTTTTCTTGTCTTAGTTTCTTTTGGGTTGCCAGTTTTGCAATAATCTTTCCTCTTATTACAGCTTTGCATGCATCCCACAGTATTAAAGGGGATACTTCTCCATTATCGTTTTCTTCCAAATATCTGAGAATATCTGATTCCAATTCATCTTTCAATGGTCCTTTCAGGACATTTGAATTTAACCTCCAAGAAAATGTATTATTTGTGTATTTTTGGATATTTAAGTCCATGTAGATCGGACTGTGGTCAGAGAGATCCATCCATCCATCCATCCATCTTCTACCGCTTTTCCGGAGGTCCGGGTCGCGGAGGCAGCAGTTCAAGCAGAGAAGCCCAGACTTCCCTCTCCCCAGCCACCTGCTCCAGCTCTTCAGAGGGGATACCAAGGCGTTCCCAGACTAGCTGGGAGACATAGTCTCTCCACCGAGTCCTGGGTCTGCCCCGGGGTCTCCTCCCAGTGGGACGTGCCTGAAACACCTCAAGTGGGAGGCGTCCAGGAGGCATCCTAATCAGATGCCCATACCACCTCAACTGACTCCTTTCAATGTGGAGGAGCAGCGGTTCTACTCTGAGCCTCTCCCGGATGACTGAGCTCCTCACCCTATCTCTGAGGGTGAGTCCAGCAATCCTACGGAGAAAGCTCATTTCAGCCGCTTGTATCCGCGATCTCGTTCTTTCGGTCATTACCCAAAGCTCGTGACCATAGGTGAGAGTAGGAACGTAGATTGACTGGTAAATCGACAGCTTTGCCTTAGAACTAAGCTCCCTCTTCACCACAACAGACCGGTACAACGTCCGCATCACTGCAGATGCTGCTCCAATCCGTCTGTCGATCTCTCGCTCCATTTTCCCCTCACTCGTGAACAAGACCCCAAGATACGTAAACTCCTCCACTTGGGGCAGGAGCCTGTCCCCAACCCGGAGAGGACAATCCACCTTTTTCCGGCTGAGGACCATGGACTCGGACTTGGAGGTGCTGATTCTCATCCCAGCCGCTTCACACTCAGCGGCAAACCGTCCCAGCAAGAGCTGTAGGTCATTGCTGGATGAAGCCAACAGGACAACATCATCTGCAAACAACAGAGATGAGATCCTGTGGTCACCAAGCATGACACCCTCCATTCCCTGGCTGCGCCTAGAAATCCTGTCCATAAAAATTATGAACAGGACCGGTGACAAAGGGCAGCCCTGGCGGAGTCCAACTCTCACTGGGAATGACTCCGACCGAGTGTTGGCAATGCGAACTAAACTCTCACAACGGTCGTACAGAGACCGAATAGCTCGTAACAACAAGCCCGATACCCCATACTCCCGAAGCACCCCCCACAAAAATCCACGAGGGACGCGGTCAAATGCCTTCTCCAAGTCCACAAAACACATGTAAACTGGTTGGGCAAACTCCCACGAACCCTCAAGAATTCTCGAGAGGGTAAAGAGCTGGTCCGATGTGCCACGGCCAGGACGAAAACCACATTGTTCCTCCTGAATCCGAGGTTCGACCAACGGCCGGACTCTCCTCTCCAGTACCTTGGCATAGACCTTCCCAGGGAGGCTGAGGAGTGTGATCCCTCTAAAGTTGGAGCACACCCTCCGGTCCCCTTTTTTGAAGAGAGGAACCACCACCCCGGTTTGCCATGCCAAAGGCACTGCCCCCGACCTCCACGCAATGTTGCAGAGGCGTGTCAACCATGACAACCCAACAACATCCAGGGCCTTGAGGTACTCGGGGCGAATCTCGTCCACCCCCGGGGCCCGGCCACCAAGGAGATTTTTAACCACCTTGGCGACCTCAGCCCCTGTGATAGGCGAGTCATCCCCCTCGTCCCCAAACCCTGCTTCCTCTGTGGAAGGCGTATCAGTGGGATTGAGGAGATCCTCGAAGTATTCCTTCCACCGCCCGACGATATCCCCAGTTGAAGTCAACAGTGTCCCATCCGCACCATACACAGTGTGGACGGGGAGCTGCTTTCCCCTCCTGAGCCGCCGAACAGTTTGCCAGAATCTCTTTGAAGCCGACCGAAAGTCTTGTTCCATGGCCTCACCGAACTCCTCCCATACCCGGGTTTTTGCTTCAGCAACCACCCGAGCTGCACTCCGCTTGGCCTGCCGGTACACCTCAGCTGCTTCGGGAGTCCCACAAGCCAACCAAGCTTGATAGGACTCCTTCTTCAGCTTAATGGCCCCCCTCACCACTGGTGTCCACCACTTGGTTCGGGGGTTGCCACCACGAGATGCACCGACCACCTTGCGGCCGCAGCTCTGGGCTGCCGCTTCAACAACAGAGGTGGAGAACATGGCCCATTCAGACTCCATGTCTCCAGACTCCCTCGGAATGTGGTTGAAGTTCTTCCGGAGGTGGGAGTTGAAGACCTCCCGGACAGGGGCCTCAGCCAGACGCTCCCAGCACACCCTCACTATACGTTTGGGTCTACCAGGTCTGAATGGCTTCCTCCCCTGCCATCGGATCCAACTCACCACCAGGTGGTGATCAGTTGACAGCTCTGCACCTCTCTTTACTCGGGTGTCCAAGACATACGGTCGCAGGTCTGATGATACGATAACAAAATCGATCATCGACCTGCGGCCTAGGGTGTCCTGGTGCCAGGTGCACATATGGACACCCTTATGCTTGAACATGGTGTTCGTTATAGACAGACTGTGGTTAGCACAGAAGTCCAATAACTGAACACCACTCGGGTTCAGATCGGGCAGGCCGTTCCTCCCAATCACCCCCCTCCAGGTTTCACTGTCGTTGCCCACGTGCGCATTGAAGTCCCCCAGTAGGACAATGGAGTCTCCAGGAGGAGCACCCTCCAGCACCCCAGTCACAGACTCCAAAAAGGGTGGGGGGTCAGAGAGATCCATCAGTCCTATTTTACATGTTTCTACTCTTCCAATGTCTCTATTAAACATAAAAAAATAGTCAATCCTTGAGTAAGATGAATGTGGAGTTGAGTAAAATGTATAGTCTTTTACACTGGGGTTGAGTTCCCTCCACACATCACAGATTCCCATTTCTTTTAGTAGCATCCGAGTCTTCCTGCTTTGGGTGTTATTTTGATGTGGAGAATTACCAGAAGCATCCCAGTGTGGCGGTTCGGTTAGCCCCCACAACAGATAAGGACAGACAACTCGCTACTCCTGGTTTTTTCCGCTACACTACTGAGACGTAATGTGCCATTCATGCCTTGTGATGTTAATGTCGCCTCTCTTGCATTGTGTTCATGCGTCCTGTCCTTACTGTGACCTAGAGACTCAGATCAATATGTAGATGTGCCTGTTAACCCCTTTGTTCTGCACCTAGAGCAGATCTGCCTATTGTGATGTATGTCTCACAAATGCAAATATCTCATGCCTGTTCTGCAGTCCCTTTGATCAGACAAACTGCTGTGAATCTGCTTTGATGTATTGTTTGAGTTGGGTATAAATACTGCACAGGTTCTGTAACACTTCCTCTCTCTCACTCTGATCCTGCAACTGGTAGACACACACGTGTCTCCTCTCCTTCTCTGAGAGCCGTGAGCTCGCTCTCGGCGCTCATGCACGGCGCCGGGAGTGGAGTTTGTGACGGCGGTATGATAATAAAACTCTGGTTAAAACCTCCAACTACGCCGCTTTATTTCATGCCGCTTCACTGGTGACCCTGAGAACACGCACACGTTTTGTGCGAAAGCAACCTTCCGAGCTGGACAGCCGCACTGGTGATCCGTTTTTCAGGATGAGATCTGCACGTCTGAGATCTGCTCATCCACGCTGGACCGGCCGCGCTCACAGCTCCTCCACACCGTGAGCGCATGCACCTCGTCCCCTCTCCACGACGGCGATCCCCATGGCCGACGGAGAGCGCAGCGCGTGGACCTGAATGCACCATGGCCGCACGAGCGACAACGATCATCTCCTCCCTCTCACCGCTCCAACGCAGCTGCACGAGCCCGGGGCACAAAGATCGTCTATTGCCTCGCACCGCTCCAACGCATCTCCACGAGCCCGAGGGACAGAGATTGTCTATTTCCCCTCACCGCTCCAACGCACCACGGCCAATCTACAGCCACAGCTCAACCTAGATTTTTATCGGCGCCGTCTGCGCCGATCCCCACCAAGTTTCAGCACCCTGACTCGCCACTCCAGCGGCCCACCCATGCACGAAACCCCCGCGCACGCATCGGGGAGTTACGAGGACGGCGCATCACGCACGGGACAAGTAACGGCTCCAGAGACCGCCATCGTCCTCCGCCGCTGCTCACAGAACCTTCAGGGCTGCTCGTTCACCTGAAGCAAGCACACAGCTCGCCACTGGATTTTTTAATGGTCTCAGCCACGGCACAAAGGGATTTCAGCCGTCAGCTGTTCCCGGGGGGTTTTGGGGTTGCTTCTGCACCTAAAACCAACACGCCAGTCCCTCTGCTTTTGTGTATTTTTTTTATTACAGCCGCTCCTGCTTTTCTTCATGGCCACGAGAGGAGTCAGAGACTAATTTTTCTTCTTGTGATCTCCGCACGCGCAACGGGACAGCCCTTCGACGTCACGGAGCAGCAAGCAATTTTTGCGCGGCTCAGGACGATTTTACAGCTCCTGCCGGCACTTACTACCCCTCCCCCTCTGCCTGCAGTGAGCTTCTCCCACAGCTCGCTCACACAGATGGATTATCGAGGTCTCGGCCCCCTGCCGCGCCCTCTGGGGGGGAGCGTGTGGCGGTTCGGTTAGCCCCCACAACAGATAAGGACAGACAACTCGCTACTCCTGGTTTTTTCCGCTACACTACTGAGACGTAATGTGCCATTCATGCCTTGTGATGTTAATGTCGCCTCTCTTGCATTGTGTTCATGTGTCCTGTCCTTACTGTGACCTAGAGACTCAGATCAATATGTAGATGTGCCTGTTAACCCCTTTGTTCTGCACCTAGAGCAGATCTGCCTATTGTGATGTATATCTCACAAATGCAAATATCTCATGCCTGTTCTGCAGTCCCTTTGATCAGACAAACTGCTGTGAATCTGCTTTGATGTATTGTTTGAGTTGGGTATAAATACTGCACAGGTTCTGTAACACTTCCTCTCTCTCACTCTGATCCTGCAACTGGTAGACACACACGTGTCTCCTCTCCTTCTCTGAGAGCCGTGAGCTCGCTCTCGGCGCTCATGCACAGCGCCGGGAGTGGAGTTTGTGACGGCGGTATGATAATAAAACTCTGGTTAAAACCTCCAACTACGCCGCTTTATTTCATGCCGCTTCACCAGTATGGATTCAGTCTAAGATTGAAGTCCCCACCACATATCACTAAACCTTGAGCTTTAGTTATCATTAGGTCAAATACATTTTTATAAAATTTCCAGTTAGCCCCTGGGGGAGCATACACATTCAGCAGGGTGATATCTTCTCCCTCTAGCCGCCCAGTTACCAAACTGTATCTCCCTTCTTTATCTTTGAGTTCTGATTTTTTTTCAAATGTAATTTTGGTTGATATCAATGTCGCTACTCCCCTCCTCCTCCCTGACTTATATGAAGATGAAGAGATCATTTTAAACCCTTGTCTACTGAGTTTAGTGTGCTCCACGTTTGTTAGGTGGGTTTCTTGTAAAAATATTATTCCTGCTTTGTCTTTTTTCATTTTGCCTAGAATCTTGGATCTTTTAACTGGATTCAGGATTCCTTTTACATTATATGAAATTATTTTGGTGACACCCTGTTTCTCCATTGTGTTGTTTTATTTAGTATAACAGTGTGGTGGCCCTCTTTTTTGCTACTCAGAAACTGAAAGAACATTAAGAACAAGAAAAACATTAAGAACATAGTGTATAAAACTTTAAAACAAAAAACTGTCAAAAGAACTTCCTGAGCTGGGCTCTTTTTAAAGACCCTGGAAGAGCCTTGATGGAGTGTAGGCTCTGAGGGAAATTCCTCAAACTCTGTTACGTGTTGAGGGCCCTCTCTTACCCCTATAAGTTGTCCCATGCTTTTAACGTGAGTTTCAGAACCCAATCCGAACTTGTAATGATTTTTTTTTTTCCCTTTATGCCTATACCCTGTGAAATTGTGTGCACCCTCCCACCCCCATCACAGCAAACATTCACGCAAAAACAGTATTTGTTAGTGTGAGGAGAACTCTGTGAGGAGTTGCTCTGAGTGTTGCTATCCCTGTGCTGTTGCAATCCTGGAATTCCCCCATTGTGGGACTAATAAAGGCTTATCTTATCTTATCTTATCTTATCTTATCTTATCTTATCTTAACATGTGGATTATTGTCACATTTCTATTTTAACAAGTTGTTTTTTTGTTTTTTTTATTAAAAAGACTTATTTGTTTCAAATATTATGACTGTTCCATGAAATGTTTTACCACATGCTGAATACGCATCTCCTTTAATGTTTGTTACCTTGTATGAGGGGGGTTGGATGTGCAGATTGACTCAAAAAAAAAAAATGGTCGCTATTCCAACCTGAAAACGGACAGTTTATCCGCGACGCTCTGGCGCTGGGTTTCCCGCTGCTGGCCCGTGGATTTTGAAGGTCTCTGTGTTATCCATGTTTGCGTTTTGATCTTCTCACTTGGGTCTGCTGCGGGTTTAAATACCGTTACCGGGAGCCCTCTTCTCGCCATGTCAGCTGTTGCTTCTTCCGCCGAATTATAGAGACATGTTTCTTCGCCGTAGAAGACCCTTAACTTCGCAGGAAATGGCG
Source organism: Pholidichthys leucotaenia (assembly GCA_020510985.1). NCBI lineage: Eukaryota > Metazoa > Chordata > Actinopteri > Cichliformes > Pholidichthyidae > Pholidichthys > Pholidichthys leucotaenia. The sequence goes on from CM035836.1 coordinate 229,956,761, forward strand.
TCTGAAAGCGCAGTTTCTTCTCACGTAGTACCTTTTTGGTGTCATTATATTCCCTGCGCTTTTTAAGGACCTCCAGGGCGTAGTCGTGTTCCACAAAGACTTTTCTCTCCTGGTGCATAAATCCTTTTTTCTGCCAAGCCAGTCTTACAACCTCTTGTTTTATTTTGAAATTGGAAAATCTTACCAACACCGAACGTGGGGGCGCTTCCGCCGCTGGCCTAGCGGCTAATGAACGATGTGCCTTTTCTATCTTCAAGTCGGTGGTTTGTGGAATATCCAATTTCTCTCTTAGTAAAGATTCCACGCATTCTGCCATTGAGTTAAAACCGTTTTCGGCTCCTTCTATCAGACCATGAATTCTTATATTGTCTCTTCTCTGTCTTCCTTCTTGGTCGGTTAGCTTAGCCTCTATTGATGCTTGTCTTTTGCGTAGGTCCAGCACAGAATCTTCGAGCACTTTTATTCGTTCCTCTGCTTCCAAGATTCGGTTCTCGGCCTGGTCCACTCTGCTGTTTGTCCTTTTCAATTCGTCTCTGAATTCCCGAAATTTGGCCGTAACCTCTCGATGAAATCGTCATAGCTCTTCAAATAGTGATTTCAAGCTAACCTTTTTGTTAGCTACAACCAGTTCCTCGTCTTCTGAACGGAGATCTTCCAGTTCAGATTCTCCGACCGATACGTGTCCTGGCCTGGAAAATTTCAGTTGTTCAGAGATGACCCGTCCCAAACCAAAAGCTCCATTCAAGACACGTGCTAAACTGAAGTCACACTACAAAACAGACCCCTTTAACTTTCCTAATGGTCTAATTGGTACCAAAAGTACAGCCCAAGTGAAAGTGAATGGCTGTACTGTGAGCTGTTTGTTAGATACAGGCTCCCAGGTGACTACTGTCCATGAGTCCTATTACAGACAGTACTTATCCAACCATGAGATTAAGCCACTTTTTGAGCTGTTAGAAGTGGAGGGAGCTAATGGTCAGAGTATACCTTATTTAGGCTACATTGAAATGCATGTCACTTTCCCAAAAGACTTTCTCGGTATTGAAGCCGAAGTGCCAAAGCTTGCCTTAGTGGTTCCCAATGTACATGCAGCTGATCAGTCCTTAGTGTTAATAGGGACAAACACATTAGATGGGCAGCACGGTGGTGCAGTGGTTAGCACTGTTGCCTTACAGCTAGAAGGTTCCTGGTTCAAATCCCCAGGCTGGCAGGGGTTGGAACCTTTCTGTGTGGAGTTTGCATGTTCTCCCTGTGCTGCGTGGGTTTACTCCGGGGGCTCCGGTTTCCTCCCACAATCCAAAGACATGCATGTTAGGTTAATTGGCTGTTCTAAATTGTCCCTAGATATCTGTTTCCTATAGGCCCTTAGAATAGAGGGTTAGTACTAGTGAAAGCGCTTTGAGTGGTCTTTGTGACTGGAAAAGTGCTATATACAGTGGGGCAAAAAAGTATTTAGTCAGCCACCAATTGTGCAAGTTCTCCCACTTAAAAGATGAGAGAGGTCTCCAATTTTCATCATAGGTATACCTCAACTATGAGAGACAAAATGAGAAAAAAAAAATCCAGAAAATCACATTGAAGGATTTTTAATGAATTAATTGGTAAATTCCTTGGTAAAATAAGTATTTGGTCACCTACAAACAAGCAAGATTTCTGGCTCTCACAGACCTGTAACTTCTTCTTTAAGAGGCTCCTCTGTCCTCCACTCGTTACCTGTATTAATGGCACCTGTTTGAAGTCGTTATCAGTATAAAAGACACCTGTCCACAACCTCAAACAGTCAGACTCCAAACTCCACTATGGCCAAGACCAAAGAGCTGTCAAAGGACACCAGAAACAAAATTGTAGACCTGCACCAGGCTGGGAAGACTGAATCTGCAATAGGTAAGCAGCTTGGTGTGAAGAAATCAACTGTGGGAGCAATTATTAGAAAATGGAAGACATACAAGACCACTGATAATCTCCCTCGATCTGGGGCTCCACGCAAGATCTCACCCCATGGGGTCAAAATGATCACGAGAACGGTGAGCAAAAATCCCAGAACCACACAGGGGGACCTAGTGAATGACCTGCAGAGAGCTGGGACCAAAGTAACAAAGGCTACCATCAGTAACACACTACGCCGCCAGGGACTCAAATCCTGCAGTGCCAGACGTGTCCCCCTGCTTAAGCCAGTACATGTCCAGGCCCGTCTGAAGTTTGCTAGAGAGCATTTGGATGATCCAGAAGAGGATTGGGAGAATGTCAAATGGTCAGATGAAACAAAATAGAACTTTTTGGTAAAAACTCAACTTGTCGTGTTTGGAGGAGAAAGAACACCATACCTACTGTGAAGCATGGGGGTGGAAACATCATACTTTGGGGCTGTTTCTCTGCAAAGGGACCAGGACGACTGATCCGTGTAAAGGAAAGAATGAATGGGGCCATGTATCGTGAGATTGTGAGTGAAAACCTCCTTCCATCAGCAAGGGCATTGAAGATTAAACGTGGCTGGGTCTTTCAGCATGACAATGATCCCAAACACACTGCCCGGGCAACGAAGGAGTGGCTTTGTAAGAAGCATTTCAAGGTCCTGGAGTGGCCTAGCCAGTCTCCAGATCTCAACCCCATAGAAAATCTTTGGAGGGAGTTGAAAGTTCGTGTTGCCCAGCGACGGCCCCAAAACATCACTGCTCTAGAGGAGATCTGCATGGAGGAATGGGCCAAAATACCAGCAACAGTGTGTGAAAACCTTGTGAAAACTTACAGAAAACGTTTGACCTTTGTCATTGCCAACAAAGGGTATATAACAAAGTATTGAGATGAACTTTCGTTATTGACCAAATACTTATTTTTCCGAGGAATTTACCAATTAATTCATTAAAAAACCTTCAATGTGATTTTCTGGATTTGTTTTTCTTATTTTGTCTCTCATAGTTGAGGTATACCTATGATGAAAATTGGAGACCTCTCTCATCTTTTAAGTGGGAGAACTTGCACAATTGGTGGCTGACTAAATACTTTTTTACCCCACTGTAAGTGTAGGTTGGTTGGTGGTGGTTACTTTACGAGCTGTACTCTGATGCATGTTCTGAACTGCAGCCAACCATGTCACTTGGTTATAAGGCAGGGTTAAAAGTCCTTGAGCTATGGCACAGACAGTCCAAAGACACTAGCCTTGGTTTAGTGACCATGTGCAACAAAGAGCCACAGTTAGTTCCTGCAGGCCAAACAGTTGTTCTAGATGGCGCTGTAGCTGTGTCAGCCGGCAACAGTGAAAAATCTGTCTTGTTAGAACACCCGTTAATGTCAGCCTTACCTGGTGGTATCCTGGTAAAACCATGTCTCATAGACTTACCTGAAAGAGCACCTTACCTTGGTCCAATTATACTCACCAATGAATCAGAACATGGCGTGACAATCCCTCAGAAGTGTGTCATTGGAGAAATTTGTGCATATCAACGAGTCCTATCGCAAGAACACTCCGTGAAAGTTACAAAGTCCAAAACTGAACCAAAGTCCACTCTGAAGTTCAACTTTGACTCTTCCCCCACTAGCGCTGAATGGAAAGAGCGCCTAACAGAAAAACTCAGTCAAATGCCCGAAGTATTTGAACAAAACGATCTTGACTTTGGCAAAAAGGATCAAGTGAAACACACAATCAAATTATCAGATGAAACACCGTTCAAACACAGAGCACGTCCCATACATCCAAATGACCTGGAAGCAGTCCATAAGCATCTCAAAGAACTCCAACAAGCAGGCTTGATAAGAAAGTCCAATTCCCCATTTTCTTCGCCTATTGTAGTGGTGCGAAAGAAAAATGGCGATGCCTTTGTATTGATTACAGGAAATTTAACATGCAGACTGTAAAAGATGCTTACGCCCTCCCCAACTTGGAGGAAACGTTTTCCACCTTGACCGGTTCGCAGTGGTTCTCCGTCCTTGATTTAAAGTTGGGGTACTACCAAATTGAGGTAGAGGAGCTGGACAAACCAAAGACGGCGTTCGTATGTCCCATGGGCTTTTGGGAATTCAATAGAATGCCCCAAGGCATTACAAACGCCCCCAGCACGCTCCAGCGCCTCATGGAGAAATGCATGGACGACATGAATCTGCATGAGGTGATTGTGTTCCTCGATGACATCATTGTATTCTTCAAGACGCCCGAAGAACATGAGGCTCGCTTAATGAAAGTTCTTAATCGCCTAAAAGAGTATGGACTTAAACTCTCCCTGAGAAATACAGATTTTTTCAAACTTCTGTCAGATACCTCGGTCACATTGTGTCCAGTAAAGGAGTTGAGACCGACCACGAAAAAGTGAAAGCCCTAAGTACCTGGCCTATGTCCCGTGATCTCAAACAACTCCGCTCGTTCTTAGGCTTTTCAGGGTACAATAGGCGGTTCATTAAGAACTGTCATGCCGCGCCACTCATCAGTGGCGCCAGCTGCACGCACACCTGCACATCATCAGCGGTGAGGGATTTAAGCCGCCTCGCCCTGGGCTTCGGCCTGAAGCCGTCAGACTTCACTACGGATTGCTGTGAGTTCCCTCTCATTCTCAGCAAACATTGCGGTAAGAAGATCTTACCTTTTTCTTCTCCAAGTCTACTCCCCTGTGCACAGGTGGATTTCCCGGCGGCGGACTATTCCTCTCCATCGCCTGTTCCTCGCTGCTGCACCGGACTCTCCAGGTGGCTGTCTACCGGACCTCGTTCCTTGCTGTGCCAGTCATCCGCCCTTTCCAAGTAAGCTCCTTCCCCACTTGTATATCTCCTGTGTTGGTGTGTGCCCGTCACCCTTCTCCCTGTGCTTTTCCCATAGGGTTGTCCGGCTGTACGGTCTCCTGCCTCTGTGCCCGAAGCAGACGCCGCCACCAACACATTCACATCTCGCAGACACACATTCATACACCCTTGTTGTCAATAAAGCTATTTGAGCTACTCTGAGCCTGTGTGTGTGCGTCTCCTGAGCCATGCATTATGTCAGTACGGCTTCAGCAGAGCGGCTCGGCAGACGGCGGGCTCGCACACCGGCTTACCACTCTCGAGGCTCGAGTGGACCAAATAGCTTATCAGCAACAGGTGATACTCAATCAATTGATAACTATAACTAACCGATTGGACTGCTTGGACCCCCAAAAGCCGTTCCCCCCGGCTCGTCAGGGTGGCGCGGCTCCTGCTGCTCCAGCGGCCGTCCAGCAGGCTCCAGGAGCACCGACTCGGCTCACGCCCATTCCAACCCCCGCCCGCTTTAGCGGTAAGCTCGGCGGAGCGCGGGGGTTCATAATGCAGTGTGAGTCCGTGTTCCACCGTGTGCCCGGAGACTTTCCCTCAGATCATAGCCGAATTGGTTATATCGGGAATCTCCTAGAGGGGCGAGCATTAACCTGGACTTACGCCGTAATGGCGAGGCCCAGTTATGCCACCCTCACGTATGACCAATTCGTGAGACGCTTCCTGGAGGTCTTTGACCACTCTCGTACCGAGACGGTCCAGGTCGATCGGCTTCTCAGCCTCCAGCAGGGAAGCCGGTTGGCAGCGGACTATGCGGTCGACTTCCGGGTAGCGGCGGAGGAATTGGGCTGGGAGGAACGCTCCCTCTGTGGCCTTTTCCTCCGCAGTCTCAACGATGATCTGAGGGATGAACTGGCTGGACGGGATATCCCGGAGACTCTAGCGGAGCTAACGTCTCTTGCCATCAGTTTGGATAACAGGCTGCGCGAGCGCTCCTCGGGGCGGAAGTCGTCTTCTTCTCGCCCTCGTGGAGCCTCGTCGCGCCCATTCCAAGCTCGCCCCCTGGCGACGCCGCCACCATCGCGCCCCGAGGAGTCGGAGCCGATGGTGACGGGCTGGACAAAGCTCTCCCCGGCGGAGAGACAACGCCGCCGTGAGTTGAATCTCTGCATGTATTGCGGAGATAATCAACACACGGTAGAGCTTTGTCCACAGAAGCCAAACGGCGGGGTCCGCGAGTCACTGTAGGGGGCCTCGCGGACGTCAATCGGTTAAGTCCCCTCACCCAATTGAAGCTGCCCGTCCGATTTTGTCACAACTCCACTGGGCATCTCACTCAGGCACTGGTGGATTCGGGCGCGGAGGGCAGTTTTATTTCACAAAGCCTGGCAACCCGATTGGGCATCCACTGCCAGGCATTAAAAACCCCTATCTCCCTGGTCAACCTCTCCCGTGTCTCCCTGGGGAGAGTAACACACCAGACCGTCCCCATTCCGGTTATCATCTCTGGAAACCACCGGGAGGAGATAACCTTCTACGTCCTGCCCAACTCTGTGTCGCCCGTCATCCTGGGGTATCCCTGGCTACACCTCCACAACCCCGTTTTGGATTGGAAGTCCGCCGGGGTGTCGGCATGGAGCACATTCTGCATGAGCACCTGTCTACAGTCCGCTGCCTGCTCTCCGTCCTCTCCTCCTACACCTACGGACGCAGCGCCCCCGGACCTGTCCCTGGTGCCATTGGAATTTCACAACCTGGGTATGGTATTCAGCAAGTCCAAGGCGATGTCTCTTCCTCCTCATAGGCCCTATGACTGCGCAATTAACCTCCGCCAGGGGGCACCCTTACCCTCTGGGCAACTCTACAGCCTGTCAGCGCCGGAGAAGGAGACCATGAACGCTTACCTCAAGGAGTCGCTGAGTGCTGGGATAATCCGCCCATCGTCATCACCTGTGGGGGCAGGATTCTTCTTCGTGGGTAAGAAGGACGGGTCCCTCCGTCCTTGCATCGGCTATCGCGCCGTAAACGACATTACGGAGAAGGATCGCTACACCCTGCCCCTCATGGACACCGCCTTCCACTCCCTCCAGGGGGCGACTTGGTTCACCAAGCTGGATCTACGCAGCGCATACCACCTCGTCCGGATCCGGGAGGGAGATGAGTGGAAGACAGCCTTCCGTACCCCGAACGGCCACTTCAAGTACCTGGTGATGCCGTTCGGGTTGACCAACGCTCCAGCCGTCTTTCAGCGCCTTATCAACGATGTCCTCCGGGATTTCATTGGCCTTTTTGTGTTCGTCTACCTGGATGACATTCTCATCTTCTCCAAATCCAGGGACAAGCACCGGGTCCACATGAGGCGGGTCATCCAAAGACTGCTGGAGAACCGGTTGTATGTGAAGGCCGAAAAGTGCGAGTTCTACGCGAAGACAACATCCTTCCTCGGGTTCATCATCTCCCACGACCAGGTGCTTCCGGACCCAGAGAAGGTGAAGGCGGTGGTGGAATGGCCCACACCTGCATCAAGAAAACAGGTGCAGCAGTTCGTCGGGTTTGCAAATTTCTACCGCCGCTTTGTCCCAAATTTTGGCACCATCGTCGGCCCGCTGACCCGCCTCACGTCCCCTAAGGTCCCATTCCGGTGGACCGAAGAGGCCGCGGCTGCCTTTCAGGCGCTGAAGGCGGAGTTCTCCTCCTCCCGGGTCCTTAGCCAAGTCAACCCTGCGCTGCAGTGCATCGTGGAAGTGGACGCTTCGGACACAGGAGTGGGGGCGGTTCTATCCCAGCGGTCGCCAGATGACGGAACCAAGCGGCCCTGCGCCTTCTTCTCCCGGCGCTTGTCCCCGGCGGAACGGAATTACGATGTGGGGGACAGAGAGCTCCTTGCCATCAAGCTCGCGCTACAGGAGTGGCGTCACTGGCTAGAGGGGGCGAACCTGCCGTTCGTGGTCCTGACGGACCACAAGAACTTGGAGTACCTAAGATCTGCCAAGCGCCTGAACGCCCGCCAGGCGCGCTGGTCCTTGTTCTTTGCCAGGTTCCAATTCACCATCACCTTCAGGCCTGGCTCCAAGAACGGCCTGCCCGACGCCCTCTCTAGGCAATTCGCCCCTGAGGAGTCGGAGGACACGGTCCACACCATCCTACCCAGGTCGTGCGTCGTGGGAGCCGTCACCTGGGACATAGAAAGCAAGATCCGGAAGGCGCAGGAAGTGGAACCTGACCCTGGCGGTGGACCGGAGGGGAGGCTGTTTGTGCCATCCACGGTTCGGGGGGAGGTAATCCACTGGTTGCACACATCCAAGCTCACCTGCCACCCTGGCTCCTCCCGGATGATTGACCTCCTCCAGCGGTCCTTCTGGTGGCCGGGCCTGCGGAGGGACGCTGCCCGCTACGCCCGGGCCTGCCCAGTGTGTGCCACCAGCAAATCAGGTAATGCCCCTCCAGCAGGTTTGCTCCAGCCTCTGCCCGTTCCTGGCAGGCCCTGGTCGCATATCGCCCTGGATTTCGTCACCGGACTCCCAGTCTCTAACACCTTTGACACCGTCCTGACCATCGTGGACCGCTTCTCCAAGGCAGCACACTTCGTCCCCCTACGAGGTCTCCCAACTGCCCTGGAGACGGCGGACCTCCTAATCCAGCACGTGGTCAGGCTGCATGGGATTCCGGTGGACGTGGTCTCGGACCGGGGACCCCAATTTTCTTCAGAGGTTTGGAGGTCGTTCTGCAATGCCCTGGGAGCCAAGGTGAGTCTCTCCTCTGGCCATCACCCCCAAACCAACGGGCAGTGTGAGCGGACCAACCAGGAGCTGGAGGCTGCGCTCCGCTGCGTCACGGCGTCCAAACCAGTGTCCTGGAGTAACCACCTCGCCTGGGTTGAATACGCCAACAACACCGCTCGCTCTTCTGCTACAGGAATGTCCCCCTTTAAGGCGTCCCTGGGTTACGACCCCCCGCTGTTCCCGGCGCAGGAGAGTGAGGTAACTGTCCTCTCAGTATGGGCGCATCTCAGGCAGTTCCGCTCCATCTGGGCATCAGCGCACAATGCGCTTTTACGCACGGCGGAGCGCAACAGAGCCGTGGCAGACCGGCACAGAAGACCTGCCCCGGCGTACAGAGTTGGTCAGCAAGTCTACGTGTCGACCCAGGATGTGATTTTAAAGGGCGAGAGGAGGAAGCTGGCACAGCGTTTTATGGGCCCATACCCCATCACCAGGATCGTCAACCCGGTGGCTGTGCGTGTAGCTATTCCCCCCTCCCTCCGCATCCACCCCACCTTCCACGTGTCCAAGGTGAAGCTGGCAGTCTTCGACCCCCTTTGCCCTCCTCCTGCTGCGCAACCCGCGCCCCGGATGATTGATGGCCATCCGGCCTGGCCTGTCTCCCCCATCCTGGACTCCCGGCGCCGGGGTCGTGGTTTGCAGTACTTGGTGGACTGGGAGGGCTATGGGCCTGAACATCGGCAGTGGGTACCCTCGTCGTTTGTGTTAGACCCATCGCTCATCGCTGAATTCCACCGAGCGCACCCAGAGAAGCCATCGCCAGGAGGTGCTGCTAGAGGGGGGAGTACTGTCACGCCGCGCCGCTCATCAGCAGCGCCAGCTGCACGCACACCTGCACATCATCAGCGGCGAGGGATTTAAGCCGCCTCGCCCTGGGCTTCGGCCTGAAGCCGTCAGACTTCACTACGGATTGCTGTGAGTTCCCTCTCATTCTCAGCAAACATTGCGGTAAGAAGATCTTACCTTTTTCTTCTCCAAGTCTACTCCCCTGTGCACAGGTGGATTTCCCGGCGGTGGACTATTCCTCTCCATCGCCTGTTCCTCGCTGCTGCACCGGACTCTCCAGGTGGCTGTCTACCGGACCTCGTTCCTTGCTGTGCCAGTCATCCGCCCTTTCCAAGTAAGCTCCTTCCCCACTTGTATATCTCCTGTGTTGGTGTGTGCCCGTCGCCCTTCTCCCTATGCTTTTCCCATAGGGTTGTCCGGCTGTACGGTCTCCTGCCTCTGTGCCCGAAGCAGACGCCGCCACCAACACATTCACATCTCGCAGACACACATTCATACACCCTTGTTGTCAATAAAGCTATTTGAGCTACTCTGCATTATGTCAAGAACTATTCCAGCATCGTTAAGCCCCTCACTGACTTAACAGCAGGCTACCCTCCTTTGCGAAAAAAGCACAAAGCCCAAAGCTAAGCCTGCCCAGTACCACGACCCAAAGACACCATTTGGCGAGCGATGGACTTCTTCCTGTGATCTTGCATTCAAAACTCTCATTGAAAAGCTCAGTACTGCACCTGTTCTGGGTTTCACTGACCCTCAGTTGCCATATACACTCCATATTGACACCAGCACTACAGGGCTTGGCGCCGCCCTCTATCAAGAGCAGGAGGGCCAGACTAGGGTCATAGCTTATGCAAGCCGGGGGTTGTCTAGAAGTGAGTCCCATTACCCCACCCATAAATTGGAATTTTTGGCTCTAAAGTGGGCAGTAACGGAGAAGTTCGCAGACTATTTTTATGGCAATCATTTTACTGTCGTGACAGATAGTAACCCCCTGACGTACATTTTGACTACTGCTAAGATGGATGCCATGAGTTATAGGTGGCTAGCTGCTCTGTCGACGTTTAACTTTAAGCTCCAATACAGAGCAGGCAAGCTTAACTCAGATGCAGACAGCCTCTCTAGACGGCCACATGGCGAGTTACTTTATGACGCAGTGTCCCAAAAGGAGCTTGACCGCATACAGCAGTTCACTCAAACTCACTTGTCTCTTCCTGAAAGCAGTTTAAGTTCCGAGGTAGTGTCTGCTATATGTGAAAAACACCTTGTCTGTAGCTCTCCAGACAACACCTTCCCTTTGGTTCACTCATTAGCCCTTTCTGTAGCTGCCATTCCAGATGGCTTTGCCGATGAAGATGGCTGTGGTGGTCTTCCAGTTGTACTCCACATGACTCCTGAACAGATCAAAAATGAACAAAGAACTGACCCCTGTTTAAGAGAAGTGATTGCACAAATTGAAACTGGACTAAAAGTTCCACCAGCTGTACGAACTGAACTTTCTGACATCAACTTGTTACTCCGAGAGCTCAGTCGACTTGAAATGTGCAATAGCATCCTCTACCGCACTCGTCAAGATGGAGGAAATGTTACTTACCAGCTCGTCTTACCTGAAAAGTTCCGCGATTCAGTCTTTCAAAGCCTCCACTGTGACATGGGCCATTTAGGCACAGCGCATACTTTGGATCTCGCCAGAACAAGGTTCTATTGGCCTCGCATGGCAGCAGATATTGAAAAGAAGATCAAGACATGTAATCGCTGCATAAGACGTAAAACCGCTCCAGAACGAGCTGCTCCGCTTGTCAACATCAAGTCCACCCGACCGCTCGAACTTGTCTGTATGGATTTCCTGTCCATTGAGCCCAATCAAAGTAACACTAAGGATGTGCTCGTGTTAACTGATCATTTCACGAAATACGCTATAGCCATCCCTACCAGCAATCAGAAAGCTCACACTGTTGCAAAGGCACTTTGGGACAACTTTATAGTCCACTACGGGATACCCGAACGGTTACATAGTGATCAGGGTCCCGGTTTTGAGTCCCATATCATAAAAGAACTTTGCAAAATCATGGGCATTCGCAAAATCCGGACGACACCCTATCACCCCAGAGGTAACCCGGTAGAACGTTTCAATAGAACGTTATTAAGCATGCTGGGTACTCTGGAGGAAAAGAACAAATCTCATTGGCACAACTATGTGAAACCACTTGTACATGCGTACAATTGTACGAAGAATGACACTACTGGTTTTGCCCCGTATGAGTTACTGTTCGGTCGTCAGCCAAGATTGCCCATCGATCTTGCATTTGGGCTCCCGTTTCACAATAAAAGTTTCAAGTCACATTCCCAATACATTGAAAAACTGAAGACAACTCTACAAGAAAGCTACAAACTAGCAACAGAAAATGCTAACAAGATGGCTGAAAGAAACAAAACAAGATTTGATATGCGAGTGAAACCCTCAAAACTCAAACCAGGCGACAGAGTTTTGGTACGTGCAGTCCGCTTTAGAGGAAAGCACAAACTAGCAGACAGATGGGAAGCTGAAATCCACACTGTGGTGAACCAAGCAGGTGACTTTCCTGTTTACACTATAAAACCTGAGACAAAGGATGGTCCTGTTCGCACCGTTCACTGCGACCTCTTGCTTCCCTGCGGTCTTCTTGCCCCTGTTGCAGAAGAACCTGTCCAACCACAACGTGTCCGCAAACCTAAGACAAGACAATCACCTGAACAAAGTGAGGAATGTGAGAATTCAGAACCGGAAAATGAATATGACTTTTGGTGCAGAGAAGAACCAATCCAAACGCCCATAAAGCTCACTCAAATTTATGAAATTCCCCATCCAAAGACATTCTTTAAAGGAGACATTCCTGCTGAAACTCACTTACCTGAGAATGACAACCAAATAGAAAATGTCACTTCACCTAGATGTGACAACTTACCGAATGATGGAAACCTGGAGGAAACTGAAACAAATGTGGAACCATCGAACAATGAGAATGGAACTGAAAGTGAAACCAACTTATCTGATAAAAGTACCTGTGATGAACCTGTGGAAGAAAAAGAACCTGAAAAAGAAATCCCAAAGACTGTGAGACGTTCCGAGAGGACAACCTCCCAGCCAGAAAGACTACAGTATAGTCAGTTGGGAAACCCTCTCATAACTGTTGCCCAGTCCCTGTTTCAAGGACTAAACCTGGCTTTTCCCAGAGCCTTAACAGAGACAGATCCTAAGACTATTCCCATGAACACTGGTTCTCTTGTCATCACTATCTAGCTAATCCCATGCAAAGGGACTTGCATGATTCTAAGGGGGGATAGAGTAACCCAAGTGCTAGAAACGTGAATTAAATTATAAATATTGATACCGCTTTTAAAAAGAAAAACACCCATTTCACAATGGGAATAAATAATTTGAATATGAATATTTAAATAAATATATATTCATAAATAGTTAGGAATATTTTCTAGAAAGTTCTGATGACGTTCCTAGTATGTGTGTTGGTATTTTGAGCAACCAATGGCTGCGCCGTTGCTGGGTCACGCCAGCCAATGGGTTAAGCACTCTCTCCCTGGGTCTGGGATGACTTGCATTTTTTGGCTCAGTCACGCCAGACGCCAAAAGACACAGACCAGAGAGAGAGACTGTCCTTGATGATATGGCGACGCTAACGTGCTAATAGCAGCCTTTGTCTCGGATAAAACCTGAGATTGATTGGGATCCAAAGGCTGTGAACTCACGTTGAGCGCGGGAACCCCCATGATGCACGAGCCTCTTAGCATGGTCAGGCTTTTTTTTTTGTTTGTTTGGACTGGATTACAGCGTGGATTCTCCAGATCTGGATGGCGAGCCGAAGCCCGAACCCTATGAACTGCTAGAGGTGATCCCACTGATCACCTGAAACGGACACTAGAGAACTGTACACATTATAAATATATTTGGAGTATTTTATTTTTATTTTTTTTATTATTGTACAGTGCTGTGTTCTTGTTTATATGTACATATCTGTGAAATAATATACATAGTTGCAAGTTCTATGCGGCTGTGTGAGTTTTCTGTTGTTACGCCCTCCAGGCTCCTACGAACCTAGGGTCGATCTGACCTGGTCCAATTATCCCTTTTGCCCAGGTAGAAAAGTTAAGGTAACTACATTGCCATAACACACCACTACCACAAGGGTACAAGATTGTACATCCTAAAGTAGTATCACACACCTAAAGTGCTACAAAGAGGTGTTACCCAATTACAGTGGTATTATACAAAAAAAATCTGGTGAGCACAGTAGGTGTTACTACACAATTTGGGTGTTACAAGAGCACCCAGAGAAAACCCACACAGACATGGGGAGTACATTCAAACACAGAAGGGTCACTGCTGGCCACAGGGTGGGAGCAAATCCATGCCCTTCTTACTGTGCTGCCATAGTGGTTGGCACTGTGCCGGGAGAACAATTTTACTAAAAAAAGATTCAACATTGTCCTGATTCAGGTTGTTATCAGATAGATAAAGCGTGGACTGAAAATTTCTGAAGGTGTTATTTATTTTTTTCTGGTGTGTGAACAAGATTTCCTGCTGAGCTAACTATTGTCATTATAATAAATACAAACAAGAATTGGCACAGCAACATCAGCCATGACAAGACTCATCAGTGTCTGGTAAAGCAACTCCATCAGCTTCCCTGTGAAGGTCAGACTATACAAATCACTGGTACGCTCCACCCTACTTTATGGAAGTGAGAGCTGGTCAGTTACAGCAGACACTGAACAGAGGATACAATCCTTTGAAAACAAGTGCTACAGGAGGATGCTACATATATCATACAGAGAACACCAGACAACTAAATACATAAGACAGCCAGTGGCCACCCGTGCTGGAGAACAAGAGCCACTATTCTCAACAGTAAAACGTCTCAACAACTAAACTGGTATGGGCACATCACAAGGCATCCCTCCCTGTCAGAGATCATCCTGGGACAGTAGGAGGAAAGTGAAGAAGAGTCAGAGAAGAGTCCTGGATGGATAACATCGAGGAATGGACTGGGTGCGGCTTTCAAACCCTGCTTTGCACACCAGAAGCTCAAGAGTGCTGGGGTCCCTGATTGGCCACGCATCTGCCATAACATCCCCATGGCCCACAGGCCATGGGATGAATGAATGAATGAAAGCACCAAGGTGCTGATGCCTTGGTGCCTGTGGCATGGTAGCATGGGGGTGGGGGGCTGTAAAAAAGTCACACTGCCACTTCTAGTGGGCAGGCATATTACAATATCTTTTTTTGCAGCTGCATTGATGGTAAAGATGAGTTTAATTTGTGTTTATTTTGAAAACAAACCCTCATCTGGAAATAGTGGGAAATTAAAAGTCAAGAAAATATTTTCAATACAGTGATACCAAGCCTTTAGCTCCAGTTGATTTTGAGTGGGTGAGCTGAAAAGCTGCTAACAGACTGACAGACACATGGAGTGATTACTGTATGCCTACGTTGCCTTTACGCCAAGGCATAAAAATACAGAAGCACAAAAATAAAATTAAGAGCACAAAGAAAAATGCTGGAGTAAAAGATTTTATTAATTGAATGCATGTATAGTTACACGATGCCGTGCAATAGCAGGTAAACATATCAAAATTTCTAAAAGTAAAAGCATAATTATGAATATTAAATCACAACAGTTTGGAATGTTTCACACTTTTGTCGAATGAATATTGAGAGTTTCTTAAATAATCTTACAAAAAGCGATTTTTTATTGAAATACAGTAGCAGTTTCTGGTATAAACAGTAAAGATGTAATGTTCTTATTTAGCTTTCAGCCTGTTATAGTGGGGCAAAAAAGTATTTAGTCAGCCACCAATTGTGCAAGTTCTCCCACTTAAAAGTTGAGAGAGGTCTCCAATTTTCATCATAGGTATACCTCAACTATGAGAGACAAAATGAGAAAAAAAAAATCCAGAAAATCACATTGAAGGATTTTTAATGAATTAATTGGTAAATTCCTTGGTAAAATAAGTATTTGGTCACTTACAAACAAGCAAGATTTCTGGCTCTCACAGACCTGTAACTTCTTCTTTAAGAGGCTCCTCTGTCCTCCACTTGTTACCTGTATTAATGGCACCTGTTTGAACTCATTATCAGTATAAAGGACACCTGTCCACAACCTCAAACAGTCAGACTCCAAACTCCACTATGGCCAAGACCAAAGAGCTGTCAAAGGACACCAGAAACAAAACTGTAGACCTGCACCAGGCTGGGAAGACTGAATCTGCAATAGGTAAGCAGCTTGGTGTGAAGAAATCAACTGTGGGAGCAATTATTAGAAAATGGAAGACATACAAGACCATTGATAATCTCCCTCCATCTGGGGCTCCACGCAAGATCTCACCCCGTGGGGTCAAAATGATCATGAGAACGGTGAGCAAAAATCCCAGAACCACACGGGGGATCCTAGTGAATGACCTGCAGAGAGCTGGGACCAAAGTAACAAAGGCTACTATCAGTAACACACTACGCCGCCAGGGACTCAAATCCTGCAGTGCCAGACATGTCCCCCTGCTTAAGCCAGTACATGTCCAGGCCCATCTGAAGTTTGCTAGAGAGCATTTGGATGATCCAGAAGAGGACTGGGAGAATGTCATATGGTCAGATGAAACCAAAATAGAACTTTTTGGTAAAAACTCAACTTGTCATGTTTGGAGGAGAAAGAACACCATACCTACTGTGAATCATGGGGGTGGAAACATCATGCTTTAGGGCTGTTTTTCTGCAAAGGGACCAGGACGACTGATCCGTGTAAAGGAAAGAATGAATGGGGCCATGTATCGTGAGATTTTGAGTGAAAACCTCCTTCCATCAGCAAGGGCATTGAAGATGAAACGTGGCTGGGTCTTTCAGCATGACAATGATCCCAAACACACCACCCGGGCAACGAAGGAGTGGCTTCGTAAGAAGCATTTCAAGGACCTGGAGTGGCCTAGCCAGTCTCCAGATCTCAACCCCATAGAAAATCTTTGGAGGGAGCTGAAAGTCCGTGTTGCCCAGCGACAGCCCCAAAACATCACTGCTCTAGAGGAGATCTGCATGGAGGAATGGGCCAAAATACCAGAAACAGTGTGTGAAAACCTTGTGAAGACTTACAGAAAACGTTTGACCTCTGTCATTGCCAACAAAGGGTATATAACAAAGTATTGAGATGAACTTTTGTTATTGACCAAATACTTATTTTCCACCATAATTTGCAAATAAATTCTTTAAAAATCCTTCAATGTGATTTTCTGGATTTTTTTTTCTCATTTTGTTTCTCACAGTTGAGGTATACCTATGATGAAAATTGGAGACCTCTCTCATCTTTTAAGCGGGAGAACTTGCACAATTGGTGGCTGACTAAATACTTTTTTACCCCACTGTATCTTCACAGCTGCCCTGACTGCTGACCCTCAGGTTCAACACTGTGGACCTCAGAGAGACAGAGGAAAGAAAAACAGCCTAAAAATGTGGTTATTGTTACAGATGTGATATATATAAAATATACAGACGTCATGTTTCTCCTCAGCTTAATAAACTGCATGGTTTAGTGAGAGAATCATTTTAAAGTGAGTGAATGGAGCATGTCACACCATGGTGTTTTTATATGACTGACATTAGTATTAAGACTTTAAAAAATCAGCTGAACTTTAGAGAAAACTCTTTAGAAAACAGGTTAAATTACAGTAATGGAACCAAACAGTCCCCATATGGGAAAAAAAATCAGACACTGGAAAAAAAAAATGTGACGTAACATAAGCTTTAAGAATCAAATATTGCAGTTGCAGGAGTTATTGGTGTTTTGATATTGAAATCGCTGCATAATGTAAGCCCCAAACTTATTCCGCCTGCAGTGGTCTGCTGTGGAGAGAAAGTAAGATCGAAAAGTGGCCAATGGTAGGCCGGTCTCGGAAGAATGGCAAATGCCAATTCTCCTCTGGCAAATACCACTTTTTCACCGGTTGGCCACTTTAGTCCAGCGGCTGAATACATTTGTCATACAGTTGTTGAATATAGTCATACAGTTGTTATTCCCCGAGTAACTGTATGAGAAACAAATATAAATAATTACAACACAAACGTTTGTCACAGACTTTATTTACATTTGCTTAATTTTGGATAGGCATCAGCATGGTTACCTAACCAATCCCGTGAATGTCTTTGAGGCGAGGAATGTTGGGACTTGTAGTTTTTAGTGAACTGAAAACTTCAGGAAGACAACACCCCGTCCTTCCTCTGCAAAACTAAACAGCAAAACCAGTGTGAAAACAATCAATGTGATGAATAAATGGTGTAGTTGCTGAATACATTTTTTTTTCAGTAACTGCTATTTTAACCGCTATTTATCTCTAAGCTAGAGATCGACTGTGACAGGAAGTCATCCATGTGCTGTAAAAAAAGTTGCACTGCCGCTGCTAGTGGCCCGGCATAGATATTGCAATATTGTTTTCCCGGATTCATTGACAGTAAAGGTGAGTTAAATTTGTGTTTATTTTGAAAACAAAACTTTATCTTGAAATTCTGGCAAATTAAAAGTCGAGAAAATATGGTCATACAATATCTGCTGGCAAGATATTCTGGTCTTGGTGCCATCTACCAACTAAAACTTCAAGAAGATTACAACGAAGGATCTCCACCAACATGGGTCACATGAGCTGCAGTCTTTATTCCTCTGCTGAATAAAACATCTGAGATTTGAGAATAATTCTGCATCCGATCAGATACAAAATTAAAGAGCAATTAATACAACTCCTCTTTTCATTAAAATCCCATTTTCATTTTCTTAAGAGTAATCCAGAATTTTTCATTAAATTAGTTTAATTTTCTCCATAGATTTGCTTTCAGTTTTCCATAATCCATTAACTTCAAACTGATCTAAATTCAGCTTAAATTTTCACCCTGGTTCTGCAAATGTTCACATTGTTACACTATCATTTACAAGTTTAATTTAATGGTTAATGCAATTCATTTCAATGTCCTTTAATCATCATTTCATTTAATAAATATGTGAAATTGAGAGAAGTTGTTGGGAATTTGTTTCATTCTGAGTCTGGTTTTAAAGCCCCAGTATCGAATTCACTAAAATTTTGAGACTGATTACTAATTAATTTATTGAGTGATTAAACTGGTATAAAGTGAAATTAATGACTAAAAGTGCTCACTAAAGAGGTGAGTTGGTGCCCCGATGAGTGTTTACTATAAACTTTTCCTGCGTGTGGACCCAAAGTAAATCTCAGGTCCCGATACTTTAATACAAATTAAATAATCTTTATACCTGATCATAATTGTAAATCACTTATCGCTACACAGTGGTGGGCCTCATCACCAACAACGAGGAGGCCAATTACAGAAATGAGGTGAGCCAACTGGTCCAGTGGTGTAAAGACAATAATCTCTTTCTGAACGTGGGAAAAACCAAGGAGATTGTGGTCAACTTCAGGAGGGGACACACGCAGCATCCCCCTCTGATCATCGATGGTGCAGCTGTGGAGAGGGTGAGCAGCACCAAGTTCCTGGGGGTGCACATATCTGAGGGCCTCTCCTGGTCCAACAACACCACATCTTTGGCCAAGAAAGCTCAAACTCACCGATATTTCCTCTGCAAACTGAGGAGAGCACAAGTTCCACCCCCCATCATGTGCTCATTCTACCGGGGCATCCTCACCAGCTGCATCACGATGTGGTATGGAAGCTGCATCCCCTCCTGCCGGAAGACACTACAACGCACAGTGAAAGCAGCCAGCAAGATCATCGGTGCCCCTCTGCCCCCCCTCCTCAGACATCTACCTCACCCGCCTCACCCACAGAGCCATCAACATTGTAGGTGACACCTCCCATCCCTCACACTCCTCTTTAGCCCCCTGCCCTCTAGAAAAAGGTATCAGAGCCTCCGGGCCCACTCCACAAGACTGCTAAACAGGTTTGTTCATCAGGCCATCAGGACCCTGAACTCTGTCCACTCCCCGCTCCCCCCCCCCCGACCATAACGCACTCACCCACACAATAACTATCTCAGCTGTTGGCACAGAAAGACTGGCACACCAACAGTAATACATCTGCTGCTGTATGTCTCTGCACTTTACTGCAACTATTTGTTACACGTGGCTCTAGGGAGCCACGCAATAAGAGCCGATGGCGAGCCAGTGAGTTGAGATGTTTATTATAAGGAAGGGTTAGGAACAAGGGATAAGGACACGGGGTAAGGAACACGGTCGTTGTAGACCCAAAGCACAGCTACTCATAAACAGGTTAAACTCACGAGTAGAACGGTACAGGAGTAAAGGGCTGGCACCGGAGAATAGGATACCAAGGCATAATACTCACAGCAGGGAACACTCACAAGGTTACTGCAAGAGGAGTAAGGGCTAATGCCGGGAATAGGGGTTTCAGCCTGTAGTGCTTTAAGTCGCAGCCCCGAGTGATCGAGGCTGCTCCTTTTTATTCTCATTAGCAGCGCCCCAGCTGATGAGGATTAATTGGCCCCAGCCGTCCCGTAATACTGACAGCTGGGAGCCAGCTGAGACGCTGTCCAATGAGAGGCGGAAACGAGGAGACATGGGCTGAGCGCCGAACTGGCGTCTCCTCCCATGGTGACAGAGATGCTGCCTAAAGAGAGGCAGGGATGAGGAGACATGGGCTGAGTGCCGAGATGGCATCTCATCCCATGGTGACAGAGTCCCCCCCTCAAGGTCGGGCTCCTGAACGACCAGGAACACCCCAGCTCCCCCCCCCACCTAGGGTGGGTGGAAGGGGAGCAGGACCGGAGGGGGAGATGCAAAGGGAAGGACAAAAAAAACCCCAATGGACAATGTAGGGTAGCAGGGCAGAGAGAAGAAAAAACCCAAATACAATACGTTACAAAACAGGGAATAATTAACCCAGGGCACAGATGGGGAGAAAACTGAGTCAGACACTGGTAACACACTACCCAGAAATACAAACAATGTGTGGCTCAGGGCAAGGAAAAAAACCACCAAAACGTAACAGAGCAAAAACGCTGAGTACAAGTGATAAAAAGCAAACACAATACACAACGTTAAGTAGAACAGGAAGGTGATCACAGAGTATGGTTGATAAAGGAACCAAAACACATTACTCCATGAAACAAAAGCAGGCTAAGACCAGGACAAAAATAGTAGGAATGACGTGCACCGGTAAGTAGAAAGATAACAAAATACACGGTACCATATGCAAAGAAGGACACCTAGGAAAGTAACGGTGACAGGGTAACAGGACAACAATAAGATAAGATGGTGAGTATGGTCAATACACAGCACTAAATAAACGGGAGGTCACCTAGGGGAATACTGGTGACAGGTTCACAGGAGAACAATGAGATAAGATGCTGGGTATGGTTAGTAAGGAGAGAACACAATACACAGCACTAAATACACGAGGGGTCACCTAGAGGAATAACGGTGACAGGATAACAGGACAACAATAAGGTAAAAAGCTGAGTATGGTCAATAAGGGGAAAACACAATACACAGCGCTAAATATACGGGAGGTCCCCTAGAGGGAGAATGGTGACAGGTTCACAGGATAATGAGGTAAGATGCTGAGTATGGTTGATAAGGAGAGAACACAATACACAGCGCCAAATATACGGAGGGTCACCTAGGGAAATACTGGTGACAGGTACATAGGATAACAATGGGATAAGATGCTGAGTACGGTTAATACGGTAAAAAAAACACAATACACAGCGCTAAATATACGAGGGGTCACCTAGAGGAATAACGGTGACAGGTACATAGGATAACAGTGGGATAAGATGCTGAGTACGGTTAACAAGGGAAAAACACAATACACAGCACTAAATATAAGAGGAAGAGGAAAATGTTCGGGCGGCTAAGTCCAAACCCAGATCCCGAGAAACCAGTCCGCCGGTAGCCGTGCCAGGCCACCCAGAAGCACAAAGTTCGTCAGGGAGTTGGACCAGATCGCCGAACCGGACGTCTTGCGGGTCGAGCCGTCGACCCGCATCACTCAACCACCAGGACTGTCGAGACGGACGAAGGGTCAAAGCGGGTCCCGGTGGACGAGGCACAGGGGAGAGCCGATGACGAGGGCAACGAGCGTCAGGCCGCTGGGAAACAGCCACCTCCTCACCGGACCTGGACAGCGCTGGGGCAGCACCCACGTCGGACCCCGATTGGGTCTTAGGCGAACCCACGTCGGACACCGCCGAAGCAGCACCCGCATCGGACCCCGACTGGATCGGCACCGCACCAGAACCGACCTCCAATGTTGAACCTGGACCCTCCAGCATCACGAGGAATGGCAACTCCTCGCCGGTGACCCTGGAAGAAGGCTCGGGAGAAAAAACAGAACCGGGATCAGGATCACCGGCAGCGCCAGAACCCGGCGAAATGAGCTTGGATGCAGCGGGCGGCTGCACCCGGCTCATCCCCCCTAGAGACAGGCTAAAGTGCTCAGAGAAATAGAGGGAGAAAAGAGAGGCGAGCACTTGCCTGATCTCGGGTTCCGACGCCGTCCGGGACTTCGAAGATCCAGGATCCGTCGTCCGGAGGTCGTTGTCAGGCTCCCACTCGGCTTCGTCGGGCCCCGCAGCTAGCACGATGGTCAGCGCAGCTTGAGGTTCCTCCCGCATTGGTAACCACACCGACGGTCCACGCGGCGTGATGGCAGGAGAACCTCGTCTCGCTGGACCGAACCGCACCTCCGTGGAGACCCAGGGACGCTTGGTCGTTGGCGCAGACTCCACGTAGCAGTCAGTCCTCCTCCTCCGTCCACAACGTAGCTGCGGAACCGCAGGCCCTCTCCTTATCCCACCACGTTTACCCGGAGCCAGGGATCGCTCGGCGGAGAGAGACACAGAGGATGCAGGATTAAAGGCACAGGTTACAGCAGGTGGTGGGAGTTCAGGGAGCTGCGGACCCCGAACTCCACCTCCAGGAGTGTGACAGAGCAAATCATAAAACTGATGTAAATAAACAAAGACTTGCCTGCCTCCTGGAGGTTCGATGGCGCCTGCTGTCGTGGACATAGCTTCTTCCTCTCCCCGCCAGGCGATAACGGAGGACCCCCTGGGAAATCGTCTGGGGACCGCTCGCGTTGTCTCCAGGAGAGGGCTCACCAGGCCTGGGTTCCAGGCACACACAGTAGTCAGGAGACGCGTCGAGGAGGAGGGGGTGACAGCCGCGGTGAGCCAGCCCGAATGTCCTTGGATGACAGCGGGGGAATGAGGCTCAGGGAGCGAGGCTGTGAAATCTCCACACTGACAAGGCGAGAAGGTGACAGCTGCGTGGGAGGAGAGGTCCTGGCAGCAGCCCAGAACTGGGTCCGGACGGGGTTCATGCTGAGGTGACTTGGCGATGTGACGACGACTTCTCCCAGGGGACGAAGCGAGGGGGGAACCCAGGAATCGCCGCTCCTGATCAGAGACCGAGGCGAGGAAGGCATTGAGCTTGGGAAGGCTTCATTGCTCTGGAGTCCTCTCCACCAATCTCACTGCCGCCGCCACGTGCCTGCAGATGGTGAATGGATACACAGCGGGAATCACGTCAGCCGCTCGGTCCCAGACGTAACTGCTGTCAGCTGCGGCTCCATGGGGGGAATCCCGAGTGACGTAATGCAGAACGGGGGAAGCCCTCTGGGTGGCGCGAACTCCCGGGCTGGAACGGCAGCAGGAACAGGGTCCCGAAGCGGGGGGCAACATCATCCACTTCGGCGTCCTGCCGGGGTTTCCATCCAACCCGCAGACTCCCGGGCAGGAATGGCAGCAGGAACGGGGTCCCGAAGCGGGGGGCAACGTCATCCACTTCAGCGTCCTGCCGGGGTTTCCATCCAACCCGCGGAACTTCTCTCGCTGTGTGACCATGGCGTCAATCCTGGCACTGACCTCGAGATGGAACAAAGAAAGAGGGTGACAGTCCAGGAGATCCTCAGCACGGCCCGGATGCCAGCGTCTCGAATTGGAGGCGTCGTGCAGGGTGAAGAGCGTCCTGTCGACAGCCCCCGAGATGGACCTCAGCTCATCGCCCTGGCGTCGGGAGTGACTCCTGGGAAATGGCGTGCTAATGGCGCTAACACCCGGACAAGAAAGGTACAGTTCCACAAACTCACGGCCGCCAGCAACTCGTCTGGCTGCGACTTACTGTTACACGTGGCTCTAGGGAGCCACGCAATAAGAGCCGAGGGCGAGCCAGTGAGTTGAGATGTTTATTATAAGGAAGGGTTAGGAACAAGGGATAAGGACACGGGGTAAGGAACACAGTCGTTGTAGACCCAAAGCACAGCTACTCATAAACAGGTTAAACTCACGAGTAGAACGGTACAGGAATAAAGGGCTGGCACCGGAGAATAGGATACCAAGGCATAATACTCACAGCAGGGAACACTCACAAGGTTACTGCAAGAGGAGTAAGGGCTGACGCCGGGAATAGGGGTTTCAGCCTGTAGCGCTTTAAGTCGCAGCCCCGAGTGATCGAGGCTGCTCCTTTTTAATCTCATTAGCAGCGCCCCAGCTGATGAGGATTAATTGGCCCCAGCCGTCCCATAATACCAACAGCTGGGAGCCAGCTGAGACGCTGTCCAATGAGAGGCGGAAACGAGGAGACATGGGCTGAGCGCCTAAATGGCGTCTCCTCCCATGGTGACAGAGATGCTGCCTAAAGAGAGGCAGGGATGAGGAGACATGGGCTGAGTGCCGAGATGGTGTCTCATCCCATGGTGACACTATTTGCACAAATGCCATATCTGCTGCTGTCTGTTATTGTAATACTGATCATGTACAGTCCTATCTGTCACTGTCGGCACCTACACTACCGCATTGAACTTGCAACTACAAGTATTACTGCTCTACTTTTCTGTATATAGGATTGCTGGGTTTCATCGTTTATCTTTATTTGCACTATGGGATGTCTGGGTCTCTCTTTTGTTGCCACTTGCATTACGGGCAGCATTACTGTACATTGCTGTTATTTTTCTTCTTTCTTCTTCTTTTTACATTCGATTGGCGGCTGGCAACCAGCTTACAGGTGCATTACCGGCACACACTTTTTATATGTCTGGCTGTCTGTGTGTCTTTTTCTTCTTTTAGATTCGATTGGCGGTTGGCAACCAGCACAGGTGGTTTACCGCCACATACTTCACTCTATATCATCACTCTATCTGTCTCTGGCCGGGTCTCTTCTTCTTCTTCTTCTACATTTGATTGGCGGCTGGCAACCAGCCCACAGGTGCATTACTGCCACTGACTTGATTATCATCACTCTATATTTCGCCACACACTCTATGTACTGTATGTCTGTCTGTCTGTGTCTATTTTTCCTCATGTTCTGACTTCTTCTTCTCCTTCTTCTTTTAGATTTGATTGGCGGTTGGCAACCAGCTTACAGGTGCATTACTGCTACTGACTTGATTATCATCACTCTATATCTTTGTGTAAGGAGTTCTTGTAAGGAGTTCTGAACAACTCATGTGTGAAAAAATTATCCGTCCTTGGACTGTGTCCTGGACTGGGAGCCTCTCGTCGCCTGTGTCTGTTTTTCCTCATAACTTTGTGATGCTTTTCCTCATAGCTTTGTCCTGTTGTTTTTCCAGCCTTATTCCTTTTTTTTAATATTCCACACACCACTGAAGAGAGAGAGAAACACCATTTCAGTTCTCCTGTATGTCCTGTACATATAGTAGTATTGAAAAATAAAAGCTCTGAATCTTTGAATCTTTTGATCTTTGAAAAAGCAGCACATACTGTATACCATGATTGTATGTGTGCTTCATCAACTGATATAAATAAATGTACTTTTTAACTAAACTGGTCTGGATATTGGGTTAATTCTGATTGATCTAACAGAAATATGAGCTGACATGGCAGGTATAACTCACTATGGGTTGGAATACAGGCTGGTGAGGAATGACGAGGACGCCATACCCAGGGTAGGGAATGGAATCCATAAAAGAGTGGGGATAATTAACAATTGAGAAACAGCTGTGATCAATAATTAAAGAGGAAGGATGAACAGAACTAGGATTAACTACGGGAAGTAAACAAAAGCACTGTCATAATAAAAGCCAACTCAGAAACAATGATGAAGGGGGAGAAATACCAAACATACAAACATAAACGAGAAGGTGATCTAACAGTGATGATAATGAAAACTATGTTAGGCAGAACAAATTAAGAGCGAGAACATGGGCATCACCTCACGTCCTGATCACGACATCTCCCAGATGGTAGCCCAGAAGTTTTCGAGAGCTTCTTTCTCTAGAATTTCATGGATGTGTGTGATCTTTTACACCAATATTTGGTAGAACTTTTGAGTGTTTTCTTTGTATATCTTTGTTTTTGATGTTTTGGATTTCCATGTCTGATAGTCTTGATATTTGCCAGTTTGTTGGTAACCATATTAGGTCTCGATGTAGGATTAGTCCAATGCCAGATGTTATACATTTTTTTTGTGACTGATACCTTTGGCTTAGTTAAAGCTTTAAAGTATGCCTTCATCCCTTCCATGTGCTCCTCCCTGTTCCATTTGCCTTTTGTTTGCCCTTGGCTGTTTTCAGGTGGTCATTTTGAGGGCCTCTATGAGGAACATCCTCGGTATGGTAATCCTCAGTTTCTTGTTGGGGGGAGTTTGTTCCAGTAGTAGATCTTTCAACCTCAGCCTGGTTCCCCATTGAGGGACGCGGTCCTCATTCATCCGCATAACGACCGATGTGGTGTGAAATTTCTTTATTATGACTTATCGTGTTTCATCACCATATGCGATTGGTTTTGTTTGTTTGTTTGTTTGTTTGTTTGTTTGTTCAGAGTGGCCTTTTTGTAGTTGGGCTGAAGACCAAGCCTACTCAGCCCCAACAGTTACTGATGCTTGCCAAAGGCATCACCTCAGATTCTGGTGGGTGGCAGCATCCATTTTTCCATGGTAGGCAGAGACGTCAGCCTGTCCTACCCCAGTGAACATTTATTAGGGCTCCAGCATGACGAAGTGAACACCGTGCAAACTGTGCACACCATCGGTGCGAGACCTTGAAGATATCAAAACACCCTCACTTTGGGGCATATTCTCACCTACACGCATGAAACGTAGTAGGTTGCTGCAGCACTGCAAGACCTACAAAAAAGCCTCTTGCACATTTGCCCGAACTCAAACAGAAAGTTGGCCACTTTGAATACCATTTTGGAAATTTGGCTAATTTTAGTGGTTTCCAGTGTGTATTTGTGAGCTATCTCCTCTGAGAGTTTTCATCGCAGAGACTTCAAATGTTGTCAATACCATCTAAAGGGGTGATTGATCAAAAGTTGTCAAAATGGTGAGTTTTCATCAGACCATATAGGCCACACCCCTTCGCCAATTTCGCCATCTTGCCCAAAAATTTCAAACAGGTATATTCCCACATATTTCAACAGATTGGTGCAATACTTTCCAGGTTTGATGGGATCTGGACCTAAATACAGACCCTGAACAGATTTATATAACTGTAACAAACATAGCTATAACATCCCCTAGCAGAAAAACAAAGCTTAATGGCTCTGGCATATTTTGTCCAAATTCAACCAAATTTTGTGTGGTGCATGGCTAGCCAACACAGAACCTTTCTGTAATGAACAATGGCACATAACTATTGCACCCACTAGCATAAAAAACAAATGATTTTTGAACAATATAAAAATAAAGGACAGTAATATTACAATGTGTCTTCAGTGAAGAAAGGTTGTTATTGTTGAATATATATACTGTATGCTGAGCTATTGTTGAATATACGTATATATGCTGAGTACTATTATTATCGATATCTTTATTACTAGAATATTACAACGGTATTAAAGTATTTTGATTGTTGTTTAGGATTGAATTATTTGAAGTATTATATAGGCCAGGTGGTATTATTATTATTATTATTATTATTATTATTATTATTATTATTATTATTATTGTAACTACTATATGGCTACCTTTTTTATGGTTATTATTATTATGTGGTTACTTATTGTGCCTAAGTATTGTAAGCCATGTGGGGGTATATGGTTGTATATATGGTGATTATGATGATGATAATGTTGTCTATAATTATATTAAACATACAAGAAGTATTTACTTATTATTATTACAATTATTGTTAGATGTTGGTATTATTGTCACTATAAACTATCATTGTATTATTTCTATTGCATAATTTAATTATAAGATGCATTGTATATTATGGTATTGTATAATGAATGTGATTATGGGAAGGATAATGACTAGAATGATATAATTTATTGGGTATGGAGAAGGGGTGGGACTATTTAAGCGTTGGCTTCTTCCCACTCCTTTTGAACAAGGACATTTTTTTATGTTTATTTTTTTTGGTTTTGATTTCTTAAATTTTTTTGTCTTGATGTTCAAATAAATAAAATCAATCAATCAAAAAAAAAAAATCAAAGCTGTATAACTCTGGCATACTTTTTCCAAAGTCAACCAAATCTGAAGAGGTGAATAGGCCACCAACTGTGAACATCACTCTATAGTAGCACATACCTGTGCATGCCCGTGCACACCTGTGCATGCCCATAGAAACCAAGTATTTCTGCATGCCCGTAGAAAGCAAGTGTAAGCAAGCATTTCTGCATTCCTGCCTTTGATGTTGGACATGGTTACCATGGCAACAGAAACCCTGGTGAAACCTGCCTTTGATCTTTGACGTCACCACTCGTTCAGTGATGCCTGCCTTTGATCTTCGATGCTGTCATAGCGAGTCCTATGATCATGAGTGATGCCTGCCTTTGATGTTTGATGATGTTATAGCAAGTCCTATGATCTTTGATGATGTCATAGCGAGTCCTATGATCGTGAGTGGAGATAGAGTGTTATAGGCATCATGTATAGCCGGATCATAGCCGATCCCTCACACCCTGGTCACGTACTGTTTGCCCCCCTCCCCTCTGGTAGAAGACTTCGGTCCATCCAGACTAAAACCTCCCGTCACATGAACAGCTTCTTCCCCTCTGCCATTAGACTGCTGAACACTAAGTGACTCTCGTGCACCATGTACAGCAGCTCAACCAGACTCATGTTAATCATCACTGTTTTCTTCCTGCATTACCGACTGCACTATATAGTTCTCCACAGTATCTGCTGCTGGCTAATATATATTTTAACTGTTGACCAGTATCACTTAATCTTATCCTACACTTTATTACATGTATAGTTTATTTCTCTTATCTTATCATGTTTAATGTTGCAGCACTGTACCGAGACAAATTCCTAGTTTGTGTACTACATGAACAATGGCAATAAACCTGATTCTGATTCTGATTCTGATTCTGATGTAGACATGGAAATCTCACTGTCTGAAGAAGAAAAAGAAGAAGAAGAAGAAGAAGAAGAAGAAGAAGAAGAAGAAGAAGAAGAAGAAGAAGAAGAAGAAGAAGAAGAAGGTTGGCTGGCTGGCTGGCACAGCTATTGATGCCCTGAAGACACAGTCCAAGGACGGATAATTTTTTCACACATAAGGAGTTGTTCAGAACTCCTTATACAAAGCTACAGAGTGATGATAATCAAGTCAGTGGAGGTAATGCACCTGTAAGCTGGTTGCCAACCACCAATCAAATCTAAAAGAAGAAGAAGATGTCACGTCTCGCCGCTCATCAGCGGTGCCAGCTGTGCGCACACCTGCACCTCGTCAGCGGCGAAGGATTTAAGCCGCCTCGCCCTGGGCTTCGGCTTGAAGCCGTCTGTTCACATCGGCATCACTTGCTGCAAGGAACTCCCTTCACCAAGCAAGATACCAAGTAAGGATCTCTTACCTTTTCCTCCCAGTCTGCTCCCCTGTGCACAGGTGGATTTCCCGGCGGCGGACAACGTTCTCCAGCCATCATCTCCTCGCTGCTGTGTCAGGTGCTCCAGGTCGCTGTCTACCGGGCTACGCCCTTGCTAACACCAGCCACCTGCCCAAACCAAGTAAGCCAACAGTCATTATCATATCTCCTGTGTTGGTGTGGTGCCCGTTACCCTTCTCCCTCTGCTTCTCCCATAGGGTTGTCCGGCTGAACGGCTTCCTGCCCCCGTGCCTGACGCAGACGCCATTACCAACACATACCCATCTCGCAGACACGCACTCATACACACTTGTTGTCAATAAAGGTATTGGATTTACCCTGAGCCTGCGTGTGTGTCTACTGAGCCGTGCATTATGTCAGTACGGCTTCAGCAGAGCAGCTCGGCAGACAGCGGGCTCGCACGCCGCCTTTCCACCCTTGAGGCTCGGGTGGATCTAATAGCCCACCAACAACAGGTGATTTTAAATCAATTAAGTATAATAACTAACCGATTGGACCACTTGGACCCCCAACAGCCGTTCCCCCCGGCTCGTCTGGGTGGCATGGCTCCTGCTGCTCCAGTGGCCGTCCAGCCTGCTCCGGCTGCACCTGCACGGCTCACACCTATTCCGACCCCCGCCCGCTTTAGCGGTAAGCTCGGTGGAGCGCGGGGGTTTATCATGCAGTGTGAGTCCGTGTCTCACCGCGTGCCCGGAGACTTTCCCTCTGACCATAGCCGGATTGGCTACATAGGGAACCTCTTGGAGGGGCGAGCGCTTACCTGGGCTTACGCCGTAATGGCGAAGCCCAGTTACGCCACCCTCACCTATGGCCAGTTCGTGAGACTGTTTCTGGAAGTGTTTGATCATTCGCATACAGAGAGCGTTCAGGTCAATCGTCTTCTCAGCCTTCAGCAGGGAAGCCGATCGGCAGCTGACTACGTGATCGACTTCCGGGTCGCTGCGGAGGAGGTTGGCTGGGGAGAACGTTTGCTCTGTGGCATCTTCCTTCACAGTCTCAGCGCAGGTCTGAGGGATGAACTGGCTGGACGGGATATCCCGGAGACATTAGCGGAGCTAACTTCCCTTGCCATCAGCTTGGATAACAGGTTGCGCAAGCGTGCCTCGGAGCAGAAGTCTTCTTCTTCTAGCCCTCGAGGTGCCTCGTTTCGCCTGCCCCAAGCTCGCCCCCTGGCGTTGCCGTCACCGGGGTACTCCGAGGAGTCGGAGCCGATGGTGACAGGCTGGACAAAGCTCCCCCCAGCGGAGAAACAACGCCGCCGTGAGTTGGGTCTCCATATGTATTGCGGAGACAGCCAACACACGGTGGAGCTTTGTCCACAAAAGCCGAACGGGGAGGTCCGCGAGTCACTGTAGGGGCCTTGCGGATGCTAATCGGTTAACTCCCCTCACTCAATTGATGCTGCCCATCCGATTCTGTCATAATCCCACAGGGCACCTCACTCATGCACTGGTGGACTCAGGCGCGGAGGGAGCTTTATTTCACAGAGCCTGGCAACCCGATTGGGCATCCGTTGCCAAACCCTCAAGTCTCCTCTCGCCCTAGTCAATCTCTCCCATGTTTCCCTTGGAAAAGTAACACACCAGACCATCCCCGTCCCAGTAATTATCTCTGGAAACCATCGGGAAGAAATCTCCTTTTACGTCCTACCAAATTCAGTGTCACCCGTCATTCTTGGATACCCATGGCTCCGCCTCCACAATCCTGTCCTGGACTGGAAGTCCGCCAGAGTGTCCGCCTGGAGCTCCTTCTGTATGAGCACCTGCCTTCAATCCGCTGCCTGCGCCCCGTCCTCTCCTCCTACTCCCAAGGACGCCGCGCCTCCGGATCTCACCCTGGTGCCCTCGGAGTTCCACGACCTGGGTATGGTTTTCAGCAAATCCAAGGCGATGTCTCTTCCTCCGCACCGTCCCTACGACTGCGCTATAAACATCCGCCAGGGGGCACCCTTACCTTCGGGACGTCTCTACAGCCTGTCTGCGCCGGAGAAGGAGGCCATGAATACTTATCTGAAGGAGTCGCTGAGTGCTGGAATTATCTGTCCCTTGTCATCACCATTAGGCGCTGGGTTTTTCTTCGTGGGCAAGAAGGACGGCTCCCTTCGTCCCTGTATTGACTACCGTGCCCTAAATGACATCACGGAGAAGGACCGCTACACCTTGCCCCTAATGGACACCGCCTTCCACTCCCTCCAGGGGGTGACTTGGTTCACTAAGCTGGATCTTCACAGCGCATACCACCTCGTCCGGATCCGGGAGGGAGACGAGTGGAAGACAGCCTTCCGTATCCCGAACGGCCATTTCGAATACCTGGTTATGCCGTTCCGGTTGACCAACGCTCCAGCCGTCTTTCAGCGCCTTATTAATGACGTCCTCCGGGATTTCATTGGCCTGTTCGTGTTCGTCTATCTGGATGATATCCTTATCTTCTCCAGATCCAGGGACGAGCACCGGGTCCACGTGAGGCGGGTTCTTCAGAGGCTGCTGGAGAACCGGTTATATGTCAAGGCAGAGAAATGTGAATTTTACGCCAAGACTACGTCCTTCCTCGGGTTCGTCATCTCTCATGACCAGGTGCTCCCGGACCCAGCGAAGGTTAAAGTGGTGGTAGAGTGGCCCACTCCTACATCAAGGAAGCAGGTACAACAGTTTATTGGATTTGCCAATTTCTACCGCCGCTTTGTCCCGAACTTTGGAGCCATCGTCGGTCCTCTGACCCACCTCACCTCCCCTAAGACCCCGTTCCGGTGGACTGAAGAGGCCGCAGCTGCTTTCCAGGCGCTGAAGGCGGAGTTCTCCTCCTCCCGGGTCCTCAGCCAAGTCGACCCCGCGCTGCAGTGCATCGTTGAAGTGGACGCTTCGGACACGGGGGTGGGGGCGGTGTTGTCTCAGCGGTCACCTACCGACGGGATCAAACGGCCCTGCGCCTTCTTCTCTCGGCGCTTGTCCCCGGCGGAACATAATTATGACGTGGGGGACAGAGAGCTCCTCGCCATCAAGCTCGCGCTTCAGGAGTGGCGCCACTGGCTAGAGGGGGCTGCCCTGCCATTCGTGGTTCTCACCGATCACAAGAACTTGGAATATTTAAGATCTGCCAAACGTCTGAACGCCCGCCAGGCGCATTGGTCCTTGTTCTTCGCCAGGTTCCGCTTTAACATCACCTTTAGGCCTGGCTCCAAGAACGGCCTACCCGACGTACTCTCTAGGCAATTTGCCCCTGAGGCATCAGAAGACGCAGTCCACACCATCTTGCCCAGGTCGTGCATCGTGGGGGCCGTCTCGTGGGACATCGAAAGCAAGATCCGGAAGGCGCAGGAATTGGAACCGGACCCTGGCGGCGGACCGGAGGGGAGGCTTTTTGTGCCGTCCACTGTCCGGGGGGAGGTCATCCACTGGCTTCACACATCTAAGCTCACCTGCCATCCTGGGTCCTCCCGGATGATCGACCTACTCCAACGATCCTTTTGGTGGCCGGGTCTGCGGAGGGACGCTGCCCGCTACGCCCGGGCCTGCCCCGTCTGCACCACCAGCAAATCAGGTAACGCCCCCCCCCCCCGCGGGCCTGCTCCAGCCCCTGCCCGTCCCTGGCAGGCCCTGGTTGCATATCGCCCTGGACTTCGTCACCGGTCTCCCTGTCTCCAACACCTTCGACACAGTCCTGACCATCGTAGATCGTTTCTCCAAGGCCGCTCACTTCATTCCATTACGGGGGCTTCCATCTGCCTTGGAGATGGCGGACCTCCTCATCCAGCACGTGGTCAGGCTGCACGGGATTCCGGTAGACGTCGTCTCGGACCGGGGCCCCCAGTTTTCCTCGGACGTTTGGAGGTCCTTCTGCAACGCCCTGGGAGCCAAGGTAAGCCTCTCCTCTGGCCATCACCCCCAATCCAACGGGCAGTGTGAGCGGACCAATCGGGAGCTGGAGGCTGCGCTCCGCTGCGTCACTACATCCAAGCCTGGGTCCTGGAGCACACACCTTGCCTGGGTGGAATACGCCCATAACACTGCCCGCTCTTCTGCTACCGGGATGTCCCCATTCAAGGCATCCCTAGGCTACGACCCCCCTCTGTTCCCTACGCAGGAGAGTGAATTGACTGTCCCCTCAGTTCGGGCGCACCTCAGGCGGTGCCGCTCCATCTGGTCTTCGGCGCGCAGCGCACTTTTACGCACAGCGGAGCGCAACAAGTCTACGGCGGACCGGCACAGGAGACCTGCCCCTGCCTATCAGGTAGGCCAACGTGTCTACGTGTCCACTCAGGACGTCGTTCTAAAGGGTGAGAGGAGAAAATTGGCACAGTGTTTTATGGGCCCATACCCCATCACCAGGATTATCAACCCGGTGAATGTGCGTGTGGCTATTCCCCCCTCCCTCCACATCCATCCCACCTTCCACGTATCCAAGGTTAAACTGGCAGTCTCCGACCCCCTTTGCCCTCCCCCTGCTGCGCAGCCCGCGCCCCGGATGATTGATGGCCATCCGGCCTGGCCAGTCTCTTCCATCCTGGACTCTCGGCGCCGGGGTCGCGGGTTACAGTACCTAGTAGATTGGGAGGGCTATGGACCTGAACATAGGCAATGGGTGCCCTCTTCGTTTGTGTTGGATCTGTCCCTCATCACTGAGTTCCACTGAGTGCACCCGGAGAAACCATCGCCAGGAGGCGCTGCTAGAGGGGGGAGTACTGTCACGTCTCGCCGCTCATCAGCGGCGCCAGCTGTGCGCACACCTGCACCTCGTCAGCGGCGAAGGATTTAAGCCGCCTCGCCCTGGGCTTCGGCTTGAAGCCGTCTGTTCACATCGGCATCACTTACTGCAAGGAACTCCCTTCACCAAGCAAGATACCAAGTAAGGATCTCTTACCTTTTCCTCCCAGTCTGCTCCCCTGTGCACAGGTGGATTTCCCGGCGGCGGACAATGTTCTCCAGCCATCATCTCCTCGCTGCTGTGTCAGGTGCTCCAGGTCGCTGTCTACCGGGCTACGCCCTTGCTAACGCCAGCCACCTGCCCAAACCAAGTAAGCCAACAGTCATTATCATATCTCCTGTGTTGGTGTGGTGCCCGTTACCCTTCTCCCTCTGCTTCTCCCATAGGGTTGTCCGGCTGAACGGCTTCCTGCCCCCGTGCCTGACGCAGACACCATCACCAACACATACCCATCTCGCAGGCACGCACTCATACACACTTGTTGTCAATAAAGCTATTGGATTTACCCTGAGCCTGCGTGTGTGTCTCCTGAGCCATGCATTATGTCAGAAGATTGTTCAGAACTTCTTGTAAGAACTCCTTATAGAGTAATGACCAGATAGAGTGTTATAGACATCATGTAGACATGGAAGTCTCACTGTTTGAAGAAGAAGAAGAAGATTGTTCGGAGCTCCTTGTGGGAGCTCCTTATACAAAGATATAGAGAGAAGAAGATGAAGAAGAGGTTGCCAACCGAGAAGAATTCTGACTTTTGATGTATAGAGTAATGTTTACTGAGTGAAGTACGTGGCGGTAAGGACTACAGCTCCTGACCAGATAGAGTGATGATATAGAGTGAAGTACGTGGCGGTGATGCACCTGTGGGATGGTTGCCAACCGCCAATCAAATCTAAAAGAAGAAAGAAAAGCTGGTCGATGACATATGATTCAGAAGAAGAAGTGAAGTACGTGGAATACGTAGAGACAAGACAGAGTAATGCTCGATGTATAGAGTGATGGGAGTGATATAAAGTGATGAATTTGTAAGGATGAAAGCTCCTGACCAGATTGAGTGATGATATGGAGTGAAGTGCATAGCGGTAATGCACCTGTAAGTTGATTGTCAACCACCAATCAAATCTAAAAGAAGAAGAAAAGCTGGTCGACGTTGCCAATATAGAGTGAAGTACATGGCAGTAATGCACCTGTAAGCTGGTTGCCAACCGCCAAGCAAATCTAAAAGAAGAAGATGCCTGCCTTTGATCTTTGATGTCCTATGATCATGAGTGATGCCTGCCTTTGATCACACACAGACACACACACAGATTTTCTTGAATCACTCTATACTATGTTGTCTATATAACGTCATATAGACATCATGTAGAGATCATAGGCCCATCACAGACGATCCTATGATCTTTTAGCGAGTCCTATGGTCGTGACAGACACACAGACAGACACACACACACCCAGGCAGAGATTTCTTGAATTATATATAGAGTGATGATATAATTCAAGAGCAGTTGCCACGGCCAAGATGTGTAGAGTAATGATATAGAGTGAAGTGATGATGAGTATAGTACGAGGAGACGAAGAAGAGTGATGACTGAAGATAGAGTTGAGGTTTGATTGGACACAGCAATGATGATAGAAGGACTACAGCTCCTGACCAGATAGAGTGATGATATAGAGTGAAGTACGAGGTGATGAAGAACAGTGATGTCTGAAGATAGAGTTGAGGTTTGATTGGACACAGCAATGATGCTAGAAGGACTACAGCTCCTGACCAAATAGAGTGATGATATAGAGTGAAGTACGTGGCGGTAATGCACCTGTAAGCTGGTTGCCAACTGCCAATCAAATATACAGTAAAAGCAGAAGAAGAAGAAGAGCAGGACACTTGCGATTAAATGTCAGAGACAGAAGAAGACAGACGATAAGAATTAAGGCGGCGGATGGACTTCGACAGGTGGAAGGTTGAGACAGTATTTACGTCTGTGTTCGGTTGGCGGTAGGAGTGATTTGTTTGTGGCGGATAACATAAACTGTACTCTGTAACATTATGGTATCTAGCGCTGACGGGCTTGATAAAAATGAGATGGAGTAGATGGTTCCCAGGTCTGCGAGGCGGAAAAGAGCAGCTAGGGAGGCAGAAAGAAAAGCAAGAGCTAGAAGCTGGTCAGATGAGAGTGACGCGGGAAGAAGTAACAATGCTAAGAAAACACGAACTAGCCAACATGGATGGCAGTTTGATGATGTAGGAAATGAGTGGAAGGTTGTCATTGAGATCATGCAGGGTGGGGGGGCACTATCACCCTGTTAAGCTAACAAAAGCAATTGAGGAAGAAATTGGGAGAGTTAAGTTTGCAAAGTTCTTGAATAATAACCGGCTGTTAATACATGCATCAAGTAAACAACAGCAAGAGAAAATACTGACAATGACATGTCTAAAAGGAAAACAAATGAAGGATCATGTTCCTGGTGCAACAGCAAACTGGAGGGGAGTTATATCAGGTGTCCCTTTAAGCATTTCTATGGAAGAAGTGAAAAACAAGATCCAAGGAGGAAAGGTGAAGGATGTGAAAAGGCTAAAGAGTAAAAGAGAAGGTTCACTGAAGGATACACTGTCTGTAATGATTCAGTTTGAGGAAACACTCCCTAAATCAGTTCAAATAAGACAGCTGTATTACAGTGTCAGAGAATACGTCCCAAAGCCACTCAGGTGCTACAAATGTCAAAGGATGGGTCACACTGCCCAGCAATGTAAGGGAAAGTTAAGATGTGCCAGATGTCGAGGGGAGTATGAATATGGTAAATGTGAAAAGGACGCCAAAGTAAAGTGTTGCAACTGCGGGGGTGAGCACAGTGCTGCATATGGAGGATGTGTTGTGCAGAGGGAAGCTAGACAAGCCCAGGAAATTAGAATAAGTAAGAAAATCTCATATGCGGAAGATCTAAAGACAGTTACAGAGGCAGGAATGGTCAGAAACACAACAGGCCTTCCTTAAAGAAGTTCATTTCAAAGGGAAGCACAGCCATCAACAAATCCCACACAAACACAAGATCATGCCGCTGCAAGGAATTTTTGTGTTCACAAATGCAAAATAGATGATGACACATTGATAGTTAAGAGGACAAACTTTGTAGCTTTTATCTGCCACACCATTAATGTTGCAGCACAGCTAAAGAAGAAAAGTGACAGAATCAAAATCATTGTGGAAGCAGCAGGAAGATTCCTAGATGTGAAGGATATCAAAGCCGACCAGCTTCATGTTTTATTGACAGCTGAAACTGGGGAGAATGCACTTGTTGAAACTTAAGATCTTAATTATGGCACTACACATACTACAGTGGAATGTAAGGAGTCTTATAGCAAACAGACAAGAACTCAAGAAGTATCTTTACGAACTACAAGCTGTTCCAGAGGTAGTGTGTGTACAGGAGACATGGCTTCAACCTCACTTAGATTTGGTTATTCCAGGATATAGTTCAATCAGACAGGATAGAATTAACTGTAAATGGAGGAAGATGTGCCACTTTCACTAAAGATGGCCTGGCATATAGGATGATTCCCTCCCCTGAGGATATAGATTGTAATATTATTGAACTATGCAGGCCACATGGACAAGGAAATATTAAGCCGATGAATTTTTACAACCCATGTAGGAAGTTAACAGCAGATATTTTCAGTGTTATGGCAGGGGAAGGGCATATGAAAGAGGTATGGTGTGGAGACTTTAATGCCCATAATAGATACCGGAGCGGTGGCTCAGTTGGTAGAGCATCCACCCCACACCCAGGAGGCAGGGGTTCAAATCCCGGCCGGGTCATGCCGAAGACCATATAAAAGTGGAACTTCCTGCCGTCCAGCTTGGTGCTCAGCAATAATGGAATGGAGGAGGGAAATTTGTGGCGGCGCCTTGCATGGCAGCAGCCCTCTGGTTCTGCACTTGGGGTGTGTGTGATTAACAGAGTAGATAGGTAAAACACAGTCTCGTTCTACTGTACATGATTGGTCGTACAGTTGAATGACAATAAGGGTGATTTAATTTAATCTAATTTTAATTTGTGGGGAAG
Organism: Pholidichthys leucotaenia; assembly: GCA_020510985.1. Taxonomy (NCBI): domain Eukaryota; kingdom Metazoa; phylum Chordata; class Actinopteri; order Cichliformes; family Pholidichthyidae; genus Pholidichthys; species Pholidichthys leucotaenia. The sequence continues at coordinate 229,994,607 of CM035836.1, forward strand.
CACACATACAGATAACAATGGAAATGTTGTGGAAGAGATGTTAGATGAAAGATCATACAGTACAACTGTAAAGTAATTGTAAAGTACAACTATTGGAAGTGATCACTTCCCAATACTTACAGTCATTAAAACTGAAGTATGTATATAAGAGGGAAGATGTTTTACAAGATGGTGGTTTTTTTTTTTTTTTGTTATTTATTTGTACCCGTAGGTAGACTTGGTTTGCAGTCTGGTGACAAGCCACCGGCTGCTGGTCGCTGCATGCGCGAGCGCCCTAAACCTACATGTTTTTGGTGTGCGGGAGGAAACCGGAGAAATCCCGGAGTAAACCCGCGCAACACGGGGAGAACATGCAAACTCCACACAGCTCACTGTTGGTCGGGGGCTGGGATCGAACCCACGATCTCATGATCCCTGCGATCCCCCGGCCGAGGGTAAAACTGTGCTGCCACAGTGCTAAACCACTGCGCCACCGTGCAGCCGAGGTTTGCCACCGTTTTGACAAGGCAGATTGGGAAAAATTTAGGCAATACTGTGTACAATCTTGTCAGTTGGTAACATTAGAAGGTGACATAGAAGAATGTTCAAGTCAGGTAACCAGTCATATTCTGAATGCTGCAATAGCAAGTATACCTAAGAAAACTACACAAGGGAGGAAGAAGGTTATACCCTGGTGGAATGAGGAATGTAGTATTGCAGTAAAAGAGCGAAACAAGGCACTCAGAGAACTGAGGAAGAAGATGAATAGTGAAAATTTAATAGATTATAAAAAGAAAAGGGCAGTAGCTTGAAGGATTATTAAAAACAGGAAAAGGTCAAGATGGAGAGAAGTTTGTTCCACCCTTAGTAGGAAAACAGAATTAGGTGATGTCTGGGGTATGTTTAAAAAAATGAGTAGGAAAAGGGTTTCAGTTAAAATTCCAGCTCTACTGGATGGGGACAAGATGGCTGTATCAGGCAAAGAAAAGACAGAAGTCCTAGGCAGAGCATTTGCAGCAGTGCATAGAGGAGAACATCTTGATGCGAGTCATAGACAGCAAAGGAAGCATAAACTCAGAGAAAATGGAAACTTAAAAAAGGAAATGAAAGAAGATATGACTGCGTTACACCTTGAGCTCACAATGTCAGAACTTAACAGAGCTTTGCAAGATAATGGATACACAACTCCAGGATATGATCAGTTAAGCTATGCTATGTTCCAGCAGTTGCCTATGCAATCAAGGGAACTGGTGCTGAAATTGTTTAACAGAATATGGAAGGAGGGGGTTATCCCAAGTGGGCGGAAAAAGGGTGTAATTTTACCATTTAATAAGCCAGGGAAAGATCCAGCTCATCCAGGGAACTACAGGCCAATAGCATTAACGTCATACTTAGGGAAATGGATGGAGAAGGTGTTAGTTAACAGACTGTCATTTGTACTAGAGCAAAGACGATTAATCAACAACTATCAGAATGGTCTTAGAAGAGGAAGATCCACAGTGGATGCTCTAGTTAGGGTAAGTAATGATATTGAAAAGACTCTCAAAATGAAAGAAGTAATGGTTATAGTTTATCTGGATATTGAAAAGGCTTATGACTCACTGTGGAGGGGTAGACTTCTTATCAAATTGAATAAAATGGGCATTGGTGGTAGGATGTATAATTGGGTAATGGATTTTTTTAACAAACAGGAAAATTAGGGTTAAAGTAGGATCAGAAGTTTCAAATTACTTTGAAACAGAAAATGATGTACCTCAGGGGAGTGTGATAAGTCCAGTTTTATTCAATATAATGATTAATGACATGTTTGGGGATCAAGAGGGATCCATCAAAACAGCACTATATGCAGATGATGGAGCCATATGGACGAGGGGAAGAAATGAGAAATTTGTGTTCAAAAACATCATGGTTCTGGGAACAGATGGAGATGGAGAGGCACTAAGAATCACGAGAAGGGCTCTTTTCTCTTTTTTAAATAACACAGGATTAAGTCATAGAATTTAGGGGTCGGGCTCAAATGGCATAATGTTGCACACTCTTCAGCTTTCAGCTTTATTTTATTTATACAGTATAGCGTCACATCACAACAAAAGTCATCTCATAGCACTACCAAATGCAGGGAAAACTCCACAACTGCAGAAAGACCCAGCAATCAGACAATCCCCTGTGAGCAAGCACTTAGCGACGGTGGAGTGGAAAAACTCCCATTTAACAGGAAGAAACCTCTAGCAGAACCAGGCTTAGGGAGGGGCAGTCATCTGCTGCAACTGGCTGGGGGTGAGGGGATAGAGAAGAAGAAAAGAACAGACATAAAGAGAGAAAACATTAACAGTGAGAAGCCAAGTACATTATTGGAGGTCACCCGGAAGTCTGAATCTATTAACAGCAAAGCAAAAGGTGGGGGGGGGGGGTTAAGAGACACAAGATCCCTCCCTAATCGTAGGCTATATTGAAAAGGAAAGTTTTTACCCTATTCTTAAAAACAGAGATCGAGTCTGACTCCCAGTCCCAGAGTGGTAACTGGTTCCACAGAAGAGGAACTTGATAGCAGAAGGCCCTGCCTCCCATTGTACTTTTGGAGATTCTGGGAATTACAAGTAATCCAGCATTTTGGGAGCGTAGTGCTCTGTTCGGGTGATATGGTAATAGCAGATCTTTTATATATAAGGGGGCCTGATTATTAAGAGCTTTGTACGTGAGAAGAAGGACTTTAAACTTAATTCTAAACTCTATGGGAAGCCAATGAAGGGAGGCCAGAACCGGAGAGATATGACCTCTCTTTCTAGAACCAGTTAAAACTCTTGCAGCAGCATTTTGGATCAACTGAAGACTTTTTAAAGATATTTTAGGACAACCTGATAATAACGAATTACAGTAATCTACTCTAGAGCTAACAAAAACGTGGATCAGTTTCTCAGCATCATTCAGAGACAAGATGCTCCTAATCTTGGCAATATTGCGCAGATGATAGAAGGCAGTCTTAGAAACAAATTTAATATGTGAATTAAAGAACAGATCTTGATCAAAAATAACTCCAAGGTTTCTCACATAACTATTCAGAGTCAGAGTAGCGGCATCCAAACTAAGAATTTGATTTGGACAGGTATTTCTAAGGTTTTTTGGTCCAACAAGAATGACTTCAGTCTTATCTGGGTTTAATCCCTTGAACTCTGGTCAATTTCCCTAAAAACGCCTAAAAATAACATACCCAAAGTAAATCAAAGTAGAGCATCCGCCCCACACCCGGGAGGCAGGGGTTCAAATCCCGGCCGGGTAATACCAAAGACCATATAAAAATGGTACTTTCTGCCTTCTAGCGTGGTGCTCCACATAATGGAACGGGGAAAGTAAAGTTACGCACAGAGCTACCAGAGGACTGACCCCCCACTGTAGCTTTCACTACTTACAGTAGCTGTGTGGCCTAGGGTCAGAGAAACGGAGATAGGTGCCGCCCCATACACCAACATGGTGTGAAGGGAATTAACTAACTAAGTAAATCAAAAGCTGTTCTTCAACCCTTTGCAGCATCTTCATGGGGTTGGTCTCATTTAAAAGAAAACACTTTGAATTTTTTTGGCAAAACAGTCATAATCTCTCTAAGTGCTCCTGCCACTGAGTAACAGTCATCTAAACATACTGAATTTGAAGAAAATAAAGTTCGCCTGGGTGGGTTTTTTTTAGATACAAATGCTTGCAAATAACACACAGCTGTCAGATACGGGCTGGAAAATGCAACAGAAATGTAGAACCAAGTGTTATCAAGGTGAGGTCAAAATTTTGTAACAATACCACAAAAAATGAATATATTACACAGCTTTTTTCTCAGGTTGTTCCCAGGCGTTTTTGAACTGTGCCAAATTGTGCCAAATGGCACAGTTTGGGAAAAACATCTTTAACTTTTGAATGTTTCAACATAGAAGCTTCATCTTAGGGCTCTAATGAAAGGTGACACTCAGGGCTGTGTGTGTGTGTGTGTGTGTGTGGGGGGGGTTGTTTGTTCATTCATGAATGAATGAATGAACAAACAAGCCCCCCACACACAAAGAAACATGCCACGTAAAAAATGTGTGGCCTTTTTTTTTTACAAGAAAAAATAACCTACAGTGCAATAAAAAATTATACTAAAATATCTGCAATGTAGAGGATAACAACTCCCCCCCCCCCACTACAGAGGAGCTCGGCGCACAAAAAAACTTGTGGCCATGACAGACCGTTGTAATTACCGATTGGTCAAAAGTCATTTTTATTACTATTTTCACTGATAAAGAATAATTTAGCTTATAACACTTACCTGTCCACAACAGCAGTGTCGTTGGCGAACATCTGTTCCTCATTGTCAGACGAACATGAAGCTGGTCCGGTTGTTACGGACTCGTGGTTCTGGTCACCCGACCCGGTCAAACCATCTCCGCTTCCATGATTGGGGTTTTTGCGAACCATTTTTCAAAACAAATAAGAAGAGTAGTAATAAAAAAAGGCTGGCTAACAGCTGAGAGTGGCTAATGCTACCGTTACACACAGGTCTCAATGTGTGTCACCCAGCGGCTTAGACAAAAAAGATTTTACGCACGGGACGCACGCGTTGCAATCGTCGAACTTCTCTGCTTCAATTGGCTCGTTGTATTCGCGGTCGTAGGTAGGCAGGTCCTTCTTGCTAGGTTTTCAGTCATTGGTTCTTCAAGGTTTCAGAAACCCAATTCAAGGCTCTTATTAGTCGAATGAGAGGTCAATCAAATCTAAACCAATCAAACACTCCTTTGGCTTTCTGTTCGCGGCTGTCTGTACCGGAAGAACGGAAATGAAGTTGTTTTTTTTCACTATGACACAGAGACGTGACCGCCCGCGGAATCCCGGAGTTCAACAGGTTAATAGCAGAAAATTACAAGTCATCCAAGCTTTGATTTCCTTAAGACAGGCATCTAACTTGGCTAATTGATTACAATCATCGGGCTTCACTGACAGGTATAATTGTGTGTCGTCTGCATACCAATGAAAATGTATACAGTGCTTTCTAATTGTATTGCCAAACGGAAGCATATATAAACTAAAAAGAGTAGGGCCTAACACAAATCCCTGTGGAACTCCATGACTGAGCTTAGAGTTGGAAGAGAACTCATCATTGATGTGAACAAACTGAAGTCTATCGGACAAATAAGATCTAAACCACTGCAGCAGAGTTCCATTTAGTCTAACACAGTGTTCTAATCTATCAAGTAGAATGTCATGATCGATCGTATCAAAGGCTGCACTAAGATCTAAAAGGACAAGTACAGAAACAAGCCCATTATCAGATGCGATAAGGAGGTCATTAGTGACCTTCACTAAGGCTGTTTCAGTGCTGTGATGAACTCTGAACCCAGATTGAAACTCTTCAAATAAACCATTTCCCTGCAAGTGGTCAAACAATTGCGCAGCAACAACCCTTTCTAAGATTTTTGAAATGAAAGGCAGATTAGAGATTGGACGATAGTTAGCTAAAACTCCTGGATCAAGCGTTGGCTTTTTGAGTAGGGGTTTAATTACAGCAATTTTAAAAGCCTGCGGTACATAACCCCAAAGTTAAAGAAGAATTAATTATATGAAGAATACGGCTACCAATAATTGGGAAGACTATTTTAAATAACCTAGTAGGAATAGGGTCTAAAAGACAAGGCTTGGATGAGGAGATAATTTTATCTAACTCTAAAAGGTCAATTGGAGTAAACTTATCTCAACAGATATCAATTGAAGGAGTTGTAGTAGTTGCTGTACTTACGTTTACGGTGGGAAGAATCTGACTGATTTTATCTCTCATAGATTAAATTTTATGATTGAAAAAGTTCAAAAAGTCCTGACTAGAAAGCTCAAGGGGGATGTGAGGATTGACCGAGTCCTGACTCTTTGTCAGCCTGGCTATAGTGTTGAAAAGAAACCTGGGATTATTCTTATTCTCTTCTATTAATGCAGAGTAATAACTTGTTCTAGCTTTTCTAAGAGATTTTTTATAAATTAAGAGATGATTTCTCCACGCTAAATAGAATTCATCTAAATTAGTAGAATGCCATTTTCTTTCTAATTGTCTTCTGTTTTAAGCTACGAGTTTCTGTGTTAAACAAAGGGGTTAGAAATCTCTGGTTAGACTTTTTCTTTTTTAAAGGAGCCACCAAATCTAGAGTCTGATGCAGAGAGGCTGTAACACTATCTACCATGCTATCAATTACGGAAGAAGCAGGCTCTCCATCTTTTATTTCCGCTGTGCTGACCCATGGTTTAGAGGAGACAATCTGCAAAAATTTGTTAACAACGTCATCTGAAAGACATCTGCTGTAGTAGTATTTTTCTTTAGGAGTCAAATAATCAGAAATAGTGTAATCAAAGGTTAACAGACAATGGTCTGACAGTACAGGATTATGAGGAGACACTACCAGATTTTCTATTTCTATACCAAAAGTCAGAACAAGGTCCAATGTGTGGTGGAGATAATGGGTAGAATTTTCTACTTTCTGGGGAAACCCCATTGAGTCTAAAATTGAATTGAATGCCTTATTAAGACAGTCACTATCTACATCAACATGTATATTAAAGTCAACTACTATAATTATTCTATCTGATTTCAGCACTGAATCAGCTAAAAATTCAGCAAATTCAGATAAAAACTCAGAGTAGGCCGAGGGAGGACAGTAAACTATGGCAAAGAAAGTTGGGTTCAAGCCAAGATAGCCAACATGCCCCACACTGAGGACCAGGCCCTCAAAGGAATTGAAACACGATTTTTGCTTTACATTAACTAGTAATTTAGAATGGAAAATTGTCGCTACTCCACCTCCACGACCAGAACATCTGGGATTATGATAGTTTAGATAACCAGAGGGAGTTGATTCATTCAAACCAACATAATCATCTTGGCCTAGCCAAGTCTCTGTCAGGGATATTAAATCAATCTGATGATCAATTAATAGATCATGAACTAGTAGAGACTTGGGAGTTAGAGACCTAATATTTAACAAACCACATTTAATTTTTAAATTATGAGGAGGAACAGAGGCCAAGTTATTAAATTTAGAGACTTGAGGTTTGATTTGAGTTTTACCAAATTTTTGTTTAATCACTTTGGGATGTTTATGCATTGTATTTTTATTAACTTTGGGGGGAGTAGACAAAAATTTTCTAAGGGAGAAGACAGGGGCAAAGTTGAGGGGTGGTGGATGAGGAGGAGCTGCAGAAAGATGTGTATTTATCAAGTTGTGTTGTATTTGTCTTGGGTTATAATATTTTGGGTCATGGGAGACAGACACAATCTCTGTGGGGTTATAAATTGAAGATTGATCTAAACAGTGAGGATTATATGGGTTAATAGTGTGGAGGATGTGCGGAAGGATGAGACTGAGTTTATTCCTCAGGTTCAGCTTTATTCACAAACACATACTCCAACAATTTCAAAGCAGAAAAAAGAGGATGAATTATCTCACATCTGTCTTTTATACCCCGGACATCAAAACTGCAGTCACATGGTGTTTACTCAAACATACAGTCACATGGTACTTAATCCCAGTCACAATGTAACTCCTCTGAACTTCACACCATTGTCCCTTAGTCTCCGGTGGTCCGGAAATCTCTCCAGGTCATCTCCTTGAAACAAAGGCCAAACCTCACACTTTCCCGTTACCTCCCGAAGGCTCTCTCGGAGGCTCAGTCCTTTTGTTCCTTGAGACGTGCAGCACACAATACAATCAACACACAGCAATATATTTGTGGAGCATATGTAACCAACATATGTTGCCCACATGACCCCCCCCCCAAACGTCTAAAATGGAACAATCATAACTAGAGATGCATGACATAATAACATTACTACATATCAATCCGCCCGTTGCCTAGGCCTAAGTCTTCTGCCGTATTTGCTGTAAGCCGGCTTTACTGCCTCTGCAGTCTGCTGTGGGACTGTTGCCTGTGGATTAGAACTGTTAGTCAATCTCTGTGGGTGTTCTGGAGAATGCCTTCTAGGGGGTCTGCCGCGACGGGGGGCCCTCGCCAACTGCACAGCTTCATCCGCCAAAACAAAAGCGGGTTTGAGTCTGTTAATACCAATTACCTCCTTTCTGTCTCCCAAATCTAGCAAAAAATGCTTCTCTCCTGTTTCCAGCACCCTAAACAGTCCATCGTATGGCGGCCGCAAGTTTGGGCGATGGGCATCATGTCTGACAAAAACAAATTCCGCATTTTTTAAGGCTTTCGGCACAAAAACACGTGGGAAGCTGTGATGAACCGGGCCAGGAAGCGTGTTTGATCCCGTGTCGCTCTGCAACTGTTGAGCGGGGGGGGGGGCAATTTGGCACAGGATTATCCAGGAGAAATTCCCCGGGCAGCCGGAGAGGCTGTGCAAAAACTAACTCAGCTGGGGAGGCTTGCAAATCCTCCTTAGGTGCAGAACGCAACCCCAATAAAACCCATGGTAGCCTGTCTACCCAATTTGTATCCGTAAGTGACGCTCTGAGGGCTGCTTTCAATGACCTATGGAAACGTTCACATAAACCGTTAGCCTGGGGGTTGTACGCGGTAGTGCGGTGGATCATTACCCCCAGGCTGCGGGCCATCGCTGACCAGAGCTCGGACACAAACTGAGGACCTCTGTCGGACATTATGTCCGACGGAACTCCAAAACGCGCTACCCACACTGTTAAAAACGTGCGCGCCACCTCCTCGGCTGTGGTTGATGCCAGTGGGACCACTTCCGGCCAATGCGTGGTGCGGTCCACCATTGTCAAAAGGTGTGTGCACCCCTGTGACGAGGGGAGGGGGCCTACCAGGTTGACATGCACATGATCAAAGCGCTTAGCCGGGATGTGAAAAGGCTCCAAAGGAGCTCTAGTGTGTTTGTGTATTTTGGCTCGCTGACAAGCTACGCAGGCTGTCGCCCATTCTTTGACCTGTTTGCGCAACCCTGGCCATACAAATTTCTCTCCTACCATTTTGACCGATGCGCGTACCCCCGGGTGCGCCAGAGAATGTATCGAGTCAAAAACGCGATGGCGCCACGCAGCTGGTACCACCAGATGCAGCCATCCAGTGGAGATATCGAAGATTAGGGGGGGGGCATATCATCTTGCAGCACCCTATACTCCAGCCTTAACCCTGTTGGTCCAGACTGGAGCGCGCGCACGTCCGCATCGCTAACTTGCTCTGCGGCCATGGCTGCATAACCTAACCCTACGCGGACCGGGGCTGCGCGCGCTTCCGCGTTGCTACCCTGGCCCGGAGCCGCCACAGCACGCGAGAGGCAGTCTGCCACTACATTATATTTACCTGCCACATGCTGGATATTGGTGGTAAACTCCGATATCGCAGCCAGCTGTCTCTGCTGCCGGCCCGACCAAGGTTCCGAAATCTTGGCCATCGCGAAAGTCAGCGGTTTGTGGTCCACGAACGCGGTGAAACAGCGCCCTTCCAGCCAGAACTGGAAGTGGCGGATGGCCAAGTGCAGAGCCAACAACTCCCTGTCGAACGCGCTGTATTTTCGCTCACTATCGCGCAAGGTTTTGCTGAAAAACGCGAGCGGTTGCCAGGCCCCAGCTACATACTGTTCAACAACCGCCCCCACGGCTAAATCGGACGCGTCAGTGGTGACCGCCATGCGGGCCGTTGGAACTGGGTGTGCCAACAAAACGGCGTTTGTCAGGGCTGATTTGACTTGAGAGAATGCGTGCTCCCGCTCAGGAGACCATTCGATTTTAATCGTGGGTTTTTGTTTTTTTAGTGCAGCGTACAACGGTTGCATGAGCTTCGCTGCGCTGGGGAGGAAACGGTTATAAAAATTAACCATTCTCAAAAACTCCTGTAACGCTTTGATCGTCTGAGGTTGGGAAAAATTTGTTATTGCGCGCACTTTATCGGGCAGAGGGACTGCTCCTTCTGGCGAAACGCGATGCCCCAAAAAATCAATCTGCGCCACCCCAAACTGACACTTTGCTGGGTTAATTATTAACCCATGCTCTGCCAACCTCCAGAAAACTGCTGTGAGGTGGCTTTCGTGTTCGTCTTCGGATGTGCTGGCTACCAAAATGTCATCCAAATAGACGAACACGAAAGGGAGGTTGCGCAGGACCGCGTCCATCATGCGCTGGAACGTCTGCGCCACTCCCTTGAGCCCAAAAGGCATGCGCAAAAACTCAAAAAGCCCGAAAGGAGTTATTACCGCTGTTTTGGGTATGTCCTGAGCACGCACTGGAACCTGATGGTAACCGCGTACTAAATCTATTTTAGAAAAAATTCGCCCCTGCCAAATGCACCGAAAAATCTTGGATATGCGGAATTGGGTAGCGGTCATGTGCTGTGGCATTATTCAACCAGCGGAAATCACCGCAAGGTCACCACGAGCCATCAGCCTTTGGGACCATGTGCAGTGGTGAAGCCCAGGGGCTTTTCGAACGCCTGATGATGCCCAGTTTTTCCAGGTTGGCAAACTCCTCGCGCGCTATGGTCAGTTTAGCTGAGTCCAGGCGCCGAGCTTTTGCAAAAACGGGCGGGCCGGTGGTAGTGATATAATGCTCCACCCCATGTTTAGCCACTGTCGCTGAAAACGTTGGGACTGTGAGTGCTGGGAACTGAGTGAGGAGTGCGTGGAACTTACCACCCGCAACTGTGACGTTGGCTTGTGCAGTTGGCGGCGCCACTCCAGCTGTGCAGGGAATAGAGTGAAAGGAAAATGCATTAACAAGACAACTATTAGCAAGATCAACCAATAAACCATGTGAGCATAAAAAATCAGCCCCTAACGTGTTGAAATTGACTGCCACTACAACAAAAGTCCACTCAAATGCACGGCCCTGCAAAGACAGAAGCAGAGTCCTCTCACCGAAGGTCTTAATCGCTGAGCCATTCGCTGCTGACACCCGGGGACCCTTAGACGGCATCAGTCGGTCCATGAAGGAAGGCGTGATGAAACTCAGCTGGGAGCCTGTGTCCACAAGGAAATGCCTCCCCGAGCGTGCATCCTTCAGGTAGAGCAGCTTGTTCTCCTCCCCGAGGGTCGCAGCCGCTACCGACCCCCGGTCTTGGCGTTTCCCGAACGCTTGAAGTGGCACGGTGGGAGGCACTTGTGTACCCTCTCTGCAAAGCGGCGATGATAGAAGCAAAGGACGTCATCCGCTCCGTGTCGCTTGGTGCTGACTGCTGCAACCACTGGCCCCATGCCGTCTCCGGACGTTGCTCCTAGCTCTGCTGCCGTGGCCGAAACCGCGCTCCGTTTGTGGGCGTCAACGAGTCGTTGCGCCTCCTTGCTCAGCCCATGGTAGTCTCGCCGGGCCAACCGAGGTGAGTCTGCCAGGGTAACTCTCATCGCTGGCGGCAGGGTCTGGAGGAAAAGGTGGGCGAAGATAAAATCGCAATCCCCGGAGTCTCTCAGCCTCAGCATTTTTACCATCAGGTCTACGGGTCTGTCATTCTCCGACTCCGTCAACGCTAGGAGCCCCTCTGCTCGCTGTTGCACCGAGGGGGTGAAGTGGCTGATAAGCGCATCCTTCAATGCGCTGTATTTGTCGCTGTCCGGTGGGTGATTGACCAGATCCTCCACCCTCTGGACTGTGTGGCTGTCCAGCTTCGCCACCACATGGTAGAATTTCGTGTCGTCTCTCGAGATTCTCCGGAGGTTGAACTGCGCCTCGACCGCGCTAAACCAGAAGCATGGACTATGCTGCCAGAAGTCGGGCAGCTGGAACGTGGCGGCAGTCATCAGGCTGGCTTCTGCCGAGCCCCGCTCGGGAGAATTATTTCTGCTCATGCTTCATCGTAAGGTCACCAGTGTGGAGGATGTGCGGAAGGATGAGACTGAGTTTATTCCTCAGGTTCAGCTTTATTCACAAACACATACTCCAACAATTTCAAAGCAGAAAAAAGAGGATGAATTATCTCACATCTGTCTTTTATACCCCAGACATCAAAACTGCAGTCACATGGTGTTTACTCAAACATATAGTCACATGGTACTTAATCCCAGTCACAATGTAACTCCTCTGAACTTCACACCATTGTCCCTTAGTCTCCGGTGGTCCGGAAATCTCTCCAGGTCATCTCCTTGAAACAAAGGCCAAACCTCACACTTTCCCGTTACCTCCCGAAGGCTCTCTCGGAGGCTCAGTCCTTTTGTTCCTTGAGACGTGCAGCACACAATACAATCAACACACAGCAATATATTTGTGGAGCATATGTAACCAACATATGTTGCCCACAATAGGATTAATATGAGAAGTGGAAACAAAAAAGGGCTGGTTGGCAGATCTGGGAACTTCGAAGTGAGTTAACGCACCAAATTTCAGTCACTGGATTAAAAAATGCTGAATGGAATAGAACAGATTGTCCCTTAAAACACGTGCACAAAGTCTATTTGGATGGATGCCATCTGGCCTCATAAGTGATGGGCGGTTCCAAAACAGGGTGAAATTGTCAACAAAACCAATGTTAAAAGTAGGACATGTAGAACACAACCAAGTATTAAGACTGAGAGTTCTGCTAAAATAATTGCAACCTTGTCTGAAAGGGGCCAAAGGCCCAGAGGTAAACACACGTCTGCCACAGTTCATAAGAGTGGACAGAAGGCTCCTGAAGTCATTCTTTAAGATCTCCAATGCTTCATCCGGGATGCTGTTGCATCCAACATGTACAGTACTATGACAGTTTTAGCATGGGGGATTTCATTTCATAGGTCAGGGGTAAGAGCCTCAATGTCAGACACTCTAGCCCCAGGAAAAAATTTAGTGACACAGTACCTGCTTTTGATGTTCCTCATAATCGAGTCACCAATTACCAGCATCGTCTGGGGGGGCTATGTCGGTGGTTTCGGAAGTGGTGGACAATTTTGTCGATGTTGTTGTCGTGATGGCGGGGTGATGCGCTCACTTCTTTTTGGAGCTGATGTGTAATTTGGCACACCTAAAGTAGTCTTAATCCGGGGTTTGCGGATTTGAGCCACTGCTGAAGGAGGAGGAGAAGGAGGAGGAAGGGCGGCCACGGGCAGACGGCCGGCGTCCAGGTGGGGAAAATCTTCCAAAGAAAGGATGTCGAATCTGTTTTCCAAAAGCAAGGGGAGAGAAGAGGCGTAGCCCTGACTGGTCGGCCGTTGATGACTGCCAGCTGGCCCAACCAAGGTCCAGGGCGTGCACTGAGGATGAGAAAAACCACCTGGGGCTTTGGGTTTAGCTCCGAGTTGAAGCCAGTGATTATTGCTGTGGTCCTGGACATCTGAAGAAACCGGAGCAGGGGTGGAAGTGGATGGCGAAGCGCTGAATTCACCAAGGTAAGTAGCCGTCTCTGCCAGCTGCGAGTTGGTTGCCGGGGCCGTTGTTCGCCTGAGAATTATGGTGTCAAGGTGCCACCTACTCTTGTACAGCAGGTGGTGGCATGCATCTTTCAGTAGCTTGCTATCCGCCAGTAACTGAGAGAAGAAGAGGAAGAAGAAAAGAAGAAGAGATAGAGTGATGATATAGAGTGAAGTACATGGCGTAAATGCACCTGTAAGCTGGATGCCAACCGCCAATCAAATCTAAACAAGTGCATACCCGTGCATGCCCTTAGAAACCAAGTATAAGCAAGTATTGCTGCATGGCCGTAGAAAGCAGGTGTTAGCCAGCATTCCTGCATGCCCATAGAAAGTTGCTGTTACCATGGCAACAGTAACCATGGTGATGTCTGCCTTTGATCTTTGATGTCATCATTCGTTCAGTGATGCCTGCCTTTGATCTTTGATGATGTGTGTGACTGGCAACAGTAACCATGGTGAAAGCTGCGTTTGATGTTTGCCGTAGAAAGCAGGTGGAAGCAAGCACGCCTGCACTAGTTCAGTGATGCCTGCCTTTGATCTTTGATGGTGCCATAGCGAGTGCTATGGTCTTTGATGATGTCATAGAGAGTCCTGTTATCGTGAGTGATGACTGCCTTTGATCGTTGATGATGCCATAGTGAGTCCTATGATCTGTTATGATGGCATAGCAAGTCCTATGATGGTGAGTGGTGCCTTCCTTTGATCTATGATGTCCTATGATCGTGAGTGAGCTTGAGTAATGCCTGCGTTTGATCTCTGATAATGTCTTGCTATGACATCATAGCAAGATGATGATGATCATGAGTGATGCCTGCCATTGATCACATAGTCAAAGACACCTGTCTATTTGACTGTATGACCCCTCGGACCCCCAGCATCACCCCTCGGATTTATGGAACACCGAAAATACATAAAAAGGATATCCCACTGCGGCCAATAATAGACAGCATTGGATCAGTCACATACAACTTATCAAAAGCCCTAGCTGAAATCATCAAACCCCTCCTTGGACTATCAGACTTTCACTGTAAAAATTCAAAAGAGCTGGCACAAGAACTCAAAGACATAAAAATAGAATCAGACGAGATCCTCATCTCACATGACGTCATCTCTTTATTCACAAAGACTCCTATTGACGTCACACTACATATAGTGCAAGAACGCCTCAACAAGGACAGTACCCTAAAAAGACGCACCAACCTCACAGTCCATGACATATCCAAATTACTACAGTTTGTTGCAAAATCCACTTATTTTCAATTCAGAGGAAAAATCTACAAACAAAAAGAAGGATTTGCAATGGGAGACCCACTATCAGCCATCATGAGCAGTTTTTTTATGGAGGATCTGGAAAATAAAGCCATCAACACAGCACCCACAATATGCAAACCCACCCTTTGGAAGAGATACGTAGATGACATTCTGGAAAAAATAAGGAAAGGACATACACAAGAACTCACTGACCATCTGAACAGTACAGACAGTACGGGGAACATAAAATTCACACACGAAGAGGAGGAAAATGGCACCATAGCCTTTCTGGACATGAAAATCCACCACAACGAGGATGGCAGCATAAAAATCACAGTCTACAGGAAACCAACCCACACAGATCAATACCTACTTTGGACATCGGAACACCCCACAGCACACAAGCTATCAGTCGTCAGGACATTATATGAACGAGCCACCATCATCACGGAACAAGAAGACAGACAGGAAGAGGAAAACCACATAAAACATGCACTTATACGCTGCCAATATCCAGTATGGGCCATAAACAAAGGGAAACAGCAAGTCAAAAACAAAGAAAATAAACAGGACACAAGACACAGAACAAAAGCTGAAATCAAAAACAAGGACACCATAACTATACCATACATACGAGGGATCACGGAACCAATTCAAAGGATCATGAAAAAATACAAAATAAACACAGCAGTCAAACCACACAAAAAATTAAGACAGTTATTAGTACACCCCAAGGACAGAATAGAACAAGACAATAAATGCAATGTATTATATGAAATATCATACAGATCATGTAACAAAACCTACATTGGAGAAACCGGAAGATTATTCACCACAAGAAAAAAAGAACACCAAAAGGAATGTGAGAAGGAAACGCAAGGACGACTCACAAGATCACAAAAAGAAAAAGCAGAACAAGAAACATTAAAATCAGCTATATCGGACCACTGCAAAAGAAATAATCACATCATGGACTGGGACAACACAAAAATTATTGGATCGGAGAGCAACAGACACAAACGTTGGATCAAGGAGGCAATAGAGATCAGAAAGCGGGGAAAAGACACCATGAACCAAGATGAGGGGGCCTTTATGCTTTCTCACACCTGGGACCACATTCTCCAGAGACCATCTGACGGCGGGAGGCGGGGCCGGCTCAGCGGATCTGACAGATCTGCTGAGCTGGCCCCGCCTACGAAAATCAGCTGATAAATGTCACCTGGCAGCAATCAGCTGACTCTTCTGATGAAGGCTGCAGTGCAGTTGAAACATGTAAAGAAGGTAAAGACATCTTTCTATTTTACTTTTGTCTTTCAAAGGAAAAAAAAAAAAAAAAGGATAAATGTATGACATCATATAGACATCATATCTATATGACGACATCGTGAGTCCAATGACGTCTGCGATCGTAGAAACATCATAGGTCATAGCTAGTCCTATGATCGTGAGCATCTCGAGTCCTATGACGCCTGAGTTCATAGGATCATCATGAGTGATGCCTGCCATTGATTACATAGTCAAAGACACCTGTCTATATGTCTATATGATGTCATATAGACATCATATCTATATGACGGCATTGCGAGTCCTATGATGTCTGAGATCATAGGATCATCATAGGACATCATGCAGACATCATAGGCCATCCTATGATGTCCTATGATCATGACACACAATGGTTGTGAAACACAGACACACAAACTGAGATTTTTTGAATTTATAGAGTGAAGAAGAAGAAGAAGAAGAGCAACGCCTAGTTGCCACGGAAAAGAAGAAATCTTTTAGATTTGATTGGCAGTTGGCAACCAGCTTACAGGTGCATTACCACCATATACTTCATTTTTTCTTCTTCTAGATCTGATTGCCGGCTGGCAACCAGCTCACAGGTCCACCACCACTTTGTGACGTTTTCTTCTTCTTCTTCTTCTTCTTCTTCTTCTTCTTCTTCTTCTTCTTCTTCTTCTTCTTCTCCCAGACCCGATTGGCAGTTGGCAACCAACCCACAGGTGCACCACTGCCACCAATCCGATCACCATCATTCTACATCCCTGCATAAGGAGTTCTTATAATGAGTCTCTGTGATACAAAGGTATAGAATGATGATAATCAAGTCAGTGGCAGTAATGCACCTGTAAGCTGGTTGCCAACAGCCAATCTTCTTCTTCTTTTAGATTTGATTGGTGGTTGGCAACCAGCTTACAGGTGCATTACCGCCACTGACTTGATTATCCATCCATCTTCTTCTGTTTATACTTCTCGGGTCACGGGGGCACTGGAGCCTATCCCAGCATCTTTGGGCGAGAGGCACGGTACACCCTGGACAGATTGCCAGTCCATCACAGGGCCAACACAGAAAGACAGACAACCATTCACTCTCACATCCATACCTAAGGGCAACTTAGAATCCCCAGATGATGCCAATTAACCTAACTTGCATGTTTTTGGCCTGTGTGAAGAAACCGGAGAAATCCTGGGGTAAACCCATGCAGACACGGGGAGAACATGCAAACTCCACACTGATCACTGTTGGTCGGGGGCTAGGATCGAACTCAGGATCCCCCGGCCAAGCACTCTATGTCTTTTTTATAAGGAGTTCTGAACAACTTCTTCTTCTTCTAGACCTGATTTGCGGTTGGCAACCAGCCCACAATCAAATCTAGAAGAAGAAGAAGAAATCTTTGTCACGATGTATGTCAAGATGTGAGGATATCATGATCACAGGACTTGCTAAAAGATCATAGGATTTGCCTATGATAAGATAAGATAAGCCTTTATTAGTCCCACAATGGGGAAATTCCAGGATTGCAACAGCACAGGGATAGCAACACTCAGAGCAACAATCAGAAGGCAAGAAAAAACAACATCTAGTAAACATATGTCCATATTATGTCCATATGTCGGGCTGCACGGTGGCGCAGTGGTTTAGCACTGTGGCAGCACAGTTTTACCCTCGGCCGGGGGATCGCGGGGATCATGAGATCGTGGGTTCGATCCCAGCCCCCGACCAACAGTGAGCTGTGTGGAGTTTGCATGTTCTCCCCGTGTTGCGCGGGTTTACTCCGGGATTTCTCCGGTTTCCTCCCGCACACCAAAAACATGTAGGTTTAGGGCGCTCGCGCACGCAGCGACCAGCAGCCGGTGGCTTGTCACCAGACTGCAAACCAAGTCTACCTACGGGTACAAATAAGTAACAAAAAAAAAAAAAAAAAAAAAAAAAAAAATATTACTATAAATGTATATATATAGACTTTTTCCTTCTTGCCTTGAGAGAGAGCAGTCGCATTTTTCTTCCCTCCTCCCCTGCCTTCCTGATCTATTTCCAGCTTTTGCAATGTTGCGTTTTTGTCTGTGTTTAGTCGCTCTTCTTCTGCTGAATCTTAATCTAAACGGAAATTATGGATTTGGAAGCGGCTTAAATGTGCTATTGTCACTATTTTTCAACAAGAACTGGGCCAAGGGGGAGCCCAAGAATTGGAACCTACGAGGAGACTCATGGACATTGGAATTCATGCGTCTATGGAAACATTATTGGTTATGATCTCAGGACTTCTATTTTTGGCTGTGGAGTTCCCTGATGCATCAGAAATTGAAGGAAAATGAGAGAGCTGATCAAACGGACCCAGCAAGCTCCTTCATCAAATTCGACCAGTTGGGGAGGGCACGAGTAGCGGCAAACAGTGAACTGAATGACAGTGACTCAGTGAAGGAATACATCTGAAGCCCTGTGCTCTCTATGGAAAAACAGTTTAAGCCTGCATATATAATGGAAGCACAGAATTACACGGGTGAGGGCAAATTCTGCTCTCTGAGTGCACTGTGCTGATTTGATTTGATTTGATTTGACCTTGTTTGCCCCATGTTTACATTCCTCCTGACTGAGACAAGCGGAAGAACCGGCTCTTATGTCTACCCATACAATCAACAATCAGTTGTTTGTCGTCAGCGGATTGGACCTTCAAGGACAATGCCCATGTGCCTTCTGCAAGCAAGAGAGAGAGAGAGATAGACTCTGGACTCTGGACTTGTTTATAAGTCACATGATTATAACATCTATCCACTGCCAGGAGGCGCCCTCTGCTGCTCACTAACAACTGTTACATTTACACTACACAATGCATACAACACTACATGCATACGATATACACACACTGCTCTCCCTCTGCTCTGCTGTGTGATCTGTCTACTAAATGTCTGCTAAATATGCATTGAGGGGTTTTTTGCCTGCAATCAAAATTCCGCTTACTCATTAAGTGTCAATTTGATAAAACATGTTTTTTTTCTCTCGCCTACTGTGTCATATCCTTTTTTTTTCTTTTTTTTTCCTTTCTTCTTTATGACTGGCGCCTAGCGGCTGCCCCGGCCTTGGATGCGCTCTGCAGAGCGTGCCCAAATGCCAAGTCACGTTTCGTTACCTTGTATTCATACATGTGTAATGACAATAAAGTTGAATCTCAATCTCAATCTCAATATAGACACACAGTGCAGAGCATTATGGTTGGTTGGTGAATGTGCAGCAGAAAGTCTAAGCTTTCTCTCCGCGGATGCGGCGGGCCAGCTGGAAGTCTTTGGGCATGATGGTGACCCCCTTAGCGAAGAAGAGACCACCAGGTGGGCCTCGCTGGTCTCCTGCAGAGCCATGACGGCGAAGCTCAGGAAACGCAGGACGGTCTTGAAGTCCTGAGCGATCTCCCTCACCAGGCGCTGGACGGGCAGCTTACGGATGAGCAGCTCCGTGGATTTCTGGTAGCGACGGATCTCTGTCAGAGCCACGGGCCTGTGACGGCGAGGCCTCTTCACTCTGCCGGTGGCCGGAGCGCCTCTCCGAGCAGCCCTGGTGGCTAGCTGTCTCCTGGGGGGCTTCTTCCTCCAGTAGATTTTACGGGCGGTCTGCTTGGTTCTTGCCATCGCTCTTTATTATTCTGTCTTATATTTCTTGCACGCCGCCTAAACTCCAGCCCGGCACCCGCGTCGTTTTCGCTACAGCTCCCGGTATGTCGAGTTTCCCATTAGCACCGGGCGGCGGCCAAGTGCTAGCTAGCACTAGCTCCTCCCCACTGTAATGTCTCTCGCTGCAAGCCTATCAAATCTATCATGATAGACATCATGATGTCTATATGATGTCTGTTTGACATCATATAGACACCATAGTAATTCAAGAAATCTGTGTGTGTGTGTGTCTGTCTGTCTGTGTGTGTCTGTCACATCATAGGACTCACTAAAAGATCATAGATCTCGCTATGACATCATCAAAGATCAAAAGACTTGCTATGTCACAATCATAGGACTCGCTAAAAGATCATAGGACTCGCTATGACATCATCAAAGATCAGAGGTCTCGCTACTGATGATCATAGGACCCGCTATGTCACGATCATAGGACTCGCTAAAAGATCACAGGACTCACTATGACATCATCAAAGATCATAAGACTCACTATAAGATCATCAAAGATCAAAGGCATGCATCACTGAACGAGTCGTGACATGCTTGCTTATACCTGCTTTCTGCGGGCATACAGAAATCTACGGGCATGCGCAGGTATGCACCGGCATGCACTAGTTTCTATAATATACAATGAGACACAGCAGTAGCACCCCCTACCACCAATTTTTTTATACTTTATTCATCTCAGAGGGAAATTCAAGGTATCCACGTGGATGGATGAGGCAGCCACAGTATGGTGCCAATCCCTTCAGTATTCACACACATTCTCACCTAGGGCCACTTTAGAGTCTCCACTTAACCTAACCTGCATGTTTTTGGCCTGTGGGAGGAAACCGGAGTTCCTGAGGTAAACCCACGCAGAAATGGGAGAACATGCAAACTCCACACAGAAGGGTCACTGATGGTCAGGGGGTAGGATCAAACCTACAACCTTTTTACTGTGCTGCCACAGTGCTAACCACTGCGCTACCGACCGATGGACAGGAAGCTGTCCTTACTCACACGCTGGTGATACTCGCCAATGAAGGCAGATAATTTTTTCACACATAAGGAGTTGTTCAGAACTCCTTATCAGAACTCGTTATACAAAGATATAGAGTGATGATAATCAAGTCAGTGGCGGTAATGCACCTGTAGGCTGGTTGCCAACCGCCAATCAAATCTAAAAGAAGAAGAAGAAGAAGAGGTCCAAATGGACCCAAACTTTATATATATGGTACTAGTACCACCCAGGCCACATTTGTATTACTGTCACACACATAGAATAGAATAGAATAGAATAGAATAGGCTTTATTGTCATTGCACAGTTGTACAGTACAACGGAATTGTGGGTGCTCCACCAGGCTACTGCACAATAAAGTAAGAGAGAAGGATTAGATAAAAACACAGTTACTGAGCACATGATTAAACACACAACTGAAATAAAAATAGCTTAGGTATGGTAGTGGCTTCACGGATGGAACTATGTACCTAAGTGTGAGGAGTTTAGAACACACATTTGAGTAAAATGGCCCATCATCATCATCATCATAGCAATCTGTCAGGGGTGACAATGACTGTTTCATTTAGGTCTGATCAGATTCCTCCATGCAGCTCTGCCCTTCACCCTCTGCTGCCAGGAACTACTGACTTTGTTAACCCTGGCGACATCCAAGCCGGTATGAGTTGCTTTCTGACTGACCATTTCATGAAACTGCTTGCAAAGTATTTGAGTACCGCAAGGATTATGGAAAATATACATAGTAGTAGTTTCACGTCTAGCGCCCCTTTGTTTGTCCAGGCATTAATAGGGGTAGCTATCCTGAGTTCTTTAAATAAAGTGGTATCTCTGCCACTCAATCACTTTTGTCTTTCAGTTTTGAATGAAACAGGTGTATAGCAAGACTCTTTTTCCTTTTAAGTACTTATAACTTAATTTCTTTAACCCTTAAGTCGATTTTAAGCAGGAACCAGAAACAGTAGGCTGCACATATTACTGAAACCTTCTGGCAAGAATGATATAGAGAACTAGGAGGAAATATAGAGTGATACGATAGAGTTATGACCTGAAGAATATAGAGTGGGACCAGATAGAGTGTTATAGACATCATGTAGACATGGAAATCTCTGCCCCAAGTGGAGGAGTTTAAGTATCTTGGGGTCTTGTTCACGAGTGAGGGGAGAATGGAGCGAGAGATTGACAGACGGATTGGAGCAGCATCTGCAGTGATGCGGACGTTGTACCGGTCTGTTGTGGTGAAGAGGGAGCTTAGTTCTAAGGCAAAGCTGTCGATTTACCAGTCAATCTACGTTCCTACTCTCACCTATGGTCACGAGCTTTGGGTAATGACCGAAAGAACGAGATCGCGGATACAAGCGGCTGAAATGAGCTTTCTCCGTAGGATTGCTGGACTCACCCTCAGAGATAGGGTGAGGAGCTCAGTCATCCGGGAGAGGCTCAGAGTAGAACTGCTGCTCCTCCACATTGAAAGGAGTCAGTTGAGGTGGTACGGGCATCTGATTAGGATGCCTCCTGGACGCCTCCCACTTGAGGTGTTTCAGGCACGTCCCACTGGGAGGAGACCCCAGGGCAGACCCAGGACTCGGTGGAGAGACTATGTCTCCCAGCTGGTCTGGGAACGCCTTGGTATCCCCTCTGAAGAGCTGAAGCAGGTGGCTGGGGAGAGGGAAGTCTGGGCTTCTCTGCTTGAACTGCTGCCTCCGCGACCCGGACCTCCGGAAAAGAGGTAGAAGATGGATGGATGTAGACATGGAAATCTCACTGTGTGAAGAAGAAGAGGAAGATTGTTCAGAACTCCTTATAACTCCTTATAGCCTAATGACCAGATAGAGTGTTATAGACATCATGTAGACATTGAAATCTCACTTATAAGAACTCCTTATACAAAAATATAGAGTGAAGAAGACGAAGAAGAGGTTGCCAACCGAGAAGAATTCTGACTTTTGATACATAGAGTGATGTTTACTGAGTGAAGTACGTGGCGGTAAGGACTACAGCTCCTGACCACATAGAGTGATGATATAGAGTGAAGTACATGGCGGTAATGCACCTGTAAGCTGGTTGCCAACCGCCAATCAAATCTAAAAGAAGAAGAAGAACAGTAGGACAGATACAAGCCCTCAGACACAGTCCAAGGACGGATGATTTTTTCACACATAAGTTTTTCAGAACTCCTTATACAAAGATATAGTGATGATAATCAAGTCAGTGGCTATAATGCACCTGTAAGCTGGTTGCCAACCGCCAATCAAATCTAAAAGAAGAAGAAGAAAAAAGAACCCTTTAGTCTAATATGCAACTCAAGACAATAATGTGAATGTTCTCCTTTAAATAAAAATCTTAAACCCAAAAGTTCAAAATCTTACAGTTAGTGAAAAAATTTGGATACCCCTTTAAATATTCAGTTCTTTATTAAGAAATATTCACATATCTATGTCTAACCTTGCTTTTGTTTTTATTTGCGTTTTTTTATTTATTTTAGCCATTGTAAGTGGGAATGAATGTGGGGGTGTCCTAAAAAAGATGGAGGGTGTCCTAATTTATTCCTCACTATTTCTTTAGAATTACATTTTACAGAAAATTTGAAAAAAAAGTATTTATTTCATTTTTAATTTAGTTGTATTATGTGAATCTCCCAGTATTTTTCACACTGATATTAATTATCCATATGCCCAAATATGTTTAAAAAACACACAGGCTTATACAAGGTGTCCTAATTTTTTCACATGACTGTAATTACAAATGACCATTCAGATGCAATGAAATATTTTTAAAAAATATAAATTATATTTATTTACACACTCAGATAACTAATTTTACTGCAAATGTTCTCTTTTAGACTGTTAAATAAAAAATCCTCAGTTCTTGAATTACCAAAATAAATCACTGCTTTGCAATATTTCAGTTGTCAACAACCCCCCCCCCCCACCTTCCCCCCAAAAAAGAATAGAAAATGGAAAATGGACCCTTTGGAAACTTAGAGCCGGGAAAAAATATATTCTAAATACCCCACAGTCCCAAGCATTGCAGGCCTGGCGCAAAGCTTGCGTGCGTGGTATCCAACATGTAATGGCGGCTCCTTCCCTCTGGACTAGAAACGATTTGGGCAGCTCACAGGTCCACGGGCATCAGTGCATGTCAACCTGGTCTCAGTAAAAAAACGTATCTCATCTTTCATTCATCTTCTTCCGCTTAATCCTTTTTCGGGTCGTGGGGGGGCTGGAGCCTATCCCAGCATCTTTGGGCGAGAGGCAGGGCACACCCTGGACAGATCGCCAGTCCATCGCAGGGCCAACACAGAGAGACAGACAACCATTCATTCTCACAGTCATACCTAAGGACAATTTAGAATCCCCAGTTTGATGCCAATTAACCTAACTTGCATGTTTTTGGCATGTGGGAGGAAACCGGAGAAATCCCAGAGTAAACCCATGCAGACACGGGGAGAACATACAAACTCCACAGAGATCACTGTTGGTCGGGGGCTGGGATCGAACCCTGGATCCCCCGGCCAAGGGTGAGTTGCTGTGCTACCGCAGTGCTAACCACTCCGCCACCGCGCTGCCCAAAAACGTATCTAATAAACATTTTTCCACCCCTCTAAAATCGTACATTTGCATGTGAAAAAATAACGTGCCTTGACATGTATTTACAAGCTCACTCACTGTGCATGAGCAGAACAAATCAAATCAAATCAAATCAAATCAAACTTTATTGTCATATTGCTGTACATACAACTGTAGTGCAGACAAGATGAAATTGCGTTTCTCTCGGCATCCATATAAATAGAAGCAGCATGATTTAAGACACACTCACACATAGCTTCACCCCCCACCCCCACCCCCCCATCCATTCACCCATCCCTGAGACATACTTGGGAAAAAAAACTAACTATAATATACAAATAATATACAAAATGTCCGTAGGTGCAGTAGTGTATATGAGAGATTCCGGGTCAACTGTTCAGCATCCTGACAGCTTGTGGAAGGAAGCTGTTGATCAGTCTGGTGGTTCTGCCTCTGATGCGCCGGAATCGTTTACCAGATGGAAGAAGTTCAAAGTGTTTATGCAGAGGGTGAGAACGGTCCTTGACAATGTTCAGTGCCCTGCTCCTACAACGGTTCTGAAAAAGTTCTTGGACAGAGGGGAGGGAGACTCCAATTACCCTCTCAGCTCCCTTAACTATCCTCTGCAGGGCTTTTTTGTCTGACATACTGCAGCTGGAGTACCATGTAGCAATGCAGTATGTCAGAACACTCTCCACCACACCTCTGTAGAAGGTCCTGAGGATGCAGATGGGGAGAGAGGCCTGTTTGAGTTTCCTCAAGAAGTGCAGTCTCTGCTGAGCCCGCTTCCTGATCCCCAAGGAATTCTTGCTCCAGGTCAGGTCCTGCGAGATCTGCACTCCGAGGAACTTGATGTTCTCCACTCTCTCCACTAAACGGCCGCCGATGCTGAGGGGGACGTGCTCAGGCTGTGACCGCCGGAAGTCGATAATCATCTCCTTCGTTTTGTCCACGTTGAGCACCAGATTGTTCTCCCTGCACCAGCCCTCCAGGTCTCTCACTTCTTCCCTGTACATTGATTCCTCATCCCTCTGAATAAATCCCACCACCGTGGTGTCGTCTGCAAACTTAATAATCTGGTTCCCCTTGTGTCTGGATACACAGTCATGTGTTAGAAGTGTAAACAACAGTGGACTGAGTACACAGCCTTGAGGGGATCCAGTGCTCAGCGTGACAGAGTTGGAGATGTTGTTTCCAACCCGGACAGACTGAAGTCTCTCAGTCAGGAAATCCAGGATCCAGAGACATGTGGAAGTGTTCAGACCGAGAAGGAGTAATTTCTCCATCAGTCTCTGGGGAATAATGGTGTTGAATGCTGAACTGAAATCAATGTACAGGAGTCTGGCGTAGGTGTCTTTCTGGTCCAGGTGGGTGATGACAGAGTGTAGGGTGGTGACTATAGCATCCTCCGTGGAGCAGTTTGAACGATATGCAAACTGGAGCGGGTCGTGTGATGCAGGGAGGCAGGCTGTAATGTGTGGTTTGACAAGCCGTTCAAAACACTTCATCACGATTGGTGTCAGTGTAACAGGACGATAGTCATTCAAACAGGACACAACTGGTTTCTTTGCCACCGGTACAATGATAGAGGTCTTGAAGCATCTGGGAACGATGGCCTGACTCAGGGAGATGTTATAAATGTCAGTCAGAACATCCGCCAACTCGCTCGCGCAGTCTCGGAGCACACGTCCCGGAATGTTGTCCGGACCTGCAGCTTTGCGTGGGTTGACTCTGGTTAGGGTCCTCCGTGTGTCCGCTGTGTTGATGGTAAAAGCTGGTCCGACCAATGGTGGGGGTGGGCCAGCCCTCCCTCGGATTGTCGAGTTTAATGCTTCAAAACGTGCAAAGAAGTCGTTAAGCCTGTCTGGAAGCGAAGCGTCGTCATCATCAACCCCCTGCCTAGACTTATAGCCCGTCAGTGTCCGAACTCCCTGCCACATCTGCTTGGTGTTCCTAGTGTCACAGAGGTGTCCCTGGATTTTCTCCGCATAGGCACGCTTTGCCGCCTTAATTCCCTTTGAGAGCGCAGACCTGGCTGAGCGGAGGGCAATCCTGTCCTTCGCTCTGAAGGCTGCATCTCTGGCTGTAAGCAGCGAGCGCACCTCTGCAGTCATCCAGGGCTTATGGTTACCCCGCATAGTGATGGTCTTCACTGTAGTGACATCCTCTGTGCACTTCGCGATGTAGCTGGTGACCGTATCAGCATACTCCTCCACATCTGTCTTGTCTTCCTGGGAGGCTGCTATTTTGAAGACCTCCCAGTCTGTGTGCAGAAAACAGTCTTTCAGTGCAGAGGTTGCACTATCTGGCCAAATTCTAATTTGTTTCACTGCTGGCCTGCTGCGCTTCAGTAAAGGTTTGTAGGCAGGCAGCAGCATCACGGATTTTTTTTTTTTTTTTTTTTTTTTTTTGTTACTTATTTGTACCCGTAGGTAGACTTGGTTTGCAGTCTGGTGACAAGCCACCGGCTGCTGGTCGCTGCGTGCGCGAGCGCCCTAAACCTACATGTTTTTGGTGTGCGGGAGGAAACCGGAGAAATCCCGGAGTAAACCCGTGCAACACGGGGAGAACATGTAAACTCCACACAGCTCACTGTTGGTCGGGGGCTGGGATCGAACCCACGATCTCATGATCCCCGCGATCCCCCGGCCGAGGGTAAAACTGTGCTGCCACAGTGCTAAACCACTGCGCCACCGTGCAGCCCGGATATGTGATCAGAAAGGCCGAGATGGGGGCGGGGTATTGCCTGATATGCATCTGTGTTTGTGTACACTAAGTCCAACATATTCTCTCCTCTGGTCTTAAAGTCTACACATTGTTTAAACTTGGGGAGCACAGTCTTTAGGCTGGTGTGGTTAAAATCCCCCGCAACCACCACAAAACTGTCTGGGTGTCAAGTTTGGATTTCACTAATCGCATTGTGCAGTTCCCCGAGTGCCTTCTTAGCATTAGCTTTAGCATTAGCGCTTGGCGCTATGTAAACACCAGCTACAAACACGTTGCTGAATTCCCTCGGCAAATAATATGGCCGACAATTTACAATAAGGAACTCCGCCAACAAAGAGCAGTGTTTAGGACACTAACGTGGCATTGACGCACCAGTTCTTGTTAACATAGATGCATAGCCCACCCCCCCGGCTCTTACCGGAGCTCGCCGTTTCCCTGTTAGCACGGAACATCGCCATATCTTCCAGTTGAATGGCCTCATCAGGAATGTTGCCGTGGAGCCATGTCTCCGTGAACGCAAGCACACAGCAGTCTCTCCACTCTCTCCGGGTTTCTCTCAGCAGACGCAGCTCATCCAGCTTGTTTTCGAGGGAGCGGACGTTAGAGAGAATGAGCGACGGTACCACTGGTCTGGAGGGGTTAGCCTTTAGCCTAGCATGGATCCCGGCCCTTTTTCCACGCTTTTGCTTGCGTTTGCTCCGCTTACGCCTCCTCCTCTCTCGGGTAGCTTCCAGCGGGGACTCCGCCAGAATTCCATGCTGGCGTAGAATGTCCAAGTCACAACCGATCGCCGTGATTCTTGCAGCGTGCAGTACCTTGATGTTTAATAAGGTCTCACGGTTGTAAGTTTTACAGAATGTACGTCTGGGAAGATCAAAACACTCAAAACTCTCACATTCGCTGATGCCAAGAGGGGCCGCTGCGTCCGTGCGCGCTGCCGCCATCTTATATTACATCAGAACACCACATCTTTTACTTTAGTTTCCCAACGCTCATTCGGTTGGTGAGAGGGGGATGGTGGACAGTTAACTACACGGATGTTCAAGCAATAGACACAAAAACACGCGAGTTCGACTCCCACTCTCATCTGTGACCGGCCTTTTTGTTCATTTTTTTTGCTTAGTTTGTTTTTCACTCCACTAATGAAAGGTTCCTGTGAGGTTAGGGTTAGGGATTAAAATGTGGGGCAGTTGCTCGATGGTGAAAGACAATAAAAGTGACAGGAACACAAACTGCCAAATTTTAAGCTGCCGTTAGACACCTTTCTTAAAGCTGTAAACGCCACGTATCCACTGCACGTGAAAAATCTTTTTTACGTGTTTGTGTACGTTTTCTCTGAGTGAAAAAACGTGCAATTTCAGGTTTTTTTGGTGAGACTGGGCTGGCGCACGTACAACTCCTCTGCATGGAATCCAGTGCAGTCGTCTCCCCCAAACACAGAACATTAGAGCTAGGTTAAATGTCCCTTCTAGGTTATGCAGACATCTCCGGTTCACTGTGTTAGCAAGCATCCAGTCCACACACAGTCCGGTAGGATAAGCTTTCTTCGTCTCCAGTTAAGCTGAGCAGAATGCCGGACTCCCGAACTGTAACTCCTCGTTGGAATAAATTGTTCAACACAGTCCAACCGTCCGAAATAATAACGTACAGAGGTGCCTCGTTACTATATCACTTCCAAACTTCAGAAGCACATTGGCCACGTATTTCCCCAGTTGTTAGCTTCTACCACCAGCACACTCCTGTCGTTGGCCTCTCTGCTGTCTCTCTGTCTGATGTTTTGTCTCTTCCTCTCGTTGTCACAACGTTACGCCCACTTCCTGCCAACTCTTGACCTCCAGCTCACTTCTTATTGGCTTAGAAAATAAACAATACAGAAAAAAACATACATCTTCATTTCTTTTGCAAATGTATAGAAAATAAAATATTCTAACAATATTTCCAGCTTTAAGAACTTAGTATAAAAACATATAAAACATGTTTCACATCACGTAAATAGTAAAACACATGAACCCACTCATGAAATTCCAAACTTATTGCGCTATATGAAATAACAAACCATGAATACTTTTAACCATTTTTAATTGCTATTTATTTGGTTAAGGAACTTACTCTATTTTTCTATTTATTAATTCCTATTTATGAATCAATGAACTATATAGTCTATTTTTCAAAAGGCTACAGATGGGTCAACATACGTGAAAGTGCGGAGTGCAAAGACAGGTGTGTTACTGTGATAATTTTAAAAAGGTTCTAAGTCCTGTGCATGTGAGCGTTCAGAGGGAAGGGGATGGGGCCTCTGACTGCAGTTTGGATGGCCCAGGGGAAGAAACTGTTTGTCAGTCTGGAGGTGTGGGACCTGATTGATCTGAACCGTCATCCAGAGGGGAGCAAGTCAAACAGGTGGTGGGCGGGATGTGAGGTGTCTCCTGTGATGGCCTTGGTCTTTCTGAGACAGGAGGATCTGGAGATGTCCTCCAAGGAGGGCAGAGGGCCACCGATGATTTATTTGGGCGGTGTTGATGACCCGCTGCACAGCCTTTCTGTTCTTGGCCATGGAGCCGGCGTACCACACACCCAGACAGTAGGTGAGCACACTCTCCACTGAGCAGCAGTAGAAGGCCAGCAGCAGCTTCTGGTCCAGGTTGTTTTTCTTCAGGATACAGAGGAAGTGCAGCCACTGCTGGGCTTTCTTCACTGGGGCCTTGGTGTTGACAGTCCAGGAGAGGGCACTTCTGTCTGCCGTGACCTCCCTCGACACGCCGGAGCCAGTGGTGGTGGGTCATTCCAAGATCTCCCCCCCGAATGGCAGCGGCACCAAGTGGGGGGATTATGCATGTATTGTGGCAGAGCCGGTCACATTCACACTCAGCGTCCACTAAAGTTAAAAGATTAAGCCCATCAGTTGCAGTAGAGAGCCTGGTGGGCGAGCAACCTATTCCCTCTTATAACCAGTTTTCTCTGCCCATTCAGTTGCTGCTCGAGTCCACTGAATTTGTCGGTTCCGCCTTAGTTGACTCAGGAGCCCAACAAAATTTTATTTCTGAGCACCTGGTAACCCAGCTGAAAATACCCTGCTTTGAGCTGCCCCAGTCATTAAAGTGCATTACCCTCTCCGGCCAGCCCCTTTGCCGGATCACTAAATAGACTGCTCCTCTCGCCTTGATAGCATCAGGTAATCACCATGAATATTTAGCTTTCCTAGTCCTCCCCTCATCCATGTCTCCCGTTGTGCTGGGTTTTCCCTGGTTGAAGCTGCACAACCCAGTCATTGACTGGAAGAGGGAGTTGTTGGCTCATGGAGCACCTTTTGTTTATCTGCCTGCCTTCCCTCGGCCGCCTGCTCCCCAGCCATCAACATCCAGCCCACTGCCACCGAAGCCCCTGATCTATCTTTAGTCACCCCCAAATATTATGACTTAGTGCCCGTTTTCAGTAGATCCAAGGCCTTGTCCTGCCCCCCCATCGCCACTTTGACTGCGCCACTGAGCTACAATCAGGGGCCCAATTACCCTCCAGCTGGCTGTACAGCCTGTCCGCCCCAGAGAGGGAGGCAATGGATAAATACATCAAGGAGTCAGTGAACACCGGAATCATACGCCCTTCCTCATCTGCTGTGGGTGCAGGATTTTTCTTCTTGGGGAAGGAGGATTGCTCGCTGCATCCCTGTATCGATTATCATGAGCTGAACAACATCACGATCAAGGACAAGTACGCTCTTCCCTTAATCAACTCAGCATTTGAACAACTCCAGGGTTCCAGGATCTACACTAAGCTTGACCTCTACAATGCCTACCATATCATCTGCATCCGGGAGGGCAACAAATGGAAAACTGGGTTCTGCACCCCCAGCGGCCATTTGGAGTACTGCGTTATGCCCTTCGGCCTCACTAATACCTCCACAGTTTTCCAGAGCCCCATGGACGACGTGTTATGGGACTTTCTGGGCTCCTTTGTATTCATCTATCTGGACGACATTCTGATTTTCTCCCAGTCCCCAGTTGACCTCAGGGTGCATGTCTGGCTGGTCCTCCAGGTCCTCTTGGAGAACCAGCTCTACATGTGGTCACAGCGCTCGGCCACCAATGATAAACTTCCCTCTTGTGCCTATTTCTCTCGGTGCCTGTTCCTGGCCGAGAGAAATTATGACATCAGTGACCAGGAGCTGCTTGCAGTGAAGATGGCCTTGGAGGAGTGGTGTCACTGGCTCGAGGGGGCAGCCCTCTCCTTTGTGGTTTGGACGGACCACAGAAACTTGGAGTACATCAAGTCTGCCAAATGACTTAACCCCTGTCAAACCAGATGGGCCTTGTCCTTTTCCAGGTTTTGCTTCACTATCACTTATCGACCTGACTCTAAGAATGTGAAACCAGATGCTCTCTCCCGTCAGTTTGCGGCCAACCCATCGATCTCAATGGAGGAGACAATCCTGTCAGAGGGGGTTGTTGTCCAGGCGCTCTCTTGGGACATCGAGTGCCGTATTAGGGAGGCACAGATCACCAACCCAGACTCTGGGCGAGGTCCGAGGGCTCATCTATTTGTTCCAGCAGCTGTAAAAGGAGAGGTCATTCACTGGGTGCATTTGTCGACGTTTTCTTGCCACCCTAGGGTCGCCAGGACCCTCTCTGCCCTCCGCCACACCTTTTGATGGCCCTCCATGGACAGGGATGTCCACAAGTACTTCAGGGCCTGATCCCAGTGCTCCATGGTCAAGACCTCCACCCCTCCCCCCCCACCCACCCCGGCTTCAGCCCCTCCCTATTCCTAGTTGTCCTTGGTCTAACATCACCTCAAGTGTCTCGGCTCAATCTCCCGTTCAGCCTCCACTTCACTGTCCATTGTCTGGGTGGATAAAGTCGCCTCTGTGTCCCTCCACACTTCCACAATTTTGTAAGATTTTGGAAAAAATTTTCAGCAACAGATAGAAAACTTTTTACATAAATATGATCTGCTTAATCAGAATCAATATGGATTTAGAGCAAAGAGTACAACATCATTGGCAATAATGAAAGCAACAGAGGAAATAATAAATGCATTAGATCAAGGAAAATATACAATTGGTGTTTTTATAGATTTTAGAAAAGCATTTGATACAATAAATCATTCAATACTTCTTGATAAACTGCAATTGTATGGTATTAGGGGAGTGGCACTGAATTGGGTTACAAGTTATTTATCTGAGAGACAACAGTTTGTGAAGATGGGAGAACATCCCATACATCTGTCTGGATGTATGGGAATTGCCTGTGGGGTCCCCCAGGGGTCAGTATTGGGCCCCAAATTATTTAACATATATATATACAGTATATATATATATATAAATGATATATTCCAAGTTTCTAAATTATTAAAAATATTATTTGCCGATGATACTAATATATTTTATTCTGGAAATAATTATAAGGAACTAATCCATACTCTAAATCATCATCATCATCATCATAGCAGTCTGTCGGGGGCGACAATGACTTTAAAATGGATGGATAGTAGTAATAAATCATCACTAAATATAGATAAAACTAAGGTAAAGATATTTGGTAATTGTAAAAATAAAGAAGATATACATATTCATATAGATAATGTAATTATTGAAAATGTTAAGAAGATCAAATTTTTGGGTGTAATACTGGATGATAAAATTAGTTGGAAACCACACATCAGATACATACAAAACAAAGTGGCAAAAAAATATTGCAATTATAAATAAAATTAAGCAAGTCCTAGATTACAAATCACTTCATATCTTGTATTGCTCATTAGTACTTCCATACTTTTGAATGAATGAATGAATGAATGAATGAATTGAATGAATGAATTTATTTATTTCGGATAATACAGTACAGGTTAAAGAAACTGTATAATATAACAACACGGTCAAATTAGACAAAGACTCCTTCTACTAAACAATTCCACGTGAGTTATCCGAAATGGGTGATGGCTGAAGCCGCAGCTTATATTGCCCACCCATATTCCATCCAAGAATTCAAAGAAAAAAGAGTAAACAAGACAAGAGTGATTACAATTTAGAACAAAGCTAAGACAAAGTGTGACTGAGAGAAAAAAAAAAAAAGAAAGAAAACTAAGCTAAGCTAAGTTAAGCAGTTACTATTCAAGACAAATCTAAGACAGAATGTCACAGAGAGAAAAAAAAAAAACTAAGCTACAACACAACACAGGCTGGATATGTCAATCCTTATGTGAGTTTACATGTCGTCTTGTAAATATGTTTGGAGTATTTCTTCCTTTAGTTTTTGTTTAAATTGTCCAAGCGTTGTACATGATTTTAATTCAGGTCCATAATCGTTCCATAATCTGACTCCTTGCACTGAAATACAGTGTTGCTTGGTGGTTGTTCTCACTGTAGGCTTTTGAAATATACATGTTCCTCTGAAGTGATATCGTTTCTCCCTTGTTTGGAACAACTTTTGGATATTTGCAGGCAGTGATAAATTCTTCACTTTGAACATTATTATTGCGGTTTTAAAGTCAACCAGATCTTTCAACTTGAGAGTTTTTTGTTTAAGAAAAAGTGGGTTTGTTGGTTCCCTGTAAGCTGCTTTGTTTATTATTCTAATAGCTCTCTTTTGAAGCATAAAGAGTGGATATACAGTATGTTTGTTTTATATGTATTTCCCCATACTTCATTACAATATGTCATGTATGGGAGTATTAATGAATGATACAAGGTGTATAGTGTGGGTTGATTCAGCAAATATTTCACTCTGTGTAATATTGCAATTGATTTGGAGACTTTACCTTTAATATAATTAATATGTGACTTCCAACACAGTTTGTTATCAATTATTACTCCAAGGAATTTGGTTTCAGATACCCTTTCAATCTCTACACCATTTACACTGAGTTTGGGTACTGGATTGTTGTGATGGTTGTTAAAGACTATAAATTTTGTCTTACTTAAATTGAGCGTTAATTTGTTTGAATCAAACCACAGTTAAAGCTTTCCTAATTCCTTCCCGAGTGTATCCAGAAGTTGTTCCAAATTGTTTCCACTGCATAGCAGATTAGTGTCATTGGCAAACAATATTGAGTCCATTTTTTCTGAGACTTTACATATATCGTTTATATACATATTGAATAATAATGGTCCCAAAACTGAACCCTGTGGGACTCCACAGGTGACCTTCAGCAACTCTGAGTTTTTGTTGCTAACACATACATACTGATATCTATTCTTTAAGTAACTACTTAACCAGGACAGTGCTACACCTCTAATACCAGAATTTTGTAGTTTCTTTAATAATAAATTATGATCTACTGTATCAAATGCTTTTTTAAGATCTAGGAATACTCCAACTGAATACTCTTTATTTTCAATGGCTGTTGATATTTTTTCTGTAAATTCCATTAGGGCATATGCAGTTGTCCTCTTGTGTCTGAACCCATATTGCTGCTCACATAATAAATCATTCTTCAGTATGAAGTTGTCAATTCTCTCATAGAATATTTTTTCAAGTATCTTGGAAAATTGTGGTAATAGTGAAATTGGTCTATAGTTTGAGAGTTCCCCTCTGTCGCCCGTCTTGTATATCGGAATTACTTTAGCTATTTTCATTGCATTGGGAAATATACCTGATTGGAGAGACAGGTTGCAGATATACGTCAGTGGTTTTACTATGCATTCGATAACAGTTTTGACTAGTAGCATGTCGATACCATCACAGTCAGTAGATGTTTTACTTTTGAACGATTTAACAATTTCAATGACCTCTCTTTCATCTGTGTTCTTTATGAAGATGGAGTCTTTTACAGCAGTGTTATTGCATATTGTATCACCTGTTGGCACCGTAGTGGGTATTTCTCGGGCCAGTTTAGGTCCAATGTTAACAAAAAAATTATTAAATTCATCTGCAGGTGAAGCGATATTCACACTCTGAGTCGTTTTATTATTTTTTGGAATATTAGTTGGGTAGCTTGTATTTCTGCTTTTATTTCCAAGGATACTGTTGAGTATTGTCCATGTATTTTTAATATTGTCTCTGTTTTTCTCCAGTTCTTTACTGTAATAGTCTCTTTTACTACATCTTATTATATATGTTAACTTATTTTTGTATGTTTTATACCGCTGCTCTGCTTCTTTTGTTCTTTTCTTTAGGAAAGCTTTATATAATGAATTTTTCTTTTTACACGCCTTTTGTAGTCCTTTGGTTAACCATGGCTTATTAGCAAATTTGTGTTTAAGCTATTTTATTACTAATGGGCAGTTTTTTTCATAAAGAGTGGTTACAATGTTTATAAATGTGTCATAGGCTTCATTTACATCTGATACATAGACTTCTGTCCAGTCTTGCTTCAGCAAGTCCTCTTTAAGAGAACTGATTGCATTTGGTGATTTGTGTCTGAACGATTTTGAAGTTTTTTCTGCGTTGGGCCCCGTGTGGCCATGGATAAGTGCAAAGGTTGGCAAGTGGTCACTTATATCATTTATCAATAATCCACTTTCTATTTTCTTATCGAAAACATTGACAAACAGGTTGTCAATAAGTGTAGCAGAGTGAACTGTGATTCTACTGGAATGTGTTATTGTGGGATATAGACTCATGCTGTACATAGAGTTCATAAACTCTGTAACTACATTTTGTTGATGAGGATTCAGTAAGTCAATATTGAAATCTCCACAAATTGCTACCATTTTCTTACTAGTAATCTTATTGTACAGCTCGACTAATTTATCTCTGAATGTCTCAATGCAAGTTCTCGGTGTTCTATATATGCAGCTTATGATTAGATTTTTTGTTTTGTCTAGGTCAATCTCAACAGTAACACATTCCAAAATCCCTGGTAATCCCTGGTACTTCACCTATTGTATAGGGGTCTGGGGTAACAATTACAAAAGTACACTTAATTCATTGCTAATATTACAAAAAAAAAGGGCAGTCCATGTTAAACACAAAGTTGGGTATCTTGAACATACTAATTTATTGTTTTTACATTCAAACTTATTGAAATTACAGGATCTGGTTGATTATTATACAGCACAGTTAATGTTTAAAGTCAGTAAAAACTTTTTGCCACACAGAAACACAGGCAATGTCCAAACATCCATATATTTAAATCAACATATAAAGAAATGATTTTTGAACAATATAAAAATAAAGGACAGTAATATTACAATGTGTCTTCAATGAAGAAAGGTTGCTATTGTTATTGTTGAATATATATATATATATATGCTGAAATATTGTTGAATATACAGTATATGCTGAGTGCTATTATTATCAATATCATTATTACTAGAATATTACAGTGGTATTATAGTATTATGATTGTTGTTTAGGATGGAATTATTTGAAGTATTACATAGGCCAGGTGGTATTATTATTATTATTATTATTATTATTATTATTATTATTATTGTTATTGTAACTACTATATGGCTACCTATTATTATGGTTATTATTATTATATGGGTATGGAGAAGGGGTGGGACTATATAAGTGTTGGCTTCTTCCCACTCCTTTTGAACAAGGACATTTTTTATGTTTTTTTTTTGTTTGTTTTGATTTCCTGTTTTAAATTTTTTTTGTCTTGATGTTCAAATAAATAAAATCAATCAAATCAATTAATCAAAAAGAAAATGATATTTAATTGGATTTTATGTTATTTTAATGGAGAGAGTTGTAACAGTAAAAATATAATCACCCATCATTTTATTTATATGATGATACACTAAATTTTTTTATTATTCTGTCAACGTTCACATTTTAGTGGCAGACTTACTGTTGGAATCTATCGACAGGCATTATTGTATTTTTTTTTTTGAGAAATGAATAAATGAATGAACAGGGGAAAAGGGCATGTAGAAGTAAGTACATAGGAATATAAAACAAAAATAAATACTGAAGCATACTGTATGTCCAAGGGAGATGTGTTCAGTCCAAAAGCAGGTCCAGAATGGCAGGAAGCCTCCATAAACACTGATCTTTATATGAGCGTTGTCTGATGCTGATGTCAGCTGACCTGTGCTGAGTATTCATTTGCTTAACCTAAGCTGGCAATAGTTACACATATGCTAGCCCAAGTTGGCAAAAGTTTGCCAACGTTGAATGCAATGCTGGCAAAGGTTCATAAAAGCTTGTAAAAGTTGGTATGCACTGGATTTAAATAGTGCATAGAGAACACAAACAACAAACAGGTGTGGAGTTAATGTAATCAATAAATGCACTCAACTATGACAGGCCACGAGCAGGCTTGACAGCAAGAAGTCCAGCGCAGCACTGTCAAAATAAAAGCAACAATAATCCCCATAATAACTAAGACAGAATATAAAGATAGAAAATGGAGAAAATAATAAGTGACTCGAGCACGAGACAGACCCGTGCTCCGGATCACTATAAAAAAAAAATTAAAAACCCACAAAACTCCTTCATCACAAAAATAATTTAAAAAAATACAAAAAACTCCCAAAAAATAAACACAAAACTCCTTCATCACAAAAAGAAAAACACACACAAAAAAACCCTCCTTCATCAAAAATGGGAAAAAAAAATCCATCAAAAAAAACACAAAACTCCTTCACAAAAATTAAAAAACACAAAGTCCTTCTTCACAAAAATAAAAACCACAACTCCTTCATCAAAAAGTTTAAAAACACACAAAACTCCATAAAAAACACAAAACTTTTTCATCACAAAGTAAAAAACAAAAAACTCCATCAAAAAAATAAACACAAATCTCAATTACAAGAAAAAAATACACAAAAAACTGCATCAAAAAAGGAAAAAAGACAAAAAAAAACTCCATCAAGAAAGAAAAAACACAAAAAACCATCAAAAAAATAAAAACAAAAGAAACTCCAACAAAAAATAAAAAAACACAAAACTCCTTCATCACAAAATGATAAAAACACAAAAAAACTCCATAAAAAATAAAAACACCAAAAAACCCTTCCCCCCCCAAAAAAACCCCACAAAAACTCCTTCACAAAAAGATAAAAAAAATAAATCCTTCATCATTAAACAAAAAAAACACAAAAACCCCATAAAAACAAAAAACACTTCCCCACAAAAACACAAAAATTCCTTTATCAAAAAATTAAAAAAAACACAAAAAACTCCATCAAAAAACCCCACAAAACTCATCACAAAAAGAAAAAAAAATCACAAAAAACTCCTTCATCAATAAATAAAAAAACACAAAACTCCATCAAAAAAATAAAAAAACATAAAACTCCTTCATGACAAAAAGAAAAAACACACAAAACTCCATCAATAAATAAAAACACAAAAAACCGTCCCCTCCCCCCAAAAAAAGAAAACAAAAAAACACTTAAAACTCCTTCATCAAAAAATAAAAAACAAAAAAACTCCTTCATCACAAAAATAAAAAACACAAAACTCCTTCATCACAAAAAGAATAAAACAGACATAAAGGACTTCCAGTTATGGCGGCCGTGTAGGAGGACGTGTTTCACTCTACTCTGCTCCTAAAAATAAAAAGTCGGCAAATAACTCTCTCAATTGGAA
The DNA here is from genome assembly GCA_020510985.1 of Pholidichthys leucotaenia. Taxonomy (NCBI): domain Eukaryota; kingdom Metazoa; phylum Chordata; class Actinopteri; order Cichliformes; family Pholidichthyidae; genus Pholidichthys; species Pholidichthys leucotaenia. Next base: position 230,032,846 of record CM035836.1, read on the forward strand.
CAAAACCTATCCCAGCGTTTGGGCGAGGATATGCCGGTAAAGCCTAAGGCTGGGAAATCAGGTGGAGGAAAAGCTGAACCGCCGAAACAGTCCAAGTTAACGGACTTTCATGTTCGTGACAAAGCAGAAAAATCTCCAGATATGGCAGAGCAAGCTAGAGTGGAGCGGTGACTGCTGGCGACGGCACAGGTGCGGTGCTCGCTGCCATTAGCTCAATGAGAGCAGACTTTTCCACTAAATTTGATGGGATTATAGCAGCGATAGAAGGAATGAGAAAGGAGATAAGCGACTGTATGGAACGAGTATCACAGGTGGAGCTCCGAATTTCCAGCGCTGAGGATGACGTCACCAGCCTACAATTAAGATAAGATAAGATAAGATAAGCCTTTATTAGTCCCACAACGGGGAAATTCCAGGATTGCAACAGCACAGGGATAGCAACACTCAGAGCAACAATCAGAAGGCAAGAAAAAAAAGCAAGCAAGCAAGAGCAGCTAATATACATATGTACATATTACTATAAATATACACTCACCGGCCACTTTATTAGGTACACCATGCTAGTAACGGGTTGGACCCCCTTTTGCCTTCAGAACTGCCTCAATTCTTCGTGGCATAGATTACACAAGGTGCTGGAAGCATTCCTCAGAGAGTTTGGTCCATATTGACATGATGGCATCACACAGTTGGCGCAGATTTGTCGGATGCACATCCATGATGCGAATCTCCCGTTCCACCACATCCCAAAGATGCTCTATTGGATTGAGATCTGGTGACTGTGGAGGCCATTTGAGTACAGTGAACTCATTGTCATGTTCAAGAAACCAGTCTGAGATGATTCCAGCTTTATGACATGGCGCATTATCCTGCTGAAAGTAGCCATCAGAAGTTGGGTACATTGTGGTCATAAAGGGATGGACATGGTCAGCAACAATACTCAGGTAGGCTGTAGCATTGCAACGATGCTCAATTGGTACCAAGGGGCCCAAAGAGTGCCAAGAAAATATTCCCCACACCATTACACCACCAGCCTGAACCATTGATACAAGGCAGGATGGATCCATGCTTTCATGTTGTTGACGCCAAATTCTGACCCTACCATCCGAATGTCGCAGCAGAAATCGAGACTCATCAGACCAGGCAACGTTTTTCCAATCTTCTATTGTCCAATTTCGATGAGCTTGTGCAAATTGTAGCCTCAGTTTCCTGTTCTTAGCTGAAAGGAGTGGCACCCGGCGTGGTCTTCTGCTGCTGTAGCCCATCTGCCTCAAAGTTCGACGTACTGTGCGTTCAGAGATGCTCTTCTGCCTACCTTGGTTGTAACGGGTGGTTATTTGAGTCACTGTTGCCTTTCTATCAGCTCGAACCAGTCTGGCCATTCTCCTCTGACCTCTGGCATCAACATGGCATTTCCGCCCACAGAACTGCCGCTCACTGGATATTTTTTCTTTTTCGGACCATTCTCTGTAAACCCTAGAGATGGTTGTGCGTGAAAATCCCAGTAGATCAGCAGTTTCTGAAATACTCAGACCAGCCCTTCTGGCACCAACAACCATGCCACGTTCAAAGTCACTCAAATCACCTTTCTTCCCCATACTGATGCTCGGTTTGAACTGCAGGAGATTGTCTTGACCATGTCTACATGCCTAAATGCACTGAGTTGCCGCCATGCGATTGGCTGATTAGAAATTAAGTGTTAACGAGCAGTTGGACAGGTGTACCTAATAAAGTGGCCGGTGAGTGTATATACACACACAGACACACAGTGTAGAGCATTGTAGCTGGATGGGATAAATATATGAGTATATAAACACACAGTACGGAGCATTTCAGCTAGATGGAATAAATATGTAAATATATAAACACAGTGCGGAGCAATGTAGCTTGATGGAATAATATGTAGATATATAAACACACAGTACGGAGCATTGCAGCTAGGTCGAAAAAATATGTAAATATATAAACACACAGTGCGGAGCAATGTAGCTAGATGGAATAATATATAGATATATAAACACACAGTGCGGAGCATTGTAGCTAGATGGAATGAATATATAGATATATAAATATAAACATAAACATAAACACACCCAGTGCGGAGCATTGTAGCTAGATGGAATAAATATGTAAATGTATAAACACACACAGTGCAGAGCATTGTTGCAAGATGGGATGAAACAGCACAACCGTCTACTTAGTTATCCTACATGGTATGATTATGTGCCCATACATATTCTCACCCTCCGTAGCTACCGGTATTTTCCTAGTTGTATGCCGGAGGGGACCATTGTGTAAGTCTATTGCATCTTTTGCATTCAAAAAACTATTAGGTTGTTACGTCTTTTTGCTATCTCTGCGAGCAGCCCTGCTTAGGTTGTACAGTCTGACAGCCGTTGGTAGGAAGGACCTGCGAAACCTCTCGGTTGTGCACTTGGGATGATGTAGTCTGCTGCTAAATGAGCTCCTCAGTGCATTCAGTATGTCCTGCATAGGGTGGAACTCGGACTCCAGCAGAGATGACAGTTTAGCCACCGTCCTTCTCTCTCCTATCTCCTCCACCGGATCAAGGCGCTGCCCCAGGACGGAGCTAGCTTTCTTGATCAGTTTGTTCAGTCTCTTCCTATCGGCTGCAGTAATGCCACTGCCCCAGCAGACCACTCCAAAAGTGATGGCTGATGCCACCACCGTGTCATAGAATGTCTTCAGCCGCGCCCCTTGTACACCAAAAGACCTGAGTCTCCTCAGTAGGAACAGCCTGTGCTGTCCCTTCTTGTAGAGTGCATCAGTATTGTGTGACCAGTTAAAGGTGCGCACACTGGAATTAAAAAATAAACGTCTGGAAGATAATGTCCTGGACTTAGAATCCCGGTTGAGACGGAACAACCTGAGGCTGGTGGGCCTCCCGGAGGGAACGGAGGGTCGGGACCCATGTTCCTTTTTGGAAAAGTGGATTCCAGAAGCGCTGAACAACGCGGAGCTGCAGTCATCGGTCGTCTTAGAGAGCGCCCACCGAATTGGCCCACCGAGAGATAATAAGGCACCACCGAGGACGCTGATTATGAAGTTCCTCAGCTACAGAGACAGGATGACGATCTCCAACGCGGCGCGAGCCAAAGGAGAAATTAAATACCAGGATCAACAGGTGCGGTTCTACCCAGATTTGGCCACAGGAATCCAACAATTAAGGAAACAGTTTGACCCCGCCCGTAAAGAGCTGCACAACCTCGGGATTCGTCATGGAGTGATCCATCCTGCAAGACTGCTGGTCACAAATAAGGGCAGAACCCACACCTTCAAGACCCCTTAGGAGGCGCAGGAGCTCATCAAGCAGATCCAAGAAGAGACTGGTGGGAGCTAAGCATGAAGCATGAACAAAATATAAGGTAGAATATTTAAGCATTTGCACAGGCATCTGACTGATCTGAAGCATATAGCAAGTTTACAAAATATAGATTGTATTATATATTTAAAAAAAAAAAGACTTCCGGTCTGGACGCCATGGTGATAGCAACCTAACGCTGAAACTCCCAGACCCAATCCAAGGAAAACATCCTCAAAATCAGACCTAAGGGATTTTTGGAAGATTAAAAATCAAAAGACAATAACACCATGCCTAACCAAAAGCAGAAGAAACTGACATTCCCCAGGTCAGGACGCGCAGCGGCCGCAGAATCTGAACCGGAGGACCACCGTTCAGAAGACGAGGACCTGGGCCTAGCTAACAAAAGGATTAGCTTGAAATCGCTATTTGACGAATTACGACGATTTCGGGCCGAATTTCTTGAATTCAGAGAGGATCTAAAAAGGACGAACAGCAGAATGGACCAGGCCGAAAACCGAATCTTGGAAGCTGAAGAAAGAGTAAAAGTGCTGGAAGATTCTGTGCTGGATTTACACAGAAAACAGTCAAGGCTGGAGGCTAAGCTAACCGACCAAGAAGGAAGACAGAGACGAGATAACATCAGAATTCACGGTCTGAAAGAAGGAGCTGAAGATAGTTTCAACACAGTGGCGGAATGCGTGGAATCCTTATTGAGAGAGAAGTTGGATATTCCACAAACCACCGATTTGAAGATAGAAAAGGCCCATCGTACATTAGCCGCAAAGCCAGCTCCGGAAGCGCCCCCACATTCTGTGGTGGTGAGATTCGCCAATTTCAAAATAAAACAAGAGGTTGTAAGACGGGCTTGGCAGAAAAAAGGATTTATGCATCATGAGAGAAAAGTCTTCGTGGAGCACGATTATGCCCCTGAGGTTCTTAAAAAGCGACGGGAATATAACGACGCCAAAAAGGTTCTACGGGAACAGAATCTACGCTTTCAGACACCATTTCCGGTGAAGCTAAGGGTCTTTTACGGTGAAGAGTCATGTCTTTATAATTCAGCGGAAGAAGCAACAATTGACATGGCGAGAAGAGGGCTCCCGGTAACGGTGTTTAAACCCGCAGCGAATCTGAGCAAAAAGATCAGAGCTCAAACGTGGTCCACTCAGAGACCTTCAAAATCCATGGGCCAGCAGCGGGAAATCCAGCCCCAGAGCTACAAAGATAAGCTTTCCAGTTCCAGGAAGGAATAGCGACCTTTTTGGGGGTTTTTTTTCTTTTCAGTCACTCTGCACTTCCACCCCCCCTCCTACAAGGTAACAAGCATTAAAGGAGATGCAGAATCAGCATGTGGTAAAACCTTTCATGGAGCAATTATAGCATTAGAAACAAATGTTTTCTTAATTTAAAGGGGAAAAAAAAATCATGTTAAAATAGAAACGTAACAATGACCCACATGTTCTCTCCACACTAACAAATACTGTATTAGAGTGAATGTTTGCTGTGATGGGGGTGGGAGGGTGCACACAATCTCATAAGGTATAGGCATAAAAAAAAAAAAAAAAAATCATTACAAATTCGGATTGGGATCTGAAATTCACGTTAAAAACATGGGACAACTTACAGGGGTAAGAGAGGGCCCTCAACACGTAACAGAGTTTGAGGAATTTCCCTCAGAGCCTACACTCCATCAGGGCTCTTACAGGGTCTTTAAAGAGACCCCAGCTCAGGAAGTTTTTTTGACAGTTTTTTGTTTTAAAGTTTCGTACACTATGTTCTTAATGTTTTTTATGTTCTTAATGTTCTTTCAGTTTCTGAGTAGCAAAAAAGAGGGCCACCACACTGTTATACTAAATAAGAAAATACAATGGAGAAACAGGGTGTAACCAAAATAGCCTCATATAATGTAAAAGGGATCCTGAATCCAGTTAAAAGATCCAAGATTCTACGCAAAATAAAAAAAGACAAAGCAGAAATAATATTTTTACAAGAAACCCACCTAACAGACGTGGAACACACTAAACTCAATAGACAAGGGTTTAAAATGATCTCTTCATCTTCATATAAATCAGGGAGGAGGAGGGGAGTAGCAACATTGATATCAACCAAAATTACATTTGAAAAAAAATCAGAACACAAAGATAAAGAAGGGAGGTACAGTTTGGTAATTGGGCGGCTAGAGGGAGAAGATATCACCCTGCTGAATGTATATGCACCACCAGGGGCTAAATGGAAATTTTATAAAAATGTATTCGACCTAATGATAACTAAAGCCCAAGGTTTAGTGATATGTGGTGGAGACTTCAATCTAAGACTGAATCCATACTGGGATGCAACAGGTAATTCTTCACATCAAAATAACACCCAAAATAGGAATACTCGGATGCTACTAAAAGAAATGGGAATCTGTGACGTATGGAGGGAATTCAACCCCAATGTAAAAGATTATACTTTTTATTCAACGCCACATTCATTTTACTCAAGGATTGATTACTTTTTTATGTTTAATAGAGACATTGGAAGAGTAAAAACATGTAAAATAGGACTGATGGATCTCTCTGACCACAGTCCGATCTATATGGACTTAAACATCCAAAAATACACAAATAATACATTTTCCTGGAGGTTGAATTCAAATGTCCTGAAAGGACCACTGAAAGATGAATTGGAATCAGATATTCTCAGATATTTGGAAGAAAACGATAATGGAGAAGTATCCCCTTTAATACTGTGGGATGCGTGCAAAGCTGTAATAAGGGGAAAAATTATTGCAAAACTGGCAACCCAAAAGAAACTGAGACAAGAAAAACTAATCACACTAGAGTCAGAACTCAAGAACCTAGAAAAAGAACACAAAGACAACACTCAATTCTAATGGCTCGCTCAAGATTAAAGAAATTAAAAATCAAATAAATGAGATCTACACAATAGAAATCCAGAAGAAACTTACATTTCTGAAACAAAAACACTATGAAGCAGGCAGTAAATCGGCAAAATTACTAGCCTATAAATTGAGGAAACAACAAACAGAAAGAGCAATCTACAAAATCAGAGACCCAGTATCAAAGGAAATAAAATTCAGAATTCAGGATATTCTTAAAAGCTTCGAGAATTACTACAAGAACTTATACTCCCACAAAAAACATAAAAACGCATCCGAGACATTCCTAAACACATTAAACCTTCCCCAACTTACGGAATCACAAAATAAAACCCTACTGTCAGAAATACAACCTAAAGAATTGGAAAAAGCAATTATGAAACTTAAAGCTAACAAATCCCCAGGAGCAGATGGCTACACAGCAGAATGGTACAAAACCTTTAAACAGCAACTATCTCCTCTCCTCCTGAAAACATTTAATTATGTCCTCCACACAGGGGAAATCCCCCCTCCTGGAGAGAAGGGGTCATTGCAGTTATACCTAAACCTGAAAAGGATAAACTAGAATGCTCCAACTACAGACCAATCAGTGTATTAAATCAGGACTATAAGCTTTTTACCACTATCCTTGCCAAAAGGTTAGAAAACATACTGACAGACTTAATTCACTTAGACCAAACAGGTTTTATAAGACAAAGACAGACACAAGACAACATTCGACGCACTTTACACATAATTCATCATATAAAAAAATATAACTTAAATACAGTCATATTGGGATTAGATGCTGAAAAAGCATTCGATTCGGTTGACTGGTCTTTCCTATATAGAATCTTGTCCAGTTTCAATTATCATAACAACTTCATTAGAACTATACAGGCATTATATAAAAAACCAACAGCTAAAATAAGGATTAACGGTAATTTATCATCATCTTTTGAGCTGGAAAGAGGATGTCGTCAAGGCTGCCCCCTGTCTCCACTGCTCTTTGCAATCTTCATAGAACCTCTGAGCCAGTGGATAAGACAAAATCAAGAAATTCAAGGTATTACACTTGGTCAGAAGGAACATAAAATAGCACTCTTTGCTGATGACATTTTAATATACCTAGGGCAGCCAGACACTTCTCTACCAGAACTAATCTCAGTTTTTTCAGACTATGGAGATTTATCGGGGTACAAATTAAACATGCATAAAACCCAAGTTTTAACATTCAACTATGACCCAAATCATTTTTCACTAAGTGAACTCAAAACTAACTGGGAGTTGGAATCTATGAAATATCTGGGGGTCAATATCCCGAAACAACTCGACAAAATTATAACACTAAACTATGATCCACTGGTGACAAAAATAAAATCTGACCTAGCAAGATGGAATATGATACCATTCTTAGGTACTGCACAAAGAATTGAAACAGTCAAAATGAATATACTTCCACGTCTTCTATACCTTTTCCAAACAATACCGGTAGAACCTCCCAAAAAAACATGGCAGGACAGAAGGACAGAAGGATCTCAAGATTCATATGGCAGGGTAAGAGACCTAGAATCAGATATAGAGCCCTACAGCTAAACAAAGACAAAGGTGGGCTCGCGCTGCCAAATATCAGGGACTATTTTATAGCTGCACAAATTAAAACTTTAGTAGAGATATGTAACCCAGTCTACACTGCACAATGGAAGGAGATGGAATGCCAAATAACAAGTGACATCCCCCTACAGGCGATAATAGGGAACAATGCCTTAACTAAACTCTTGAATAACACTAACCCGTGGATTGAGACCCCGCTAAAAATTTGGTTTAAGATAGTCAGAGAGAATCAAGCCAAAGAGCCCTATCGACTTCTGCAATGGATTGCCTATGATCAAGACTTTACCCCCAATAAAACAGACACTAGATTTAAAGAGTGGAAAGAGAAAGGGCTGATAAAATATTACGATTTTTTTAAGGGGCAAACTTTAAGAAGTTTTGAAGATTTGAAAAAACAAGGTCTAATAAATCAAGATCTTTACAGGTTCTTTCAGCTTAGACACCACATAAACAATATACTTGAAAAGGAGGATTTGGAAAGGGCCCAGTCAGGTGTTCTGAAGGTCTTCTTAATGGCATATAAAGGGATCCCAGGGATCAGATACATTTCTAAAATATACCAAGGTCTTCAAGACTTAAAAGGAGACAACACATCATATATAAAAGAGAGATGGGAAAAAGAGGGGAATTTCACTTTACAATTGGAAATATGGGAAAAGCTAAATAAACAGCAATGGAAAAATACCTCATCCCTGCAGTGGAGAGAATTTGGATGGAAAAACTTGGTAAGATTTTTCAGAACACCTGCACAAAACAAATTTACCCATAAGGGGTTGAACTGTTGGCGCTTTTGTGGTGAAAAGACTGCAAATCATTTTCATGTGTTTTGGTCATGCCCAGTTATCCACCAATATTGGACCAACGTACAGACAATATTGGGGAAAATATTCAAAATAACAGCTCCCTTTTCTTTTGTAATTTTGTATTTGGGTTTACTACTGGACTCACTGGAAAGACGAGGAGATAAATACTTATTCAATGTTTTAATATTGGCAAGTAAAAAAGCCCTAACTAAAAAATAGATGTTGAAGGACTGTCCTACACCTGAAGATTGGATTAACGTGATTCAAGACATTTACTCGATGGAAAAGTTGACATTCGCACTGAGACAGGACATGGATGGGTTCATGAACTTTTGGCAACCCTGGATAGCATATGTGTCTTCCATTAGATCTAATCTTTGACAAATACCATTTCAATAATGGTCCCGCTCTTTGTTCCAACCCTACTCAGTTGCTCTTTTACTTTTAATTACTTAATTTTCTGTTTGTTTGTTTGTTGCTGTTCTGTTTGTTTGTTTATTCGTTTTGGTTTTTTATTTTATTTAATTCTCCTTAATTTCACTTTTTCTTTCACTTTAAAAAAAAAGGGGGTGTTGTAATAACTATCCTACCAATGTTGTCAAATAGCAAAAAATAAGGGAACATGTGATGAAAATGTAAACAATGCAATGCTGTAATGACCTGTATACCCTTTACAAAAACTTAAATAAAAAAAAAAATAAAAAAAACAAAACAAAAAAACTATGATGTACAAAGTTGCTATAAAATTTTGGAGTTAAGTTGGAAAACTACAGAAGAGAGTTAATGTTACGTCATTAAAAGCAGTAGAGTTAGGGTGAGTGAGAGGCTAAAGAAAGAGTGGCTTTGACTGATCCTCGCGGGTGTGGAGCAGTCAATGGCTATAGCGGGAGACGGAATTTTTTTTTGATTTTGGGGGGATTACTACGAATGTGGGAAGGGGGAATTTGTTTGTGTGTAGTTTGTAGGATGAATGTTCAACCACTCATGTTTTTGCTTCTCTGTATGAGCATGTTTACATTGCGAGGTAATCTCAAACTCCTTATTGATCATAGACCAAAGAGTTAATCTTAATTTAACTTCATGGAATTGCAGAGGTCTACAAAATTAAAAAAAAACTTAAACAAGTTATGAATAAAATAAAAGACATAGGTTCAAAAATTGTGTTTTTACAAGAAACTCATCTAATAGAGGAGGATGTAAAAAGAATTAGGAGGAGATGGCAAGGAAGTGTATTCACCTCATCATTTTCATCCCGAGTCAGGGGAGTTATGACTCTCATACATAAATCAATCCCATTTCAAGTGAAAAATGTAATTGGAGACAAATTTGGAAGATATCTAATCATTCAAGGATCTTTGTTATTAGAAAATATAAATCTGGTGAACTTATACGGTCCCAATATAGATGATCAAAATTTCTTTGCTAATTTATTTCTTATTTTATCATCACTTACAGGGCAACATATAATAGCAGGGGATTTTAATTGTACATTGAATCCCGGTATAGATAGATCAACAGGACTGGACTGTACGCACAATGGATGCAGGATGATCATTAATCATTTTATGAAAGAATTGAGATTGCTAGATATATGGAGAGAAATGAAACCACAAGTTAAAGCCTACTCTTGTTATTCTAATACCTACAAGACATTCTCACGTATTGACTATTTTTTGATCTCCACAGAATTAAGGTCCAAGATTCAAAACTGCTTCTATGATAATATTGTGATCTCTGATCATGCACCCTGCTGTCTAATATATGTAGATAAGAAACTGACAAAGGAACCAGGTAGGTGGCAATTTCAGCATAAATGGCTTCAGGATGAGGAATTTGTTAAGTACATAGAAAAACAGATAGATGAGTTCTTTGATATCAATACTACACAAACATCAGCATGTATAAAGTGGGAGGCTTTCAAAGCTTTTATTAGGGGGCATATTATTAGTTATACAGGTTCAAAATCTAAGAAGACTTGAGAGGAGAGAGTCCAATTGGAACATAAAATAAAAATTCTTCAAGAAAAAGTGTATGCAGGAAGTGACCCAAAGTTAGAGAATGAATTACTGATTCAGAGAGCTGAATATGACAAAAAATCAGCGAATAGAGCTGCCTCGAGTCTTCTAAGATTGAAGCAATCGTTTTATGAACAAGGTGAAAAATCAGGAAAGTTATTGGCATGGCAGATTAAACAATTAGAATTTAAAACACCAATTACCAGTATTATAAGTAATGGACAGGCAGTTGTAGATCCTTTAGAAATTAATAGTGCCTTTAGAGATTATTATGAAAAATTATATGATACAAAAAATGAAACTGACTTAACAAAACTAAATGGGTTTTTGGACGGATTATCTATACCGTGTATTCTAAATGAAAACAGGGAGATACTGGAGTCTAAAATTAGTCAAGAAGAAGTTGGGCAAGCCATTGATAATATGAAATCAGGAAAAAGTGCAGGACCAGATGGTCTTCCAGTTGACCTCTATAAAAAATTTAAGAATAAATTAATAAAACCATTTTTGGAAATGGTTTTAGAAGCATTTCAAAATAGTAATTTACCACCATACATGAATAATGCCTTAATTATACTGTTGCCAAAACCAGGTAAACCCTCTAATAAATGTGAAAATATGAGACCAATAAGCCTATTAAATGCTGACCTTAAGATAATCTGTAAAATTTTAGCAAGACGACTACAAGAAATATTACCAAATATTATTAACCGAGATCAGAATGGCTTTATAAAGGGAAGACAAGGCTTCCATAATGTAAGAAGACTATTTAATATTATCTATTCTAATAAAGAAGCACCGGATACAGCTCTCCTATCATTGGACGCCGAAAAGGCCTTTGATAGGGTCGAATGGCCCTTTCTTTTTGAAGTCTTACAAAGGTTTGGACTCGGAAATAATTTCATAAAATGGGTTCAGATAATATACAATAATGCTACAGCAGAAATCCAAACAAACAGCAATATTTCAAAATCAATAAATATCAATAGAGGATGTCGACAAGGCTGTCCACTTTCACCTTTATTGTTTACTATGGCAATTGAACCTTTAGCGATGGCAGTACGTTTACATCCACAAATATATGGAATTAAAGTAGGACCAACAGAACATAAAATCTCCCTGTATGCCGATGACATAATTTTGTTTATGTCGAATCTTAAAAAATCACTTCCGAGCTTGTTGAATTTAATAAAGAATTTTGGGGAAATATCAGGATATAAAATAAATAAAACTAAATCTTCAATATTAATGCTAAATGAGACCCAGAGAAATCACCCAGCTCCTGAGGTAAATCAATTCAATGTTGTAAATCAGTTTAAATATTTAGGAATTCAAACTGTGCCGAAGCTAGAATTAGTCGCCAGTGCCAACTATGAAGCCTTAATGACAGACATTAATGAGTTACTTCAAAGATGGATGTCACTACCAATGTCGATAATTGGGAGAATCAATATACTTAAAAGTAATATCTTACCCAAAATACTTTATTTATTTCAATACATTCCTTTACCACCATCTTCAGATCTATTCTCAAGAATTGAAAAAAAGTTAGTGGAATTTATATGGAACAATAGGAAGGCTAGATTACGTCTGTGCTTACTATATTTACCATTTGATCGTGGAGGTCTGAAATGTCCAAACTTTATGTTGTATTACTGGTCAGCACAACTGAGGTCTATGACATATTATTTTTCATCAAATGATCTCCCTCACTGGACTGAAATGGAATCATACAATTTACCTTTACCTCTTCCCATGTTCATATACTCAGACTCGGCAAAAAAATTACAGAAACAAGTTAAAAATCCATTTGTAAAGCATATGATCAAAATATGGTGTGAAACCAAAAAATATTTTAAAAAAACCACACTTATTGTCACAATTCAGCCCA